>JBAMCD010000260.1:0-4800000 GCA_037075365.1 Drosophila emarginata | reverse complement strand
AACACAAAATATATTTCACTTGTCCCTTTTTATATTTTTTTTTCTTCTTTTTTCGCCAAAAAGTTGTCGTCTCGATAGCACTCGTCGTCCTTGTCAGCTGCGCCACTCATAATTTATTGAAGCACATAAATTTCACTTAATTGGCATTTGGCAATAATAATAAAAACAAAAACAACAGCAACAACAACAACTAGGACAAGCAACGATGATACTAAACAAACTATTGAAAAGTCTTTTGCCCACTCAGTGCCTCCATCAGTCTCTCTCATATGCGTATTGGGTGCAATTAGTAAGAAGACTAATTACATGGTAACTCAGTGGGACACAGAACAAAAAAAAAAAAACAAAGAAAAAATGCAGTTAGTAACACATCAAATAACAAAAAAAAAATAGAAAAATCAATTTCTTTTTAATTTGGCTCACTAAAACATTAATTAAAGCTTAATAGAATTTCTTAGTTTTCAGTAATTTATTTTGTGATTTAAGTTAAATAGAAAAAGAAAAGTGTTTTTGTTCATTGAAATTGAAGACAAAAATAGCATGATTAGTAATTCTAAAGTTTTTTTTACTCATTTATTGATTAGTTGGTTAAAATGTGTTTTTTACAATCTTTATGAAGTTTTCGCTTTGGTATTCATTTAACAATTCTTAGTTAAAGTGTTCTCAAATCGTTAAAATGCAAAAAAAAAACTGTTGACATAAATCAAAATGACGAGAAAATTATTGCATTTTCTCAAAATTAGTTTAAGCACACATACACAACACACACATACATAAATCTACAAATATTCTCATCCACATATCCTTAGTCTGGTTAGTAAAAACTTGGTTAGCTGCTTTGCTTTCACTCTGATGCCAGTACCAACAATTTGATTATGCCATGTCCGGCAGCTATTTTAGATTTGATTTTCACACACACACCACACTACACCCACATAAATATATACACTGTTTTTTATTTCATACTTTTTCATATTTTAATTTAAATTAGATAGAGAAAAAAAAGAAGAGAAATAGATGGTGAAAACAGAGATATATAGGAGAATGGAATGATGTGATGTGGGGTAAAGCTACTCCAGACAAACGCCTGTTATAACTCATTCAGTCTCATTCCGGAGCTTAACGCGTTGATGTATGCTAATGAGCCAGCATTGTCCTGGCTTTGGTTAGAAAGGCAGATGAGAATATGTGTAGCGACCATAAATATGCATAATGCAATTAACAACCAAATGTAATTGCGAAAAATGCAAGAGAGAGGATACTACAGAAAGAAAGATAGAGAATGAGTAGAGAGAGAGAGAGAGAGAGAGAGAGAGAGAGAGGTAGGTAGGAATGCAATGGCCAGGCATTAACTGTTCCCTAGTCCCAAGTCTCGCTGTCTGACAGTCAAGCCACCCGCATAGCAGTGACAACTGACTACTGACTTGTATATGAACGAACGTGGACTTTAGTTCGTCAGCTGGCTGTCACATGGCGCCAGTTCCCTCCTATCCCATTCTCTCCCCTCCATCTCTCTCGTTGACTGTCTTTCTCTTACTGTGTTTGCATATATACCTTTTGGTTAGACTTTCCCGCGCCAAAAAAAAAAAAAAATAGAGAAATAAGAAAAATAAAACCTGCAACCTGTTCCTTTCGCACATTTTAATTAGGCTATTAAACAATTGCAGAACGCATGTTAGTTAGGCCACGACAATCAGACAACTAAACAACCGGTTTTCATTAGCTATTTTTTCCATGGCATTTTTAGTTCCGCCTCGAAACGTTTTTGGCTGCCACTGCGAATCTGTGCCAAATTTCGCATAAAAAACGACAAACAAAATGCCAAAAAACCAACGAAAAACCATTGCGTGCCTATGCCTAGTTGAAGCTAGGCTTGTGGAGTTTTAGCGACTTTGTCTTGTTTTGCATTTGAAGTTGAAATCGGAATTGGAATCGGAGTCAAGAGTCTGCGTAATAAAATGCATTTTAATTTGGTTAAATGTTCAATTAAATCTAAACATGCACAGTTTTGTGTGCTGTTTCGCATTTTTCCTGTTTGCTGTCGACTGTCTTTGGCGTTGACTTATGCACCTCGTCACTGAAGTGAAGTAAAACGTAGTGTGCTCTGGAAAAACGATGTGAATACAAAAGGATTTCAAAAAGTTTTCTTTTGACTAACCTTCAATTTACGTTTAGTCTAATTTAAGTTGTTATCTAGCTTTATCATTTTTAGATAAACTTTTTTTTTTTCATTTTTTTTTTTTTATATAAATTTTAAATTTTTTGGTAAAATGATCTGGCCGGTTATAACTTCGCTTCAATCGACAAACATATATGGCAGAAATTTCTCCAGTTCCAATTCCATGCATTTGATGCAATCAAAATCAAACCAGGGGATGAATGATAAATGCAAAATTCGTGATTATTGTCAACCAGTTCCAAAGTGTGGGGATAGGAATGTCAAGAAATTTGTCTCAATGTGGGAGCCACCAAGAAATCTGAGTAAACCCTATCCATTTCGTCTAGCCGATTATCCAAATGAATGCTGTGGTCCTCTCTGTGAAAAGCCATATCCCCGTTTCGATAAGTTGTTCTATAAACCATCATGCAAAGAGGGGAAATATCAACGAACTTGGGTTGAGTGTCCAGAGTATCTAATACGTAAGCGTAGGACTTGTTGCTATAAAAAATTGACTGCTATAGAGCCAGCCCGACGAGTCAGTGCTAAACGGGAACGTAGAGCCTGTCCACCAGCAATGAGGGATTGCCTTAAAAATTTTGATCCATGCCCAAAACTGGCTAAACTAGCGGGCTGCAAGCAAGGACGTATCCCACCAACATGCATTAAAGATCGAGGGCCCATGTGTTGCCGTAAACTTTGTGCTCCTCAACCAAGTTGGTCTGAATGTAAGAAGCCCGAGCTTATGGTACCTTTTTTACCGCCACCCGAATGCTTCTGTCCCACACCCGTTACCCAGTGTCACTTAATGGCATATAGGGAATGGGTCAAAAAATATGGTGCACCCAAAAACTGCAATAAGCCGAAAAAGTGTTCAAAGAAAAATTAATTTAAAATGAAGTTGCCGGAATAAAAGTTCTAATTTATCATATGTGATTAATTTTATTGGTTATTGGGTGGGTAAAATATTGAGAAAAAATAACTATTGATCGGAGGGTGATGGCATCTGGTGCTACTAAAAGTAATTCATTGAAATTGTAGGATTAGAGATCCTCAGTTGGTTTTGATTGGATCATTTATTATAGCGGGTTTTCCTTTCGGATGGAATGATGGATTGTTGGAATATATCATGGGTGTGTTATCATCCGAAAAGTGCTGAAGAAACTCTTCAAATGTCATGTCGATGGGTTTAAACGATGTGACATCCTTAGATGATTAGAGATCATCAGGTGGTTTTGCTTTCGGATGGAATGATGGATTATTGGAATATATCATGGGTGTGTTATCATCCGAAAAGTGCTGAAGAAACTCTTCAAATGTCATATCGATGGGTTTAGGCGATGTTACATCCTTTTCAATATTATCTTGGACTTCCGGGTTTAAGTTCCTACGTTTTTTTTGTTTGTTTTTCAAACTTTTTTTAAACAATCTTTTAACTGTCATACCATGCTTTTTAAAATCTGGGCGAACGGACATCGACATTGGTTCACCACATCTTGGCTGCTTATTCTTTTGATTGGCGGGAGGATATGAATCCCATAATCCATCATAACCAAATTCATAATCAGCGTAAGACGGGCCCGCTGTGTAGCGTTGTGGCTTGACCTCCTCTCCTGCCCTTTTATTTGGAGATTCTTCTGAATTGTTGCCTTTGCTTTCTTGACCTGACGTACTGGTAATTGGATAAACCACTTGGAATAACTCGGCCGCTCTTTTTGTCTCCTCTTGTAGTTTATCCATTTCTGCTTTAGTAAAACAATTTGAAGGTAGATAGTTGCTCACCTTATTCAAATTTTGCATCAAATCTGAAAACGTGTAAAGTAATTCGTTCGATGTAGCAAAATTCACATCCTTTCTACTGCGATGATCCATCTCCTGGCTCTGTTCGGTCGTATTATCGTCATCATACTCTTCGTTTTCACAAGGTTTTGATTCCAGATGTATATCCTTAGAATCTTGATCTTCATCCGATAGCCTCATTGTTGTAGCCTCACTCTCCATTGTTTCAAAAGCCACATATTTCGGCTGTTCATTATGCCTATCCTTACAGTCGATGACAGGTTTAATGTTCTTATCACCAGATTTCCGAGCTTTGAAGTCATCCGACAAGTAACGTATAGCGCAACGCCAAACCTTCTTTGGTGTGCTCCTATAAAATGGGACAAGGCGTGTGCAGCATGGCACCACTATTGAAATTCGGGGCATGATAGCATTTGTAGAACAGCCAAATTGAAAAAATTTTGATAAGCGGAAGGATTTGGAGTTTTCTAAAAAGAAACTTCGAAGAGTTTTGTATTAAAGAGATTCGATGATAATGGTAGCTTGAATTTACTTGACAGCTGAAACACATGATTCAGAATTGCTTAGATTCCAAATAATATTTCATTCAAAAGTGTATTTATTGATAACCATTTAAAATCGGTGAACTGCACCACAATCACGCGCACTAAACAGAAATTCCAGTATAGTTTACATTGCCCATGTTTATAGGGGAACTTTTAAACTAAACTGGAATTTCTCCTCTAGTAGAATACAGTGCAGTTTGGAGTATAGAAAGGATATAAATTGGTAGCTCTCTAGGGAAACGGTGTTAGACATAGGATCAATTTAGTGTGTATTTTGCCATTCGATCCGCATAATCACGACGCTGGCATAGAGACATTGTATCTGGACAACGACATTCCGCTGGGCGTTTTGGTAGATTTGCTTTCTCTTCTTTTATGCACTCTGAGAAACTAGGAAAGGGGCATTTGATCTTCTCACAATCAGTAGGAGTGCGCCGTTTTGAGCAACTTGGTGGAATCCGAGCTACTCGGCAACATGGCATTTGAATACGTATGCAGTCCTTAAATTTCTTATTCAAGCACTTCATGCGCTTTTTATCGTGGTCATTGCTGCAGGCGGAGCGTGAACAGAGTGGTAAGCAACGTCGCTGCACTTGTGGCGGTACTGCATCGCACCAGCAGCAGACACGTTTCGGCACCATACGAGGACAGCATTCCCACCATGTTCGCTGATACTTTCGGCACTTGTCCGAAGGCCTATAGTACAATACATCGAAGGGAACTTGCTCGCATTTAGGACAGCACTCTGGCGGATAGTTCCATAAGTAATCCGTTTTTTGCTCTTTATCTCTTACTGTTTCCCACATAGAGATGAATGGATCGAGTTTCTCTTTAAAGTCAGCCTTCTTCCCAGACTTGCCACAAGGATCCATACTGATACGTGTATTTACGCAGCATGGATAACGCGGTCGTGGTACACAATCCTGTTCGCTACATGGCCGAACGGGTGGATCCGTAGGTCTGCAGATTCTTTTCTTTAAAGTTTTACAGGTCGATGTAACTGCGGCTGGACAATCTGATTGCTGGTCATAATCGATAAGTTTTTTTTGTTTATTGAGAGCAACTGACCGATGAAAACATGCAACAGAATAATTGGGTCTTGGGCAACGCGAACTATACATGGTCAAACGTCTGACCATAGAGCCGAACATATTGTTTAGGATGAACTGTAAATTTTGAAAATTAATTCCTAAACGTCAAGTATTTAAAGTAAAAAAAAAAAAAAACAGAATAAGATGGTAAATGGTGGAAGAATATAATACAGTTTTGAATGAAAGCCACAGCAAAGCCAACTAATTAAACTTAGATTACAATTTAAAACACGAATGAACATTAAATTTCTATCAAATGGGCAGCGATCCCAAGATCAATGATAACATATTTAATTGCAATTTGTTCACGGCATGTTATAAATTTACATGCTGTAATCAATCTGCAAGAAAATATGGTAACAAAGAGATAACTTAGAACTTTAACTAGCTGCTTGCAATCTTCGTGTTGTATTATTGCCAATTACGACAAGATTTCAAGCGCTCAAACTTCTTTAAATAATCCCCATAAGACTGGCAATGAGCCGGTTTTGGATAATATTCACTATATCTGCAGGCGGTGGAATTCATGCGCGTCTGTTGTACCATATCACCACCCGTGTTGACCATAGGTTGCTTCATCTGCATTATTCCAGTGATGTTTGGAACTAGACTTGATATAGCAGGAACCGGGTTCGGCTGCACAGCCAGAAACTTGCGGGACATAGATGTCATTTGACCTTTCGGTAATTGCGAACATAGTGGAACATCGCTTCTTGCAATCTTTGGAGGGGAAATTGGCAAACTCTTCTTTGTTATAACTTCTCCATACATTCTGGGTTTTGCCAGAGTTGGACGATGCAGCCAGATCGAAGCGTACTTACGCTCTGCCATTGGTGCCAGAGCTGGTGTAGCCTTCTTTTGGGATATGAATTTATCAATCGCGGGAAAGAAGCTTCGAATGGATTGCGAATTTGAGCAAATGTTAGGAGTACTCGTGGACTGAGCACGGGAGTATCGAACCAGAAACTTTGTCAATCGTTCTGCACAAATTGTAGCCAATATGGAGGTGCCCATGCTAATAAATGCTGTTTAAATTGCTCCTTACTATTTCGTTCAGATAGTGTTGGTGTTCTGGGGAATGTATATAAATGTGGAAAGTAACGTGTGATTTGGAAGTTGTTCGCTTTTTTGTGAAATTTTTCACCTCGGATTTGGTCGAAACATTCTCTAATCAAAATAAGCCAAAAATGTGACATATAAATCGAAAGTAAATTAGCAAAAATAAGTAAATAAGATTCCAGTTTATTTTCAAACATTTTATGTTTAGATTATTTTTTTTTCTTGTTTGGCTACTTTTATTGTGATTTTGGGTATTTGATTTATAGAGTGGACAATACGGAGTCATGCTCAGTAATTGAGTTGAACTTGACTCCGTAGCTCTCCGCTCTATAATTCCCATACTTTCTTATGCCTGCCTAAATGTTTTACAAGCCCAAACGTTTCCTTTTATCTGCATATGCCATAAGCTCACATTGAGATTTTGCATGTAAACATTGGCATTCCCTATATCGCTTAGGTCGACTCCAGTGTTTCCATGACTCCGAGAAGGATGGAAACGGGGCCTTAAGCTTCTGACAATTGGATGGTTTTTTTATGAGAATACAGCGAGGGTCACACCGGGCCCTTTTACAGCAAGGCCACCACATCTTATGACAGCTGCCTGTAGGGTCTTGAAAATATTGACATATGCGTCGCATTCGTTCGAAATTTAGTTCGCAGGCCACTTTCGGACAACGTGATTTATATCGATAAAGAACCTGTGGTGGCTCAATGCCATTGAAACAGCAAACTTTCTTCATTCGTAATTTGACCCGTGGACATTCTATCCAGGTGCGTTGATAGCATCGGCATTTTTCCGATGGCCTATAGTAAATTTCGTCAAACCGCGGTAACATGTCCTTACAGTACGGTTGCTCTTGCGGATTACAAGGCGGTTCCCACATCGAACGAAATGGCGGTTCGATAGGCTTCTCCTTTTCACGACGCTTGTGTTTCCCAGGGCAGGGATTTTTGTGCGTTGGGCGGTACACACAACACTTGCCTGGCCCCTCTCTCTGCATCTGATCCAAGTACCTGTCGGCGGGTAGCACACGTGTTAGCACATTCCGGGCATGTTCACAGGTATCCTTACCAATGTGATGACATTTTTCATCGATTTTAACACAATTGGCGAAGCATCGATTCCGGAAATTTTGGTAACATAGAGTTGTCAACAAAGAAGGCAGTTTCCACCTCATTGCGAAATTTTGATAGGCCGAGATTTAGTTAAAAATTTTATCGCCGACAATTTTGAGATTTGAGCAATTTTCGTCCGCCGGTGACAGCTTTGGCTTAGGGAACTCGAGCGAATTTTTTGAACGGGCAGTAGCCTACAATCGCATTAGTGCATGGCTTAAGAACACCATGATCCCGGTTAAAGGTCGTCCAGACATCGCACATATTTGGCATGGTCCTGCAACTGCACTCCGTGGGACAAAAGCCTGTTAGCGATTCTTTAATACACTCCGAAAAGCAGGGATATGGTGCCGGTACCTTTTCACAATCAGATCGTCTGTGTCCCCTTGTACATTTTGGCGGTTTACGACCCTTTTTACAACCAGGCGTTTTTTGATAAGAAAAACACAACATTTTCATGGCATAAAGATGTTTCTCCACATGTGTCAATGGTGGTCCAGGCGGTGGTCTTTCTCGCCTCTTTATGGGTGGATAGCACTCCTGATCATAACAGCAAATTTGCTTAGGCCTTAACCAAATTAGGGGACATGTGGACCAGGTGCGTTGGTAGAGTCGCCCTTTATCCGATGGCTGATATAGACACTTGTCATGCCTGAATAGATCACACTTTACATTACCTTGCCTACGCTCATATATCCTCATTAAATGTTGTGGATAATCGTCTCCCTGGTCAAATACATCACGATTTTTCATATTGGTGACTTCGGAAAGCGGAATCTTTGGTCTACACAACTGTTTTTGATCAACACACGTACCGCGCAACTTGATACACTTTGATGAACTGGCATCGTAATTGCCCCAATTGTATGACCGTAGGCTCATGATAGATTTTAAAAGATTCCATTTATGGCGAGGTTGTTGAAGCATGTTGAAAAAACAGTGTAATTTTTGGAAGCGTATGCCGAAAAGTGAAATTATTTTGTTTTTTGATTGAAAAAGCGAAACCCTTTGACCGCCCCAAAAAAGAAAATAAAACAATTAAACAATATCGTGGATCGTGCGCTCCGTTTTAATAATTCATGTGTAACACTAGTCCATCAGTTAGCCAATCAAATAATTCTGGTGCTGTAATTATTTAAGACTTCTTATTGCGATAATATTCCCAAACACTGCACATGGATGGGGTCTTCAGGCAATTGCACTCAGTGGGCGGAAAATCAGGTAATGGATCAATCAGACACTCTGAGAAGCTAGGATATTTTGTAAGACGACGATAGCAGGACGATGGCTTACGATTAACTTTCTTGCATTTTGGTGGATTTCGCACAGCTTTGCAGTTGGGTAGTGTAAAACGTGGACAAGTCTGTTTCTCATTTGTCGCACATTTCTTCAGTTTTAAGTCAGATGAACTTGACGTGTCAGATGCACCTGACGTGGAAGTATAACTTTCACATTTCGCGCTTCTTTTTTTATGTGTTATCAATTTTCGCTGACGTCGTTGTTTTGGAATTGGCTTGAAGAAACAATGGGCCTTGACCTTGCGTTTTTTGAGTACACACTCAACCCAAGTGCGCTGATATTTGCGATTGAGCTTATCGGAAGGTCTGTAATGTGTTAAATCAGCCAATGGCATTGCATCCGCACATGGATCCACAAGGCAATTTTTTTGATGGTTTATAAAGGCGCTTACGTTGAACTCAGGATCCGTGCGACACTTGTATTCGGTACGACGAAGGGCATGCCAGCATGCTTTAGGAACCTTTGTTCTATCGGGTTTCTCCATTCTCTTCAGATTAGATCGGAGGGGTAGCTTTGGATATGCATCGGCACAATCTTCACACGTCTCAGACTGGTAAAGGGTATCAAAATGCCGCAATTGAGGATGGGTAATAGCACCACAGCTTGGAGTGCGTATCAAACCAGATGTGACACGTTGGCAAATATTTGATATCACTTTTGGTATCACTTGGCTGTTTCTCCCCATCACTAACATCATTGATTATTGATTAATTGCAGCTGGAGGATATGGGGATTATTGATTATCGAATATAGTCAAGTCCGGGTGGGTCCAGCAGATTTAAACAAAATTTTGTGGCCAAATCAAGTTTAAAAGAAAAATAATAACTCCTTTTCAAAACTAGAAAATTTTTTTTATAATTTTGAAATCAAAATCGGGGAGAAATCATTTCTCATACTGTTGGACGGCTACGACAGCAGTGTTGTTTTGTTAAAAGTCTGTTGTAGAATAAGCTCCATAAAAGGCACGCAATGAAGTCTTATTCTAAACAAATATCTTAGGTATTCTGATTTAAAAATTTTTGAAAACTCTAAAATAAAATATATCACTGGAATGTGTCCTCTTTTTAGGTTGTAATTCTTAAAGGTGTTATGAAAGGAGGAAAACAAACAACCATAGGTTATATGGAAAACACTTTTGGTTTGGGTAAAGAATTAGAAAAATGTAAAAGAAAGTTACGCTAAAAATCCAAAGAATCAAAAAAGTTATGGGAACGGTATACGTTAGTTGCGCAACATCGTAGAAAAATAAATTGTAATAAAGTTTAAGTTTGAGAGTTATAGTTTTCTCAGACCGTAAATTTATTTCATTATTTCAAAACATTTTTAGTACCGATTGTTTTGACGGTATCCTTTAGAGCCACATTCGTAATTTTTTTGCATATTCTCATCTTGATCCGAAAACATCCGCGACATATATGAGGACATCGGCATGCGTTGCTTTGGAATCCTTTTTAGCGGCTTTGGCTGATCCAATTCCCATCTTCTTTGTAATCGCTTAGGTTGTGGAATCTCCTCTGTGTCATCATCTAATGCCTCGTTCTCGATTTCATGCCAAGTACATCGAACTGCACGTTCATGAATTGGTTTTGGATCATACATAACGTCATCGTACCGCAGACCGCGCTTCCAATATTTCTGATATGTCTTACTATCATCCTCTTGCTCTAGTTCTTCATCCTTCTCCTGGTGTTGAGATTGCTCGGATTCAGCTTCAGATTGATCGTTGCTTATTAGTTCCGCCCAAGTTTGTTGGACTTTGCGATTATGAATCAATCTAGGACGATAGAATCTATCATCAAAATCACCTAACCTTAATTGCGATAAATCTTTATTAGACTCGAGTTGGGCGCGTCGACGTAAGACACTACAATTGTTATTCAGTAAAGCCGGTTGTCCATCCATGGTTCGTCGAAGTTGGGGTAAAATACTGGCATATTTGGAATGACGTGATGCTGAACGCAACATTGGGCTTTTGTCCCGCAGTGCAGATTTCAAGGCATGCATGTTGTCTTAAACTGACTGGTAAAATTTTGGATAAATAAATTGCCAAACCAAAAAAAAATACAGACTAAATACTCAGAGATAAATCTAACTGAAAGGTTGTCTAATGCAAAACTGTAACATAGAAGTTGACAGCTTTTTAAAAGAAGGCTGATTTAGTGATTTGGATACTAGAAAGATCATAGAAGTTGAGCTTCTTCAAATGGATTAAGTTAGATCCAACCTATATAATGGTCAAATATATATATATAGGTTTACTTTTATTTGTAACTGGTTATTATTAATTAATTGGCTATTATTCATAAATTTAGTTTAATTCTTAGAATTTATATGATTCGATGACTCCCTTAAAGTTCTTCAGTCTCTTCAAGATATAAGAGCCCAGCTTGCCATTGCTCGCCATATAGCCATTCAATGGCACGCAGTACTCTCAGTTGGCAGGTGAATTTATTACTAAATTCCTTTGTCGTGATTATTGTCTCCATTGGCAGTTCAGGCAGGTCACAACGTCCATACGATTCTGGTAAACTCCTAAGACTATCCATATAAAGTTTGGACCTACTCCATTCCAATTCAGGAAGACTTTTGATATATCCAACATGCATCCGTTTCTCAGATGCCTGGTTGTAGTGTCGCCTACGACAAGGATGAAACACCTTGATTTTGGGACACAATCGTAGTGCCGATTTGAACATTTTCTTATTTAATTTTATTAATTATTTAATTCAAAAAAAGAGAATCCAAAAAATTTATATGTACCCCGGGCGTTATAAGTAAACAAAAAAAATTTAATTTTAAATATCAGGGAGCTTAGGTCGGCTTAGTTATGTGACGGCCGAAAGTATTTTAAAAAATACTATTTTGAGAAATCTTATTTATTACAATTTCTTCTTTTTTTTGACAACTCTGTCAGTTACTTTTTCCAGCAATCGCATTCACTGTCAGTTTTTGATGGATTGGGTTTCGTCTTGCATTCCGAATAGCTGGGAAAAGGAGCAGGTTTCTTGGTACACTGTGATTTCTTGCGTTCAGGCTTGCAACTACGTTCGGTCTTAGTGTTATCTTTGCTCTTGCCGCAATTCGAAGTTTTAGTATTTTTGGCGAAACATCGCTGAAGATGTCTTCTCAGTTGACTGCGCAGCGCGGAAGTTTTGAATATTTGCAGCATTTTTTCGTTCGGCTATAATTTTTGCTCCCAGTTGCCTAAAATTGGAAATTTTTAATACAAATTTACAATTTTAATGTGCCTACCCCCTAATGCCAGTTATCCCAACGCCTGCCCAAAAAAATTAATTTGAATTTTTTAAGTCTTTAACTTTTATTTAATAGTTAGTGATGCGTATACGAATTCTAGAAGTATCATAAATTTGCAATTCAGTTAAATGTGTGACAAGTCGGTCAATTTATTTCGCAGATCCACAGTTTCCCCGCCGTCCTTTGCTTTCAGCGTTCGACTTCTGGATTTCGAAGACATCGCATAATGATGGGATTGATAGGCATTGGCATTCAACTTTACGAAGAGGTCGCGGTTTGCTACGACTGCATTCGGAGTAAGCTGGATATGGGGCGCTAACCTTGACACAATTGGTGGGAAAACGTGTGATTTGGCATTTTGTTGGTATACGGACCGGTCTGCACCCAGGCATAGTAATCTTTGGACAATCACCACCTTCCTTTGCACAGGGCGCTTTTTCCACACATTCTGCTACGACAGCCTTACGCTTCCGTCTTACAATTGGTGGTCGCTTACCCTTCTCAAAGCAACAGATCTTCTTCGGTTTGATTTGGATGGGTGGACACTCTACCCAAGTTACTTGATACTTTCGTTTGGCTTTATCAGATTCTTTGTACAGACACTCGTCAAATTTGGGAAATCCTCTATTTAGGCACGGATCCCTACAGCATTCTGGCGCCATTGTAATTAGATGGTGAAATTGGAATTCATCATTTCCGGCTTTGGGTTTATGCTCCTTATTGCCGCAAACGATTTTGTTTCCGCAAGTATTCGTCGTAGCTTTTGAGCACTTGGGTGAGGGGTTACGATCCTTGGAGGCCAAGCTGCGAGAGAACAGCATCTCACATCTCAGCAAATTTTTTGGCCGCATTCCGACCAAGGCATTGCGCAACAAAGTCATGGCTACTTCAAAAAAAATTTAAAAGTGTTTTTAAGTGTTTTTTTTTTTGGTCCGAAAGAAACAGAAAATTTTGACTAAAGATTTTCGAAAATGTTCTAAATTTTTAATTTCTTAAATTCCCAAGCTTATGCTAAGGTGTGTGTGTGGCCGACAATGTACATCGCCTAACTGAATATTTTTGGGAAATTGAGAAAACATATTAATTTCTTTGTGTCAAAGAATTTTTCAAGGCCTATTTTGATTAAACTTTATTTCAAAGATTTAAATCGATGAACATTGAGTTTTTTTTTTTTTTTGCAATAACAGGCCTTGATATTTGGTTTTCTCTCTGCAAAGCATATTCCTTTCGGTTTCAATAAACAACATTTAGTTTGTAACGTGAGCTCAATGGGTTAACATCTTAATAATATTCCACATTTTTTTTTCTTTTGGAAATTAAATTGTTTTTTTTATAATTATTTTTTTGGTTGCTAAATTGAAATTTTTTGACTTTTGTTTCAAAAAAAAAAAACTCGGTTATTCAAGATGCTACGGATTACCGGTATCCCGTGCATTTCAAACTTGAACTCGAACTGGGGTCGCGTTAAAGCAGTGGCGCGAGCGTGTCTTCTAAGGAACTTAAACCGCCAGAAAGTCGAAAGTTCCATGCTAACTGGATTTCAGCAGATGCGCCTCTCCAGTGATAATAATTGCGAACCCGTTAAACGGTGTGAAGAGGAGAAGCCACTAGAGGCCCGATGTGGTCATCCAAATCTAGCGAAGAATCCGTGTGGCATAAAAAAAGAAAAGAAGCAAAAGGAAAAACCCAAGGAAAAGCCAAAGGAAAAAGATGTACTAAGACTCAAATCAATGTGGCATATAGATGATTGTGAGGTGATCATCGATTGCGATTTCCCATTACGCTACGACGTCAAACATTATCGCATTTCGGACAAGTTAAAGCGCAAATATCAAGTAACATGGGACGAGTGTCCCCGCATGCTAATCAAACCAAAGAAGGTATGCCTGCGTGATAGCATTGTCCCACGTCCCCGCTGTCGTCGTGAACGGAAGATGATTTTGAAGGCATCTGAATGCGTCGCCAGAAATCCTATGACGTGCAAAAAAAAGGTAGTTGTTGGCCCATGTCCTAAATTCACTTTGCCATGCTGCAAGCCTGCCCGCAATCCTCCCAGTTGTAGCATTGGACGTGCTAAATCTAAATGCGTAAAGCGTAATACGCCTTATCCAAGTTTTTCGGAATGTAAAAAAGATGAGCTCGTTGGCTTGCCGCCAACCGAATGTCGCTGCCTGGATTCGGGTACCCTATGCGAAGCTTGGGCTCATTTAAGGCGACGTCTTGCCCGTGGACAGGATCTGTCATTTAAATGTGGCAAGTTTTAAACGTGCCACCAAAAAGGTTACTCTATTGGAACGACTGACAACATTCAAGGTGCAGAAAATTTAGATCGAGCTTACACAAAACAGATTCTTTTACTATATTAAAAAATTATACAAGTTAAATTTGAGTTCGGAAAACAGGTCGGGAATTTATTTATTTTTTTGTTTGACTTTATGAGTATTGTAAGAAATGGAACAGTAGGAAATTTAGGAAGAACTAGGAAAAAATTGGTATAATAAAATTAGCAACAATCATTTAAAATAGCCATTTTTGCGGTGTTTATTGGGCCATCTATTCAACACTCACATTTCATTCTGGCTATTCAAAATAAAACCAATTAAAATTTTTATAAAAGAGGTACAACGAACCAAAAGAAATATGTTTATATTTTGGACTCCCAATTTTCTAATTATTTTTTAGAAAATGCATTTTCAAGGAACAGTTAGTAATAAAATAATTTAAGAGAACGTTTCTTTTCTCAAATACAAAGTATTTTTTAACTTTGTGTGTGTGTGTATGCAAAGCATCATTCCATCAAGTTAAAATGCATAAAATGGTACTGCGTGCCATATTAAAGTCGCTTTATAGCAAATTACCAATGCAGATATATACACACAAATCAGTTATACTTGGCATCTATCAGCATATAATCGCATATGCAGTCAAGCCGTCAGACCGAAGAGTTTCGACTTTAAAGTTGAAGTTGTTTGATGCATGTGCATAATCAACCAAAAAAAAAAAAAAAATATACAAAAAAAATATTCCAAGAGCGGAAGAACCTTTATAGAGGACAGACAAAGACCCAACAAAAGTCTTCAGCTGCAAACATAATTGATGGATGTATGGATGGATGGATGAGATCATGGCACAAAAAAAAGAAGGTACAGAATGTTCTTTTCTTTTTTTTTTACGTATCATTCGCCTACCTTTTGCTCTAAATAATGATGTCGCATTATTTATGCCGCGACTGATTTGCATAGACTGGATAAAAAGAAGGTAGAATGAGTGCTAAGCTAAGAGGCAAACCAAGGCAATGTGTGCGCTTTCTTTAATAAATGTTTAATTTATAATTGATTTTCCCCAACTCGACATCCTTGGCTAAAACCTCAAAACTTTTACCCAACCCACAAAAGGCAACTGAACCGCAAAAGGATTTTGCCCGCGCACGAAAACACTTAATTAATTCGCATAGACAGACAGTCATGTGGGGGAGGCCAAAAAGGAGGGTATATTTAGAGGAAAGAACCAGGCCCACCCAACTGGTCAGACAACTACACACACACACACACACACACACGCATATACACACTAGCACACACTGGCAAACACACACAATGAAATAATTAGAAATTAGAATGGAAAATGTATGCAAGCCAAGTTGTGACGATAACGCCCTAGAAAATACCCACCCACACACTATATGTATGGGTTTTGTGTAGGCGGCCGCCCCCAAAAAAAAGGAGAAAAAAAAAGTAAAAGAAGCATATTTAAAATGTAGCCAAAGTCGATGTCGGCCGAGACACTGTTAAGTATATGAAGCTATGATTTCATATATACATATATATATATATACATATATATTACAAGGGTTCCTTTTGGCCCTTTTAAATACAGACGGACAACTGAAATAGAGTTTCAGCTTACTTTAGAAATCATTAAATTGGAGATGGTAAAACAAAAGAAGATACAATTAGAAAATATTTCAAATAAAATAATAATAGCCAGAAGCCATTTATATTAATCTATCTATTAATCTATTTATTAAATACTTATTTTTCGATTAAAAAGTAATCTTTAATTTAAAAAACCAATTTCAATATTAAACATTAGCTAATACGATATGCCATCGCTGACAGGCAAACAGCGGCACTAATGAAGGGCTAGTGGGATAACCGTTGTTGCCACCCTTTCTTCAATCCCCACACGCAAAAGGAGTGTGAGTGGTAAATTTGCTGCTAATATCCGTTTACGTCTTTAGTTGCAAGAAAATTACAATATTTCGTGTGATATAGTTTGCCCACACACACACACACACACACACCCACACACCCAACATCAAATGGAAACCACCTACTCCTCTATCCACTATCCTTCTACATACAAACCCCTAACTCATTCATTCTTGCTAGAACTGAACTTTTGTATCTAATTTAAATTTCACAATTTTCTGGCTAGAAAATAAGGAAAAATGAGCTCAGATCTCATTCCTAGTTTTTCAGAGCT
This sequence comes from Drosophila emarginata, assembly GCA_037075365.1. NCBI lineage: Eukaryota > Metazoa > Arthropoda > Insecta > Diptera > Drosophilidae > Drosophila > Drosophila emarginata. The sequence goes on along the minus strand of JBAMCD010000260.1, from coordinate 4,783,192 downwards.
TGAGCTAATTTTCTCGAAATTGGGGGGTGGTGGAGCAGATGGAAAGATGGCGAACGGATTAAAGCCCAGCAAGTGGACACAGACATGCCCATGCCTTGGGCGGATGGAAGCGGGGGTGGTCTATGTGTGTGTGTGTGTGTGTGTGTGGATTCGGTTTCGTGCTTAGCCAAATTATATTATGACTTGTTTAAAATTCAAATTTGAAAACACTAAAATCATGTTTTCGATGTCTGCGCCCCATATTGTCCAATACCACTTGGAAGAAATCCTTACGAAAATGGGGTTGCGGATAGTTTTTGAGAAAGAGAGGAGTGAAGTAGTGCCTTGGTGTCTACGTTAAGGATTTGCTTTTGGGCCAACCGTCCAACCCCCTCCATCACCACCACCACACAAACAACTTTTGCTCTACCGACTCAAGGCAATGTCCTTTAGTTGTATATCCTTTGCTTTTGAGGTTGAGTTTGAGGTGGGGTTCGGGGTAAAGGGGTTGGTTAGTAGAAACATAGTTTCTAGTTGCCACATAAATTTTGCATGCTCTAACCCTGTTGTAGTGTTTTGTTGTTATTATTATTGTTGTTGTTGTTGTTGTTGGTGCTTTAAACACTTTTAATGATTTCATTAGTTTAAGAACGGGGCAATTTTATACATTTTACAATTGATTTTTCATTGGACTCTAAGGACTAATCGGATTTAGTAAGTAAGTTCCCAATATATAAGTATGTAAATATGTAATCTAAAACAAAAAGTGTCTTTTGGCCAAATTGAAGTGTCTTGCAAGACCGCCATTTTGTCAAACGCACACACACACACACACACACACACACACACAGAGACACACACACACTTAGAGTATATATAAGAAAATAATTAGATTGCATTACATAAATGTTGTCTAGGCAGCCGAGTCCAGCCTCTGGTCTCTGGTCGTTGTCTCTAAAATTTCAATAAAATTTGCTGTTAGACGAAGAAGCAGGCTAAGACCACCAATACCCCAAAAAGCCCCCCCTCCTTAAAAAGGCAGTCAAATGTCTCAGACACAAACCACAGCAACGTCTCCAGGACACACACACACACACACAACCCTATTTTGGATTTGCACTAGAGCAATGGGTGGAAAGGGGTGGGTGAAAAAGGGGGATGGGTAAGCTTTTGGCCAAGGCAATGGCCTTTTAAAATTTTCGAATTTACGTAAATTTAACTTTCTTGAAATACACTTAACTGTAAAATTAATTATAAAAGGCAATTGTGTGTGCCACTATATGTATGAGCGTATGTGTATATTTGTATTTTATAGTGCCTTCCCTTCCCCACCCCCTACACTCCCTTGGTTGATTCCAGAAAATCTCTCCCACTATTTCGCCCACTTAAGTTTGTCTTAGTCTTTGGCCGAAAAGGTGTTGGCATGGAATTTGCATAACCAACAAAACGTCAATGTCTTGTGTGTGCAAAAGAGATGGCTACATAGATATGTATGTATATATGTATGTAGGAAAGCATGTACAGTTGCGCCCGTCGACATTTGCATAGACATATGTATGTATATTCCTGTCCCTGTCTTTTAGCCAGGTCTTGGTCTTGGTCTTCGTTTCTATGTATGCGAAAACACACTAATTAAATGTTGAAGGCAGTTCATATTGAGATGGCCCCCGGGCGGACAAAGCAGGTGTGTGTGTGTGGTTGCATATTATATAACCCCTCAATTCACCTCACCTGTATATACAAATGTGCAGGTTTATATATATGTATATATATATATGTGTGTGTGTGTATATGTCCTCTAAGAAAATCTATAGCCTACGGTGTGCGCTCCAACAAACCCAAACCGCAAACTCAAATGTCTTCATTTTGCACATCAAACCAAATGCAGCCCACAACTACACACACTTACATATGTATATATACATCTATATATGTATATATATATATACATATATTTGAACATTTGTATGTGGGTGTATTTGCTGAGGATTTCTAATTACATTCGGCATCATTCGGACTTGTCTTGCAAAGGGCAACGAAGGTCCTATCCTGGGGGCTGGGTGTTAACTCAGTCTCTGGCCTTATGTATTTCAATGTCGATAAATTATAATGTGTCTCATGTAAATTGAAGTTTAACTAAGACCAAAACGGACAACAGGGTGGCTACCAAAGTACTAGAAATATTAGATCTGCATATAGATAAAGATACATATATCTAACTAATGGAAAGTTAACAGAATTTGCTTTAAAGTAACTTCTAAAGTTTTATATTCATAAGTAATACATTTTATAGTCATTACTTGTTTGGCTTGCCATCTAATTGCACATTAAGCAATGCAATTATCATACTGACAGTTTGGTTAATGTCACGATTCTTAGGAACTAAATAGCCTGGACAGGCTCCACTGACGACTCACCACCACTCACCAACTGCTGTTTGGCATTTTGCATAGGCCAACCTACTTGCCACCTGCCTCGGTTTACACACGCAGACATTTTTAATTAAACGTAAAAATTTCGCTCTATTGATTAGTTGCCAACAACTAATGGCTAGAAAGAAGGAAGAAGGACTCGAGCATGTGCAGTCATTGTTATTGCGAACGCATTAGTATTAGCGCATTCAATGACGTGACTGACTCAAAATGCATAGAGAGACCATGGAATATAGGGCCAATAGTTAAATGAAGTGAAACAGTGTATATAGAGTATATTTGGAGTGGCAATCGGTGTGGGAAGGGAGCTCAACTACTGACACGCAAACTGCCTTGGAGCTGTCATTGTTCAACTGGCAGGCCACAAGCGAGCGGGACGCAAGTTTTTTGGTTGCCAGTTTGGCGTCTTTTTAACACAATGACAGTTAATTAGATTGTAAGGATAAAGGATGGCAAAGGATAGCACAGAACAACAGATAGAGAGATAGAGAGCGGGTGAAAGGGAGATAGAGCGTAAATATTACACAGGTGTAAAAGCTATCCAAGTTGATAGACTAACGGCAAACTTTTGTCGAGTGAATTGTGTAAATGAGCCTAATTGACTTGGGTTTTTCGACTGCAAAGGGCTACATAGTAAATACAGAGACTATTACAAAGTTTATATAATGTAAAATCAAACTATGATATATAATCTATTATTAAATTATATAACATAAACATCATTATTTGTAATTAAGCTCAAATTAAATGGTTATTGTTGTTAGCTATGAATTTAGTTAAGATTTTGTTGCATACTTTTGGAAACTGAGAAAATTGTGGATAAAATAAAAATCGATACCTAATTAATATACGGGGTATAAAAAATGGGTATAAGTTTAAAATTTTAATAAGTTAGTTTTTTCTTGCATTTGAAAGATTTATTGCTATTATTTTATTTAATTATTAGTACTTTACAACTATTTTTAAACCAAGTTACTTTTCCTAAGCATACATTAGGGAACTTTACTAACATCAAACTAATATCGTAGCATAATTGGTAGAAGAAACCATATAATTAGGTTAGATATGGAAATTTAGATATATAGATTAAATTGCCATGCAGTTCAGTTGCAGTTAATAAATGTCGGTACAGTTACGCCTTAGTTCTTAGTAGCTTTTAATAGTTCAAATATTGCATAAATTTTTAAATGAATATTCGTCAATAAATCTCTATAATAAATTTATAAAAGAAACCGCAAACTAATATCCTTTCATGTTCTAATCAAGTATAATTCTTCGTACGTAACCGCAACTATTGGGGTCCTTCAATCAGAGCAACAACTGCTACTTTCTACACTCTATAATTTTGTTTTAGTTGTTACGCATTTTATATCATCACCCATGGTGAGGCACTAGAAACAACGACACCTCCTCTACTATCATTCCCCCTCTCCCAATGACCATCTCTATTGATATAGGCTGCTCCCTCCAACTAACCCTAACTAATGACCAATGTCTAAGCTAAAATATTGATCAATAAATTGCTACAACAATACTAAAACACACACACAGAAAATGAAAACCTCAAATGCATGTATGTATGCGAATGTGTGTGTGAATGTGTGTGTTTGTATGTAAGCAAACAGGCCATCAACAAAATGCAGTTGGTTTTCCTAGGCACTAACACAAATGGAAAGGAATGTACTTATGTATGACCAGGGAGCACAGGGACTAAAAGAGGGACAGAGAGAGAAAGAGAGAGAGAGAGGAGAGAGAGAGTCCTTTCTCCAAAGCAATGATGAAGCAATGGAAGGAGCGGTTCAACCAAACGTTCGACTGACCGTCCAACCAACTCAACCAACCGAAAATATTTCAAATTCATGACAAATGCATAAGATTTCAACAATACAAGTGGGGTTTCGATAGACTAGATTGAGGGTGTGGAGAGTGTTACATGTAACCCCAAAAAAACAGTTAAGTGCAATAAATACAAAATACACAGACAGACATACATATACACAGTACTCATACACAATCAAATAAATTACATAGCATTTAATAATTCATGCAAAAAACGACCTCTCCAAGCCGCCGCCACCTGCGCCCCAATTGAAAATCTGTTTGTGTTTGTGTGTGTTTTAAGACTTGATAATTTCAAAAATCAACAAGATATATATTCATAACTTGAAAATGCATTTTGACCACACACACACGCATACATATGTATATACATACATACATCTACATATATATATTTATATATGTATATACACCCAAATATCAAGTAAAAGATGGAGGCTTCTTGGGTGGCTAAGTTCTTGGTCTTTTGTCTTGGTCTCGCTCTAACACACATACATACATACAAATTGTTGTTCCTTTCTCTATATACGATACATATATTATACACACACATACACAGATATAGAAGAGGCACTCATACATGCATACATGCCATTGCACTCAATTAAAATCCTTTTGTCATTGTCTTGCCATCTCTTTTGCTCGCACAGCTATAAATATATCTATATATATATATTGGGTATATAGCAACTATATAGTATATTTGTATGTATTTGTGATAAATTTTCGCAGCCATATTTGTTATTTTGCACTTTTAGTTTAAATATTTGATAGCTTGCATATTGATTGGTGCTTTGTGCAACGTGGCGCATGAGTAATAAGTTTTTCCTATACACAAAAAACAATTTGCTTGCACACACAAGACACAGGACAAACAGACACACAGACAGATAGACAGACAAACAAACAAACAAACAGATGCATCTCTTCTCTGTGGTCAACTTAAAAGAAAACTTTGTTTTCTAGTGAACATTAAGAGGCAAGCAATAAATGATAGATAAAAATGTAGAAAAATTAGTAAAACACAAATTTTTTTTTTGCATATTGCTTGAATAAATAATGAAACCTTATTTCCAATATTAAATTTAAGGCAAGCAAAATTGAAGAATTTCATTGAAGGAAAATCACAGAAAATTGCATAATGCATTTGTAAATTAGACCGCAAAAAAAGAAATAGCACTTGCTACACACTAGGCATCTCTCTCGCTCTCATTTGCTCACCCTGTCATTGTCTGTCTCTAATTACCAGCAAGTGTGTTTGGTAGGAGGTAAGGGGAAGGAAGCTATGTCTATGTCTTTTGTTCTAGTGAACGAACCGTTTTGGTGGCCATTCGGGAGAGATAAGTAGAAGAGAAAGAAAGGATGAGCGACTGCTACTATTGCTTTCCCCCCCGTCATCAACATCAGCAGCACTAATCAAGAAATCCAAAAAGCATAGCATATTTTCAGGCTGATTATATTTGCCTGGCAGAGTCATCATGACACCTGAACGGGCACAGCCACAGGCACTGGCACCGAGAACTTCAGTAGACAACGACTGTGGCAACAGACATGGCCGACGCCGTCATTGTTGAGCTTAAGTCTGCTGCGCCTAAATGTAGGCAGCAATTGCAGTTACCGGACTCGGTCTCAGTACCAGACCCAGACCCTCAGCCCTAATGTATGCTACAAATCTCGCCAAAGCAACGCATTTTGTAGCCATTTAAGCTACTTGCATAAATGCAAAGCATAAGAGTGAGAAAGACAGAGACAGAGAAGGAGCTAATATGACATAGAGAGAGAGAGAGAACAGAGTTCCTTCTGTAAATGGCATTGACCAGGGATAGAAGAACAGAAACAGGCACAGCCATAGACCCTGGCAGCAGGGTTGCAGCCTCGTCCAGTTACCCCACCGCCACGTGAATCTCATTTGCATTTAAATTAGGAATGAAGCCCGATTTGTTGTTGTTGTTGTTGGTGGAGCAACTTCTCCACTTCCTTCTCCTGCTGTTCCATCTACTAACCTTACATGGTTGCAGTGGGTGGTTGGGGTAGTTTTTTTTAGAGTATGCCAAAGGGGTTGAGAGCGGTGTGATGATTTTTAATGAAGACAGCGCAGCTACTTAGGCACCCAAGCATGCATGCATGTTGCTCCCCCTACTCCAACTCCCTCCCTCTCTGTCTCTATCTCTTTTACTCCTACTTTCTCATCTCCTGTTTGCATTGAAAATCTGGTTATAGAACTTTCCCACTTAGTCTCTGTTTTTTTTTTTTTTTTTGGTAAGGGCCAAGTTGCTTGATTGCATGACCAACTAATGGCCAACAGCTTGGACAAATAACAAAGAGTGACCAAGAGAGGGAGATAATGTTGCCGCTTTGTATCCATCTCTCTCTCTCTTTCTAATGGACCACGTTATGACAAATATGTTAATAACCTGAACACATGAGAGTACAGACAGAGACAGTCATCCCATGTCTAAGGTTGCTGTGCAAAATTTTAATTAGAAATGTCCCTTTTTATACACAGTAAAAAATGATGCTTATTAAACATAAAATTCTAATGAAACCAAAAATCTATTCATCTATTTAATTGTATGATTTGCCTGTAGTTCATATATACATATATAACTTGGCCATTGGCTAAGTTACCTTCATTTGCCATCTCTTACTCTCTCTCTCTTTTTTTTTTCTATTTGACAAAATGTAATTACTTTGCTCTGGCATATTTGCATCATGTCTCATGCTACTTGAACATGTTACACTTTCGTTGGCACCCACCTAACTAACAACTACCCCTCACCTCCTTTCTCTATGCCTCTCATATATGTATATATACTTATATGTATATAGTATGTGAGGCCCGACAACACTTTAAAATTAATATTCGTATTTTTCAATTACAACTGACACTTGTCTATGGCAGCCGAGCCCAGTTAGCCACCGTCCTACTCCTCCTCTGAGAGAGCCTACCAACAATTGTTGGGTATCGTCATCGTCATCGTCGTCGTCGTCGTCGTCGTCGTGGACATGGACAGCAGACACACACACACACACACACACCATACACACACCTCTATATCTCCCAATACCGCAATCCCCTAGTCCAATGTAAAATGTCATTACAGCTGACATAAATGAATAGCTGCATTCATTGCATTTGGCATTGGCTGGGTTAGCGACGGGGCAGCTCTTACTTCTCTGGCTCTGGCTTATGTCTTAGCTTGTACGCTTTTGTTATAGTAATATCGCATTAGTGTTAATTAAAGAAAAGTTTCTGTTGAATATGCATATACATATACTTTATATGAATAGTATAGCATGTATGCATATGAGTATGTGAATGAATATGAATGAAAACGGTCTCTGTTTGTGACAGGTGAAGGGAGTAAAGTAGGTAAAGAATGGCAAAACTTTTTCTTTACCAAGAGATTTTAGATTTTTTTTATATAAAACAAATATTTTAAATAAGATAAATTTGATTGTAACTAGGTTGTTGGGTTACAACTTTATTAAATTAGATAATTATTTAACTGAATTAAAGAATTTGTTTCTTCTATCGTTCTATTTTCATTGTTCCTTTTGCAAAAAATGGAATTCATTTATACTTTTATCATTGATCAGCTAAGTTAATCAGATTCTGTATATAGTACATATTGACTTAAAATTTTGTTTCTTTTTTTCGATCCAAATCTTGTTTCGTTTTCATTGTTACTTCTGCAAAACTTCATTTGTTAACGAACAATTTTTGTTCTTTCTGTCAATGATCATATGATAAATATATCGATACTTAGCTTATTTATATGAAGATTATGATCTTAGGCTTCTTCTGTAACTCATATTTGATTAAATAAAAAACTTTCTGTCGCTATTGTTTGCACATTTTGTTCTATTTTTTATGTTCCTTTCTTTTAAACTGAATTCAAAAACCTTTTATACAGTGTTCCTTGCCGTTCTTTCTATTGTTGTTTATATCGTTTCTTAACTAATTTCTTAGAACCAATTCTGCAGATGTATAATCTTAGAATCCTTAATCATTCCAAGTATCCTTCCGTTTTCATTCTCTAGGACTGCTTTTATCATCATATCTACCGTTACTTGTCTGAGTTTCCTATTTCTTATATGTATAGTCTCAAATTGTGGCCCAATTTTATTTTTGTCTATAATTTTCTTTATATTCTCCTATAGTCTACCTCTTGTTCCCTTTTACGCATCAGTCATCTTTGGTGGATGCTGCTCAAAACATTGGCATGAAACTTTCGTGGATTGCCTGCCTCCATATAGCTACTCCTACCCATTATCCTACCTATCGTTTAACGAAGGGACAATAAAATGGGTGTGTTGGTCTACAGCTAAAACAAAAAAATTTTTTTTGTTGGCCATATACGATGAGACTGAAGCAGGGGGACAACCAATCAGCGAGAGCCGCACAAATGTTACTTTTTCGTTTTCTTGATAAAAACGCAGCGACAGCAACGAATGAGAAATGTAGAGGAACACACACACACATACTCGAGTACACACACACATACACAGTGTCATGTGTTGCATACACACATATGTGATGGGGATGGGTATCAGTAGAGAGAGAGGGAAAAAACAAAAAAAAAAAAGCCGGCAAAGCTTTTGTGTTTTCTCAACGGTTGCCTAAAAAATAAAAATAACAAAGGCATATGGAAAACCAATAAGAAGTAAAAGACACAACGGAACAGAACAGAACGAAGCAGAACGAAGCATACAAACAACAAACATAACAGTACTACGAAAAAGAGAAAGAAATGGCATTCACACACACATACAAAAAAAAGAGTGGGAGAATAAAGAAGATGAAAGGAGAAAAAACAAGCAAAAAAATGTCTAGAAAAAAATTGTTAAAAATACCAGAAGTAGACAAATATGAGTTGGGGTTAGGCTCAACGTGCCAGTAAGAGGTGACAAAGCAACAGCAGCAACATCATCGATAGCAGCAACATCATGGACAGCAGCAACAGCAATATATTTGCTGTCCAAGGAGTTGGGGAGACCAAATACAAGAGTGATTTCTGTAAGAGACAAACAAGTAGAAGTTGAAGTTGAAAAGGCAAAGTTATTTGGCTTTTCTCTAGAGTAAGAATGAGTTAAAAAGGATTAGACTAAAAGGGAAAAATAGAAAAAATGAAAAAGATAGAAAACACCCAAAGAATTTCTCTTTAATCGTTTCGATTATTCCATCTTAATTGCATCTAGTATATATCATAAAAAAAATATATATCAATTAGAGGACTTATCATATTACGGCTATTTCCATCAATTGTCAAGCATTCTAAACTGGTTTTACCAACATACACAACCCCAAAAAAAAAAGGACCTTTACTCAAACCATGAGTACATCATTTTTTCCTGTAGCGCCAATTCCAATTAAAAATTTTGATGCAAATGAGCAGTAGAGCTGTAGAGTAAAAGGGTAGGCGAGAGAATACGGGAAGAGCAGGCAGGCGGCAAACGAATCAACTCCCCTGGGGCTACATTGCGGCAATAAATGCCGCAACAGACGCCGGGCCCAAAAAAAACGACCAAGAACAAGGCTAACAAACAAGTAAGAGGCAGGGGAGTAAAGTGGAGCCCAGGCACTGGTGGAAAACTGACCAGCCTGACAGAGAATAAAATGGGTAGAGGGATGGAGGTAGATAAAAAGTACTTTTACTTTTTATTTTTTGGACGAAAGGAAAACAACCAAAAAGAAGTGTGCCGCCAAAAAGTGAAAAGCAAGCAAAAGTTGGAGCAGGAGCAGAAGGTGAATGGAGTAGGATCAAAATAGAGTAAGAGAAGGCAGTAGCTGGAGCAGGCGTTGTCCAGGCTGCAGTCTGGAGAGCTTTGCGATTTATTTTCGGCAGAAACCATGGTCAATGCTAGCAGAGAATTGAAAGGAGTATGGGGGTATGGGGGTTAAATTGCATTTATTTGACCAGAGACCCATACAGGAGGCGCCCCCAAAGAATAACTGCGGCTGACCAGCGACCAAGCAGTCAGAAAGCTTCAGCAGGCAAACGGTAAAAAATTGCCAGCCAACAACCAACAACAACAAAACTGGGGGAGAGACAGGAAAAGAGAAAAAAGAATACCATAGAAAGGAGAGGAAGAGAGAGAGAGAGAGAGAGAGAGAGAGAGAACGAAAAAATTAAAGGCATATAAAAAAAACACGACACCACAAAAAAAAAATCCCAAAAAAGAAAGAAAAATAAAAAGTAGAAAGAAAGAAGGGAGAAAAGAAGAAAAGGAAAAAAAATTGGGACATGCCCAGGGTGTAGACAGGGGAAGTGTGGGTTGGGTTGGATTTTGCCTGACTGAGAGCCTGGACAATGCTTGGCCTTCATTGTTGTCAAGCAGCCGTTCAAAGTGCCCGTGCCGATGCCACCCACCCCTTCTCATCATCATCATCCACCTCATACGGAAAGGGGACGGGAGGGGGTGGGATGGGGTCTGGGTGGTTGATTGAGTGGCGCGCCCATTGATGTTGTTAGTGATGGACCAGGAGCAATCTGCCACTACCACTCCCCCACTTCAATACCAACTCCGACTCCTTTCTGCTTGGCCTTGTTTTGTTCCATTTTTCTGGATTTTTTTCATTGCGCCTTTTCTCCTCCCTCACCTCATCATTTTACTGGTGCTGCTGCTGCTCCTGTTTTACTTTTTTACACATTTTTGTTTTGGTTTTTGTATTTCGCTTGTTGTTTTTGATGCTTTTTTGTTTTTATTTCGTCATTCGCCATGCGACTGTCAGCTGCGTATCCTTATATGGCCAGCATATAAAGGATGCATATAGATATCGTATATATACATATATAAAAATATATATATCGTTTGTATATAGGAGCTCGGTCAAATGCGCGTGGAAATTGCAATGTCTGCAGTTTGCAGGCTTTTGTTGGGGTTGTCTTTTTATGTTGGAAAGGGCTTTCGGATTTCGAGTTTGAGTTGAATTGGGTTCGGTTCGGTTTTTGGCTCCATTGGACAAGTGGGGATAGCATTTTTATTGACACTGTTGGTAAAGAGAGGAAATTGTGCAAGAAATCGCCCGTGTTGTTATATACATATATAGTAAGCTTTTTGGATTTCCTTTATTTTTTGCTTTGAAAGTTAATTGAACATAGCTAATTAGTGTCCAAACAAAGTCTTAACTAAAGTAGTTCAACAAGTGCTTAAAACTAAATTGTATAAATTTTAATTTAAATAAGAGGTGTATAATTTCAGAAAGGGTTACGATATAAAGATGTTTAAAATGTATTGTATTGAATCCATTATTTCTTAAGTACAACACATTTTTATATGGTTTTTCATCGTGTCGGTTCGTATTGATATAAAATCTGTAGTTCAAAACAGGTAATGAGTTTTAATTTCTTATTTCTAGCTGTTTTTACGTTTCCAAAACTACTTCTAATACTGCTTTAAAGTTTTCAAGGCATTCGGATTAAGGTCTTATTTCGATATAGAAAGTTAAGCTTTTTAGTTTCGGTTGGGATCGGTATAATAACCATTCCATTAGGAATTAATATTTAAATAATACGATTGTTAACAGTTTTATTTCTTTAAGAAATGGTTCGAGGTATATTGATCATGATAACGATCATGAGTCAATTTGTTTCCACAATTTCGGTTCGTATCGGTACAGTATGGATACTAATTCAAATGGGAAACAACCAAAAAATAACTGAACGTTTCCAATAGTTAATAAATAAATACAAAGAACAATATAAATCAATTGAAAACTTTTAAATAACTTTAATATGTTTTCAGAAACTTCTACTTTGAGATTTCCTGTTGAAAAAATAATACAACAAATTTTGTCTGTTACCTAAAAGTCGAAAAACTCTATGTAAAGGAAGAAATTCAATATAAGGGGAATATATATTGGATATATAGAATGTTAAGAAGATTTCTATATAACTTACTGATAGTAATAGTAATCGTACTGTATTAGTTTTATCTGCTAGCTTAATTTTGATATTGAAGATTATGGACTATGGAAGATTATATATTCGATAACACTTATCTTTTTTGCATAGAGTATCCAACTGGTCGGTACTTTAATTGTTAATGTCAGTTGCAAAGGATTTTCTTTATTTTATTTTCAAATGGATTTCAATGCTTTCAATATCAAAGATTTAATCAGTTCACTAAGCATTTTCAATCGATATTATTTAACCCGCCCCCTAACTCTCCTCCTCCTTCTACTTCTCATTCATTATTTCCCTCAATGTAGCAAAGAATGGTCAACATTAACAATTCTGGCATATAAAGCAACATAAATATTAATTGAAAAATATTTTCACATCTCGACGACTTAACACAGACGCAAAGATGAAATAAAAGAAAAACTACGCAAACACACGCACACACACACACACACACACACTCGTACACTAACACATACTGATGAAATTATGTGCATTTGCATTAAACAAAACATTAAATATGCAAAAGTGCAGGCAGAAACATCGAAAGAGAGCTGACCAACGTACCACTCCTTCCCCACCCACGCCCTTCCCTACCACTACCCACTCAGGGAACAGCCTCCCATCATATTTCGAAAATAATGGTAGTAGAGGGGAGGGAAAAGGCTGGTGAAAAACCATATTGCCCAGGGTGACCAAAAATAGAACAAGTCAAATATTTTTCGACAATTTATGAGCCTTTTTTGCCAGCCTACCCCTGAAAATAAATGGAAATGGGTGATGGGGGAATGCAGAAGAGAAAGAGAGAGAGAGAGAGAGAGAGAGAGAAAGAGAGAGGGGGAGAGGGTCGTGGTGTCGTTGTGTATGATGGGGTGCTGCTTGCCAGCTTGTAACATGGCTCGTCTTTACCGCCCTTCCACCTACCAAAAATGCCATTTGCAATTAAAGCAAACAAGCAACAACAATAACAAGCAACATCAGCAACAAGCAACAACAACAACAACAACATTTACGCAGTCGCCGTCGTCGTTGTCGTTGCCGTGGCCAATGTCGTTTTCTTTCTTCGTTTTTGTGTTGGCTACTTTTTGGCAATTGCATTTTTTAACAGTCCAAACGACTGACCAGGCTTTCACACCCATCAGCCCCAACCACCCACAATCCTCCCTCATAGCCTCATACCATTTGGTCGCATGTGTGAATTATAATTTCGCGTCGCGCTCAAAAGCAAGCAAAAAAAAAAAACAAATAAAAAAAAATGCAAACAAAAACCAAGCAAAAGAAAAGTAAAAAAACACAACAGAACACAAAAAAGAAAAAAAAAGTCTTCAGACCATTTCCATTTTTGCAATGGGGCTTTTGCTTATCACTGGGGCTGTCAAGTGCCCAGCATCCTTTTGCAGCAACCTACACCACACACACACATACACACACCCCTACCAATCGCCACCCCTTATGGCCGGCACTCAAGCCTTCTCTCTGCTCTTTGCAATAATTCAATTCATTTTCTATTTTTTGTGACTTATTTTTATTTGACAGCAGCATGGGGAAAAGCGCACAAAAAAATTAAGTGAAAGTTGTTTCATAGGATTGAGAATAAGGTAGAGGTGGGGGATGGGGGCCGGGAGATGAGATGACGACGACGATGTGGATGATGATGATGATGGGCTTGTAGTGGACATTGTGCAGGTGGCGTTGGCATTGCTAAAAGTTGGGGTAGTGGAAGTGGAAGGGCTGCTGCTCCTGTTTGGGGCCATAAATTTGCTCCGCTACCTTTTGTGTAAGCATTTTGTATTGCATACGTTCAGGCGCGTTACCAAACGATTGTTAAACACAACGAAAATGAAATGAACTTTGTGTAATGCAAAAATAAAAATAAAAAACCACAAAAAAGAAAATAACAGCCATGGAGGCAACAGACATATGTCGTATTTCAAAAGGTTTAACTATACAAATATGTGGATATGAAAACAATCAATCGAATAAAACTTTTTCTACAAAATGATAAAGATGAAATTCTCGGCTTTCATGTGATTATATCTTTTAGTTGGGTCTTATCAGAGTTAATTTTTGATAGGTTTTCTCTCTTGAACTGATTTATAATTGGCAGAGGATAAAACTCTTAGACTATGATTTTATCTTACTTTTCCATTGTATCTATTTATTTATAGGTTACTCTTAATTATTTTTAAAATTGGAGTAGGAGAAGAGAAAAATTCTCAAATTAAATCTTTCATTTTAGTCCCATTATATTTATCTACTTCCTTTGACATTTTAAGATATAATTTATCTGTAGTCGTATTTATTTATCTTTACTTTTGCTTAAGAAAATTTGTTATCTTTTAATCACATTTTGAAACCAATTTGTTTAACAAATTATTATTTAATTAGCTCTACATTTGCTCTGCTTAAACTTTAATAAATTATCAACTTTGTCTTTGAATTGTCTGTCGAAAAGAAAAGGAGGGCATCATTTACCCTTTACATTATCCCTCATCATTCCTCTTTTACTTTTTGTTGTCAAAGTTAATGCAAAATCAGTTTTTAATTTCCGCTCATTTGGATGGCTTATAGCATATAGAATGTATGGCCATGTGCCATAATGAGGCAAAACTGGGTTTTGTTCTTCAACTTTTAGCGGCAATGTGCCGTAGGGAGTCCAGTCACCAAGCTCCTTCTCCTCCTCCTTGCTCCTCCTCATGCTTCAGCGCCGTTCAACTTCCATTCAATTGAGCGTGGGTAAATATGTTGAAAAGTTAATTCATTGCACATCAGAACGGTATAGGAAGAGGTAGGGGGAAGGGAAAGGGGGGAGAAACCCAACTATACGCCCATATACTATATAGTGGCTGTCAGCAATGGCGTTGCTCTGTTTGCATAAAGGACGTAGCACACAGGACACACAGGACATTTGCGTTCAGTTTTTTTTTCCCCCCACTTTTTTCTCTTCTCTTTTTTTTATACTATTTTGCTCCTTCTCTCATTTGCTGTGTGTGTCATAAATTTAGTTCGATTTGCTGTTCAATGACATTAACTTGGCTACCTTAGTAGTGGCAGCAGCAGCGTTTTCTCTTCTGTTCTTTTTTTCTCTTTAGTTTTTTAGTTCTACTCTATGTTCATTCTTGTTTTTCCTTGGCCATAACTGTCAATTTTTAATGCAGTTCTCTGGCACGTTGCAATGAAATTTATCAAGCACTTAATTAATGTTCACGTGTCAAGTTAAATGGCTTTTATGGCCAGTAGAGCGAAATGTTAAAGTTTAAACCAAAAGTAAACCAAATTATTTCATTTTCCACCTTTAGTTAATTGCATTATCAGGTGGATGAAAAACAAAAAAAAATCCAAAGAAAAAACATTTCTATTTATTTAGCATTTTCCTATACATTTAACACTTTTTCTTTTTCATTTCCGCTTTTTTTTTCTTTTGGTGTCGATGCTGTCACGTTTACCGCTTATTTTTATTGCTTTTCCTCTCTCTCTCACTCTCTCTGTTGTTTTTTTTCTACCATTTTGGTATTTTGCACTACAATTATGTTAATTTCCTATGCAAATAAAATTTAATTGAAGCCCTGGCCAAAGCACGTCCAGCAAGCAGCAAGCACCCGCACTTAGGCGTCGTCCTGGTGCCGGCATTAATGTGGCAACCGTCTCCTTTTTTTCCACCACCCTACCCTCCTACCCCTTTTCGTATCTCTCAGTTTCTCCCGCACCCCACCTAACCCGCTTAAGGACATTTGGCGTCGACACCAGCATTAATTGCCAATAATTATATTGGCTTACCTTTCCACGTTTTTTTCCCTTATTTTTTTTTTTTCATTTTTTCTTTTCTCATTTTCGTTTTATTTTATTTTTACTGTCTGGAAAAGCTGCTTTAAATTGTATACATTTTCATTTTCAATTTTCTTAATATTCTTAAATGAAAAATTTTCAAATAAAAATTCATAATAAACTCGCTCAATTAAATCAGCATAAATTGGCTCAGCTCATACCCCCAATACTCCCCTTCCCCCAAAAACAATATAAATGTGCAATGTGACAATTACAACAAAAATTAAATTAACTTATTAATGTCCATATACATTGTTATATATGTAGATTTGTATATATGTATTATAGTCAGTCCAGGGGATATATTTAAACATGACAACAAAATGAAATGTAATACAACCAATTGTATGTCTGTGTGTGTGTGTTTGTTAGGGTGTGCGTGTGTGTGTGTGTGATGTCGCTTAAATAATAATCCAATCAGTAAACAATATGTGTACAAAATATGTTTACTGTTGGAGTTGGGGGCGTGGCAAACAATGTAAATTGAATTTGTGATTTATTTGGCTCAGTTGCTCAATGAAAAATAAAAATAACAACAATAACAACAACAAAACTTAATTTTCATTTTCTAACATTTTTTACTAATATTTGCAATTGTTTTGTTCTCTTCTCTCTTTATTTTTTTTGCAGGATTATGATAAGGAGATAAGTTGCCACAAGATTCATTCTCCTCATCATCATCACCATCATCATCATCATAATCATCATCTGAACAATAATAACAATAACAACAATAATATTAACAACGAAGATGATAATATGGAAGCCTCTTCAATCGATGTGGATCACACACTTTTATCGCCACCCCATTCACATTCACCATACGATAGCAAGGATCATGTCAAGGAATTGGAATTTTATAAAAGTTTGGCTGCCAAAGCTGCCACATTGAGAGAGGCAAATGCTGTGGCAGCTGCTGCCACAGCCACATCATCATCCTCACCTCTGCCCATGCAAATTGATGCCGATGATGAGGATGTCGATGATCATCAAGCGGCCGCCGTAGAGGCACTACGTCTGCGGCGAGAGGAACAGGCCCAGGCCAAGGCATTTGCGGCGCATCTAAATGGAACTAGTGAGTACATATCGAAAACCAAAAAAAAAAAAACAATTTATATACTCGAAATTAGTCAAAAATGGAAACTAAATTAGAATTAGATTTATCTAAATGAATTATTTCTGTGTTGTCCTGAAACAAAATTAAAATAGAGTTCCACTAGTAAAAAGTAAAAAAAGAAAAAGTAGTTTTCATATGTCTAATATTTTTGTAGATAGTAAATTATTAAATTTTTAAGAAAAGATATTATAGAAAATAATATATAAATTTGTTTTTTTTTTTCGAACGAAAACGTGTACTTTATTTTTTTTATACCCTGTACCCATAGGGTAAAAGGGTATATTAAAGTCGCTAAAATGTATGTAACAGGCAGAAGGAAAATTTTCCGACCCTATAAAGTATATATATTCTTGATCAGTATCAATAGCGAAGTCGATTGAGACATGTCCGTCTGTCCGTCCGTCCGTCTGTCCGTCCGTCCGTATGAACACCGAGATCTCAGAGACTATAAGAGCTAGAGCAACCAAATTTGGTGTCAACATCCGTCTATTGTATAAGCGGGTCAAGTTTGTTTTAAATTTTTGCCACGCCCACTTCCGCCCCGGTAATTTAGAAAAAACTATAACTTCAGCTATAATAAAGATATCGCATTCATATTTGGCACACTTAATAATATAGCCAATATGCACCAGCTGACCAAATTTTGTCGAAATCGGACAATAATTATCGGAGATATACGTATTTCCGTTTTGTACTGAAACGCCCCATGCAAAATGGCCTGTTAAGTTCGAGCGAGATAGCATGCGTTCGCTGTTGCTGCATGGCAAGAGAATTTTTTTTATAAATTGATGGCGATTTTGATCGTTTTTGACTTCATGGAGTACTTTTACTTGGTACAGGGTATACTCAATGTCGGCAGGGACGACTTGCTTGCTTCATTTACATATAAGGAGACGATTCTATATTTTTAGAGTAGAAATTATGCCATACCAAGAGATATAAATATTATAATAATATATATATATATAAATATTATAATAATATATATTAAATGAAATTGATTAGATACAAATTTTTAAACTAAAGTGAAAGTCAAAAAACATTTCTCCAAATATTTATTGATAATCTATAGAAATGCAGAAGTTTCGGAGAAAGATTACAGAAATAGCAAAGTTTTATAACTTTTAGTTATATTAAAAAACCTTTCCCTTTCTATTTTTTGGATAATTAATATCTCTTTCCATTTTTAGTCCAATTAACAATATTTTAAGACCTTAAAAAGCCAATGAAAAAAAGTTTTCATTTACCTTTAGTTCAGAATATTTAAATATCAATAAAATAAATAGACAAACAAATTATAGTTAGTTAATATAACAAAAAAAAACTTCAAACAGGCAGTATCAAGTTGAAAATCAGAGGTAATCCATAACTAAAATATTATATATGCCATAACTTAAATATTATTAGCAAAATTAAAAAGAAGATAGAAATACATACTTTATTATATAGATAACAGAAGATCAAGCGATTATATAAGAATGCTCTAATATAAAAATCATTTGAATTTTCAAAACTCTTTTTCCGCTGAATTGTTGCCACCTGCAGGTTTAATGAATATATTTTAAAAACTTTAGTTTCCATCCATGTGACTGACAACAGACACATCCTTTTACACACCCACACACACACAAACACAGATTGTTCGGAGCAATTAAGGCGCTTTTAAGGCTGCTCTCAAAAAACCATCAACCTTTTCCCCTTGACATTTGTAACAGTTGATTTTTTGGCTGCCATAAAACTAATGACAATATTTTGTGTATTCTTCTCTCTCTCTTTCTATCTCTTTCCTCTCCAGTGCAAGACATGATAAATTTGCAAAAATTACAAAATCTGGCCACGCTGCAACAACAACAACAACAACAGCAGCAGCAGCAACAACAACAACAACATCCGCATACACATACACATCATGGCCATCATCCGCATCATCCGCATCCCGCCACGGCTGCTGCATTGGCAAGTCTTCAGGGCTTAGCCGCCTCGGTATTCAATTCACCATTGAATCTTAGTGTGGGATCGGAGTCAGTATCAACGACAGGAGCAGTGGCAGCTGCTGCAGCAGCAGCCGCCGCAGCAGCAGCGGCTGTGGCAGCAACTGGACCAGGAGCCGGAGCTAGATCCTCTGTCTCGCCCATACAAAGCAATTGCCACAATGGCAGCAAGAACAAGACGTCAAAGGCCAATAACAACAATAGCTCTAGCTCTAATGCAAATAATGCCACCTCCACCTCATCATCGTCAGTACCACAGCAACAGCAGCAACAACAGCAACAGCAACAGCAGCAGCAGCAGCCGCAACAGGATAATCCCAGCAGTAGCAGTTCCCCACATGCTTTGAATGCTGCCACCACATTGGCTAATGTTTTGGCTGCGGCCACAGCATCGCCACCGCCAGCACTCCAAGCGCCACCGGCAAGCGCCCAAATGCCGCAACTGATACTCGCCTCCGGGCAACTGGTTCAGGGTGTGCAAGGTGCCCAACTCCTCATACCGACAGCCCAAGGTAAGGCTAGGGATTAACTTTAGTTGTGTGTGTGGCATGAATGTACATACATATATATATATATATAGTTGAAAGGCGGGGAGGATATCAATAACATAGTTGACTTGACTTGACTTTGTGGCAAAGAAGCAAAAAACAAAGTCAAGAGAAAAGAGAAATAGTCGCGGGTATTAAAGCTAAAGCGATTAGATAAACTTTCAATTTCCTCTCTTTGTAATGGATTGGGTAAATTGCTTATAGACATATTAGTTTTAGTAACAAAATTCAATCATCCTTGATATGTCGAAAGTTTAATAGGATAAAGAGTTAGAAACTTAAATCTTATTCAAGTAACCACCCAATTTCATCTTCTCCATTTCTTAGGCATTGCCGTACAGACCATATTGACAATTCCTGTGAGTCCGCAGATACCCACCACTGAGCAATTTTTGCCCAATGCATTTGGAGCCTATGCCAGCTATCAGCAACAACAACGCGAGCAACGTGAACAACGTGAGCAACGGGAACAACGTGAATTGTTGCCACCGCCGTTAACTGGATTGCAACATGGTCCGGTGACGGCTTTACCACAATTGGCTCAGACACCAACGAATTTACTCAAACCGAATCTTTTTTCGAGTGGTGTACAACAATTGCTAACTGCATTGCATCCGGAACTTTTTGCTGTTGCTCAGCAACAACAGCAACACCAGCACCAACAGCAACAACAACAGCAGCAACAGCAACAACAACAGCAGCAGCAGCAGCAACAACAACAACAACACCAGCAGTTGCAACAAAGAGAAAGAGAAAGGGAAAGAGAACGAGAACGAGAGCAAAGGGAACAACAATTGGCTGGACTCGCTGGACATTTGCCACATCCGCATAGCCATATGGCAGCCGATCTGCGTCGCTCAGCGGAACGTAGTCCACCAACAGCACGTTCACCCACAATTGGTAGTCCATCATTATCAAGCAAAAGCCAACCACATGCACCACCGCCACCACCTGCGGCAGCTGCTTTCCTGTTGCAACAGCAATTGCATATAAAACCCGAGACGCAGACACATTTGCATCATCATTTGGCTGGTCAGACAAGTGGCAGTGGTTCTGTTGGTCCCGGATCATCGCACCCACAAATCAGTTTAAGGCATCCCGATGAATTGACTGCACCCCAAATGGATATGAAGCCATTGGAATTGAGTACAAGCTCATCATCGCCGCCAGCTCCACCTTCGCGTCATCATTTCGGTCACAATCTGCGGACTACAGCCTCACCCAAGCATAGTCCGGGTCGAATAGGTGGAGGAAATGGATCTGTAATTGCACCAGTCACCGGTATGAATCTTAGCCAGCATCATGAGCGACTTGAAAGGCGTTCGCATACGCCAACGGCCACAGCAACGAGAGCTAGTGTCTCATCCAGCTCTGCTGGAGTGCATCATATGCCACATGAACGGATAGCTGGACGATTAACGCCCACTGCATCCACTGGACCTGGGAGTTCCGCAAGCAGTTCCAATGAAAGAGGCTATGTATCCCCCCTATTTCGTTCCCATTCCCCGCCTGGTCATCCGCTACATATGGGCAATTCGCCGCGACTGGAGCGTGATTATCTGGGCAATGGACCAAGCTTGAGTGGAGGACCAAATGTCACATCAACGGCCACAACAGTGACCAGTGGTAGCTCCTCATCAGCCAATGTACTTAGCAGCATCAACAGGTAAAGAGAAAGAAATAAGAAATATAGATATAAAAGATAAAATAATGATAAAGATTTTGCAGGCTTAATGCCACCAATGGTGAACTGACTATAACCAAATCTTTGGGCCCACCAACGGCTACGGCAACGCGTGCCTCATCGGCATCACCGCGTGATGATTCACCCGGCCCAGGACCATCGACATCGGGTCTAATGCAGCCACTCAAATTGAGTCCATCATCACGAAGTGAACCGCCGCATATGTCACCCAATGGGAATGAGAATGATAATGACCTTCTCATGGATTCACCGAGTGAGTAAAGATCGACTTTTTTTTTTCTATTAAAAAACAAAATTTTACTCTCTATCT
Organism: Drosophila emarginata; assembly: GCA_037075365.1. NCBI lineage: Eukaryota > Metazoa > Arthropoda > Insecta > Diptera > Drosophilidae > Drosophila > Drosophila emarginata. Next base: position 4,761,539 of record JBAMCD010000260.1, on the reverse strand, counting down.
CTCTCTCTCTCTATATATATGTATACCAATTAAGTTTAGAGTAGGATTAAGTTAGTAGTTGGTCTATCAAAACTCATTCTGCCTCTAAGCTAATCGCATCAACTTCGACCTTTCTGGAAGTCAGAGTCCTCCCTCCAAATGTGAGGCGTGACAACGTCAACGCTGTTGCTAATTTGTCTAACACTTTCAGTCTGACATCTTTCAACTATCTATCTCTTGGTAAAATCTTATAGTTTTCTTTAGCCCAAGACACGGCATCGTCGTCGTCGTCGGCGTCGTCGGCGGTGGCATCAATTATGAATCTTGTCTTGAGAAGTGCACATTGAAAACTTTTGCCTATATGAAAACCGAGGTAGTGGAAACTTGCCATGCATTTTACCATTTTTGCCAAAATTACAGAAAATTCAGTCAACGTGTGTGTGTGTGTGTGTCTCTCCAGCATAAAGTTCTTTTAGCCCAAAAATTCGTTAATTAATGTTTTTTGGCGTTGAAAAAGTTCAAATCCTTTCCCAAAAAAAAAAATAAAACAAGAAAAAGGAAAAAACATTTGCCGGCTGAGCTGCTTATAGTACTCATACGCCATGTTGCACACGACTATGAGGGCTCTTAAAATAGCAAATCTTCATCACCCTAGCAATTATATTTACATGGAAGAGTGAAGAAAAAAATAGAAAATAAAACCAATTTAGATGTACCAACCTGGCCACTCGAATTTCAGGGCATATTGAGAGGATAATGCAAGGATATATAGCAAAAAAAAAAGAAAAAAACTAATTGTATAGGCAAGTACACATGTTTTTGTGAGGGGAGGGGAGGGTATGCCCATGTCAATTGAAACTTTTGCTACATTAAAAATGCAATCAGAGCAACAATAACAAGAGGGAAGTCAAATCAAGCCATGTCAAGTCATCGCCCATTTTCACGATACTCAATTGCTGCAAACATCCTTTCATTTGAGTCATACAACCATTCATCTATCTATGTGTATATCTATGTATATATCTATCTATCTAGCTATCTATCTTTCTATATGTATGTATATTGCCTGTGCGCATACAAATTGTAGAGACAATATGCAGCTTAATTACTGCTAATTGATGCATACAAAAACTTAAGATGTTTTCGTATTTAATGACATATTTCACTCTCGACAACAAACGACAGAAGCAACACCAGCAACAATGACTAAGATGCGACGACAGCTTGAGTTACGATAGGGAGGCTAGGCAAAGGATGCGGATGCGGATGCGAATGAGAATGGGAGTGCGGATGCTTTGCATCTTAATTACCGCTAAAAGTGAATGGCTCGGTATCCTTGTGTTGTCCTGGCACAGACTCTAGCGCGCTTGCTTCTTGCATATCATTAATAAATAAATCAAAAATTCTAGCCAAGTAGTTGGTACAACAACGATGGAAGGAAGGAGGAAGGGTAAAATGAAACATCTGCTAACAAATTAAGCAGATAAAAGCATCAAGTTTTACTAGACAAACAACTAAAACTGAAACTAAAACTAAAACTAGTGCAACTTGCGCTAACTGCTGAGGCTAATAATATTTTTGCAATTACCGCAATTAACTGTAATTAAGACTGTTAGTACGGAAGGGTAACTAAAGGTAAACGTAAATGGCAATTTGTGTTGTCATTTAACGGGCTAATAAGCAGAAGGGTAAACTGAGGTGGGCTATATTTGTTATTCCTCACTCTCTCTCTCTCTCTGTCTCTTTATATTTAGTCTACAACTTAAGTTCGATTTATAACATTTATTTTTTTCCCCCAACTAAAACTTGTTTCTCTCTTTGTTTCTTTACTCTATTACTTAGATGAACCCACCATTAATCAGGCTACCACAAATGTTGTCGATGGCATTGATTTGGATGAGATCAAAGAGTTTGCCAAGGCTTTTAAATTGAGACGTTTATCATTGGGTTTGACCCAAACTCAAGTGGGTCAAGCCCTATCTGTAACTGAGGGACCCGCTTACAGTCAGAGTGCCATCTGCAGGTGAGCTAAGTGACAAAACTCAAAAATATTTTTAATTAAATCATTTTTTTTTTATATTTTTTGTTAAAGAAAAATGAACCAACAATAATAAATAAAACTATTATTCATTTGAATTAACTTTAGAAAGTTGAAAAAGATATTTTATAGAATTAAAAATACATTAAAAAAAGTGAAAATAAGTTTTTATACGATATGTATATATAGTTTTCTATATAACCTTTTTATATTCAATTCTTATCAAATCTCTATAGTTTTGATCATTGTTTTTCTTTTAAATATTTAAATTAAGATTTTCAAATGATTTTCACAAAATATTTATAAATTTAACATATAGAATTGCATAGTAGTGATGCATATTTTTTTAAACAAAAAATTCTTTCGAAATCGGTTTTCTGATTAATTTCTTTATCAACTTTTTCTGTTTTGATTTCGTTAATCGTTTTCCTTACACACTTTTGGAACAAATTATTTCTTAGAGTGCCAGGACATTTCTAATAAGAAAAAAAACCTAAAAAAAAAAAAAATAAAAAACGAAACCCATATCAAAATATAAAATGTATATATAAATATATAACTAAATCTCATCTAAAGCTAATTTTGTTTGTTATTTATAACGAAAATGTTTTCTTTTTTTCTTATTTTTTAAGTATTATTTATTATTGTGTGTGTTTAATTTTTTTGTTTTGTTTTAGTTTGTTTATAAATTATTTTTTTTAATGCCAAAATCAAAACGCCAACTTTATCTTTATCTTTCTGTATCTCTCTCTCTCACCGCCTACCCCCCAAAAACCAAACAAAAAAAATGAAATGCAAGCAGTGCACTCGCTGCGCAGATGTATGCCGCTCAGCTGTCAACGCAACAACAGAACATGTACGTGTGTGTGTGTGTGTGTGTGTGTGTGTGTATATCCGGTGTGTGCGTGGTGTCCGGTGTGTGTGTGTGTGTGTGATGTAAGGGAAACCTAACTAAAGTGCTAGAGAAACAAAAAGCTCCATTATTTCATTTTGCCATATAATCTATATGTTTTTCTTTTCATTTACAAAAACTTTAATTTGCAAAAAAAAAAAAATATATATATTAAATTTGGCCCAGGGCATTGCCAATTAGGCAAAAACCAATCAATCAACCAAACAACAAATTATTCAAAATTCTCGTATACTTTTCGTGTAGAAAAAAAAAGAAAAGAAGAAAAGCGACGTAAAGCTACTTGACAATGTCCTGGCACTTTAGTTATGTTTCTTTTACATAGTTGAGCTGTTTGTTATCCTTAAAAATACTTATCCCATTTAACTTCACTTCATCATCATATATAGGTTCGAGAAATTGGACATAACACCAAAGAGTGCACAGAAAATTAAACCTGTGCTCGAGCGTTGGATGAAAGAGGCCGAAGAGAGGTGAGAGTATGGAGGCAGTTCCACAACGCCGTTAAAACCAATAATAAACTAAATACTAATACTTAATATTTTATCTCCCATTAGTCACTGGAATCGGTACAAGTCGGGGCAAAATCATCTCACTGATTATATTGGTGTCGAACCGTCAAAGAAACGCAAAAGACGCACTTCGTTTACACCGCAAGCCTTGGAGCTGCTCAATGCTCACTTTGAAAGGAATACGCATCCCTCGGGTGAGTGGTAACGATCCATTGAAATTTTTATCACATAAGGAATGCAATCGATATGTAACTTACTAACACTTAAGCAAATGTTGAAAATATTGAAAAATCTTAGGTAGTAATTTATATTTAAATCCATGTTGTTGCATATAATAGTTCCCTAAAGTATGCTATATTCCTCTTTACAGTGCAGTTAGTAAAGATAGCATTCTATTTTTATTTCCAAGGATTTATTGAAATATATATCTCTATAAACACTAAATTTACTGACTATAATATGTCTTTACCGTTTTATAGAACATTGAAACGTAAAATAGAAATATTAGACTTCAAATCATTGATTGAAATTAATTTTATATTAAGGCTAAATAAAGAGTATTTATTAAAAAAATTCTTTAATTTGAATTTAAATTAAATTGTAAAATTCAAAATTATTCACAGTTAAGAAAACTTGATTTAAAGAAGAAAATATCTAAAAACTAAAACTACAAAATAAACATTAATATATAATAATTGGTAAAGTAATTCAAAAATATTGCCTACCGAAGGCGAAATCCTTTTCGTTAAATAATGAATGAATAAATGAAAAAATTTCATTAAATGAAGAAATACTTTTACTAGTGACTTTTAAATATTCTTCTAACGATTCATTGGGGGTAATTTGTAAAATTATTAATTATAATTTTTTAAGTTACCTTATAGCGCTAATAGTTTTGCTTACATAACGGTAGCATTCCTTAATATCAATTCTTACAGATTTGCCTCATACTGATAAATTATTTTCCATTCATTTTTTGCAGGCACCGAAATTACCGGTTTGGCTCATCAATTGGGCTACGAACGTGAAGTAATACGTATTTGGTTCTGTAATAAACGTCAAGCGCTAAAGAACACTGTTCGCATGATGTCCAAGGGCATGGTCTAGTTGGGAGATCAGCAAGGACATTGAGAAAATGACAACGATGGAGATGAAGGCTTGTTGTGTATATAAAATGGAGGAGTAATTCCCAATTGGTATTGTATATAGATATAACTTTGATAATTGAGTGCTAAGAATTCGTATTATGATTGTATACTTTTGTTTGTCTGTGTCAGTTTGTATGTCTCTGAGTGTATGTGTGTATGTATTATGTGATAGTTTTAAACAATTAGCCATGTAATATTGTAAAAGGTGTGTCATAGCATTTACAAAAACAACAACAACAAAATGAAAAAACAAAAAAAAACAAATCGTATAATTAATATGACTCCAAACACATTAAACCATATCCCAAATAGCCTAAAAGTAGTCTACAGTCCCTAACATTAGACTTGTGCAGTTTTTTAGGGCAAATTTTATTAAAATTGATGTGCCATTCCAAAAAACAAAAGAAAACAAAAAACAAACAAAAATTAACCACTAAAATTAAAAAGAAAAAAATAAAAAAAAAAAACATAACAAAAGAAATATTTAAACCAAAACTGCAACTATGAAATTTCTCTATATAGAAAGGAAAAACAAAATATTTGCATTTAATGCGTTGGGCTAAAACAAAACTTGTATACTAAAAATTGTATTTTATTTAAACAATTTATAAACAATTTCGAAAGGAAAGCAAAAACACATTATATGGCAGCACATTAACAACAAAGGAAACAAAAATAAAAAGATAAAAAAACATCAAGTTTAGTTTAAGCAAATTTATGTAGCAATTTAAAATTATGAAGGAAAAACCGAAACAAGAAAACCATCAACAAAAACATTTCAATTACGAAATTAAAAATGGTTCACAGTAAAAAAAAAAAAACCCAAAAACTGAACAAATATTTAAATGATTGTAATAAAAAAAACACAAACGTATTAAAAAATATGGAACGGGTTTTATTTGAAGGCAATGTTGAATAAGCATTGGAAAGAAGAAGAATAAGTTGTCTCCTTAATGGACAAAGGTTCTGAAATTTCTATGGATTATTGAAGAACTATTAAAAGAAGTTTTGAAGAGTTGGACCTGAAGTTAACCCAATAAAACGTTTACTTAACCACGAAATCTATGGAATTCTGAAATGTATATAAAAAGCTTGACTTCTACCAAAATAAAAGATGCTTTTGGATATTTTATCATAGACATGCAGGAATTTTCATTTTACAAAATTTGGTAAGGATAAATAAATAAGGAAAAGTTTTACAAATTTCACCAGTATTTCTTTTTAAAATAACAAAATATTTAATATGAAAGCATCTTTTATAATACAACCATATCAAAGGTTTTAAGTATATTATTGAATATTGATTTTGGGACAAACGTTTTTAAAAGTGAGTGTCCTGTATCAATATATGTTGAATGAAGTAGTTGTCCTGTGGTAATATTCGTAGCTTTATTATTATGCTGGAAAAAAATGCTCCAGGTATATTTTGTCGGCTTTGAAATGAAAAGTTTTTAGTTTTGTATCTGTAATTGGTAAGTTCTGCAGACTTCAGTGGTATCTTTTAAGTAAAACCTTTCGGGGGACATTAAAATGGGAAATCTTTTAGTAATTTCAAACTCTTTTTAATGCAATTTCAAATGTGATAAAAAGCTTCTTTCCACTAGTAAATCTTTTTTGATTGTTTTTTGTCCTGCTGTGGTTTAATAGATTCAAAAAAAAAATCATTTTGATTCTCAAATTGTTTACTGTATTTCACAAGAAGTTGTAAACTATAAAAAACATTTTATGAACTACAATTTAAAAAGTGTTTCAACAAGTAATGCAATTAAGGAAACATTTTAAATTTAAAAAATGTTTAGATAATGGACGCATGCATATTTGTTTTTAAAATTAAAAACTGAGTTTAGACGAATAAAAAAAAAAGTCCTACTTAAAAGAGAAAAATAATTTAGTATATTTAAAAAACTTTTCTATATATTTTAAAATCAAATTACAATCAAATGCTTAAAGACATATTTGCATATAGCATTACTGGTTGAGTTTGTTTAATCTTAAATTTCTGGTCAGACAAATATCACATTTTAGAATTTGTAAATGGCAAGTTTTTTTTTGTCTATATACATATTTATATGTATATATGTATATAATCCATGAACAGATCAATCGCTCAACATAATTTGGAGATTCTTTTGCTTTTGCCACACACGATATTCAATGAGGCCGTAACTGAAAGAGAATGTAAATAAATAAAATTTTTATATTTATGGCGAATCCTTGTTAATCCTTTTTCACTTACCCAAGACAACCCACCAGCATGACGCATATTAAAACCACCAATTTGGTGGATGTGCAAAGCTGAGAGCTGATGATGTAGCCAATAACCGAACCACTGCTTTCCCATAGACGAAAGTTGCTATAAGCCGCAATCAAATGGTTGGGAAACAGAATGCCATAAAAAGCTATGTGGGCGAAAAGGTGAAAAAGCTTTGTTAAACTAACAAACAACAACAGGTTGTCTCTCTCTCTCTCTCTCTCTCTGTTGCTCGGTCTCTTGTGCTTACCATTGACAACAACCAGCCAGATGCCATCACAAATTCCCCAAATGGCTGCAAATGTGCAATATGTAAGATAATCCCCTTCTCGTGCCTCCCAGGTAAACATATAACTGAGTAGACAGAGATTTAAAATGGCACAAATTGCCGCCAGGGTTACACGTCCGAGACGTTCCACCAATGCACCAGCTATGCCGGCAGCAACTGCATTGGCAATGCCAAAACAAATCATTGCAAAACCAATTTTCGATATACCCCAACCGCAGGCCACAAACGAACGGGTAAAATCTACCGCCAAGAAAGCCTCCTCCAAACCAATGAACATTGTAATGGGCAGCATGAGTATCTGACGACGTTTCCTCAAGAGATTTATGGTGACTGTTAGTAATTTCAGGCCAGACATGCCATCGCCAGTGTCACCACGTTTGACGCCATAGCTGTTGTGTATTGGTCAGGGTCAGAATGAAATTTATTGATGTGATGACATTTTTGACTTACCGCTTTAACGAGCTAACACCAAATATCATAAGGACAACAGCTCCGGCCATGCACATTAGAAAAATGGAATTGAGCAATTGAATTTGTTCTGGAGCTGGTGGCACCAAATTTGGATTAACTTCAGCTCCAATGCCTGGACAAAAACGAGCACCACATATTTCACCCACTTTATTGTTGTCAATGATTGTTGCCTCTAACTCTTCGTAGTCATCTGCTAGACTGGCATTGGCTAACGATTGTTGTTGTTCCATTGGATTTGGTCCACTTAATGTCAGTACTGAGGAGGATATTAAATTGCCCCACACTTGTGATATTTGATAAAAGACAAAAAAGACTCCAAAAAACTTCACAGTATTCACATCTTTATGTGATTTGTTGCCACGCACTTGGGTCAGTGCCTCAGATACTGTGGACAAATATGTGCACTTGGAACACCACAATGGTCCACCACCAAAGCCAACCATTAAAGCGGCTGGCACCAAAGTCTCAAATCGTGGATAGAATTGTGCGGCAATGAATGGCATATAGGCAAAAAGTGCCAATGCCATGGTCAAGCGGCAGCCGAACCAACTGTTGAGTGAAAAGAAAAAAAAAAATAAATTAAATTGATGATTGAGGGAAGCGCCAGACATGGTGGGAGGGGGATAGTCAACTAAATCAAGTAGAAGCTGGTAAGGCGTGGGCCATTTATTTTGGGTCACCAAGGACGGTCATAAATCTAAATAAATCGAGTTAACTGATTAAAGTTGGCTTAGCCAGCATTCTATTCCTTTCGTTTCCTTTCGATTCTTTTTTCAAATTTTTATTTTGTTTTTGTTACTTTTGTTGTTGTTGTTATTTTGCTTCGCGCGTGCTTCGAATAAGTCAAGCGGCCTTTTTGCTATAAATTAACGATTTGTTTAAATGTCAAACCAAAACCAAAATGTTGCCTTCAGTCTCCGTTAGGTGGTTTCAGCTTTTTCCTGTTGACATTTTCACAGTTAAATGCGTTTTTATCCCGACTGCCTGCCCGCCCCTGGCGACCTTTAGGATCTTTTCTAGGCAAGTGCTGACTGTGACTGCGTTATGCGCCACTGCACAGTGGTTTAAATCACTTAATTTTTTATCAAGTGACTTTCTGTTTTGGACTATGCCATTGGAAAGTCTATTTCAATTATGATTTTAACCTTTAGTCTAACATATTAATCTACTTCGCATACTTTTGAGAATTAATTCTTCTATTTTCTTAAATTTATTACGTCTGTAATCAGTTGCGAATAATTTTAAATAATAAATAGTTAAGAGTTCTACATTCAGCTTGAGTTGGTTTTCGAATTGTCGAGTGAAACTTTATAATATTAAATCATACATCATTTTCGAATTGGTTTTCGAATTTTCGAGTGTAACTTTTCAAAAGTAAATCGATGTGAATTGTAGATACTCTACGAATTTCCAAATTTAACTATTCAAAAGTAAATCGATGTCAATTATACATACTTTTCGACTTGGTTATAGAATTGAAAAATAAAATGTCAATTATTTTACTTTTCGATGTTAAAGTCGACTCTTTTTCGCTTTCAAGAATCAGCTGATTTACCATTATCTCTTTTAAAGGAAAGCTAATTGATTTCTGTATAATTTTTGATAAAGTTTTTAAACTTACAATCAATGAAATGTGTTTATTATGCTAAGCTATAGTCGAAACGAAAATTTATGTAGTTCAAAATTAAATTTTGAACTAAAAATTGGTTAAACTAGAAGCGAAAATAGAAACAAGAAGACTAGTATTTCTTTCAATAAGTATTCATTTTTATATCTTTATGAATTCGAGTCCACGCCATCGGAATTATCTTCTGCAATTTCGTCCCACTGTGCGTTGTCACATCTGCATAAAAAAGCTATAAAAATGCCACACAATTACCGAAAAAAAAAAAACAGTAACAACCGAATGCAAAAAGGGTCTTTTATGGTCCCAGCCACAAGTATTCAAATGTGAATCCCTCATGAGTATGTATAAGTAAAACAAAAATATAAAAAAAAAACGCGAGTTGAGTGCCTGAAATTGGCAATTATTTCGGTTTAAATCAAAGTCCCAAGTGCTGCCCCTCCTTCTCTTGTTCCTTGGCTGATTTACATACTAATTACTGAAATTGTTTCAACATATTCTGTTTTCTTTTTTTTTTTGTCTGTTTGTTTGTTAGTTAATTCCACTCACCTAATGACCGTCATGGGCAGAAATATGTTTGATAAGATCAGTGAGCCATAGATAACCGCCAATGTGGTTGATCCTAGTGCCTTATCCGCATTAACTGAACTTTGTAAATTGGCCGTGCCATGGAAGGCGGTAAAATGTATCATGAATGCCAAACCAATTACAACAACATTTTTGGTAATAATGAAACTTTCACGCGGCTCATATTGACGCTGATTGATTTTGTTGCCGTCACCATTGCCAATTCCATTTCCATTGATCTGTACAGAACCAATAGCCTCTGTATGGGCTTCCAAAGCCAGTTCCTCTTGATTGGGGTCATTGGTGACCATTATGTGGTGTTGCGAGTGCACGGATTAGGGGCGTTCTGTAACTGCAATCAAATGAAAATCAAATGTAGGTCTTTGATTTGTTTAAAAGGACCAAACTGAAAGGCAGTCTAAAAGCTAGAAATGCAATCACAAGGATGGTTGAAAGTCAAACTGCTAAATGTTTGGGGTTTGAATGTGTTTTTTCTAAAATACCCTTTCAAAGAGAAGAAGGTATGTGTATTATGTACGTAAATATATTGAAAGAATTTTGTGAATTTTTTAATTTATTTTAAATTATTTTAGATAAAAAATTCTTTAGCCATTGTATCTTTATTTCTATATTTTTGTTTCCAAATTAATGTCATAGAAAGAATCAAAACAATTCTATATATAAGCATGTCATATTTATTATTTATTATATTATTATTATTTATTTATTTGAATCAGTTTCGTATAAAAAAAGACTTTTAATGTTTTGGCAACCATTTTTATTCCAAATGGAAAGATAAGCTAGCTCGAGGTTGAGGTGTTTTGATGAAAAATTATTCGAATTTCCTTATGTATATTGTTAACAATTGTATAAGTTTTTTTTTAAATATATTATACGCTTCACACTAATTTAGTTTTAATTTTAGTTTTAATTTTATCGTGTTACCCATTTCTTTATCGAAGACAAGTTCACATTTACTTACTACTTTGAAGATAAATTTTAGGCACAGATTGGCCCAAATTCACTTTAATTTGAGACAATTAAAATTCATGCTCAAAACCAATTTTAACTTAAAAAAATTAAATATTATACACTTTAAAATGTTTACCAAATTAATAGAGTAAATTTAAACTGCACTTTTTTAGGGTATATAAGAGTCGGCACATTAAACTAATTTTATATTTACCAATTTTGTTGCGAGTGGAGCCAAATTTAGCTTTAATTAATGAAAATTGGAAAAGTTCCCAGCAACACCAAAAAAAGGGGTTAGAATTTCCAAATTAAATTTCAAAGTAAAGAAAGCACTGATAGAGACGATAAATGTACTGAATACATAAATTTTTTACTAGATTTTATAGCGAATTTAATGCTAGATATAATAATATTTGTGACCCAAAAGAAGTAGGCAATGAAATGGCAATTTGATGACCCCGTTCGCATAATATTAAAGTTATTCACACAGAACAGTGCCTTGCCCCCCCTTTACGCAACTTCCTGTAAGCCCAGCAATAAAGACGCCAAACAACATCAGACACTTTTGGTTGCCACTTCTATTGGGGCAATAACCACGCCCCCTTCACCAAAAGAAAAGAAATAAAGAAAAAAAAAAAAAAAACAAGAAGGAATCGCAGAAGTGATATGAAAGCCGCTTTAGTCTTTACCAATGCTTGAGCCTCAAGGACATTGTCGCCTTTGCCTCATAATCCTTTAGGCAGCCGAACAGCACGTAGGCGGCGCCACAAAACTGACAAAATTTATGCATCACCCCCGCATACCACACACACACACACACACACACAGACACACACCCACACAAAGGGAAAGGCGTTACTTATTTGGCTTTAGCCCTTGCGACTTGTTTGCATTTGATTTTCTTGATATTTTACACCTTTTATAAAGAGTTAAAGGTTTTGTTTACACCTCATTCCAATTTCTGCCATCCCTCAAGGCTTTCTCTGCCATACCCTTACACTTTTATTGTGATTGAATTGAAAATTGTTTTCATTAAAGACTTTGTCTCGCTGTTGTAATTGATTTCGCCCCAAGGCAGGTAAAAATTAATTGCCTAAAGTTAAATTTATCATTAGAGTTACAAAATTATCATTCTCATCTTCAATTTTCAACACTTGCACGAACGACATTCTCTGATCTGAGGATGGGTTGTGTGGGGGAAGGGGGTGGCAATTAATGTCCCAGCATAATCAAGCTGTAAATCAGTTTAATAGGTTCCATTATTTGATATTGGTCTTACATTCATCATACGCAGTGTGGGTCAATTTGAGACTTGACAAGTGCAACTAATTGACAGGAAGTGAAATTTGGCTAATGGTAATGCTATATTTCCAACGAACATTTCTGGAAATGTTGACAAGGTCAGAAAATAATCATAAAACTGGCCCGATGTATGTATATATGTGTGGGTGTGTGTGTGTGTGTGTATCTATGTCTGGGTCAGTTCATTCATCTAAATGAGAATCAAGCATAATCATCAAATGACCAAGCAAAAATGACAAACATTTTGTGGCCTTGGGGCTTGGGCCATTTTGGATCGTTAAAAAATTGTTGCTCCACATGAAGTAGATGTGGCTGAGTATTTAAGTATGTGTATATGTCTGTGTGTGTTGTGTGTGTGAGGGTATTTGGGTGCGTATGTGTAGGGGTTGAGTGTGTGAGAACCTGATAACGAAATAAATTTTGTTTTGTTGCTGGGGTTTCATTTTAATAGAGGTTTTTTGCTTAAAATTTAACAAAAAAATAAAAAAAAAGAAAATGTAACCGAAATTTGTGGAAAATTCTTGTAAAATAAATTTTTTCAAATCTCTTTGTGTGTGTGGGAGGAAAACTTTTTTGCATGCAAATTGAAATTGAAATTGAAATAAATGTTGCCTACATCTAGGCAGTTGTTTACCCTAAAAACAACTCATTTCTAAAGGGCAACAACAGCTGCCAGAATCCACTCACACTCACACACACAGTAACACTAATCAATCACTAGCCTGAAAAACAACAACAAAAAAATAAAAAAAAAAAACTTTGACATAAAACAAATAAATATGCTGCTGGGCCTAAAACCAACTCCAAAACTGGCAAATAAGGCCCAAATAACTTGGCACTTAGTCACACATGTTATATGTGTTTATGTGTGTGTGTGTGTGTGTGGGTGTTTGCCAAACATTAATGCCTGGCAATTAACTTTAGATCAATTATATATGTATGTATATAAACACACACACTCACACACAGTCTCTTTCCCTGGCAAACCAAAAAGTCAGCTGCCTAATTATGCACACAAATGAAGAAGTGTTTGGGGGGGTGGCCAAAAACCATACGAAATTTGTTCTGTTGATGGCCTTGGCCAAAAAACCATTTCAATTTGTGGTAGATGTGTGTATTCGTATGTGTGTGTGCTTGTTGGTGTAAATGAGATGCCCATCAATTTTTGACTACATTCTCCACTTACTTTGTCAAGAAAATCAACATGAAAACACAATACATCTTCAATTTGCATTTGCTTGCCTTGAAATGTTTATCTTTGATTTTCCGTCTTTGTCATAAACTAGTTTTTAATACAACCCATCAAAGACACCTGCAAAACAAAGACAAAAAACTTTGCAACAAAACAAAAAAAAAATTTATCAGCGTAACATCTCAAAAAACTTTGTAGCTAAACTGAAAGGAGTGAAAGCCGTAAAAAGAAAAACGCTACAAAAGAGAAAGTAATGGTTGAAGGAACAAAGAAAAAAGAACAAAAATTAAACAGAACAAGTAAAGTTTCTTCTGTTTTTTTTTTTTGTGCTTTCTTTTTTTTTTTTTTGCGCGCCTTACTAAAAATGAAATACAATTTTAATGGCAGGACTGGAAGCATAAATCTTTTGCGAGTATGTTGCTCTGATTTCGGCGCACCGCCTCAGGGTCGGCAGCATTTTTTTTTTATGGGCCAGCTTCTTGTTTTATTGCTTAACTGCGCAACTTGATTTAGCCAACAAAAAAAAAAAAAACAAAGAAAAAGAGCAACAAAATTATATATAAGAAAGTGAGCAAAAGTACCTAGAAATATTTCATATTTCTATGCAGCAACAATGGGTTAACTCTGGTCAAAAGTCTCTCAAAGTTGCCAAACCTTTTGAACCTATGATCAAATAGGTTAGCTATAAGATTTATGCTTGGAAATTATGCAAAAGACTTTCAAAGCTTTTAACTTTATTAAATTTTTATTGATTTCAGGTAACGAATGTTAGAAATGGAATGGAAATTAAGTGGTTAAAATATCATCTTAGGAAATTTATAGTTATCCCTCCAACATTGAAATATATGAAATGTAAGGAGACGATATTTTTACAGTACAGGTGAGTTAATGTTTTTAAGTCAATCAATTTACAGTGAATTCACTGAGAAAGCTCTCTTATTAGAAGAATTTATTTATCAGTCTCCAAATGTTATATTTTTCTTAAATTGCTTTTATATAATGATGTCTTCTTTGCCTGATCAATTTCATTTTTAGTTTTCTGATTTTTTTAAAATTATTATTAATGTTTTTTTATTATTATTTTTGTTGCATAATAATAAAGAAATAAAAACAATAATACAAATTTTCGGTTTTCTCTTTTTCTTATTATCTTTTTTGATATTTTTTTGCTTCTTGTTTTATTTTTTCTTTTTTAACTTTATTTTTTATTACTTTAGTAACTACTAATTTAACTTTAGCTGATCGTATATTTCTTATATGTATTTAATTTTAATTTTTGTCTTTTTATTATATTATTTTTTTTCTTTTCTCTTTTGTAACTTTATTTTTTATTATTTTAGAAATAGTTTTATTTAAGCAGTTCTTATTCACTTAAAGGAATATATTTTTAAGACAAATGAAATCATTTATAAAACGTCATAAAAGAAATGCAATTCTTATAGAAACAATGCTTCATTATATAATTTATCTTTATTAACTGATAATAGATGAACTACAAAAGCTGCACATATAAAATTTAAGATAAATAATTATTTATTTTTCAGCTGACAAATAACTTTAGTTTACGTGGTAAATAATGTTCTTAAATGCCTTTTATCTGCCACCAAAAGGAACTAGTAGTCAACTATTTATGTATTACCACCAGGATAAGGCATTATTTCCACACCCACAAATTTATACCCAAAACACAAACACTTTAATTTCCTGCAAACGACGAGGCTTACATCCGCACAAATCTCAGATTAGTTGTGCAAGTTTGTCGAGTAACACAAACTGTTTGCACAATTAAACCGAATGCCTCGTTTTAGCCAATTTAATTGGCAATCGATGGCAGTCACTAGTTTCTAGCCAAGTTTAGTTTAATTATAGAAAAGTGCATTTGATTTTGCGTAGTCGACCTAAACTAGTCATAGAACTATTCATCTTACATGAAAACATTTAAATTACAATTTCATAAATCATCAAGGCTTAAATAAATTTCAACCTTTATAACCATTTTATCCCATTGTAATTGTAGTCATAAATTGTTTAAGTAATAGAATTTATTCTTTTTTTTTTAAGATCATAATTTCAGTTACGCTATTCATATTTATGAGCTGAGATTTTAGTCAAATTTCTATACTAAAAAGTAATCACTTATAATATATATATATATATATATAATACCAAGGAGTTGGGACTACGATTGAGTGAAGCATAAATTTATATTGCCATCAAAACCAATAAGAAGAAAATTTTATTTTCTTTACTTCGATTTTATGAGGCAAATGTGGTAAGTATGTCAAAGTTTTTTTTTTTTTTGGCCAGTACAATTTGGTAAGAAAAAATAAACACAAAAATGTAATGCAAACGTAAACGGTTTCATTACTTTAGCGGAAGTTCGAGGCCAATAAAAATGACAATATCAAACGGAAGGAGGCTGTGCAGGAGGCTCGGCAGTCAAATCAAGTCTCAGTCTCTTTTTGTTCATTGTTGAGATATTTCAATCAAATTATTCTAACTTTAATGCCCTTAACATTTAATGTTAAAATTTCCCTCTCTGTTAGCTGGTTGAATGTTAAATGTTAGTTAACAGCTTAAGAGAGTTTTTGACTTTAACAGAGTGAAAGTTGAGTATGTTTTTGTTTTTTTTTTTTTTTTTTGTTATGGTTATCATTGAACTGATAAGCCGACCAACCAAAGAACCGACCTTCTGAACTATCAATCAATTTGATTGATGAGTTAAATTCTATAAGATGACCAAATATTGTTTTTTTTTTTTTTTTTTTTTTGGCATTAGATTTCAAGCAAATTTGAAATGTTTGACAAAGAATTTTCTCTATTTTTCTTTTTTTTTGTTGCTTAAAGTTGGCAAACAGTGATTCACGTTGAAGAAATTTTTGGCATTATAAAGTGTATGACAGGTCCTTGCGGTTCTGCATGACACGTATGCCACATCAGGCATATTAAATGCACTTGGAGTTCCGCTCACTTTTGCAACATTCATCAAGAGAAGCATCGAAAGGCAGCTGCAACAAAGTAGCCGCATTTATGCACATGAACAAACTTCGTTGCCTTCTTTGGGTGCCTCCAACTAATTTGCAGCATTTTACAACTGGCAACAAAGTGAATGCCTGTGTGGGTGCGTGTGTGCCAGAGTGTGTGTGTGTGTGTGTGTGTTCATATGTGAACTTGTGCGCGAGAGGCAAATATGTTTTGGAGGGGGAGGCTAAACAACACTTGCAAGCAAGGTAAAAGGCAACATAAAAGTTCAAATGCAAACGAAAAATGTAGGTAAAGACGGAAATGAGTTAAACGGAAATGAAAATGGAAGCGCGCACACACACACACACACACACACTCACACTGTTTGGTTGCAAAAATTGAAAATAGAGTTTATATTTGGCAATGAACTGAAAATAATATTATATTTTCTGAAACGCCAAATGTCACAGGTAAATGGAATAAGCTAAATTGAAAGAAAAAAAAAGATTTCAAAAAGAAAAAGTAATAAAATGCTTTTAGTTTGCTATAAAATTTTTGCTTGAAAATTCTTAAAGAACTATTTGTTGGCTTTACAACTCCATTGAATAACGTACAATGGAGCAAGGGGTGTGTCAGTTGGGGGGAGGGTACATTGTTTAACCTAGCATGTCCGTGTGTGTGTTTGCATTTCTGGCTCCCGTGAATAAGTGAGTTTGTGTGAGTGTGTGTGTATGTGTCTGTAGTACTGACTTCCGCCCAGCTGCTCTTTATATTCCTTATTCTCTGCTGATTGATGGGCAGAGAGGGGGGTAGGGAAGTTAACGTCACCGAGAAGCTGTTCCGTTTGTTGAGTAGTTGATTTGTTTTTTTTTTTTTTTTTTGTGCTCTCTCTTTTTTCGTATTTTTTTGTTGTTATTCCCTTTCTTTTGCTTGTTACTGCATTTTATGTGACGACTGTTGTCAGTCGTTTTTCAAGTGCGTGTATGTGAGTGCTAGTGAGTGTGTGTGTGTGAGTGTGAGTGTGGTTGATTGGTTGTAGGGAACAGCTGAAGGAACCCCAAGAATTGTGTAAACATAAACATTAAGCAGATGTGTTTGAAAATGCTTATTGAGGTAAGTGGCATGAAAGTACTTTCAACTACTTTATCCACTTTTTTACCCCTCTAACCTTTAAATAAAATGTATACAATTTGAAGATAAATTTGTAATGTTTGAGCAGTCAAAAGGATAACTTTATATTAGACTAAACTCTTTAAGTGCTATTTCCATATCCGTTGCAATAAGCAAATCAAATCGATTTGCCATTTCGATTCGCCATTCTAGCAAATGCAATTAATAACCTTCGCTTTTTTATTTTATTTTTTTTTTTTTGTCGTTGGCAACAGTTGCCAAAGTTGCTATGAGAGTGGGAGTGGAATTGGATAGTTTTGCTTCATTAAACAACAATATAGATTGAATGCAAATGGCAGCTACTACCCCCCACACCAACCCCCTTCTTTCATTTCTTAACATGCAATCCCTGTTCCGACTTAGACCCGTCTAAGGGCCCATAAACCGGTTTACATAGCCATGAGAACTTACAGTGTTGGTATCAGTAATTGGCAAACCAATCTTAAAATGGAAAAATATGCAAAAATTTTTCTATATTTTTATCTAGTATATTAACTTTATCAAGATAACTCCTATGCTTTCCATGGCTGATGCAATTTATCCAACAAAATTTAGTTTATTTCCTAGTTGGTCTCACTGGCAATGAGCTTAAATTACGTAAATTGCATAAAACTATGAGACAGAATGGTCTCCCTGTCATATTTGCAAATGTAATTTATGCCAAGTGTTAGAGTGAGCCAGATGCAAAATGATGAGAGGTAAAATGTACAGTGTCTTACCCCTAAAGGGATTATTACTACAAACCAAAATTATGGACCAAGGTCAGAATGTGAATTTAATAATTTTTACTCAAAAAATATATTTTTTTTTATTTAAAGTAAAAAGTGTGAATATGTATTAAAAAACATTAAAGAGTCGCCTAGCAAAATAATTTATTTTTTCAAGCTTAATTTAGCAGTTAAAATATATATTGTATATATATTATATTATACATTAAATAATATATTATATATTTAAATATATTTCTATACGGAAAAAATTGGGCACTTTTTTTGTTATTTATGAACCGCAAATTTTATCTTTTATACATCTATAATTTTGCCTATAATTTTGCCTTTTCAAGTGGGAGCAATTCTGCTTATTAATTATTATTTTTAATTAAAAAAAAAAAACACTTTCGAAACAAAAACCATTTATGACAATCCAGCTAACTCGATGTTTCAAAAAAAAGCGTGATTAACTGGATTCTGATTGATTTTCATTAAATTTTTATTTAATATAAGACCTGTTTGATTTGACTGTAGAGAGGCATGTCTAATCCATCTTAATTCTGAGATAAAGATCTATTATAAAGAAAATTTGATACTTTATTCACGTCTATATTAGCTTCAAGCATTTCATATCTTTTATATTTATTTTAGCCCAAAGTCGTTGACCTTAGCGTAATAAGTCTGTAATTCGATTAAAGTTATAATTTTCTATAAGATTTCAATTTTTCAATGATTTATAAAAAAGCAAAATTATTACGATAAAAAAGGTTTTCTTACGAACCTTGTAATAAAGACACAGATTTTCTCTTCTAATGTTATTATTGAGAAAATTTTTTTATGCAACTGGAAAAAAAAACTTTCACTGAATTTCTTTTATTTAAGTCACTAATTTGCCTAAAGGATAGCTTTTGAAATTCTATTTAATTTGTAGCTCTGAAAGTATTTCTTTAAATTAAATTGTTGGAAGATTCGTAACACTCTTTTTTACTCTATCATATAATTTTTTATCTAGTTCATCTTGTGCTAGTTAATGCTTTCGAGTATCGTGTTCATTTATCCTCGTAAAGTAACTTTTATAAAGACCCCCCCTTAATGAAACCTCTGATATTTCCTGCCACATTTCTCTTTTTCTCGCTCTGGCTTCCTTTCTCTCTGACTCTCTCTCTCTCTCTCTCTCTCTCTCTCTCTCACGCTCTTTGTGTCAGTTTCTTTTTTCTCATAACTTATTTAATATAAAGTAAATAAACATTTTGCCACATGCTGCTGAAGGCTGAAAATCTGATGCGACAAGGTTGAAAGTGGGCGTCCCTTTACACCACCAATTCGCGACCCCCTGACCACATTTGTGCATTGTGCTCAACCTCTGGTCTCGAGCTGAGCATTTAATGCCACCCCCTCCCATCTCTCTCATGTCCCCTCTGTCCTATACCATCCAACAAAGTTACCTCCGATGTGCGTGTTTGTCTCGTTTTCGCGTTTCCGTTGCGCATTTTAATGAGTTTTGCGTGTGTGAGACAAAATGAACGGTGGTTGGTGTAAGGAGGGTTGGGTTGGGGGGGTTGGTAGGGAAGAAATGTCATAAAGTGAAGGGCAGTGTAAAAAAAATGTAGAGTGAAGATGATTCTACTGTCCCACAACATTTGGGCCGTACTGGTCAAGAGTGTTAAATGAGAATAACACTTTTTCGCACTTGTACAAAAGAAAAGTTTATCATTTCATTAAAGAATTAATTTATGAACATTCTGAAATTACAAGAACTTACAACTTATATTTACATGCATTCATTAATTTATCTGTTGTTCAGTATTTAATTGAATACCAAGGCCATTCGTTAACTCTTTTTTACTCTTCCATTATCTTATAGATCTCATTTCGTTCTTTTGAAACTATTTTCAATGAAAATGAAAAGGTCGACTGGCTACGGTTTAATTTGTGGAAAATGTTTAACCAATCCGCAACATGTTGCACATATGGGAAAAGCTGAATGCCTGTGTGGCAGTATCATTTGCATGTTAAAGGATAATCATTTGTGTATTTAATTAAGAAAAAAGAAAAAAAATTACACATGATTTACACTGTTCAGTTTCAAAGATAAAAAACACGTCTTGATGCAGTTGTATAATTGCTTCTCTTTTAATTCAATCATTGATATTCTTTTCAAATGGTATTAATTACAACATTTCACAAACAAAACCAAATACACAAAATATTATTTTCTTTTTGGCTTGAAGTCTTTTAAAATTGTAGAATTTTTATTAAACTTGTTTTTGTTTGTTTTTAGAAATCGAAATCCCATTTATAGGTCCACTTTTTTGTGAACAGGTTTTTTTTTCTCTGATTTTATTTGAAATAAAGGAATATTTGATACGAATTTGTATTTGATTTTATTTGGTTTCTTTTACATTAAATTGTTCACTTCATGGTTTTTAATTAGTTCACGTTGGTTTTACGATAAATACTCTTCAAAAAAGAGTTTCATAGTTCTAGCAGAATTATTTTGATTTTCTAACAATTTTTTTTCTAATTTATTAAGTTAAAAAATTTAAAATAAAAAGAAATGTTGAGTCTTTTAAGAATTGTATTGTAACTTACAACTATGAAGAAATAAATGTTTCTTAATTATCATTTAAAATTTTTGAAGCTATCTGGAAAATTATGGAGATTTTGTAGAGTTGTAATAAAATTGTATAGCAAGACTTTAGTTTTTACTTGCTATTAAATGTAATAAATCTTTGGAGATTAGTGCAGATATGTTGAGACTTGTGGAGCCTTTTTTTAAGATTTTCTCTAAAATATTTACATAAGTTGTAAATAAACCAGTAAACATCTAAGAAATATCACTTAAAGCAAATATTTTCATGTCATTTCAAATTGGGGACTATTTAAAATTGATCTATACAAAAAAAGTCTGAAAATTACTTATTATATATATTTTTATAGATATACAATTAATCAATTGACATGTGAGTCACCGATAAATATTGTCCTGGCAAGTCTACAATTTGTTGATTTTGTAGACTGCAATAATTGTTTCGTCTACTTCTCTTTTTATATACACTTTTGTTGGTTAAATTAATATTTTAGCAGTTAGTTTACGTTTATAATTTCAATAATTATTTTTAAATAGTAAACTATATTAGACTTCCTTTTAGCTATCAAGTTTTCAAACTCTCCACATTTAAATATGTGTATTTTAAGGGTATTTTCGAATAGCCTTTTTGTTGAAATTTTCCTTTGAGCCATTTTCACTAATTTGTCATTTCATATCTTTTATATTAATGTCAATTAAAAATATTTATGTAAATTTTTTATTGCATTTAAATTTTCCATAAAAATTAAAATTTCGATTATGTCAATATTTGTCAGATGAATATGTCATAATTTAATTAAGTTTTTCTTTTTTTTTTTTAATTGTGCACAAATTATTCTGGATCTGTTGCCGTACCTGAATGAATAGCGGAAAGCGAACCGTTGACGAGCGCACTTAAAACTAAACTAAAAACAAAATCGGTTAACTTCTAAATATGAATTCAAATGAAATGGCATGGAAATGAATGCCGCACTGGGAACAGAGACCTGTCAAAGCCACAACAAAAAAAGGCAGCTGCTGCGACAGCGACTGAGACTGAGACTGCGACAGCAACAGGTTTCCGATTTCAGTTCGATTTGCTTTGATTTGCATTTTAGATATATGCAAATTTTTTATATATATTTTTATTATATATTTTGATTTTTAGTGACAAAAATCGTGACGTGGTGTGGTCAAAGAATATTTTTTTTTTATTTGTTTCTATTGCTTAAGTAACCGCAAACCATAAACAATTTTGTGGCAGTACTCTATTGCATCGTCTTCATTTACAACATTTGCTTCATCATGATGTTGTCATTAATCATACGCCGTGTGGTCCATGCCCTCAAAGTAATTATAAATGACATTATTTAGCCACAATTGACAGTGTTGACTTGTCGAAGGCAAAAGTTTATATAAAACTTGTTTGATATTTTGACATGACAATAGGGGTAAATGGTGGGGGCGGTGGTTGCTACTCTCTCTCCCCTTTCAACAGGAAATGTAATGAGCTTTCAAGTGATAGGACAAGCAAACAAATCAATAAAAAAAAAAATACACTCGCGTCTTGCCCATAAATAAGTAAATACATTGAACTCTGTCAAACAAACGAAAAGATAAAAAGCATTCCAAGTAAATTTTTCATTTAGATGTGTTCAAATATGAAGTAAAAAACCGAGACCAAGACAGAGTGACAATATTTGGAGATAAGATAGAAAGCAAATAAAACAGGAAAAGAATAAAAGAATGAATGAAAATAAAAGTAAATATTTGAATTTAATATTTTAAAATTTTGCAGTGAAAATATTTTGCTTAAAAAGTATCAACCAGTGAGTTATAGCAAATAGTTTCTATATATATTTCCTCCCAACAAGTGAATCATAGCAAATAGTTACAATATCTTGTTTCTCTTGTTTTCTCTTTTTTTAATGATGTAATGGAAAACCTAATACTGATAAATGGTATCATAATTTCATAACCATATCACTCATACGACATGTTGTTCAAGGGCATCAGTTTACATGGTTGTAATTGTTAGTAAGTAAGTAAATTGGAATCTGAATTGCCAAATTAATAAATGTTTGGCAATGTATTTTACAACCAGATAAATGATTTGTAAGTTTTATAATTTTAAATGTTGGAGGAAATTTTATAGCAATAATTTATTCGTTGCTAAAATTTATATTTGTTTTAATGTAAAAGAAAGAAAAACATTAGCAAAACGAAAGATTACAAAACAAAACTTTTTGAGTTGTATTTAAAAATTTGTAGATAAATTTTGGGAGATTTTATATAAAGAATATATAATGCTTTTTATATATATCAAACAATATATCAAACTTAAAACTCAGTACACATAGATTTTCTATTTAAACTTGAAATGATAAAGCAGAATCATTTTTTTTTTCATTCTATTGAAAAACGAAAAACATTTCAACCAATTTATTTCTTAAATTTATAAAACTTTCTGGTAACGCCTGGACCAAATAATGAACGAGTTAAAAGATCTAAGTGATAAGGACAAGGAGCTGCATGAATTCATAATGACTGAGAAGCAAAAGGCCCAGCTTAATTCCCATATTCATGGCTTTAATGAGATTTGCTGGGAGAAATGTGTTGTTAATCCGACTACAAAATTAGATGCCAACACTGAGACTTGTATAACCAATTGTGTGGATCGTTTTATCGATACTACACAGCTTATAGCCCGACGTTTTGCGGAGTTGGCGGGAAAAAAGGATATGAAAGATAATTAAAATAATGTAGAGTCAATTGATTGTTAATTTCAAATATATATTTTATTACTTTTAGAGGGCATCTTAAAGTCGAGTGTGAGACTTTCTTTTCTATATATTTCAATTTAAATTAGCACTTGATTTTTGATTCAATTCCCAGTGAAAAAATTATTATTATTATTAGGGCAAATGCATTCTCATCATTGCATTTGTTTTTAAGTTTAAAAAAAAAACCTTTCACACCCATCGAGATGATTCATTTGCGACGATGCTAATCAAAACAAAACAAGTTAACCACAGATCACAATACCTAAAATCCCCCATTCCCCTTTCATTAATAATTAATTCTTGAAAATATTTCACAGATGTTACAAAACTCTGACGCATTTTATCTTCTTTTAAAGCAAACTCGTTTAGGTATTTCCCCAATTATTTTGCACTATATCGGTGAATGATAGAGAGGAGAAGGAGGGGTGTTTAAACTGGTTCTCATAGTATTCAGTTGGTTTATTAGTTCTTTTATTTTTGGTTTTTGTTTTTTCTTTGCATAAGCTGCTTATCGGCATCCCAAAACCCAAACATAAACTGTATCCCGTGTTGGTTTCGATACAGCTTGTGGCTATTTGTTGGTGGCTAAGTGACCAAGTACTCTGAATTTTTTATAACTATACGTACATATATCCAAAGCCTTTCACTTCATTGAAAAAAAAAATATATGAAATAAAATCAAACAATATATTCTCTGTGAATTTTGCAGCTTTTGACATTGATGCTATAAATCTAACCGAAGGTCAGGTTAAATTTAATGCTCATTTTTTGCCTTTTGCACGATTCGTGCAATAAGTTTTAGCTTGACATTATTGCTAGACTTATGTTTTGTTCAATTTTTACCATTACCTATTTAGAATGATAAACAAACAAATTTCAAATTCTATTTAATTAATAGAAATTTCCAAGTGAAGTGTAATTGTGTTTGCTTTACTCATTTAAAGCTGGTCAATATGTTGATTTACTGACTCATTGAGCCACTGATTATCGCTTGATTATCTTAAAATTCCAAATAGTTTTCAATTAATTTGCGTAATTAATAGATTATAGGTTTAATTTAATTCACTTTAAGTGGGCGGAATCAATTTGCATTTTACTAAATGGTCCTAAAACCAGTTTTCAATACTAACATAAAATCCACAAAAAAGCTGCTCACTAGTCAAGACACAAACCAATCATCAGCCATTACTCACACCCCATTCTTTTAGTTTGGGACAAAATGTTAAAATAATTATATTATTCTATTGCCATAGACAAATCAATTAGAATATGAAATTTCAGCTAAATGATGCATCAAATGAAACACATAAATTATTTTATATTTTTGGATTATGTTTTTATGCGATTTGCTTGAATATTTTGCATGTTCTTTTTGTTTATCGTTTTATATGTTTACTCAGAAAAATTCAATTATAAAATGCCTAATTGGGTGAAAACTAGCAAGAACAACAACAACTTCTAAAAATAATTAGTTATTTAATATTAGCTATGCAATTATGCTGGGCTCATAAAACAACAAAATTTAATTATTCATAATTATTACATAGCTTTGATTTTATATATTATTATATGGTCAATTAACTTTAGTTGAGCTGAAAGCAATTATTTTCAAGGTATATATGAATATAAATAAGTCAATTGTCTGCTTATTAAAATATAAATACAAATTAAATTTAAGTAGCTATTTAATAAAAAGTTTTATACAATATGTATATAAAATGGTCTTCGATAAAAGTATACAAAAATATTAATTATAAAGTTGAGAAGAAATAAGAAAGATCCATCGAAATTTTTTTTATTTAAAAAAAAAAATAGAAAAGGGAAAAATCTAAAGTAATTTTTATATAACAAAAGACTAAAAAGCCTTCAAAAATTTAATAAGAATTGGTTGATATTATCGTATCACTCCAATAGATGTGAGCGGTCATTAATGTAGTTTTAGATCAATAACTTGGTTATTTTAAAACCGATTTTTATGAAGTTTAATATTTATAAGTTTTGTATATATAGAAATATATGTAATAAGTTTCAAAAGAATCAATCGACTATAAGCTATAGATGCCTCAGGAACAATCGGATCAAAAATTTGTTAAATATGAAAAAACATTAATGAGAAAAAAATCTATTCCATGGGCATTAATTTTAGATGTGATTCATTTTTTATATGATTCTGCTTATACATGTATATATAACAGAAAACTATTTGCAAGGGTATAGGAACTTCGGTATGACGGAAAATAGCCTGTCCTATTAGTTTTGTGTCTATATTTAGTTTAAAAAAAATATTATTTAACCCATATAATATTAAAGCAAATTTCTAAGAACTTACGCGTACTTAAGAAGATAACTTTAATTGAAACCTCACTTCCTCCTTTTCATTTTTAAATATTATTTAACAATATTTATTTCTTCTTATAGACAAAAAATTATTTGAAATATCCACTAACAATATATTAGTTTCGTGTCCTTTGCCTTTTGAATAATTTTCCAGAGCTAATGAAGTGACTTTTAATTTAACATTTAACATTTAACAAAATGTGCATCTTAATTGGTTCAATGTCTTTTTACTGCTTAAATTGATGTACAAGTCTGTGAAAATTTGCTTACACCAATCCAACTACAAAGCACACACAAGTATAGAAAATCAAAGAGCAGAGTACATTAGAAGGATATTGATTGGAATGTAAGTATATGCTAATAAATCTGAACATTCCGTTACTTGCACTCCGCACTTGATGTAACATCTGTTCTACTGTGCACAATCCCACAATTGTCAAAATTACCACAAAATTGAAGGATTGAAATCGTAGAACCAGAAAGCGAATATGCCAGCTGGACACAAATGTGTCCACATCCCTCCAACCCCCAACTTGGTCATTAAAGCATTATTCAAATCAAATTTAATGTATACATGTTCGAAACATATCTTATTCTGTAATCTTAATGTAGGCATTTCTATCGTTTGCCGTATCGTATAATTATTTACTAAGATACCTTTGGCTCTAATTAAATTACTGTTATCCAGGTGTATTCAATTGGCAATGTGCTGACTAACTACAATACATGCTAGTCATTAATATACATACTAACCCTGGCCAATTGAAATTAATGTCAGATAACTTTTACATGGATTTTCGGTAAGTGATTTCCATTGCATAATTGCAACATTAATGAAATATGGTAAACCGATTTTATATATTGAACATTTGTTTTTAATGGGCAACATTAAATTGCATTTTAACTGTGAAAATGTTTGTATAAATTATAAAACGTTTTTCAATCATGTTACTAATTATAAATTCCATTGACAGCATTTAAAATTCAATTGAAATTTAAATCTTTGAAAATAGTTAGAGAGAAACAGTTAAGGGGGGTGGGGTAGGTGGGTAAATATAATGGTACTAGTGGGAATTGAATGACCGTTGTCTAAAATGAGAGTAAATATATTGAATTTTGTTTATAGAAGATGGAGCTTGAAAATTGGAAAAAAAAACTTTGTTAAATATTTTACAAAAAGATAAAAATTTTATAAATGTTTAATTTGAGAAAAAGTACAGTTTTTTAAAACGCTTTAGTATCCACATTTTATTTACAGTCATTATGCTGTTAGTTAACAATTCACTGTTAATATATCTTTATGATATATGGCAACTCTAAAATGCCACAACTCTAAACTTTAAGTTAGATTAATAGCTTCAATTTTGAGCCCTACAAGGAATCTCAAATTAACCATACCCTATTCCCTTATTAATTTATTAGTTAAACAATTAAGCAAAATTCGCCCTTGAATATATCACAAAAAAATTTTTAAAGCTAATTAAAAAAGTTTTTAACCACCTAAATGGGGGAAAAAAAACAGAGAAAGTAAATCAATCTTTATGGATCAACAACTCTGGAGCTGTGGTATTGTGTGTACACATGTACACAATAAACTGTTTGTATTGTTATTGTTTATAGTTTTTACCAACGCGGCCGCAAACTCATCCAAATCCCCCTTTCCCTTCCCCTCCTTTTTGGTAACAATTCGCCCTAACAAACAAAAGCTTTAAAAACTACTTTATACTCAGAGCAGAAAAATGAAAAAACTTTTTGGCCAACAAACAAAAATGTGGATAAAGGACGAAGGACGGCAAAAGTATAGCACAAATTAGTGCCAAGTCCAATACAAAATGGCGTCAGACAGCGTCCGACATCGATGGGGCAAAAGTGATTTATGCCCTCACCCCCACCACCGTTTGAATAGAGGAGAGAATACGAAAGGGAATGAGAAAAAGAAAAGTTTCAGCAGAGCGTGTGAAAGCCAAGTCGCGTTTTTTTTTTATTTTTTGCTTTTTGGTTTAATGAACTCGAATGTTAATAAATAAATTTGTCAATGAAAGTGGCAAGAACAACAGCTTGTCGATGGCCAAGGATGTCGAGGAGTGCCATTTCGAGAGTAGGTTATCAGTGATTACTGCCGCAGCATAATGGCAACGAAGATGAATGACAAACTCTATTGTTTGGTTCGTTTTAATTTGCTTTTGTGCCCCCAAAGTTAGGCAACATATTGCGGCGGCCTAATGATGCACAGCCAAAGAAAAAATAGAAATAAAATAAAAGTTGTATTAAAGTCTGATAACAAGAGAAAGGAAAAAAGAAATAATCTGTGAATATTTAATGTGATTTATATAAAGTACCGTCATTTAATGCTAATTAGTGGAATAAATATTTAAACGGTTTACTAATTTTATAATTTGTAATAACCACAAAGAGCATTAATCAAGCTCCCTCTCTGCTTTTCTATTTATTGGTATTATTATACACTTGCAAAGTGTATATTAATTTTGGTCAGAAGTTTGCAACGCATAGAAGGAAGCATCTCCGACTATATAAAGTATATATATTCTTGATCAGCATGATGAGCTGAGTTGATATAGCCATGTCCGTCTGTCCGTCTGTCCGTCTGTCCGTCCGTCCGTCTGTCTGGATCAACGCAATCTCCTCCGAGACCCTTGGAGCTACAGAGCTGAAATTTTGCACCTAGGCTTCTTTTTGCTGCAGGCATTGTATATCTCGGAATCATCCCGATCGGATGACTATATCATATAGCTGCCATAGGAACGATCGATCAGGAATAAGGTTTAACATCAATAACTCAGTTGTTTCTTAATCGAATGTCACTAAATTTGGTGTTTGTGAGTTTTATGTAATACCCAACATATATACCAAGTTTCATCAGAATCGGTCGACTATATCATATAGCTCCCATAGGAACGATCGGCCAAGAATAGGCTTTACCATCAATAACTCTGTTGTTTTTCAATCGAATGTCACTAAATTTGGTATTTATGAGTTTTATATAATCCTCAACACATATACCAAATTTCATCAGAATCGGTCGACTATATCATACAGCTCCCATAGGAACGATCAGTCAAAAATTTAGTTTTTGATCAATAACTTCGATGTTTTTGAAGCAATCGTCACGAAATTTGTTATTTGACAATTTTATATAAAAAGAAATATATCTTTTAAGTTTTATCAGAATCGGTCGACTATATGCTATAGCTGTCATAGGAACAATCGGGGAAAAAAAATTTGTTTTTTTTTTATGACACGGACATCAAATTTATATTTGATGGGTTTTATATACTTCCTTATAATTCCGGCAAATTATATATAAATCAAAAAGATAGTTTGCAAGGGTATACGAACTTCGGCACGGCCGAAGTTAGCCCATCCTTCTAGTTTAAGCATTAAGTTTATTCATCTCTGTTCATTTATGTTAGAACTTTTGTGACCCTATTTAAACGTGATTTAATTTGATTTTTACGCTCTCACACACATTCATTTGGTATTGGCATTGGCATTTGATTTTATTGTTTGCTGACCAATTGACTTGGGGCAATCAACACATCATCACACCAAAAAAAAGGAAAAAGAAAAAAAAAAAGAATGAAAGAAAGAACCCCTCGCGTATCATTAAATGGCATCGGAAGCACAAAAACCAACCAAATACCAACAGCAGCTCAACTTAACTCAAATCAAATGGAGAGGAGCCAAACCAGAACCACATTATCGTTTATTTTGATAGGTTTCCTCTTCTCTTTTCTATGTGTGTGTAACTCCTTCCCATTCCAAATATTATCTACCCACATATCCTTGTGACTAGCTGGCTATCTTTGTTTGTTTGTTTGCTGTAAAGTTTATGCTGCCTTTTTATTTTTTTTTTTTTGTTTTGGTTTTTTGCTGTTTGGAATTCTGTGTGGTTGGGGTGGATGGATATGGGGGTCTATTCTATAACATTTCATGCAAAACATTCATCAATTTTGTTGGCCATGGCTACAAACTTAATGAAGATGATGATGATGTTGTTGCCGATGATGATCCGTTGGCTAAAACATGTTATTGCAGGTGCTTACATGAGGGCCTAAAAATAGTCCAGAGCTCAGAGATATTGAAACTGATGGGCCTCGAGGAGCAGCAGGCTTTGTGAAATGTTTAAGTTTTCGATTACATGATAAATCCGCTTTTAGCATTTAAGTGGACGATTTACATGGAAACTAACTTTGGGCTAAACAAAACGATACTCAAGGATATACAAGAAAAAACAAAAACACAATCGACAAATGGGAATACTTGTTGGTTTAAATTCCAAAAAAAAAAAACAATAAAAATAAAGGAAACGTACCAACAAACAAACAATAGTGTGGCAGCATATTGTCAATGGCAAAATGCCAAGAAACCTCAATTGTTTCGTTAGGCCGCTTTATTGACAACATTTGTCGTGTTTTGTGTTCTGTTGCAAATTGTTTTACCTTCTCCCTACGCTCCTTCTCTTCCTCTCTCTCTCTCTCTCTTTCTGTTTTTTCTTTTCTCTCCCCAGTGACCAGAACCATAAAATTTATAATAATATTATGCGAACGCTTGACTAAATTGACATGGAGTAACAGGCTACACAATTGATCTGACAGTTTTTGCATATGCCAATAATAAAATTTGATTTGTCAGTCAGTTGTGATTTGCTGTTATCGATGAATGTTATGCCAAAATACAGATATGCAATATATGACAGATGATTGAGGTTGTTTTAAGTAGAATTGGACGAATTTATTCAGTTGTTAAAATTGCCAATGGTGTTTGAATTTCACAATAAATTTGTATAGGTTGAGTAGAGTTTGCCCAACATTGTACCCTATTTTATTTGTATGTTTATAAAGTTTTCATGCTTGATATTCTCAAAGCTGAAATAAATATACAATATTTAATATTTAATTTTGTAGAAATTGCAGTTTAGATTAGCCTTATTTTCCAATATTTATAATATTTTTTAAATATTTTTTTCACTTTTAAAACTTTAAATAACATATTTTACATAGTTTCAAAATTTAATACTGTGTTTTAAGTAGATTAAATAAAATTGCCATATACAATTTATATTAAATTTTCAAAAAATGTGGTCGAAAATTAATTTAAAGTTTTATAAATTTTAGTTGTTTAGTTTTTTATTACAAAAGCTTGCGATGAAACTAATGTGAAACTTTAGTAAATCGTCTGAAAAATAGGCAATTCGGAGTAAAAACTTTTATAATTTTCATATACAGAGCTCGAAAAAATGCGTTTTAAGTGCTTCCAATTAGAATTCTTCTACTTTACCCGTTCGCCAAAATAGTCCTTGAAATCCTAAATTGCATAAAGGGTATACAAGCTGGCTGAAGTTAGACCGCCAATCTAGATTACCTTATTTCTATCTCAATTATTTCAAGCATTTTATTGCTTTTCTTAACTACTAAAAACATTCTCTAGTCAATTGAACAAGTCTTGTTGAATTTTTTTGCGCTTAAAAGCAATAAAGGAAGAGCAATTGAAATATATATAATAAAAGCAAAAACTTTAAACACGAAAACTTAAATCGATTTAAAGTGCAAAAAAATATAACTTCACTCTATAGCTAAAAAAAAAGTTGAACTAAACTTTTGAGTAAAACTCAAAGAAACTTTAAAAGAGCAACAATAACAAAGACTTTGAACAAACTCAAAACAAATGCTTACTTAATAAACAATTTACAGTAAAGACTAAAAAGTGTAAAGAAATCGAATTCTATATGATTTGAAATTTAATATATTATTTTAAAAAGGGATATACCCTTAACGTAACTAAAATATCGCTTCTCTTTTTATAAATTTTTGCAAATTTTATTAAAATTTATCTCTTGGGAAATGAAGGTTTCTCTGTATATGCAAATAGAAAAATACATATTTTTTTTACATTTCATTCCAGTTCATTTGAAAGGTGCAAAATATGTGGAAAAAAACATTTTCATTTGAAATAAACTCGCCTTCCAAGTTACTTTTTACTATTTTTTCTCTCTATATTCGCTCCCGTTGGGTCACTGCTGGAAAACTTTCAAACGAAGTGCAATAAAACATTTCATTTCAATTCAGGTTTTGCCCTTTTTTTTTTAGTTCTTTTTTCATATAGACAAAGACAAGAAAAAAAAAATGCCATGATGATAAATTGTCATAAAAGGAAGGGTGGGGAGGTGTGGTCAATGAGGGTAGAGGAAAGTATACACAGAAGTCCCTTTATTACATTTATATTTAATTTGTTGGATTTCTTTGTTCATCTGCCTCTGAGCGAGAGTAATTTCAATAAAGTTTCTTCTAACTGAAGCATCTGTAATGGTAGGAAAATACTCCCTAAATGTTGTCTATATAATCCCACATTATTATATATTCTCTTTTAGTCATTTGCATCGATAAGCAAGCAAAATAAAAATAAAACAAAAACAAACAAATTGAAGTACTAATGAGGAAAAGCCAAGGTCAAGTCGCAAGTTGATAAAACTGATAAGCCAAATGGTAAAACTGAGAAAACCATAAAATGAGGGGAAATCTTATTTTCGTAAATTTAGTACAAAATGTGTTATACAAACAAATGAACAATTTCCCCCCAAGTCATAACTGTTCGTACAGTTGTATAACAGTTTCTTGTGACTGCCTTTTGGAATGCTAAGCGCGTTCCTTAAGCTCGCTTCTTTTATTGGTCATTTAAACGAGTTTTTTTTTTTCTCTTCCTTTTGCCCATTTTTATTTTATTTTATTTATATTTTTATATGCCATAGTAAGCAAATTGTTGTTTGGCGCGTGGCAAAGAAAAAGGGGGCGTGGCTGCAGTAGGCTGTGGATTAGCCAGAGGCTTAAGCCAAGGCAATGGAGATTGTAAATGGGCAAAGGAATTTGATGGAAAATTAACAATTATTAAAGTTGGTTGCATTACAGAGCAAAAAAAAAACTTTTTTCACACTTTGCTCTTTCTTATTTGAAGTCTGTTTACTCAATTATGCTTTAAGTTACATATTTTCCGTTTCCCTTTTATATATATATATATTTTATGTTTTGTTTTGTTTTTGTGCGTTTTTAAAACACTTTTACACTTTCGCACCACATTTTGTTTGCCCGGACAAACCCACTCAATCCAACCCTTTGGGGACCTATAATAAAAATGCCGGTAGCCATATAAAACCAAAAGGTAGTCTTTTTTAAGGTTATTGCAGTGACTCTGTGATACCCTGTTTTATTAAAGACTTATATTGCTTTAATATCCTTTTTTCCGCAATTTCAATTTAATTTTAATTTCTGATTAATCCACAATAAAAATGTTCAAAAATTTTTGTCGAAAAATCACAAGTAGATTTTCACTACAATATTAAGCTTAAAAATGAATATAAGGCTTTTTAAAATTAGCTAAAAGATGGCCGACTTAGAGCCCAAAGGACATTGGACAAATCCTTCAAAGGTACCTCATCTTCACAAGGCTTCAAATCGGTAAATTTTTGGCTGATCTTTAAAATGTATTTCTTAATTTGCTTCTTAGAAACGCATCCTTTAGTTGGCATTAAAATTTGAAAAACAAATTTTCATATTAATTTTTAAAAACTTTCTAAAAACCTTTAAATATCCTAAATTTTAAACTATGGAAATTTACTAAGATATAAAACTAAACTTTTTGAAAAAATTAGAGTCAGCAAATTGCCCATTTTTCAAAACAAATAAAGAAATATTTTAGAAAAGGTCCAAAAGGTTAAAATAAAAAGTTAAAATATAGAAACTTAACCTGCTTTTACATATAGCTGAACAAATTTGTTTACCGTTTTCAGCGGTTCTGAATGCGTTGAAAACTTTTTTTAAAAAATTCTCTACATATCACTGTCCTTCCTGCATATAAAATAAAGAATTGTCTCTTTTAAGTAACTCTATCATATACTTTTTATCTTTTAAATAACAGGGTACAAAACCATACGATAGATATACATATAATATATATACCCATACATACATACATACATACATAAGTATATATGCGTGTGCAGTTCCTTTAGGCCACTTTTCTTCTGTTCGTAGACAAAAAAAAAAGTTTTTCCTTAGCCACACACTTACTCCTCGCTCGTATTCGTATTATTATTATTTGCTTTAAGGGAGACCATCAGACTTCAGAAAAAGGTGCAGATAGCTTAGAGAGTGAAACCCTTTATTACACAATCACTCCTGCACCCTTCCCGACCATCCTGGACTGATGTCTGTCCTTTTGTAGTACATATATGTATGTACATATGTATGGGGGATTTGCCTGCTCATCGATTATGAAAAGTTAACTAAAGGTCAAAGGCCCAGGGGAATTTGACAAGAAAAAAGAAATAGAAAAAAAAAGAAAACAACAAAATCTATGCCTAAAAGGAAAAGTGCTAAAAGGCAACTTTAAAACGAAAAAATATGCTAGTTCAGCCATGTTCAGAAATTGGTTTTCATTTCACTTCTCCATTTTACTCCTCTGTTTTGTTTTTCCCTTTTATTTTTTTTTTTTTGCTTTTTCTTTTTGCAGTTTTTTTTTTTTGAGTCCATCATTTGCAATTTGCAATCATTTGATAGTCACAACACTTGACCAGAAGTTGACCAGAGCAGCAGCATCATCAGAGGGAGTAGGCGTAGGTCCGTGTCCATGTTCATTGTTCCAATTGGTTTCGTGTGCCCAACAAATGGTCATCAGGACACATTTTCATTGGATTTGCCAACACCAAGCCCAGTGCCTGTGCACAATTTGAAAATTGTTTCGCTTTTTTGGTTGGTTTGGTTTTACCAATTTCATAAAATACTTTCATGGCTGCAGCCGCAGTGCGGCTAAAGTCTCCACCAATTGCATTCCTGATTAGTTTTTCCGAGGCACAAAACATTTCCCAATGAATCAAATACATGTATTTTCTCTTTGGGTCTCTGCGTGGGTATTTGTGTGGGTGTTGTTTTGTGTAAAGAAATTTCCGTTTTAGCAAAAAAAAAAAAGAGAAAAAAATGTGGGAGAAAGAAAGAACTAAGTAGAAAAACGCCAATCATTTTGCTTTGTCATTAATTTGACGCACAATGAATTGCCGATTGGTTGTTTTTGTATGTCCCTCGGTCGATTACAGAACATTTGGCAGCTTCCAATTTCATTTAGTAGAATGCAAGGGTGGGAGGGTGTCTTTTTCGGAGATTACTAAATGTAGCACTACCCACACGAGAGAATTGTCAATTATAAACTCAATAGCGGTGGGATAACATTAAAAAGATGCTAAAAATAAATATAAAGAAAAGTCGAAATAGGACTAAACAATAAGAAAAAATTTGAAATGACAAAAGAAACCCAATTGTTGCAAACTCAAATGTTTTTCTTTTTAATTTAACTTTAAACCATTTGATTTGTGTTCATAAATTGCATAAATTGGTTAAATAGGTCAGGTAAACAGATACATATAATTAACTGGTTAAAATTCAAACAGCGCGCCAATTGAACGTACAAGGCAGAGGGCGCCACTACAACTTGATAGACTTATCGATAGTAAAATCCGACTTTCTGGCAACACTATTTTACCTCTCGCTCTGATATCATCCGGCAACACTCAACTAGAACAACAACAAGTCGCAACGAAATAAAATTTGTGTAAATAATAATTAAAAATAAATTGATCGATTGTGTTTAAAAATGGCCCAAGATATTATACTAGGTGAAGACGAGCCCAGCAACAATAAGGAGACGTTCCTTCAACAGTTTTGCAAATCAGTACAAAATGGTAAGTAACTTGGAGCTCCCCTGTGTTTTCTTTGCCGACTTCATTTGCGTTTGCATACCCTACCAAATAAGAGTATACTATACATACATACGTGCATTTTGATCTTGATCCGTGCCTAACCAAATTTAAGCTATAAATATTCCCATCAGCATAGTAAATTTAATACTGTGATTCGTTATTGTACGTTAAACTAAACGAACTAAAACATATGTAATTATATCTTTTTCGACTAAATTTTTATTCGTTGAAATTGTAAAAGTTCCTGTTTATTGAATGACTTTTAATTAATATTGAATATTTTTCTGAGTTCGAAACAGTTTCCATTAAGTTCCATATATTTGCTTTCAAGAGAGTATTTCAGGTTCTTCTTGTAGTCGAAAAATTTAAGCCGACATATTTGGTCGTGTTTTTTTTGTTAGTCTGGCCGAAAAGTCGTCAAAAAGCGGGAACTTTTGAATTGTTTCTATTAAAGAAAGTTTGATATTTGCGTATCTTAGTTGTCCGTTGTTAGTTCTAAATGAGCAGATTAATTTTTATTCGCCATTTAAAGAAACCGTTGCCCTTTTGATATATATGGACAGGGCTACGTTGCAGTTGCATTTTAATATTTTTTATGTGCCTTCAGATGACTGGTGCTTATGCATCATTTGAGCAAAACGTCGGGCTATCAGCAGTGAAGTGTCGATAAAACGATCCACACAATTGCTAAGGCATACCTCAGTGCTGGCATCTAATT
The DNA here is from genome assembly GCA_037075365.1 of Drosophila emarginata. NCBI lineage: Eukaryota > Metazoa > Arthropoda > Insecta > Diptera > Drosophilidae > Drosophila > Drosophila emarginata. The sequence continues at coordinate 4,725,270 of JBAMCD010000260.1, read as the reverse complement.
TGTTTCCTGGATTTCCAATGCATTTCTCCCAGCAAATCTCATTAAATTCATGAATCTGTGCATTAATTTGGGCCTTCTGCTTCTCAATCATTATAAATTTCTCCAGCTCCTCGTCTTTGGCAGAAGTATCATGTAAATCGGACATAATGATTTTTAAAATTTCTCAAAAATTTTCTAAAGATTTCTATAATTTCTATAACTAGTTTTGTGGTTTCAAAAAGACTGAAACATTTCCAAATAGATTTAATTATAATGTTCTTTTTACAAAAAAATCCATGCTGTATATGATTTTTATTTCTTTATGTTTGTAACAATTGCATTTCTTTGTTCTGACATTTAATAATTTTCTCTCAAATTATTTTTTCCAGCTAATGGACCTGCCCTTCTTGAAGTTATCCGCCAAATTTTGGAGGCTCCCAATGTGTTTGTATTTGGAGAACTACTTGTGGAACCCAATATAGTTGCAGTAAGTTGACCTTGCACCATTATACTCTTTACTAGTTACAGTGATTTGATTTGATTTCCATTTGGTTTTACAGCTAAAAGATGGGCCCGATGCCAAGTATCACAACACGTTAAACCTATTTGCCTATGGCACGTACAAAGAATATCGGTCCAAACCAAATGATTATATAGAACTTACTACGGCTATGCAAAAAAAATTACAGCATTTGACTATCGTTTCACTGGCCATTAAAACCAAGAGTATACCCTATGCGATCCTGTTGAACGAGCTGGAAATCGATAATGTGCGTCACCTGGAGGATATCATCATTGAGGCCATCTATGCGGGTGAGTTGCGGTAATTGAAAAACTTGAAACAAACATTAAGCCCAGTTAGGTAAACGTCTACCTCGTTTATGCCGTTAAACAATTTAAAAATGGTAGAAAAGTTTTTATGTTTTACGCACAAAAAATTGTACAAAAAGTGTAGTTGGGCAATATTAAAAATTCAATTTAAGATTTTCAAATTACTAAAAGCGAAACTTTCTAATAAACTTGTCCAATTATTTTATTACCCTACATATTGTAATTTGTTCGTTGAATGAATATCAAACATCTTTTATAATGTCCTTTTTAAGATTCAATCTTAATTTACTTTTGCTGCATAAACGCTGCATATCCTGTCCTTTGTGTGTTTTATGCTCTTTTGTGCTTGGCAAGTTAGCCTGTTGTACTTTCTCATCACATTTTGCATAATTAAATCAAATGCTAATTTTTTCTACGAACTCAATGGCTCAATTAGCATTTTGAAGGAATTGACTAGGCAAGCGATGGCAGTTGAGTAAGTGCCAATTTTAAGCAATAGGCAACAGTTGGAAATCCAAATCAAGTTGTGTTATGTTCCACTATATATATTTACGTACATATATATATGTCTACCTATTCCTCATCTTTGCTCCTCTCAACATTTCCCTATCCTGAGGCATTGCACTTGATTAGCCAGGACAGCTGACGCTTTCATGGATAACAAAAAAAAAAAAAAAAACAATAGTCCTGGACTTTGGCGCGTGTTCATTAAGTGATGTGGGTCGTCGTCGTCAACGTTGTCAAAGTTGTACGGCCGACTACCTCTAATACTCCTCCATCCACCAGTTGCTCCTTAAAGTATGCAAAAAAAAATGTATACAATTTTTATGGCATTTAAGCATTTTGTCGACATCTGGGGGAACACTTGCCTCAATGATTTGCTTTTTTTTTTCTTCTTCTTCTTCTGGTGTCCCTGCTCTAACAGGACACTGTCATGAACTTTGGGATAAGTGGCATTCGGAACCAATTGAAACCTTTGAGATCGATGAGATGGCTGAGATATTATTGACAAGCCGCTTTTAGATTGAAAAGCTGATTTATTGTTTCAGATAAATAGGAAAAAAAGGGAAGAAAAAAAATGAAAAGTTAAATAACAATTTTAACTGAAATTTTAAGGTCACATGAAAATTTCGATTTATGTTAACGGATAAAAAAAAAAGGATTTTAGAGAAAATTCGGAGAATTTTATAATAAATTTAGAGAGAGAGAGGGATAGAGGTAATGCAGGTTCAAATATATTTTGCGTACATCCAAAAAAACGCGTTCTCAAATGTAACAAAGTTCCCCATAAAACAAAAATAGAATTCCCATGTACACACAGACACACACACACACGCATACTCACATACAAGAAATGATGCCTGTACGGTAGGGTAGGAAAAATGCAAAGAAATTGTGTTCACTGTCGGTTTTTGAGCTTTTCCGGGAATTTTATTTGTTGTGTGTAAGTGAGTGAGTGTATGTATGTGTGTGTTTGTGAAAAAAAAAATACCATGATAATAATGGTAAGCCTCAGAAATTGTTACTTGGTTTAAATGAAATGTTGCCCCAAAGTCAGTTTCAACAAAGCGTAAAAAGCGCCCAAAACTATGCAATGATTCTCTATCATCAAACAAAAAGCAATAAGAGACCAGAGGGAGAGAAGGGAGAAGGTAAAGAAGAGGGAGCTTCTGTTAGCAACATGAGAAGTAAAATGCAAAGCAAATACCATGCAAATTTTTAATGGAATCTTTCACTGTCCATTATCCCAAACAAATAAAGTGACACAACTAAGCATGAAGAGGCAAAGGGAGTTGAATAAAAAATGTTGGTTTGGGTATGTGTGTGTATGTGTGTACAGAGAGAGTGAGGTGCCTCCTGTGCTACCTGTTCTAATTGCTTTCCAAATCCCGAGTACCAGCAAAAGATTTATGTTATGATAGGCATCATTGAGCCATCAACAACAAGGCCAAAGCACGGAGTCCTGTAATCTGAAATCACCATTTAATGGTAGCCAAGAAATTGGAATGAGAATAGAAATGGGAATGGGAATGGGTATGGGATTGTAAATGGGCAAATGTAAGAATGCCGGGCCATAAGCTAAGAGGAGCAGTTAAGCATTAGGTGAAATGTTAATGTTGCTCTTTGGTCTGTCTGGCATTTTTGGGTGCTGTTTTTTCATTAGACCATTCATTTCTCTTGAAGGTAAATGATAGAATGGTGTGAGTTATGGTAATTAAATGTGTTTTATAATTGAAATTCGCTTATTGAGTTCAGTATATAGTAAGTTCTTTCTCTCTCTCTCTCTCTCTCTTTCTTTGTTTCACTCTGTTTGTGTGTTCATTTGGATCTGTGATTGATACAACTAACTCTAGACACATCTAGTAAATTTATTGCAAAAAGATTTCAAATTCCTTGACCATCAAATTGATGAAGATGAAGATTGTGTGTGCAGGTAAATAAATTAATGAAATCAAATTGTCTTACCGACAATTTTCTAATTGATTTTTCTCTTTAACCGGAAAAAGAAAATTGGAAATGTCTTATCAAATATTTAATCAGAAAATTGCATTGAAACTAGACAAATTGTATTTTCTTTCACTTTAATTGAAAATTGCTTTGTTTTATTAACTTGGTTAGCACAAATGAACTATAGTTTACAATATCAATTTAATAAATAATAAGAAATATATACGAATCCCTAATTTGCTTCATTTTTGTCCATATTTTGTTGATACAAGTTTTTAAATTAAATTAATTTCTAAATGTGAACAAATAAGTTTATTTGAACAAAAAATTAAATTAGTAATAGACATAGCTTATAATAAAGTCAAAGTTCATTTTAGTGTGATTTAAGGCTAGACTGTCGTATTTTTAATTAACAACTTTGTGTTAATTTTATTTAAATTAATAAACTTTCAAATGATTAAAGTAAATGTATGCTTACTAAAATGTGCGCTTTTTGTTGCTATGCAATCAGCTGCTTGAATTCAAACATTGATTTAACTTTTGTATAATTTATAATAAAATATTTGTCGTCGTATGAACTGAATCCGATCATAACTTATATGTATTCTAAAACTTAATCTTGTTGAACAATCATTCATATTAACTTGATTCATTTTATACGGATTCCGATTAAAGAACAAAGTTCTTTAAAATGTTCGTTCATAATTAATATTCTTAAATTAAATATTCTTAAAACAATGTTGTTTTTTTTATATAGTCAAAGGAAAACATTTATCAAATTTTCTGAAATATTAAATAAGCTCATTGAAATGATAAAAGAATTAAGTAAATTAATATCTGATATATATTTTATATTTTAATATTTTACAATATTTTACTTTATTAATGGTTATCTTTTAGTCGCATTACAATTTATTTTTGCCTTTGCTATTACTGCATTTGTTTGATTGAATTTTTTTAGTCATTTCTTTAGTTCACGGAGAGCCACAGACAAAAGAAGGTAAAATGAAGAAACATAATAAAATTCTATCAGTTTTCTTTAGAAATAAATATTTATTACATAAATACATACATACATACATATATATGTATGTCCAAATGTCTATGGATTTCAATTTCAACTAAAAGATTTTTCAGCTATTACCATTAGCGAATTGTATGAAATAAGAATTTTCTTTTCAATAATTTGACTTATTTTTATCTCTAATATTTTGGCTTAAAAAATGTATCACCAACTGGGCTAAACCGCTCCTGTGAGCTCTGTGGGCATGGTTACATTTTGGACGCAGTTTTCTTCCTCAACATATGCTTTAATTTTCTTTTTCTTTTCCTTTCCATTTTTTTTTTTTTTGCCTTGTATGGCCGCTTATTCTTCATTTCTTTGTCAAAGCAAAATCTCGCATAATTCGAGGCGGCTCTTGAGCTTTTTTGACTTTGTTGTTTCCTTTTTTCTTTTCTCATTGCATCCTTTTTTCTTTGGCTTTTACTTTTGCCATTGTTGGGATTTGCAATTCAAAAACTAAACCAAAAAAAATTTGGTTGCACTTGTGAGTGTGTGTATGTTTTTGAGGGTTTTGTTCTTTAACCCCAAAGACAAAAGGCTTTAAAATCGGATTATAAATCGGGCATGTAATCGCTGTTGCATTTAATAAGAAGAAATTGTATCTTTGTGTGTGTGCGTGTGTGTGTTTTGTTGTTTGTTGTCTACATTAAAGATTTTTCAGCAATTTTTTGGTTCAGGAAATTTCGTTTCTTTGTGGAGCATATTTCATATAGTTAACATGCACTACATATGCCATTGCCATGACTATCATGGATGCCTTTGATTGCAACGCAGCTGCTCTTGATTACTGCAACCTTCAAACCTAAATCTTTCTTCCTCTCCCTCTCTCTCTCTCTCTATACCTTGCGTTGCACAGTTTTGAATGCCTGCGGCACATTGTCGTAGTAACCCGCAATGAAAGTTTTTGCCTAAAATGCCTCATGCTCCTTTTGTCTCCTTCTCTTTTGATATCTTTTTGTATGGGTGTTTCTCTGAGCGTGTGCCTGTGTGTGTGTGTGTGTGTGTGTGTGTGTGTGTGTGTGGTGTTGTGGTGTGTGTGTGTGTGTGTGTGTGCAGTTGTCGTCGTGGTTGTTGCCCAGCACTTTGTCAGTTTTAGATGAAAAGTTGTCCCATAGTAGTTTCGTCCTGACTTTATATTGATGGCACAAGTTCGCGAGCATTTGTGATGGTTTGTGGGCCTTCACTCCTCGATACGTAAACAAAACTCAATTCAAGCGATTCAGCCATCCAATCCCGTCCACTAAACAAGTTGCTCTAACTCTTGTCATTGTCTTCGTTTCGTTGTTTTGTAAAATTTCAATTAATAAGTTTCCTTTATTTTTTTTTTATTTCTCCACTTTTTTGGTTTTTTCTTTTTATGTTGCTTTTTGTTTGTTTGATGGAGGTGGCTGCTGCTTTTGGTGGCGTTGTCTGTCTGTTTGTCTGCCAGTTGCCAAAGTTGTTCAAAAGCTGTCAGCGACAGGTGCTCGTGTTTTGCTTTTAGAGTTTCTTGCAAAAGGTATTCAAAAAAATAAAAAAAAAATGAGAGAAAAAGCGAGAAACAGAAAGATTCCCTTGACTGGTCATTTAGTTTAACTGCGTCGTTAGTGTTAAACAAAGATAAATGCAAATTACACACAGACATGCAAAATAAATTTGCATTCAGATTTGCATTTTATTTTTACCAATGTAAAAAGAACTTGCAAATTGAAAAAGATTGATGTAGGTAAAAAGAGATTTGTTCATCTACTTTTTGATTCAAAAGAAACAATTTTGGTTTTTATATTTCTTTATTTTTTTGTTTGTTATATACCAAAAGTTTTTAATATCATTCGAAACTTTTCTTAATTGTTAAGTAAAAACTTGTTTTTAATGCAAATGAAGTCTTATTTTTATTTTAGTTTATGAAATGTTCGTCTAATGTCAAACGACAATAAATCCAAAGTTTATTATAATAGATTCACTTTTTTCTTTGTGTGTGATTTAAATGTTATAGTTATACGATCCAAGATCCGGTAATAAAGTTAAATGCATGAACAGAAAGAGGTACTCTATGAAGGACTTTCTGATATGGTCACCTCAAAATGGATGCCCCCAAGGATCGTCAACAAAAAAAAAAAAAAATACTTTATTGGCTCTCTTTCACGTTTATTGGCAGCATCTCGAGTGTCCTGAAGTCTGCTTTAACACTGTTTCATTTTAATACAAATGAAAAAGAAACCCAACAACAAAAAAATAAATAAATAAAACGCAAAGAAAGAAAAAGTAGAATAAAAAGCATTCATTCAGCAACATTCCCAACCATTCCACCAACAATTCATTTCACGCTGTCCGTCAACAAATTTTTACACAATTTTGTGGGCAACAGTAAGCATGATTGATTGTTCCTGGCGTTGAATTTCCACGCCCTTGTGAGTGTCAAACAAAAAAATAGCAAAACAACTATAATTTAACGAATTCTAGTTACGCTTTCTGAACTAGAAAGGTTTTACAAGTACATAAACATGGGAACCATTGATTGAAAAGAAATAGGAATTGAATATGAGCTTTATTAATAAAAATTTGAAGGGTTTTTATTAAAAGAATAATCCTGAACTTACATATAGTAAATTTATATATGTATTTAGAATATAATATAATACTATAAAAGTATCTAAAAAATTGTTTATATACTTTCTTATATGAACTATTAATTTAGTTTCTACTAGATAAAACATTTTGTTTTAGTTAAGGGAACTTATACTTTAGAATTCAAGTTAATACAAGGAATGAAAAATATATCTATAATAACTTTTTGACAAAGAAATTAATTATTATTAGAAACTATTATTATGAGAAGTATTATTATTTGCAAAGAATCTTAATCTTTTGCTTATTTATTTTATTTGTTATATATTTCCAAGACAAATAACTGTCAGAAGCATTTCTTATTGATTGTCTATAACTGTCTGAAGCAATTTATTAAATTATTATTTATTAGTTGTCCATAAACTAGTTAACCATTTGATAATTTATTTAATTTAATGAAAAAAACTAAACACAAAAAAAAAATTAAGTCTTCGAAACTAATTATTAGATAGTTTTAAAGCACCGATATTTGGTACTTAGTTAATCCAAAATAAAAAGATTATCTTGCCCTCAGTGGATTATATGATATGTAGACTAAATAATTAATTTACAAATTATATTCATTTGCCTGTTTATAGTTGCTAATGAATTTGCGGTAAAATAGTTTACCTGTTTGATTAAAAATATGGAACAAAAAATTGGTTAAGTAAAACTTTTTGTCATTTTCAAATCATTGACAAATAATAACGTATGTTTTTTTTTTTATGAGTATTTAGCATTCTTTGAGACATTTCCAAATAAAGAATAACTAAAATTTAAACCAAAAGAAATAAAATAAGGTTTCAAGTTTCTTGCTATATTTATTAAATTACAACTATGTTGAAATTACGCCTAATGACTAAAAAAGTTCTGATAGGAGTTAGAAGGCATTTTATTAACTTAAGTACTCCAGGAATAACTAGTTTGTTTTGTGATCTAATCTATAATCAAATAATTATACCCTTTGTATTAGGGTATCAAAACTCAGCCTATATAAATGATGGCAGGAGAGACACGAGCACAGACTGTGACACGCACAGAAACGGAACCAAGACACATGTCAACGTTAAAATGCCGCAAAATTTTACAACACTTGTGGTTGTAGATATGCTTCCACCCTCCACCCTCTCTCCCGCCCCATAACCTACAACTTTCCTCCGCCATTGTGCTCAGTCTGCGTCGGCCTGCCATTTGGGGCGCCTCGTTTTTTGCGGTTTTTGTTGATTGATTTGGTTGTAGATTTTCAATTATTTGTTACCCACCGCCATCGTCGCCCCTTCCCCTTGCTATCAACATCGCAGTAGGCGTCAAATGCAATAATAAAATAAGATTTTATGGCTCTCAAGCTAATTAAAAAAAAGACAAAAAATAAATGAAAGAAATCAAAAGAAAATTTCGGTGATAAATTCGAAGATAATACAAAGATTTTCCTCTAGGGCATAAGAGAAATACATATATATATATGTATATAATGTGATTTATATATGCATATATTTAAAGTGAATATTTATGACAAAACTTGGTCCTAGTCGTTTCAAGGTCATGACAAAAAGTCAGTGGATTGAAAGGCGCTTAAAAACTTTTCTCTGTGAAAGCTGGCCGACTATTGTTATATATATACATATATGTATATAGTTTTGGAGCTGCTGCTACTTAGCCATGTTAGAGTCCTTTCAGCAAATGGCAACAGAAAATGTTCAATTGAGAATTTTAGTTTAATCCGAGTGTTATAAATTTTAAGCGAGCTTAAAATAGAAACGACACAAAACAATTTCAAATTAATTACTCGAACTGCTGCTCTACGTCAAATTACATTTGGCCGGCTTATAGACCGACTACCCAAACCCCCCCTCCCCGTCCTGCTGTCCACTGCCATTGCCAAATCTCTCTTTCTTTCTCACTCACTCTATTTTTGGATAGGATTTTGGTAATTGAGCTGGCAACACAATTGCCAACTGATTGCTTTGACACACAAACACTGACACATACGCTCACGTATATATCCGGATGGAGTGTAAATGGATGGAAGATAGGCAGACACACACACGCACACACAAAGCTAATCACTTAAGCTCTCGCCCGTAAGCCATAAAATATCAAAAACAAAAGTTTAAACATTTATTCCTGATTATATTTTAGTTTTTGTTGTTATTGTTGTTAAAGCAAACATAAATTTGGCTTCCATTATTATTAATTGCCAACAATATGATATGGGAACACTTCACATTTTCGATCCATCCCCAATACATCCGCAACTTCTAATCACTTTAATTGATGGGCCACGGATTGGATTTGGCTGCCCTTCCAAGTTTACACAATTTCGGTGAGGATTTTGTTTGTTTAGTACAATAAGCTGTATGGGAAAAGAAAAACGAATAACCGCCTGCTGGGTGCATTTTAATACCCTTGCCCAAAATCGGAATACGGGATACATTTACTTTGGCAACTAAAGTAACTCTGGGAGTATCTTTTACATTACCATAGATTACATTTCTATATATTTAAATCATTACTAAACAATTTCAATTGCATTAAAAATTCCTTTCATTCGATTTTATCTATATTATATCTATTATATATTTGATAGAGAATATTTTTTTGAATCAGGTTCAAACCTTACTTTGCAAGGCTCCAACTTTGTATATTTTTTTTAAACAATTTTTCAAAGTCTTATCTTTAATTGTTATCTTTTAATTGGCATTTAAATCTGACAAATTTCATTTTTCACGTAATTTTTACAATCGTTAAACTGCACAAAAATCGAGGTTAGTCATACTTTTATCTCCAAAGTATTAAATATTTATCGGTAGGAGTGTACAAAATACGACACACTGCTAAAATAAGTACGACCTTTTAGTTTATTGTTTTTTTTTTCTCATTTTTTACGCCCTGTTATTGAAAGACAAAATGGTTAATTTCTTTCTGTCTAACTATATACATTTGAAATGAGAAGAAAAATATAATCATGGACAATTTTCTGATTTTTCATTGGTATACTTAGATATTACAATCTTGAGGAGTTAGGAAACTAACTTTCAAATAGCGAAATTGTGGTAAAGTTGGCTAAAGTCAATCGTTTTCCCATTTGTGGTCAGTAAGTCCAATTCTTTGAACCATTCTATTATGTTTAAAAAAAGTTCTTATAGTTAGAAGACCAATTATACTTTGATTAAGTTGTTTGAGATAATATTTTGTAAGATACATTCCATTAAAGTGTCCTGTAATATGTACATAAATAGAATTCTCTCTCTAATATACGAAAGTTTATATATAAATCATCGAACTTACAACTTAAAAGAAAAATTAATAGAAAATACAGACAGACCAAAAAAAACGTTCAATTAATAAAGTTCTATTAAGAACGGAATATTCGAAAAAAAAATAGCTCTCCTTATTTATTAATGAAAATTGCGTGTATAAAAAAAAAAAAAATTTATTAATAAAATTAACACTTTAACTTAACTTAAGGTAAAAATATATCAAAAAACTTTCATTAGCAAATTGCCTCTAAATTTGATTGATTTTGTAAAACAAAACATTAAATTGCATAGTTACTTAAAGGGTATCTAAAATTCTTTTATACATTTTTAAATCGTTTTTATTTTTCAAATTACCTACATATTTTCACTTGAAAAACTTCAACAAAAGGAACGAACACTTTAAACTTGCCCCGTGTTAGCAGGAGGGCGGCGAGTAAACGGTTTATTGAACCCGACGGTGCCTCTATTTATTGCTTTTGCCTTCCCTTTTATTTTATTTTGTCGGACTTTGCTTTTAATATAAAATAAAGGAGGACCAAGAGAAAAAAAAGGGAGAAAGAATAAATAAAATACGTGCCAGACCCAAACAAATTTCAAGGCCAAATGCACACATAAAAAAAGTTTCTTTTCGCCTGCGGTCGGTCCCAGCTCACAAATTTAGCACAATATGAACTCAAACTAATGAGGCATAAATAGCAAGGAAAGAACAAAAAAAAAAAGGGGGGATTGCGTTTAATTTTTCATTTCGATATTGTTAATTTTTCCTTCATTTATTGCAGACATCATTCATGGCAAACTGTTTCAGAATATACGCATATTGGAGGTGGAATATGCTCAAGGACGAGATATACCACCAGGTTATACGGGTAAAATAGTTGAAACTCTTCAAGCTTGGGTCAATTCCTGTGATGGTGTTTCCAATTGCATTGATATGCAAATTAAATTTGCCAATGGCGAGAAATCAAAAAGATTTACAAACAAGGAACGCGTCGACCTTGAGGTAAAAAGCAACGAGACGAAAAAGTCGATAAAAATGTTTATAATTTCTTTTTAACTCATAGCTGATCAGTTTGAAAAAAGTTCTAAAGACCCAGACATCGGATAGTGATGAGAGCATGCAAATTGACACGCATGGTGCAGGACCAAGTGGCAGCGGGGGCAGCCTGGTGCCGGAGGTACGCAAGAAGCCAACCAAAATGAAAAATCCACGTAGTGGCCCAGGTAAATAAGTAAAATCACTAACAACTTGATGAAAGTTTTCACAAAACTTTGATGACATTTTAATTAATTATATGCTCTCTATCTCATTAATTATTTTCCTTTTATTTCGGCATTTTTCGCACAGTTGGTCTGAAATTTAGCAAGTGAGTGCAGACCAATCCAATAGATGGTGTTCCTTCAGCAACAGCAGCAGCTGTATGCGACGACACGTGGCAACTAGCTTGGTGGGTGCTGCTGGTGGATGGAGCAAATCCAACAAAAAAAATAGATGCAACAAATCAGGCAACCAAAATTCATTCTCACCACACACGCAAATGAAATTATCATTAGGCATAATGATTATCAATAAATAAATATTTATGCTGTTATCAAATTCATCAAATATTCAATTACAAATACACGCATACATAACTATACATATATATAGAGACTATCTTTTGTGTCTGATTAATCCTGGTTACATTATTTAATTATTTAATTTTTGGGGTTTCCTTTTACTACAATTCATTTTCTATTTACTGTGATTTGAGATAAATGTTTATTCATCCTGTTATTTGCGGGTAAATTAACCGACTGAATGAATAAGGAAAATGCCAATTATCTTGTCTTATGATTGACAGGCTTATGCTTAAACGTATCTGCCATTCATATACAAGTTTTGTTAATTATAATTATCCTATTTAAAATTTTTAAGTGTTTTAGCTAGCAGTTTGATATAACATTTAACTAAACCATTCTATTTAGTAGAAGTTCATTTGCATTTTTTACTCGGGTGTTAAGCTAAAATGCTAACTGAAATGCAACTTGGAACAGCTGCTCACATATATGCATTTATACTTTATATGTATATACATATCTGTATTTACGAATATGTACTTTATGATAATAGCCGAGCATGTAGACACAAGATGCAAGTTCGACCTAGCTACCATTATACTCTGCTCGCTCATTCATTTTCTAGTATATAGAGTATTCAACTAGTCCATGGCCATGATAATGGTGCGTAACCTAAATCACGTTAGTCTAACTACTTTGCAGTTTGTGCATAAGCGCAGCTTGAAAGGGATCAAATGCCATCCTAAACGTAACTCCAATGGATGATAAAGTTTTGCTTAAATTATGAATTCCAAAAGATCATTTTTCTCCGAAAAAGGAATAAAAATTAAACAAACTATGGTAAGAATTTAAATAAGAATATTTTTTTGGCTTATATTATTCAAAATAAAAATTAAATTTTAAAGTTGTTAACTTCACTTTTTGGAATCAAAGGCTTTATATTTAACACTAGCTACAAAAAATAAAGTTGTTCGGTGATCTTTTTATGGGAGACTTATTGTCAATTTTCATCTTAAATATTTTTTATCAGTAGGATCAACATTTCTTTTAGTTAGTAATAGATAACAATAAAAGTTATCTTCTTTTTCTTAAGGTTTACTTTTGAAAATTATAATTAAGGTCTTAAATACGATAAATGTTGCACTTTTTACTAGTTGCATTAAATTTTAAATTAAAAACTATATAAGCTATTGCAATTCTGTCAAATCTTTGTTTTAAAACCAGCACGAGGTTTGCTATGTGGCAATGGAAACACAAGGTGAACAGTTGCTCTATTTCGAGAAAGAAGTTTTCTCATTTCACTCTCTCTTTTCACTTCTTGAACACTAAAACTAGTTGGGAATTACAAATTAATGCAACGAAAAATGGAGGCAAATTTTGCAAAGCATTAGAGTTCACTTTATGTGTGCTTATCCGTAGATGTAATTTTATTTCGATTAAATCAATTAAGAAGAATAACAAACAACAAAATTTTCTATTTTTGGACGAACTCATACATATTTCTCTTAACTTTGATTTTTTTAAAGAAAATGAAACTGCATGCAGTTCCAAAAGATTGTGTGTAATGAGGGTCTTATCCATAATATTTTACACAAAACGACAATAAAATAAATTAAATTAAAAAGGGAACATACAAATTGGAAAGCAAAGATTGCAGATTTTGCCCAAATATATTATCTACATAAGTATATACATATATGTATATGTACTATTTCCGGGAGTACTAAATTAAAGATAAAAAAAAGTTTTGTTCCGCTGCCCCAAAAAAGATTATTTCCAAAACTATTTGTTGTGTTTTATCGTTAAAGTCTTAATTCTTCTGTAAGCTTTACATTTATCAGACCGACTACTGAACAAAAACTTATGCGTTTAAAATCATAAAACTAAGTAAACTGTTTCAAAACCAAACTACTAAAACAACAAAGTTTAAAGTTCAACTTTAAGTGGGCCGTTAACTTAAACCTCGATTAACTAATGATGAGACAAAATGTAATACGTGCTCGGGTTTTAGACACGAAACTAAATTCATACTAACTTAAAAGATTTTCTAACTTATTAGTCAGCATTCAAATGTTCTAATTTAGTTGGATTTTATTACGTTTATTGAAGAAGAAAAACTTTCAATGTAGATAAAAAGTGTCAAGGACTAAAAGTAAGTTAATCAAGGATGACCAATCAAATAATACAAAAACAAATGCAATTTGGTTAATTTACAAATGAACCCTTTTGACATTCTGAGATTTTATCTACGTGCATGTGTTAATGCAATATATATTTATACCCAGTACAAACACCCACAACAAAAATTTCTATACATATATATATGTAGATATAGACGCATATGTGTACATACAAAATAGACAATAAACAATTGTGTCTGTTCAACTTTAGACCTTGTCCTGGGATACTCATGCTACTTCTGGTCCTAATGCTGAGCTGCTGGGGCAATTACTTAATTGAATTTTATGCTGCTGGAATATCCTCATTAAGCGAACTGTCAATATCAGACTGTAAATTTGTATTACTCTTAAGATTGTATTTTCAATTTAGATTTAGATTAATACCAACATTTTGCACTGATTTTTTTAAAGTCTATTTTTAAGATCAACAAAACGAAACAGATTTATTCAAATAAATAAATTTTAATCAAGTGCTAATCACATTTCTCAATTAAAATATGAAATAATAGGTTTAGCTTACTAATCTAAGTTATTAGTATTTTTATTGTATCAATTAAAAGAAAGTCTAAATCAATTATTTTCATTTTGTATCAGCAATTAAGTAAATACAAAAAATATATAATAATAACTCATCTCTAATTACTGCAGTCAGTTTGAAATGTTGTCCCTGACGACCTCACAATCTGTGAAACAATATATAATTCTATACATATATGTATATACATATACATACATATGTTTGTATGTATGTACATATATTGTGCTGTTAGAGATAATGATAATTTGGTTGAACTCCAACAGAATAAATAGAATTTAGTTATCATCTGTTGCTCGTTGCGTGAAAATGTTTACTTCGCTTTACCCAATCGCTTTTCTCGGTTTTCTCTTAGTTTGTGCAGTGTTTTATAAACGACGATATGAAAGGATTATACGGCATATTAATAATGGTTTTACAGGACCAAAAGTTCATCCATTATTTGGAAATGTTTTGCAATTGGGCTTTACTCCAGATGGTAAGTGAATTATTTTTTTCTTTCCCCCGTGTAGGAATTTCGTTTTAGCAACTGGTTTTTGTTTTGACAATTTGTTAATAATAAAAAAAAGTGAAATAAAGATAAAACATTTGAATTATTGATTCAATTCTAGACAAATTTATTTAGATATGTACGATTTTATATTTTAGCACCTTTTGGCATTCAATTTTTAATTTTATCAATTTTTTGTTCTTTAATTTTATTTTATTGTTTATTGAAATCAAGTTTGCAATTTGCTCATAAATCGACAAAATGTTAAAGTTGGGCGATTTAAACATGTTTTATACATAAGTATATGGAGCACTATGTTGATTTATGCTAAAATCATTATTATTGTTCGTTTTGTTATGATAACTTGTTCTTAATCAGACAATTGACTTCTGATTGGCAGCAAGTTTGATTAGCTAATTAAATGTGCAACAAAGTAATACCCAAAATCAAATTAAACTGGTCTGTTACGATCAATAAGTCACTCTATATATTTTGTTTCAAATAATAAATTTTATAAGCCAAAGTAATTCTTAGAATAACTAAGACAAATCCTAATTGACAGGTAATTCAAATTAATTATCATATATAGGTATTAAGCAGATGAAGTGTAATATATATATCTATACTATATATATATATCTTAAGGTCGAATTTTGTAATCACATGCAGTAAAAAATAACAAAAAATAAACGAAAAATTGAAAAACAAGTTTTTTTGTGATTGAAAGTGATATATTTTTGTTGATTTAATTTGCAAAATAAAAAATTATTGCAAATTGAAAGCGAAATGAAGATTTTTTTTTCGCTAATCGTAAACCGGTTCAATTCACGCCAGGCATAAACCGTTACATTTAAATTAAATTGTGTGTGCGTGTGTGTATGTGTATGTATTTGTGTGTTAATATTATTGTCATTTATAAAATTTTGAACTTGACCCCAATGACAGCTGCTGGAACTGATGCTGGAGTAGATAAGAATATATACAACTTGATGACTTTGCCATAAATTCAATTCTTTGCATATTTATTTTGACAAACAGAGCTCGAGATAAACTTAATAAACTAAAATTTCTGTAGTTGGAAGAGAATAGTCCATGATGCGTTCCATAATTCGTTATTCGTTTGATCTTAATGATGACGAGATGGCTCCGGTGCCTGAGGATGGGACTCCAACCAGGCCAAGGCACGCACAATCTCTTCGGGAATTGGTGGTGGTGTGGGCAGAACAGCACCTGATGGCTGATAACCATTCTCATTGGCTGTATATTTGATCTCAATATGCTCGCCTTCGGGTGAAATCCAACTGAAAACGCCATCAATATTACCATGTACATCGCCAGACGACTTTTGATTAATGTTGTTGGACAGGGAAAGTTCAGCATCAAAGCCATCGGCACGAACATCATTCACTTCCTTCTGAACTTCAGCATGGACGTCATCCGAGCGTCCAGACACTTGGCCAGGATTGACAGCTACGGCCATGCCGAAGATTGCGCAGATCATCACCTAAAAAGATTCGATAATCCTTTACCAATATCCTTTTTGGTAATAAAATTTAGTTCTTTACTCACAAACTTGAACATTTTGAATTTAATAATTTGGTTTCTTGTCTGGTCTGAAGAACGAACGTTGACTGATATCCCAATGTGGCCGGCAACACCCTTTTTATATGATTCGCCAAATATGCCATCCCCATATCCAATAATATATATTCTGTCAATTATGGCTCTGAATTATGGGTTTATTCATACCAGACGGCGCCCACACCCAGCATTTTTTTTTCTCTTGTTCAGATGACACAATCTATGGCAATTCCTAAAGTTTACCCAGCAACCAGACAAATGCCAAATTGTGGCAATAATATCAATATCTCACTAACTCACTCACACATACGATTAATCGATGCTAAAATTTAGAAACTGCACTAACGGGTCAAACCGCATAGATGGCCCAAACATGTTTGCCAAATATCTCTCATGATCAGTATAAAAAGCCAAACTTGAAAACAATGCAACAGTCAGTAGTCTCCCTTACTTTCTTCTATCAATATGTTCAAGATCGTGAGTAATCCTTCCTATCAACCATTAACATTTCTATATAGAATTTTGATCAACGAATCTGTTAATCTACCTTCAGTTGCTCGTCTGCTCATTGGCCGCATTGGCTTTGGCCAACAGTGATGTAACTGAAGTCAAGAACATCAATGAGGTGAATGCCGATAGTTTCAAAACTTTGTCCGAGTTGTCCGATGGAACTTCCCAAAATGCCGAGGGTGATGCGCATGGCAACATTAGAGGTGACTTCGAATGGGTATCCCCGGAGGGTGAACACGTCAGGGTCTCATACGTTGCCGATGAGAATGGATACCAGCCACAGAGTGACCTTCTCCCCACACCACCACCAATCCCAGAGACAATCGCTAAGGCTATTGAATGGATTGCGGCCCATCCCAGCAAGGATGCCCACTAAACTAGACTCCGACATTGACCCACTTTTGAATCATTGACCAAATTATTTTATCCTATCAGAAAACTAAATAAAAGTTGTTTAATAATATTCAAAGAAAATTAAGTACTTTTTCATTTTTACAATTGTCGGGAGAATTGGGAATAATGATTGAATTCTGTCAACCTGAGTCATTTTTTTTCAAAGGAATCGCAAATATCTGTTATTAAATAGTTCTTAAAGGAGAAGATTCTTGAGGTGCCCAGTAGAAAATTCGGTGTTAATTTTTCTCCATATATAATTTGTTTTTTTTTTCTAATATTATTTAATATTAAATATGTTATTATTTATTTACTAAGAGCGCCTGATTTCTATTATATAACATTAAAAATTATCATTTATTTGTTTCTTATCATTTCATTTAGTAAAGAAGAAATTCTAGAAACAGCTTTATTCTAATTTTACTAAATATGAAATAAAAAAGTTAAAGATGAGTTAGTCTTCTAAAATTTTTAAACTTATGCAGAAGGACTTTAAATAAAAATTTGCTTCAAGTTAGAAAGAACTTTTTGGTTTAATTTTCTAATTCCTACCAATAATTATATATTTAATAGCACTTTAAAGATATTTTAGAATAATGTAAATAAAAGTACTTTATGGCCCATTTTCATTAACAATCTTAGTTTTAAAATAAAAGAATCAGGTGGAACGAGTTAAAATATTCGTTAGTTTGGTCATCTTTCCAGTTCGACTAGTTTAAATAATTAAATCGATTTTTTAGTGTTAGATGTTAATGTTAATTAAATTAGTTTTCGGATACCAAAATCATATAAAAGACGGTATTCAGTTAGTGGTCAGTCAGTCCGCATTTAAAACAGGCCAATCAACAACTAAAAAAAAATGTTCAAGTTTGTGAGTAACATTAATTTGGATATCCTAAAAGGATTTGATTTTTCATATGAATACTTCTTCAGGTCCTAATTGCTGCCATCTTTGCGTTGGCTAACTCCAACTCACTTCAAAGTGACGTTACAATTATTAGCCAAAACTCAGACATTCAGCCTGATGGTAAATTTAACTGGGGCTATGAAACATCTGATGGCTCCCAGCAAAGTGCCTCCGGAAATGAGAATTCCGCACAAGGTAGAATTTCATGGACCTCTCCTGAGGGCGAGCCCGTACAAATTTCATATGTAGCAGATGAAAATGGTTATCAGCCACAGGGAGATAGCCTGCCAGTTGCACCACCAGTTCCAGAAGAAATTAAAAGAGCACTTGAATATATCGCGGCTCATCCCAGCAAAGATGTCTAATAAACTAGTTTCACACCTTGACTTCTTTTGAATTGTTGACCAATTTTTTTATCCAATCAGAAAAGCAAACAAAAATTTAGTCAATTTTGATTTTTTACCAAACATTTTTATTATTGTAAATAAAAGGTATAATAGAATCTAATTCTCCTTTGTAAATGGTGTTTTTTTTTTATTGATATTGATACAAGTTTACCAATTAGCTAAAATAGTTTGTGAATAGAGTTGATATACTTGTTCGGCTAGTTTAGATGTTTATTAATGAATTCAAGCACTATCAGGTAAAAGTTAGTTGTCAGTGTGTATGGAAGATCAGTCATGATGATACAATCCAATTAACAACCAAAGCAAAATGTTCAAGCTTTGGAGTAACATTTATTTTGATATCCTAAAGGGTATAATTTATTATATAGCTCCTTCTTTAGTTCCCAATCGCTGTCATCTTCAAAGATCTCACCTAAATTTCAGCGAAGGGTTCTCAGGCAGAACACTTGCCCTATTCCTATTCATTTTTAACGTTTTTATCTACATAATTTTTATTGTTGTTAGTTAAAATAGTTTTGATTAGTATTCTGCTTGAATTTTAGAAGCAAGATCACTGGAAATCTAATCTTGTGACCTTCAAAATATTACCATAATAGAGTAACAATTTCTTAAATGGTTTTTGTATATGAAAAAAAAAATTCCATTTGCCAGTTGTTAACTTGTATAGTAAATACAAGCAACCAAAAGTGAAAAATATTATGAAAGATTTTATTTAAAAATCGATGGTCAGCAAACGTAAAACATAAGCAACTTAAAAAAATGTTTAGGTAGGGATTGAGATTTCAATTTTGATCCAACTTGATTTGTTGTTTAAAAACATTTTTGTGGTGTTTATTTCATATTTTTTTTCAAGAAAATGGTAAGATTAACTGTGGATTTGGAGAACAATTATATGATATTATAGTCTCACAATAAAGACTAACATTCGTCGCTCATTTCAGTTAAAAAATAATTTTTAAAATATTTTATTGTAATTATTAAGGATAAATATTATATATTTTTATACCCTGTACGCATAGGGTAAAAGGGTATATTAAATTGATCAGTATCAATAGCCGAGTCGATTGAGCCATGTCCGTCTGTCCGTCCGTCTGTCCGTCTGTCCGTCCGTCTGTCCGTCCGTCCGTATGAACACCTAGATCTCAGAGACTATAAGAGCTAGAGCAACCAAATTTGGTGTCAACATCCGTCTGTTGTGTAGACAGGTTAAGTTTGTTTCAAATTTTTGCCACGCCCACTTCCGCCCCCGCAATTTGGGAAAAACTTATAACTATTAAACATATCGTATTCTTATTTGGCATGCACATTAATATAGCCAAAATGCACCAGCTGACCGAATTTGACTGAAATCGGACAATAATTATCGGAGATATACGTATTTCCGTTTTGTACTGAAACGCCCCATGGAAAATGGGCTGTTAAGTGTGAGCGAGATAGCATGCGTTCGCTGTTGCTGCATGGCAAGCAGTGCAGTGTTGCTGTATTGCAAGCAGTGCATGCGATTTTGATCGTTTTTGACTTTATGGAGTAGTTTTACTTGGTACAGGGTATACTCAATGTCGGCAGGGACGACTTGCTTGCTTCATTTAATTTATTAATATTTATGTAAACTGTAAATAAATCAGATATAAAAAGTTTTCAAGAGTTGGCATAAAAACCTTTGAACTGTTATAAGTATGTATGTGTGTATGTAGCTGTTTTGTGCGTTTGTATGTATATGTGTGCGATTATATTTCTAGCGCCTCCAAAAAGTATGCAGCAAATGTGAAAGAATTCTGATTAAAATAAAATTTGGCGTTCACCTTTAGCTTTAACAAAATTCTAATTTGGCAATTTAAATTTACATAAACATCAGAAAGTCTAACCAAAAATTGCATCAGACAATTTTAATTCCATGCTTGATTTTTGAAATTTTGTATAAAAAGAGAAAATTTGCTTCAATTTGTCATCAGTCCATCTTCAGTTCTCTAATCTGACAATTATATTAAAAAACCAAATCAATCTCAAGATGTTCAAGCTTGTGAGTATGATAGGAGTATATCCTTTGGATCCTTTTTTCTTTATCGTTTATGGATATTTATTGTAGCTGTTCGTTTGCGCTCTTGCCGCCTTGGTGGCTGCCAATGAGGATCCCGAGGTCAAGGAGCTAATCAATGATGTCCTTCCCGATGGCTTCAAGACTGTTTTGGTATTGGATAATGGAAATGTTGCCAAGGCAACTGGTGATGAAAAGGGCAATATTAATGGCGTCTACGAATGGATATCCCCTGAGGGTGTTAATGTTAAAGTATCATATTTAGCCGATGAGAATGGATATCAGCCACAGAGCGATCTGTTGCCCACTCCACCACCAATTCCAGAGGCTATACTAAAAGCTTTGGATTGGATTAAGGCCAATCCTAGCAAGGACTTGAAATAGAGCATGTGCTTGCAAAGACTACCCTAAGATGATGAAATGAACCAATGGAAAATGCGAAACAAGTATCCTTTTATTTAGTCAATATTTTTAGAATACTAAAGCATGCTTTAAAACTTTAAATAAATGTTAAAATAATAACAAATATGACTCAATTTTCTTTATTTGAAACAAATATTGGTATTAAGTGTCTAAGAAAATTATAATTATAAATTTGTATATATATTATAATATAATATATCATATATAATATATAATATAATATATATATGAAACTCAATTAATTTTTGGTTGATTTGAAAAAGTAATATCTCCATTTACTTCTGGGAGTACCATTTTCCAATTCACATTTAAATCTGGAAAACTTTTTTCTTGTACCAATTTTTCTAACTTTTTTTGAACGTTAAAATTGCTAAAAATTAAAATTTTTTTCTTTGAAAGAAACTATTTTTGTCATTTAAAACTGCGACAATCTAGAAATAAAATAAAATTTATTTTGTTGAAATTGCTAAAAAAATTCATCAATTTATAGACTAGAAAATATGAACCTTTTTACCACACTTGAAAGTTCTGAAAACTTACCGATTCTTTGTATTCTTGAATAATGATATTGATCTATATAAATGTATATATGTATATACATATATAAAGAATACAATATATTTTATATATTATAAGGCAAAAACTTGGACTTTGTTAGAATTAAGAGTCACCTTAATAATAAGTACATAATTATCTTCATATGTATTCTTTATATATGTATATATATGTACATCTATGAATATCTGGTTTATCCATTTATAATTATCAAATATAAATAACACAACGAGATACTCTATATTTCTAGAAGCTATTAAATGAATAATAGTTATGCATATTTTTTTTAATACTAAGTATATACTATACACTTTATTTGATGAAGTTAATAATCTTGTTGTTTGGCTGATTTTTTTTATCAATTTATAATGTATATGAATGGGATTCCTTTTGGAGGTTTTCAGTTGTCTATCAAATTATGATATTTTGATCTTTGCTTTTGCAATGATAGTAGATTTAATTAAAATACTAAGATAAGGATTATAATAGAATTTGACACATGGATAATGATCTGTAGTTGGCTGACTACCGATATCTGATTATTAGTTGATGCATTCCATATTAAACCATATATGTAAATCCATATTCATGAGACAGTCGCAATATGTTAAAGTGCAAATTAACCCGTTTGTTTGAAGCATTTTAAGAACGAGTTGGATAAATGGTTCAAACTTGTTCGATGTGCCATATATTTTTTTTTTGGGAAATTTGTATATAAAAAGCGCATTTTTGTTTGTCCAACGTATCAGTCTAACAACTTCTATAGTCGGACCAATCAATTAACAAAACAAAAATGTTCAAGATTGTAAGTAGTTCTCTGGATCATAAGTCAGTATCCTATTCTAAGTATTCACCATAATTTTTAGTTCCTGGTTTGCGCTCTTGTCGCCTTTGTGGCCGCCAATGAAAGTGCCGATGTCGTTGAATTGAAAGCCGAAGTGAATCCTGATGGTTTCGTAGTAAAGCAGGCCTTGTCCGATGGATCCATCCAAAATGCCGTTGGTGATGAGCATGGCAACATTAAAGGTGACTTCGAATGGGTTTCCAAGGAGGGTGAACACGTCAGGGTCTCATACGTTGCCGATGAGAATGGATACCAGCCACAGAGTGACCTTCTCCCCACACCACCACCAATCCCAGAGGCCATCTTGAGGGCTATTGAATGGATTAAGGCCCATCCCAGCAAGGATGCCAATTAAACCGATAGTAACCGATTCCGAAACATTATGATCATTTAATTAAATCAGTTGACAAATAAATTAGAATCATATGCAAGCAATTATATATTTGGTATTTACGTCATCCTTTTCTCTTTATGCCGAACTGGTCTAATTAGTCTGCTTGAATTTAAAAAATACAACAAAAAAAAAAATTGAAAAAAAAAATACAAAATAATTAAACATTATGAATTTTATCCATATAGATGCAGATCTAAACCAGAATATGAAATTTAACCAGTTGCCATTAAAAAAAAATCATCGCGAATGCAAATTTGAATAAAACCAAAAATTATAAATGATTTAAAGACCGGTAGGAATTGAATATATTAATATATACATATATATATTTTTTTCTTGTTTTCGTTTTCTGTATTCCAGCATATTTGAGAAACCTTTTCTCTTGGTTTGAGCAATTTAATTATAGAAATATTCGTCTCTGGTTGGGTCCTTTGCCCTATCTCGTCTTTATGGAGACCAAATATGTAGAGGTACGCATATTTTCTATTAAATTGTTTTGTTTCATTATAGAATTATATTTGTATTCAATTATAGCATATACTTAGCAGCACAAATTTGGCCTATAAATACGATCCATATAATCTAATGTATCCCTGGCTGGGCAAAGGACTTCTTACGGCCAATGATCAGGAATGGATGATACGACGTAAATTGATTACTCCATCATTTCATTTTCGCATTTTAAAGGATTTTCTGCATGTGATGAATGAGACAAGTGGTAGATTTATCGAACTATTGGCCACTGATGCTAAAAAGTCAAAGGATCATCTGCTGGACATGCAGAAATATGTAACCCGAAACACCATCGATGTCATCTGTGGTGGGTGACAGCAATTGAATTTTTTATTTAATTTAAAACTTTATTCTGCATTTCTAGAGACGGCAATGGGCACTCGTGTGAACAGCATCGAAGGGAAACCATCGGTTATTGTTGAAGCCATCGATACTCTATGTAATGTTATACCAGAACGTGTTCTCTCAGTAATGAAGCGACCAGATATATTCTTTAGATGTACACCACTTTATTGGAAGCAGGAGAATGCTTTAGCCACTCTCAGAAAGGAATTTATTCAAATTATAGAGCAACGGAGAATCTTAATCCAGAGTCCTAGCTATAATATGGAACAGGTTGAGCAAGATGAACAACTCGATTCAAGGCGACCCAAAATGGCATTTTTAGACAATCTGCTAACTGCCGAAGTGGAAGGCAAATCTCTAACATTTCAACAAATATTTGAAGAAGTTTCCACATTTATGTTTGAGGTAAAAAAAATATAAAACTTTATGTGTGCCAATTAAGTTGCATGACAAAACTTTTTCCCAAACACATGTGTGCATTGAAAAGTGCAAAAAGTGTGAAAAAGTGTGAAAAGTCTTGGCCAATTTGGTGATGAACTTGCCAAGAAGAGCCAGAGAGAGAGAGAGAATGTAGAATCTGTGAGTAAGAGAGTCCTTTTACTTTCTATATTTTTAGGGTCATGACACCACCTCCTCGGCCATTACTTTTGCCATTTATTGCCTGGCCTTAACACCTCAGGCTCAGCAGCGTGCCTATGAGGAACAGAAGCGGATCTATGGTACTGTTAAGGAAGGACATCCTTCCTTTGAAGAATTACAGGATATGAACTACTTGGATTTGGTTATCAAGGAAACTCTACGCATATTTCCTAGTGTACCATTTATTTTTCGCTCAGTCAGACAGGACACTGTCATAGGTAAATCCTTTAGAATATTCATTTTGAACTAAATTAAATCTCTCTCATTTAGTGGACAAATTTGTACCCAAAGGAACATCCATTGTATTGCCCATATTGGGAATAGGACACAGTCCACATAGCTTTGAGAAACCCCATGAATTTTGGCCAGAACGTTTTGAATTAATCGATAGAACAAAAGCAAATGCCTTCGATCATGTGCCTTTCAGTGCGGGACCAAGAAATTGCATAGGTAAAATTATAAAAATTAATTCCAATTATTAATTAATTATCAATCTTTATAATTTTGCAGGTCAAAAGTTTGCGCTGCTAGAACTAAAGGTGGTTCTGTCAAAATTATTAAGAAGATTTCAATTATTGCCAGCTCCTTTGGCCAAGCAAACTATAGCTGAAGTCTTTAATCCCAAATATAAGCCAGGAGAACAGGAAATTAAATTATATCTTCCCATTACACTGAAATCCTTAACAGGGGTGCACATACGACTTGAGGAACGTTTATAATTTATAGTAATTAAATTTATATATTATTTTTTGTTATTAATTTAGTTGGGATTTATTAAACATTGTTTTCGTTATTCGTTTGCTGTGCGCTTTCTCAGCCTTATTTGTATGCCATTCTCAGATTGGAGAGTAACTCGTATATTCAATATCGGATCATATTCACTTTGTGGCACACAATCCACACGAGAATGATCATTAATGCCCGGTGGTAGGCCATCTATGGCTGGTAAAATCTCAAAGTGTCTCACAATTAAAGAGATCAGTGATTTTAGCTGATACATGGCGAATTTCTCAGCTGTTAATAAAATAAATTAATAATATATATTAATTTTAATTATAAGTTAGAAACTTACCTATACAAACCCTGGGACCTGCACTAAAAGGTACACTCTTAAAGGCTTCAATGCCGCGATCTAAATGAGCCTTCTCAAATCTTTCCGGCCTAAAGACACAAGGCTCATCAAAGTAACGCTCATTATAGCCCATGGCAATGAGGCACATAATAACGGTAGTACGCTTGGCCACCTTGGTGCCATCTGCAAGTTATAAAATTAAATTAATTTTTAAAGATTGAAAGCATTATCTAAAATATAACTTACTTATATCAATGGATTTACGATTGGTGCGTGCTATCAATGGTACTGCTGGATATAGACGTAAAGTTTCCCTTATGGCCAACTCAAGATATTTCATTTGATCCAATAGTGGTATGTGCGCTTCATTGGCCAAATCTTTGCCAAATATTGTCTTTTGCTCTTCAAATACCTTTTGCTGTATGTGGGCATGACGGGAGAGAGTGTAGAGAGTAAAGGATATGGCAGCGGCAACAGGATCATGACCCTATGAATTTTATCAAATTATTTTTCAATATAAATTTTTAATTCTCTTTTATTTTATGCTCACCGTAAATATAAATGTTGATAATTCCTCAATTATTTCTCTTTCCTTTAATGCTCTGCCATCCAATTTGGCAGCCAATAAGACATCTAAGAATGGTTTATTAATTGCCTTCGACTTATCACTATCCAATTGATGACGACGCTGTGCAATAATCTATGCAAATTGCCAATTGAATTAAACATCTTTGGTAAAGTGCCATTTAATATATCAGAACTTACTCGATTAATTTCATTTCTTAGCAATTTCAGAGCTCTCCTTTGCTTCATGAAATAGGGTGTCAAACGGAATAGGGCATCAAATCGTTTTACTATGCTAAATGTGCGCTTTTGTGTCACATCGCAGAGACTGAAGTGGGTTTAAATATATATATATATATAATTTATATATATATAAATTGATAGGTGTATAAACTTACTCTTTGATGGCACTGTGCAAATCGGAGGGTTCATCATTTAGAGAATTGCTAGGCATTCCAGTGGCATTCTCTATAAAAATGGGAAACGAAAAATAACTGTATATAAAAAGGAACCTCAATTTAGGGTTAAGTACCTCAAACTGAATGACGGGGAAGAAACAGAAGACTAGGCTGTCGAAAAAGTTTTCTGTTATATATATATTTTTTTTTTTCTTGGCTAGGCACTTGTAACAATTTCGCAAGCAATAAATCTTATTTATAAAACGGCCATAATAAATTACAAAAATAAACGAGCTCAACGCCTAGGCGAAACCGAAAAATATAAAATACCCATGACAAATGTGCAAAGTTTTTTTCTTTTTCCTTCCTCATTGCCGGCATCAAACAGAACCAGGACCAAGATGAGAACCCATTTCACCCACTCACTCACTCAGTCAGTTACTTACCGCACACAATATCCAGAGTACATTTGGACACCAGCTGTTGGGCATCAAATGTCTCCCGTGTTTCCGCCTGCTGTTCATTCAGTTTTTGTACAAATTTTAAACCAGTTCGATGTACAACTCGAAGGTATCCCTCAATTGCAGAACGCTCAAAGGCAGGCATATAAAGCTTTTGATGTTTCAGCCAACGTGCACCGGAACTGGTGAGTAGACCATCACCCAGCCAGGGGCGTAAAAATGTATACAAATGCTCTTTGTATAGCAACGATGAACTCGATAGCATGTTCTACAATTTTGCAGGAAAATCAGTTAAGGTTTTTGGGGTTTTTGAAGAATAACTTACCTGAATTTCCGCTGGATCACTTAGCATTATATGATACTGTAGAAAGACCAAAGAACGGAAACCACGAAAATCATATTTCCGACAATATTGCAAAACCTTTTTCGGATACTCTGTAATAGCAAAGTGTAAAAGTTAATTAATACTTAAAGTTGAAATTAAATTTCATTTAGTTTGCCAAGAGTTAAGCCATTAAGTGGCTTACATTTCAATTAGTTGATTTCATTTAAATGAAACTTTTGTTATTAGACCAAGTTTATATAAAGTTGGACAGTTAACCAAATGCAAGCAGTAATTAGCTTAAATACAATGGAAATGGCCATGGAATTTGTAGAGAATTGCATTCAGTTTATCATTATTATTTTAATTTAAAATTTCTACATCCTAATTACACGAATTTTCATGTGTATATCCTTTGACAGCATCAACTCAGATAAAAGATAATTTTATGAAGGAAAGAGAAAATGATGATGAGATTGCTTACAATGGATTCAGGATTCAAGAATGAAGTCAGGCAATCAACCATTTGCCGGAAAGAAGCAAAAACTATCAATTGTAAGACAAGATTCAGTTCCTTTACAACCATTCACCCATCCACTACCTTTTCCCCCCTCTCTCCTTATTCGTTGTTGTATATCCTGACCATTGTGCATTTGAGATGATTACTTTTTGGTGAAGCACAAGCAATGGCAAAATAGGAAAAATATTAATCAGAAATTTGAATTCTCCGAGGAAATGCATGGGAAATCAAATGAATCACAATGTATGAATTTATGTTAAATAATAAGTGCATAAATATAGTAAGCAAACTTACCGTCTGGTTTGAGACCAAACTGAAAAAGATTACCAACAAATGGATAAGGGGTTGGTCCTGGTATCATTTCCATTATGCCAGCCATATGATCCAAGTAGTTAAAGATTTTTACACCCTTGAACACCAAAATGGTGGCCAACAAAATGGCAGCAGCTAATAAAAACATTTTATTTTTTTTCTTGTATTTAGAGACTTATCAAAATAATTATATGTTCCGTTCAATTGGAGAACTTTTTGGCAACTGTTTGTTCTACACAAAATATGAAATTGCTTTAATAGTTGCACAATTCATTTTCCAGGCGATAAGCTGATTAGCTTATCATTCGAATTGTACAAATTTAACTTTGGCAAATAATTATCGAGTCATAATTGAATATATGTACTAACTTATTTGATGGAAACAACAATATCGGCAATAATATAACAAAAACACGTCGACGTCGGCTACCAACTGAGATATATTGACTCATTTCATATTATGACGTGTGACCCGAAGCGGGTCTAAAGGTACATTTTGATTGCATGGTTTATAGATGCTATAATTAGTAACAGCTTGATAGGTAGTGTAAGAGAAACATAACCAAAATTAGAGCTCCGGTTATCAATAGTCGGGTTCGGGATTCTTTAATAAATACAAATACTAATTTTAAACTAAACATTTATTGACATTTATCAAACAGTTTTTAATCACCCTAAATGTATCACTTAATAATTAATTAATATTACATCTTAAATAATTTTAAATAGATCATAAATTTCGACTCTTTATGTATTTTTTATTAATTCTAGTAAAGTTCACAACCTTTTATTTGTTTTTTGTTTCAAATACTCGGCATACTTTTGGGGTTATTCCTTTTGACAAGAGAGCAGGCAAATTAACCAAATTTGAGTGCATTATCAATTTCTTAACTTAGCCAAAACCTTTAGGTTCTTAACGTTTTTCTCTCTTGAAAGTAAACGTTAAGAGAGTTCATGGATCTGGATATATTCACTTTCTTTAATTTTGGCTCTTACGACACATTTAAAAAACATTTAACAATGAAGTGTTAAAAAGTAAACTGGTTTGCCAACAGTTTTTGAAACAAAAGAAAAACCTAAAATTAACAAAGAATACTTTTTTTTATACCCTATAATAGGATATAAAATGACTTTCAAGTAAAGATTCAAAAATAATAAATAAATAAAAGTAAAACAGGAATTGATTTAAATCTTTATAAATAACATGACATTTTCTTTTTAAAAACCAGAAATAATAAGTGAAAGATAAATAAAAAAGAATAAATACTCTATAAATAAATATTTTAGATTAAATTATTTAAAATCATTTCTGGCAAAAATGGGATTAATATAATCAATTAATAATATTATTATATTATTAAAAAAATAATTTATAGTTTGGTTAACACATTGTTGGGTTTCTTATTATTTATTTATTATTTTAATGGAATACTCATAATTGTTAAATAAATAAAAATTTTGATTTGAATTTTCATTAACTTAAAATCGAATCTAACATAAAAAAAATTTCTTATAGCCTATGCAAGTGTGTTAGAACGTGTCTATAACATGTTTGGTGTATTGTGCATAGTAATGATGACTGTTTTTTGATTGGAATTCTCTCACATTTTTATACCCTGTACCCATAGGGTAAAAGGGTATATTAAAGTCGCTAAAATGTATGTAACAGGCAGAAGGAGAATTTTCCGACCCCATAAAGTATATATATTCTTGATCAGTAATCAATAGCCGAGCCGATTGAGACTTGTCCGTCTCTCTGTCCGTCTGTATGAACACCGAGATCTCGGAGACTATAAAAGCTAGAGCAACCAAATTTGGTGTCAATATCCGTATATTGTGTAAGCAGGTCAGGTTTGTTTCAAATTTTTGCCACGCCCACTTCCGCCCTCGCAATTCGGGAAAAACCTATAACTACAGCAATATTAAAGATATCGTATTCTTATTTAGCATGCACATTAATATAGGCAAAATGCATCACTTGACCGAATTTTACCAAAATCTGACAATAAGTATCGGAGATTTACGTATTTCCATTGTGTACTGAAACGCCTCATGCAAAATGGGCTGTTAAGTGTGAGCGAGATAGCATGCGTTCGCTGTTCTTTTACTTGGTACAGGGTATACTCAATGTCGGCAGGGACGACTTGCTTGCTTCATTTATAATTTTAAATTTAGTCAATGATTTGTTTTGTTTGAACACGATCTGAAGATTAACCTATTTTTTGTTATCTCTATATACTGGTACATGGTATATGGTACTCGCTCTTACAATCCTCTCCTACTCTCTTTGTCTTAATATCTCATTCTCTTATGGTACTTCAATGCATATTATGTTTATTCGGTTAGTAATTTATTATAATCAAAAAAACTTTATAGCTATGCCTAATATTTGTTGGGCACTCATTGCGAATAGTATTCCAAGACAGAGAGGATGTTGTTATAAGCCCATTCTGGTGTGAATTTTTACAAGATTTAAAATATAAAATTTTACAAATATAAAAAAAAATATTGGGGTTTCGAAAATGTGGTCCAAAATAAGTTTTCCAGATGAAGAATCAAATAACAAAATAGTTTATTTAAAATCGACAAAAATAGCTTAAATTATGACTTTCTGAAGTTGAAGTTCCTTCAAACCATTGTAAAATTTTTCAAAATTCTAAAAAAAAAGCAAAATATTAAAAAAAAATTCGATTTGATTTTTATAATTTTTAAAGGGGTAGTGAAAAAGTGAAAAAAATAGAAACTTTATTTTTTAAGCCGAGAATTGCAATGAGAATGACTTCAAGATGGACTATTAAGGATAAGATCGGACAAGTCCTTCAACGAAACCCAAACTTAAGAAGGCTACAATTTATATAGTGTATAGTAATAAAGACTGCTTTTATTTTGGAATTTTCTCACATTTTTTTTTTTAATTTTATTGTATTTAGTTTTTTTTTCTGTTTGCCAAAATTCGCCCGCTTCATGTTGTTTGTTGGGAACGTAATCTGGAGATAAGCCAATTGTTTTGTGCTCTCTTTAAATTTTAATGCAATCTCTTTTGGGAACTCTTGCAGTCCTACCTCACTCTCTTTTTTACTCTATCTGGTTCTCTTATGCTTTATCAATACTATTAATATTAAATTATAATAAACAAACAAAACTCAAAGCTAGATTTGATTATTTTTGCTGACTCATTGTGAATAGTATTTAAAGTTATGCATAGATTGGAGTGATAGAGTAAGAGAAGGAGAGAGAGAGAGAGAGTAAGAGAGATGTTTACTATGAGGAGTATTTAAACCCAGAGCCGACTGCAAACTTATCATATTCTCGTTTTAGATTTCGGTGGAAGCAATTTCGCGTTTTACAATGTGGTTGATTTTATTTGGTCTTCTGGCCCTGCCAGTGATTTTTTTTTTGTACATTGAAATAAATGTGGCACACAGACGACGAATGGTGAATAAATTCAATGGTCCGCCCACAACACCCATAGTGGGTAATAGTTTTCAAATGGGCAAGAATCCATCAGGTGAGCAAACCAAAAGAAAAAAAAATATGGAAAATCTACGTATATGTATTCGTATGTAAAGTGAACAATTTAAAAACTATCTTTTTTCATATAAAGTGAACAAAATTTAATGTCTAAAATGTCCCAATCTCGAATTGTGTTGTAACTGATAATTGCATTTTGAGTAAATCAGCCGCTATACTATTCGGTATTGGGCATTTGTGGAAAAGCAACAAATATCGGAAAATATATACATACATAGTGTACACAAATTTGGCTAGAATTGATATTATATGAATATACATAGAGTAATATTTTCTATCTGTGTGTGTTAGACTTTGTGCTTAGATTAACAACGTTTGTACAATTTCGTAATCTTAATGATAAGTTTTAAGTACAAAATTCATCTCTGATAGTGCATATGTTGCATGACACAAGCAATTAGTATTCGGATTGAAAGTAAAATAAAAAATATATAATTTGTCTATATCAAATAATTATACAATTCTCTACGCCCCTTTAGAAATTCTTAATCAAGTGTTTGACTGGTGGCATCAATATGGCAAGGACAATTATCGTTTCTGGATTGGATACTATTCAAATATATTAATAACCAATCCCAAATATCTAGAGGTAATATGTCTAATAAATTATTATTCAATTACAATTATATTTAAGAGGTTTTATTTTGTAGTTTATACTGAGCAGCCAGACTTTGATACAGAAATCAGATATATATGATCTATTGCATCCATGGCTGGGTTTCGGTTTACTTACCAGCACTGGCAGTAAATGGCATAAACATCGCAAAATGATAACTCCATCGTTTCACTTTAATATATTGCAAGATTTTCATGAGGTGATGAATGAAAACTCTACCAAATTTATTAAGAAACTGAGGAGAGTGGCTGCCAATGGTAATATCATTGATTTTCAAGATCAAACCCATTATTTGACCTTGGATGTAATATGTGACACGGCCATGGGTGTTCCTATAAATGCCATGGATAAC
Organism: Drosophila emarginata; assembly: GCA_037075365.1. Classification (NCBI taxonomy): domain Eukaryota; kingdom Metazoa; phylum Arthropoda; class Insecta; order Diptera; family Drosophilidae; genus Drosophila; species Drosophila emarginata. Next base: position 4,692,647 of record JBAMCD010000260.1, on the reverse strand, counting down.
AGTGACTCGAAAATTGTACAGGCGTTCAAAGAGTAAGTTTTTCTATAGAGTCTTTTAATATTTCTTTGATAAAAAAAATATTATTTTCGCTTTCAGTATGTGCTATAATATCAATATGCGTGCCTTCCATCCCTTCAAGCGCTCCGAGTTCCTTTATAGTCTGTTTCCAGAGTATTCGAAAAATCAACAAACTTTGAAAACTTTGCAGGACTTCACCAATGAAATTATCGAGAAAAGGATTGCAGCTCATAAGGAAGGCACTGCCAATACGAATAAATACGAAAACAGTGAATATTCACGCAAGAAAATGGCATTTTTGGATACTTTACTTTCGTCAACTATTGACGGACGTCCATTGACCCAAGTTGAGATCTATGAAGAGGTATCCACATTTATGTTTGAAGGTCACGATACAACCACTTCCGGTGTTGCATTTGCTGTTTATTTATTATCACGCCATCCCGAAGAGCAGCGCAAATTATATGAGGAACAGTGCGCCGTAATGGGTAGTGATCTGAATCGTGATGCCAACTTTCAGGAAATTGCTGAAATGAAATATTTGGATTTATTCATAAAGGAGGCACAGCGTGTATATCCCAGTGTGCCATTTATAGGACGCTATACGGAAAAGGACTATGAAATAAGTGAGTATTAACTTGTGATAAAAAAGGATAGAATAAAAAGGTATTTCTTTTGATGAAGAAGGTATTATAATATTAATCAGATGGTTGTAACGCATAGAAATTTATGTACGTTTCCGATATCATAAAGTATTTTTATTCTTGATCAATATCAATAACAGATTTACCCATTTCCGTCTACCCATCTGCCTGTTAATGGTAGTTTTTAGCGCTTAAGTTTAAAGCTATGTAGATGAAGCCGGGCTTATATTCTTTTTAGATGTGTAAGTTAATGAAATTTAAGAGTTGGTCGGATCCATACATATTTAAACGGATAGTGTGACAGGAACAGAATTTCGATTTCGATTGTATCTTGGTGATGTAATAGGTAATCATCATTGCAAGAAAAAAAAGTTATCAAACTCGAAATATGACGAGATAAAATAATTTCTTACCTTCTTTTTACCTTTTTTGATATTTGAAATATATTTTTTTAGCTAAAGTCTTTTCTGTGTTCGGGTATAAATCGGTTATAGTAACATCGATTTCGACAAAATTTAACTTTAACTTTGAAACTTTGAAATGAGTATTTATTTATATGTTTTATGTATAAAATAATATTTTTAGAAAGTAAAAGAAATAGAAAATTTGAAATACTCAACGTTACTTTAATTTTTTTTAGATGGTACCATCGTCCCCAAAGGTACAACCCTCAATATGGCTCTCATTATTGTTGGATATGATGAAAGGACATTCAAGGATCCTCATGTCTTTCGTCCGGAACGTTTTGAAGAGGAGAGACCCGCTCCCTTTGAATATTTACCTTTTAGTGCTGGTCCCCGCAACTGTATAGGTCAAAAGTTTGCTTTACTTGAGATCAAGACAGTGGTTTCCAAAATAATACGCACATTCAAAGTACTTCCTGCTCTCGATGAACTTGTCTCTAAGGATAATCGATTGAGCACATATTTGGGACCACGTGAAGAGAGGCTTAAATTTGAACAGAAACGTCATAAATATGATCCCATTTTATCTGCTGTTTTAACGCTAAAGTCTGAGAATGGATTACACTTGCGTTTAAGCGAGAGAGTTTAATTTAATATACATATATTTACAATTGTTTAAAATTTTTTATTGGTTATGAAAATAAAATTCAATTAACAGCTACCAGGACTGTTCCCACATGAGGATTGGCTGTGAATGAAGAGGGATTAATGATTTCACCATCGATATATTGGGAATTAAGTGATGTGGTAATGATCTCGGCCTGAGAGCCAACTGAATAGTATTTGGTAAGGTCGAGGGTTTTGCTGCTATCACCCAAATTTAGTACCACCACATACAGATCACTATCGGTCTTTTGACTGTAATGGAAAGGATAAATAATATATTATATTTAAAGGAAATAATTTTTAATTTGGACTTACCGTGAGTAGATGATCACATCATCATCAATGGCCTGAATATTGAGAGCTCCTTGACGGAATGATGGCTCCTTGCGAAGACGTACCAATTTCTTGAAGATTTGCAAATGTGAACGAGGAGCCCTCAGTTGTTGCAAAGCATTATTAGTCTTGTAGTCATCGGCAACTGGCAACCAGGTGTGATCAGCATTGGTGAAACCTAGTGAAAAAGATTTCCTTTTAGGTAAGTAAACTGAAAGATCCAATTATATCTCACCTGCCAGGGTAGAGGCATCCCATTGATAGGGAGTACGTGCAGGATCACGCGAACGATCGTAGTAGCTATCGGGATCTGTATTGCAAGCTGGTGGATCTACAGTATCCTCCCAACTGATCCAGACATCGGTCATGCCCAACTCTTCACCGTTATATGTCACAGCATGTCCAGGCAGAGTTTGGAGCAGAATATTGATTAGATCCGTACGTTGTACACCAAATCGAGAGGCCACACGCTTGTTATCATGATTACCCAAAACCCAATTGGCATAGACACCCTCAGGCATGGTATTTAGCCAGAGATTAATATGCTCCACATAGTCACCAGCCTTTGAGGCATTATTGATGTTCGAAAGGAAATCGAAATTGAAAGGTATTTGTGAACCGTTCCTCTCACCATCACCATAATATCTTATCATGTTCTCCAAACTGGAGTAGGCTTCTGTCATGAGGAGTCGCTTATCACCACCATGTTGTACATGGAACTCATCAACCAATTCACGCCATTGATATACCATATCAAAGGTTTCCGGTTGATCTTGGGTATAAATATGCTGGGTATAACAATGATCATCCGGATCTGGACAGGACTCTGGGTCATTGGTTAAAGGTTCATCGGGATACTGATTATAACGATCCAAATCAATCTCAAATAGATATGGAATTGCATCGATGCGGAAACCAGAGACACCCTTGCCCAGCCAATAACGTATGACATTCTTCATCTCATTTACCACAGCGGGATTACGATAATTAAGATCAGGCTGACGATACTCAAATTGATGGAGATAGTATTGTTCCCTCACATCATTCCATGTCCAGGCACTGAAGCGGAATTCCGATATCCAATTGTTTGGTGGCTCACGCTCTCCAGTTTCCTCATTAATTTTACCATCGTGCCAAATATAGAAATCCTTATATGCTGGATCACCGTCAACGGATTTTGTGAACCATTCGGACTGATCACTCGAATGATTGGGAACAAAGTCCAAAATAATTTTAATGCCAACCTCTTTGGCCTTGGCGATCATGCGTTCAAAGTCCTCCATGGTGCCATATTCCGGATGAATTGAATAAAAGTCAGCAATATCGTAACCAAAGTCAACCATTGGTGACTTGAATATGGGTGATAGCCATGCGGCCGTAAATCCAATATCCTTTAAATACTGCAACTTCTCGGTGACACCATTCAGATCACCAATGCCATCTCCATCGGAGTCGCGGAAAGATCGGGGATAGATTTGATAATAATTACCACTCTCCCACCATTCACTGGCCTGGCCAAGACCAATAAAAAGAATAGCCACAAAGGCAACGACTGTTTGTGGTCGCATTTTAAACTAATTTAACACTTTTTTGATTCGTCAGGTGCCTTTTATATAGGCTGGCGATAAGGTATACCTCCTGTCGAGTGGCCACTTGGAGTGTTTCACAAATACTGACGTGCTTGGAAGCTCTCGTCCAAGCTGTGAGTAGTCACCATCACCATTGTTTCCACGAAGGCGATAAACATCTCTTGACTTCAAAATGGCCAATTAGAAGTGCTATACGACAAAAAAAAAAAAAAACTTAAAAATATTCCCATCAATTGAACAACTTAATTTTACTTGGATTATGATATTCGATAACGTGACATTAATTTTACACCCAGAAAAACTGATATTTTATATAATCATACATCATCATATCATATATACTATCATATTTTAGATTTATTAATTAGAAAACAGTAAAAGAAAGCCACAAGCGAAAGAGACACTTAAAGTATTCGACTTTGTTTAATTAAAATATTGACTGTATCTTTATGTTTAATTTAATTAAATATATATATTAATTTTTTGCGGTTTTTTAACCTGTTATTTCTATAAAGTATTTTAATTATTTCATCTTTTATTCAAATTATAGAAATCACTTACTCTTTTTATACTTAAATATTAATTAAATTTGTTGAAATTTCTTTTTCTTATATATTTTAATAATCCTTTTTTACACATATATACATTCAATTTTTGTTTAAATTAAAATCATTGGAATATCTAATGATTATTCTCTTAATACTTGTTATCTACATATATTCAAACTTTATTAAAATTATAGGAATATTTTTTGTATATTTTTCAATAGAAATTGTACGGAAAATATCTTTTAAATATGAAAATTTTATAACTTCTGTTGAATTATTTCTACAATTGATTTCTTCGAGTGTATGTTTTTGTTATGGTAGGTAGGCCAAGAGTGGAAAATTATTTAATCAGATGATATAGGGAAGCAAATCGGTAAAGTTGTAAGAACTTCTTCAAAGATAAGCCACAATTATATAGTTTTGTAAACAAAATTGATGATTAATACATAACTACTTAATGTAATAATATTTTAGTGATAACCTTGACAATGTGTTAAAGTTGAAAAACAATTGAAAAACGTCATGAAATCTAATCTATCTTGGTCATTCATATGAATATGTACATATATAATAGATTTGATATAACACAGATTTGTATCATAATGTTAATAAGAAACATTTATGTGTACATTGTCTTCACACGTGATCGTTGGATCTATCTCTTTGGGTGTATGATAAAGCTAGGTCAGTTCACTTTAAGGACTACTTTAAAATTTGATAAGATATTACCAAAAAAAAAAAACAAAAAATATTTAAACTGGTTTTTATTTCATGTGATAATAGCAACATACTTAGTTAAATTATTGGCAAATAAAAAGCGTATGTGTAATCTCATTGTGACTGTGACTGTGTTGAGAAAACCACTAAAGGATTTTAATTGGATTAAAAACAGTTGGCTAACTTGTTGCCTTTGGGTGTAATATGAGCTTATAGTCCACACAAAACAAAAACCGAAATGGAAATAGTAAAATTTGCATTTGCATTTGTTTCAGAATACAAAATGGTTTTATTTTCTCTACGCTTGTGTTTCCCTAGCTAATTAAAAAAATGTTGTACCATAGAAATATACAAGGGCAAGTAATTTATTAAAATGGTAAATTAAACTGCTGCGGGATATGCAACAAAAAGTAGCTTTTAAATATTTATTTGTCAGAATGCAAATAAACGAGCTTAACAATTGGACTTATACAACTTTCTAAATGAATCACATATTTCTAATAACTAATCAGTTTTCGCTGCTTATTGTCAATAACTGAATGTTCTTATCATCATTTTCTGTCACATGCAACCAGATGCAGTCAATCGGCTAATATCTAAACTAAACTAAAAAAAAAAAGAAGTAACATAACCAATTTCTAATACTATATATAATCGAACAAGAGTGCGATAAAATTGTTAACAGATTACTCCAATTGGTTTGGGGCCCGCTTATCAGAGCTACATAATCAATAACAAGGGTCGACACAATTGTTTATTAGCCAAATGAAAATTTCCCTCAATCAAACGTTAACGAAATGCCAAAGCGCAAACTTCTTGGTTTAATTCTGCTCATCAGCCTGCTGGTGGCCACTTTGGGTTCCCAATCGGATATTGATTGGTGGGAGAATGCAGCTCTCTATCAAATCTATCCGCGATCTTTTCAGGACAGTGATGGCGATGGCATTGGCGATCTCAAGGGTATAACCACTCGATTGACTTATCTTAAGGAAATTGGCATAACGGCCACGTGGTTATCACCCATTTTTACCTCACCCATGTCTGATTTTGGTTATGATATATCCAATTTCTATGACATAGATCCCATATTTGGTACTTTGACAGATTTTGATGAGCTTATAGCAAAAGCTAAAGAATTAAATTTGAAAATCATATTGGACTTTGTACCCAATCATTCGAGTGATGAGAACGAATGGTTTAAAAAGTCGGTGAATCGTTTAGATGGCTACGATGATTTCTATGTGTGGGATGATGGCAAAGTGAATGCCGATACCGGAGAACGGGAACCTCCCAGCAATTGGATAAGTGTTTTTGGTGGTCCCCAGTGGACATGGCATGAGACACGACAGCAATACTTTCTTCATCAGTTCCAAGTTAAACAGCCCGATTTGAATTTCAGTAATCCCATGGTTAAGGAGCACATGTTGGATGTACTGAAATTCTGGTTAGATCGTGGAGTCGATGGTTTTCGCATCGATGCAGTGCCACATATCTATGAGTACCGTAATGCCAATGGTAGTTATCCTGATGAACCAATTAGTGGCTGGAATAGTGATCCAACGGTATATGATTATCATGATCATATCTATACTAAGGATCAACCGGAAACAGTGGTTCTAATGTACGAGTGGCGTGAGTTTCTCGAGCAATATCAGAAGGATAATGGAGGCGACACTAGAGTCCTTCTAGCCGAAGCCTATTCAGCTGTGGAAACTCTCAGCGCTTACTTCGGCAATGGCACTCATTTGGGTACTCAATTGCCCATGAATTTCCAGTTGATGTATCTAAGTGGCTATTCCACAGCCAAGGATATAGTTGGATCCATTGATTACTGGATGCAGACCATGTGGACGAAACATCAGACAGCCAATTGGGTTGTGGGTAATCATGATAATAAACGTGTGGCCGATCGCATGGGAGCCCACAAAGTGGATTTACTAAATGTGATAGTCAGTTCTTTGCCAGGTGCCTCTGTCACCTACTACGGCGAAGAGATTGGCATGTCCAATGTGGATGTGGAGTGTACTGGTGACACCTGCGAAGAACGGGATGGTGAACGTACCCCCATGCAATGGACACCTGGCTTGAATGCCGACTTCTCTACCGGTGAGAGTACATGGTTACCCTTAAGTTCGGAATACCAGCGTTTCAATGTGCAAACCGAGAGGGGAGTGGCACGTTCCTCTTTGCAAATTTTTAAGGGTTTGCAGCAACTGAAATCCTCATCCGCTTTCTTGTCGTTTAAAAAGGAGGGAGGCTTCTCCTATGAGGCATTAACTGAACAAGTTTTACAAATTATAAGGTCAGTATATTTTATTTGGGTAGATTTCGAAATATAATATTATACTTTCTGTTTGCAGAACGAATAAAATTAATGAGGAATACCGCATCTTGATCAATATGGGGAATAATATTGAAATTATTGAGAACCTTTCTGAAAAGACTTATGAATATGTTTTAGTTACAGCCTATTCCACTCATTATCAAGGGTAAGATTTGGAGAATTTCTCCATGAGTAAATTAGTTATTCACTTTGTTTATCTTTTCCAAACCTTTCAGGGAGAAGGCAGATCTGAGTTTGCGCATTGTCCTAATGCCTTATGAAGCTGTTGTTTTACGCTGGCTGGCCTAATTGATCAATAAATTTAATTCTATTTTAAATGAATTTAATCAATGTTGCGTTTATTAGTCAATGTGGGGCACTTATAAAGATTAGAGACCCCCTTTTCGGGTTTTCAGGGAAAAATCAGCCCAATGCCGCATGGCCAAACAATAATTGAATAATACTAATACGATTTGAACTTTGAAGTGGTTAGTTACCAAAGTAAATGAAATGAACATAAGTATTTCAAGTAATAAAATTTGAAGGTTAAGAAATATCAAGGCTAATAATTATGTTTTTATTTCAATTATTTATTTATTCAGTTTTCTTAGATATCAAACAGTGCTTAATACAACAGCTTCCTTTGGCATCAACAGCACAGAGTTGGCATAAGTCAAATCGCTGTAAGTAAAATGAGATTAAGTAAAATGCTAAAAAAATAAATCCTTGATCCTTAAACTCACTTCTTGCGACGCACACTCTTGTCATTCACAACAACATACTGTAATTGAGAGGAGATCGAAGTGAAGATTGTGTCCAGATTCACAGACTCCACATCATCATTGATATTTATCACTGTGATGTATGACTTTTGGCCAGCCAGAGAACTAAATTAAATACAATTTAAATGGATTACATAGAGAGAAACAGGTAGATAAAATGGCAATTACTCACCGTTTAAAGGCCAACACATTGGGGCCAATGGCCTGAACTGTAATGTCGCCCTGTTTATAGGTGGGCTCATCTCGCAAAGCTCTCAATTGCTTGTAGATATTCAAATGACTGAGGGCGATGCCTCGTTCCCTCTTTACATTTACCAATTTGTAATCATCGGACAAGGGCAACCAAGTGTTGGAACTGTCAGAGAAGCCAGCGCTTTGTTCATCACTCCATTGGAAAGGAGTGCGAACTGGGTCACGTGTAAGACGTTCGAATTCCTGTTCATTTGACTGGCAAGCCTGAGGATCTACTGTATCCTTCCAGCTGATAAAAACATCTGTCATGCCAATCTCCTCACCCTGGTAATTGACAGAGACTCCCGGAAGACCAAGAACAAGCATATTTGTGGCATCAATGCGATCGGCACCCAAACGAGAACCAATTCTACTCTGATCATGATTACCCACAACCCAATTGGCAACTTGTCCTTCTGGCATATTCTCCAGCCAGTTGTGTATCAGTTCCGAGTACTGATAAGCATCGGAGTTAAAGTTAATATTGGACAACAGTTCAAAATTGAAGGGAATTTGCGATCCATTATGGGTGCCATTGCCATAATATTGCATCAGAACATCCAAAGGAGCGTAGGCCTCGGTAAGAAGGATACGATCATCTCCACCCAATTCCTCATCAATTTCCTCAATTACATCACGAAAGGCATAGACCAACTCAATTGTCTCTGGCTGATTTGTGGTATAGATATGATCCAAATATGCATAATCCTCGGAATCAAGGACTGCCTCATTACGTGGCTCATCGGGCCAGTTGCCATCTTCATCGGCAGCTATTTCATAGACATGAGGGACAGCATCAATGCGAAAGCCATAGGCACCCTTCCGAAGCCAGAAACGGAGCACATCCTTCATGGCTTCAACAACCTTCGGATTGCGGTAGTTTAAATCAGGCTGCTTAGCAAGGAACTGATGCAGATAATAAGCCTGACGACCCTCATGCCATGTCCATTGGGAGCCACGGAATACACTGATCCAATTGTTAGGTGGCTGTCTAATACCATTTACCACCTTTCCAGTATGCCACACATAGAAATCCTTGTACTCCTCTTCACCAGCTGCCGAACGTATAAACCAATCGCATTCATCACTTGTATGATTGGGCACAAAGTCCAAAATGATTTTGATATCCAATTCTTTGGCACGAGCCAGCAAAGCTTCAAAGTCCTCCATTGTACCAAAGAGAGCATCAATTTCCGTTAAATTGGCCACATCATAACCAAAATCCGCCATGGGCGAAGTAAAAATTGGAGATAACCAAGTGGCAGTAATCCCGATTTCTTTTAGATAAGCCAACTGTTGTGTAATGCCTATAAAAATTCACAAAAATTGATGAATCACTTAATCGATCAATTAAACAGAGATCTTACCATTAAGATCACCAATACCATCGCCATCGCTGTCTTTAAAGGACCTAGGATAGATCTGATAGAATTGTGCTGTGCGCCACCAACCCTTTTCGGCCAATGTCTGGGGTAGTGTTAATCCCAGGACACAGCAAAGCGTTAAAATCTTTGCTAAAGCACCCATATTAACTGTAGCACAACGATTGACAAACTGGTTACCAACTTCTATATACCAATCCTATACTATTGAGCTCGGGGCACAGATAAGTTAAGGTCGTGATAAGCCCAACAATATAGCTCCACTTTTGATTAACTGACATATTTATGACCCCTTTCTGGGTCTACCAATACCTAATACAAAAATTGCTTTCATGTTTTTGATATTTGTCAGAGTCATTTTTTTCTTTTTTTTATTCGTTTCATGCTTTTGGTATTTACGATACTTGTTTTCACGTTCAAAGATCTTGAGACAGATTGCCAGTAAAATGTATTTAAGTTGCATTTGAGTTATGGCCATATTGGCCATATCTTATCTGCTATACAACAAATAAAATTTTGTGTTTATTTTGTGCAAAATGAATAGTTTATAGTCTAAAATCGATGGGGGGTATTTAAAATAGAATAATATCGGTGATTCCCCAAATCTCAAGGTTGCGATAAGAGATCAACCATATGGTAATCCAATCGAACAATATTTGATTTATGTAAATTGGTTGAATAAAATATGAAGGTCCTTACACAACATTCTTTAAATTTTCGAATTGTTTTTATTCTTCTGCTCACTCACAGGGGGTTATTTTTGTTTGACACTTGAAATGATAAGGGCTAATTCCAATTAGTTTATAACATTGACTCTATCTTTGAGTTTGGGCAGCTGTTCATATATAAAACAGTTTAGAAAAACCGAAACAGTTAACAGTTAACAATGGCCACTTGGTCTAGCAAAATCTTTTTACTCTTCGTTGGCCTTTTGGCCGTTGAAGCCTCTGCCCCATGGTGGAAGACAGCCTCGTTCTATCAAATTTATCCACGATCCTTTAAGGATACCGATGGAGATGGTGTCGGTGATCTGAATGGTGTAACCGAAAAACTAGAATATCTTAAAGAAATTGGTGTAACAGCCACATGGTTGTCACCCTTCCTTAGATCACCAATGGCTGATTTTGGATATGATATTTCCGATTTCAAAGATGTTGATCCTCTTTTCGGTACAATGGAGGACTTTGAGAATATGGTTGCACGTGCTAAGGAATTGAATGTGAAAATTATTTTGGACTTTGTACCCAATCATTCGAGTGATGAATGCGATTGGTTTATACGTTCCGCTAATGGTGAGGAAAAATACAAGGATTACTATATCTGGCATCCTGGATTCTTGGAGGATGGCGTTCGTCGTCCACCAACTAATTGGGTTAGTGTATTCCGTGGATCCGCTTGGGAATGGCATGAAGGTCGCCAGGAATACTATCTACATCAATTCCATAAGAAGCAACCTGATTTCAATTTCCGTAATCCCGTTGTTCGTGAGGAAATGAATGACGTCCTTCGATTTTGGTTAGCTAAGGGTGTCGATGGTTTCCGTGTGGATGCCATTTATCATGCCTTCGAGATTGAGGCCGATGAGAATGGTAATTATCCTGATGAGCCACGTAATGACTGGACCAATGATCCAGATGAATATGGTTATACACATAAAATATATACTGTGGATCAACCAGAGACTCCCCACTTGGTGTAAGTTTATATTATCAATATATTTATATAATTCTAATATATTTAATTCTTCTTTAGTTATGAATGGCGTGAAATTTTGGAGAAATTCCAAGCGGATAATGGCGGTGATGAGCGGTAATAGAAAATTTGTTAATCTAAAAAAAAGGAATATTCTATTGTTCTTTTGTATTTGTAGTATTCTTATGGTGGAGACATGGTCCCCCATTGAAATTGTTATGGACTATTATGGCAACTCAACAGCTGATGGTGCTCAGATACCCTTCAATTTCCAGCTGATAAGCAATCTACATTATGATTCCGATGCTTATCACTATGAGTATTTAATTAATAACTGGCTAAATCTAATGCCTGAGGGTAAAAGCGCCAACTGGGTGGTAAGTTGTAATCTATACCAGAAATTAATTGACCCATTCTTATCAATTGTTGGTTATCGCATCAGATTGGCAATCATGACAAAAATCGTGTGGGTTCGCGTTTTGGTGCCGATCGTGTCGATCTATTCAATATACTTTTACTCACATTGCCCGGCTGTAGTATTACCTACAATGGCGAGGAATTGGGTATGCTGGATGGTTATGTTTCCTGGGAGGATACTGTTGATCCTCAAGCTTGTAATGGCTATGAGTCAACCTATATGGATAATTCCCGTGATCCTGCCCGCACTCCCATGCATTGGACAGATGATGCATTGGCTGGTTTCACCACGGGTTCTGAAACCTGGTTGCCGGTCGCCCAGGATTATGCCGAGCGCAATGTGAAGAAGGAACGTGGCGTATCTCTGAGTCATCTCAATGTATTCAAGCGTCTGCAGGAGCTTAGAAAAGAACCTACCATTTCGGAAGGAGCATCTGAGATTAAGGCTGTTAGCGGTTACGTTTTGGCTGTTAAACGGTTTGTTTTTTTCCGTGATTTTAATTCTATTTTTCTTATAATTTTCTTTACTTTCTTATAGTTATTTAAGTGGCAACAATGTCTACATTTCCCTCTTCAATATTTTCGATTCCATTGAGAATGTCAATCTAACGGAGGTTTTTAGCGGCCTTCCTGAGAATTTCCAATATGCCCTGGTAACGGATAAATCCATTAAAAAAGTTGGTGATAATGTGTCTGCTAAAAGTGTTACCCTAATGCCACATGAGTCCATTGTTTTGCGTTCGACAACAACAATTTAATTCTACGAATATGTTAAAATTAAAGTGAATTTATTATAAAGTTAATCATCAGCAATTTTTCCAATGGAACTTAACTTACATTTTGAAAGCCCCAGAAACAAATTGATAAGCAAAGCACTTTGCCGGCTGCTGCGCTGCAGAGAGTAAAACTGAGAGTCGAAGAGGGAGATCGTAAAAAGCAATAAACTTGTAAATAAAATGAGATAATATAGAGATCGGTTTAACGTCAGTGACGTCATAAATGCTAGCGAGAGGGAGAGCGAAATTAACTGCTTGTTTAGCCGGCAAAATTTGATGACGTAATTTGTTATGGATTTGGAAGTTGCTCTTTGTATCTGTTGACTTTGTGTCTTGAACAGTTTTGCTTTGCTCTCTTGCGACTAAAAATAAAATATATATGTACCTATGCATTTATACGTGGGTGGTTTGAAGTATTTCTCAATATGAAACCTTTAGTACAATAGTATGGAGTACAAAGATTATTGAGCTATAACATTCGCAGTTTAATAAACTTTTCTTAGCACACTTTTAATAAGTATTATATGTATTGGAAATTAGAAGGTTTGATTTCATTATATTAGTATCAGAGAGAAAGCTTTTCTTTTGCAAAACTTTTGAAGCTGCCCTCACATACACTCGCTCACTTTCTCTCTCTCTCTGTCTCTCTATGTGGGGGTCTCTCAACTGTATATTTATATAAACCCCATAAAATTTGCAGTTGATCGCTATATGTGAGTCGCAGTCGCTTTTGTTTGTTTGCTGTAAAAAGTGCTCAGTATGTCGGCGATGTTACCTTTTCTTGGGTTTCTTCTACTACAATGTTTTGCTTTAAGCCTGGCTTCAACATATCCCAATTACCATGCAGAATTCAATGATAGCGAGGAGAAACCTTCAGATACCCTTAAATGGTGGCAAATGGGAGCCTTTTATCAAATTTATCCAAGGTCTTTCAAAGACAGCAACGGTGACGGCGTGGGGGATTTAAATGGTGAGATATTTAAATTTTAAACAATTACTATAAGTGTGAGTGCAATGGAAGATAACTATAACTAAATACAATTGCAGGCATTACAATGAATTTACAATATCTTAAGGAATTGGGGATTACAGCCACCTGGTTATCGCCAATTTTTACCTCACCCATGGCTGATTTTGGCTATGATATAGCTAACTTTACCGAAATTGCATCAATTTTTGGCACAATGACTGACTTTGAGCATTTAATGGAAAAAGCCAAGGAGTTGGATATTAAAATAATTTTGGACTTTGTGCCAAATCATTCGAGTGATGAATGCGATTGGTTTAAACGTTCGGCAGCTGGTGAAGAGGAGTACAAGGATTTCTATGTATGGCATCCAGGACGCATTGTGAATGGTGCTCGACAACCGCCTAGCAATTGGATAAGTGTATTCCGTGGTTCCGCATGGGAATGGCACGATAAACGCAAAGAATATTATTTGCATCAGTTTGTTAAAAAACAACCAGATCTTAATTACCGCAATCCCAAAGTTCGCGAAGCCATGAATGTTAGTTTTGATAAATGTATAAATTTAAATTCGTGACTAATAATTATGATTTCTATTTTTTGCAGAATGTTCTTCGGTTCTGGTTGGCAAAGGGTGTTTCCGGTTTTCGAATTGATGCCGTGCCTCATGTTTTTGAGTTGGGTCCAAATGCACAAAATGAATATCTCGATGAACCTCGCAACGATTGGGACAATGACCCAGCTGATTATGGTTATTTACAGCACATTTATACAGTTGATCAGCCAGAGACCATTGATCTTGTCTACTCTTGGCGTGCAGTGTTGGATGAGTTTCAGCGGGAGAATGGCGGTGAGGAGCGTATCTTAATGGCTGAGACCTATTCACCAATTGAGATTGTAATGAAGTATTATGGCAATGGCACAGCAGAGGGAGCACAATTGCCATTCAATTTTCTACTGATAAGTGAACTAACAAATTCCTCGAATGCCCAAGCCTATGCCATGACAGTGGAGAAATGGTTGCAGTACATGCCGGCAGGAAGAACAGCAAATTGGGTGGTAAGATGGCAGTCCTTTGACATTAAAGAATCCTTTTTCAAATATTTATCTTCATTATATTAGTTGGGCAACCATGACAAACCGAGAGTTGGTTCTCGCCTTGGCTCTGATCGTGTGGACATGTTAAATATGCTCATTACCACATTACCTGGAGCTAGTGTTACCTACCAGGGTGAGGAGCTGGGCATGACAGATGTATGGATCTCATGGAATGATACCGTCGATCCTTCAGCATGTAATACAAATCCGAGTATCTATGAACAGTTTTCACGTGATCCCGAACGCACACCCTTTCAATGGTCCGATGAAAAAGATGCCGGCTTTAGTAATGCAAATAAAACCTGGCTTCCCATTGGCCTAGACTATAAAATGGTCAATGTACAGCAGGAGAAAAAAATCGCTTTGAGTCATTTGAATATTTATAAACAACTTTTGAAGCTAAGAAAAGAATCAAAGACACTGCAACAGGGTTCAACTGAAGTGAAGGCTTTAAACGGTGCAGTATTGGCGGTAAAACGGTAAGAAATTTTAGAGAGAGATTACAATAACATTTTAAATTATTATCTTTATTATTATTACAGTGAATTGCAAAATGAGCAAACTTATATTACCCTCTTGAATATCTATGATGGTGTGGAGACCATCAATTTGGAACAGTTCTTTAGCAATTTGCCCGATCAACTGCAAGTTGCTGTTGTTTCCGGTAGATCCAATCTTAAGGAAGGGTAAGGCTTATCTTATCTTTAGCAGTTTCAAATAATTTACTTTATTTCCTTATTTAGTGACCTTGTGCAAACATCTTTAATTCAACTGCAAGCCAAAGATTCTTTAGTTCTACGTTCTACCTCGAAGTTTTACAGTGGTTACTCATCCAGTGGTCAGAGTCTTCTGCCATGGAGCATTTATCTGGGCCTGGTTCAAGTGGCTCTCTATCTCAGCTATCGCCAAATTCTGACACTCAATTGAATGTTAATTAAATGAATACTTAGAAATAAAGAAAAACACTTAAAGCTTATCGCTACCTGGGTGAGCTATAAAAGACCCAACATGGTGTGAACTGGTCAGTCAGTCATGGCGTGTAAACTGTTGGCAGCGTTTTTAATCTTTGCAGTGCACTGCTCCCTGAGCAGTAGTGCTGCCATCGATCTTGATTTGGAGAGGGCTACCACTACGGAAACTACTAAAGATTGGTGGCAAACCGCCCAATTCTATCAAATATATCCTCGTTCGTTCAAGGATTCGAATGGCGATGGCATTGGTGATCTACAGGGAATTATATCCAAGTTGGACTATCTCAAGGAGATTGGTGTGACGGCCACTTGGTTATCGCCCATTTATACTTCACCCATGGCAGATTTCGGTTATGATATAGCCGATTTTTATGACATTCAGGAAGAGTATGGCACTCTTGATGATTTCGATGAACTCATTGTAGAAGCTAAGAAAAGGAACATTAAAATTATTATGGACTTTGTCCCCAATCATTCAAGTGATGAGAATGTGTGGTTTGAGAAATCAGTGAGACGTGAGAAGGGCTATGAGGATTACTATGTGTGGCACGATGGTTATGTAAATGCCACCACAGGTAAGCGGGAACCTCCATCCAATTGGTTGCAGGCTTTCCGTGGCAGTGCCTGGGAATGGAATGATCAACGTCAGCAATATTATCT
This sequence comes from Drosophila emarginata, assembly GCA_037075365.1. Taxonomy (NCBI): domain Eukaryota; kingdom Metazoa; phylum Arthropoda; class Insecta; order Diptera; family Drosophilidae; genus Drosophila; species Drosophila emarginata. The sequence continues at coordinate 4,676,429 of JBAMCD010000260.1, read as the reverse complement.
CCATCAATTTGCCGTTAAGCAACCCGATTTGAACTATCGCAATCCCGCCGTTGTGGCCCAAATGAAGCGTGTCCTAACCTATTGGTTGGACCGTGGTGTGGCTGGTTTCCGTATCGATGCTGTGCCCTGGTGTTTTGAGGTCTTACCCGATGCCGATGGTCGGTATCCAGATGAACCACTGAGCGGTTATACAGATGATCCAGAAGATTCTTCATATTTGAAACATATTTACACTCAGGATTTGAGAGAAACCGTAGAAATGGTCTATCAGTGGCGAACCCTAATGGATGACTATCAGAGGATACATGGTGGCGATACACGTATTATTATGGTGGAAACTTATTCAGGTCTGGATTATGTTATGGAATTCTATGGCAATCGGACAACCAAAGGAGCTCAGATTCCATTCAATTTTCAGTTCATCGTTGGTGGAAATGGTGATAAGAATAATAAGGAATTGAATGCAGCGGGTTTTGTAAAGATCATCAACAGTTGGCTGGGACAGATGCCTTCCTACCAGACCGCCAATTGGGTGGTAAGTTTGCGGAATGATCTATCAATATATCATTTCAATTTTTAACCCATTTCTAGATGGGCAATCATGATCAGCGTCGTGTGGGCAGTCGATATGGTGAAGATCGCATCGATCTAATGAATATGCTGCAAATGTTCCTACCTGGTATCAGTATTACCTATCAAGGTGAAGAATTGGGTATGACTGATCTGGAGATTAGTTGGGAGGATAGTCGCGATCCGGCTGCCTGCAATTCAAATTCTGACATTTATCAACAATTTACCCGTGATCCTGCCAGAACACCCTTCCAATGGAGCGCTGAAGCAAATGCTGGCTTCTCCACCACAAGCAACACTTGGTTGCCCATCAATCCCAACTATGTGACACTAAATGCGGCAGTTGAAAACTCAACTAGTCCAAGTCATTTGAGTTTCTATAAACAATTGGTACAGTTACGTCAAAGCAAGACTTTGCAAAATGGTGAAACCCGATATGCAAATGTGGGTGACAATGTTCTGGCCATCAAGAGATCGCTATCCGGTGAATCGAGCTATATTCTAGTGGCTAATGTATTATCCAACAAGGTAGAAAATATAAATGTGGCTAGTTCACTGTATGCCACAGGTAGTTATACAATTAAATTGGCTAACCCAGAAGCCAAGGCCACTGAGGGGTAAGTTGAGAAGAAAGATTTTTGGAATTTCTCTATTTATTTTTATTTTATTTTGCAGTGGAAGTGTTAACCTAAGCAGCCTGACATTGGAGCCATATGGGGCCTTGATTTTGCAATCTGTTTAATATATATACATACATATGTATATTTGTTATTCAATATATGTACATATGCCTTATCATAAGTTGTGAAAGCAAAAAAAAAATATATATATATATAGAATCATAAGTCATTGGCCATAACCAAAAGACGACATTGGAAAACTTTTCAATTTAAAGGTCGCGTGCTTGGGCCACAACTTATTATAAATTATTAAGGGAACTTTGTCTGCCTCAAGTACGAGGGCTCACCGAGCGAAAAGAAATTCCATTAGACGTGATTGATAAGACACACAAATCACGCATACGCCAGGAGGACCTTACACCATTTGAGTATGAGTGTTGAGAGAGCATGGTCTAAGATTGTGGCATGGGGCAGGTGGGCAACATTGCTTCGTTGTAGTTGCCTTAGCATGATGCGGTAGCTTTTTAATTTACTCATAAAAAATGAAGTGAAATTATTATGAGTTTTAACCTAAGGGCTATTTTCATGCTCCTCAACAAAGTGTGTGTGTGTGTGTGCGTTGGCATGCAGGAGAAGAAAAAAAAAAAAAAAGAAAACGAAATATTTTTTCCATGTTAACTTGAATGCCAGCTAGAAGGGATAATGTCGAGTTTAAATTTCAAATTTCCAATTCACTTTGCGGAGGAAAGAACTTTAACTAATTGACAGTCTTAACTTTTGATTTAAACAAATCGCAAACAACACTTAAGGCAATCACTTTCGACTGATGATCTTTTCTAGCAAATAGTCTCTCTAATCTAAGCTTCAGCATTTGCTATCATCATCAACATCATCATTATCATAATCAACGTTAGGCTTATTATCATTGCCCCACATTTTATGGTAGAGGAATGGCAATTGGTTGCCCATCAGCATGTTCTTTCTGGCGTTAACTGTCAACACCACCTTTTAACTCTGGACCCGGCCATTTCTACTGGTTTGAACGTGAGCTACATTTGAAATTAGTCGGCCAATCCTTTTTTTGATTTTTTTTTTTTCTTTTAGCTTTCAGTTATGAGCTATATGCTGCTGGTACATTGCAATTAATGAGACCCAAGCGATTAAAAGGGAACAACTTTTCGGACTGTTTGACACGTGCCAAATCAGAGGGCAAATACCGTAGTTCGTTAGGGTTAGCGGCTACTGACTATTTCTGACTACTTTTCAACTAGATCAAAAACTGAAATATTACTCATCCGCACAGGTATCCCATGCATACACACATACATACATAGCAGATAGCAGCAAAAATTAATATGCGAACCTTGTTCGACATTTTAGTAAATGCGTTGAGGCTTTCCTCTTCCTGCCACATGCTCTTTACAGATTACTAACTTAATGCGTTTCACACACAAAAAAAAAAGACAAAAAAAAAACTTTTGCGAAACTTTCTAACGTAAATCTGCGCAAATCATCTTAAATGTAATGCGCCTTATTCTTCTGAGTATGTTTTCCTTTTCTTCTTGGTTCGGTTTATTTTTTTCTTTTTTTTGTTAAGGGGAAATTAACTTCATTATCTTGGACGAACCACCAGTTCATGCTAAGGTTCAGACTGAGGCAGAGGCACCTGACTGTTTTCTTGCGGTTTTCATTTTCGCATTTCATTTCATTCATTGAGTTATTTTTTTTTTTTAGGGTTTCTGGTCACGTGCTTTGCGGGGTAAAGTGCCTTAGTCTGTGACCTTTTTAATGGGCTGGCGGGTCACGCAGCCATTTACACAATTCTCCTTCTTATTCAGATGGCTAATTTTTGTTCTCATGGACAACACAAAAATAAAAGAAAAAAAAATGAAATAAATCGAATGAGTTGTAAACAAAATATAAACATTTTAATGTAAAATTTAAAAAAAAATTCACCCATTAAATTCATGGTAATTCCAAAAAAGAAGAAGTTAACATACTCAAAGCACTTAAGAAGTTGCGTAAACGTTTATTGCCATCAAAATGATTTTCAACAATTTGAGATTGTGGCAATTTCAAGTTGCAAGAATCTTTCCTCGATGGGAAATAAAAGCCATAGGTGGGTTGAGTTGGTTGTTGGGGAAGGGCTGTGTAATATGCTTGCCAATTACCATGTGTAAACGCAATTTAATTATTTATAGCGTAATTGAAGTTTTTCATTCGGTGCGGCAGTCCATATACACTCATACAAACATACATATATATTCATGTATGTAAATGTAAATGGGAGAGAGGGTAGCTGCAAAAGTATACATAGATCTAGTATTCCTGTATTCTAATATATTTTGTGGATGTGCTGAAACAACTCTCTTTGCTTTTAAACTTCAAAGGTAGACCAAAAGGACGTGAGGAGAAGACAATTCCCAGTCCCAAAATCGCATTTCGGTTCGCTTTCAGTTTTGTATGTTGTACATGATGGAGGCCTAGTCCCCCTGGTCTATGTCTGTGTTGACTTTACGTTACTCATACTTTGCCTTTCGGTTGCCCCATTCCTTGACTTTCTCATGTTGTTTCTTTATATTTTTTTATTTTTATTCCCTGCTTGACTTTAATTTGTGTGTAAACACTTTAAATGTCGACCCACTTGAGCTTATCTCTCTCACATACTGAGAGGTTTGTTTGTTGTTATTTTATTTATTTATGCAAGCCACGGCATATTTGCTTTTGAGCTGAGAAAGAATTTTTAGCAGGAAGTGTATTCTTTGGTTAACAAAGTTCTTACTCCGAGCTAAGTACCAGAGCCTCGCCAGCTGCTAAACTTAGGCCGGTTACCTCAAACAGTGAACTGAGTAATGCAAGAAAAGAGTTTCTTCAGTAAAAATATTCTAAACATTATATGTATAAGGTGAAAAACTTACTTTATGGCCTTGCTTGAGTTTAGACTGCGAATTTTCAGTGTAAGATGTGTGGGTAAAGTCTTATCAAAGTCATATAGATCCACGGTAATACCTTTGGTCCCAAAATTGGCCAAGTAAATAAAAGTATGTGAACCAGAAAGAGAGCTGTAACCCGAAGGAGACACTTAAGTATTCTTTTAACATATAAGAAGGTTCTTTATCTTACCGTTTCACCACAAAAACTTGCGCACTCACTACACCATATTTGGTGACCCCGTTCTGCAGGGTTGGCGAGGTTTTTCTCAACTCTATCAGAGATTTGTAAGTCTTGAGATGTGAACGTGTTGCTGTTTCTTCTGTTTCCACATTAAGTGTCTTATATTCCTCGGCCAAGGGTAACCAAGTTTTTTCAGCGGTAGAGAATCCTGCATTTGTACCACTTGTCCACTGAAAGGGAGTTCGCGAAGGATCTCGTGTGAATTTTTCATAAATATCCTCGTTCGAGTTACAGGCAGCCGGATCTTGGGTATCCTCCCAGCTAATTATCCCATCGATCATACCTAATTCTTCACCCTGATAGGTAACACTGGCTCCGGGTAAGATCATCACCAACATATTCATGGCATCTGCATTGGCCACACCATAGCGACTTGCAGCCCTTCGCTGATCATGATTGCCAATCACCCAATTGGCTGTACGTCCCGATGGTAAATTTGACATCCAACTATCCACTGCGGTCTTTATCGAATTCGCCGAAACGCCTAGGCTGGCCACTACAGTGATCAAGTTAAAGTTGAAGGGCAGATGAGCGCCTTCAACTGATCGATTACCGTAAAACTGCATGGTGTACGCTGGAGGAGCATAGGTCTCGATGAGCAAGACCCTTGTGTCTCCACCATGAATCCTCTGATAATCATCCATTACCGTACGCCATTGATAGGCCATGTCGATGGTCTCTGGTAGATTTTCGATAAGATCGCTTTTCAAATAACTGCGATCTTGATCATCATCAGTAAGTCCACTTAGTTCCTCATCTGCATATTGACCGTTTTCATCGGTTTCTATTTCGAACAGAACTGGAACTGCGTCACAACGAAAGCCAGCCACTCCCAGATCCAACCAATAGCGAAGGACACGTTTCATTTGCTCCACGACCAAAGGATTACGATAATTAAGATCTGCCTGCTGGACAGCAAATTGATGAAGGTAATACTGTTGCCGCTCTTCCCTCCACTCCCAGGCACTGCCACGAAAAGCCTGCAACCAATTCGAAGGAGGTTCCCTCTTACCAGTCTCCGCATTCACTTTACCATCATGCCACACATAGTAATCCTCGTAGCCCTTCTCCCTTTTCACTGATTTCTTGAACCATTCATTTTCATCACTTGAATGATTGGGCACAAAGTCCAGAATTATCTTCAAATCGAGTTCTTTAGCTTTCTTAATCAGAGCACGGAAGTCATCTAATGTTCCATATTCTGGTTGTATATCAAAAAAATCGGATATATCATAACCAAAATCCACCATGGGTGACGTAAAGATGGGTGATAGCCAGGCAGCCGTTACTCCCAAATCTTTGAGATATTCCAATTTACTGGTGATGCCATTTAAATCTCCAATCCCATCGCCATCCGAGTCCATAAAGGAACGGGGATAGATCTGATAAAATTGGGCAGTTTCCCACCAATCTTTTGTGGCAGTTGTTGTCGATGTATCCTGGCAGCCCTGACTTAGTGCCAGTCCGAGTAGAAATGTGGCTAGTAATTGCCTTCGTTGCATTTCAATAACTAATTATGGAAATCGGATTGTGTATTGGGGTTTTTATATGATTTTCGTTCAATCAGCCTTGACTGGGATTTAATGATAACAAAAGTGGAAACTTTACTTGGTCAGCACTTAAAAGAAGTCCACTTCATGTAGAATACAACTTTTTACCCTTAAAAACATAATGATTTAATATCTTATCAAGTGACTTATCTTGCCAAATGCCACTTCACTACCAATTCCTATAAAAGTAGGTCCCAACACCCAATATGTGCGCATTATGGCTTTGATTGCACACCTGGAAGTTCTTTTAACAATTCTTTCCCTGTTTGTCATTGACATTGACCAGGGTCAGGGCTGTCAAGTGGTTACCAATTCTGAAATATCAAAAGATTGGTGGCAAACTGCCCAATTTTATCAAATTTATCCACGGTCATTCAAGGATTCGGATGGTGATGGCATTGGAGATTTAAATGGCATCACCAGTAAATTGGAATATCTTAAAGAAATTGGAATAACAGCTGCCTGGTTATCGCCCATCTTTACCTCACCCATGGTAGATTTCGGTTATGATATCTCCGATTTCTTTGACGTACAACCCGAATATGGAACATTAGACGATTTCCGTGCTCTGATTAAGAAAGCCAAAGAACTCGATTTAAAGATAATTCTAGATTTTGTGCCCAATCACTCAAGTGATGAAAATGAATGGTTCAAGAAATCAGTGAAAAGGGAGAAGGGCTACGAGGATTACTATGTGTGGCATGATGGTAAAGTGAATGCGGAAACTGGTAAGAGGGAACCACCCACCAATTGGTTACAATATTTTCGCGGTAGTGCCTGGCAATGGAACGAGGAACGCCAGCAATATTATCTACATCAATTTACTGTTCAGCAGCCTGATCTCAATTATCGCAATCCTTTGGTGGTGGCTCAAATGAAACGTGTTCTCAAATATTGGCTAGATGAAGGTGTCTCCGGTTTTCGTTGTGATGCACTGCCTCCCCTTTTTGAGGTAGTGGCCGATGCCCAGGGACAATATCCCGATGAGGAGAAGAGCGGAGTAACAGACGATCCTGACGATAGAGATTCGTTGACCTTGACTTACATAGAGAATCAACCGGAGACTATTGATATGGTTTATCAGTGGCGCACAGTCTTAGATGACCATAAGAGGATTTTCGGTGGCGATTCGAGTATATTAATGATTGAGACTTATGCCCCAGCCTGGTTTACCATGCAATTCTATGGTAATCGTTCTGTGGATGGTGCTCAATTGCCCTTTAATTTTAATCTGATAACTGTAATGGAAAAGAGCGGTTTAAGTGCCAAGAATGTGCAAGAGGCCATCGATTTGTGGTTACAGAATATGCCAGCGGGACGCACAGCCAATTGGGTGGTAAGTAGAAGTTCATTAAAATTGATTTAGTATATGGAAATTCCATTTTATTTTAGTTGGGCAATCATGATAAACGTCGAGCGGCTAGTCGTTATGGTCAGGAACATATTGATGCCATGAATATGCTGATTATGATCTTACCTGGAGCCAGTGTGACCTACCAAGGCGAGGAATTGGGCATGACAGATGGTTTTATCAGTTGGGAGGATACTGTAGATCCCTGGGGCTGCAATGCAGGTCAAGAAAATTTTGAAACCTTTACCAGAGATCCGGCACGAACCCCCTTCCAATGGACAGGTGGTACCAATGCTGGCTTCACAGAGGGAGCAGCCACTTGGTTACCCTTGGCCGATGATTATAAGACAATTAATGTGGAAACAGAGTCACAGGCTGAACACTCTCATCTAAAGATTTACAAGTCTTTGATTTCGCTTAGAAAAACATCGGAAACTTTAAAGAATGGTTCAACCAAATATCAAACACTAAATGAGGATAGTTTTGTAATCAAAAGGTGAGTTTAGAAAATGGTTTTAAAACAGATAAATACTTACACGGTTTTTTTTAATATTTTGTAGGAGTCTAGCGAATTCCGCTTCTATAATCTATGTGGCCAACTTTGGTAAAACAGAGCTCACTTTAAATTTGAAAGAATTTGACAAGAATCTACCTGATAGCCTAAAGTTACTCATACGCAGTGTGGACTCTACCAAAACTGATGGGTAAATTAAGCAAAATATAAAAATGTTTTAACCTTATTTACTCTTTTATATTCCAGAACACTTTATGATTCAAAAGCATTAAGTTTGCAACCTGGAGAAGCATTAGTTTTATCCACTGAATAAGATGATTTTTATTTAAATAATTTTTTTTAATCAATTTTATTTTATTCGTAAATAGATTGCCACCTAACAACATTTAGTATTGTTTAACTATAATCAATATTATTATTATATGTATATATGCATTTGGAATTTGTTTTGGAATTTTTTTCTGTATTGTATTTGTAATATTGGCTGTCAATTAATTAATGGCATTTCACATTTATTTACACTTACACTTAAAAAAACACACATACACCAACGGGAATATATATGTTTCGCTAATTTGGCTTGACTTTTGGTTATTTGGTTTTTCGATTTCAATTTCTTTTACCCATATCCATAACACAATTTTGTTTAGATGGTGAAACAGTTAAGCAATTATGTAAAAATGCTAAACATTATACACTGGAAATTATCTAACAATTATAACTATAGATTTCCAACTAACTATATACACTTAGAACAATTTTTATTAGTTTTAGTTAAGCAATTAAATTTATTATGTTGCTGGGCTCAAACAACACAATAAATGCAATTGCATTTAATTATTATAATCAAATTGAATTGAGGCCGCCATATTGCAAGAATAATTTATTCAATTTTGAAATCATTTTATCTATTGCAATATAGCCACGCCTCCTTTCTGTACATTTAAATTTCTTTTTTTTCTTTTGGTTTGTTTTATATAAATTCCCTCAAGTGCTACAGTAATTTTAGATTTTCTTCACTTAATTTCTAGATAGTAGTAGTTAAGTAAACACATTTTTGAAATTATATCACATACGTCTTTTTTATTTTTTTTTTTTTTATCTGTTTCAACGACAAGCATAAAGTTTTCAATATTTAAGATCATTTTTCTGTATTTTATTTTTTTTTGGTATTTGCTATGCCTAGATAATAGTTTTTATTTATTAATATAAATATATATGTATGTATATATATATGGAAAGTGGCTGACAAATTGTTTAACTTAAAATCTAGAGGTGGTCAAAGATAATATTGCCGTTTGCAAGTTATATATCTTTGATCGAACTCTTTAATATTTAATCAAAATCTTTGTATATATACAATATAGTTAGATGGATTAAAATTTGGTATTCACAATTTCTATACTTACGTATGAATATTATTTTTTTTTTTGACTTTTAAGATCATTTAGACGGGTATGGCTGTACGTTTCTTTTGGCTAGTTGTGGTTGTGCCACTGCCATTGCTGCCACCATCACTACGTATGCTATTTTCACCACTACCACCGCCATCTTTCTCTTTCTCTTTCTCCTCTTTCTCCTTATCTTTCTCCCTGTCCTTGTCTCTGTCCTGTTCAAGTTGTTGGCGTTGCTGCTCCTTTAATAGCTGCTGCTGCAATTGTTGTGCGTTTAGCTATAAATTTGTTTGCAACACAGGGCCACGTTGGCTGCCATTGCCATTGGAGATGCCACCACCACTAACACTGCCACTATTGGTGCTTACCACCACCTCAGTGGCATCTACTTCTGCTGTTGTTGCTGCTGCTGTTGTTGTTGCTGTTGGTGTTGCTGCTGTACCTGGAGGACTGCAGGCTATATGATTGTTAGTTGATACCACAATAACTTGTGTCTGTGCTTGGGCCTGTCCATGTTGTTGTTGATTAATTTTATTATTATTTGCCACCACTTTTTCCAAATCATCTGTAACAACATCTGTAGCCACACCACCATTATTGGTTGTGGGCGTGGCTGTTGTTGTATTATTTGGCACATACTGATCCGCATAGGGTATTTGATTATAAGCATTACTATCCAATGATGTAAATATGCTTGATATGGTAATAGTTTGTGTGGCCATTTCGCATAGCTTTTTTGTCTTTAAAGAGTTTTCTAAATAACAATGAAAATTATAAGAATTTTCCCATACCCATTAGCCAAAGATAATATTTAACTACCTGTATTTGTGGGTGTGATATGTTTTTGAATTTTCTCCTCCTGGGCACAAGTGGCTGCTGTTACAACAGCAGCCGCCATCATCGATGATGGACCTGTTCCAGCTGTCCGATGCATGTTGCCATAACGCGGGGGCATCATACTCTGACGTACATTACGCTCCGGGCGTACAAGTATAATGTAGAGCTGCAAACAAATTAAATTTAAAATTACTTCATTTAACATTTTATTCAAATTTGTTTCGTATTGCAAGCCATTGGTCTTTAAGTTAACTCCCTTCTTTTTTTTCTCTAGTACTCTGCCTGTTGACGTGGAAAATATGAAGCAATAAATTAGCCACCCAGCGACTATTATTAAATGTCAAAACAAACTACCTTCAACTGTTCCAGAACACAAGTCTAAGTTAGCCTCAACCATGCTATCAGATGTCACATAATGCACAGTTAGTCTTGGCGGCACACACACAGACATACACACACAGACATATATCGTACCACTTTTGGGCCATAAAATTGCAATTTACAATTGCTATAGTAGAAAACAACAACAAATACAATATAGGAATAGTATAAACCACAGGGGGCACAACCCAGAACTAGTTAGTTGGCCACTGTAAATGGATGTTCACTGTACCTACATACCTATACTAAAATGGCAACAAACTAGAAGTCAAACGAGTGGCCATAAAGGTGGCAACAGCCACGCCTCCTCTGACAATGTATAAAACAAATAAAACAAGCAAAACCCAAAGCAAAGAAAACCAAGTTAAGGAAAAAGAAAATAAAAAACAAAAAAGAAAAAAAACATAGCGAAAGAGAGTGAAAAAAACAACGGTAAACCAAGTCGGAGAGCAAGTTTCGTTTCCGTTTCCTTAACGCTCGACAACCTAGACACGGACCTGATGCCTTGCTTCTTGTTTTTATTTGATACCCTTAAAAAAGGAGGTATATTATATATGATCACAAATTAGCAAGGCAAGGAAAGAAACATTGTTTAGTATGAAATATATATACTTGATACATTTATCTGTTTAAAAGTCAAACTAATTCGGAGTTTAAAGATCAAATTTGAAAAATTTTGTTACTTTAAAAATCTATCTTTTTTCTTTAGATATTGCTACTAAAGTTAGTTTGTAGTACTTATATATATTTATATATATTTCTGTCAAATTTCATTAAAATCTGTGGACTAAACCATATAGTAACCATAGAAGAATCTCTGCCTCTCTCTGGGACCAAGGGTAAACAAACTTCGGCACATTCGCAATTAGTTCTTCTTTTTTGTGTTTTTATTTTTTTTCTTCTTTTTTATGCCTCTGTTTGGCTCTTTTGTCGCCTTGTTTCCCTTGTTTAGTTGCTTGTTTGTTTGCAAATAGCAGAAACAATAACAAACGGCAGCAAATGGCTGGCAAACAAGCAAAGGACCAAAAGCGAAAAACGGAAATGATTGTCCATTGACGTAACTCAACGCAATGCAACGCAATAGAATGGCCTAACGTAACGTAAGCAATTAAACGGGCAAGTTGTGTCAGTGGCCCCCTTTTTTTTTGGACTAATACTTAATTACTGACCAAAATTGGGAAATTGCTAATGACACTTTCGACTTGGACATGGACTTGGAGGCGTAGACACGCGCACTGTGAGTAATGGGTGGCATAAAATTGGATTGCCAGCTGATAAGTCAATGACTTCCATCTAAATTAATGGTAAAAGTATAGCGGAAATGAATGGAAAATTTTTTGACATTTGAAAAAAATTGATATAGCTTATTTGGTCAACTGTAATTATAGATTGTGTACAAAAGAATTGTTTATCAATAAAAGCATAAATATATTTTTCAAACTTTGGTTTCTAACATAGTAGAGGAAAATTGTTTTTTGGTTGATCAACAATCATTTATGAACAGCTAAATATTTGAATTGTTAGAGAAGAAAGTCTTTGATATATATTTTGCAGACTGACTAACTATGTATAATTTTAACTAGAAATTAGTTCTTAAAGTATTGAAGATTTACTACACTTTAAGGAAGATATATGTATACGATGAAGAGCATTTATTATATTCAACTGACTTGAAACTGTTTATTTCTGTGTGAAACATAGTCGACTTGCAGTACTTTTACTTTACATATATAAGATATTGTCTGATAAAATATTAATTAAAAATAGACAAGCCGAATTCGGAATTAAGAAATGTTAAAATTGATGTTTTCAATAATATGTATATTTGTAAATTTTATAAGTATGTATTATACCAAAGAAAGTTGTTAACTTTTTAGAACTTAATTTCATTAATAATTTTGGTTTATTTTCAGTTGAAATATTCTAATATGTAAGATTAGATAATTAATTAATATTCATAAAGAAAGCTTAATGGAAATATGGATGGAAATATTAAAAATTTAATTCAGTAATTTTTGTTTTACGCCACTAAATCGAAATTATGAGGAATCAAATTTAAAAAGAAATATTTTTTAATTCATCCTGATTCGATTTGCTGTACGATATACTTTAATATATATGTAAAATAATTGCGCTTCCATTTACTTATTTGTATTAGCAATCGTAAACTTAAAAAGAGCTTAAAAAAGTTTACTTTTCATAAGGTAAGACATCAATTTGTTGCTAAGATGTTCAATATAAATTCTTTCCTTTTGCTTATTCTTTGGCATTAAATTTTGTTACTAATAGCCTAGTTTAAGGATACTTGATTTCTACTTAAGTCTTGAGTCATATAAAATTCTATGGCAACTTTTAGTTGCATATTTTGATATCGTTGACATTAAAGTTTCTTGAATTTTCTTCTTGCAAAGACATCTTTATAACTCTATACCTTTGGGCGTCGTCCAATTAGGTTGCAAGAAGAAAAGTTTTTCCTAAAGGACAACCTCGGCATCTTCGTTTTTTTCTTTTCCAAACCCCTGTAGCATGATGGCCCATAGTCTATAAACATAAATTATAGTCATGGTATGCAGTTTGCTAGCGACTTAATAGCTAATAATGAAGCATTATTTAAAATATTTACTGCAAGGGCATACACACACACACATACACAAAAATAATGGCAGATTGAGAGGACAACAAGGAACAGGACACTTGTCCTTTGCTTGCTGACAATACAACTTTCTTTACTTTACTTCGTTTTCTTTCCTTTTCTTTCACGTTTATTGTTATTTGTCCCTTTAAAGATCAACAACGATTGAATCCTTCAGTAAAGGAAAAGCAGCATTAAATATAATGAATACGAATTCACTTTTGCACCCTCTTTCCGCATTCCCCTTATCTGTTTAACATTTTAATGAAAATCTGTGAGGACCGAACCTGACCCATCAAAAGGAAATTAAGTGATGCGAAATGAGATGCAATTTTTCAAAAGAATGATGGAAAAATATATATATATATATGTATGTTTATATAGGTGTGTATATAAACCGTAAAAATGAAAAAATGACCAAAGTAAAATACGCAATAATTAATCAAAATGAAGCAATTAATGGTGCACGACTGGTCATTAATACTCTGAAATGCGATTGCGGTCTCAGTTTGATGAGGTTTTAACTCTTCAATTCAATCCGATTCGATTTGTTTGCTACTTACCTTGGGAGAGAAAAGACATGCAACTGTTACACTAGCCGACAAACTTATGGTCACTGACATACTGGTAATACGCAATGGTACATGATTGGCTGTGCCAAAGTACAGTGGGACAAATGCCAGCCAAATTACACAGGTGGTGTACATGGTGAAGCCTGTAAAAGAAAGATTCAAATTTAAATTATAAAATATTTGAAAAAATTTTCGTTAAAATAGTTTTTAACTATTATAAATATCACAAAATTGATTAACCTAAATAATAACATATATTCTTAGGATACTTTTTGAGAAATAATTTTTTGTTAAAGTTATAACCTGACCTTTATTCAATTTCATTTTTATACCAGAACTATTTTAGTTTATTGATCCTAAAAAACATATGCAATGGCTTTCCATAGATTGGTTACAGGATCTTGCAATAATCCTGCAAAGACAGGAGTTCTTCGTCTTAGCGTTTAAAACAATACTTCATGTTTCTGTACCTTGACAAAAATTTGACTAATTTTAAAAAAAGTTATACCTTTTCAAGCTCTTATTTAAATCTGGAAAACTATATCATAATTTCCATTTTTAACTATTCGAAATACCATTTTTTCTTTGAAGAACTTTAAAATATTAAGATCTTAATGTAATTTTGTAATACTTTTCAGAAGTCTCAGAATTCAAAAGTCAACAGAATTCACTTCCTTATTCGATATTACTTAATTAGGAAGAATGAACTGTAACCATAATTCAGTATGAATAGTCGTAGAAAAAACTGAAATTACAGTAAACATTTTTTTTTTATAAAAAATTACTTAAAACTTTTGAAAAAGCATTGTTAAATGCTTTATGCCTCGAATTTTTTTTCTTTTACAAAGTAAACAATTTTATTCAAAACTTTAGGGCATAATTATAATAAAGGTAGATAATTACAACTGCAAATGGTCTAATTTGGTATACAATTTATTATGCATTTTATGCCTCATTACATACATAAAAAATCAATATATAAAAAATTTACTTACCAATATGTTTGGACTCATTGAATGCTTCTGGTATCTTTCTGGTTAGAACCGCATAAACAGTGCAGACAACAATCAGAACAATGGGATAGAAAAAGGCAATCATATAGGAGGCATCTATATATGAATCGCAAACAAGCAAATTGTCTTCGCGTGTGGGATAATGATGCATTGCATGTGATGGAGCAATTACCATCCAAACGCCGTTAATGAGTATCTGCAACAGAATCAAAGAGCAGAGATCGTAAAATGCAAAAAAAAAATAAGGAAAAAAATAAAGAAAATAAAATTCTCTATGGTTAGAGCCGCTGTTAAACACGAACAACTCACCTGCACACTGACCAGGCACATACATATAACCAACTGAGATTTAGGACTAATAAATGAAGGCCGTTTGGCCGACTGTTTGCCAGCTTTAAAGATGCGCGCAATGCGGTTCGTTTTAGTCAACAATGCGGCATAGACAACCGTAAAGCAGAAGCCCACAATGAAACTGAAAAAAATGAAGGGCAAAAAGGATGATGAATACCAACATTCTTTTACCATTCCTTGCCACTTTAACACAACTCACCGTTGCATGGCACAAACAATGTTAGTTGGCTTAAGGACCAAGGCAAAGGTTACACCATAGCACATGAATATGCCAGCCAAAAGGATATAACTCAATTCCCTTCCCGAAGCTCTTACAATGGGAGTATCGTTATGCCTGAAAATAAAAAATAAATAAAATAAATTTAGAAACTTTAACCTCAAACTATAAACTATAAACTATAAAACTCAAACCAATTACGAGATATTGAGAAATTTTCACTCCTAAACTTTTAAAGAAAAGTTTTTAATTGCTGCAATAAGTTAGACCCACCTTACGAATACTCCAACAACAAAAAGTGTTATAAAAATGCCTGTTGCACTAAATGCCATGGCACCAATGGCCCAAGCCGATTCGGGACGTAAATAAACCTCAGGTATGGCACGACAATATTGTTTATAGGCATCGGGTAAAGTGCCCAAACGACATACTAAACAGTGAGTCTCATCAATTGGATGACGTATCTGCAATAAGAAAAAAAAACAACAATAATAAGTTAATTGAGAACAAAATTAATTAAATTTTCATAGATGATTTTTCAATGAAAATCACTTTTGTCACGTTACCGGAACTTCAATAAATTAAAACTTTGATGGCACTTAACACATTTTTTTGCACCTTTTTCTTTTTGTTTAAGTTTCGTTTTGTTTTTCCCCATTCTCGTTACAGTAGTTTAGCCATTTTTCATTTGCTTTACTTTTACAATAATACACTACATTACATTTCAATCAATGCGAAAAGCTTTGCAAATAAATTACGGAATTTTCCACCAGAACTTTCTTTGACCTGCCCCCCCCCTTCCATTCATTATGCCATTTCATAGCATTCCACTTAAACTCAAATCAGAGCGAACAGCTGAATGGCAAATGCATTTTGCAGTTCTTTTTGTTAAATAGTGATGGGGGAGGGGGGTCAGAAATAAAAGGGTGAATAGTTTGAAAATTGCTGGGGTTGGTTAAGTTACGGTATATATGTATAAAGTTTCACTTACTTGATAAGTTGTACAATTGAAACAGTGCCAACAGCAGCTTTCACCCTCAACATATTTCTTGGCCTGTCCACGT
This sequence comes from Drosophila emarginata, assembly GCA_037075365.1. NCBI lineage: Eukaryota > Metazoa > Arthropoda > Insecta > Diptera > Drosophilidae > Drosophila > Drosophila emarginata. The sequence goes on along the minus strand of JBAMCD010000260.1, from coordinate 4,660,189 downwards.
TCGCAGGGTAAACTGCAAACAGATTCCGGAGGCTTTGGACTCAACATCTTGAACTTTACCTCTACACAACAAAAACAGATACAGAGAGAGAGAGAGAGAGAGAGAGAATGAAAGAGAAAAGGGAATATTTAAAGGTAAAAATAAAAACATTTATTGATTTCTCATCTACCACTTACCAGACATATTCAGTCGCAGTTCACCTTCATAATATTCACCAACTTTTATCCAACGATATTGTCCTGGTTGTGATTGCTTGAAATGTATGATATTATAACGAGCTGGTCCATCGCCATTGCTATCAAAGCGAAAATGATCACCACTAAGGCCTATATAGAGAGAGAGAGAAAGAGAGAGGGGAAAAAAAACACTTAAAGTTCAATCAGCTTACAGCCTGACGGTCTCTTAGTCAAGGGTCCTTGTCTTGCATATCCTTGCGCTTTTGCTTTATCAGAAAATTGACAATTTACGCGTTCTGTGTGGCAGTCAGTCAGTCAGTGAGTCAATCAGTCAGTCAGTTAGTCAGTTGTTAGGGTCTGGGCCTAGCCTTCTCTTCTCGTTGTAGAAAATTTATTGAATTTCAAATTGAGTTCAATGACGACGACAAGCAAGTCAATTTTCCACTCGAAAGCATGGCCAACGCCACAACGATATGGTGTATCCTCATGGTCCTATTTTCTACATAAATTATTATTTGCCCAGCACTTGCCATCGATAAACTGACAAAAAAAAAAAAAACAAGTAGCGATGAAAAATGTTGCATCTGTGCAAGTATTATTTTTTCTTTTTTTTTTGCCCTTCCGTTATTTCAGACGTTATTTTCCTTGCAACACATATGCCATGCCAACACTTTACTTACCCTCAAATTTAACTTTACGTAAATATTTTAACAAATCTGCGCCCTTGGTCGGTTTCATGGCATCGCATAATGATGGACGATCTCCACATAAATCATGATGCATATCCCTAAAGATTTATGAAAGCAATTAAAAATATATATATTTTTTTCATTTTCGAAATATTTTTACTTGAGGGCATGGGCAAAGGCCATAACTGCATCGCTAACAAATTGTAATTGATCCTCAAAATCGGTATTCTGACGAGATAAACGCTCTTTGGTGGTGCATTGTTTTGTATAATTATTATAGGGAGTACTGGTACTACCAGGATAACGACATTGGAAATGATCTTCCCAGAATTCTAGAAACAGCAAATCATTAAAAATATCTTAAGAATATAATTTAAAATAAAAGTATTGCGCTTACCCACAAACCAGGGATTACGTTGATTATTCTCTACGGTTAGATTAAGAAAATATTCCTCAAATCCGCGTACAGGATTCGCTTGAGGTTGCACTGAAAGAGTTCCTTCCACCTGTAAATGGTAACCTTGTTACAGTTAACTAAATATATTAACTTAATTAATTAACTCTACACACATTTATACATTTATATACATGCACGCACAATTAATTTCAATTAAGTTATAATTCATCATATCCCTAAAAAAAGGACAACCAAAGGGAACTTTTGCTCTATTTTCAGTTGGGCCATCATTTATAAATTTTTCGTACATTTTCTTTTGGGCGTCATGTCATTGTCACGCCTTTTCTATATGTATCATGTATGCCCAGACCTGCCCCGCCCTTTCATGCGATTCATTAATCAAATTTCACTTCGCTCAATTTAAGCTCATAATTTCCGGCTAGCCAATGATGATGTTTTTGCAAGGAAATATCATTAATTTAATACCAAAGAAAACAAAAAAAAAAAAATAGTCTCTACTTGCCTCTGGCTCATAGTCATCGGAGACTAGATTCCTGGCACTCCAACCATCTGAACCTATCCAGGAGAAGGCGCCTGTTGCATTGGCTCTCCGTACGGCTCTCATCACTTGTCGCACTTCCTGATCGGAACCAAAGATAATGGCACCTGTAATAAATAAACCGCAATTGGTGAAAAGTGAGAAGTAAATTAACATTAATTGCCTTTATTGTGGAATCAGAGAAACCAGTGGATATCTCTTCTGTATATATACAATTGTTGATTGCTATGAAATGTATATAAAATTGCCAATTCAAACATTATTTTTTTTGTGCATTTCCCTGTTGCAATTCAATGCAATTTAAAACGATTTTCTTTTTTGCAATTCAAAATAGCAATCTTTGCCAAACTTAAAATTGAATTTTAAGTTGATTTAAAATACGATATCTTGTATGCATTTCAAATCAATTTAAGCAATATCAAGTGTTGGTTAAATAAACAATGCCAAAAGGAAGCCAAAACAAATCGAATATCTTCTTTCCCTCTTTTTTTTTTATTTTTGTGTTAAATAAAACAATTGAGATGTGTTCGAAAAATAAAAGAGACGAAGAAACGGTCGTCCTTAATTAAATAAACAAGCCCACAGGACAGCAGATGAGAATAGAGAGAATAAAAGGGGGGAAAAGTTGCCTGTCACTTGACCACAAAAAAAAAAGAAGAGAAAAAGAAAGAAAGCAAAATCAAAGCAAAGAATATTTTCTTTTGTCCAGGCCACTTGACTTGCTAATGATTCAGGATGATTTTGTTTTTGAGATTTTGTGGTTTGGTTTCTCTATTAAACGGTATTGTCAGTGGCAGCTAATACTCCATTTTGAAGCACTTTAAATGGTTATATATATATATATATATTTCTATATATATATATAGAAAATATATATGTGTGTGTTTGTGTGTGGTGTATTTGTCACTTCTTATCAGCAGGCACAGTAGCTTTTGAGACATCATTTCCTGAGCCAAGAAAACCCTTCTCTCCATCTAACTCTCTTACTTGCTCTCTCTTTCTCTCGTTCTTTGTTATTATCTCTGTCTATTTTCTCATTTTATTGATTCTGGTCTCCTTTGTGCTTGGCTAAAATGAAACTTAATCAGGCACAGAGCCGAGTTCTTGTTATTTGTTCCTGTTATAGTCCTTGTCAATTCTCTTTCTTTATTCCTGTTTATGAGATGATATTGTTTTCCTGATTTTCACTCAAGTGCAGCATTGAACTTAACTTCGACCAGTTAACAAGGTTCTCGTCATCACTTTATTGTGAACAATTTTGAACAAATGTTATGTGTGATGACAAAAAAAGAACCTCATCGTGTATAAAATGCGCATTACATTCGATTTAGTTGCAAAACATGTTGCAAATGTGGCAGAATATCAAGCGATTTACATACTATACAATGGAGAGAACTAGAAGAAGGGGGAAAAAACAACGACAAAAAAAAAGAAACTCCAAGTCAAACCCCAAGTCAGCTTGGCAAAAGTACGATAAAAAGCAAAAACATGTCAGAGACATTACCCTAACCGATACCGACCCGACCCTGCCTACCCTTTTAAAGTTTATCCCACATGGCAGTTAGCAGTTGGCAGTTGGTACTGCCACTTGCAGGGGCATTATCATTTTTCAGTTAAATGACATACGCACACATATGTATATGTAAAATTTACGAACTTCTCTTGAAAAATACTTTGTCAATTTGATTAATCGCTTTTGAAAAAAAAAAAAAACACAAAAAAAGGCCAAAAATCACAAATCACAATAAAGAAAGATTTCACACTGCCAACGACTGAGAGAAAACCCTTTTTCCTTTCTTTTTTTCTTTTTTACTCTTACAGACGAAATACTTTTTTGCTGATGGCACATTTATGTAAATCAAATCAAATGTCTGGGTGTGTGTGTGTGTGTGCGAGTGTTGTGGGTGTTTATATGGGGGCAAGAGTTCGATTGTTATTGTATATTTTTATTGACCCGGGCCTGCCCGTCTGATTAATGACATGCATAAAAGGTTTAGACGGTAATTATTTTTAATATATATGTATATATATATATATGTATTTTTATGGCAGGCATCAGCTTGCGACTCCTCTTCCCTCTATCCCTTCTTTCCCTTTGTCTGTGTCTCTCTCTCTCTCTCTGTAACTGGCATTTGATTAATATTTTTTCTCAAATCAAATGCAAATAAAAATCGCGCACTCGCGCACGGGAGAAAAAAAAAGAAAGAAAAAAGAGAAGCAGAGAAAAAAAAATTGAAATGAATTCGCCTACGGGCAAAAGTTGAAAGTCAAATTGATTGACATTTTTTGTCGCCCGTGGGGCGTTACACAGGGCGTATGATTGACGCAACAAAAAAGAGAAAAAAAAAACAGCATACAAATAATATGACACACAAAAACGAATAAGATAAGAAGACGGTTTTTATTTTCATTTAGCTTGAAATATTGTTGTCAGTTGTGTTTCTTATGAGAGTTTTTATCTTCAAGCTTGTTTTCTTTTTTTTTATCATGTTCAAAAGTCAGTAAAAGTTTGTCTGCTTGAGTTTAGGATATATTTAAAATTTTTATTTTGTGAAATAAATTTTGTATTCAATTGAAATATGTGTTTCTTTTTGTTGGGTAAATAATTAAGCATTGGAAATATATTCAATTAAGCTAAGTGGCATTTGTTTCCCCTTAACATAGGCTACACTTATTTTGTGTTTATCCTTAACAATTAAACTATGAAATTTGTTGCAATTTATAGAGATTTTATTCCACAAATATGTTTTATCTAGTTAAAGAAAAATTTATGTATTCAAATTTTAAATTACTAATTTTATTTTACTTTAAACTTAGTTACTATTAAAACAATTGAATATACATATATATACAGGCTTTTGTTTTGAAATTATTTTAAATTTAGATAAAAATTTAATTTTATTAATTTTGTTTTAAATTTCAAAAGAATATTACATTCTACCCGTAGCTAACTTCCGGAATTTTCTACCTTTCTAATCGATATGTTAGGAATTTTCATTTGCCATTTTATTTGTGCATTTTATGTTATCCAACATTTATGCATGAACAATTTCAAGCTGTGTAACCGGCCCCCCTCGGCCCTCGTACCGTTTGAAAATAAACCTTGCCCCACTTCATAAATTAGCTGAACGGAGACAACTTTTTAATTTCCTGCTATGGGGGAAAACAATGCAAAATCAAAGACACAAATGCACAGTCAGTAACAGAGAGAGAAGAGATAAAAAAGAGAGTAGTTGGGGATTGTGGAAGCAAATGGGGTAGGTGGGTCGGGGGTGTTATTTTTAAATATGTTCATTTAATTTGTGCAATTTCCGTACTTTCTCGCTGAGTGAGTTTTCGGCGGCTTTTCAGCGTTGACATTTAATTTAAAAACGCATTTTCATTTTGTTTTTCTTACCTCTTGCCCGTGGTTTTGTCAGCAGCTTTTGTACTATATTATCGTATGCAATATCCTCAGCCACTCCCGAATCCTTCACAAGTTTCTCCTTAATGGCAATACAAATGTTATGGCGTGACAGCAAGTCTTCCAGCTCTTCGAATGCCTGCAATGAAACCAAAATAAAATAGCATAAAATGAAAGTGCCAGAGAGTGAATGAAACCAAAGACAAATACATACATATATACGCTATATACAATACATGTATATATATATGTATGTATGTATATATATACATCGAGGGTGAAAGAAAGCCTCAAAGAACAAATATGCAACGAAAACAGAGCAAACAAGTCCAAAAATAATAATATAGTCAAACTGAAGAAAGGGTAAAAAATAGGAAACAACTCAATAACATTTAATTTGTTGGGTAAACAGTTAATGGAGTGATTTAAGGGAAAACAATTTGACTGATTACTAAAAACTAAATTTTACCTTTATGCCATAGTTGCTCTCCTCGTAGATAATCGATACATAACTCCAGCCCATGCGTTTCACAATCTCCACCATGGCCTTCACTTGATAGTGATCGGAGGGTATGGTACGTGAAAAATATTCAAAACGCTGCTTATTGCTAAGCTCTGGACTGGTTGAAAAATAGGAGACCTGCAATATGAAATTTGTACATGAGATAATGATATTAAATATTTTCCATGACTAACTGAAATTGCAACCCAGAGAAGGTAAATGAAGCTTACAGTATGCTTATTTTCATCACATTCACATTAGTTTACCAGTAATAAAATGCAACGAAGGAGAAAAACTATCTCCAAAATGGCAAAGGTAAATGCAAGGGCCAAGAAACGTATGTGTAATAGGACAAAAAATTCAATTTCACGCACAAATTAACAAGACAAAAAGGAGACTGCATGCCATCAAGGACATAAACGTAAAGACAATGACTAGAAAAGAGGCAAAAAGAGAGAAGTAAAGACTGAAAACAAATGCCTGAATACAAGTGTTTAAAGTACTACATGATTTCTAATTAAGTGTCATTATCATTAGGTTGTGCTGTCAACAATTTTCTTTGGAAACTATTTTTCCAGAAACAAAAGGCAGTGACAGAGAGAGACAGAGAGACAGAGAGAATAATGAAATTCTCATGCCCTTTGTTCGAGCAGGAAGTGACCAACAGAAATGTTAGTCATATGAAAAGACTAAATTAAGTTAGAATGAATTGCATAAGGCGTTAAAAGGTTTACGTGAGAATTGATGTAAAATCAAAAAGAAAATCTCCAAGTAATGGAGAGCTTGTGTTCGGTCAATTCATGTATATATTTGGTCCAAAAAATGGCAAAAAATCTTCCAATTCCCTGTAGTTAAGTTTGGCCACAAACAAAACGAAATGCAATCAAATGCTTATGGCTGATTTATGGCCTCTTTTTGGCTTTGTTTTCCCTCAATCTTTCTCGCTCTGTCTCTGGTTATTTTCTTTTTTTTTTTGAGGGGCGTTCTGCATCAAATGGCCGGATATTGAGCATTGCGTGTGCGTTTTATAGCATACTTGCAGTCGCTCTTTTGGTTACTTAGTTATTGTCGCATATTGACTTTTTGGCCCTCACGTAAACCAAGTTGATGCTGCGGCGGCCACTCCATCCACTTCAGTAACATCGACGTGACTTTTCTTCACACATAAACTAGCACACACACACACACACACATCCGCATACCCGGGAGACAGCAAATTCTGTTCCATTATCCTGAACAGGAGGTGCCGCCGTTTTTTTTTTTTTTTTTGCTTTAGTTTTCTGTTTTCTTCTTTTTTCTGTAATACATATTTCGTATATTGCAGCTGCTGCACTTTTGCTGATTTGTTGCCCCTTTTAGTAATTTCAGGTAGCACGTGCTGGCATTTTAACCCTGAACAAATATTCTGCCATTTTGTTCTCCCATCTTGCTTACATATTTTACTCTTATTTTTTTTTTTTTTTTATACGCATTGCAGAATTTTTAATTACAAACTTGAGAAACTTTCGCTTCGGGGTAAACGGGTTAAATGAAATGGAATATATAAACGTAAATTTTGTTGCTATTGTTAATGCTAGTAATTTTGTTTAGTTGATATTGTCAAATCAACATTTACCTGTGGTATGCGAAATAAACGCAACAAATTGGCCACTTGAATGGAGGTCACCGAAGAGGCAGCTCCAACAACACCAGAAATGACTTTCCGTACTTGAGTTTTATTGCAATGATATTCGGCATCGTCTATATTGCTAATGGAGCCTGAAAAGAGAGAGAGAGAGAAAGAAAATGAAAGGATTATAATATAAGCTTGTAGTATGGTTAGAAATATAATAATTTGATGTCTCTTTCAGTTTGATAAAAAATATTTTATACCCAACAACCTTTGGCATTTGATAAGGATGTTATTTCAACAACTTCTGTTGGCATAGTGGACAGTCGAAAGGACTGCCAAAAGCTCTTTAAATATTTAAGACCAACATATGCGTACTCTACAAAAAACTCGAATTGGCATATGTAATTTAAGTATTATTTGGTTCTTGAGTTGGCTTTCTTAAGTTAAATGTTTCCTTTTGTAGTCTAAAATATATTTAAGTATTATGTCAAATTGTTCTAGAATTGATTTTAGATTTTTTAGTTAAGGGTCCTCTTTAATATGATGATTTTTCCATTAACAAACTAAAATATATAAATATTTAAAATATTCCTGTATATTCATTATTTGATAATTTAATAATTTCTTGTAAATCTCAAACCTCTGACAAGAATATATCTTCTTTAATGTCTTTTCATTTGAAAAATCATTTCTTATATTAAAAAAATATTTTTGGAAGCCTGAAAAATGTTGCAATTAATAATATATATTAATATTATATACTTCTGCTTACAGGATACAAATTGTACATATTTAAAATACTTCTACTCCTTGAAAGAAGTGAAAATGTTTGAAAATTAATTTATATTTATTTGGACTTCATACGCATACATTATATATGTATTTAAATCAGGAGCAAAGTAAAGCTATGTAAATCCAGAATAAGCTGAACCCTTTCGAATTTCAATATTTCGCACTTTCTGTAAATTGGAATAATCTCTTTATGTAAGAGTATAAAAACTACAGAATAAGAAACTTTATTTGTGCAATGTATGTTTTCATTTTGACCAAAATGAAAATGGGGAAATTCAGCTAACCCCATTTTGCCATTTCATTTCCCAAGGTTCCGCAAGTAAATTTGTTTGCTTGTTTGCATTTTGACTCTTGTTTTTAATTATGAAAACTTTTGTTTATAATTAAGTAGCTGGTGGAAAATTATTATTTTTTTTTTACTTTTCTTTGTGCACATGTAGTTTAATTTATTCCTTTTTTTTATTTATTATTATGCAAAATTATGGAATAATTTATTAAATTTTCTCTTATCGGTTTTGCATATTTTTTCTATTATAAATTGCATATGGAACAGTTGCTAAATGTTACCAATTTCTCTTTAAGCCAGCTTGCGTGTGTTCCTATGTGGATTTTTGTGACTGTTTGTGGGTGTGTATGTGTGTGTGTGCGGTTGTGTCTGTTTCTGGAAAATTGTTAGGAAACTTAGCAAACCGAAACCCCAAAAACTTAATATTTATGGTATTTTCCACTTTAATTCTGTAAGCTTTGGCATTTCACACGCCTCGTTGACCACAAATGTTTTGGGGTCGTTGTTATTGTTGGTTGTAGGTGGTTGTTGTTGTTGTTTTTGGTGTTATTGTTGTTGTTTTTGGCAGCTGCACTTAAATACAAATTAATTAACTCCATCTAATATACACTGCCTCACTCCTTGCGCACTATTCAATTCAATTGAGGCCTAAACTAGATTATTATGAGCAAGAAAATGTGGTCGGATCGGCAAATGGTGAAGACTCGGGTCATAACTAGTTTACGGCCTTGCCTAATCCTGTCAATATAATTCAGTGACTTGGAAAATTATATTTTTCATACGTCAGTCAGTCAGTCAGTTAGACTGAAAGAGAGGAGAACAAAAACATGGCACGTCGCTCAAATAAATCCTAGCCGCGCACATAAATAATGAAATTATGGAGATTAGAAAGTGTTCAACACACACACACACACACACACAGAGACACACAGGATGCGCAAGGATGCCTCTGTTTATGCCAAAACCAGTGGATTGCTCTGCGCCCAATTGATTATGGATCCGGCTTGTTTACTGATGTCGCCATACAACAATAAGTGAGTGTTGCTCTGTCGGTGTGTGTATGTGTGTGTGTAAGAGCCTTTTGTTACCCCGATAAAAGTAATAAGCGGCATTTTATATACATATCCTTACAGCTTCTACACTGATCTCCTTTTACTCTTAGCTGTCGTCTATTCCATGAAAATAAAATTCAATAAATGTACGTCAAGAACAACCACTTAGCCATTTTTGTCTTGAGGGAATTATGCATCTTGGTAATACCGGCTGCTCATTTTTGGGTATGAGAAATGATATAATTTATTTATTAATTTGGTTTATTAATCAAATGTGGTATACCACAGCTGACAGCAATGAGTTTAAGTGGGAAAACTTTGCCTGGCAGTTGATACTGAAAGTTGGTGTAATTATGCAACCAGAAAGAAGGAAAATTTTTGTATACTTTTCAGTATAAATAATTGCTTTAGCTATTACAAAATGGCTAAAGGAAATAAACAATGCAATATAGCTCACAAATGTATGCACATACTTTTAACCACAAAACAAATGCAACATGCAACAATTTCCCCATTTTCCACTCCTCTAAAAGAGAGGGAGAGAGAAAAATAAACAAAGGGAAAAACAGTTGTGTATAAGCCACAAAATTTACATATAAATATCATTTTGACTTTGGTACATGGGGCGTATGAGTAATGTAAGTAAAATTGTAACTCGTAACTGCATTTACAATTGAAAATGCAATTGCAATTTCGTTTTTAGACTTTTACCTTTTATAAAATCCACAGCCATTTCTAAACCATATGAGTCCTTATCACAATCATCCAAAATGTGGGCACCCAATGTTATATTTGGCAACAGTTTTTCCTCATTAATGCGGTCAATGGTATACAGCATGGCCTCCAATGCCTGTATGCCACCCTGTGGCATAATGGGACCACATGTGATGCTATCCTCACGTGAATGGACCATCATAAGACCACCCAATATTAAATCTCCCTCAACAATTGCCTCTCGCTTGACTGGCCAATGACGTTGCGGTTGACTTGCATAAAGACGATCATGGAGAAAATTTACCGAATCTGGCAAAGAACGAAGAAATTTGCCACTAACATCAGCAATTAGTGGCATTACCATATTGTTATTGTTGGGGGGAAAATGACGGCCACGATGTCGACCCGAACGCGGTGAGGCAGGTGAATTTAAAATTGTCTCAATATTGGCATAACGTTGATAGCTATCCAAATCAAATTGTTGATCATATATACCAAAAGATTGCTGATGTTGCTGTTGTGGCTCGTCCATTAGATAATCAGTTGATGATGGCTGTTGTTGTTGCTCGCGTTGCTGTTGTTGGTATTGCCAGGATTGTTTGCCCATTTGCTGTTGTTGCTCCTCCAATTTCAATTGCTCATAATGACTGAGCACTTGATTGTGTTTATCTCGTTGTTGTTGTTGCTTTCTTTGATGATGGTGTAAATGATGATGATAATGATGCTGATGATGATGTTGTTGCTGTTGCTGATGACGTCGCAATCGCAAAAAGATGCTAGCTGTTGTTTGTTGTTCAATATCATCATGATATCCTGCTGCTGGAACTGCTGCTCCTTCAGTTTCCTCTGATATATCACCAATCACAGCATTGTCCTGTTCATCAGCAACATTTATTATTGCTGCTGCTGCTGCTGCTACTGTTGTTGCTGTTGCCATTGCATTCAGCACAATCACAACACAAAGTTGCAATAACCACCAGCAATTGCTATTGCTAGTTAATTTCATTGTTTAAGCTTAGTTTAAATTTCACTGATATATTTTTTTTTTGATTTCGTTGAACTCGTTGCAATGTTGCTGCTGATATGATTCACTCATATTTGTAATTATTAATTTGCGTTTTTATTGAAATGTTATTGCTTTGTTTAAATACATTTTTTTTACGTTTTAACATTTTGATTTTTTATTGTTATTATTTTGATCTATTGATAAATATTTTCAATTGATTATTAATTAAATTGAATTTACATATAAAAAAATAAATTATTCTAGCATTTTTACTTTGGCAATTAAAGCTTAAAGCTTTGTAAGGGAGCAACCTTTTTTTTCATTTATTTTGTTTTTTTGTTTACCAATTTTAATTTTCTTGTTTTATTAACAACGTTTTTGTCCTGTCACCTTAACTAGCCTTTCCCCTTTTTTTTGCTTCTTTTTTAATACCCTCTAAAGTCTTTTTTCGCTGGGACCCAGCTTATGATTGTCAAACCGCTCACAAGAAAAGAAAAAAAAGGAAAAAATGTAGTAGGCGTGGCCTACGGCCCATGAGTTTTGTGTGCGTTTCGCCTTGAGGTAAATTAAATTTGCATAAAAACGAAATAGAAGGCAAAGTAAAAGTGTAAATAATGCAGAAATCCTTTGCAGCATAGAAGTGGCAGAGAAAGAAAGAAGAAAAAAAAAAAGAGAAAGAAGAAAGTTGAGCGCGCTTGAAACGGTAATTAATCAAATTGTTGGCGGCGTAATGAGCTTGTCGGCTTCACACCCTCCACCAGCAGCTATGCAGCCACAGAAATGAGTATCCAAGACCCAAGACCCAGACCCAAACCCAAGACCCGGGACCCGTCAGAAGACTAATCAAGGAACGCGTTAACGCCGCTTTAGACACGGCCTGCAATTGGAGTTTTGTAAAATTACTTATCATCAGCATAATCAGCAGCATTATCAACCGGCATTGTTGATAGAGAGGGGTATGTTGGGGGGCAAGTTATCATTACCCAGGGCAGTTGCTGCTCAACTGCTTGTCACCGTCAGGGTTTCTCTCTCTTCCTCTCTTTATCTCTCTTTCGTTCTCTCTTGCAGCATCTGTGCCAGAGGCAACTGAGGGACGCATCTAATAATGAGATTGCGTTAAACAAATGATGCTCTCCTTTTATTGCGCTTAATAGACACCGGAGGCTGCTTACATGCTCGTAATTTATTTTGATTACATTTGTCTCTTTCGCTCTAGCTTTCTCCTTCTCTCTTACTCTGTTTCTATTTCCCTTTTCCTCTGTTTCTCTCTATTTCTTTAGGACTATTCAAATAGCTTCTAGACAAGGTATTTCTCACATTGGACAATGAGACAAATTTTGATTTCTGTTGCCATAAAATTAAACAAAAAAAAGGAAACGAAAATAAAGTACATAAAGTTTCGTTATTGAATTGATAGAATATTTCATGCAATGAATCTTAAATATTCATAATTTGATAGTCCCAACTAAATATCTTAAAGATGACTAACTGATTTAAAAGGCCTCTAAAATTGTTTTGCTTATACTGAGCTCATTAAAAGTTTAAAAATATTTAAAAAATTATTATTTGTTTGAAATATGTCAATTGTAAATAAAAAACATATTTTACAATTCAACTGCCATATTCATAATTATTTATTAAATATTTATAAATGTGTCTTAGGAATTTCACTAATTTCTTGTCCACAGAGTGTAATTCAAATTAAATATAAAATTCATTTCCTTTGCTATTAAAATTTTAATTCCTTGTATAAATAAATAAATATATATACAAAATATTTGTTTAAAAAATCTTTGTAAATATACAGTTTCGAAAACATTCTTCTTATTTTCGAATTCAATTTAAACAATCTTTAAGAATATGTAGAGCATAGAAACGTCATTACACATTCCCATGAAATCCAATAATTTGACTTTGGTGGTAAACCCCTCCTCTATTGCCCTTACACACATTCACCAAGAGCCTCTGACACTTGGACCCAAATGCGTGTTGGCCAAGTTTGCCACGATTGTCAGGCACTGTGTATGCCATTTTAACATTCTTTCTTGTCTTTGTTTTATTTTGTATTTTCTCCCTTTTTCTTTCCATTTTTCTTTTTCTATTTGTGTTTGTGTGTTTGGTTTTGATTTGATTGAACATTTCGCTATATTGTTCCGTTTGTCCCTTTCATGCTGATTTGAATTCTTTTTGCTTGTATTAAAATAATGTAAATTTTTTTTGTAAAGCTTTAAATTTGCTGCTGTCTGATGGAATTGATTTTCATCGATAAGAGTGCAAAAGAGGCGCATAAAGTTGACATTTTATTGTATTGGTGAAGCTGTAAAAAGGAAATGTCGGTCCGAGGTCAGTTTGGCACTTTATAAAAAACAAAAAACAAAAATAAAAACCAAAAGTATTTTTCGTTGGCTATAATATAGCATTTTATATGAAGTGCAAAAGCTTGCTCTATCTTTTATTCTCTCCCTCATTTTTTCCCTTATTCTATAACTGTAATTTATTCATTTTAATTTTAATATTGTGGAAAAACGCGAGAGAAAAGAAACATCTGCCTGTCTGTCAATGTTTCATCAGGCATTAAATTGCCTGACACAAAAATCAGATGAAAGGATATTTATGATAAATATTATTGTATATAGTTTTATGAGGCAGTGCAACGATGCAGCAACAAATGAAGCAGGGGTGGAAAGAAGGTGTTGGAAAGCAAGTTACAATATGGGGCCTTGTAAAATGTAAAAAAAATATTGACAACGGCTGCAAGTAAAAGTTTAAAATGTGTGCCTTTTAATGGGCAAATATTTACAAGTCACTTTTTAAAAAATATTGAACAAGTAAGACAATGCTTTCAGTTTTCGAGTGAATTGGCTTTGCAGTATGATACGCAGTTACAAGTACAGTATGTGTTGCGTATACGTAACGTTGTTTTTATACAATTATTGCTTTTATTTAATTAAATTAATAATTTTTTTATTGTTTTCTATATTTTTATGTACCAGTTGATAATGTTGTATAAATGATAAGAATATTCAAATTTTTATACAATAAAGCCAATACGTTTAATTAGTTCTATAAAAATGATAATTACTGTTCTTATTAGTGAGAGAATCATGCACTTTTGTTGTTTCTATAGTTCTATAGTTCAGAGAGCGGTTTAATGAGAGCGGAATACCAATTTCAAGGTAAGTTGTTATTGCAGAGCAAGCAACAGTGGAATGGATAGTCCATTGTTGTTGTTTTTTGTTTTGACAATTAGCAACGGGATTAGGGGTTCGTGTTCTTTCGGCAATATAATAAAAACAAAAGACGAAAAGTGTGCAAGATCGCATGACAATAAAATAACGGATTTTGTTCCTGTCGCATGTTCCATTACTCATACGTTTCTTTTTATATATACACATGTATATGGAACACTCTTTAGGAACTCTGACAAATTTGGTGGCATCAAATCACACGCAATTACAGGTTGTCGTCATCTGTTTGCTTGTGCGGCTAATGTCATTTGGCAGCCTCTCAGATTATGCTGGAGTTTGCTTGTGTAGAAAAAAGAATTAATAGCAACACATGTAACACACTCATACACCATAACACACACTCACACACACACACACACCGGTATACACAGGTGAAAATATGAATAATTCTTGGGGCAGATGAATAGACATGCAAATTTTCTTTTGGTTGTCTGTGTCAGTTACAAATGTCTGCGAGCATATGATAAATTTCGTTGACAGCAAAACGGAGGTAAAAAAAGACACACACACACACAGGATAAAAAAACGGAGAAAGAGACAGAGAGAGAGAGAGAGAGAAATGAAGTAGCAGCCGTATGCTGCCAGTGTTGAGAATGATGGCCTATAGTAGGCTCTATCAGGCTGTCAAAGTAGGACAGGTAGCTAATCAGCGACATGTTACACATTTCAAATTCCATGTACGACAAGAATTTTCTTTTTTGACAGTTGTGCCGAGAAATATATTTTTAATTTGATTAGCAAACAGATGTTAAAAATGAAGAGAAACCATTTGGAGTTTGGTTAAATGTTATTTAAATTAATGAATATTGTCGTTCAGTGTATATTAAAGTCTGATTCTATCCCACATAAACTAAGTAAATTTCCAGAGGCTTATTAATAAGTAGTAGTAGGTAGCTAGTAGGCCCAGCATCTCATTCAAAAGGATCCTGGCCGTAGGCGAAATGCGTCAAATACACAAAATCAATTACATTTTAGCATTTTGTTTGGCTGAAAAGGTTTTTTGTTTTTTTGTTTAGCATTCACTAGACCAGAACACAAAGATTTTTGGACCGTTTTTCTGAGCACCCGCATAGACGTCAAGTAAATCTCAGGTATTTTGGTAGCTAATAAAGTTTGCCTTAAAGTATTTACCAAGACAGCAGGGTAGAAGCTTGAGACATGCCGAGAGAGAGAGAGTGAGAAATAGAGATGGCAAGAAAGGTAGCAAAGTTTTCCTCAACATATTTGTTTTAATATTAGTTGGCCTTAAGCATGCATGAAATGCTTTCCATCTACATATATATATTTGCTTAGTTCAGCTGGCTGTCTGAAGTTGAGAGGAGTTACACACACATACATACACACACACACACACACACACATTTAGGTTCACTTATATAGACACGTGTATCCTTTCCGCCCCTCTATATAACCATTCCATACATTGTGTAGCAATTTTTATGCTTGCCATATCAATAATTTTGTAGGTTTTATTGTTATTTGCGCATATTTTTATGGCATATCGAAGCTTTCTATATACATATATATCTATAGCCCTGAACCTAACCCTAATTCAGCTACATCGGCATTCTGTTTAACGGAAATGAAACAGAAATTGTTTGTCGTATTTATGTCATTGGTCCTTTTCTTTGCTTCCTTTTTTGTGGATTATAAATGTAATAAATGAAAATGTGACCTGACTTGCAATTAAATTTAAACTTGAAGTTTATGTAGCAATTTGTTAAACAAATATAGTTAAAATCAACTAGAAGTGTTATTTTATACTAGATACATACATATATTTAAATTGATTGCATTTAATTACATTTTCATCAAATAAAAAGAATAATAAAAAGCAATCAATGGCATTTATGAAATGAAATCAAATAAAATACAGGAAGTAAAATGCAACGGATGTGCCAGATAAATACGCAATTATCGCACATACCTACAAATGGCAAAAGTATGTGTCAGAGGTGAGAGGTGACAGGGGGTTGAATTGACTGAGTGAGTTCTCGACAGGAAATGGACAGGACAGGCAGTTCCATGTGGCAATTTAGCAGTAAATTGCTTTCCCTTTCATCTGACAGGTGCAGGCATCATCGGATCAGTAGACCATTGAACTTAATTAAATATCATGATGGCCATTGTACAAATATATTTTTATATACACATATACATACATACATTTATGTATATACAAAATGGTAAATGGAAATGGTAAACTTTATAACAAATACCAATGACCATAACTGTTAATTGTAACGACGGTTTATTATTTTCTTTTTTTTTATAACATCTAAACACATAAATACCCCATTTAGTTTGTTACTCTTTGGAATTCAATTAGCCAAATGGCCCAGCATTAAGCCCTATCTATCTATGTATATAGCTTGGAGTAATGAAGACCGAAAAGTATTCTATGCAAAATGTGAATTTCCTTTCTGGCCATCAATAATTCAAAGACTTTGTTTCTCATATGCGTTTGGTTGTTCGACTTCAGCATATTAGGTGCGGTCAACCGCAATGCCAAAAACATACACACACTTACACACGCACACTCTATCTCTATTTCTCATTCTATTGTACAACTCTATCTTTTTCTCTATCACTATCTCTTTCCTTTTGGTTGAGGCAGTTCGAGGGCTATAGTCAGGTGTGAGGTTTATTGTATTTTTGGTAGAGAAACTTTTCTCCACTGGACAAATTGTGCGCAAACATGCCAGGGACAAGAGCTAAAGGGCGGGCCAAGTAAGGGTAGGGTAGGCATATATACCAAAGGACTTGGGGCGAGATGCCAACGCACAAAAACACAAAAATTAATTATGAAAATTTTCACTTTATGTCTCGTTCTCTTGTTGTTGTTGCTGTTGTTGTTGTTGGTTTATATTTTTCTTATTTTTTTCTTTTTTTTTTGGGTAACTTGTAACTTAGTTAAGCTAATGCGTTTATTTGGCGTGCGAAATTTAATTACGAAAATGTCTCATATTTCACTTAAGCAACATGTTGAGAAGTTTTCCTTTTTGGAAAATGGAAACTACTACTGATGGCCCCCAATCCCCCAATTTTTGAATGTTATCTTCAACTGTACTTGGTACAACATAAAAGAGATTTCAAAGGATTAAATTATCGTTGTGTTGGCTTTGTTTTTCACCTAGACATAAATCAAGACCTGTACACTAGTCATAAATCATTGGCAGGAACACTAACCATTACTATAGAATCTCTCTTCTAGAGACCAAAAAGATTAGTAAATGGTTCTGTAGCTCTATTTGGCTGTCAGCAACATTTACTACCAAAGTCCGTCAATCTTACTTGCACAATTTCATTTGTGCATTCGCGTTAAGCCATAAGCAATATTTCTTTTGACAACAGAAGGCCAGAAATCTACACCAATAGATTTTGTACTCCCTCCCTCCCTATTTCTTCTCTCTCTCTCTCTTTTTCTCTGTATACCTTGTTCGTCTAACTCTCGAGGCTTATCAGCGTCTGTTCACACTTTTTGATTTTTTATGCTTTTCTGGTTATATACTTTCTTTTTTTTTTTCTTTTTGTATAGGGAGCCCTCCTAAAATGGGGAGCCAAGTTTGCACAAATCGTTGTGCATGGCGCTGTAAATAATCTATTTCATGTTTACTTGGCAACCCTGTAAGCAAGTGTGTGTATTTGTTTGTGTGTGTGTCTCTGTCAGTATCAGCAAACTGGCAGCCAGTTTGCCATTTCGCCAATTTTTCCAGTTTGCAGCTGGTGTGAAAAATTATTATTGATTCTGGCAAATCAAATGTTATTGCTTGCTCCTTGATGCAAAGAAAAATTGACTTTGACTTTGTACTTTGCCTTTCCCATTGACTAAATGCCCTTCATTCTTCAATATAAAATATACATATATCATAAAGTGCACTTTGGTCTTTAGCCAATACGATTTAATTGCAAATGGAAAAAGGTTGTAAAAAAATGGAGTTGTACACTTTACTTAATTTTACTGGCTTGAAGTTTTTACTCAAATTTCCGTTGACATATTTTCTACTTGATAAACTTTAAATTATTTTATTTCTGTCCACACTCTTTCTTTATTTCATTCTCGTTATTTACTTGCTGTGTTTTCATTTTATGACTTGCGACAAAATATAGCAAGATTTATATGTTCCTGGCAGCCATAACTAGATTTCTATGCAAATTATGTTACAGTTTATGTTAACTGCAAAGAGTTCCTTCTGGCGGAAACTGCAGCAATGTTACTTTTTCTTAATAGAAAAACAAAATTGTTTTTCTTAATTAAACCCAACATGCACTTGTCCAAATAAATCACCAAAAGAATGTTTCCCCTTTACAGAATTTCGCTTGTTTTTTTTTCTTTTTTGGTGGTTAAATTTAACGCCTGCCAACATGCAACAGGGTCAAATGAAAGACTGTTGCCTTAAAATGCAAATTGAGTGCCTGCAGTAGACTCGAATGTTCACATTTTTATTCCATTCTTGTTTTTTTTGGTTGCAAAGTTTACCGAGTTTATTGAAAAAAGCCGACAAAATGGTGAGCCAATCTACCATGTGCAAAAGTAATCTACAGTGGTTTGCAAATCACCAAAAAATGATATTATAAATTTTGTGGGATTGTGAAATAGATTTATTCAATCGTAACGAATTTTATTTAAAGCCAAACCACTTTGGACCCAATTTGAAGTTGGCTAAAATATGGTCTACCTACTCATGGGAACACTTTTGATTTTGTATGAATTTTTCAGCCATTTTCAAATGTTACAATTGGGAAATTGTAGCTGAAAATTTTTTAATAGAATTTTGTCCATCAGATTGCACGTTTTCAGCAATAATTACTATGGGGATATGTAGAAATTGTGGAAGCCTAAAAGTATGCCACACTATTCACACACTAGATATAACATGTAGGACACTCGACTGCAGTTTCGGTCTCAAAGGACTGTCATTAACCCACAACCGGTATCAAAACGCTTCACATGCCCATTCAGCCCATGTCCATGAATATTTCAAAAGGTTTTCTATTCCGGCGGCAGTCACAGGAAGCCGTGGAAATTAGGTGCAAACTGTTGACGCCTCCGAAACAAAACAAAACAAATAAAATGTTTGGTTTAAATTACATTCACATTCACATTCACACACACACACTCAGACACACACGTGACTCTGGCACCATTTTTAGTTGGATATATACATATATATGTATATACATATCATTTGACTTTTTATTGCGACGACATTCTCGTAAATAATTAGTCAGTAAAATGAGATAGAATACAACAAAAGTAAAAGCTGACAAGAGATACTTGAGTTGACAATGTTTCTTGTTTTGTCATTTTTATTTTTATGATTTATATAAAAAAATTTTTTTTGCATAATAAAGCAAAGTTTATGTCCCGGATTATGGTGCGTATGTGTAACTTTTGATGGCGGATTGTAAAATTGTTGACATTTAATGGCCAGAAAATTGCATGTATTAGATGAAGGAACATCAATATAATACAAATTTTTCAGAAGACCCTGTAGAGAGTAAGAGAAAAGAGTTCTCCATGCTATGGCTTTAAAATTTATTTAAATATATATATATTGTGGGCCATTTATTCAATTCGGCAATAAGTCAAAGAAATGCTTTAAAAAAAAGGCAAAAGCTTAAAATAGCCAACGGCAATGAGTAACACCACATCGAGAACAAACTGTCAGACATTTTAAATGCCAGGTGTGCTTTCAATTTAAATTCACCGTAAATTACCAAAAAAATAAAAAAGAAACAAAATCATCTCCAAGCCCCAAACAAAAGAGAAAATATCGTAAAAAGTAAAAAATTGTTAACAATTTTGTTTTTACATTTGTTGCCATAAAAATTGAGCAATCACTGGATTTAAACTGAAAATGGTAAAACCGACAGGTTAAGTGCAAGCAGGTAACAGCAAAATGTTTACTTTATTAAAATGGCTTTAAGGTTGTCCAAAAAGTGGGCGTTGGCAGAAGAACCTGCCAGCCAGGATGTGGTTGAATTTTTTCTTTCCCCCACTGACACGTTGTGGTTTTTGTATATGGCAATTGTTAACTGAATTGTTCATAAATATGTATCAGTAAGGGATCAGTCAAAAATAAAGTTAAATTATTTAAGACTTAAGCTGTCTTTTGCAGACAAATCGCTTTTTTTTCTCGTCCACGTTTTTTAATTAAAACTTATTTGCACATTTGTGGACTATTAAAAAAGTTCATCAGAGAGAGGGAGATATTGTTAAAAGTAATACGATATATACACATACATACATATACATATATGTATATGTATATACATACATGATAGAGGACACAGACTGTTGTTTGGTACGTGCCTCTCAACATTTATGTGTGGCATTCGCAATTCAAATTAAAAAGCAACTAAAACACGCACACAGAGTTACAAAGCCAGTCACCAGTTGTCACCATCTTGTTGGACTTTGCAATATTTATTATGAGAATTTCCATTCATTTCGAGAAATGAAGAGGCAAAGCCAACACAAGGAGACGAAAAAAAATATAAAAACCTGAACCAAAAACTTCAAAGTGACTTCTCGGGCGTATGATTATTATTGCGTTTCATTTTATCATATTCTTTTTTACACCATAAAGCAAAAGTTTTCCACAATATTTTGAACAATTTTTTTTTTTAACTTAAATGTTATTATGGACCAGATGATACCCCATTTATATAAAATTTTAAAACATTATGATTTTCAATGAAATTTTTTTGCTGTAAATTGGAGAAAAGAGTGAAAACAATTTGCTTTAAATTGACAGTGAATAATATAATATAAATCTAGTTTGATAGATTAGTGAAAAAGGCTAAATTTTCCAGTTGATTTATGGGGAAATGTTTCAGAAAATAAATTGTTTTTCTTTTATCCAATTTCAGGTACTCATTAATAGACTTTCACATTTTTTTACTATCTTTTTTTCTATTATTTAATTATTATTAATCAAACAAACAATCTTTTTTATACATTTTCTTACTAAACTCAATATACCATTTTACTCAATATTTTCAGGGTATAAATATAGAAAAAATACCCAAATATCAATCAATTGTGGTAAAATCTGTTTGCAGATCATAAGCACAAATTTGGTTTTTGGTCTCATGGCAACTTGGCATGAGTTGGCTTTAAAATTTGTTTAAGCCAAAAGCCAATTAACGCACCTAACTGCTCTCCTTTTGGGCACTTTGCATAGATAAGGATAAATGTAAATTGTATATTGACGTCATTGACATTTAACTTCACTTTCAGCACCTATAAAATGACTAGACAGAGTCGACCTCAGTCGTTCACATCCTGCTTGGTTTTGGCTCCTTTAGCTCCTTTGGCTCCTTTGCTATCAACAGTCAATAAATAAAATCTCATTAAGTTCAAGCCGCAGGAGTGTGCATAAAGTGTGTGAGAAAATTATAAAATTTCCATTTTATTGACATACAAAATTGACTTATATATCAGGCCCAAGAACGAACCCCAGAAACAGGCTCCAAAAAAGAGAAAAAAACAAAATACCAGCAACTGCCAACTGGGAACTGAGAACTGGAAAAAAGAATAAAATAAAAAATGGGAACTGAAAACTGCGTGCAGCGGCTGGGTTTAAGTGTGTCTCAAGCTAATGCCAAAGCAAATTGTGTGGGTAACGAAAGAGCCAAGAAAGCAACGACTCAATCAGGTTCGATCGACAAAAATGGTTCAATAAAGTCAACACCCCTGGGGGGGCTGAGGGCCTGGTTAGCTGATGGCTGGCGGTTAGACGTTCAGAGACGCGTGGTCTCTGTGTACCGCCTTTGTAAAGTTCAAACAAAAGAGCTTTGGAAAATATTTCTTGGGCTTCCAAATTACATTAGCGCCGCACCCAAATGAGCGCAAAGGAAGTGGAGCGCAAGTGTCGATGGTTGATAACAGCCGGAAGCCAAAGACAGCAGCGGCAAAAGCGACAGCAATAACAGCAACAACAATAATAATAATAATAATATTTACCAAGAACAAAAAAAATGCAAAAGACAAAGACTAACGAAAACAATTTTTTCCCATACCCTTACAATGGGTATACAAGTAATGGCTGTCTATTTGCAATAATTTAATCTATTTACCACAATTCAATTGTATTTATATATATTCTTGATCAGCGAAAAGATCTTAGTCAATCCGTTTATCAGTTAGCCTGATCATAGTTTAAGAATATTTTAAGTGTAAAAATATGCAGAAACACATTTCAAAAAGTATTTAAAATAAAAAATTTGCAGCCACACTTTTCAAAAGGTTTTCAAAATTATAAAATAAGCAGCCACACTTTTATCGAGGCGATATTAAATACAAAAGAGATTTTCTGAAGCAATCAAAACATAATGTCAAGATCTTAGATCGTTATATCTATATCTATATCTATACCAAGATATTTATGAAATTAAATATTGAAAACTATTTCTCCTAAATATTTTTATTAAATTAGAAATCCATAAGTTAAATAGCATATTTCAACTTTATAATTAAATAATTGAAAGAATATTTAATAATTCGGCTTTACTAAATT
Source organism: Drosophila emarginata (assembly GCA_037075365.1). Lineage (NCBI taxonomy): Eukaryota > Metazoa > Arthropoda > Insecta > Diptera > Drosophilidae > Drosophila > Drosophila emarginata. The sequence goes on along the minus strand of JBAMCD010000260.1, from coordinate 4,637,228 downwards.
TAGCTTTCGGTAAGTCTTTTCGTTCTTTTTTTTTTTGTTTTTGGTGACAGGCGAAAATTTCAGTCGAATTGGCTAAAAGGCAATTTTTAGCCTGCCAAAGGTGTTTGAGTAGTGAGGTGAGCTTTAGGCTCTCTGCTCTGATGGGCGGTCAGGCGTTGATGGGCGTGTCACAAATTTAGACATTTTGTTTAGAATTGACTGAGATGGATGATGGGCCAATCAATAATTCAAATTTTGTTTGGTTTTACTGTGCGGTGTGGCGCGGCGAAGCGAAAACCTCAATTCCAATTCGAAACAAAACGAAAACAAAAAAAGAAAATAGTTAAATAAAAAATTGTTTATGTTTTCTCGGCACCAATTTTATAATTGTTGCCAAAGAACAATAATAAAAATGTGCTCTCGTTTTCTTTTTGTTTTTTTTTTTCTTTTCTTTTTCATTAAAATTTGCATTCAAAATGAACTTGACAGCGAGGCCATTGGCCAAAAATCAACAAAAAACTTTACCCAGACTGTAAACAATAACAGAAAATTAATAATGAATTTCCTAAACATAGAACTTGCCCCAACAATATAAAAAAAGAAATAAAAACACAAGAAGTAAAACACTAATCAAGTTAAAATTTCGACTAATAAATAAACCATAAATTAAACCACAAAAAAAGTTAAGCAACTGCTTTTTTTTTTTGCTTTTTTGTTTTTGCCTTCTGACCAAGCCATAAATCAGGACAAAACCTCAACAAGTTAAACTGAAACAGAAACCCAGAAAAAAAAAACAAATAAGTTGACTTGTCTATGGCAAATTTTGATTTATGGCAGGATGAGGTTTTTTGGGGTCATAATGAAAGGTCGTGCGAGCAGGTCGCTCAACTCCTTTTTTTTCGTATAGTTATATGAAAGGACATATGCACGTCCTGGCCAAAACAAAAGGCAGACAACAAATCTGTTGTCTGTTTTCAGTGGGATAGTGTCCTGATGGACAGCATTCGACATTTGCCTTTTGTATTTTTCTTTATCTTTTGCTGGCTTTTATGTTGGCTCTATTGACCAGGCACGTTTTTACCATGGTTCAAAAGAGACTCCCCCCCACCGGAGATCGATGGTTTCTACTTTAATATTAACACATTTGCAAATGAAATAGAGCAACAACTATTTTCCTTTTTTTCATTTTGTATGAAAAATTCATAAAACTTTCTTTGGCATTTGCTGAGATGAGATAACTTAAAGTAAAGTATTATTTAAAGCTTTCCAATTGAACAAAATTTAATCTATAATTTTGCTTATATATATCTGAAACATAACTATGGGCTATAAGACCAAAAAACTGATTGGCGCAGAAGTAAAAGATGCAAATTTCTATTAACTTTTGCTTAATTGCTTTAATTTATTAGCCACTTTAACTAAACTAATAAATTAAGTTGGCCATATTCATTTAATATACGATAAATGATAAAAGTATTCATTATTACACAAAAACAAAAAGTTAGAGGCATATGTCACAGACTGGTGACAGGCACAATTGTACACACACACACACACATTTTGAAAGTGAAAAAAAAATAATAACAACTTGGTGCTGAGAAAATCAACATCATAATATAAAAATCAACATCAAAGGGCCAGGCAATGAAAACAACAACAACGACAGCAAAAGCGAAAGCTCAACTTGTCGGCCATAAAACAAATTGGCATTTTTATTATTATGACAAACAGTCAGGATGTCACACACACACACCCACACACACACACTGTCATACAGCACTAAGCGTTAAAGGAGTGGTGGTTGAGGGGAAGAGAGGCAGATGAAGAGGACTTTTGCTTTGCTTTTGCTTATCTTTGGCAAGCAGCTAAAACGCTTTTGATTATACACAGCTGGCAATTTTCTAATAAATATAAAAAACCAAAAGGAACAAAAAAAAAGAGAAAAGAAAAGAAATATGGCAACATTGTTATAAGACATACTCAACTCAACACACGACACGCCCACCACTGAAACACGCCCTTCTCTTTTCAAACATTGGCCACAACAAATGTTGCATACATTTTGATCTCTCTGTGTGTGTAAGCACGAGTCCTTTTTGGCTATTTTTTAATGAGTTAACGCCCATCACTAGTCACAAATTTGAAGGGTGTTAATGTGTGCATGTGGCTTAGCTGAGGAGTGTGGAGAGTAAGAGCATCATAATGTTGCAACGAACTGATTTTTCCCCTTTTATGACACACTGACGCATGTTTTTATAAAAAAAAAAAGCAAAAACTTGGTAAACTCAATGGCAGGCAGAAGCGTTGAATTTAGTGCATCGTAAAAGGGTTTTTGTGGCCGGAAAAACGAGGTTAGAGATTGGAGGTTCAAGGTTCGAGGTTAGGGGCTGCTGCTGCTGCTGATGGTTGCTCGTGCTACTGCTGTCACACCAAAACAAAAAAAAAGAACAAAATAACACAAAAGTTTCTGCTCAAAAGTTTGCCATTAAACTTTGATGTGCAAATAGTTGACAAGCTGACGTAAACGATTTCAACGCCCATTTAAAGCGCGAACACATTTCAAATCCTTTTGAAAGTCTACAAAAATATTTGCCATAGAAAAATTAAATACTTGGCAAGGGGGAAATTGTTGTGCTAATGCTGCTGCTATGCATTGAAATATTAATACTCTCTATAGAGATGTTGCCATTGGCAAACAAAAGTCGGGTCAAAAGAGGCTTATATATTATATTGTATATATACGCTTGGTCAGCTTAAAAACGCGATACGTTTGTGGCATACCCAACGATTGCTGCCTAGATTGCAAAAAAATGAAATTTGTTTGAACTGCCATTAAATAATGGCTTAATTTTAGAACTTAAAATAATAATAGAAATTTCAATAAATTATGTTTCATATGTGAAAAGTTTTTATTTCTAAAATATTAACCAACGATTTTGAAAACTTTATGAAACAGAAAAGATCAAGCATTCCAATTAAATATGCCGGAAAATGTTAACAAATAGAGTACAATAATAATATTATTTAATAAGTCATTTTCAATAACAAATGCAGGATATCTCATAGTCCATCCGTACCTGATTTCCAGCACATTATTTTCAACTCTTTGATTTCATTATTTTATTATTATTATTTTTGTTAAGGTGTTTTCTTCAAATAAAAGCTGACAGGCAATTTTGTGCGAATGTCTAAAGCATTAGCAATTGAGCCTCTAATTGTCCTTTTTGAAAATTGCGCATAATTTGCCAGCTCATAAATAAAAATGGCCAAGACATCTGGCATTTAATTGCTTTCGTTTACATTCTGTTTCAGTCATCCTTAATACCCCCACCTTACCGTTAGATTCTTTGTTTTCCCAACTCGTAAGTTCCTTTCTGCTTTGTCTAACAACTTAAGCAGCTTTTTAAGCCATCAAAGGCTTTAAGTTTTTTTCCACTTTTTGTTTGCTTAAAAGAGGGGAAAGAGGAGAAGGAAGACACGCAGCATTTTTTTTCCTGGGTGGGGAGCAGCAAGGTCTGTGTCCTGAATTTTAATCGGCTTTTGTCTATGGAAAATTCAATGTGATGGAATTAATAAAGGTTGCCTTTGCCCAAGCTATAACCAAAAAAAAGAAAACACACACACAAAAAAATATAAACATACAAAAAAAATCTGTGCGTACGTCCTTGAGCCACGAAAAACTCCTTTCCTGGTAGCTGCTGTTGTCCTTTTAATAGATCCAAGAGGGCGCTCATCAAAATCAGGAAAAGCCAAAAACCCCCCCTTAGCCCCGCCCACCAGAGCTGCATAAATATTTTTATATCTATTTTTATGATTCTATAAGATAGCAGCGGCCAGAAGGACAACATGCAGAACAAAAGCGATGTGATTTTTGCCGCTTTTCATGCGCAGCTGCCAATAGTTCTAGGCGTTAATGTACGCCACGCCCATAGCAATATGCTCCTCCCCTCAAAAGAAGAAAAAAACAACAAAAGCAAAATGAAACAAAGACAATAAGGGCAATAATAAACGGAGTTTGTGCCAGGAAATTGTATAATTGACATAACCTTGTACACTTATACACAATGGATATGTATATATATATATATATATATGTATATATATATATATATATATATAAATATACAATGTCCCAAGCTGCTGAGACTTTTGCTTGGACGAGCAACCCAAAAAAAAGGGTCAAACTAACATTTGGTTAAAACACAACAAGCAATTGTAAGTGAAATAAAAAAAAAGGAGGACAAGCAAAAGTGAGTAATGAAAATTATATTCCAAATAGCCGCTGCAACCAACAAAAAAAAGTGGAAAATGTTTAAAAATGTTTAAGAAAAAACAGAGGTAAAAAAGGAAGAAATAATAAAGATAAATTCACTAGGAATAAAACATAATTTCAGGTAATAATATTATTATTAACCCTGTCTAACCTGGTCTAAAGTTACAGAAGTTATTTCCTGGTTATTTCTATAAACGCTTTCGACTTCTTCTTAGTTTAAATTATTTATTAATTTTTAATTCTTCTTATACTTTATACTTCAAAGATATTCTATAATTTGTTGTCTTCTGGAAAAAATTAGCTAAAGTTATCTTAATTATCTAAATAAAAAACAAATACATTTTTAAATAACTTTTTTTGCCCACTAGCTAACTTAAATATAATTTAATCTTTAAAGTATTATAAAAAGAAAAATAATCAAAAACTTAAATATAGATCAAATTTAATTTTATTGCATATTAAGGGCAAAATAACATTTGCCTTTATTAAAATCCGATGAGTTTCAAGATCGTTCAATTGGACCTTTCTATCTATTGTTAAAGAATTACAAATGAAACCCTTACAAATTTTAACCATCTTTTTGCTTTTTTTTTTTGACAATATGGAAAATCATTTTGAGAAACAACAAAACAATGTTTTTCTTTTTCCTTTTTTGGTTGGATTTCAACAATTGGGCACTTTTCAAGCCATTTGACAGGCCATTTTAATATGGCTCTGAAACCAATATTCATTCTAGACAAAGTAAAAATTGTAAGAATGAGACAACATCTGCCTGCATATGCGTAAATTTTGATTATGCAAAGCAAAAGAGTAAAAAAAAAGGGTCAAATGTGTCGCACACATTTTTTGGTTCCATTTTTTTTTTCGTCCATTTGCTTCTCGTTTTCTCTCTTTTTTTTTGTTGTTGGTTGGCCTAAATTGTATTTTATGGCTGAAATACGCCTTCTGCTTGCGAATGACAAGGTCGCCACAGTTGCAACTGAAGCGAACATTTCATTTAATTAGAATGGGTTTACCAAAAGGGGAGTGGTGAGAGAGAGAAAGAGGGTGACTAGTCTCAAATATTTGTAAATGCCACTAATTAGGCTTTAAAGTTAATCTTTTTTATTCTAATGAGGTTTTAAATTTAAATTTACTGGAATTTAAAATATATTTTAAAGTTTTGTTTGGCTAAATTCGAGTAAAACTAAACTTTTAGTGGTTTTAATTAAATCAAAACATAGATTTAAGCAAAACGGATTTGAAAGTTTTCCAGTTATTTTACACTTATTTGTGACTTCAGGTGATGGATCATAATTATCAATCTGTTTCTACTGTCAAATTTTTGTATTTTTCTGGTATTTGTATGGCAGTCATGTGGAGTTTTCACTGTCAACTGTATAAATGTAAATGGAATATGTCACATTCACCACATGAGTTTCTTGTTTCAATGTAACTTGGCATTTTCAGTTAGCTGTCAATGGCAACGAGTTACAAGTGCCTGCACCAGTAGCTTCTATTCGAGATAATATTTATATTGCAATTGACAGACCCGCCATATTTTATCTCTTCCTCTCTCTGTCACATACTCTTTTTATTTTGTTTTGTGTGTGTGTGTCTTTTTGCTTCATTCTCTTGTCTCCTTTTCAGTCTTTGCATACTTCTCTGCTTTCTGGTTAATTAATTTAATACTCTGTCACACTCTCGACACGCTTGCCATACATATTCAATTAGGCGCCGGAGTAGACACCTTCAGAAAATATGCATAATCATAATTATCATCATCGTCATCGTCACACAAACACACAAACACACACACACACACACTTGCAGCATAAATGGTAGAAAAATGAAATAAAGGAGACACAAATAGAGAGAATGAAAGAAACACAGAGAGAGGGTGTGAGGTATATAACTGACTGGTTTGAGTGAGTAAGGAATAAATCCAACATTTCAGTTAACTTTTTGGGTCTAATGGCGTCGGGCGAAAGTGCAAGCCAAGCAGACGCCATAAATGTGACGCTCGAGTGGCAATTAAAATGTATGTGTGTGCCTGTGTATGCGTGTGTGTGTGTGTAGGAATATGTATGAGTAAGTGAGTATATCTGTATGTATATGTGTGTATCTGCGTGTACACATGACGATACGCCTGCGGCTTTATCTTAGAGATGGAAAACTATGAAATGTCTCAAAGTGAACTTTGAGAACATTTTTAGAATAGAGCGAAAAAGTTTTTCAAAGTTTTCCCCTTTTCCATCTGGTTGATATATAAAAAATTACTTTTATTAAATATTAATGTCAGATCACACTGGTTTGAAATTAAGCCAAGCTTATCGTAAATAGTTGCAATAGTTTTTATACAAATTAAATTTAAAAAATATCATTCCTCATTCGATACGAAATTCAATTATATCTTTCTTCTTAAAAAGATAACAGTTTACGGACAAATAGTGTTGTAAAACGGGAAAGAATTTACAAAATAATTATAACTGAGTTTTGAAAAATTTAGAAAATAATAGTTATTTTTCCATTTAAATATGAAAGAAACCAGTTATAACTTTTGTTTTTCTGTTCAAATTTTTGGGATGCAATTTCCGGTAACCATAATTTTTGCATTGAATAAAATTATTTTAAACATTTTACTAGACGCTCTTTTTGCATGTGCATGAATTTAGTAAAATGAATTCGTTTTTAGATTCAAATAGGTTATTTTGGAAATGTTTTTTAAGATATTCTTTACTGCAGTGTTCTTAGCTTTCATACAGTATGTTCTACGAATAGAGTTATGTCACTTTCTAGTTTCTAACAATAATTCAATTTAAATTAAAGATACAATTCATCGATTATAGTATTAAATTATAATTTAAAAGAAATTCTTTTAAATTACAGTTTAATTGAATTGTAGTTTTCTTATTCCAATCGTGTCACGTTATCATCTCTAATTTAAACATTGTTTTTTCCCTATGCCCTTCTTTAAATGCCACTGTGTGTTGTCTCCTGCCTAGTTGGGAGGATGTTCATGTTTTTCGCATAACGTCGCTTAATTATTTTCGCTTAGAAAGTGTCTTCCACATATAGATGGAAATCCTGCCGTTAGGTTTCTATCTCCCTCCCTTTCTCACTCACTCTCTCTCCCTCTCTTTCTGCTACTACTTCTTGTTCTTTCTCGTTTAGAACCAACGTGTCTGTGTACACGTGTAGACCGCATAACGTTTGAGATAAATAACAACTACTGGGAATGGTTCAGCAGGTGGATTGATGGGTGGCAGGCATTGGAGTGGAGATGGGAGTGGATAAAGAATGGTGGGGATACCTAATGACTAACATTTGATAATACACATGTTTCTGGGTTGCCTTTTGCCAGGTGTTTCAGCGTAATTGCCAAAAAATAAGCCAAAATGAGAGAAAAATGTAATTAAGTTATTATCTGAGCTGCTGCTGCCGCAAGTTACTGTAGTTTGTGGCAGCTGGCTGATAGCGTGTCAGTGTAGCATAAAAAAATCCTACAACTCCCACACATTAAATATAGTTAGTCCTGTCAATTGCCAGGACAGGTTGCAAGTTGTTAAGATTTTCTTTTTTTTTTTTCTTATTGGACCATATTAGAAGCGAAACAAAGTCAAAGTTATAGAGAAACAAAAGGGAGTGATATGTTTCGAGGGGAGGTGAGTTAAACTTTAAGTTCTTTAACATTCTTCACGTTGTGTCCTTTAAAAGCAATTTCTTGCTAGAACTTTTAATTTGATTACTTGCCACAGACACGCACACTCTCAGCCACATTTTCTATATACATGCGTGAAGTAAGGCTATGCAATATCAACATGATGTGCCACTCGTGCCTCAACTTTCACCCACACACACAAACATGCGCACATAGAGACAGCCAAAAAGTCCAAATTTATGGGCTGCGTAAATATAAATTTCAATTTTTTTTTTCTACTCGTTTGTTTGTTGTTTATTTTTTTTTTTGGTCCGTTTTCTGAGGGCGTACATCGACCTGCCTTGACTTTACCTCTATTTTTGGGGATTTTTCTTTTTTAGGGTGTGGCAGTAGGCTTAGGCTTGTAGTTTCATCCAGGCGACTGCGTAAATATTGTCGGTTCATATATGTATATATATATATATATATATATATATATGTGTGTGTGTGTGTATGTTAGAGCCAAGTGCCTGAAGATGCTCGAGGCTTCTCAGAGCAACCTACGAAACAAAAAAAAAAGTTATGGGACAGATGTGGGCAGACAGAACCAGGGCACTTATACAGCTACTTTTATGCAGACAGATAGACGGACAGTCTAACAGACAGACAGACAACCATTTTCATATGTATGGCATTTATGAAATAATGAAGGAGGAGTCAAAACCCAAACCAGAGTCAGAATACTAGCTATCAAAATGATAGAGGGAGAAAGACTGGGTGAAAGCCAACTGAAGTGCCTGGCAAACGGTCGGGCACCCAACTCATCTTAAAGATACCTCTACATACATGAAAGTGGTCGGAAAATGCTTTCAGCATGCTCTGAATTGCTAGAAAATACCCGGAAAAATGCTCACCAAATACAAATACTTTCGACTCTAGGTATTTGTTATATATTTTTCAAATCAAAACTTAATGAACAATTTCTTGAATCTGAAACTTTTATTTATTTGTGCATAAATTTAACTGTGCTTTTAGGAATTTGAAAATTAAAATTTAAGTAATGCTTGAAATCAGAAAAAAGGCTTGATATACAACCATATATAGATATTCTTTTAGACCATGAATATTATATACAATAATCTCTAAATTTAACAAGCAACTTTAATACAGTTAAGAGGCTTTAACGTCTATATATAAGATATAGTTTAATAGAATCAATTATATATCATATATTTTTGCTATCTTCCCTACTGCCCTTCAGAAAAGATTGCAATCACAAGTTGAAAACATTTTATTTAATTATTTATAAAAGTTTTTCATGTTTCTTTTTAAAAAGTTTCAGAGTTTAAGGTTATAGTCACACAAATTTAATGTTTTTCTGGAGTTGGCTTTAAAAGTTTGCCACACAAAGTTCTAGTTTTCCACTCAAGTTTTTTCAACCAACTTTTGTGCAACTTTCTACTTTTTATTCTAGTTTCCTAACCAAAATATTTAGTAATATTTTAATTATTTTTAATAATTATAATTAATCTTATAAGATCCAATATTACGTTTTTTTTTTATCAATTTTGAATAATGAATAATTTAAAAGTTGGATTATAAGACTTCAAACTGAGCCATTTTTTTCAAGGAATTCCAATAGTTTCAAGTAGATATAGAAAACAATTTACTATTACAAAAACTAAATTTGCTTCTTATTTTTAATTTTTACAATTTAAAATTAAAAACAAACCATAAAATTTCTGTTAGATCAAATTAGAATATTTTCCAAAAGTTTTCTATAAAGAAAAAGTTCAGAATTTCATTCTTTAAAAGAATGATTCTTATTTAGAAATTCATAGTTATAGAATATATATTCCAAGTCCCAATTAATCTACCGTCCTACTAATTCTCTTCTAATTCTATGTAAGTTCTCAAATGGGAAATGCTTATGGCTAAATTATGCCAAGTTGTTTTGATATTTTATAGATGGCTGCGTTTAATTATGTGTCTACATGTATGAGTAAATGTGCGTGTCTGTGTGTGTGTGTGTTTGTGCGTGTGTTGCGGGTTTAACAGTCAACTGAATTCATTGACCTTCAAAATGGCTAAACACAATCTCCTTTAACATTTTGGCCCAGTCAGTATGTGCATAAATTTACAAATTAAAGCCAAATAAATGCTTGTATAGTATATTAAGTATACGCACTGTGCATCAGCCCAGTACATTGTTTATGCACAACTTGTGCAATTTCCAACAAGTTAGCTGCTGTTAAATGAAAATAACAATTCGTTGCAAAAAAAACACAAAATGCAAATGAAGAGTTTCACTGCAGTTTTTTAAACTTTTTTAATTATTAACTCATTTGTATGGCGTAAACTATGCAGCTGCATTCAGTCTACTTTAGTTAAATACTTTAGTTAAATACTTTAGTTTTTTTTAATTGTAGTTGCCTTTTTACGTATGCTTTATACTTTCTCTTTTTATTTTTACTTTCTTTTGTCTATCCTTTGGTTTTCTTTTTTCTTTTTATGTTTGACTGTGACACGGCTGCTGAAGAGTCTAATTTGAAACCAAATTGCATCAGTTATGGCCATCAATTTCAATCAAATGCAAGCTGTCTGAGACTGAGTACATGGTAAATATATTTGTATGTGTATGTGTGTGTGTGTATTGGTGTATATGCGTATGCTTATACGCAGAGCTGTTGACAATAACAAGTCTTGGTTGACAAGGAAAGCAACTGAAACAAAAGCAAAATGTTAATGGCAGCCAAAAGGCAGGCAAATAACTCTCGGTCTTTGTGTGGGTGTACGGTGTGTATGTGTGTGTGTGTGTGTGTGTGTGTGTGTGTCGCATAAATCAAAAGAGCGAACAAATAAGGCCGGGCCACTGAAGACTTATGGAGGTTTTCCTATTCCATCGTCTTCTTATTATTCTTCTCTCTCTCTCGCTTTTGCTCTCTTCTGGCCCATTGAGCAAATGCCTTCTCAACATTTCTACTCGGTTTTTTACCTCCTACCAATTTGTTTAGCCCCTCGCTATATACTTATTTAGATGGTATATTCTAGGCTATATATTGGCGCGTGACTTGCATAACATTTGGTAAGTAAAGCAAATTGAAAAAAATCCATTGCCTACTCCTGCCCACCCTGCCCAATCCCTCCCTCGATGCCTTGTGGTACCCATTACAAGGCCAAAGACGTGTAAGACGTTTTTACTTCAATCACTACCGCCAAAAAATGAAACAAAAAAATATGGCAAAAAAATAAAATATTTCTGTGGTCTGCTTGAATAATTTATGTTGAGTGCTAAAAAAAAAGGGAGAGAACAGAGAGAGAGAGGGCAACAAAAATGGGCCGTAAAATAATTTTCCACCTTTTAAAAGCAACAAAAAAAAGGAGAACACAACATATTTTTTTTTCTTTTTTATTAGAATTAGATTCTAGATTTTTCATAATTTACACAACCCAAAAAATAAAAATAAAAAAGAAACTGTTGACTTAAGCAACAAAATAATAATCGCACCCCTTAGACATACCCCGCCTACTTGGGGGCAAAATATATGCTAACAAATGCAAACAGCCTGCAAATGTACATACATACATATATGGCTAAAAGGGCGACAAAGACACCGAAAGCAAAAAAAAATTGTGCTGTACGTTGGCTAAAAGCGCAAGGTCATGACAAAGGAAGAGAATCAAGAAAACAAAAACCAAAAAAACCAAAATGAAACGAACAACACCAACAACAACAAGAAAAAAAATAATACTTTGTGCTCGTGCTCATGTGTGTGTGTGTATGTGTGTGTGTGTTTGTGTGTGTGTGTTTGTTTTTTGTGTCACTGTTTGCCCAACCATTTTCATGCCCTTTAGATAGCAGTACCCAGTTGGCCCGTTAGCTATGCCTCACTCCCACTGTGTGTGTGTGTGTATATGTATATACATATATCTGCATGTGTGTGTATCAAAAAGATCATTACGACTGACTGTTGTTGTTTTTGTTGTTGCTGCTGTCTATTGTTTGGCAGTTTCAAGCATGCTTAGCATTTTGCCAGAGTTTTTATTTTTGGCCAGAGTTCATGCCCCCGCGCCCGCTATACGCTTAATCCCCAACAAACACACACACACACAAATACAAAAGAAAAAAACGCACCACATAACTAAGCACTAAATATTTTATAGCATACTTTTGTGCAGCGACCGCGCAACTATATAACTCATGGCTCACATATATAGAATTGTCAGTGAGTATGTCGTGTGTCATGTGAATGTCTCCCTGTCTGTGTGTCTATTTGGCGAACACGAAAAAAATAAGAAACAAAAAAAAAATAATAGAAAAAAAATAAACGTAGAACTATCAGGTTTGTGTGTTTAGTTGGCACTTTTGCGATTGTCATCGAATGACTCATAGCCAGCTTTAATTTAACTTAATAATTTGTTGAACACTAAAAGTTGAACCTACCACCCCCCCATACTCTTTTTCCCCTAAAGGGCATTAACTTTTGCTTTCTACAAAAAAAAAAACACCATTAAATCTTATCTAAATACAATTAAAATTAAAGCTTTGTCCACTTACTGTGGACGCCGCCATAAAACACCAACGAAATCTCTCGCACAGTTGGCAAAACTTCCACACAGTCATAAAAAGGTCGTAAAGTTCTCTTTCTCAAAGAACAAAAAAAAGGAGAACCAAAAAAAAAATGGGAATAAAATGGAGGATAACTCAGCAACTGCAGGAAAGAAAAAAAAATAATTGCATAATTAGCAAAGCTTATCTTAAAAAGTTAGCTATGCTAACACACTTTTAACAAATGACTAGGCAAATGCAATTTTAAAATATTTTTCTTCTTTTGCCTAAAAGAGTTTTACAATTGTAATTATTTTCACCTAGCAAGTGTTATAGAATGTTTTGCAATTTGGCAAATTAGTGTAAGAAATTTTTCGTCATTTTGACAGTGGTGTCAAAACTTTACCACTCACTCTCTCGCTTGCACACTCAGTCTTTCTCCTTCACTTTCTGTGGCTTGTCAAATTGACTTAATCACAAAAGTTGTGGCCACAAAAGCAAAAAGACACTAAAACAAAATTCTCAAATGTGAGAAAAATGTCTATGCAAAACTTTGCCCTCAAATATTTTCTCGCGGAAAACTCTAGTTAAATTGTGTGCGTGTGTGTGTATGTGTGTATGCGGCACAGATTTTCATTAGTGCTGGGAAATTAGTATCCCGATAATCTTCTTAAAGGTAATGGCAAATTTTTATTTTACAAAAATTTTCATAAAAGTTTGTTGAAAATGATTTCTGGAAACATCTTTTATGCTGAATATCTGTATGTCACATTTCTGTTTTAGACATGGCAGAAAGAAAACTTTTTTGCTTTCACTATGTGAAAGTTTATGGACGAGTTAAACTTTTATGCCACCCCATGCGACCATTTTAGCCATTTGTGGTAACGTTGGCCAACAGAGTTACTACTTATTTATTTGATTTTCTAATTATTTTACTCATGAGAATTTATGGCGTGTCTGGGCAACAGGTACATATAAATTAATATAGTTGTATGTGGGTCTATATCTGTATTCGTATGTATCTGTGTGTTTTGTATGAGTGTTTTTGTGTGGTATGTTTGTGGTGAGTGTGGGTGTGTTTATGCGAGCTGAATGTGTGGGTTTGGTCATCTTCAAACACATTGCATGCTCATTAGGCGCATTTATTTATTTTAATTATTGCGCATACGCCACGTTGCATGTCGGCATAATTAATTATGTTGAGAAGGAAAATAGAGAGAAAGAGAGAGAGAGAAAGTAAGAAATACAATGGTTATACGGAAAAAGTTGTTTGGTTGAGTTTTCCATTGAAATGTCAATCGAAATATTGCCATTGCCATTTATATATGTTGATATTTATGATAGAATTTTATGACTGAGTGAACAATCACAGCAAATTAACTTTGATTTCGTTTGATATATGTGGTTGAGTACTTTGCCAATTATATAAATATCAAACAAGTTAATCAACCCACTAGAAAAAAAAAAACACTCGTATATTTCCGCTTTGTGAAATTTGAAGTACTTCTCTTTCCTCCATGGTAGAAGTCTTAATATAGTCGCTAACGCCATCTATCGGTCAATGTTCTATATATGGCATATTTACTACATTTAGGCTAGACACATTAAATTTTATAACTTCAGCTTTGCTAGTTATCAATTTACTAATTGCTAATATAGACAACTAGTTATAAGACCAAATTTTCTATCCATATATATTATTTTTATATTATTTTACCCAATCGCATATAACCATTTATTCCTTAATTACAGGGTAAGAAGTCATGGTAACTGCAGTACTTTGCTAATAAATGATTGGGCATTAAAATGCAATTAGTTTTAAAACTCGAAAGTAACTTAACTCTCTGTGGTCTCTGAACGAATTAATCTCTGGGAAAATGTTGGCCAGTTTTTTTGAACTTTGTTCTCCGCTTTAGTAATTTATCAATTACAATGTTGAAAATTTTCTATTGAACATTTTAACTAAATATCTGATTTATTTATCAGCAGGTGATCTTAAACCTGTCAACAACAGAGAGACTTGCTGTTGGGCATATAAAATATGTTTTATTTTCTCATTTTTTTGTTTATAGACAGCTTTATAATTAAACAAAGGTCAAAAGAGAAAACCCAAACGAAAATTTGTCATTTGAGCTGACCCTCAGGGAGAAAAGCATTTATCACAGGACTACGTGACCAAAACTATCATGAAAAATGTTTCGACAAAGTCCAACATAAAACTTGAGAGACTTTTTCCCAATTACTTGGGTGTGTGTGTGTGTATGTGTATTTTGGGTTGACAATCATTTGTAATAAGCTTAAAATTAGGATAAATGCAAAAATAAAATTACCAACTGTCAGGAAATTGAATATCCTGACTGAAGGCAACAATTTAACTCGAACAACGGAAGCTGTGGCAAGCAAAATAGGACTCTTATCTTTCATATACCTGATGTACAGTACGGGCACTTTGTTTCTCTTTTTTTTTTTGTATTATTATTCTTTTGCATAATTTTCCCATAATGGACATAAAAATGTGTCTAATTGCTCAAACAAACGATTAAAACACACCTGTGCATTGTGGATATAGGGGCTAAAAACATATCATATCACTTCTCATTAGGGTTTTTATTTCAACAGAAAATATTATAAATGTTAGGTCCAACCTAAATTAAATTTTTCGTTATTTCTTTCAGTTCTCTCTGAACAATTTTCACTTCAATTAAAATACTTCAACTTTCTTTGTTGATACAAACTTTTTCTATTTTGAGACAAAAAAAAAAACTGCCTGCTCATCATTAGATTGGCCAAATTTAAAATGAAGAAAGAAACTTGTAATTAAAGGTAGAAAAGTTTAAAGCAAAGCAAAAATCAAGGAGAAAAAAAAAATATTCTTAAAACTTTGCTTTCCGCTTTTTATAATTTTGGAATTTATATTAATTAATATTTGTTTGGTCCTTTTAAAATGAAGTGAAATGAAGGGTTTCCATGGTCCAAGAGTCAAAATCCTAATCTTCTACTTTTTTCTTCATACATATATTTTCTTAATGAAATAATTACATTTTAGCTTTTGAGATTAATCTCTGAATGTTTGTTCAAGATTTGACAAGTTGAATTTTGGTTGCGGTGATTTAAAAGACTTAATTAATTACAGTTCAAAGTAAGTGATTTTTAAATTAAATAAAATATAAAGTTAGCATGTGGAAAACTTTGAAAATAAAATTGAATTATTTGGAAAACATTTGATATTGACATTTGAATTTAATAAATTGTTAATTTATGTGAGTTTTTCCTTTCAGTTTTTGGTTTCATTTTTCAAACAGATTTAATTATTGAAATTTCATTTGATATCTTAAAACTAAGATGTTTTTTTTTCACTTGGATTTGGTTGAATTTTAAATTGGTTTTATTTTTTTTATATTAAATTTTATTTTACATTTTCCACTTTAACACGATTCGCGCCAGAAGATGGCTAATCAATTGATAAGGATTTCCATATCAGTAACAGTTCTTATCTAGCGCAAGCAACGTCTGCTTGGTTGAAGGACCGGCGTGTAACTGCTGCCACTGCCACTGTGGCACCACCAATTGTGGCACACACTCTAGTACTAAAAAATAATATAGGAGGAGTAATGTACTAAATTTGTAGAACAGTTGATTCGGGTGGCATCGTGAATTTTTGGCGGGACAAACAGTTCGGCAACAATTTATGAATGGAACAAACACTTGTTAGCGTGCCTTGGGGTAAGTTGCCAACATATAACTGTTATACTGTTATACTATAAGATGCCACCCTCACATTACCATTTGTAAGGTAAAGTGAGGGGTAAAATTTAAGCAAAACCCCTCAGGTTTCATAAATTATTTGCCTTTAAACCCATCAAATTTCCGCAAATGGACTTTTCTTTTAAATAATGCAAAAGGCAAAAAAAAAAAAAAAACATAAAATCACGACCATAAAAAATGGTAAACTGATTATATATTACAAGAACATACAGTATACATGTATATGTATATACATACATACATACATACATACATATATATATATATAATATGTCTCTGGATGTTGTTATTTTTCATAACATTTCCCTTTTTTGTCATTGCCAATGAAATTAACAGTTGCCTGGCCATGAAAGCCGCTTAATTACGCGGCTTTCTCTGTTGGTTGAAATCCAGACTGGGTATTATCTTTGTATAACTGAAAAACAGCAAACTAACGATGCGTATACGCAATACTGCAGATTGACAGTGTCTGGCATCAGTGATGGAGGCCAAAATAAATTTAATTTGTGCCTGCAACAGGCAAAAATTTTGTTGAAAATACAATGTGTCCGTTATATTAAATTATATCATACCAAAGTAAACAAAGCCAATTTAAAATGCCTTAAAATTAGCTAAAATATGTATAATAAAATCTTATCTAACAAATAGAAAATGAAACGAAAATAAAGCAAAATTTAATTTATCACCAATGAACATGCACAGAATCGAACAAATAATATATTTTATCTATTATTAAATTCATTTAAAATTGGTAAAATATTGTACATAAATCTAAAGCTGCTTTTTGCATTTCCTGGTTTAATATTTCAATCATAAATCATCATATTTCTTTTTTGGAATTCTTTTTGACACGACAAATACAGTCAAAATGTGCATAGTAAACTATAACTCAACCTTAAGCCAAAGTCTGGCATTAGATTTACTTGACTTTCAAGTGCATATACATATATTTTTACATAGTATATTAGTCACTGCCAAAATGCATAGCTTCGAGTGCATAAAGTCAAGATTTACTTTCAGATAATGCAAATAATATGGCACAAGTGGCAGCAGTAACAAAAAAGAGCACCAGCAACAGGAGGAGGTTAAGAAGGAGGCAAAGGAGGTGAAGGAGAAGGAGCAGCAGCAGCAGCAACATCTTTTGTAAACCAAGTCGACATTCAAGTCCCTTAGGCCAATCGACAAAATAACAAATAAGCAAAAAGTCAACGATCAGCAACAACAATAAAGCATTTTTAGTAGTCAAAAAATTTAAGAAACCAGCAAGGAGCAATGAGTTGTTTGCCTTTTGTTATATGCCTTAAAGGCAATAGACGAAGAAACATTACAATCTAAAATTACCAAAAAACAAACAAATAAACAATAGACCAAAAAGCACAATGTAAGCTGAGAAGAGAAAACAACTTAAGAGCAATTTGTTTAAACTTGTATTAAGCTATATGTAAATATTGGGTTTATTTAAAAAATTATGTGATTTAAATTTCAATTGAAATTTAGGCAAATAATCTGAAGCTTAAAGGGCATATAAATTAGCTAGCCTTGGCTCATATCCATATAAGGGGAGAGAAGGCCAATAAAATCTTGTTAGTCAAAGGGCACACGCATAGCATATGTGCATGCTATGTGAAGGAGTCTTAAGGAAGTCACAAAACAAAAGCCAAGAAAAAAAAAGAAGGAAAAGAAAACTTTTACAAAAAGAATTCGCACACACACACACACACATGTACACGCACACCTACTGAGAAAAGAAAGCTCAAATTTCGCAGGAAACAGACAGACAAACAAACGAAAGAGACCTACAGACAGACAGAGAGACAGAAGGCAGGCAGCCAGAGGCAGTCAGGCAGGCGTAGAAAGGATAATGCGCGGCATGCGTAACGCATAAGCGGCAAATTCCATTAAGTGGCAACAAGAACAACAACACAAAAAGCACAACAGCAAAAAAAAAAATATATATATACAAATGGTGGGGCTTCCCATCGAATTAAAATGATGATATGAGAGAGTATGAGCATCCAATGACCAGAGTTGCCACAGTTGCTCGCGTCATGGCAAATAAATTCTTTTTTATGCCTGCCATTTTGATGAGGGTTACGTTACGTATGAGCATCCTGCTATATGTCCTTTGGGTCTCTGTGTGTGTGCGTGTGTGTATTGGATAAAATAAAATTTCAATTTACAAGTAACTGGGTCAGTTGAGGCCTCAAACTCTGATTCGTTTTGAATGTTAGCCAAGCTCGTAAACCATTTTCTTCATTTTTAAGACAACATAAACAATTTATATTTTGAGTAGCTTTCATAGATTTATTGCCATGGACAAGGAAATGAGGCATCCGGACAAAATTCTTACACATTTTTATTTATATTGAAGTTGAGAGGAAATAACTGTTGCTTGTCCATATATACATAAATATTCTTAAAGTTCTCGTTAGCAAAATACTTAAAGAGTGAAATAAGTAGGTGAAGTACTGCAGAAAATGTAATCGGTTATCGTTAGGCGACATTGATATCGAAAAATAATCAGAAGAAGAATGATACAAAAGCAAATTATTTTTTATTTTGAATCCTCGAAAATTTTAAAGCTTGAAAATTAAGCAAATGAGTAACAAAAGTGAACGTCTTATTCAGAGAATGTTGCCAAAGAAATATATACTTTGGCAAACGTCTACCTTATGGAATGTTGCCAGAAAAATTCTCGAACTAAGAAATTATAGTTTAGTAAACTATTAAAATAGAAAAAAGCTTCTAAAATGATGGAAATTTGTAACTATATTAGAGAAGAAGCTAATTTTCCAAAGGAACAACTGCCTCCGGTTTTAATATATAAGTAGAAATGGAAGCCTTAAGGAACATTTTTCATACACCAAAAATAAAAAATTCGTAGAAGTTACTGTCCCAAAATAAAATCTTCAATTTACCCCTCCACAAATGATAACAGAATCTGTTAAGCAAAAGTTATTGAAGACACAAACCGAGCTTTTTATGAAATGTTAAGTCCTTGCCAGAAGTTGTAAATGTAACTTAACAGTCAAGACAACATCCACATAAATGTTAGGATAACATTTATTCAACAGTCAATGCATTTACTTAACCCAATTAATACCATTGTCTAACCATTAATTGAATCCTACAGATAACTGACAAGGTAAACAATGTGCTAATTATATGCCAGCAAATAAGTCAGATATTCGCCGATATTGCTCAAGTTTCATTTGGGTTATATGCAAATAGATAAAATCCAACCAAAGGCAAACTTCATTTCACCCTCTGACAATATGCTGTCAATATTGATAAGCCACAGTTCAGGCATCAGCGAAATTGAATTCTAATGAAGTTACCACCACTGCCACAGTCATTTCGTATATATCTACAACCCCAACATACCCTCAATTCCCCCTCTCTCCCTGTTAACCACACACTCACATGCCCATTCAGTTCGATTTACACAAAAGCCAGACCATGTACTTGGCACAGATTCAATTGTCAAGCGGACAATGAGTAATGTTTAATATAATCAAACCCATCGAGTACCTGCAAATGTTTTTACAGTATTTTTTTTCTCCATTTCCTCTTTCTTTTCTTTTGTTTTTCATTCTTTTAGCAAATGAAAGAGACGAATGAAGAAATGTTTAATCCTTTGAGTAAATTTAAAAGTCATTAAGTGACTTTAATTTCGAAATTTAGAGAAAGAATTTTAAGAAAGTTTACTTTCACTTTAAGGAATCAAAAATGTGTGCTGTGAAATTTAAACAGGAAAGTTTTTGAACATGTGTGTACTCACACATATATTTTAAAGTTGTAAGTTTCACTAAAATGTGTTACAAAATGTCTAAAAACTCAGCATCGAAAATTGTGGAAAAAAGTTGAAAATTTGAAAGGTTATTGAGAAAAATATTTTGTTCTTCTTAGATACATTTTGTGTTTGATACAATATTTTATATATATACAAAATTTTAAAGATAGTAAGTAATAAAGATTTATATAGCTACAGTTAACTTTTATGTTTGTTATCAATTTCGAAATGGTGACCCCGACGAACCAGTTATGTTTTACTTTAGAAATTTAAAAACCGCCACAAAAAAACCCAAAAATTCTAAAAACTATTAAGATACTAAATTTGAGGTAACCTTTCCTAATAAAAGAAATAACTTAAATCTTTAAAACGTTAAAACTTACACAAAACTTACAAAATTGAACTTACTTTAAAGTTTATACCCATTTTTCTCATGACTTAATATCAGGGCTTAAGTCATAAACATTAAATAAAAAACAAATAGATGTAGAGGACACTATGCACAAACAACTATAACTATATATGTCTATATTTTCAAATTTCTTTTAGTAAAAAACCAGCCTGAATTCCTGTGAGTAAAAATTCCACTAACAATTAAGTAATTCTACCATGAAAAAATTCTTCTCTTCGGCTGGCAAATTTTTATTCTTGGGAATATTTATGCATGAAGGTTCACACTTTCCACGAAATTTATATTCATAAATATCTGGATTTAAGCAAATTTGTCATATTTATATATATACAAATATACATATGTATATATATATTTTTTATGAATTATCATATGAAAATGGTAGTAAATAAAAATGACTGAGCAGTCGTAAAAATATTTCGCATGATATATTTTCATTCTCTACATACACAATTTTCCCCATCCTTTCCTTTTAATATATATTTGCTTTTCAATTCACACATTTCATTAATGTCCTAAAAAGAAAGAGAGAAAAAATATATATGCAATAAAACATATTTTATGGCACACAGTCCAGCCATAAGTAATTTTTAAATATTTGACAAAGTACTTTAAATTATTCGCCACAAATTATTCACCGTATAAATCAGACCGATGATGCGGATGCGGTTCAACTTTTAATTTGGCAATTAACATTTTCGACCCGACTCTGCTGGTCGAACAAAATTAGCCTAAAGAGGCAATACAAATTGGTGATAAATAAAATATATTTAAATAAATAGGTATATGTATATACATACATATATGTATATATATTTTACTCAATCGATCAGACCAGCAATTAGAAATGCACTCACACAAATAGAGATTTTAAAACCATATTTATCACGCTTCGCTGGAGAGTTTTAGCCACAATGCAAACTGTGTGGTAAAACATTTTGCCGATTTATGACCTTACACTGTGTGCGTGCAAAACCGAGATAGAGAGAGAGGAAAAAAAAAACAAAAGGAATTTCAATTTTAAATCTTAAACAAATAAAGAATGTTACCCCGTATACTAATAAATATTGGTATATGTACACAGCATATGTTTACTTGATATATGCGAGGCATTTATTTTAAATGCTTAAAAATGCATATAATGTCTGGGGAAAAATGCTCTTAGGCAGTTATATTTGCAAACAACAGCAGTATATCAGACTTTAAATATATATACATAAATAAAATATATTAAAATCACATATTGTAAAATATGCGAAGAAAAATACTTAAACGAGTTATTCATATTTTTCAAGTTTTAAGAAATATTATTTCCCGCAGTTTTGAAACTACTCGAGAATCATTTTTTTAAAAACGATAATCGGAAATTCTGTAAATTTTTTATCTTTTTATTCCTTAACTTTTTTTGAGTCTGAACAAATGTTTATATTTTAATTATAATTTATTTTTTCAATTAACACAATTCAAAGCAATTTTGTTAATAAACAACTTTCCTTTTTTTTTTTTGATTGCAAATTAAATAAATGGAATTTCGTTCAACATGAACTTATGAAATAAAGAAATTTTCTTTAAAACTAAAATTATTTGGAAGTTGTTTTTATATGACTCGTTTCTTACTACTAAAACTCAATTCATTTTCCAATAATTTTTTAATGTAAATTAAGGAGAATATTTTTAGTTTTATAATAAAGTTCCATCAAAAATATAAAAAAAGTACTTTTTTGTATTTTTTGAATTTTTTATAGAATTTAGAAATCTCTTCTTAGCCAAATGCAATGGATTTCTTATATATTAGAACTGTTATTAACTGTTATTCTAATCAACAAAAGGAACGACAGGACCTGATCTAAACATTCTTTTAGAATTTTTTTAATATTTCCAGCATATTCCTTAGTCGCCACTTTCCATTCTGGTCTATGAAACCGACAGCAATTTTTTAAAAATTTAAAATCCCAAAACTCATACTCAACTCTGTGGTGACCTAAACGATGACCTTAAAACCAAATTACACGCATTGCCCAGCCAGACCAAAATGACCTTTTGTAGGCAATGCAAATCAAATGACATTAGCTGGCGGCAAATTGGCACATTCCAATTTAATGGACTTGCTGGTCAATGAATAATGCTTAGACTATACATACATATATATAAGTTCATATTTACTACTTACCCTTGATAAAATCTACAGCCATCTCTAGTCCATATGTATCCTTGTCACAATCATCCAACAAATGAGCGCCTAGTGTCACATTTGGTAGTATTTGCTGCTTGTTCACTTGATCCAATGTAAAGAGCATGGCCTCCAATGCCTGGATGCCACCTTGCGGCATAATGGGACCACAGGTGATGCTATCTTCACGCGAATGCACCATCATCAGGCCACCCAGAATGACATCGCCTTCTAGTACTGCAGCATGTTTTACCGGCCAACTGGAACTTGCTGCCGATGTGGCAGTTGTTGGTAAAAAGGTGGATGGGGATATGTTGGACGGGGAGCTAGTCAAAGGATTGCCCCAAGCATTGACAACAAATTGTGCCATGTTGTTGGCTTTTAGCAATTTTGGTGTGGGTAAAGTTTTACCATCTACAATTGATTTTGCTGTCGTTGTAGCTGCAGTAGTTGTTGTTGTTGTTGTCGTAGTTATTTTCAATGATGTTGCTGCTGTTGTATCTTCTTGTTGTTTGCCTTTATTGTTAGCTGTCACTGACATTGGCCACGCCTTTTCAGTGGCCTCTAACATTTTCATATTGAATTTGATTTCAGTATTGCTAACATTTTTATTAGCCAAATGTGTTGCTATTGTCATTGGCTTTTCCGTTGCTAATACTGGCTCAGTTGCTATTTCAGTTACTGTTGATGTTGCTGCTGTTGCCGTTGACGCAGTGCGCTTAGCTTTTATTGATATTCTTGGTGAAATTGCTGTTGTTGCTGTTATTTCAGTTGTCTGTGGCCTTGCTCTTGTGGCTATTGTTGACGAGTTTTGTTTTTCCACTATTGCGGCTACTGTTGGTCCTGTTGCTGCTGTTGCTGTTGGCATTGCTGTTGCTGTTGCTCTTGTGTTTATATATTCTGTTTCCACTATATTCTCTTGTTTTTCATTTGATATTTGTCCTGAATTTCGACTAGTTGTTATTGTATGCCAAGGTGTTGCCATGGTGTATGCAATATTTTCAATATTTAATGTTACATTTTCCATAG
The DNA here is from genome assembly GCA_037075365.1 of Drosophila emarginata. Lineage (NCBI taxonomy): Eukaryota > Metazoa > Arthropoda > Insecta > Diptera > Drosophilidae > Drosophila > Drosophila emarginata. Next base: position 4,613,639 of record JBAMCD010000260.1, on the reverse strand, counting down.
CTCTGGTTACCAATGAAATTTTACTGGTTGTTGTTGCTTTTGTATTGTTTGATTTCCTAAACGGTTTCGTAGTTGTAGGTATTGCCACCTGTAAGTCATCAGTTTTTATAGTTGTTGTAGTAGTTAAGGTTGAATTTAAATTGCCATTTAATGCATTAGTTGACATTTGACTCGATGAAATGTTATTTCTGTCGTTGAAATTGGCTACACCATTTGGCAACATTTCTAATTGCTGACCATTTTGCTGATGTTGCTGCTGCTGCTGCTCTACAGTTGCCTGCAGCATGCTACTCAACAGCAGAAACCACAATAGGAAAGCAAATGATGTTCCGCCTCCTACTCCAGTTTCAACAGCACCACCACCACCACCAACACCACCACCACCGACACCTCCTCCAGGTCGGTGTTTTATCATTTTGGGGATTGCCTTTTGTTCGTGTAAGTTGTTGCGTGGGGAGGAGGGCAGAGCGGTTGGGTGGATAATTTGGGCTATGTGATGCGATCAGTGCAATAAATGGGACAACATTTGTTTTCTTACCCCGTTGGTAAGACGCCTGCACAACAAATAAATTTCAATTAATATGAACCGCAGAAAATTTGTCTGCCCAAACGAGTTTTAATTAAGTTTTCTACAGTTCGTTCAAAAATTGCTTTGGGCTTCTAATAAGAGTTGCTGTTGTTGTTGCTCCGGTTGCCGAGCATTTTTATGCGTCTCAACTTTGTTGCATTGTAGTAAGGGGACCTGCAAATAAACCGTCAAGTGAGAAACTCCATTTGAGTGGGAAAATAAATAGCCAAAAAAAAAAAAAAAAAGCAAAAAAATAAGTAAAAGTAAAATTATAAATGTTCGTTGTTAAGCGAATTTAATGAGCAGTAAAAATGTGCAACAAAATGGCCAAACATTTGTACACTTCACACATTGTTGTTGGTGTTTCTTACTATATTGTTAACATTTTTGTTGCCGTTGGGGAAACGTTAAAATAAATGAGAAAAATTAACGTTTTTAAGCAACCAAAAGGAAATCTTCAAGTTAAAATGTAAGATAAGGTAAACTTTAATATATATTAAAGTTAAACAAAAGTTAAGACTATTCCATGTTGCCATGCCAACAATATACTTTTTGACCTAAGACACCATATATCTATCTATTTGTCACTCTAACTGCTTTGTCTGTCAGTCGGTCGTAGGCCTCTATGCCAAATATATATAGTCCTGACCATATATCACAAACAATGAGCCTGTCCAGATGCTGTCAATTTCCCTTGCTGCAAATTGATAAGTTTAATTAAATTTACACGCCTTTAGCCTCAGCGTTTTCATTAGTTTCGTCAGCAGTATAGCAATTTATGGCCACGTTTCGACAATTTGTGGTCACCCACACAAATACGACTACAAATATCTGTATGTATGTATGTATATATACATATTACAACACATATATCTATTTTTTTCTTTTTTTTTCACACCTATTTTCAACCTTGTTCCTTTGGGGTAGAGCTTTTCTACGTCCTTCCGCTTTGACGTTGTTGCCTTTTGGCTATTTTTGGGTAAACAAATATTTTTTTGTCAGGCATGCCAGGTATTTGAGATAACGTCAAGCGTATTAAAGATTGTCCGCCTTAACCATTGCCACTCCCAACCAGCCCCCGCTTTAATAAAAGCTGAAAATATGCTAGCGGCTTTGGTATTTTTATATATTATATATATGTATGTATAATAGGTACTTATTAAGTATACGCAATGTAGTCTTCAATAAATTTAAAACCAAAATTGCTGTAAAACTTTATTGAGGATATATCTAAAGATATTTTTGCCCAAGCTTATTGGACCATAACTATAAATTGGTAGTCCCGAAAACATTTACTTTTTCGCTACCCTTAAACAATTTTTAGTACTTTGCCCCCTTCCCCCATCCTTTTCGGCAATAAATGCCATTATCAAAAGCTCATTAAAAGGGCATTTCCAAGTAAAGAAAAAGGTCGAGATGGTGACAAATAAGGCAGTTAATTGGCTTTAAGCAATAAACCTTTTGTCTTGATGGCAGTTAACTAATTAGCTCTTAATATTTAATGAATCAACCGTGATTAGATTGTCATGTAACTCGATATCCGGCCGCCAACACTATCTATTTTTGGAATATAATTTAGAATAAAATATATTTGGGAATTCTATTTAAGCATTTTCCTTTAAAGGAATGACAGAAAGCCAGAATGTGGGTGAGCAATATCATCATCAAACAGCAGATGACAAGCATCAGGCTTTTCATTTACAATTTTCTATTAGTGTTTATTTGCTTAACACAGAGCAAAGAGGATATCCTCATTTGACTAGAGGGGAGACATCTTCTCTTGTTCATCTCACATTCTATTTACGGCTTAGACTTGGTCAGCAAATTCCGTTTACGAGCCCATTTACTTTGGCATTTTTCTGTGGATAGAGATTTGTTTACTTTTTACCATTGAGCATTAAAACTTGAATGAACTAAATTTAACGAAAATATAACACACACACCCTTACACACAAACACACACACACATAATGGATGGCAAATGTGAAAATGCCTAGAGAAAAATTTTACCGCAGGCAAATATTCAAAGATTGAATGTTACATCAGTCGGATTATTTCTCAAAGACATTTGTTCTTCAATTGAAATCTATTTATCCATTCTTTGAAAAATTTAACAAATCTCCAATGGCCTTTTATCGATTTACTGCTGGCCTTTTAGCAATCCATTTAGCCAAATAACCATGGACGGAGAAATAAGATGAAATGAAACAAAGAAAGGGAAGGTTAGAAATGGAGCTATCAAGTCAAATCCATTTATGTCCTTTACTGTGGGTTAGTTTTGGCCTTAAAAGATTAGGAATGATCATTTTTGGTAGTAAGCCAGGACATTTATTGAATACTCTCATTTAGCCAGTAATCAAGTGGAAAGGATGAACTTAATGTTAGCCAGTAATCATGCAAAAGAGCTCAACTAAGCGTTGGTCTTTAATTATTAGACTTAACTTATGAGTCTTCTCATAATCAAGTCAAGAGACTGGCAATTCCCATGGTCTTTAGAAGGGTCAAGTGATGATAAATATACAAAGGATTCAACTATGATAAATTCAATAATATGAATTAATTAACTGCAGTTAAATTAATTAACATAAATTTCAATTGTCATGTTTAAAGCTAATTAAAAAAGTTTGTTAACACAGAAGTTTGTCTTAAAAATAAATATTTAATTTCAATTACTGGTTTTTCTACTCTTTCTTTTTGCTGATGAAATAAAAAATGTTTCCATTAATTTCAACACTGATTTACTACTTATTAATAATTTATAAGTAAATAAGAAAGAGATATTAAAACATTAAAATTCGTGAAAATATCAACATGACAATATCATAAAAATAATAATCAATAAAATGAAAGCAAACTTCACTTGGTGTACAAAAAATTATTGTCATTTTATGTAATACAATGTGGAACTTGTCTATTTGTGGTGCAGTTTTTTTTTATGAATTTTCCAAAACAAAATAAATTTTATTTCCGATTAAATTTCTGTAAAAATTTATTTAGTTTTGTTAGAGTTTTTGGCTACGCTCATGCCTTTTAGTGTGAAAAATATTCTGAGCATACCTTTCGGTCATGGAATGGACACATAAAGCAAAGCTTTTAATGTTATAAACCCTAATGCTACAATACACATACACGTACAGATGGATACACACCGATACACATACAGTCACACACGCACACCCTCAGGTAATGTGCGTGTAACAGTTTTGGTCATGATTTTTTATGCGCAAATTATGCACAAAGTTCAGTGAAGAAACAAAAAAAAAAAGGGCTAACACAAAAAAAATGAAAACGCCTGGAAAAGGCTGCAGCAAAATGCAAAATTAATGTGCCATGGCCATGGCCAAAAACCCTCTCATTCTCCCTGACCCATGCCCATCAGCATTTCAACAGAAGACAAAAGACGAGAGTAACAAAGAGAGAAAAAGAGAGATGGAAAATGGTGGAGCTCATTATTGAAATATGTATTATGTATAAGCCAGATCCACTTTCCATTCATTCATTCTCTAATCCCGTTCCATCCCCTCCATTACTCATCTCATTTCATTTTGTTCATTCATTCGCTCATATTCATATGACGTATACGCCGCGTAATGCCTAAAACGTGACAGAATGAGTCTGTTGGCCATTTAATGCCCGATTATCCAAGGGATAATGAATATGCAATGAGCATAGAACAAAATTATACCGACTCTTTATTTATGAAATGAAATCCGCCATAATATATACTATATATTTTTTGGTCGCTAATTTATTGAGTAAAGTAAAAGTAAGAAATCAAACTTAATTAATTTACAAGTTAAAACATTTTCAACCACTTCTCCATGAAAGGGCAAAAAAGAAAATATTAAAACTTTTTGCAATATTTTTGGTCTCAGTACAATTTCTTTTTTTATATTTTTTTGCGTTGCGTCGTTTAATTTCATTTATTATCATTTTTATTGTTTTGCCAATTAAAAAGTTTTAACATTTATTATGCGCGTGTCTCCCTCTTCGCTTTCTCCGTCTTTTTCTTTTTCGGGAGTGTCGTTTTTTTTTTTTTGGTTTTCGTGTCTTTTGCTTCATCTTGTTGGCCAGAATTAATAACACAGACTTTTAGACTAAGTTGGTTTATGTTAAATTTCTATACTCTAAGAAAAGAGCAACTTGTGACTAAACAAGGTCAAATAATAACATTTTTGATATTAAAGCTGCGGTTTTTCTTTTATAGATTTAAAAATTGAATTCTTTGTTGGCTTAAATATTTTTTATCACAGTTAAATATAAATAAGTATGTAGATGTTCATTAAAATAACATAAGAAAGTAATTCAAAAGTAAAACATATACTGAACTTTCAAATTTGCTTCTTAAGCTTCACAAGTCTAAGTTTTAGGAAAGATCTTTGTAATAAGAGACCCAGTACAGTCAATTTAAGTTGCTTAATGGCTAATGACTTTAGATATAATCTACTAAGTAAGTCCGACAAACTCACAAAAATATAATAATGTGGCAAAAAAAAATCCCCAAAACTAAAGAGCTAATTTTCGTTGCGTTAGACAAACAAACTAAATGTCATAGCCAACACGACATTGTGCTGATCAAGATTATATATACATATATAATTTTTTGTAGTCGGATATGCTGGCAGAACAGCTTTTGACCAATGTTAATGTAACTTTTTTGCCAAAGTGAAACAGGAGAAAAAAAAAAAGAAATGAAAAGTTTTTAAATGCGAATTTAAGCAAATTTTTAGCGCACTTTGGTGACAAAAAAAGAAACATTGAAACATTTGGAAAAAAACGAAAAAAAAAGAAATTATAATAAAAAAAAGTTTTCTACAAACTTTTAATTAGGCAGGTTCCCACCATAGGGGAACGGAAGTCAGCCACCAGTCAACCGCCACCTGATGCTTCTCCACCTTCGTCTTCTCTACTTTCAGCTGACAAATGTTGGCAAAAAGTTAAAGTCACTTTATTTGAATTCAAAAAGGAATAATATTAATGTTGGCACTTTAAAGTTTCTTTTTCTTCGCCTTTTTTTTTTCTACTGGCCAAAAGCATCATGGAGTTGAGCCAAGAATTTTTACTTTATGAATTTAATGTGTTCAGCTCTCAAGTTGAAGGATTACTTGGCCACTTGCCATTCAACTGAAATTTGGAAAGTATTTTTGATTTTATATAATACAAGGTCACAAATGAAATTTGGCAGCTTCACTGTCAATTGTCTAGTTCATAAAATGAAAAGGAATTGTCTAAGTATGAAAATATTTAGACCATGGATAAGGCAGACAAATGGCGCCCGCTATTCCCATGGTCCCGATACGATAATTTGCCAGCGATAAAGTGACTCTAGGCATTTTTCGACACTGCCAAAGTCCGACTATGTAGTAAACAAATTAATCCAATTTTGCAACAGTCTCCCCCCCTTGCCTCTATTTCTGTCTCTCTGTGTCTCAGTCTGTCTGTCATTTCAAGCATAAATTAAGTAATTAAGTCGATTGGGGCTCTAGTTTGGTTAATTGATGCTGTGCCAAAGCGTTTATTTAGTGCTTAAGTGTGCGTAAACAATTATTTTTTCTTTTTTTTAATATAATTAATTTTTCTTTTGTTTTTTTTTACTTTCGATTTTCCTATTTTGTTTTTAATTCTAAAAATTTTTTTCGTTCGCAACTGTACCACATGGCGTATGATTGATTTGTTTCAACAACATCAAACGTGATACATAAACTTGAAGCTTGGAATTTCTCAAAGTATTAAGATTTCATAAGTGGATTACAACATGTATACGCAAAACAGAGCAAAAAGGAAAAAAAAAAATTAATCAAAATTAATCGCATTACACAAACAGATAGGAACAACAACAACAACAGCATCCAGCAGACAAAAAAGAAGAAAAAATTCAACAGCAACAAAAGTAATTTACAATTTCTCAACTTGACATACATGGCGTATGATTGCTTTATGCCGAGGCACGAACTGAAATGAGGAATTCCAAAGCACTTTTGAGTGCAAAGGGAAAACGATTCAAGGGCAGTGAGTGGTAATGGTGGAGGGGGGAGGGGGCTGTTTCACAAGCTGGAGGCGTAGTATAAATATAAGAGTCAGAGTGAACTCATTACGGAAATTACTTAACACTGCCAAAACTGAAGGAAACAATTTTTTTTTCTTCCTTGGAACGCGCCACAAACCAAAATGTAGTCCAAACGATACGCTTATTGAAGTGCAAGAAAGCTGCCGTGCCCATCAAAAACGCCATCATACACACTCACATTAACGCAGACACAGACACACACACACACACACACATACACACTTCTTGTGGTAAACAAACTCCCAGGGCAAATAGCAGGATAACGTTGAGCCACCAATTAGCGCAAAAGTGATGAGAGTGAATACAATGGCCAAATATCAAAGATCCTTCAATAAAAATTCATGCATATGCATGAGGTAAAAACACGTTGGTTTTAATATCCGGAATATCCTTTAATTCCGGAAAGAGAATTTAATGAGTATTGCAGTTAAGCACTTCAAAAATAGTGAGGAATGAAAATTTAAAATAAGTAACAGCATGAATAAGCAAACAGAGCAAAAAATTTATTTAAAATAAAATTCTTTTCAAAATTCATAAAGAAAAAAAATTGTACAAAAAAAATTTATTTAAACAAAAATAAATAGTAGGAAATAGTTTGGAATTCATCCGGTGTAAAGGAAAGTTACAATTCGATTTCTCTCCAATGATAACTTTAAAAACTTTTCAAAAACCTTATAAATTTATTTTATTTCCAAATAACAACTATATTATTTTTCAAAAAATTATTTGTCTCATTTTTAAACTCAATAAATAATAAATATTTTTGACTTTAGTCAGAAAATAAACTATATAAATGATAATTAAAAGTTAAATTTATATATTAGAATTTCTGTTTCTTTGAAATGACAATACGTAAAACTTTTTTTATAATATTTTTAATAAAGTAAAATGAATAAAATAAACTCTAAATTGTGGGCAATAAAATGAAATCAAAGTAGAATCGTTTTACATTACATATTTGATTATCTTAAATATTTGTTCAATTTATAAAATTTTTTATGAAAATCATTTCACGGAAACTCTTTTGTAGAATTTTTTTCAAAAAATTAAACTTAAAAAATATTTTAAAGTTTGAAATTGTTGAAGTAAGTAAAGCTAAGAATTTATTCTTCACTCTTTTAAGCTTAAATTATTAAAGTGTTCCTTATCTATGTTTATATATATTCACAGCGATAAATAACCAAAAAAAATATCTTTCTTTTTTGTGTGCTTTAAAGTTATTTCCTATACCAAGATTGAATAAAATTTTATCATAGCATTTGGTAAAATAAATCTGGAAGAAATATGCAAAATGCAAAAGATAAATAAAAAATGCATATTTTTAGAAAATTTACATATGCAATTACCACAAAGGTACAACGCCCATACACCTTAGCCATTTATCAGTACCACTGTGCATTTTAAAGCCAATTCCATGGAATGTGTATGCAATTTTTGGAGCATATGCCAACAATGCGAACCGAAGCAGAGACTGGCAAAGAAATGTAATTCACTCCTACAGAACTCTCGACAAACACCCACAGAGTAACTTTCATTGCCATTCGTTTTGGTTTTTCCCCTACGCCAGCCTGTTTTTAATTTTCTTCATCTGTCTGCCAGAGTGGGTTTGTCTTGTTTGTTGGTCTTGATGTGTCTGCCGTTTCCTTTACTCTGTTTTGCTGGTTGCCTCTTCACTGTCGACATGCTTTTCCTGAGTTTATTGATTTTGGGTAAAACCAAAAAAAAAAAAAGAAAAAACAACAAAAACAACAACAACATATACATACATACATATATAATTTCAGTGTATGTAGATTGCCACTGATAACATTGAAATGATATACACGCCACATTAAATGGATTATTTAATGTTGTCACTCATACGTATGCCTGGCAAATGATGTGTACAGCTGATAGCCAGAATTCCAGCTGCACAATTCCTCCTTCTCCTTTGCCTTTTGGTAACCTATCTGTTCTTTGTCTCTCTCTCTCTCTCTCTTTTTTCGTTATTCTTCGCCCTGTTTGGCATTAAAGTCGCTGCCAGAGAGTCGACGCATTTGTCGATTACACCAGCGGGAGTCGTTTTTATTTGTCTTTTGTGGAACGCGTACGGCAACAAGAATGAGTTTGTCGTCGCCATTTGTTTGCTTCGACTTTACTGAAAGTCTTGAAGGGATGTTATGTTGGGGTGGTTAAAGTTGATTGTGCTTGAAATTGTGGCGGTTTGGGGTTTCATCTGTATTACTACTTATATTTGCGTGCCAGTGGCCCATAATTGGTGATATGCTTTACTCATAGGACCTAGGGCACACACACACACACAGACACACACACATACACAAGTCATCTCATGTCCCTATCTATGCCTGACTGGGACTTGAGTTACCATAAATTTTCTACAAAACTTTTGAGGTGAAAATAAGTTGTTTAAGTCTGTTATTTGTGTTGTTGTTGTTGTTGTTGCTGCCACCACCTGTGGCATGATCTACTTACAGCATATTACCACATCTTAAGATATTTCTCTTTGATGGATATTTAAACTTGAGTATGAGACAGACTAACTGAAGTCAGTTTCCAAAAAGACTTTATATATGTATACGAATGGAGCATAAATTTAATTTCGATTCAGTTGCCGACAATAATTGGCTTAGAGGCCTAAAACACAAACTGAAATCTCGATTACATGGCAAAGTTTATTAGCTTTTTGGTTTGAGAGTTGGTTTATGAGCCAATTCGAAGGCTGCTGCTGTTACTGATAATTAAACCAGCTTGAACTTTGACCCCCAAAAATATAATTAACCGCATTATTCAAGTTCATTGAGAACGTGTGTGTGTGTGTGTGTGTGTGTGTGTGTGTGTGTTTGTGTTTACTTGGTATTACCAATGGCCATTTATCAAGCACGAAGCCTCTCCAATAAATTTGTACTACACAAACAGAATAACATACAAACACACACTTACACACACACATATACAAACATGACAAAATAATAAGAAAGAAAAAGTTAACACAAATGGCAAACAATGCGAATGAGTTTAAGCCACTTGGCAGATGGTTAAGGATGGGATAAAGGGGGGAGGGACGGGATATATAAGAGTCTTAGGACAAGTTGATCTATGCTATTCTATATACTTGAGTCGCGCATTTAAATAATGCCAAATAATGGCAAATGCGTGAGCCAAGTTGACTAACCATTCTTACCATGACCAAGCCAATATTTTTAGGGCTTTTGTTTTTCCCTCAGTCACTCCACTTTCCCCTCTCTCTCACGCTGTGTGGGCGAGTGTTTATATGCGTGTTCATAAATCAAAAGACATGTGTTCATAAATAAATAAATAACCATTTAATGTAAATTTAAGACACATGCTGATACCGTTGTGAAAATATGATGAAAATTCCCAAACAACAGTAAAAAAAAAGGGGAAATTGTGGGATGTAAAATTTGGTTAAATATACACTCAAATAAATTGTAATCAAATATTCTTTGATACACAAAAGAACAAAGTTAAATAATATATGTTTGTCAATTAAAAGAGTGTCAAAGGAAAGTGTAACCTTAAACAATTGTGGTTATCTTTAAATATAAAGAAAATCAGGTCATATTATTACACACGATATAAACAATGAATGCTTTAAATATTCTCTTTAAAAAAAAACATAATAAAAAAATAAAAATATAACAATAAAATGATTGTAAAGTTGTAAAATTCTTTTATCATCAATTCTGCATTGTAAAATCTAAAATACAATTCATTACTACAAAGAATATTTGTATTTTTGCACTACTAGTTTCAAAATGTATTATGCCGAATTCTAATTTATGTACTTTAATATAGCCTAACATTGAATCTCCACTATGCCCTTTAATTTAAAATAAAAACATTTACTAAAAAAATCCATAATAATAAATAGAATTAAAATCAATTGCTTTGTAGTAACATTTAATTACCCAATTTGTTTTTGGTTTGTTATTGTAACCGAAGTAAATTTCATTATTCGATTATTCTATTTATAATTTAAATAGCATAATTTAATAATACTTAAAATTGAAATCTAATAAACTAGCACTCTGATTGCAAAAGCCATTAAATCAACTCATAGACTCTACCAACTTGATACTCTGAGGACTTAACTTTTTGTCATTGCTTTAATAACTGTAAAAGCCTGGGAAAATTGAAAATGAAAATGTAATTGTCTTTAATGTTACACACACATAGCGAGATAGAGAGAGAGAGAGAGAGACCAAAGAAGAGAGATAGATAGAGACAACGCATCCAATTTCCTTTTAAGCACAATTCTCCAAGCACTTTGGCAAATGCAAGCACCAAAATGAAGCTCATTATGGCGAAACTTTATTGTTATTATGATGCCAAGAAAGCTAAAAGAAAAGCCATGGACGCCAGCAGAAAAACCAGAAAAACACCAAAAAGAAGACAAAAGCCGAAAATTGCTAACAATTCTATTAAATTCACATTTTAAATGCAAATGGCAACCACGAATTGCAACTGCACCAGATGCTGCGATTTAGCCTTGGCTTATCTTAAAAAGTTAGCGGCTCTGTTGGAATATCAACTTTTGACTCTTGGCCAAACAAGAGGAAACAATGAACTAAACGTGACCCGCTAGCAATTGAATTCATTTTGAATGATTTTCACTTCATTAAAGTGCTGCAGTGTGGTATCATTAAAAGCAATTCAAAGCCAACTTTAAAATGGCCATAGAAAATTGTATAAAATGATAAATATTAATGTTAGCCTCCCTTCACACTTTTCCTACTTTAGGGTCGTCATATTTTTTTTGTTTTTATTTTTTTTTTTTGTGGCCCGCACCTCAGGGCAAACCTCATTTGGGGCAAACTTTTTTGGTATTCTCTTGTTTTTGCCTTTTCTTATATTTTTTTTTTGTTTTGTGTAATTTATTTCTTTATTTATTTACGCCTTGGGCATCATTTACATGCAAACACTTATTGTTGTTAATCTCATAGAAAATTTAATTAAGTCCCTTTTGGCCTTGCTGAATTTCAATTTATGATTATTCAAACTTCCGACAAGTTGAGCATCAATCAAGTGTGACCAAGAAGTGGCAAAAATTCTCAAAGTTATGCCAACACTTTCTATGAAAAGGCAAAAAAAAAGATCAAAAATAGAATAAAAAACCATCAACTGGAACCATTTTTCCTGATTAAATTTTATGAAATGGCTTTTCGCACACTTTAAGCATTAAAAGTGTGAGGGTGAAAATGAAAAAAATTGAAACGAGAGAAAAATCAACAAAAAAAAAAAACACCAGAAATCACATAATTACAGCGTGAAGGCGGCAAAAGCATGTTAATTAGGTAATGTTGGCAAATAAGAGAGCTGCCCCACTCTTACTTTTTTGCGAAGAAGTATGCAATGAGTTGTGGTGAGGTAAACGGAAGAGAAGTGGTTAGTACAAGGACTCTACCAGAACGTGCTCAATGTTTGAACTTTAAATAGAAAAGGGTAGAAATTTTGAATTACCATTCTATAGCAAGACTCATAATTAAATGGCAGCAACAACAAGATAGAGCACATTGAATAATAGACAAATTAAAAAATGAATATTCAAGGCATATTAAGTATACGCCAAGTGGGCACAAAAACTAAAATTTAACACGAATTTCTATGCAGCAAGCATAAATTAAATTTAATTGAAATTAAAAAAAAAATAAAAAAATTTAACTAGTTCTAGTCCAGAAACTATTTAAACCAATAAAGTGCAAGTATAAACTTTCAGCTCATTTACACAAACATTTAACTAACACACACACACATATAAAGCAAGCCTTAAAAGTTTAGAAACACACACTCTCACATTTAGTTTAAAAGCAAGCAGATACCAAAGAGAAACTAAAAATTCTTGGTAACATTTAGAGAGCCAAGTTTTGTCTTTCCTGCGACAAAAAACTTCTTGCCTTCAACGAGTTGAAAGTTATTAGCAACAGTTTACCTTTTTTTCTGCTTTAATTACGGCACGAAGAAACTGCCACTTTTCGCCTCTTCCCTTTTGACAACTCCCTAAGCCACGAACAACCTTAAGCTGGCCGAAATCTGACAGCCAAAAAAAAAAAAAAGTAAAGGTGAAAAAGGAAATGAAAGTTCTTTCTGCCTGAGTTTCACTTAACACCTTTTCTACTTTTTCCAGTTTACCCAAGTCAAATGACCCAAAACTAATGGATTTTCAAAATGCAAGACAGTGAAACGTAGAAAACAAAGTGTTAAATGGCAAATGCAGTTTTTGGCCAACCAATCAAGTGGAAATGACTTAAGAAAAAGAAAAAAGTTTTACATAAAGATGTAAAAATAATTTCATTAGATAACCAGTTTAAATAGAAATCTAATACATAATTTAGATTATTTTTTATTGTTGTTTATATTTGGCCAATATGGGGAAAATGTATTGAAATGGTTTTTGCATAAATTTCATACGCCCATTAATTTTCCATTTGTTTTTCCAGTATTGTAAGGATAATTGAAATTTGCCTATCATCTGTTAGAGAATGAAAAGCATTTCTCACTGCTTTTCACTTGGCAGAATGAAATTAATTTTCTTTTTTCGCATTTGTCACCCAGCCATAAGACTAGCAAGACAATAACAACAAAACCAACAACAACAGTACTTGACTTGACTGCTTCTTCTTGGTGTTAACTTGGTCATAAATCAGCTTTGTTGCATTTTAACTCGCAATCAGCGTCAACGGATTTGTTTCACAAAGCGATATCAACAATAGAAAAAATAAAAAATGATAGTTGCAAAACTCTTAAGATGATGTCCTTTATGTCCTTTAACTATTTAGTTCTTTAACTTTGAATTCACTTGAAAGAATTAGCACTTTAAGAACTTTAATGCTCACCTTATTGTTAATGAACTTTTAACTGTGCCACACAATTATAATTCTCACTTCTCAATTGGTTATATTTTCTTAATATCAGATTCAATAAATTTCATAACTTTAAAAGATTTTCTTTTGAAAAGTTTTTGCACAAAACTTTGCCACTAAAACATTCTCGTTTTAATAATATTTATTTGATTTTAATATAGATTTACTTGAAGAACTTTTCAAAAGTTTCACAATTACGTTATATTGTAAACGATTTACAAGTCCTGTGTCCAGGACCATTCGGCTTGAAAACGCGTCTACAACTAACACAACCTGCCCGAACAAGGACACGATACAAATCGGGATGCTGTTCAACTGTTGTTTTGGGAAATTCTTTTAACAGAGCTCTGTTAATACAAATTTAGCCATGGTTGCCATGTTAAAGAGAATTTCTTGTTTTCACATTGATAAGGCAAACCCAAGAAAAGGAAATGAAGAAAGTTATTTGCATATGCAATTCTCAAACTCCCTAAGAAATATTATAAATGTACCCAAGCGATTTAAAATGCATTTAATGTTCAGTTTTGTAGTTTACATTTATCATTTGGAGGATGGATACATGGATACACAAATGGATACATTTGGGAGATAGTTAGAAAATATTAAGCATACGCCATGTATGTGTCATGAAAAATTCATTTCAGCACTCACTAAAATTTTTTAAGTGACAATATTAAAGTTTAACACTGCCACAGGCATAATTGATGAGCATGGGCCAAATTATGAACCTCTTAGATAGAGGACATTCATCATTTTGTAGGCCGGAAATTTCAACATATGTGTGAAAATCTCATCATCAATAGGAGTAAAAGGCTCATTCTCATTATTTTAATCATTATTATCATCAGTAAAGTTAAGCAGATAAATCAAAAAAAAAACTCTTGTGGCTATGTTTTTGTTTGCTTGGTTACGACAAACTTTACTACTGCAACATATGAGATTAGCCAAGCTAATAACCAGGGGAAAATTTAAATAGTTAAGCAAACACATACACACACACACACATAGATAAGAAACCATTTTGTTTTCATTTATGATGTAGAAAGTGAAATTATATGTTTGTTTTTAGTAGTTTTGTTAAGACACATATAAGTACCGGATTAAACATTTACAATTCTATAAAAAGCGTATACTTAACACCTTAATGCACAATTGAGCATTTGATTTGATAATAAACATTAAATTAAATAAATATTTGCTCTTGGCGTTTAGAACAATTTCCACTTTTGCACGTCGTTGGTCAAGTAGAACTAAGCTGAAGACAGCCAACTGATGATGATGATAATGATGATGGAGCTGCTGTTGGTGATGATGATGCTGCTAACCTCGAATCAACTCACTGACCAGTCCAAGACCAAAGTTTTCTTCTGTTTTTGTTTTTGTGCTTTTTTTGTTGTTTTGGTTTGTTGACAGCATAATTACGTTGATGACAGGCGTTAGTAAGAGGCTGGAGGGGGGAGAGGACCAGGGAGAGTAAAAAGAGATGAAAATAGAGACGGAGATGGAGATGTTAGAGTCTAAGCAAACACAGACACTGCAATGGACATGAACGTGGATATGGACATGACCAGGCGCCGCCATTAAGTGACCCCAGAGAGATAGTTGCTTACCCTGTCAGTATATATGATTGTGTTGGTGTATATGTGTGTGTGTGTGTGTGTGTGTGCGTATAAATATATGTGCGTGTTGTTATTCGTATCTATACGCAGGTGTTTTTTTTGTGTTCGAGCAGTAATTGAGCACAGCTTACAAAAGTATGCTATAAATAAAGTGCAAGCCATTGTGTATGTATGTATGTGTGTTTGTGTGAGTGTGTGTATTTCTGCACTACTTAATGATTTCCCATTGGAGCATACAAATTCACCCTAAGAAAAAAACCAGTAAAAAAACAAACTTTAATAACAAAAAAAAAACTTAAAGAAACAAAAGCTAAAATAGAATAAAAAAAAAAAAAAGCCAACTATCCATTTTTGATTTATCCATTTATTCTAGTGGTCGAATATATTTGTGATTTTTGAATACCACAAAATGGTAAAAACAACAACCACAATACATAGATTGGATATATGTATATATAATAAACAAACTGCACCTGCAGAAAGTGCCACAAGACGAAACCACTGACAACAAAAACCCCAAAAAACCTCGACAGCAATTTGTACAGCAGCCAAGAGAGCCAAGTGCAGAACAAACTACAGATTTTTCACCGTAAAATAAAGAATAAAACTACATGCGGACATGTGTGCTAGATGTTTTTTCAAAAAAATAAAAAATAATAGTTTATACAGCAGCAGTAACCTGGCAGACCACAGAACTACCCAAAAAACCTTCTTGTAGCTCACATTCCAACATCTCACTCACTCATCCTCGCTCAACGCAATAAAGTTTTTCTTCGCTTCTGGATACACTGCGCGTCATCAAACTAGAGCCGACTAATGGTAAATAAATGCCTTTGAGTAACTTTTAAATTACAGTTTCATTTCTATTTTAGTTTTATTTAATTTTCAGCAATGTTCTCTACTCTCTTAAAAGTTAATCAGATTCAACCAACACCAAAAATTTGGGTAAAGCCATTTTAATATATTCAAAATATTTGTTTCTAGTTAAGAAAAAGTTTCTTTCTCTTTAACATATCCACAACAATTGCTTGAAAATTTATATATCAAGTGCTGTGTTAGTGTTTTCAATATTTTACTTTTCAAAAGTTCTTAAATAAAAAGAGACGTGAATTTTTAGTTTCTCCCCATTAATGTATAACACTTTATCCGTATTTTTATATATCATATATATGTTAATTAAAAATTAATTTAAAAACGGTTTAAAATGCATATAAAAGTTAAAATATAAACCAAAATTTTTTAACCAAATTTAAATATTGTACTTAACTTAATTTTGAGATTTAGAAAAGAGAACTTAGAGTCGTGATTTTTATTTTGTGGCAAATGAAAAAAGTTTTAAAGAACCCATAGAAATAAAAATATAAATATATTGCTCATATTTTTAGAAAAGATGGAAAATAAAATTGATAAAAATAAAATAATAATCAGAAAACTGTTAATTTTTTTTCAATTTGCTGAAAAAAAGGCAATTGAAAAATATTTCAAAAAAATAAAAAGCTGAAAGAAATTGTTAATTTAGTTTAGTATTTTAGAAACTAAAAATCGTTAATTTTTTCTTAAATTAAGAATTTCACTAACCTAAAAAGATCTAAGATATGATAATCTTCTTTTAATCTCTCTTAGTTTAAGACGGTTGCTAAATAAACGACTCTCATTGTAAGTAAGTTTCGTTTATTTTCTTTTCCCATTTTGTGGTCTAAGGACGTAGTGAATTTGTTTTGGGGACAAAAAAAGTTTGTCTGCCAACGCGACTTTGTGTTTGACAATAATCATATAATGGCAGTCTCATAATCCTAACAACGCCTTTGGGGTAGCCATGTATATACATAAATATATATATATATATATG
The DNA here is from genome assembly GCA_037075365.1 of Drosophila emarginata. Taxonomy (NCBI): domain Eukaryota; kingdom Metazoa; phylum Arthropoda; class Insecta; order Diptera; family Drosophilidae; genus Drosophila; species Drosophila emarginata. Next base: position 4,596,655 of record JBAMCD010000260.1, on the reverse strand, counting down.
TATATACAGATGTACATACATATATCATAATTGCCAAGTTCAAGTAAGTCTCAATTTCAATTTTCTAGACTGGTTTTTGCGAATCATGCATATATAATTAGCTGGGAAGACAGTTTTATAAATTATTTAATATATATAAATTCCACTTTCTCCCCTTTATGAGTTTTGTCTTTATTAGATCACAGCCAATTAGAGTGCACACGAGATAAGGTATAAATAAATAGAAGAAATGAAGAACGGTGCAAGCCACATATTGTGACATTCGCAGTCTTAATAACTAATTAAATTCAACTTGTGTCAAAAAGCAATGCAAAAATAACTGACAATTAATTAGCTTACCAAGAAATTTCCCACTGACAGCTAGATACATTGAGAGAGATAGAGAAATAGAGAGAGAGAGAGAGAGAGGGAGAGATCTCTTCCTGCTGGGATGTTAACTTTAAAGTGCTAGCAATTTAGTTTTCACTCCATGCATAATTGAATTTAATTTAGAGAAATGTTACATTTATTTCTGCTCTCTAATACATTCATATTCATTTTGCATGCAAATACCAAGAAGGAAATCCACGCAGGATGCCTTGATTATTTTCAATGTACTGCAAAATATGCAATTTTTATAAAATGAAATGAAATTGTACAACACACAAAAAAAAAAAATAAGGAAAGAACAGAAGCACATTCGGTGTAGCAATTCCCAGTTACCAGTCGCCAGTCAGTTCCATGTTCCCTGATGTCCTTTATTCTTGTTCGCCATTTTGCATGGGATTTGGCATGTTTTTTTTTTTTTTCTATTTTGGCGCACTCTCGGTGGCGTTTACGTGTTTGGAATTTATTTCAATTGGTTAGTGGAAAATTTTTAAACAAATACTCATCTAAATTTTGTGTATTTCAATTTAGGTAAAATGAAATAAGAATTGCAATAGCAGCAAAACTTTAAGCCCTCAAACCATTTACTTATCTTTTGGCTTTTAGTCTTTGTCTTTGTCTCTATCTCTATCAATGTCTGTGATTTTGTTTTTGTCTTCGTGTTTTGGCATTTGCATAAATATTTATACAGTGAACAGCAACAAAAACAAAAAAAATGTAAAAAATGAAAGAGAAAACGCAAACAGGTCAGAGAGCCTTGACCACACTGGGGTTAACATCTACCTCTAGCCTATACCCAAATCACAAAACACATGGCGCCCGTCGGCCTTAACTTTACAAAACAAAGAGAAAAGCGAACTGAAAGTAGGATCCGAGGCGCAACCTAAACCTTGTCATAAATATGTCAGATCGTAGGCAAAATCTACGATGGGACCCATGGATTACATAAAAATTTAGATTAACTCCACGCCCCAAAAACCAGAAAAAAAGAGGCGAGTAAAATTGTGCCTTTAATTGCCTAGAAAATATGTCCCTATGTCTTATCTATAAAGTAATAAATTTTAAACAAAATTCTAGTTCAAATCTATTTTTGGTTTTGCATTTGAAACTATAATCGGTTTCTGTTTACCCACACATTAAGTAAAACAATTAAATTTGGCTTACGTTATTTACTCAATGTATTACTTAATCAAGCCAGACATTCCCAACTTGCCTACTCTCTCCGTCATTTCCTATTTCAGGTTCATCTTTATCATTTGTTGCCATTTCCGTTTTTGGGAGGCAAGACAGAAAACTTTGTTGCAAATTAATTTGAGTTAATTGTTTTTACGTTTCACGCGGGTAAAACTTTTCGGTTTACATTTCGTTTCACGAGCCAACACTTTGGGCTAACCAAAATACAGACAAAGATAGATATACAATGAAAGAGACAGACAGAGAGAGAGAGAGAGAGAGTAGTGGTAACAATTTTGAAATTTGTTTCTAGGTTTTTGCTACTGCGGTTTGAGGTTTCTCAAGGAGCTTGGAAACATTTTGCTCTTTCTAATGAAATTTACTCTTCTTGTTTCCTGTTTATGGCATTAACTTTAGACATTACATAGACTCATAGTCAAAGTAGTTTGACTCTAAGAGGACCCATCATGTCCAGCTTTTGTGTCTGTGTTTGTGTCACTCAAATGATTAAAGATTTTTCACTTTATGGCTGGCTGTCTGCTACTTTTTGCTACAATTTATCAAGTCTCTTTCAAGGTTTCCTCGTTTTCTTTTTTCACTAACCAACCAGTTGTAAAAAACTTTGACATAGATGGCATAGATGGAGGAAAAAGAGCGTGAAAGAGAGAGAAAAAGAAGAAAGGGAGTAGACCATAAAATTTCTAATTTAATCAACTTTAAGTTCTGACTTGTTGGCCTATACACACACACACACACATCCAAAGACAGAGACCGAGTGTGAGACAGTCGTAATTCACACGAACGACCATAAAAGCCACCTTTGAATATTCAATTGACTTCGACCTCTAACAAATTTTTAGTGCCACAAAAAGGGCTCATGAAAAATGATTAATGATCGGACAGGTTTAATCTACATTATAGAATAATTTTGGCAGAGATATAATCAGCTTACATATAGATATACATATATTTATGTACAATATTTGCCATTTAAGCTTAAAATTTTTGCTTTATCATTTAGATAATTATTTTCATGCTTCAACTAAACTACTATTCATCAGCTTAAAAGTTAAGCAATGAATTGTAAATTTACTAAAGTTCTTACGAACATTTCTTAGAACACGTTAGTTGTAGAATTTCCTCAATTGCTACTCGAAAATCTTGTCTTCCAGTTCAACTATTTTTGCAGCTTAAAGCAATTGTCCTGGCAACGGCAATAGTAAAGTTTCCTTCAGACCAGGCTAAGCAAGTGACTCATGCCATGATTTGACAGCTTTTCTTTTTATTTTAACTTTTCATGTTAACTAAAGTATTTACATTTTTGGGATAAATTGTCATATGCAAGTATATAATTTCCGCCAGGAGATGAAAAACTAAAAAACAAATTATAAATTTTAAACATCTTCTAAATATTTTTGTTTGTGGCATTTTGTAGTTAAGTTGTCAGTTAGGAAATCGAAAAGAAAACAACAATAAATTGCATAAAGTTATTCTGTGACTAAAAATTTATACATTTGTTATTGAAGAACTTGACTCTAATTAATGTTCAGGCTATGGAACATTTCAGTGGAAAAAGAAATGCAAATAAATAAAGAATGATATATAGAAAGAGAGAGAATGATTGAGATGGGAATAGTAGTAGACAGCAAATACAAATCAACAAGCGTATACTTTTCAACTCGTATGGCTTCTGTTTAATATGCACGATTCGTATGTAAACAGAGATGCAAATAGATAGAGACGTCAGAGATAGAGGGGGAAAAAAATGTAAAAACGTGCGGTGGGTCACTGTCTGGGTCAAGCAGAAAAAAAACAAAAAAAAATAACAGAAATATCCGAAAATGGTGGAAAAACAACTTTCCATAAAAAAAGAACAAAAAATTTCTTCATCTGCAAACGTAAAATTCTTTAAATGTTAATCAAATTTATGAAAACCATGTGTCTGGTATAATATTTTTATACTTAAGCTTCATATTCATATCCCGGTTGACCCAATTTTATGTCCAAGATTTACACATACAAACATAATACAGTTACATGGATAGAACATTAGCTTAACGTTGCGTATACGTAATGTGGCCTGCAGTTTATCATGGTAGCTAGCTAAAATTCTACAATATGTTTCGGATTCCACGAAAGTGTCTTGTGCCGCGTGTGAGAAAACTGAAATGCCATTACACATATGCACACACACAAACACATAGAGAAAGTGATACAGAGAGACGAAAGAGCAAAAAAAAAAATAAAAAAGAGAGACATATGAGATAGAAAGATATGTATATAAGAAGTTGCATAGAGGAAAATGGAATTTTCCATTAGATTGGCTTTCACAATCATATCGAGTCGTTGGACAAACATAAATTCAATTTAGCTAAGGCTAACATGCAACAATTGTTGCCACGTTTCTATCTCATACAAACACACACACACACACAGCAACAAATATACACCAATATATATATATATATATAGGAAACATACATTCAAGTTCATGTTTGGACATTAATCAGGCTACGGACACGCCTACCATAACCAGACGCCTGTTCACAGTTTAGTTTTAAACGACAAGCACTTAGCCCCAGCAGCCATAGAACGATGTATGTAAGTATTACAAACCGATAGAGCTAGCTAAAAACAGACAGTAAAATAGAGTGAGATAGATATAGAGCAAATGGGAAGGCAGCCTTCCGTGTCACGATTGCGTTTTCTTGTTGTAATTCTTCACGTACACATCAGGGTTAAGTGAGGAACTGAGGAGTCGAGGACTCTGACTACATGTCAGTTCCATAATGCCACATGCTGTGACTGCAATGCGAGAAGACATGCCCCATTTAAACCCCCTACCTATCCGTCCTTCCCTCTACAAAAACACACACACACATAACATCCACTTAACTCCTCTGACCTTTTTAGGCCAAAATGACTTTAAATTTTCAACAGCAGTTAAACTTAATTTAAATTTGTTTCAATTTAATTATTTGGCAAGAACATATCAATTCGAAAAACTAATTCGAAATTTAATTGAATATCATACTAATTAGCATTTGTGTAAAAAAAAAAATTATTTTATCTAATGGGCAACTATATTGTATAACAAACTAGTATAATGAATTGCTCTTTTTATTGCTTTTGTTTATAAATCGATTATTTCATATTACACGGACGGAACAGTTTTCGACATCTTTGTTTTGTTGCATTTGATAATTGAATTAACATTTAATTAAAATCTCTAAGAAAAAATAATTGATAGCATATTAAATTTCCTAACAACTAATTGAATGCACAAAAGTCAGATAAAATGGAAAACTAAATTGGATTGTAAAAATGAAATTAATATTGATATATGTATGTACATTTGCTGCTGCCACTGGCCACAAAATAAACAAATAAAAATGGCCAAGTCAAATATAGTTAGATCGATGGCTTTTAGATATTGGTCTATGCATATACCAAGCTGTCAAAAAAAATTTATCCGAAAGTCTATGAAAAAAAAAAGTCAGCTCGTTTTTATTGTGTTTTTTCTTTTTGGGATAAGCATTTTTGTGTCATAAATATTTTTAATTTTTCATATCAAAAGGCTTCTATTGAATTAAATCTTGATGAAATCCAGCTGAAACCAAAATCCAATTTGTTATATATTTGAATAAGCGAGGGTCATTTTAAAAATAACCACACAAAACTGCATTTAATACATTTTATCAAGTTACTTTAGAAAACTAAGAAAAGCGAAAAAGAAAATTATTTAAAATTTCCTTTTTAAATTCTTAAACTACCCTCGCAGTTGCAAGATTTTTATTTTGCTCTTTTCTTGCCGAATTTAATTGCTTTTCATTACATTGGCATTACAATTGTTGTCGTTGCCAAGGCAAAAATATTTTTGATTTGAACTAGACAACAAATTTTCCTTCCCCTTTACAGAAATTAAATCACCCCTCTCCACTTATAATCTTTCTCTCTCTTTCTTTCTCCTTCTATTTTTTTTGTAAAATTTTCTAAGTCATGGCAAACACAAGAGGCAAAAGAAATTTAATTTTTATTAGTTTTGGGATTTACTTTTTACTCAAAGTTTAATTAACTTTTACATCTCAAAAGCAATTATCACGTTGTGAAATGTCAACGAGGGCCAAATGGGAATGCAATTGAAATCAATAATAAAAATAATAAAAAAAAAAACAATGACTATATTTCATCATTTTTTATACTTGATTAATAATTGAAGCAATTTTTCGCTTATGATATAAATAATTTATGCTTATACCACAAAGAGAGGAGGCTTTTTTGATTATTTTATATCTGCATTAGGCTAAAACCAGAAGTGCCTAGTCAAACAATAAAATCCGCTCATAAAAAATACAATTGACATAATGTGCCATTTGCCCTTTGTGGGCGGTTATTTTCTGTTTTTTTTTTTAACATTATCTTTAGTATATATTTAAGCTGCCTTTTTCCATTGATTTATAATTTATGTGCTTTGGTAAAAGTTTCCGTGAGTTTCACTCCAAATGATTGCAATTATATTTTTCATGGCATACATTAGGGGGTAAACCGCATACACCCAAGCAAAAATTAATTGCATTGCATGTTGCAAAATCTAATTAAATTTGGACATGAGCACTCTTCTATGGGTTTTTAGATAGAGTGAGCCAACATATTTTTGCTTTTAATTAAGGAGCTTAATTTAATGAGTTGCCCCACCCCAAACTAACTGATAAACGAAATTTATAATTTAATTGATGCATCATTAAATATCTTAACATTTAAGCAACTGAAATGAAGGGTTATATACGTATATTTTGAAGCTAAAATCTATTTAAGTTTTATGTAAATTTAAGTAAATCTCTGCTATATATGTATGTATGCACTTATCTAGTTTTTTTCAATGGTTTTGCGTTGTCAGGCAACTTAACATAAACTGGCATAAATAACGAGCATGCAAATAATATGCTACACAAACCAACTGTCGACTGCACTCACACACAACACACCCACACACTCACTCACATGACAAAACACTTACACCCACACACACACACACACACACACACACACACACACACACACACACGCAGACACATTCAATTCACACCCATATTCAAGGCGCTCATGTGTGAAACTTTTTTGTATGCAGAACCATTTTAACACTTCCGCCAAGGCGAAACGCCTGAAATCTATCCGAACAACAACAACAAACCGATATATATATATATATATATATATATACATATACATATCGTTGACATGCTGTGACTTTTATGGGCCCGACCCGTATATTGATATGAAGAATGAAAGAAAATGGAAAAAAATGAGGAAAATTATTTTCATGCTCTTCTGCCTTTCAATGCACAATCAAACCCATCATCATATGCAAAACATAACCAAAAAAAAAAAAACACAAAATGGGGCGTGGCAGTATCATAGATTTTTAGTATATTCTTAAACAGTTTTCCCTCACTTTCATGTTTTTTTTTTTTGGCCCAGTTAAGATAAGCTTCCGCTTTGTTATGCCTGCTGCTTACTTTTGATTGACTGAATTTCGAGTTGTTGGTGGCCATTATTGAAGTAACTAGGCATATCTACATACACGCACATAGATATATGTATGTATATATACATACGTACATATATCCTTGCAAAACCATTGTCTGTTTATTTGTATGTACATTCTGCCAAGTTGGCAGAAAAAAGAACCGAGAAATGGCCAACAGCAACAAAATTGGCAAATACTCCTATATAAAAACGAGCATCATAAAAAAATGGCGTCAATTGGCAAGACGTTAGCCCTGACAAATTGCTGACAAAAATACCACATTGACACAACATCCCGATATTGTCTCTTACATATATTCTGAAATCGGAATGTGGTTTCACTTTTCAACAAAATCCCAATTGCCATACAAAGTTCAACATGGTCGTAAAAAAAATGACGAAAAAAAAATGGTAAAGAAAAAAAAATGCAATACCAGCGACACCTAAAATCGACAATTCCCCCGAGGTACAAAAATCTACAGAATTAAAGTTAACGAAAGAAAAAAACAAAGGAACAAAAGCTTTGGCATTTGTTTGATATATCTCTTGACAGTGGTTGCTAATTTTCCAATCTTTTTACGAGTCTTTTTTTTTGCTGGCAGTTTCTGATATTTAACATTAATAATATTATATATTTATAGGCACAAAATCAATTTTCTAAGCGGTAAAATATCATATATTTAGAAAATAAATAAAAGTAAATAACAAATAAATAATAAAAATAAATTAGTAGAGTAATAGTAGACATTATTAAGTAGTAGTAGACCTTTTTGTTAGCCTACTCGAGGCACAATAAAGTCGTATAAAATATCAAAATTATGACTACTAAAAGATAATTTGAAAGAATAATATAGAGGTTATTAATTGCAGGTAAAACACATTCACAAATATAGCTGCCTAAAACTTCTATTGTTCTTCATCTTTTGGGTATTTATAAAACTAAACATCAAAATGTTTCTCTATTCTCAATCAAGTATTTAATTTAATTCATTTAAAAATTTAAATCATTTGTAAATTTAAAAATTTTGTAGTTATTTCACTTTGTTAAGAAGCAAAATTCTACATTTTAGTAGTATATAAATATATTATATTTTGTTAATAAAAATCTTATTTATTTTCAGCTTTGTTGATGTTGCTTCTTTTCAAAAGCAACAATGTTTGAGCACTTTTATAAAAATTGCAACTTTTCTACTGTTTCTATTCCTTTCTCTTCTCCTCCTCTCTCTCTCCGCTATGCTGCACAGTGAAATGTGTCCGGCCATTTGTTGGCCAAAAGTCTTTTCTGCCAATTGCTTTGCTTTGCGTAGCCTTGGCCATTGTTTGGCCTGTCAGAGTGCAGCTTTAAGTTTTATAAGCGGTAAGAGAAGACGAGAGAAGAGGAAAAAAGTCTTTAGTTTTCGAATCCACAAAATACATGTTGACTTTTTAACTGGAAGTGTGTGTTTAACTTGACCTCTGACATTGTTTCGTTGTTTATAACAAAGAGACTGGAAACAATTAAATTGCAGTTGTAAATTGTAAAATTTGACCAAAAGCAGGGTAAATATATAGATAAACCGCTACAACAATTTCTACAGAGCAAAATGAAGTAATTTCGGTTTGGAGCAAAACATTCGAGAGACGACATTGAATATAATTAATCATATTAAAAATACAAAATTAAATCGTGCTAAAATTGGACATAGATACCGTGAAATGTTTTTTAAACATTTTTTTATTGGCATCATCAATCAAATTGATCAGCTAAAGCTCTATTTGCCACATATACAATTTTATTTTTGTGTATTTTTTGGATTATTTTTTTTTTTTATTTTGAAAGCAAATCAATCTAGCAGAGAATAAAATTCACAACAAGTTTAAATTGATTTCGTTTTCAAACTGGACAATTCTTTCAACTAAATCATGATAAATGTTCACAGTTCAAGTAGAAGGCGGATAAGGAGACACAGACTTTTGGCAATGGACTCCACGGCTTACCAATGAATTTATGTTGTCAATAAAAACATATTTTATACTTGTTATTTTCTTCTAGTGTGAGTGTTGGAGAACTGAATGAAGAAGGGAAATATACAAGTAAAAATCGATGCATTTCAATCATATCGCTTTATGGCAACAATTTTTACGATCCCGCAAACTTTGTCCATCAATTTCGGCATTTTATGTAACGCAACAAAAGACTATAAGAGTTTAACACACGAATGTAGTCTTGACGGGAAATCTTGGCATTGGAAAATTGGAAAAAATAAACACTATAGATATAAATGCATTTTTATGGCATTATTGTGGATATATTTTACTATTGTTTGTTGTTTGTCCATTTGTCATGAAAGTAAATTAAAGTTTTGGGCAAGTTACTAAATATTATTATAAGTATCATTGATTATAAGAAATTAGTCAGAAATGAAATAAAATAAATCTTTGTAAAATTTAAATGAAATGAATATTTAAGACTAAAATACATCGAGCGAATTATATTATTCGAAACAAAATTGTTTTTTGATAAAATAAAAATGATCTTAAAACAACAAAAATTATTAAATTTAATTTACGATAATTTTTTTAAAGTTTTCTTATGATTTTAATACCCTTGCAAAAAGAGTATATAATTTTGTTGATATGTTTACAACGTATAGAGGGAATCATTTTCGAATATACAAAGTTTTATATATTCTTGATTAGCACGATGAACTGATGAATTGACTAAACGATACTTTTCATAGAACCAATCTCATGAGATTTAAGATTTTTAATTGTCAGAGATAACTTTATTTACCTAAATTAAAGTTTTAATTAACAATAACATCATACAAAAGAAACAACGCACAAATAATATTTCTCTAGTTGAAAATGATTGTTATATATCATAATAAAGCATTTAAATTGGTTAGAATTTTACTTGGCCTTCGGCTACAAGTGTACATAAACTCTGCTACTCCAATACCAATTTCTACAATGATTTCACAGGAAACGTGACACAATTATAAAATTTGCTTAAACCACAAACTGAACAGCATTAGACACTTGAAATTTAAGTACAAGGCAAACAAAAAGAATTATTTGACACTTGAGAATTTTTTTTGCTTTGTTGTTTAATTTTTTTTAGATTCGGTTTTTTATTCCCATTCACTTTAAAGCTTTATGCCTTATTGGGCAAGCAATGAGCCAAAGATTTATTTTAGACCATAAAATTAAAGCTGAAAAACTCTCAGATGTCAACTGGTGCATGCCCTTAAAAATCGAATGCCTTTATGGTTATGGAAATGAAAATCATTCCGAGGAACGAGAGAGAGAATGAAAAAAACAGAAAAAATGAAAACAAAAAAATTATTAGGGAGGGGGAGAGGGGAACGTCGGAACGTCAATGACAAAAGAAACATCCTTTGGAAGTGAAAGGAAAAACGCAGCGATGTGAACTTTGAAACAAAATGAAAAACGGAAAAGCAAAAATATTTGCGTATGTCAAAGTGCAGGGCAAATATATGGCATACAATTCAAGCAACTAAGCCGCAGTTACACACACACACATACGCATACACGCACGCACATACACACACATATCATGATACTTGACGACCTTACTCGTTGAAATAGCTGAAACGGAGAAGTTGTGTTGTTGGCTGTGCTACAAAAAGAAAGGAAAAAATGGAAGAGAATTGTGTCAACATATTGCCGGAAGTTGTTTATGTACATCAAAATGTTAACAAAAGCCCGAGACACATGCTCCAACAGCATGCAACATGACGCAAGTAAGAAAGTGTCGGCAAAAATGAAGGAATTCAAAGAAAGTTATATAAAGATAAATAGTTTGTAAACTAATTGTTCCTTAGGAAATATATATTTTATTTGTATGTATTTACTTTAGTTCTCATATTTATCTAAGCATAAATCACTTGACACGGTCAGGTGTTTTTCTTATTTATCAGTGACCAATATAAATATTACGTATACGTCGTGTGGTTTCAAATAAAACATTTGTTCAGATTTAATTGGTTTTAAATCAAGCTAGGGATAATGAAACTAATTAAAGTACTGTTAGCCCTCCATTTGTTTTTTTCAAAAGGTCAATTAAAAAGTCGTTTATTTTTTGGACATGCATAAGTAAGTGCGGCAATGAGTCTTTTGAAAAAAAAATTTCCTCGAAATTAATTGTATTTTAATTGTGTCTGTGTGTGTGTGTGTGGGACAGGAAAAATAAAGAAAGCTTACCATAAAACCAAAAAGGCGACCATAAAATATAAGATATGGAATTTAAATGGAAAAGAAGAAAGCACAAAAGTCAAACAATGCCAGGATTCAGTTGCCAGCCAACAGTTTTCAATGTAGGTGCTTTAATTGCCATGGCAATAAAATGAAATTTCAGTGAAAATCAACATAAGTTGATTACAGAATGGAAAATGAATATATATGAGAAATATGCCATAAGCTTCTGAGTAATGGCACATTGAAATTTTTACATATTTCTTTACTTTTTTGCACTTTTCCCCACTTTCTCTATCTATATTTTTTTTTTTTTTGGTATTCATATTCGCGAAGCATTTTCTCTTGTATGCATTTTGCATTTCAAGTGTTGATAATAACTTCACGGATGGTTGAATATATTCATATTTATGTATTTATCTTTTATTTTTACTTTTCCTTCTTGCTCTTTTATTGCCTTGAAAATATGAATTTTCCGCATTTTTACAATATTTTCCATTTTCTGACAATCCGCTTAACAGCTACTACCTAGCAAAGTATCAAAATATTCTCAGAAATAACAATGATAAATAGTTTCATATTTCTGGCACTTTTTAATTACATTTTCAAGTATAATTCCTCTTTGTTAATTTTTAATTAACTTATATAACTGCGAGGAACAAGAAGTGATTTCAAAATAGTTCAAGTTTTGCTTATTATGCAAATGCACAAGTATTTCATTCCATTAGCAAAGGTTTCATCAATTATTTAGTTTACCAAAACATTTCTCCTTTACACACATGCCAGCAAACACACCCCCACATGCACAAACACACACCCTCACACACACACACACACACACACACTCATTTGTTTACATGAGCTTTGAGGTTGGACCGGCAGCTGTGGCAATATATTGCCACTGCCTTTTCACCCTTGAAATATGCCCAGTTGAAAATATAATTAGTAATTTCTGCCACATAACCAGCAAGGCAAAGGACATGCCTATTGACAGTTTTATGCATATGTATGTATATATACATATATATCCGAGTTCTCACTGTCTTGGTCATAAAATTGTGTTGTAAATTTGGCAGTTACACAACTATCCGACTAAGCAATATTCATTAAGAGAAAGTGGCTAAAATCTAAGCTCTATCTCCATAATTATGGCAATTATTTAGTTGAATGTGCCGAAGTGGAATATTGAATTCAATGAATATCGAATTTATTTCAATAGAATTCAATGAATTTGTGTAACAACATTCATTTATTGAAGCGAAAATGTAAATTGAATTAATTAAAAGTGGTTATTGTAACCATACAAAAATATGTAAAGTATTTTGAAAATTTAATCAAATAATGGAATGTTATTACTAGTGAAATAATTAATTCAAACATATCAAATTATTATATAGTTTAAAAGAATGTTACTGTGACAAAATATGAAAAATATTTTCATTCAAATATAAAGTTTCCTGTATAAATAATTGTAATAAAAATTTAGTTTTATAAAATTGCCAAATTATGTTTAGGTAGATCGATATAGTATTTTATATCATCACATGTTTGAAACTTCTTTTTAATTAAGACTGAGATTAATTATAAAAGAAAGAGAAATGTTAAAGCTTACTTTTTGTAGCTCTTCAAAATCATAATGAATATAAAAACAAGGTCATCAAATTAGGAATCAAATAAATCAACTAAAAATTAAAATATTTCTAATAAATTAAATCACACATTAGACTCTGATATATTAATCGTTATTTTAAAACTGCATTTTAAATGCATCAATTTTTAACTATTTCAACAATTTTACTTCTCAACAACTAAAACCTTTGAAATTAATTTTTCAAGGACGCACAATCATTTGATATGTGGCTCGTGCATGGCTTAACCTTTAACCTTTTTTTTTTGTTGAATTTCTCATAAATCTTACAGGGCATTGCCATACAAACCATCGACACCTGCATCATTTTGTAGGAATTTTTGGCTGCTGTTGGTTTATGTCAGGTCGCAAATTAAATGCCAGCCTAATTGTTGGCTCAGTGAATAAAACCTTTGGCCATTAAAGTGTCACCAATGGCCAAAATTTATGCTGTCTCTGATATGCCCAGTATATGTACATACATACATATGTACCTTCACATATATACATATATATATAAATGTGTGTTTATCTTTATATATTTGTATCTTTTGTCTTGTTGAGCCTAATGTTTTTTTTTCTAGGGCCACATCTGTGTTTAGATGCAGAACATAAATTAGCTAGCCGGAAATCTATGTAATTTATGCAAAAAGTCCTTTTTGTAACAATCTGTCCATAAATTGTTTATACCTCAGTTTGTGTGTGTTTGTACCTAATGTTATATTTGTCAAATAATCATATCATTTGGCTTGGCAAACGACTTAACACTTCTTCCTATCATTTTAATCATCTTAAAGTTTTTGAGAATCAAACAAATTAAATTTGTTCTATGACAAAAAATTAAATGTTGTTAAGATTGACGTTGGAAAAGTATCAAAATAAAAGTGATTTTTCAAAAACCAGACCTTTTTTACGAGGGTGGCTTTAACAATATTAAAAGTTTAAAAAACTTTAAATGGAAAACTCAACAAATTTATACTGAAATGGATTTCCAACAAAACAAATATAAAAAACTATTTGTCTTGGGTTGATTTTTTTTATATTGATTTCAACAAACTTTTCAATCCACTGATGTCACGATTCAATTGTGTTTTATGTCGCTGTTGTTGCTGTTGTTGGTGTTGTTGCTGCTGTTGCTGTTGCTGCTTGTCGTTTGAAAACTTAACAAACTAACTACAGTTGACACATGATGAAGGTTCAGATATGCTTTTGGTCGTACCTCAGTCAACCCAATTGGACTGAGTTTGGGTTTGACTAGGTCTTGGCCTGTTTGTCACACGAGTTGACCACAAAAAAGGCTGCTCTTGTTGAAGACCAAACACAGGGCAAGCTGCTCGGTTGAGATTTATGATTGCCGGCGTCTCATTCATTCTCTGTGTGAACTTGTAAGCCTTTTGCCTGCCACTTGAGTTGACAGTCAAACATACGCAATGTCTGTCGAGACACACATAGAGACAGACAGACAGACACACACACACACACACACACACACGCGCACGCACTCACAGAATGTTAGAAAAGCAAAGCTCGGCACGCTCTTGGCGGAACGTGCGACTCGAACCCAATGACATGTTTATATGGCATACTTGCAGGCGCCAGCACTCTTTTTTTTTTAGCCCAAATTAAAAGTGACATTCGCTTTGAAGCCAGACTTTCGCTTCTGTTTACAGCAATTAAAAAATATTTTTTTTCCCCTCTTTCTCACTTTCACCCACACATATCCACCAAAAAAGAACTAAAAAACATTTACCATTAACCAAATGAGAAATTTGTCTACATAACTAAAGCTAAAGTAGAATAATGCAAATCATCTAGCAAATAAAATTTGTAACGCCAAAGCGACACAAACAATTTAATAAAAACTTTGAGCTGCTTAAAGGAAATTTACATGCTCCATGGCACTTTACAGTCAGTGAAAGATAGAAAGTCAGAGAGGGGGGGGGCGGGCTAAGTCTTTTTTTTTTTGTCTGCTTTCCCAGTTCAGTTTATAGTGAAAAGTTTTCCCTCTACATTTTCTTTTTTTCTCGTCTTTATTCTTTGGATGACGCCTTAACTTTTGTACCCCGCTGCCATTGGCAAATTTTTTTGTGTTGAAAAGTTTTTTTTTGTTCTGCATTTCTGCCCACTAAATCGAATTTATTTTCAACAATTTCAGCTTGGTTTGCTCTAAATAAATGTTAATAAGCTCAGATTGAAGTCGCTGAGACAAGAAATCCATTGAAGACAACAAAATTATGTGATTATTTAAATCAGTTTCAGTTAAGTGGTCCAAAGGGGATTTTCCAAAAAAAAAAAAAAAAGAAAGAGAGAGAGAGAGGTAGAGAAACAGCTTTAAATTTACACAAAATATTTTATAAATACTATTGATTATTCACTGCTACTGCTTTTGGGCATTGTACGTCTCCTTCCTCAATTTTCCTACATTGCCCAGAAGCTTAAATTTTCCTAATTTGAAAACAAATTGATTCAATTGAACAACAAATATGATGAAAATAGAATCAAATTTAAATCAAGAGCAAAAAATAATCGTATCTTACATGGTCTTTGCATATGCAAATCACAATGTCTGCCAAAACAACAATGAAATCTTATTAAAGGGCATGTTGTTCACCTTCTTTACCTTTTCTACCTTTAGATCCATCATCTCTGCCAACTGCCAGGGTAAATTTAAATCATACAATGATGAAATATTACACCTGTGGTGAATATTTCATATTCATCTTCCTTGCTATTTGTATACATACCATATACATATACATACAATTCTCGTTTGCCTTTCATTTGTAACAAGCTCAAGACTCAAGACTTCAAATCAAAAATAAATTTCTTGCCCCAAACAACAATAACAAAGAAAAAAGCAATCATCAGCTTGAATGTAAGCAAAAAAAAAAAAAAATCAGTAAGTATATTCCATATGAACAACGACTTTTGGTTACCCTATACTAAGAAAGTTTATTACTAATATTACTCATACGCAAGAGTTTCTATCAAAATTTCTCTAACCTAAAGCAGTTTCTTTATTTGACTTTTTTTAAAAATTTTTATTTAATCAAAAATATATTTCTTAGCTCATATTTAGGAAGAATTTTTGTTGGCTAAAATTAATTTTGTTTCATGTTTCTGTTTTATTTAAAGAGAAGAAGAAAGTTAACCAGCTTTATATTTTATTATAAAAAGAAATTGTTTTAAAAATAATAACTTAACTACTTTTCTTTTGCCACTCACTCCAATTCAAAAGATAATTTAATTTATTATAAATAAAAATTGTTTTAAAAATAGAAATCCGCACAATTTCACTTTCACCTGTTGGTCGAATTCAAAAGACTTTAATACACTCTTTTTTTCAACAATTTTTTAAGGGTATGAAAAAAGGTAAAAATAAAGGAAAACCGAATCACAACTAAAATATGATAAAAATTTGAATAAATTGTTAAAGTTGCAAGAAAGGAAATGGATCCAGCATAGAAATGCAAATATGCGTGTAATCAGCTTATTTACGCATGTTTATTATAAGCA
The DNA here is from genome assembly GCA_037075365.1 of Drosophila emarginata. NCBI lineage: Eukaryota > Metazoa > Arthropoda > Insecta > Diptera > Drosophilidae > Drosophila > Drosophila emarginata. The sequence goes on along the minus strand of JBAMCD010000260.1, from coordinate 4,580,250 downwards.
AATATTAAATTTTTGAAAATTATATTTGACAGCCATAAACAACTTGTCCTTTAGCAGTAGATGGATGGGGGTGGAAAAGGACTTTGGGGTGTTGGTATCGTTGCATGGCCAGACTAACTTTTTGTGGGTCAGAAACTTTTCTATGCTACATTTTTACGCAACGAGCTAAATTAACAATTAAAAATATGAGAGAAACGACTGACTGCTTATGGAAGAGAATTTGCATAAATTTACATGACTTTATTTCGGCCGAAAGCAAGAAATGTGAGTAAAATGAAAAAAATAAAGTGTGTCAGCATTTGTTAGCATACCCCCTATCACCATCTCCTTCTTCACAGACCCCTCTACCTATACTTGTCCAACCCTTTTTCTTGTGTCATTCCTCATTTCGTTTTTTTCTTTTCGTTGCTGATGCTGTTTTATTTTTCTTTGAGTTACGCCTCCTACATGGCGTATGCGCAATGTCTTTATTGCCTTTTTGCCTACTCACTTTACTTTCTTTGTTTTTTTTTTCTTTTTTTTTGGTTTTTGTTTCTGTTTTTTAGCCTGCGTTGAGCTAAGTTTTATTTACCATAAAAATATAACTTTTTTCTTTGCTTCTACATTGGATTTTTCCCTTTTTTATTTAGGTTTTATTTCTCAAGTGGCTGGTTTGTGTATAGAATTTACAGTTTTCCAGCTGTCAACGACCGCGATTTTGCTGACAAGGCAAAACTCGTGAACAGAATGATGGCAATTTAGAATCATGGAATTCAAAATACCAGTCAAGTATAATATGATAAATTAGTCTAATTCAAACTGAATACAAAATGCATGAGTACAACTGTTTGCAATATATATGTTAAACTGTTGACAGGATATAAACACACATAAATAAAAGAGTAAAAGTTGCAGTAGATTTTTCATTCCAAATTCATAGATCATAATTCAGATTTTGCTGGGCTTGTTAAAGCCCAAAAAGAGAGAAGTTCATTAGTTCATAATTATAGACAAAACAATCTTAAAGCAGGTTAATAAGCAATGTCATAACCTATAGTATAATGGCTAAATAATTTAACATTTCCATTTAATTATCTGCAAATATAAACAAAATTTTTATTTTTCAACTATGTTAAAGCCCGCAAGCTCTTCTAAATTAAAGAAAATCAAATTAACAAAAATCTCGTTAGGCTAATCAGTGAATTCCATCAATTAGATAATGTGATAATACTTTAAGCCATTTAATCTCACAGTAGTCGAGAATTATGAAAACCCATACAAATAGCTGCCATTGAAGTCTGATCGCTTCAGTTGAGATAGTTTGATTCTTATTAACAATTTTAGCATTATATAAGTAGTATTTTATTTGGTAAAAGCAATTTTGGGTTTGTTTTTTAGAAAACTGCTAGATAATTTTCCGCCTGATTACACAAAGGAGGAAACAATGTTGAGCAGCATCGCCAGCTGGCTAATTGGAAAATGTTGTCAAGCATCTTGGTTGGCCATTCCTTATTCCTTATAATCATTCCAAGTTAGCAAGTTGTTTTTGCTTTTGGCACAATGTCTTGGCCAGGCCATGTCTCTTTTATTCTTTAGCATTATTTTTTTTCTCTCCTGCACACTTGACTGCTACTCATTAATTAAGTAAAAGCAAAATCAAGCAAAGATTTGGGTCAAGCAGAAACAGAAACAGTTAATTAATTTTGGAACTTACCATGTGTGTGTGTGTGCGTTACTGAGTATGTGTGCGTGTGTGTGTGACATCTTGACTTAACTTTAAAGCCACAAAAAAATAAAAATAAAACAAAAAATTAAAGGAAAATGTGAAATTTCAACAATGTATGGCTCCCTTCCCCTTTTTCTTCTTTGTCATCCTTCTTTGGCTTTCTCTCTAATTCAACTTCAATAATGGGCAAAAAATAAGAGCAAAACTATACAAAAGCTATGACAGTTCTATGGCCATCTGATAGTCTTCATGATTGTTGTTTTTGTTGTTATTATTGTTGTTGTTGTTTTTGTTTTTATTGTGATTGTTGTGGTTGTTGCTTAGGCCTTGGCGCCACTCAAATGTGTTGGGTATGCGTGTGCGGCAAACGATAGAGAAAGAAAAAAATGGCCAAAACCATATAAAACATATGAGCCAAGTTTCTAAAGGAGTGAGAGATGTCTAGCAAACAGTGGCTTACTTAAAAGAGGGTTAAGACTAATTTATCATATTAGACTAAGAAGTATTAACTTATGTCTAATGACAAATTAGTCAACAGAAGTCATGATTTTGCTAAAGCTGTTTAATAATAATTTAATGATATTTTAGAAATTGCTATAGTAGCTAAAAGTCTAAGCAAAGCAATTCTTTTTTTGAAATACAAAATAATTTTCCACTTTACCATTAATGTATAAAATAAAGCAATAAAAAATTAATCAAAAACTCTGTAAAAGTTTTTATTTAAGAAATTTGTTTATGTCTTTTCTTATTAGCAAGAGTCAACTTTTTCAGTCAGTAATTTTAGAACACATGTTTCCATAGTCATTGGGAGAATTTTAAGCGTTTTCTTTTTGGGCTTGTCAACTTCAAAGTTGAATTATTTTCTTTTTTTTTTTTAATTTTGAATAATTTTTCATCATATATAAATGAAAGTGATGCAGACGTTAACCAAATAAGTTATTATTTAAATCAATTGCCAAACTCAAAATAAATAAATTATAAATAAAGCAACTTTGTCCCGAAAAATTCAAAAAATTTTAAATCCATTGAAAAGAGAAACATTATAGAGGAACACTTTTTTTAATATTTTTCCATGGCTAACTAAAATGAATTCTTTTTTTTATTATTATTTATGGGGAATATTGGGGGAATCCCTTTTTAATATGAAAATAAATATCCCCCTCATCCTACAAGAATTTTCGTCCTTCATTTCTATCCACTTCTTCATTTTCTTCAGTATTGCTAAATACCTTCGATTCCCACCGGACTCCTAGCATTCCAAATCCTTCTTGGTCCCTTGCTTTTTCTCTTAAGTTATTATTTTCTAAGTTATTTTAAATTTATATGTATATTATTTTAAATTATATATAATTTATATATTATATGTTTATATTAAACATTTTTTTATAATTTTTTCCAAAATAGTCAACTCCAAATAGTCAACAATGTTTATTTTAATTTAATAAACGAATAAAATAAATAAATAAACTCTTAAAAATAGAAACCTAAAAAGAAAAAGGATTAAGGCCCTGATAGATAAAGCTATAAATCGAATTGCAGGTAAGTATTAATTTCCCCATGAAAGAAGTATATATAAATCCAAAAAAGGAGACACACTAAAACAAAATTTATTTCTTTCTCTTTCGTTTTGTTAGAGAATATCCTAGTACATACGCCTCTGTTTAGATAGCAATGAAAACTACAATGCTCCCTCCTTTACTCAACCATTTGTCCATTCCATCACTTCGGGCTTTCTTGTTTCCCCCTATTTGTCCTTTCGTCTACCATTCACTATAAATAAGCGCCACATGCTCAACATTTTTATGCTGTTTTATTGCATTGCGCTAAAAGGCAAAAGCAAACCAAAGAAATAACCGAAACTCAAGTAAAAGCCAAGACCATGACCATGTGAAAGAGAGAAGTAGTACTACAAGATTGAAGCAAAAATGCCAGAGAGAGAAAGAGATATTTGCCGTCGCCGTCAGTTCCTTGCTCTGGCTGCCAAAACCTTATTATGTGCTACATTTAACGCCCAGATAGCCGAACAGCATTCGAACGAACATCATGGCAAACATTGTGATTGCGTTTGTCTGTCTGCCCAAAAGAAACTGAAAGAAAGTAAGAAAACCCTTCTTCTCCTTCTATTCGATACATCGATTTCACTAACCATTCCTTTTATTCCATGGCCAGTAAGTTTACACACTTTCTATTGTTTTTCTTACACTTTTCCTCTGTTCGTCATGCAATAAAATTAAAGTTGGCTTCAAAGTGAAACGGCACCTGCGGTAAGTGTTTTTGTATGCCTTTCTTTGGCTTAACAACTCTAACTGCAAATCGATTTGCAGTCGTAAAGTGAAAGTAACGCCAAATTTATTGCATACTTTTGGGCTTGCAGCATTTCCGATTGGCTTAAAGAAAGGCGTAAATTTTATACGTTCTCGATTGTAAAAACATTTCTCTTGATTTCCCATTTGCTTCCCTTCTTTTATTTATTTTTTTTTTTTTACAGATTTTTCTCCCCTTTTGTATGGTTTAAAAAAAATTCTCACTAACAGCGACAATTAATTGAAAATTAATTAGAAAATGAATGGGATAGCTGTGTTGCCCAGCGGGTGCTTTTTAATTAAATTAATTACGCAAAATCAAATTAACAGAAATAGTACGGAAATAAACAGATCTGTTTATTTAGAATCCATTTTAGATTACACACACACACACACACATAAATGGTCAACACATACACACACACACACATAAAGTACACTTTTCTTTGAAAATAAAATACCAAGGTAAAAATAATGCAACAGTTGACCCTTTCAAAATTCTCAACTAGCTAAGGCAAGTGCAGTTGAACAGGACACTACCGAACAACTACAACACTTCACACTCAAGTTTAAGTCAAAGGAGGCTTAAAAATGCAGTCAGAGAACGATAAAATGTGAAAAAGATGAAAGAAGTCAGGTTAAGACAAGCGAGAAACTGGCTGGCAAAGATTTATCCTCAAATGGCAAGTGGGCCAAAGATATTTCTACAATGTACCCTGGACTTGACATTCCATTTAGAGTATATAAGAAATAAGTTGCAGTTACGTTGTAAATAATCTAAATTGAGTAGATTGCAAGGGAATGTACATACTTTAAACAAATTTATGTTAGATATACATAAAAATGTTTCAACTGTCTTTTGAATATAAAAGTTGTACTTAAATAAAATAATATTTTATGAAGAGCACAGTATTTTAATTTTTGTTGTATATCTAGTTATAATACGAATTACTTACATATTTAAATATTTACTTGTTTTGTTCATCAAATTAAACTGAATCAAAAAATTAATTTCAGAAATTCGCTGTAAATATGTTATAAAAATATAAATATCTAAAAGTTAATATCAGTACCAGCATATTGGATATTAAAGATATTTTTTATTTACACAGAAAATTATATTTAAACTAAATAAATCTGCGTCTAGAAAATTTATTATGCTAATTTTGAGTTCTTTTAAATTCACGAATCTTATCGTATTTTATCTTTAGTTATAGTTTTATATTTTCCTCTAGCGAATGATTTTCAATAAAACTGATTCGTTTCCTATTACTCAACGATTTCGAAGCTTTATTTGCTGTAATAGAGCGCTTTAAAGATTATGCAAATTTCAGTTAGAGTATCACAAAAAGGAGACAATTCAAAAAAAAAATAATTGACAATGTGCCAACAAACATTTCAGTTTTAGGACAAAAACTACAATAATAGCTTCCGTGTCCTGCCAACTGCCAAAAATTTTGATTTAAAGAGTTGTTTTCAGTTTAAGCGCTGTCAGTTCATTTTTCTATATATATTCTATTCACATTTTGTTTCCCTTTTTTTTATTGTTTCTATTTTAAGGGGAAAAGCTTACAACACAATTCCGAATTTCTCAACAGTGCAGGCGACTGCCGATGGTAATATGAATGAAACTATCCACTCGGAAGTTTCCCGCTGGGTGTATTTCCAAGTTGTGAGAGCGATGGAAAAGCAAATGCAACTGATAAAACTGTGCTCCTGCTACACAGCGTTGAATTAACTGACGGAACTGCTTGGAGGAAATGAGAAAAACAGTTGGCTTATACTTACTAAAGATAATAAAAAAAGAGCATATATAAATATAATATTATGTAGAAGAATTTTATTAACTAAACATATTTTTAAAAATTATTTCTATCCAGTTTTTTTATATAATATATTTCTATATAAAGATTACTAATTAAAAAGTCATCTACTTTTTATGCATTCCTTTAGACATTTTTGAAGCTTCTTTTTACAATTTTTCAAACTGTTCTTTTTTTCATTTTTCTAGACAATTTGAATAGGTGTTGACAAGGTCTGTCAAAAACTATGTGCAGAATCTATTTCTTAAAGTTTGCTGGCATTGCTAATACTGTCAATGGTCGTCATGAAAAAGTCTGTGGCTTTTTATGAATTCTTTCATGGAGATGAACATCACTTTACAAATGTAAGTAAGGAAAATGTGTAAGAAGCGAACTAATCTTCAGCACCAGCAAACATTAATTGTAAGTCTTAAAATTTAGTATAAAAAAAATGTTCCTTTGAATTGAAAGAAAGAAAGAAAGAAAGTCTCTATATACACCCACACACAAAGTCTTGCCGCAAATGCAAATATTTGTTTCATCCTGACAGGATGGGAGCATGCTTCTCTCAATGATTGGAATGTGGTGGAGAATGACAACGCGCATCTGAAATCACGCAGTTCGCATACGCCATTGAATTTTAAATGAAACCCTCCACCCCCCCTCCCCCTATTCACGTTCGCGTAATCCCACCACATGTCTCCTGCTGCCAGATCCGTCTGGCTGGCATAGTGATATGTTTATAAAAATGCAAGCTAGGACAAGACAAGGAACATGTTTGTAAAAGAGAAGTCCTTTCCAAAGCTAAAAGCCACTCGGGCCACGCCCCTTACATTCTTACTCATTCCCTAAACAATCCGCCCCCCAGCCCCCCTTCAATTCGTATCGCGAAGCATAATTGGTGACGTGTGCACGTCGTTGTCGTTGGCGCCGCCTGCACATTTCATGCTTATGAAATTTTTACCGTCACTTGAAACAAAATTCATTCAAAGGGACAACAGAAAAAAAATACCTTCCACATCCAATAATGGCAAAAATTAGCAAAAGCTTAAAATATTTGTTGCAAAAATATGCAAAAATTATATACATTTTCCACATCATTTCAAAATTAATGAAAAACAAGCAAAATAGAATATGCTTTGTGAATAGCTAAAAGGAACAGCACAAAATTAAAGTATTGGAAAAAGGTAAACAAAAAAAGAAAAAATAATAATACTAAATTTAGAAATGAATTAAGCTAACATTTTTCTATTTCCTTTTCATACCCTTGTACAAAAATGCCACACAATGTATAGAGTAGAGTATCATGTCAACGTTTATGCAAATTGTCAGAAAGTTTCTTGGGTTCATTTATTTTCTTTCTTTTTTTAACCAGTCTACCTTTACGTTCTGGTTAGTGTCTTTTACAACAGACACAATGATTGCCTGACAATGATGTGAAGGTTTCCCATCGTTTTGCCTTACCTATTTTAGCTTATAAATTTTTGAAAGGTAGCCTCAACTTTTCAGCAACGCCAGGGAAACTTTTGCCAAAAAGAAAAGGCAGTCATGCCACGAAACTTTCCATTCTTGTAGTAATTTTTTTCTTATTTTTTTTTTTCGTTTTACCTTATGTTTATTTTGTAATTTTCCTGGAGAGCAGGTGGAAGTTTTTGTTTTTGCACTCGATGCAAATGCTTTGGCGACAAACTGCTAAGAATAATACGATAAGTATATAGCTAAGGGAATGTGGGTTAAAATGGAATGGTGATGCAGTTAGCCAATAGTTTGTCTTCACAAATAGACCAGATGGGCAAAAGTTTCATATAACATTTTCTATAAATAATTTATACGACAAACTAATGATAGTTCATAAAGTTGAAAACTAGAAAATGACAAATATTAAGATGTTAAAGTGCTTCCCCCAGAAACAAAATGGGAGACAGGAGATAAAAAAAATTATGCCTCAATTTCCGACAACTATAAAATGAACTATCTCACATTTACCAACTAACATTTTATTTCACATTTGTCATATCATAAGCAAAATAAAAGTAATTTTCCGTAAAAGCCTGCACTAATGGTCAAAACGAAAAATCAGAAAATGTTCCATTTACATGCCAACTTGCCGGCCATAAATGTCAAAGGATATCAAATGCTTCAGCCTGCATGTCCTTTGTTTTACTTTGGAAAAATAGAAGCTCTGCAATTACTGACAACTTGGGAGTTCAGCATACAAAATGAAACCAATGATTAATTGTGGGACAGAAACATAATAAACTGATTTTAGTAGAATTTTGAATGCAATATTTTTTTTTGTTTTTCTCTTTTTCCCCCGGAGCACACGAATGAATAGAGAACTAACAAACATATACACATTGCTCTAGAGTTTCACAGAAATGGCATTTGCCAGGATCAAAACTTTAAGCAGCTTTCCGATGTTTACAAATAGCAAAAGGATTTTGCACATACAAAAGTCTATTGAATTGCATTTTACTTAACAAAAACAAAAAAACAAAAGCTTATTATTTTTCCATTTATTTTTACCAGAGAACGAGTTCATTAAATATTTTTCGACTTATAACCAACACACAGTTTGTGTTTCTATTAGCTTGATAATGGTTGCTAATAACCGTTAAATGAAAATTGCATAAAATGCACCCATGGACACAATGGAAATTATATAATGAAACCCTAAGGATAAAAGGTAGCTAAAACAAGCTGTTCATTAGTAGATAGCTAATGAAATTATATTGCTAAATAGTAGTAAAAATAACAAATTTTGGGTTTTTACTTTTTAGCACCCACATAAAAAAATAGAAAAAAAAGGGAAACAATGGGCATCTTGAACCGAAAACGAAAATGTTTTATGACCTTTAGCATTTATGCTTTTGGGCCAGAGACAATAACCTCAGGGGTTGGACTTTACCAAACTAAATCAATAGCCATAATTCTAGCTTGGCACATACAAATTTTGACCCTGAAGTATGCAACAATATATTGGTTATTTTTTACACACTTACACACATACACACACGTTTTGGCCATAAATCTTGCTGTGGTCGCCTTTTTTTTGACGCTTTATTAAGTGGTCTATCAGGCGGACATGTGCCTGTTTGTTTTATTAAGTTTTTTCCTTTATTTATTTTTTTTTTGCTTGGCATCGTTTTAATTGTGCCAAATGCTCTTTTGTTTGGCTCTTGGCCAAGTTCCTTAAAAACCTCAAAACGGATGTTATTTAAATGATTGCAAGGAAGTTCTTAGAGCCAACGAAAAAAGAAACAAACTCATAAGATAAATAGCTAGAAACAAAAGTCAGGAAATTGTTCTGCCAAAACAGAATTTTACAAAAAGAAAAAACTTACTTAACGCCAGATTGAAGCAAAAACACTTTTGACCATATGTGTTTTTATTTGATTTTTTTCTATTTCCTTTCAATGATTTAATTCTTAAATTGTTTTCAATTTTGCTTGTATTTTTACCACTAGAAGTCGAGCAGCGGTCATTCGATTTCAATTGAAAATTTAAGATTTCATTTTTTTTTTTCTACAATTTTTTATTGCATACAAAAAAGGGCAAAAATCCAAACGATTCAATCACAAATGTGAACTCTTTTTTCCATTTATATCGTTTAAGCGGCTTTTCTAAATAATGTTTACGTATTTTTCACATGAAGAAACCGTTTGTAAAACTTTTCACTGGAAACACATACAGTGACGCGTTGTGTGAATTAAGCGAATGAAAAGCCGACTGAATTCTATTTCGGCCTCAACGAAGATTGGTCCAGCAATAGCAGTAGGGAAATTTTTTTAACAGTGAAATGAAATGCTGAGATGAGATGAAAGCGAAAGCCAAGCAACACGTGCAATGTTAACTTAGAAAAATACTCTTAAAATATTCTCTTAATTTGGTCTGTCAACTAGAACTGTTTATAAAATGGCATATATACATACATACATAGATATATATATTTTATTAAATCTTCTAACACACAGACACACACAAGTCAAAAGGTGGCAAGGTTAGAGTACATGAAGCCACAGGTGTGACAGCAGTAGCAAATTAAGTTGAGACCATATATAACTCAACATACAAGGAAATTGCCTTCTATTTGCAACATAGAAAAGAATATATTAAGTATACGACCCATGTTACTTTGCATATACACCTTGAATTTGTGTGACTTCTTTAAGTCAGCAAATTGCCAAAAAAAAAAAAGTAAAAAAAAGAAAGAAACTTGGCCATGGGCCATTGTCTTAATCCGCTTAAATTATGCCATTTAAGTCGAGAAAAGTGTCAACGACTTTCAACATAACTTGAAAGATAATTCAGTTATTATGAGCCAGGCGAATGAACTTGTTAACCATACATGACCCATACACACGCACACATACATGCACGCACAACAAATGGTGCAAAGTATTTGTTAAGAGTGAGAGATAACTTTCGTTAGAGACAACTTAATTCGGCCTGTCAAGAGTGCCAAACAGAAAGTATATACAAGTCAGCGACATTTTTGGGATCAGGTTATTTTCATTTCTCCTACAGCATTTATTCCTTTTGCTTTATTTTTTTTTTTTTCTTGTTTGGCACCATCAAAAGGTTAATGTCATTTGGCATTGAATCGCAGATAAAGTTGGCAATTGGCTTTTGCTATAAGGTTGGAGGTGGTGTGTGCGTGTGTTTGTGGTGTGCGTATTACAATTGTCGGAATTATTGTATTTTTAGACATAAATGTTAACGACAAAACTGAATGAATAAAGTCTAAATTACTGTGAAAATTGTCCTGATCAAAACCAGACTAGCAAAAAAATGGAATTTTTTATAAATTTTCTTTCAATTTTCAAGATATTCTGTTGAAGGAAAAAAAAAGAATTTACTTATGTAGATTCCATCACAGACAAAATAAAACAAAATTTACTTTTATTTCAGACAAAATACTTAAGCAAATTCCATCACGAGCCAAAAAGAACTCTATGTAACTTTTTTTTAAATTTTATTTAAATTTTTATATTAATTAATTGTTTAATTTTCTTTTAAATTGTGTAACCCAATTTGCTATTAAGTTGATTTTGGCCAAGTTAAGACAATCGCAAATACAAATCCCATTCACATTTCAGGTAAAGACATAATGAGAAAACAAACATACAAAGACATGGCTGCATCTTCTACATGATTGGGTTTTTGGTTAGGCAAAAGCCTTGGCATTCAATTGAGTGTAAGTCAAGCTGACACCCACATGCCTAATACGCACACACACACACACAAACACACCACACAGATACATACATACATATACCAAGAGATAAAGGACAAGGTGTTAAGCCACTCTAATAATGTCTACCTGGCTGGCAAATTGTAAAGTGCATCAGAAATGGGTACATTCGAGACACGTACAGTGATGACAACTCGTTGACGACTCCAGACAATGCATACCAAGTAGTAAAGTGAATGGTGGGCGGTGTGCGTTGGGATGGGATGTTAAGTAAGCGAAATTTTTATCAAATTGCGCATACGCCATGTATGTGCATGTCGTTGAATAGCCAAACTATTGAAGCAGGTAAAGCATCATTCATGTAATGCCATTAATCAATGAGCTGACATAGCAAAGTCGAAAAAGATTTGTTAAGGATTTTACCAATGAATGTAACAACAAATAGTTGACATTTACCAATCGGCTAGCCAACTAGAATTCAGTTTCTGATTCGGATACAGATATATCTCTGATTTGATTACTGATGAATTGCAAAAACCGAAACTTAACTCAGCTGTGTGATGTCTTCTGCTTCTCCTTGATGTAAGTACATGTGTCCATTTGACAGCTTAATGCGTATGTCTGCCAAACGATTTGGAAAATTGATTATACACATGGTTACAACCGATAGATACATACATATATATCTCTATATATATACACATATCTTGTTTGTTTTAGTTTTATTTTTTTTTGGCAATGCAATAAACAATTCAGCAGCTGCATTTGAAATTGAGTTAGAGAAATGAAATATAGTGGAAAAAATGCCAGAGGCAACTATTTGCCTGATATCTATATATCTATGTATGTATGCACTATATATATAGACAAGTGTAAATAAAAAAATTTTTGTTGCAACTGCAAAACATAAAAATGTCTAAAGTAATAGACTTAAATGTTTAGTTTATGGTTGTAGCTTAAAATGCAATGTTATTTTAAAGTCAAGGCAACTTACAAAATTCTTTATTCTAATGCTCTTTAAAACAATTTTCCAAAAGTAACATTTTTTATTAATAATTTAGTAGGTATTCGAAAATTTAAAAAAATTTTATATATATTTTTTCCGACATTTTTTTTATTAGTTTCGATAGTTAAAGATTTAGTTTTAGAGCATCTAAAAGTCTTTTAGACCAATACAAATTTTAGTTTATTTTTGCTATTTTAGTACCCTATATTTCTTAGTTAGATTGGGAATATTAGTAGAGCCAAACATTTACCATTTTTTCTAGTCTAAATTTTTTCTGAAATTGTCTTAATGCCCCAAAAAACAAGTTTAATTTATTTTATCCTCTGATTTACTTTACAGTTACTTACACAGTATCGCCAATTCGTTTTGCATAATAATTCGCTTTTGTTTTTTTTCTTTGTTTTGTTTCCCTTACTCCTTTCCCATAGATGTAAGCCACTTCATTCCAGTTGAATGCTCCATGTTTGTCATGCCAATGTAGAAAACCATTTTGCAATGCTTTGGTTTTTCGTTTTACGTTTTCTGCACGATGTTCTCCTGTTGTTTTTTTTTTGCTCTTCTTTTTTCTATCTTTCTTTTTTTTTGCATTTCTTTTTGCTTTCCGCCATTTATTTAATATTTTTCCACGTAATTTGAAAAAAAGAACACACAAAAAAAAAACCAAACTCCCATAAATAACATTATGAGTGGAGAAAGGTGGTTGGGTGTGGAGGGGAGTCATGTCGGATAATATTACAAAATGCTTTGTCACCATGCAACACTAGGAACTTCCTGAAGTGTTTTTTCATTTATTTACCGGCTCAAGTAATTAGCAATTTGTATTACTTGCGACTTGGTCAATTTATTTGGTCGAAAGCTTCTATGAAAATGGCCACTTTACTTGGGTCATAAAAGTTCAGAATTTGCTGAAACACCTTTTTACTATGAGCAGAGCTGAAACAGAACAGTAAAAGTGAACTAAAGTATTCGTGTTTCATGTCCAAAGCATAATGAATGCGACCTAAGCATGATTTATATCTATACGTAGCCCATAAATTTCAGAAATATGAGTAAAAGCAAAACCAAATAATGAATTTTTAATACTCTTTTTATCTTAGATGAAAAAAAGTTTTAATACATAAAAAAGAAATCAGAAGGAAATATTTTAAATGCCATATTTCATAATTATTATCAGGTTAATCTAAATAATTTTTGGTATGGTAAAATAATTCGTATTAGAAATTGGTAGTATTTAAATCAGAATAAATATATTTGGTGCCAATAATTATCAAAAGAAATATTGAATGAGAAAAGTTAAATTTTCTTCAATTAATATAATCTGAGGGAAAATTATTAAATTTACTTTAATAAACATAACAAGAAATTGACTTAAAAAATATATTATATTTAATACTATTCCTTAATAAGAATTGGAATATATGTTTAAAAGTATGAAAAAAGAGTTTGAAAGTTTACCATAATTTATTCAACTAGCCTGTGTTATAGTTTTATATTTAGATAAAGTTTTCTTTAATTTTTTTTAGTTTATTTGTAACAATTATCCTGTAACAAAATGTTACAGAAATATAAAAAAGTTTATGTAATTTTACTAAATCGTTGTTCTTAATAGTTCTTTCAAATTTGCAATTTTAAATTTTTATTACCTTGCTACGAAAATATTTTTCTTTGTAGAAAAATGTTTAATGTTGCATTTTAAAGTTGGATGGATTAAAACAGTTTAACTATAAAGTGGTTTCTAATTACTAAAGTTGAAATAGCAACTTTTAAGGTAACTTCTTCGAATATCAAATAATTTCACTAGTTAATATCTTTATTATGAAGTAATCTTTTTGATGCCTAAGTCAATATACCTTATTGTTTATATTATCGCACCTTTACTATGAATATTTCTCGTAATTACGCCTGCATTTTGCCAGCTCATGATGATGTCTTCTTGTGCCCTAGTGTTGTGGGTGTATAGGATCCGGACACTTTGACCTTTTGGCCACAATGTTCGCTCGTTAGTCAATGTTCAGCAATTTGTTATGAATCAATAATAAATGTAAATAACATAATAAGTAAGTAAGAACAACAACACAACTGATAATGATAATAATGTTGATGCTGATGATGATGATGATGGCATCATCTTTGGACAAGAAATAAAAAGAATTTTACTTCAAGTGAAATATGGGGAATAACGTAACGAAACACGCGCTCATTCAATATAATTTTTCCGCCACATCATGGCAGATGTTTTGTTCGCCAATTGAGCGAAAATCAATGGCCATGCAAAAGGAGAGAGAGGAAGAGATGGGGCAAAATGGTAGACAAGAGTCATCAACGTCCAGTGGGAAAAATTACTTTTCTTTTCTGTTTTTGGCTTTAAAAGGCGACATCAGCAAAAAAAAAAAAAACATAAAGTAACACAGAAAAGTGCAGACCCAAATACAAATGGTTTCCAATTTAACAACTTAATGGAGATAAAACTGTCTGTAGTAGCACCTTTTTGAACCAAGTTTTTCCATCATCACCCATATACAGACACCTGTCCAAGTTGGCCTGCAGCCAGTTGGTTTTTGTTCTTCATTTAGCTAATTATTCCATTTGTTCATTCTTTATCTTTTTTTATTTTAATTCTCAGTTGCTTTGGCCCCTCAAGCGTTAAAGTTAACGTTAAAGTTAAACATATTCGTTAGCAAGTAGTTCACATGCCGTGACTCCACTACACAAAATGTACAAAAAGAATGCAAAAGTAAAAAAAAAAACAAGCCAATGTAAAAGTTTACAAGGGCATTGAACCATAAGTGTGTAAAGGAAATATATATTAAGGGGAAAGGGTTATAACTCAAACATTGCCATATGGAAGACTGTCAAAGTTCAAAGTAGTTTCATTAATTTTTACCCTTAAAAACTTTTAAATTGGTTGAGATGGCAGAATAATGTATATATAATTGAATTTCATAAAAAATATTTCAAATATCAATATTAAAGTTCCATCACTAGACAATGTACCATATAGAATAATATATCTATGTAGAAAGTGGCAAAGGAAAGAAAATTTTTTTGTATCTTCACTGGGACAGAGTGTAACGACCAATTGCTTTTGGCGTCTCATTGGCTTGATTTGTAATTTGCTGGCTACCAATTCAATTTCATTTATTGGTAACAGTTTCTCCACGCTTTCGTGTAGACCAAAAAGGATATTATATATATAGTATATATATCTTATGAAATTGCTGCGCGTCGCCCGCTATAAATTACCCAAAAAGAAATGTCAGTACAGAAACTTATTTTTTCTTCTTGGAGAAAAGTTAAAGGAGTTACTATAAATTGGCAAAAACACAACTAACCAATTTGATTACAAACTTGACCAAGTTTCGGTTTCTATATACTTGTACAAGTGTTAGATTTCTATTTCCGTTTGCAATACAAGGGAGTTGAATATCTTTCTATTTGGTTTGATATCATGCTGTGAATTTTATGCCTCATACTTCATTGCAAAGTTGCCATTTTTTTTGGTTGTTTCTTTTTTTTTTTCTTTTTGAGTGGGTGGGATATTTTTATGTCCATTAGCGGCATAAAATAGACCGTAAGCATTAGACGTGAAATCCCTTTAAGCATCCGCCAAATCACATATACGATTTTGGCAATAGGAGACGTTTTTACCACACACATCTCTTAGGCGCAATGCTATTTTATTATTTACCCAAGCCGCGTGCACGTGCCCCACAGGATACACAGCAGGAACTGGAGAACAAAACTGGTACCGGATTGAAGACTATATGGAAAAGTCTCAGGAGTCTCCAGGCTCAGTCTTTAAAATTTCCATCAAATGCTGCCCATCAACATTTGGCATTTAATGGGCCTCTAATCGCTTTCGCATAAATTTTCTTGCGATTTTCTAATAAATTTAGGCTATGCGAGTGGAAATGAGGGTTGGAGACTGTGAAAATTTGGTTTACGATTTTATGTTAGTTTCATAGACTTTTGCATTATTCGCTTCGAGTTTAATTAAAGCAGAAGGGCAAAGAGCAAGTAACAAGAGCTGAAAAATCAGCATTTTACTCAGACCTTTGACATTTCAATTAGTCAAAGCAAATAAGACTAGGGTTTAATTGAAAAATTGCCACTGTAGGAGTAGGCCAGAAAGATTGAAATCAATTAATGCAAATATTGGATTTTAAAGCTATCACAGTATACAGACAGAAGAAAATGTAAAGAGAAGTAAATTTGGAGAGAGAACAAAATCTAGCAAATTTAGAGAATGTGAAATGGGAATTTAATTTTAAATGTATTTAATTTCATCTTATTTAATATCTTAAAAGCGTTTTTTAAATATCTCGAGATTCTATTAATGCTCAAAATTGAATCATCTAAATAATTGTTTATATTCAGTTTTTGCTTTTATAATTTTCATTCTATTTTTAAGATGCGAAAACTGAATTTTCATCCATTTTGTTGTGTAGAAAAGCATAAATAAATTTCAATGGTAAAAGTGCCTCCGCCTGAATGAAGTATTAATTGGACTATATTATAATATATACCTAAGAAATAATTATGCTGAATTTTCCAATTTTTCACAGCTAATTTGTTTAAGTAATGAAAGTTTTATAATGACAGTGAAAAATAAAGTAAATACCTAAGATAATATTTAGAAGCTACCATTTTATCAAATAATATATATTTTGACACTTTGAAAAAGTCTGGCAAAATTCAAAATACTTCAGTTGTCTCGGATTAAAAATCGTATATATCAAAAGTAGAATTGCACACATATAATAGATTTATAACAGAATACACCAGAAAATATTCCCTTCAATATAGAATAATTAATATCTGCTTTCGGCTATAAAGTACAGGATTAAGAACTAGTTAGAGAACTCTTATTATTTTTCTTCTTCGCATTCTTTTCTTTCGTAGAATTACAGCTGTTTAGAACTCTTTCAATTAATTCCTCTCTTCAAATTAAATGCGCTTAAAGCTCAGCGAATTCTTCCAAGCTGTTGAAAGCTTTTTCCTGGTATTTTGTTACTCTCACAATAACAAGCATTATTTGAGCGAGCTTTTTTGATCCATAAGCAAATGTTCTCAAAAGTTACAAAAATCAAGTATTTCTTTCTCTTTTGTTGTGTTTTAAAACATTTCACTATGTTTGTCCACTTAAACATCATATTTTAAGTGCAAAGAATCTAATCTAACGCTTCGAAAGCTTTTTGCCTTTAAAACTTGATAGGCAAATGAATATTCAAGTCAGTAATCATTTAACACTGAAACAACTAAAATCAAAATGGTGTGGCTAACAATTACTTTAGTGGGCGTGGCAATTGCACTTGCCTATAGTTATTACCAGAGAATCTACAACTATTGGGAACGACGCAAAGTTCCATGCGTTCGTCCCCTACCATTCATTGGAAATATGAAAGGCATTGGAAGTACGAAACATTTTCGTGATATTAACCAGGGAATCTATGACAAGTTTAAGGGAAAAACACCTGTGGCTGGAATGTTTATGTTCTTTAATCGTGCAGCTGTGATTATTGACTTGGATTTCATTAAACAGGTGTTAATTAAGGATTTTACTGTCTTCCATGATCGTGCGATTTTTAATAATGTGGAAGATGAACCACTAACCGGTCACCTCTTGACTCTTCAAGGTGAAGAGTGGCGTTCCATGCGAAATAAATTATCACCAGTGTTTTCTTCCGGCAAGATTAAGTTTATGTTTAATGTCGTGGAAGAGGTGGGTCAACGTTTATCCTCCGCTATGGCGACAGCTGTAAAGGCAGCAGCAATCGATGACGGCGATGTGGAGATCAAAGAATTATGTGCTCGTTTTACGACTGATGTAATTGGAAGCTGTGCCTTTGGTCTTGAATGTAATTCTCTTACTGATCCCAATGCAGAATTTCGAAAGAAGGGACGTATGATTTTCGAAGAGCCTCGTCATAGTCAGCTAGTCCAAGCATTCATCTTTACCAATGCCAATTTGGCTAAGAAACTACATATGAAAATATTTCCCGATGAAGTGACATCATTCTTTTTAGAAGCTGTACGCAATACTGTGGATTATCGTATCAAAAATGGTATCAAACGAAATGATTTTCTTGATCAGTTAATTGAACTCAAGGCTGAGGATGAAGAGTTGGCCAGACAGGGTAAAGGTATTGATCTTTCGACGGGTCTGACCATCGAACAAATGGCTGCCCAAGCCTTTGTGTTCTTTATAGCCGGTTTTGAGACATCGTCAAGTACTATGGCTTTTTGTCTCTATGAGTTGGCCCAACAGGCGGATATTCAACAGCGTTTAAGAACGGAAATTGAAACAGTTCTAAGCAAAACCGAAGGTCAGAAACTGACCTATGAGGCCTTGGGACAAATGACATATTTGGAAAAAGTATTGTCAGGTGAGTCAGTGAGAAAAATAAAAAAAAAACCCCACCTAAAATATTTTATTTTATTTCCCTAATAGAAACTCTACGCAAACATCCCTTATTACCTCACCTGCTGCGAGATACTAATCAAAATTACAAGTTCCCCGATTCGGAAATTGTTTTAGAGAAGCACACAGCAATTATAATACCAGTACATAATATACATCATGATCCCGAAATATATCCCGAACCCGAACGCTTTGATCCAAGTCGCTTTGAACCGGAGGAGATTGACAAACGTCATCCATGTGCCTACTTACCCTTTGGTGATGGTCCACGCAATTGCATTGGTTTGCGTTTTGGCAAAATGCAGGCGAAAATTGGTTTGATTTCATTAATTCGTCGTTTCAAATTTAGTGTTTCCAAGAAAACGGAAATTCCATTGATTTTTGATAACAGAACTTTTATTTTAGCCACCAAACATGGTATACATCTAAAAGTGGAAAGTTTGTAAATAATATAATACAACATTCAATACTATTCAATGAATACTTGCCTTTATTTCTCAGTGTAAATGTAAAAGCTTTCGACAGAATAAGTTTTCTTGCGAAAGCATAGAAAGAGTATTTCAGTTGCATTTTACCCGCGTGGGAGTGACAATGTCTATAATATTATTATTTCTGTTTATTATCGTTGTCTTAATCTTTGTCTGGTTACATCAGCACTATGGTTTTTGGCGACGAAAGGGCGTTGCCCAGGAACGTCCACTATATTTCTTGGGTCACATGAAGGGTTTCGGTCGTAGCGTTCATTGGACCGACATTAATCTTAGAATTTACGAAAAATTCTGTAGAACTGAACGTTATTGTGGCTTTTTTACTTTTCTGAGTAAAGCTTTATTTGTGATGGATTTAGACTTGATAAAGCATATAATGGTCACTGATTTTGCAAGCTTTGCCGATCGAGGTCTTTTTCATAATGTTAGAGATGATCCGTTGACTGGAAATCTTTTGTTTCTTGATGGTGTGGAATGGCGTTGGCTCCGTCAGCATTTGACGCCAGTTTTTAGTTCAGGTAAAATGAAATTCATGTTCCCCACCATGGTGGAAGTTGCCGAAAAACTGGTTGATGTTTGTGAAAACAATTTGGGTGAAATGGAGGCCAAAGATTTGTGTGCACGATTTACCACCGATGTCATAGGTAGTTGTGCCTTCGGCCTGGAATGTAATAGTCTTAATGATCCCGAATCCCTATTTCGTCGCATGGGTCGTTCTGTGACGGAAAAACCTTTACATTCTGGCATTGTAATAGCTTTTATGTTTGCCCAACCAAATTGGGCTAGAGCTTTGCGTCTGCGACTCTTTCGAACCGAGGTGAGTGAGTTCTTCCTAAACACTGTGAATCAGACTTTGGAATATAGACGACGAGAGCATATAAAGCGGCAGGATCTTATACAATTACTTATGGAATTGGGTGCAGATGATCAAGATAAGGATGGCTTATCCTTTGTACAAATAACAGCCCAAGCTTTGATGTTCTTTCTAGCTGGTTTTGATACATCCTCCACCACAATGTCATTTTGCCTCTACGAATTGGCCCTGAATCCGCCTGTACAGGATAAATTGCGCAAGGAAATATATGAGAAATTAGGATCAAATCAACAGATTAATTATGAGATAATACAACAAATGCCATACCTGGATCAAGTTATATCCGAAACATTACGCAAATATCCCATTTTGCCACATTTGTTGCGTCGATCCACTAAGGAATATAGTGTACCCGATTCCACGCTTAAGCTGGATCCAGGCATGCGGGTCATGATACCTGTACATAGCATACACCATGATCCGCAGCTATATCCTGACCCCGAAGTATTTGATCCAAGTCGTTTTGAGCCCGAGGAGATGAGAAAACGTCATCCGTTTGCCTATTTACCGTTTGGCGATGGTCCACGCAGTTGCATAGGAGAACGTTTTGGTAAAATGCAAGTGAAAATTGGCATCGTGTCTCTGGTGAAAAATTTTCAATTTACCAAATCGCAGCGTACACAGATACCCATACAATTTTCCAAAATTAATTTTCTTATTGCCTCCGAGGCTGGAATTCATTTAAAAATGGAAAAATTACCAAAGCAAAAATGATTTAAAAATAACAAAAATTGTTTGTCTATTAAAGCAAAAACAAATTGCATTAACTTTTATGTGTAGTTGTTTGTGTTTTTAATTCTCTCTCTTGTTTTTTGTTTACTCTTTATTTATGAACTTGATGAGAGACAATCAGATATGCCGTTATTTGCCGGTTGCCTAATCAAGTTCATGGCCACTCTGCTTGTGGTATTCTCTTACTCCCACAACTGAGCATCGTACTAAGAGAGAGAGAGAGAACGAATGGAAAATAATTCTAGCGTTGTTCCATTTCCATTTCATTTTTCATCTGTCAAGCGGGGAGATCGAAATGAATATTATTTCTTTTATTTATTGTATTTGATTAAACGAGGTTATCAACTATTGCTTTTATGCTTTACTTGTTTACATTCATTTTTGCACTTTGTTCTGGCTTTGCATCTTTAGAAATCTCAGTTGAAAGTGAAAAGCTGTCACAGAATGTTGGATATGATCGCATTGCTATTAATTGCATTAGCCGTTGGCTTTTGGTTTGTACGTCTCCGTCTCACTTATTGGGCGCGTCGTGGAATCGGCCATGTGAAACCATCGTTTCCAATGGGCAACCTAAAAGGATATCGGACAAGGAAACATTTCAAGGATATTATAACACCAGTGTATGAAATGTATAAGGGTAGCGGTCCACCATTTGCCGGCGTTTTTATTATGCTACGTCCAGTGGTGGTGATATTGGATCTGGAATTGGCCAAACATATATTGATAAGAGATTTTGCTAATTTCGAAAATCGTGGCATGTATCATAATGAGCGTGATGACCCATTGACCGGACATCTGTTTCGCATTGATGGACCCAAGTGGCGACCACTGAGACAGAAAATGACACCGACTTTCAGTTCGGGTAAAATGAAGTACATGTTTCCCACAGTTTGCGAAGTTGCTGACGATCTGGCTGAGGTTTCTTTTGAGCAGGCAGATAATTCCATTCGCGGTATAGTAGAGATAAGCGATCTTATGGCACGGTATACTACGGATGTAATTGGACGCTGTGTTTTCGGCTTGGAATGCAATGGTCTAAGAGATCCTGAATCTGAATTTGCCACAATGGGAAGAAGGGCATTCACCGATAGGCGTCATGGCAAATTAATCGATGGATTTATAGAAAGCTTTCCCAATTTGGCTAGAATGTTGAGAATGTGTCAAATACATCAGGATATTACCGATTTCTATGTGGGTATTGTTGAGGAAACTGTCAAAATGAGAGAGGAACAGGGTATCGTGAGAAATGACTTTATGAATCTTCTCATTGAAATGAAACAACGTGGTGAGCTCACGTTGAAAGAAATGGCTGCACAGGCGTTCATATTCTTTGCCGCTGGATTTGATACATCTGCATCGACACTAGGTTTCGCCCTCTTTGAGCTGGCTAAGCAACCGCATTTACAAGAACGTCTTAGAGAGGAGATAGAGACAGCCCTAGAACTAAATGGCGGAGAGTTTACCTATGAAGCAATGCAGGAGCTACGCTTTATGGAACTGGTAATAGCAGGTATGTATGCACCTTAAATAAATAAAAATATTCTATTAATCGAATGGTTTCTTTCTTTAGAAACTTTGAGAAAATATCCAGTTTTACCACATTTATCACGGATATCACGTCAGTACTATGCCTGCAAGGGAAATAAGCGTTTCTATATTGAACCCGACCAGATGGTAATTATACCAGTCTATGCCATTCATCATGATCCAGCTTTATATCCAGAACCACATAAATTTATACCCGAACGTTTTTTGGCCGACCAACTGGGACAACGACCTACAGCTGCCTGGTTACCCTTCGGCGATGGTCCACGAAATTGCATTGGCATGCGTTTTGGTAAAATGCAAACCGCTGTTGCTCTGGTCAAACTCTTGAGGCGTTTTCATTTTAGTGTTTGCCCACGAACTGACAACAAAATTGAGTTTGTTAAATCGAACATTTTGTTGTGTCCCTCAAAGGGTATTTACTTGAGGATTGAAGAAGTAAGCAAAATGTAGAAATAGACAAGACAAGGATAAGTACTTTTCTTACTTGTATTTAATAAACCACTCAGTTACTTATTTAGTTACTATGGCCAACTGATTAAAAATTTGGACTCTGTTTTGCCATTTCATCATAATCAGCAATAGAGAGAATTATCGACTTGAATTTCAAAAGTTATAGGGAAAATTACATTATATCCATAAAAATTAAAAAAATATGTGTAAAATATTAAACTGATTTATTTGAACTTGAAATATGTTTGAATTATGGTGTTATATACATATTTACATATGCATATATACAAATGTTTGATCACTTAAATAACAATCAAAAAAGCTTGTCACATTTGAGAGCGAGCTTTTTTAGGCTTTATCTATATAAATCAATCGCTTTAACTGCTCAACCGTTCAGTCTTGAACGAATCGTTGAAATGTCGCTGGTTTTAACGCTAATTGCACTTTTAGTGTCGCTTCTGTTGTTTCTTGCTCGACGACGTCATAGTTATTGGCAGCGTCGCGGTATTCCCCACGATGTACCACACCCACTTTCTGGCAATATTGGTGAATGGCCCAAAAAGAAACACATTGCATATATCTTTAAAGACTATTACAACAAATACAAGAGTTCTAAGAGCCCATTTGCTGGATTCTATTTCTTTTTCACACGAACTGCTGTTATAACCGATTTGGAACTGGTGAAACGTGTGTTAATCAAAGATTTTCATCATTGGGAAAATCGTGGTGTATTCTATAACGAAATCGATGATCCTCTGACTGCCAGCTTGTTCAGCATTGAAGGGCAAAAGTGGCGTCACTTGCGTCACAAGCTTACACCTACCTTCACTTCGGGTAAAATGAAACATATGTTTCCCATCGTTGTAAAAGTAGCTGAGGAACTGGAAAAAGTGTTTCAAGATAAAGTGGGTGATGCAAGCGGTGGCAAAGTCTTGGAAATTGTTGATCTAGTTGGACGTTATACATCCGATGTTATTGGTAATTGTGCTTTCGGTCTAAACTGCAATAGTTTGTACGATCCTCAAGCGGAATTCGTTCAAATGGGCAAGAAAGCCATCACCGATCGTCGTTATTATGGACTCCTAGACTTTTTCATCTTTGGTTTCCCTAAATTGGCACGACGTATGCACTTGAAATTGAATGTTCAAGAGGTCATGGACTTCTACACGAGGATTGTAAGAGAAACAGTTAACTATCGGTTGAAGACTACAGAGAAGCGCGGTGATTTCATGGACAGTTTAATTGAAATGTATCAAAAGGAACAGGCTGGCAATTCAGAGGAAGGTTTAACATTTGATGAACTATTGGCCCAGGCTTTCATTTTCTTTGTTGCTGGCTTTGAGACCAGTTCTACGACCATGGGTTTTGCTCTCTACGAATTGGCTCAACATCAGGATGTACAAAATAAAATAAGAAAGGAAGTTAATGATGTTTTAGCTCAGAATAATAATGAATTTACCTACGACAGTGTCAAGCAAATGAAATATCTTGAACAAAGTGTTATGGGTAAGTTTACTAGGAAAATAATAAAAAATTACAGTAAGTTTAATTAACTTTAATTTTTTTCTTTCAGAAACTCTACGGAAATATCCTGTACTGGCTCATCTAACACGCCAAACTAATACTCACTTTGTCCACGAAGATCCCAAATATTTTATTGAAAAGGGCACTATTATTGTTATACCAGCTTTAGGCATACACTATGATCCCAATATCTATCCGGAACCAGAGAAATTTAAGCCAGAACGTTTCACTGAAGAGGAAATACAGGCTCGACCCGCTTGTACTTGGCTGCCCTTCGGCGATGGTCCACGAAATTGCATAGGATTGCGTTTTGGTCTTATGCAAACCTGTGTGGGTTTGGCCATATTGCTAAAGAACTACAAATTTAGTGTTGCCCCAGAGACCATAATACCTATGAAATTAGTCACTAAAAGTATACTGATATCTGCTGAAAATGGCATTCATTTAAAGATTGAAAAAGTTTAAACAAAATAGAGATTGTTGTTGCTAACCTATCTAAATGACTCGTAAAAGAGTGTTGTTTCTTATTTTAATCAGAATAGATTTGATATGTTACTATATCTGTATATAAGCTTTGATAAGATAATGCCTGTGGCGACTATACAGGTACAATCGAGTTGTTCTATGTGGTTAAATATCTTATCGGAGAATACTTGCTCTTAGTCTAAAACATTGTTTTACATTTAGATAATAAGACGTTATTTATGAATCGGATACTTAGATCTGAAATTAAATAGTTTAACTACAATTAAAATTAACCAGCTTTTCTAATAATAATATAAATTTAATTGCACAAACAACTAACTTGATATCCAGATAATAATCTTACATTTACTATAGAAAAGCAACGTTTAAATCTATCCATCTGTCTGTATCAATGCTAACTTGTTACATAGTTTTAAAGCTTATTTTTATTCTACGCTCTATATACTTATGTCGGAACCAGAGGAATCAAACGACTATATCGTATAGCTTTCATAGGCATGATCGTTTGGGAATATCGGTTTAGATCAATAATTCTGTTGATTTTCACAATATTGTTACTAAATGTAATAAATATTTATCAGATTTATATATATTTAAATCACACAATCAGAATTGGTTAACTATATTATATAGCTGCCATAGGAACAATCTTTTCAAAGAAATAATTAGTATGAAAAATCTTTTGTTTGTTAAGGGATACTTCCTAATAATTCTGCAAAGTTTTATCAAAATCGATTGACTATATCATATAAGTCGAAAAAAACACATCTGAAAATAGTCTCGTTTCCCTAAATTACCAAAAATAAAATTAGCAAGAGTGTACAAACTTCGATGTATAGCGCGCCTTCTCTGATGTATTATCCACAGACCGCAAAGTCACAATGACTATCGTTTTTCTCTTTCAACATTTCGATTCTAAACAAACAAGCAGCTTCAATGAAATTTGAGCGCCGTTTGTGAAAAAAAATTCAATGTGATCAAGAAATTATATTATATTTTCATATATACAAATCTATTATATTATACTATATGGAACAAAATGTTATTTTACACTGTCTAGAAATTCTTCGGGAAACCCGTTTATCTATTATGTTGTCACATATCCGCCCACTAAATTATTTCAATTGCCATTTAAGTCGTGTTTTCAATGACTTTCAAAACCAAAAAAAATAAAGAGTACAAAGAGCAAAATATTTAACTAAAGTCTATGGTGCAAACAACACGAAGAGAGCCAAAAAACAATTAATTAAGAGCCGACGATGTCTACGGGCTTTTGACGATTGTATAAAAGAAACTAGTTCGGAAGCAACAGCATTCAGTCCGTTTGAAATGGCCGTATTAATCGTACTAGTAATCGGTGTTGCGTCACTCGCCATATGGTGGTTACATCAACAATTAAGCTACTGGAAACGTCGAGGAATTCCTCATGATCCGCCGCGTATACCAACGGGAAATATGTCCGAATTAATGAAAACAATGCAAATTTCCGATATTTTTAAGCAAACATATTTTAAATATAAAAACAAAGTCGATGGACCATTTGTGGGTTTCTATTTCTTTTTAAAACGATCCATCATTGTTCTCGATAAAGATTTCGTAAAAACTGTACTAATGACAGATTTCGATAAATTTCACGATCGCGGAATGTTCCATAACGAACGCGATGATCCACTCACCGCAAATTTGGTTGCCATTGAGGGACAAAAGTGGAGAAATCTCAGGCATAAACTGACACCCACATTTTCATCAGGCAAAATGAAGCAAATGTTTCCCATAGTCCTTAAAGTTGGTGACGAAATGGTTCAAGTGTTCAACGATAAAACTTCAAATAAACCTGAACCATTGGAAATTACGGATTGGGTATCGCGTTTTACGGCAGATGTGATAGGCAGTTGTGCCTTTGGTCTGGAATGCAATAGTCTTCGTAATCCAAAAGCGGAATTTGTAATCATGGGAAATGCAGCAATTAATCAGCGAAGACATGGCAAGATTTTAGATCTTGTTCTTTTCGGTGCGCCTAAATTAGCAAAAAAATTGCGCATGAGACAATTTGTGCAAAAGGTCCACGACTTTTATATGAATATAGTTAGGGACACGGTTGAATATCGCTTAAAAAATAATGTTAAACGAAATGATTTTATGGACATGCTAATCGATATGAAGCGAAAACACGATGAAGGCAATACAGAGGATGGTTTGTCCTTCAATGAGTTGGCCGCACAAGCCTTTATATTTTTCTTGGCTGGTTTTGAGACAAGTTCAACTACTATGGGTTTCGCTCTGTACGAGTTGGCCATAAATCAAGACATTCAAAATAAGTTAAGAAAGGAAATCGATGACGCATTGGCCAAAAATAATGGCGAATTTACCTATGATAGTATGCGGGAGATGAAATATCTCGAAAAGATTATTGATGGTAAGTAAAGGAAGTGCTAGCGAAATAGAATAAGACTTTATATAATATATCTCTTTCATTTCCCAGAAACCCTTCGAAAGCACCCTGTAGTAGGTCATCTCATTCGTGAAACGACACAACACTATGTTCATCCCGACAATCCCAAATACTTTATTGAGCCTGGTACTGCAGTATTTATACCTGTTAAAGGTATCCATTATGATCCTGAATTCTATCCGGAACCAGAAAAATTCATACCCGAACGTTTTGACGAGGAGAAAGTAAAACAGCGTCCCCCGTGCACCTATTTGCCCTTCGGTGATGGTCCCAGGAACTGCATTGGCCTGAGATTTGGACGAATGCAAGCCAATATTGGATTAGCGAAACTCATACACAATTTCAAGTTTGAGGTGAATCCAACTTTGACCTCAGTACCAATTAAATTAAACGTTGAAAATTTATTGTTAAGTTCCCAAGGGGGAATTACTTTAAATGTAAGTAAAATTGTAAGAAACTAAAAAAAAAAACAAATGAAGATGGGAAAAATTTCTATTTAAATATGTGAGGGATTCATTTAATAGAAACTTCTTTATCAAATTTGTTATATGTATTTGTAAATTTAAATTATTTTATGCGAATATACCTATTTGCTATACCGCATTTGAATCCAAATTGAAGACGACGTAAAAATTTAGAATTCTTGTGGTCACAACGGAAAAAAGTTATTAATTGTATTTTAGACCACAATTAGTCTATCAAAACTATATCTGTCAATTCTCTATTAATATGAGGTCACTATGATGTCAGAAAAAGTGTTTAAAGAAATAATAAATAAAATAATTAATAATAAATAACTCAAATTTACAAGTGCCTCTTTAAAATTCTCGCTTATCATAATCGTTTTTCACACAGATTTTTTTGTAACGGATCAATCTTATCATTTTTCCCTAAGGTGCAACCAACCATATATTGCAATCGTCTAAGCAGTAAGCGAAATCAATATTTAGAGAACCAGAGCGAATATTGAAGAACATACGCTAAATGCGTGATTGCTTTGGACGAACATATAAATACAACAAGTGCGACAGCAATCATTTTCAGTCTATTCGAAATGGTCGCGTTACTCGTACTAGTAATCGGTGTTGTATCACTCGCTATATGGTGGTTACATCAACAATTTAGCTACTGGAAACGTCGTGGAATTCCTCATGATCCGCCAAGTATCCCATTAGGAAATGTGATAAAAACAATGCAAATTTCGAATGTCTTCAAACAAACATATTTGAAATACAAAAATAAAGTTGATGGACCATTTGTAGGTTTCTATTTCTTTTTAAAACGTTCTGTACTTGCTGTCGATGTAGATTTCATGAGAACTGTGATTTTAAAAGAGTTTGATAAGTTTCACGATCGCGGAATATTCCATAACGCACGTGATGATCCACTCACCGCAAATTTGGTTGCCATTGAGGGACAAAAGTGGCGAAATCTCAGGCATAAACTGACACCCACATTTTCATCAGGCAAAATGAAGCAAATGTTTCCCATAGTCCTTAAAGTTGGCGAAGAAATGGTTCAAGTATTCAACGATAAAACTTCAAATAAACCTGAACCATTGGAAATTACGGATTTAGTGTCACGTTATACTGCGGATGTGATAGGCAACTGTGCCTTTGGTCTGGAATGCAATAGTCTTCGTAATCCAAAGGCGGAATTTGTCGTCATGGGAAATATAGGCATTCATCAGCGTCGACATGGCTGGATTATAGATCTATTCCTTTTCGGTGCGCCTAAATTAGCAGAGAAATTTCGCATGAAACAAACTGTAAAAAAAGTCGAAGATTTCTACATCAAAATTGTTAAGGATACTGTTGAATATCGCATAAAGAATAATATTAAACGAAATGATTTTATGGATATGCTAATCGATATGAAACGAAAACACGATGAAGGTAATAAAGAGGATGGTTTATCAATCAATGAAGTGGCTGCCCATGCGTTTTTATTCTTTTTGGCTGGCTTTGAGACAAGTTCAACTACCATGGGTTTCGCTCTCTACGAGTTGGCCATAAATCAAGACATTCAAAATAAATTGAGAAAGGAAATCGATGAGGTATTGGCCAAAAATAATGGAGAATTCACCTATGATAGTATGCGGGAGATGAAATACCTCGAAAAGGTTATAAATGGTAAGTAAAAGTATAAAAGAAGCCAATCTCGGCCGTCTATGTCCTTGCAGTTCTTGACGGTTCTATTAATTTCTCCACTAATATTTGTCTGATTAAAATAAAATTGCATTTATATACATTCGAAGAAAAAATGTTTAATTCTCAATTTCGATGGGGTCTATATCTTAATATAGAGGTCAGATCCGATCAATTCTTAAACTTAAAACATCTATATATATGCAAAAAACTTATATAAAAATTTTAAACATAGAATAATTATGTTTTAAATACATGTGTCTCATTCTTTTACCAGAAACCCTTCGAAAATATCCTGTTATAGGCCAACTTATTCGTGTGGCCACACAACACTATGTTCATCCCGATAATCCCAAATATAATATTGAGCCTGGCACTGGAATATTGATTCCTGTTATGGGCATTCATCATGATCCTGAATTCTATCCGGAACCAGAAAAATTCATACCCGAACGTTTCGACGAGGAGCAAGTGAAACAGCGTCCCCCATGCACCTATTTGCCCTTTGGTGATGGTCCCAGGAACTGCATTGGCCTAAGATTTGGACGGATGCAAGCCAATATTGGATTAGCGAAACTCGTACACAATTTTAAGTTTGAGGTGAATCCAACTTTGACCTCAGTGCCAATAAAATTTGAAGTTAAAAGTCTATTGCTGACTGCCTTAGGGGGAATAACTTTAAATGTAAGCAAAATTTTAAAAAAGTAATAAAATAGATATTGAAGTTGTGAAAAACTTTTAAATTTAAATCTAGTATCACATAACAGCATAAATAGTGAAAACACATGAAGAAATACCCGTTGAGTGATAATTTTTTTAACGTCGAAGAGAGAAATACGCTATTGGGAGATTATTTTATTAAATGGGCAAAATGGAAAGAAAAACTAGAGATATGTACTTCTTTATACGACATATTAAAACTTCAAGCGAAATTTAGCAAAAAGAAATATATAGACAAGTTTTTCCAACATTTTTGCTTCTAAAAATATTTCAATTGAAATTTAACTATAATATTTGTAGTGATTTTCAATAATGTGCTAATAAATAATAAAAATAGTTTAATAAATCGACATTAGCAATATTCAAATTCATAGGGAAAACTATTTACTCAATTGTATTGTTCCCAATGTGATTAATCTAATCATTTTCCCATGACTTTGTAAAATACAATGTTAAGAGTACAAAGAGCAAAATTTTGAACTAACAGTAAATGTATTGCAATCGTCGAAACGCTTAGCGAAATCAAATTCAAGAGAGAGAATGGTTATTTAAGAGTCTACGCTCTCTGTTGGTTTGCTTTGGCCTATGGTATATAAGTAACTTGTTTGGCAACTGCAGTATTCAGTCTATTCGAAATGGCCGTGTTAATCGTTCTTGTAATCGGTGCTATATCTCTTGCCATATGGTGGTTACATCAACAATTAAGCTACTGGAAACGGCGTGGAATTCCGCATGATCCGCCGCGTATACCAACGGGAAATATGATAAAAACAATGCAAATTTCGGATGTTTTTAAACAAACATATTTTAAATACAAAAACAAAGTTGATGGACCATTTGTGGGTTTCTATTTGTTCTTAAAACCTGCTGTAATTGCTGTCGATGTAGATTTCGTAAGAACTGTGATATTGAAAGAATTTGATAAATTTCACGATCGCGGAATATTCCATAATGAACGCGATGATCCACTTACCGGAAATTTGGTTGCCATTGAGGGACAAAAGTGGAGAAATCTCAGGCATAAACTAACTCCCACATTTTCATCCGGCAAAATGAAGCAAATGTTTCCCACACTCTTAAAAGTTGGCGAAGAAATGGTTCAAGTGTTCAACGATAAAACTTCAAATAAACCAGAACCATTGAAAATTGCGGATTGGGTATCGCGTTTCACAGCAGATGTGATAGGCAGTTGTGCCTTTGGCCTGGAATGCAATAGTCTTCGTAATCCAAAGGCGGAATTTGTAATCAT
The DNA here is from genome assembly GCA_037075365.1 of Drosophila emarginata. Taxonomy (NCBI): domain Eukaryota; kingdom Metazoa; phylum Arthropoda; class Insecta; order Diptera; family Drosophilidae; genus Drosophila; species Drosophila emarginata. The sequence continues at coordinate 4,549,149 of JBAMCD010000260.1, read as the reverse complement.
GGGAAATGCAGCAATTAAACAGCGACAAGGAAAACTACTTGATTTAGTCTTCATTGGTGCCCCGAAAATTGCAAAAAAATTGCGTATGAAGCAAACTTTGGGAAATGTCGAAGATTTCTATATGAATATTGTTAAGGACACGGTTGATAATCGCATAAAAAATAATGTTAAACGAAATGATTTTATGGATATGCTAATCGATATGAAAAGAAAACACGATGAAGGTAATAAAGGGGATGGTTTATCTCTCAATGAAGTCGCTGCCCAAGCTTTTGTATTCTTTTTGGCTGGCTTTGAGACAAGTTCAACTACCATGGGTTTCGCTCTCTACGAGTTGGCCATAAATCAAGACATTCAAAATAAATTGAGAAAGGAAATCGATGAGGTATTGGCCAAAAATAATGGAGAATTTACCTATGATAGTATGCGGGAGATGAAATATCTGGAAAAGGTCACTGATGGTGAGCGAATTTAAGTTTAGAGAAATGGAAGAAGATTTTATGTGTTTTTTCTTCTTAGAAACCCTTCGAAAGCACCCTGTTGTAGGACATCTGATTCGAGAGGCCACACAACACTATGTTCATCCCGATAATCCTAAATATAATATTGAGCCTGGCACTGCAGTTTTGATTCCTGTTAGGGGAATTCATCATGATCCTGAATTCTATCCGGAACCAGAAAAATTCATACCCGAACGTTTTGACGAGGAGCAAGTGAAACAGCGTCCCCCATGCACCTATTTGCCCTTTGGTGATGGTCCCAGAAACTGCATTGGCCTAAGATTTGGACGGATGCAAGCCAATATTGGATTAGCGAAACTCATACACAATTTTAAGTTTGAGGTGAATCCAACTTTGACCTCAGTGCCAATGAAATTTAAGGTTGATAATCTATTGTTGAGTGCCCAAGGGGGAATAACTTTGAATGTAAGCAAAATTGTAAAAAATTAATGAAACAAATCCAAAAATGTTTATTAATAAAATTTCGTAAAATATTAAAGCAAGCGTGTGAAATTTAAAAGGGGTTTCTGACCCATTTCATCATCGTTTAACCCCTTTCCAGTTGTGGCTATAAAACCAGAGGCAGAATCTCAGTTGTTTTCAGTCAAGTGTTTGGATATGTTAGTTCAGTTAACTTTAATCGGTTTGTGCCTTCTAGGATTCTATCTATGGATGAGTTATCGTTTATCTTATTTCGAAAGGCGGGGAATACCCCATCGTCGCCCCTTACCAATTGTGGGTAATCTATGGGGTTGGCGTATTACCAAACACAGTTCGGAAGTGACTCAGGATTTATATAAAAGCTACAAGGATAAGGGACCTTTTCTTGGGATATATTTTATGCTATGTCCTGCATATATTATCATGGATATGGAATTACTAAAAAGGATATTAATTAAGGATTTTAATAACTTCGATAGCCGAGGTTTATTCTACAACGAAAAGGACGATCCTCTGTCGGCTCATCTATTTGCTTTAGATGGACCCAAATGGCATAATCTTAGACCCAGAATGACGCCCATTTTTAGTGGCTCAAAGATGAAAATGATGTTTCCCTCAGTTCTGAGAGTAGCCAATGATCTAACTAAAATTTTGGGAGAACGCTGCAGGGGATTAGCCACACAGCAAGAGATGACCAAATTGTTGGCCTGCTATACAGCTGATACCATTGGCTCAGCCATATTTGGTTTGGATTGCAATAGCCTAAGGAATCCTAAGGCCCCATTTGTACAAATGGGTCTCAATGCCATGTTAAAGAAACGATATGATTATCTATTCTGTCTGCTCTTTCCCAAGCTGAGTCTTAAATTGGGTCTCAAACGAACACCTCAAGATGTGGAAAATTTCTATTTAAATTTAGTAAAAGAGACAATAAATTACAGAGAAGAACATAAGATCAAAAGGAATGACTTTGTCAATATACTTTTGGAATTAAAGCACAAATATGATGAAGGTAATACTAAGGAAGGTCTAACCGTAAATGAAATTGCTGCCCAGATGTATGTATTTCTGGTAGCAGGTTTTGAAACCACATCGACAGCATTAAGTTTGGCTATATACGAGTTGGCCAAAAATTTGGATATACAAAGTAAACTCAGAGCAGAAATATTAGATAAAATAACAAAATATAGTGATCAGGAGGTATTAACATATCAAGCTATGCAAGAGATGAAATATTTAGATCAAATAATATCAGGTAATTATTATGCATTAAAAAAATGATATGAGAGATCTATTTATTATAATAAATTTTTATACAGAAACCCTTCGCAAGCATCCTGTGGCCACTGAACATTTGCGTGCCTGCAATTATGATTATATAATACCTGAATATCCAAAGTTTTATATACCAGCCGGTTCTAGAGTTATAATACCAGTCTATGCCATTCATCATGATCCCACATATTATCCAGAACCGGATAAATTTTGTCCAGAACGCTTTAACGAGGATGCCATTCAACAGCGTCCCACTTGCTCCTATTTACCCTTCGGTCTGGGTCCACGTATATGCATTGGAATGCGTTTTGCTCGTATGAAATTAGCTGTGGGTTTAATTGAATTAATAAGCCAATTTCAATTTAGTATTACTAGCGAAACGCCAAAAACTTTGAAATTTGAAAAGCATTCATTTTTATTGCATACAAAAGGAGGAATTAAGCTGCAAGTAGAACCTTTAAAAAATTAAATTCTATAAAATAATGAGAAAAGAAAAACAATTGAATAGTTTAATGCATTTTAGCAAAGTCGACATGATGTCGCAAAAACAAATATATAAATAATGGAAAAAAAAAAATGAAACCGGTTAACTATTGAATATCACATTAAGTGACGTAATATTAGTCATGATTATGAATTGGCGCTGCGCAATACGAGAAAATGAGAGAGCTTTTATGGAACTATTATACTATAGAATTCTATCCAATAAAATAGATGTGTTCTCTGAGAAAGAGAATAAATGTACTTGTATTTTCTATATATGTAGTTAGAACAATTTAGATAATGTAGAACAAACAATTGAAAATACAATTGGTCTATTATATATAAATATTTATATTACAATTAAAACTTGAGGTCATTCATTCAAAACAAAACACGTTTATAATTGTAGACATAACCAGAAATGCCCTTTGCCCTCTATTAAAGTAAGCTTATTGTAACAGAATTTACGACATTTATTTGCAACGAAAAATATACTATATATTTTAACTATATATAGAATAGTTAAACTCGTTCCACTTTAAGATAAATGCCCGATTCACTGGCAATCAAAAAGCTTTCCTTATTTTGTACAATTGGCATTGGTGTATCTTTGCATACAGAGAATTTATAATTCTTGATGAGTAGAGCCAAACCAATGCGTGCTTGCATTTGGCCAAAACGCATACCAATGCAATTACGTGGTCCATCACCAAATGGTAGCCATTCCACCGAATCGCGTTCCTTAACACGTTCCGCATCAAAATTATCAGGATTAAATACATTTGGTTGGGGATAGAATCTCTCATCGCGATGCAGAGCTCCAGCTGGTATTAGAACCGGTGTTCCCTTCTTAATGACATATTTTGGATTCTCAGGGACAACAAAATCTTCAATGCATTCGCGATTTAGCACAGGTAAAACCGTGTACAAGCGAAGGGTTTCTAGAAAAGCAAATATAAATTATATTCATTCATATATTATTTAATTTATTTCTTTTTGCCTTTGCTTACCAGATACAACTTGATCTGTATAGACCAAATCCTTCATAGACTCATAGGTAAATTCACCTTGTCCCAATACCTCTTGGCATTCATCTCTCATTCTCTGTTGGTAATCCGGATGTTGAGCCAATTCATATAAGGCAAATCCCATGGTTGTGGATGAGGTCTCAAAACCGGCATTAAAGAAAACAAAAGCCTGAGCTGCCACCTCCTCAAGGGTCAGACTCATACTCTCACCCGTTTCGGATTTCATTAGACGATTGTTTTTCAAATCGATTAATTGATCCATGAAATCATTTCGTTTAATATTATTCTTTTCCCTATATTCAACCGTTTCTCTGACAATGCGCATAAAGAATTTCTCAATATGTTCGGGTGTCATTTTCATATGCAAACGTCTGGCCAATTTTGGAAAACTATTCAAGAAGGCCAAACCAAGGGAACCGTGACGCAAATCGGTTATTGATTTACGACCCATTACCCGAAATTCGGCCTCGGGATCCTTGAGACTGCTGCACTCAATGCCAAAAGCACAAGTACCAATCACATCTGTTGTAAATCTGGCCAATAATTCCTTAACTTCGATTTGTGACGATTTATCAACCATATCGCCAAAGACTTCATTAAACTCATGTGCAACTTTCACCACTGTAGGAAACATATATTTCATTTTACCTGATGTGAAAGTTGAAGACAATTTATTTCTCATTGTCTTCCATTTATGACCATCAAGTAGAAATATTTGTCCAGACAATGGATCATCCTCTTCATTATGAAAGAAGCCACGATCAGTGAACTTATGGAATTCCTTAATCAACACATGTTTGGCCAGAGAAGGTTCCAAAACAAAAGCTGCCGGACGTTGAAACCAATAGAACCCAGCAAATGGTCCAGTGCCACGGAATTTTTCATAATATTCCATCCATATTTGGGGAAAAGAACGAGTAGTACGCACTCCACCCAAACTACCCAATAGTAGATGTGGTTCTTCACAGGCAATACCCAAATTCTTCCAATAATTAAATCTACGTCGAATACTAAAAATCAGATAGCCAACAAGTATAACTAAACCCGTCAACAAAACAGTACCCACACCCATTTCGCGAGTATTTATTATAATTATTTGAGCGAACTTTGGAAAAGACGCGATCTCGCGTCTGGAACTATGGAAGCTCGCAGCTATACTGACTCTCCCATCTATTTGTTAGTGCATTATAAACTAGAAGGGAAAAAAGCTTTTTATTGCCAGGCCACACAAGTTTTTGCGTGTGTCACCAAATGTTTGTGGCAAATCTTATCGTTCATATTTAATCAGCTTTAAACCGAAATATTTTGATAGTCAAGTACCAACACCTGTTCTTATAATCATAATGATGTACTTACTATATTCATTCATCGTTAGACAGCACATTTTTCTCCTTCGTCAAGAGGGACCGAATCAAAAAAAAATGTATATTGGGCCAGGCCTTCGTTTCATTAATATTATCAACCCTGTTTCCGGACCTATCCCAATAGCAAAATTATTATGTAGCTAAGCTTAACAAAGTAAACAAAAGTCTTCTTTAATTATCACTGGTTTTAATAGCCTTTGGCTTACAAATATATATACTGACTAAAATGAGATTTTGTTTTTCAAACAGTTTCTATTTTCAGGCGAATTCCATCTCTAACACCTAAAACAAACGACTTGGGATCAAAAACCAAGTTTTCTGGCGTCTCCGCGCAGGTTGAGAACTTGAATTTCCTTATCAGAAGGGCGAGACCAATGCGTGCCTGCATTTGCCCAAAACGAAGACCAATACAATTCCTCGGACCATCACCGAAGGGCAACCAAGCCACTGATTCCCGTTTGGCGGTCTCCTCGGGTGAGAAACGTTCTGGTAGGAATTCTTCAGGATCAGGATAAAGCTTAGGATCACGATGAATAGCTGCTGCGGGAATTATCACAGATTGACCTGCTTCTATAACAAAGTTAGTATTGCCTGGAACCACATAACGTTTCAAGGCCTGACGATTGAGATGAGGTACAATTGTGTAGAGACGAAGTGTTTCTGTTGAAATTGAAAGAAATTAAATTAGTCAAAAGTCAAAAAAGCTTTGAAAAAGTTAACTTACCGTAAATCACTTGAGTTAAGTATTTCAGATCCTTCATGCACTCATAGGTAAATTGTTGATTGTGACGCTCAAATACCTCTTCGATTTCTGCCCTTAATTTATCCTGAATATGAGGATTCCTAGCCAACTCGTATAGGGCATAGCCCATGGTTGATGAAGAAGTCTCAAATCCAGCTATGAAAAATACAAATGCCTGGGCTATCACCTCCTCTATGGTCAGTCCCTTTGACTCTTCTCCTTTGTCCTCGTTTGAACCCTTCTTATTTTTAAGTTCAATTAGGAGATCCATGAAATCATTTCGCTTGATATTTTCCTTTTCACGAATCGCTACTGTTTCTTTAACAATTCTGGTATAAAATTCCTGAACACGTTTTGAAGTTCTCACCAATCTCAGACGCCTAGCTAGCTTCGGAAAACTTTCCATAAACGCTATTATCAGATTGCCATGACGTTTCTCAATGAATGTCGCTTTGCCCATTTCCAGAAATTCAGCGTTGTCATCACGCAAACTATTGCACTTAATTCCAAAGGCACAGGTTCCAATAACATCGATAGTAAATCTTCCCAACAAGTCGCGAATTTCCATGACTGAATTTTTCTTGGCCTTCTCATGCATAACGGCCATGAATTCATCAGCCACTGAAACCACTGTAGGAAACATGAACTTCATTTTACCAGAAGTAAATGTGGAAGACATTTTGTTTCGCAAAAGACGCCATTGCGGACCATCTAGTGTAAATAAATGTGCGGAAATGGGATCATCCTTTTCATTGTAATAGAGTCCTTTGTCGGAAAAATTGGAAAAGTCCTTGATTAGGATATGCTTGGCTAGTTCCAAATCCATTACAAACACAGAAGGTTTCTGATGTATAAATAGTCCAACAAAGGGCACTTTCTGGTCCTTAAACTTGTTGTAGTAGTCCTGGAAAATTTCGTGAAAATTGCGAGTGGTTCGCAATCCTTGTAAATTTCCCTTTAACCAATGTGGAGTTTCGTGTGGTATATTAAGACGTTTAAAATACGATAAATTTCGATGCACATAATATGAAATGACGGCTAATAGAGCCACAACTATTTGAAAGAGTAAGAAAGTGAAACCCATGGTTAAGGCTGGTGCTAAACACTGACAAGCCGCTACTGAGGAGTCCCCCGACTAACCGTCTCGTATATATAGTGCTTCGTTATCAAGTAAACAAACCATTCTCCATTCACGCTAGTCACAATTTTGGACCAAACATTAGTCCGTACTAGGCATGACACTGCAAAATTTATCTGGTCGAACCGGCTTGAGGCGTTCCCAATGAGAGGGGAAACAAAAACAATAACTCAACGTAAACACAACCCTTATCAGAAATCAGGTTTTTGCTTCTAACCGTTCATCGTGATGCGGCACATACAATGGCAAATACAGTAGTACTTAGATAAGATGTTTGCCCAAGAAAGTGAAATTCAGCGTTAAGCATGGAATATATTAACAATCATCAGACACAGCTGAAGACTTTGACTTCAATTAGAACTATCAAAATTCTGTTTAACAATTATCAATTTTTAGATAAAGACAAATCGGACGATTTTTTTAAGTATAATATAGTGAAAGTAATTATTATGGATGAATGATTAATCCTCTTATCTCAATTGATGACAGTTTTAAAGTGCTTGATTACTTTAATTTGTCTCATGTCATACAGTGATGACTGTGTTAAGACGAGCCCCAGACATGATTGTCATATTAACAGCTGTTCGTATTAATTCTTAAATATTTGCTCATTATTTTATTCTAGTTATATTAACATCAGGTTTATGTTTTTACGTCACTGAGTGGGTGCATTTTAAAAGTGTGGCAACGCATTTTAATTAAATTTGTACAGCTTTAGTTGCATAAATGAATTTTAAGTAAATATTAGACAACTAGAAAGCATTTTAAGATCACTGGAATTTTGGCTCCATTTGGTATTGGTCCTAGTTGGAAATGTCACTTAAAAACAATTTAACGATTAATTTGTTTTCACATAAACTTTTCAATGACGAAAATTTTCAATTGAACCACCAAAATTTAAACGCCCACACAAAGTGACCTTTGGAAGGGCCTCGGAATAGTTACGTAAAGTCAGTCGGTTAAAAAACGCGTTTCGATTGGTAGAAGATTTTGTTTTATATCACCAAAAATTACACTAAAATTTAATTATTAGTAGCTTTATTTTTTATAATACAATTTAGATATATACACTTTTAATCTACATATAAATTTGATTCTAAAACAAATAATAATAAATATATATCTTTAACAAAAATGATCTTCTGTATTTCCTTTGTTTATTCAAACAACTTCTACTTTCAGTTCAATGCCACCATTAACGCCCAATACAAAGGAAAGGGGATCAAAGTCCAAAGTTTTTGGTGTCTCCGCACAAGTTGAGAACTTAAAATTTTTAATCAGAAGGGCGAGACCAATGCGTGCCTGCATTTGCCCAAAACGAAGACCAATACAATTCCTCGGACCATCACCGAAGGGCAACCAAGCCACTGATTCCCGTTTGGAGGACTCCTCGGGTGAGAAACGTTCTGGTAGGAATTCTTCAGGATCTGGATAAAGCTTAGGATCACGATGAATTGCTGTTGCGGGAATGATCACAGGTTGACCTGCTTCTATTACAAAGTTAGGATTGCCTGGAACCACATAACGTTTCAAGGCCTGACGATTGAGATGAGGTACAATTGTGTAGAGACGAAGGGTTTCTGTTGAAATTGAAAGAAATTAAATTAGTCAAAAGTCAAAAAAGGTTTCAGAAAGATTAATTTACCGTAAATCACTTGAGTTAAGTATTTCAGATCCTTCATGCACTCATAGGTAAATTGTTGATTGTGACGCTCAAATACTTCTTCGATTTCTGCCCTTAATTTATCCTGAATATGAGGATTCCTTGCCAACTCGTATAGGGCATAGCCCATGGTTGATGAAGAGGTCTCAAATCCAGCTATGAAAAATACAAATGCCTGGGCTATCACCTCCTCGATGGTTAGGCCTTTCGACTCTTCACCTTGGTTTGAATTCTTCTTATTTTTGAGTTCAATTAAAATATCCATAAAATCATTTCGTTTAATATTTTCCTTTTCACGAATTGCAACTGTTTCTTTGACGATTCTCGCATAGAACTCCTGAACACGTTTCGGAGTTTTTGAGAGTCCCAAACGCTTGGCTAGTTTGGGAAAACTTTCCATGAAACCAAGTATCAAATTGTTATGACGTCTTTCCCTAAATGTTGCTATTCCAACTTGCAAAAACTCAGCGTTGTCATCACGCAAACTATTGCACTTAATGCCAAAGGCACAGGTTCCAATAACATCGACAGTAAATCTGCCCATCAAGTCACGGATTTCCAATACAGAACTCTTTTTTGCTTTCTCATGCATTACGGCCATGAATTCATCAGCCACTGAAACCACTGTAGGAAACATGAACTTCATTTTACCAGAAGTAAAAGTGGAAGACATTTTGTTTCTCAACAAACGCCATTGCGGACCGTCAAGATTGAATAAATGTGCGGAAATGGGATCATCCTTTTCATTGTAATAGAGTCCTTTGTCGGAGAAATTGGAAAAATCCTTGATCAATATATTCTTGGCCAATTCCAAATCCATAACAAACACAGAAGGTTTCTGATGTAAAAAAATACCAACATAAGGCACTTTCAGATCTCTAAACTTATTGTAGTAGGCCTGGAAAATTTCGTGGAAATTGTGAGTGCTTCGTAATCCTTGTAAATTTCCTTGTAACCAATGTGGAGTTTCGTGTGGAATATTTAGACGTTTAAAATACGATAAATTTCGATGCACATAATATGAAATGACGGCTAGAAGAGCCACAACTATTTGAAAGAGTAAGAAAGTTAATCCCATTATTGAGGCTGCTGCGAAACGGTGTTAAACTTCAACTGAACAGTTACTACAATTATCACCGGTATATATAGTGTGTCGTTATCAAACAGACAAACAAACCAATCTCCAAGTCAATCTTTTAGGAACAAAGTCTCTATTTGAAAGACAAAATGACTAAGCATTATTTCGAAGAGAACCGAACTCTCCATAAGAGAACTAATATAAGTAAGGCTAATAGTAAAATAATTGTAAAACAGGTATTATCTCTCTTGTGATATAATCAACTACAGTAGATATTAGATAATACTTACAAAACCAAAAACAAATCTAACTTAATATAAGCTAGAGATTTTATATCATATCGAAACAGGTTGTCTAGAGCGGATAATCATTTTATTATTTAATAAAAGTAATCGTTTTGATCAGCTGTAAGTAATTAAAATCAACCATAATGCAAACAGATTCTTATATAATTTTTTTATTAAATTTCTCACATCACACAATGATAACTGCATTCTAGACTATCTACAGACTTTGTTAAAATTTTATCATATGTTTATTCATTATCTTTATAAATCTTCCCCCATTTCTTTATTCTAGTTATATCAGCATCAAATTTGTGTTGATTTCGTCTACTTATTAATCATTAAGTGACTGGTTATAAAATATCTGGCAACGCTTTCTATTTACCCCAACTCAAAGTTTATGTTTTCTATGATTAGATTTCATGAGGGGATTTCGATACGTAATAAGAACAACAAATAACCAACAAATAATATTAGTTGACAGCTTTTTTTTCGGCTCGTTTATATTTTTTTTTTTTCAACGTGGGCGAGCTTTTTTTTTTTTTGTTTATTTTTTGCCATTTAAACGCTAATTTGGCATATAATTAAACAGGAAATACATTGAAAGAAAAAAACTTGTATAAACTATATGATATTTGCATAATAATAATAATAAACTTATAATACTTAAATTATATGGAAATTAAACAATTTAGGTAATTTTTTATAAAGGGTTAATAAACAAGTTTTTGGCTCAGTGCAATGCATGCCCCACCCCAATGGGGTAATATAATAGAACGTACAAAAAGAAATCCCAATGAGCAATTTTATCTACAACAATAACGAAAAAAAAAGGTAATAATAAAAGTTGTTTAAAAAACTGATAACAAATGAAAATGAACCTACAAGTGGGGGGTAGAGTGAGGGGCGGCAAAGACAATTAATATTGGTTATACTAAGGCGACCAAAATTTTATACTACAATATATAGTTCCTAAACTTAAAATGGGTACAAGTTTGTGACATTTCATGATAACAAAAAATTACCGCATAAACAGTTGGCATTTGGCACTTGGAAAGCATTTAATTGAACCACCAACATGCGGTACTTATAATAATAATAATAATATTCATCATGTCTATCCAAACTGGCCTCAGACGAACGCCCACAAATCGTAACTTCTACTCGCAATCCATAAGCTTCAGTGTAGCGCAATTTTAACTGACAAAAAAACAACGAAAAAAAAAAAAAAGCTTCCAACGGGGTCTCGGAACCGTATCGTAAACAGTCATTCAGTCGAACAACGCGTTTCGGTAATGAACGTAACACACTTGTTGCTTAGAATACGCTTCGTGCGTTGCATTAGATCATAGAAGACGTTGTCATTTGGTTGCTGCTTTACAGTTTCTTAAGAAAATATATAGATATATATATATATATATATACAAATATATAGTTTATACATATAGTGAAAAATCTATATTTTGTTTTAAAAATGAAAAACATGTGGATTATATTCTTAATTATTGGTTTAATTGTGTTATGTTTGCTCATTTTGCTTATTATGGCAGCACGTTATCAGCGTGACTATTGGCGTTACTTAGGCATTCCACACGAAAGACCAAAAAAATTATGGCCCATAATTAAACAATTGGTGACGCAGTCTCTTAGTACCGAAACTATGAAGGCAGCCCACTATTCCGCTTTGTATACAAAATTTAAAGGAAGTGGTCCGTTTTGTGGTTTCTATGCCCTACTACAGCCGCGTGCCTTGGTTTTGGATCGGGAACTGATTAGACAAATAATGATTAAGGATTTCTGGAATTTCAATGATCGTGGCATGTATTGTAATGCAAAATCGGATCCATTGTCGGCTGATCTATATGGTTTACGTGGCGATAATTGGAAGGAGATGCGTCAAAAATTAGATCCCTCTTTTGAGGTTGATCGTATGAGTAAGCTGTATGGTAATCTTTATGAGGAGGGTGAACAACTATTGTTAGCAGTGAGCTCAACGTTGATGAAACAACCGCATTCCACAATACATATACAAAAACTAATGAGACGCTACATTCTATCGGCATTGGCCAATAGCGTTTTTGGCTTGGATGCTCAACAGCGTCAAAAATATAATCTAGATCAATTTGAACAAATGACAGAATTGGCTTTGAGTACACGTAAACATGGCTATTTAATGAATCTAATGATGATACGTTTTCCAAATTTCTGTCGCATACTAAGAATGCGTTCAACACCCAAAGAGGCTGAATCATATTTTCTTAATCTTCTCAAGGATATTGTGCAACAACGTGAATATTCTGGTATACGTCGTCAGGATTATTTGCAGCTATTATTGGATATAAAATCAATTGAACTGACCACTCATACTTACGAATCCGATAAAGATTTGGCAGCTCATCTGGAAAATGAATTGGCAGCCCATTCATTTGTATTTCTTAAGGCAGGATATGAGCAAACAGCCAATACATTGTCCTATGTCCTGTACGAACTGGCACTCAATACTCCCATACAGACAAAAGTACGAGAAGAACTTAAATTAGCCTTGCAAAAGAATAATCAGAATCTAAGCTATGAGTGCATACAATCTTTAACTTATATGAATCAAGTAATATTGGAGACACTACGAGTCCATCCCATAACGCCATATATACTACGTCGAACACTCCAGGACTATCCCGTGCCAGATCATCCAAAATATGTGCTAGTCAAAGAGCTATTTGTGATTATACCCACTCATGCCATACACCGTGATCCAGATATCTATAGCCAACCGGATGATTTTCAACCAGAACGTTGGGGTGGTCCAAGAGATTCCTTACAGGAGCAAGGCACTTGGTTTGGCTTCGGTGTAGGGGCACGCAATTGCATTGGCATACACTTTGCCCAATTGCAAATACGTTTGGCCCTGTCCCTACTTCTAATGGAATATGAATTCACATTGAATTCAAGGAAACCATTGCTAACCATTGAGGATGGCATTGCACTGCAATTGACACCTTTGGGTGTTATAGAACCTGGAACTGAGGAGAGAGCCGTCTAAGTCCAAGAATTTAACCAATTAAAAAGTTGAAAAGCAATATGAATAAATTAAACAAAAACAATTTAATCGAAATTAGGTGAATACTATTAATAATTTCAGTAAATTTATTTGTTTATTTTTTTTTCATTCTAAATCTAAATTAAACACATTTCCTTTAATTTATATATAGTTATTATGAATTTATGTTGAAATTGTTTTGGATCTTCCCTTTCTTGCATAGAAATAAATATTAAGTATTTGTTTTAATTACTATTAAATACAATTTAATTTGATTTCATTATACAGTTGTGTAAATGTAATGTGTTATTTATCTATGTCATTCGGATTTAGTTTGTTTTTGTATAAATTTAAATCGTTTTTGCATTGTCGTTTTGCATTTGATATGGTTGATTGGCTACTACTTGAAGTAGAGCACAGGCTTGCGCAGTATTTAGAATTTTATTTTTATTGTTTTAAAATTAAGCATTAGTATTATTTTGTAGATGTAAAATAAATATTTTGTATTTTATATGTGTAGAATTATATATATATATAATTTAAAACAAAAAAATGTTTTCCAAGTATTTGCTTGTTAAACAACAATTTCTTTTCTTTTTTCTTCGTTTTTGCCTTTTGGAATGGATATTACTTTGACTACCATACTACATATACATTTACGTCTACTTGCCATCAAAAATGCCTAATCGAAAAATTCTATGATTAAAATTGTTCAAAAATATTATTTTTGTTTTTATTATATTGTTAGTTTTTTTTTTGTTCAACATGGCTATTCCTTCGATTGACGTTTAAGACGTTCAGCGGTCACTGATGGTAATCTTGTTGGTTCACCACGATTGGGCAATTTGCTACGTAGCATCTGCTCATGGACATAAATCAAGAGACCAACATCACGATGACCAGCCTGCCAGGCTATTTTAAATGCAGTGCTTTGATCCTAGAAAATGAAAACAAAAACTTTTAATTAAGTTATTTAAGAGATTTGTCTTGAATTTACCGCATCCTGGATAAGTGAATCACAGTCGGGATGTGAAAGCAAATGCTTTACAATATCCAAACGTCCATGCTCAGCGGCGCACATTAAAGCCGTACTTCCATCCTCATCCTGAATATTAATATCAGCTCCAAAGCCCAATAACATATTAACCATATCGCCATTACCATGCGACACAGCTAGCATTAATGCGGTTTGGCAGTGCTGTGGTCAAAAAGAAAAAAATATTGGAAGGGTTTCGGTTAGTAGGGGAATCGTATATATATATTTGATCAGCATTCATTGGTGTCCTTGGGCGTGTGAGGTCACCTTACCTACCTTTTTTGCTCTTATATTGACATCAGCCATCTGAAAGAGTCGCTCAACGACTGTTCGATGTGCCGGTTGTTTCAATTTTGCCAACGAAACGAGCATTACACACGTGTATCCGGCGTTATTCATTTGATTTACATTGCAAACCTTCGAATCCAGCAAAATGGATACAATATCAAAATTGCCATGCGAAACCGCATAGTGCATAGCTGTGTTACCCTAGGAAAAGAAAAGTAAGAAAAAAAGATAACCAAATTTCTAAAAAAGTCTGGTAATTTCGAACTCACATTATCATCTGTTAGATTCACACAGTACTCAAGTATTGGCACCGACAGCGTTTCAAAATAATCCAAATAATCCTCTACTTCATTTGGATCGGATTTGCCGGTACTTGAATTGCGGAACCAATTATCCTTTATGATTTCCTTAGATACTTTAAGGCTATGCGATGAGAAGGGCTTGGAGCCTAATTTTTTAAGTAGCGAATCATTAATCACTTTGAGGGCATCCTTAAATTCTTTGCTCAATTCCGTTCTAAAAGTAAAAAAAAGAAACTCAGTTGAGAATTATAAAAATGTTGAGTTTTTTACACTCTTGCAGAGGGTAACGTTATACGTTAAAAAAGGCATTTCCGACCCCATGCTTGATCGGCATTAACAGCCGAATCGATTGAGACATAGACGTCTGTCCGTCTGTCTGTTTCTTCGCACGATTTAGATCTTAAATTTTAAGCTACATTGATGAAACTTGATAGATAAGCTTTTTAGATATGTAGATTTGGTAAGTTTAAAAATCAATCAGATCGGACAACTAGAAGATATATTACGTTATAAGATAAATGTTTTTTTGGATTAATTTTACATTTATATAATGCATTTTATTGTACCCTTAAAAAGAGTATAAAAGAAACTGGTCAGATATTTGTAACGCATAGAAATAAGCATTTCCGACTCCAAAAGTTATAAAATAGTCTAAGCCTGCAAGGGTATACAAACTTCGGCAAACCAAAATTAGCTTCTTCGTTAATTTATGTTTTAATACTTACTTTTGTCTAGGCTCTGATGGGGCCTGAGCCAGTTGATGTAATTGAGCCTTGGTCGGTGGCCTCTCTATCACAGTGATTTGTGACTCTTCGCTTTGACTAGATTTCAGGGGCGTAACTGATTTTTTACGCGCCCCTTGCGCTATTTGAAGAGCTGCTTCCTCACTCATTTTACTCAATAAATTGTTTGCAGCCTCATCTTGTTCCTCCACTGGGTTTTGATCCGGTGAAGGTGATTTTGTTGAGGATATGGTAAATGAGGTATTCATCAATGGAGCCGGTGAAGCATCTCTGGACCAACTGATGCTAACACGTTTCTCCTCTCGCACCACTAACTCATCTTCCCCCAATTGGGAGAAATCTAATTGATTGCCTGATGGCTTACTGGACGGCTGTTTGATGAAACTCTGTGACTCGCCGGAGGAATCAAGTGTTTGAAAACTGGATACATTTGGTGGCTTCTCCTGTAGCGAACTGAAAAATAAAATAAAAAAAATATTAATTTCGTTTAGCCAAACAAAAAAAATGTCTTAAAGTGTAGACCTACGTTAAGACTAAGGCTGAGCAACCGCTGACCAGCAGCGGATAGCAAGTAAAGCCACTCAGACTGGAAAACATTGGCACAACCATTCAGAAAACAGATAAACAAAAAACACACACAAAGACCCAACAATAAATGAAATAAGCAATAAAAATAAAAGCCACAAAAGAAAAGCAACTGAAGCTGCCAAAGTAAAAATCAAAACTGGGCCTGAAGGTCAATGGCAGATTTCATATTTTCAGATTTTAGATTATTTTTTTTCATTTTCAATGCGCATGACATGCGGTTGGTGTCTTGGCTAAAAGCTTTTTCTATACAGTGATGCAAAGTCAATTGAATTGACAGTGAAATGGAATATTAATTAATTCCTTATACCAAATTTTTTAATATTTCTTTTTTGTCTGCTTACCTTAATGGACTTGCCTTCTCCAATTTGGGTGATGGAGTGGCCAATGTATAAGTATTTTGCCTCTTGAATTCCCTTCGTACTGGACTGGGACTAGTTATATGTTTGGGTCTTGGTATACGTGAATCTGCTGATGTTGAACGACGAGCTTTTGCTACCGGCGGCACAGTTGGCGTTTGTATTGAAGTGTTATTGGCCTTAAAGTCCTTAGCCAAATCTTGAATGGCCTCCTTGCATGAATCGCAATAGTTGGCTGCACAGGCTATGGATATATGTGGCTTAACTATATCACCACAGCCCACATCACGTTTATCCACTTGCTCTGTATTGCAGGCGGAATGGGTAGTGGAACGGTTTTCCACTTTTGCCACCACTTCATCCGTATTGCTTGCCGTATGACGCATGTTGGGGCGTTTGAAGGGCTCTGCTATTTCCAAGGATTTGGTTTCACTTCGACTGAGTCGCTGTTGTAGATCCAAAGTATCAGTTTGCCTTGTTGATCGCTTTACTTCACATTGCACCGATGCCGGTTTCTGTTCTGGACTAATTTGTGATCCAGTCGAACGCACAGTGGTTGTAGATGTTTGACTACTAGAAGAATGTATATGGGTAACCGGTGTCTGACATCCGATAGTTTTTCGTTTAATGGCAACCGATAGGGATTCACCTTCACCCAAACTAAAGGTATTGCTACGTCCTGGCATTTGTGGAGCAGTTACAGGTACAGGAATGGCAGAACTTGTCTTTGATATCTCCGCCTTCTCGGGTCCTGAAGCGACACTTTGCTTCGTCACTGCACATTTTTTGCAAAGAATGTCAGTTATACGATCCTCCGAACTGCCCACTGTACGTAACTCTGGCTTGCAACTTGTAAAGCTTTCCTTTGTCGCTGGTTTAACACTGATACCCACATTGTAAGTTAATTTTGGTTTTTCCGCCTTGGTTTGATTACCCATATCCCGCTGTTCACGTTGCGGCACATACATTTGGGTTCCCACTGAGATTAACTTCCGCAATTTTTCTGTTTTTTGATTTCTCAAAGCCTGATCAATCTTATCCTGCAATTGCAGTTGAGAGTAAATGGCATCGGCTTGTTGGGTGGAAACATGTCGTGTGTTTAGTGCACTGCCCACTGCTATATCCCGTGTGGCTATCACCTTGGCAGCTGCCTGTATGGCCACATCGCGTCTTATGGGAGAAGGTGAAGCAGATGTAGAGTTGCTACTTCTTATACGGGAACCAAGACTCTCCAGAGATACGGGACTAATACGTTGGGGGGTAAATTGAACGGGAGATGGTACTGTCTTATTTCCACCCGGACTTGGTGGTGAAGGTGTTTGACGTTGACTACGCAAGAGTTCTTCATTTTTGCGCAAAAGACGCTGTTTTTCCGAACGCAACGAAGAGAGTTCCAACTGAAAACGAAACACATGTTAATTGGAAAATCATTAATATATGTGTTATCTTGCTAACTTACCTCCATATCGGGTATTATTTTAACTTGCTCCTCCAAATCCTTCAATCTCTTTAAACTCAAGGCCATTTGTTCGCGTATTTGATACAAGGCCTGAGCATCGGCTGTTGTTTGTCCTGTTTCCGAATTAACCGGCGACTGTAAAGGACTCTCAACAGCTAAAACATTATCTTTGCTCTGCTTTAGCTTATCCGTTTGTTGTTGATGTCGCCTTGGTGGCGGTGGCGGTGGTTCGACGGTTGTAGGTGATTCATCCAATTGTTCCACCGGCGATTTAGCATTGGCAGCCACTGTAGCCTGTACATAACTTTCATATTGCACCTCTGCCGGACTTGGACGCTGTTGCAGTGGCAAAGTGTTCGAACGTAGAAAAAGTCTAGGCGTATTTGTTGGTGAACGATTGCCACCTATACAAGAGTCTATATAAAAGAAAATAAATATATTAAATTTATAAGCTTGCTTATAGATACAGTTTCTGATTCTACTTGGTCTTGCTCTATCATTTGCCTTGATTAAAACAATTTTTATTTGTAAACTTGCCATGGATACTATCTGTGGGCAACTGACAAAAAAAAAACTCATTAACATTATATGAAATTTAAATTTAATAAATGTGCCAAAGTTTGCATAATTTGGCAAAAAAATAACACTCATAAAATATGCATAATAGTGAAAAAAAAGGAAATATAATAGACGACAAAAAGAAGTCACTCGATCAAGCAAATGTTTTTGCTATTGCTGATAAGACAAGGGCTAAATAATATTATTCAATATTAGTTTTGTTTATCAGTAAGTAAAGAGGGTTGTCACTTGAGTTTTGTTAAACTTGATTTTCATAATCACAGAACAACAAAAAATAAATTACTGTCAGCCTTGCCCAAGTATTTGTATATATTTGTGTTTTTGTTTGTTACTATTACTTAATATACTTATGTATTTATATATATATATGTATATATCATATGTTCTAGGCCTGTGCAGTGAACTTTTAGTCTAACAACAAAAAACATTTAGTATTTTTTTGCCAATTTTTCTAAGCAGCTGTTTTTTTTTTTTTTTTTGGTTGGTCAAGGCAGAGAGATTTGGTCAATAGCATTGACCGCTAGCATAACTAATTAATCAAATGGCAACTAATAACCGTTAGTAAAAACTAAAACTAAAAGCTTGTTAGTACTAATGAGAACCTACAGTCACTCCACCAACTTTTTGATTTAGTTTCCGCCTTCATTTTAGTGGTCCTCTTGTGGCGTCGTTGCTGTGGCAAGGTATCATTAGATGTGGCAAACATTTTGTTCGTTGTTTTTTTTCTCGTTTTTGAATTATTAATTTGTATATATGTATATTATTTGGTAAGGCGTTAATTAAAGCATTTTGTATACGCAAAAACAGTTCAAAGCGGTTATCATTAACCTTCTACAGTGGCAGCAAAAACAATTCAAACGCACACTTGCATTTACTTGCATTAAACGAAAACGCGGCACTCACTTTGTATGAAATCGTGTTTGATTTTTTTTAAAACTGTTAACATTGCTTGTGTCTTCTTTTAAGCCTTTTAAATATATATTATATTAAATAAATTTTTTAGATATATTTATATTTTTATTTATTTTTAGATTATTTAAGTCGGTTTGCTTAGTTGAGACACGTGGAAAATGTAATTTGTCATACTTAAAAATAATTTTATTTTCGCTTATTGAGATTCGTTTAGTTTGTTGTCAATAGTGCTTTATTGCTTATTTATATCGTTAATTGATTATAATTTTAGCATTTAATTTTGTATTTAATTAATTATGAGAAGCATTTTACAGACACATTTTATGCGTTTCGTTCGAAAGTTGTCGACAAACTGCTCTGAGATTTTTCACTTTGACCATCAGCAGCAACAGCAGCAGCAATCATTTAGCAGTTGTTATTATTTAACACAGCTCTTCTGTTATGCATTACTAACAAAATAAAAACCAACAACAAAAGTCTTTTTTTTTTGTTTTTTTTTTTCAGAGCGATAAGGTCGCCGGTCTCTGCTCAGTAAATACAACAAACAAGAAAAATAGACACCATTTTTGTTGTTATTGTAGATAAGCTAAATGCACAATATTATTAACACACGTTGATAATGTTGATTACGTTCATGATAATAATAAAAATAATAATAATAATAATTATGATGACGTTAACAGTACATAAGAGTTACCAATTTAAAATGGGAGAAGTTTTTCAAGGTGGGTCTTAATTCAATTTTATATACATATATATATATATCTATGTATTTATATACATATGTATATACTTCTTCACAGTCAAATATTATTGATTTTTCTATTTATTCATTTCGTATTTATTATTTATCTAGACAATTTGCATATAATGTTTGGTTTTTGTCACGGTTTTCTAAATTTGAGTCAAGGTTATATTATATTTGAAATGTTCAAGTTTTGATATATTTCGTTATTGGCTCATATCTTATCTATAGTAATTCATTATAATTGAATTCTTAATTAAATCAAGTTAACGCATTGGTCTCCATCCAATTTTTATTTTAACCTAAAAACAATATTTGATTTAATGATTTATTATGCCTATGAGATAAACTGTTTGCCAAGTTTGTCTAGACTTTGCCTGATGTTTAGTTTTGAGCCTCAAGGTTGCCAAAAGAAAGAAATCAGAGGGCTAACCCCAATTTACTTTTTTTATCAGTGACGACTTTATAATACTCTTACTTTATTGCAGTTTCTATCAATCAGTAATATTAGAGCTACATAAGCTTTTGTTTTGATTAAGAAACTTGAGGTAGAAAACTGGAGTCTTGTGCGATTATGTTAAACTAAATCAGATAATAGTTACCATTTTATCCAATATAGCAATCCAAATGGATTTAAAATCTTTTCTCAATTAAAAACTTTTTACATATCGCAAGATTTGAATCTATATTAAACCAGTTGATGTACAATAATTAAGCACATTTAAATCCTTAATTTTTATTGCCAACTTTTACGACAAATTACCATACCCTCTTGGAAAAGTAATAAAAATATATATTTATCTGGATACACGCATTTTGGCAATGTTTTCTAGGGGCACTTCTCTTCACTCCCCACCCATAGAAGGGGGAGCTCACCATGTACCATTAATCAATGCCTAAATTGCCTGTTGGAGCGCTTAGAAAGAAAAAAAACCAACGACAATTTGATTTGTTTGTCTTTTTAAAGTTATGTTTATTTTTTTTTCTTGCAATTTATGGCAAATTTATGGCATAAACAAATACCAGCAACAACATTTGCATGCAAATTGAGCGCCAAATGCGCAATTCAAATTGATTTCAGATATAAACGATCGAAAAATATATATAAACAACTCGCCTTGAAGTTTGCTGTAAACTTCCAATTGAGTTGCAAAAAAAAAAAAAGAGAACAAAAACCGATTTGACAATCTTTGCATAAGTTTGGCATTTTGGTTGGCAAAGTAAATTGAATTATGAATTGGCTCGGGCCAGAGCCATGAAATTGTGGTTCCCTTTGATCTTAGAGTTGTTTTTTTTTTCTAGATTTTTGGCTAGGTGACAACTCCACGAGCAATTTCGTCAGGGACAGTGGTACGGAATTCTAAGAATATTTTTTGGATATTAAATAGAGGATTATGAAGCTGTGTGTGACTGAAAAGAGTTGTCCACACCATCTGTTAAATTCTAATCATTCTTTTTGGCAAAGGAAATAAATAAAGGAAAAAATATTAGCACTCATAGTCATAAATCCGAAAAGTGTGATTATAATTTCACAAAATAAATTTTAAGCTAATAGATTATTTATTTCTAAACCATAAATATGGGAATTGGAAAAAATAAATTATATGGAGTAGTTAATTAAATGTTTCGCAATATCAAAAAATAAAAGTTGGGTCATCAGATTCAGTCCGGAAATAATTCAGTAGTCCTTTTTATAGGCTATCTAGCTTCCTCTTACTAGCTCTTCTTTTAATAAAAGAAAAATCAAAGCAGAGTTCTTATTACATTTTTTTTTTTTAAATAATCATTGACAAGAAAATTCAAAAAGAACTTTGAGAACTTTTTAAAGCAAAAAAAATTGGACACTCTGATAAATATACTGACCTATGACATTAGAATTCTAATTGACTATTCTATCAAATTATTTATAGTGGCATTATTGTATGTAGAATTTGTAGAATTTTAAAATTATACACAAAATTTATTCAAAAATTTTATCTGTTGAGGTTATATATTCAATAAAAGAAGATTCACAAACAAATGAATATTATGTAAAGACGATAAAAAATGTAATGTTTATTACAAAAAGTTCGCTTGGCTTTTTATAGCTACCAAATGATGTCTAATGGCTAAAACATGTCAAACTATAGACAAATTTAAGTCATGTGATTTTTTTTTTCTTTTTTGACATCCACTTTTACTTTCACCATGCCCATTGTACAGTAATTTCAAAGCAGTTTGCCTCGGCAAATTTTTCACACTTTCGTGCGTTGAAAATTGTCAGTTGTGCCGCAGCAGCGCTAATTGCTAAGAATAAAATGAAACGAAAGCAAAAGTCTCTCCATTATATAGATGATGTCTCATCGCTCCTATGAATCATCCTCAGGCATAGAGAGATAGAGCAATAGAAGAAGATACTTTCAAAAGGCAAAAACAAAATAAAGTTATGCCCATTTCTTATATAGAACTCACCTGCAACATCAAAGTGACGATCCCAAGTACTATAACCCATGCGACGATCCCTGACAGAATCTTTATATGCATCCCGACCATAGCCATTGTTTAGACTTAAACTGTTGTTATTGCGATCCATGGACATGGATCCAACTGTATAGTTATTGTAGTTGGCCGCTTTGCGTCGCTTCACCGAAGTGCGTTCCAAAGTCCTTTCAAAATCGCTGCAAACTTCATCGAGAGCTTCGTGAAGAAAGGCTCTTGTCTCTGGCGGACTATTGGCTGGTCGATGTGATTGATAGACACCAGCATCGCTCTCAACTCCCCCACGTAATGATGAGCAGGTGGAAGAGGCTGTGCCAAATGGGGATTCAGCTCGTGGGGGAATGCTGCCATATGTAAAACGAGGCACAGATGAAGAACGTTGTCTATAGCATGGTGTGGTAAGATATGGGGACTGGGAAACTTCTCCAACTCCTGCAGCAGCAGCAGCTGCCACTGTAAGGCGTGGCGAATCTGGTTCATTTTCATGTGCAGCCTGTAAAAAATAAATGGGCGCCAAAAAGGTGACAAGTTAATAGCGTATAAAACTCAAAGATGATCAAAGTAAAGCAAAGACCTCCCAAATTTAAAAGGAGGGGGGAAAAAAAACTCACCTCTGTTAATTTTGGCTCTACACGAGAATCCGCCTGCCAATCGCCACCGAAAAGACTTTCAAATCCAAGCATAAATTCCATGGATTTGCGTGAACGTCGACGATCACGTCGTCGTATCTCATCCTCACTGGGTTTGGCTTGGGCCAGAGATTCGCAGTAGCGCACAAAGTCCAGATCAATGTGATAGCCATAAGGACAGCAATTGCAACTGCGTACAGACCGATTCATTCCAATTGTTGATGGTGAAGAGTTGCCAATATCATTGTTGTTGTTGCTATTGTTGTTGTTATTGGTAGAACGAACTGTAGAAGAAGAAGAGAAAGAATCAAAGATGAATATCTTTCAAATACAATCTAAATGTCACTATCAAGGTCACGTCTCTGCAGTTGAATGCGAATTCTTGGTATAGAGAAAAAAATATCTTCTTTTTTTTTTTGTATCTTTTACTGTGTTTTGCCACACCTGCCTGGCACTCAAAAACAACGACAACAACAAAAGAAACACGTTCCGTCTGAGGTAATCTGAGCACCCCCAGACACAGTTCTCAGAATGTATCCATAAGATACATATTTTTGGTTTGGTTTGGAGGGTGCCTTATTTATGTTTAATTACGTCATAAACTAACTAATTTTGTTTCAATTTAGATAAGCAATCAAAATTTATGTGAATCATTTTTTAATGATTAAAGCAATCTCGTACAAATAATTATTATAATTACTTGAAATAATTTAAACGAAACAACTATTAAATGATATAATTGGTATCAGATAACAATATTTATTTCCAATTGCTAAATAATCATAGAAGTTATTTATTTATGGAGATACTTTGGCAAAAGGAAGTTAAACTAAGAGAAAAATCAACTTGATCTTTTTACGGCTTAAAAGTTGTTGATTTTATATATATGTAATATATATATACATATACTCTGAATAAAAGGAATCTTTAACAAAAGATAATTTTAGATACATTTCCATGCCATTGTCATCTTTTTATGGTTAGTTTTAATTGTTATAATTGATTTAACATAAAGAAATTTTTTCTAGTTGCTAAAAAAAAACGGAAATGTTTTTTGTTATCTTTAAAGATACTTTGTAAGATATTTTCTTACTGGTGTATAATATATTTGTCTATGATATTTGGTTTTACTACTTGTATAATAATCTGATTTCTTGTAAATACTTTTATTTCTTACTTGTTAAATTTATATATTATTTCATTATTCGTTATAGTATTTTATTTTTGCTTTATAAAAATATTAAGACCAGAGCCTATAAATATAAGTTATATTTAGAATTGAATTCATATGAAAATAATTTTTAAATAAAACTTTTAACTATTTTGTTTTCTGCTTAAGTAACATTTCATTACTAATTTATATTTTATCCCCAGTTCATCATGACAATGAAATTCTTTTGCAGTTCATATAGCTTTTCACAAACCTATTTTATCTGACATTCCACTATTAATTCAAAGCTTTTACAATAGATATTTGTGAATTTAACTTTACATTTACGATAACCATTATATAATGCCATTCTCAAGGTTTTGCACTCACTCTCTTCATTTGAATTTTTGGCCTCATGCATAAGCCATAAAACACCCAACCAAAATAAATTCCACAACATCTTTTTCCTTTTAACGAATTGCAATTTGTATAGCTTTTAGCACTTGAAAATATTTCTTTAGAGATATTTCTCACTAGGCTGACCTCAGCCCTACCGTAATCATCATGGCCATCACTTCAATAATTTTGATAATAAATTTTTAAATTCCACCGGCAAGATGCCCAATCAAATATATTACACGTCCACGACTATTAACTACCATACTTGTAGTATTTCGAAGTCAAAGAATCTAAAACATTTTTTCCTATTTTATTCATCATGCAGTAAAATTCACCGATAAGATACGAGCAAAGCGGCGTTTAGCATTGCTTATCAAAAAAAAATACAATAACAAAAGATAAAAACTAATATTATGTTAAAGCTTTTCATTATGGCGCCATCTAGTTGTGAATTAAAACCGCAAAACAGTTTCACTTTCCATTTGATTTTCATTAATAAACTAAAAACTAAGCATGGGCGTGGGCGTGTGTCTGGTCGAATTGTGAAAGTGTTGTTAGCCACGCATATTGATGAGCAATAGACACATAGACCCATAATTAACATCAGTCAGGGTTATGGCCATAGTCAGTCAAAGCAGCTTACTGGCTTAATTAGTTGCGATCACCAAACACCCACACACCCTCTCACACACACACAACAGCCTACACACACACAAACACTCTAATCAGTGTTTGAGGGCGTCACTCGTTTTAGGGGCAAAGAATGCGGTTTACTTAATGTTCCCTAATTGGCAGCCAACAAATGTTGGAACTAATTTTTAACAACAAATTATATGACAGTTCAATAAGCTTTCGGAATCAAATACATATTTAAGAAGTTTCTAACATTTTTGAGTTATTATAACCCAATAATCCTCAATATCTATGTTCAATTTTGTCTACAAATCACGCACAAATTGTTGTAAAATATTTAAAATTTTTAATTCATGATGTATGAAAAATCGTGATTAACATGCTGATTTTCTTGTGTAACAATTTTCGGGTAATATTTTAGTCTGAATTGTTAGAAAGTTATTTTTAAAGAATATCTTTAAATCAAAAATAACTATTTAAACTAAATTGTATTTTTAAATTGATTTGATTTTTAAAACAGTTTTTGAATGAATTTCATCTGAAGCAGGCCCTTTTTTTTAAATAAAATTGTTTTTAAAAAATATTTAAACTTTTAAAAATAACAATTTAAACTGAGTTGATCTTTAAAACAATTAAATTGATCGAATTACTTTTTAAGGAAAATTATTCGCCAAGAAATTAAGTTTGCTTTGAGCAATATTATAGCATTATGTATAATTAAAAATAATTTACATTAAATATTTATACTAGTGATTTATTTTGAACATAATCCTAATTATATTTAATCCGTAGCTTAAATTTAGAGTATTATATTCATGATTCTTTTTGAATAAAAGAATGATTATAATTTTTTATACTTGGCTGAAAATTTATAAATACTCTACAACAATTAACAACAATTAAAGTAAATCCTAATCTAAACAATATGAAAGTTATATTATTATATTACTATACCTCATCAATCACGAAATTTCCTGACATTTCATTTCCAACATAAATTCTTAATAGTCTTTTAAACTAGATTTTCAAGTAGGCGGAATTCCATTTAGGCTTTGTTAAAAGGAGTCCAATCTAAAACCACTTTTCCGACCCCAAGTCGATTAAGATAGTATCAAGTTGTAGTTGCCACGTTCTCTCCCTTTCCTACTCGCCCACGTGTTACCATGTCAACTTACAAATTATCTCACAATCAGTCGCACAACTTCATTTACACAACTTTACTTACTACCCTACCTACCCCCCCTCTTACCCACTTTGTTTTAGCCCTCTTGCACAGTAAGAGCCATAAAAGGCGCCTACTTACATTGACATAAATCGTGTACTCGGCTCACATAAAAATTAAGAAATTAACCCAACTTCAACAGAAAAACTTATATATATTACGAGTAGACATTTATGTTTCAAGCTGGGCACGTTGTCACACGATAAAAGATACAGGTAAAATGTATGGCAAAAAATAAAAGGGGGACAACACAGCAAATGTAATGACTACATTTTTAGCGTAGGCAAAAATTGAAAGATACAGATACAGATGCGGTTACGGCGGCGGCATACAAATTGAAGCCGGGAGCTTCATGAATGAAAATGTTGAGTGACAAAAAAAAAACAACTAAAAGCGTATATAAACGCTATATATATACATATATATAACATAAAATTGGAAACTGGTTGTTGGCCGGCATACTATATATGAGACAGATGGACTAACAGACCGGGCTAACTGAGTGGCTGGCTGGTTGGCTGGCTGGCTGGCTGGCCTGGCACATGTGTAAATACAAATTTGGCTCATATGTTGAGATCAAGCAACTGGGAGGCTAAGACTAGAGGTTGTCGCACTGTTGGGTAGGCGGTAAATGCAGCTGCAGCTGCTCTTGTCCCCAACGGCTAATGAAGCTAACGGTGCAATAGCACCAACAATAATAACAACAACAAATTACCGTAAAGCGCAAAAATTTAATTATGCAAAACACGTGCAACACTTTTCGATCTAATTGCATGGACCGACTCACATGACAGCAAACAAACAAACAAAATAAACCCAAAATTTTAATGAAAAGTAAACGAATAACCGAAAAATGCATATATCAAAAATGTTGCCAAAGCCATTAATTAGATACTCTGCATTTATAAAACTTTATTTTTAAATTTATGAGCCATTTTTATAATCAATTTTAATGGCATAAAATGTTTAAAAAATATGAGTTATTCCAATAAGTATAATATTTTAATAGTTAATAGTTTTCTATAAGATGAATAAGGAACAATATTGGTATCAAATTGTACTTAGAAATTTATTGAATATTCATGAATATATATGAAGGATTTATCTAGAAGAAACAGATCCATAGATGGGCTACGGGGTAAAAGATTTGGACTTCTTATGTCATACATTTTCATTTGCTGAATGGTCTGTCGGAAAGGGATAATCTGGGATTTTTGGGATCGGACGCAAGTAACCAAAGCAAAGCAAACCAAATCTTAATTTCCACTTTATACATTGAGTTTATTTTATTTAAGTGAAATTTAAAACTATAACAATTTTTATATATATAATCCAGCATATAAACTTACATAAATGCATATAAAATATAGAATATTTGAGCTTAACAATACAAAATATTAATTTTGGATCATTTAATTGTCTATATTAAAATACTATAAAAAAACATTCATATTGAGACATAACTTGCCCAAATTATTTAAAATGTTATTAATTTGATAATTGATAAATACAATATTAATAAAAAATAAGTTTCTTTTAATTAATTTAATAAAACTCTATAAAAACTTCCAATGTAATCTAGCTAAGATGATTTATATTAAGAATATATAAAAATTTACTTGTTTTTTAAATTATTAATTCTTCAAAATCCATATTCGTTCAAATGTCTTTTGTTTCCCAAAATAATCCACTAAATGTTTGAATCTCTTGTAGTTTGGCCAAAATATTTTATGCATTTTTAATAACTTTTCATACACTAAGTTTTTCCTTTGATTATTCATTTAATTGCCTTTCTTTAGGCAGTTTTCCTCTATTTTTATTATGTTTTTTATTACCCAATTAATGTGGAAGCCCTTGTGCCTTTGGTTTCGGTTAATGACTTTTCAACGTCACATCAAGTTTAGGGGGAAAGAATATATGGCTAATGAGTTGTATTTGCTGTGGGCTGTGTGCTATTTGGACGCAGTTTAATTGATTCAATTAACGCCAAATAACTGGCCACGCCCACATGCCTAAAATGAAACTGTCAACTCATATCCGCCTGTCATAAAGAGAAAAACAAATTGCAAATCTGAAGTAAACCGGCTTTTATATTTTTCATTATTTTTTTTTTTTTTGTCGGTCTTAATTGAAATTTGCAACTGTTGCCAAAAATGATTTGGCTTAAAGGAGTTCAACATTCCAAGCATTCGGTTTTTTTTTTCTTTTCGTTTGGGCGTGGGTTTTGGCTTAAAATTTTAGCCATAGAGGAACAAAAAGCTAAAAGTGCGTTTTTGGTGTTGAAACCGGCGCCAATTTTTAAGTCAGGCTCTGTGACAAATTCTGTTTTTTTATTTATTTATCTTTTTTCTTTTGGCCAACAAAAGTTAAAAGCATTGTTAATACAAACTCTAGGAGTGGGTGTTAAAATAAATGTATTTGTGTGAGGGCGTCGTGTTGACCCACATCCACACATCCGACTCGGTTACTACTCGGTTACAGCCTATAGAATGGCACTCAATGTGGGCACACTATACTACATATGGTAGATATAAAGTCATGGCTATAAAATAGCAACCCACGACAATTCTCCTTATTTTTGTTTTTTTAGTTTTATTTACTTACCATTTTCCTCAATGAAGGCGCGTTGACTTCGCAAAACCAGCGACCTGAAACGATGAAAAAGAAGGTAAATTTTTGCATAAGTAAAGTAAATTAGAAAAAAGAAAAAGAAAGGAAAGTATTTTAGGAAAGGTTTTGACAGGAACTTTTGAATAGTCTGATAAAGGATTGAAAATGATCCGCTATATGGTATATTATAGAAAATGAACATCCTTTCTCTCTATGTATACATAGGTACTATATGAATTCAGCTTATAATTATATCTGGACTAATATTATCAGATTTAGAACAACTTAAATTATATATTAAATATAAAATCTATAAAACTAACTATATATAGAACCTCCAAATTCACTATATCATAATATTTCGACACTAAACATCATTAAGTTGTTAAAAAAGAATTCCCATCATTAATCAAAAATATGTTCATCTATATATAAATAATATAAATACCTACAACTTGGCTTTAGTTAAAAAAAATGCCGTCAAATTGCAACACACGCAGCCCCTTAAGAACTTGGCCAACACAATTGTAAATATTTATTTAGCCATTGACAAACAACTGACTGACTGAAAAATACTAGGAACTTATCAGATTTTAAAAATAAATCAATGCAACCGGCAGAGGGGCATGCCACATATACTACAACATGGGGTGAGAGAATGAATGAAGGGAAAGGGAAATTATAATAAAATATATCAAGCTGTCAGCATTTTGTTGTGAGTTCTATACGCTATAGTTCAAAAGTTTTATATATATTCTCATTTTTTTGTCGCCCCTTTTGTTCTAATTCCATGTTTGTTGTCGTCGGCATTTGGAAAGACACATCACATCAGATCTTTGGGGGCCACCACAATAATCTAAAAGGGAGGAAGACCCCATATTTTTCCCTCCTCCCCCTTATGCCATAGCACTCATTAGTGCACTCTCCCTTTCTGGGCAACGTTTTTAGAAATAGTATTTTCTTGGAAAAACATGCGTGAGGCATTTTTCATGACCGAGAAAGGGTGAAAGGGAGAGGAACGGAAGCTGCAATTATATTTTGTAATTTTTGTTTACAGACAACCTGCATCAGAAACATTTGCCATATCTTATTAAATTAATTGCTTGTCATGTTTGCTGATTTCTCATGTTTTCCTTCTGCTTTTTTTTTTCTTTTATTATTATTATTTTTGTTTGTTTTATTTAGTTTTATTTTTTTTTTTAATGTTAACAAATGAAAATTGTGACTTTGTCTGGCAATTTGCTGCCATATTTTTCGTTCATGCATTTCCGAAATTTATGTAAAAATGAAAATTTATGCGTCAACTGATTTATGTGGTTTGCTGCACGATCAAGAGAGCGAGAAGGAAAGGGGGGGGAGCAAAGATAGGTGGAGGTGGTGCACCCCCCATTCCTCTTGTAAGTGGCAACCAAGTGGAAGAAATGTTGCAGCAGTTTTCCTTATTTTTGGAGTGCAAGACCAAATTAATATACATGTTTATGATTATGATACAAAAATCTACATATATTCTCTACTATATATGATTTTGGTTTTTATGTTTTTCTTATTTTCGTCTAGCCGGAATTTGAGTTGTATTTTTGTTTTGGGTTTTTCTTGTTTTGAATATTGTCATAATTAGGAATTATGTTAATTGGATTTGCTTTGCTTGATGTTTCGGTTCTTGGTTGATGGAAATCTTTGAGCATAAATTAAAACGGATGAAAAATGATATAAAATAGTTATCAATTTTAAAAAAAATGAAACTAACTAATAACTGTTACTAACAAATTAAAGACATAGATAATATGAAGAATATGTTAAAAAGATTTCTTGGAAGAAAATAATTATTATTTGTTGAAGTGAAAAAATTGTACTAAATCTTATACCTAATTTTATTTCATTTATTATAATTGTCTATTTAGTTGCACAGTTATTTTTGATAATTTTTTGTAAACCTCTCGAAAATCTTATTTCTTTATAATCAACCATGGTTTAATTTTTGAATATATGTATGTACATAAATATAAAAATATAGAAAAACCCCTATTATGCCACTGAAGATGCTGACATTTTGGAAATGGAAATGACTTAAGCGATTGCACCTAAAGCCCACGCAGCAACTGGATAGGCTTTGGGTTTTGACCAGCGGCTTTAAAAATTGTTTGAAGTTGTCTCAACTTTCATTTCACACACTTTATTACAGTTTTTCTTTCACTTCATCACTGTCACTAGCTGTAAATCATTGCAACTTACAAAGCGAAGGCAGTTGCTGCGTAAAAGATCTTTGACTTAGTATGGCATTTTCCATTACAAGCTTTTGCTTTACAGAAAATACCGTCACTTAACAAGAAACAAGTTAAATGTTTTTTTACAGATATAATAAAACCTCTCAAAGATAAACTTTATAATAATATGCAAAATAGGTAAATAAAATATTTTTTCAAACATATTTTTCTATACAATTTCTGCGCACTTTCAGCTTGTTTTCATATCAAAAAATGAACTACAATAATATGCAAAATATTTCTCTAAAATTAATTTCATACAATTTCTGCGCACTTTCAACTTGTTTTCAATTAACAACATAAAATGCTAAAATTTATTTGTTTTTCCAAACTCATCTCCCACAATTAACACAACGTGAAAACGAGTTCACACCTTTTAACACCTTCACAACAAGTTCTTAAGCCAGTTTAAAAAAAAAAAACTGCCTCAATTTTCAGTTTGCTGTTTTAAAGTGATTTTTTTTTTTTGTGTAAATGGAGTTGCCACATTTAAAGGTATCAACATTAATATCAATGATTATTACCTCCAAAAGCGTTTGACGGCTTCCTGTTCTATGGGCGTCAAGTGTCTTATCTTTTCGACAAACTTTGACTCATCGTATCCCAATATGAAATCACTGGAATTGGGGCTAATGCCACCACTATCACTCAGACACTGCATACGTAATTCTTTAATGGCCTTTTATTGGATGGCATTCAATTAAGTTAGCATTTGGCCATATATATTTTTAGCTAATTAATTAACTTTTGCCACCATTAGTGACATTCTTGCACTTTTCTTTCATATATAGATATATCTATAGATATATATATACAGTTTTATTTCTTTTTTTTCTCTTTGTTTTTTTCTGTAAGCGAGGTAAACGCTCCGCGCTCGAAAATCGCTCGAATCGAACTGAAATGCGTTGAAAGAGGAAAAAAAACTTCACGAGTTGCCGCCGCCAGCTGAACTTTATGCTATATGTATATATATTTGTAAGTGTGTGAACAGATAGACGATGTATATATATATACGTTTATATACATACATACATATGTCTCTTTACATTTGTTTTGGCGTTATTTTTTTTTTTTTTTGTTTACTGAGCAGCAGCAGCAACGGCATTGGCAATCACAGAACCCCAAACAAAACTTGGCTCAAATTGACACAGAGAGTAAAAGAGTAATAGAGATAGCAAGAGGCTTATCGAAATGATAATTAATATAAAAAGTTTAAATGGCAGTTAAATATACATATATATATGAACAAACAAAACCAGTTTCCATTTTGCTGTAAATCCTCTTGCCCGATAAGCCAAGGCACTATCTATTATTGTAAGTCTCACTGAATGAACTTCGTATAGTCCACATGAATGATGGATGGAAGCAATACTAGAAAAATTCAATTCAAATAATGAAATAGTGTCTATACTCTATGAATAATAAACTATATGAATATATTGCAATGAAAAGAAGTTTTTTTTTTCAATTTAAAATTAATAAATTTGGTTATTATAGCCTTTGCTCATATATATAAATAAGAAAAAGTATTTATTAGTCACATTAATTTTACTACTCAAAATATGTATATAGTTTAACCACTTGGAAACTATAAAAACTATCTAATAATGCATTTAAATTTAAATAAACATTGAAATGTTATAAACAATTAATAGCGAAAAAACTCATAAGCACCGAATTTAAAACTAAAGAAACAAGGAAATTCTTTGTGTACAAACTTAAACATTTTCTTTTACTCTCACATTAATTATTTTATAAAATAAAATTGTTATTAACACTACAATTAATTCTTAAAGCAACACGTGAGTCTTATACCTATTCGATTTTGATTGGTTCATATATTATATACCTCAAATTGAAGTTACCAAAAATGGTAAACAAAAATCTAATATAATCTCACCTATCTGACTATCGCGACATTATTTATGGCACCATAAATCCTACAAAGTAATAAATAATAATTCCTGGACAAAATAAGTAATTATTATATTATTTTT
Organism: Drosophila emarginata; assembly: GCA_037075365.1. Taxonomy (NCBI): domain Eukaryota; kingdom Metazoa; phylum Arthropoda; class Insecta; order Diptera; family Drosophilidae; genus Drosophila; species Drosophila emarginata. The sequence continues at coordinate 4,515,726 of JBAMCD010000260.1, read as the reverse complement.
TATAAAAAGTTTAGGCAGCACGTGTTGGATTTATTCCAAAAAAAAAATGTATGAAAGGAAACAAGAATAAGACAACGGAGGGTGATACAGGTCTTCCATTTTCAGACCCAATTTGATCGATATTTATAAATAAATATAAAAAAAATTAGAAAAATCTAAGAAATATGTGAATTATGAAATATTATGTGATTATAATAAATATGATAAAAACAGTCTCCGATCCGTAGCGGGAAAATATATATATAGAAGAAATGGAAAAACCTAAATAATGGGTTTGAAAATGTATTAGAAAAATTATATAAAAATTTGCTTATATCAATTTTTAATAGAAAGAACTAATTAAAGTCAAGGGTTTGCTAAAGTGTTAATTTGTTCATTAAAATCAATGTTTTAGCTGGTTTTTAATTCCGATAGAAGTGATTGATTGGTTGTAAAGTAATAGAGATTAAGCACTTAATGAGCACTTAGTAATTGCTTAATCTATAGTTAAGTGCATATATATATTTTATTAAATTATTGTATTTAATAATAAAATCGAAAGTTTTTCAACAAATTGCTTCATACAAAAACTTTTCTAAATTTATGCATATGAGGTAATTTATTAATTATTAATAGTATATATATTCACCAGCAATAATAGGTATATAAAATATATATACCCCATTTAATAGAGTATCTGAAAGTTAGATGGCATTTGCCTTAGAACCCGCAGAACTCAAAACATTTACCAAATGGAAGGGGTAAAATGAAATGTAAACTTAAATGAGACATCACAACTAATAAAATTGTTTATAAAATATAGTCAAGTTAATTAAATGTTTGCTTGTTATACCAATTATCAATTGTACATATTGTGGGGGGGGGAGTCGGACCGACAATTTACACAGTTGTTAATTTCCTATCAGCTTGGCCTCACCCCAAAATGGGTTGACGATCGATTGAACTCTATTGAAAGTAGCCCAAAGTGCCAGTCCATGAAATGATATTGCTGAGCATTGATATTTATAATTTATGTTAATTAATTTTGATGTCGTTGTTTCTGTTTTTTTGTTGAAATATTGTTAATGAGCAAACATACAAATTTCATGCTCTTCTCTATACATTTCTATAAATTGTCAAATAGCAAAAGTAGGCAAAGCCGGTTTCCTATCTACTTAAATATATCTCTGACCCCCTCTCTCTCTCTTTTAATAAACAAGTTTATAAACTAAGTTCAGGGGGATTTCACGGCTTTTAATTATGCTTTATAGAATTCTGCACAATTGCCATAGAGTTAGTTAGCCAGAGAGAGAGAGAGAGAGAAAGCTAGAGCGGAACACATAATGTTTAAATAAATGGCTACAATTATTTATGCGTCACACCCAATCGAATCGTTGTACAGAGCTTTACCGCCTGGAGGTAAATGTTTTATTGATGCGTTGTAGCTATTATTATTCCTTGTTGAATTCAAAATGTTGCTTGATTTTTTCTTATATTTTTTTCTTTTTTTATTGTAATCATTAAGTTAGACGACCGCCCGCGTTGTTAGGAACTTTAATGGGAAAATTTTGTTGGAAATTTTATTTGTATAGTTTTTAACTCATGCTGAGTGTTTAACTACTGTTTGCATCTTTAAAGATTAAATTTCAAATTGGCTACAAACAGTACAGAAAACCATAAAAAGTATTTGTTTAAGAATCAGTTATATGACATTTAAGGTTATAAATCTTCTAAAAACTATTTATTTTTAACAAAAGTATCTGTAAAAATAAATTGAAATTTTCTAATGTTACTTTAAGAAGCTTTGCAATTTTAGCAATAAATGTTTAACTTAATACTGAAGTTTTTACTAAACATTAAAAATGTTTCAAAAAATTAAAAAAAAAAGCATGGATTATGTACAAAATTAGATACTTCTTTTATTTTTAAAACATTTGAATTATTCAAGATATTTTTTAAGAAATATATTTCTATTCATGAATAGATAAAGAAATAGACTTAATTATGGTGTTCTTTGTTTTCAGTTTCTGATTTCTGCTTTATTTGTCTTTTTTTATTTTCCTTAACCTTAATTTTAAAGAAGTTAATAAACTTATTAATTCCTATTATAATATACTTTTACTCAATTTACAAAGATTTCGATCAATTTAACAATCATTTTGAATATTGGTTATTGGCTTTGTTATAATTTGAATTGTTCATTTAAATTAAAATTCTCCACACTTTCTCTTTTTTGTTTTATGTTTTTTTTTTGAGTTCATTGATTGGCCTTGCAGTCATTTGAAAGTTCTTTCAAACACTTTTTTTTCGATTGAGCTTAGATGTCGGTAAACAGTTATTGAAGTGCATTAAAATACTAAATTCAAACCGTAACCGAATCGAATTAGACCCAAAACTTGCATGACATGCAGTTTGATACTTTGTAATAACTTCAAGTGGAAAATTGTATCTATGAATGCGTTTGAGTTGAATTCTCTTATCTTATCGCCGTCTATACAATGGGTGTATGTGAGTGTGAGTGTGTGTGTGTGTATGTCAGAACAACCAATATGTTTATTTATACATACATATGTACATACATACTTAGTTTTGCTTTGTCAATAAAGCTGTTGGCGGACAACTTCACTCCTCAATTGCCATTTGATATTTTCTTTCTTATTTCCCCTAAACATCCATCACTTTGATGAAGTTCTTTTGGCTGGAATAATTTTCAACCAGCTGTTTACTAAACATTGTAGAAGCGGAAAAGTGTGAAAAGCATGTCTACATTTTTCGGTTTTTCCGTTCCTTTTCTATTTTTTTTCTTTTTGGGTCACTTCTCAATCAGCACCTGTCACATATCTGGGCCTTGGCGTCGGCAATGTGAAAACTGTAAACTCACTCGGCTGTTGGAAATCAATTAAAAGAAAATTGCTTTCCACCTCCAAGAGAGGCTTCGACACTTTCGCTCGAAATTGGTTTTATTTTTATACGTTTTTTTTTTTCTGTCTTTCCTTTTTATTTTTGCATATCGATAAACGGTTGTGGGCATAATTTATGCGATTTGCCGCAGTTTATGACAGGCTAACAAATTTTTTTTATGTTATATTTCTTGGCGATAAAAAAAAAAATGCCGCCAGAGGCAGTACATCAAGGCCAAGAGATGGAGCAGGAGATTGCTTAGCCTGAAATTGCCATGAGGCGCATAATCGAAAACAGAATCGAACCCAGTCCAATCCCAGACAGAAGATCCAAGACTAGAGTGAAGCTCGTAGAGCGCGTGCTCTCAAGCCTGACGTCGGCGAAACGTCAAACGTTGTAAATTATGATAGAGTCATGGGAATGCCAAGGGGGAACAACTGGGGAGTGAGTGGAATGAGGAACGAAGGCCTATAAATATAATATATATTTTTTTCCTCCAGTTTATTGCAAAAAAAGGTGAGCAACTGGCCAGCTAAACTGATCGTCATCATGATCATCTCATACTCATGGAGCTTGACCCGATCTAAACACCCACACAAGTTCCATTGGAAATATTTTTAAGCCTTCAATTGCTGGAGGTTATCGATATATAACTAATATATGTATCTTGATCTGTAAATCATTAGAACAAACACACAACTAGTTTCATATGGCATCACTAGACAAATATTTCTCGGACATACTCAACTTTGCAATTACCCGAGAGTAAATGAACGAAAACATCGTCATTGACAGATTGTGAGAGCTAATCTCAGGTTGGGTTAACAATTTTAATTAATTTTTTGTTTTTGTTTGACTCATTTTGTTTTGTTGTTTTTTTTTTTTTTTTGTCAGGTTCCCAAGTTGGGGCGTTTATGGAATTTGCATATGCGTCAAGCTTACAAAACGAGATTCGTTAACTGAATTTAAATTGTTTATGGTAAATGCATTGTTATAGATTTGTCATGCCCTGATATACAATTCCTTTTCATTCACAATCATTATTTGATAAAAATCAAACGAATACAACTCAGATACTGAATGAAACGTTGTAGAAATATTAGAAGAAGGAAACTAGCTAAAAAACATAACTAAAAATGCAAACTAACTAAAAAATAAGAAAATAAATTAAAAAACAAATGATCATTTTAAATAAAAGTTAACATATTGTTTGAAATATAAAAAACACTGAATAACAAATAAAGTTTTTTATATGAAAGTCTAAATATTATATGTATTATATTCAATACAAAGAGTTTAAAAAAAATATATTAAAAATTTTAAAATATACATAAAAAGAAGAAAATTTAACAATGGTTACTTAACCAAATTGGAAAATATTTTTTATTAACTTACATATGTTTAATATATATAATATAAAAAATTTGTAAAATATTTTCTTTAAATATGTTGTAAAAATTTATACGATTTTTTATGTATTAAAACTTTTAACTACCACGGATTAACTACCATAAATAAAGTAAGGATCATAGAAAGTCCAAGCAATAGTTATCTGGCATACTAATTTATGACTACCTCCATAATTCTAAATCTATTAAATTTTTTTGTACTACATTCCCATGAATAAGACAAGTCAAAGGGGTAAAAAACATATGTCAAAAAAAACTCTAAATTTGGCATAAAAAGCAAACGGAAATGCTAAAACGATTTTCTCTTTCAATTACTTAAAATTGTAAGATTAATTTCTCATATAGAACCAATCTAAACCAAGTTGAAGAAAATTCTAATAAAATGCTGAGTTAAACATTCATTTTTAAATGAAAGCTATAAAATTTCTTACTAAACAAAAACCAAGAAAAAAAAAAGATATATAACTCTAACAAATCTTTAAATTTATGAGTCTCAATTTAGTTGAAATCATCATTACAAATTTTACCAAATTGTTTTGCCAATCCTATAAAGTTTCGCTTTCAGAGGTACTTAAACTTTATTTATCAATTGATGTTTTTTTCCTTCCTGGTTTTTCTTTCATTTCTTTTTTTTTATAATTTGCATTAAGCTGCAAGGTAAATGTTTTTCTTTGTTTTCCATTGCCAATTAATAAATATTAACGCTTTTTCCACATCATTTTTATTTACGTTTTTGCATTCGAACCGCCAGCCATTAGTAGATTGTCTAAGGCGTATTGAGTTTCATAATTGAATTTCAATTTGTAAGCCGGTGAAAGTGAATTGCAAATTTTCAAACTTACTTACATATATTTCCACCTAAGCAACACTTTTCGGTTTATTGCCAAATCGTGATTATTCAAAAACAAAAAAAAAACAGTCATAAAACTAAACAAAAATAAATTTTCTTGGTTACTTGGCCAATTTCCTGTGTTGCGCAGTTATGGCAGGTGTAAAGATTGTTAAAAAAGGGGATGGGGTAGGAATGCTTCTAACCAAAAAACAAAAAGCAAACAAAAAAATAACCAAAAGATTATGCAAATATTTACAGACCAAAACAGATTTCAAATGGGTGACAACATTTTTGTACTCTTTGGCAAAAAAGGTGTAACAATTTTTTAGCTAGACTTTGGGTAAAGAAAAGATTGTCTGAACCTATGTATAGAAAACTTGTTACATAGATATCAGATAATCAAGAGCAATATATTTATTTAAACTTATTTCATTAAATGCCCATTATTTTGTATTATAAGCCTTTTTGTAGTATAGAAATGCTTTTTAAATGCTTTTTCTGAAATATTAGCTACATTACCTGCCTTGTATATGATTTATCAGAGTATAGATACTTCGTCTGTTTCCTAAAAATTATCTTAGTTTTTAGTTCTCAGGCTTGTTTTCCTTTATTTTATTTTTTTTTTTTTGGTGTTGAACGGCTTCGTAAGAAGTTTCTTATGTTTTTTCTTTGCGTATTTGTGTCATATGCAAACGAGGTTCGAGCATAATGTGAAACTGAAATATGATAGCCCAAAAATAGCATAGACAAAAAAAAACTATATAAACATCAAAAAAGAAAAAAAAAATTATTTTAACAAAAACATTTAGAGTGTAAATAATTGGTTTGCCGTTGACAGTTCGAAGCGGTTTAACTGGAAATTGAAATCTATAATGGCTATCAAATAAATTAAGTTCAAATTTTATACTTAATTTGTTTTTCGTTCTTTCGTTTTTTTTTCGATTTTGTTCATTCATTAGCCATTTGACCACAGAAACCACAATAAAAAAAATTATACAAAAAAAACTGTTTTCCAAGTATTTGATATAACTTCATGTTTAACACGAAAGAATCACATCTGGCAAATATTACAATTGCCCTTAAGCATAATGATTATGCCATTAACATTATTTCAGCCTTCATAGAGGGTTTTCTGTCGACATTTGTCAGTTATAATGACACATTAAGATGAAGTCGAAGAGGGAGAGACAGAGAAATAGAGAGAAACACGAAGAGACAATCGACATCAAGTGGCGACTCAGACAATTGTCCGAGCTCGGCTCAAAGTCTCAAACGGAAGTTATTCACACAAGGCTGCCAAGTGCTGATTTCATTCATCGCCAAAACAAACAAAACAACACAAAACAAAAACAAAAATAGATATATATGAAAACTTGACTTGAATTACTACTGCCAATTGACAGAGTACGTCGAAATATTCTGCCAAAAATTTAAAATGGCAAACCAATTTAACAACTTTCTCACCATATTTCAAAAAATTCAACAGGTTAACCAGCCACGCAAGTTAACATAAAAATGCATATTGACATTTGAGAAAAAATTAAAACGAATATTAAATTCCCTTAAACAAAGTCTAAGAAAACTGATAGACACCTTGCACTAAAAACTAAAATTTTATCAAAAAATTATTATTATATTCTTGACCCATTTTGCTAGGCTTAAAGAAGCTAAAACTAATGCTTTGAAAAATGAGACTTAAATGCAAATTATATTATTAAAAAAGTAAAAATAAAAAGATAAAAAAAAACGTACAAAAAAGATATATATAAGAAAAAATACACATAAAATAAAAATCCTCAGCTAGTTAAATAATTTTTCTTATATTTCTAAACTAAAAAGCTTCTTCAAAACCTGAAACAAAATATGTAAAGATTTATATGGAAGACATATTTTCTTATTTATTTTAAAATAAGAAATATAATATAAATTAGTACAGACTAAAAAAAGTATATTGCTATAGAGCTAATCCTTGAAGTCCTCTAAAGAAGTAGTGTTAAAGTCTTAAATTTTACCCAAATCTGTAATTCCTTTTCAACTGATTAAAAAACAAATATTTCCATGAATAAAATGTTGCTTAAAGTTTCTCAAATATTTGATTTTCAAATTTATTGATCTTAAACATGCAGTTTGAAGAAAGTTTAAGAAGAGAATATCAAAATACAATACCCCTAACAATACCCTTAACTTTATAAACTGCATAAATCAGAAAAAAACTGAAGCTCGAGTTACCAAGCGGACAAAAAATTGCAGAGCCAGGCTGTTTTTTTATTTTTCCTTTTTATTAAACTTTTTGTTGGTTTTTTGTTCCCCCTCCTCTGTCTCTCACTCTTCTTTATTTCTGATGACGATGAAACCGGCTGGCATAATCACAGAGATACAGAGCCAGAACTTGGGGCACGACGGCGCAAAATAACTTGCAGCGTGACTGGATAAAATGCCAAGCCACACACAGCAAAAAAAAAAAAAACGAAAAAATTGAAAAAAAAAAAATAACTAAAGCTGGCATCTTCCCTAGTCTTGGCCCAATCGTCGCCAGTCGGCGAAATTCAAACAAATCGCTCACACAATGCCACAGTAAACAAAAAAACACCAAAAAAAAATAAAATCGAAAACAAAGCGATTTTTAACTTGACACGACTCCGTGCAACTTTGTAGACCGAACTATTGTTGTTGTTATTGTTGCTTTTTGTTTTGAAATATATTAGAAAACCACATAACGCATATTTGGCTAAAACCCTAACTTTGTCTAACTCCTCAGATTTCATTAAATTGATTAGAAAAACGTGTATCAAAAGCTTAAACTTGATTTTTATATGGCATCTTAAAACGCAATTAAAACGCACTAAACTGTTAGAAAAAACGCTAGAAAAAAACGCATCGAATTACTTTTTGTTTTGATTGCAAAAATTATACTAACAAATGTTATAATAATTAATCAAAGAAAATTTATGTGATTTTTTAAAATCTCTTCTGTGTGATGTAGGTAAGAATTGTGATATTTTTATTGTTAATATAAAAGATTTTTAGGGTTTAAATTTAATGTGAAGACTTGCTAAAACTGAACCTTAGAAACTGAAACTAACTTTTAATATATAAATATGTAGTACATAAAGTTATAATAAACAAAATAACTTTTAGTTATGATATTAAATTTAATTTTTAACCAAAAACTGCTTTATATTGTCTTGCATTAGGATAAAAAATCCATTAATATCATTTTTCTTATTTTTAGTCATTTTCAATTCAATTTAATCAACTAACTTCTAGCACTCAGTGTACCTGCATTCATTAATGCCTTTTAGTCATTTTTTTTTCAAAACTACTATGTACATATTTGTTGTTTGCTGCTACTGGTGTTCATAACTTGGCTAATGAGAATCACTAAAACAAAGCAACCAAAAAAAAAAAGAAAAAAATTACACAAATAAAATTGTTGACTGTTCAAGTTGTAGTTGCAGTTTTTTCGATATAATTGTTGTTGTTGTTACTGTTCATGTTGTTGCTGTTGTTAAGTTTATTATGATGGCTTTTTTTTGCACTGTCAAACATTTATTGGTCTCTCTTGTTTATTATTATTTTTATCGTATTTTTTTCTTTTTTTATATATTTTATTAGCCAAGTTCATGTTGTCTGAGGGTCACCAGTACCAGTTCGCTAATGCTTTTGTTGTTAATTTGGTTTATTTACTAGGCGTGGCTAAATGTCTTATGAATGGTTTTCTGATGTTTGATGGATAACACTTAAAAAATGGAAAAAAAAAATGCTCAAAGTCGAACTAGGTGGCAAATGGTGGAATATGTTGCCGCCGTTGCAGTTTCTCAACCAATTTTTAAGCCTCTTAAGTCAGTTAAATTGTCTACCATTTTTTTCTCCTTCCACAATTATGCGAACTATGTGGGTATAGTGAGCGACAAATTGCCAAATGCTTAAATAGTGTCCAATGCTTTTTTTTTTGGCCCCAAGCAACAAGCCAAACCTAACTCAAAGATCTTTAGATCAAAGAGACCGCAAAAGAAAAAGAAAAAATAAAGAGGGACAATGGTTGAAAATATTCAATTGTTTTCTTTAACAATGGAAATATATTTTTATTTAAGTATATACACAATACTTATTGGTGGTCAATTTGAGACATTAATTTGATCGATCATTTATATATTACAAAAGAAAATGTTGAAATTTATGATATGAAATTATAATCAAAAAAAGAAAAGATATCAAATTGCTGACAACTTTTTACTCAAAGGAAAAAAAAATAGAGTGAAAATTGTTTAAAAACGAAGAACTATTTTTATTAAAATTTTTATTTTAAAAGTTAAAAAAAATGTATAAATTTTATAAAATTTATATAGTGTTTTTTAATTAAAAGTTACTGTAAGTGAATGAACTCGAAAGTTAATATAAGTGAATGAGTTTTTTAATTAAAAAAAATTATCATTATTTGCATCCTCTGCTAAAAAATTACTTTTTGAAGAACTAAGATATAGAAAGATTTCCATAAATGAATAACTTTATGATAAATAATTTCTTTGATTCGTTTTGAATTTCTTTTGAGTCTTTGGAACAAGTTTTTATGTTGGCTATAAAATATTAGTCCATATTTTTTAAATTACGTTACTTTATGTAATGCCTGCCCAAAAAAGGTTTACTTATTATCTGAATTACACAAAATTTACCCTTTTGTAAATATTTCTCTTGGGATTCGACCATAAAAGATACAGTTTTGTATGCACAGAGAGAGATATCTGATCTGCCGCTGGGACGGACTTCGCCTATCGCTTGTCAACGAGTTTCATGATCAAACTTAACCCATTGTGACCCATTGTGTTTTGTCAGATTGGCACGCGAGTCTTGCCAAGTAGCCCCCCTACTACCCTCTTTCGCATAGTTTGCGTGCTTTCTTGTTGATTTTCTTTTTTTGTTTTTTGAATTCATCTGGTTGGCGGCAGCTACTTAAACAAACAAACCAAAAGCAAAGAAAAAAATATAAAAAAAAACCTACTCGCCAAGCTTATTAAAATGCAATCAGCTTGGAAACACAGGAAGCCCCTGGCACACACACACACACACACATATACAATAATTCTACCATACTGAGAGCAGGAGTTGGAGATCTACTTAGCTGGTTTTGACCATAAGTCGAAGTGGGGCCAAACCGCCTTCAAAACTATGCGAAGCATTTGTGTCAAACACGCGACCCAGTCTTGGTTTTTTTTTTGTCTTGTCTTCCCGGGCTAAACAATTGGCGACAGCCAGTTGCCAAATGTGCACCACCGCCACCACCATGTATACACATACACCACCTATAGTCTGCACCACCAAATTGGCAACTTGCTTAGAAAGTCGAAGACAACAACAACAGGCAAATAGTATCTGCTGCCTTATAAAAGAAAGTCAAAGATGTAGGAAAATAAATCTATAGATAGGTTTTATATACCCTAAAAAAAGAAAGGGTATACCAGATATTTGTAGGTATAGAAAACACTATTGGAGCTATACAATATTTTTGATATATAACAAAAATAAAGCATTTATATAAATAGTCACATAAATGAAATAGGGAAAGGAGGCTTAAAAAGAGGCCCAGATATTTGATTCCACAAAGATACTATATAGACAATATATTACATCAATTATTTAAATTGAATTTTAACATTATATTATATATATATTATATAAATTATTTAAATATAATTTACTCATTATATATATAATTTCACTATATTATATCAAAAATAATGTAGAAATATGAAAAGAATTGAGCCTTGAAACAAAAGTTGTTCAATGTCAAAAAAATGATTCTTCTAAGCTGGCAAAATATTTGCCTAATTTTATAGTAAATAAATCTACTAATTATAGGGTATCTAACAATCGTTAGTCTTTAGTAACTATTTTCTAATGCCTTGTGAAATGTCTGGGAAAGAATCTTTTATATTTTTCACAGTGTACTTACATTTTATAGATAGTTTTTTGTTTTTGGTGACTGTTGTTACTTATTGCTGATGTTGCTGCTGCTGCAGATGTTACTGATGTTGCTGCTGTTGCAGTTGTTGATGTGCTGCCTTGGTTAGTTATTGCTCCTCATTGCCTCGTTCAATTAGCAGCCACTGTGGCCTCCGCATCATTAACTGCATAAAGGGGCAGGCAGATGTTGCAAACTCAGTAGACTGCTGGACTTGATGTTGTTGTTGCCCACCTAAAGGCAAAAACTTTTTTTGAAGAACTTCGATTGCAATTTTTTTTTATTTTTTTCGTTTGAAGTGCTGTTGTTGTTGTTAGCTTGTCGTCGTAGCTGTTGTTGTAGTCACAAACGTTGCCAGTTGCATGTTAATTAAGCGCACCTTGACTGCATTTTCCCTGCTGTTGTTCACAATAATTGTTGTTGCTGTTGTTATTGCTGTTGTTACTGCTGTCTTTGTTGATGTTGTTGTGGCTTTTAGTCAGGGGTTATGCTTCATTTATGCTGAGCAGGCAAGCCGCTTAAGCTTTATGGCATAACATTTGTTTTATGTCAACTTGATGAACAGTTCAAGTATCTATTAGATAAATTGTAGACACGTTTTAGCATATTCTGCCTTTTCATTCTAGCCGCAACGACAATAAAAAAAAAAGACTACTACAATAAGAAATTCCTTAAGTACCCTCAAGACACACAGCAAGAAAAAATATATATATTTCGATTTCTATTTCTATATAAACTAAGCCCAAAACTAAAACACTATGAAATTAACTTGACAAATTTTTGAAGAGTCAAATTCTGAAAGTGATATCAAAACTAGCTAAAAATATCAAATATACATATATAATTTTTTGGAACCTTAACTTTAAATTTTCAGTTAGTTTTTAAATAGTTTCTAAAAAAAAAGACATTTCAAAATCTAAAACACATAACTTTTGCTTGATTCTTTTTTAAGATTTGACAATAAATAATTCATATATATCATATATATTTCATTATTTTTTAATAAACTTTTATATCATCTTAAAAAACTTAATTTTCAGTCCGGAAAGTAAACATAAATTTGATATTAAAATGTTTAAAAATTGCTGTGACTTAAGTTTTTATATGTTCTTAAATTTCACCTCACATAATAAAAGAAATTTTAAATTAAAATATTAAAAAATTACTAAGATATACAAAAGCAGTTTTAGTAAAATTGTCAAATAGAAAAATTTAAATTTTCACTGTTTTCCTAACAAGAATTATAAGATCTAATAAAAAATTTTAAAACTTAGAACTTTGTTCCTCAAATTAAATTTGTGAAAGCAATTCTTATAAAATTATTATCACTCAATCGTCTTTTTTTTAATTGCAAAAAAATGAAGATAAACAGAAAACTCACATCTCTAATTAAAAAAATCTTTCCTAACTCAAAGTAAGTCTTTTTAAGATTCGAAATAAACCTCTTTAAGGTAAAATCTAAAAAAAAATTCATTATGACACATTTGGCCTTGCTATTTTCCATATCAAACAGATTAAATTGAAAACAAAATAACAAATATTTGTGATCTTGTTTTTTGTTTCTTTTTTTTTTGTATTTTATTTTCTCTCTGTATCTATATAAAATTCTTTAAAATCAACCCACTCATAAGTCAAGTTTCAAGCAACTAAGAATTATGCGTTGGTGTCTTGAAACTTTGGCCAAATGCCATTTGGATTTAAGTTTCGTTGGATGAGTTGAAAACCAAAAAAAAATATATATATATAAAACACTTTGGAAGCCAGATCTGGTCAAAGTGTGGGTTGCATTTTAGTGCGAAAAAAAACACAAATTATTTAATGACTTAGTCTCAGTAGAGAGTCCGATTCTGGGTTTAAAACTGAGACCGATTTCTTACTAGTCATTGCAGGTGCACTGGCTGAGAGTTTTCAACTGGCTGTCTGTTTGATTGAAGGAGAAAGAGAAGGCCTTTTTTAGAATTTCCGAGATGAGTTTCTAATGCACTTTTAATGATTGTCAAGATACAACAACAACAACAACAACAACAAAAACAACTTGTTTTATATATGCTTTTTTTTTGTTGATTTTTTTTTTCTTTAATTTGTTCACGCACCTGTTTCACTGTTTACGGCCACAAAAACATCTAGCCGACCAACAACAAAACGTTTAATGATTACAACAAGACCAAAAAATAAATAAAAAACCAAAAAGCCGGATAATTTGTGCCACACAATTTTCCCACACAACAAAAATGCACACACACACACACACACTAACTTATAAATTAAAAATTGATGAAAACTCCGTAAAACGTTGTGGCAAGCAACACATCCGAATAGCAACTGCAATCCATAGAGTAAGAAGTTTAAAACGTTGCACAGGAATACATCGATGCTGCCACTCACTCACTCACTCACTCTCTCTCACTCTCTTCCCTCTGTGAGAATGAGAGAGCATCTTATACAACTCTTTCCGTGTTGCTAAAGTTCTAACCAATAGACAACTTTGTGTATTTAATATTATTTTAATTAACCTTTTTTATTTTGCTTTTGTATTACGTTTAAATGCGTCGCGTTTTGTTGTTATTCGTTGGCCGTATTGCCCACTACTGAGCCGACGACGGCGATCAAAGCAATTGAAACGCGACTTGGGCGAAAAACCCGAGCGCGGTCAACAGAGCGTATCAATTTGGTATTTTAATGGGTTAACATGGCTTGTCCAGTGAGCCTGGCAACATGTTGCTACACATATATGTTGCAGCAACATGTAGGGAGACAAAGTGTTGCTGTTGGAAGGAAAATTAATTTATTTTAGAATTATCTTAATAAAGCAAACTGTTTAAGTTTCTATAACAAATTTTATAAAATTAAAGTTATTGGAAAATGTATTTTTACTAGTAATAAATTGTTTGAACTATACAAATATTATATTTTTTATAATTTCCTACAGACTCTGAATTTTTCTTAGGTTTAAAATCAAATATGTAAGGTGAATTTATTGAATACTAATTCGGCATTTCAGACATAGTTCTCCCAACTTCAAGTAACCAAAATTTTAACCTAATCTAACTACTCTACTTAAGCAAATATAAAATACAAAAAAAAAAAAGCAAGCAAAAAAATTTATATTAGAAATAACAAGAGATATAATTTACTTAATACATACTTTACAATGATTAATGAAGTTCATTTCAAATTAATTAAATAAATAATTTAGTATTTTAGTTTAGTTTAGTATTAAGTATAATTTATTTAATACATACTTCGAAATGAACTTCATTAATCATTTTAAAGTATTAAATAAATTATTTCTCTTGTTATTTCTAATATTAAGCTGAATTTCAAATTCCTTATTTCTTTTAATTAACAAAATTTAAAGTAATAAATAAAAATAACGATATTTAAATTGATTTACCTGAATTTAAATTAACATTAAATTTATGTAACAAAATTTAAATTTCTTAACATTAAATTTAAGTAGCAAAATTTAAATTTCTTAACATGAAATTTGAAATCAATTACAGATCTTAGTTATTTTCGATTAAAATTTACATAATTAAGATAAGGTTATCAACACAAATTAACTACTTTCATTTTAAATCTAAATAAATATATTTAATAAATTTAAGTAAAGAAATATAAATGAAAAATATAAATTGATTAGAAATTAAAAAAAACTCATATTATTCTTAATTAGATAAAAGAAAAATTTAAGTTATTTTGGAAATATTTTACTTACTCATATAATTCCATTTAACTCTATTGCAACTTATGAGTCTGATGATTCCTTTTGGCAACATGTTGCTGAGATCATGGAATCTCTATTTATTTTTCTCTCACGTCTTTTTTCCCTCTCTTTCTATGTACCATTCCATCTATCTCACTCTAGTTACACATTTTCATTCACCCCAATGCAAATGAGTTTGATACCAACTCAGGTAGAAGGCAACAAATTATTCCCGGACATTTATGCATCAAGGCCAGTTTTTATTACATATATACATACATACAAATATATGTATATATTTTCTTTCAGTTTTAATTTTTAAGAACGTGCCAGGATTATTTTTCGAGTTTTGTTGCCTCTTTCTTTGATGCTTCTGAATGGACTGGATAATAAATATTCCACCTTGATTGTATTTGACTTTAAGGCAAAAATCTTATGGCATAAATCACACATACTGAGAGAAAGAGAGAGGTATAGAGAGAACAGGATCAGCACTGACCCGAGGGTTAATTGCTGACAATTTTCAGAGAGCCAGGCTTAAAGTAGAATGGGAATTTTTTTGCTCACTCTTTTTGTTTTGATGATGATGGTAATCTTTATTTATAGTCTCTACATATGAGAGTCTGTGTGTGTGTGTGTGTGTGTGTGTGTTTGTGTTTGCGTGTCCAAAAGGCGCTTAGTTTGGAGGAAGGAGATTACCATGGCCAATGCCAATTGCCATGGTAACAAGACTCGACAGTCCGACAGTAAAATTCAACTGGTAAGACCATCAATAAGCAGCTGCCTATGGGCCAGACCAGCTATAGATTAACGAGAAGGAGCAGCTGTAAAGCTGCAGGAGAATAAAGAGATGGAAGGAAGGGGTGTGGGGGGGGGGGTTAGGTGAGTTAACCATGTTTTGCCTGTAGCATGCTAACGAAGTTGACAACTTGATGACATTTGATCTCTTCTCTGGAATCTGTGGCAACAGCCGCAAATGAGCTTCGATGAGCAGATGAGACGACATGCCACCACATTATCTATCCCAGACATGCAAAAGATAAAAATTTTATTTTAGTGATCTTCTTTCACACTTTAATTTCTATTACAAATCTTCCATTTATTTATTTAGTTTACTTAAAATAAAAAACAAATTGCAATACCCATATAAAAAATGAGCCCCCAATTAAGGTAACCAAAAAAATGTGGCTAAAATAGTGAGGATTTCGACTAGTATATGAACTAAATATAATCTATAATTGCATATATAGGCTACCCCTCTATAATTAAATATAATTTTATAGTTTGGCTTTTACTGGCACTATTTGTACCTCCTCCTCCTCCTCCTCCTCCACATCTGGCAATAGATTACCCAAGGCAAAAATATTTTTCGGATCTAAATGTCTCTTGGCTGCCGTATATAAGGAGCTACCCGTTTCGGTAACAGCATTACGATACCAATG
Organism: Drosophila emarginata; assembly: GCA_037075365.1. Classification (NCBI taxonomy): domain Eukaryota; kingdom Metazoa; phylum Arthropoda; class Insecta; order Diptera; family Drosophilidae; genus Drosophila; species Drosophila emarginata. Next base: position 4,499,498 of record JBAMCD010000260.1, on the reverse strand, counting down.
ACTACGTATTTTACCCACACCATGATGATGGGATAGGGAACCACCGCAGGCAAGAATCTCATCACGTGCACTATGCTCAATTGACTCAAAGAGCTCAACAGGATCAGCTACATCAATGGACCGAAAACCAAAATAAAAATAAATGCAGGCTCCGGCATCATAGGTTTGGGTCACACGACAGGAAACGGTGTAAAAAGTAATCTGACGCTTTTGGCACTCCTAAAATGAGATCAACAAGACATGAGAAGAGGAAGATCAAAAGAGATTTCTTATTACTCACCGATACCACGCGCTGTTTAACCGAACGACAGAGCAAACTGCAACGATCCCAGGGCACTGAAGTCTCAAAGGATTCAGCCACAATGCCTTGATGTAGGCCGAAGTCCTACAAAAAATAAAAGTAATACAATTAAGAAAGGGAAACAGTTGTATCTTTTGATGAACTCACCCTAATATAGGCAATGACAAAGGTCAATATGTAACCCCTTTCGCCATTTTGTCCACCTGCCGGAAATCCTTTAAATTTCGCTGCAATTTCATAGATCAATGCCTCCTGCCGTTGCACATCCTTTGCGTCACCCTCAAAGAGCAGGGTTGCGGCACAGATTTGCATTAGATCAATACCCTTCCAGCCGGTAACATAATGTTGCTTTAGGGCATCCATAAAACTGGTAAACCAACTCTTCTCCGGCTTTAGAGCCTGACCAAACATAAACTGTTCGTTGTCCATTAGACGTACAGATGCAGGTTGACAGCGACGACGGGCCACTTCACGCATAAACTGAACACCCAGTTCGAAATTGGGAAAGGCCAAGGAACCATAACGCTTAACAGCAGGTAAAGGTCGCACCTTCAAGACAACTTCGGTGATGACACCGAGAGTGCCCTCTGATCCGAGTATCATGTGATTAAAATCAGGTCCAACACTAACACGCGGCGCACTGCATTCTCGTTCTAAAGTGCCCGTTGAGGTCACCATACGTACACGAACAACCAGATCCTCAATATTGCCATAGACATTCTTTTTCATACCCGAGGCACGTGTGGCAACCCAACCACCCAAAGTACTGAATTCATATGAATCGGGTTCATGACCCACAGTCAAACCCTGTTCTTGTAAGACACGTTCCAAATCCTGTCCCACAATTCCCGACTCAAAGCATACGGTGAGATTTTCACGATTAAGCCAAAGTAAACGATTCATCTGGGATGTATCCAAGACGCAAATCATACGCTTCTCTTCTTGCGGACAAGTGATGGCACCGGATACACTAGTGCCACCACCGAACGGCACTAACATCACATTATGTTTGTGGGATAAACGTACTATCTGGACGACTTCGTCATGGCAACGTGGCCAAACGACTATATCGGGTATGCGTTTAAATTTATGATGCCACAATCTGTAGATATCATTCAAAGTTTGTCCATGGCAACGTACTAAACGATCAATGCCTTCCTGAGAGTAATCCACTTTCGTTGTTCCCCTCAGTTCGTTAATAAAAGGACCATTCCCAATGGGTTGCGGATAGGTTTTCGGAAGTTCTGGAAATGGTTTGCTCGGATCAACAGTCAATTGGAATTTTTGTTGTACCCATTTGGTAAAGGTACGAAGTTCGCAACCACCCAAAGGATATCTGTAAAACACATGGGGGGAATGAAATGGCAATGGAACATAAACAAATGTTAATTTTTTTTTTACTTACTTTTCGCCACGAAAACAGATGATGCCATCCTGTCCATAGAAATGTGAATCATTGTAGCCCCAACCAAACCATTTAAGTGCTTCATGTCTACATATATATATACACATAATAATTATTGATAGCCATTGATAAGCTTTTAGATAAAAGTAATTTCACACCACCAACCCCCCCGCTCTTAAGCAATAACTTACCGTTTCTTTGGTATGACACTTTCAACATGTCGCGTCAAACGGGAATCCAGATTGTGGGCTGCACCTTCTCCCGTTGTTATCGCTGTATTTTGTCTTGCAGCCATTTTCAGCAAAATTTTCAATAATTCACTTTATAGAAGAAGAATTTCTTCGTTTTTCTTTCTTTTTCTTTTTTCTTTTTATTGTTCTAAAGGAGGAAAATCGATATTTTCCTTTCGACAAATGAAAAAACAAAAAAAAATTGTTTCTACTTATACTGACAAATTACAGTGCTTTGATTAATAATGCATCACACTTTATTTATTGTTCGTTTTCTTACTAGACTAAAAAATTGAATTACAAAATTTTTGCTATATATTTTTGATTTTAGTTTTTTTTTCCGGTTTCTTTGCGGCATTTGGTGCACGCTGTTTGGCTTTGCCCACACGACTGCGAACCGAAAAAAGAGAGAGAATAAATAGAATATGAACATGAAATTGAGAGCGTAAAGCCCCCCCACTTAGGGTGCAAACACCCTAAACAGGGCGCGGGGGAGCAACAATCCAACCCAGAGAGAAAGACACCAATAGAGAGAGCGAGAGAGAGCACATAAGAGATAATAAGTGGTATTGTCATATAGGTTAAATGATAAAAAAAAAAATTGTATATAAAAAATTCTTCAAATCGAGTAGTCCTCGATTTTTGGTCTGTCAAAAATATATTTAACAACTTTTGTCCCCTCTTTAGAAATGCTCAGTTCAAAATCTTGTCAGCTGTGAAAAACATTAGAAAAAAAAGTTTCGGTATCTAAAATATATATAAATTTTTCTTTACTTTTTTTTGGTTTTTTCTTAAATTTGTTTTAGGTAAATATCCTGTAAAAATCTATATAAAAAAGAAGTCCTTGCTAACATTTTATTTAATTAGGTTTCACTATGCCAGCTAAGAAGAAGGACGCCAAGGCCAGCAAAAAGGTGCCCACAGCTGATGGTAATCAAAATCAAGAATTGATTGATCTGTCTCCCATAATCCCAGGCAGTACATCGCCCACCAGCGCATCTAAAGATAAAACCTCCAAGAAGGCCAAAACAAAGAAAACCAAATAGGCCAACAAAAAGAAGGCAAGAAAGGAACAAAAGAATTTAAATTTAAAACAAGCAAAAAACCTCAGAATGTACAGTAAAGAGTAAAAATAACCGGTACCGAAACTAACAAAAAAATAATACCGTTTCAGTCTTTTTTTCATATTAGGACCACTGTAAACTCTTTAAAGGGGTGCAATGACACGAAGAGAAAAACAAAAGGGGATGGAAGGACTCTCGTTCTCTCTTTCCTATTACATATTCCTTCCCCTTTATCTGCCTCTCTTTCGCTGCATTTCTTGTCAATGAATGAATTTTGGTTTGGAAGTCCACCCCCTTCCAACCGTCAGGTGATTTGAATTCTGTTTTAGTCGACTTTCTAGACGTATGACCTCTTTAATTAAATATTTATAATGACTTGTTAATTGATTGTAAGAAGTTTAACAGCTGCATGTTAATTTTTAATGTGTATAAAACACACACTTTAAATTAGTTAAAACAAAAAGGGTCTGAGGTTAGTAAGTAGATCGTATTTAAGTGTGACAACTATGGAATACGACCCATTAAAAAGTATTTGGTAACTTAGAACCGAAACAAATTTAATGTAAAGTTTAAATTTTATAAAAGAATTTAATTAAATTTTTTTTTGCTTTATTTTGCTTTGATATTCATTTGAATTTTATTCAATTTCCTTTTGTTTGCACTTTCGACTAAAAACAATTGTTAACCTTGTGCTCAGCGTTTCAACTTTTTCTCATTTTTATATTTTCACAAATAAAAATCGAATGTTTCCAGTATTTGCTATGGAAAATCAATCGGTTATACATACTATTTAACGGTTGCTGTTTCGGTTTTGTGCCTTAAAATTTTCTAATTAAGTTAATTTGACTAAAAAGAAATGAGTTTAAGAACGATTTCTAATTTGTTTAATAAATACAAACTAAAAATGTATTTTCACTCATTCATGTAGAAATTATTCAAATTAAAAAATCTGTCACAACAATTCCAGTTGAAAAAGGAACCTTAACTTGCACAAATTTTAAATTAAATTTTAATTGATCCTATATAGAAAATTTTTTGGATTTATAATAAAAAATTGTTTACAATGTCTCTATTACAGATTATTAGTTTATTTAAAAACTTTTCCAATAATATATTATTTTTTTGTTTATTAATAATAATTATTAATAATATATAATACATATTACAAAACTTTTCTAAATATAAACTTTAAAATTCTTGTTCAAAATGCCTTTTTTGTAATTTTTAATAGAAAAAATTATTGAAACAAAACTTGAGCATTTAAATAAGGAATTTTTCACTTAAATTGAAGATAACAAATTTTAAAACATAAAAAAAAGAGTTTCAGTCCATAAAGTTTGAATTAATGTGATCCTTAATTCATATATTGATAATTTCACACCATATTTTTAAAAATTCGTCCAAGATTACTTTCGATTTAACGAAAACAAATACTTCCGAGCTTTTATTATGTTTAAATGTAAATATTCTACGGAAAGTTTCACTTTTTTGTTCTGTTATAAAAAATATTGAGAAAGTTTTTGCTTAAAATGTCAGTTATCCCATGAAAGTGAATAGTAGATGGATGATGTCAATACCAGTCAAGCCCAACTGTTGTGAGACATAGCCATAGAGATAACTCACAATAAATTTATGGCAATCCCGCGAACGCGCCTGCAATGTACGACATTAAAACCCAAACTGAGTTAAAACTTAAACAAAATCATTTTTTACCTCATCTAAACCATTGGATGTAGTAAAAATTTTTCTCTTGCAAAATGCCAGGCGGCTAACAAAAACAAAAAAAAATATTGTTTATTACGTGCTTATTTGCTCGATGCTGTATAGTCTTACAATTGTTTGAAGTGTAAATTCGTCAATGCTTCAACGACAATTTCAAAAAAAAAAAAAAGGCACAACCAAAAAAACGACAGAAAAAAAATGTATGTTATTTGTATAATTTTCACACAACGGCACTGACACTCAAATATACATACTATATACATATAAACACCTGACGACACTAACAGGTCAAAGTCTTTTAGGTAATGTGTTAGATTACTTGAGTGTTGTTGTTGTTGTTTTTTTTCTACGTTTTCTTAATTGTCAACGTTGGAGAATTGCATTAAAATTTGCATAAATCTATTTACTCTGGTTGTGTGGGGAGACCGTCAAAAATGCCTAATTTCCTACTCATTACTTTGGACCTGCTTTTTGCCATTGGTTATTAACAATATGAAACAATGTTAACCAAAAGTGCACAAGGCAGTGACTTACGTTGCGAGGAAGTCAACAAACAAATATTAATTAGCAATAGTTGTGGGTCGAGTGTTCAACAATGATTATTCAATAGATTTATTTTTAAATTTTAGCGGTAGGAAGTGTTAGGAAGCGGAAACAAACAAAAGAGGTAACAAAATAAGAGTTTTTGAATTTAGCTACCAAAGTGAGTGGCGTCATCTTGCGGCTATTGTCAATTATATTGTTAGTTTCGAGCGGCCTACAAGAAAAAAATCCGAAAAATAAATCACTCAAAGTTTAATTTGAATGACAGTCAAATAAACCTTTCAAAAAAAGACATTTTAACGTAAAATTTTATATTTATACCTTATGACATTCTTAAAATAAACTCTTTACACACTTTTCAAGAAAAATTTTGTCTGTAAGCAGTTCAAAAATGAATATGCTTCTTAAATATTTTAATATTATCAATTATAAATGTTCTTTTTTCTATGCTTTATATAAGTTTTAACTTTAGAAGCCATTTTTATAGTTTTCACTTTAAACAAATACGAATACAGTTGTGAAACTTATGTCGAAACAACGTAAATTTAAATATACTGCTCGAAAATTCTATTATTTTGAAATTTAACTCAGGCATATGTTCTTTAATTATCATTTTTAATTAAAACTTTTCGTATCCTTATTTACTTAAAATTTATTATATATTGTAGATCCATTCAAATAATGTAACGTACAATAAATTATGTTGTGGCCAAAAAAAAGCTAAATATATCAGCCCTGGTTTTGCAGCAACAATGTCTGGTAACACTATGTTGGTATTGCAATGTTGATGGCATTCAATCACACTGCTTGCCTGAAACAAACAAAAATCGTAAAAACCTCAACAAAAGGCTTTAAAAATGGATTTTAACGGGACATGGTTAATCCAATTACAAAATTCACAGCGATGAATCATAACGCAGGTAAGCAAATTTCTGAACAACGACCCCAATAAGAAAATAAATTCATAATACTTATTGTTTGCATGTGCCTGCATATGTGTGTGTGTATATGCCCGTTTGTTTCTTACATGTGTGTACGTATTGTCTGCTTTTATTTACAGCAGCAGCAGCAAGAATAACAACAACAGCAGCAGCAACTGCAACGGCCGTGCCTTAATATCGAACGCCAAGCAATAACACAGACAACATAAGAAACACACACTCATATATAGAAACACACACACACACACTTTCGCAGAAAATGCCGCTGCTAAGCAAATGTTTCCCCTGCTTCAAGTTCAAACGGCAAGAGGTCATACAGATCTTGGACTACAGCAACACACCTCTAACGGACTTTCCCGAGGTGTGGCAACATGAACGCACCTTGGAGGAGCTCTATTTAAGCACCACACGGGTAAATAGAACAATAAACGTAATACACAATTTATATTTAATATTTTTTACATTTCTTTTTGTTTCTCTCGTGCAGTTGCAAACTCTGCCCCCGCAATTATTTTATTGCCAAGGATTGCGTGTGTTGCATGTGAATAGCAACAACCTGGAGAGCATACCCCAGGCCATTGGCAGTTTAAAGCAATTGCAGCATTTAGATCTAAATAGGAACTGTGAGTCTAACATCTCAAGAAATATGATTGATTTCTAGCAAGGATTGCAAGTAAAACAGATGAAATTTTGGATTACATTTAGGATTTCCACTAATGTAAAATTGTAATCAATTAAGGATGAAGTATTACAGTATTTGTTAAGGGGATTACTCTAGAAAGTTAGTCAATCTTAGGCCAACTTTAGTTGATTGAAATCTGTGATTGATTTAGTAAACAAAAGTTCAAATAATCCTTTATAATTGTTATAAATCAGGATATAAAATACACAATTTGAAATTGTAAATCTCTTGTAGGAGTTTGACTTCTGGTTCGGTCTTAATCCTACATTTTTAAAACTTTGAAAACATAAATTGCAATTTCTAAAGATTTAGCTAAGAAAGTTTTATACTTTAGTTAATAACCACAATAAATATTTATATTTGTATCGGTTAAATAAGAATAATTAAAAAGCATACCAATTAGTTAAATCAAAGATCAAGCTAATATTAAATATAATATTAGCGAAATTCCTAGATTAGAAAAATATTATTTTCGGTTCTATATATTTTTCTTAGCTTAGTTTTACTACAAGTAACAGTTTTCCATTTACTTTTAATAGTAAAATTTATTGCTTTAATTATTTATACATTTTTATCTGTATTAATATTTTTATTTACCTCTTTTAGTGATTGTCAATGTCCCGGAAGAAATTAAATCCTGCAAACATTTAACCCATTTGGATCTTAGCTGTAATAGTTTACAACGTCTTCCCGATGCTGTTACCTCATTGATATCACTCCAAGAGTTGCTACTAAATGAAACATATTTGGAATTTTTGCCAGCTAATTTTGGTCGTTTGGTTAACCTGAGAATTCTTGAGCTAAGGCTTAACAATTTAATTACATTACCCAAATCGATGGTGCGTTTGGTAAATCTTCAGAGATTGGATATAGGAGGCAATGAGTTTACTGAGCTGGTAAGTGGCCAAATGAATATATTAATTCTCATTCGTTATTAATCCTTTAAATGTTTTGCAGCCTGAAGTTGTGGGAGAATTAAAATCGTTAAAGGAACTGTGGATAGATTTCAATCAAATACGTCGTGTGGCATCAAATATTGGCAAATTGCGTGAATTGCAACATTTTGAGGCCAATGGCAATCTATTGGATTCACTGCCCAATGAGTTGAGCCAGTGGCGGAATGTGGAGGTATTGTCCATATGTTCCAATAATCTAGAGGCATTTCCCTTCAGTGTGGGCATGTTAAAATCCTTGGTTACCTTTAAATGCGAATCGAATGGTTTAAGTGAATTGCCCGATAGTATAAGCTATTTGGAGCAATTGGAGGAACTGGTGCTGAGTCATAATAAGTTAATGCGATTGCCCAGCACTATTGGAATGCTAAAACGTTTACGTTTTCTTTTCGCCGATGACAATCAATTGCGACAGTTGCCCGATGAACTGTGCAGTTGCCAACAGTTGAGTGTCCTGAGTGTGGCCAATAATCAATTGTCAGCACTACCGCAGAATGTTGGAAATCTGGGAAAATTACGTGTCCTTAATGTGGTTAATAATTATATAAATGCCTTGCCTGTGTCTATGCTTAGCCTTGTGCAACTTACCTCACTCTGGTTAAGTGATAATCAGAGTCAACCATTGGTGCCCTTGCAATATTTGGATGCTTCCACAAAAACTCAATTGACCTGTTTTATGTTGCCACAAGTCACATTTAAAATGAATAGCATTCAGGCCCAACAGCAAGCCCAAGAACAATATGAATTTGTTTATGCCAATCAACAGCAGCCGCCACATGTGAGTCCATCGCGTAGAATATGTTTTGCAGAGGAGGCCACTATCTTGAGCAATGTAAAACAGAATCAAAGTCAGGCGGCACAACCGCAAGTGGTATCTGTAGCAGCAACAGGAGCAGCAACAGCATCATCGGCATCAGCTGCAACTCCTCAATATCCCAGTTATCCAACGCCGGATCAAATTGCCGGTTCGGTGAGATTAATGCGCTCACCCACACCTTATCCCAAGGAACTCAGGCAAATGGCAAAATATGTTAGGCAATCTCAGGCCCAGGCGAATGAAGTGCGTGAAGCTCGTGTGGTAGTGCCAAATGGACAAATGAATCACTGTGATAATACGGTTGCCCAGCAAATAATTGAAGATGTCGTAGATCGAGGCAGTGCCATCTATGGCCATCAACCGACACCTCCCACACAAGAATATTATCCATTGGTCAATTATGAATCACACTATCAACAGCTCTATATGGAGGCAAATACGCCACTTCCCACCACACATTTAAATGGCCAACAGGAATATGAATTACAGACATTGCAACAGGCAGCGCCACCTCCACCACGTTTAGAGCCACCGCCATATCATATAGCTCGTGTTTATACCAAGAAATCACCCGAAGATCTGACGCTCTATGAGTCAATGCGTCAAAGGAAACAACAGCAACAACAGTTGGATGCCTTGAATAGTAATTTCAAGACAACAGCCATTGGGAACAGTCCCGATGAACAGCAATTAGATTACCAAAATAATATAAGCCTTTCGGAGAATGGAATAGATGAGCCACAACAACAACAACAGCAGCAGCATCAGCCACAACCTTCAGAACTAGACCAGGCTGGTGAGGATTTGGATATAGAGGATTCTTTATCGCAACATTCACTCAACTCAACGGCCACAAATAATACCTCCTATAAAAGTGGTGGACAAAAGAAATCAACCTGGATATTTGGTGTACACAAGAATCCCACAGTTAAACAAGTTACCCTAAAATGGGAGCATAGTTTAGGATTTGATGTAGCCGAACTGATTAATCAGGTAAGCAATTGAAAATATTTAAATTGTTTTAACTCTTATACAAATTATTCAATTTTTTTTTAGACGGGCATCTTTGTTAGCTCCATAACACCAAATTCCAATGCCGCCCGACTACTGAGCCTAAACGATAAGCTGTTAGAAATCGATGGCTATGACCTGACCAATGCCAATCTGAATGATGCCAAACGTATTTTACACAACTGCGGCAATGTTGTCAACATTATGTTGTCAAGGAAATGAGATGGACCAAATTCGCAACATTTTGTAATAGGAAAATAACAAAAAGAAAGGAAAAAAAAACACCCCCCCCATAACGAGACCGAAGACTTTTTGTGCATTTCTTTTTCTAACCGAGCATTTTCGCTAACCAAATCCAAAAAAAAAAAACAAAATAAAAAACATTTCAAATGCCATAACTTAATGCAAAAAAAAAAGAATTATAATGATACACTGGCGGTAGGGAATTCATAAATGTATTAAAAAAGAGATATTGTTAACATTATGGCAGCTATTTATTTATATTTATACACATACATATATCGAGAGAGAAGATTGTATTTATCCTTTATGAGACTCAAAATGATGTTTAAGATTGATTTTCTGCCCGGTTTCATTTTAAATATGTATTAACTTTACTGGACTGTAATTAGTTGAATATGTTTCTTTTGTAAATACTTAAGTAATCGAGCAATACTATTGGTAATTATTAATATTATATACATTTATTTTTTTTTCATTAGTTAAGTTAAACAATTTATCAGTATCTTCCAACTGAACCGTCTTTCATTCATGTTAACCAATTTACGGATTGAATCTCACACGTGGACCGCCAGTGTATTTAATAAGAAAGAAAACAAAAAAAAAAAAAGAACTTTACATACAAACACAAATAGTGCAATTGCAATTAGCGTTGATTATATATATACATAAATACATATATATATATTATATACATATAGATATTAAGTTATAAGTCGCATAAGGTTTAGATCATCTATATACCTATGAATAATGTCGATTTATCTATCATACAAATTTACTTACAACTAGCGCCTATATTTTACGCCCAGCGTTGTTTAAATTTGTTTCACCAAATTGATTAATTAACAGAAATAATGAAAGATATTAGCTGTTTATGTTAGTTGTTATATGGTGCAGCAATATACTATATATACATACATATATATATATATAAAAAAATCTGTATTCAAGTTTCAAATCATTATTATTGATCAGTTTTGTTAAAAAAGAAAATGAAATTATCTTAACTATTGGCGTTGTGAACAGTATTATTATTTAGCCTGGTTAACAAAATGAGAAACCCCAATTGCCTAAAGTTGATTCTTAATAAATATAGATATATCTACAGATTATATATATAATGCACACATACACACCCACACAGTTACACACATTCTCATACACACACACCCGAGACACACATTTTGCAAATTCAATTTTGTTTAAGAGAGAAATAAAAATAATAACTTTCACTTTGTCATTTCGCTTTAGTTTTTCTTTGTCTATCGCCCCACTTTCCCGCCGCTCCTTTTGTCTCATTTATTCTCATCCACTGATTTAAGCCAACAGTTGATTAATGTTCCGGCTAGGCATTTCTTTTGCCCGCTTTTGTTGTTATCGACAGGCAATTATCTATGGAAATTAATTGTTGGCGACATTCTCTTGTTTCCTTCTTGTTCTTTTTGCCATGTGCCAGTGCTTCTGACACTAAACGGCAAACACGCAATTTCGCGTCGGTTTTAGGTGCCACGCGAGAGACAAAACACTTTTTTTTTTCGCCAACAAAAACTTTAATATTTGCATAAAAACTCTATATAAAACAACTGGTCGGAATAGTCGTCATAAATTCATGCGGTAAAGTGGGCTACAACCATAAGGAACCATACATACACACAAAAACCACCACATACAGTGGGCTAAAACAGCATAAACTACAGTAAGAATAAACCTTAAAAAGTGGAAGGGAAGTTTATCGGACTAAGTAGAGGAGAAGTCATTTATATATTAAACAATAACCGATTTTTCAAAAATTTCTTTACCACAACAAAATTTTATGATTATTTTAAGCGAAAAGTCGATATCTGAATAGTTAGTTAATTATTAACTTAAGTAAACACTGAACCGCCGGTTATAATATCGTATTTAAACCCCATCAATTGAGATACAGAATATTCGTTATTTATCGGAATTGTCTTATATTGAAATTCTGCAATATATGAAAATATATTATGTTATATTTCACCTAAATCCAAGCATCTAATACATAAAGATGTTTTAACTATTTCTTAAATATTTTCAAAAAGTAATATTTTATGAAATATTTTGATTTACTTGGATACTTGGATTTCTTTTGTAACTTGGAAAGTTACTGAGACATTAATGCTAATTCGAATAATAATCCAGTGAAAAGTTTGAACTTTCCATATAGAAACTATTCCATATTATATTTAAACCAAAACGTTTATGAATTTAGTACGTTTTCTAGTCAAAAAATTGTGGAAAATATAATATATTAATTGGGTAACTTTTGGAATTAAAAATGATAGAAAACTATTAAATCGATTTAGTAAATTTTTTAGCCAATTATTATAGAGGTCGTAGTATCTAAAAATTCATCATAAAAAAAGTGTTATTTCATCTAAAAGAAAAAGATTTTCTAAACATTAAAAAAATATAGAACTAAATTTTGAAAGGTTTCCCAAATTTAACCCATTATTCTTGGCTAATTAATTCGACTTTAGAAATTTAAATAATAGAAGTAAAAAACAAATAATATTATAAGTATTCAGAAAGAAGACATTCAAGATAATTAATTTAACGTTTAACTAGGGGAAAATTTGTTAGACATTTTATTTATAATTTACCCCAAGAACTATTTACTATTTATTTTACATAGTTTTTGCCACACTGTATTGATATTCGAAGAGTTGGAGCGTCAAAAAAAAGAATGTCTGTATACAGGACTAATAATTACACTAACTAATACATGCACACACGCACACACACACAGACAGACACATTCGCTGACACTTTTGGGGAATGGAATGAGAGACAGAAAAGGGGCCGAGGATAAAAGAGTGAACATGAGTATAGGAATTGAAATAGTGGCTAAGGATATGGATTTGTGGATGGGGTTGCCTTGTCTTGTCCTTGTCAGATGTTTGATTATCTTTGTGTGTGTTTGTGTGAGTGAGTCTTGGTGCTGCTAACAATAACTATAACTGTAAGCGACTTCAAAAGGCGGCATGCTTTTGCCAATGACCTTCGCGTGTTGACTAGGCGATGGGCATATGTTCGCCTGCCTTTAATACACCCACATACAAACATAGCAATTGAAGTGCTAAGGATTTGACGTATGATGTGCCTATTTCTCCTGCCCAAAAAGCATTTATCAATAGTTGTTGTTAGAATTGAAATACTAGACGAAAAACGGTCATTAGCATTCATTTATGGCCAGAAAATATTACGCCATAAACAACAAAATGCGACAAATTTGCGACCAAAAGAAAAAATAAAAAGGGAGAGAAGTGAATGTGCCAAGTGTTCCCAGGAGCCATATAATTGTCAACCCTAAAATAAAATTTATATATGTACATATACATAATAACATATATATAAATACATATATGTACATATATACAATATAAGTGGAAATATAGTTTATTTGAGCTCAAGGCAAAGTCAAAGCAATTGCAATGCAAAAAAACAATTGCATACTTGGTGGGGCCACAGGCAAAGTTTATTTTTATGCGAATGAGAGACGACGCGGAGCGGTAAAGTGTTGAGTACTATATACACTCACATACACACACACACACACACACACACAGACAAATACACACGTATACCCATTCACTCAACTCTGTTTTGGCGCCATGCGGTGGGGCCAACTAGCATTTTCTTTTAGTTCTTTTGTGTGGCTAACAACGTGCGGTTCGCTTTTGCGGTCGGTTGGCCAACTTAAATACCATCAAGCTAACAAAACGTTAACCGGGAAGGGAAGGGGTTTAAAAAAAAAGTACACTATTTTTTCATAAACTATTTCTAGCTATTTCCATACCTACAATTACATACACACGCTTAACTCATATTCCAAACAAATTTAATTTTTATAATTGTTTTTCGAACTTTTTCTACGATGTTGTAATACCAAAACCAGCGACCCGATTCCCATTAGGCTTTAAACCCCACTCATCCATCCACTTGGCTGAGTTACTTTTTCTTCATTTTCTTTTTTTGCCTACTTTCTTTTTTTTTGTTGCATTTTTAATGCAATTATTAATATTATAATTTACTTTATTGATTTTCTTTCTTTAGTTATACGTTTTTTTTCGCACTAGTCCATGTCCTTTCTATCGCCCACATTGCGTTTGGAAAATCTGTCGACACAACCCATTATGACGCAGGATCATTTACCGGAGGCTAAACGCTACAATAAACAGAATATTGTGGCACAATGGTGTACACCCATCAATGGAAAGGTGAGTTCAGTTTGTTAAACTTGTCTTACGACAATTTCCTTTAACCTGATTAACTTCAATTTGGCATTCAGATGTATCGCATAGAGTTGGAACATGGCACAACCAGTGGTAGGCGCATGATTTGGGTCAATGGTCGGGTAAGCAAACACACACATACACACACACACACATGCACATACAAATAGTATATATAGAAAGGGTTGAGTCCATGTTTTTTTTTTTTTTTAGGAAGTTCTGCGACGCGATTGGATGTTTAAATTGGTGGGTGAGGATACTTTTCACATCGATCAAGCACGTTGCATAATACGTGTAGATCCAGCACCTGGTTTCAAATATGAATACTCACTGTATATTGATGGTAAGCCCCATGATCAATATACTGAAGAAATGACGCGACAATATAGACTATGGTTAAGCACTTGCGGTGATCAGGAATATCGTATAATGCTCAAATTGGATACGCTCAGTCTATATGTTAATGACGAACTCAGAGAGGAAGAGGTAAATATTAAAAACGGAAACTAAATAAATATTAAAGTTCTACATAAAGTTTTTTTTTATTTCATTATGAAAACTGAAAAATTTTGAGTCATGATATATGAGGCAATTATGCTTTAAAAAACCCTTAGGAAAAATGCTGAATAATTGCATTCAACTTATTAAAGATATAGACTTTGATTGGTTTATATCTGAAAACTACAAGTTTTCCATTTTGGAACAACAATTTTGATCGTGGAATCCATAATATAAAATATAGAAGATATCAAATCAAATTAAAGAAAGCTCTACTAAATTTGCTTGCTATATATAGAAAGCTAATTATTCTTTTCTAAAAACTTTTATTTCGTAAGATTACTCGCAATGAAGACCAAGGTTAAATATTAAGAATTTTAAAGCAAGTGAATTTTCCATAGAATAACATCTAAAAATAAATCATTTTATTTTAATTTGATAGCAACTAATAAAATGATATGTCAACTACTACTCTGTATTTCTCCGCCATCTTTAAAACATTATATCATAACTTTAATAAAAAAATTTCCAATTAATTTTCAGTCCGTCTTTGTGGAGGATGGTACAAATACGAAATTTATGCTACAGGACACCGAATTTATTTTACAGGCCCGCTCAAGTGGCAATAAACATGAGGGCATTATCCATAGTTTGTTGGCCAATGGTGAGCTGGTGCCGGAGGCGAAAATTCAACAGTTTATGCAAGAGCCCGTGTCCATATTGCAAACGAATTGAACTTGAATTTGTACAAAATAAATTACAACAATTTTAAATAATATTTTTTTTTTGTCTTATACAATACGTTTATTCGTTTATGCATAAATTGTAACGAAAGTGTTGCAATTTTTCGTTTTAGACTTTAGTGCACACAAAAGGGAAATGAAGATATCGAAACGTAACACAACGAAATGAAATGAAATTTTACACTAAATACATGAAATTAAAATTAAAATAAAATGTATTCTAAAATGTGCCATTTAAATTAAAAAATTGCTTATGTGGTTAATGTAAATGTTGCTTAATTGATTGTTTTTTTGCTATTACATCTTATTGTTGTTGTTGATAATTGAAAAACATTTTAGTGTTGGAGTTATCATTTTCTTTTTGTTGTTGTTGTTGTTAATTTGCATAATTAGTGTATAACAATAATTTTGTTGTGTAATTTTTCGTCTTTACTTTTTTGCTGTTGTTGTTATTAACAATTAACATTAAGTTTTATAAATGTTGCTTAATTATAAATGTATATTTTGGTTAATTAAAAAACATTTTTTTTCTTTTACTTGTTTGTTTTTTTTTTTTCTTTGTTTTTGTTGTTGAAGCAAACTTTGTTCTTGTTTTAAATTTTGTAAACAATTTCAATAGATTAAACATAATATACAATTTCTTTTTTACTTTTGCTATTCATTTATATATATATATGTATATATAAACAATTCCTTAGAGAAGATTAAAAGAATTTAACAGAATTTTGTTTCAATATGCTTTTGCAAGATTTTTCGTTTCGCTTTTGATTCTGATTTAGATTTTTGTTAAATTGTTAACATTCAGTTTTATTTAGCCTTTAGTAAGTACGTTTTGGAATGCTGATTGACAAACAAACTAACAAAAATTTGTTTAACTTGTCTTTCGTTTTTTTTTTTTAGTTGTCTCTTCTTTTTCTGAATTAATTAATACTAGAACAACATGAAAAATATAATGCCAGATGCCAGTAGACGGATTTTTGTGTGTTTTGTTTTTTTGTCTAAAATAAATAATACAAAAACCGAAACACGTACACATATGTATGTAAATAAATAATTTTGTTATATTAGAGCTTGCACATTTTGTTTGTTCGTGTAATAAATGTTTCTTCATTGTTGTTGTTTTAAGTAAATATTTCCTTTCACATACATTTCGCAATTTCTCAATTCTCATCATTAATTCAATTTCCTTAATATTTTTTTTTCCTTAGTTAAAAACCATGCTGCTCACTAATACTAACACACACACATTTTACATAGTAATTGTTTTTAATATTTATATATATATGTATATATATAGATTTATGTATATGTAGGGTTGCTTATAGATTATTAGATTGATTCTGTTTTTTTTTCATGTATTTGCTGTTTTCGCATTGCATTTCATTTGAATGAAATTTTCTTTTTGGAAATGTCTTTTGTTTCATTTTAAAAATTAGCTTTTGTTTTTTTTTTAGATGTTTAGCTTAAAACTTTTTGTTACTGTTGCATACTTTTAGGTGTCTTTTATTGGAAAAAGTCTTGCATTGAGTTTTTGGAAATTTAGAAATTTCATCGCATTTCAAATTTATAGAATTTAGGTAGTTGTAAATAGTGGGAATTGGGAGGGGAGTGCTTATATAGTAAAGTAATCGATCGCTTGTTTCTGTTCTCATGTTGTCTAGTGTAATACTCGCAACTTGTTAGTTTGCTTGTGACAGACATTTTCTCATTCTCTTTTTATATTTTCTTTTTTTTTAATGTTTTTTTCTACTGTTGTATGAAAAGTTATATTGTATACTGATTAGAAGATTATAGTTCATTTTCATTTTCAATTTTTTGTTTTGTTTTTCATTTACTATTTATGTATATTTTATTTTTTGTTGCTAGTTGTTGATGCTGCTCTTTCTGCTAGCTAGATGTTGCTGTTGTCATATTTTTTTTATCTAATTCGTTATTTTAATTAGTTCAATGGAAGGCAAAACATGTGCTGCAGTAGACTTTTATTATTATTTGCTTGCATTTGATTATTATGATTATTATTGTTACCATTATGATGAAGTTGTTGCTGCTGATGCTGTTGATGTTGCTGTTGCTGCTGTTGATGCTGCAGCTGTTGCTGCTGCTGTTGTTGCAGTTGCAATTGCTGCTGCTGTGAGTATGTTGGATGTGGTTGATATTGCTGCTGTTGGCGATAATGTTGTTGCTGCTGTTGGCTTAAATTATTATTAGTATTGACGGCCGATACTCCTGCGCTGTTCAAATGCAAGAGACTCAAATCATCAGCCACAGAATCATAATCACTGGAGTCCTCGCCGTAGAGCTAATACACATATATAGAAAGAAATTTATGTTAAATTATTTATTGACCCAAATTTTCTTGCATTTAACTTACCCGCATATTGTACGGATGCAAATCACACATTTCGTGGTGTCAGACGCAATCCTCCAATGACATGAGCAATGGGTTCACATACTCGAATCCTTCGAATTCCGATTGATCGATATTATCAATTACGTGACTACGAAACGAAGCAAAAGAAATAAATATTAATCAAAAATGTAAAACATTTTTTCTAGAAATTAAACTAAAATTCCATTTAAAAAAGATAACAACGATTTTTAATTTTTAATCATTTAACTTACTCATCATCCGGCGTAAGCTGTACAGCTTCGCCTGTAAACTCGGGCGGGAAATTGGCCAAATCGCGATCTGAGTCTAAACGTGGCTTAAATGGTGGCGTGACCTGTTTGCGCTCAAGCTGCATGATTGTATTGTGGTAGTGCGTGGAGGCGGATGTGAACGAGAGAGACATCGAGAGAAGGCGAGAGATAGAGAGACAGAGAGCAGAAAACAGAAACAAAGTAAAGAAAATAATAATAATAAAAAAATAAACAACAACAAATGATTAAAGATGCAAAATTTTTTTTGATTTAGCCAATTTGGCAAAACATAAGAAAAGATTCATCAATTTCCTTTCAAGGATACAAGGATAGTTAAACATGAGCTTGTTATGATCTCATGATGATATTCAATGATGATGATAAAGTACATTTAGAAGGTTTAAAGAGCGATCGAACAATTATAGAACTGGGATAAAAAATGAGACTGAGCTGAACTGACTTAAATGTAACTGAGAGAAGATCGTATACACATTACCTGCTATTTATTAACGTTTCTTTTTTTGTCTTTATATATATGTATGTATATAGTTTTGATAAAAAGGAATCAATCTCATGCTTCGGATACAGAAAACAAAAATTAAATAATACAAGAAAAACAACAAAAAAAAGGGGGGCAACTGCATCTATGTTCGAATCTCTTTTTTTTTTAATAACTTACGGGTCATCTGGCGTTAATTCAGGCGGCTCTCTGGTAAATTGTACATCAAAATTGGTTGTCATATAAGGATCGCCAGGATCCAAGTTGGGTATATAAGGCGGTTGTACCTCCTTTTGTGCAATCTTTATATTGTTTATATACACATATACATATATTTATCGATAATTAAGTAATATATTTAAAAAAAAAATAATATACTATCTATAGACCTTGTTCTCGATTAGCAAATCAACTGGGTAACTTATCTGGTTTAAGTTGTAAGCATGAGTTTGATTTAGTCATAAAACAGTAATTATATTTCATAATATATGATCGGTTGGTGAACAAATCTATATATATATGGAAAACGATAAGCTTGCTGTTCTCACATATATATTAAAAAAAAAAAAACAATATTAAAAGGCAGTCAATATCGGACTGATTATGTATGATTAGGACTTTTAAAGTGAATCATTAATTCAACTTATCTAGTAAATAATGGTCCGAAATTTTGTTACCTTATAAAACGGAAAAATGTTTACAATTTCAACTAATTTTGTACTAAAAGGTTTAATTCTAAGCTGTCAGACTTTACACTTTCTAAAAGAGTTTCAAAACTTCTTTTTAATATAAAGTTTTCAATTAATGAAAACATAAAACCAGAATTTACCTTTTTTTAGGTACATTATCATCATCATTATTAATTAATTGATTGAAAAACTATTCCCATAAGGATAACCGAAACTTACCAATTCCCAATCCATATTCTTAAAGAACGGATGACTAACAATATCCATAAAGGCCGACTCTCTATGGCAACCCAAACGATCCGCGGGATTCTTATTGAGGAAACCTTTCAATACCGAGGCAGCACGTACACTCAATGAACGTGGAATACGTATGGTTTTCTCCAAAATCACTTGGAAGAGATAATCCTCAGTATTCTGTAAAAGAATTAAAAATAAAATTAATTAATCTATAAATGTATACATTAAATTTTATATCAAACCTGATCGGGATTTTCAGAGGCACCAGCCAAATCGAAGGGACTGCGTCCAGCCAACATTTCATAGAGTAAAACACCCAAAGCCCACCAATCCACAGAGAAACCATAATCCTCGCCACGCAATATTTCGGGAGCAATATAATTGGGTGTGCCGCAGAATGTTGATGTGGTATCACCAGAGCGTATTCCCTCCTTGCACATACCATAATCCGTCAATTTGATGTGTCCCTCGTGATCGAGCAGTACATTATCCAATTTCAAATCACGATAGATTATGCCCTTCTCGTGGAGGAAATTCAAGGCCAAACTAATTTCCGCTGCATAGAAGCGAGCATGTTCCTCGGGTAGGCGACGTTGCCGTTGCATATGATACATTAAATCGCCACCTCGCACAAATTCAATGACAAAGAAGAGACGCGATGGCGTCTGGAAGCATGAATGCAATCCAACCAAGAATGGATGATTTGAGGCCGTTTCGAATACATGCTTTTCGGTTTGCACCCAATCGATATCCTCATCATCGGTGACCAGAGCCTTCTTAATCACCTTCATGGCATAGATTCGACGTGTACGTCGCAGCTCCACCATTAGCACCTTGGCATAGCTACCCCGTCCAATTACTCGAATCAGTTCAAAATCGCTTAACGAATACTGACGCTGAGTGCCCGCCTCGAGAGCATCTTCATGTGGTGGTGGTGGTGGACAGGCAATTGTCTGTTCATGTGTACCCTCGGCAGCATCCAGAGTACCGCCCATAGCCTCATATGGTAACGGGGGCAAAGGCACCGGCATTGGATCACTGGCCTCCTCGGCACGTTCCTTTACCAATGGTTCGGGTTGATCGGTGCAATGTTTCTTCACTTGCTTATGACATTTTTTGTGCACCAATAATTTGCATTGAATGCACTTGAAACCCTGTCGTCCCAATCCCCAGATTCGATCGTGGCAAAAGGCACAGAAGGCTCGCTGAAAACAAAAAAAAAGAGAAATAAATTATTCGAAATTTTATAAACTTTTTTAACATCTTTCTATAAGCAGTTTTTAATTAAAAATAAATCATAAACAAATCTGCAGGATTGACACTATTTATAATCTAAACGATTTTTATATAAAACTTGGAACTAGACATGAATTAAATATATAAATAATTGATATCTTTTTATAGATTAAGAACTTTCTTTTTTGGTTTTTTTTTTAGCTACTTTTCTAATCTTTATTGTTAAAAAATTACTCACTCGAGGTCACCAATATACACATTTGTATAATACGAGATTTATAATCAGTATAAAAAGTGGGAAGGTGATCTTTTAACTTTAACTAGTTGAGAATTATAATGCAAATAAAGCAAAATAAGAAAAGGGAAGCAAAGCTCACATCATCAGAATTAACTTTAGGTGTCTGCTAACACTATTTCAAAAACTTTTTCAAAGAAATTTTGAGTGAAATTCAAACCACATTTTTCTCAAACTTTGCTCCACTGTATATTGGTTTATCTATTTAGTTATCTTGCATCAACAATGGCAAATTTAGCTACTTACACGATTGAAACGCTTGGCCTGAAAAATATGTCCATTGACGCGATATAATTTACGCCAACGTCGAGCGCCGCGTCGATAGATGCTACCTAAACAGGATAACCGATAAATATTAAAGATGTTAATCATGTTTTAACATGTTTATTGTTTAGACTTACGATCTTCACCATCGCAGGACAGTCCGGGTGCTTGAGGAACATTGGGGAATACTGAAAGAAATTAAAAGTAAAATTGAAAAATATGTTTCGTTTTGTTTCTTTTTTGTTCATTGTTGGAGTTATGGTATTATGGATCGTGCATGCTTACGGCCAGTTAATTTGCCCATTTGGGGACTGGCCTTATCAGTTATTAAATTGCAAAAAGCAAATAGCCAGTAAATGTGATTTCTAATTTTCTTTTTTTTTTACTTATAAATGGATTTTTGCCCAGCCACATTGAATTGAGATATTGTTATTGTTGTTGTTGTTTGGCTTGTTAACATGACAGCGGCAACTCCATGACTGAGGCAAGCGATTGACAATGCAGAAGTACAACGAAAGAGAGAGTTTATGAGAGAATGAGACAGAGGGATTCTTATCTCTAGCCACGCACCAAGTGGAGAATATAAAGAATAATGCGGGAACAGAGAAAGAGAGAGAGCCAAAAATACATACATAGGAAGATGGACAGTTGATATACTCTCTTCCACTCTCTCTGTCTCTCTCTCTGATTTGTTCTTTCTATCTCTGTGAATGATTTTCCAAGTAATTGTTTTCTTCTTTTTGCATGTTAATTAAGTTTTTCCCCCTCCTTGAAACCTAACGAGACAAGTTCCTTCTCATCATCAATTGAGCTCAATTGTTTCCTATTGCAGATTCTGTTTAACTCATCAGTCAAATTCAATTGGGTTCATCGTCCACAAGGTTAAAATATTAAAATCCACAACAAACATACACAGACACAGCCCTTCTTTCCACACGTTTTGCATTGACCTAGAATCTATAGTGTGTGTATGTGTGTGTGTGTGTGTGTGTGTGGTGTGCGGGAGCCCTTCTTATCAGTGATCATTGTGTTTGTGTGATATGGATGACAAAATTTCTTGTGTTTGGTTTGTTTAGCCGGCAATCTATGACTAGCGATAAGAAATGTAGAATTTATAGAAATATTGGGAAATACAGTTAGAACTGTGTGTATATCTGTGTGTGTGTGTTTAAGGTTCGTTCGTTAGTCACTATGGTTTATATGGGGGCCTGAGTCAAGGTCGCTTCAGAAAGACCGGAAATACGCATTAGCCAAAATGCATCCATTAGAAACCAAAATACAAGGGGCGTATACTTAATTTCCACTTGGGTTCCAACCTATGGCTTAGATATCATCCACAGTTCTAATCTTAAACACTAACAACAATTATAATAACATTTTCGTTAAAAAAAATAAATAAAAATTGCATAAAATCAATAACAAAATAAATTCCACAAATTAGATAGTCTACAAATTGGATAATTTTCCTTTAAATGATTGAATTTTTCAACCCCTTACCTACATACATATTTCTTTTTTTTCACATTTCTCTTAACTTAATTTTCCTTCTCCACCCATTAAGTTTTCCCCAATAGTTTTTCCATACTAACACGATGCACCGCCACTCATAAATGTTGCCGTCTGTGTGCTATAGATCTGCGCCGCCTCACAAAAACCACTCCAGATGATCATGTCCGCGGTCAAACCGAAGGGTCAATAATAAGATCAAAGAAGCAACAGAAAAAAAAAAGAAAAGAAATACCAACAAATAGTCGAGTGTTTTCAATTAAAATACTTAAGAGGCAAAGCTAATAAGTTCTTGTTCTAGTTATTCCGATATGTCTTTTGGCACACGCGAGGCGTCATTACCGTCCGACTTTCAGTTACGAACTGAGAGGCCAAAAAAGAAAAAAAATAAAAACAACCAGCAAAAAAATATAATCAAAAAAAGAGAGAGAGAAGGAGAAGAAACAGGCGAACAACCACAAGAATTAAAGAAATAACAAAAGCACAACAAACGACAAAAGATATAAAACAGCTTCAAGTGGCCTATTGAATTGTCACAAGAATTAGAATTGAACGAACGAACAAACGGACGGACGGACGGATAGATGGATGGATCGATGGAAAGACGAGGGACGCACAATTGTCAGGGGGGCTGCGTCATTTTAATTGGGAGCAAGTGAGAGCGCAACGAAATGTTATGGACGATAAGATCAGGGTTGATAGAAGAAGCAGTAAATGGGCAAATAAAAAAAAAATGCCAAAGAAAAAATTGACAAATTTATTAAAAAAAAAAGCAACAAAAAATAAACAAATTCAATGTCAACTTATCAACTAAATATATACATAAATTATGAACTGGTTTCACCAGTTGGAACTAGTTATTAAAAAACCATAATTAATTAACTTATATTAATGGAAAACAGAAATTATAATTCATTAAAATAGTATGAAATACAGTTAATTGAAAGAACTAGTTCATAACAGGTTCTTCTACATAAGTTTAAGTTCTTATGTATAGGTAATCCAGCTATGGATTTATTAGTTTTACCAGTTTTATACATAATTATTAATATAATTTTGATTTAAGCAGTTATTTTCTGCTAAACAATCAGCTATATCCCTTTGGAACTAGTTCCAAATGAAATGAAAAAGTAATTTCCCCATAGTTTTTACCTGTCGCATATGCCGGCTCAATTTCCTCCTCCGATTGCATTTGATGCTGCGGCAACATCTGCGATTGCCCCTGCGGACCACCACCCACAGTCATGGGAACCGTTGGGATGGGCACGGGTATGGGCAAACGTTCATAGTGTATGCACTCATGATGATATTGCTGATGATGATGTCCATGTCCATTGTGTATAGTGCCCAAGACACTACTACGTCCGCCGATACTTCCTCCGCCCGATAGGCTGCCACCGCCACAGCCATTTAGACCACTGCCCGCACTACCACTGTGTCCATGCCCATGATGATAGTCTATCAACATGCCGGGAGCTCCTATACCACCGCCGCCGCCTCCACTGCTGCCGCCACCGGAATCATCTGTAGTTGTTGTATTTGTGTTGTGACAGCGACTCGAGCAACGTCCAAGTGAACCACTACCTGTGCTATGATGTCCCAAGCTGCCCATATGTCCCGGATGGCCGCCCATAACCAGCATGCCACCCATTATGGAACCACCGCCGCCACAGCCCTGACTTGAATCGGAACCCGAATCGTGACCAGTACAAACAGCTCCAGCTGATCCCGGCCTGCTCAATGTGGCATGTGGCGGTGTTACCGATGCCGTCGTCTGCATATAATGATGTGTATAAGGATGGGGATGTGGTACATCATAGTCGCCGGTATCAATGTGACCACCTGATGACATCATTCCAATGCTACCTGTACTGCCCGTTCCTACACCCATGCCAACACTGCCGCCGCCGCCTCCACCGCCTTGGAGGCAACCCAATGAACCATGCGCACTCCCATGATGACTGTGACTATGATGGCTTCCATGGGCACTACCATGAGCACTGCCACTTCGACTATGCAGTGAGACGCCTCTGGTTAAAGTGTTATTTGCCGATTGTATTGAACTCACAACAGCTCCGCGACACATTATATCCGATAATTGATTTGCCTGGATATCAAAGTACTTTGACTGCTTGGATATAAATGAAAATAGAGAACACAAGTCAAGATCTGGTTTACCGAATCTACAAATTGGTTAAGATCACTGCTTTGAATGGATTAAGAGTGGTAAACGAATACTTAAGTAAGAGGAGTGAATGAATATTCTCAGTTTTTAATTGATTTTATAAAATTTTAATAGATGCTCAAAATAATTCATTAACCAATGAATTAGTCAATGAATGAGTCTTGAACTAATTAAAGTAGTTTATTAAACAATGAATTTATGAATGAGTACTCAAAATAATTCATTAAACAATGAATGAGAGGAGTGAATGAATATTCTCAGATTTTAATATTTTATCAGATGAATTTATTGAATTGCAATAGATACTCAAAATAATTCATTAACCAATGAATTAGACAATGAATGAGTCTTGAACTAATTAAAGTAGTTTATTAAACAATGAATTTATTAATGAGTATTCAAAATACTTCATTAAACAATGAATGAGTCCTCATTTGTAAGTAATTAATTAAATAATGAATAAGTACTCAAAGTAATTAATTAAACAATGAATGAGTTCCCAATGTATTTCCAAACAATAAATGAGAAATCAAGGTAACTCATTACACAATGAATTATTTAAAATTTTGAATGAGTATCCTCCGGAAATAGAAACTTATAATGGACATTCATTCATCAACACTCACATCACTAGTCTTCCAAGTTTATCTAAGTATTCGTTAAACACTCATTGATAGACTCTCAGCAGAGATGCCTCCTAACTTATTTATATTGGATCTATGTGAAGTACCTGTGGACTATCTAGTTGATCCAGGGATTGCCTTCGAGCCGCATAATCCAAATGTGTCATCAATTGTTGAGCCGCTGGGCAATTTTTATTCGAATGAAGATGCTGCTGCGATGAGGTCAATAGTGGTGGTGGTGGCGGTGTTATTGAGCCGCATGGCGAGCCCGGACATGGACTCGAGCATCGTGAACGACATGTGGGACTATAGCAGAGATTACCGCTGCCACCTTGTTGATTTGGTGTACTTGGGCAGGTTTGCGATTGTTGTTGTTGCTGCTGTTGCTGTTGCTGTTGCGGTTGTTGTTGTAGAGGTTGCTGTTGCTGTGGTATACATGGCGGCTCCTCTTCCTCCTCACGTTGCACTAGATTAACTGGCAACGGTGTACATTGAGTTAAACGACGCGGTGAACGTCCACGATCCACAGTTGTGGCTGACCAATAGCCCCAGGCCATTATGAGATCTTGTCTTTTTTGTTATTGTTGCTATTACTGTGGTTGTTGTTGTTGTTTTTTGCACTTGACTTCGATTCAACGTTTAAGTGACGCAAATTTGCATAAACACTCACTCATACACAAACACACACACACTAACGCGTACACGCACGCACACCGTTAGAAATTGGAGCAAGAACTGTTCAGCACAGTGGACTGAGTGTGGGCGAAACTTGTTTTCGTTATGCTATACAATAAATTTAAGTTAATTGTAAAAGTTGATTTGTTAAATTCTTTAATTTTGTTACACTAATTTTGAATTCAATTTTCATTTCACAAAACATTTCCATAATTTGATTTTCAACCACTGTGCCTTTTGGCCTTAAAAACTATCAAACAAAGGACATAAAAACACAAATGGAGCACATGGCCTGGTCTCGGCGTCATCGTCGACATCGTCTTCATAACAAAAACAAGGTCCCTCAAACCGATTCCAAAGGCCGTCGTCGACGTTTGTTTCCTCGCCTAAAACTATGCAACAAACAAACAAAAAAAAAAATAGAAGAAAAGTTTCAAAGCCAACGACAAACTAAACCTCCGCCCTGCCCATATCCCCCCCCCCCCTCTATGCTTGTGGTTATAGTTTTAAATGATTGATTAAAAAGGATATAAAACAAGCACTGGGCGTGGCCGCATAGTGGGCGTTATAGCCACAGAGAAACCACACCTAAAAAAAAATATATATATATATATATATATATATATAAGAAAGAAAATTTCTACATATATATGGATTGTGTAATAATGGGAGAGACTAAAAGTAAAGCGACAAGCGGGTAAGGGGAAGGGGCAATATTCTTTTGCGGGGTGGTGGGCGGTAATGCAATGGAAAACAGCTGACAACTCTGTCAAGGCACTAGGCACAAGGCATTTGGCGTTGGCTGCGACAATCACAAACAATTTAACCCAAGTCAAACGAGCGCACAAGTTGCTGCAAATTGTCAAAGGTGTGAGAAATGAGACAGCGAGAAAGAGATAGAGATAGAGAGAGAGAAAGAGAGAGAGAACTATGCTTTCTCTCTCTCGACGCGCGCAGGGATATTTTCTCATCATCCGCCTTAAGAAATATACATAACCAGCCCAACTAACATTCATCCTTCTCTATGCCTCCTCGTTCATCATTATCCTCATCATCACAGCCCACCAGCTAGATGGAAGGACGTAGGACTAGGACTTCTCCGTCTGTGCTTTGCATTCATTCTCCTTTACACTTTCCTTAGTTTGTCCCCGTCGCTCGTGCATTCAAGTGTAAATAGGAAAATTTCTTCAAGTGTATTGGTAGGTCACATCGAAATTGCTTGACGTTCTTTGGCTCTTGCCTCTTCTTCCCCCTCTCTCACCCGGCCTGTGTCATGTTGTTGTTTAGACAATTGAAATTAAGTACTCCACTTTCATGCATAATTCGCATGATTAACGAGGGTCTAAGAGGTTGGGTAGCGGGTGGGGGTGGGGGTATAGGGGAAAAGAGTCCAACAGCATCCACTCGACACTCGAGGGCTTTTCGTGACAAGGCAAGACAAGTATATCCTTTTGTCTGTAGTCCTTTTTTTTCTGCTGATGATGCAGTCAACCAGTCCCCCAATTCCCCACCTCCATCTCCTTCTACCCCGATGGACGACTGGCGAATGGACAGACAATGCATTTTGGTCTACACTTCTTCTGGACCCGCTACCTAACTCTAATTCAACCCCACCCCCTTCCGTCTTTCCATGCCCGTTTCCGTTCCTCGTCAATGCCTAAAAATGGGGTTTTCGTACATCGTTTGCTAAGTATAAACACATTGGGGGCGCCCGGTCACCCTCTAGCATTGTTTTCACTCTGCAATTGGAGCATGAATATTGGTTGTTTGGTTGCCTTCATTGTCCTGTTTTGGTCTGGGGATAACATTCCATCCCCAACCCCAACCACTTTAGTCCCACCAAACATATAGCCAGAGCTGTAAATCAATCTATGGAAACATGTATATACAAAAAGAGATACATATACACACACACACACACACACACTAAGAGATATGGTTGTTTGGAAAAAAAACCGACATTTTTTTACGATTGATACGTTTCGACCCGGTTGATGATTAATGGCTTTAATGGAAAATCTTTCAACTTTAAAATGTTTCAATTTGACAGGAACTATCTATAGCAGGATTCTAGGATTGCAAAACTAACTTTAACTAATTAAAAAATAATAAATGATGCACTTTAAAATATAAATCATCTTTAAATGAAACTAATCAACTCACTTAAGACAAATTAAGTATATTTATCTTTATTGAAAGGCTAATAAGGAAAACAAATATATTTTTGGGTGGTTGGTGAAAGAGAAAGAAGCTTCTTCTTTAAAAATTTAAATGAAAAATTAAAACTAATTTCTCTATAATTATTATAAAGGAACAATTGGATTTTTAGCTAAACATAGAAAAGATATTAAGATACATTTTGTTGAATAGTATGGATTCTACCCTTAGATAACTAATAAATTGAATCTCTAAAATAAAAAAATTAAAATTGTACCAATTTTGTATAGTCACATTATTGTAGATACAGAAAACATTTTACACATAAACAATAGTATTATTATTATTTATTTATGTTCAGCGGAAGGCCTTAGCTGCCAGCGCTTTAGCTGTAAGTTAGATTAAATTCCAATTAGCTTTAACTTTATTATAAATAAATAAATAAATTTATTTATGTATGCTTCCAAATGTTTCCATTAAAAAACGGTCCGATTATCGTTGAAATGACTGTATAACTATATATCCTTTGTACGCCTTAAAAAATTAATCAAAAAGCTACTTTTGGAGTGCTCTCTAGATAAACGAATTAAACTTTATATAAAAGGAGCAGCTGGAATATTGAAGATATGAGAAAGTGAAGAGCAAGATCCTAGGTGCCATCTTTCAACATTTTAGAATTTTCGGGTTTAAGAAATTTCGATAAGTTTAAATAAAAAATATCAACTAAATTTTGAACGAGCTGTGTAGCGATAAATAATTGGTTTGACCTTCAGAGTGGTTTTTATTATAAATATGTAATTCATATATTTTCGAAAAAAAGACTTTAAAATTCAAGTACATTCAGATCATGTATGTAGGTTAAAGCTATTTATTAATAATTGCTAAATTTCATATATTAAAGACATTCCAAGCCTAAAAGTATGCAAAGGTAATATTCAGTTCCCCTGAGAAAATTCTATGGAAACGACTTCAGGAGAATAAGGTTAGACAGTGAAAGACAAACTAATATTAATCTTAATTAATATTATTAAATAATAAATAAAATAATAGGATATATGAAAATTAAATAAATCCTTTTAACAATTTAATAAAGCTCAAAAAGCAATTAGATCTTAGATAACAACTAAAAGTGCAAAATTACCCAATGCTAATAAATAGCTACTAATTCGAAAAATTTATACTATTAAAGATAAATATCTAAGACAATTTGTAGCTAAAACCAATAAATTGCTTGGCAAGCACTTTAAGAAAATCCTTGAAAAAAACCAATTAAAACTCACTTAGTAAATTTATATTCTAACAACGTATTTAGCTTAAGGGATTATTTACAAACTATTTAATGGTCTTTTTCTCCTATGACAATATAAATTGCCACACATTTGACCTTTTGACGTAAAAGTTACCTAAATATTAGTTACCAATCTCTGGTATCATAACCGAAGTCAAAATTTGGCTTACATCACATGGCAAATTCGATAAGTTGTTGTTTTTTGGCTTTTAGTTATTTAACAGGACACGCCCCAATCATTGACCGTTTTATACCTCCAACGCCCAATAATTTGCTTGCCTTCATGCCTGACTGCTGCCTTGGGTTGAACAGTTTTACTCAAGTTTCAAGCCGATAATAACAATAAACATCAAGGAGAAAGACAGAGAGAGAGCAAGAGAAATGACGACCAGGACGAAGGAAGATGAAGAAATGTAAGATGCACAGAGGCTATCAATAGTTAAACATCAATTTTTGGCCTTTTGTGGAATGACGTCAAAGGTTACCAGGTACAACTACAACACGCTCTGCCACAGTTTCCACTCTCCAAAGAGTTATCAAAAATGTTGCCCACAGACTCTCAGACTCAGTTTTTGTACGATGTTCGTCATGTGCATATTTAAGTGGGCAGAAAAGCCACGCCCCCGCTCTTAAATAAGGTCTATACATTTTGCTTTTTCAGTTTTATTATTTGGTCTTGGTAGTTTGCTTAACTAACAATAATTTCATTAAGACCCAATGGGATCATTAAAATATGCCCAAAATAAATGAGAAATCTCACCCAAAGGGAAACAGAAACAACATGAAATGAGGGGAGGAGGGGGGTTCTTTTTTTTGTAAAATGTTGATTTAACTTTACAAGTGGAAAACCATGGCAGCAGAGAGGAGAAAACAAGAACAGAAAGAGGATAATAGGGTAAGGGAGGTGGAATATAAGGGATAAGAAAAGAAAAGTTTAAATGGCCACAGCGACAGCTTGTGTGAAGAAAGGAAACGAGAAATGGAAAGAAAAGAATAAAAGAAAATTGCTTTGCCCTGCAGCTTCTTGGCAATACATACATACATATAAAAAAAATATATACTATACGTATACATATATCATAAAAATACATATATACATTTCTGCATATGTATGTAAATGTTTTTTATTTTGGCTAGTATAAGTGCAAGCATTGCTTGATGAAGTGCAAATGCCTGGGGTCAAGTTTAGGGTGGGGATTCACACCATCAGACACACACATACACACACACACACATCAACAACATGATGATTTCGCCGCCTGTCTGTGTGTCAAATTTTTGTTTGCTTGTGTCTGGCAGTCAAACAGCCGAAAAGTATGCAAGGGGAAAAAAAAAACTAAAAGCAAAGAGAAACTAAATTGTTACAGCAAAAAGAAATGACTTAAACTGCAACCAAACAAATGGAAATCAATGATTTCGATTTAAGCTAATATTGCATGTTTGAATTGAATTTTATGCTACGATCATTTCGTTTTTGCATGTTAAGTGGCCCAAAAGTAGGCCACACTTGTTGAAATACCCTTAAAAAAGCTAAGACAAATACATCACTGAAACAAAAATTCTCAACTTTTTAGGAAACAAAATCAATTTAAAGGGTTTATAAGATTGTTTAATGTATAAACCTAAATTATACGATTTTAAATAAAAAAATTTAAGCAATAAAACGTTAGACCAAATAGAAACAAGCTTCCAAAAATTTATATATATATTTATTTATCTATTTTTGTAACTCTTGGAAATTCACTTCATTTTCATTTCATTCCTATGAAAAATGTTCCCAAAGTAAACTTTAATATATTTGATTAAAGTAAAATCCTTAAATTATAAGAATTTTTTATGCATACGCCCAAAAGTCGATTCTATTCTCGACACACAATGCTCTTTAATTTTTAATGAGATGCTGAAATCTATCTTCACATTTGGGGAAACAAATTTAAAAATGGCTTAACCCTTCTCATGCTGATGATTTGGCAAATTAATGACTTTAATTGGCCAAATTTACTTCATCCAATTGGCACACACACACACACACAGACACAGACACACATATAGCAAACCCAGCAAAGAGCAGAATCCGAAAATTTGTAATGCCCCTAAGGGTAGGCAATTGATTTTTTTTCTTCCTTAACTATACTTTGAAAGGAATACGTTCGGTTTTCCTTTTAAATTCATACACGACTACAGGATTTACAGTTGTAATGGAATTATGAAAATTGAATTCTTTAATACTTTTTATCGTCACCAAAAAAAACGAACCGCACTTTATAACGTTACACCGTTTACATCTATATCGAATTATACACGTATATATATATATATATATATATATATATATATGCAATATATGTATATATATATATATCGTGCGTTTGTTTGTGTGTATGCGACGCGAGGTTGAACCTGGTATAACTTTTTTTTTTTTTGCTTTTGGGCTCTTTTTATTTTATGTTAAAATGTTTCTCGGAATTATTTGCTTATCCGCACGGCACTTCCATACAGGCGAGCAGCCACGGCGCGAGTGAACAACGAATCAGCCGAAAAAGTATGCTAAGGATATTTTTCAACTGATGAGAGACTTAGAGAGAAAGAGAGAGAGAGCACGTGAATGAGACAGGGTTAGAGAGGAAGTGAGCGCAACTCCTGTTCAATGTCAGGTGACGCAGACATAACAAGGACTTCTCCCATAACTTCGCTTATGCAAAAGCCGCAGGCCGGCCTTACAGCATTGCCAGCATTAAACGAAATTTTGGCTAACTGAAGTTACAGATGGCAACTCATTTCTCTGCTCAGCTGTTTTTGTCTATAGGGAAATTTACTCTCTCTCTATCTCACTCTCTCCATGTTTCTCGTCTCTCTTCTTACATCTGTCGCACTTGCTGATATTTTTTGGATAATGCCATCCCGTTCTAGACTAAAGGCATCCTTTTGTGTATCGACCTTATGTACTCCAAAAGTTCTCGGGCCTGGGTAAAGTTGTTGCTGCTTTTTTTTTGCTTTGCATTCCTTGTTGGTTTTTTCTTTTTTGGTTTCAACAGCGTTGCCATATTGCAGTCGCATAAATTATAACGGTAAGTTGAATAGGGTTGGGTATGGGTTGTGGGTAGAATACAACCATTGTTAGCCGGAGATGAAGCCGGAAGGTAAGAGCTGAGAGCACACAAAACAACGGCTTATAAAAATGCCAAACACACACAGACACACCCGAACACACACAGAGACACATGCCATTTACTAATCAACAATAACTATACAAACAGACAGCATCACACACACACACACACACACACATAGACACACCACAGAGTCTTGTCGTCGTGTAGTGCTTTTAAATGTATCTGTATTTGTGTGCGGTAACATTATACCTTGACAATCACACACACACACAAACACACACACACATATACTCTCACAGACATAAAATGCTTTTAATACATTTTAAGCCGCATTTTTTCACACGTGGCCGCAAAACAACGGGCAACAAAAAAAAAACCGCACACACAGAGTGTATTGCATACTTTTTGGGGTCTTAACCACAAAAACCAGGAAACCTGCTACGCAAACTGTCCTAACGGTAGCACGGATAGGAAACTTTCAACTTTTTCCATACTCTTTCCAAATGAGGTAAACCCAAAAGTTTAAAAAAAAAAACACACACTCACAGACAACTAGATAACTATAATAAATTATAGCTGTAATTCTTCTATCTTAATGGTATTATAATTATTTTATTTTCAGTTAAATTCTCTATCTAAATTTCTCAGTTGTTTATTTTATGAATACCCTTTCTGTAAATGTAAGGGATAACTAACTAAGATCAAGTATTACAAATAAAACTTTTATACGTTGCATACTTTTTGGTACTAGAAAGATTAAAAGATCTAATTGGATAGCTAGTTTTGAGATGTAGTAAATAAATATAAATTTTGATGTTATATTCAAATAACAAATATCTTTAAAATCCAGGAAAACGATTTATCTCGAATGACTTTGGATTTAAGAGTGTATTAGGTACCTAAGCTAAGAATTTCACATCTAAAGATCATCCAGTTCATAGTTTGCATTTTCTATATTATAGATATATGTATATTTTTTAATTTGAAAGATATATTAGCATTTAATATTTAAAAAAATTCTTTAAATGTTTTCAGGAAAGAGTATTCCAATAGAAATATTTTAGAGAATATTTGGGAACTTCTTTCTTTCATATTACTTGGCTTTCCAGGATCTTCACTTAATATAAACGAATATTTTTTTACCCTCTTTGTAGTTATCTCTCTGTTTTTTATAATTTACTTATAGATAAGTAATTGAGTAAAGTTCAGATCTTAAATACAATGTGGATTATGCTTTAGGGAAGATCTGCCCAGGATCTGATCCATAAATTTCAAGGGTTATCCCAGTACTTATTATCATCTATGAATCACAGTTTTATTCAATATTCGAAATCTGAAGAATTGAGTTCCCCAAAGCACTTATAATCAATGAAATCTATATAGACCCCCCTAGTCATATTTAAATTTGGTATTATACTCGATATCTAGTACTAGTATCTAAAAAAAAATATTACCAGATTACTATAATACAGATAATATATGAAATATGCAAAAAAATTGATCCTTTTTAAGGGTATCGAAACTTTGCCAAGGCTGTCAACTAATTCGGTTTTTGTCATTTGGAAAAATGTTGTGTGAAAAAGGTTTTTCCATTTTTGTTTTGTTTTTTTTTTTTTGGCCAAAAGCATAATTAAGCTTAGACAGTTAACTAAATATATAACCCCACACATGTGTGTATGTGTGTTGGCGGAATATCCGAGTGAAAACCGCAGCAAAAATATTAAATTTTAGCCCAAAAAAAAAAAAAATGAAAAAATAAATAAATAAAGCAAACAATTTAATTATAATGAATTATAAACGAGGCCGCAGTTAACCGGTAAAAGAAGAAGAGAGAAAGAGTAAGAGCAAATGAGATGAAAAATCAACAAAATTGTAAGAGTAAGAAACATAAGATATATGTATGTATATATAATGTGCATGTGTGTGGGCGTATGTGTGTGTGTGTGTGTGTGGAATCCTGCACGAGTTAATTAATATTTTATGTTATTAACATGGGTGCCCCAGCCAGACGCTTGGGGATCTGAAAGTTTATTGAGCTAATAAAGCAACGAGAAGCCAGAAATCAGAAACCAGAAGCTAACAAACCAACCGGTAGGTAACCCAGTCAGGAGTAACTTTCTCTTATTGTTTAACCAGGCTTAAATGGTGCATCAAATGACACCAACAGATGTAGATGAAAATGTAATTACAACATATATATACAAATGTACTACATGTACACACACTCACACACACAAACATGTGTAAGTAAGCACATTAAAACATTGTTTGTGAAAATAAAGATATTTAAGAGCTCATCCTAGGATTCCTTTTGTTTGTAATTGTAAAAAGGATGACAAGATGAAACCATGTTTTACTTTCGTTTTTCTCTCTTTTATATATTTTTTAAACAAGAAATAGGTTGCATGTAAAGGAATAATTACAGTTTGTATATAGAAATATCTGGGTTATCTACCAATTATGAAATTGTTTAAATATTTCTTGGTTATAAAAGCAGAATAAACAGTGATTAAATATAGTTTATACATAGAATAGCATATATGCAATTAAATAGAGTTAAAAATGCGTTTAGAAGTTTGGTTAAGATATTTCATTATCCAATTATTTAAAACTTTGGATAACTACTTTTGGTAAATATCAGTTATTACCATTTTAACTGAGATTTTAACAATAAGTAAGTGATTGAGAAACCAATTTTGATAAACAAATTGTCAGAAAAAGTCAATTGATAATTTCGGTTAAAGCTAGAAAAGTTTTTCATTGGCTTCTTTTCTAATATACTATAAGATCTATCTAACTGGATATACAATCTGCCTAAGAGATCAGTTTATTATAATATAACACAAAAAACAGATCACCTTGTCGTATACTTAGTAAAAGAAACAAATAATTGATTTTTCTATTCAGGCCAACAATGTAGAGTATCTTCTGTATAAGAATTATAAAAAGTATATAAAAAATAGTACATATATACGGCGAAACATTGTATATCAGCATTATTTATAGTAAATCGACTATAGATAACAAATCTTCCTGTTCTATCATATAAACGAAGTGATAAGCATATCTGATTATACCAGAGTTTAAACAAAAACTGGATCACTTAGTTTCGATACATTTTTAGATAGATTTAGGATAGATATCAAAATTACGTTTCTGATTTCCCCACAAATATCTTTTTTTAACTTTATGTCGGCAATAATTTCCTGCGCAATTTTCTTATCTTACTTTTAGTACATAAGTGAATACATATGTGCCAGTATTCCATATAGCAAATATAATAAAACTTCTTTTGACTCACCATGTATGACCAACTGAGAATCATAATTCATTTCATATAATCGTATGGCTTCATCCAATTCCATATTCGTGGATATGGTGCAGGGGTCATTCTCCTCATCCACCCATTTAATTGTAAAGGGCTTTTAAAAGTAAAGTATATAAGATTAATATATCTTGATAAATTCTATATATGTATGTATGTATGTATGTATATAGGACTCACCTGGTCCAAGGGAAATCGACAAATGTTTCGTATTTCATAGCACAATTCTTCATACGTAACATTCTTATTAATTGTTGTAATAATTATTTGACCATTATAGGCTGTCTTCACTGTTATTACATTGGGCGAGTTATCCAATTGCATTGCTCCACCACCGCCGTCCCCACCGTTGCTGCCATCGTTCAAAATTTGCGAAGGCATTTTCTGCATTTCAGTTTTCACTTTTGATAATGGAATTTATAAGTCTAAATCATGCAGGTAAACAAACACACAAAACTAATGATAAGACCAAACTGAAAAATAAGATAGATAAAATGGTTTAATTAAAAATATGTATATATTTATACTCTTTCCTTGGGGTATTTATTATTAAAATAAGCGGCTTGTCTCATTGTGATTAATCGAATCTCTTTATAACTAGTAAAATTACGATATTAAATAGATCGATAAATTTTAAATTTCTAAACGAATGGATATTTTTTGAATTTCTTTTATATAAAATTGAACTACATATATACTTTCTTACAATTCTTGAATTTTTGCCAGCAATTGAATTTTTTATATATGTATAATTTTCATAAATTATAATATCCTAAATTTAATAATTTATATACTAAAGTAGAGTATAAACACTTCGTTGCTGGTGGCATTAACCCACTCCTCTGCTTATGCCAGTATTTTCTAAGCTGATTATATCAAAGAAATACATAATTATAAGAATTCTCTTAGATTGTCAACTTGGCAATTTATTTGTCTGTTTAGATTTCGTCTCACGCAAAATCCTATTAAAAGATTCTCTCAATTTGAAATCCCGCCAAAAGCTGTCAAACATTTGACATTTGAAACGCACACTCACACACTTACGCATATATGTACATACCGACACATTCCACAAGTGGTTGTTGTTGCTATCCCTCACACACACACGCACGCATACTTAGATATAAATCAAACATTTGGAAGCCATGAATCATGGGCAAAAACAAAACAGAAGTAACAGCTTAAAGACAATAATACGCCCTCAATAATAGCCAAAGGCAAACAAAGCCAAAAGCAAATTAGTACAATTTACTTTGCTATTTTCTTTTTATCTTTTACTTTACTTTTTTTCTAGTTTATAATTAATGCCGTTGCCGTGCATTGACCAACAACAAGAACAACAACAATAAGACAAGCCAAAGGAGACAGTTAGAATATGTGTGAGAAAAGAGAGGTGAGAGTAGGAGAGTGAGCGAGAGGCAGAGATAGGGAAGAGTCGACAACCTGTTTTCCTAATTTACATTTTTCAATTGCGCCGCCTTTGTATTTCGCATTATAATTTTAATCAATGTGTTAACAATAAAACTAAAAACCGCAACAAATTTTCACCAATCTCTTTCCATTTCTCCCATTTACATGCAATTTTTTTCTGTTAAATTGTTTATAAATTTTATGTCACCCGCACACACTTTGTCAATTAAATAAAGATGCTTCCGTGGGCCAAATTTAAATTTGCTGTGACTGGTATTATAATTTGTTTAAATAACTTAAAATTAACATTAAATTAAAAATTTAACCAGTCTAAACACAAAAAAAAAATTGACTAAAGCATCAAACAGAAATACCATAAAACCAGTGCTGTAAAAATCACAAAATGAGTATTTAGTATTTTTTACCATACACGTAGAAAGTACAGGGGTCGGTTTTGCGCTACCAAAATGTATAAAATGAACAAATGAATTATATTTATTTTTTAAATCACTATATGTATATAAAAGCAATAATAAATACTTCACTAGTTTCTCTTTTTGCCCGGTCTAATGTTTTCTGTTTATTTTCTTTATTTAAAGTGCTAGAATATGCTTACATATTTGGTCGTTATCAAAAATATCATCACGCAGTCATCTCTAATACAAACTTAAATGACCATTCAAAATCCCCCGCATTACGGCTATTACTGTAAACAATCTCTTCCACACCAATGAACAGATCTTTCACTATCTTTTATTTGTTATTGTTATCAATTATATTGAATTTATTCTTTTTGTTTATTTATTAAAGACATCAGGAGTTGTACATATATAAACGATCTGATTGAAATAAAAATTCTATTTAATTTAATTTTGATACTGATAGATTAACAAGAAAAAAATATATACATTTGTGTATATGGTTGTATGATATAGTGGTCCGATCCAATTTGGATCTAAAAGTCAAGAAGTTATACAGTTTATGCTTTCTTTTCATAACAAATATTTGAGCAATTTTGATTTATCTCTACAATGACATGAAAAGATATACAATTCACCAAGACATTTCAAACAGAAATGAAGGTAAAAGAAATTTTTTTATTCCCAAGTATAGAAATATAACGAAAGCAGAATAAGTATAAAAACTATTATTATTGTTTAATATAGAAATGACAGAAGTAAAACTATTTCTTATTCATTAATAACATAGGTTATAATTAATACATCTATTAAAGAGTAATAGTGTAACTAAAAATGTTTTCTGGGTTATATTTTCGCCGTAATGTTAGCTGGTTAAAGAGGAGCAAAGCGCTTCGTTAACCAGGACGAGTTCGCTTAAGAGCGGCGAATTCGTTAGTAGAGTGTGAGAAAAAAAAGTAAAGCGAATTCTGTTTGTTAAAACAACAACAATAGTTTTGAATTTTTCTTTCCTCATTGTTGTTTTTGTTTTCGGCGTGAAAAAAACAACGAGCGCGCGGTCCCAATAAACATTAAAAAAGAATTAAGCGAAGCCAATAAGTGTAATTAATGCTAGTGAATATTAAGTGTGCTCGTGTATCTCATGTGGAAATTAATAGAATTTAAAGGCGTGACAAGAATTTTGAGTTAAGAATATGCCAATGATACGAATTTAAGTAAGTGTGCGATAAAGATAGACACAACAGTGAAAGAGTGTACGCAAGGGGGTAATGCTTCGGTGAACGCGGGTGCTTGAAGGGGGAGGCAGCACTAACTATAAATAACAAAAATAAATGCAAAGTCTCGTTGTTGTTGGTTGTCGTAGTCTTGTCTGTGTCGAGGCATTTAAGCATTAAGAAACCCAAAAACCAAACAAAAAAATATATAAAGAAACGATATCAAGTGCAATTTTCATTTGGGGCCGTCGCTAATGATTACGAAACTGGGTAAAGCGGTGGACGTCGGTTGGTTGAATGAGGGTGTAAGTAGGGGATTAGGGTGGTGGCCACCACCCCCCGCCCATACTTTGCATACAAACTGTAACAAAAATTGCGTGTGGCGAGTAATGTGTTGATGGATTAGGGTGGGGTGTGGGGGAGGGGTTAAATATATTTCATGGCTATCGATTTAGTTAGTGGAGGAAATTGCTTTCTTTTCCCTTTCATTATTTCCTACTAATGCTTCTTCTTCTGCTTTACCGGCAAACATTTTTTTTTTATTGTATGAATCATTCTCAAGACCAAGTGTGAAATCAATAAAAATGTATCATAAGTTCCTTTTTGTTATTAGCAATAGATCATCTGATAAGCAAATTTGTTATCAGATACACACACACACACACACGCAGAAATATAGAGTGAGTGAGAGAGGGAGAGCGAGAGAGAGAGATAGCTATAACAACGCCCCTTGACGAATTTTAGTTTTCTTATTTCCCCCTTGTAAATGCTTACCAGCTGTTGCTGTACAAAAAAAAAAGAAACAACCAAAAAGGAGAAGAAGAAAAAAATAACAGGATGTAAAGACAGATGTTTCTGTAAGATGATGATAATGATGCTCAAGGCTCTCCAGGTTTAAAATTGAAGTACAGCATCCCACTTGAAAAAAAAAAATGCCAGAAAATGATTTAAATGATTTGCTTTCATTTGCCATTTCTCTAGGTTTACTTTAATCTTCATTATGATGATGTTGTTAATGATAATAATGATGATGAAGAGTGACCCACTTCTACTATAGAACTGTAGAAAAACGTAAACCTCAGCTCACTTGGCGGCCTTCCTTTGCTTTTCTAAGCTTTTGTTTTGTATGTAGTTTCTCTTATTACACAGAGTCATTGTATGCAATTACAATCGCAAAGTATATATGTACTTATGTATGTATATATAAATGTATTTACATACATTTGTATAATTTTGTTCGACTATAGATAATGCCTGTCGGACGATTGCACTTGAATAATACTGATAAGTTGAAAGAAAAAAGGAAAATACAGTAACTCACAGTTCTCAATGAAAAGCCCCCAGCCGAACTCTACATATTTGTTATAATCTTAAATAATCATAGGCGGAAGGCTAATAACACTATGCAACAAGATTTGGTTTTGGTTAGCAAGGAGTTTGGAGAGTTTTAAATCATAATTAAATTTCAGTTATAATTATGAGATAAGTTAATATTAAAAATTTACAATATATATATTTTTCAAGTTAATTAGGGTACTTAAAATATAATTCTTTTAAAAGTATTTCAAAGATTTTCAGTCAAACATAATCTTTTAAAAAGTATTTCAATAATTTCCAATCAAATTGAAATATTTTTTATTATCTTGAAAAAGTGTTTTCACAATTTTTAATCAATTTAAAATTGATTTATTAATTTCCAACAGCTTGTTAAAATATGTGAATTTTCAACTATTCGATTTATTTTATATCTGTATATTTAAACAAAAGTTATAACAAATTCAAACAGGGCTTTTCGATCTTCTTTAAACATTTAAGATTCATAAATACATATATAAATATACAACATTAAAATCTTAAAATAATTTTAAATTTTCTTCAATTTGAGTTGTAAAATTTAAAAACAATTTAAAAATATTCAACAGGTTATTTTTTAGGGAAGTAATAAACCCTTATTATGTTTCCAACTCTAGTAAATTTCTCAAAGCTATTTACTTTTAAGTGGCGCTAGTAATAATGTTGTTTTTCCGTAATTTTGTAGCATAGTGTAATTATAATCTTGAATAATCTTGGACAGAAGGTTAATAATATACACAGAATGTCTGTATATATACAATGTGCAAGTGTTTCAGAAATCTCAGTGGGTTAATGAACTTGACGACACTTGCTGATGTAGGCCGCCCCTTGCTGACCTTGCCCCCTGTCATTTAAACACAAATCTTCAAAATCTACAACAAAAAGAAAAAAAAAAAAGAAATGAAACACAAAAAGAAAGCTCTCTTAAGCTTCAGGGTTAACTGAAGTCACTTTGCAAAAATAAGATGAAAGAAAAGGGCAAGAATTTTATATAAGATTCATATATCCCGTCGTCCAAGATGAGATGGGGATTGAAATTCCTATACAGACAGCCCACGCCTGGATTTATCAATGGGGGAAAATTAACGCCAACACAGAATTGTTTCCCCACATATCCAAAGAGAGAGAGAGAGATAAAGGGAGAGATATGTATTTATATATAAGTATATATATGTATATATATATGTATATACATATGTAGTCTATGTATTTTATTTAAATACAATTGCCGATTTCTGATAAACAAAATAAAAAAGATTGCGGAGGCAATACGATTTCCTCGAATTGAACTTATTCCTTCTGCTCAGCAGCTGTTTTGTTTGTTTTCTTTTAAGAAATTTATGTAAAAACAATAAACGTACAAATATTAAGTCTGTCTGAATTGGGTGGGTGTTCCTAACAGTTTTGTTGACCACAAAACGAAAAACGGGAATACCAATCCTACATACTATCTCTGCTATTACTAACTCTATGTACCATATCAAAACATCAAAAGTTTATAATCAGTAACCGAAAAAGTGAAACAAAAGCAAGTGGGTTAAATTATTTACATTATTCAGGAAACAAATGATTTTTATATGCCATAACTCAGACCCAGAATAAAGAACAAAAAAAAAATATATATATACGCACACATGATGTGAGTTAATTGTTTTGGCTTTAATTGCATTTGATATCTCTCCATCAATTTTCGGTTGGTGTTCTACAAATATACATACATATATTTTTTGATATATAATTTTGTATATCTACCTAGCCAACGTATCTGAATGTAAATCTTAATATATTGCACGAGTATTTCTATCTCTTGATATATCTGTCTATTTGTCTGTACATTCTACAATGCGAATAGTTCAAATAATCAATAAAGTCCATTTAGCCAAAAAAAAAAAAAAAAAGAATAACTTGAGGCAGTCTATCTTAGGTCTCTTTCTTCTCAGTTTGGGGTACATTTTGTTTTCAATGTTTGTCTGTCTGTTGTTTTCCTTATTATTTTTATCCATGTACATATGATGTACATCTACATATATACAAATATACATACATATGTTTATATACGTATCGGATCTGGTTTGTATATTTTTCTAAATGCACTGTAAATTGAAAACTTGTTGGGGCATATGTGGAACTGAAAACAATTTTGTTTTCTTCATAGAAATGGAAATTTTAAGCAAAGATTTTTAATTTTGAGACCTTGTAGAGTATAATTGAAAATGTAGACTTGTGTAGAGTTTTAGTTCTTAATGTTTCTTAATGTTGTAGAACTGTTTAAAGTAAGTATAAGGCATTGGAGATTATTAGGAGACTTTGTGGAATATATAATTTTAAAGTGGAGACTTTTTGAAACTTATGCCATTATAATATATTTATACTCTTAAAAAATGTTAAAGTTGTGAGAACTGATTTGGCTAATTTTCGAAATTTGGAGACTTTGTAGAGTAGTTTTGTAGAGTGGAGATTTTTTGAAATTTTACAAATTCATTTTACTCAATTCGAAAAGTTTGTAGAATTGCTTTAGCTAAATTTTGATATTGGAGACTTTTCTTTAGTTATATTGGAGACTTAACTTTTAAAGTTGTTTTTAGTTTTAGTTTCTAGTTCTAGTTTTAGTTTCAAAATGTTTAATCAAAAGTCTTTGTATAGTAAATTTGCTGATTGGAGACTTTTGATCAAAGAATTGGTTAAGGTAGTTTTAAATGGAATAATAAAGTTTGGAGACTTCTAAAAAGGTAAAAATTTTGTTCTCCATCAAGTTTTCCGACTTTATAGAATAGCTTCTAGATCTGATATTTCTAGTCTG
Organism: Drosophila emarginata; assembly: GCA_037075365.1. Classification (NCBI taxonomy): domain Eukaryota; kingdom Metazoa; phylum Arthropoda; class Insecta; order Diptera; family Drosophilidae; genus Drosophila; species Drosophila emarginata. Next base: position 4,456,161 of record JBAMCD010000260.1, on the reverse strand, counting down.
ATATTTTAAGACTTTTGGGGACTATAAAAATAATTAAAAATGTCATATTTTACATTATAGAATACTTATAATTATATATACATACATACATATATAAGTATAGCAATACATTTTTATAATTTATGACTTGGAAATAATTATAGATTGAATAATCTGAAGCCTAATGGGTGTGTCGAATAGCTCACATTGCATTCGGCAAACAACAGAACTTTGCTTTTCCATGAAAAATTGTAAAATTATCAGCAATTTTAAAGCATTTGTAGGAATTTTTTCTTGCTTTAATCTATCCTCGTAATTCATATCGAGTTTCCGCCACATAAAATTCAGAGAAATATCCAACTGATATTAAATGGGATTATTAATGCATAAATGCGGAACTCGTATCATCTGGTATAGGGATAGAAGTAAACAGTTTTAGTCTCATGTAGTGTATATAATGTCTGGTTGTTTTTAATTTGATATATATTTATTGATGTTGCCATTTTTGAAAATCAAATAATTTCCAACGCAAATTCATAATAGATAGAGAGAAAAAGAGAAGTGGAGAGAGGGAGACGATGGCGGCGAAATGGACGTCATTGCTTTTGATCAGAATTTTCTTTGAAAATGATTATGTCTTAATTGAAATTAATTAGACGAGGTCAGCTCAGTCAGCTAAATGTATGGCATTCGTGACAAATACAATATATAACAAGAAAATGCATATATATATGTATATATATAGGCTGACATGGTAACCGTTTATAAACTCGGTTAACTTTCATGTCAATGCATTTCACTCTAAACTCGGAAATGGCGCTCAACGTGGGGGCCCCCAAAACAAGTTCAATGAACCAACCTAACGAAAATGAAAAAACAAAAACAAAACCAAAAAAAACTTTCCGTTGACCGATGCCACCACCATCGGTCCAGGCCAGTCCAGTTGAGTTGCAGTCCAGGTTTTGTTATTTTTTTTTATCAGTCCCCCGCCCGTTGTAACCAAACCCATTCTTCGACTGCTACCATAAAAGAGCAGACCACCAGTGCTATAGTCCAGGTCTTCTTATTGGTTCGTGACTCATTGAGCAGCGAAGCGTGCCAGAAGCTTCAGTTTGCCTAGCTGCAATACAAAAACCACAATGCAGAACAAACATACAAAAAACGAAAAAATAAAATACCAAAATACAATATAAAAAAAAAAAATAACATCAGTAAACAAAAAGACTGCTCATTGTGCGGAACACAATTCGTCCAAGTCAACGCATAATAATAAATTTTATCACCAAGAAAAACAAACGGAAGAAAAAGTTAATATTTATAAATTTTTACCCACTTTTTAATGCATTTCCAGTGTGGAGTTGAGAGGTGGAAAAGAAACGGTTTTACGGATTTGCCTGCCATGATGCGTTATTCGGAAATCTCGCGCGACTTATCCACGGATAATCTGCGCTACAATGAGGTAAAACACTAAAAGCCATTTAATTAATTTAATTATAACTGATTATATCTTATTGTTTTGTTTTATTTTTTAGTTGAGCAGAAAACCCGCCGCTACAGATTATAATGGCTATACAACGGCTAGCAAGATGCCAGTTTATAGGGAAAGTTCGCCGGGTATACAAACGCCCACGCAGCTAGTGAGGCAAACTAAGCAGCGTAGTCCACCTATAACAAATGGCAATACTCATCATACTATGTCCTGTCTTAGGGATATGGATAAGAAGAGCCAAAAGGATATATCAGGCGAGGCCAAAACATTGAATATCAAAAGTACAAGACGTAAAAACTCAATTGGTTGTCTAAATAGTTTCTCCTCATCACCGGACTCACCGGGTTGTTACTATAGCATGGCGTAAGTAATAATATATATAAATTTTATTTAATTTTGATTTTTAATTTGAATTTTGAATTTGTTTTTTTGTAGAACAACTACTGCACCGCCGTCCAAATCGCAAAGCCTGCCAGCTCATGCATCCATTAAAGAATTGGATACATGTATATTAAGTGCTTTGCGTGTGCCCGCCGATGTTTTGGCCAATCAGATAACATTACTTGATTTTCCTGTATTTGCCATGATACAGCCAGATGAGCTTAGCAGCTGTGCTTGGACTAAAAAGGATAAACATGTTGTTACACCCAATATTGTGGCATTTACTAAGCGTTTTAATCACACTAGCTTTTGGACTGTACAAGAGATCCTAAATGCAGAACAGCCCAAACAGCGTGCCGAAATAATGACGCATTTTATTAAAGTAAAGAAAGATATTAATTACTCATTTTAAATATATATAATTTAATTATTATTTACTCATTTTCTTTTTTTTTAGGTGGCCAAGAAACTGCACGAGCTGAACAATTTGCATTCATTATTTGCCATCATTTCGGCTATGCAGAGTGCCAGTATTTATCGTTTAAATAAGACCTGGGCCTGTCTCTCCAAAAAGGATCGTCAGAGTTTTGAACGTTTAAAGGATATATTCAGTGAACAAAGTAATTGGGCTAATTTGCGTGCATATTTAGAAAGTTTACGACTGCCTTGTATACCATATTTGGGTCTATTTCTCACCGATTTAATTTATATTGATTTGGCACATCCGCATAAGGGTGGTTTAGAGCCAGAGCAACGACGAAATAAAATGAATAATATACTCCGTGTCATCTCTAACTATCAGCAATCAGACTATAATCAAATCCAGCCACATGAGATAACGCAAAAGTATCTTACATCGATACGTTACATTGAAGAGTTGCAGAATATATTCGAAGAGGATCAATACAAGTACGCCTTAGGAATATATATATAAATTATTTTTATTAACTGCTTCTTTTCTCGTAATAGACGCTCTCTAAGTCTGGAGCCCACATCACCATCATGTGGTCCCAGCTCTTCATCTTGCAGTTCAAAGGAATCTTTTAATGTGGAAGCTGTTACACCAGCCTTGGGCTGTTTGAATCTCTCACCAGCTAAAACTATTGGATCTATGCGCATGGCCAGTGGCACCAAATTTGTGCCAGGTCATCGTAAATGTCGCAGTCTGGGCACAAAGTAAGCATCCCACATTATATTTTCCCCATTACGTTTCGGTTCTTTCGTTCATTACCCTTCAATCTTTAATCACTGCGTCAAAAAATTGGTTATACACCAGATCATAATTAACTGCCACTTTTCTTCTATCCCGCAAATCGAGAAAACATTGTCAACTATTTAAAACTGACTTGGCGTTTTCTTTTTCCTTTATATATTCTTTGGCTTTTGTTTTTGTGTTACACTTGTAAATTTTCAAATGAAATCTGATTTTTTTTTTTTTTTGGCATCATATGAATCTATATCTATATAATATATAGATTTCGCAGCAGCAGCTTGCCGCGTAACTTTGCTCAAAAATGTCAATGCTGCATTGTGATGATTGCGCCGGGCATTGGCACAATCTCCAACAAGCGTTGCAGATGCCGTCGGTGAGTTCCAGAGTCCTGTTATAGCTAGGATATGTGTACATATTGCTCAAGTTATGTGGTTATGATTTTCTTATCAAATAGATTGAAAAATGGAAAATTTTTTATTTTAAACTACGGAAATGCAACCAAAATGGAAACCAATTGTTTTTGGGGTTTAAAAAAATTAGAGAATATATATACATATAAACTAATACTAATAAACTAATTTTTTTTTTTCAAGAGACTCTTAAGTCTGAAAAAATTACTGAATTATTTATAACTTGATTAGTGAAATTATCAATGACTTTCTTTATAGAAAATGTTACTAATTGATTTCGTAGCGGAAGAATTATCTAGGTCTTACTTAGGAGAAAGAATTGTTGAAATAATTATAATCTTTTAAAGAGAAATTTTGTTGTTTGATTACTTAAAATCATAAAGCTATCTCCGATTTTTATTATTAAGAGACTTTCATTAGTAATAAATTAGTAAAGAATTATTAACGACTTTCTATCTTAAAAATATGATTTACCATTTTCCTTATAAAAATAATTTTCTACGATTTGCTTTAGCCAAAAAACTACAAAATGATTCAAGGCTTTCACTAATAAAGAATTACTTAACTATTCAAGAAATTTGTTTGTAAAAGAGTTGGTTAAACAATTATCTACGATTTGTATTAGTAAAAAAATAATTTGATTTAATATTCAGTCGTTAAAAATTCATCCACAGCATTTATTACTAAAATAATTAGTGAAAAATAGTGAAAGATACATAATTTCTTGTAGTAACTTCCTTTATGATTTTTTTTTTGGTATTTCTTAGTTCTAAAATTACACAATTATTTACGACTTCATTTCGGTACATTAAATTCTTTTGTGTACATGCTTTATCTTCCTCTCATGTCTCAAGATTTTTAATACTTTTTCTGTTCTGTTTCTTTAAATCTCAAAAAACTTGCTTAAAATTTCTCAGTTTGTATAGTTTAAAGTACAGCACATGCGGCTGCATTTAAATGGGCGTGAATAGATAAAGTTTTATATTATATTTAGTAACGCAACATTAAATAGGTTAACGCCTGATTGGTTACATGTTGTTGGCCTTTTTTCGCTTTTTAAATAACTTTTAACGACTTTGGTTATCTAATGGTTGCATTCCCCAGCTGAAAATGTAATTATTTTCCACTTGTTTTCATATACAAATATTTTTTTATTGGTAAATGTTACATCTTATGAGTTTTTTGTGCACGGACCCAAGTTGGAAATGCTTCATACCAAAAATTAAAGAAAAAGAAAAGAATGAAAATCTCACATATACACACCATAAAAAAAACAAAAGAAATTGTATTTTTATTTAGCTAAATCACAATTCATTCATATTATTATACAAACATACACAGACTATTTTATCTTTGGTTGCCCATTTAATTGATTGATAAACCTATAGATTGCCTGCATGATGATTATGTAATCGATGAATTTGATTAATTTTTTTATTAATCTGTGTTATTTCTTTCACTTCATTGTCGTTTAGCATCTTTGGCAAAATTGCTCCACACAATCATACAGATGCTCATTCTCACCATTTGCATTTGGAGCATGATCAAAGTCAACAGTTGCCGCGTCATCATTTACTTGACGATTCAGTGCTGGAGCATAGTGATGCCTTATCCAATGCTGATATTACTTCGCTGGAAAGTGCTGAGGGTATAATGTGTGATTTTACGGGCAGCGATTGCGATTTGATGTCACCAGAAGCAGCTGCCGCTATGCAAGGATGTGTGCGACGTAAAACAGTGCAGAAGGAGGGACGTAAACCGGCTGTGGCATCGTGGCAACGCTATTGGTTACAAATCTGGGCCAATTCATTGGTCTATTTTCCTCCCAAATCGTTTAAGGGCAGCGATCGGAATGATTTTAAACGGGAACCATGTAAAGTTTGTCCCCTGGATGGCTGGTATGCCCATGTTAGTGATAATACCAAGCATAAGAATACCTTCGAATTGTACCACCGCACTTTGGGTACCATATATAAATTTCGCACGGATAGTCCACAGATGACACATCTCTGGTCAAATGCCATTTGCAAATTGGCCACAACACGTGTACCGAAACCATTGCCCGCAAACCTAATGTCCTTTGAGTGAGGCATGGAAAAATGGACATCGAATGTCTCGAATATAATTGTACTCATATTGTATTTAGATTTAAATTAGTTAGCTTACCACACTCCACACACTCAAAAACACACACACACACATTTTTCTCAAAATGAAACAACGAAGCAAACAGCAGGAACAAAAACAAAACAAAAAAAATACACATTCCCAAAAGAAACCCAAAAAAACCTAAAGAACGAACAAACGAACCGATTTGTAAAACAATTTCAAATGGTATTTCAAAAGACTGACACCGACCGATGATCCAAACAAAAAAAAAAAGAACGAAGTAGAATGGAAAAAAAGAACTATATAGGGAAAATATATACACATCTAACACTTAGACACAAACATAAACAGACTTAACTCAAGCTTGGCAAACTATCATTTCATGTTTTCTGTACTCAATAATTTGTATTTAAAATTCAATTTAAAATTTTTTTATAAGCTTTAGAACTTAAGTCAATTAATAATTGTACTGAGTAAATCAACTTTTGTCATCATTTCATTTGTTTTCTTGTTTTTGTTTAAGTGTGCCATAGTTAAGCTTGAATTAAATCGAATTCGAATTCGAAATTTCCTTTGTAACAAAGAATCAAACTTGAAAAAAATAAGAAAAAAAAGAACGAAAACCATAGGCTTTAAATTCTATCAACTATTTTTTTTTCTATTTGCCTTAAGTTGTTTTGCACTCTATAGTAGTGAAAATAGTTTATAGAAAAATGAATTATACAATATCTCTATATATTATATATACATATACATATATAAGTTGCATGCCTATATAGACAATATGCAAAAGGACAAAAATATCAGAAAAAAACAACAACTAAAGTTATGTTAACTAAATTTCTTCTTAATTTCATTAAATATTAAATGTTCATCTTGTATCTAGTATTTGTATAATTGATAATTGTCTTTAAATGTATATCCTATTATTTGCAGAGTTTTTAATTTTAGGCATATTAAAGCAAAAAAAAAAAAACTATAAAAAACATAAAAAAAACTAATCTTATATAAATTGTACTCTATTTAACAACAATTTTCACGCTCAGATCGTGCCAAGTAAGGGAATTTGCAATTCATTTTGCCATTTGCGATCTGAATTCACAATTAGGCAATGAAGAAATTGTTTAAAACTTAAATGAAAACGGTGAAAAGGTGTCATTCGATTGCGAAACATGATGGGGGCCATAACCAGAGACAGGAGCATGGATCATAGAGGCTTCATTTGGCTTGTTGTATTGCCGTCGGTATTGCTCTGTCTGCTGGCAGCCAGTTGTCTAGGCGGCAAGACTACCACCATGTGAGATATTATATAATAGACAACCGACTACTTTCACCTACCCTCTAACACACACACACACACACACACACACAAAGACACATAAATCTATTCACACACATATAAATATATTCATTTAGTGTACGACATACAGATACAGTGGATCCGCAGGCGGATGGTTTCTGGACAAATAAAACCACATGGAATGCACGTTGGGTTAAATATTGGCGAGCCAAACGCATTTATGAGCCAGTATGGAAAAAAGTCTGGACACCGACAATACTTAATGAATGGGTCCCCTTGCCCAATGCACCCAAAGAGTGGGAGAAGGATTCCAAATGAAAGAAGACTGATTACTTATTTTACTTTTTTTATTATTTGTAATTGTTTTTTATTTATTTATTTATTAAACTCAGTTTTTAAGTCTAGAGATAATTTAAATTATTAGCCAAAATGAATGGATTGGCGAGGGTCTTAAAGGCTAATTGACTTGGATTTTTTTTTTTTTTAACTATTTACAAGGATTATGCTGATGGCTTCCGGTTAGGATTTACGCACCCGGAAATTTGAATGACTGCGTTACAGCAGCAGCAGGTGTTTTGGTAGCTTGAAAATCTGCACTGGCCACCGGTTGTAAATGGGTTGGCTTTACAGCTGGCAGAGATGCGGCATTTGTATCATCACGTTTCCATACTACTTTATCCTTGTCTTTGGTCTCGTCTTTGCGATCCCAATCCCAGCCCACGTCATGATGATGATGGTGATCATGATGATCGGGTGCGGGGAACCATTCAGAGATGACCACTGGCTTCCAGATTTTTTTCCAGCCGGGTACCCAAATCTCTTTCCATCCCGGTATCCAAATTTGCTTCCAGGCTTCTTTCCATTCCTGCAAATGGATTTTGAAATTAATAAATTGTATAATTTTCTTTATGAACTTTTAGTTACCAATTTATCAGTCCAGATTTCCTTTTTGCCTGGTTTCCAGTATTGCTTCCAGGCTTCCTTCCATTCCAATTTCTTCTCGGGCACCCAGATTTGCTTCTTGGCTGGCTTCCAGATCTTTTTCCAATGAGATTTCCATACAACTTTCTAAAAACCACAACCAAATTAGTAAGAGAATAAAAAAAAAAGAAGTGGAAAATAATATTTTTACCTTCTTCCAAAGATCATGGCTGGTATATTCCCAGCCTTCATGATCCTTGCCCAAATATTTCTCACCGGGAATGCCAACCTAAGAAAAGGAAATGGATTTAGATTTTATGACATAAGCAGAAGTTGGCCAATTGGTTTTTACCTTGACCAATTCTGGTGTCCAATATTGTTTCCAATCAGGAACTTGAATTTCCTTCCAGGCGGGCACTAAAATTTCCTTCCAGTGAGGAACCTAATAAAAGATAAGCAAATAAGATAAAGATCTTTAAGATTAATTTGAAACCTACCCAAATTTGTTTCCAGGCAGGCACTTGAATCTCCTTCCAGCCGGGAACCTTTACCCAATGTGGCTTATAGATCTGATATTAGAAATGGAAATTACTTTTTTTTTTTTATCATTTTTTCTTTCCGTTATTTCACCTTCTTCCATGAGGGATTCCATATTTGCTTTTTAGCCGGATTCCAGATCTTCTTCCATCCTTCCTTCCAGGTGACCTTTTTCTTCCAATAGCCCGGATCATGATGCTCATGGTGTTCATGATGTTCATGTATATGATGCTCATGGATCTCATGCTCGCTGAGACCAAAATCGATCCGTTGCTGGGCAACACTTTTGCTGCTCACTTGTGAGTCGGCGGCCTGTTGATCCACCACAGCTTTGGCTTGAATGCCAGCGATGGCCACAGAGAGCGCACCGAGCAGACCCAACTAAATCACACACAGAGAAAGAGAGAGAGAGAGAGAAAGGGAGATGGATGAAAAACAAAAGACTTAGGCAACAAACTCTATAACATTTTGGCAAAAAAAAGTTTAATTCATCACAATTATTTAAATTTATATTCTTTATTCCCCAAAAATAATAAGATAAAACTGGTTTTTTGACTTAAATTCAAGTGGGTCAGTGATTCGTCGGCGTCTCGGATTTGAACCTGATTTTGAGTTTTGCATTACAAAAGTAAGAGTGAAATATTGCATAATATTTGTTGTTTTTATAAATGTTTATGACAGATCAACTTTTTTCCTTTGTAGGTTTTTGTTTTCTTTTTTTATTATTTCTTTTTTGGACTGAAATAAGGCCTGACCTGGGTCAAGAGGCGAAGCCAGGCTAATGACAAATGTTAGCGGTTGACTAAGGGCATGGCTATGGATGGGCATGGGCATGGCAAATGTTTTATTATGCAAATTATCTTTATTTGGAGAATATGACAAGGTCAAAACTAATTTGGTTTTCGGATTTCACAAATACATACAATATATATAAGCAAATATATATATATAGTCAAAATCCCCCCACTCATTCCCAAATCAGTACTGTCAATCGATTATGAAATAAAGAAATTAGCGCAAAAGAAAAAAAAAAAAACAAAATTATCTCATCGCTTGCATGGATTAAGTGCTAATTGTAAACTGATCGCTACAGTTTCCGTGGGTTGGCCCCTTGGTTCAGATAGTTAGTGAAAGCCAAAGTGACTGGCTTTGAAGTTGGATCATCGATCGTGAGGGAAAAGAGTGAAAAATGCCAATAAATGCATTGCATTTCATGGACAGGCGCTAATGAAGAGATCGCGTCGTCACATATTTAGGGCCAATAATAGTTGGGGAACAGAGTTAAAGATAGGCATAAGACAAAAAAAAAATTACTAAAACAATATAATGGAAAATCTATGGAACGTGATGTTGACAAAAGTCTGGAAAGTGTTTGCTAAATGAAAAATGAAAATCATTTTGTAGTTGTTGAGGTTTTTTCTTTCATCAAATGAAAGTGAGTTGACAAAATGAATTATAATTGTTTCCTTTGTATGTACTGAAATCAAGTGTTAAAAATTGAAAATATTGGAAATAAAATTTTGATAAAATTTATATTTTTGAGAATTTTTTTTAATGGCTTTACTCGTTGTACTAGTTTGCCAGTAAAAGTAAAGTTAATAAAGAAAAATAGGAAGATTCCATTACATGAATTCATAGTTTGAAAAATAGTTGTATAATTTTACTGATCTTTCTATATTAAATGTATTTTTTTAAAATATATTATTTTCTTTGAATTTATTTAAAAACAATTTTTTAGTAGACTTGTTTTAATAATATACCTTAGTTTTATAATTTTCTATAGTCTTTTATAGTTTGCTTCAAATATATTATTTTCTTTACAAATATTATGAAAACGCTTTGTAATCATTCTGCACAAATTATTTAGTTAAAACAAATTAAGCCTTATATTCAAATATTAAGAGAAATATAAATAAATTTCAAAAATATTATATAATCTACTAAATAATTGATCAATTAGTTGAACATTTAGGTTAAATCAAATGATGTTGGCACCAAAGTTTTTTTTTTTTTTGTTTTTTTGCAACATTAAAGACAATTTTTATTGTCGTCTAATTTTCTTAATATGCAAATACTGATTATAGTGTAAAAATTGCACCAACTTTAACTCCATTAGTTCCACTTGGCCATGCGTAAACGCACCACCCGCATATTCCGATGTTTCTGCCACATTTCACTCTCAATATTTGTTTTTTGTTTTAGTTGTATTTTTTATTTTTTATGTTTTGTAATTACCACAAAATGCCGCTGGATCCTCATGGCTCCCGAATTCAGCTAAAGTTTGTTAAGTAAATTTGGAACCAACCAAATCGAATATTAATTATACACTATACACAATAAGAAAGAAAGGAGTTAGATCAAGTAGGGACCACTTTGGTCACTTGCGTGTAAAAGACTGTCGCTTTGAAGATTGGGGATCTACGGTTAAATATACGCAGGTGCAGCCGGCGAAATGAGAGCGAAATGTTAAACCACTCTCTCTTTCTCTATCTCTCTTTCTCTCTAGCCAGAGACCTTGAATTATGATAACGGTTTCATGTGTAAACAATAAGCCAAAGAGCTATAAAAAACAAAAAGCTTTTTGGCTTTTAAGCTTGCAAGCCGGCTTCTCTTATAGTCTCTCTCTCTCTCTGACTGACTATTATTTTTCTCTCTGCTTTGGGCATAATATTCGCATTTATCTTGCTCTTGGACGTGACTGGAGGTTGGTAGTATGGGACTTGATCCAAATGTTGTAATCGCCGCCGCTTATGGTCATAAATGTTATAAATCTTCATATAAAATAAAGCCAAGAAAATAATAAAAAAAAAGGCAAAGAAAAACATTGGCGTAATGCAAATTAATAGCACGAAATCGGGAAATCAACAAAACAAACAAAAAGAAGTAAGAAAAAATAAAGAAACAAATAAAGCCAGTCTATTGCGTGGTCAAATTTTTGGTCTGTGTTTTTTTTTTGTGTTTTGGGAATTCTTATTGTTCAATTTTATAGTCGAAGGTCGTCACGTTTCATATTGCTAATTAGATAGTTTTAATGTAATTTGTAAGCCAATGATGGCGCCCCCAAAATATCGGTTAAGGGCAATCCTCATTATATTTTATTTTTATAGTTGTAATGCAGTTTGGCAGCTGGCCTGGGGCATGTGGCAAGACTTGGCTTAAAATCAATTATTATCAATTGCATTTCACCTGATATTATGGTTTAGTCGAACTATGATGTTTTTTCAATTTATTTCCTGCCTATTGGCCAGAAAACATGCGGAATACGAATACCGATCAAGCGTCTTTAAATGGTTTTCAAAAAAAAGAAGAAATAAATGAAATCAAGTTAATTGCATGTTGATTTATTAATTATTTTAGTTTTCTATATGTTTTATTTATTGCATTGGTTACTTTTCAATGAGCAGGGGAATGGGTTTCGTTTTCTTTTTTTTTTGCATTTCGTTTTGATCATCCAAATGCAGTTCCTGGGCATGCGTGTGGCCAGCGCCCGCTCCCAGGTCTGACTTCAATCTGGTTTGGTTCCGTTACATTGACTGAGTGGGAAGTTAAAACAAAAACAAGATAAAATACAATTCAAGTTATATAAACTGCAACAACAACAAATATCTATAGATCAAATAACTGCATACAAATATATATAGCAGAAATTATTTATATGACATCTTATTATCAGTTTTTAAACGATATTGAAAGTGTTTTATGGTCTTTGAATGGTAATTAATATACACAAGGAAGGTAAAGTATAGCATTTCGATTGGAAAAACAAGGGAAAATTTTTTCATTTAACCAAGTTTTGCCAACAGGCGATTGGCATTGTGTTATATATTCATTCCGCATTTGAACATAATAATTATTTTAAATTAAATTATCGAATTCCCTAGTTTTCAATAGACAACTGAATTTTTTTATTTAAAATCAAATAAATTAAATGGTAATAAATAAATAAATAAAATTATTATCAAACAATTAGCATATATAATAGATGGTTTTTGATTTGGCAATTTAAAAGATAATCTTTATTTTTAAAAAGTTTTACATTTAATTATTTTTAAGAAATATATTTTTACTTTCTTAAAAATAGATATATTTATCCATAAAAATATGTAAAGCTGAGAAATTATTTTTATTATATTAAAATAGAAGACTAGAATATTTTGCCTGATCAAATTTTTTTGTTCAATTTGTAAAGACGAAATTTAAACAGTGATATTTGCATAATATATATATATTTATTTGTATTTGCGTAAAAACCATATTGTAAATAAATAAATAATTAAAAACTTTCAAGCTTCTTCTATTGGACTGAGAGACAACAGATTTGCAATGTTTGATATAATTTGTAATATTATTTAGGCAATAAAGGGACAAAATTAAAGATAGCCAACTCTAAGGGTAAAGCTAGAAATAAGGTTTTGCCCTTTTTGCACTCTGTAATTTTGATTTAAGGAAGTATGATTTTCTTTTTAAACTGGAAAATGGGTGGCTCCAATTAAAATGGTCTGAACAGTTGCAAGACCATAAAAGGCCACTAACCATCTAGTTAATAGTGCGTAAGTTGGTTAGTTTTTATTTTTTATTTTTGTCAATGCGGGCAAAGCGGTTCAGGCAACTCTCTGGCAATAGGCATAGGCATAAAATGCAGCATTTGCTTATTTTGGGTGGACAAACAGGAAGCAAATAATGTCAATCGGAAGTAAAAGGAAGGCTTTTGACTGGGCATTCAGTATTAACTTGCACATAAACAAAAAGGTGCCAGTTCATTGGCATATGTTATGGTGTACCCTCCCCCTGTCATTGATGTAGACGCCCACACACACACACACACACACATACATTTAAAGTGATTTGCCAATCTATTTTATTCAATCTTTTTGGCCATAGACAGGAAATGCATGCAAAATGATTTTGCTCTAATTTTCGTGCCGGAACCGAATTGCACATACCAAAAAAGAAAAAAAACCTCGATAAGTAAATATATAGCATGTGCGTTCCCTTAACACTTAACACATTGACTGATTACTGCCAACGATACGGCTAAGATAAATAATCAAAATGAAATAAAGTGGCCAAATCGCCCATACACGATTTAAGGCAACAACAAAAAAAAAAAAAACAAAAGTAAAAGTGGTTTAACTGCCGTCATAACTGCAGACAAAAAAAAAAACAACAAAACTTTTTGAAATAGATTGAAGGAGTTTGTAGCAAAGTTTTTGACTTTGAAGGAAGCCATGTCTATGGCCAAAAGTGGGCAAATAAAACAAAACGGCCAAACGCATGGCCATGGGCGACAACTGCAACTACAACAATTGCAACAACAACAACTTGGTCTAGTCCATTTTGGCTGATGTTGTTACGCATTTCATTTGAGAGAGATAGATAGAGATAGACCAGTCCAAATCCAGTTTATTCACTCGTTTTCTTCCTGTAGCCTGCGTTTTATTTATCTTTTCATTTTTTCTTTATTTTTATGAATATTAATATGGGATTATAAAGCTGAATTTCCTTATTTTAAGGGAGATAGTGTAAATTAACGACCAATGGGAAAATATTTAAAATTTATATAACAATTATGATTTTAGTGTTTTAGTGTAGGGTAAATATTAAAAAGATAATAATTTATTTTTAAAAAGATAAATATTAAATTTTTATTTATTTTATAATTTTAATTGCTATATATAAAAAAAAACCGTTAAGCTAGCTTCGGTCTTAAAAAATAATTTTACTTCAGATAATTAGTTAAAATTAATGTTTACATATTTTTTAATAATGCTTTTCCTGTAATTTCTTTAACTTTTTAACCTTTTGTTAACCTTTTTCTTTTAATTTTCAAATACCGATTGCTAATTTCGGTTATTAAACCCCAAACTTCTTCAATGTCACATCTCTATGGTAGCAATTTGCTGCAGCGGCAGCTTGACCTCTTTTTCTTGTTGCAACAAAATTGCCGACAAAACAAAAGACTTGAGACACGAACTTGCCATACACATTGAAAGACCCAAAAACTGCATGAATTATGTCTTTATTATGGCCCAAGCAGCCATGTCGACTCACAATTCGATGTCAGGCTGATTTGCATATAACATGACTTGTATGCAAGTGAGTGATGTCAGTTTAGTTACCATTTTTAATTTGATAATCATTTTGTTGGTTACTTATAGACACAAAGGCGCCAAGGAAATGCCATTAACTGTCAGGAAATCTGATGCATTGGGGCCCTAACTGACCCCACGGCGATAATCTTTCATCTGTTACGAATCTTTGATCTGTTGCCAATTTGTTGTTTTGTATGTAGATACTGTTGTATCACAAGTGTGAATTTGACTAACATCATGGCTAAGTTGGTTCAGTCGGTCAGTTAGCTTGCCAATTGACTTGAACATGCAAAATGAAATGCAACGCTTATTGCATAATTATACACACACACACACACTTTGACACGCACACACTGTGCCACTCACTTATGATGACTTTAGCTTGGCTTTCTTTGTTTCTTTCTTTCACCTTCCTCTCTATTCCAACATTCAATGTGAATGCAGTTTCATTTCATTGGAAAATTGGAAGTTGCATAAAAGTGCCGATTGCATTAGCTAAGCCCTGCTTAATTGTCTTTTAACCTTAGTATATTAGTCAACTGGAATTTTGTATATATATATATATATATATATATATATACATATATATATCTTGTTTAAGCAGAGGGTTTTTCATTTCCCATTTAAAAGCTTTAAGCTCAATTTCCATTGCAATACTATCTCCATTAAATGGAGCTGTTTTTTTGGAGCAACTTTGTTGATTGATATTCCCTGCATACTTGTAGGCGGAAATATTTATTTTAATTCACATTTAAAAGTGTGGTGAAAAATTACGTTAAACAATTAACCTTGAACTTGTGAGAAATTACAAGAATAATAATGAATCAAATCTTAAATGTTAGAAGAATTAGTTTTTAGATTTTACTTACATAAAAAGAATTTTTTTTGTTTTAATTTGTGAACATTTTATTTGCATTTGAAAATGCTTATTATATATAAAGGGAAGGGATACTTACAATTAATTAACAATTAATTAATATAAAGATAGTAATATATACGAGTATATCCTGCTCAAAGATTTTGAGCGCTATTATTTTAGTTATCTTTGAGCCGCTGAGATAAATGTCAGTGAATTAGGTTACATAATTTCCAATTACTGGAATTTTGAGATTTTTTTCTCCAGGGAGTAGATAGCATTATTGGCTTGAACTACTCGCATTTTGTTGGAAAGACAATTACCTGCTATCCCTTAAATCTGCATACATATTTCCAAATTGGAGCCAAAATAACCTTGTAAACTTTGACTTTGTTGTCCAAAGATAAATTAAAGAGATTTTAAATTTTATTCAATATGACAACAAATTTTACATGGTATTCCCCATGAGGTTTAGTTTTAGATAGCTCTGCGTCTGTTAAAACATTTTATATAAAATATAAAAAATTTCTGTAGATTCTAAGATCAGACAACTACTACTACATTTACTCTTATTTCTATGAAAAAAATTAATATATTAAAATAACAAAATTTAACTATGTATTATTAAAGGGCACAAATTGTCGGGACTATATTTAAAATTTTAATTTCACAAATATTTTTACTTCTGCAATCCCAAACAAATTGCTTATATGTTTCATAAAATAACTTTATAATAATTAAGCTAATCGAAAATGGTATTCCCAACAAAAGCAACTTTAGTTTTGGTCATCAAGGAATAACTTTATTTCTGGTAATCAATTACTCTTTTTAATATGGTCATGCCGTCTGAATTTTAATACATTTTTTTTTTTGCAAATTTTTCATACCCGAACTCATCATCATTTTGCATAAATTACCAATGTAATTTATCTTATTTCATCCCCTTTTCCAATTATTTGATGATTTGCATAACACTTGAAGACAAAACTAAATTAATAAATTTTTTCTTCGTTTTTATTTATATTGCAAAATCAAATTACAACATTTAAATATGAAGAGTGAAAAACAACAATAAAAACAATTATGAGACCACGGTATAAATTGAAGTAGATGGTTAATTTTTATTATTATTAAAAGCAACGCCTGATGCTAAATATGATTTTTGCACTTACTTATAAATACAATTGGATGGCAGCCATAAGTAAAGAAAGAGATGGCAAACAATAAAAGAGAAACAAAAGTGGCAAACAATTGCGTTTCGCCCCAAACAACAATTGTGCATTGTCTCAGAGACTCCTGCATAACAGAAATTGCAACATGGAAAAATGAAAAAAAAAAAAATTATTGAAGATATTTCAGTGGGTTACGGGCTATGCGGGGGTGGGTAACGAGAAATAGTTAGTCAAACGTTTAAACGATAAACGGAGAAATACAAATACAAATACATGCTAAATACAGCTGACAGAGAGCTTCATATTGAGATATATATAGTATATATGTATATAGATTGGTCACTTAGCGTATCTGTCGGACAGAACTGCAACTCAAATTGCAACTAAAAGGAAGTCATAAACTGCAATTGCAGTTGCAGCGAGGCCATAAATACCTCACACAACTAGAAAGAGAGAGAGAGAGAGAGAAATAAATAGAGAGAGAAACAGGGAGAGAAAGACAGAGAAAGATAGAGAGAAAGAGTCAGCAAAATGTTTGACAATCAATTCATTTGCATATAATGAATGGAATTGTAAAGTTGAGAGAGCGTGGACTACCACCTGCTTTATATAGGGGCGTGGCAACAGGTGGAACAAATAGGCCAAAACAGAAATTTTATGGCATAATTTATTTACTATTTGAGTCGACAGTTTGCTGAATTGAATTAGTCACGTTAGTTAAAAATAAAATCAAAAATTGTAGTGTAAATGAAAAATTTGAATTTTATGCTTAACCTAAACAGTTTGGATTATGGCTATTAAAAGTTTATTTATTGATTAATGATCCAATTAGATGGTTTATGTCAGGGTCGTGGATATGGTCTTAAAAGAGGATGAATAGATATTACACTCACGCTTTTGTTTTTTTGCAAAAATATTGCAAATTGTCTCTGGCTAACCATAATTTATATATTTAAACTATTTTTTTTGTTCGTTTTATTCATTTATTATGTCTACTGTTAGTTGTGAGTAATAGAAATTTATAATATTGATGTTTTTAGAACTTCCGGCTCAAAGTCGAAAATTAATGCGGAATATATTCGTCTGAGATATATTAATAAATAAGGAAGGTTCTGTTATTTTGGTTATTTATTGAATGGCTTTTATATTTGCAGTCAAAATTATTTTCTTTTCTACAAATCCAAATGACTATAATTTATAAAGTCATTTAATTTTAAAACATCATTACCAATAGCTTTAAAATTGATTTAAAATTGCTTTTATATTTAAAGTCAATCTTATAAATAAATATTTAAATTAAAATAATGAAACGAAACCAAATGACTTTCTTCTTAGAGATAAAAATTTAGCATCGGTTGACATTCCCAATTCGTTCCAGTATTTGTCATTAGAATGCATATATTTTTTAATTTTTTTTTTGTTAATTATTTCTATTATTTAATTTATTATTGATGTATTAGTTTTCAACACTCTTCATTCAAATTATGTAAAATTGTTGCTTTTGTCTGTTTCCATTTCATCGCCTTTTTTGTGTGATAAACAAGTTCGTTGCTCGAGTCTTTTGTTTTTGTATTGTGATCGAAATAGTGATCATATATATGTATGTATGCATGCATGTATATATATTTATATATATACTCAGTTATTAATAGGCCAGATACAAGCGCGTTGACAAACGCAATCATGGTTATTGCTATCGACATTGCCGCCTTTTAATCATGTTTTATGATTTTTCTGGCCAAGTACTTGAAAAACAATTTGTCAACATCTTTGCTAACAATATTTCGTATTGCTTTTTAGCAAAGTCATGGCTTTTATTTGTTACTTAATTTCCCATTTTTTTCCTTTTTTTCTTTTTTTATTTTTTGCTGCTGCTTCTTTTACTGGTGCTGCTGTCTTTAATCAACATGCGTTTGACAGCGACCTTGCAACGAAGCTGGGACGCAATGCGAGATGCTTACCTAATTGGGCAAATGCAAAGACAAACGGCAAAAGACACAAGGCACAAGAGGGCTTTGCTCTGCTCCAGTTCTCTTAATTTACTTTCATTTGACCCACATATATGTATGTATATGACAAGGCGACAAGATGAACGACAAACACTTGGCATCACCTGGGGCGTGCAATAACCTCTCCTCGTCATCATCAAACAGACCAAAAGTTGGTGTAGTTGCAGTTTCACGCTTGGCAGACATCATCACCCAAAACCCAAACCCAAAACCAACATCAATACCAACAAAGACTTGCGGTTTTTAATACCCTCTAAATGTAATTTAAATGTGATATAGAAAAAGCCAAAGCAGAATTTATGTGAAAGAAAGATTTTATGATTCTATAATTAGTATGAATTATAAAATAAATATATATCTTTGTAGATCATTTAATTAAGGTATTTTATATTTAAAATCTATTTTAGAACTCAATGTTCACAGATCTTTAGAATAATCTTTTCTGATATTATTTCTTATTATTTGAATAAATTAATTTTTATTTAGTTGTTTGTAGATCTTTAAAATGTTCTTTTCTGATTATTTTGTAGATCTTTAGCCTCTATTTTATATTTAAACTGTTGATTGCAAACTCTTTTTTTTAGTATTTTTAAGATTTAAAACCTATTTAAATTTAGTCATAAAAAACGTAAATTAAAATTATATAATTTTCAGATGGTCTTAACTTAACTTAAAAAGTAGGGTATCAAATTAGTCTACACTTTCAGTTATCACTTGAAATGTTTTGTCTTGAACCTGAAGCTGAGCGAAAAACATAAATAAATAAATAAATATTTCGTTGCATTGTTGCTATTATTATTATTATTACTGACTAGATAAACAAAAGATTTATTACAACAAAAAAAAACATTTCTTTCTCGCTTTTTTTTTCTTCTTTTTGTTTAACAAAATTTATTTTTATTACATTTTTCAATTCAATTTGTTGTGTGGCTTGGTTCGTTTTGTCTTTAATGTGGTATGTGTATGGGGGGGGGGGATAGACTTGTGCAATGTTGCTATTGTTGTTGTTGTTGTTGCTGCAATAATTAAAACAGCAACAACAACAATTATGTGCTCCAGCCAAATGCGTATGCGTTAAGTTGCTTAGCAGCGGCGGTGGCGGCGGCATCTTCTCTTATTTTAAATTTAAGTTTCGCCTGACACTTGCCAGTTATGTAAAAAGAAAAATAATAAAAAAAATAAAACCAAATCTTGTTAAATCAATTGTTCATACACTTGCGATGTCATTTAACGATTAGCCATCGAGTGGACAAAATTTCAATGGTTTTCTACTACAACTCATGTCCAATTATAACACAAAGAAGAAAAAAAAAACAATATAGGGAATAACCAAAGTGTTGAAATGTATGCAGATTGAACGATGTTTCTATACTCTTAAAGTAATAAGCAATACTTCCTACTTTTTATTGCCAACATGTCCCCAAAAGTGAATACTCGCTCAAATGAAGGGTACATTAAAATTTGTAATTTACTGTAGAAAAATAACAAGCAAACAATTAAAAAAAAAAATTTTTAAATAAAAAGAATTGCCTTACAATGTATATTTTTAGCTTTTTTTTCAGCTATGAAAATTGATTTCAAAATGCTCATATTATTGTTATCTAAAGTAGTTTGAGTTAAGGCCTTGAACGGAGGTTTGTTTCTTTGTGAGCATGTCATTGACTTGATTGGGTTGTTTTCTCATACGATGATTCGTGAGGCTTTGACATTAGATCCAACAGCTCAATTAATGCATCATTAGAAAATAAGTTTAAAACTAATGAATCAATAATTTATGTTGACAAGAAAAAACAGGATTAGAATGTATTTAGAAATATAAAGAAAACATTTACACATATGTCTATATTTAATTTATGAAAATTTATTTAATTTATTTATGAAAATATAAATTAAATATCTTAAAGAAAAGTGTTCAACTGTGGAGATACAGGTAATAAAGACAAATATATTTTCTATAACTGATAACAAAGATATTTTTGAATTTTGAATTGATTAAAAATAAGAAATTTATATTGTTATATATATTCTGTATATAATGAGCCAAGGCCTTTTAGAATCCTAAATTTATTTAAAAAAAAGTAGATTGATATATATTAACTATTTCATATTTAAGTAATGTAAGTTATATATATTTAGTTTAGAGAGTCAGTTTAGTTAATGTGGACTATATAATTTCTCCCTTTCGTTTTCCATTAAAAATCATTTCTTTAAAATCTCTTCTATAGATCAACCATATTTCCTTTTTAGGATCCATTTAAAATTGTTAATTATACCAATAAATCAGCGATTTTTACTTGCCCATCAAGCAAAAGGTTATTTCCTTTTTAAGCGGCCACGCCCCTAAGCCAAAATTGACTACCAAATTACAAAAAAAAAGGAGAAAACACAAAAGGAAAACCGCCATCAACATCATTAACAACAAAATTTCCTAGTGCAATGTTTGCTTGAACTCGAACTTTTGAATTTTCTTTGCTTCTTTTATGCCGTGTTATTTTTCTTTTTTTTTTTTTTTTTTTTTTTTTTTGGCGGCAAGTTACCTAATCAGTTGCCACCAGCGGCAATTGCAACTGCAACAATTGCCTTCCTCTGCTAACCTTATGCGGGTTTCTATGTTTTCTTTTTGGCACACAAACACAGAGTCAGTCGTCTGGTTGAAGTCAATTAAAGCAACATGTTGCAGCAACTTTTGGGGCAAGCGACCGACTGACTTGCATAGATATACTATAGATACGTGTAGACATGATCATGCCTCCCTTGAGATGGTAGGGGGTGGGGGGGTGGTATGCCTGACAGCATTTGGCGGCTGCATTCAACTTCAACTTGGCAACAGGAAGTGGAATTGTTATTGTTGCTGCTTATCTGGCTGGAAGATGCTAGTGCTTCCTTGAGATTTATTTGGCATATAGAAACGTCATCATCGGATGCAAGTTGTTGTTGTTGTTATTGTTTGACTTTGGCTCTTGGCCTCATCTGTAAATGATGCTCCAAACTGCAAATGGTAAAAAGACAAAAAAAAAAAAAAAACAAAAAAATCATAGCCAATTGAATCTCTGTAATGTTGTTGAGGTCTTTTTTTTTATTTTTTTTGTATTAAGTTAGGCTCCAAATTATCTAACTTCCGCATGTCATGAAGCAGATGATGACGATGCTGCCACTGCTGGGATCTTTATGA
Organism: Drosophila emarginata; assembly: GCA_037075365.1. Classification (NCBI taxonomy): domain Eukaryota; kingdom Metazoa; phylum Arthropoda; class Insecta; order Diptera; family Drosophilidae; genus Drosophila; species Drosophila emarginata. Next base: position 4,434,521 of record JBAMCD010000260.1, on the reverse strand, counting down.
GTTGCATCTTCTTCGCTGTGTGTATATGTGTGTGTGTGTGTGTGCGTTGCACAATCACAGCCAATGAATAAAAAGTAAAAGGATTTTAAACTTTTTTGATAGCCATAATTAAAAGATGTTTATAGATCTTTTTTTTTTTTAATGATTTTTATTTCTTGTTTTGTTTTTCTTTTACATGGAAATTTTGTTTGTTTGTTTGTTTTGTTTATTATAATTAACCGAAAATGTTTAAGTACATATACGTATATATTTACAAAGATTTAAATCAAAATTTCAATGTCATATGTATCTTTTTTTTTTTCTTTCATTCATAACTTAAAGACAAAAACGCGCGCATGACTAATTTGTACACTTGAAACAATGAGAAAGAGAGGGAGAGAGAGCGAAAGATGGGGAAATACAGATATTGGATGAGAAGTATAGAAAAGGAAGAAGAGGATCTGGTATGGTAAAATGTCTTATATATGTATGTATATAATGTATTAACAAATTTTGTAAATGAGGGATTACCGAGGGGTCAGTTATCAGTTATCAGTGCTGCCGCTTAGATTGCGGCTTTAATAAAAATGGTTTAAGGAAAGGAAAATGGGGGGGGGGGAAAGGAAAAACCCTTTCATTTAATAACAACAAGAAAAAAATACCATACATACAGCAAACCCCAGCCCCCTTTTATACACCCACTTTTTTTTTTGTTTCTTACTTAATCCCAGCCATGGCCATGGCCATGATCATGGCTAATTGGTACCCAAACCTTTTCCCATACTGGCTTCCACACCTTTTTCCATTCCTGTACCTTAACTTCCTTCCAAACGGGCACATTTACCGATTGCCATTCATCCTTCCAGGCCTGTCGCTTCTCATTGGCCCAAACTTGTTTCTTTTCGGTGCGCCAAATTTGTACCTTCTCTTCGATCCAAGTTTCACGTTTTTCTTTAATCCAAATTTGTTTCTTTACTGGCTTCCATACCTGAATCCATTCATCTTTCCATTCCAATTTCTTATCTTGTTTCCATTCTTGTACCTAAAATGAGAATGGAAAATATATTTTCTTAGTTAACTGAAATTTGGATATTATTTTTCTTTTCTTTTTTTTCACCTTTTCAGTGCGCCATTCTTGTTTCTTTTCAGTACGCCATTCTTGTTTCTTTTCGGTACGCCATTCCTGTTTCTTTTCTGTACGCCAAATCTTCTTCCATACGGGTTTCCATACCAGTTTTTTCCGCCACAGATCATGACTGGTGTATTCCCAACCTTCATGATCCTTGCCCAAGAATTTCTCACCGGGTATACCCATTTTTACCCATTGTGGTTCAAACATTTGTTTCCAATCAGCCACCTAAACAATTATATTATTAATAAACTTTAACAATTTAAGGTAATTGCTATTTAAAATTTACCTGAACTTCTTTCCACACAGGCACTTGTATTTCCTTCCAGAAGGGAACTTGCACTTCCTTCCATACTGGCACTTGGATTTCCTTCCAAACGGCCACCTTTGTGGGCACCCAAATTGGTTTTGTTATCTTTTTCCATTCGGCTACTTTAACTTCTTTCCAGGCAGGAACTTCACGTTCTTCAATTTTAGGTTTCTTGATGATCTTCCAATCGGGAACCTTTTCCTCTTTCCATACAGGAACCTAATCAATTGATTATGATATTTATAATATTGTTTCATTTTTTTTTCTTTTTTTTTTGTGATTTACCTTAACCTCCTTCCAAATGGGCACTTGAACCTTTTTCCATTTGGTTTCCCACGCTTCTTTTTTAACAGTTTTCCATACTTGTACCCAGTCTTCCTTCCAGGTGAGTTTCTTCTTCCACACACCTTCAGGAGGATGGGCAACGGTTAAGCTTATGAAAAGCGCACAGCTGGCGCTAAGTAGCTATGAGAAAAGATAATTAAAATTATAATTTTCTTTCTTTTATATTATTTAATTAATTATTTGAATTTTTTTTGGTATTTTCTTTCATTTTATTTATTACACTTTTGTCACATTTTAAACACTTTCACTTCTTTTTTTGCCAGGACACTGCACTCTTTTTTTATTTAAATATTTTATTGTATATATACATATAATTTTCTTAATTATTTATTTTTTTTTTTGGTACACTAACCAACAATTTAAGGGATCTCATGTTTGGAATCCCTGATACCACCACTGGCGCGTCACAAACAAAAGAGAGCTGGATCTGTGCCTCCGCTGAGGTCTTCTATCAACACTATTCGCATTTCCCTACATGCACATCTATTTATATTTTGAATCGGAGTCTCCCATACCAAAAAAAAAAATAACAAAAAAAACAAAAACAAAACAACTCCAGCAGTTGGCGTCAAAGCTGGCCGAGCAGCAGCAGCAGCACCAGCAACCAACAATTTGGTTAAAAAAAAAAACAAAACTATAACCAAAACCTCTCTCAGAGCTTCAACTTGGAGTAAGCTCTTCGTTTCCATATTCCATGTGCAAAATGCACGCAATTCAACTGCGACGCTAAAGTAAGCTTCAACGTCAACGTCGCTGTCGACAGCTCTGCCACTGAAAGCGAAAAACCGCACAGAGAGTGAGAGTAAAAAGCAAAAGTAGCTCTGCCTCTGCCTCAGCCTCAGCCACTGCCTCTCTGTCTTCAGCTCCAACTTTGGTTTCGTCTGACGACCGGACCCGACCCCAACAATCTGACTGATGAATTGGATGTGGATTTTTTTCTTTTTTTTTTCTGATGACTGCGCGGATTTTCCCAAGGTAACCAAAAAAGAAAAAAAAAACGTATTTGGTCTGCTCTTGGGCTCAAGTGTATTGGCAGTTGACTTTGGTCTAAACAATTACCACATACCACACATATCAGCAACTGCATCTTCAGTTAGCAATTTAGAGGCCCAGAGCTAGAATGTCTCTCAGTTGTCTATATAATTATGTTGTTAATAATGAGGACTGCGACAAGTGTTACTCCAAACACTGACCACACTGACAGAAATAATTGATGAATGACTATAATTTGTGGCATAAAGGTATGAGAAGTGAAGTGAAGTAATTGTGTCATAAGATGACCTACATTTATATGTGGTAATACTTTAACAGTTAGAAGTTAAAACTTAAGAAATAATTGGATCTAGAGTCTATAGTCTATCTATTTGTAGTTCTTTCTATCCAATCTGATTCATTAGAAAACTTTTGTATTCGCCCGGCCTTGTTTCGGATAATACTGATTTTACTGTATGTTTTTTTATAGGATTTCCTTTATATTTTCATATTTTTTTTTAATATAATATAATTGGAGTCACTCGGCGAATATATAAGTACAGTACTTAATTAAGATTAAGGGATTAAATAATCAGATTAATTAAAAACTGGTTTTTTTATTGTTAATTATTGACATTAAAAAATGTATATATTTTGAACCTTAAAAAGAATTTTAAGTTCATTTTACTTGCTTTACAATAAATCGACTATAATTAAATTTATAACTTTGTTCCCAAAAATTATTTTATTTTAACATTTTTATTATAAAAGATCAGTTATTAAAACTGTTTTTTGAATTTAAAAATAAATCTAGATAATTGGAGGTCATATCAATTATAATCCACATAATTGGATATATTTTTATGTATTTTATTTTTAGAAAAGCTAAATTAAAGTTGGGAACTGATAACTATCAGTGATAATTATCAGATCGATTTACGATCTCGTATACAATGATCAATCAAACTTAAAAAATTATAAAAATTTTTTATTCTTCATTCTTTTTTAAGATACTTAAAATGTTGATAAAAGTAAAGTTTGTCAGATCAGATCTGGTTTTAAAAATTTATTAATATAGAGCTGCCAGATCTTAAAGTGATGCCTACACAATCATGATTTTGAGCCAAATAATAAATTTTAAAATATACTGAGGAACTCTAAAATAATTTCTCTGAGTAGGGAATTTTCTTATGCAATTATTTGAACATTTTAAAAACATTTTACTACTCTGCTTTCTTTTTATCTAATATTTCTAATTATTTCCTTTTTTCAACTTAAGCAATTTAAGTATTTTTGTTCAGTGTTAGTCACGTTTAACATCAGTTCAATTCGTAAGGTCAATTGCTGTGGGCGTCTATTGGGGGCTGCTGCTGCTCCTCCTCAAGTAGTGCGCACACATACTTAATACCTACTAAGTAGTCTTAAGCTATATGTAAATTGTTTATACGTGTCCGCGTTTTATATGGTCATGATTAACCATGTCGAGCAAGTGAACTTGAGTGACAAACAATTAGCACAGTTCATTTGGCGAAATAAAAAAATGTTGGCCAAAATGCGAGAGACAAAACGAAATGCCGACAAAACGGCAACAACAAATGGCAAAAAGAAGAGGGGGGTGAAGAAAAAAAACAGGCATTTGGCTAAAACAAAATACAAATTGCCATTTATAGACGGGATGACCTCCGCAACGGGACACAGCATGAAGGTGTTTTAAGTCCCAGCACCAGCTGATCCGCATCAGTGATTCCCAGGGGGTCAACAACTAGATTTTTGGTTAGTTTAATTTTCTTTTATTTTAGCATGGTAATAAGGCGAACGATCTTTTATGAATACACAAATATTAGTCATTAGAGTTATCTTTTTATATTTAGTTTTTTTTTTTTTGATAAATGCGGCAAGACCAAGAGCAAACTAAAACTTTTAAGCAACTGTTTAAGCAATTAACACTCTTTTTTTTTGGTGGTCTCTCTTGATTTGCCGCATACCAGGCACACAACTGACCCTTAACGGACCTCAGGTACACTAGCTGCGTATTTGTGTGTGTTGTGTGTGTGTGTGTGTGTCGGTAATATGCAAAGTAACCACCAACAAAAATTGAAAATGACAGTGTCCACACACAGTGAGCTAAAACCACATGGTTTAGTTATTACATCACAAGGCAAAAAACTTGAGAAAGGAGAAGCAAAAAGAAAAGACGTCGAAAATTTGCAGTTGCAATGGCAAAACGGCCTTCAATGCAAAAAGCAAAAAGAAAAAAAGAAAAAAAAAACATGTGCTGAAATGCTGTAAAGACTTTAGAGATGCCCTACAGCAGGTGGGGCTAATAAATTTAAATGTGAAGTAAGAAACAAGAGTCTATCATTTCCTTATATAAACTTGACTAACAGACCTGTAAAGAAAGCTATAAATTATTCCATTTGAATTCTATTATATCATACAAGTTTTACTATAATATAGTAATATATCTATATATTATATTAGTTATACAATTTCAGAAAACTAATTCTTCTTAATTTAGTTAAGTTTTTAATATAAGAAAAATTCATCTAAATATTTATAACAAAATTAGACATACAAAGATATTAAAGTATATTTTCTTAGAAAGATCTGACTTAGATAAGTTTGTTTCTTGCTACTAATCAGGAATATATATTTAGATTAATTTAAAAAATATTATCCACCTTTTGTCTTCTATTACTTGTTATAAAAAATATTGCAAAGAACATGAAAATAAACTATAGATATACAAACAATTTATACATTATTTATTTTGATTTAATAAAAATTAAATAAGATCAAAAAATAATTGTGTATAACTAAATAACGAAAGGAAAACTAAATTTATTTAAAATAATAATAAAGAAACTAATTAATACCTAACTAAATTCATTTAAATAATTTTTCATAATTAACTAAAAGGCAGCCCAAAGCCTCAGGTGCTGTGGCTGTCTCTTCCATTTAGCCTTGTATTAATCATTAAGTTTACAGTAGAAAATAACAACATTAATAATATATAACTTATTTTACTTTTCAAATATTATATTCTGCCTGTTTCCTACTGTTAAAAGTCTCTAATGTACCCATTTTAACTGCGTTAAATTAGAGTATACAAAGAAAAGAAGCGAAGAGCAGAGGCAAGTTAAGGAGACACAACGACTTGTTAAACCAATTTATAAAAAAAGCCAAGAAAGAAACCAAAAAATAAAGAAAAAATAAATACTTTTGCTGAAATTAGGTAAAAAGACAACGAAAATGAATGAAGAATGTGCAACAGGCAGCAACAATGAAAGCCAAGCGTAACTTCAACTTGCTACGAGACTTTAACTAAGAGTCTCCGATTCAACTCCAGACAGGCGTGAGTTTGGTCTTTTTGTTCTTATTTTTTATATTTTGTGTTCAAAACGAAATTGAAATTCCTGAAACGTGCCCAAGAGATTGACAACGATGCCAATGTAAAGACTATAGACTTTATGTGTGTGTGTGTTTCTCCCCTTACTCGGGACTCGGTATCGTCTCGGTTTGTTACTGGTTTCGATTTTGGTTTGGTTTTGGTTTCATTTCATAGTTCGAGTCTTCGAAGATGTCGTCTTGTTGCTCCAGGCCAAGTCAGACAGTCCAAGCCAGACCTGTAAACACCTTTCGCTGTCGTTCGTCCCTGTTCGCTAAATTGCATAATTTACGGCATCGTTTTATTGATCTGGACATTTATTTAGGTTATGCATTGCTTTATATATATGTACATACATATATACAATATGTATAGATGACTGACGGGTTTCTTTTTAGCGTGTGAAATTGTTGTTGTAGCCAAAGAAAATGTTTAAAAGGATAGTTAAAATATCACTCGATATACATATATCAAAATGGAAAAAAAAATAACTTAATTAAAGCATTTTGGAAAGAAAATTAGATAGCGGAAATGTATAAAGAGAAATGGAATGCAATTTAATTGAAAGTTGCATATTAAGAGATCAATTTGTCAACTAATTACATAAAATGTGATATAAAAATACAAAAAAAATATATTTCTGCAGTGAAAAAAATAAAGAAAAAGGTACATGGTAATAATATTGTAAAATAAAATACAAAAATATATACAATAATAATACAAACATTAAAGTTAATATGTATCGTAAAGAAGTGATAAAATAAAATATAAAAATAATAATTGTACATTAATATTAAGCCGAAAATATAAAAAAACATGGAAAAGTTTTTTTTTGTTTTTAAATATGGGAGATGTTTCAATAATATTATTTAGACTAAAATATTGTTTCAATAGCTTTAGCTTTGTTTGGTTAATATTTCTCATTAAATTTCTAGAACAAATATTTATACAAATTTAAAATTCACCTGGTGATATAGCACTTAAAATTAAAAATATCCATCATAATTTAGAATTATGGAAAAATATTTTAAAAATTAAAAATGCTTTATATATAATACTGATAATGTTTCAAAGAAAATTTAGAAAATAATTCTAATTTTTGGTTGCTGTAAAAATTTAGCTATGATTCGCAGTTCTCCCTATTCCTTTTTTTCTGCGTTTCTTTTACACTTGTTTTGTGAAAATATTGAAATTGTGTATTTTAACAATCACCGTGTGATTGGCATCTTTTCAATTGCATCTCTTCAATGTACACATTTCCCATAGAAGGCAACGTATACTTAATTTTATTGCGCATACGCCTCATTGCGCTCACTGTCTATGCTGTCGCAATGTTGCAATGCAAGCACTTAGGCTTAAACAATAACCCATAATACAGACATTCATTCACACATTATTAATCTTGAAGCAAGGTTTTTAATCAGGCCTAATCCAAGAGAGTAATAGACGCCCCATCATGCCAAACCACCAGAGTCCAGCAACGTCATCATCATCATTATCATCATCAGCATCATAATGTTATTCGACATCTGGCACCTGTAATAGCTGATTGCTTTCTACACCACCAAAAGTGCTCCAATTCGTTATGTGATTACTCTACACACTCAGGTGCTATCAGGTTCATGTTGGACTCAAGTGTTGACGTTAATGTCATTGTTGCCGCGTCTCTCTATGTCTTGCAGTTGACCCACATACATGGTAAATGAAATTACAAAGCTAATTGCAGTTTTAATTTAATTTTTTTTTTTTTGAAAATTGATTTCATTTGTAAAGTATTGCATCAGCATCATCAACTGACTTACAGACAATTGGGGGTAGTCTCGTGACACTAAATGCCTAAAATGAATTGCCCAAGTAGACAGAATTGAAAGTGCGTAAATGTTTTTGATGCAGATTAACCAGCAGGTGGGTCAATTAAAACAAGAAAAATACAAAAAATATAAACCTAAAAGCAATAACAGATTAAACGATGATGAGCCAAAAAAAAAAAATATATATATATATAAAAAAAAAGAAGAAGCATTACAGATCTTAATATGTTTTGCCATACAACCAAGGTCGTTCAGATTCCGAACGAAAACTGACGAGTTTAACAACATGTTGAACACAAGCAACAGGTATTAACTGTTATTTACGGCAACAGGCTGTTTGTAGTTAACAATTTTTTTTGATTATTGTTGTTGTTGCAATGTTCATTAAACAAGAAGATGCTGAATCTGACACACATACTCGCAGATAAATATATATGTATGTATATATAGACGATCACAAAAGTCGTTTTGATTATAGCAATTTGGCCATTCGTCCTTTGGTCTATAGCAACAAGTTGGACTACACTTACAGATGCAACAATCGAGAAAAAAAATAAATAAATAAAAAAGAAAACCGGCTAAATTTCGGGTACGGCTTTTATTATGCAATCTTGGAGCCAAAATGAAGCTAAGCCAAGCATTTATTCGCACAGTCAGAGGTCTTAAAACATTCCAATTTGCGTAGACTTGTTGTATATAGTGTCCAATGGCTGCCCACTCCTGTCTTGACTGCCTAGCTGCAGCTGCAGTTGACGATTTCCTCATTTATACACTAAAAGAAATAAATAGTATTTAGAGTTGCTAATCTCTTTCTTTGAGTTCGAAATATCTCCTAAACTTGTTTTCCTCCTTCATGTCCCAATAATCTTTTATCCTTTCAATTTATTAGTTGAAAATGTTAATCTTTAAATCCATCACAAATATATCTGAGCTTATGGTTAATCTTAAAAAACTTTTATAATTATATTGAAAAATTATCATATATTTTTTCTCCAATATCTAATTTTAAGTATATTAATATTTTATCTTCAAACCATTTAAAACGAATACATCACAAATATATCGGAGTTTATGGTTAATCTTAAAAGTTTTTAAATATTTATATTTAAAAGTAATTGGATATTTTTTCTCCAATATCTAATTTTAAGTATATTAATATTTTAACTTCAATCTAACAATCCACAGAACAATTTTTATTTAAGAGTAAAAAAAGAAGTTTAAATATTTTATTAAAGTTGTCAATGTCTTCCATTGTATTTCTCTCAGTGTAATCCATCCTTAGCCATAAGTAAAAATGAAGACACTGTCTATATAATATTTTATAACACTATCTGACAAATATTGCTAATTAAAACTGCTTGCCTTATACCCAAATGGCCTATCGCTTGGTCACTTTCAACATAGTGGAGTCTTTAAAGAAGTCTCCAACTTGGTTATGTGGCATCATCCTAAATCCGCCCCCAAAGGCATTATTTCTTTTTTAATAAAAAAGCGGAAATATTTCCAAAGCCATCTGCATTTTTACTTTTGTTGTTGTTGTAGTGGTAATACAATTAGATATTGCGCAATGGCAATGTCGTGGCCCGTGACTAACCCATCGATATAAGGCGAAATGGTAGTCGAAATGTTGTCTACATGGATAGTTAGGAGGAAGATGGTGGCAAAGTAGAAGAAGATGCAACCGACGCGTTGCCATTACGTCAGAGAGCAACTACTCGCCTTTCACAAGGTGTTTGTTGTCATCTTGGCATTTCTCTCAAGTAGCTAGCAACTCTGATTGAATATCTTTAGACCCTCTCACACTATATATCTCTTTCTTTATCATGGTATTTGCTCTCTACAAACTGCTTGAATAATTGCCTATGCAACAGCCTCTTTGGCACTAACCGTAAAGGAAGCAGGTGTAGTAGCAGTTGATGGCTATGGCTCATCAGCAAGATCATCATCGTCTTTATTATCATTATCATAATCATTTAAATTCATCGTCATTGTAATAAAATTTGAATCATTGGCATGCGTGCTAATGTTTTTTGCTCATTATAATACGCAAATTCATGGTGTCTTTTTTTTTATGTCTTTTATTGGTTAAACACACATGTGTGTTTGTGTGTGTGTGCTGTGTGTGTTTATTGCAACTGCATTTTGTCGCGAGCTAAATTTTTATTTTCACCTTAGATTTGCTCTGTTTCCTCTACAGTTGATTCACCTTCTTCTCCTTCGCCTTCTCCCTTTACCATTTGCGGTCTCTAGCTTTGTTTTGGGAAGTTCGAGTGGGAGTGGGTCTGTAAGCTCAACAACTATTTTTTTTTTCTTCTTTTTCTTTTCAGTTTTCCACGGCAATTAGCTCACTTTCCCATTAATGGGACTTGTCTTTATATAATAATAGAAATAGTGTGAAATTACAGTGGTGCAGGTTTCAGTGGTTTGAACTTCTATGAGGTGAAGATGTGGTATGTGATATGAATTTGAATTATATTTCAGTGGAATTTCTTTTTAAATGGTTAAAATATAAAAACTTTGATTAAAAAGGTCAAAATTTGAAGAAAAGTTTAAAAAGTGAATATATTTTGAAACCAAATTGGAGATATTTTTATTTAACTATAATAATTTTTTATATTTTTGGACTGATAATACATTTTAAATTGTAACAAATATAATATAATTAGAGTAAAGAAAAAGTGGAATAAACTTAGTTGTTATTTTATTAAAAGTTTTATCTACAAAATATATTTAAATAAATATATTTTAATAAATAAATAAATTCAGATTATAATTATAGTAAAAAGAACTACTTTATACATATACATATACATATACATAAGTATGCGTTTCAGCCATTTTCATTTTAGTTTCTATTATACTTTTTTTCTACATTGCTTTCTGTCTTCCATTGTTGTAAAATCGGCAGTAGCGTACATCTTAGAAAATTGAAAAAGTTTGAAAAGAAATGTGTAAAGAAAATTCATTACTGAAAAAATTTGATCTGGAAACAGTTCCTCTACTAGAATATTTTAATTATGAGTACTCCAAATGATTTCATGGTCCGCATAGGAAAATATGGTAAAGCAGTTGGACACAGAGAATAGAATGGAATATATATATATAGAAGATTTCCATTTTATGATTTTGCATCAGGTATGTATCTATATTCCACTTTATTTACTTTTCATATTTACCATTTCATTGTTGGCCTAGTTGCAAACCAGTTACCAAGCCTGTGTAACAAATTTGATTAAAAAATAATCAAAAATTACTTCATAATTTTTGCAGATGCAGCTATTTACTGCTTGTCAATTAGTTTTATTGAAATTTTTCACTCAATTGCAATCCTGTTTTTATTTATAATTAGGAAATGTTTAAAAAAAGCAAAGTCCATTTAGATTTTAAATTTATAAATAAACTTTAAATAAAATAATATATTTTTTATTTTCTTATTTTTACTTTATTTCCTTTGCGTTTTTTTCAGAATATCTTAAGGCTGCAATTAATTCAACCAACGATTGTTTGTCATGGGCTGTTTCATAGTTGCATTAAAAAAAATAAATAAATTATTTTTTTTAAATATGTTACTTGCTGCAATTTGTGTTTGGTATTTGGGTTTCGGGTTTTGGATTTTGTTGCTGCTCATTTGCCTTGCATTGACAAGTCGACAAGGCAAACACTGACAACCGACAAAACGACAAATGACAAGTGACAACAATGCCAACAAGGAAGTTGGAAGCGCATCTTCCACGCGCGCGCCCAATTATGACAAACAGCAACAGCAGCAACTTAACGGCAGAAACAACAACAACAACAACAACAACAGCAATAGGCAACATCTAGGGGAACGAACCTGAACATTGAGTTATGGTTTGCAACACCTGCGGGCAGAAAGAGATATTTGACTATTTTTTGACTTCGACATTGTCATTGCCGGCGGTGAAGACGCAACAACACACAATGTAACTGGAACAGCTTAGCAAAATGTGTTTATAACTTTGGTTTTAACGATGCGTTTTGGTTGCAATTCTCTCACTTGTGTGAAAATATTGTGTATACGCCCCCGCGATAATATTTTAGATAAGTATTTTGTAACTAAACTCATACAAATGTCTTAGACATTGCCGAAAATCTGGTTACAATTAATCAATAAATATATTCGCAAGGCGTATGATATAAGATACACCCAATAATGAGCGTAAATTGGCAACAATTGCAAAAAAAAAAATAAATAACAAACCAAAATGAATGGCATGGAATTTGGCGCATTGATTTTATGGTCGAACTATACAAATGTACGTGAGTTGGATGATGAGGTGAGGGCGAGGGATTGAACAACGCCCACTATTGCAAAAAATTTGCATCGTCATTGCCAAATCGAAATCCTAAATGGGTCAAACAAAGATAGAGGTAAATCAAAAACAAGAAAATGAAAATAAATACAAAAACCACAACATCATCTGCCAATGTAATAAAATAATCATTTCGTGCTTGCTACTAGTCACCGTTTTCTTTTATTTATTTTTTTTTTTTTTTAAATTTTTGCTCTCTGTTGTGATAATTATTAAATAACACCACAATTAAATGCGTTTAAAGGTGGCAAGAGAAGGGATCCATCATATATATGTTTATATATAGACGACCTTACCATCTGGCCAATTGCTTAGCCATATGAGATCAATTAATCTAAATGCCGCCGCTTTTGAAGCTGACAGATATATGACATTGAACTTCATACTTCAAAGGTTTTCAACAGATAAATTAGCCATCTAATGGTCAGATATTGATGATGTTAACTCTAGACCAAGATGGATATGAAGATAAACTATTATATGAAGATGATCTCTTGGGGGCGTCACTCACAATCATTAAAATTGAAACACACACACGAACAAAGAGCACTTTTGGATTTCTAATTTTTATATGTGGCACGACTATATATATAAAATAAAACTCGCCTTCTGTTGCATAAGCAATGTTCAACCCCATCTCCATTTCCCTCTTCAGTCATCAAGAGGTTAGGTCAGTGCGTTACTGCCACACGCAAATGGTACCTACATATGTACATATACACGATCTCGGTATTTTTCATATAATTTTTTTAATTTATTTATGCGTGTGAACCTGGAGACACTGCCACCAAAAAAAAAGTATCATAAATTAAAAAGCGAAACGTTTGCATTTCACCCGCCAAGGGAAATGTCATATGAAATATATGAACTAGCAACAAATGAAACATGACAATGTTTGTGTGCTATGAAAATCTAATAAATTCATCAAAGAAATATAGGAAATTATAAGCTGAAACTCAACCAATAAATTAATTTAATAGAAGAAAAATTAATAAAGCTCGAGATCGCCAATTGGCATTAATAAAATATTCATGTAAATTCAGACGAATAACAATATAATTTTTATGCATTATATATTATATAAATTATATACATATATTATATACATATATATAAGTACTTACTTTTTAGGGAAATTTTTGTTTATAATAACTAATGAACAATTGGACAACTATTATTTGTTAATTTGAAGCACAGTTTTTAAAATTTTTAGTACTATAGAATGTATTTTATTTTAGCATGATTTCGCCTAATATATTTCTCTTTAAAGTTTTAAATAGTGTAAACATGTTCACATGTATATTTGAAGCAAAATTTAGATTTCATTAAACTTGAATTATTTTTTAAAAATATTTTTGCGGCGAAAACTTATTATGGTGCGTCGAAAACTCTTTATGGTATGGCGAAGTTTTTGTAAATTGATCAGCTAGAGGGCGCTTGTAAGTTTTTATATAAAATTGTGTAGCATAATTTTAGACATTTGTAAGTGTAATTTAACATTCAAAAATTAAATTAAATTAAATTAAAGCTATTATTCAGTAATATGTCATAAACTATTCCATTTTAATCAGTGTATATAAAATACATGAAGATAAAAGCTGATATTTTGATATTGATAGATCAAATTGATTTAATATTAATACAATAGATAAATTATATATCCCAGAGAGGTATGAAATAAATTTATAATTGGTATTTCAGTCAGATTTAGAATTCTTTAAAATAAAATATTAAAAATTAAAATAACGGTTTGTAGTTTAAAAGGATTTAGGATTGAAGGATCAATAAAATTTACCATTTACCATGCCATACGATTTGTGACTCAATCAGAATAAGGATCAATGGATCAAGAAGAACAAACATTAATAGAATAATGAGAAATACACTTAATTATTTTAAAATTAATTTGTCCACTTCACGACAATTTTAAGTTTACTTTTTCTAAAGAACAACTAAGAGTAAAAGGTGCTCTCGAATAAATCGAAAATCTTAATTGATTACATGCAGAAATATTATAGTGAAAAACCTAAACTATAAAATCAATTATATATAGTTTTATAGCTGCAATCTGAAAATTCACCATTGAAAATAATCTTAGAAATACAAACCTTTTAAGTTCCAAGTTTACTTTTAAAAAATATTTAGTTCTTCTGTCCATCAATTTTTTGTTTGACATTTTATGCCCCAAATTTCGAGATTTTATTTCGTAAATTTTCCAAAATTTATTTGATTTATTTCACAATTGGATTTGTATTTATATTTTTATACAATATTTTTATATTAAATCTAGGGGAACCTAACTAATTTTATTAGATTTATGTGGGATGTGACTTTAAATGGTTTTGGGATAGGAGACAGAATAAATATAATTATTATAGAATATTAAAATTAATGATTAGTTGTCGTTGATATTGCAATAGAACTAATATTAATTCATACTTTGAATAGTTTAACTAAGTTACAACTAAATCTTCAATTCTTAGTAGCTAACTATTGAAAAGGAGGGTAGGGCTGGGGAGGGACAAAAAACGCGTCTCATCTGCAGTCGCCGCGGGGACTGTCAGTGGAAAAGTATTTTAGGCCATTAACTTATAACCTAAACTAAGTGCCAATATATTTACAGGGAAATTGGAATTTATTTTGAATTCTATTTTGATTGGGTTACTTCATATAATAACTGCTTGGAGCTCGGCCGGATGTGTAAGTGCTCATGGGTATGCCTTGTGGGCCAGGTATATGATTATTGCCACTTGATGAATGGGCTATAGATTGATTCTGTGAGCCGTATAAATGATCGACACTGGTATTGCAAATGCCATTCCCAGATGGTTCATAGTCCACATCATAGTAGATGCCACTTTGATTCTAAAAATGATAAATCATATTTTATATTTATCTTAAAATAGTTATTTGTAAGATACTTACCGCTATGCTGCCATTACTGCGACTCTTGGGTCGTGGCACTTGGAAATTTCTACCCAATAGATCAGCCCTATCCTCTTCTTCACTAGAACTGGAATTCTCCAGAGTGCGCATACCATTGGCACGTGGACCCAGGCCAAGTCTTCTAAGTCCAAACAACAAAGTTATTAGAATGAGTATAACTAAAGATTGATATTATAGAACCTACCTGGGCAATGGCACTGGCGGAGCCAAGGTAGCACTGGGATGCATTTGCATGGTACTTTGCAGGGACATCCCACCAATGGTACCCATACCCATAGCTCCCAGATTTGGATAGGCAAACATGGCCGATGAAGGTCTTGTGGGTCCAATTGGTTCCGCCTGGAAAAGAAAAAAAATTACTCCGACGCCTCAATGGAATATCATTCTCTTATTCCTTACTCCATAGTGATTTGTCTGAGCCATTACATCGGCAATCTGTGCCCAGCGCATACGATCTTCAAGGGTTACCTGGTAGCCAGCCTGCGGAAGTCCTGCTGACTTTAGTGGAGCCGTATTCATATAACCAAATACGGGTGATCCCATGGCATTCTTTTGCTCGCGTTGCCAACGTCGTGACCACATGATCAGACAAACCAAAGTCAAGACAATGATGATTACAGCTGCCACAGAGGCACCAATTGCCACACCCAGAACTTCACCATCAATCTCACACTGTGCACCATAATGACTGGAATCGCAGGCACATATTTGGGCGCCTTCATCATTGTAACTGCAAATGCCACGATTGTTGCAATAAGAATCTGGACAGGATTGGCATTCGCGACCCGCACGCTGCGGTTGATCAGCCCAGGGATCTCGCCAACCTGCCGCACATGAGCAACGGAAACTTCCCCAGGTATTCGAGCAACTGGCACTGGGATGGCAATCATTCAATTCCATAGACTGGCATTCATCTACATCATGTAGTGCGGAGACGGCTCCTTCGGGAGAGCTAACATAGAGAACAGAGTTGCCTATATTATTATTTCGACGATGGAGCACTCCCAGCAGATGTTTCTGGACATCGCTACGTAGATTGGGTCGTAGGGTTTCAACACTTTCATCCAGTTTCAAAGTAAGATTGACAAAGACGCCACTGCCACCCAATTGGGGATCACCCCGATAGATATTGTTAACCTTGGCCTCCATAAACTCATCCGAATAAGGTGTCATCGACATGGCAGAATCCAACTAAAAATAAAATTAGTATTCAATTATAAAATCTTTCCCAGACTTAATTACTTACCGCTCTTATGGATTCATAGCTCAATTGACCAAAGGGTTCACTATTCCGATCCATTAACTTAGTGTCCCAGACTATGCGATGCTCATAGATGCGATCCACACGCATGCCCAAGTGGAAAGAGATCACTCGACGACAAGGTTCACGATGCTTACGGCGAGAGTAACCTGGACAAGTCAAAACAAATGACATTCAATGGGATTTCTTTTTAGTTTAACATAATCGTTTCACTAACCTGGTCGACAATGACAACTGGAGACACCGCTATCCGTTTTACAACGTTCATGCTGAGCCTGATCACAAGTGGAGTCGTCACCCACAATGCAGGTATCAATTCTTACTGGAGGTGGAGTCGGTCGCTGGCGATAATGTGGACGAGTGGGACCAGCTTTTGTGGTGGGAGATGGAGGCGAAGGTGATTTACTCTGCTGTCCACCCTGAGGTTGAAGTTCCACAATTTCCGTTTCTGGGACTACATAACCACCACTGCTTTGTGTAACTGCACCACCACCAGGACTTCCTGTTCCTGTTGTTGCCGCACCACTACTACTAATTCCACTTCCACTTCCTGGTAATTGGGGCAAACGTGTAGCTGGTGTTGTAGCTCCTATTGGAGGATCTGTGGGATCACCAAAGAGATTGATGTAAGTACGTTTGCCATCGATCGAGACGAAGCCTTCGTCACCTGATGCCGAAACTATGATATCTGCCTGTTGACCATTTGTACCAGAGCCATAGGATCCATAAGGCTTAATATTGATTGTCTGCTGAGACCCACTGCCTTTAGGTCCTGGCCCCTGAATGGCTGATAGAGTCACGTCAAAGATTTCGCCATAGCCAGGGGGCAAGTGCTGCCTAGTAGGCTGAACAGCCGGCTGCTGAGGTACCGAAGGACGTGGCTGGGCTGGACGTGGACGGCCACCTGGTTTAAATTCAGGATCATCTAGTACTATGCCAGGGCGAGGATGGTATTGGGCAGAAGGTGGAGGAGTGGCACTAGAATTGGGCGCTTTTTCGGTTGTTGTGGTTGAGGTGGTAGTGGAAGTAGTAGTGGATGTGGTGCTAGTAGTGGTTGAGGTAGTTGTTGTTATGGTATTTGTGGGTTCATTGTAGGACGAGGACGAGGGTTTGATCTCTGGCAACTCAGTAACAGGCACTTCGCTCAAAGGTGTACTTAATATCTCACTCGAGGAGCTTATTAACGTGGTGGAACTACTTTCCAGCCCCGGCGTACGATTGGCTGTCATAAAGATAACTTCCTCCGTTGAGGGATCCAAATCTAAACTTTCAGCACTATCCATAGACATTGGCACATACGTGGAGGACATACCCATGACGGTATGGACCACTGAACTAGTCTCTATAATAGTGGTATAACCATCTTTATCACCAGAGGGTTTCGGTTTCGGTTTCGTTTTCTTCTTCGGACTGGGAGAGGATGTCGTTGGCTGAGGAGGTGGTTGCAATTCGTCTTCAACCTCACCGCCACCATTGCCAGCATCTGTATCCTGATCGGATACTTCTATATACTGAGCATTAGCATCTTCCTGCGAGAAATCAGAGTCATAAGTGGTGTCCACTGTGGGTTGCACCGCCTCCAAATCGGTTTCAATCGCTTCCGGTTCTTCTTTTGGTGGAAGAGGGGAAGGCGATGGCACTACATGTGGTGCCGGCAGAGGTTTGTACTGTGGCAGAGGTCTTCGACTGCCACCCACGCTAGTTGTGATGGGTGGTCGTGGCTTATTTCTATACCACGGCGGACGATTACTTACAAATCCTGGACGCACTGGAACAATTTGCTCAGGTATAGGAACCCCTGTAATAAAAGGCCTATCGGGACGATCAAATGGGTATGGCGGTGGACGCATTGAAGTGCCTGGCTTCTGGGCCTCATAGTCAATAGGTAAGGGCTGTACATCTGAGATTCTTGGTGGTCCTCGATTGTTAATCCTACTGGCCGATGGTCGTCTCAGAGCCTGGGTATTGGCATGGACATTAACATTGCCATTTAAGAGCTTCACAATGCCTGTGATAATGTCCTGGATATCGGGATTACCGTTTTGACGGGGACTATGTGGAGCCTGGGTTGCACTGGTCATCGTTGAGGTGGCAGTACTGCTCGGACTCGGCCTGATTGGGGACCCCGACGTACTCTGTCGCAGGTCCCCTTTCACTAAAAAAGACTCCTCTGAACTTGAAGAACTAGCCGATATGGTCGAGGATGAACTGATACTTCCTAAAGTCTTTCCAGCCCGTATACGTTGTGTGGATTCCGGTTTCTGATCATGATCTTGACTATCATAGGTTCCCGTTGGCTTGATATTATAGTGAAAATACCGTCCCGCCGATACATCTTTTTCATTATCTTCGGGAAAATGAACATCATTAAGTCCATAATGCTGATGATCTTGATTGTGATCGTGTAATATGGGCGAAGCGGATCGTTGAACACGGGCCAAAGTTTCGTTTTCATCTTGTACCGGGGAATGATTCTCGGCCAGTCTATTTATGGTATCGGCTATGGTACTTTCAATGCTCGGATGTGCCTGGCTCAATTGAATACTCGACTTGGGCGAGATCTGTGAGATACTCTCATGTTGGCCAGCTAAAAAGAAAAAAAAAAAACCAAGATATGAACAAAGATGGTAAATTAGCAGGTGAAATTCTTGAACTACTCAGGCATCAATTTCATTAATTGCATAGAGGGTAAAGAATGCCAACCTGGTGGAAACAAAAGTCTCACAAGGTTTCACTTTTCCAGGGCCCAACCCAAGCTTTGTCAGTGTCACACACAGATGCATACATATCCGAGTACACATTTGCATTTCTTAGGAAACCATCTCCATTTCCATTTCCATCTCGGTTTCAGTCCCCCATCATTTGTTTTCGATGTCAAGTTTGTCTTTTGTATTCTTTTCACTCTCTTGCATCTAATTGTATTTGCATATATTTTCAAATTGTTGGCTTACACTGACAATTGTATATATAGATATATGTCACAATTGTGAAGGCTTATTACATATCTCCCAACCATATAATAGAAACCTAGACATAAACACACACACACACACCACACACCACACATATTTAGTTGCATACTAACAATATATGTATGAATTATACCCACAATTGACTTGGCCTCGACAAACTGTAAGTAAGAATTTCATAAAATTGCCACGTCAAGCGTTGAAAAGATGCCAAAGTAAATTTGCTACAGAGATTTTCATCATTTTTATGGATATTTGCAGAATGCGAAACAACTACGAGCCATGAGAAAGTTAACCAAACAGATCAACTTATAAATTACCTCCAAGAATTTGTAATAAAGTTGGTAGAAAATCCACGTACTTGTCAAATCTGTTTAGCATTCAGTCAACGAATTACAATTTAAAAGGAATATTTCTTTCTTCTTTTATTTATCGTAGATTTTAAAGAGCTGAAGCTACCTTTTTTCTGGTAGGCAAAACTGTGACAATAACTAAAAATATTGAAAAATTTTTGGCAGATTCAGTCGTGAAAATTAAAGTTGAATGATGATGACAAATATCTTTTGATATTCGAAATGAAATAATGAAATATTTAAATGTTTTTCCAAACTACACATAATTAAAATAACGGTAACAAAGTTTTTAAATCCAATAAATATCCCAATACACATCTATTATTTTTACTAATTATTTCTTGACTATTTCATAAAAAAAAAACACATCATTAATAAATACCTAAAGGCGTGTAGCAGTAAGAGACTATTAAAATTGAAACAAAAATTTAAATAATAAAGATTTTATATTCATCTCTACATTAAAAATCCTTTATATTTATGTTAATATACATATATTTTGTATATTATATATTGTTCCCTACTTCTGTAAAGTGTTGGATGACATTTTTATATAATTTTTTATCATTTTCTTAAAATTTTACTCCTTTTCACAATATTAAATATGATTATTAACTATTTTGATTAAATAATTTGCATTTCTCTGTCTAGTTTCTAATGCATCCAAAATTTATAGCAATTATTCTGCATAAATTATCATTGTATTAATAGCTTTGTAACCGATTTTGAAGAACAATAAAATATTCTGTAATGTTCAAATGTGAGTAGCCTCCTGTTGGAGCGCCAAAATTGTTATGTACATGCTTGTACGAATCGGTGGCGGACTAAGGTGGTGTTTAAGTCGCTCTCGGAGTCAGGAATGCCTAGCGGGGCGGGACCCTCTGGAACCGTAGCTCTTTCGGTGTGGGGTGGGTTTTTGCTGGAAACCTGTCTCTACATTAACAAAAATTAAATTTAAGGATCCCTTCTGAAACTACCAGAAAATATGACTAAAAAAAATAAAGATAAAAAAAAATGGTCAAAGGAACATAATAGTAGTATAGTCAAAACAAAGCAACAAAATTGTTGAAAGCTTGGGGGGAGTTTTTAATATTAATTACAGCGAATCATGCGGAATCCAAGATGACAACGGATCCGCCCGCTCTTTACCCTACCCTACCTATGATTTTCATTGCGGATATTTAATCTGAAAATCCCTTAAACGTTTAGATCATCCGATTTTTGTATTGCCACATCACCAACAAAATTATATTAATTTCTCATGTTGATTTTCAAATAAACAAAATTCATTTAATTTCTGCAGTAAATTTCAGGCTTAAATCAACTGACATTATTTAACAAAAAAAAAAGTGGCAGTTTGCTTGAACTTAAAATTAATGTTATATTAAGAATAATAGCTCATGGCATTAGGAAGATAAAAAGAATATAATTACTGAATTAATAGATATACATTTATACATTTTTAGTTTTAAACATTTTTGTTTTTTCTTTTTTTTTGTTTGAATTATTTCTTGTGTAACTGTGTATGATCTTTATTTTCTCTTCATGTGTAAATATGGAAGTTATTCTAGAAGTGATAAATGAAGTTCAATGACCTACATACAGTAGATCAGCTGTTCATAATTGAGTGAGGAAAGAACTGAATATTTAAGAGCGAGCTTAAGAGCTTAAACTGTATCGAACTAGAAAGAAATGCAAATAATAGAAGTAAACGGAGATAATCATTTGGATCAGATTACGAATGGTTTAGGTATGGAAGTAAATCTAAATTGAAACCGTTTTACTAAATCCATATGATTATCATAACAACATGGGGAGGTATTAAAGTTTGGTAAACGTTATAACTCACGTGCTTGTATTCATATAATGTTGTTTTTATCCAGCGGTGAAAGGCCTTCCAACGATGTCTTGGTAATTTAATTTGATTACTCCATTATTAATTATTTTTGATTCATTATTATTATTATAATTTTTTTTTGTTTTTCACTTATATAATTGGCATAGTTTTCTTTTAGCTCGATGCTTTAGTTTTCACTCAGAGGTTAATTGTTAGAAATATAGGTAATCAGATAAATTTATGAAACAAAAATTAGGAATTTAATAGAGAATCAAAAGTTTACTAGCGACCCGTTGCGCTTACATTTACTTTAAACAGTTACATATACATACATATGCTTTTGCAAACATATGAATGCACTTATAAGCGTACAGAGGCGTATTTAAATCATTTTATAAAAAGGGGAAAAAAATTATAATAATTATTATTGATATTGAACTGGTATTAGTAAAATAAGCATTATTTTATAATTGGTGATCACACGAAGAGATTAATTAAATCATCACAGATACTCACTCTCTCGAGCTTAACAAAAAAAAATTCTATACACGTGCTTTCTAGGTTAAGACAAGAAAAATTTATATTTTTTTTTTTTTCGATTCTTAATAGTTTTCACTCATGTTTTTTTTTCTTGCCAAATATTCTTTAAGTTTCTTTATAACTATATGCCTGTATGTAGCTTTGCATTGTATATAAAAAAAACACGTGGGCACAAAGAAAATTAACACTGAATACTACACTGCCAAATCTTCAAGGTTGGGTAGGTTGGCCGATTCCTTGTAGATTTCAATCCGCAGCGTACAGAAGTTTATATAATTTTCATCAGCAGACATCAAATTATGTAATTTGCGTCTTTCTCTTGGCTTTTCTATCCCACTATGAAAGTGTGTAGGAAACTCCTATCACAACTGCTGTGATTTCTGCTGACAAGAAAACAGTTTTATAAGAATTCCTAAGGTTTGCATATAGTGATATGCGACATACCTGTGAAAGCAGTTTTATGTTTATCCGACTTGTAAATATATATGAGCGGCTACACCACTTTCTTAGGGCCAGACAATCGAAGAGAAATCAATAAAAATCCTGATATTGAATTTACTTCCCAGTAAATCACTTGCGTTAAGTTTTGCTTTTGTATTTATTTGCGCTCTATGAATATTGGAAAAACTGAATTTTCCAATGAGGAAAATTTTGGCACGTGGTTTTTTTCTTTTCTTCTTAGCCTGTACTTAGCCGTTTGTAACTTCTGTGAGTGGTTTTAGAATTAAGAAAAGGCCGTCTGCAGTTGATACACTGTCTTTTATAACCACTACCAAATTAAAGCTCTCTCTTTTAACTCCTGAAGTGAGCTGCGATCACTGCCAAAAAAAAATCTATTGCAATCGAAGTAACGCCCTCTATGACAACAAATACATCGCCTTAAATCGCATGCGAGAATTTTTCTTATTCGCGCCCAATTAGCGATTTAAAAAAAAAAAACAAAATTAAGCAGTTCGACCATTACACCATCCGATAATATAACAACATTAGGCGGCATATTAGCGGAAATTATTGTCGAATATCTTTAGCATGGAAGGTACCAATTTTTTTTCCGTTATAGTCTTCTAATTGATAAAAGCTATTTCCTAATTTCTTTCTCACTCTACATTTTACAAATTGTTTACCCAATTTGGCATTAAAATTCTGACTAAATTTACTTTGTGCAAAATTCCTTCTGAACACCTCATCTCCTTCTTTAAATGATACAGGCTTTGACCTAAGATTATACTGAGAAACATTTCTCTCATAGGCTTGTTTTATGTGTTTTTGAATATCTTTACGCATCAGTGCTAAATTATCTTCTCTATGCAAGGGAATTAAGGGCTCCTCTAAAAGTGCTAAATTTTTCAATAATCTATAATCTGTACCGTGTGTAATCATATCCAGCCCGAATAGTGCTCGATATGGAGAACAGCCTAGTGACTGATGTAATCCAGAACGCAACGCACAAGAAATACTTGAAATATTTTTATCCCACTCGGTCTGATCTTTTTCTAGATAAGAACGAACTGCAGCCAACAGAGATCGATTTACGCGTTCTGCTGCATTACATTGTGGAGAATATAGTGCGGTGTATACATGAGTTATACCTAATTTAGTAAGAAAAGCATTAAAATCATTAGCTTTAAACTGCACTCCGTTGTCACTAACAATTGTCTCCGGCACTCCAAAACTATGAAATATGTTTTTCAACAAAAACTCGATAATTGTCGCTGTAGTAAATTTTTTTAATGGAAGCAACCAGTGAAACTTACTAAAATGATCTAGTACTATCATATTTTGAATAGCAGTATAATTGAAGGTGCTGGTATTATTTCTTGGTGCACGAGCAGGACGACCTCTTCTTTGTCGATTAACAGGTCTTGCTGAGGCAGCTGCTCCATTAGTGCTGTTGCTGTGATCTAATGTCTGCAATTGTGCACTACTGTCTAATGGTACTGTTTGCTCGCCAGCTGGAGCTGGTGCTAAGCTCATGGTTTTGGCAAGATTTCTTGTGACAGGTCTTCTGGCTGCTTGACTTGTAGATGGTCCCTGATCAAGTATAGGCTGCGGAGTTGCGAACCCGTTCACAATTACTAATTTCAAATTTACATCGTCTAGACTTTGAGCACAGCTTGGGCATTCCCTAAGCGACGCTACATGTTTGTCCAAACAATCCTTATGAAATACATGACCGCATGGTGTCATTAAACATGGCTGTACATTTGTCATTAATTGAGAACAAATGATACAGTAACATATATTGGGTGTAGCTAATGTGGAAGTATCTTGTGGACTATGTTCTAAAGGCATTATGTAATACTTCGTTATAGAAAATTTCTTTAAAGTGATGTTTTGTGGCACTAACAAAAAAAAACAGATAATCTAAAAATTCTGATTCACCGTATTAATATTAATTTCAAGTGGAAAGAAAACTGGGCTATTGCATTTATTAAATAGTGCAGGGAGTAACTATGTTGCACTATGGAAAGACTTAATTCTTTCTCTTCAATTTATGATAATAGTCTAATTCTTGAAAGTTCATCCAACTCTCAGGATATGGTATCCGATCTAAGCCAAATACGCATATAGTCAACTGAGTGTTGAGCAACGTCTAAACCAAACTAAAAATGATAACTTAAGGAAAGAGTAACTCTAAAAAAAAAACGAGCTATTATTGTTAGAGAATGTTTTAGGTAACGGACGTTAAAGTGCTACCAACTTTCTATCTTCTTCTACGAATCGAATGAAAATTTCACGACTTGGAATTCGACTTCGCCAAATTAACCAGATTCAAATGAAAATTCTCCACTCGCTCTAGAACTTACTATAACTTTACGGCAATTGAATAACTTATACTCAAAGATTTCAACGTAAACTTAGCAAAGACTTTAACTTTAAGATTGTTTCTCTGAACAATATGGGTATGTGACCGCTAACTACTCTTTTTAAAGAGACTTTCAAAACAAAACTATGTAATGAGAAGTGTTAGTTGCCCCACGTTGGGCGCCAAATTATTTGTAATGTTCAAATGTGAGTAGCCTCCTGTTGGAGCGCCAAAATTGTTATGTACATGCTTGTACGAATCGGTGGCGGACTAAGGTGGTGTTTAAGTCGCTCTCGGAGTCAGGAATGCCTAGCGGGGCGGGACCCTCTGGAACCGTAGCTCTTTCGGTGTGGGGTGGGTTTTTGCTGGAAACCTGTCTCTACATTAACAAAAATTAAATTTAAGGATCCCTTCTGAAACTACCAGAAAATATGACTAAAAAAAATAAAGATAAAAAAAAATGGTCAAAGGAACATAATAGTAGTATAGTCAAAACAAAGCAACAAAATTGTTGAAAGCTTGGGGGGAGTTTTTAATATTAATTACAGCGAATCATGCGGAATCCAAGATGACAACGGATCCGCCCGCTCTTTACCCTACCCTACCTATGATTTTCATTGCGGATATTTAATCTGAAAATCCCTTAAACGTTTAGATCATCCGATTTTTGTATTGCCACATCACCAACAAAATTATATTAATTTCTCATGTTGATTTTCAAATAAACAAAATTCATTTAATTTCTGCAGTAAATTTCAGGCTTAAATCAACTGACATTATTTAACAAAAAAAAAAGTGGCAGTTTGCTTGAACTTAAAATTAATGTTATATTAAGAATAATAGCTCATGGCATTAGGAAGATAAAAAGAATATAATTACTGAATTAATAGATATACATTTATACATTTTTAGTTTTAAACATTTTTGTTTTTTCTTTTTTTTTGTTTGAATTATTTCTTGTGTAACTGTGTATGATCTTTATTTTCTCTTCATGTGTAAATATGGAAGTTATTCTAGAAGTGATAAATGAAGTTCAATGACCTACATACAGTAGATCAGCTGTTCATAATTGAGTGAGGAAAGAACTGAATATTTAAGAGCGAGCTTAAGAGCTTAAACTGTATCGAACTAGAAAGAAATGCAAATAATAGAAGTAAACGGAGATAATCATTTGGATCAGATTACGAATGGTTTAGGTATGGAAGTAAATCTAAATTGAAACCGTTTTACTAAATCCATATGATTATCATAACAACATGGGGAGGTATTAAAGTTTGGTAAACGTTATAACTCACGTGCTTGTATTCATATAATGTTGTTTTTATCCAGCGGTGAAAGGCCTTCCAACGATGTCTTGGTAATTTAATTTGATTACTCCATTATTAATTATTTTTGATTCATTATTATTATTATAATTTTTTTTTGTTTTTCACTTATATAATTGGCATAGTTTTCTTTTAGCTCGATGCTTTAGTTTTCACTCAGAGGTTAATTGTTAGAAATATAGGTAATCAGATAAATTTATGAAACAAAAATTAGGAATTTAATAGAGAATCAAAAGTTTACTAGCGACCCGTTGCGCTTACATTTACTTTAAACAGTTACATATACATACATATGCTTTTGCAAACATATGAATGCACTTATAAGCGTACAGAGGCGTATTTAAATCATTTTATAAAAAGGGGAAAAAAATTATAATAATTATTATTGATATTGAACTGGTATTAGTAAAATAAGCATTATTTTATAATTGGTGATCACACGAAGAGATTAATTAAATCATCACAGATACTCACTCTCTCGAGCTTAACAAAAAAAAAATTCTATACACGTGCTTTCTAGGTTAAGACAAGAAAAATTTATATTTTTTTTTTTTTCGATTCTTAATAGTTTTCACTCATGTTTTTTTTTCTTGCCAAATATTCTTTAAGTTTCTTTATAACTATATGCCTGTATGTAGCTTTGCATTGTATATAAAAAAAACACGTGGGCACAAAGAAAATTAACACTGAATACTACACTGCCAAATCTTCAAGGTTGGGTAGGTTGGCCGATTCCTTGTAGATTTCAATCCGCAGCGTACAGAAGTTTATATAATTTTCATCAGCAGACATCAAATTATGTAATTTGCGTCTTTCTCTTGGCTTTTCTATCCCACTATGAAAGTGTGTAGGAAACTCCTATCACAACTGCTGTGATTTCTGCTGACAAGAAAACAGTTTTATAAGAATTCCTAAGGTTTGCATATAGTGATATGCGACATACCTGTGAAAGCAGTTTTATGTTTATCCGACTTGTAAATATATATGAGCGGCTACACCACTTTCTTAGGGCCAGACAATCGAAGAGAAATCAATAAAAATCCTGATATTGAATTTACTTCCCAGTAAATCACTTGCGTTAAGTTTTGCTTTTGTATTTATTTGCGCTCTATGAATATTGGAAAAACTGAATTTTCCAATGAGGAAAATTTTGGCACGTGGTTTTTTTTCTTTTCTTCTTAGCCTGTACTTAGCCGTTTGTAACTTCTGTGAGTGGTTTTAGAATTAAGAAAAGGCCGTCTGCAGTTGATACACTGTCTTTTATAACCACTACCAAATTAAAGCTCTCTCTTTTAACTCCTGAAGTGAGCTGCGATCACTGCCAAAAAAAAATCTATTGCAATCGAAGTAACGCCCTCTATGACAACAAATACATCGCCTTAAATCGCATGCGAGAATTTTTCTTATTCGCGCCCAATTAGCGATTTAAAAAAAAAAAAACAAAATTAAGCAGTTCGACCATTACAATTCATTTAATTCATCTACAAAAATCAACGGCAAAAGTCTGAAACTATTTTTCCATTCTTTGACTTGCTCTATTATAAATTGAATGAAATTTGAATGAAAAAAGTTATAAATGTAGAATCCGAAAACGATATATGTAATTTGATATGCTGATTACTGCAGTTTATATTTAGTCAATCTTACTTGAATGTATACTAAAAATTTGATCGCTAACTGATTAATAAAACTTAGTCTCTTTTACGTTATAGCCAATAAATTAAAACGCTAAAAAAAAATAAAATTAAGACATAAACTAAAATAAAGACATTAATATTGATATTAGCTTTCTGTTTATGAAAACAAAAAATTGTTACTATTTAAATGTAATAAGAAAATACAAATTTATATTAACAAAATGGGAGTTTCCTAATTTTTTATTTTAAATGGAGCTAAGAGTTTTTTTTAGACACTTAATCGTGATTATTAAAAGTGAAAATCACATATCTATTGAGTCTAAAGAAAGGACGGATATGCAGACTTTTTAGCCTCAAAATTGAATTGCTTTCAATGTTAACTCAATTTTCTAAACTCTCTGATCTTTGGCCTCTTTTTCACATTTCCACCTGTCTAAATTTTTTATGTCTGTCAACACTTTAAAAATAGAAATAGACACCGCTTGAACTATGTGACCCCTACCCATATCATTGAATGTAATTTCTTAACCAGTCATACATACATATATACAAGTATACACATACATATAACATTTCTATAGAGAGTCAAATAACATTTTTTTTTCAGCACTTTACTGGCACACCTCATTCCAAATTTTGAAGACTTTCTTCTTCTAGATTCGGGGTGTGATTTATGGGCTCCCCCGCTGACTTAAAGTTGCCTGTCAGACTGGTTCAATGCAGTTTCAAACTCAACTTTGAGGTGTCAAGTGCAATTGCTAGAGGGAGAAAAAAAAATGTTTGTCTCACATATTAGCAGTGGAGAGGAACCAGTTTATTTATTTATATAGTATTTCTTTTTTTTTCCTTTTGGTGGTAAAAGAAGTTATTTCTACTTTTAACTGTTATGGGCTCATAATTCATATCAAGTTTAGTTATTTAGTTTAACCCAAATTGTTTTTGTTGGTGGTTTGACTTAGATTTTGTGTTTTTTGTTTTTGTTTTAGTTTCAATTTACTTTCACCTGTTTGGTAAGAGTGACTAAATTGAAATTCAAAATATTCGATTCACTTTCTATGAACATAGAAATTTAGTTTAATATAATTAGCAATTCCTTTTTTGGCAAAAAAAACAAAACAACACTTTTCACTTTCCTTGCAATTTTTCACAAGTTTTTGTTGTTGTTGTTATTATTGATTTGAAAATAAATTTATAACTGGTTGAAGTAAAAGTAATTTGTGTTTTGCCAATGCCGCCGGCTGTGAAATTGCCAGACAAAGACAAAGATAAAACCTGGCTGGTTGGTTAAATTGTAACACAAAAATTTTCAAAAACAAAAAGGAAAAAAAAAAAAGTACAACAAAATTGAATTTGTGGCATGCAACACTTTCACGGACTCGAACGAAAGTAAAACTTTAATGATTTGCAG
Organism: Drosophila emarginata; assembly: GCA_037075365.1. Classification (NCBI taxonomy): domain Eukaryota; kingdom Metazoa; phylum Arthropoda; class Insecta; order Diptera; family Drosophilidae; genus Drosophila; species Drosophila emarginata. The sequence goes on along the minus strand of JBAMCD010000260.1, from coordinate 4,405,171 downwards.
CAACAAATTAAAATACTATACCATCCATATATATCGTATATATATACACATATATATATGTGTATATATAATAGTGCCTTTTTGCTTGGTGGTTCAATGCACGACTGGGCTGCCTGAAAGTCTTTGCAAATGACAACCAGATGAGAGGGTCATTAGTTCCAGCGCTTGCCTACACTAATTTAAACGCTACTTTAGCCCACGACGAGGACGCACGACATAGTCACGATAACAACAACTACAACACTAACAGCATGAACAACTCCAACAACACTGACAATAAATGACTAAAGCCCCAAATTGCCAATTTTCAGCGCCTCCACTAAGAAATCACTTTCTATTTCACGAAAAATAACCGAAAAAAAAATAAAATATTAAGTAAAAAGAAACACAAAAAAATGTAAGCCAAAAAGCTAGCGATAATAATTACAATTGCCTCGCTTATGAAATAACGACAATTTTAGATTTCAACCGATTTCAATATGTCATACACGTACATACATAAATGCAGTAGCAGTAGTTTGGGCAAGCATTACGCATACGCCTCGTGTGCTTACCTAAAATGGCAGAAAACTATGCCTTTTCATAGTGGATTATGAGGGAGGGGGGCATAGTTATGCAATAATGCAATTACATGGATAGAAGTCGACAATTTGTTATGTTTTCACTATAAACAATATTAAGTAATTATGTATTTACGTGCTTGTAATTGAAAAAAATTTTAAAATTGACAAACAAAAGTTTTCCGAAAAGGTAACAACTCTGCTTTGGGCTGCGAATGCTTGTTAATTCTCAAATGGCAAAATAAAAGAAATATTTTGTTTTGCTTTATTATTAAGGTAAAATATTATGTGTAATTATAGTTAAACTAGTTTTAGATCTAATACACAAAGGAAAGATGGCTCAGTAGTTAATTTTGGTTTGTTTTTGATTAATGATATTAAATTGAACATTTTTGAAGAATTCTTTAGGTATATATTATGATTATAATAATATATATAATTTTATATAGATCTCAGTAACAATTTAACTTAATTTTTAGAATTTGATATCATTTAAATAATTTTATATAAACCAAAAAACTGCTTTGTATAAACGAGAATCGAAACTGGAAATGGATTAAAAAGTGTTATATGTATTATATATACATATAACTGTTAAATATATCGACTTCATTGTTAATAAGCTTTAATTTTATAGTATTTCAGATCAAAACATCTCACCAGTTTAGAGGAAATATTTGTTTATTCCTTCAGAAAAGTAATCAAACAAAAAATTTAACATTTAAAGCTGTTTGATAATATAATTTTTTATATGCCATAAAATGCAGGCCAAAAGTCATCTTCGTCTTTTCTATCAAACAGAAACCTTCACTTCAAATATTGTCTCTTAGAAAATATTTATTATTCCTGCTTGGTATTTAGTCAGATAGTAAAAAATTAAATTGCCTTTAAAAAAGATTGCATTTAATTTTACTTTTTTTAACAATAAGAAATTTTGCCTACTTTTGGCATAAAAATCTTTTGTTTTGAAATATCTTTTGTATATTAAACATAAATCGTTTCTTTCATACGTTAAATTCTTCTTTAAAACCCATATGCCTTTTTTTTTTGTTAAACAATCGCAGACTTTGATCTAAAGAGTAAAAGAAATATCATAAATACAATTTATGGTTGGCTCAACCCTCTCACATTCTCTCTATATCTTTGGCTTTGTGTTTTTCTTTTTTATTTACCTCATAAACATAACTTAGTTGTTAAACTTAGATTTCTATTAAAGATGCTGGACCTGGACCACATCTCAAATGGTCATCTACAATAAAAACCCACGTTCAGGGCACACCTCTAACTAAAATTAACTGAAGATATTTTTCTTCTCTCTTTTTACCCATAATAAAAGGAAAGAATTTTGATTTAGTGTTAATTGATTTCCGTTGTGATCTTATTTTATTAGTGGGCGTTAGTTATGAAAATGTTCAAGCACAATGCGATAAAAGTCGATAAATAATGAAAGTATTTACATAGGTATTTTTTCATTAGCTAAGTAAACAAAAGCGTGTCTGACACTTGAGCAATCAAACCGTCAACTGTTTTGTTTGTCTTCGTCTGAATGTTGTTGGAAAAACGAAAAAAAAAATTGTCTGCACAAACAATTGGTCACAGAAGGAACTTGGAAACTAAGAAACTTGATTTTAATTTCTATTTCTCCCTGAAGCAATGTCTTGAACTTTTCGAGTTGAAGTCTTGAGCTCTTGTCTAGTGAAATTGCAGGAAAGAAAACAATACCTCTCACAAGTATATATATACATATATACAAGTAAATTTTCCCATTTTCAACGCTCTGGCATTAGATTTAAAAATTTGCAAAGCGTGTCTTGCAATTTGCTAAGATAATTTTCCGCAAAATATAAAAAATCATTTGGTAAATTTCCTTTCATTTCTTAAAGTGTATTTATATATATGTATATGTATATATTTTGCTCATCTTTAAACCAGACTTAAGACCAAAGCGAATGACCTTAATCAAGGTCTGGTCTGGTCTGGTCTCTGATCTAACCGCTTTAGAGCCAAAGTCAAAGCCAAAGTCGAAGTCAAAGCCGGTTGCAGTTTGACTGCATTTTCTGTTGCTTCTACTGCTATTGGTTACGCTCAGTTGCATGCCAAAAACACAACTAAAAAAAAAAAACACACATACAGAAAAAGAAAAATTTATTAGCAACCGCCTTGGTAGTTATTTTGTTGTTTTTATGTTTTTCTTCTTCAGTCTTCTCCTAGATGAGCTGCGCTCTGTTGGCTTTCAATGCTGGCAAAGATCCTCAATCTCCAATGGCCAAGCTAAGGAAAGTTTTCCTACTTAATTGTTGTTGTTGTTTGGTACCTAATTGCCTAGCTCTAGCTCATATATTTAATTAAGCCAAAGGCAAAATCCACATTCTTTTACCCCTAACCAAGAGAACAAAGTCTTGTAAATTTAAACGATAAGCCATCTGCAAGAAATAGTTGAAATATTTCTGTTCTGGCCTCTTAACTCGCCAAGGGAATTTTTTTTTCTTTAACTCGAAGTTATCTTAGGTCAGTAAACCCAATATAAGTAGTAGAGGAAACTAAAGAAGAACAGCATCTAAAAGGAAGGAGGAGGGGGAAAAAAAAGACAAAGACTAATTGAACAATTAAATATAATTAAATCTTAAATAGAGCAAACTTATCACCGAGACGAGAATGAGAGCAAAAGCCCCTTTGGCACTAGAAGAATCCGTCAAAGAGGTAAAAAAAAAACATATACAAGCAAGTGGTTTAACGACAATTTATTGATTGAATAGGACTCTCTTTCTCTCTTGCTAGCTCGGTCTCTCTCTCTCTCTCTTTCTTTCTGTTACTTTAGAGTAACATTTCTCTCTATCTCTGTCTATGAAACGAAACTGTGTCAATGTACCCCAGCAAGACAACAGCAAGTTGCCTGTCGACCAATATGGTCTTAATGGTCTGTGACAAGTTCAAAAGCAAAGCTTGTGTAAATGTTGAGAACCGGCTTTGCTTTTATATATATTAGCCAGATATAGCTACCTAGTCAACCCAAGTAGCCAGCCAGTCAGTCCGTTGGCCAGTCATTCATTCAGCCACTCAGTCAGTCAGTCAGGTAGCTTTTTTTATTAGGCTATTTCTAACTGCGTGCCAAATAGAAATGGGTGAAGTGCCTCTCTTTCTGTTCACACAAACAGACACACACATACGCACACATGCGCACACATACATGTTGTGCGTGGGCAAGTCCATGTCTATAGGGTATAAGTGTGCGTGTGTGCCATCTAACTGCGTCTCTTTAACGGCACTTGATTTCCAGTTCCCCCCCCCCCCATTTTTTGTTAACTTTTTTATGTTATTTTCGGCTAGTTTTTGATTGAAAAATATCAATTACTTTTAATGCAAGTTCGTTGTCTAAGTCTTTTGTTTTTGCTTGCATATTTAAGTGAAAAAGGCAATAAAAAATATTTACATTTATTTATGGAAACTCTTAAAAAATCTTAACCATCAATAAATATAATATTTTTGCAAATAATATTCTTTTATATATATTTTATTTGAAAACCACTAAAAAAGAGAATTTAAGTGAAGAAAAATTGATATAAGTCTTTTATGACCTTTTGGACGTTGCAATAAAAGTAAAAGTTGAAAATTTAATTATTGAATCGTATATATAATATGAATGTTATATTAAAATGTTTCGTTTTATATATTTTTATTTCTTAGTTTAAATAGCAAATATTTAAAATTAATTTAAATCAAGAAATTATTTGTTACCAAATGTCAATAAAAATCAGTCTTTAAAAAATTGAAATTAAATTAAGCATATTTAAAATATTTGCAATTGAATAGATAATATGTTATGGCAAGAGTTGTAGAATCTCCATAAACGAAATCATTGCACATATATCGGTATTTATTTTTGAATTATGTTAAAAAGTATTGATTATAAAAAAATTGATTTGTGAAAAAGAAATAAAAATCCGTTCAGAAGATATAGCAAATTGAAACCGGTTTTAAATAAAAATATTTGCAAATTTCATTGATGGACCGCCGTTGATATTAGCACACGCACACACACACATACATATACATGTACACAATGACAAAAGGTCCATCTCTACCTGAGTTTCAGCTTCTTGCCTGAGGACAAACATATATTTTCGCTTGCGATGAGAATAAAACGAAGTTGGTTAAAAAAAAAAAATTGAGAAATAAATTGTGGGTTCAGATAACTTTGTTTGGCAATGGGATGCTGTGCCTGTCTCGTCTGTCTGTTTGCCTGTCAGTCGGTCTCTCTGTCTCTGGGTGTGTGTGCGCTCATGTTGCCTGGGCTTACAACTTTCGTTGTGCTGAATTTCATTGTAAAATTTTTGTTTTTCTTTTTTGTGGAGGAACTTGACTTTGGTTGGACTCATGGGAAAGGGAAAGTACGAGATGTACGAGTATATGCAGTTATTGATACGTTCAACAAAATCGAGATCAAGCTGTGTGTAAGCATAAACGCACACACACACATACACACGCACACACCCAAAGTCTAATTGATTGAGGCGGCAAAGAAAGGAATAAAAGAAAGAGAAAGAGGTTGAAAGTAAAGGGTGGAGAAACGTTTAAGTTAATTGAATACAAGGAAAGGAGATTATGTTCATGAAATGTCAATTTCATTCAATATTTTATTAATTTATAACAGAACATATTTCCTCAATTAGTGTAGAAAGAAAGGTTATAGTAAATTAGCATATATAGTAATAATATCTATTCATATTCATAAATTTCAATTAAAAACCAACTCATCAACTGTAACCGTTTAATTGCATCAACCAAGCGAACATAACACCCACCCCCCTCCCCCCTCTCTATCTCTCTCTCCCTCTCCTATACGGGCGCACCCACAAACAGTGAGTGGAATCAATTAAAGCTAACTGCACTATTTACTGGGCCAACAACATGAACAAACAACTACAATAACATAGAGTCTAAAAACTTTTCATGCAGTTAATAAGCCTCATTAACATAAAAGCCAAGTTAAAGTTCCATAAGAATGCAAAGCAACTACAATTCATGTGGCTTACAAAATTAGGTGAAGTGAAAATTATTTTCTTAATTAAACTAAATGTAAAATGGTAGGAAGAAAACAAAGAGAATTGAGAAGAATCAAACTAATGGAGCACCAAAATTCCATTCCGGTAACCAGTAAAGTGGTAACAACCGTTTTATTTAACGGCTTTTTGGGACTTTCGAATTATCAATCAAGAATTGTAATACGTTTCCATTTTTTTCTTAAATCTTGTTTTGGGAAAAACTGTCGCTGCGCTTCATAGAAAGCATGATGAGTTGCTTTTTTGATTTCTTAAATTTTGTTTGAGAAAATCAATGATCTCAAGTGGCCCAATCATTCATCATGAAAGTAAAGGTCTCTCACAACATTTGACACTTTACAAAAAAGAAAGAAAAAAAAAATAAATAAACAAAAATAAATAAACATTTGCTCCAACCTGTTGCATTTTCATTTTGCTTTTTCTTTTATCTTTATTTTTTTGGGGATTTTTTCTTTTTTGTTTCGGGCTAAGCTGATTAAATTTTCAGATTACACTTGGCATTTTGGCACATTTCTGTTACATGGCCCACTTGCAGTCAACAGACACAGACAGAGAATGGGACAACAAATAAGTGGGCAAAGAAAAGAATGTGAGAGAGAGAGAGAGAGGAAGAAAAGTAACCAAAAAACCTGAAGAAAAAAGGTGCCGATGCCGGTGCCGCTTTTGCTTGCAGCCTCTAAAAGAATTTATCGCTCAGCTTTTTATTGGGTCAACCAGCAGGTCCGTTTGGTTGGTTGGTTAGGTTTCGATTTTGGCTCTTTTTTATTTTTTTTTTGGTAATTCTTGGTGGGCCCCAACCACAGTTGACGCAATTAATTAAAATTTCTCATCTTTATAAGGAGAAACAGGTGTGTGATTTTGGTTTTATGATAAAAATAATAAAGTTTTCATACAAGAAAAAGGTGAAGAAATAAATGAGTAATATGAATATATACAAAAATTGTTGGATTAACTAAAGCGGACATTTTCCTAAATTCTTATGTTTATTTTTAACATATTTGTAAGTTGGAAATTAAAAATTCTTTGTATAAATATTTAACTTAAATGAACTGGAATTTTTAAAGTAAGCAATTGGAACAGAAATTATGAAATCAAATTATTAAGAATATATAATAAAAATAATAAATATTTTAAAAAAATCTATAAAAGTAACAAAAATAACAAATTTATTTATATAAATTAACCCTTGTTAATCAATTAACATTTCTTCATTTTCTTTCCTTTTCAATTCTTTACATAATAGTCACAAAGTTAATTGTTGTTTCATCAATGCAAAAGTCGTATGGGTAAACTTGTATAAACTTTTTATTTACGCATGTCACGCACTTTATAGGTAAGTCTGCTACAATAAAAAAGAAAGACAACAACAAAGTGGAAAAAAAAAACCCAAAGCCAAAGACCCGGGCCAGGCCAATGTATCCGGGCTGTGGCTATGAATAATCACAAATTACACAATTGTGCAGGGCAAAAAAAAAAAAGAGACAGAAAACCAAACCAAAAATAAACTCAAAGGCTGATGAATGATTCATTTTTATACACATAAGTTGGAGATGAACTACATTTCATCACTAGTTGACTTTCAAATCATCCAAAATACGCATACAGAGATTGTCAAAAATAAATAAATATATTTTTAAGTGGGTTAATCCCCTATTTCTATAGGCAAATTCTGACTAGACAATTGTACACAATTGTGCTGGCTGCTTATCAAGAAAAAAAACTTCGCACTTCATTAAGTTGGCAAGCGGTATAATGGCATACTTTTTCTTTACGGCTCAAAGAGTTGGAGTTTGAAGTTTAAGTTGGACTCGGGGATCGAGTACCCTATGCATTCTAAGTAACGCCTAATAAATTATGCAGTAAACGCAAGCTTTCTAAAAAAAAAAAAGAAAAACAAAAAAGACGAGCCAATGGAAACATACATGAAAAAACTTTTGGAGCATCATCACATACATAAAAGGTAAAGAAAGTATCCATAGAAATGTTTGGCATGTATGAGAAGATCATCAAAAGTGCCTCCTTTACTTCCTTCTTTACTTGTTTTTCCTCTTTCTCTAACTTCAAGACTGTAAATCTTTTCAGTTATTTTTTGCATTTTATCCTCGCCTTAAAATACACACAAATAATAAGTTTTTATGCTCTTTTCAGATGGGGTATATTAATATTTATAATGAGAATATGAAATTAAGAATGAAGTGTATATTTTATATAGTATACTTCGTTCTCATGATTAAAACAATGAATTTATGTCTGTGGAATGGATACAAAAGTTTTAAGTAGAAAAATCTTATAAGAAAAATGGAATAAAAACTGCATATTTTGTTTTATTCATATAACAATCTTTTATGATAGATCAGAGTAATAAATAATTGTTGTATTGCAGTTATTTTTCTTTTAATAATCTATTATATTCTGTTCATTTAATTAATATTAGTATTCTATTATATTTTATTTATTCAATTTATTATTAAGATTATCTATACAAAGATAATCAAAGAGTTAAGTCTGAAAATCTCTCAAGCTATTTATTCATTAATTTTTTATAACTTTTGCCGAAATGTACATGTACATAAAAATCTTTACAACTTACAATTGAAATATAAATTGCATTGATTACAAAAACCAAATCGAACTCCCAGAACTGCTCAATATATATTTTTTTATATTAATCTATTAAGTTTGTTCTTTAACCCATCCTATACAAATGTCCACTTAAACTTTGTCTTTATAAAAAATCTACTAAAATTTATGAATGCAAAAGTGTATTAGAACTTCGTCTTAGATTTGCTTGCCTAGGGTATACGGGCTAATACCCAATTGGTTTTTTTTTGTAATTTTTTTTTAACTTACCCGTGGTTTGGACCAACGCAAAAATGGCCAACAACAAAAATGCTGTCAAATGCTGACTTCTTGGCATTCTATTGTTGCCACCTTTACTCGATTTCGATGTTTGCTTTTGTTGTTGTTGGTATTGTTGTTGTTGGTTATCTTTCTTGTAAAATGTTAAATTTTGTGGCTTTCGTCGCATTTTTGCATATATTGTTTTGCTTGGATTGAAATTGTATGGATATTGTTAAGGTTGTTTTACAGCTTTAAACTTTGGCGTGGCATGTTTTTTTTTTGTTGGCTAAAAAGAAATGGTAAGAAAAGAGGGAGAAAAAAAAGGTTAAAAAATATTGAATTTGATTCTATGGCCAGCAACTTTCCTTAGGTAACTAGCAAACAAATTCGTGGGAATATGCTGTCATAACTCTAAATAGATGTCGTTGGAATAGTTGTTTCTTGTTAATGGGGAGCACTAGCCATTAAAAAGGCAAACACCTTTAAATGAAAGAGCATTACGTCAGTTCATAAAGACCAAAATACATATACGAATGAATAAATATATATATATATATATAATTTTATATATAAAAGAATGTTTAAATCTCTTTTTTTAGGCTTGTATTTTCTGTTCATTTTATTAGTTACATAAAAATGGGAAATCATAACTGCATCTGATAATTGAAATGCTAATTTTGATAAATGTTTGTTAGTTTTGTTAAAGGGGGGGAAAGTTTTAAGCACAAATTTTGTTTGCGATACCAAAAGGTGTTAAAGAAAGGAGAGGAAAAATGAATGAAAGAAATAAAGAAAAGAAAAGTGAAACTTGTACAATAAACAACTGGTAGAAAAGATATTAAGATATATATCAAAGAAACAAAAAAAAAATAAATAAATACCTATTAACCTTCAATCGGTTACCCAATAAATGAATTGTTCAATCATTAAAGAAACTAAAATGCTTAACCACAATTGTTTCAATTGGAAAGTGAAAGCCAAAACAACAGAGAGAAAAACCTAAACCTATGACTCTATCTTTGAGTCATTCAGTTATCATAGAGGGCATAAGATTTGGAACCTTGAAAAATTTGCCTAAGAAAAACCCCCCTAAAGCCAAGGTGAAATAGAAAGTTATATTTTGTTTATTCGTTTTTTGCTTTTTGTGTTTTTTAATAACAACCAGAGCAATTTTCCTTTACTGTTTGTTTAAGCCCTGTCATTATATATATGTTCATGTTCCAATGGTTGGAGTCGACCCCCACGCAGGAGACAACTTTTATTTTTCACCATTTCTTTATATATATATATTTTTCATCAAGTTTTGCTTTCTTTTGAGCCCTTTTTCAACACTCAACGGAAGTGATGCAGTTGGTAATTATTTATTTTTGTTGTTTTTCTTTGCTCTTGGTGTTGCTTGTTTTTTATTATTTTGGGGCTCTTGTTAAATGACTCATGGGATTTAGGTTGCGTAACCATAAAAAAAGCCGGGTGAATGTGGCCAGATGTAAAAAGCAGATGAAAGAGTAAAAGATTATGACTCTTGCAACTGGGCTCTTGATATATAAATGCGTATGGATTATGGTTGTGATCATTTATATGACTCTCTGACAGATTGCATAATCTTTGGAAAGAAAACCTTTTTTCTTATTTTAAATGGAAATCGTTTATATCGATCAAATATACAAGCAAATCCGACTTCAATATGTATTGATAAGTATAGGAATTGAAAGAATATTTTAAAGAGTTTTAATTTTCATGCAGCAAAATATTGCAATATAGATAGATATTTCAAGTTGAATGTATTTCTTTTACTCCTAAATATATATTTTATAATTTAAATAAAGTATTACTAACAATAAATAGAAATAATTTTTCAAAATTGTATGTAAAAAAAGAGAATATAATGAAGATTAATAATTTCCAATAAATGTCATTAAAATTTTTAAGTGAAATTTATTAAATAATATTTTTGATACATAAATAAAATAAAAACAAATCTAAATCATAAACAACGTTAAAAACAATTCGATGGAAATATTTAAATAAAATGATTTGTCGAAATTTTAAACCTATAAAAACACCACATAAAACGAAAGACTTAAGACACAAACTCACCTTAAAAACGGCAATCCGATTTATTTTGATTGAAGTTTTATACTATAATTTCTGATATTTTTGTCAACGATTTAAGTTTTTGTATTACATTTTATATACACACAAAATTTTCACCAAAGACTGTAAATCGAAAAACGAAAGAAAAAAAAGAGAAAAATTATAGACGAAGCTGTAAAACTTGACAGCCAAAGAAAAAATAAAATGCGGTTTTAAAGGAATTTAAAGATGAAAAATTTATCAAAAAAGCAAAATCAAGCTTGAAAAAAGAGAGGCTAGTGAGGGGGACAGATGTCTTGTTGCAGCTGCCATCTAACATGTAAGAAGCAGCAGAAGAAAATTGGCACAAATTCTAACAAAATGGCACAAGTAACAGTAGAAATGCTGGATCTTGGAGCTGGAAATGCTGGAGGAGCAATTTATATGCTGACCAGAGATCTGATCTGATTGCTCGAGGATTTGCGTAGGCTCCTTGCTACAGATATGTTCAAGGTGTTGCAACAGGTGGTCATTAATCTTGATCCGGTTTCCCTTTATCTTTTCCTTTTTGTTTTCTGTTTCGTTTTTGCAATTTTAATTAATTTTTATAGTTTGTTTGGCGTTTATTTTGTTATTTTTTAATTAACAGTGAAAATTGTGTAGATAAAACACACAAATTATGGTATAAAGACGTACAAAAAAAAAAAATTTGCAAAAACAAATTTCACACACACATTGACAACAATAATGATGAAGTCTGTGGCGGTAGCTGAGGGAAGGTAGCGCGCAAAAAAAAAGAAAGTTTTTTCGTTGGTTTTGTTGTTGTTTTTTTTTTTATTTTTTTTGTTTCTTTCTTTACTACACACAGACACACACACACACTTGCGGAGATAAATATATATCGCATAGATATGTATATCATTCATACGTTTACATATTTGCCTTTTGCGGCATTTCTACACTCACATTACACACATATCACATACACATACACATACACACACGTAGACCTCAGTTGAGCTTTTTGGCTCGTTTTAGTTATTCACTTTTCATAGATTAACGCACACTCAGATACAGATACAAATAGAGATGGAGATACAGAAATACGCACACAGATAAACGCGAGAGTGGCTTCTTCATTGGCTTCGTTCACTTTGTTTGGCCACGTTTTAAGACAAACCCGTCAACAGGTGTTTCCCGTTCGAATGCTCACTTGAAACTAAACGCAACGAGGTGAAGACCAAACTCAAGCATGGATCGCTTGGTTAACCAAAAGCCAAGAAAGTGGCAAGAAAAACGGGTAAGATGAATTTTATGTCGAACTTGAAACGAAGCTAAGAAATAAACTGCCAAAAAAAATATTAATAATTTAGAATAAATTCATTTAAACATATTTGTTTATAAAGAGAAAATTTAGTTTTTCTATTATTTAACATCTAGAAAGTACAATTTTGGAAAAATTTAGAAAAAAAAATTTATATTAACGTTTGAGTAAGTCTTATTGTTTAAGTTTGATTTATTATGAATGTATAAATATATAAAATAGAAATAAAATATATGTGTATGTATATGAAATCGAAAAATTTAAAACTATTTTAAAGAGATTGAATTGAAATAAGACGATCTACTATTTAATTTTTGGAGAACTTAATTTTCATAAAACTTCAAGACTTAAAATCGTTTACGTTTTCGTTTAAGGTTAGTTTCTTCAGTTAATAAAAAAAATATTTTAAAATAAAACAGCTGAAAACGGTAAATCATTTTTAAAATTTAGTATATATGTTTTCAAAAATTTAAAAAGATTTACATCAGTTTTGTCTAAACTAAAACATTTTCAATTTTTTAAGAAATCATTTAGTTATTAATGAGCTCTAATTTCAAACCAGATTTTCATTTAAAATATATTTTTAAAAAATACCTTGCTGTTTTTAAAACGTATTTACTTAATTAATTAAAAACAAATTGTTCCAAAATTTGTTCTTATTTTGCTGTCAATTTCATTTTAAAACTAAACATTCACTTATCATTTTTTAAACTAGTATCTTTCGATCTCTTTTTAAATGGATTTTTTCTTAAAGATTTAAAATCGCTTAAGAACTTATTCATTTATTTGTTTTAAAAATTATTCTTATTAAATTTGTTTTTTTTTTAACTTAATTCTATTTGTTAGTGTGTTCAAAAGTCGTTTTATTGTTTGTTTAATTTAATCATTTCTCAACTTGCTTTGTCTGGTCTTATTCCCGGTTTGTTGGTGAGTTTTGTGTGTGGTGAGTATGTTTCATTTCTCCTCCCTCCCCGCAGGTCCCTTAGTGCTCCGTACATGCGATTAACAAGTTCGACAGTTGCCATTTGAAAGGAAGCAATAACAATTGAAAGTGGCAATTTAAAACCGATTCCAAGATCGAGATGAAGATTCTTTTTGTAGCCCAAGGTTTGCCATATTATGGTCTAATGAGACTTGTTTTTGTTGGACAACAGAGAGGAGACTGAAGTTGATGTCGGCATCGTCTAACAATTTTTTCAATCCGAAATATTCAGCAATTACCAATGCAAATTGCAAACACACGAAACAAAAAAAGAAATGGAAAAAAGAGAAGCCGCAAAAGCAATTGAAAATGAAATTTTTATCTATCTTTCTTTCATTTTCAATGGCAGGATTCCGATTTTATTGCGGTTTACCATTGGAGTATACAATTCCAACAATCCAGCACCCGCAAAACAGCAGAGCATCTCATCCATCTATCCATCCATTCATCATTATTATCAGCTGCAACTTTAATCACGCATTCGGCATTCGTTTTTGATGTCACCTCATTTGGCAGCCAAGCGCCGCCAAGTGTTGAAAGAGAATCGAACATCACCAACTTGAAACATCAGTTATCTCCGGCTCATGCCACAAAACCATGCCCCATGACCAGTGAAATTGTGTTTACTTCTCTTTTGTGCCTACAATTCTTCTTTATCTGTGTGTTGCTCTGTTTTTCACACTTTTGCTTGGAATCAATCCTCAATTGTTTGGCAATTCCATCATGACCATTAATTGAGCACGGCCTGGCGGCTTTAATAGTCACTAAGCACTTGAGGGTATTAATGTCAGTGGAAATTAAGTAGAAGCGGTAAATTCATCCATATTCCACTTCTTTTTTCTTCTTTCTTCTGTTTTCTTTCGTTGTTTTGTTAAACTTTTATTGAACATTGAATTAAAAAATATGAACATAAGATAATAATTTATACCAAAAATTCAAATAGAATACATAAAGGGAAAGAACAAGGGGGAAAAATATAAAAAAAAGTATCATTTAATATTTAGGCAACTCGGAATAACGTGGCGGCGTGGACCAGAGTACACTGGAATTACGTTTCAAGTGACTGGGATCAATGTTGGGGAATATTAATTTTAAATCTGGTGTTGTGGGTGCCACCGAAAAGAAGCTATCGATGACATCAGTGGGTGCATGGCTCTGCATTCTGATTGCTCCACCTCTTACATGGCCTGCAAAATGGAAAAGATTTAGATAAGCAAATTTGAAAAAAAAAACATGTGAAAATTAACTAACATCTAAAAAATAGATATTAAATTGATATAGAATCTATTATTTAACTTTTCAAAGGATTCCCTGTTCTTTATATATATATATACATATATATATTATTGTAATTTTGATCAACATTCAATATACCTTTAATTTTAAATTAAATTAATTATTTTTAAATTATAATTATTATTATGGTAAATTTGCATGACATTCTATTCCATTAAATTATTCAAAACTATTTTGAATTTCTTTACTTCTATTGTTTGTGTTTTTGGTCATATATGTATATGGAATATGGTTAACAAGGACAATAATTTTTTCTTCCATAATAGTCTATAATTTAATTTATTATAAAGGGAATCATATTAAATTTAAATCTTTACACAACCTTATTTAAATATTTATGTTTATTTTAATCTTTTCTTTAAAAAAAGTTATTATAAATGTTCTATATTTTCACAACTTTAAGAACAATCTAAGCAAATTAAAAACCAATAAAATTTTATTGGAAAATCGCTTCATAACAATAAATAAATAATATTCATAATAAAAGTTTTCAACTTACTTCGACTCCAAAGCGGTGCTGGTGGCCTCTTATAGGTTACCTTCTCCTCATCATCTGTAGAATCATATTCATGCAACATTTCCCATGTGTATTTATTTTTTGGTGGCGGTGGCAACATTTTCTTTGCCTTTGCATTTAATTGTTGCAACTTTTGCTGTTCCAATTCCCTAAGTTTGGCCTTTTTAAGAGCTTCGGCTTCCTCCTGTTGGCGTAATTTACGCTGAAGTTCTTCCATTTCAAGCCGCTTGCGTTCTTCTAGTTTCTCCTTTTCCTGTTGCTTTTTAATACGCTTATCTTCACGTTCTTTGGCCAATTTGGCCATTCTTTCGGCACGCTCCCGCTCCTTGGCCTCACGTTGTTGTGCCGCCTGAAGATGTTTTTGTTCGCGTAGCTTTTTGCGCTCTTCGGCCAATTGATGGAGACCCTTGCGGAAATCATCGCCGCTATTCTCTCGGCTTAAAGTTTTTGAGGATGTGGAATTGGTTGTCTTTAGATTAGTACCAGTCGCTGTCTTTGTTAATGTGGCGGCTTTGGAGGCACTCAATGGTGCCTTTTTGGGTTGAGCAGAATTAATGGGTACAACAGCGGAACTTTGAGTGGGCGTAAAGAAGCGTCCAACGGTTGGAGCAGGCAATTTTCCTATTTTTGGAGTGTTACTTGAACCGGGAGTGGTCTGAAAGAAGAGAGGAAAATATCATTTATAAAGGAACACTTGGAGAAATATATTTTGTTAAGGACTTACAACATCTTTAATACGCTTGGGACGCAAATTATTCTGTGCACTGGCCACTTGTTCAAATGCCTCCACACGCATCTTAACCGGACTTTGTAGTAGGGGACTAAAAAAAAGAAAATAAATTCAATTAAAAACTTTCCATTTATGAAAAAGGATAGAGGGGGTTATTTCGGTAACTCGCATTTTAATAACCGAAATTTTTACCGTTTCACTTACTTGAACAATTCATGTGGTCGCGTGGGCATTTTGAGGGCTTTCAGTGTTGTGGCTTTGCTGGTTAATTTATTAATTGCTGACAACGGCAACTGATCCTCTAAAGAATTATCTTCAGTCATGAGACTATCGTTTCTTGCGGTTTCTGGCAAGCTTACATCTCTGGCCGTTTCCATAGATTCCTCTTGATCACCGCCATTCACCTGAAAGGTGGCATCATTGGATTCTGGCTTGCCACTCAAGACGATGGTACCATCTGCCGGTGCAGTGGTTGAAGCTGGTCCCAGTACCACAGTTTCATTGGGTGGAGCTTCGAGAGCATCTTTATAGATAGACGTCTCTTTTTCGGCTCTTGGTCGTGTTTCTGTACTATTTTTACGTGTACGTGAGGAGATGGGTGATCCCGCATCGAGTAAACTGAAACGTTCCACTTTAATGGGACGATGATTAGCGGCTTTCTTCTTTGTTTTCTTTACCGTTTCGCCCGTGGTCTTGGACAGGACTGTATCATCCGTTTGTCTGGTAGTTTCAGCCTCCAAAGTAACAGTGGAGTTTACTGTGTTATTGGTGTTTACTGTGGTAGTGGTATTCACTGTAGTGGTGGAATTAACTGTGGCATTAACTAGACCTTCATTGCTTAACTTTTCACGTTTTACTATCACACGCAGATTTTTAGACGTATTAACGGATTCTCCATCTCCGGCAGATTTATTCATCTCTAGTGAAACGTCAGCTGGAAGTGGACTTGGTGCTGGAACTGAATTTGGTGTAACAATTGATTTTTCAGCTGTTGTTGTTGTTGTTGTATTTCTACTGCTTGTTGAGCTATTGAACTGAGATGGCCTCTGCTCGCTTTCCACTTTAAC
Source organism: Drosophila emarginata (assembly GCA_037075365.1). Classification (NCBI taxonomy): domain Eukaryota; kingdom Metazoa; phylum Arthropoda; class Insecta; order Diptera; family Drosophilidae; genus Drosophila; species Drosophila emarginata. The sequence continues at coordinate 4,388,721 of JBAMCD010000260.1, read as the reverse complement.
CTTAAATGTCTCCTCTTGACTGGGTCGTCGCATTTTGCGATTTAGTGGAAGCTCCTTAAGATTCTTTTCGGATTTAAGTTTGGCAGCCCGCTGTGGCCGGCCTGAATTTATAGTTGTCTCTGCCAATGTGGGTGCCGGAGGTGGAGGCATTAGCGAGGCTGTACTATTCAGAGTCTCCTCAGACTCGGCCACGGCCAAAAGTTGGGAATTGCTGATTCGGGTGCTTTGGCGCAAGCTGGATTCTGATAATGCATCTGTTTCTATATGCAAATCATTTTAGAATTTAGAAATTAAGCAAAAAATTCCTTTACTCACCAGTTTCATGTTCATTTTCTGAAAGCGATGTCAGACGCTTGGGACGCTTCTTGGCCTGCTGCGGCGTCAGTGAACTGTTTCCATTTAAGGCTGGAGCGGTTGCCTGTGAAGATTTGGTCTCCTCGCCAGGATTGACTGTTAAACCATAGAATCGTTGCGTCAGCTCCGCAAAGTTTGTCTGCCAACAAAAACAAGCGTCATTAAATCCTGTCTTACTTCCACTTACCCCCCGCCCCCTGGTAATAATTTACCAACTTACTTTGCACAAGTCATCCAGATCCAATTGATGCTGCTTCACCGTGCTTAATATATCCAATAAATCATTCATTTTAACAAACGAACACAAACACACACGCACCAAAAACGAATTTCACAAATATATAAATATTTTTCACCCGTTTATTTCAAATGGCGGCAATGCAGACGCGCGTATGTATTGAAGCCGGACAACCGATAACGATAAACGTGACAACTCAATTTGAGCTACTGAAAATGTTAAGGGTAGTCAGAAAGCTATACACTTCTGATATTATTTATACCAGTAAAACTATTGATAAATTATCGAATGAACGTTTAAATTCAAGTTGAATTTAATATTAAATAAAATATGTAATATATAATTATACGTTATTGTAAAAGTGTCCTTGATTTTCATTTCTAACAATTTGAATCAATAAACTATATCAATAAGAAATTAAAGTTGTTGTTCTCAGTTCAATAAATAGTGTAATATAACTTTCTTTTTGAATTTTAATTGCTGCATATTTGATTTCTGTTCTTTTTAATGTTAACCCAATGTGCACTGGTGGCTCATCTGAACTGGGCGGCAAAGTGAAATGCCGATTGTCCATCCCTGATACTGTTGACAGCAGCTGCTACAGTTGCAAATTATTATTAATACCTTATTTTTTACAAAAATGTTTACAAAACCATTCAACTTTAATTTAAATGGTTAAATAAACAATATTACAGCTTTATTTGCTGAATTAATTTATTTTCGGTTGGGTTTTTCCCACAATGATGGCATGCCGCCATTTAGGGTGACCTGGACACCATAATCTATCGATTGTTATCGATAGTTAGGCGAATTATACGCTGGAAACGCATCTCTAACACATTTGTTAATATCGCGTTTTTTTGCAAGCCAAGGAAAATTTTTAAGCCAGGAAACAAAAAAACGCGCGCATTGCGACAACCAATTATACGATGTCTAAATAGGGGTCGCCCAGTCGGAGGAGCAGACCAATCCGTCACCATTTACAATCCAAAATAAACAAGATTCGCAGCGCTCGCGCTCACGCTCCCGCTCTTAGCACCAGCAGCAATGGGCCTCGATTTTGATGCCGTGGAATACTGCAAAGGCGTTAAGGATCAACAATCTCAGCCGCCTTATTCGTGTCCAGTGCGAGGCTGTGATAGGAGCTATAAAACAATTGTGGGACTACAGTATCATTTGGTCAAATACGATCATGACAATCCACAGCCATTGACTCCATTGCTGACGCCGCATCGGAAAAAGGCCCGCTCTCGTTCCACGCATCATCATTCTACGCCCAAGGATAGCGGGAGCAAGTCAACAAATGCAGGAGGAGGAAGAGGAAAAGAAGGTACCACCAGTGGTAATGGTGGTGTTGGTGGTGCTAGTGGTGGTGGTGGTGGCTCAGGTGTACGTGGCCCAGAGAATGGCTGTATGTCAAATCGTTCGGCGAATGCAAATCCCGAATCTTTGGTATCTTTCAATGAGGATGAGGGCCTGGTCACATTCAATATTGATGGGAAAAGTGTACGCCTGGGCATAGATGATCAATTGCCCCTGGTGGATGATGAGGAATTTGCCACATTGGTGGAACGCGGCTGCATACTAAATGCTGAAGCTCGGCCACTGGAAGAGCATGCTCCATGGGCCATTGTTCAGGTGCCAGTTGCCAAAGTAACTGAAATTAAAGATTATCATGTGCCTGATGCTCCACCACGGCCATTGGCCTATTATCGCTTCATAGAGAAATCCCTCGAAGAACTGGACGGTGAAATTGAATATGATGTTGATGAGGAGGACTCCGCCTGGTTGGAGCATATGAATGAGGAGCGTCAGAAGTTGGGTCTAAATTCAGTTACCATTGATACGATGGAATTGCTAATGGATCGCCTGGAAAAGGAGTCACATTTTCAGGCAGCAGCCAATGGTACGCCCACTGGCGTAGAAGTTGACGATGATGCAGTCTGTTGCATTTGCCTAGATGGAGAATGTCAGAATACCAATGTGATCCTATTTTGTGACATGTGCAATCTGGCCGTGCATCAAGATTGCTATGGTGTACCCTATATACCAGAGGGGCAATGGTTATGCCGACGTTGCTTACAATCACCCAGTAAACCGGTTAATTGTGTCCTCTGTCCGAATGCTGGTGGAGCCTTCAAGCAAACGGATCATGGCCAATGGGCGCATGTTGTGTGTGCCTTGTGGATACCAGAAGTGAGATTTGCCAATACAGTGTTCCTGGAGCCTATAGGTAAAGCATTGGATTTATTCTTATTTGTTCTGTTGCTAATCTTTAGTTTTTGTTTCAGATTCCATTGAGACCATTCCACCTGCACGCTGGCGTCTAACATGTTATGTGTGCAAGGAGAAGGGTCTGGGGGCGTGTATACAATGTCATCGGAATAGTTGTTATGCCGCATTTCATGTGACATGTGCACAGCAAGCTGGCCTTTATATGACCATGGATACCATTAAGGATGGCCACAATGATTCGTCCATGCATGTCCAGAAATTTGCCTATTGTCATGCCCATACGCCGGCAGATGCTAAGCTAAAGATGAATGTTCCCGATTTTGAGGATACCAGACATAAAATGCGGGAAGCACGCAAAGCTTTGGCCAAGAAAAGATCCACCGCTCCAGTTGTCCTTATACCTACAATTCCTCCAGAGCGTGTACAAGAGATTTCTAGCATTGTGCATATGCAAAAGAAAAAAGAATTTCTGGACAGGATCATAGCCTATTGGACACTAAAACGTCACTATAGAAATGGTGTACCATTGCTAAGACGCCTCCAAAGTCAGGGTCATAATCATGGAGTGATACAAAGGAATGGCATCGAAGGATCACCCGATACCAATGAATTATATCGCCAGCTGAAATATTGGCAATGTCTGCGTCAGGATTTGGAACGGGCGCGTCTACTCTGCGAGCTGGTACGCAAGCGAGAGAAGCTAAAGGTGGCCTTTGTTAAAATAACCGAAGAAGTGGTAATGCTTCAACTAAATCCCTTGGAATCTGCCCTAACTAAATTGTTGGATAATCTGGAGTCTCGGGATACTATGGAAATATTTCGAGAACCAGTGGATACCAGTGAAGTGCCCGATTATATGGATATTGTTAAACAGCCCATGGATTTGGGTACAATGCGGGAGAAGCTTAAGAATTGCAAATATTCATCATTGGAGCAGCTGGAAATTGATTTCGATCTAATGATACAGAATTGTTTGGCCTATAACAACAAGGATACGGTCTTCTATAGGGCAGGCATAAGGATGAGAGATCAGGCAGCTCCATTATTTGTCCAATTGCGCAAAGAACTTCAGCGGGATGGTCTGTTAGAGCGCAGTCAGCGTTCCCATGTCGATCATGTGGAGGCGGAAGTGGAACAGGAACTCAAACAGTTGCTGGCTGTGCCGGCTAGTAAAGATGTGGTGCAAAAATTGCTTATACTGGCCGATAAATCTCAAGTTCTAAAAAATCCCAGCTATAGGACCAAGAAGATTAAGCAGATAAGATTAGAGATAACCAGAATGCGTAAGGGACTACAGAAAAAGCGTTTTGCAGCGGTAAGTTGAAGAGAAAATGAATCTTGAGATATATTTGAATACTTTTTAATCTCTTACAGCGTTATTCCACTCAGGCGAATTCCCAAAGCGATGATGAAATTGAGGCTAGAGCCAAGAAGCGTACAAGGAAGCATCTTAATAGCACCAGCATTAACACTAGCCTGGATCTAGATGAAGATGATGATGATGAGGATGATGATACGGATGATGATTCCATGGGCGATGATGAAGATGAGGTTACTAAAGATATAAGCAATTCAACACAAACTCCGCCCTGTAGTCCCATCAAGAGTCTAAATAATAGTAGCTCACCCGTTGGTATTAATCGGAGGTAAGTTAAATGATATATATATATATATATGGAAAAATTAATATCTTAATAAAAATCATCTTTAGAACGGCTATATTAATCACACGCAAAGCTCAGGCAGCTCTCAAACGTCCATCAGAGCCACCAGCCACGCCCGTTAAGGAGGAAGAGCATTTAAATTCCCAATCATCGAGCACACAATCCAATAGCCTTATCTCTTCCAATTCCTCATCAAATACAACAGCAGCCACAGCTGCTTCAAGTAATTTGAATGCTGTTTTGGCTACTGCGACGCCCACTGCCTCATCTGGATTCAGTTTAGCCCAAAGTCGAGAACTGAATAGTAGCAATAGTGCAAGCAGCGGAATGGGAGCTGCTGCAGCAGCAAGCTTAACCACCACCGCCTTATCGATAAGCAGTAAAATTGGTTTCGGTAACAAATCACCGAAACGTTCAGCTACTGCACGTTATCGCCGTTTAACCGAAATGAGTAACAGTGTGAATTCATCGATGTCACCAAAGAAATCACCGAATGCAACAGCGGCATTAATAGTACCCGAACCGGAATTCTTTGCCCGCATACCGGATAGTTTTCGTGTCTATCGTGGGAATACTCAACGCGATGTTAGCGATACGGATGAAGCTCCCTCCCAGACAAGTAGCCCCTGTAGCAGTTGTTCGGACTTTAGTATGTCTGGCAGTTGTTCCGAATTTGAGAGTGATGAGGCAAGCGATGGTGATAACCGTGGCGAGGATGCTGGCGGTGGTAATGATTCTTCACAAGAAGCATTGGATTTGCCCGGCTTAAATAATACTGAGAGTCAGGGTAATGGTAATATGGCCATTAGTAGTAGCAGTAGTAGTAGTAGCAGTGGCAGTTCCAGTGATGAGAATGAAGAAGAGCTTGTCGAGAGGAGTAAACAAAGGATAACAAGAAGTACACCGACACCCACGCCCACTGTAATACTACCAAGAGCTAGCGGAATTGGTGGATTTCGTGGCAGGGGGAAAAGACGTAGCAATCTCAGTGAATCCACTAGTTCTACAGCGACGCCACCGCCATTGGTGAAAAGGGGCGGTAATTTGCGTTCCGCTACGCCAAATGCCTTGCCCCCTTCACCGTTGGTTAATAATATAAAGGCGAGAAGGAATACCACTCATACGAGTACCCACATTATCACCAACAATAATAAAAGGAAAAATCATGATGATTTAGATGAATCGATAAGCAGAAATCTTAATTCCAGTTCGAAACCATCATTGGAGCCACTTCAATTGGTGTGGGCAAAATGTCGTGGATATCCCTGGTATCCAGCCCTAATACTTGATCCCAAAACCCCAAAAGGATTTGTCTACAATGGTGTACCCCTGCCCGCCCCGCCCACAGATGTATTGGCATTGCGTAAGAATTGTATCGATGATATTGTATTCCTGGTTCTATTCTTTGATGTGAAACGCACATGGCAATGGTTACCAGCAAATAAATTGGATATTCTTGGAATTGATAAGCATTTGGATCAGCAAAAGCTGGTAGAGTCAAGAAAACCGGCGGAAAGGAAGGCAGTGAAAAAGGCCTATCAAGATGCTTTACATTATCAGAGTCAAGTGTCGGATCTGGAGGGGCAAGGACCTGATCCGATTATGTGAAAGCTAATCAATCAATGGCATTTGTAAAAAAAAAAAACAAAAGAAAAGGAAACTTCTCGAAATAATTTAGCCATAAAAAATATATAAAACAAAAAATTTCTGTTTAGAAAAAAAAAAAATCCACCCTGTCCTTTCCTCTCCCTTCCTCCACAAAAAAAAAAACGATTTTGTTAACTATTGATGATGATGATGAAAATGATGTAGTAAAGGCCCTCCATTAGATGAGTATTTTTTGTCATTCGGTTATTTGTCACTGCAAGTGGCTATCAGCCAATTTATATGTTATGTACATTTTTTTAATATATATCTTTATATATATATATATATCTTATGGCTAATAATTGATTTTTGTAAATTATTTCAAAACATTTATCTAAGGTTGTTGTTGTTGCTTTTAAATTATGTCCAAATTCCGTTTAAGTAGAAATATCATTTGAAAAAAACGGAAGGAATGGCAAACAATGCACTCCAACTCCACTGTAAAGTCTTAAAAAAAAAAAAACAATTACATGGAATTTATCACCTCAAGACGTTTCAAGCAAAATCAAATCAATGTTTAAGTTAAATAGTTTTAAGACTCTATGTAAGATAAAAAAAAGAAAAACTAAAAAAAAAACAACCAACAAGGAAATAAGAAAAACTTTAACATTAAATAGGAAAAGCGCCTCAAAGTTGAAAAAGAAAAATGTAATAAAATGCCCCCCCTGATAACAAATCCACAACTAAGTATATATATATATATGTATAGATATATACATTTATATATATATATATTTTGTGCTTGTCTTGATTTCCCCCGATATGAACAAATAATCTATTATTATTATTATTAGTTATCATAATTACTGTGTGTAATTAATGCAAATTTTCGTAAAAACTAAGTAACAACAGAAATGCCTAGACAATTAAGTATTAAAGTATGTATGTAGTTGCCACGCCCACAAGCCACTTTCCGGCACCAATCCAAATCCGGAACCACCCCACCCCGTTATCCGCCATCCATTCAAAATAACAAGATTGAATATTGTTTGAAAAAGTTTAACAATAAATTAAATACAGAAAAATAAATGTTTTAAACAAAATGTATTTCGTTTCAATTTTAGAATTTCTTAAATTTACTTCATAATTTTTGATTCTACAGAATTTTTACTATATAGTTGATTCTAGGGGAAATTTATGTAACCGAAGTGAAAACAATTATCTTTTAGATTTTTTAAATCGATTATATAAATAATGTATAATATATATTTTCAATGTACTGTGTCCTTACGATATTGAGTTAATTGTAGTGGAATTATATTAATTATATTTTTTATTGAATTTAGTTGAAATTATTTAACTAAATTCCGACTACTTTGCAATTTTAATCTATGTTATATATTTTGATGATTTTTAACAAGAAAATTGATTAAATAATTATTATTTTCTATCACTTTTGGTCAATAAAAATCAATGATATTATAATTAAACAAATAGACCAGGCCATAATCCTCCTGGCCGTGACTAGACACTTTCTAAACTCGGAGATGTTACGTCAAACAAAGTGTAAGTCAAACTGTAGCCTATTGCGATTTCTTTTACAGTTTGACAACCACATGTCTGGTTCTTAAGTCACGACTCTATAACATGATTAAAGCCAATTAAATGGCACTAAAAAATGAAACGTGGCCAAGACAAAATCCCAACAGATACAGATTGTCTGGCCGATTGAGTAAAAATATGTGTTAAATATGTTTGCGTTTTAAGCAAAGTTGGCGTGAAACAAATGATAATACCAAGTGAATGTAAATTGTTTGCCAAAAAAAAAAAAACAATTCATTTCTCATATTGGCTTAAACGGTAGCCATTTGACTTGACATTCGAACAACTCAATTCCCATTTAATATCAGCTTATAGAACGCCCATACCAAACTTGGCCTTAATTTTAAATGCAAATTAATTTGTTGCTGTCGACGATTGTGAAGTTGATTATTGATTGGAAGAGTAAGTACTATACTATATATATATATATATACATACTTGAATAGTTGAGAGTAAGTGTAGGTCATTGCGTTGGCGCTCTACTCATAATTGTATGAAATCAAAGCGGAACGACTTGCCGGGAACTTCCCCAACGTTTTTTTATGTTTTTTTTTTTTTCATTTATATATTTTGATATCAAAACAAGTTATTTTTGTGACGTCAAAGCTGTCTTAGCCATGGCAGGCCGGAGCCAATTTAGACACAAACAATATCAGTTTTATAATAAGAATGTTTTGGCTTACGAAAATAAATGGCCTTGAGTAAAGGGGCCCAAAACAAACCAAAATTGAATTACAATTATATTAATATTTAATAAAATAATTGAACTGGTCTATAAATGAAAAATGTTAAGAATTAGCTTTAAAAAACAAATAAAATCAGAGAAGCATTTTTTGGTCAGTTTTATTAGAAAAATGTCGGAGTTATATAAAATTGTTTAGCTTTCTTAGTGATAAAAAATATAATTGAATTTATATACTTTAATTATAATAAGTTAAGATAAAATAAGCTGATAGTAATCGTTTAAAATTATTTAAAATAAAATTAACAATTTCAGTTTAATTAAAATTAAAATTAATAAAGTTAACATAGATTAACAGTAAAATTTATGTTTGTAAAATATTTTTTAAATTATTTATATATTATGCAATACATACTAAATTTTTTGTTCCTTTAGTTATTTTGTTAAATATTTCCAAAGACCTTTAAAAATTAAGAAAACTTTATGAAAGAAATAATGGGGAGAGATTTACAGTTTTAGATTTCTGTCTACAGTTACAGAGCCACTGTAATGGTTTGATTTTGATTTGGAAGCAGTTGAAGAGTTCCCCTTAAATACGCTTTGATGATTTTGCTTTTATTTTTGAGCAAAAACAGCGTTCTTCTTCTTCCTTGGATCCCAAAATACAAAAAAAATAAAACTTGTGACTTCTGGATAATCCAGAATCCGTTTAAATGCTCTGACTAATTCACTTTTACTACGCAAATGGTTTTTTACACTAGTTTTTAGTTACTTTTGTGGCTATAAAATATAAACTTTATATTGAAATCTTGTTTTTGTGTGTGTGTATATTATTTTCCCTTTCCATTTTATCAACCATTCACAAATATTCATTGAAGTTGATTAATTAATTCAAAATTTTGCACGCAGCTGCTGCAGTGACGTTAAGGGAATTTTTTTTTTCATTTTATTGGCTCACTAGCCAAGACGGACGCGCAGACACGGTCAAAACTCAGACCCGGGTCGCACGTGATGATTTCAACGTTTGCTCATGAATAAGCCAAAAAAAAAAAAAAAACAGAAACTAAATATATTTTTGGAATTTTTGAATTCATTCGTTTTCCACTGAAAACTTCAGTTCAAGTGCGTTTATATGCCTTGAAAATATTTGGAATTGCCGTTGCCATGTTGGAAAGCAACAAAACCAAAAAACCAAAAAAAAAAAGAGTTAAAAAAAAAAGACAGAGAGTTGGTAAGGAAAATTTATGTAGACATCTTAATGAACAGCTGGGACATGCTAATTGTTTAAATGAATTAACACTTCTCACTCTTTTCCATTGTGTTTCTCGCTCTGTTGCTTATATTGTTGTTCATGTCAAACGTTGCGTATACGCCGTGGGTGGGGAGGATTTGCATTTTTATACCAAAACTACAAATAAAGATAAGATAAGAGTAAAGAGACAACGTGGCGAATGATGGTTAGCACGCAGTATCCGCTGCCACTTGCCATTTGATCTAATTAAAGCGGACGTGCCTCCATTTCCAGCCATTGATATCAATATACGAGAGTAGCAGCGTGTGGACAACAAAAGAATTAAAATAAATTATTATTGTATATATGTATGTATACATATATATTCTCGTCTACTTCCCTGACGCACATTGCCTAAAAAGACACACACATTCATTTCACATATGATCGACTGGTGATCATCACATCAATTCACAGCAACGTCACATGCTCTCCCAAAAATATGTTTTTGGATTCTCTTCTGTTGTCAGCGTGACTGTGGTCAGTTCGAATCTAAGAAATTGGGAACACTTGGCAACAAGCAAAAGAGATATTGTAAAGATTACTAAAAGATAGAAATATTATTATGAAATTGTATGTTATTCGAGAAATTGAATTACTAATTGTGGTAAAAGCAATTGGTCAGAGATTACTTACAATGAGTGTGAAAATGTGAACAGAGATTGGTCAAGGTGAACAATGAAAGTTGTCATAATATAGTCATATGAATATATATTAAGTAGGTTGCCATGTGATCAGTAAAACTGGGTGAAAAATTATTTGTTTATATATATTTTATTCGATTATATTTCTATTTTTAGCTAGCTTATTTCCAGTATATTTATTTTTTCAAAATGAAATTTTTTATAATATTTTTTATTTACCTTAACTGAGAAATGGTTTTAATATTCATGATTAATAAATGGTTACCCATTTTAATCTTATTATCTTTTCTTATAAAATGCTTAAAAACTAATTTGAAAATCTTAAAAACTCAAAATAAATTTTAGTATTTCAATTAATGTGTGAGGCTAGTTGCCAGGTTTTTTATTTAATTACTATTTTCTTTTGGATCTCTCTTTATACCTATTTACTTTCTTCACTCCCATTCACATTTTTTGGAGTTAGCTTAAGATTATATATATATATAATATTTTTTCACCTGTTATGAAAGTTTTATAGAAGCAAACAAAGAGAAGACTTTTTTATACTTCTTTAAATAGTATAAATTTCTTTATGAATAGAAAAAATATTTGAATATTATTGTATTATAATAATATATAACTTTAAATTATGCAATTCCGAGTAAACAAATAGGTAATAATATGATAAATACTTTTTTTGCGCATAAGGCAATGAATAATAATAATATATTTTATCTTAAAAAGTAAACATTTAATGAACATTTCATATAAAAAAAGTTTTTATATTTTTCTTTATATTTAAAATTTGAAATATAGAAAATAATTATTTGATATTTTCTATATACTATATAAATCTTTTTTAAATATTTATTTTATATATTTTGTAGTACCAAAAAATGTTTATGTTCTATTTTATTTTATATAATTTGTATATTATACTTAGCTTTTTTTTAATATTTCCCATAGCACTTAAATAAATAAAATTATGTTAGTATTATAAAATTAAGTATGCCAAACTTTATCAATAAGACTTTAAGGAATTAGTTTAGTTATGTAGTTTTTATATTAAAAAGTCTATTTAAATTAAATGTTATATTTACATATGTAATTTTATTAATTATAAACTTTGTTACTCAATATTTCAAATATTCTTACCATTAAAATTCCTTTAGTTAATTACTAACGTTTGGTTTATTGTATCAATTTTTCTCGGTATCAACCCCCTTTTTTTTTGAGGAATTCCTGTACACAAACCACAAGAATTTGTTGAAACAAGAAATTTGCATATTGACATTGTTCCTTTGGCAGTCAGGCGACAGCTGTATATATATGTATATATATCTCTATATATATAATGCATATATGTATTGTATATAAAATGATTGCCCATATAACGGCGCCGACTGAAATTAACTTGAATTTATTAAAGCCAGAGCTGGGTATGACTTTTGTATAAATTCATTTTTTTTTTGTTTTGTTTGTGTTTGTTTTTGGTTGCTTTGCGGAAACCGGTTAAAGAATTTTTTGTCCCCTAGCGTCAGGCAGGCGCGTCCGCACGGCGACTGTACAAAAAAAGCGAATACTTTGGGATTAAATATAAGCCTGGCCAGAAATTGAGAGCCAGAATAACAAGAAGACGAGATGATGGTGATGCAGATAAAGATCATTTTTGACAAATTTCCTCTATATATATTTCAATAAATAATCTTTCTGATGAGACTTTAAGTAATGATTAATCGATAGCCTATAGCCAGGGACGATCGGTAAGTGGCCCTTCACTCGATCGAACATAAATTTTCCAGGCTAAAAATAAACTCCAGACTTAACCTTGAATGCGGGAAGAAGTTGCATATAACGGCAGAAGAGTGGGAAGAAATTGGAGGATGAAACACAAGAAGGAGAAGTGAAGAACGGTGAAGAAGAAGGCTGGTCTCAGTCCAAGTAACGGCCCCTGATATGGTCAGGCCAATTAAATGAAATCAAGAACACACACGACAGCCTGTTTCATTGCTGTGTCAAGATGGCCAACTGGCGACCTGGGGCAACCAGATATTTATTGACATGTCCACATCCTGTAAACTCAAGGACATCCACATTTTTCAGACTTGCGGTTCTTTTTTTGTGGGCCCTATAAAAACCCTTGACTTGGTATCAGAATGGCATCAGTCTTCTTTGGAACAGCTGGAGTAGTAGAAGTACCAGCAACAGCACCACCACCAGCAGCAGCATCAGTAGCAGAAGAAGAAGTTGTAGTGAAGTTTTTGTTATATATCAAAAAGTCCTACAAGTCTCTCTCTTACTCTCTAAGAAGTCACAATGCGTTTATTGGTCATCAGCCTGCTGGCCTTGGGCACAGTTCAGGCCATGCCCAAATATCAATTATTAACCTATGCCCCAGCCCGTGGACAATTTCCTGTGGAGAATGGCCTGGCTCAGGGTTATGTACGCTATTTCGATAATACTGGAGCAGAACGATTGTTGGCCTATAGTTATCCGGAACCATTGTATGGCGTTCGTCGTCTTAGCTATGGCACTGATGATCTGGTAAATCCTTTCCTGCGTTCTGCTTTCATCTCATCCAGTCAGAGTCAGGAGAAACAGGATATGGCATTGTTCCGTGCCTGGTGTGAGCAACGTTATAATGCCATGCGTTTGGAATTGGATCGTTTGCGTTTAGAGGGTAAAGAGCCATCGCCAAATATGTTATCCCAGTTCGAACCTTTGGAAATGATTATCAAAATGGGTGCCTATGAGGCAATACCTGGCCTAACTCCAGATGTTCAGCGTGCTCGTGAGGAACATTTGCGGATTTGGAATGAGGCAAGACTGAAGGTTCTCAAAGCGGAACAAGCTCAACTACGTCTGGTGGACAATCCCGAATATAAGCCACAGCAAGAGGAATTGAAGCCAACTCTCTATGGCCAACAAGAAAAATATCTACTAAAGGCCGGTCATTCACATAAACACAAACCTCCCATTCAAACACCTCAGACTCACGCTTATGGTCAGCAATTTGTACCCACAGATAAGATACTCTTAAGGACCTACGAAGCTCCTAAGCCCGTTGAGGATACTCCAGAGGTAAAATTGGCACGGGAAGAGCATCTCAAGAAATATAATGAGGCCTTGTTACGTCAGCCAGATCAAAAGTTACCCATTTTGAAGAGTTTACCTGGAATTGTGCAGCCTCTAATTCTACCAGAATCTCAGAGTTTTTCTAAATATAAAACTCCTCAAAACTTTGAAAGTCAGCCAGCTCCCAAACCTGTGGAGGAAACTGCTGAGGTAAAACGGGCACGCGAAGAACACTTGAAGCAATATAATGATGCCCTTTTCCGTCAGCCTTTTGAGGAGCAACAGCAGCCTCTGATACCAATTGCTGCTCCTTTTGTCCCATTGCCCACCACAAAGAGCATCATCAATGAGGCTCCTCAACCACTTCCTGTAGAGGAGACCCCTGAAGTTTTACGTGCCCGTGAACAACACCTAATCCTTCTCAATCAGGCTAAGATCAAGGCTGAAGATAAGGCAGCCGATATCTCCGACATGATACGCTATGAAGAACGTGAACGTGAAAGTGAAAGACTACGTGAATTAGAGCTACGTCGTCATGAAGAGAAAGAAGCCGAATTGGAGCGTCAACGTGAAGCTGTGCGTTTAAAGGAGGAGACCCGATTATTGGAAGTGGAACGTTTACGCCTGGAACAGGAGGAAAAGCTGCGTATTGAGAGCGAACGATTGGCTGAAAGTAAACGTTTGATCAAAGATCAAGAAGAACAACTCAAGCTAAAGGCTTTGTATGAAGGTGAACCAGCTGGCTTAAAGCTTATCAACTCCCAGCCTCAACTATCGCCACAAACCACTCAAACACAGGCCATAACCCAGCAGCAACAGGTACAAAATGGCTTTTTTCTGCGCATACAATCGAATACCCAACCTCAAGCTGAACCTCAATCCCAACCCATTGTTGGTGATCAGAATCCCTTCTTGGTGGGCTATGTCCAACAACCATTAAAAACTGAAGTTGCTACCACTTATACAGCTAGCCCCACGTTTAGTGCTCCACTAACGAGTCCAGCCAATGAACTAGAGAAGGCCACCCGTGAGCATTTCCGTGCTCATGAGATTGCCTTGGAGCAGCTACGTTTGGCCAATCTGAAAAGTCCATGGACCCCCGAGTGTCAGCATTAAGTAAATTCATACACACACACAAACACACAGACACATACGTCGATGGGCATAATATTTGGAGTACAGCAAGAAAAAAACACAACAAAAAAAAATTCATTTTCCTTTGCACAATTCATCAAAAACAGAAAAAAAAGAAAAGATACAGAAAAATATATATACAGACTTTTTTTTATTTTTATTTTTCTTACTACCTATACTCGTACACCTGTAGATATATAAGAGAAATCACGAATTTTAAATGCATTCAGTTGACAAACAACGCAAAAAAAAAAAAAAACAAAAGAAAAAAAAGAACCTCTTTACTGTTATATGTAGAACTAAATTGCAAATCACATCCGAGATCTGCGCTGATCTGTTCTGATTATCTTACAAAAATGCGCATAAATGTAAAAGATTTAAACGGGGCACTTGACTTTAGATAAAGCAAAAAAAAAAAAAAAAACACAAAAATCCAAATGATATGCACGGTAAAATATAATTTGCATAGTCTGCGGCAACGATAAACTGACCTAGCACAAAAAATATAAACAAATATACATACATATCTATCTATATATGTATATATATATATGTATATCTATCAACCGTTAATCGCCAACACGACGCTGCTTTGATGAAATTACCGTTCAGGTGTCGCTACTGATTTCCAAAAGTCATGTTGATAGCAGAACATCTACGGGTTACGTGGCGTATGAGTAATCAATGTGACTAATATCAAACGGAACTCAAGATCAAAACTAAATTTACTTTGGTTCATTTGTTTAAATAGACACATAACCGTATCAGTATCTGTAGCAGATGCAGCATCGATTTGATAAGCGAATGCCACATTTAATCAGTAAATATTAACATCCTCTAGTCAACGAAAGACCAAAGTTCAGTTAACATGATTCACTCTATATTATGGCCTGATGAGGGAAAGTCCATTAGGCAATAGACAGACGCCCGCAAGTGCTAACAAGCATTGCTAATGAAATTCCAAAAAAAAAAAAGAGTTTCATTCTGTTTCATTTTGTTTTGCCAAAGTCCATTGAAATACCAATTCCAATATGACAAAGCAATAATTTACTTCTTTGATTGCCGCAATTTTGGGTAATATCCAAAGATACTTTTTTTCTCTTAAAGTTAAAAATGTGCTAACAATAATTCTGATATGAGAAACATTTACTAATGAGATCTCATGTATGTAGGTGACTAATACATTCAATACACTTTAAGAAAAAAGTATTGAAAAAAATTGGGCAGAATTTTATGTGATTTATAAATGACGTGTTCGAAATTCAACTATAGAATCCAGTCATGCCTAAATTTTTGAGGTTTAATCTTGGTTTTGTGATAACATAAATAAAAATAATTTAAATATTTAAAAACAGACAGATTTAATCAAAATGTTAAATTTGATGACCAGTCGAGCATGATTTTCTTTTTTTTTTTTTGATTTTTTTGATAGCTAATATTTTATTTTTTAATAATTTCTTTTTTTTTTTAGTGTTTAAATAGAAATACGATAATTATAAATTTTTTATTCAAATGTTGGACATGAATTGTTAAAGCTTTAACTGCAATAATTTTTTTTTAAACACAGTTTTAAATCTAAATCTTATCGAAACAACTTTTTGTTTTAAGAATTCAAATATTATAAAAACTTAAAGTAATTTAAAATCCTTAAAGGAATTCAATATATCCTTATCCTTATTTCTCTAATCTTTAACGAAATCGAAATTACAATAACTTAATAAAATTACTAATACTAAATTATCTTACATAGTCAGAGCCAATGTCAAATTTGTTTATACTCTCTGCAAGAGCATTAACCTGGATTGGCCAATTTTATGGGGAAATTTTCCATTATCTAATAGTAATCTGTTTTATATTGATTTGTTTGATATGCCATCATAGAAATTGACTGATGGCTGATGCAAGTTTTAGCTTTTACCTGGCGAGACAGAAACCAGGTAAAAAATATTGGGCTTATGTCTAGTTGATTGGATGATGATAACAATCCAAATGTTTCGATTTTGACTTTGATTTTAATGCTCCAATGGCCCCGCAAAAAAATCATCTACGCAGTTTAATTTTATATTTAGGGTGCGAATTTATTCAATGCGGAGAAACCGCAACAATCCAAATATATATGTACTTATATATATATATATATATTTGTATGTATTAATATTTATGTATCGCACTTGCCCTCCCACCACCATTATACTTTGTTAGCATTTTCATTGCTTTAACAAATCCTCTGTAAAAGTAAAAAACACATTTACGGAAAATTGTGGCATACCAGAAAATAGCCAAGTTAGAAATAGACCATATTCACCCGTAGGCAAGGGGAGAGGCATCTGCTCGGCCGTTATATAGAAGTTCTTAACAGTTTGTAGACCCTGCAAAAATGATTACTTTTAATTATTTATTGATTCAATTGATAAAATATTAGCTCACCATATAAGGACAGGTATGATTGACTGTTGAACTATTTTTAATCCAATTGTATACAATTTTTGCAAATGGATGATTATGTTTACTCATAAAAGCGCAGGCATCTATTTTTGAATCTATTAACCATGGCTTATACCCACTCGCTTTCTTAAGCAGTTTAAATTTTACATCGATCTTTGTGGCCGGATAATGGATGGTGGCATTAATATTTAGGATTGTCTTATCACGTCGAATTGCACGCAAACGACAATGTTCAATGGTAACCCACGATTGGTTATAAGATTCACACACAGCGTTGGTCATCTTCATATATGAAGCCATCTTTTTGAAAAGAAAAAAATACATTTTTTATAGTTATATAGAATAATGAAATTTTTATATTACATTTCCATTGAGAGACACTGCCATTATAGCGAAAATATAAAAATGAACTTTACTCATGATGTATTGCAAATTGAATATTAAATGGTTTTTGATTTTTGGACATCATTTTCATTTTGAACATGGTTGAAAGGGTGCAATTAATAATTTTATACCCTTACAGAGGGTATTATAATTTAAGCTATATGTTTGACATTAACCACTTAAGTGATAAAGTTATATTTCTGATTGAAAGACCTGATGAAATGGAAGCAAATTTTTCCCTTTTTTATTTTGCTATATTAACAAATTTATTATTAAAAAATATTTACTATTTTAAGAAGTTATATCATGGTATCTTATATTTTAAATTATTATTTTTCATAACAATATAACCACCAAAAATTAAAAGTTTTTTATCTTTTCTAAAATACCTAAAAATCGAAAATATTTTTATCTGTATCTTTTTCATAAAATTAAATTAAAATTAAAATTAAAAAATTAAAATTAAATAAAAATAAACAAAAATAAGGTTTCAAAATATATTTTCATTTAAGTTACTTTAATATTTGCATATTATACAAAAAAATATCAATGGTTTATATTTTTTATTATATTGATGATGAATAATGTTTAAATTCTAACTAAAGATTAAGTAATTATTATTAGAACATAAGAGTTTGTATATCAAGAGGCTGAATCTTTCTTCTTTACCAACCTAATGTACCCCATTTGGACCTTTAATTGGAATTTGGAAGTTGTATTTATTTGTACTTTTGTTAATGATATGACAACGAAAAATAGCATTAAAAATCGTTAACTAGTTTAACTTTGTTGGTCATTAAATAAAATGTAATTAACAACATTTTTTTAAAGGCGTAGAATTGTTGTAAAATGTAAAATATACTATAAAATATAAAAGTTAAAAGCTAAATTTATTTTATTATATAATTGATTATGTACTATCTTTGAAATAGACATTTATTATAAATAAAAGAAAATATTTAATTAAAACACAATGTTTGTTTATTTTTTGCTTGGAGACACGGCTATTGCAATCAAAACTATAATTAACTATAATTGAAACTCCAAGTATGATTCATACAAAATATAAATCCTGGACTAGGAAATTATTATTAACTTGACTCTTATTTATAAATAGAATTTCCTTGATTTATTTGATCTATTTTTGGTCATGGTTGAATAGAGAAGTAAATAATTATTTTTTTATCTTTTAGTTCTCTATTATAGAAAAAAAAAATTGCACAATTTCTATATTTGAAACTCGTGTGGAGGGCAATTAAAAGAACTAAAATTTTTTAGATGAGTGCGTTTTGCGAAGGATAATTATTATTTGCCATGTTTATGTGTTTATTGAAATAGAAATCTAACACATTTGCCTCAAATCATTGTTTTAGTAAATCCTCTATAAAGTTAAAATAGACATTTGTGGTAAATATGGGTAAACCAGAAAATATCCAAGTTATAAATAGAGCATATTCACCGGTGGGCCAGGGCAAGGGGATCTGTTCAGCTCTTAAGTAGAAGTTCTTAACCCGTGGCTGATAAGTAGTATTTTTGTTAGTTGGTTAGTTTTTGTTAGTTATTATTCAATTCACCTTTTTAGTGCAATTAGATAAAAAATAACAAATATAATTGAAGAAACTTTTGTTTAAAAAATATGTTAAATGTTAAGATTGATAACTATAAATTTCTAAAAATCCACTTTCCAACTTACTTAATGTGAACGAAAACAATGTTTTTGTTAAAAAAGAAACAAAGTTATTATATTCAAAAATTAATGATGTGGCAATAAAGCTCTGTAACTTTGCTACTTTATTGAGCAATACAGAATATGTATATATAATAATAATATATATTTTAAGCTCTTTTTAATAAGTAATTAACACAGAATATATATAATAATAATATATGTATATATCAAGCTCATTTTCCATCATTGCATTAACAAATCTTCTGCAAATGTAAAGTATACATTTGTGGAAAATTGAGGCCTACCAGAAAATATCTACTTAAGAAATAGAGCATAGTCACCCGTGGGTAAGGGAAAAGGTATTTGTTCAGGCTTCAAATAGAAATCCTTTAATTGTTGTACTCCCTGTAAGTAAGAGAATTTATATTATCACTTAAACTTTTGTTTCATATGGTATATTATATTATAGCTCACCTTATAGGGACATGTGTGATTGATTGTTGAAGAATCTTTAATAAATTTGTGTATTACTTTCGCGACAGGATTATTAGGTTTTCGCATAAAAGCGCAGGCATCTATGGTAGCGGCAAATAACCAAGGCTTATAGCCACTTGCCTTCTTAAGCCAATCAAATTTTAGATGAATTTGCTCAGCTGGATAATGAAAAGTAGCATTAATATTAAGGATTGTCTTATCACGATTAATTGCTCTTAAACGACAGTAGTCGATGGTAACCCAGGATTCATTATGCGATTCGCAGACAGCGTTAGTCAACTTCATAGTAGCAGCCAACTAGAAAAGATAACTAACATTTTAAAATATATTTAAAAAAAGTAGAATAATTTTTGGTTTACATTCTCATAGAGAAACACGGCTATGATTATTAAAACTATTGGTATAGATTTAGACATAGTTACACTTTTTAAATAAATTAAGACTGCAAACTGGAAATAAAATATTTTATTTATATACCATCATTTTGTCATGGTTGAAAGAAGCACTAATTTGTTTTTTTTTTTATGATATTTCAGACAAAATGATAATGGTAATGAGAAAGGTCTTTTTTGTGAAATATATGTTCTAATAATTTGAAAGACTGATATTGAAGCATAAAGGTTCGTATTCACCAAGCTTTTGTTTGCCAAAAATATAAATTAGATTTTATTGTAAAATCTTCCAATGAAGATATGGAAGAATCTTTGTAAAATCTTACTTATTTATAGTAACTACAAAATACTAGCAGTTGGTAGGGTATTAAAAAAAAGTAAACCGACAGCGTTTGGTATAATATTTGATAAGAAATCGAAATGTCTGTCTGTTTCTTTGCAGCTTGTATACATCAATTCTTAAGCTAAGTTATTGAAACTTGATACACAAGCTTTTTAGATGTGCACCAACTACAAGTTTAAGAATTGGTCGGATCAGACTACTCTGAAATCATTATCGTAAAAATCGGTGTGTCTTAGAAAATAGACATGGCTTATATATAACTATTCGCATACTTTAAACAATCAAATTTCGTATGAATATCTTTAGCTGGGACTAAATCATGAGTCAAATTAACTTCAATGCAGTTTAGCAATAAAGAAAAAAAAACAAAATGTGAAATATCATTTGTTTAATACAACAACAAATTACAAACAACTGTTAGGGTATACATAGTTTGCAGAGCTCCACTCCACAAACATTAAGTGTTCCGATTAAACGATCTATTTTATATTTCCATTTCAAAACATTTGTGCATATCACAATTGTACCTTTCATTGTTCATTTATTGGTTAATCAGATCCTCCGCATAGGTAAAATATACATTAGTTATAAATTGCTTAATGCCCGAAAACATCCAAGTCAAAAATAGAGCATAATCACCTGTTGGCAAAGGCAATGGAATTTGCTCTGGTTTTAAATAGAAATTCTTCACCTGCTGTATACCCTAAGGAAGGAAAAACAATTGATTAAGTTTTAATTTAAAAAGAAAGGATATTATTTGCTTACCATATAAGGACAGGTATGATTGACTGTGGAAATATTTTTAACCATATTATGTATCATTTTAGCCACAGGCTCATTGGGTTTTCTCAAATATGCACAGCCATCAACAGTTGAGTCAATTATCCAAGGTTTATAACCATTTGCTTTCTTTAGCACTTGAAGCCTCAAATGGACCTGATCGGCCGGATTATGGATTGTGAGATTTATATTAAGGACAGTTTTATCACGACTAAGAGCCCGTAAACGGCAGTGCTCAATGGTAACCCAGGATTCATTATACGATTTACCCACAGCATTTGTCATCTTGAATTTAGTGGCTAACTGAAAGAAGAGAAAAAACAATTAATTTTCAATCCTGAAAAAATGTAGTGAAAACCTACATTTTTATTCAGAAACACGACCAGGATCAACATAAAAATTATAGTAATTTTCCTCATGATTGTTACAATAATGTATAATGACTCTCAATTCTATCACGAATTATTTTTTTATATATCTATAATTAGTCACGGTTGAACAAAAGATTTGATTAGTTTATTTCATCAGTAATGAGAAAAGCAATAATAATAAAATTTTTGGCCAAGCAGATCAATTAAAGTGAACTTCTTGGGTAAGAGGGGAAAGAGGGAAATAAATTTCTATAATATATTTGTACTATACAAATATTTAGTTAAAATAAATATAATGAAAGACTTTTCCAATAAGTATGTATATATAGTTGCACAGGATATTTATTTTATTGATTGCATCATGATCCAAATACATAAAAAATACAAAATGAACATTTTCCATCCATCGCTTATTGTTTAATCAAATCCTCCTCATAGGTAAAATATGCATTAGTTATAAATTGTGGGATGTCCGAAAATATCCAAGTCAAAAATAGGGCATAATCACCCGTTGGCCATGGCAAAGGCATCAATTCAGGTCTCAAATAGAAGTCCTTAACTCGTTGTTGACCCTGCAGAAATTAATGATGTATTAAAGTTTGACTTTCACTTAAAATAAAATACTCTCACCGAATATGGACAGGTGTGATTAACTGTAGAATGGTTTTTTATCAAGCCAAAAAAAATTTTAGCCACAGGTTCATTGGATTTTCGCATAAATGCGCAAAGATCTATGGTCGAATCAATAATCCAGGGTTTATATCCATTTGCCTTTTTTAACACTTGGAGTCTCAAATTGATCTTCTTGGCAGGATGATGGAAAGTGGTTCAGCATAGGTTAAGCCTTTTGTTTAATTGTTTAATCAGGTTTCTATAGAGCCAAAGTTTTTTTTTGTTTATTTGTCTTTAACTTGGACACACTATAATGTATTATCCATGGTTTATATCCATTATCCTTTTTCTGCATTTGTGAGAATTTAGTTTTACATTTGCCATTGTTTTATCAAAATTCTGGCTTACATTTTCATTAAGGTGGACCACCAGGACTAATACAAGTACTTTAGTAATTCTGTTGATAGTTGTACGATTTATTAATATTGACTGTCAAATTCAACTCAAAAAATATATTTAATATATATTTATATCAACAATCAGTCATGGCTTAATAATTAATTTAATTGGCCTAGACATTTGGTAATTAAAAATCCCCAAAATGATATAGCTTTTGGATAATCGCTCTACATTATACATATATTAGGCTCCTAAGCAGAAATGGTAGCCCGTTAAACAGAATTTGCAGAGCCTTTTCGATTAAATCGGCTATATCTAACTTTATAAAGAATATTATTTGCCAACGACAGTAGTCCTTACAAAACAACTGTCCTTGGTATCTTTATTTTATTGCTTGTATTAACCCAAAATACCAAAAATATATTTCACTAGCTATTACTTATTGCTTAATCAGGTCCTCCGCATAGGTAAAATATACATTAGTAATAAATTGGGGTACACCAAAAAATATCCAAGTCAGAAATAGAGCATAATCACCTGTTGGCAAAGGCAAAGGAATTTGCTCTGGCTTTAAATAAAAGTCCTTAACTTGCTGTGGGCCCTAATAGTAAC
Organism: Drosophila emarginata; assembly: GCA_037075365.1. Taxonomy (NCBI): domain Eukaryota; kingdom Metazoa; phylum Arthropoda; class Insecta; order Diptera; family Drosophilidae; genus Drosophila; species Drosophila emarginata. The sequence continues at coordinate 4,365,734 of JBAMCD010000260.1, read as the reverse complement.
CGGAAACAGTTCATTAGTTTTAGATCTTAAGAAACGATGGTTGCCTACCATATATGGACAAGTGTGATTGACTGTGGAAATTCTTCTGATCATATTGAATACAATCTTAGCCACAGGCTCATTGGGTTTCCTCATGTAAGCACATCCATCAACAGTTGAGTCAATTATCCAAGGTTTATAACCATTTGCTTTCTTCAGCACTTGAAGCCTTAAATGGATCTGATCGGCCGGATTATGGATTGTGAGATTTATATTAAGGACAGTTTTATCACGACTAAGAGCCCGTAAACGGCAGTGATCAATGGTAACCCAGGATTCATTATACGATTTACACACAGCATTTGTCATCTTGAATTTAGTGGCTAACTGAAAGAAGAGAAAAAACAATTAATTTTCAATCCTGAAAAAATGTAGTGAAAACCTACATTTTTATTCAGAAACACGACCAGGATCAACACAAAAATTAAATCAATTTTCCTCATGATTGTTACAATAATGTATAATGACTGTCAATTCCATCACAAATTGTTTGTCTATATATATACCTCTAATAAGTCACGGTTGAACAGAAGTTTTGATTGGTTTATTCCATCAGTAATGAGAAAAGCAATAATTATATAATATATGGCCACGCAGATCAATTAAAGTGAGCTTCTTGGGTACTTAAAGGATTATCTGACATTTACCAGAGGGGAAAGGATTTTTCTATAATGTATTTGTACTATTCAAATATTTACATACTTAAAATAAATATAATGAAAGAGTTTTCCAATAAGTATGTATATATAGTTGCACAGGATATTTATTTTATTGTTTGCATCATGCTCCAAATACATCAAAAATACAAAAATATTTTCTACCCATTGCTTATTGTTTAATCAAATCCTCCTCATAGGTAAAATATGCATTAGTTATAAATTGTGGGATGTCCGAAAATATCCAAGTCAAAAATAGGGCATATTCACCCGTTGGCCATGGCAAAGGCATCAATTCAGGTCTCAAATAGAAGTCCTTAACTCGTTGTTGACCCTGCAGAAATTAATGATGTATTAAAGTGGGACTTTCACTTAAAATAAAATATTCTCACCGAATATGGACAGGTGTGATTCACTGTAGAATGGTTTTTTATCAAACCAAATACAATTTTGGCCACAGGCTCATTCGGTTTTCGCATAAATGCGCAAACATCTATGGTGGAATCAATAATCCAAGGTTTATATCCATTTGCCTTTTTTAACACTTGGAGTCTTAAATTGATCTTCTTGGCAGGATAATGGAAAGTGGCATTCACATTGAAGACTGTTTTATCACGGCGAATGGCATGCAAACGGCAGTGTTGAATGGTAACCCAGGATTCATTATACGATTTACACACAGCGTTGGTCATCTTGAATATGATAGCCGACTAAAAGAAGGGGTTAAAAAATGTGAATTCAAATTAATAGAAGATTAATATTTAAAATTTTCGAATTACATTCTCATTTAAAGAGACGACCAGTATAATCACAAGAACTAAAACAATTTTATTCATAGTTATTTTAATCATTTATATTGACTGTCTACTCCAACACAAACTTTTTGTTTATATACCTCTAATTTGTCATGGTTAAGCAGATAATTTAATTGGTTAAGCCTTTTGGTAATTAGAGAACAAATTTAATATAATTTACAGGTAATCAGATGACTAATTCCTTTTACTATACATTATTTAAATAACCTAACCTTTAAACTATACATTATTTAATTAGTTTTCTATGGAGTCAAAGTTATTTTTGTTTATTTTTCAACTATGTGAAGTTGCATATAGTATAAATAATTCATTAACTTGGACAAAATTTAACATTTTTTTATGTTCTTATTTTTTTTTATTAATTGTAATATGTTTATCATCAATATTTATTCATTGTTTCAGCAAATCTTCGGCATAATTAAAGTAAATGTTCGTTACAAATTGTGGAATGCCCGAAAACATCCAAGTCTGAAATAGACCATAATCACCTGTTGGCCAAGGCAGAGGCATTAATTCTGGTCTTAAGTAAAAATCCCTTATTTCTTGTGGACCCTGCAAAATATTTACTTTCAATACAGGAATATAACACTTCTAATCAATTTTTCTCACCACAAAAGGACAGGTGTGATTGACTGTAGAGTAATTTCTAATCAAATCAAAGAAAAGTTTACCCACGGGTTCATTGGGTTTTCGCATAAAAGCGCAAACATCTACGGTTGAATCAATTATCCATGGTTTATATCCATTAGCCTTTTTTAGCATTTGTAGCCTTAAATGGATATTATTGGTTGGATGGTGGAAAGTTAGTTTAACATTGGCCACTGTTTTATCACGTTGAACCGCACGCAAACGGCAGTGTTCAATGGTAACCCAGGATTCATTATACGATTTACACACAGCATTTGTCATCTTGAAAATTATAGCAAACTTGACGAAATATAAAAATAGTTTCAAATCAAATTAAGTGAAATATTTTTGAAAATTCTGGCTTACATTCTCATTAAGGTGGACCACCAGGACTAATACAAGTACTTTAGTAATTCTGTTCATAGTTGTTCGATTTATTAATATTGACTGTCAAATCCAACTCAAAAAATATATTTAATATATATTTATATCAACAATCAGTCATGGCTTAATAGTTAATTTAATTGGCCTAGACATTTGGTAATTAAAAATCCCCAAAATGATATAGCTTTTGGATAATCGCTCTACATTATACATATATTAGACTCCTAAGCAGAAGTGGTAGCTCGTTAAACAGAATTTGCAGAGCCTTTTCGATTAAATCGGCTATATCTAACTTTATAAAGAATATTATTTTCCAACGACAGTAGTCCTTACAAAACAACTGTCCTTGGTATCTTTATTTTATTGATTGTATTAACCCAAAATACCAAAAATATATTTCACTAGCTTTTACTTATTGCTTAATCAGGTCCTCCGCATAGGTAAAATATACATTAGTAATAAATTGGGGTACATCAAAAAATATCCAAGTCAGAAATAGAGCATAATCACCTGTTGGCAAAGGCAAAGGAATTTGCTCTGGCTTTAAATAAAAGTCCTTAACTTGCTGTAGGCCCTAATAGTAACCGGAAACAGTTCATTAGTTTTAGATCTTAAAAAACGATGGTTGCTTACCATATATGGACAGGTGTGATTGACTGTGGAAATACTTCTGATCATATTGAACATAATTTAAGCCACAGTGTCATGGAATTTCCTTACAAACGAGCTGGTATCTATAGTCGAATCAATTATCCAAGGCCTTCTTTAGCACTTTTAGATTTAAAGATACATTATATGGATTCAACTAAAAAGAGAAGAGGAAAAATAATCCGGGAAAAAAAAAAATATTAATGCAAAATAACCAACATAAGATTTATAACAATTTTCCTGATTGTTACAATAATGACTGTCAATTTCGAATTCGAATTATTTGTTTATATACCTATAATTAGTCATGGTAGATCTGGAATTTGAATTGTTATGTTTTATCAATAATCATAAAACTAATATTATTATAGTTTTACGGCAAGTATGTTAATTAGTGCGAGTTTTTATTGTATTTAAAGAATTGTATAAAATTGATCAGATAGGCAAAAATTTTGTCCCCATAATAATTATAATTATACATAATTATTTATATATACTGTGGTATAAATTACAATAAGTAAGAAATTTTTCTGTGTCTACGGCCCTAATAAGTAATTGAAACTTTTCCATAGTACAGACTATGTTTGAACTGAATATTCGAACTTATTTAAGTTAAGATATATATGAATAATGTTTATATATAGTTCTTTTTATGTACATATGTACTTTAAGAATTAAAATTTATAAAATCCTTTAAATACAAAAAAATTATTGCTGATGACATGCTTACCCAGAAACTATAATATTATTAGTTTTATGATTATTGATAAAAAAGAAACCAATTACAATTCCAGTTCTACCATGACTAATTATAGGTATATAAACAAATGTTTCGAATTGAAATTTACAGTCAAAATATATTGTTGTAAAAATCATGAGGAAAATTGCTATAATTCTTCTCTTGGTCTTCGCCGTATTTCTTAATATAAATGTAAACCAAAATTACTTTTTTTCTTGGTTTGCAATTAATGATTTTTCTCCTCTACTTTCAGTTGGCTAAGAAATTTGGAATGACCAATGCTGTGTGTAAATCGTATAATGAATCCTGGGTTACCATTGAGCACTGTCGTTTGCGAGCTATTAGGCGGGATAAAACTGTCCTTAATATAAATGCTACTTTCCATTCTCCAGCAGAGAGGATAGATTTGAGACTCCAAGTGTTAAAAAAGGCAAATGGATATAAACCTTGGATAATTGATTCGACTATAGATGCCTGCTCGTTTATGCGAAAACCGAATGAGCCTGTAGCTAAAATTGTATACAATTTCATCAGAAATTACTCTTCCATTAATCACACTTGTCCATACGTGGTAAGAGAGTAAGAGAGTTATAATTTTATTTGTATTAATGGTATTTATTTAAAGGGCTTACAGTATATTCAGGACTTCTATTTGAGACCTGAACTAATGCCTTTACCATGGCCAACAGGTGATTATGCTCTATTCCTGACTTGGATATTTTCGGGCATCCCACAATTTATAACAAATATTTATTTTACTTTTGCGGAGGATTTGATTAAACAATGATTGAATTAAAAAGAAACAAATTTCTGTTATTTATAAAGTATTTTTATTGACAAATCAAAGGCTATTATAATCACATAGCATAATCATAAAGCATAAATCACTTTAGTTTTTCTTTAGTTTGTCTTATGCTAATCAAATTGAAATTATTATATAAAAACTTACAAAACGGAAAATTTAAAAAAAAATTATTAAATAAATTATTAATTAAAAGTTATTAATAATGCATTATATTAAAAGGGATAAATGGAAACAACAAAAACATTGAAGTTTAGTTTCTTTTCTTATATATTTGTTTGGCTTATTAGATCCTCTTCGTAAGTGAAATAAATATTTGTGGCAAATTGTTTCCTACCCGAGAATATCCAAGTTATCATTGCAGCATAATCACCTGTGGGCAAGGGCAGAGGTACCTGATAAGCTTTTAAATAAAAATCTTTTAAGTGTTGATGACCCTGAAAAGAAAAGATTTACTGATTTATTTCCTTCAATGCAATTTTACATTATATTCTCTTACCACATAAGGACATGAATGGTTAAGTGTTGAACTATTTTTCGCCAAATTGTATACCATTTTAACCACAGGATTGTTACGTTTTTCCATAAAAGCGCAAGCATCTATGGTACCATCAAATAACCAAGGCTTGTACCCATTGGCCTTCTTGAGGACTTGATATTTTGCACTGATGATTGTGGCCGGATAATGCAAATCCATACTAATAGTGATCACAGTTTTATCTCGACGAATGGCATGTAACCGACAATGATCGATGGTAACCCAGGATTCATTATAGGATTTACACACAGCATTGGTCATTCCAAATTTCTTAGCCAACTGAAAGTAGAGGAGATTGCATACCAAGAAAAAAAGTAATTTTGGTTTACATTTATATTAAGAAATACGGCGAAGACCAAGAGAAGAATTATAGCAATTTTCCTCATGATTTTTACAACAATATATTTTGACTGTAAATTTCAATTCGAAACATTTGTTTATATACCTATAATTAGTCATGGTAGAACTGGAATTGTAATTGGTTTCTTTTTTATCAATAATCATAAAACTAATAATATTATAGTTTCTGGGTAAGCATGTCATGAGCAATAATTTTTTTGTATTTAAAGGATTTTATAAATTTTAATTCTTTTTAACACAGCGTTGGTAACTTTAAATTTTGCTGCCATCTAAAAATTAAAAATGGGAAAATAATTAATAGTTTAAGTGAAAATAAATTGTTGAATTATATTCTGATTGAGACAGGCGACTAGGATGAACAAAGCGTTTATAAAAAGACTCATGATATATTATATCGATTGAAAATGATTTCAAATTATTTATATATGTATATCCAAAAACTGGTCATGGTCGAAAGAAATTGTTAATAGTTTTTATACACTTCCCAAAAAAAAGTTCAGTTTTAGTCACAAATGGGAATTGTATGAAAAATATTGATTTATAGAATAAATTCAAAATCATATTTAAGCTTTTTACCTATATTGCTTTCTGATTTGTCTACTGCCAATTAAAGGAAAATGTTTTCGAATTTGATTAAGTTCATAGTTTATAAATAATAAACATAAAATTACCTTAAATTACACTAAATATGTAGAGAAAGTTTGATCTCTCAAAAGTAATCTGCAAGAATATACAATTTTCGTTATGTTTGAAGTATTCGATATTATCTGATTCTATTATCTTTGGGTCAATTAAAAACCATTTTGTGGTCGTGACACATGGGCCCCATTAATAATTAATTCGATGCGATTTATATACTTCTTTTCCTAATCATTTATTTTAATTGTTCTAATTATTTTAAAATATAGATGAAATATATTATATAAATTATATATATGTATACATACATAAATAAATCTAAAACACATAATTTAAATTTGTTATAAATTGTGGCCTTAAATCTTATATTAAACATGAACTATAAATTTGTTATAATTTGATACCTACCCAAACAAATTTACTATTAAAAGTGATCAACCTGTGAATAAAGCGAACTTAATATAATTTTTTTCACCTATAGGCATAAAGTGTTTTTGATTGTAGAAGTTTTATAGATACTATAACTGTATAGCAATTTAGCCATGAAATGATTAGGTTTTCGCATGAAAGAGAAATTTGATTTTCAAACGATTATCAATAATAGAAAAAATTGTTTTTTTTTGTATTGATCATGCTTGTGTGAGGGCAAATATATAAAGAGTGATGCAATTGAAGGCTTTTCCCATGGTTTTTTGTTTAGCTAAAACATAACTGAAATAATGATCTTCAAACTTACTGAAAAGTATTCACTTTATTCAAATTATGCAATTGTTCTTTGAAATGTTAATTCAAAATATTCACCACCCTAGAAATATGTTGTTAAATAATTTTTTACGCTTCTATAATACATTTATCAGTTTATTAAAAACGCTTTAACTTACGTTTTTCGGTGGAGTCTCTATTTACTGGTTCCAAAGTTCAATTCTAAATTCAATTTATAATCGCAACACGTGCTAGGCTTTATCTATTAAATTTATTTCTTATTTTACATTAAATAAATATATTATTCGTAGATTTTATTGGCTAATTAAATTTGCTTCAAATTTAATTTTGAACTATACGAAAATATACAATTTAAATAAAGGCCAGTTGGCCAAGGTAGAGGTATCATTTAAGGCTTTAAGTAAAAATTCTTCTCCAGTTGCATTCCCTAAGAATTATTTGATGTTGCTAGAGTAAGTATATATGTATGTATGTATATACACAGTTGTCCATTTTTACCTTTAATGTATTAATGATTGATATTTGCATTTTTTCGGGTGATTACTTTTAATTAAGTAATAAAACAAAAGTTGCAAAGAAAGGCAAAAGCGTAATTAAAACGTGAATAATATATATAAATGATTATAGATGCATAAATTTTTAAATACTTGCAATTGCATTTTTGAATCGTATCAAAGCATTACAATTAATCTATATAAATATCCCGAAAAAGATTATAAATTGGCTCCAACTGAGTAAGAAATGGTTTAAAAATAGGATCAAAGACAAAATACTTAGAATTTTCTTTTAAACCTAAAATGAACTACCATTCATTTGGTTCAATAAGTTACAAAAACAGATTTCTTAGAAATGTTTAAGTGCTAATAAATATCTGTTATCATGCTGTATACATATATATTTATGATCCATCCGGTGAATTATATTAGTATGGAGGATCCGGTCTGTACCATTAAAGTTTATTAAGTTCTTCCTGAATTAGTTCAAACCGGATTATAATAATTACCAAGTAATTGCGAAATTTCCTAAATATGATAAGTCGTCACAGACTTTTGATTACCTTGACCATAAATGGCCATGGCACACCGTCAACCATCCGTTTTTAAGTCATGCAATTAGGTAGTTCCCCCTTCAACAAATATATATATATATATACTTTTATGGTCGAAAGCAAACAACGGCACTTTTTAGCCTCAACTCTTACACTTGGCATTTTGTTTTTCTTTGGAAACTGATAACAAATAATTAAGGTATATAAATAGCTGATAGAGCAAATTTTCCGACAACTTCAACCTACTTCCTTCTTCTCATTCCATTGCCCCCCATCACCTTCTTTATTGTTATTTATGCAGAATTCTTTTTTTGTATTGTTTATTTTTTGTTTTGATATTTTTAGCCAAGTGGCAAAGTTAATTTTAGAAATTAAGCTGTCACTTTATTATTTTTACTGTTCCACATTAATGCGACACAGACTTAAATGACAAATGAGAAGTACTTGAGTTCAATCATTCAAAACTTGTTTCTGGTTGCTAACTCCCTCACCTAAAAACAAAACCGTTAATGCCTAAGCAAATATTTTGTTTGGTAGACGAACTGATAAGATTTTGCCATTATATAAATACATACATATATTCATATATGTATATATAGTCGACAACGTAGTGGGCCATAAAATTTGCGTCTTTAAGTTGTTTTTTCGCCTGTCTGAACTTGACGAGGTGAATGGGAAAGTGAATCAGTGGGGTAAATCTGATAAGATATAGTAATTGCAACAGTTATTGAACGGACTTTACGACATTTCCGACTAACAGACATTTCTTTGGCAAACAGCATGATGAATTTGTTCAAGTGTTTTTTGCAATTATTAATAGAGCGAGAATGAAAGCTAAAAATAAAAACAAAAGTAAAAAAAATATTACTATATATGGCCTGATACTATTTCACTAGACAGCAACAGAGCACAATCTATATTGTATAATTTTCCATATGTTATATATTGATACATATGTTGGTATATATCTATGTCAATTTGCATTTTATTATTATTCATTATTGTTCGTTGCTAGGTCATAAACTTATTCCAAAACGTGATATGATAGTCACGCGTTTTGGTTTATCACGTTTTTTGTCTGATAAGGTTACTATATATTATATAAACAAACATACATATACATATGTGTATATATATATGTATACATATGAAGGTAGCTAAATGTTTTGTTCCTTGATGTTACTTACGTTTATATTTTTTTTATCAATTTTTTTGTATATATGTTGTTTAAAAATAGCAACGAAAAGTTACTTACGATAATTATTTTTTTTTATGTTTTCTTTTATCAATCTATGAATTTTTTTTTATTATTTTTTCTTTAAAAGAACTTTCTGTCTTTATTATTTGACGTCATTAAAAATTGTTTTCGTCATGAATTCGGTCATGAGTTGATAATGAAAAAATGTTCCATTATGTATTAGACCGAAACACATGTTTCTTTCTTGAATAAATAAATTAAAAACCAAAACAAAATTTAACACCCACAAATACGATTAGAGGGCAAGTAAATCCCCTGAAAACAAAACTATTCAAATTGTTTACAATTTGCGAATTTCTCACAGGAAATATTAAAACAAAATCATTCGTGGGTGGAAAATGGGAAAAACAAAGTCTCCATTAGGCAAAAAGCAAATATTTCGGATATTCCAATATATGTATATAGAGTCGTCATACTTTAAAGATCTAGCTAAAGAATTCGGAAAAAAACCAAGTTAATTAATCAATTTGAGTTTGTGATTCTTTAAGAAGTACTGAGAAATGGAGAAAAATAATATTATAGCTTTCGGAAATAATAATGTACTATTTATTATTTATATACTAATAAGAATAAGGATACTTTCTTAAATTGAGATTTTAGAATTTTTTAATTATATATTTTATATTAATTTCTTTTAGCAATATTTATATTTACATTTGTGATTCTATAAACAGTGTTTTCAATTTTTTTTCTTATATATTTATGACGTACACTAAATATATATTTATATATATATATATAATTAAATGTAATATAAATATATACATACTTCTATAAGCATTCCTTTTTTCTTATAAAGGTTTCACAAATTTGTTTGTCCTCATCCGATTATAAAATTTATAGAATATTAATTTGAATCATATTTCCATTTTATATCAAGAAAGAAAGAAAGAAATCATTGGTTTTAAATATGAGATAATATTTTTAATTTTAAGATAAAATTTGTATTTAGTATGGCTAAGAGCTATTTTCTTACCTAACAACTAAAAAGATACTAATACATTGGGTTTAAGTTTAAAATTAAAAATTGGTTAAACAGTAACTAGAAAATCTTGACCTATGAATAACTTCCAGTTTGCTTTCTATTTAGTTCCCAATTTTATTCAAGTATCTGTGTAAAATCCCAGCATCTGTTGCCCAATGAGAGATCATTTTATACAGGGGACTACGTCCATGTATTTGAGACAATAACTTCATTAAGTGACATATAAAAATTAACAATCATTTTTTAAAGCCTTCCAAAGGTCTTATTTATATATGCAAACTGAGAATTTTTGTCGGATAATCCGAGATTCTCAAGACAAGATTTTGACTTACGTGAGAAAGTTTTACGACATTGACGCATTTTGTTGGGCAGCTGGGTAGGTGGGTTGGTGAGTGGGTGGTTGGGCAGTTGGTTGGTTGAATTCTTACATAACGGTTATCCTGTACATACATACATATATTTATATGTATGTATGTATGTATGTATGGCAACCAGCTGAGTTTTGCGTAAGCAGATTGAAAGAACTGTGACGAGGGGGCTCAACAGGTACACGAGAAATGTGCAAAATCGTGATAATCGCATAATAAAACAATAAGTAATTTAACTGTGCTTTTTTATTAATGTTTATTGTTTCTACAGAACGTGCCGAGACATGTCAAAAACCTCTGATAGCCCCTCCAAAGAGAATTACAGAGAGAAAGAGAATGTGTTTGAGAGAGAGAAAGAGAGAGAGATAGAGGGAAACCCATTATCAATTCTCTTATCTCTTATTCAGACTTTCGTCTTGGCACGCGCTTTTTAGTAGTGCTTTTTCTATAATAGAGATAATTTTACTATCAAAATTTTCAGTTCACTATCTAAGTGCCTCACCTTCCCCAATCCATATTCTTGTGAAATTCAACGACTCTACGATAATTGTAACCTCTCGCCGGAGACAGACGGAATTATATTTAGAGAGAGAGAGAGAGAGAAAGAGAGCTAAACTTTCCAGGAGAGCAAAGAGAAATCTTTTATTTCCATTAATCGATAAACATTAATTAAATATTTAATGCAAATACCCAAAACCTGTGCTCCGGTTCAAGTCTATATTTATTTCACAATTATAAATGTGGCGTTAATTTAGCATGGCTTTGTTTGTGTAAATATTTGGCCTAGTGTACGGGCAAAAAAGGGAAGGGCGTCAGTGTAATACGTACAATATACGTATAGGTGCAATTGCGTTTTACGCTATTCAATTTAATATATGTATGTATGTATATATAAAGAAAGAGATCTAGAGTATATTGCACTGTTTGATTATTTAATTCGCATTTATTTTTATTAGTTTTCCCACAAATGTGCGACTTAAGCCGTAAACTTTAAATGAACTGACTGAACTGTGGATGAAGGGGATTCAAATCATGTGAGAAACCAGTAAAAGGCAGATTAAAATTGCAAAGATATATACATACATACATATATAAACTGAAAGCCTGTCTGTCTGGGGGGTAAGAAGCGTGACCCGTGAACTGATAATATATTGTCATATTTGATATCTATATAAATTATTAACAGTACATTGAGAATTTACATAATGTTTTAGGAATATGTTAGGGAAACTTGCCAAGCTTTCATTTAATAGATAAAATTTGCTTTGACTTTCATTTTATGTAATGTAATTTTAATTTATGTTAATTTTCTAAATCAGAATTATTATCAAATTGGGTTTAAAATCTTTAAAGTTTAAATAATAAAATATTATTAAGCTAGATAAAAAAATTACATTATATTATATATTTATATACAATATTTATTTCAATAATTTATACTATATCATTTTAAAATTATATACTTTTAAGTGATAAACCATTGTTTGAAAAATAATAATATAAATAATAAATTTAAATATTCTTATTATTATTATAATTAGAATATTATATATTTATATTATATAAAATATAATTATAGATTTATTTTAATTAACACAAATGCAATCGGAGTCCCTAGAAATAAGTTCATTATATAGAAATTATGTTATTTGTATATAAAATAAGAAAACTGTGAATTTGAAATTAATTCATTAAACAAAAGATTTCCATATAAATAAGTTTATTATACATCTTCATATTAAATAGATATCGAATAGTAATCGTATATAGTTACAATTATTATAAATAATCAGTATAAGTATATACTTATAAAATAAATAAATATTCTATTATTTAGTAATTTGATTGTGAAAAATAAAGCATATTTTTATAGGTCACAGACTAAAGAAAAAAATGCCAAAGATCTTCTAATTATAAAGATAAGGACAGATTCTTTCAAGGCCTTTTTGCCACAATTTCATAATCGTCTCACTCTTATCTCAGACTACAATTGTTTATATAAATTTATATTATTGCATGATTGTTTGTTTCTATATATTAACCTGTTCCCAGAAGCAATCATAAAATCGGTTTGTTTATATAGCACGTGCCGAACTAAACGATTTTAAAATTTCCAAAATAATTTCAAATTCTTTTGCTATTCAAAATTTCAACATTTAATACTTTGTGGGGCTTCTTCGTTATCTGCGGCATGCACTCAATTATTTTTATGCCTTTTCATGCTTATTGTTGTTAAGATTGTTAATAATTTCGCCAAAGAGTCAATATTGAATAATAAATATCGTTTAATTGTTCAAAGTACATAGTCATAAATTAAAAATCAGTAGTAGACTATAATACATGTTTTGGGGATGGGAATGGGGCTAGGTAAATAGAAGTTAAAATGCTTAGTAATTCTGTTTAGTGGAAATACCAGGAAAATTGTATTTGCGGGGGATATTTTACCCAGACACAGATAAATATATATATGTATGTATATATAGCTATATATGTATGTATGTATGTATAATACTTTGTGTGTTTTGGTTTTTACGTTTCGCAAACCTGTTTTTCATTCATTCATAAGCAGAAAGGTGTGACGGTCGATCTGTCCTAATCAATTTATTGAAAGTTCAACTGATTGAACTTCCATTCTCACTAAATAAGATGCTTAGTTTTTCTCATATATTTATATATACATACATATATGTAATATGTATATATGTATGTATGTATATACAATCAAGCATTTTTGTGGGTATTCCATGAAATTTTAGCAAACACCGTGGTCTCTTATCGCCAGAGCTCTCGTTTTCTATAACCTTGTTTTGTGGGGTGTATTGATTTGGACCTAAAGTTTGATTACCTAATGTTTATTAAAGTTTTGTTTACATTTTAAAAAATACATAAATTGTAGGGAAACTTGTTCTAAACAGACTTTTTTCTGTTATTCGGATGTAATTTATTTAGGTTTAGGTTTATTTTCAAGTTGAAAGTTGTAGGACAAATTTTGTTATAAAAATCTTTTATTGCTCTGAAATTTCTTAACTATAAATTCACCAACAAAGTCTTAAGCTTACATCTTTTATGTGTATGGAAAGGGTATTAAAACAGCACTTGTTAGTCGTGTGAGTAGATAAAATGTTTGACATGGCTTGAGTTCCCCAGAAAAATTGCAGATTTGTATGCATACGACAGTAAAAACATTGATAAGCCAAAATTCTGTTTTACCCAAGCATATTCCGGGAAAAAACCATATGTAAAATAATACAAATATATATCTTTCGGCAAGTTGATAAATAACGCAAAAAAGGGTATTTAAATAATAATTAAACATTTTTTTCTCTGATTATACATTTCAGAGAATCGCAGTTTTAAAATTCAAGCAATACGAGAATGTATTGATAAGCCGAGACTTATTATGGGAAAAACATTATAAAAAATAATACAAATATTTTTCTTAAGTCGAGATTTCGCTTTATTACGGGGGAATTTTAATTAAGCATAATGAAAATATTTTTATTTAAAGTATTTGCTCTTAAAAACAAGTTTATTATTGGATAATAGTTACTAAGTATATGTCGATTTGATTAAAATTAATTTTTAAATGATGTTTGACTTGTTTACAATTGAATACTAAGCCAAGTGGCAAGTACATGCAAAGACATATTGACCAATTCAGGCTTAAGAGTGTCAGTACGATTGGGTGTGAGGGGCCTAGCTCTATAAAATAATGGCACGTCGATTAAATAGCACGCGCTCATGTCAGTCACATGTACAGCAGCTGGACATGAAATTGAAACTAGTTTTTACTGTAGTAGAATGAACCGATCAACTTTACTTACAATCATCATCATCACCATCATCCATATGTCGTATGGTAACAGGTTATAGACGTATACATTGACTGTCATATAGGGGGTATTCCAATACGAATTCCAATATCCAATTTATCGTTTGAGAATATATGCTAATAATATGACAAAAATGAATCATATTTACCTTCGACGACATCGCCGCATTATATTTAAATTTTTGAAATTTGCACTTTACTTATATACAAAATATATATACATATATACTATATATGTATGTATGTATGTATGTATATATGTACATATATCTTGTCTCGTCTGCCTTCAAGTCTCGCAAGTCACGCTTTATGCTTGATTCCGTATTTGGTTAAATAAAGAGACATAAGAAAACTTAGAAAAAAAAAAAACTAAGCTAACATTCAAAGTACGTTATTAGGTAGTTATTTGCTTTTGGGCCATGCCCCCAAAATTCAATTGGTTTTCCCCTCCATTAAGACAATATCATGTGAAAGTATGCCAACGTTGAACTTTAGTTTAAATCAGTCAATGGCCACATGGTTGAGTATTACTCAACTTTTGATCATGACTTGACCGAAATATTGTTCATGGCAAATTGGTAATGTTCTTGGGAATTAACGCCTGATATCCATTAAAGGTGTAAAGTACAAAGTGATGATTAAGTAGGTAATTACAATCCGTTCGAATATATATTGTATAACATCTGGAAAAAGAGAGAGAGAAAAAAAACAGCCAGAACAGATGCAAAACTTTGCCAATTAACGTAACAGCAAAATGGCTAAAATACGAAGTGTAAATATATTAATTATTTTAACTGGCATAAATCTATACTCTAATGATTGTAAACAATGTGGCAAACTGTTAAGTTAAAAGTAAATTTCATTTGTTAAATAAATGTATTGAATAATTAAGGTCACTCTCTCTTCAAGTGTTTCCGCCTAAAGATATGGAATGAATATAATATAATACATAATTCTATACTGGCAATATTCTGGCGGGAAATCTTCTCATGCAAAATCGTGCCCAGACATCTGTTTTAGCTAATAAACTGACCTATGCCGAATGATCTTGCTAATCATATTAAAAAAAAAATGAAATTTTTCCAATGATTTTTAACAATTTTTTTTCCAAACACGCTTGCACGCTATAAAGCCAATATTTAATAGTACGATGTCTGGCATTGATTATAGCCATATTATAACTGGTCTGGCATTAACTCTGTCTCTATCCATCATTCATTGTCTCTCCTCCTTTCTCTCACTTTGTTGTTCCACTTCGATATATATGGCATATAAGGGGGAAAAAAATATAAAAACTTTTTCCGTTTTTAGACGCATTTCGCAGAATTTAATTGATAAGAGAGTCAACGGCATTATATGAATACCGATTCAAAATCACGTTCATTGGGGAATTCCCTTCAAAGACTCATTGCGCTTGGCTTGAAAGATCGATTGTTGGGAATTGACGTCAAAGAAGTGTGAGTAGAGCGACACCAGTAAAGGCTTTATACATATATCTGTATTGTATAATAATTCCAAATTAAGCCCCCCAATAATGATAAGACCAAAGAAATTTTATTTTTAAGATATTTTTTTTATTTAATTGCTTTTTTTTTTTGGTTTTTGAAAAACTTTTTCATTCAACTTAAAATTAAATAACAATTTTTTCATTTTTTTTGTGTATGTTTGTGTGTTTATGTATTGAAAAGCTAACATAATAAGACTTTAATTTTTTTTTTTTTAAATATACAATGTGTTCAGTATGAACCAGAATTTATATAGATTTGACATTATCAATATATTGTATATGTTAAAAGAAAAAAAAAATAAAATAAAAATTAAACCAGCAGCTGGTCACGCGCTTTTATGTCTGTAGGTACAATTGTATCTGTATCTGTATCTCAGGCCGCAATATTATGCGAAATTGCGAAATGAGAGCGTGTATGTTTGTATGTGTTTGAGAGTGTTTAAATGTGTTTGTGTGTGTGTGCGGTGTTAGTGTGTTTGTGTGTGTATTACTTCCGCGGCTGTTTCGATTGCAAGTTCTACTGCATTCGAAGTGGCTGCTATTGCCGGGGCTTCAATGAAGGTCGGCTCCCTCTCCTCTCCAATTATATCCATCCTCTTTATACAATATAATTATATATATATCGCCTTAGGTATATACTGGATATTTATATATATATATATATGTATGCATATATGTTGTATATATATATATATGTAAGTGTTATAAGCTGATACCGTACGTCGGTTTCCCTTCCAAGGAACTCTCCAAAACGTTTGCGAGTCATCAACCTTTAACTGGTTTTTGTTGTTGGATTTTTGTTGTGATTTTTTGTATCATTTTTGCCACTTTTGGGCATTAGTTCAATTCAAATATGTAAGAATGATCACACATTCTACACAGCCGGTAGCTGTACAATAGGATGCTGTGGTGAATCCCAGTGGGCCTCGCAATAATCCACCAATTGATTTTCGGCTGTACTTAATTGCTCCTCGATCAGTTCACCAGCCCAGGTTTTTTGCACCAGGCAGCATGATTCGATGGTCTCCTGTCCCAAAATGCGGCTTAATTTCATGGCATCGTCCACTTTGATAACATAAATGTCATTCTCATAGCAAAAGGCCTCCAAAAGTACCTCATGCATATGAGTGGCAGAGTCACCATCCTTGGGTACAGCCATGAGGCAAAAGAGTGAACCGTCTGGGGTCTTTGATAAGACATTGATGGCATCTGATAATCCAACAATGACACGCGATTCCGTTTGTGCCCGGAGTAGGGCCTGTTTTACAATGCGCCCGATTGGGGCACACTCCATATCCAATTGATGTTTTTGCATTGCTGTAGATTCCTCAATAACCATTTTGTTTTGATTTGTATTGGATTGATTATCCAGTTGTGATTGATTTATAATTTTTTGGCTAATTTTAAGCTTCTTAATGGCTTGGCACTGACTTGCACTGATTTTTTAGCGTAGTCTTGTTTTTTTTAAATGTTTTTCTGCGGTTTCTGCCTTTTTTTTTTTGTTTTTAGTTATTGTTAATTAACTTTTATTATGAAATTCTTTTCACGTTTCTGTTTTTTCCGCACGCTTTTGGCGATCTACGTTTAACCGTTGCTTCAATTTTGATTTGCAATTTCACAATGAATGCCTTCAACTGGTCGGCACGAGCTTTTATAGCTGCCCTCTCAGCGTGGAACGATTTCTATGGAATTTCATCAGAAATATGTGAGAGTGAGAGCAAGAGTGGGAGAACGGTCCCCACACTAACACTCACACATGCACAGGTTTCAGCTCTTTGAGAAGCTTTTTAACGCTGGGGGCCTGCGTAAAATCCCCTGGCTAACCTCCCTTTCTCTCTCTCTCTCTCTCTTTCAATCTGCCGCTTGGTCTCTCTTTTTATGCTCTTTGGTTTTTTTGGTTTTTTTTTCTTCCAGGTAAATTTCACTTAACGCCTTTGCTCTCATAAAAAAAAATTTGTATATTTTGTGCCTGTCTCAGCTTTAAGATTTCCGTTAAAATTTATTTTACGTTTTTTTTTTGGTTAATTAGCAAGCAATTTTGGGCGTTTCTTTCCATGGGTTGCAATTGCAGTTATTTGGAGGTCATAATATTTAAGCCATATTTTTTTTACAACGGTTAAGATATACATATACGTACATTTTTAAATGAGTGCTATACCAAAATTAATATATCCTTGCAAATTTATACTAATATGCATATTTGATTCAACAAACAAATCGAAAAAAATAAATAAATCTCTATCTTGAAGATGTTTACTTTTAATAAAGATAATTGTATGAGAGTTTTTAATTGACTATCAACTTTTGAAACCAGGGTTAATAAAGATAAGAATTTGAAGGTTTTATGGCCAAAAACATTACATATATAAATTTAATATTATATAAAACAATTAATTTGTCAGCAAATTTCCGTCAAATAGATTTTCCTCAAAATTGATGATTTTCAAATGAAATTGGGGAAATTCGAGGTAACAAGTGGGCAAGAAGCCAGCAAAAATCTAAGAAGTAAAATCATAAATGAGTCAATCTCTGACGATAATTTAATGTTTCGACTAAAATGAATGACTTTCAGACGTACGACAAACTTTTCAAAAATTAAATGAATACAATTTTTCATTTAAATTTTAGTGAATGAATTCTGTCCGGGGGGTGTTTGGACAACAGATTCAGACAGCCAACAACACAATGAGCACGTGTAGACGTGTGAAGGTGTCAATAGCTACTTACTTACCCCGTGCTCTTATTTCTTATTCTGTCTGCCACATTTTTATCAATTGAACCTCGCGGCTCAAGTGGAGTAGAGTAAATATAACAACGCCATACAATGAGTTCAACTAACCCATACCCATCCCCATCCTCATCCCCAATCATAAGTTGACGCGCTTATTTCACTTAGTCAATGCATTTTGTTTTAATGAATTATTTTGTTTTGTTTCGAACATCTTTTTTATGTTTTTTTTTTTGTATTATTTTGACGTTTATTTTGATTCGCCAAGCATATTTGTGTTGACGAAGGGTGTACAGTTTATTCGTTGTTATTGCTGTTAATGTCGTATGACAAGTTTTATAAATAGCCACCTGCAAAATGCACCTGTATGCAGGTATCTCATGTACTACAATATACTCGAATGTCAATGGGTTGAATAAACTGATGTCAAATCAGCACTTTTTTTTTCGTTGTTTTGTATCGAACCCTCCCCCAATCCCCAATGTTGTAACTTTATTATTATTGTTTTGGTTTTTATTGTTCGATTCATATTAGTTAATCAAGAACTTGTTTTAGTTTTTAACAGGGTGATCAATTTCGGGTTTATTTTTGAAAAACATTTCAAATAATTATAAAAATTTAAATGAAAGTCTTTTACTTGCTTATATTTTATATATATCGTATTAAATGAGATGAGTTTTATTTTAGAAGAATAAAAAAATTCTTAAATGCTACTGCTCAATTTTAAAGATTTTAGATCTAAAATAAAAAAAATATATATTAAAAGGCAGTCGTAAAATTTTGATTGATAGTCAGATAATTGTTCAGTTTTTGGAAAGGTTTAAAATATTTTTATAAATTTTGTCCAGTTGTATTTTAAACATAACACTTAAATTATAAAACCTAAAGTTTCAATTTCAATTCAATTTCAAAATTTTTAACATTTTTATAAATAATTTTCTCCAATGTTTTTTTGAACTTAGCTTCTTCTTTGAAACCAAAGACTTAGCTTAAAAGATAATTTAAATTCAAATTAAACAGAATGCGATGTTTATATGTTATATATGTACATAAAATGTTATATTCATATATTAATCGGGGATATATTATGTTATTAACAGAAATTTAAAATGTATAACATTTTTTGTTGAGTATTTATTTTATTTATTTCTTATTAAGGTAGTTTCATTTATATTTATTATTTAAACTTTATCAAAGGGCATAATTTTGATGCGAAAAAGCCGACCAGCGTTTATGGCCAAAACAGTCATCATTTTGTCTGCTTGCTATTGAATTTCTATATTTAAACATATTGTGAAATTTTGTTTAATCTCTCGTCGTTGTTGCCAAGCGCCCACAGTTAACTCATAAACATAAATCATGTAGTCTTGTTGAATTTAAATTTATATCTAAATATATTTTGAGTTTGAGTTGTCAAAATAATTGTTAACAATTAGTTAAAATTTGCAGTTGCATTTTTAAAGTAATAAACACAACTGTACCTTTACGTTGCAATTATTCAAATTTTTTCCCACCCTTTTTTTTTTTAGTTATTTTAGCATTATTGTTAAATTTCACAAAATTAATGCTAAATATTTTTCTTTGTACTGAAAAAGAGTTTAATGAACTTCCTGGAATTATGTGAAATCATAACGAAGTGTAATTTGAATTTATGATAAACAACAAATATATAATACAATGAACTTAAGTTGATACATTTCTTGGTGTTCCTCTTTTGGAAAGTGTTGAGTTAGTTAAAAAAACCTACGAGGAAACTCTCACGTTCACCACACGGTTGTTAATAATACTGACCTATGAAAAAAACAAACTTAAAAATATGTTAAAAACACGGCTTGCAAAAATGAAATAGTAAGCAAATAAATTTTTTGCGCGCCAAATTTGCCTCAAAAGTGGCCAATGAACTGTGGCCCTGTAAGGTTACATGAACTTTCAGTGTCAAGGGGCAGCTGCATTAGATACCTGTCAGCCAGCCTACCTGTGATGGTTAATGGTGGTGCATCAATTTGTCTCGTGGTGAAATGAAATGCCTAAATGCTGAATCATGCCGCCAAAGCTAAAAGAATGTGTTCAACATAAAGTACAAGCCTTCCATACAAAATGTCTGCTTCTCTCTCTTGTCATGGTTGTCAAGTAAAACTGGTTTTGAGAATTCCCCCAAATTGGTACGTTTTTCATTGAGCCAGTTTTATGGTAAGTCCAAAGTTCGTTTGTCTTACCTGTTGTACATGGCATCGTCACCATCGCGTTTCCCTCACGTGCACCACCAGTCTGCCGGCCTAACAATTATGTATGTGAATGCAACTTGTATGCAACTAACAAATGGGGGGATTTTTATTTTCTGCGGGAAAATCCCGCAAAGTGAAGGCGATTCTATATTAAAAAAAAGACCCAATTTACAAGTGAGAGGGTATTTTATCATTGCTAGTTGGTACTTTTTGCTCTCTGATTAAAAAATTTGCAAAGGCTTCTCTGAGTTATCAAGGTGAATCCCGGCGTTTATTAGCCTCTTGAAGATATATATTTATGTAATTTACTCAAAATTGTGAAATTATTAAGCTAAGAGAAAATAAATGACGTGGTGCAGTAAGCAAATTTAAATAATTTTCAGTTTACAGTATAATTTAGCACTTAAAATTCTGTATAAATTTTTTGCATAAATTTAATATAATATTGCATTAAAAACAAACGTTATTTTCTATATATATTCCATTTTTAAATTTTAATAAGAAGCTTTTTCACTTAGATTGGCAGTTCCATTTGCTTTCCATAGCTTTTCTGAGTCTCCCCATTTTGGGGTCTCTTGCTCTCTCAGTGTAAAGCTTTTCTAGCCGGCATATGAAAAAGCTTTGCTTCTTCTTCATTGTCAACAAAAACAAACCCTCAGCTGTTTCCATTAGCTTTTTAGTGTTAGTCAGTGTACAAATTAGTTTCATATGGTTAAAATTGCAAATTTTTTTTTTTACATAACTAGTCATTAAATAATTAAGTCATTAGACCCCACAGATTACTTGTTGACATTTTTAAGTTGAACTTTTTTAAAACAATTTGAAAGTATCATTAATGAACCTTAGCAGGAAACATTATACAACACCGTTGAGCCAACATAGAACAAAAGCTCATTTTCTTTGCCCCCAAAATAATCAAAGTCAAAGAAGTCAAAATCAAAACAACAACAAAAACACAATGAAAAAACCAAAAGTAAAAGAAACAAATCTTGAAATGCCCAAAAAGAAGTTAAGAGCCACAAACTAATTACCGTCGAATGGAAACTAAAGCGTCATACAAAGCGAATGTGGTATAAGATAAAAACAGCAAGCAAAACCGGCTACAACATTCAGTTCGTTGCTGGTCGACGGAAGTGACGGTTCAAAGCAGAAGTTTTTTCTATATTTTTATAATTAATATACATAGTTCATTATAAATAGAGTGAACACTTCTGTTGGCGTCAATCGATCAAACGGGGGCGGCACAGCTTACAAAAGAAAAAAAAAAAAAAATAACACGGAATACCCACAATATATAAATATATTTATATACATAAAATTTGTATACAATGGAGTATTTGTATTCTGTTTATGAGAAATTATTCGGTACCGGTTCCGAAACAAATGGCACGCAATGTTCTAATCACACGTGAGTTTTTCAAAATCATTGTCTATATAGATGGGCGGTGAAAGCTTTTTCACACTGTGAAAAATCCATGAAATTTATAGTTGGGGGGAAATTTCCTTTTAGGGTATTCCATTATGACTAAGTAAAGACCTTTCCCAATTTTTATTTTATTTGTGTAGACCAAAAAAGGTTATTTGTTTTGGCAATGTTTTGCTAGATCGAATTGTCAAATTGGATGATCCGGAGTTACTACAACGTTATGATTTGAAAATGGGCTCTAAAGGTGAAATGGATTTGGAGAAACTAAATAATCTAGCCTCGGATGCTGCCAACAGGTAAAGATTTGTATATATTCACACATATACCCCATATTTTTCCCATTTTGGCAATTAACACGTTTCGTTTTTACTCTTTTTTTTTTTTAATTTTTATTAATGTTTACCTCAGTTCCCATTGTCTGACGAACCCCGGCGGCTCTGCCCTCAATACAGTTCGCATTATGAAGCATTTGGGTACAGATGCTTTGTTCTTTGGAGCAGTTGGAGCCGATAAAAATGCCGAGCAATTACGTTCATATTTCGAAGAGCATGGAATTGGCACTAAATTACAGACAGTGGAGTCAACCCACACCGGTCAATGTGTGTGCCTTATGTACAACGATAATCCCACTCTATTTGCGAATATTGGAGCATCAGCTTTATATTCATTGGAGCCATTTAAACATGCCGTCATCCATGAAGGCGAGACCTTCTTACGCCCGGTGGAACGTAGGCAAATTGTTTATATTGAAGGTTTCTTTGTGCCTCAACGTGAGGAAGTTTGCCTTTATATAATGCATCATTTGATCAGAGAACGTCGTCGTTTAGCCTTGAATCTCAGTGCTCCGTATATTGTTCGAGATCATACACAGGCCATTATGCAATTAGCCTTAAGAGCTTTCTTTATCTTTGGCAATCGACAAGAGTTCGAAGAGCTGACCAAAGCAACGGGCCATAAGACAGTGGATGAATTGGCCAATAAACTGCTAGAGGGCGGCAATCACAGAATAATACTCATCACAAATGGTTCAAATGGTGTTCAAATTATCACCAACTATGTGGATGAGCACTCTGCACCAGGTCCCATTGTCTTTGAGGATTATCGAGCTCAACAGGTGGATCAATTGGTGGATGCAACAGGTGCTGGTGATTCATTTGTGGCTGGTTTTATTCATGCCTGGCTAGAGAGACGTTCCCTAAGCGAATGCATACGAACAGCCACTGGTGTGGCTGCCAAAGTGGTTACACAAGTTGGATGCAATCTACCCCAGATATAATTTTATTTATTTATTGACACCTTAATCTCTGTAATATGTGAGTGAGCGCACAATATGGCACCAAAGTAGACTCTTGTTTGTATAAATCTGTACATTCATACTTATATAGTAAGTTCCTTTTCCAAGCAAAGTACTTAGCCCATAAGCTGAAAAAATAAATCTTCTATAAAAACAAAGGTCATTGTCTTTAATTTGTGCGGATTTGTACTCTGTAGAAGATAATCTTTAGTTGGCAATAATATTTGTTTAGCCTTGACAGATAAATTTTGTATATATATACAAATTTTATATACAAACTGATAACTTTTTAATATTATAGTTAAAGTAGCACAGGTCAAATTTTGGCAACTAAAGATAAAGTTTAAATATGCGGAAAAACTTTGGATTAACAAATATAAATACATAGTTTTATTTACTTATTTATATATACAGTTCTTTATGTATATATGACAGATTCTATATCATTAGCTGCGTTTCTTATAACTCAGATAAATTCCTTACTTTATTTTGACCCTTGGTTTCAAACTAAATCTGGCAGCACTTTTGCTTTTTTCACTAGAAACAATTTAAGCATCTTAAGAATGTTTTTAGATTCTTAAAATTTGTTGGATAAATTTGTTTCACAGTTATTGTGTTCCTTTGAGTACCTTCGTAATCAGGTTAAATATAATAAAATTGTCGAGGGATAGATAAGAAAATTCCCTTTATCAAATGTTTTCTCAAAAGTACTTATATAAAGAAATTTATATAAACTGATAAAATATTTATATAAAATTGTAGCTATGATTGCAATTACTCAAGAATCATGATTCATATATGTTTATAAATGTATTCAAATAAGAAAATTCAACACGTTTATTTTATTTGCTCTTTTTATACACTTAAAATGAATGTACATTCTTTGTAAACAGAAAAGAAAGCATTTTTTTCTTACTTTTGTTGTTCAGTTAAAATATTTTATTTTTTTACAATACAGGATAGGTTTAAAAAATTTTGTATACTCTTTTTAAATATAGAATAAGGTATAAATATTGATTTAATGGAAACCTGATTTAAATTTTAAAATTTTTTAGCAGTTTTGCTGCATTTAATTTATCAAAATTTTTATATATTTTTATTATATTATTTTATAATAATTTTATATAATAATATTTTTTATTCATATACATATATTTTTAAGAAATTGTTATTTAATAGTTAATTTTAAGTGGAAAAGTTTTCTTTTATTCATAATACAATAATTAAACTATTTATTTTTCAAGATTTTGGATGAATATGTCATTTGGAAAAAATTTCCAGCCAATATGTTTATTTCGTTTAAAAGTGGGTTATAATTATGATAAGCACTGTATAATATACAACTATAACAAAATATTCATTTAGTTACATTAACTTGAGGTAAAATCAATTTGATTTCCTTAATGCTTCGAAAAGTAATAATTGTAAATCTATTTCTGTTTAATTATTCATAATTATTAAGATAATTATTTAGGTTCTTCTTAATACATTTTTAATGGATATATTAAATATATCTTAAATATATTATATGGATATATTATACCCATGGGGATTCACATTGATTGGTGGAGAGTATACAAACTTTTCATATTCAGAAATTAACAAAGAGCTCTGATTTTTTTTTCTTTATTGTAAATTGCATTAGTCATTACTGAGACTATAATATCATGAGAGAAATTTCATGAGGCTTAACATTATTGGTATTCCCTTTTTACGAGATTAAAAATAAACCCGATTGCTTATTTGACCCACTTCAGGAACTCCTCCACAAACAATGAAACCAGTGAACAATGCATCATCAATTTGTTTCCAAACTAGTTTTATTTTAGTTATATAGCAACATTGCTTAGCTGCTATAGTATTCTATTGTACATTTTATTTTTGCATTATCTTATGCCTTGCTGACTTAGTCATAGAACAACCCACATACTTCAGTCACATAGCTAGACAAAAATGGTAACGAAACGAAAGCAACAAACAAATATTGCCTAGATAATATCAAAGTAAATTCTCTTTTTGTTATTGTTTATTTTTTGGGGGAGGCTGGGTTTTTGGCATTGGGAGGGAGTGACTGTTGTGCGTCACACATGTTTGCAAATCGTTAACAAAACTAAGCCGCATTAGCCATGCCTGTATAAACAGGGCTAAATCTTCAAGCAGCAGCAGCAGCTGATGCATTGTGCGAACAATCAACAAATAATTCCAAAATTGCTTCAGCTTAAGCAGAAAGCAATTCTGCAATCTTTTAAAGGCTAACGAAAGTCGGCTAATTGGCAGAAAGCTGCTTAAATTGTTCCATATGCATACATGGCCAAGAGGCAGTAAGCCAAGCAAACACAAAATAGTAGCTAACCTCCCTGTGTCTCTCCCCTCTTGCTCTCCTCTCTCTCTCTCTTATTTGGGTAGAGAGTTTAAATCACATCAGCTGGCAATTTGCTGGCTGCTGTTAATTACTTGATATTAATTTTATACAAGCTGCAGGACCTTCGCCAGGACCTCTAGCTCCCAGTTTTGATTGTTTTCTCTGCTTACTAGTCATTGGGTCCTTGCAAACGGTTCCGGCACACGTAATTAATGTCATCATGTGGTTTATGGGGTTAACAGTTTCACCCAGACCCTGAACTGTGCTACCAACTAGACTTTGATGTGACTACACATGGATGAGGAGGTCTCCTCCACTTGCCATCTTTGAACATTGGACTAAGACCTGCTTACAAAATGTGATAATTAAATGTCATCGTTGTCGTCGTCATTTGCACGGCTTGGCAATTTAATTTATAATAAATTGCCATTTAGCATATCCACTGAGAGAAAATATTAATAATTCTTAAACATTAAATTTCTTTACTAAGATTGTTAATAAAATATTCCATTTTACTGAGAAATCTCTTTCAATAAAAGCTTCTTCTCCTTTTCACTTTTTTTATTTAATTATATTGAAAAGAGATAAAAATATATATATTCCACATTTATACTTATTATAATGCCAGTGTATGTATGTGATTGCAAAAATGTTTGTCCTTTGATTTATGTGCAACAGCAACAGCATCTGCCAGCCATGGCAACCATTTGGCCAGTTGTAACTGACATTGCATATTTGCTCTACTTCCTTTCCCATCACCTTCTCTTATTGTCCATGTTTGCTTAAAATATTACGCATACGCCGCCAGACCAAATGGCAAAGGACAAAAAACCGAAAAATATCCTCCACTCCCAGAAAAATAAAAATGAGTAAAAGGAAAAGCAATCGTTGCCTTTTTAGCTGGCTTTTGGGTCTCCCTTTTTTGCCTTTTTGCGGCATAACGCGCGGTTAAGTGGCCATAATGTGTGCTTTTATGGGCTTGGCATTGGCATTGGGATTGGACCACTCCTACTCCTACTCCTTTTTGCTACTTTGGTCCTTGGTCTTATTTTAATTCCTCGCCATATTTGCTGAGCCAGCATTGTTGCTGAATTATGTTATGTTCGTTCCCGGAACCGGAGTTTGTTGAAGAGTTTCGCTTTATGCATGGTCAAAATATTTGACTTTGTCTCTGTGTGTGTCTTTTGGCCATGTTTGTTCAGTTGTTTACGGATAATCCGGTTTTATTGTTTAATAAGTCATGCTATACAGCAGCTAACTGTTGTGTCTGCTCTGGCATAAATGTTGGCGGCTCGTTGGCTTTTTGACAGCATGTGCGAACAGAATTGGCCGAGAATGATAAGCTAACAGGTAGATTATGCCTTTTGTGGAAACACTTTTTTTTCGAAATCAATGGCCAAAATTAAATGGACATACAGGTAGATTTACTTTGATGTGCATAAAGGATTATTTTTGGTTGTAAAATCTATATTAAAAGAGGGGCACCTGCTGGTGTAAGGATAACAGCATTTTAGTTGAGCGGAATAATGTTTTGGAGAACTTATAAAGAAAGAAATGTCTTTGTTATCCTTTGATATTTAATATGAAGTTACTAATTAGTGGCTTGAGGTGTATATTGAGGAACTTTAAGAAAAAAATTGCTGGATTTTTTCTTAAAATATTTATTTATTTATTTCTACTCTGCAATGTAAAATGTATATTCGAACATTTTTTAAAGTAAAAAATATGTTTTGTTCTAAGACACTGAATAGGAGAGTTAAGTGAAAAATATAACAGTCGCCAATCAAAACAATTATGATTAAATTATTTCATATTAAATTAACTAAAAAATACAACTTTTAAATAACTGCTAACTAATTAACTTGCCTAAAGATAGATATATATTAAAAAGTTATCTATCTTTTAGATAGATATATATTATAAAGTTATCTATCTTTTAGATAGATATATATTATAAAATAAATTGTAGGATATGATTTTTAACTTTTCATTGAATTGATTTTAAGGTATACATCTTGAAGTGACTGTACCTATGCAAAATATAGTTCTTTGTGTAAGTTCTTTGGTGTAAATGACTGCTTAAAGTCAATGAGAATTAGTCCTAAGTTAACAGATGTTTGTAGCCATATCGGTCAAGATATAATCATTTGTTCTAACGAAAGTCTCTTGAAATGTTTTCAAACCTTTGATGTTAATTCTTGTTTAAAATTTTCAACATTTTTGCTTCTACCCTCCTTTTAGCAGACACATACAAATTGCATCTCGCAATGTTAGCCAATTAGCTAAATTATAGCCTACTCGTAATGTAAGGACAATTGTCCCCTTGATCCAACCAATCAATTGCATATTAAGTGACGAAATAAAAGGCATTTGTCCAGCACTTTGCGGTACAGTTTCAAGTGGTCTACGGTTCGTATCTGACTTACCATTTGCCGCAATGGCTAAAATTGAAGAGATTGCCTTGGTGGCCATAAATGTACGCATTTGGAAATATCTGGCTGTATTGTATCCCAACAGGGATACCAATTGGCGTAGATATGCCTTCGTGTTGCCCGTTTGCCTGATGAACGTATTCCAATTTGTCTATTTACTACGCATGTGGGGTAATCTCTCAGCCTTCATATTGAATTTGTTCTTCTTTTCGGCCATATTCAATGCTTTGATGCGTACATTGCTGGTGATAGCAAAACGTGTCCAGTTTGAGGAATTTTTAAGGATACTTCAAAGGTTATATGAAGTGATACGATCATCGGAAGATGTCTACTGTCGCGATATATTGGACCAAGCTGAACGGGAGGCACGTGACATAGCCATTTTTAATTTGAGTGCATCCTTTCTGGATATTGTGGGTGCAGTGGTCTTTCCCCTATTTGGCAAGGAGAGAGGTAAACATGAAAGATAATTTCTAGGATATTTTCCCATCATTTGCTTTTGCCTTGCAGTGCATCCGTTTGGCATTGCCATTCCCCAGGTGGATATGACACGTTCGCCTGTTTATGAAATTGTCTATGTATTGGAAATACCCACTCCTGTTGTCCTGTCAATAATGTATATGCCATTTGTCAGTCTATTTGCTGCCTTTGCTCTCTTTGGCCGAGCCATGTTACAGATTTTATCATACAAATTATCGTGTATAGGTAAACTAAGGACTTCAAAGGAACGTTATGAAATGCTAACTTTTTGTATTGCCTCTCACATGAATATAGTGAAGTAAGAGAACGAAAGAACATTCATTTCATTTCAATTAAGTTTCAATTAAAATTCCATTTATATGCAGTTATGTGAAAGAGTTTAATGCCTTGGTCACTTACATTGTGGGCTTTGAGGCCATCATTTTTGGTTCCATTGTATGTTCTCTACTATTTTGTTTGAACATTGTAAGTAATTAATAATTTGAATTGCATATTAGTTTAATTTAAAATTATTCTAGATAAATTCACTGACTCAAACAATATCGGTTATTATGTATATTTTTACCATGCTTTATGTTCTCTTTACCTATTACAATCGAGCCCAAGATTTGGTTGAAGAGGTAAATATTATTCTATAAATTATAAAAAATTGTATTTCTAACCCTTTTTTTTTTGTTCTTACTCTAGAGTAATCATGTATCTCAGGCTGTATATGATGTGCCTTGGTATGAATGTGATATACGTTTTCGTAAAACTCTTCTGATCTTTTTAATGCAAACTCAAAAAACATTGGTGGTGGGTAGCTTTTCATTTCATTTTAGTTTCCCTTTAGACCAGAGATTCTAATCCCAGTCTTTTGGCCTTATGTATACGCTCCATTTCATTTCATCTCTTTGCAGATAAGAGTTGGCAACGTTTACCCCATGACTTTGGCCATGTTTCAGAGTCTGTTGAATGCATCCTATTCCTATTTTACCATGTTGCGTGGCGTGACCAACAAATGAGCTGGAAGCCGTAACCAAAAAAAAAAAAAAAAAAAAAAACAAAAAGAAAAAAAAGAAACTTTCCCAAACAGGCAGACAGAGAAGACTTAGTGGAGAGATGGAGAGTGGAATGAAAGGAAGTTGCTAGCAATCTGAGTAATGCAAAAAGTTGTTGTACCATTTGCATATGTTCGTCCTTGTCGTTTGAAAGGATTTAATCGGACTGCTAGTAGTTTGGTAGTTGTAGTGAGTAGTGTTGGCATGTAGCCCATAGAATGTACGAATGTATTGCTGGCTGAGAGTCCTTTGGCTTCTTCTGACTGGCATGCAAATATTTTGTTGTTTGTTGCATTGCCTAGGCGCATGTTTTTGTTTGCTTTAAAATCCTCTTCAACTCCCCTCTCAACACACACACACACACACTTTACAATGAGAATGTTTTTCAAATTGGTTGCAGCTGTTTAGCAAGCCAAATGTATGTAAATTAAGAAATCAAAGTGAAAATATATGTATGTACTTGATGTCCTTTGGGAATTATGCTAGTTTAATTTTGAAATTGATAGCAGAAATTCAAGGACTAAGCTCTAATATTTGCTAGATATATTGAAGTTAAAGCAGCTTTAAAAAAATTAGGCTTATGTAATTAGCACAGAAACTGAATAATCCTGTAAAACTAAGTTGAAATTGGGCTTAAATCTGTTGGAAGACAATTTTAAGAAGAGTGGAAAGATTGAACAATTCATTTACAATTTCAATAGGCTGATGATTAACTAAAGATAAAAGTAAATATGCTTTGGTTTAAGAAAAATGATAAAATTGTTGAATTATTCGATTAGCAATTGATATAAAATTTTATTCAGATTAGAGATATTTAGCTAACTAATACTAAAAGTAAAGTTTTCGATTCTATATTCCAAATATTTCTTAATACTCAATAATTTTTGATAATAATTTTGGTATAAAAGAAAAGATTCTTATTTGTTTTTCTAATATTCTACCATTCTAAAATATTTTTAAAAAAAAATTCTTTTCTAAAATATTTCTTTTCAATATATTACCACTCAAAACAACTTAAAAATCTTAAATATCTAGCGATTTTCCAAGCTAAAGGCAGCACAATTTCAGAAATTCAATTTAATAAGATTTTGTTTTAAATTTTTAAAATTAATTAGCTTACTGAATCTCTTTTAGTTTACTTACTTTTATTACTGCAAATTCGATTTGAACAGCTTTCGTTTTGGCTATAAATTAACCATTGCATACTCTCAGGCTGCACTCTGGAAATTCTGGAAAATTTGCATATTTCCAGCATTTTTGCCTTGTTTTTAATTAAAAACCCTGTCTAAAACTAGTTGTCTGGCAGCAATAGCAATTTAATTAACATTAGTCATGTCCTTTATTATGCAAATAAATAGCAGAAGCAAAATAGAACAACAAAAACAACAATAACAGGAAGACCGTTTAATGGCCGTGGAGCAACAACAATAACAACTTAATTTAAAATTCATTATAACTGACACCAACTAGTTAAACAACAGCACAAGCAGCAGCAGCAGCATAACAGGCAGCAACGTCGTCAGTTACAGCAGCAACATCGAACAAAAGGACTACTAAACAAGGGCGCGCGTTTGGTAAATTGAAATGAACGGCAATGGCGAACTTGAAATACGCAAATAAACTTCAAAGGACTTGAAAACGTTAAAGGACCGCACGCTGTGTCCTATGTGCCATACACACATAAATAACATCAAGGCTCATGGTGAGGCTTTTGAGGCGCCTCTTTTCGTTGCTCATGGCGTATACTTAATTTTATTATGAGGTGTCAAGTGGGGCAGAAAGGATCTAGCCAGTCTCTCGTACTGACTTTCCCCTATTGTTTGTGTAATTTATGTATTTGGCCTCTGTTTGCTGCCAGCCATTTTGGCGGCGGCAGCGGTGTCGGTGTCGGTGGACCCTGCAGGTGCAGGTGGTAAACGCCTACAGGTCACGCCTCCAAACAAACGAAACGAAGTTTTTGCATTTTGTGGTTTTTGCGGGGAAAATGTGAACTTCCTTTAGGCTTTTGGTTTTTTATACATTCTCTTTTATTTTTTTTTTTTTTTTTGTAGTTTCGCTGAAGAGAATATGCAAATGTGGCAGGAAATGTAAATGCGTCCACCCACTCACAGTGTCCTGTAAGCTCCTGTCTACTGCATAAAATTAACAAGTTTTTGGTTTCGCTTTTTATTTACAATGGGTAACTGGGTGGCAACTGCCACTGTCACTTGCCAACTGCTTCTCTGCCCCTTTTAACCATTTTCCTATTTGCTTTTCGGGGCGTTAAAGGTGGCGGCTTTTGTATAATTGAATTCATATGCATCAATGAAGGCCATGGACAAACACACACGCATATACACACACACACAACCAAAACCACATTTCCACCCTTCTCTAGGGGCGGAATTTTCATTGTAAATGGATTTTCAATTGCGGTTTTGCCACAATTTGCATAAATTGTCATAATGAGTTTATTTTCAGCCTCAGTTTCGGCATCATCATCATCATCATCATCCAGAGATGGCAAGTGGCTTCGTTTGGCCACCCACCATGTCCTTTTTGATATCCTTAGTCTCTCTACTCTACTCATTTTGCAAATTGTCAACTGACTGTCATCGAGTTGACAGTTGTATTGACAGTTGTTGCTTTTATTGTTAATTTTAATTGTGGCATTTCATTTTTGCCCGTTGACAGTTGATGATAGAAATGATGATGGCATTTGAAAATGAAATCAAATGAAATGAAATATTGTTGCCTGTTTTGTGGTAAAATTGAATGGAATTTCATTTGGTTATTTTAAACCAATAATAGATAAAATTATTATGGATAATTAAATGTAGATAAATGGGGAAAATATTTTGAATTGTCAAACGTACGAGATGAATTTAAGGACTTTTGTTAATGAAGTTTAGGATAATAAATATAAAATATAAAAACCTTATTTAAATTAAATTAAAAACTTGAAAACTAAGAAATAAGTCGAAACTATGACTCAGTTTGGAGCAATTTGAATTGGTTTAAGTTAAGTTGTCCACATTTTAATGGAATTTTAGAATGGTTTCTACCAATATAGATTAGGTTTTAGTTTAGTTTAGATTTTCCAATTTCATTTCAAGGGTTTGAGTTCAAATAAAATTCTATTTCTATTTCTAGTCCATTGCTTTGTGACCTTTGCTTATTGCTAAACAAACAGAAATGTAAATTACGTTCATCATCTAAACGAATATTGCAATCCATTGAGTCATCATATTTAAATCATGAGTCTATTGTCCTTTAGGGTCATTTACAAATCTCTCATAAGCAAAGCATTCATTTTCCAATTATTTATTGATGACTATTTTCCTCACCCACACAATCTCCTTCTATTTGCACCAGTCAATGGCAATAAATCCTCAGTTCCATTCCCCTTATGCCATTCTATGGCTCAGCTGCCATAGAGACTCGACTAACAACTACAACCACAACAACTGCCCATGTCTAGCTAAAGTCATATACAAGTTGTGTGTGTGTATGTGTGTGTGCGTGTGTGTGTGCATCTGTCTGGCTCCTTCTGCCTTCATCTGGTGTCCCTTTGGAAAATATTTGCATTTTCACTTTTGATTTATTATTGTCATTGCCATGTGTAAATTGGCAAAGCAAAGGTGCAAACAAGCAAGCAAGCAAACGACAAGGAGCAACAATATCCGCATCCGCATTCGCATCCGCATTTGCATCTGCATTACCATCTGCATTCCATATACTCACATCCTTGGTTACACCCAGCGTTGACAAGGACACATTATGTTTGGAGCAAATGTATGGTAATTGCGGCATTGAAACAAGTAATTGAAGTGCAACTCCAAATAGATTGCCAACTTTGTGGCCTGTGGCTGGCCAAAAACTTGGTTACAATCTCCAATAGTATTTTAGTTTTCTCTGTTTGTCCTTTTGTCTGCTTACCAAACCAAAAAGGTCATTAGAGTTGCTAATTACACGAACAAATTAAACGCGTTAGCGGGAGGGGGAAATGAAGGGACATCTCAACTCTCTTAGTCACAGTAAAATGCCATTGCCAATTACTTCCGCTTCTATGCAATTTCCGGTTGCTCAGGTTGGGAGCTAAAGTTGGTAAGTGGAAAGCAAAGAAGTTGGTGGCTGTTAAGCAGCTTTGTCAAAACAGCGACAACTTTATATGGACTGAAATAACAAAAAGGGAGAGAGAGAAAGAGAGAGAGAAACAGAAGATGATGTAGCAGGCTTTCCAAATGAGAAAAAGAACAAGGATAATTACTTGGCAGGCTTTCGCTCCATGCTTCTCGTGTTCTTGTTGTTTTTTTTTTTGTCCACCACAAAGTAGGAAATTAGAAAATAAAAACTCACAAGCGGAAAATTGAAATATTCTTGCATTTTTCTTCTCTTTCTTGCTCTCTCTCTCTCTCCCTCTAACGTTTTCATTCATTTCATTTTCTTAAAGTCTCGTTAAAGGGTTCACCTTGAGGGTTTGAGAAACTTTATCAGAATGCTTATCAGACAGCAAATGCAAAATTCCTGTTTACCAAAAATTTTCTTCTTACCCCGATCCCAGTAAAAAATAGGGTGGGGGAAAAACTTGAACTAACTGTAAACCTAGACCAGACTGTGGAGACATTTTCCAAATTTTTGACTGTCTGCTAAGCCTCCACCAAACAGGCAGTTCATGTTGAATGTTGAATGTTTGTTCGTGTTGTCTGCCGCCCTGCAGCCACATTTAAATGTGCCGCCAAGTTTTTACCTACGCTTCAACGCCCCATCCCCCCTTCTCTTGTCTCTCCCTATTACTCCCGTTTCAAAATCCATCCCCTTTTACTGGCTGTGATTTTATGCTTTATAACTTTCGATATCCGAATGGCAAACAACGTTTAGCTCTCACCTGACAGGCGAATTGCAAGTGTTGCCTTACCACCTGAGGGTTGTGATACGAAGGGCAGACATTTGGGCCATGTTTACAGAGCGAGTTCTTGTTATTTCTTTCTTGTTTTTTTTTTTATTTTATGGGATGGCAGGCTCATGGCATATGCATACATCAAATATTTATGCTCATATTTTTAGCTATTTCGACAATGAGTTAAATCTGTTGGAATTTCGGTCTTTACAGAGGAGGAAGCGGCAAGGAGAGTGCCATGTTTGCTGAGCCCTGTCTGCCATAATAAAGTTTAAACGATAAACGATTTTTGCAAATCAAATTACAGACATAACCAAGTAAAAAACTAGAAGGATGGGCTAACTTCGGCCGTGCCGAAGTTCGTATACCCTTGCAAACTATCTTTTCGACTTATATATAATTTGCCGGAATCATAAGGAAGTATATAAAACACATCAAATATAAATTTGATGTCCGTGTCATAAAAAAAACAAATTTTTTTTTTTCCCCGATTGTTCCTATGACAGCTATAGCATATAGTCGACCGATTCTGATAAAACTTAAAAGATATATTTCTTTTTATATAAAATTGTCAAATAACAAATTCCGTGACGATTGCTTCAAAAACATCGAAGTTATTGATCAAAAACTAAATTTTTGACTGATCGTTCCTATGGGAGCTGTATGATATAGTCGACCGATTCTGATGAAATTTGGTATATGTGTTGAGGATTATATAAAACTCATAAATACCAAATTTAGTGACATTCGATTGAAAAACAACTGAGTTATTGATGTTAAACCCTATTCTTGTCCGATCGTTCCTATGGGAGCTATATGATATAGTCGACCGATTCTGATGAAACTTGGTATATATGTTGGGTATTATATAAAACTCACAAACACCAAATTTAGTGACATTCGATTGAAAAACAACTGAGTTATTGATGTTAAACCTTATTCTTGTCCGATCGTTCCTATGGGAGCTATATGATATAGTCGACCGATTCTGATGAAACTTGGTATATGTGTTGATGATTAAATAAAACTCATAAACACCAAATTTGGTGACATTCGATTGAAAAACAACTGAGTTATTGATGTTAAACCTTATTCCTGACCGATCGTTCCTATGGCAGCTATATGATATAGTCATCCGATCGGGATGATTCCGAGATATACAATGCCTGCAGCAAAAAGAAGCCTAGGTGCAAAATTTCAACTCTGTAGCTCTAAGGGTCTCGGAGGAGATTGCGTTGATCCAGACAGACGGACAGACGGACAGACGGACAGACGGACAGACGGACGGACGGACAGACGGACAAGGCTATATCAACTCAGCTCATCATGCTGATCAAGAATATATATACTTTATATAGTCGGAGATGCTTCCTTCTATGCGTTGCAAACTTCTGACCAAAATTAATATACACTTTGCAAGTGTATAACAAGGGGGAATGAGAACTTTGACGGATGAGGCGAAAATGGTAACTGAGTTGCGATTTGAATTTTTAGGGAGAAAATGTACTAAAACGTACCCATACCTTTTCAGTTTGAAAAATGTTATAGGAAAACCTTTTTTATTTTATGGGTTGCTGATTTTTAGGAATTTTGAAACAAGAGTTTTTGATTTACTTAAAATATTTTGCTCTTTTGAGTAGTATAAGATTTGTTACGGAAACAACTTTCTAAAAAATTGCTCTAAAAATTGTTTTTGTTTAAAGAAATTCTAGATTTATTTTTGTATTATTGACACTTCATAAAGAAACCTTTTAAAATATATTTTCAATGCAACTTTAAAATTGTCTATCATACCCTTTTTCAATTTCTAATATTTAACTTCCAAATATTTAAAACTATTTATGTTGTAATCTTTATATATTTTATTTTTTACATATTTTAAAAGCGCTCAATTAAATATTTATGAATTAGACTGATTTAAATAATAATTAAATGTACATAATTCAATATAGAATTCTTAAAATTTTGTAATTAATAAAGTTCTGATTGAAGAAGTTTTTATTACAATTTGAGTAAGAAAAATAATTAATTGTTTTTTAATAATTGAAGGATTATATTAACGATAAAAAGAGTTCTGTTTGGTATAGAGAGTTAAATTTGTATACCTATAACTCCTATAACTCTAAAATCTCGTTCCTTAGGGCATATGTGTAATATAAAATTTCTTTTATATTATAAAATTTTTTCCAACATTTAAAGCTTTGCTTTTTTCTTCCGAGAGTATTGTTTGATTTGTCTAATCCTTTGGGAGGAGATTTAGGATAGAGATGGAAGGCAGCTGACAACCTCATATCAAACCAATCTCTTACGTGGCATTTTCTGTGTTATGCTTTGTGGTAATTAAAAACCCATGAAAGTAACAACCACAAACGCCTGAGCAGACATCAGAGAGACCATCAAAAACCCCACCAGCCGAAACCATGTCCTTTGTGTATGTGTGGTAAAATAAACATGAAGCGTATTGATGGCAAAAGAAGAAAAAAAAAAAAATAAAGGAGACAGAGACGCAACATGAAAATGAAGCAAAAACTTTCATATCAATTTTAAGCCAAAGTAATGAAAAAGTAACAACAGCAAAAGGAAACATGAAAAAACGAAAAAAAGGAGGAGAAACGATTGCCATAGACAAAGCATATTTGCACGCAGCTGAAAGGACTCCTATACCAGCTCCAACTGCTTGATGATGATATTGTTGGCGACGTAACAGCCAGTTCACACACATACACACACACACACACACACACACAGATGCAAAGCAATGCTCTTGCCCATTTTTTCCGTTTCATTTCTCTCTTTTTCTTTTTTGGGGCACTTCTAAGGATGCTGTTTACATTGTCCTGCCAAAGGACTTCACAATGAAATGAAATTAAAAACCAATAAAAAGCGTTGCACGAAATTAAAAATTATGTTTTTCCTTCTTTTTTCTCAACAAAAACAGGAAATAAACATTTAACAAAAATATCAAAAAAAATAAAACGAGAACAGAACAATTTTTTTGTTGCAAACATGCATAAAAATGTTTAAAGAAAGTTTTATTTTTACGTTGAAACTTTTACAATTAACAAAAGCAATAAAAAGTTGAGTCGAGTTGAGTTGAGTTGAGTTGAGCTCAGGCCTATGCATTTCGATAATTGAATATTCCAGCCCAGGGGCGGATTGTTTGTGGGCCAGATAAAAAGAAGAAAAAGAAAATCCTTTTATTGTAAATGAAAATGGAATCGAAGCGAAATGTATTCTGTTTATTTAATTTCTGCACTTGTGCCTTAAAATATAGTCAAACTACATGAATATAAAATGAACGGAAAAGAGCTTAAAAATTTTCTAGTAAATTTTAAACCCAAGAAAAAGAGATAAAGTTTGAAATATTTATAGAAATTTATTATATATAAATTTTTGCATAGAACTCTCATCAGGTTTTTTCTTTTATTCTTTATTTATTTTGTATTTTTTATATTATTAGGCAAAGAACAAATTTCGTGTTTACAGGATTCAGAAAAGAAATTATTTATGCTAGACATTAGTGAGTAAAGGCAATTTTAGATTATTCTCAATTTATTTGTGGTATTAAAAGGTTTAGAAAAAAACTTGTTTTAAGATTTTTACTAATTTTCTACAAAATTAGTTTGTGGTTTGAAATGAATGAGGTTTCCATTTGAATCGTCGGATCTAGTGACCTGATGATTTTATGCCAGATGGTTTTCGTCATGCATCTTAGACTTTATAAGAGAGGATCTTCAGGTCTCTAACTATGATCGTATTACTTACATTTAAACTTTTCTTTAATCCGTTCCTGTTCCTGGATTAGATTATCCCAAAGGAATTTATCTTAGCATACATTTACGCATTTCATATATTTACATCAATAATTTGTTGGGCCATGGGCAATCGTAAAACTTTCACTTGACTGCCTCAATTAAACGCTAGCGAATTTTTGGGTGAAAGTAATTTATTTAATTTACTACCTTTTGCCGCCCAATTTCTACACCGAATTGTTGGGCTCCACCAACTCCATGAGACCCCCTAAAACTGCATAGCTATGAATAATTTAAACAAATCGCTGGTTGTCTGTCTGTAAAATGTATTTTGTACTGTTCCTGTTTATGTCCGTCCGTTTGTCTGACTCTCTTTTTGTCTGAATGTCCCCTGACTGTCTGACTGGTGGTACGTGTCGCCTTGTTGGATTAGACTGAGGCATTTGCATATTTTAATTATTTAGATTGTTGTATGGAGCTACTTAGGTGGCGTAAGTCCTGAAAGCACAGACACGACAAAACTTAATTAAAAGCGCCTGTTTTTTTTTTGCTATTCTTTTTCCTTTCTTTTTTTTCCCCTGTGCTATTGATAGGCTCTGTCTGGCATATATGAGATAAGAATTGAAGCAAAACATATGGAATTTATTTAGAGTTTTACATAAATTTTCAACATTTTAGAATACACATCTTTAAACAATTTATATCTAGTTTGAGACTAAGCCAATTTTGTGGTCAGGCAGGAGCTTTGGCAATAAACACATTACTAACCATATATATTGTATATATATGTACATATATATGTATCTAGCTTGATCATAAATTCATAATGAAATATGAAGGCGAAGCCAAAACAGATATATAACAAAAAGAGAACCCTGGCAACAAGAAAATACAAATACAAACTATAATAAATACGCAACAATGTAACCAACGAGACCAAGACCAAAGCATAGAACTAAAGTCTGCTTTTTGCCAAAATAAAAACCAAACGAAACCAACAAAATTCTGTCCAAGGAGTATAAAAAAGTAGGAGGGGCGGGTATGAATATAGTAGTAAAGTCTGTGGCATTACTTTTATGATTATTTGTGGCATTTATTGTGGACAGTGGCTAGAGACTAGTTGCGGCTGGCTTTAATAACTGCCACAGATCGTCTTACCCCCAGCTCGGATACAGTTTGTATCACATATGGAGTCTAGTCTGGTTCATGTCCGGTCCGTTTCAAGTCAGCGTGCAGCTTTAATTAGATTTGCACATTAGATGAAGGCGACTTGGCTAATGATACGTGGGTAACTAGTATGGGAACTTGTATGCCAAGCACGCAATGCACAGTGCCCAAAGACTTATTGGGAAATAGAGGCAATTCTTAATGCAAAAAATATATGTTAGAAAAGTTTTAAGAAAATCTTTATAACAAGTGAGAGTGCCTAGAAGAAAAAATAGTTTTTAAAATAAATTAATATATTTTCTTTACTTACAATTTAGTTTTCTTAAAAAGTTTTTATATAATTTAGTTTTTTATTTATATTTTGTTTATATATATTTAAATATTTTTGGTTTTATTAAATTATTAATTTTCGAATCACTGTTACTTGAGGAACCTGTTTATGGTTAGCCTGTTGGACACTATATACTATATGATGTGATAAATACCAGAACAGGACTCTTTCTCTCTCTTTCTGTGTAACAGTTGCCCACTGAGCTGCAGGA
The DNA here is from genome assembly GCA_037075365.1 of Drosophila emarginata. Taxonomy (NCBI): domain Eukaryota; kingdom Metazoa; phylum Arthropoda; class Insecta; order Diptera; family Drosophilidae; genus Drosophila; species Drosophila emarginata. Next base: position 4,325,439 of record JBAMCD010000260.1, on the reverse strand, counting down.
TATGTGTGTAAAAGTGTGTGTGTGTGTGTGTGCGCCACTCATCAATAAGGCTTAATTTAATTCGAGGCTTGCCAACATTTTTTTTTTTTGCTATCTCTTAAAGTCAGAGCTCACCCTCAACCGCAACCGGTACCGTGTACTCCCCCCCTCCCACCACACGTGGCCAGGGCATGATTATTATTAGTTATGATGATGTATCCTTTTAATGTCTGTACCCCCCATATATATATATGTATCTGTGTCTGTGTGAGCCTGGCAAATATTAATAATTGTTTTTTTTTTCTCTGCTCTTTCTGTTTCAGTATGTGTGTGTTAGTGTGTGTGGGGGGACGTCTGCGTAACACGCTAAAAATTAATTAAACGTTCTAGGCGAAGGGTGTAAATATTTTTATATGTATTTTTTTTTTTCTTTTTTTGGCCCCTTTTGCTGCTCGGCCATTTCGTGGTTATTTATGCGCTGAGGCCATTTTTGGTCAGGCCCCTGAAAATGGCGTTCGGTGGGTTACCTCTCACCGGCCCCTTCACCCTCTAGCAAACTTGATTCATTGTTGCTTTTGTTGCACGCACTCATATTGGCAATTTATATTTGTATTAATTAATGGCCCAGTAAACAATTGCTGAAAGCTGTGCCATTAGTCCAGCAGTCGATGAGTGAAAAAGTGACCAAAATATTGAAGAGAATGAGAAAATTGTTGTAATAATAAGCTGCAGCTTTTGTTCACATAAATTATAAAATGTTTTTCTTCTCTTTTGTTATTTTTTTTCTTTTTGTATGAGTTAATAACATTTTCTCTTTTGGAATTGTGTTAAATTGACTTTTAGTTATTTGTTGGCAAAAACCAATAAAAAAAAATAATCAGTTTTCGACTAGACTATTATAAATCCGAGTAGATAATTTATGGACTCAATTTAAGTGAAAAAGGTGAATAATATGTTTAATTTTTTTATTGGGATTAATTTTAATTATTAAAAGAATGCTGAAAAGTAAATATATTAAAATGTGGTTTGTCTCTGAATTATTGTGGATAATTATAAAAAGGTTTGAAAATATTGAAATTGATTATGAAAAATTTTGCTCTTTGTAACATTAAATTTTAATGTTAAATTTTATGACAACAAAATATATTTATACCCAATTTTAAAAATATTTATCGGGTAATGTAAAATACTTTTAGACAAGACCTATATTTTTCCAATTGAGCATTTAGTTAATAGTTTTTTCCCAAGTTTCCCCGAAATTACAATTGAAATGTTTAAAATAAAACTTTTTCACCTTGTTCGCTTACCAATTTTCTTTTGCATTTTTACAAATTGCTTAATTTGGTTGCAGTTTTTGGCTTTAATGGCAATGTCATTATTTGTATATTTAAGCAAATAAACTTCATTGTAATAAAAACTCTAGAAAGCATATTGAAAATGCGTAAAATGCGCAGTCCTCTTGTAAACAGCAGAACAATAAAAGTCGCCATTGTGCCTGTTGGTGACGTTTGTTTGTCCTTTTCTCCTGCCACAAACACTTGCAACCTGCCCTGCCTCATGCAACAGCAACTGAATATAAGTATAGCAGCTGCACGTTCCACAATTTGTATATACTGTTGTGTGTGTGTGTGTGTGTGTGTACGTGTGTGTGTGGTTTTGGTTTTTCTGGTTCGGGCTTTTTGGTTCATGATAAAAATGAGCGTCGGAAATGCGAATATAAATTTTGCCATATCTGATGTACAACTGTTCATGTGTGTGTGTGTGTGTGTATGTGAGTGAGTTTGTTTGTGTATGCGTGTGCCAGGATAAGCGTAATGGTTGCATTGCATTTGCCAGGATGCCAGCCAGACTCTGAGTAGATGGAGAACAGACCAATACCAATCATCAGAAGTATGCAGAGAGAGCAGAGAGGAAACGGCAACGGAAATGACATGCAATAAAACACAAAGGCGCCCACACGCATCGACCAGCAAAGCAAAGTGAAAGCAGTGAAAGCTCTCCCCCCCCCCCTCTCACACACTCTTTCATTCCATACATTGTCTGGTTGTCCCCGTTGTGGATTATAACGAAAAATGGCATCTAACAACACGAAAAATCTATCTAGTAAATGCATCTGCTTGCCTTTCAAACTTTCAGTCAGAACTTTACAAAATTACAATTGCAAAAGTTGCGTACTTTGAGTGAAAAAAGGACAAACAGGTAATGGTATGGTTAAGGGTAGTCCTGCAGCTGTCCAGTAATCAGATTGGAGATGGACGTTTAAAACTCATTAAAAATAAAACGATACTATCGTATCCTTAAAACTAAAGTCTAAAGTTTCTATTTGGGCTATCTTTTCATAGTTTAAATGTTCTTAAAGGGTTTGAGATTGAACAAAAATAAGCTAAACTAAATAAGAGAAAGCTAATGCAACGAAATTACAAAAAATTATTTTCTTTCAGAAAATGTTGCATCAAAAACTATATGAAATAGCTCTTCTCTAAGGAGATTAAGTATATAGCTACATATTTGTATTTGTATTTAGTCTTAGTACTGAAAAGTTGATATAATGCTTTTTAGGTAGACTTTAAAAGGCCAATAGAATTTTCTTCTTTTGGTTTATGAAAACACTCTACGATTTTATTAAAATTAAATTAGAAATTCACGCTGTTCTACTAAGAAATAAATATTACGTTATATTTTATAGGATATATATTATAATTTCCTTTTGATGTTTCGAGAACTTTCAAGAATTCATGAAATCCTTTTTTTTTCAACAATCTTCAATCCAATTGTGTCGTTTCGGAGAATCTGACTCTTAAGTTAATATTGTTTAGAGTTTTAGAAGATTGTTTGCGTTAGAAGATTGAATTTAACGAAATATATAATTTAACTTAAATATTTATTGTTAACTTATAACTATCATTTTTATAATATTTTAATGTTCTTTTAAAACGTTCTTCGGATACCCTAGCAAATATATTTTTTCTATACTTATTTTCTTATTATTTTCACTTTATTTATAACATCCTTACTAAATTTATTAAATTTAGAGAAAGTCTTCAAGCAATAAAATATTTTCTAATAGTCTAATTAAATTTTTGAAAATTTCTAAGATATTTTAACAGATATATATATGTATATTCATATTTTTACAATTTGTCTTTACTTCTATTTATAACTTCTTGTCCCAATATCTCTGTCAGAAAAGAAAAGAAAAATATCGTTTAATGTTTATACGTTAATATATATTATAAATGGTTACCAACATCTCTAATTCCTCTCCTTACCCCACCATTCTGTTGTCATTTTGTAGTATAGACTCTTTGTGTGCGTTAACGCCAAGTCATTTGGCTTATCAATGCCAGACGCAGACAATTTTGGTTTGCTTATCGCTCGGTCGCATCGCATCAAATCACAAAACAACGCATCGGCCAATCCTAGTCCCTGTTGTGGCAAGTACTGGTCGTCATGCTCCACATTCCCAATCCACAACATCCTCAGGTGGCTCTGTGTGTGTGTGTGTGTGCGTGATTATAAATCGATGGCCAGGGGTATTATTAAGTGGCCATTAGCTGGGCATGGCGACAAACTGGACCACAAATTACATAGCTGACAAAGATTTTGTCGAATGCTTGCCTTGAATCCAGCCTACCCTTTCCGTTAAAAAGAATCTTTTGCCATCAACTGCTAAACATGTATGCAAACATTGGTCTAATGATGGTGAGGCGCGAGTTGTTGATTCTAACGAACTGGCAGTGGGAATTGTTGCCTGCCATTGCTGGTGCTTTCCTCTCACCATCCACCCCCTGGCCAACTGTTTCGTTTGCTCCTTCTACTTATTCTGTGGCAACTCTGGATGCCTGCATTATTTGCTAATTACGCCCTGAAGCCAGCGTTGCATGCATGTGATTGCTCTTACTTCTCTCAACATGTTGCAGTAGCTGAGGGTTTGTCCCTGATTGGTTGCCTGTTGCCTGGCTGTTCAGTTGACCGGGCCTGCCATAATTTGCCATCAACTTATTAGCCAGAGCAAAAGGGGGGTTTGAGGTAGAGAGGTGGAGTAGGAAATGTGTAGAATTTGCTGGATATTTTATTTTCGATTTTAATTTTCATGTTCGCTGCCGCTGGTGTAGTTCAGTTTAGCATGCAAATGCCCGACATGAGTGTAATTTATATTCATTATCTGATGCATAATTATAGATAGCATAGCGGTCCCCCCCCCAGCATTACCTTTCTATGTATATATATATATATATATATTGCAATGAATAAAAATCATTAATCTATGCTGCTTTGAACTTTATTCATTTTGAAATCAACTTAAAATTGAAACCAAATTTTAGCCAAAATAAATCTACTTAGATTTTTAAACTTATTTTTTAATTTTGTTTGTTTTTTATATAAATATAAAATATAATAGTTATTTTTTTGCATAAATATATATAACTAGTAAGTTTATCTGTATATAAATTTTAAAAGTTACTTATATTATATAAAATATGTTATTATATTTAGTTGTTGTAGATTTGGAACAGTATGTGAGCCACCTTAGGCTGGCTCTTATTGTTATAATTTGCTTAACAAGTTGAACTTTATTGCTTTGTCTGATATCAACATCATGAAATGATGCAATTTTTATCCTTGTCACCAGCTAGTTCGGAGGGTTTCCTTTTCCGATCGTAGGCCAGAGCATCATTGGGAACATAGCTGACACGCACACCGCCATAATGACGACGTTGTGGCAATTGATACATCATCATATAATCCTCGGAACTGGATGAGCTGGAAGAGCAAGTGGAACAAACATCCGATTCATCAGACTCATCTCGTTCCCGTTGATGTTGTTGCGGTTGCTGTTGTTGTTGCTGTTGCTGATGATGTTGAGATGATGAAGCATGTCGTGGTGACTTGTGAGCCTCTTGATCCTGCATATTAGTTGTTTGAAGTATTGAAGGTGGTCCCTGATAGGATGAGGATAACGGTTGAGCAGGTGCATAGGTATCGGCACGCGTTGTCGAATGGGAACGATGTCCGCTGCCACTGCGATGATGTCCGCTTGTTGTTGAAGAAGATTTACGGCGTCGCCGTCTACGCGAACCATGACCATGACCGTGTCGAGAATCTCTATCTCTATCCCTATCCCTCTCTCGTTCTCCATTACCACCTCCTCCACCGCTTCCGCCACTGCTGGTGCCTGCCCCATTGCCAGAGTAACTACGGGAACGCGGTAAGGTATCGGGTATACCCTCAAAACGCACTCCCTTTTTTTTGCTCGGTTCTCCGTTCATTGGGGAGGAGGATGAAGCTCCGCTCAATATGGATACAGGATGTGTGGGTGGCTGTGTCGCCGATTGTGTGGATTGCAATGATCTATCGCCCGCCGAATGGGTGGGTGAACCCATCAGTTCGGGTGGCAAAGCAGTGGAAGCCACACTCAGATTTGGTGTCGGTAGTTCGGGTAATTCACCACCTCCCAGTGGTGGTGGCGGCGGATGCATTATATCAGCGTACTCATGTTGAAATTGCTGTGACGATGCCACCATTGGTTGTTGACCAAAGGGACTCTGTGCTCCAACTATACTCTTAGCCGCCAGCTCTGGCATGCTGGAGGTGTGAGTGTGATCCATTAATTGACGCTGCAGCTGATAGCTGTGTGTGGCTCCCAATGGCGGCTTGGCTGGCCAAGCTGCATCCAAATTCGAAGACATCTCATTGAAATTGTAGACTCCATCACGTTGCAGTTCCATGGGCTTTGGCATCAGATTCGTATGGTACTCTCCGGGGGAGTTCAATGGCGACAAATTCTGTGATGTGCTCGAAGCTCGTCCACCAGAAAAGTCAGTAAAATCTCCGCCACCTACTTGACTGCCGCTTCCATGCTCTAGATCCTTGACCACTCCCGCATCAGAGTCTGAAGTGGCATAGCTCTGACTCTTTGCTTGCTCGAGCAGAGATAATTCACCACCGAGACCCATCAGACTGCCACCGCTGGGCATGTTCCCACCGGCGGCTGCTGCCGCCTCTATTTGTTGGCTCTGCAGTTGATACATGGCCTGATTGAAGCTGGCTTGATGTTGTTGCTGTTGCTGCGGCGACATGGGCGGTGAGCTGGAGGCATGGCTGCTTGGTATACGCGTTTGAGGACGCACTCGTTGTGTGGGTGGTGTCGGCGTAGTATACATGCCGGTACCCGAGCTATCCGATGGCGTTGGCGGTTCACCCTTGCTACAGGCAATCGAACAGTAGATGGCTCCACGACGGGGCAGAAAGGCCCGTCCCAGAAGCGAACAGCGACAGGTGTTGCATGAGAAACACTCATCGGTGGCATGCCAATGTTGTCCATCATGACTCATCTGACCCTGATCCACGCCAATAGCCTCGCCACAGTAGTCACAGTATTCGGCAAACATTGCATCAAAGCAATGCAGGCAATAGGGTTTCCCCTCGCGCATTATATACCTCTGGCCACCCAACTGTTTATCGCACTCGTGGCACGCAAAGTGATTCATATGCCAGGCACGTCCTTCAGCCTCAGTGCACTCATCTGCCAGGATAATCTATAAAATACAAGACGATTTTAAAGTTGAACCTCTCTTTCTTCCCTTTCGTTCAGGTTACTTACCTCATCGCAGGCGGAACAGCGTGGCTTAAGGGTCTCGGCATGATGCCGTCCGCAATACATGCGACCATCGCGATGAAAATAAATGAGATCCACCAGCAGTTCACGGCAAATGCAGCATGTGAAGCATGCTGGATGCCAACTGGCATTGGGACCAAGTCGCGTGGCAAATACCGCAATATCGCCCGTGGAGATTAGTTCATCGCACTGCAATTAGAGAGAAGGAAAAAAAAGGGAGTAAAGTTTTCAAATGCCTTTCTCTACATATTTCCATCTCTCTATCTATCTCTCTGTCTCAGTCATCTATCCACTTACACCGTCGCATGGTCTAGCGCTCATCAGCTGTCGCACATTGCCGCGTCCAAGTGCATCACGTTTACGTTGCGTGGAGAATAGACGCAACTCCTTGCGCTCCTCATCCGTCAGTGAGTGACAGTAACGAACCTGCAATGACAGAAACTGTTTTTTTGAGTACAGACTTTGGACAGGCAAAATCATATGTTCAAGTGGTAGCCCCAAACCCTCATTTTTCCCAGCTCTTCTCTAGCCAGTGGGTTGTGGAAAGTTTACAGACAACAACAACCAGAACAACTACAACAATAATAACAACAAAAACAACAGTTTCAAGTGATCTTTCCAAGAAACAGCAGGCGGAGATCAGACAAACTAAAAGGAGAAGAAAACAAAAAAAAAAAAGGAGGAGTACCAGAAGAAAAAAAGAAAAAGACAAGAAGGTGGAAGCTGGCAGCATTTGTAAAGAGCTGAAACGGTAGCCGGCAGTCAAGGCTGCCCATCAACGCGTCTCCTCCCAGTTCAAGTCCAAGTCACAGTCAGAGAAACAGTCCCAATCCCCGTCCCAGTTTCAATCCTCATCCCAGTCATTGCGGTCAGCACCTCGTTTCGTCTCGTTTGTGTGTTGTATGCAAATTTTCTTTTTCCTTTTCTTTCTTTATTTTGTTTTGTTGGATTTGGAATTTTTCGGGCACAATTTTTGTACTCGTTAGGCTTGAGCCAACCCCCAGTTTTTCCCCAGTTTGGTTAACTGATATATCTGGGAATCCGCTCAACTTAGGTTCGTTTTTTTTATTTTTTTTGGGTTTATTTGCTGTTGTGGTTTTTTGTCTGCCTTTTTTCCAGTTCAGTTAGTTGCACTTGTTTCCTTGATTAATTAAAGGAAGTTTCTGTGTGTCTCCCTCACAATATATGTATGTATGTATGTGTGTGCGTGTACGTGTGTGTGTGTAGAGAGAGTGTGCGATTGTGTGGGAAATATCGCTTTGTCAATTTGACTTTGAAATGTCATAGCCGTAATTCAATCGCGATAAGAGACACACAGCACACAGCATTTGAATAAATGCCATGAAAATTGACAGGCCTCAAGGGTCATGGACGTAGACAAAAAAAGGGCTAAAAATTGAAATGCTTATAACAGATAGACACTGGGGTAACTTATAAAAGAAAAAACTCTTGGTACTTTTAAAATAAAAGTTTGAATAAAATAAAAATTTCTCGTTTTCTTTTGAATAAATTTAAAACCCTTGCAAATTTTATAGGAAATATTTTAAAGTATTAGGGTTATCAGATAAATAATTTGTTTCATTTCCTAGCTGAATGCTTTATAGATATATATTAAAAGGTGCTTTGAATCATGATCTTATTGATCTATAATTTTTAATTTTGGAATTGTGTGATTCTATACTTTTATCTGTATAAACAATAACATAGATTCAACGTTAAGCTTATTACTTTGCTAATTATTTATAAAGATATTATAAATATATAGTATTGAAATCGACCAGTTATAGGACCTAGTTTCGGCTTAGTTAAATTAAAGTTCTACAAGTAGAATTTGGAGTTTTTATTAGTAAAATAAATTGGTAAAAATATATAGTTTGTTTAAGCTAAAAAATTAATTAAAAGTTTTAGTCTTACTGCATTCCTTCTAAATATCTTTATGTTAAAATCCAAAGTCCAGTTTAGAAGTAAAAAAACTGCCATATGAAAAAAAAGTAATGAAACCTAAATTAAACTAAAATCAAATACTTTTTAAATATTGATTCTAGATAAAGGCTGAGTTATTGGTTTTTTAATAAGTTACCCAAGACGAAAAAAAGTTTGAAGTAAAAATCATTGCTGTGAACGAAAAGACTAAAAAAAAATTCAACTTCAATCACTTGAACTAAAAAATGAACTTAAAAAATAGTATAATAGTTTATATGTTGGATCTAGAAAAAGACTTGCTGTTACTAGATTCTTGGTAATATTTTATATAAATATGTATATATCATCAGTCATAAGCTAATCTATTGCTACCTTATAAAATCCCCAGAGATATAAAAATATATTATTAATATTATTATTTGATTATATATTATATTAATATTATTATTTGATTATATTAGAATTCTGTTATTCTGTGTTATTTCCACAATTTCAAATTAAACCAATTTCATGCTCCTTCTTGGCCACGTCCCTGTGTTCAGGGCCCACTGGGGGGATTTGGGTTAACTCACCTCGTTATCATGCGGCGGAAGTTGATGCAGCAATTGTCGCACACGATACTGTTCCCCTGGACTGTTGACGTATGGCACTTTGTCGTCGGGTATTTGCGAGAAATACAAACGAACCTGTGCGAACGAGTAAAGAATACAGTTTTAAAGAGTTGAAAGAGATTCTGGTTAGATTTTAGGCTCACAGCAGGTTTAAGATAACTTTTTTTCGTTCTCTATGTTTTCTCTCTCTCTCGCTCTCTGGGAGTTTTTTTTCTTTCATTTTTATATATTTTGTTGCCTGGGTTAAAAGGTGCACAACGTGCTAGGCGGCAACTTTATTGACCACGTTTCCTTTTTTTTTTTGACTCTAAAACTACTGACAGACACATGGCTAACGTTCAATTGCCGGAAAATAAATTTGCAATACTGTTTGATGGGCAGCTTAAAGAAAAAATAAAAAAATAAAAAGAGTTGACCTCTGCAATAAGCGAGAGAAAAAATGAAAAAAAAGGAAATGCTTTCTCCCAAAAAAAAAAAAGATTGTGAAAGATTTATTTGGCATTGTCGCATATTTTACGCGAATAATTTATGAGTTCACTGCGCGTCCTGGGTAAAATAATTGAAAAATAGGAAAAGAAAAATCCAAATACGCGATAGTCTGACCATAAAAGTCAAAGTCAAATTCAAATTGAGAAATGGCCAACCAACAAAGAGAATGAGAAACGAGGACGAGAACTTTCATTAGCGCCATCTGAGACCAGTGAGATATACAAAGAGAAAAAAAAGGGAGAAAATGGGGGGGAATTGTGGCCGATAGATAGTGGCAAAGGCTCTTTGCACTTAATAGCCGCCAGCTTGACTTGGCCGACTGATTTACGGCCACATCGCGTGTATTTATATGCAACTAGCTGCAAGTGACAAACTGACAAACTAAGCCACAATAACTCAAGTATTTCGCCTTATCGCCATGCCACAAATCTTGCCCTTGGGTTAAAAGAGAGAGAGACAGAGAGAGAGAGTGAGTGGGAGAGAGAAAAACTTACCTGATCAGGTCTCAGGCCAGGCGGTACCCAGGTGTATTCTTCGAGGGCACAACCACTGTCATCATCTGAATGTGATTGCCGCTGCATATCCATATGGGGACCGGCTAGAAATGGTGCAGCATGTGCCGATGTTCCAACAGTATGTTGTTGTTGCTGTTGCTGCTGCTGCTGATGATTAGGATGAGTATGATGATGATGATGATGCATCATTAAGGATGGTGGCGACGGTGTTGATAGCGCCGGAGATAACTGATGAGGTCCATGCTGTGACTGCGTATTGGAATACTTGGGTGAATACTGTGAAGGAACTCCAGGTCCAATGGGGCTAGTCCCCGTTGCCATTCCCATTCCAATACCCACACCAACACCAACACCAACACCCACACCCACACCAGGTGGTGGCAACTGCTGATGATGTGGAGGCAGATATTGCTGATGCCGTTGCAATGGCAATGGTGATGTTGGTAACATTCCCGCATTTTGACCACCATACAATGCACTGGCCGATGAGCTGCTTGGTAAACCCAAACTACTACTACTACTATTCACGCCCAATGGGGTTGAAGGTGCCGGCAGTCCTTGGCTATTGGGCGCAAAATGCCTTGGCAATGTGGGTATCTTTTGTAGATACGAAATCTGCGTCAATGGTGTACGGCTGATGGGTCTGCAAAATGGCAAAAAAAAAATATATATATATTGTAGTAAACGTGGCTTTAAGTTTGTTATAGACCTATGACTAATTTGTTACTTTAATTAAAATACTTTAATGATTTCGTGGCGGGTTAAAAGTTGTAATACAAAAAAAAAATAATAATATTATTAACCGCATTTCATTTTAATGGTTTTATTTCTCTTCCTTTCTCTCTCTCTCTCTCTCTCTCTGTATCTATTCAATTCCTTTGTAATTTGTGCTGGATTTATGCGGTTTTGCACTTCCCGCCGAAACAAGCTGTCAATTTTTAGTTTGGCTTTTCAGTCGTTAAAAACAAAAAAAAAAAAGGGAAAAACAAACAGATAAAAAATAAAGGGGATTCTGGCTTTCCCGTAAACGTCAAAATGAAAATATACGCTTCATAGAATTTACACAAACAAATCGACTGTATTCGAAATTTTGTTGTTTTGTTTGTCTGATATATACAATATATATATATATATATATGCTATATATGTGCATTGTTGTTGTCTGCTTTTTCATTTCATTTTATACGTTTTTTTTTTGTGTTATTTTTTATTTTTTTTTACTCTTGGGCCCGCAGGGCTGTCGGTCTTGTCATTTTGACTATAGACTGACATTGTTATCCTAGTTGAAATGCGCTGTAAGCAATTTTAACGAGTCCATAACCATTTTGAATGTGCATTTGCAAGAGTGGGTTAAAAGCTTTACGGATCATAAAGTACAGTTATAGCTATATAATATGATCGGTAAGTTTCGTTATTTATCGTTTTCCTATGTGTTAACGAAAGTCAAAAATGCATTAAATGCACTAATGTGTTCCAAAACGTATTTTTATGATCTAAAATAAAATGAGCTGGTATTAAATTACGCGAAAATCCATTAAAATTTAGCTACTTGCAATAGTTGTGTGAAATTTTTATCGCAATTTAGAATGATTGCTTGCTAAAAGCCTTTAGGATAATAAGTTAATTATTATTGTTGAAGAGAAAGTAAATTCAATAGAATGAATTTTTTTTTTATTTTAATCACATTTTTAAACCATTTAACTTTTGTATATGTTTTTTTTCATATTATTAACTTTGCATTATTTTTAGATCTATTATGCATAGTTCCCATTGTAGGTGTTGATTTGCGCCCACGTACACGCAAATGCCACACCCAATAAATTATTAATGTAGAAACTAAAGCGGTGCCATATATGAATGCATATAAATTTATGGAATACACAGAAAAAAAATCTATTTCTATATGAACATATATTATCAGCAAACGAAATTAATAGTTATTTTCAAAGTTGAAAAATTACGAACAAAACTTATTTTTTTTTTCGTTTTTAAGGCATTTCTAATAAATAATTTTTAGCAAACTTTCATGGTCTCTATTTAGTTAATGGAATTTCTTTCGATTTCAGTGTAGGGCATTCATGAGTTGGCAATGTACGCACAATTTCATTGGCATTTGTTGTTGTAGCTATCAAAGGATAACTGTGCATTGTCTACTCATATGTAACTGTGACTCTCACTGTACATACATATATCTGACTGACTGTGGCATGGTAAGAGAAGATGAGGGCGTTGCCAACTCCGATTGCGAGTTGATGTTAAAGTTGGGAGTTGGAGTTCATGCGGGCATTTTATCAAAACAATGTGCTGCCCGCCCTTTTGTTGTTTTTAACCAGTGCGAATTCCTGTCTATTTTTTTTTTCATCCTGCCATTTGTTCTCTTACTGAAGGGATATCCGCTTTAATGTTTTGGTGATTCCCCAAATTCTAGTTGAGTTTGCCAATATTTGTTTTTTTTTATTTCTTTTTTTTTGTGATGTGTCAATACTCCAGCGGTTAGGCCACAGTAAATTAATTGCCTAGATTTTTCTCGGTTAGCTGTATAAACTATTTTCATTGACATTTTGAATATTTAAGTACGAAATGTTGTTATTTCATTGGTGTGGGACTGGAGGGAGAAAATGCACGTGCATTTCAGCACGCTCAGCTGGAGACGGAATAGAGCCGAGCCTGGCTTGGCCAGAGGGTTACCACGGTTCCACAGAAAAAAAGTGTTGGCTGCTGTCAAATCAGTCGCATTCAAAACTCAAATTACCAGACCAAACACAACAGCTCCAACTGTGGCGGGAAACGGGCACTCCAACTCCAATTTCAACTCCAACTGTTCCACAAATGAAAAGCAAACCGAAAAATAAAGTAGGAAAACCAAAAAAAAAGTATTCGCATTGTGCCTAAACAGAAAATTTTTCGCTCCAACCAAAGGAGTGGAAATTGAGGCTCCAAGTTAGCCCAAAAGTCTCTGACTCTATGCTGAATTTATTGTGCGATACCGACCTGCATTTTCCTTCTTTTTTTTCTTTTTTGTTCATTTGGGTCTATTTGTAATTTACAAATTTATTGTCTGACTGCAACGAATTGCGTAAAATTGCGCACGGCAAATTGTGTGTGGGGCAAGTTTTCAATTTTGGTTGGTTGACTTTATCAAGTCATTTTTATTTTTTTTGGAGTGGCAAGAAAATGGAAAGTGGGCAGCTGTTACCTCTTCAGGGTATGTATGGCTTCAGGGTTCAGGTTCAGTTTAAGTCGTTGACCCAGAACAGGTTTCATTATACCTATATACATGCAGATATCTGCTGGCTAGGTTTCTGTCTCTCGGTTTGTCTTTATTATACATCTGTCCTTCCTTCTTTCGTTTCTTTCTTCCTTCCTTCCTTCTTCTGTTTTGCCTTTATTCTTCGCTGCTTCTTCCTTTTGTGATGGAAACTAGTCCACATAAAAGTGTTGGCCCATTGATAAACCGCAAAAGCTTTTTTTTTGCAGCTGCCATTTGTTTCGTTTGGTGTCAAGATCGCATACAAGTGCCTATATTTAGGATCATTTTATCTGTCCGGTTGGCATCTCTAGCCAAATGAATGATCATTATGCGACTAAAGCGTTGACAAATTGCAGAAAAATAAAAACAAAAATAAGAAACAAAATACCTAAGCGATGAGCGACGGCTCAATGGTAAGCCAAAGACGGTTGATGACTTTGAAGATGGCTAAGATTGGTGAGGTAGATTGAATACAATAATGGGTTAAAGCCAGGTTTTTTCTTTCTTAGCCAAATCACTTTTTGTATATGCGGTTTGCTTTTTTTTTTTTTCTTTTGGGAGTCATTTGTGGAATTTTTGGGTTAATGATCAAACCGAAAACTCCGGGCGAAAGTTGGGGAACAAAAAAACACTTTGTAAAGGAAAATTTAAAAATGAAATAAATGTTCATTTAAAAATAGAAATATCAATTGATAGAAAATTGAATAAAATTTGTTAACAATTTGATATTCAATGAATAGAAATGAATTAAATTTAAAATCTTGCTCAACGATTTTTCGATACAAAATGGACATAATCGAGAAGTTCCTTATTAACTAATTAGTTTTGCCGATTTCAAAATAATTTAGATTTATTTTGTAAATAATTTGCGTTGTCTTTAAAACCATTAACATGTTGGGAATAAGAATCAAATTATTGTAAACTCAATTTTTAACTATTTTTACAATGGTTACTTCAGTAAAAATTAGTAAAATTAGATAAAACAAAAGTTTACTAAATTTAAACGGCAATTTGAAGATAAAATATTGAAAATTAAGAAAAAGATACGACTTTTGAAAATATTACAAAATATTATTGAGTTGGAGGCTTTTAAAGTTCTTTGGATATATTAAACTATATATTAACTTTATTTTGACTGCGAAAAATAGTTATTTAAATAACATTTTAACAGTATGTTTCAGATATTTTTACTTTTATTTGTTGGCTAGTGTTGAATATACTCAAAAGGCTTGGACTAATTACAAAATGTGGGAGACTGACCGCTTTTGTACAAAGGTTTATAGCCATACATGTGATACAATATTTTTTTTCCGCTTTAATCGACAGGTGGGCCATAAAATGTTTTGCGTTTTTGTTACCGACTTCAGTTTTCTCTGTTTCTTCACTTTTATTTTGGACCTATGGGGGTTTGTTTAACTGGTAAGTTTTACGATGTCTCTCACCAGGCTCATAATTATAAGACAGGACTAGCAATTCCATTGTGTCTCCCTTGGTGTTTTCTCTTATGTTTTTCTTTATTGTTTTATGAGAAAACAACGAAACAAGAACTAAAGAAAATGACAAGAAAACTTTATTAAAAACTAGAGACAAGCTCAGGCCAGTCATAAACGATTTTTGAATTGTCAATAAAAATTGCACACGTACAGGCCAAGCAATGTACCAACAAACCAACCAGCCAACCGGCTAACCATTCTACCAATAAACGTTTGGTTCATTCAACCAACAAACAGTGAAACCAACCAACTGGGATGTCTTGTTCTTGTTGTATTTGTATTGTGTCTCCTTTTTTATTTTTTGTTGTTTGTGCTCTCTGCTGTCAACATGACATTTGGCGTGTTGACATTTTTATTGACTTTGGCATTTTTGCCACAGCTGAAAGTTGATTAAGAACTTCCATATCTTGCTAACCATTGGTACACACACACACACATATATATACACATTTACTTATGGCTTTGTTCATTCTGTGTGGTCATTTTTATGTGATGTTATTTTCTATATGTCTGTATATGATTGTATATTACTCATACGCCAAGTGGTACTAATTGTTAGAAGCAAAGGCTAACTGTACCTTCATTTTCCCCCCCCCATAGAAAGTCGCGCATAAGTGAAATAATTGCATAATTTTCACACACATACATAGATGAGAAGTAAGTAGAAGAGTGAACAAATTGTTTGCTTATCTTTTGGTAACAACAACTAAAAAACTAAACCAATTAATGTTTGGGGCGGGCAGCAACATTTTGCAGGCGGCAAATATGTTGCTGCAACATTTTTCCTCTCAAACTCTTTTGCCCTGTCTCTTTCTTTGCTAACGGGCAGGAAAATTGTTTTGTGAGCGTGCAAATTTTCACAGCTGCAACAAATGCAACAATAATAACAACAGCAACATCATCAGCAACAGCAACAACAACAACAACAACTATGCCAGCAATTTGTGTGCTAAGCGGCAAACATCGAAGCGAAACACTTGAGACACCACCAAAGTGTTGTGTCAATGTGTGTGTATTTGTGTATGTGTGACTGCATTTAGCTGGAAAACAAAAGCAGGTTTTTCCTACAGAAATAGTGGAGAACCTTAGGAAACTTGCTACCAACTTGGCTGTAGCAAGAGAAATTGCATCATCAATGCAAATTTTAAGCGCTAAATGATTACTTCTTCTCCATCTCCAACTCCATCTTCATCTCTATTACTTTGTCTTCTTTGTTTTTCTGTATTCTAAACTTTTTTTTTTTTTTCTTTTTAGGGTAATTGATTCTGTTTATTAATTTGTTCACTGGTTTTTTTCTCTATGGTCAAGCAAGTTCTAATTAATTTCTAACTTGTTGTAAATTCATAAAAAAAAAAAATGTGTGTGTTTTTTTTTGTTGTTGTGTAAAGTAAAAGGAGAAAAATGCGTTTTTAGTTCGCCCACCAGGTTGTCGTTTCTCTGTTCCCTTCCCCCCATTCTGCTCTTTGTACTTTGAAGATGTGTCTGTCTTTGCAATGTGTGTATGTGTGTGTTCCACAGCTCCAAGTTCCAAGTGCCAGCCTACGGCATTCATCTTCTATCTCCAGACGAGATGCTGTTCGGTTCTGTTCTGTTCTTTTCTGTTTAGTTCTTTAGCTGCTTCTGCGGTCGTTGTCTTTGGTCTATGAACTTGTTTCTCTTTTTTTTCTTTTCTCCTTTTTTTCACGTAGTTTTTAATTGAAGCCATGTCTTTGGGTTTCTTTAAATACCCTTAAAATTGGAGTATATTAGTTGCCATAGAACTTGATAGTACCAAAAAAAAAAAAAAAAAATGGTTTAAACTGTTAGAACAATTATTGAATTTTTCTTGGCTTTTAACAACACGTTTTGATCTGTTGTTCTGAAAAATTGAAATTTGAAAATATTGACTTTGTGGATTTTTTTCTAGTGAATGTATTATATAGTAGATTACCGAGAATAGGAGAATTTAATAGTGATAATAATGTTTAAAGATATAAAGGAAATTTATTTGTCTCTAAATTTGTTGCATTTGTTAAAAATTTATCTTAACATTTATCAGTTTTGGTTACTTTTTAATGATCATGCTAAATTTTATATATAACATATTCAGATATGTAATTTTTACCTAAATTTATCAATGATTGTAATAAAAAAAACAATCGATTGTTTTAAATTAGGTTTCTAAGCTTCAATTCCAAAGCAAATTGGAAAAATGAAATTATCAAAAGAACTTTTAAGTAATAAAATTAAGTTAAACAAAAGAAGAAGCTTCTTGATTCCAAAAAATATACATTATTCAAATGCACATATATATTTTTAATAAAATAGAAAACTTAAATTCTTTGATTAAGACATCGAACCACACATATCAAATAAAATTATAATTAAGTTTTAAAACAACTTTGTTGACCTTTAAATGAGGTAGCAAATTTTGACTAAATTTTTCCTACTATAATAATGGCGTGGGAAGAATGCTTAAGGAAAAAATCTGTTATCAAGGGTATAAAAACTACGACTTGGCCATATCTAAGCCGATATTCTGTATTTTTTTTTTTTTTCTTTGCGGTTGGTTCGATTTTTATGTATATATATGAACATTGCTGAGACTCTGCCGAGGTGATTATGCTCAATTTTGTTTTTGACCATAATTACATTTTTTTCTCCATTCATTTGGTTTTATTTTTTTTTTTTTTTTGTGTGATTCGCATCCGTTAGGTCTGAGGCATTTTTTTTTTTCGGTAAACAAATTGGCATTGATTGATTTTATTTATGGTTTAATGGTGGCCAAAAGGAAATGCTAAAGTATTTGCCAGGCCTTGAAGTGACCAAGTGGAGTAGTGTTCAAAAGAATTTGATTTGTTGAAGATATTTCATGAAGATATATGTAAACATTGAAATGGGTTTTGTATTTTAAACTACTTTATGGCTATATTCTTGAGATCATAAATCATTTGCTTTATCCATAATCGAACAGAATTACTAAATTCTGTAGACAAAGTCTAATTAATAATGGCACTGGCACAGGCCAAATCTGATTTATGTGACTTGCATCTTAACAAAACTGTTTGCAAATTAACCGTAATAAAAGTAACTTCAATTGCTGCTGCTGCATTTTCCCAGAGTTTAACGGGCAAGTTTTGTTGCCTGTTTTGATTTATGGTCAACTGCAATTGGAATCTAATTTCTTGGCCATTAACAAAACTAGCAACAACAACAAAAACAGCGTCAGCACCAGGGAAGCTTCTTCAGCCTACGCAGCATGAAATCGGAGCTGGAATTGGTATTAAAGCCATAGTCAAAAGCTAAAGCTGGAGCTAGACCTGAAGTTAGGTGCTCCTCAAACGGTATTCTATGTTCCCTCTTTTGGTTGAATTGAGTCAGAAGCCGAATTTTTGTTTTTGGCAAATGTTGACAAAGGCAACGGTAAACTTTGGACATTTGCATTTTAGTTTTTTCTTTTTTTCTCCTTTTTTTTGTTGTAACTGTTGTGGCTCTTTTTCTGTTACCTTGTTGACAAACCTTTCAAACATGGCACAAATAATTAGCTGCTAATTGCTTTTTATGAATGGCCAACAGTTAAATGATGCAGCAAAAAGAGGCAGGTAAGTAAGGAATTTAATGATTTGTCCCCGACGGATGCAACTATTTTTTTTTATATACTTTTATCTCAAGCATGGTTGGGACAGACTGATGGGATCGAAGACGATTGAAGAGATTTATACCAAACGATTGGCAAAATGTTGTTAAAGTTTGCATTAGAAATTAGGCTTGCAATGATTTGGCTTCTTAACGGGATGGTCAATTAAGATAATGTAAGTGCTAAGATGTTTATCTTTTAAAGCTTCCTGTTATTAGTTTTCATGTTTTCCCTTCTATTCGGTTAAAGTTTATTTTTTTAGTAAGTAAATTAAAAAACCTTTTATATAATGCATATATTTACTTTATTTTACTAATTAAACTGTTTTTATCTTTCTCTTTAAATATTACTTTCTATTCTATTTTATTTTCTTGTATTTTAAGTAAAAGAATAAACTTATTTGAATTGCCTTTTAAGATAATGTTCTGTATATTGAAATGGAGTTAGAAATATTCATTTTTCAACATCCTATTCAATTTCTATATATTTACAATAAAATGTTGTGTAAGTTGTAGACTGATCTTGGAGAAAAGTTGAAATTATACTTCAACTACCAAAACAATTTATTTAAATTTAATTTATATTTCATAAAGCGCTGCACTGAGATTGATTATATTTATATGCTTTGTGCTGCCTTAAGTATTAATTGAAATTAGTATTACAGACTTGTTATAAAATCATGGATTACATAAAAGAAATCTAATTAAGAAAACAAGAAGCGTTCATTTCACAATGACACTTCATTTCTATCAATAAATTATTGAGCAATTAAAAACTTTAACCTTGAAAGTAAAAAAGAAAACGTGCAAAGAGTAAAACATCATCACGAATTTAAAGATTTGATTACAAATACAAGCAGATTGAGTGCTTTTCAATGAATCGTGTGAAGAGCCTCAAAATAGATTTTGTTTAAATTGTCCTCTACCAAAGAATTTGGTATTCATCAAGAAGACTAAAAAAAAGAAATAAATTGATGTTTACATAAATCAGTCATAATATCTAATCCATCTTAGAACAATGATAATGTGCAAAGCGTTAACATTTTGCCGCCTCTCAAAAAAACACAAAAAGAAAAATAGAAACAAAAATCAAAAGAAAAACCTTTTATCTTTATTAGTAGATCGGTGAGGCACTAGCACTTGGACTCGGACTCTGGGTACCAGTTTGGAAACCAGCCTTGGCCATCGGTTTTGAGCAAGTTCAAGTAAGATTTAACGAGACAGCGGTATAGAGGCAACAACTAAGACTGAGATTGAGTCTGGGGCTGGTCATAGGAATGTAAAGAGTGTTAATGCAGGCAGAGGCTGGAATCTTGGGGCACAAAGTAAGTGGCGCGTCGAGTGGCATGCAGGCAATTTAAATGCAAAAAGGAAAAAGAGAGAGACTCCACTTCCCTCTTCCTCTCTCTGTTCATTTAGCCACCATTCAAAGTGAAGCTGTCAATGAAAATTACGCGCACTTTTCCACCACTTAGCAATAAATTTATTGGCCTAAGTGCGTTAAATGTTTAATTAATTAAATGGAGATGAAAATGCAAATTGAAATGGTTTAAAATCTTAGGAATTTTACTCTTTTGCTTTTATTACCAAAAAAAAAAAAAAACTGTCACTCAACTGTCGACTTTTGGGGTAAACCAAATGCGAGAATCTAACAAAAACTTTACGCACTTGTTTTGATATATCTGTATCTGTATCTTTTTTCGGCTTTATATGTATCTGTATCCATAACGAATTACTTTTGATGTGGCTGGCGGATAGTGGGCGAGGGGCGATGACTGAAACTGACTTCAATTTCAACTCGACTCTTTCTTTTTGACATTTTGACAGCGGCTTAAAAGCGCTTGAAGTTAAACCTTTTTATTTTATTTTTTTTTTGTGGGGTACCGGTAACCATTATCGGTTGTTCAAAATCATGCTCATACACAAACAAAACGAACAAGAAAAAATAAAAAACAGACACATACACAAGCACTTACATATATTTACATACACACAAACACATTATTAATATGCGACGCAGTTTGCGTATAAACATGAGGCTACCACGCCCCTTTTTGAGGGGGCAATTAGCATGGGGAACATGTTTGAAGGAAAAAAAAAACCGAGAGACAAAAAAAAAAGCTTTTATTTAATGGCCTTGCTTTATTTTCACATTACCAAGGAAGACAAAAATAAAATCATATTTTATCGCCTTGCATAAATAAATCACAGAGTTGGAGAGTTGGAGGTAAATGTTTTTTTTGCTGTTATTGTTGTTGTTGAATCGCACTTGCCTGGCGCCTGTCTGCCATCTACTATATTGTTGATGCCACAACTTGGCCAATTGTCTGGCCAAGAGTCATGCCGCCGCTACCAACTAAATCAAAAGAGAAGAGTTTTCCAACATTTTGTTGTTGTAATTAAGTTGCATCTGAGCAAAGCGAATGGCATTTGCTTTGCCACGCCTCAAACGCATTTGTCAGCAACTGCAGCAAATGCAACTGCAACATCAACAGCTTTCCAACTGCCCTTAATGGCTTTGTTAATTAAAACCAAAATCAATATGAATGTGCTGCAAAAATCTTTCCATTTTCCAGTTTCCATTTGACAAATTACGAAGAGAATGTGTTGGCAAAATGTGGATAAAACAAAAAATAAAATAATCTCAAAATCTATCGAAATAGCTAAAATTTATGTATATATTAAAAGAATTCTTTGAGTAGTTTGGTGAAATGATAAATTTAATTTGAAAGAAATACTTTCTTCCATTATTTAAATGCAATTGCATCTATTTGTAATCAATATTTATTTTTAATATTTGTATCATTATATATATGGAATATTAAACAAAAGTTTAAGAAAATTTCTACAATTTTACAATATTTACAATTTTATTTTAAAACCATCAAATAAAATTTTTAGTAAACCCTACAATTCCTTATTTTGTTAAAGAAGTAGATATAACATTTCTATATTAATTTATATACCTTCATCCTAGATTAATATAAAACATTAAAGAGATAATCTGGAGTAGTTTTAAATATTTAATCCAATTTTTATTCATTTGTTCCATTGAAGTAGTTTTTCCCTTGGCTAGAAATTGAAACCAAATTGCTTTTCATTTTTAAAGATTGCACACAAAATTGGTTAATTACACTGCTTGCTTAACTAAAATAAAAAATACAATGGATAAATTACAATTCTTTTAACAATACCTTTAAGAAGCTGTAATTTTTGTAATAAACAAACCCTTTTATAGGCCTTCACTTAGGGATATTATAGTCATTTCGAACAAGTATCAGCTTCATTTACATAGATTGTTAAATCCTTTCTGGCAAAAACACTTAAATGAAGACATTTAAAATCTGTTTAAATGTAGAGATGCTTGATTGCTTGGTATATGCAAATAACTTTTATTAGTGGTCACTTAAAATGTTATTTTACTTTTATTGGTAATAAAAAACTGAAACTACTTAATTGTAACTAAGTAAAAGCAATTCTGATAGCTTTTCTAATTCAAGACAGTAAGACAATTAAGGTATTCCCTCTGATTTGAAAGGGATAGTCTTTAAATCTACAAAGAAATTTTTATTTTATTTCAGCTCTTTTAACTCCAATCTTAAGAAGGATTCTCGTAAAATTTTACTATATTCTTTACAAAAATTTCGTAAAGAAAATTCCTGTTTTATTTTCTTGCATTAATTGCATTAAATTCTTTTAGTTAGGGTGATCTGGGATTTTGTTATTTTTGCAAATAGTTGGCTGCCGAACAAGTCGTAAATGTCTTGAATAGAAACGCCCCATAGATTGAAGAAGCATATGGGGAAATATATTGAGGGGAAGTGTATTTATGCAACTTTCGTTGGTTTGCTTTTTGAATGGAAACGCTTAGACATGAGCTGAACACAAAGTTAATTACAAAATGGAGAAACTGCCTGGCACATTGCCTGAATTTAATAACTTCATTAAATGGATGATGGCTGATGTTGCTGATGGTGATGCTGTTGTTGCTGCTGTTGCTGTTACTGCTGCTGGTGTAGCTGTTGCTGTCGCTGCTGGAGCAATTAAAATCTTTAACTTCTTTAAAACCCGATCTTGAACTTGGTTGGAATGGTTGTAAGAAATATTTTTGCACGGTCGTGAAAATTGTTGTTGATTTGCTGCCGGCGGTCTGTTGCTGACTGTATCGCGTGTGGCAAATGGCAAATGGCTACCGGATTGGCCCAAGAGTTGAATTTAAAGCTGGACCTGCCTACTCCTACTTACTGCTTCTACTGTGCCATGACAGACCACATCAAAACGGCGTCTGTTATTATTATTAATTATGCTTTGATTGTATTCTCTGGGAGAGAGAAATTTGTTGCGTCTGATTCTATATGCATATTTGTATGTGTATATATGTATATCTTTTCTTCTTTTGGCAGGCCATTTGAATTGCAACCGTGAATTGGTTAGTCAGAACTTGCTTACTAATTTGTAGTTGCCAAAGTTGGGTGTCTTTTTTTTTTTAATATTTTCTTTGATATCATCTTCATTATCATGTTCTTTGCTGGGTTCTTCTTTTATCTGGTCATTTAATTGAGTTGTGCTTTAAGGGATTTTTGGTTTTTGTTTTTTTTCTTCAGCACGCTAGTTTGTTGCCTAAGTCTTTTGTTTAAACATTTCTGCATACTAAATCATAGAGCAGATCAGACAAGACCAAACAAACAGAAACCCTTTTATGACTATATGTATATATATATAAATATCGCAAAAAGGAAATGTCATGAGTCGGGAAAACAATCGCCTTAGTATCAGCCAGCGCCCATATTTCATAAGCTAGCTGCCAAATCGAAAAAAATACAATAACTTAGGGCCGATATTTGCATGGCATTATGCAAAATCATGACATGGACCAGAGCAGGGCATGCCAGAAGAGGAGTAAGAGAGGTGCGACGGGTAGAAAACTGCGGCATGTTTATGTTAAAAGCGTCGTTGGTTAAAAGAAAAGACAGACAGACAGCTAGACAGACAAGACATACACACACACACACAAACATATACACACGCAGTTGTAAAGAGGGCCCTGGTAAATCACACTTTGGCAGTTGTCGAGGCAAACACGGCGTATGCGTAACCTGAGATGGCGTTCGAAAGCAAAGACGCAATCGAGGTGGAGTCAATATCTGTGTGTCTCCATCGTGTATATGCTACTCTTGTGAGTGATGCGTAAAGGCAAACTGCAATGCAATGCATCGCAACGAAAGCCTGGCAGTTATCCAAGCGACACACATCCAACTGCACAGTGGGTCAAAGGTTATAAAAAGAATTACGGTAAGTTTAAAAATATACGAAAGAGGAAGAATCAATGGATAATATTAAACAGAAGATTTTTGGAACTTTTCTTTAGGTTGTTGACTGTTTTTAAGATGTCAAATATTATACTTTTGGCTATTCTCATTGATTGTTAATTAAAATATTCTATTTTGCGTTCTTAAATAGTATTATTTAAACTTATTCCATAAATGTCCTCTAGATGTTCTCTGTGACTGTTCTAAAAGGTGTTTGAACAGTTTTATGCTTAGTTAAATTGAAAAATAACTTAAAAGTTTTTTAAGTTTTAAACATTTGTTTAAATCTAATTAACAAACTTTTAATAGAATTTAAACTTTATTTAATATATAGCTCTCTTAATATTAAAGTTTTTTTTTTAAAGTGGAAATTTGTTAGTAAATATTATTGAACCAATAAAGTCAAAGTCAACAAAGAAAGAAAAAAGTGATAAATTTGTATTAGTAATGAATATTCAAACCGTTCGTTAAGTTATTAGCTTTGATTCTTAACTAAGGAACTATTAACTTAGATTTTTAATTAATCCATTCATGTCTTTTATGTTTCTCTTTATGGGTATCATTTTAATACTTTAATTCTATAATGACATCTAAATATGTATACTTTAAACTGGTTCAGAAAGAATTTATTTCTATGTAAATATATATTTATATATATAGTTGCTAGATCTCTTGCCTCCTATGGATTGGGTCTTGTATAAAGAAATAATAGTACATTTTTGTAAATGTTAATAAATATTTTGAAATTTCAAATTTTGGTAATTTTTTTTGCTAAATATTTGCATCCATTATTTTATTTTGCTAGTGCCTATTTATAATCCGATATCCTATCAACACCTATGAAAAATAATCCTTCAAATAAAATAGAATTTTATGCTAACTATTTCAACTAACTTTATCTGAAAACTATTCAGCTTTAACTTTTTTAAGTAGCAATTAATTAGTTTTTATATGCATTTTATTTTTCTTTTTTTTGTTTTTGCAAAGATACCGCCCAACACTTTCAATTTTCATAGGATTTTTGAACATAGTTAAACCACTGTTATGATGGTTTCAATTTCAAGCGGCTTAGACAAGAACAAGTTGTTGTTGCTGTTGTTGCTGTTGTTGCTGTTGCTGTGGTCGAAGTTAGTTGCGTGTGCATTTTGCGGTTTGCCTTTGGAGAACACGCAATGTGTGTTCATTGACTTCTTCTTTTGCAAAAAAAAAAAGAAAAGCTGGCTGCCAACTTGCGCAACAAGTTGCTGACGATGCCTCATGGTGATCTTCTGGCAAGGCTCAGTTGCTTGTGCTTGTGCTGTTGCTTGGGGTAATCAATCATTGTGCGGCATGCAGCCCAGGGGCAAGGCAATAATAACAACAACAACAACAACAAAACTTATGCATTTAAATTGTCAGCGCACGAGGCCAACAAAAATTGCAACTGACAAATGAACAGACTGAAAGTTACTCACTCATTTGACTCCTGCTGGGTTGATGTTAGTGCTGCGGCTGCGGCTGGTGCCCCACTTGCCACTTCCGTTATGGATGAGCCGTCCATCTCATTGAAAGTGAAACTAATATCATGAGGATCCTTAAACGGCTTCATGCTGCGTGGTAAACTGCGTTGGCGCAGGCTCAAATTTAAAAACTGTAAGTCACTGGCGGTCAGAGGTTGCAATTTCTGTTCCTGTTGTGGTGGCATTTGGTTAATTCGAGCTGGCGGCAAGGGTGGCGGACATGGACGATAATTCTTTGTTTGCTTTGGTGGTAGAGCTGGCTTGGGTGGTTCTTCCTCTTCCTGTTCAATTATCTCCAATACTTGTGCTGTGGCATCCATTTCCAATTGTAGATTATAAAATTTGGCTAGATTTTCGGTAGCTTCAATTGAATTATAATGCTTTCCCTTAATGAGATCACCCAAATGATCAGCATCGATGCCAAAGAGAAAGGGGTCATCGAGAACAGTTACCTTGGCTTTGGGTTTAACACTGAGCTGGTCCATATCATTTTGTTTCTTTTCCTTTTGGAATTTTGAATCACCCTTTTTGACATGTCCTCGTAGAGAACGCAATAGCTTTTTACTTCTGCGTGGCGATGAGGAGAGTGGAAATAGAGGGCGACCTCCCCCGCCATTATTGCTACCATTGCCTGTTTGCTGTCCAGTGGCACTATCGCCCAGATCAATGCCATCGTCTGGATCTTCGTTGGCATCTAATTGCCCAGCGATAAAATCATACTCTTCTCCGTTCCTGCTGCTATCGTTGCCATTGCTCTTGGCATTGTCATTTTCCTGATTAGCCCCAGCCAGTCGCTGTGCCGCTGCCTTGCTATAGAGCTGTCGATAATATTTCTGCTGGTCGCCATACAAAAAGCAGACGCGCCACCATTGTTTGCATGCCAGCAAATTGGCGGTACGTGGCACCACCGCCGGCTCCAAACTGCCAGTGGCTGTTGCAGTTGTAGTTGCTGTGGAAACTGTTGCTGCCGTTGTTGCTGTTGTTGCTGCTGCTGCTGCTGATACCGAAATTGCAGTTACTGGTACTTGGCCTGGTTGGCCTGTTGCTGTTGCTGCTGACAGGCTGCTCATGTTGCTTATTATTATTGTTCTTGGCTTGTAATTATTTTCAGTGGTTTTTGCTGTTCCATTTGCTGTCTTTTCTTGTTAACGATGACATTATTTTTTGTAGGTTTTCTCTTTTACTTCTTTTTTTTTGTTAAAATTTTTGGTCAAATTTATTTTGGCTTATATTTGTATTTTTTTTTTTTTGAAGGCAATAACAATTTTCTTTGTTTTATTTGGTTTGTATCTATTGAAAGGATTTCACGTATTTATATTTTTTGTGATAGTTTTTAAGGCAAAATATATATGAAAGTCTACCTAATCATTCTTTCCTTTTTTTTAATAATTAAATTGTAATGGTTTACGTTTTAAGATATTTTTGGCAACAATTCACACAGAAATACAAGGTAAAAAAATGTTTAAGTTTAACTAGATCAAATATGGATAAAATTGATGGAAAATCCTTATAGTACGATTTCAAATTGATAGTACAGAAATAAGATCTGATTATATTTTAAACTAAAGCATAATGGCTTGTTATCATTCGATATTAGTTTGATTTCGAATTGGAATTATTGCATTATTTAAAAGAAATATAAAAATTTGCGATGGAGAATTGTGAATAAAAATTTCTTCTTAATTAATTTTAAAATACTTTTGATAACAAAACGATTGGCAATAATTCACACAGAAATACAAGATCAAAAAATATTAAGGTTTAACTAGATCAAATATAGTTAAAAATGATGGAAAATCCTTATAGTACGATTTCAAATTGATAGTACAGAAATCAGATCTGATTATATTTTAAACTAAAGTATAATGGCTTGTTATCATTCGATATTAGTTTGATTTCGAATTGGAAATATTGCATTATTTAAAAGAAATATAAAAATTTGCGATGGAGAATTGTGAATAAAAATTTCTTCTTAATTACCAAATAGAATAATGTTTCAATTCGGATTTTTATTTCTATTTCAAATGGGAAGATATTAGTATATAATTTTCTTTTAGTTTTCAATTTTGATATTAACTTATCATTTATTGTTAATTTTAAAACATTATAGTAAAGCTTCGTTTTGAGTTGTCTGATATCCGTATAAGTTTTTTCCAATTTTAGTAATTTAATAAATATACATAAATATGAAAGAAAAAAAGAAAGGTATTGATTAAATCACTATCAGAAGACTATATAATCAGTAGCCATTTAAAAATTATCACATTTATTTTTTTTATATTCTTTTATATTTTTCACTCTTATTATCATTAATTTTCTTATTGTTTCCTTTTATTCGATTTTATCACTATAGATATAAATAAATATCTTTGTGTTTTAAGTGATTTTATAATAGATATTTAAGCCTTGTTTTCCAAAATTTCTTTTCTTTAACCATTGATTTATTGAATTTCGTTTAACAATTTTCTCAGCTTTCTTTTGACGCGTAGTTTTTTAACAAAAACTTTTCATGCAACAGAAACGACAACAACAACAATAACAAAAAACTCCAAAATCTCCATTTAATAACTCTTTGAGAACAAAAGGAAATTTTACTTTCACCACTTTTGATCGATTACCAACAATTTTGAACAAAAAAGCTTTATTTCTATGCATGAATTTAGATGGAAATAGTTTCAAGATTTTTCTCAACACACGGAAGGAGAAGAAAATCGAATTGAAATTTCACAGTGTTGATGTTGAAAATTGGCAGTTTTAGCCTTGACTAAGGCAAATAGCAAAACGTACACAAAGATTATATATAAAAAGAGAAAGATATAGCCGATTAGTCACGCCTCTAATAAAGATAACGCAGACACGTAGAAGCAGCGCTAAGTGCAACAGAGGCCAAATGCAACATCGGCGGCGATGCCCTTGTCAGATAATAATAACTTCATCTTCATCTTCATCATCATCATCATCAGGCATCAGTAGAGGCATCACCATCAGCATTAGCTTGCAACGGCAGCTGCTGCATCAAGTTTGAGTGGTAGCCAAAAGCCTTGGCAGCAATTGCAGCTTAGCCATGTCCATTTTCAGTTGCATGTGTGCATCTGTCTCTATCTCTCTCTGTGTGTGTGTGTGTGTGTGAGTCAAAATGCATTAAGCTGCTTTTAGCTTAGTGCTCTTAGTCTACTTTTGCGGCAAACTAATGGAGTTTCATAAAGTAAGAATATTTTCAGATATTTTCTCATATTGTTGAATCGCCCCAAAAAGAAAAAAAAAAAACAATGCCAAATATGTCAATCAAATAAAAAGAGAACAAACAAAGAAATACAGGAAGGATGAGCAATGGAATTTCTTTAGTTTTCGTGCATTTAATTGAATTATAAAGAAGAACAAATGTAATCATAACTGAATACCCGCCTACATAAACAAACATAACAGTTGGCATTAGCTTCCGGCTAACACAGAAAATTGAAGATGATTTTTCCGACAAGGCAACCACAACAACAAGTACAACAACACGATGAACAACCGCAGCACGCGATCTTAACTGAAGATATTGCAGTTAGACCAAACAGGCAGCGGGTGTGATTAGAGCACCAATGAGTGGGTAAGTGGCATTAACAGCAAATGCAGCAGCAACAGCAGCGGCAGCGGCAGCAGCAGCAGCAGCAGCAGCAAGAGAGGTAAAAACCAGTTTTCCTTATAGAAAAATTCTACAGTTCTTCGTCTCGTTGTGAGTCGGTTCATGTGATTAAAACGCGATCACACAATAATCATAAAAAATAAAGAACGAAGAAAATGTAGGCCCAACAAAGACTTCCGGCGATTGGACTCCATGTACATATGAGACTCTATATGAACTAAAATGAAGTTGAAGTCAACTCAAGGCGCACCGTTAGTATTTATTGATACATATGCTGGGACATGTGTAAGTGACGCCAAGAGATCTAGGCGATGTGATCGCTATGTTTGTCGCATAATTTATCAATAAACTATCATAGTTTATGTAAGCAAAAAAAACTAATGTAAAATCATGTTGACCCACAGCTAACTAACTAATTGATTGAAATCGTTAAAAATAACGGCTGGGCATACATAGACAATTTGCATAGATATGTATATACATATATGACTGATGGGTATAAACATCAATCCCCTATAGCAATTTTCATGAATTTAGCAACTGTTGCGGCTGCTGCTGTTTGCCATCTAGTTTTTGGGTTTTTTTTTATTATTGTGCATTTTTTTTATGAGCAATTTTTAGTTTTTTGCACTGAAATCATTTGTCAGTTGACTTGTTTTCATATCCTAAGGTGGTCTGTTTTTTTTTCTTTCTTTTCGCTGCGTGGAAAATGCTAGACAGACAGATAATTAATTTTATTGTTATTTATGCACAGTTTTTCTTTCTCTGCCTTTTATGTCTTTTAGTATTGCGTTTAATTTACACTTGAATGCAGGTTAAAAAGTCAATTGCTTTGTCTTGGTTTACTTTTATCTGTTTATGATTACTATTATTATTCTATTTCTATTCTTCCCATTTCTTGTTTTAATCCCCTTTGTTGATTCCTGCCCACTTGACAATTTCCTAAGCTCTATTCATAATGTGAAAGTCTAAGTAGAAAAAATAATAATAATATTATCAAAAGCCATCAGAGACCAGTTCTTATAGAGTTATCAACTCCATTCATATAGAAAGTCAAGATAACTTCATTTAAGTATTTAGAATTGACTGCAGCAACTGTAAAAATTTCATAATTCATTATATCTGACATATATATTTAGAATATTAACATACAAGCGAGCTTAGATAAACAATGTATTTAATAATAGGCCCACAATCTAAGAACTTGACGTTCGACTTTAAATTCCAGTTATAACTGTTTGAATAGAGAGAGAGAATGTTTGAGTAGAGTAAAAGATGCTGTTTGGTCTAATGGATTAACTTGTTTCTATATGTTATGAGGCAATGCTTTTTGAACTATAATTTAAAGTATTTAAAGGTTTCTCTCACTGTGTTGGAAAAATTTATAATTACAGAGTTTAGGCTGGTTAAAGCTTGTCAAACTAGTTTTATTTTTTTTTTTTAAGCTTTGGTCTGCCCTCTCCAACTCCTTAATGAGGCATTGTCTTGGCTCATATTTCATTGGAGTTGATAATAATCTAACGCCTGGTTGCTTCCCCCCCATTAGTAAAGAGAACACAAGAGTTGATTATTGGGTTGAATAGAAGGCAGGCGTGTTAAATGTCGTTTAAATGAAAATTTGTCACTTCAAAGAAAAAAAAAAAAGAAAAGAAAGTCAAAACACTTCTTCTTCTTCGTCTACTTCTTTTATAACACGACACACATTTGTGTAGGTGTTGAGTGAGTCTTTGGATTTAATTAAAAATGGCAAAATCTAATCTTAACTGCAAAGTCGCTCGTGTTGAATGTCAAATGCAATCAATATGCAAACACAGAGAAAAAGAGAGAGAGGAAAAAAAAATATAACATGAATGCCAACTAAACTAACATTTGCTCCATTTTTCCTGATTTGTTGTTGTTACTGTTCTTGTCTCTTGTTTGTTGTTTTAGTGAACCAGTTTTTAGTTTTATCTATTGGCCAAGATGATTTGGTTAACTAACACAAGCTGACAGCATGCCACATACATTTCGCATTAAAATGAATCATTTATCATTTGGCAGCAATCACAAAAACTCATAATCTCATATGAAATAAATTTATAACTTCCTCATTTAAATACTCATAACTTTTTGTTGACTAATTAATTAATGTAGTCATAAAATATCTTGTTTTTTTTTCAGTTTTTTTTTGGCTAATTGCCTAGTCGAGCCCACAAAAAAAAAAACTAAAGCAAAATAACAAACAGCAAATTATCTTCTTTAAAAGGTTCGGAAACATGAAAATGTGTAAAATGTAAATGATGGAGAGACATTATTTATCTTAATTTTTTTTTGTGACATTGAAGCCGAAGACTTAAGACACAAACTTTCCTATAACATTAAAACAAAAGACTTAAGACACAAACTTTACACAGCATAAGAACAAGCGATGGCAAGCGGTTAGTGACCCATCACGAACTTCTAGCCTTTTGTTATGCTAACCCAAACTAATCCAAACAATAACTGTAAAGTTCTGTCTCCAAAAAACAAAAAAAAAAACAAAAAATTTTTAAAATTTTTCTACACAAAAATTTGTTGTTGTTGGGGTCTTCTTTTTCTTTAGTGTTTTCATGCTCTAACAATTGTTGTGGCAGCAACTAACAAATTAACACGCCAATTTCATTTATTTGAGGCGTCAATTGGGGTTAACCAGCAGCAGCCGCATCAGCCAAAAGTGAGGGAGAAAGTTGCTGCAGTCGGATATCTCTATAATTGAGCCAACTAGTTGGCTAACTGACCATAAAATATAACTTTGATCTGTTCGATTTGCCTGGCAGCTGCATAATTATGAAGAATTTCTAAATAAAGCCAATAGCAAAAGGCGGAAAACTAAATGGAAAAGCTAAAATAAAAGTAGAAAAAAACACCATAATCAAAAATTATGGTCATAATTTGCTCAGATGGTTTTTGGCTAATAAAAAATATATATTTTTCTATATGTATTTTATTATAACTCGTCTGGAAATTAATTGCCTTGTCAGGCAATTAAAAATCAAAGATAATTTACTCAAATGCCCCCACACATACACAAGTCTCTGTCTGTCTTCGTCTCTGTCTTTGTGGTTTTATCTTATAGTGTTGCTGTTGTTATTGTATCTGCTGTTGTTAGCCTGGTCAAAAGCCTTGTCAATTGGCTAGCCCACACATAGAGTTATATAGTACGCAACACATGTTACTATGTACAATTGTACCCAATTGCCATTGTTGACACATTGCAACGAAAAGGCCATGTTAAGCCAATTTTTTCAATCTCATTGACTTGATTTTATCTTTATACAAGTCAGTTTATAGATATTTTTATGAAGTAACACGATATTCTCGTTAGGTTTATTATTATTTTACTATCAAATTTTGATCAAATAACGATTCACTGAAACTAGTAAATTATCTGCATACTGTAATACGATTATTAATGAAATGAAGTATACAAAAAGAAAAACAAACACACATTTGTAATGATTGACAGGAAGTTGTTGGAGGTGTTGTTGAATTATGCAAGAAAAAATGGTTTTAAAAACTTGGTAATCTTTATACCAATTAAGTACACTTTTTTATCGAATATGTTGCTACCACATTAAGTGTAGGCGAATGCCACAAAATGACAAAAAACAATCTAGTGAAAGCTATCAAGCAATTGTTTTATAATCAAAGGTTGTGTTTTTTTGTTTGCCTTATTTTGCAGTTGTTTTTTGTAGTTGGTTGAGTAAGTTAAAGCCGTCAGCTTATTTGGTTATGACTTCATTCCCAACAATGAAATGCTGCTACTGCCGTTTTTTTTTTCTTGGCATCTGGTGAAAGTGCTCTCAAGTTGACCATTAAAAATTTAAAACATCAATATAAATCAAATAAAGTGCATAAGCTTTATAGTTGACATACTCTTGCGCAAAAAAAAATAAAAATTTGGTCATTTATGACTTAGAGGTAAGTAAATTTTTTGTTCACTGCAATGACAACTGCTTTTGCACTTTTTAACGACTACAAAGTGCGATTTTTAAAAAATTTCTTTAATGGTTTTTAAGATGCTATTAGCAAATGAGTTATTAAATTTGTTTTTTAAATATTCTCTTTACATTTATATATACAACATGTAATCGCCACATTTTCTCTGTGGGAAGCCAATTTCTTTTAACCAGAATTCATATTCAACGGTATATATATAGGATATACAAATATTCGTTACAAACAATATTAAAGCGGTAATCTTTCGTTTATCTGTTATTGTTGCCTACACAAAAATCAAGAGTTAACACCAGCAACAACTATTTTGTTAGCTGTTAGCTTGGCTCAGTCGACTGGGCTTAATCAAATCGGTCTCGAATTTCATTTGAAGTTTTTATGTTAATTTTATTCTTTTTGCTTTTGTTGTTGTTATTGTTGTTGTCGTTGTTATTGTTGTTGTTGTTATTTATCGCATGAAAAGTTGACAATATGTAGACAATGGATCGCTGGTACCCTGAGGTAACGCACCGTGTTTTTAGCACTTAGCCGGCTCTTAAATAGAAGTAGCAACTTCACATTGGCATCGGCAGACACTTTTCGGCCACAACTTATTGTAAGAACACACACAGACACCGACAATTTAAGCCATATTTTTTCTTGACTTTAATTAAATTCAGTTGGTTTTCTTTTGGCACAAACGGTTATTGACAGATCTGGCGCAAGACAACATGAACCCGACGGCGACCCGATCTCGAAATCGAACTTGATTACGATCAATCGTATTTATGATATTGATGCTAATGATGATAATCCGATATTGGCAACAGGTGTAAACCGTACGCGTTCGCTAACGTTCTCAGACTGAGCCTAAATTTCAAATATGGCCCAAACCAAGAGTGTGTGGATCGCCGTTGGCTTTCAATATGTGTGGATCTTGTTTATTGCAAGAGAAATGAGAGAGCAAAACTTGAACAGTGACTAAAAGTATGCCACAAGTTTGAAAAGTGTGGAAACAAAATATTGGTCTTAGCTGATATAGAAAACTTACAATAAAGTTTTTGTCATTTTGGAATGCTACTATGAACAGAGATTTTGAATGAATAAAAAACAAATGTACAATTTCTTAAATTATTCAAAAATAATTCTTTATGTATTAAAAAAAAAGGGGCTTAAATAAATAAACAGACTTCTTCAGCAAGGCCGGATAAGGTTGAAAAAAGTAGAGAGACGGTCAAAAGGTTTTTTTTAATTATTGGCTTTTCGAGAGATAGAATGGCTTTACCAGCAGCAATCATATTTTCCCATAAAAAGTATAAAATTTGTTACAAAATCTTTATGTTTTTAGCTTAAGCGATATTAGTAAAGACCAGCCGAATAGTATGCTAAGGAAATGCTAGAACTAAACCCATTGAATGAAGTTTCTTATATTCTAGAGCAAAAATTTGCCATGTGAATTATAAGTTTAAATTTTAATTAAATTGAAAAAAATCAATACTGTTATTGTAAAACCAGTTAATAGCTGTTATACTGCGATATTCCATCCAATAATCTATCAATATTAATTATACATAAAATTGGAATAATAAAAAATCTCTTAATCTGAAAACCTCGATTTTATAATCATAACATTCAATATATGCCTACCAAGTTTGCTACTGACCATTCACGTATCGTAAGCAATATTTAGTTAATAACAATTTATATATCACTTTAAGACACTCAATCTGGTCATTTTGTTAAAAACTACTATATTTCATTTAAGTGTAAAACATAATCAATCGATATAAAAAATTCCATTAAAATTCATTTTCCTAGTCAAACGCAATTGTTTGATCCAACCAAGCGAATAATATTTTAAATATTAAACAGAGTATTATATGGATAATCAAGCGATAAATAACAGTTGCTATAAAATCGTCATGCAGGTCAGACGAATAATATTTTTGATGGTATTTTTTAATTATACGGTAAGTAGATATTTTAAAATCCCATAAAATTAAGTTGAATAAATTCAATAAATTTTTGTTTAAAGAATGCGGTAGTGTTCAAATTTACCAATGCAGTTTGTCTGACCTATGATAAACGCTATATAGTCAACAATTGCCGATTAAAGGCCATAAAGCGTGATCAAATTGTTTTTAACTACAATGCCACAATGTTGGATCCGGCCTATAATGTTTCAGTTCATACAAAATGCTTAAAGAAGGCCAATGGCTATAAGCCCTGGATAATTGATTTCACTCTGGACTGCTGTCGCTTTCACAGGAAAAACTATAATCCATTTGTGATAATGATCTACAATATGTTTAAGGAATATTCCAACATTAATCACACTTGTCCCTATGACGTAAGTAGAGTGAGACATTTAAAAAAAATATTTACTAAATATTTAATATTTATATTTTGTTCTTTTCCCTAGGGCACTTTATTAGTTACCGGCTTTTATCTAAAACCAGAGCTTATGTTACTTCCCTGGCCTACGGGGGATTATTTAATGCAATTGATTTTCTACTTCAACAATAAGTTAACACACGAAATGAAGGTGTACTTTACATTTATCGAAGATATTATAAGTAAGAAAGAGAAGGGGAAATTTTGATAATGATAATAAGAAGTAAGCATTATGTATCTATAGACTCAAGGCCGTGTTAGTTGGTCACGATCATTAAGCCACAACTGGTAATGCGGTCTGTGGGCTAA
This sequence comes from Drosophila emarginata, assembly GCA_037075365.1. Lineage (NCBI taxonomy): Eukaryota > Metazoa > Arthropoda > Insecta > Diptera > Drosophilidae > Drosophila > Drosophila emarginata. The sequence continues at coordinate 4,289,849 of JBAMCD010000260.1, read as the reverse complement.
TTAGAAGTTAAATCTCAACGGAAATGCTTTGTCTTTTTTTTTCACCTCCAATGTAGACGCAACTTTTTTCTTCACTTTTTCTCTTTTTTAATTTTTATTATGATTTATGAAGTTCGGATGCGTGTGAAGCTCCTAAGGTGATGGCCGGCATCGCATCTGCATCAAAGACTTACCTGTGACTTACCAAAATAATAAAAAAAGAAGAAGACAAACATGCGTGTAATTGTTTGGTCTTTGTTGCCATTGCTTACCTGCAAATGAAAAGGAAAAACTTCATTAATAGGCCTAAATGAATATGGATGTTTGGCAACGGTTGTAGGCTATCACAAAATCAATTTGGCTAATTGCAAGCATAATGGCCTCGTTTGTTGCCACATTTCGTTAGACACCCTTCCCAAAATGCCATGAAATGGGTAGACAACTTTTTGACACGCAATCTTCGTTTATTAGTGAAAATAAAATAAGCCCCCAAAGTGTCATCAAATCAATGCAAAGCAGCAACAGAAATCGAAGCCCATAATGGTATAGATGATGGCTTGAATTGTCTTAGGAGGTGGTTTGTGAGAGAGGGTCGTATGCCGGAAAGGGAAAAAGAAAACTTTATCCATGCAACATTTTGCCATCCCAAGGGGTTGGGCTGAGAATGGGCAATTTTGTTGGCCCATTAAAGGCCGTAATAATGGGAAAAGTTCGAGTTTCAGAAGTTCGCAGGTGTGTCCTTATGCATGAAATAGTTTTCTTTTTCCTGTTCCCTCATCCCTATAGTCTGTGTTCTCTCATCGAAGCTATTTCTTTTTCCATTTGTTTTTCCAGTAATATATTTTTTTTTCCTGGTCTGTGCTAATAGATTATTTTTTTCTGTTTGCTCAGCAGCCTAAAAGTATGCCACAAATGTTATTGAGAGTGTATAGCCTGTTAACCCTTGAACATGCACTGAAAATTTAGCCTTGACTATATCAAATATAACCAACCACATATCTCAAACATATTCAGTACTCTCAATAACCGAGACAACATTTTCAGCGATATCACAAAGATGGGTATAGGTCTGAATGTATAAAGAGTCGCGATAATATTTTTTTCCTTTCAATTTCTTAAGGACATAAAGATTAGGATTAACCTGTCTGAGTTGTCGCATCCAGGGTTTTGTTTCATCATCATCAGATGAGCTATCTTCATTATGTCTCTCTCTTTCCTCTTCAGCCATGCGACTATAGAAACGTGATAGCTCCAATTTTAGTGAACTTTGTTCAATATTTATCATTAAATCTTCCCATTCTTCTATGCCATTGGCTATGCAACCTCGCACATAGATGAAACGGGACCGATCACGTTCAGAATTGTGATCGAAACGTTGGAGCATTTCACCATCTCCTACACCAGAGTTAAGAGTCTCTAGTATTTGTCTAAATTGCTTAAAAGTTTTTTCCCGCTTTTCAGTTTCAGGCAGCCGTAGTATCATCTTTTTAATTGTCTCTAATCGTAAGTTCCAGTCCGGTTCTCGGGGTTTTTTAAGATCTTTGTACAAAGTATTAAGAACTTCCAAATCATCGAATCGTTGACAGTAATAACCCTTATTCTCAGTATTAAAAATCTCTCGTTCGTCGAATATTCTCTGATAGGGACAAACAACCTGATGGGGTTGAATAAGTGGAGCCAGTGATCCATGTAAACTTGCCAATTTGTCCATTGCATTTTTATTAGATTTAAAGATCACTTGATTAATTTGTTTATTGACTTTCTCGACATACTCTCGAGATGGAACACATTTGCCATGCATTCGGATCGTTAAACAATCCCGTCGAATGCAAAATATATTTGGAAAAATTTTCAAATCCCATCGTTGTTTTTGTACTGAACAGCAACGTGGTTGATAGACAACATTACATACTTGAATTTCTCCCGGACGGAGCATAAAACTATCATGATCGAAAACAAAAATATCGTTACCGGCGCTCAAGAATAATGGATTACGTCTATAGAATTCCGGATTTTGCCAATGGCAACTGATCACTTCGGTTCCAATATTCTCTAGACGAAGTACTTCCTTCAGCACCCTTTGAAATGGTTCACATTCAAAATTTATATTGAAACATACTTCCCTTGCAGTGCGGTTTTTGTCATGGATAAAAATCTCATCATTGACCTTGATTCCCACTTTAATTGGCAGTTCAGTAATTTCCTTATCAATATCCATAATTGGTTGTTCTTCCATATCTTCCATTACATTATCATCACTTTCTTTAGTGCTACTACTACTAATGCTGTATATAGAGGAATGTGCCAACATTTCGAAATCAAATTCATTTCGTAGAATATTCTGAGATTCCAGCATATTAAAGCCAACTATTTCAAGATTTTCCACGTCGGGATAGAAATCAAGGACACGTTTCAGATCCTCACATTTCTCTTCGATACGATCCTCCAGTACTTTGGAATCGAGCCATTTATTATGTTCATTCTTCTCTAGATTGTTGTTTATATCGGTGCTATCGAAACCGGGTCCCATTATCTCCTTCATTGTTTTATTGGTCAGACCACTGATTTCCACAGTAGTTTCTCCTTTCTGTTCTGGCATGGGTAGCGTCTCCAACAGCTGGTTCACATGCTGACATGTTTCTGGGTCATAATGAGAGGGTAAAATGGCGACAGTTTTCTCTTTTAAAACCACTGGATTCATACGATCTGCATAGTTCATCAATCGCTGAACTGTACCCTTGTCTCGCTGCTCCACTGTTGTCGGCATATTAAAGAGCATTTGGTCTGGTCGTCGTCCCAGCTTTCGTTGGATTTTCTTTTGCATTTTGCTGCGATCTTTCAATGTGTCATACCACAACTTAAGTCGCTTATCCATCTTTGTACAGTCCTCAAAATCGCTGCAAACTGAACAAGATGAGCTTGAAAAATTGGCAAAACCTTGACGTGTCTCGAATATCCCGTTGACAATACCCTCGATTATTTCTTTGCCATCTTCGAGAGTAACTCTTTTTAATCCAAAAGTCTGCTCGTATACCTCTTCTGTAGAAGTTGAACTCATAACCATAGTATTCTCAAAAGAATCCATATCATCTGTTCGTAACATGTTATTCAAAAATGAAATATTTCGGTTAATTGCCATTGTTCTGATGTTTATTAAATTTTTTCTTTTTTGTTTGTGTCTTTTGGTTATATTTGTTTAATAGTTCCCTAAATTCTAATGAAAGTACTATATAATTAATTACAATTTATAAGCACACTGAGTTATCTTTTTATCTATACGAATTCAGTGCCTTCAATTACGGAAACTATATCTTCAGAAAAATTACACAAAGTATTATAAGTGTAGATGTATATGGATTCACGAAAGTGTATCGAGTGACGCAACTCATTTTGCACTTGCAAAACTTCCCTTATATCATCCAATGGAATCACATTTTTAGATTGCAGTCTTTGCTTGACGAACAGTTTCTCTAACAACCAAATCTGTTTCTCCCACACCTCAAGAATATTGGCTATCAAACCCCGTACATAAAGAAACTTTGTTTTTTCGCGTTCCATTATGCGTTGCTCGGTATCGCCAAGTCTTAGAGATTTAGTTGGGCCTCGGAGTCGTCGTAATAAATTTTGGAAGTCTTCAAAAAACTCAATACGTTTGCTTTTATTTTCGTGAGAACACATCAGATTGATAAGCAATCTTACACTGTAATCCCATTCGGAATAACTTCGATTCGGTTTAATACGCTGATAGAAATTCTTAAGTACCTCCATATCATCGAAGGTTGCACAATTGAAGCCTCTATTCCGCTGATTGAAAACCTCCCTTTCTTCTAATGGCCTTTGGTATGGACAATATACATTAACAGATTTATTGAAAATACTCTCCGGAACCTTTATCAATGACTGAGTGATACTGGCAAAACGAAAGTCTTTCAGGTAACCCAAAGTATATTGCATTAGCAGATTTGTATATTCTGTGGATGCCGTACAACGGCCGTGCATATTGAGAGTAAGGGCACAAGGACGACGACAAAAAATGCATGGACGTGTCATTAGTAACCATCTCTGCTTCACAATTGAGACTTTTCTCGGACGAAAGAGTACAGAAACCTCACGAATCTCTCCAGAACGAAGCTGAAAGGGTGTTGTATCAAAAATGAACTCATCATCCAACATTTCAAATAGTGTTGAATTATAGGCAAAGAAATCAGCTTGCGTCCAACTAAAACGAATCGCTTCTCGACCCACATTCTCAATACGCATCACAGTACGCAAAATATTCTCAAAGGGATTGCATACAAACATACGCTCCAAATTGGGTGAAAACTCTGGTATATGCGGTTTATAGGGTATACCATTTATAAGTAAGGCCACCTCATCAATAACTCTTGTACGAATCGATCGCCCTGCCAGACTCGGTGCATCAGATGATAAACTATGACTGGGTGTAATACAAAAACCAAAATCCGTTGATGCTTTTAAACTGCTACTGCTAATGGAATGCAATGATTCTAACTTCCCAGTTGGCTTAATATGAATCACCTTGCCAATCACTTCTAGGTTATTGGACTCCGGATAAAATTTAATTATCTTTTCTATATTGGCAAATTGTTCTTCTACACGTTCTTCTAGTAGCTTTGACTTTAGCCATTTATTTTTCCCATCATTTAGTGGAGTATCTGTGCCCAGTAGTTCCATATTTGAATATTGAGGCATGCCTACAATTTCCGTAGTGACTTTTTGGTAGCAGATTCTTGTATTGGGATCCATTTTTTGAGCCTGATCCAGCAAACGTTTCATTTTCTGCTTATTGCGATGTTCCATGCAGCTAGGATGATTGAAGAGCAATTGCTCCGACTGTTTGCCAGTGGAAAATCTCAACTTTCTCTGCATTGCCCTTCTCTTCTGCAACATCATTTTCCAGTACAAAAGACGCTGATCCACAGAGCTTGTACTCGAGGATATAGTTTCTTGTGAAGTGCGAACAGAAGTCTCGGTTTTATGCTTATCAAATAGTCCATCTACAATATCATAGACTAAGCTTTGTTCGCTATTAGCTAGCAAATTGTATTGGGAATCTGGCATAATTGGATGAAATTTCTTTAATTCCCTTTTCGACATTGCAAAATGTTTATTTTTTTACCTTCTTTCAAGATGTCAGTGTAAAATGATTAAAAAGTCAATGTTAAATCAAGTGCTGGTAATTTTATAATTTAAATTAATAACTTATCAGTTGGGCACAAATTCAGTGCTTTCGATAACGGAAACAATATTTTCCGATATATTGCACAAATGTGTATAAGTTTGCATATACAGTGCATCGCGAAAGTATTTTGAATGATTTAGTTTTCTCATTACAGTCGAGACAGCCTTTTCTTGATCAACTTTGCCACTGGCCAAAAAATCAATAATTTGCCCCTGATCAATTTGTAGATATTTATGCTGAAATTCTTCATTGGAATCGGCTTCTTCACCTACTACTTCTTCCATTTCATTCATTTCAATCCCCTCGTGAATTAGCCTCATGTAATAACGCTGCAATTCCGGCTTAAAAAAGGACTCTTCTATGGAACACATAAGATCCTCCCACTCTTCAATGCCATTTGATATGACACCACGAACATAAATATATCTAGTGCGCTGTTTCTGATTATCGATCTGACAAGTGATATCTAAACTGGGACCGGATCCCAGGAGAGGTGACAATAGGGTAGTAAATCTGTCAAACACTTCCTCACGATCTTCCAGCTTTTGAAGGCGTAATATAAACTCTTTGATAGTGTCCAGACGCAAATCCCATTTGGGTTCACGTGGTTTCTTTAGCTGTTTATGCATATCCTTGAGGACCTCCAAATCATCGAACCGTGTGCAGTTATATCCCTGATTAAGGGCATTGAAGATCTCCCGTTCGTCCAGAGACCGATCATAGGGACAACATGCCGGTGGCGGAACAATCAATGGAGTTATTGATGCCAATTGTTTAGTCACCTCATCCATTTCGATTTTATTCAAATTGTTTAAGAAAGTGTGCTGTAATTGTTTGACCTTGGTTATGTAATCTGCGGGTGGTGTACATTTTCCATGGAAACGCAATAGAAGTGATTCTTGACTGCCACAGAATATGCGTGGATTTATATTTAGCATCCACATTTCCACAGCCACATTGACCTTGCGTGGCTGATACAAAACAATTAGATCATATGTCTCGCCATGGGTAAGGCAAAAACCTTCTGTGTCGAAAAAGAACTCATTGTCCTCTGCCAAAAGCAAAGAACCACGATTATAATAGTACACGCCCTGTTTCCAAGTGAATTTCAGAGTTTGTTTCCCTACATTAGTCAATCGTAAAATATGTTTGACTTGTCTCTTGAAAGGATCGCACGAGAACATGGTATTAACTTCATAGCAATCATTGAGACAAGGATCTCCAGATATAAATAACGTGCCATTAACACGAAGACCCACCTCGGGCACATCGGCAACTGGCTCTGGCTCCACAGTGCCTAGATCTGTCCAATCCTCATAGATACATTCCTCCATGCATAATTTATCGCTACTTGTACTAATTGTACGCATACTTGGACCATCCACAATAACAACTGTTGGTTTTGGTCTAAGCTTCTTAATATTCGTACCCACCACCTGTAGATTATCCAAATCGGGAAAGAATTCTAAAACATTATGAATTTCGGGAAAACGTTTTTGGAGACTTTTATCTAAAACCTTCGACTTTAGCCAACCGGTTGGTAGCTCTTCATCTGCTGCCTCACTGCCCAATAGTTCGCGTTTACTTACATTTGGCAGGCCAACAATTTCGACATTCTTAATACCCTTACGCTCTGCCTTTGGTAAGGTTTCATCCACTTCCTCAATGCACTCACATGTACAGGGATCCATACGAGACTTCAATTGCATTTTCACTCTAGTTTCCAGTTTGTCGGCCTTCATGCGATCGGCATAATCCAACAGACGTTTCACAGTCTGTTCGTTACGATGGTCCAAAGTGACGCGACGATTGAAGAGTATCTCTTGCGGTTGCTTATGCGTAACACACTGGACACGTTCCTGCAATTTCCTACGCTTTTGCAACATCTCACGCCAATATTTAAGACGTTTATCGACATGATCTTCTTTCTCTGGCTTGTTCACTTCCTCATCGCAAAGTGTCTCATCACCAAATTTGTCGCTAGTGACGGCAAAGGGATCTGTAAACTGGCCACGTCGCTCGGCAAATATATCGTTTAGAATATCCTCCAGTATTAAAGCGCTATATTTATTAACCGTTGTAAGCGATGATGAATGGCTACTATTTGGAGCTTCTATTTCATTTGGTAAAAGTAGATTTCTCATTGTTGCATGCGAAGTATATTTACAGGCCACTTGATCAATGGCCAATTTCCGAATTGGCTCAAAGAATTGTAAACTACGGTGCATTTCGGAATCACTAAATAAACAATTGGAGCCTTTTATTTGTATAGAAACTTAATATGTTGTAGATAAAATGTATACATATATATATATATATGTGTGTAAGTATTATATTGACAAGCATGTCAAAGAAACTGAGTTATTGAGCATAATTAGCTATGGGCAGTACTCTCAATAATAGAGACAATATCCTCGGCGGCATCACAGAGTATGCTATAAGTCTGCATATAAAGAGCATCTTGAAAATATTTACTATCTTTGACTTTCTTTAACACCTGATCACTATTGACATCCAGTAGGCTATATGGTTCTTTTTCCATTGATTCTATTTCTTTTTGATTACCCAATTGACGTTGAAACTCATTTTTAAAGAACTGTTGTTCCAAACCAATGGACATATTCTCCCAATCGTCTATGGTATTATTTATGGCACCACGTACATAAATGAAACAGGATCGACGTCTTTCCTTATCATATTCTAACGTATGGTTATACTCGGACTGAATGCCAAATTTCATTGGCTCCAATAGATCGTTAAGACGCTGTTGTAATGTTTGCCTCTTAATTATTCCCGTTTGTGTTACGATTAAATTCTGTAGAGTTTCCACTTGTAGGTCCCAGGATGGATCACGTGGTTTCTTCATCAGACCGTACAGTTCCTTAAGGGACTCTAAATCGCCATAACTTTCACATTTATATGACGTATTTTGTATATTGAAAATCTCACGTTCATCGAAAGCTCGATTGTAGGGACAAATCGGGTTTGGTGGCTTTTCGTTGGACACATGAACAGCCAAATCGGCAAGTCGTAAACTAAAACGTTCCGTCATTTGTTTATTGTAATTGTTGATTGGAGCATTTATATAAAAATCCAAACGTTTTCGGTACTCCTCTGGCATAGTGCATAATCCCTGAATACTTATGGTTAACAATCCGTTACCACAGAATGGAGAATTTTGAAGCTGAAGATACCAAAATTGCTTAAATAGACCAACACACTGGGGTCTAAACATTATATCGAAGTGACGTTTTTCCCCAATTTCCAGGTTAAAGCTTCGATTATCAAAGACAAATTCAAAGCTTTCCAAATTATGTTCCGTAATGCAACCCTTTTGTGCCCTCATGCGTCTCAATTGCCAATTGCAACAAATCAATGTTTGGCCATGATTCTCCAACTCTAGTAAAGTCTTCACCACACGTTGATGCGGATCACATTGAAGATTTATTTGTATCTCTGCTAACTTGGCTGTAATTAACTCCCGCTGACTGTAAAATTGTCCATTAATTTTCAATCCGTCCATTTCGACAACGGTAGTTGGTTCGATTGTCTCGTCTATTTGTGTAGTTTCCGATTCATTTAAATTTAACTCAGTTGTATCCGAGGATATGTCCTTTAAGTTTTCCTCATAAAGAAATACTTTTCTTATCTTACAGACAGGAGGTTTAGTCCATGTGGAAGTTATTTGAAGTTTCTTCACATCTGGAACAAAATCTATTACACGCTTAATATCAGTTGCCTGATCCTCAATGTGCTGATCCAAAACCTCTGATTGTTCCCATTTGCTTTTCTTGCATTTCCTAGAAACTGACATTTCTTTTTTAATAACGTGTGGTAGACCTACAAATTCCAAGCTTTGAGGTTCTGAATTGGTGGCCACAATTTCTTTTAATTCCCGTTTCCTATTCAGATCACAGCGCCGGTTTAGCTTTGCCATTTCAGCTTGTTTCTTACTATATATTGTTGGATTCCTCCGATTGGCAGTATCTAAGATACGGATAAGCATTTGTTTATTCGGCTCATCAACGGTGGTTTGACGATTAAAGAGCACATCCTCTGCCCTCTTCCCCGTGTGTTTTTGAATACGTTGCTGAAGTTTCATACGTGCATTAAGCAATCCCTGCCATTTAGCCAAACGTGGATCCTCACTGGGATCAATTGATTCTATTTTTAATTCATTCAGGTCACAGTAGCTTTTACTCTTGTTTTTCTCCAAAGAATTGTCATGATCGCTGACATTATCGAGGACAGCCTGTATAGCACTTTTGGCCATATAGACGGGTATATCATCTTCTTTGACATTACCATCGCCGTGGATTTCAAAGTATTGCCTCAAATTATTTTTAGATTCCTCAAGAAAAGGGATATCTCTCATTGAAGTGATCATTTGCAATCTTGGATACATTCTAATTGATTAGTATATTATTTATATATGTAAGTGAATGTTGTGTGTTATAACATAACATATATGTATTATTTTTTTCTTTAGGTTAACTTGAATACAAACTAAATTCAATATTAGATGTTTTTCATTTAGTTATAGAATAAGTTTAGTTTCCACTGATGGCAAAGTCAAAGTACACAATATTCATATAGAAGAAAATAAAAACCAATTTACTAATATTTACGTGCTCTAGTTTTTCCTTTCTTTTTCTTTTTTCTTTAGTAATTTGCTAACCAATTTGAATTTGAACTTCAGTCGTGTGACAAGTCATCGTAATTTTCCAAAATTTTCCCTGCACCTTCAATTCCAATTGACGTGCCGCCTTCACACAATTCAAAATGTTGTTAATGTTGTGACTGGCACCGTCAACAGCCGAAAGTCAGCCAAGTTAGCAATTCAAAGACAAAGGGGAAGGAGTCGTTGAAACTTACCTGAAATGGGTAAAAGGGAAAATGGTAAAAATTGATTTATTTAACTGGCATGTGCAAAAACAAAGAAAAAATATTAAAACAACTAAGCGAAGTTTCTATACCCTTGCAGTTCTAGACTATTAAATAAATTAGAAAATACATTGCATTATCAGTTAAGCGAAAATATTTGAAATCTAGTTCGATTCCAATACAGTGATGGGAATATTAATGTTAATCAAGAATATATAATACTTTATAGCGATTGACGCTTATTTTTCTATGCGTTACAAACATCGGATTAATTTTATTATACCCTTTGCAAGAGTATAAAACTAACTAACAGAAAATGGGTAAAACTATTGGTTATTTATGTTTGTCGGTGGGCTCATTAATAATGTTATTTGCGGTTTTATGGCAGGACATGTTTTGCGGTTAAGACAAAAAAACCTTTTGATGTGGTTAGTTAAGGTAGAGTTGTCTTTAAGCCTTTAATTTCCTCTTCAAGTCTCTTGCTAATTGTCTTTAGTTGAACAAAAGGCAAATGTTGACAAAGATTTAACTTTATTTTTTCATTGTAACTAAAAACAAAGCCATATCAATTACAACAAGTAGCATCTATAGTATATGTAGTAAGAGTAATTTAGCCCCACAATTGAATCCTGTTTTATCACAAAAGCCCAACTTAACCACAAAAAGGGAAGTACGGCCCGTTGGCATTGCTATGAAAACTGAAACGGAGATTACCACGGGGGAATAGGTAGAAGTGAAGTGAGGAGGCAGCAATCCGGTATACGGAAATGCGTTGCATTGTTAGCAATTTCAATACTCATCATTATTATGGTCTCAACTCTAGGGAGCTGAAGCTGATGCTCTGGGATACGTGCCTGAGAAATGCAATCAACATATTGTAATTCAGAAATGCATATTGAGAACGTGCAAAAGATACTCTCTTCCATGCAATGCGAAACTTTCGGGCTCTGCACTTAACGGCCGGGCGGACAAAAACAAAACGAGCTGGGAGACATTGTTGTTGCTGGTTGCTGTTATTGTTGCTGCTGTTGCACTTGATAGAGCAACAGCAGAAATCTGGCAGCGTATGCATTTTGATTCTCATTTCGCATGCACTCAAGTAACGCATTTATTATTTACCAGGCAACCAGGCAACTCAATTCCGCAGACTCATTCTACGGCAGAGTTGTCAACAAAGCAGACAGACGAGACGAAGACACTTGTAGAGAAGGGAGAGAGATAGAGAGAGGATACCCCTTCCACTTGTATACCAACCAGCTGCTGCTTGTTGCATGCATACCACTTGGTGTTGACAGCAGCAACAGCAACAGAAACAGCAGCAACTCCAATGGCAACGGCAACAGCAACAGCAACAGCAACTGTTGGCGCACGTTGAGTGTGGATAGACAGACAAACAGACAGACAGACAGACAAACATACATCCACTTGTAGGGGGTAACCAAGTTTTGATCAACAACAACACAACAACAAATACAAAAAATGCTTTCAATCAAAAATGTTCAATTTTAAGATACTTTATATGAAATTGAAAACGGAATTTCATAATCAAATAAGTATTTTCATCACACTAAAAGGTTCGCCCGCGGAGGCCAACAGATTACAATGCAAATGAATTTCGTTTAAGATTAAATTTTTTAGAAATTTTTTTGGAATATATACATATAAGTATATATTTTCTATACACTCTTCCATTTTCATAGTGTTAATTAGACTTTGGATTATTTAAAGTTATACAGAAACAACAATTGCAAGAGTAAAAAAAAATAAATGAAAATTCTAATAATAATGCAAGAGTAAAAAAAAATAGATGAAAATTCTAATAATATTTATTGATTGGTATTTTGATTTTGAATATCTTGTGCATATATGTTTCTATAGTTTGCGTTTTATTATAATATTATAATATATTATTAAAACGTTTGTTAACCAATTTTGCCAAACTAACAAAGGCCTTTTTAACAATTAATTAGAATATAATTCAATCAAAGTTAAAGAGAAGTATTGAAAACTTTGAATTTAATTTGTGCATATGTAAGTTTATGTCTTTATTATTTAATTTATATGGTATTGATCATAATAATGTGAATAAGCAAAATGAAAACTTATTCACTACTAATTACAAGTGTATAATTGGAAGTTATAGACGAGACTATTTGAAATTTTAATATGCACTACCAAAAAGTTATTAAAAATAGACATTTTATGAACGAGAATGAACTGGTTCCCTACAGAGTAAGCTAGATGTGGGACGATTTTAAATACATTTTTATTATACCAGAAAATGTCTTAATTATAGAGTAGACCAAAAAGGCTGATAGTAATAAAAATTCAGCATTAAAACTGTATCTTTAGTTTATAATAATAATTTAAATTACAACAAATTAAGTCTACCTGAATTGCTTATCCTTTACATTTACATAAAAACGATGTTCTCTAATTGAAAATTAATTGAGTGGCAATTTATTAATAGATATATTATTTAATAGAATAATATTAGTAAATTTAAAATTATTAAACATTAAAAAAATATCCAATTATAATGTGAAAGTTAACATTAAAAACACTCAAAAGAAACATTTTGAAAGTGTTTTTAAAATCTTTGAACAAAAGTCCAAAGTTTTGCAAGGTATTATTTCTTTAATTATATTTTTTCTTTTTATTATATTATACGTATTCTACTCATTTTTTCCCCATTTGAAGTGTATTTTAATTTCGTTGCTCTCTGTAAATGCATTTTAATTGGTATGCAAATAGTGTTGGTTTTTTTTTTTATTTTTTCTTTTCTATTTAACTATTGCAATTTGACGACGCCCATAATAATCAAATTTTTATTGAATGAATTGCTGCAGTGCTGTAAATTTGCAAACATTAGTTTGTCAAATGGCGAGGCCAAATCCATTGAGTTCCATTGGACATGCGGGTCGATTGGTTTTGTATCTTAAAAGTATCGCCTGTGTGGCCATAAAAGTGCGTTACAAATAACTGCACTTGAGACCGACTTGACTTGTATTGCTAGTCCCCCTTAAGCCCCTCCTACTCTTCTCTACCTCACTAGATTCCCCCTATCACATTCCGCGACTAGTTTTGGCTTAATTGGTTTGCAATTTGTGAGCAGGCAAAATCAAAGGCTCAAAAAAGTCACTTAATTAAAATTTAACGGCAAATGGAAAACTTGTGCAAATATCCGAAAATGTTGTTTATGCAATATATGTATGTATATGTGTATTTTTTTTTTGTTTTACCTCACTTCGGCCGATTTGATAATGGCCTTGGGCGGTGCATCCCAATAGTTTGGGGCGGGGGGTACCCATTGTCGCAACACTTGATAGTTGCCCTCCAGCAGGGCCATGCCTTCGATGACCTCCTCATCGGAATCGGCATCATTATTGTTATTTATATTGTTGTTGCTGCTTTGGCTATCGGCTAGTAAATTATCTATTGAATCGCTCATTTTCTTTTGTTTTGCGAGAGAAAAACAAAAATAAATAATAATAAAAGCAAAGCACAAAAAAAAAAAACAAATTTCACAAAATTTTTGGCGCCGCTTTCACTTGTCTTAAAGATTTGGTTTTGGTGGGTAAACAAAGATGCGCATTGCCATTTGCGCTGAGTCACACTCTCATGCACAGGCACAAACACACATACACACACAGACACAAAGAACTATTTCCCAAGAACACACGAAGAAGAAGAAGAATAATAACAAAGACTAGAAGCCGGCAATAAGAAGGAAAAAAAACGGTAATTTTTTCTGTCTTGGGTTTTTCACTTTTGATTTGATTTCTATTTTGTGCACATTAAATGATTTGATTTTGGGGTTTTTACCCTAAAAGTGTTACAAATTTATTTATTTAGTGCATTGATAATTATTGAAATTTATTTTACGTATTATCAGCGTATTTTTTTATTTTTTTAAATAACAAAATCAACGAGATTTTCTCTCTCAGTTGGAAGCGACGCGCTCGCATTGCACTCACGAATTGTTTCTTTCTAATCGGCAAAAATGCTCGTTGCGTTTGTTTTGGCAAGAGAATTGACAAGCAGCACGGCGAAACACACGCACACACACATACATACACACACATACACGTGTGGCACACACACACACACACACACAGTGGCAGCTAGAGGGGTTAATATCTGGTATAGAATTTTTGCATCCCTTGTAACGCAGTTGGCAGAGAAATCGTCCCGTGTCCTTGGTTTGCCTTTGCCTTTGCCTGATTTTCAGCTGTGTTTCAGTTACAGTTATTGGTATCGCGGTGTCTCGGTTCTTTTGGGCTTTCTTTTTTTTACTTTTCGTTTCCTTTCCTTTTTAAATGTATGTGTGTGTGTGTAAAATAAGGGTTTGTAATTTAATGTTTTTCTGTCTGATTTCAGCCCACACGGCACTAAAGTCTATGCAGAGGGGGAGTGTTGCTTGCATATTGTTGAAATTACTATATATTGTATATATATACATACTATATCTGTATATATATACCTTTTGTGTGAATGTAACCAAAAAGACTTGGTGAGAAGAATGGGGTGGTATGAAGTGGCATGGAGATGGGCATGGGAAGAGGTGTTCACCTTTTAAGCTCTTCAATATAGTTCACGAATGTATTTAGTAACAGTGGTTAAATACTTTTCAATTACAAAACATAAATCGTAATTGTATATAGCATAGATTAAAGAAGTTTTGGATCTGAGATTAGGAATTCTGGAAAGTCTAAAGTAGTAGAACGACTATAAATATATGTTATAGTAGTTTCAAAGTCAATCAGTGGTTTTTTAGTATTTTTCAATTTGGGCTTAATTGGTTTTCAGTATATTTTAACTTACTGTCAAATAAGAAAAAACTATAGAAAATAAAAATTAAAGATTCTACCGCCTCCTGAAATAAAACACTTCCTTTTAATAGGACTTTAAAGATAAAAACTTATATTTAAGCACAATTAAAAAAACAATAAATATTATGAGCTCTTCTTGAAAGTTTTTTATTGTTTTTACAATATAGATAAAATATAACAGTAAATACGCAAATCTTCACCTATAACTTCTTTATTTAATTTACATTTTTTTTTTATTATTCTTCAGCATTTGTCCTTTTACTTAAATCTCCTTTCTTTATCAGTTTAACAGAGCCTTGAACCACAGTGCCGGCACGATCCCCTTGAACTCATACAAACACGCTTCACACACACTTTTACACAATCACTCTCTTTCTCTCTCTCTCTCTGTCGTTATCAGGGACACACAACGAACCCCAAAAAACCAGGCAATTCGAACAAAGAAAGGAAGGAAGGAAGTGAACGCTCGAACGTATGCTCATATTTTGCTACAAATATGTTGCCAGAAACACACATACACACTCTCTCTCTCTCTTTGTTTTGCTCTCTCTGTCACATGCATACGCTCTCAATTTCTATTTGACTCTCCCAAAATATTTGTTAGGTTTTTTAATTCACTCACTCAATTTGAATGTTGTTCGTTATTCGTGTAGAATTCACCCCTAAGCGTCTTCACGGTAATTTGAACACGTGCCACTAGCCCAAGAGTAGGTCTCATTTGGGTGGTAGCTCTAGTTCTAGCTGGTCTCGGTCTGGTATGGTCAGTGAGTCAGCCAGGGGGTGGTTGCCGCAGACATAAACACACACAAACACACTCACACACCGTAAGCGATCGTTAAATTTTATGATTTTTCATATACATATACTAGTTAGAAACACGGACACAGATGACTCTCTAAGGTGGATGGATGAGCTTAGTTTTCCGTTTCTTCATATAACAATGTGCAGTAATTAAAGCACATGAAACCTTAACTTCATACACAACTGTACCCCCCAAAATAGACACCAACAACAACAACAGAAAAAAAGCATACAAACAATGCACTTGGTGAACACTTACGAGTCCTTTGGGGAATAGAAACGCAACCGTTGGGAACGAAAAGTGAAAGTCGCTGGGTTATATTTATGGTATTTAATGTGCAAATAACTCATACTCTTAATTTGAACTTTGCATTTTTGACCATGTTAACATACTCTTACTCCAGCTTGTTGCTGTCGTACTACAAATTGCGTAGTCGTTTTTGCCAAATCAACCCTATAGACAGGCCAAACAATGCCAACAGCTAAAACAAACATAAATCTGTAGAGGGGTAATGGTGGGGAGTTGACAGATATGTGAGGGGGGGAACGACAGCAATAACAACCAACACTTCAACAGCCACACATATATACACACAATTTCCGTTATCCCTTGGTTACATACAGTTTAAAGGTAGAATTTTAATTAAAATGCATCATCTCTACATTTCAAATGGGTTTGAGTCTTTGCTGTCATTGGCAACATGTTGCCAGCAACATTTAGCTAACAAATGACATTGCTTGTAATTTAATTTATTCATTGCATAACGCACGTATTTAGAAACATGAATACAGAAAAAGGAATACATAAAAAAAAGGGTACTCCAACATACCCCACAAGAGATGGCATAAAAATAATTATATAAACTTTATGCCCTTGCCGTCTGGCATTTCTTTGATTGTTCCAATGTGCATTTTCCACCCTCGCTAATGTCACCCACGTCCACGCCTACGCAACACACTTCCTTTGCCCCATCCGTAACCACAGAGTTTTCAAAACAAGCAAACCCAGAGAGCGGTGTAAACATTTATACCGCCGACGGCAAACCATGAGACTCCTTTTTTTGGTACGGCTTTAATATGATTTGTTGGATTTTTGGCAAGATTTCCTAATTCCATTTTACAGACCACTTTTTGGGGTGGATCACAAACGTTAAGGGGGAAAAACCTGCCCTTGGTTATTTTCTAATTTGTTTAGATCGGTAAAAGCTAGACAAGATATACATAGATAAACTATCCATGGTCTTAAGTGAAAAAATATTTTTCATATTGTATCTATGTATGTAAAATGAAAGTTTTTCAAATAGTTCTTCATTTACTTCTCTCTTTCCAACGTTTTTCTTTTCTTGGTTTGCTTTTAATGATTTTAGTATCTAAACATTTATGTATTTTTTTTCTTCTATTTTTTCCCATCATTATCTACAAATTTAGTCATTT
This sequence comes from Drosophila emarginata, assembly GCA_037075365.1. Lineage (NCBI taxonomy): Eukaryota > Metazoa > Arthropoda > Insecta > Diptera > Drosophilidae > Drosophila > Drosophila emarginata. Next base: position 4,272,716 of record JBAMCD010000260.1, on the reverse strand, counting down.
TATCAAATGGCATACAAAAAGTGCTTGTAATTTCCGAGTTTAATGAGTTGGCCCGCTTTTGGTTAGTTTTTTGTTTACCATTTTTGAAGCTCCATTACAATGTCGTATCTTGAATTTGCTGTTTCGAGGTATCTTGACATGGAAGATGATTTTTTCATTAGCAGTTTTTTCGAAACAAGATGTGGGGTATTTTTTTCTTTTTTTTCTTGTTATTACTTTTTAGCACTTTATTATGTGGCAACTCTGATTATTAGTATAAGTTGCCTCCTGGCATGACTTTGATATGACCATTCCCATTGCCATTTCCATTGTTGCTTGAAGGTGATCTGGGAACCAAGCAATGAGTACTGATACTTAAAACTAGCCCTGACTATATATCCACAAGTACCTCCCAGTAAGTAAAGGGCAATAAAAAATGTATATATATTTATAAAAGAACGAATAGTAAATACTCTGTGTTAAATAAAGCTACAAGTAGCAGCCACTTAAAATCAAAAACAAAAAATGAGATTATATACTACCTAACACTTTTGATATGTCTGTGAAATATGTGGCTTATGTTGGCTTTAACCTAGTTTTAAGAAGATATAACTGATTGCTAGATTCAAAGCCTTAAGCCCTCTCGTTCCAACGTTTGCTTAATTAAGACAACTTTTTACGATCACAAAAGTTTGAAAACTTTTCTTAATCCACTTCTAAGATTTCGAAAGATTTTTAGTATACCCTGCCGTTAAGTAGTTAGGGTATACAAACTAGGTACTTATACTCGTAGCTATTATTTTTGTGTTTTTAAAGACAATCACTGGGTCGTTACACTCGAGGCATTTGTGCCAAAAAAAAAAAAAAAAAAAAAAGGAAAAACCCAACCATATGATGATATGCAAATGCTATTGCTGCTGATGTTTATGTTGCTGTTGTTGCTGCTGTTGCTGCTGCTCATGCTCATATTGTTTGGCAACTTCCTTCTTCTGGGTTGTTTTTTTCTTCTTCTTCTTTTGTATTTCAGGTTGTTTATTTAAAGACTTTCTACGCATCGTTAGACAGAGCGGCAGCCACATGTTGACGAAATCCATGGCCAGGGCGCGATGCCACATCAAAGAAAAGTCCATAGATACCTCTCCATCCCTCCATCCCCCCCACTTTTTCTAACTCTAACTACCCGGCCACCATTTCCTAGGTCTATGTTTATTACGCCTTTCGAAATAGATACAGAATTCCAGTTAAATGTTTATTTCTAGCCCCGTTGGCTATATGGACTAAAGTCAATGCTTTTGGCCACAAATTTATATAGGCAGAGTCTTTATATATACATACATATACATAGACATATGTATGTATATATGTTTATAGAGTACAAAATATTGCTTGTAAGTCAAAATCATTGCCCGGGGGGGCCAAGACCAAGTAAATGGAACAAACATTTTCTAGCTTATTTGTTCTTCTTTTTGTTTATTATTATTAAAATCACACTGTTTGTACTCATTTTCCTTCTTAATCCCCCTCTCCCTCTCTCTCTTTGCCTCTTTACCCTGCAGCAGTTCATAAATATGCAAGTCATTAATAGAAATATGATAAACCCGAGGCAAGAGTCATATTCATATCCTTTCTCTCATATCAAAGTCAAAGTCAAAGCAACCCCCAAAAAAGAAGAGAAATGCAGCATTCGAGTATCAGAAGTGGAGTGGCATATGACAGTCTAAGTGTTCCATGGGGATTGGGGAGTTTGTAACTGGGGTAACTGGTGAAATTTTTTGGAGAAAACTGCCCTACAGTTGCCATATAAATTGAGTAAAAATTATGCTTCATTTGATTTAACACAATCGGTTGACTGTCAAAGCATTTTGATGGTCAGACTTTTGACATCCTTCCAGGTTGCCATGTATGCATCCGTGTATATATGCTAGGGGGTTGACTCTTTTCAGCGACAATTGGATTAGGCCCGAAATGACTTTGCCGAGGATGTGGATGATGTCGTTGATGATGATGACATGGGGCGTCATGTAATTGAGCATACTTCAGGCATTTTGATTGCCTGTCTGTTGGAGAGTTTGGAATATGTTTTGCAGTTACCCTAAAGCAAAGATATTTTGTTACTCTAAAAACAATAGAAATCTGAACTGATTAAAGTGACAATTACTGAACTCAAAGTAATCAACTTAACTTTAAAATTTATCTAGACCAAAGACAAGGCAAATTTTTTATTGTTTGAACTACAGGAAATACTTTTCTAGTATTGGCTTCTCATTCCAATTCCTTCACTTATGGGAAATCGAAATTTATTTTTGGTCAATCGATCTCTCGCACAAAGGCCTTGCCATTACCTGTAAAATGTAAATAGAAAATATTTTCTACATTAAATCTATTATACCCTACACATTTAAGTTAAATTAGGAAAATCAGTGCTAGATAACTCTGTAAAACTATTTAATGCAGTTTAAAATATAGTTTCTTTGATTTATTGTTTGATTTATTTTCTTTCAGAACCTTATCGTACAAAGGCCTTTAATTGGTTTAGCTTTATTCGATCGCAAGTTTTCAGAGTTTTAATTAAAAACAAAACTTACATTTCTGTGGAAAAAAGTTCTGCTTGATAGTTAGCAATTTTAACAATTTAAAACATGCAAAAAATTTGGGTCTTAAATTAGTTTTCCACATTTTAATAGAAGTGGTTCTTAGGATTAGCATTTTAAAGTTGGAATTTATATTTTGCCATAAAGAGAAAAAAAGTTCAAGAAATCTATAAAAACACAGTTATTTAAAAGCAACAAAAACCTCTCAAAATTTTATATATGCCGAAAAAAAAAATACAATTAGAATACAAGTTATAAAACTAAATCAGTTGCAAATTGAATTCCAATAAAAAGCAATTTTACAGCTCTGTTTACCATATATGTACATATATATATTTATATATTTAAATCAAATCAAAATGACATATATTTTACATTAGTCATACGATATCTTAATGATTTCAATAAAGATTTAATACACTCCATGTGCGAGCAATGCCCATTAATATGCAATAGTAATAATATGTATCTGGTTCTAATCTAAAAGTATCTTTAAGTAGATTGAATAACTTGCTATGCAAATTTTATAGAAATAATTACTTAATTAATAGGATTTATCAAATGCATTTATCTTATTGAGGCATTTCAACTGTATTAATCTACTTGGCCATATTATTTAATCTTCACCTGCAACAGCTTTTATATCGTCCCCGTTCCCGTTCCCGAGCCCGTTCTGGTGGCTTGTAGGCCAACATTTGCTTTATGTGTTGCCCACTCTCTTTTTTTTTTTTTTTTTGGCTCTTTTACCCTCTGGCTAAGATCAATAATAAACACATTGTCTTTTCTACGGTTTTTTGGTTTTAATATCTTATGGTTGCTGTTGCCGTTGCCGTTGCTATAACTGATGCTGCTGATGCTTTCCTAATATTTCCGCTATTGGCAGCGATTTCTTTCACTTAACCGCGGGCCACTGCAACTTGCACATGTTTTACTTATTTCTTGCCAGCTCTTTCCTTCTTTCTTTCTATTTTTTTGTAGTTGCAACTCCTCCTGTTAGCCAGCGGCAGGCATGGCAACATCCGCACATGTGGCTCAGGTCTACTTTTGCTTGGCATTTTCCTGTTTTCCAGCGGCAGCAACGTCAGCAACACCAGCAATAACAGCAACAACAGGGGCAGCATTGTTATTGTTTATTGATGCACTACTTTGCGCTATTTTTGTGTGGCAAGCAGATGGCTGTGGCACGCTAGTGGGCGTTCAAGTTGCAAGAACCAAAAGAACAGAACCAGAGCAAAAAAAAAATACACCCAAAGAATGCAACGCCAGCAATTGCAGTCTAAAAATATATTTTAAATAAATTTTTTGACTACATAGAAAAATGTTTATTTTTGAATTGAAGAAAAGTAAATAAATTTTAAAATGAAAATAAACTTTCGCTAATAATTTGTTGAAATTAATTTGATAAAAAAATCAAATAACATAAAAATTAATCAGATATAAGATGACAAAAATAAAAGAAGAAAGGTAAAAAGAAGACCTGTCAACGAATCGGGCAAGTGCAATTGCAGGCAAGAGTTTTATTGAATTGTCAAGTTTTAAGCTGAAATTGTTGGATATATATATATACATATATCTATATGGCCTTTCCGGAGTTGCAGTTGCAGATGTAGAGTTTGAGTTGGTTGCTGCTGCTGCTGCCAATTACTGGCTGCTGTTACCGCTGTTGTTTGGCAATTTTCAGATACTTTTTCTTCAATTACGTATACGACCTGGTTGCTTAGCCTTTTTCTTTGCTTTTCTTTTCGGATTTCTTTTTTTTTTTAGTTTTTTTGTTGTCTTATGTCGCATGTAATTAGTCACGATGTTGGCAGCCAGACATACTGCAGGCCAGTCTCCAGTCACCAGTTTTAGTCCCAGTCCCACCACCGGCAACATTACTGCCTCTGCTCTGTAACTGCAACTCCATTTCCAATTCCAGCTCACCAAGTGATGTCGCCTGTTCTCTGCTCTTCTGACTTTTTTTTTTTTCTTTTTGTTATTTTTTGTGTGACTTTGGGTGCCATTCTCTGTGCTCGATTCTCGACTTCTGGAGCCTTTGTTGTTTGCCGTTCAATTGCTCTCTCTCTCTCTCTCCCCCCCTTTCTCACTCTCTCTCTCTATATGTGCAATTGCGGAAGTGTGAATTGCCAACTTCTTTAGTCTCGACCAGTTTCAAGATCCTCTTTGCCCGGTCAGGCATAATTAGGCCAATTAGTTGGCAAACTGCTCATAAATTACACAAATTTTCTTTCCTTAGCAATTTAATGCATTTTTAGAGACATCTGGATAGTTACCAGCAAATAGCAGTTGGATGTTTCATACGGTCATCATTTAACATATTCATTAGAAGTTTAACGCTCTACCAGCAACAACAACAACAACAACAACAGCAGTAACAACAACAACATCAACTAATTTCTAGACACATGCCGAGCGGCTCAATAATAGAGTATTAATCAAAACACAGTTAATTTTGAATTGGAAAAAATTGTTGCTGTTGGAAAACCAGTTTTGTAAGGCCCCCCCCCACACCCCGCTCTGAAACACCTCCTCATCATAGTTATACCGCCCATGCCCCCCCAAGCACAACTTCTGCAAACTCATTACGTAGAAGAAACAAAATATATTTCACAGAGTTTCAGAGAGTTTTTAAAGCACTTTTAAAAACTTGAATTGCTGTGTAACGCTGCTGCCGCCGCTGTTACCAACAACAACAACAACAACATTAACTACAAGAAGAGTTTTTAAAAAACAGTTTTTTTTTTTTTCTTTTTGGAAATGTATTTTTTTTTTCTTTTTTTTTTTTTGATGTGCTTGCCTCGCACTTGAGACTTGAACATATCGCGCACTTGAATCTGTTTCTGTTACGCAAATGTGCGTAATGCTTATAAATATGGTTGGATACATGTATGGAGCAACAGATACAGATACATTTATGTGTATGCATAATGTCCAAGCACAAGTCGTCAACTTGGTTTTTTTTTTAGCCCACATGGTTATAACGTTTCGTCAGCTCTTTGAAGGCGCGCGCGTGGGCCTTGAGGAGCTTGAGCTACCTTCTAGGCCTGAAGTGCATGACCCAAGTGCCTTCCGAGTGGACGACAAAAACAACGGCAAAAAAAAAAATATATGAAAAAAAAAATAAGCAAATAAAGTTTTACAAAATGTTGGCCCATAAAGTTGGTTTAGGGGCAAAACTAAAAGTTGGTTACGCTTTACGGTAAATGAATCACAGACAGTCTTTATTTCCTTTGGTTTCTTCAGCAATAGATAAAGTCTCTAGGTTTGACATTTAATGTTAAAATAAATATGTTTGCAGATTTTTCAAAAAAAAAAAAAATATATATATTTATCTATCTAATAAAAATTGTTCACGCATTTTAAAAATAATATTAAAAACATGGAAAATATTTTCAGTTTGTTTGGGCAATTAAAAATTAATGTTTATAGTTTCAGTTCAGGCCTCATAATTTGTTTTCTTTTGTTATTGAACCCTCAACTATATTTAATATTCCTTTTTTTAATGGTTTTAGCTTTGCCTCATTAAAACCCATTAATTGTTCAACAGTTTTTTTTTTCTTTCAAGTTTATTATTTCTTATTTTATGATAAAATTTTCTCTGCAATTTATTTTAATAGCTTATTGAATTTTATGGGTATTTTTTGAATGGTTTTATATATTCAAGATCAATTTAAGAATCTGAGCTGATGATCTGTTGAATCTAATGTTTAAATGGCCGCAAGTTCAATGACTGAGAAGAAATCTTTCCAATTGTCGTTAATTGAGGGTCTCATGTTCAACGGATGCCCCATTGCGAAATGCCATTAGGCCACTCTTCAATTGTCAAAGCATTTCAAGACGCGACGAGATGAGTAAACAAATCTCAGCTCAGTCAATCAGTGAATAAGTCAGACAGTACACTAGTCAGTCACTCATTGAGGCGTCGATGAACAATTAATCCTTTAAGTAAGTAGCTAAAGTAAACTTAAGTTACTCCAATGAACGCAACATAAATTCAATTTACGCGCTCAATGCTGTCACACAATTTGCAATCAAAGACCAAAAACGGGCCTTGCGGTTGGACATGTTGGGTAATTTGGTAAATTTATGACTAGCATTATGGCCACACTACTGGTTCACTCACTATATAGTTGCTCTTGTACATAGATATATCTATGAGTACTTGCCATGTATGTATGTATGTATGTATGTGTAAGTGTAATTCTTTCGAATGGCCGCCCCAAAACCTGAAACCAGTTTCATTATTGTACGTCCACAAACACACACACACACACATTTGGTGTGTATGTTTTTTTTTTCTCCTTTTTTTTTATGCTTATTTATGCAACGCGTTTTAGCTTTCTGATTACTCACGCTTGAGCTGACCAAGAATCAAGAATCCGTTCTCTCTTTTGCTCTGCTCATGAATTTTCCAGCTCCCTGAGCTTCACTGAACTCCTCATAATAAGTCACTGGAACTGGTAGCCAACAACAGATTCGAATGGTTAAAGAGAGAAAAAAAAAACACAAAATAAGCTAAGAAAAAATTAGAGATGCCAATTATATAAATAGTCAGACAGACGTCCAACCAACTTCGCATCCGTATCCGAATCTAAATCCAAATCCAAAAAAAAAAAAACCCAATCCCTCGCCTCGCATCGCCTCGCCTGTCGGTGGTGAATTGTCAAAACTGTTAGCCAGAGTGGCTTGGTGTGCTCTTGGCCAGTTTACCAGTTTGACAGGCCGCCACTGCCGCCAAAGGTGCGGTCTCGATCTGCGGCTCTAATACAGTTAAAGAGACTCGGTTCAGTTTTTTTTTCAATTCAATCCCTGCCTAGTTTTAAATTGGATTTTTGGTTTTCCTTTCTGTTGTTGAATTGCAGTTCGGCCAGTCTAAATGTCAAATGCCATTGTTTTTTCGGGGTGGATCCAATCGACCACAAAAAATTGATATTGTTGAAGGCGTTGGTTTTAATTGCAACAAAAATAAAAAAAATATTTATAGGTATTGTGTCAAAATGTTAAAGTTGAAATTCTTGAAAGCAAAACAAATAGAATTCCAACAATTATTCAGCTGGTGAGACGTGCGTGCAACTCCAGCAAATGAGTTGAAGAATGCCAATTGGGTATGAAATTTGCCTACACAGAAAGAAAGAAGAATTTTCAGAAACATGGAAAATTATGTGAATGAATCACAATTGAATTGCTCGAGCAAGGAAATTGTTATTTAAAGAGAAATTATGTTTGCTTTGTGGGTAAGACAAATAGTTTGAGAATGAGAATAAAGATGTTGTCTGAATTTAGTAATTAAAATAAATTAAAAAATTAAAAACTTAATAGTAGTTTTTTTTTATCAAACATTTAAGATGAAAGCAAAGAACTTTATACACTTACAGTAAGCGCTCCTATGCAAACGAGTGTACTGTTATTTGTTATAGTTTTTCATATTTTTTAACCAATTAATAAAACTTTTTTTAATCTAATTCTCTTTTGCATCGTTTTGGCCATATGAAAGATGGCATTCCATGTAGACTTTGATTGGATCTTAATTTTTTATATGGTTTTATTTAAAACACATTAACTAATAGCTAACCATTTATTTCATAATTGGCTGTCGTCAATTGAACAAATTAATTTTAAGCTTTATTTACAAAAAAAAAAAAATAAAAAAATAGCTTAAACTCATTAATTTGTATAATATTTTTATATTTAGTAATTTTATATTAAAAATATTAAACTTTCTCCTAAAAATAGTTTCGAATCTATTTTGTAAAAATTTAAATTCAAAAAATTTTAAAGAAGCTGTTTTAATTGACTGTCGTTTTTCGTATTTATTCAACAAAGAAACATTATCAATATGTTGCCTTATTATTCCAGCTGATTTTCCTCAAGTTGTATAATACGTTAAACTATATCTGCAGATTCCATTATATTCCATAATTAACTCTTAAGATTTAATATTCCTTTCTTCTTTAGTTAAATTTTATTGAGCCATTTACCAAAGTGAAATTTTATACTTGTGATATTTTTTTTAAAAGCTAAAATAAAGTTTAAATATTAAATAAAATATTTAAGAGATTAACTTAATGTATGCAAACCAATATTCTACTTTTTCCTTGCCTTGAAAATGTTTTCTAATGTAGTATATTTATTTTTTTTTTTCACTGTGTTGGATATCATCATTCCATCTAAATTCAATTAAGTTGTCGGGGAATTGGACTCAAGCTACGTGTTTCTGGCCACTCTATCGGTCTTGGCCTGACTTTAGCAATGCAAATAAATCATCATGTCGATGCATTTTGAGTTTAGTACGTGATACCTTCGTGTCTGCCAGGGCATGGTTCTCAATTCTTCAGGTCTGGCAATGGCCAATTACATATTTGTCTTGGGCCTGACTTTCCACATAGAATGTTCGTGCGGCTGCTCCAGTTTTCTAGTTCTCCTTTCCATGACCAAAATCACCCCGACCAAACCCCCCTCCGACTAATCCCCCGACCAAACTACATACAATAAATAAGTAGAAGAGGTATTACCGTGCGATAATACCGCAATTCATCATTATTATATTGTTGTACTTGTTCTTGTTCGTTTCTGTGTTCTTTTTTTTTAGTTTTTTGTTTAATGAAAGGGTTCCGCTGACTTTTTTTTACTCTTTTACTTTTTTTTTTGTTTTTTGATATATTGGCATGGAAAATAAGAAAAAAAAATTGGAAATGCTTGGCGGAAACGTTAGCTTAGCGGTAGTTTTTATTTTTATTTTATTTTTCTTTTTTCTTAGATTTTTTCTAGCATGTTCTTTGAACATTGCATGTTTGGACGAGGGCGTGGCATGGCAGCCTCAATTAGGCGTTAACGGCCACAACTAGATACTCAACTCATTAGCCTAAGTTAAATCTATAAGCCAAATTATAGCAATTGTAGAACAGAAAGATTCAAATGCAAATGCAATAGATTTTGGTCAGTGATCATTAGGCCAGGCATAGCCTATGCTATAGAATGGAATGTTTGAACGATAAGGTCAAATTTACAGCCTCAAGAGAATGAGAAAGAGAGAGAGAAAGGGAGATAAATAGAACCCAACCCAAAAATGGAGCTTAGCCAAAAACAAAAACAATGGCCCGCTCACTGCGTTCTCCCTGGAAAATGTGTGTGGGTGTGTTAAGCTTAACCCATTATGGCGCCTAACGTACAAGACATGACCAACCATGCAAGAGTGAGACAAAATAAAGGGAGAGAAGAGTTAGAGACTCGTCCTGGTTGCTGATGGTGATGGTTGGGCCCTGGCTTTAACGAATGATTGCATCACGAAGAACAAATTTAAACTGCGATTATTCCCAAAACCCTCACCGCCCGCCATCATTTTACTTGCTGCCTGTCAGTTCTTTGATGCTGTCCACTTTTCGGGGGGGCGAGGGCTGGTAATTTACTATAAATGCTGCTAAATGCCTGAACTGACTGAGATGAAGCCGGATTTATGAAGGCCTTAACTAAGCCGCCTATGATTAAGTTGCCTGAAAATTATAGTTTTCCTTTTTAGAACTTTTTTATGTCGCTTTAATTGATGCCGGATGCCATACACACATACACACACACGAAGACAGAGAAAGAGATAGAGTGAGTGAGAGAGAGAGAGAGAGAGTGTGTAGTATTGGTCAGTTATGAATATGACTGATGTGCCTATGTCATGCAGTTAAACTACCTGCAACTAGCTCGTTAGCAACATGTTCCCAACACTCATGCAACCTTGGCTCTGAAACACCTTCAATAACAAGTACAACAACAACAATAACAAATGCAACACTATGCAAATTGTAACAATTGCACTTGCAAATAAATATTGTGATTGCCTTTTGATTTATTTGCCATAATTATATTCCATATAAGCTGGCAAATCGAGCGGCACATGTTTGCAATTTAATGCGATTTGTTTCTTTTTTTCCTCAAAACATATAATTTTTATTTTTTTTATTTCTTTTTTTTTTTTGCACCTTTTATTGTCGTTGGCAAACTCCTCCAGCCGAATCCATCAGTCTGCCTCTCTGTCTGTCTGTCTGTCCTTGTGCCTCTGTTTAATGCTCGACTGGCTTAACATGTAAATTAATTAAATGTGTCTCTCCCCCTCTCCCTCTGTATGTGTGTGTGTGTGTGTATGTTTGCTGTGCATGCGAGTGAATGTGACCAACAAATTGCTTTGTGGTTTTGCTTGAAACAACAGCAGCAACATGTTGCATACAAATTGCAGCAACATTGCAATGACATTTGCAGCGAACTTTTGTTTACTTATCTCTGTATTGAAGTTTTTGAATAATTATGTCGTAAAATTACAAAATTTGTTAGGGGAAAAATTTATCTATGGTTTAATATCTTGTTTCTCTTTTCTTTTTTAACTTATGACTTTTAAAAATGTATAGCTTATAAAAAGTTATACGACTCTGTAAAAATTATGCAAATATTTTATTTATTTCTTATATTTTTTTAAAGTACCTTTTTATTATAACTTTCTATGATTTGAAAGTAAATATTATTGCTTAAAATTATAACTAAAACTTTTTCTGATTTGAAAGTAAATATTTTGTTGTTTCTTTTAATTGTTTTTCATTTTTCTTTTACTATATAACTTTTCTGTTGAAAATCGTATAGTTGAATTCTAAAAGATGTTTTTTTCTTTCTTTCTTTTTATTTTTCGTTTAGTTATTTGATTCCATTTTCTGTAGATAAAAGTAAAGCATTTTTCTATCAGCATTCCTACACATATATATATATATATATATATATATATATAAGTTCATATTCCCCCGTATTCCTTTTAATGCCTAGAGCATTCCACAAGGTCTTCAGGTAAGCAACTTATCATTTCGAGACTTGGAGATAAAATGTGAAATTCTCTTCTAACGATATCATCTATTTATTCAATGCAAAGTGCTTTATATCTCTATGAATTAGTTTTAGATCTTATTTAATTTTACTTTTTTTTTCTTCAATTTTCCGTTAAACAAACTTAACTCATAACTCTTGATGTTCTTTATCAGTCAATGGAAAAACTATTGAAACCTGAAACCCATTGAATTCATATCACCACCTGACATATGGCAATTAACTGAATGGAAAACTGACTCTGGAAAACGAGTTGAATTTTTATTGATTGCATTTTGTGTCTAGCTTGTAGTCATATCTGCGATGTACTCTGGACTTGTGCCCCAATTTTCATTATGAAGGCGGTATGCAACAAGAGGCGTGGCTCACTAATAAGGCAGCGAACTCTAATTGGAGTAAATTATGTTTACACATTTGGCCGTGCAATTGGGTCAAATGTGATGTGTGTGTGTGTGTTTGGAGTGTTGATATGAAATGCATTTTGTTAGTTAAGTTTTACATAATTAAGAATGTTGAATGCAACTGTAGAAAGAGTGAGAAGAAGAAGAGAGAGAGAGAAAGCGAGATGGAGTGTAGAAAAAACAGAACGCAGACCTCACACGTTCTATTTTATCTTCTATTTAGATTTCTTCTTGCTTGAATATTTAAATTGGTTCTCCTTGTTAATATTTATGTGGTATGTTACGAAATCGACTTAAGTAATATTTCCTAAACACTCCAAAAAAAAAAAAACCAACATAAAAATGTCAGCGTAAATGTTGGGAAAAAATCGTTATTTTTTTTTCTTATAGAAAATCAGGAAATAGTGGAGTTGTGAGAGATAAATTCTATAAATAACTTAAAGATTCAACAGGTTTTTTTTTTCTTTTTCGTATTCTTTTGTTTGATTTTTTCCTACGAATAGTTTGATTGGTTATTGAGTTATTGTATATTGATTTTTGAACGACTTTGTACTCCGTGGAGGAAAAACTTTTATGTGGATTTTGAGAGGGAAAAACCTGCCAATAGGCAATAAGTTTTGCTGCCAACTCTCACGTATGCAATGCGAGATTCCCGATTAATGCATATATATATATATATATTTGTTTATATATATATATTCCTTTATGTAATTAGAATAAACAATGCCGGGGTTTTTCCAAGCTCAAGTTAAGCACTTATTGCCCCTTCCATGCCATGTTGTAAGGCAAAATGAGAGAGAGTTAGCTCAGCTCTCCTCATAGACTATCGAGCAACTGGTTTTTCGTTTTTTTTTCTTGTGTTTTTTTTTTTTCGCCAGCCTCGGCGCACCCACTGAGAACACAGAGAACCCCCCAGAGCCAAGAGCTTAAAACGAAGCTATGGCATTCTAGACCGGTTATCTCAGTCTCATCGGTTTCTCAGTTCAAGTTTGCGTTTGGTTCAGCATGCTGGTTTTTGCACTGATCAGTTTTATATTGAAGCTACCCAAGAGCTGATCTCCACTCAACGTCAACACGGACGAGAATTAATCAGAAAAAAATTATAAAAAAAAAAGAAATCTAAAAAAAGGAATAAGTGAAGAGAACAAGTTAGCCTGAGAGATGACGTGTAAATACTGTAAGTAAACTTCGATTTAATGGCAAAAAAAAAAAATAAAGAAAAGAAGAAAAGAAAGAAACTTTTTGAATATTCTGTTTAATAATTTGAAACCTTTTCTATTAGTGATTCTACTTCTGGTGGGATTTCTCATCTATGTGCAGGGAGATGTCTTTTATGCGAGACGGAATTACGAGTTTTCCTTAGGATTAAGATCCGGCTTTGATCAACCAGTGGCAGCTGTAGCTCCTGTTCCGGCTCCAAGACAATTAGTACGTAGTCCCCAACAGTCAGTAGCAAGACGTCCCCAGGATCAAGCAGCAGCAGCTGTACCTGTAGCAGCGGCAGTACCACCATCAGCATTAGCAGCCAATGACCTGCAGCGTCCAATTGGAGAACGTACACCGCAACAGCAATGGAATGGCCAATCGTCCCAAACTAAACTTGTATCAACAACACCCGATTCAGCTCATGTTCAAGGCGTAGATGAATCCGGTTCTGGCAGTGGTCCCCCATTGCCCACTGTATCGACAAGTCCCACCCGTCCGCCTCCACAATTTAGTTATATGGAACACTTCAGTTCGAAACTCTTTCAACCCATTGCAAATAGAGCACAGCAAAGGAATATGGTCTATTCGCCAGCATCGGTTCATTCCATGTTAGCCATGCTCTATATTGTATCCCATGGGCAGACATTCAATGAACTTCAACAAGGTGGACACTTTAGTGAGAATATTGAGTTAGTGGCAAGAGATTTTCAATCCATACTTACTATGCAACAACAATTGCAAAATGCCGAACTAATTTTGGCCAGTAAAGTGTTGTATAATCCAGCTTTGGGTAAACCAAATCCACAATTTCCCCAATATGCCAGAACATATTTTGGAACAGATATTGAAACATTGAATATACAGGATCCCAGACGATCGTCAAATAAAATCAATGCCTGGGTATCAGATCGTACAAAGGGTAAAATTCATCAATTGATCAGCCCGAGTGATATTGATGATCAGACCCAGGCAATTGTATTGAATGCCATCTATTTTAAGGCACGTTGGGCCAATGAGTTCTCCACTCGTGATACAATGGCGGCAAAGTTTCGTATGGGTAATGGTGGAACCATGAATGTGAACATGATGTATAATGATGATGTCTTTGAGTATGCCCAATTGCCAAGTTTGGATGCAACTGCCTTAGAGATGCCATATGCTGGTACTCAGATGTCCATGCTGATCATTTTACCCAATCAAGTGAATGGTTTGACTCAATTGGAAAGGCAATTGGGACGTCCGGAGAATGATTTAAATTCCATTGCTGCTCAATTGCGCAGAGAAACGGTTACCGTAAGGATACCCAAATTTCAGATTGAATTTGAACAGGATATGACTGTGCCATTACAACAATTGGGCATTAAAGAGATGTTCACCAGCAATTCACGAGTGGATGCCATGTTGGATAGCCGTGCCCAAGTGTCAAAACTTCAGCAAAAGGCTTTCATTGATGTAAATGAGGCGGGTTCCGAGGCGGCTGCATCTTCTTGTAAGTAAATCAAGAGAAAGTGTTTTTTTTTTGTTTTTCCTATAATAGAAGTATCTAAAAATTTCTCGCTTTCTTTTGCAGATGCCAAATTTGTGCCTCTTTCCCTGCCTATTAAATCACACGAGTTCACTGCCGATCATCCATTCATTTTTGCCATTCGTTCACCCACTGCAGTGCTCTTTATTGGTCATGTGGTGCAACCCACACCGGCGGCATAAGTCTCTTTACATTTGACTCTCATTAATAGACTTTAAGTTATAATTAAAATAAAATAAAATAATACTCAAAACTTTTACACAAAACAAAAAAAGACATGAGAAAAAATAACAAAATATTGTATTTCACTTATGATAACCTTTTGGTTTGAGTTGTTTTCCTTTTTCACTGATTATACAGCAGCTGACACGTTTCCCCTCATTCCCTCCTCAATATACACATTCCCCTTCTCTATAAAATACAGATTTCTGTGCCTTTTCCAGTGAATGGTTTTTGCCCAGTTGGCAAACCCGTTTTGGGATCCCCTCAGGGGCACCTTCTGACGCCAATTGCTTGAAATGTTGTTAATGCTAATGCCAACTTTATCGCCGACCTGCCTGACTGTATGCCCCGGACATATCGATAATAAATGAAAAAAAAACAAAAAAAACTTGAATTTCTCATTCTAAATCATTTCTCAGAGCTTCCTGAAGCAGCGAACAAAGAGAGTGGCAAGTTGCGGGGAAAATCCAGAGGATGAGAGATCGCGCTATCTTTAACTAAGATAAGATGAGTAATTGAAATAACCCGATGAAAGGTGGGTATAATTAATTGTTATGAATTAAAAGAGAGAATGAGAGAGAAAGACAGTCCAAGGTTTAGAAAGAGAGAATTGAGAAACATCAAGAGATAAGCTTAAAAGAGAGAGGTAGAGAAGCATTTTTTCATAATATAAACAATGCAATTTGCCTTGAATAAAAAATTGGTCTTATCAATTTACCCCACTTTCTCACTCGTACTCTCTACAAATCCCCCTCTCTCTCTCTCTCTCTCTCTCTCGCTCTCTCTATCAATTAAGAATTTCAATCTTGAGCTTTCGTTGTTTAGGTTTAAAAACAAAAACAAAAAAAAAAACCGGCTCAATGTCGCGTGTAAAATCAATTTCCATGAATGAGATACGAAACAAAAGTTTGGTTTCAGTTCTCTGCGAGACTTGAATATCTCACCAACACTTTTAAGCTTGGAATAACCACAAAAACGTAAAAGCATGACCCCGGGCAACAATTGGAGACAATTTATAGTTCTAGTCATAATTCCATTTGGATTTAGTGTCGAAGTGTTAGGCGAGAAAGGAACATGTGTGGCACATCATTGCTTTGGTTTACGTCTCTCTATAAGATTGGGTCTCCAGCATCCGAATTCCAATGTGATTATATCACCCATATTAATAGAGACAGCTCTGGCCCTGCTCTACGCAGGATCTACTTCCGATTCTTTAACCGCTGAGGAACTACGTCAAACTTTAGACTTGCAATATTTGGGTTCATCTAGTCAGGTGATAAAGCACTTTCATGATCTATTAATGGAAACTGTTGACTCGGATTTCCATTACATTAATCGCTTTTATACCAAAAAGAGTTATACATTCAACTATCGCGATGAATTTAAGGAAATTAGCCAACAGCTGGGCATTGATATGGAACGTTTGGACTACAAGACGGAATCAAATGCAGCCGATTTAATAAATTCAGACTTTAAGAGATGGTGCAATTGCTCAGATGATGGAATAATTAATCATATGGATATTTCAGCCCTTGTACACATTTCAGCTCTTACATTTCATGCCACATGGTTGCAGGGATTCAATCCACAGGAGACGCAACAGATTCAGTTCATCAAAGATATAGAAACACACAAGTTGGTCGATGGAATGTTTGGTTTGCATCGTTATAAATATGCAGAGATAAAGTCATTGGATGCTCAATTAATTGAAATGCCCTTTAATATTGGTGATTCATGGCTACTCATCATCTTTCCCAATAAAGTGAATGGCTTAAAAGAGTTGGAGAATCAACTGAATAATTATGATATACAAGATCTAAGAAGGCAAATGAGTGATAGAAAAGTTGCCTTAACATTGCCAAAACTAAAAATTTACACACAAACAGATCTTAGGCAAAGTTTGATAGAGGTAAGTTACAATATTGATATTGAGGTCTGTTCGGATTCAATTGGTTTTAATTCCATAAAAGTATTTACCCCTTTGTACATAAATACAAATGCATTGTCCCATTTACTTTTCTAACTCTATCTTTTCCCCTTATCTTAAATTTCTATTTTTCTATTAATATTTGATATGCTTTTTACATTATTAAACATAAGTGAATGAGTTCGACTCAGGTAATAATTTAATAGAATTTTAAGAACTGACTAGGATTCAGAAAAATTGTAAAACACTGCAGTCGTCGTGTAATAGTAATTCTGATCTATTCTCTTTTCTGATCTTTTGATTGTAAATTAAAGAGTTTCTGGAAATCTTTTAATATGCAAAAATTACATTTAAATTTTTGTATTTAGTAGAAATTAATTTAATATTTTTCGAGAAGAATCAGATCTTGGTTTCAAATTGGTTTAATTAAAATTAGTATATTAAAGATCCTTTGATAACCACTTAACTGTGAAACTTGGCAACCCTTAAGTCAAAAGGTAACCCCCAAATAGCTGATAAAGTAGACGAATGATGGTAAATGAAACGATGGACATTTCTCTCGCATTCAAAGTTATTTCACAGAACAAGCCTGACTTTTTTTTACATATATTACATATATTATATTTTACATATATTAAAGTATGACTTTTAATTAAACCTTAAACAATTACAGCTTGGTTTATCAAGACTCTTTACCCCCGAGGCGGAGCTAAGCAAAGCCTTTGCCACTCTGCCAACCTTTTCCCCTCCCCAATTGGGTACCTTAAAACATAAAATCAAACTGGAGCTGAATGAATCTGGTGGCTCTGTTACTGAATCATTCTGTAAGTCCTAAGCAAAGTCTATATCTAAAGGTAATTTTAACCAGCTGTCTTCTAGCTTGGAGCAATCTATTCCGTCGTACCTCATCCCTGGTCATCAATCATCCGTTTTTCTTTGCCATCGGCAATGACAAGTCACTGCTTCTGGCTGGCCATATAGTAGACATATAATCCAGCGTTTGTATTTAAATTCAATGTGAATCAACCTCGTAAAGGTTATCGTGTTATCAGCGAACATTTTTCAAATAAACAATAAAATAAAGAAAACAAAATTACCAAAGGTGATAAATAATATGTAAACACAGAGGAAACGAGCTCTGTCCTCAGTCAGCTGCTAAATTGAGAGAGCAAAATCTATTTCTAAGTTTAAGTCACAGCCTCCAAAAGTATTCAAACAGAGGCAGTAATTTCAGTTCATATTCCGTCGAGCTCGGAGAAGGCAATCAAAAGTCTGACAACGACCAACAATATCAAAACTAAACACATACATATATACATATATATAGAATATATATATACAATTTAAAGCTATCATGGCTGTCATCATCAGTGGTTTGCACTGCCTATTACGTAAGCCCAACCCAAAAAAAAAACCTAATTGAGGCTACCCAGTTTTTTTATTTTTATGATCTGATTGTAAAGACAATAAAGTTTTAACGCCTTTAATTTACAGTATTTTTGGCTCTATCTTCGGCCAAAACAACATCCGGAACAGATGCTTCAGTTGAACGTAATTTACTTGCCGCCGAACTGTACAATGCTGTTGGAGCTGAGCGACTCAATGAGAATATAGTGATTGCCCCAGCAACCATACAATCGTCCATGGCTTTGGCTTTCTTTGGGGCTAAAGGTCAGACTGCCACCGAATTGCAACAGGGTTTGCGTTTGGGTCCCGGTGATGCGGATCAGGTATCGCAACGTTTTGGTAGCTTCCAACAATCATTGACACGTGACAACAATCTCCGTTTGGCCAACAACATCTACATCAATGAGAATCTCGAATTCAAGGGCGCCTTTCGCGATGTGGCGCAACGTCAATTTGATTCGAATATTGATAAATTGGACTTTCATCCGCCATACAATAAGCGTACTGCCGATGGCATCAATAGAGCCATAGCAACCAAAACAAATGGACATATCACTGACATATTGAATCCCGAATTGCTCAATGATCGTACAGAGGGTGTCATTGTGAATGGTGTAAGCTATTCGGGTGTTTGGCAAAAGTCCTTTAAATTGGACAAAACCAAAAAGCGTTCCTTCCGCACTGGCAATGGTCAGTCGGTGCAGGTGGATACCATGTGGGTATTACAGAATTTCAATTATGCCGATGTTAGTAGTCTCGATGCGAAAGTGGTAGAATTACCCTATCAGAATGCCGAATTCTCTATGCTCTTGCTTCTGCCAAATCGTAATGATGGCCTAAGAGCCTTGCAACAGAGTCTTGTGGGTAAAAATTTATTAACCGAAATTGGTGCTATGAGCCAACAAAAGGTTGAGATTAAAGTGCCTAAATTTAGTGTAACATTTGGTCTGGGACTCGAGCAGCCATTTAAACAGGTGAGTTATAACTTATAACTATTTCAATATCTTTACAAATAACTGTTAATTACTTTTTTAGTTGGGTGTAACCACAATGTTCTCTAGAAATGGTGATTTTGGCAATATGTATCGCATGTTTGTCAGTCATTTTATCAATGCCGTTGAGCACAAGGCCCATGTGGAAGTCTCAGAGGCTGGAGTGGAACCATCTCTTGAATCGGGCGGTAAGTCAAATTTTATATATATACATATTTATATAAATAAAAACTTTGTTTAATTTCCTCTTTTATTATGACAGTTCTCAAGGGTCTCTTCTCACGAACAAAGAAATTTGAGGCTGATCATCCATTTGTATTTGCCGTGAAATTTAAAGATTCGATTGTTTTTATGGGTCATGTTGCCAACTATGCCTATGTCTAGGAATCAGATTCACTATATATTAATTTGTTAAGTGCAAATTAAATAAATATTTCATGTATGGCTTAATGTATGCAAAATGAATACAAAATTAATGTTAATTTATTGCTTCAGCCAAAAATGATAAATAAATTTATGAATGGTTAAACTGACATTTCAGGTATTCAAATACTCTATGCAAACAATAAAGTGTTAAATTGATTTTGGCATTTAGTTTGTTTGTTAGAAAAAGGATTAACTTTTTTTATTGTCCATAAATTATACATTTTTTATTAATTGTCCAACTAAAAAAAGGAACTTGAAGTTGTTGATAATTATTTTACCATAGTTCCATCAGTTTATATTAACCAAGTAAACAGTTAGATAAGATCACTGTAAATCAAATTAAATAATCTTTGATTGAAAAACTTTAAATGGATTATCTGGGTTAAAGAATTTCTATTTTATAGTTCGTTAAAGTATATCAAAAATGAATAACTAAGTTAACATTTTATTATTTTACAATTACTTTAATGAATTTTTTTTAATGAAAGGCCTTAAAATCATTTTTAAACTAACACAATTTTCAAAATTTTTGATATACGTAATTTAAATTGAATAAATAAGTAAGGGTATTAAAACTCCGACTTCTCAAAAAAAAAAAAAAATAAATAACTAATGTCCCTCTGGTTTGTTGTGTCTTTTTCACATTTCAGTGATTTTTTAAATTTATAACTTACCTTTCGAGTTCCACATGCATTTGATTTGTGTTATCCATGTTCAAATCCTTATTTCTTTTTTTTATTTATTTTAATGCGATTTTCTTATTAATTTGCCTGAGCAGCCTTTATGGCTTGGCTTTTATTTCATTATTTTCCTTCGTTTTTTGTGATATTTTGTCGCTTGTTTCTGTTTAATCGTCGGCATAAATCAACAATTTGAGCTTAGGCGTTTTTTTCCACTCTTTTTTTATATTATATGTATTTCATTTTTTTTTTTTTTTTTGTGTTAGATTTTTATGTTGGATTGCCTGTCGATTTGTAGCACTAAATAAACTGGTTCGAGAGCCCATAAAAGCTTAATTGTACCAATATATATATACATATATACATATGTATATGAAAAATCGCTGCCAAAGTGGCAAATTTTTTAACAAAATATTTTTGATTAACACGATGGGGAATTTAATTGCACTGACATTTTGTTGAAAATTGTCGCACTAACGCGAATGAGGGGCACATAAACCAACTGACCGATGCAATGACGATGGTGTGGCAAAAAGGCATGAGGCATAAGGCATTTGTGGGATATGACCATTTAAAATAATTGATGCACATTTTTTTTTGCCATCGATGGTGGCTACTGCTGCTGCTGTTGCTGTTGAAATTTTCACACAATAACAAAACAAAACACATGAGCACATTGGTTAAACTCGTTGCTTTCTTTGGACTGGCTGACCGTTTATAAAGTAGCCATGGCCATATAGCCTGGCAATGCACACGCAAACTGCCCCGCGATCCTCATGCCATGATAACAGGAGACAGGAGCAACAACAACAATAATAATAAAAAAAAACGCGGGGGCAGCAACAACAGCAACAACAGCAACAACGGGACCAATGGTCACAGGCAAACAGGGGAGGGGAGACACACACAGAAACACGAGAAAACACGCACGCGCAACAATGGATGCAATAATGGAGCGAAGACGTTAAATTGCAAATAAATTTTTGAACGTACCGTAAGAGTTTTGTAGTCTTGCAAGGCGCGCAACAGACTGAAAACATTTATTGATCGGCCCCAAAGAGGGACCCGAACAACTCCGAAACGAAAGCAAACTCCACGATAACGCTCTGATTGCTCTCTCGCACGATCGCTCAGCGTCTCTTGTTCTCTCTGCTACTGCTAATAATAAATACTGGTATGTGTACAAAATATAATGGGTACAGTGCTCAATAGAGGGGCATATCGTATGTGTGTGTGTGTGTATGTTGTAATTGTAATTCCTCGCTGGCGGTGGTCATCGTTTAACCCCCATTCCCTTTACCTTAGCTTCGGTTCAGTTCGTTCGTTTCTCGCCTTCTGCTGCTTGCTGCTTGTCCCTTTGTTAGAATTGTCTGACAAGTTTTTTGTGTTTTCTTTATTTTGTTGTTGTAGTTGTTGTTTTTTTTTTTTATCTGTTTTGTGAGTGGAATTTTTAAAAAGGGGGCATCTTCTTTGCCTTTTGGTGCAACAGCAGGTGCAGGTGCAGGCACTAGCGCAAGGCGCTTTTAAAACAAATGCCACAAATGTTTCGTATTTTTTTTCTTTTTCCATCATGACTAAAGGGTAGAACAACATATCTAGAAAACTCGTTTCCTTTCCAAACTGACAGTTCATTTAGCTAATCCTTATCCTGTAACTAGACAACTAGCCATTAACTGAGAGTTCTTTTTTTTATTATTTCTTTTTTTTTTTTAACTAAGAGTTGACTATCTAAGATAGGGAATTTAAATTTCTGTATAACTCGTTTTATATTTATGTTTATTTAATGTTTGTTTTCTTTTTTTGGGGTCGCACGTATGCCTTATGATAATATATATTTAAAATTGTAATTGGTTTTCATGTTTATTTTTAACTCACGTAATGTGACAAAAAAAAACAAATTTCTTTTCTTTTTCACTTGGACAAGTTGAAATCTTTAACTATATCACGAATTGGCTTACTACTTAATAACAAGTTGAAATCTTTCATATATATCTTTAACTATATATCGAATTGATTATCTTATGCCTATAAGTCAAGCTTTTCTAGATTAAATGGATTTCTGTTCATTTCATTATGAACTATCTTTGGTTGCTGTTGCGCGGTAAAATAAATATAATATGTATTTTTAAATAAAAAAGAATTAATTATAATTAACATTTCTTGTCTTGATCAGTTGTATAGTATCTGGAATCGATATGAAGTACATTTCAGAGTGCACTGGCAAATGTAAAGGAAGTTTGTGCCTTGCTTAATGGTTGTTTTTTTAATGCCGAAATGTGTTCCTTGACTTATTTCAATTGTCATCGTACGAAAAAAAAAACATAAAAAGTAAGATTATTAAAATTGGGTTTTCTTTTATTTTATTATAAATAAATGTGTTTATATTCTATATTTTCCCTTTTTAGCAATCATCAACCAAGATGCACAACTATTGATATATAAATTTAAATTTTTATTGATATATAATTGATTGAGAATATAAATGGAGTGCTTTTCGTTTTTTCTATAACTAAAATTTGACAATGTGTCCAGTAAAATAGACAGCATGCTGATCCCGTATGATGAAAACAAATGGATGATCGGCCACAAAGGTTTTAGGATCCAAGGGCAAAGACATGGGCACACCAGCGGCATCTAAAATTAAATTAAAAAGAAAAAAATATAGAAAAATTATAAAGAATATATTTCTTAGGTGTCAAAGTACAGTAAATACTTACAACTAATACCAGCTGCCTCACAGCCAATTTCATTTACATCGATAAATGTTTTGTGCTGGACTTTGGTTATCCGTGTCCCAATGGGTGATTCATCAAAGAGATTACTAAAATCAGCTGCATCCGAGAACATGGCACTGATGCCCAACTAAAAAAGAAAACGAAGAAAACAAAATTTTATTTATTATAATAAACTATTACCTTTTCTTTTTTACCTTATTTAAAGTTGGTTTCAAATCCGTATCGAATTCAAATTTAAATTTTGGCAAATAAACTGAAACACTTTGCCATTGCCAACGTTCTTCAAGCAATTTAAAGTCAACACCCTTCAATTTTTGTTCTAACTTTTGTAAACCAGTTCGTTCATTGGGTAGAATGAACCACATGGTCATATTAATATTCTCAAAGAATAATTCAATTGCCTTGGCATCCAATTCAGGATAATCGGCATAATAATACCAATTATCGGCAAACATTGTCGGCACTTGGACAGATTCTCTTTCATTAAGCCAGAAATCGCGTTCTTTGGTGTCGTCATCATTGAAGGGACGGGCCCAGCGTGCCTTAAAGTAAATGGCATTGACTAGAGCCACATTGGTATCGGGTTCTAGACTATTAACGACATGTTCAATTTTATCCTGTGTCTTCTCCTTAACCCATTTATTGATGTGTTCAAGTGCCTGTGATTCCTCATTAAAATCCAAAGATTCTACATCGGAATCAAAATATTTTTGTGCCACTTCACGGAAATGTGGTGAAACTTTCAAATTCTCTCTGGTGTAAACCTTATTGGCAATCTCAAGGACTGTTTTCGATTTAATATACGAATGGAGAAGACGATGATAACTCTCGGCCAGACCATCTTTACTCTCCTGGGCAGAGACATGAAGGGTTCGTTGCAATTCTGTGGCCGTTTTACCCTCAGCTCCATAGTAAGCCAGACCCAAAGCCAATTGTATGGAAACGGGTGAAATTATAACATTCTCATCCTGGCGATCAGTGGCTAAAGTTTGGAATAGTTCTGTGGCAAAGAGATTACGCTCCTTAATGGTATTACCACGCCCATAGCCAATAAAGAGTAGGCATAAAACTGAAGAGAAGAACGAAAAGAAAAAGGAATGAAATGTGTGCGGTGAGAGGAAGGGAGGGGGGATACACTTACAGTTTAAATAAAGGTAGTTCATTGCGCTGTCGTTGACACCTCAAGACTAAAAGTGAAAAGGCTCCAACAGCTGTCATTTATAGCCATGCCAGGAATCACGGCAACGACGCCTAAGAATGACGCCAACAGCGACTGCGGCAGAAGCAGAGAGGTTTTATATGCGCTTTGCATTTCAAACAGCAGCCAGAAAGACAGTCAGAGAGACAAACGGACAGACAGTCAAAAGAGGCATCCAGAAAGAAAGAAAGGAACTGTTAAGATGAGCTGGTCATATAATGGTTCTAGCAAAATCCATAAAAAAAACAAATACTGGGAACAGTAAGGAGATTTCTACCTTTCTCTCTGTCGCTGATCGTTACTTCTCTCCCTCTCTCTCTCTCGCCCTCTCTCCTGAGTCAGCCTTTGCACTTGTTTAAATTTTAACTCCTCCAAAAAAAAATTTTTTCTCCAGCTCCTCAAAGTCTGTCATATTATTTACATGTCTGCGCCTGGCAACAGCAGCCAAAAAGGAGAAGAGGGGAGAGGTAAACTACATAAACTCAAACTCTAATTTTTATGCCCAATTATGTGTTTTATGCATTTGCTTTTAATGAGTTATTTTCGTATTTGTTTAGATAATGCATCCATAAACAACAAAAATGCAGAGCAAACAAACAGAAAGCCGTTACGAAAATTGTTTATCGACTGGCTAACGATTCCCCTACCCCTAACCCTTCCCCCCACACCCCATTATCGTTCCAATTAAATGCAACACGCAAACATAAATTTACGTAAGAATTCCCTTTACCCTTTTTCTCTTTTTTTTTGTTTTGTTTTTTATCAATCTTTGGCTCATCTCAGCATGGCCATCAATGAGTAAACTAACTAAAATGATTCCATGGTTCAGGCCAAACGTTTTACCAATTTTTTATCATTAAAGCCAACGATCGATGTGGACCACCGTTCCGTTCCGTTTCATTGGTTTTTGGGTCTCTTTCTTTTTTTTATTTTTGATTTTTTTTTTTTTTAACAAAGTTCCGAAATTTTTTGGTTATTTATGCACATTTTGTGTGAAATGCTAATAAATTTTAATGGAATTTTAAAAACATGCTTTATGGTGGTAAACCCCTTTTTTTTGCAGTTCTCTTAGGGTCTTCTCTTTGGGGGCGGGGTGTAGGGGGTTCTGGTCTCTTTTTGGGTTTTTCGATTTTCTTGCATAAATTGCAATCTTCGCTTTGTCTTCGTGTCATAAATTGGCAGCTACCGTTTGGAAAGGGGTTTCATTTTATTTTATTTTTTTGTCTCGATTCTTTTCTTTTATGACTTATGTACTTAAAAATTTCTTAACTCCTTTCGTGATCTGTAGAAAACACTTTCCATCAGGCAAAGACGAGAAAGAGAGAAAGAAATAGAGGAAGAGAGAGTAACGAGGGGGAATACTTTTGCCATAAAAGCCGAAAACCAGCTTTCAGCTTTTGGCTTAAACCTTATATAATTTACAATAAAACAAAAAAAAAAAAAAAACAAGTAGATGCTGCTTATGTGTGTGTTTGTGTGTGTGTGTGTGTGTGTGTATCGGTCCTGGCAACGACCGTTCTGATTGAATGATTTCACTGATCGAGACAAAACATGTTAAAGATCGTGAGATGCTGGACCGCAAAGCTCTCTTGTCTTTATAGATACACAGGCAACACAACAACAGCAACATCAACAGCAGCAACATCAACAACAACAACAAAAAAACTAAATACAAGGAATGCCGATAAAAACAGACGGAGACGGATGAGGCAAACAGCATCATGCAACGGCAGCAAAATGCTGCGCCTGATAAAAATAAACTTGGCAAAAAACAAAAAAAAAAAAAGAACCCAAGAGGAGAAAGAAAAAAAAAACCGAATATCTTCAACTTCTTGGTTTGGAGCTGGAAAAAGCATAAGAATGATGAGCCAGCCACACGAATTATGTGATCGGCGGCTGTGTTGCAACGCTGTGTTGAATGTTTGGCTGTGCGTGCAACAAGTAACCCAAAACCTGTTGAAAATAACAAAACAAAAAAAAAAATAGCACAAAAGAAGAAAACAATGGCAGAAATCGTCGTTCTTCACTTTTTCCTTTTGTTTTGTCTGCTTTTTTTTTCTTTCTTTCTATAAACAATAAATTTGCACATAACTAAACAGAATACTTGAAATTTACATAAGCTGTGGAAAAGGAGAGAGAGAGAGGAGTTGAGGAGTGAGAGGCAAAGGACTATACCCAAGGGGGAACTATCTCTCGTTTCGATGTGCGTGTCTGCTGTAACTATTAGATTATCCAAAGTGAAGGAATGTTGCTTCAAATTGTTAAATATAGTTTTGGGCATTGATTCTTTCATTTTGCCCTTTGGGCGATCTCAACGAAAAATGTTATCTTCACAGGTTAAGCAGCAATCAAAAGATCAATCTACCATCAAGACTATGGTTAAAAATATATAAATCCGAAAAATAATCAATGGGTTCTATGCTCAAGATGTGTCATCTAAAGAAAAGTAAGAAGTACATAAGTTATATAGATTTTCTTAAAAGTAATTGAAAAAGTTTTAACAAAGATGAAGAGAGAGAACTCTATAAAAAATGATTTCTAGAAAAAAAAAGTATTAAATAATGTTCATAATATATATGTTTAGTTACATATATATAATATTATAAACATTTAATTTAATTTCAATTTAAATCTATATACCAACTAAAACAATTTTGCAGTATAAACTTTATTTATTTTATTTTTTCCTTTTCTAAACACTCCCTCTTGAAATATTTTCCCCCACTTAACTGCCATTTGGCCATTTGGTAATTAGAGGCAAACTATGCATTTTGTGTGCCACAATCTAATCACAGGCTCTTTTAGTGAAAACGAGGCGTCGGTCTTTTAAAAAAAAAAACTTTCGTTCAACCAGCAACACAAATTAAGCAGTATGCAAACCAAAAAAAAGAGAAAAAAAGGTAGTAAAGAAAAGAAAAAGGAAAAATGAAAAACTTTGCCACAGACAAGACACGCAGCTTGGCGGCATCGTCCATTTGCTGACAACAAACAACACTTGGATGACACAAACGACACGTCAATCTGCCCACATTGGCAACATACGTAACATTGGGTTGCATGCAACAACATTGGCAACAGGGTAACCATCGGGAACAGGATTTACCATTTCAAGCGGCTTGCCGCGACAAATTAAGCCCAAGGAAAAGAACTTGTTGTAGTTTCTCGTTAATTAGCACTAAAATAAGTGAGATCGAGTCCCTCTCAGTATGTGCATCTGACTGCCTGCCAGCCTTTCATTTTCTACGAAATCACAAGATAGAATACCCAAAGAAGGCAAATGATACGTAACATGATGTTAAATGTCCGTTAAGGCAGCTGACAGCCAGCCGCCTAGGCAATGAATTGATATGCCAAGTGGGCAGAACTTACGATCAATGACACTGAAAGAAAATGACACTGAAAAGAAAAAAAAAAACCGAAAAAGAAAAAAGAAAGGGTATCAATTTTATTTAATAACAACTCTCAATTGAATACTTTTTTTTTTTTGGTCAATCTTAACCCAGAATGTCCATCATAAAATGTCAATTAGCTGATTGAAATCAGCAAACAGAGAATAGCAATTATATCAATTTAATGATCGACAGGAAATGTTGCCTACAAAATGTAATTCTAACTGCTAAAATGGGGAGGGCAAAACTAGAATGAATGAGCCAAGATGCCTGCTGTTGGTTCTGGATAGTTATTGGATGCTGCGCCTATTTTACAGTTTATGGAAATGATCCCATTGCCTGGCATTCACAAACGGCAAACACATCGATTTTGCATTGCAAATGTTGGCTCCAAAGTAGAGTGGAGGCAGGCAGCTTTTGAAATGAAAATGTTAGAGCCCCAGCCACACGCGCTCAGCGGGATTTGCTTGATGATGATCCCAAAAAAAAAAAAAAAAAAAAGAAACCAACATAAAAAGGAACTACAAAATGCAATTGTGATTGCGATCGTCAGCAAATAATGCTGTCTGACGGCAGCCACTTTTGGTTTTTTTTTTTTTTTGTTTTATTTTTACGTTTTGTGTATGCTAATTTGGTTGTCAAAACGACACATCGATCAGATGGGAGCAACAGAGAGAAACATAAAAAAAGATCATCATCGCCATCATCATCATCATCGTCTCCATTTTCTCTTTGACAGTTTAATTTGCCATGAAAGCCCAAAAGTATGCAGTGACAGGCAATTTTCAACAACTGCCTCCAAATTGAACTGTCAGTAGTTTCCATTTATTTTTCTCTTTTTTTTTAGCTCTTGGCTTAGATTTATTGACGTATTGGCACCCACACACACACACACAGACACACACATATATGGAGGAGCTTTTAAGCGAGCTTAGGTATCGTGTGAATCCTCTCACATGTCGCCCCACCCACACTTTATATGCAAATAAAATGAAACAAAAGCCGCGTCTCTCACTAAAACACACACACACACACAAACACATGCTCAAATATGCGTTTCTAAAAGCGGATTTTCACTAGAAATTGTCGTCGCCGGTTTTTTACGACCTTCCCGGAAAATTTATTGTGCTACACACACGCCTTTTTTTTTTTTGGCTGAAAATAGTTTTAGACCCGGAGTGCGTTTTATGACGTTGAGCCAACAACAACAACAACAACAAAAATTGGTGTTAATGTGTGAGATTCGCTTGCGACGATTTAAATGCCGCGCCTGAAAGTATGCTATTGTTTGCAATCACTTTGGATTTAGCTAGGGTTAGGCGCAACTTCATTCATTCAAAGACCAAACAATTGCAAAAGTGTAAAATGTGTTAAGCCAACTGAAAATAGAAAAAACGAAAGAAAAAAAAATCTTCAAATTTCCCCTACCCTCAAAAATCCTCCAATCCCAAGCTCCCCTTCCCTATCACCAGAGCCAGCTTAACAACTTTTGTTCCTGCTGCCCTGCGACTTAGTTTTACTTTGATGGATGTAAAGCTCTTTGTTGTGCGTGCGTGTGTGTTTGTTTGTTGGAGTGTGGGTACATATATATATATATATATATGTATGTGTATGTATGTGTGTATATTTCCTTTGCCAGGATTTATTTGTGGCAACACAAAGATTTTTTAATGGCATCTTTTGTAGCAATTTTTTATACCCATAAGTGCTGAAGAATTTGATATGGGACGAAGGACCCCCCATCAAGAAAATAGGAGAGCAAGTGAAGTGCCAAAGGAGGGTGAAAAACTCTTTTAGCACAAATAAACTTTAGCAACATTGTAAAGCTTGGGCTTTGACCATACTCCCTGCGACCCTGCGAAGCCACCCACCACCCGCTGTCAGTCTTTTGTTGAGTAAAGGACCTACAAGGCGGGAAATGGAATGTGTGCGACAATGTGTGTGTGTGTGTGTGTGTGTGTGTGTGCATTCAGGCAAGGTGTTTGCCTGTTAAATTATATAACAATGCAATGAACTGTAAAATACGCAGCTAAGTGCTGCTACTTTTGCTTAGTGCTTAATGCATAATGCCAGTTCAAGAGGGTTGCTCAACGGAAAAAGGGGGTCAAAATTCTGTCGCAAAATGTCATAATTGGATCCAGTTGAGATATATATATATATATATGGTATAAATATGTATGTATTAGAGCGTCGACAGTCGACAGAGCTCACTAGTTAACGCTAAAAGCCATTTTCTAGTTTAATTATGCTGTCTGCATGAAAAGTTAAATGGAAAATTTGTGAAAATGTGAAAGAAAACTGACATTTAGGGGAAGTTAGTGGTCTTTGAAACAGTCTCTTTTCTATTTTAATAGCAACTATTTCCTTTTGTGAAATAGATGCATATTATAAAGTAAGTTACTTATTAGCGGGTTTCTTATTGAATTTAATTAAAAAGAATTAAATTTAAAGAAGAATTTAATATTGCTTAAGAATAGAAAAGAATATCTACTGGAAGAAGAGTTAAAAACAGAATATTTATTATTGACATTTTTAAATAATTGAAGAAACTAAATAATTAGAGAAAAAATAAAAGTAAAATAAATAAATAAACTAAGTTATTTTTAAGAATTTTTTTAAGGAGGAACATAGCTTCTTAGATAAATATTATTGTTGATTTTTTAAAATATTCCAAGACCTAAAATTGTTATGAAAAAACTTGTCAAAAAATTTATCAGAATCACAATTCAAATCTGTGTAATTTTCCCTTAAAAATCGTTAAAAATGCTCAGTAAATTACTTAATAAATTTGATTGTTAATTCCACTTTTTTCAGATGAAACCAACTAATTACATTTTGAGTCCAACATTTGTTTAACTCTTTCGATTTCATCAAGACTAAGTAAACTTTTATTTAGCTTTCGCCTAGCCTGCCAAGGTCGACCACTCCTTCTGCCCAAAATTGTGTTAAATAATGAAAAACTAAATTTAACATTTAGATAAGCTAAAATGTGAAAATTATGCGTGGCCAGTTGGTAATTTATAAAACAAACAGCACGCGCACAACTCTCAGCCAGACACGCTTGGTCTACGGGCCTAAATATGAATTACCGAGAAAATAGTGCGCACAGTTAATTAAATCATAATTAGTATTAAACATGCATATGGCCTAAAAATCAATTAAAGTCCGAGTTTTTTTCTTTTTTTTTCACACAGAGGGTGCCGCCTCATCTCTGTGCGTGTGGTAATAAAAATATTGCTTATATATATCTCCCCAACCCCCTTTTGCCATTACCACTCCTCTGATTTTGTGGCAATTTTGTGGTAAACACTTTAATATGCCAAACTTGAAGCAATTTAAATTCAAATCGAAATCAAAATGACTTTACTTTCTATATAAATAAATATGTGTATATAAGTTTGTATGTGTGTGTGTGTGTGTGCTTGGGGTAAGCCTCTGTTTCTCTCTCCCCCTATCAAGAAACAGAAAAGGGCGTGTGGCATCATCTCCCTCCTCTAGTCAATAAGACAGAAACGAAAGAAATACTTTGCCCCTTAATTTAAAGATTACTTTTTTCCCCCATTTGGTTTCTGTTTGCTTTCAATTGTTTTTATCAGTTTACATTTAACAAAAACAAAAAAAAAAAATAAAACAACCAAAGGGAATAGACCAAATGGATTTGTACCAACATTTTGATGCTCTTTTAGACAAACAAATTGAAGATAAAAAATTGTAATATGTTTTATTTAATAAAAGAAAAGACTAGACAAATTGTTTATAATTGTTCTGAGAATTTTAAGAATTCAATATGATTTTAAACTATCGAAATATTTTTAAATAGAAAAATTAGTCACATAAGAATATAACAGAATTAAATGTAATATTTTTTCCACCTCAATCATCGTCTCTATTCTACGTTTTCTGTACAATCCAGATTTTGTTGTTTTGTTTGATATAAGTTCAAATAAGTATAGAAATCGTATTAACCTATATTGTATGCGATATGTTATTTAAAGGATATAGAAATGAAACTATTCAAATCAGGCGATCTACTACTTAAAGCTTATTTTAAAGGAATATTTAAATCAATCAGTTAAAATTAATTTGGTAAGTCTTTCAATATAAAAATTTATTTAATTGATCAGCAGGATAAAAAAATTAATTAATTAATAAATTAACTTTAATGAAAAAAGAAAATACATATGTATGTATACATGTACATATATCCTCTGCTTTCTTTTAGATATACCCATTAAAAAAAGGGTATTGAAAAGCGAACGACAAACAAATAAAAGCCATGATGATGCTTTTGCTTGCTGAGAAGAGAGATTTGGCTGTGATTTAGCTGGAAGTCGTTGGAAAAAAAAAAATATATATATATATATATATATATATAACAAAAACACATAAACTTTTTGCCATTTTATTGGCATTGCTGCTTTAACCCTCCACCTTTTCCTTTTACAATTCCCCCTTATTTGTATTTGTATTCGATTCGTTGCCATTGGAGCAGCTGAGTGCAAAAGAGCCTTCGATTTAATTGAAACTTTGCTCATTAAATAGCTGAATGACAGCAAAGTTTACCATATATGAGTAAAATTTATGCATTCACTGGAGAAAATAGAAAAAGAAGACAAAAAATAGAGAGAGAAAGAGACTAAAAAAAAACAAATGCCATTACTCAACATTTTCGCAAGGGGATTGAGAGACATTCAACAGAATGCAGACAAAGTGAGACATTGCAATGAAATATAATGAATGATGTCACACACATAGAAGACGATGAGCGGCAGCTTGTCAAAAACACATGTGCTCCTGACGGAGGTAGACCAAAAAAAAAAAAGAAAAAAAAGAAAACTCAAATCTACACTGAGAGAATATTAAATGAAGCAAATCTGATAGTTGACAGTGAACTATGCACTAGAAATGGCTTTTAAAGTTAAGCTTAATATGTTTAAGTACATTTGAAAAAAAAAGGAAATTTTTATCTTAACTGAATTATAATAAAAGTTAGCTTTAAATGGGCTAACCAATTTCTGTTTGAGTGTAGTTGATGCCCTTAAAAGTAGACAATCATAATGATTGTTTAGCCTGGCAAAAAATGAAAGAAAGAAGAAAATGGCACTTCAACTGTTCTCAGTACTGTTCTGTTACATTTGCGTTGACTGATGAGACAATTTGTCATTTAATGCAGACGCGACACGGCACACACACACACACACACCGAATGAGGGTTGACAGCAACCAACTAGTTCTAAAGGTAGCCCCTGTAACTGTATACCATTTGCAATACCCACACTATAATTCTCCTCTCTCTCTCTCTCTCTCCTCTTGGCATGTAGACTCAGCTGGTGCAGAAAACAAAAAAAAAAATGGAAAGCAAAATCATCATAATACTTGTTACTCCCCAAACAGCACCACTCCCCCTCTCTCTGACAACAATAGCAAGTGTAGAAGCGGAAATGCAAATACTTATAAATGTGGTCCTGGTCCATAGTCCTTTGAGGCTTTAATGGCCAGTCAAATAGCTGCCAGCATAGAGATTATAAAGCAAAATGCCGGCCTATGAATAATTATAAAAATTTAAGGGAACACACACACATACCACTTATACACGCACATCATTCATAAAAATATATAAAAATTTAATGGCATTTAAGTGGCGTCCTTTCTTTCACTTTATTTCTGTGTGTGTGTGTGTGTGTGTGTGTGTGTTAGCAAGGCACAATTAATATTATGGCATGGCAGCCAAAGTTGATGTGGCACCTTTTCTCCCCCTATAACATATATACTTGTGTGCCCTGTGGCACAGGAAGCACTTAGCATCGCAACATGCGAAATGAAAAATTGTGTTGCCTGCTTTTTTTTTGTTTCTTTTTGGGGCGGAGGCAGATTGCAGCCATTGAACTTGCTGTTGCTGTTGTTGTTGTTGCTGGGAGTGGTAAGGTCACCCAACAGAAATGAAAAGGCATATAAATAAAAAACGTTAAAAATTTACAAGTGCTTGCCATAATTCAAAGTTTCTCCCACTGCTCCCTTTAACCACCAATTATTGTGTCTAGAAAATTGCCTTTGTGTTTTGTAGAATTTATATTTTTTTTTATACTGTTTTGATTTTGTTCATGGGTTATCTTTAGCGGAATCTTATCAGCATTACTGTTTCTGCATATGGGCTGTAACGCCTAATTGGGCTAATTTTGTATTAAAGTAAAAGAAATTCAACATCAGTCACAACGATGAGAAAGAGAAGAACTTGAAACTTATGCAAAATAAATATGAGAATTGTACGTGACCAAGTGCGTAATATGCAAAAAGTTGAGCTGAGTTGCGAGTCAAAGCCAAAGCCGGTTACGTTCAGTGAATTTCAAAATGAATGTCAGCCAAAGGACACACACACATAAACACACAGATACAGTATAGAGGAGCAGAGAGTGAGACGAGACATGTAGAAACTCCTACAACGACAACATTTGAATTCCTAAACAGGCAGCCAAAGCCAAGGCAAAGCTCTCAAAATGTAACCAGAAAGTAAAAGTTTTTCCTTTAATTTTTGCACAATTTATTTTAATTTTCAGCAAGTCAGAGCATACAATTAGGCGATGCTTGTAGATTGTTGGCTGTCAACGAGCCCAGCCATCTCCTTAACGCCACAGTGCGTATGATTGATGCAGGCAACCGACTTTGCCGCAAATGTAATTTGTGCTTTGTCTCGGTGGGAAGTTCAACTGGGACTGGGACTGGGACCGAGACAGGGACCTGTTTGACAGATGAAGTTTGCATAGCATTTTGTATGTGTCCTTTGGTTTGGCTTTAGGGTCAAATGCTTTAAGGCCATGTTAACATTAAAGGTGCCTACATAAGACACATCGATCTTCATTTTGCTTGCTTCGGTAAATTCAATCAAGTTTTTCCATTTGCCAGCAAATTGAAAACATATGCTCGCCTAGCATTTTGCTTCAAGTTAAAACAAACGTTGCCATAAAACAAACATGCTAAAAGAAAAAAGAGGGGAAAAAAAGGAAACATGAAGTAAAAGAAGCAGCCGAAGACAGAGAAAAGCTACTTAAAAATGTTGCACACGTACGGCCAATTGTAAGGAGCAAACATATATACATATATATATATAGGGACTTCCAAGTAAAAATTCAGTGCAAGACAGACTGAAAGAGATAGATATATATGTAGAAAGTAAGAAAGAGAATGAAGATGGAGAGTGAAAGAGTCTCAAACAACTTTGCCGCCAATTCCCAGTCCCCAATTCCCTTGACAAGCCAAAGGCAACTTCATCATTATTAACATCATCATCGTTCTCATCATGAGGCATCATCAGCATCAACATGTCTGCCCCAAGAGCTACTAAATTTCACGCAATCACGACCACACACACACACATACACACACACACTTACGTATAGACATATAAAGGGAGTTGTCTTCCTGCTTCCTTGTTTTTTTTGCAATTGCCTAATAAAATATTTAGTTGCTTGGCTCATTGACAAGTTTGCAGACAAGTGGTCCTAGTGATTCTGGTTTTTGCTGTGGTCTTTTTATACTCTGAACCAGGTGTAAGGGATTGGCTCATACCCATTTTCCGGAACCTTTGGTTAAGTGTTTTTTACGAGGCCTCAAATCTATTAAACGTCCATGAGTGAAATCTCTTAGAGGAAATAATGAAAAATTCAAAAACCAATATTTAAACTGCCATCAAATCAAAACAAAGTGCAACAGTGTAACATGTATATATGTATATATATATGTTTGTATATAAAGAAACGATCCCTTTTGGTGTTAGGTTTTTAGGGTCTTGCCCTCTGCTTCCTGATAATTCTTTTTGCCTTTAACATTTTCGGGTTCAGATGGGTTTGGGGAGCAACGTTTAATATCTCATCAAGTGTTACGCTTTACGACTACTTAAAAACACATAAAATAAAACTGAAATCCCGCCACCACCAACACCCGGATAAAAAAAAGAAGCAAACAACGAACAGAGAATCAACATTGAAGGCCATAAATTTTCCAGTTGCCGAATAGAAATGAAAAGCTACTGCGCTAGCAACAAAACGCCAAGAAAAAAAAAACGAAAACAAAAAAAGGAAAACGAAAGGAAAAGCAAAACAAGAACCGCATAGCATATATACGAAGCAAAGATTTAATGATGCAGCATGATTTGAGCATAAAATAAAATGAAAAGAAGAAAAGAAAAAGGAGAAAAAAAAACTAGACAAGAAAAAGTGTATAAGAGAAGAGCAACAGACATTGACAGACATTGCCAACTCTGCCTGGCCAAGCTTTGATAAACTGCAATACACACACACACACAGAAACACACACTTATACACTGATACAGACCATTTTAGTTGAACATAAAATGTTAAAAGAGGTTATATAACAGAGAAAAGGGCTAAAACAGCGACTCAAACTGTAAATCCAACTTCATTGGCAACAACAAATGAAAGTTATTCTGGCCAACGGGTGAATAAACCCAGAATATCAAATAGATTCATATGGCTAAAGCCACAGTGAAGACTCGTTTTATGTTTTACAATATTGAAGAAGAACAAAAAACAGTCTAATAATAGTTTATATTTGAACTTCTATATATATTTTTCCATATTTTTATGTACGCTTGTTGAAAAATAAAGTAAAAAGAAATTTTAAAGTAGAACAAAATTGGACTTAAAATTTATCTTCTGCAGTTAAAGTTTCTTCGAATGACTTATCCGGTAACCTTTGTTTCGTATATTCTAAATCTTTTAGCCGATTTTTCTTAGCTACTTTTCTTAGAAAAAAATTATGTTAAAACTTTTAAAAATTAAAAATTTTGATAGGGGTTATAACGTTAAATATTTTAGAAATCGAATCGATAATAAGTTTGCCTCATTTGTGAACCATCTAAAAATTTAATTCTAAGAAGCAAATAACGTTCTACTTTTCCAAAATCGACCAAAACTATTCCATATTATGGCCCGGAGAAAAGGCTTTCTTCCAAGATATTATTATGCTAATTATAAACTAATATATTTAATATTGTTTACCAATTAACAATCTAATCACAAAAATTACAATATTTCTTATTTTTGTTACAAATGTGTAAGTAATAAATAATAAAAACACAACAAGGCGAATAATTGCATCAGTAGTCGAGGAACTAAAATTATTATTGGCTTATCATATTACTTTTGTGTAAGTATTGTTTTTGTTAGAATCAATTATCTTGCCCTCGATTACTTTCCCTTGTCTATATGTTTACAACTAAATTTTCTAATTGGCTATTATCTATAGAGCGATTTTGTCGTAATATAACAAGTTTTCTTAAACTGAATTGCGAAACTGGGCAATTGAAAAAGTATAAAAAAGCTCACAATGTAGCATAAATGTTATTATAACAAAATCTGGTAGAGTTAAAGGATCTACTATGGCATTTATAGAAGCAATATTAGCCATTTTGGCCTTTGGAATAATTTCCTATAAATGGGCCACCGCCACATACAAAGAGTTCGAAAAACGAGGTTTACGCTACGAGAAACCTTTACCATTAATTGGCAATTTATGTGACTTGGTCACGGGCAAGTCCTCGAATCACAAAATAATGATTGAATTCTTTAAGCGTAACAGGCATCAGTAAGTACTCGAATTCTATTAGAAAATATACCTTATTCAAAAAATAAAAATTTTTTAGGAAACTAGTTGGTTTCTTCAATTTTCGCGCACCTGTTATTCAAATCAATGATCCAGCTATTATAAAAACAATCTGTATCAAGGATTTTGATTATTTTCCGAATCATCCGTCCTTTTTTAACTCTAATGAACGTCTAATTGATGATATGCTAACAACAATGAGAGATCGCCGATGGAAACACATGAGGATTACTTTGACTCCAGTCTTTACTTCGGCCAAAATGCGTAACATGTTTTCCCTGATGAATGACAGTTTTGCTGAATGTATGGAGCACTTGGATAAATTGGGAACAATTTCAAAATCTGGTGAAGGATTTGATGTAGAACTGAAAGAGGTATGCAATCGCCTATCGAACGACCTGATTGCCACAACTGCTTTCGGGTTAAAAGTTAGCTCCTACGAGGAACCCAACAATCGGTTTTACAGAATTGGTCAGTCAGTAGTAAATTTCCGAGGCAGGCAACTGTACAAGTTTATGCTATCGGCCACCTGTCCCAAGTTGTTCAAAGTAAGTAGTAGAAGAGAAAATGTAATTACTGACAGATTTCAAATTTCAATCCCTTCTCCATAGTTTTTAGGGTGTAAGATATTCGATACTGGTAATACAGAATACTTTATCCGTTTGGTGGTGGATGCAATGAAACAACGTGAGGCCAAAAATATAGTGCGTCCCGATATGATTCAGTTACTTATGGAGGCTAAGAAGGAATCCCCAAATAATTGGACCGACGATGAAATTGTGGCCCAGTGTCTCGTCTTCTTCTTTGCAGCTTTTGAAAATAATGCTAGTTTGATTTGTCTTACAGCAAACGAGTTGCTTCACTATCCAGAAATCCAAGAAAAACTTTACGAGGAGATCCTAGAGACAAAAGAATCGCTTAATGGCGCTTCTTTGACATACGATGCTGTCCAAAAGATGAAATATATGGATATGGTTATATCCGAAACGTTAAGAAAATGGCCTTTGGTAGTCACCACTGATCGTCAATGTGCAAAGGATTATACCCTGCGTGACGAGGACGGTTCTAAATTATTTGATTTAAAGGTCGGTGATCGCATTAATATACCTATAGGTGGTTTACATTGGGATGAACGTTATTTCCCCGAACCCATGAAATTTGATCCAGAAAGATTTAGTGATGAACAAAAGAATAATATTTTGCCATATACTTATCTACCGTTTGGCGTAGGACCTCGCAATTGTATTGGTAGGTTTGCATTAATAAATTTTAGAAACTTCAATGATCCAATATTTTTTTTATTTTCAGGCAATCGATATGCTCTGATGCAGGCCAAGGCTGTGCTTTATCATCTTATCCTTAAATACAAAATGGAAAAATCTCCGAAGACGGTTAAAGATTTACTGGACGCTTCTTGTGGTTTCCAGTTGACACCAAAAAATGGCTTTTGGATGCACTTAGTCCCACGCAAATAGAAAAACATGTTTTTTTTTGGATTTTAAATAAATCGATCAAACTAATTGATTACATATGCACATTAAATTTCGTATAACTTTTTTTATCTAACCGAAATCTAACTGCCAACCAAACAATAAATTGTTTATTATTAAATCAATCGTTTTTTGTTTTAATAGTCAATAAGTGAAAACATCGGTTAGTTTAATAATGTAAAGTTAGAATTCTAAATATTTATCATAAATATTATAGCAATTAACCCATTAACTGGCAGAAATGAAAATAAAATTGCAATGGTAATAAAAATGAAACTAAATAATTTATCACATTTGACATTAATCTATTCTGTAATCTATCCATAATAATTATAACAATACATAATAATTTTTTATAGCTTTATTATTACGAAATAAAATATACAGATGAAAGAATATTTTTTAAAATAATTTGTAAATTAAGTTCTTTAATGGGCCATGTACCCGAATAATTCACATAATTTTGTTTACCGTTTAATCACAATAATCTTATCAAAAAATATTTCTGATAGGTAAAGTCTAAACTGATACTTAACAAATTTTTTACCACAAACTTTATTAATAACAAAAAGAATAACACAATATCGAAAAGAATATCGTTACTTATCGTTTATTGTTGCTTTTTACCTTATCATTTTAAATTTTGTTTTGTTTTTATACAATTATATAGCTTATAAAGTGTTCCCCTCAATCGTTCTCGTTTCCATGAGCTTATATTTAGACAGAGAGTCTATCGTATAACAAATTTTTTATTTTAAACTGAATCGTAAATTGAGCGAGTATAAAAACCATTAAAAAATATATAAAACTTTTAGTTGTGCAAAAGCTTTCAGAGCTGATAGAGCTGCAATGGCATTTACGGAAATAATATTGGCCATTTTGGCCTTGGGAATAATATTCTACAAATGGGCTATCGCCACATTCCAATACTTTGAGCAAAGAGGTTTGCCTTATGAGAAGCCCTTACCTTTATTGGGTAATTTAGGGGCCCTGGTTATGGGCAGGGTCTCGCTTCAAAAACATTTTTCTGAATTCTTTTTACGCAACCGACATAAGTAAGTGATTAATATTAATAAAATATTACATATTTATTGATTAAAATTTACATTTTCTAGCAAACTAGTTGGAATCTTTAGCTTTCGCATAGCTTCAATTCAAATCAATGATCCAGCGATTATAAAACAAATATGCGTCAAAGATTTTGATTATTTTCCGAATCATCCGATAGTATTTGAAACAAAAGAGCGTTTATTGAATGATATGTTGACCACAATGAAAGATCAGCGTTGGAAACATATGAGGAATACTTTGACACCAGTCTTCACTTCGGCCAAAATGCGTAACATGTTTGTCTTGATGAATGACAGTTTTGCTGAATGCATGGAGCACTTGGACAAGTTGGGAACAAGTGCAAAATCTGGCGAAGGCTTTGATGTAGAACTAAAAGAAGTATGCAATCGTTTATCAAGTGATTTAATTGCCACAACTGCATTTGGGATGAAAGTTAGCTCCTATAAAGAGCCAAACAATAAATTCTTTAACATTGGTCAATCGGTTGCATTTTTCCGTGGCAGGCAAATGTACAAGCTTCTGCTTGCGACCCTCTTACCCAGATTGTTTACGGTAAATATTAATTGATTAAGGACAACATAAATATCTAAATCCATTTTCTATAGTTTTTAGGATTGGAGGTCTTTAATAGTAGTAACACAGATTACTTTATCCGTTTGGTGGTGGACGCAATGCAACAACGTGAAGCCAAAAATATTGTACGTCCCGATATGATTCAGTTACTTTTGGAGGCCAAAAAGGAATCGTCAGATAATTGGTCTGACGATGAAATTGTGGCACAGTGCTTTGTATTCTTTTTTGCTGCATTTGAGAACAATGCCAATTTAATTTGCACCACTGCCTACGAATTGCTCCAAAATTCTGATGTTCAAGAAAAACTCTACGAGGAGATCCTGGAAACAAAAGATTCACTGACAGATGGTGCTTTGACTTACGATGCTATCCAGAAGATGAAGTATATGGATATGGTTGTCTCTGAATCGTTAAGAAAGTGGCCTTTGGCAGTCGGCACCGATCGTCAATGTGCAAAGGACTATACCCTATATGATGACGATGGAACCAAATTGTTTGACTTTAAGGTCGGTGATCGCATTAATATACCCATTGCTGGTTTACA
The DNA here is from genome assembly GCA_037075365.1 of Drosophila emarginata. Lineage (NCBI taxonomy): Eukaryota > Metazoa > Arthropoda > Insecta > Diptera > Drosophilidae > Drosophila > Drosophila emarginata. The sequence continues at coordinate 4,231,889 of JBAMCD010000260.1, read as the reverse complement.
TTGGGATGAGCGTTATTTTCCCGAACCCGCGAAATTTAATCCAGAAAGATTTAGTGATGAGGAGAAAGATAATATTGTGCCATATACATATCTGCCATTTGGAGTTGGTCCACGTAATTGCATTGGTGAGTTTCGATTGATGAATTTCTAAAAATCGGTAATTAATCTAAAGCATTTTCCTTAACAGGCAATCGATATGCTCTGATGCAGGCAAAGGCTATGCTGTACCATCTTATTCTTAAGTATAAAATTGAAAGATCTCCGAAGACTACTAAAGACTTGTTGGCCGAATCGCGTGGTTTTCAATTAACACCAAAAAATGGTTATTGGGTGCATTTAGTTGCACGTAAATAGAATATAAATGTTTTTGTTATTAATATTTCGAACAAACCTATTTATTAAATATATAAATATTTTTTTTCTAATATTAATATTAACTATAATATTGGCGCCTTAATGGGTATTGACTGTACTTACCCCATCGTTAACTGCTCAAACCATTGACATATGAATCATGCATGAATGGAATATATACAAAAATATATATATACATATATAAATATGTATATAAGTACATATTTACTTACTCTCTCTCAACGTCAACCCCTCCCGTTTCCATGTGCCGTCTGTCAGTTAATTTCTCTGCCAAAAAGAGACCCCAACAACAACAACAACAATTTGGACTTGAAGTTCGTCTTCAACTCAAAACTAGCCAAAAACTGTCTAAATATTTAATTATACTTTTGCCTTAACGCTTGCGGCTAATTGTAATATTTTAACTGTTTCACAACAAACCGACAAACTTTCTGAGTCTTCATTCGATTTGTTTGTTAGGCCGCTAAAATATTCAAACAGTAAACGTCAAATTCAAGCGGTTTCTTTATCCAACAAAAACTTTACGTCATCGTTGATGAAATATTACAAGTCAAAGTTCTATTCGAGATGAATTATATAAGCACATAGAAGGGGAAAAAGAGAGAAAGAAAACTAAATTAAATAATAAGAATAGACTTGAGTCTCAGTTGACTTAAGTGAATCAAGTTGAGCCAGTCAAGCGGCAGACAGTTTCTCATTATTTATCTTGTCAGGCATCTAGGCTAGGCCAATGCCAAGGTCAATTGATATAAGGTTTACATATTTACATATGCGTAAATAATTTGTTAATAACTACAAATTTTTGTAGATAATTTGCAAAGCATGACATTTCTTTTCTTTCTTTTAACAAAAGTTTTATTATCATTAAATTTTTATTGTATGTTACAGGCCAATGAACTTATATCTGCAAGGTTTTTCTATATAAAATCTCTTTGTTGTAACTAAGAGTAACTAAACGAGCCTATATAACAAAATTTATATTTCATTCACTATGTTTAGATTGAGTATCCAGGGTCATGGTATAGAAACACAAAATAATTAAATATTGCATCAGACGTTAAACAACTTGACATGGAATATTGAGTAGGTCTACCGGTTGGCTTATCATTCTTTTCTTTATTATTATTTTTGTTTACGCCAATTATCTCTCCCATAAAATGGGTTTTCCCTTCCCATTGTTTATACCTAAGTATAAAGGGTATATTAGTTTTTAAAAGTATAAAGTGTGTATGTATTATAGATCACAATTCATAACTTATTGACTTTCTTTATGTCATTAAAAATTACAAATTATTTTTAAATAATATTTTTTTTTTTAAATTACAATTGTAAAAACTAATTTTTAACAATTTTTGTAATTTTTACTAATATGCTTGTTCTATAAACTGGAAGAAGATGTTAAAAATAACCAAAAATCATGTTTCTTCATACCTGAGTTTTTGAAATTGGAAAAGAATGTTCAAAACGCTTACAAAAGATTTTTCGTAAACTTGAAAATAATGTTCATTGCACTTAAAGCAAAAATTAACCAAACTGGAAAGAGATGCTCAAAATACATGAAACAGTTGTTCGTAAAAATAATCTTGTCAAAATTTAACAAAATCGTAACTTTTGTTTCCGATTTATATAGTTTTAGGGCTTTATATTGAAAATATTTTTTTTTCTTTTTATTTCTTTTACGGCACTGTGGAAATATTGGTCAAATTTTAAACGCTTCTAAAATGTCATTGATCTTTTTATTTCTTTATATTTAATTGTAGTAAAATGTGGCAAAAAAAATCATTTAAATATCGTTCAAATATTTTTAGTTTTATTGAATTTTTTATGATTTTAAAAGAAAATTTGTTAGAGTATATAAAGTTTTAAATGATCGAAGTAATGCCGATCGCTTAGAAACAATAGTTTCTTATAATTATTTAATAGAAGAATATAAGCCTACAGTTTACTTCTGAAATAAATTATTCGAAATGATTTCTTTCTGTTATGTACAATTTCAATTGAGTTGTCAAGACTTTTTATCTAATCCATACGATCCATCATTCCCTTTATTCATCTAGCTTTTATCTAGCAATAATTTTTACCCTGCAATAATTTTCACTGTTATCAACTAAATTTGAATCTTTATTATCATTTAAGTATAATGTTGTACTTTTAAACAAAGCAGTATCAGCAATAGTATATACATACATAAAAATTTTTAATCAAGTCAACGAATCAGCGGCTATATGTTTGCTCGTACACTTAACCGCACATGTGGTCGCCGCTTCATTGAAATGCTTTGAAACCTGTTTCACAATTTTAGATTTGTTTACAAATATGAGCTTTTGCAAAAAAAAAAAAACCTTTAAAGGTGAATTCTATTCTATTTTGTTTTATTTATAAGTATACATAATCGTTTGCTCTCTCGTTCTCTCTTGCGGCAAGTATTTACATAAACAAACGAACAAAATTCTCACTGATTTGTTCAATTTAAAAGCTTTTATTATCTTCTGGCGTAGTTATCTTCTCGGTACTCAAAAAAAAAAAAAGCACGACGGATGTATAAATGACCGGGAACACAATTGTTTTGTTTAGTTTCGAACTGACATAGCAAGTGCCGGTCAATTTTTGTTCTCTTTAATTAAACAGTGTTCTAATAAAATGGCTGCCTTGGAAATAGTATTAGCTCTTGTGGCTTTAGGAATATTATTTTACAAATGGGCCACCAGTACTTTTATTGAATTTACAGAACGTGGCTTATACTTTGAGAAGCCTTATCCATTGGTTGGCAACAATGTCTCCGTTGTCCTTGGCAAGGCATCTTTCCAAAAACTTATTTCTGAGTTTTATGCACGTACTCGACAACAGTAAGTGGATGTCCACTTTAATACCATGAATCATAATGGCTTATCAAGATTCAAATTTCTTTACAGTAAACTTGTAGGTTTCTTTAACTTTCGTACACCTATGATACAGTTGAACGATCCAGAGCTTATCAAAAAGATCTGCGTCAAAGATTTCGATTACTTTCCGAACCACCAGGCATTCTTGAAAACTGATGAGCGATTGGTTAATGATATGCTGACCATTATGAAGGATCAGCGTTGGAAACACATGAGGAACACTTTGACTCCAGTCTTCACTTCGGCTAAAATGCGTCAAATGTTTTCCTTGATGAATGACAGTTTTGCTGAATGTATGGAGCACTTGGACAAGTTGGGAACAAGTTCTAATTCTGGAAAAGGATTTGAAGTGGAACTGAAAGAGGTGGCAAATCGTTTATCAAATGATTTAATTGCCACCACAGCTTTTGGACTTAAGGTTAGCTCCTACAGTGAGCCAAACAATGAGTTCTTTAAAATTGGTCAAACGGTTGCCTTTTTCCGTGGCAAACAACTGTACAAATTTATGTTATCAACGACAATGCCTTGGATTTTTAAAGTGAGTTAATTCAATTTCAATTTGATCTTACCTTAATCCATAAAATCCCATTAAAAGCTTTTTGGATTTAAAATTTTTGACGGTGAGAAAACGGAATACTTCATACGATTAGTTGTCGATGCCATGAAATACCGTGAGGAGAACAATATTGTGCGGCCCGATATGATTCAATTACTTTTGGAGGCCCGTAAGGAGGCCTCTGACCAATGGACAGATGATGAAATTGTGGCCCAGTGTTTCATTTTCTTCTTTGCTGCTTTTGAGAATAATGCCATGTTGATTTGCACGACAGCCTATGAATTACTCCAAAACTCCGAAGTGCAGGAAAAACTCTACGAGGAGATCCTAGAAACAAAGGAATCCCTAAAGGATGGTTCCTTGACTTACGATGCTATCCAAAAGATGAAATATATGGATATGGTTGTCTCTGAATCGCTAAGAAAATGGACCCTAGCTGCAGCTACTGATCGTCTTTGCTCAAAGGACTATACCCTGTATGATGACGATGGATCCAAGTTGTTCGATTTCAAAGTCGGTGATCGCGTTAATATACCCATTGCTGGTTTACATTGGGATGACCGCTATTTCCCCGAACCTCTGAAATTCGATCCAGAAAGATTTAGTGATGAGGAGAAAGATAATATAGTGCCATATACATATCTGCCATTTGGTGTAGGACCCCGAAATTGCATTGGTAAGTTTCCGTTGATGAATTTATCGTTTTTATCGGTTGCTAATATAAAATATTTCCCTTAACAGGTAATCGATATGCTTTAATGCAGGCAAAGGCTATGCTCTATAATCTTGTTCTAAACTATAAGATTGAAAGATCTCCAAAAACTGTAAAGGATTTGATGAAAGAAGCTATCGGTTTTCAGTTGACTCCACCGAATGGCTTTTGGGTCCATTTGGTGCCCCGCAAGTAAAAGAGAAAACCTTATTTATATACGATAAAATGCACACGTATATATATATGTATATATTATATTCAAATTTTGTTATTTTGATTATGTTTCATCATACACAATTTGTTCAATCTAATATTAATGATATTATCTTATCAATTAAAAATTGTTATCATATAAATTTCTTGCTTACATCATTCCAAAAAAAAAAAAAACACACCACAAATAAATAAACAAAGACGATAGTTCTATAACACACAGTTTCACTTTCGCCAGAGGGGTGAAAGTTATGCCAAATTACATAAATTTTGGCATTTAAATGTTTAACAAAAGAATGCTTAACAATATCTTTAGAAAAGAAATCATTTTGCATATCTATTTAGATGAGATGGAAGCTAAATTGAAGTTCTTCTATATTGAAATTATTGCACATTTGGCTATATATGAGAGACTTTCTCTTTTCACTCTGTTATATTTTTATTTTCTTTTGTTGGCAGTTCATGTTTATTTCAGTTAATAATATATAATTTATGTATTTATTGTTCGTTGATTGCGTTTTGTCGGTTTTTCGCTGTATTTAAATGGAATACTTACTTAAACTAACACTAAGAGTAAACTTATTGTAAATGCAAATGTGATATATGTATATATAAATTTCGCTTTGTACAAAGTTGGAATATTATTGTATATAATACAGATATGTTCGTCATATTTACATACATTCATCTTAAACGCTATATAAACGTCCATTACCATACCCATATGTATTCCCATTACCATTTCCGTTCCCATTTCTGGGTTTACCTAAGCCAAAAAAGTTCCATACTCTTCTCAAGCAACCCGGTTTCTTTTCGGGCAACATAAGACTTTGTTCTTCGAGGATGGTATCTAGTATATAGTAACTGCCCAAATTGAGTGGAGGTGGCGGTAATATGGGAGGTGGTCATGATATGGTGCAATTCTTACTCTCATGCATGATCGCTGGAATGCCATGTGTAGTGTGTGACTCATTTGAGGATTGGGCCAATTTCTTCTTCCTTTCATAGGCTAAAGCATCGTTGGGCACATAGGCCACACGAACTCCGCCATAGTGTTTGCGGGCGGGCAGACGATAGACATAATCATCCATGTCACTGGAAGAGCTAGACGAACAGGTGGAACAAATACTGGCCACATCGCAATTATCCAGATTACTAATCAGATTGAGGGCACCTGGACCAGCTTGAGTCTGTGCATTATGCAGTCGCAGATTTGTCTGATTGATTTGCATTTCCGAAGAGCTTCGGGATTGATTACGACGCCGGCGTCTACGTCTTGCATTGGAGTTGTCCGTATAGCTTTTGGACCGTGACATGGTATCTTGAACACTATGGAAACGTACCTCTTTTAGTGGGCGATTGTCCAAGTGCTCCTCCTCATCTTCTCCGGCCTTGCCAAAAAGTTGTTCGTAGCCATCGTGTGGAAGTTCCCGTATCGGTTCATTGTCCAGTTCCAGTTCATTGGCCAACTCTTGAGTGCTCTGAGTCATGTCCGAGTTACTGGGTGAGTTGAGATTGATTTTATCAATACTTTGATAGCTGTGAGAGTCTTCGGCCTTGGAGAGAAGCATATCGGGCATGGAAGATGTTAGTTGAGTATCACCAAAGATGGACTTATCACCAGCACAAATATTATCCAGACTTATGCCCAGTTCAGTTAGGTCTATGGGCGGTGGATGTGCAGGGCGTGGCATGCCCGGCACTCCTCCTCCCAGCAGAAGATCGGCAACTCCAGCAGCTTCCATACGCTTACGCTCCTGACGCTCCAACAGATCACCAGCACTACCTGTACTCTTATGACTGCTCTTTTTGGCATTATCTCCACGAGATTCTCTTTCTACATTTCGTCTGGGTGACCTTGCTATTTGACTGGATGTGGAAGCGCGATGCGTGGGACGCAATTGGGGGCCAGAACTGGTGTCCGATGGCGTTGGTGGCTCACCCTTGCTGCATGCTATGGAGCAATAGATTGTGCCCCGTCGCGGCAGGAAGGGTCTACCCAGCAGGGAACAGCGACAAGTGCAGCAGCTGAAGCATTGGTCCGTGGCATGCCAATGCTGGCCATCGTGACTCATTTGCCCCTGGTCAACGCCTATAACCTCACCACAATAGTCACAGTACTCGGCAAACATGGTGTCAAAGCAGGCCAGACAATATGGCTTGGACTCCCTCATGATATATCGCTGGCCACCCAATTGATGTTCACATTCCTGGCAGGCAAAGTGCTTCATGTGCCAAGTGTGACCCTCGGCCTCAGTGCATTCATCGGAGAAGATGATCTATAAGAAAGAGTGACATAAAGTTGCCCCTTCTGTCACAAATGTCCTTGTTTATAGTTTTAGATTTTACTTACCTCATCACAGGCGGAACATCTCGGTTTCTGGGTCTCGGCATGATGTCGACCGCAATACAAATTGCCATCCCGTTGAAAGTATATCAAATCCACAAGCAACTCCTTGCATACACTGCACACAAAGCAGCCCGGATGCCAACATACTTGGGCACCCAAACGCTGGGCAAAGACCACAATGTCACCGCCTGAAAGCTGCTCCTCGCACTGCAAATAGAGAGAAAGAGAGAGAGAGAGAGAGAGAGTGGAAGGTTAGAGAAAGACCAAAAGGTAAATCGGTATAAATAACAGAAATATGCTAAAAGTTCTTCGTGCGATAAAAATCTGCAGCGTCTGCTTGGGCACAAAATGTACATATATTTAAGCGACTATAAATGCTAAATAACGGTAATAAAACGCTTAAGCCGCCCCAAGCGCGGACATGGCACAGAATGAAGCCAGGATAACTGTCCCGCTCTGTGGTTTTTTGCTTCCTAACAAAACGGAAATAATGCAAAAATAGCTACAGGCCAACAAGTACTACTCCCCAGAGACAGAAACAGAGATACAAAGAGAGAAAGAGGCAGAGAGAGAGCGAAAAAGAAGGAAAGAGACATTAAGCAACACTTTAAAACTGTTGAGGAAATGGTCTCTAGGAAAATGTTACGCAGCATTTTAATGACTACCAACCTCAACTCATTAAAGTTAAACGCGTTCGCATAATGAACTTATTTTCCGTACAGAAGCGAATCATAAATATTTAGGAAAAGGCTAAACATAGGCGTTAAGACGTCGGGGTCACCATACGTTTAAAGGTAACAAATGTGCAATTTAGTTTCACAAAAGTAACTCGAACATTTTAGCATTAAGCAATTAGACTAACTGTATTGATATATGACCTGTTTTAGCCTAAGGCTATACATATACAAAATAATGGTAACCAAACACACAATCCTACCAAAAGTCTATGCCAATTTTCACCATCTTCATTTTGGGCGATTTTATTTTCTTTTTTCTTTTTTCGTTGGCGCAGGCAAATTACCTAACGCCACCACAAAAGCCGCAAGCCAAAGAAGATTCTGTTCGCTTCGTTTTGGCTGCCACAGCTTCTTAACTTTCCAGGCTATTAAACCTCAGTCTGGTGATGATGCTACGTTGTCCCCCCGCGCAATCAACATTTACTTTTGCAAGCCATTAAACATTGACAGCCAAAGCTCTGAAACGGTGGAGCACCATCACTGATGACTGTACAGGGTTGATAATTTCCATGGGGGCGTAAGTAGCCTCCAACATTCACTCTGCATGCGTCGTTAATTGTTGGCAACTCTAAAAATTTATCGTCAAAAAAAGAAAAAAAAAAGGAAAAAAGTACAGCTACGCACTTTAATTAGGCTCACTTCCCCACAGTTTTCTTGCCTTTACTCTATTGGCTAATGACGCATTTCAAGTTGAAGGACTTTGTTTGTACTTTTCCCTTGCACTTTACTGCGGTTTGCCGCACAGAAAATACAGCAAAGTTTTTGCCGGAAGAGAGCTTTAAGTAGTTTCTGCGGTGACGACAAGTAGAAAACTTTGTTAGTTACAGAGAATACCATTCCCTTGCCAGCCTTTAAAAATTCCCATGGAAAATCTGTTCACTTAAATTGGCATTTTTCATTCTGTGTGCCTGGCTAAATGTCATGTAAATAACAGCAATCGCTGCTCATTTATCTTATCAATCCAATTAATCCCTAAAAAGTTGGGCAATACACAGCAGAGGGATTGCCAGACAATTATGCTATTGACAAATTGTTGCTGCCAGTCGTCTGACTGTCTGTCCTGAAGGTGGTGTTCCTAACGGGCACCTAACTGACCCTGGTAAGGCATTGTTCTTGCTAACCCATTTCGTGTCTGTTGGATTAATCTAACTTTTCGCGACAAACTTTCCGTAGCAGACAAGCAAGACAATTTCCGGCTTCTGCCCCGGAATGGAAGCTCAAATTATTAATGACGCTCGTTATCGTGCCCTTTTCAGTACATAAACTTTTAGCTTAGCAGTCAGTGAGCTTTACCTTCCCACCTTTTTCCCTTCCCCAAAATGGCTGTGACTACCTCAAAAAATTCTACAAGCAACTTCATCTTTTTTTTTTTCTTTGCCTTCACTAACAATAAAGTATTTTTCATGCACTTGGAGCTGATGGCTTTTTCTTATAATTATTTCATCGTTGCCATGACGACCTTCAGTGTCACATCCTCGTCAACTTGCTCATTCGCTTCTATTTCCTTTAGTCTCCATTGTTGTTGGTTATGTGGAAAATCTGAAGGGTTTCGGTCTGAGGGTAAATCATTGCCAGTTTGGCTTTGATACACGTTTCTAGCCATGTTGCGACTCATTTACGCTTCACTTCATTTCAGTGCTTCCTTTTTGTCCCCTTCACCTTTTTCCCTTTATTTTTGGTAGCATTCAGGATCATTGAACGTTTTCATAAATTTTTCTTTCATAATTTTGAGATGACGAAGCTGATGATTATGGTGAGGGTTGGTCCCTTTTATAACCATTTAGCAAGTCAGTTATGGTTTGTGAATTTTAATAGTCTGACTTTCACGTTGACAACAAAGCAGACAAAAAATAAGTTGGCCTTTAGGAAACGGATTTAATCGGGTAAAATTAAAATTCTAAATCGGTTATTTCAATCTAAAAAAAAAAGTATTTTTATATCCGCCATTTTGATCAGTCATTCAAAGCAATTTAAGAAAATTGATTTTCAAAATCACTTAGTTTGTTAGGTGGTGCATTGAATTTATGAAACTCGAAATTTAAATATTTCAAACGCAAACAAATAACATTTAGACATCATGGATCGTAGACTGTTCAATCTACAACTGGGATTTATTTTCTGTCTGCTCCTGGTTCTGAACACTGACTATATAGTAAGTTCCGTAAATTGTTTATTATTATTCTAAAATTAAAACTGTATTGCAAGGAGTCAGTCGTTTTTAAATTCACCAATGTAATGTGCGAATCATTTAATAAATCCTGGATTGACTACCACACTTGTCGCTTAAAGGCTGTGGCCAGAAATAAAGCAGTTTTTAATATGAATGCCACAATATTTACACCGGTCAATCATATCAAAGTTCGTGTGGAATGTTTCAAAAAGGCCAGTGGATATAAGCCATGGTTATTTAACACAACTATCGATGGGTGTAAATTTCAAAGACAACTATATAATCCATTCATTGTGCTGATCTTTAATCAGTTTCAAGAATTCTCAAATTTAAATCATACCTGCCCTTATATGGTAAGTTGAAAACCTTTCCATTAATTTTATGTTTTCAATTTAATAACTTTTTTTATTTTTTTATATTTAAGGGTCCACAAATTATCAAGGGATTATTTTTAAGACCTGAACTATTGAATAATTTACCCATGCCCAGTGGAGAGTACTTGATACTTGGGACATGGTATTTTCATGGAAAACATGTGGCTAATACAAATTTTTATTTTGAATATGTTGAAGATTTATTAAAACCTAACAAGACAAGCTAAATATAAATTACTCTTTGGTTCTACATTTACTCTGTTCAGCTATCATCAACGTTTATTAAAGCAGATTAAACAGAAAATGTTTAAATTTAAACAATTGCTTATTTGTAAGTTCATATGGAAAATGTCTATATAATTCCTAATAAAAGTTGTCTATCCACTCGTTATTTTAATGTACAATCAGTTTTGTGAATTCTCAAATATGAAATATTTATCTGGTAAGTTTTTTTTTATTGATTATAATTAATCAATTTATTTTAATTATATCAAAGTGATATTTCAAGAACCACAAATTATGGTTTATGGTTATGGTTTTTATTTGAAAGTCGAATTGCTGAATCATCTGCCTTTGACTTCTGGCGATTATTTGATCATTTGATAAATATTTAAACTATTATATTTCAAAATTATTTTAGTTCACCATCAACGAGAGATAAATTTATCACGATTGATGAAGCAGAATAAACAGACAAATTTCCACAAACCAAAATGAATAAATTTATTTAATAGTTCATGCGTAATTTATTCATATATACCATTATCTATATTATACCATATACTTGAAGCAACAAGGTCAAATGCCCAGATTTTCATTATATTATACATACATATATGAAATAAAGGTTTTTTTTTAAATTTAATTCGAATATTTTGAAGATTTGAGAAGAATTCGCTTTATTTTATCATAAAGCTATTATCTGAAGGTTTTTTGTCACAACTAGAAAATAATAGAAAATAGAAAAATAAATGAAACAAAAAATCGGTAATTGTTTTTTATTTTTAGTTCCTCATAATATTGGCAACGGTTAATTATATTTTTTAATTATCATACTTAATAACTTAATAAAATTGCGAGAGGATACAAAGAATGATTCCATAATAACTTTGCTCTTGGTTAGAGATTAAGCCATCTTTGGCATACATTATTTATAATTTTTGAGTTGGGAAAATGCATAAACTAAAATAAAATCAGAAATGCTATGCAGAAAATTTTTATGCTGATTATTTTTCCAACCATTTTGTAAAGAACTTTAAGGCCAGAACTAAACCCATAGCAGAACCAAAGCACCAGACACACCGAGTTCTGGCCAAGGATGTGGCATAAAGTTTTTAATAAGTTTTACGAGTGGCGAATGTGAACACAATAAAATCGAGCTGCAAACTATCTAAAAAGGAAGCTTGAACGTTGGGCAATGGGCAAATGGCAAGTGCACAACAGAAAGTTCCAAGACTTAAGTTCGAGTTGTGATGTTGGCACGCACTGAGAACTTTACTTTATTTCGCTTCACTTTACCGTCACCGACACCAACACCGACTTTGGACCCGCAGCTAATAACAATGCAAATTTAGTTAGCATAGAAGGGGCAGAGTTACTTCTTTTTTTGCTACCATTTCATGGTAGTCCCTTTGTGCTTTAATGCCATTTCATTGCAACGTCGTCTCCATTCGCTTTCGGTTCAGACGAAAAGCAAAAAGAAAAGAAAAAAAAAACTTTATGTTGTCAGAGCCAAGTCATTGCAATTGTTTTTGCAACAACGTTTCTACTTCTCTTGCCATTTGCTAAAAGTGTACTTAATGAAATCTTTTTGTCATCTTTTATTTCAAGACATTTGAGTTGAGTTTGGCTTCTCATTGTTTTTTTTTTTTTTTTTGCTTTGCCCCATTGTGGCAAAGAATCTTTTCTTTAATTTTTTTTTTGTTTTTGTTTTGTTGCTAGGATGAAAAAGTTTGCCCAGCCAGGCCAAAAATGAAATCGAAACTTTTCTGACAGTTTTTTTTTCCTTCATCTTTGCTTTTGCTGTTTCTTAATCATAAAATGCAAATTCTTATCACAATTAAAAGAAAAGCACAAAAAACAAGTGAAAAGTGGTAGTGGGAAAAGTGGGTGGAAAAATTGTTTTATGAAACTTACCCCCTTGCAAGGTCTTTCATCGGACAGCAGACGCACAGCTCCACGTCCAAGTGCCTCACGTTTCCTTTGGGCCGAGAAGATGCGCAACTCCTTGCGCTCCTCATCGCTCAATGAGTGGCAGTAGCGCACCTGCAGACAAAAAAAAATTGTGGCATGAGTTGAAAACTTTGTTTGGGTATACGTAAATTTTAATTAAAAGATCTTTTCACAAAAAAAAAACAAACTACAAAAGAGAAAGAAAACGAACCAAAAGAAAAAAGCAAGCAAAAATGGCAACAGATTTTCAATCTTAATGTTTGCCATTCACTTATATACATATATATATTTATGCGATATCTTTTAAGAGCTGTTGGTAAGTGCATTTCTTTAGCTATTGCCACTTGCTTTCATCTGGTGGCTTATACTCACTTCGTTATCTTGTGGCGGCAGCTGGTGCAGCAATTGTTTAACGCGATACTTTTCACCAGGACTGTTCACATAGGGCACTTTGTCATCGGGCAGTTGGCTAAAATACAAACGAACCTGAAACAAAAAGAGAAATAAAAAAAGAGACATGAGACATGAGCCACAAACTATGACAAATCATGATAAATAAATCACCTAAAAGACTTTCACCTAACTAACTAAAAGCCTACTACTAAACCGCACAACCGATATATACCCTTTCACAGTCATCTTTTATTCGATCGTTGAAAATAATTATTTTTAAACATTTAAGGTAAACTATTTATTGAAATTAAACATAATTTATTCAGATTATACAGACTGATAAAACATGTAGCAAAAATTGAGCAATTTTTACTTAAATGTTTTCTATTTAGTTCAAGCAAAGCTCTAGCAAAAAAATATATGAATATATTTTATATCAATATATTTTATATCAAACAGTTGTAATTCGAATCTTTAAACAATTGAACATGGGTTTTAAATACTTGAACATTCAATTGATAATTCTTCCATCAATATTGTTTATTTTTTTGTTTAATAAAAGCCAATTTAATGTAAGTAGAATTCAATTTCCTTTTTAAGTTGTTTTTGTTGTTAATAATTTGTTTAAGGAAGCTGTTATATTGAAATTTACGAATGTCAAATGCGAATCATTGAATAAATCTTGGGTGGAATACCATACTTGCCGCTTGAAAGCAGTATCACGAAATAAGATTATCCTTAATTTCAATGCCACAGTATATGAGCCTGCCTATCATATTGACATTCGTGTGGAATGTCTAAAAAAGGCCAGTGGATATAAGCCATGGCTATTTAATACAACTGTCGATGTTTGGAAATTTCATAAACAATTATACAATCCATTTGTTGTTCTCGTCTATAATCAATTTCGAGAATTTACAAATATGAATCATACCTGTCCATATGTGGTAAATATGTATAAATTAAAATTATATAAATTCCCAATTTAAAAATTTTTTTTTTATAGGGTCCCCAAATCATAAATGGTTTATATTTAAGAACCGAATTGATGAACAATCTACCATGGCCAACTGGAGAGTATTTATTTCGAATAACTTGGTTTTTTCATAAGAAAATTGTCTCGTTTACATCATTTTATATCGAATATGTGGAAGATCTATAGATTATTAATTTAAGTATTTTATTTCACAGGTTTTGGTACCTTTCAGTTCAAAAGATTTCAAAATTATGCTTCATTTAGTTGTAATTCTCAACTAGTTTTTGCAATCAAGTTGCGATACTAAGAATCAATAGCAAGGAAATTCCCGAAATAACTGCTCAGAACATTACTTTTTATGTGATCAATATTGATTTGAATCTTTTAATTGTTCTATGTTTAAAACAAATACTTGATTTCACCCACAATATGTAGCTAATACTAATGTTAATTTTAAATTTGTGAAATTTTATCAAGAATAATGTTTCAAAGAACAAATCAATTGTTTTCCATTGCTAATATGTTAAGTCATTAGAAGTAAAATCTATGATGATAAAGCAAATATAAACAGAGAAAATCCACATGAGTTGAAATTAAAAAATAATTTATTTATAATTCATACGCAAAATCTGCATATAAGTACTTGAGTTAGAATGTATAGAAATATATTAAATGTTGACATCATGGACGGCAAACTTCGCACTCTACAACTGGGATTAATTTTATTACTTTTTCTGGCATATAATATTGTTCAAAATGTGAGTTATTTTAAGTCTTTTTCAGTTGTGTCATGTTTGAGATCTTCTTTTGAAATATTTTATAAAAAGCTCTAAAATCAATGCAAAAATCAATTATTCGAATGGTTGATTGCACTCACATTATAATTATCAAAATATTATCTAAAACACACTTCAATATAATTTTTATTTAAACGTTTATCGCAGTATTCAGTCGGTACAGTGAAGCCGTCTAAGCCATCAGACGAACTTTATAGAATTAGTTTTAAGTGGTATTAATTCTTCCAATATTTCTTATTTTTTGTTAAATGAGTTTTCCATCATAGTAAGCGAATCATCAAATCATCAAATTTTAAAGAAAGTATAAAATATTTATTGAAAAATAATTTCTGTAAATTTTGTAACTTCTTGTCTTCGTTTCTAGTTATTATTAATAGACCATTTTAATAAAATTTATTGATCTCATTTCTATTCGTAATGACCTTTCTTTTGTTAGAGTAAAGGAAAAGTGTGTAAAATAGTTTTTTTTATGTGTATATAGAGCAGTAAAATAAAACTAAATGTTTCCCGTTTCATTTTACCAGAGTTGTTGTGTAACAGCCTGAAAAAAACCTCCAACTAAACTAAGACAAAAAACAAATGTTTCCAAATACAGTGGCTTTCGCTTTTCCATCGATATCGATTAAGCGATAATTTTCGGATTGTAATTAAAGTTGTTTTCCTTTTCTTACTTTGTTTAGTTTTCAAAATAAAACTGGATTTTTTGTTAAAACGAAAGCAAAAGTTGACAGCGGGTGGGCCAAAATCTTTGGTTGCCACTCAGCGTCGATTTCACTTGATTAGTTGCGACAAATTGCTGTGCATGTGTGTGTGTGTGTTACCCTTTCTTACCTGATCGGGTCTTAGACCCGGTGGCACCCAAGTGTATTCCTCCAAGGCACAACCGCTGTCATCGTCCGACTGGGAATTACGCTGAAAGTCCAACTGCTGGTGATGACTGTGATGATAGCCATGGCTGGCCTGGACAGCTGCTGCTGACTTGTAGCTTGCCTGCCGCAATGGCGAGGCCACCGAATTCAGTGGCAAGTGGCTGGGCGGTTGACAGTGTCGCCGTTGCAACGGTGAAACAAAATGGCCATGTCCAACGCTGCCACCACTGCCACCGCTACTACTGCTAGCCGATGCTGGTCCGGGTACTTCTAGATTATTGGCCTGCATTGTAGAGGATACGGCAACAGCTACTAGTTCATGTCGTTGCTGTTGTGCTCCACCGGAACAAGTGGATGATGTGGTGGAGGCGGCATAACTGAGATTAGCACCGCCAGCTTCCAGTTGAAGCAATTCACTCTCCGTTTGTGTGTAATAACTGCTACTGGGTTGTTGTTGTTGTGGTTGCTGCATTTTTAACTGTTGCCGGGGTGCGGGTGTGGGCTTGTATTTACTGACCAAGGGATTTGGGTGTGTAGAACTGTAATAAAAAAATAAAAATAAAATGAATATTATAAAAGTTAATAAGGGGATAAAAAAAAGCAGTATGCCAAACATTTAATTGATGCTGGTACTCGACTTGTCATAAAAGAACTTGCTCATCTGCATACACATAACTCTTGACTCTAAACTAACCCAAACACTCATTTCTAATTTGTTTTCGTATTTAATTCGTTGCTGTATATTTCTAATGGCCGCTGTAAGCAATTATGGCCAAAAGGTATCAGCCAGCTGCAACTGTGCATGCGTGCAGTTGTCCAATTTCATGGAGCAAAATACTCAAATTGCAGCAGAAGCAGCCGAAACGACATAAAATTTTAAAAGCTCGCTTGACCGCTTTACTGACTAGGCATGTGGAATCTTCTTACTTGCCGCTTTCCGTGGTATTGTTGGACTTTCACTCAATTTGTGGCATGCTGTTGTTGTTCGTATACATACATACATATGTACATACATATATGAGGCAGCCAAGCAGAGCTTAAATAAAATAACACTAGCAACATATGGCACAGATAGAATAAACAGAGTAAAAGAAATGAAGATGCCAAGAAAAATGAAAGAGTGCTTGATCATGTTTCAGTTTTAATTTGTTTTTCATATTAGGCGGAAATTTTGTTACCCCTTTGATATAAAAGATAGGATTAATTAGAAAATATATGTGAATAAGAGCCACCACGTTAAAGTATTTATTTCTTAAAAAAAATGAGTTAGTAAAAGGAGATTGAAAAATCTATGAGAAAATATTTCCAAAAGATTATACAGCCAATAAATCAAAATATAGTCAAATATATAGAAGAAAATATATAGTGAAAAGAACTGATTTCTTGCTATTATCAGTTACATTTTTATTATCTAGGGTATCTTCTGTTCGTTACCTTTAGTAAACATTTTAAATGTAATCTTATTTCTTTATGGGTGTTACTGTTTTTGTAATTAAAGTCATTTGTTTGACTTAATGTCGTGTGGTGCATGTTTTGTAAAGCTTGTTTTTTCATTCACAAAACAAAGAAAAAAAATTTAAAACAAATTATTTTTATATATATATCAAATTGCAACACATTTGGAGCATAAAAAACATGCCAGCTTAAAGAGTAACATCTAGTAAAATGGATTTACTAATCAACGTGAGAAACATTCATAACAGAAGCTATCAATTTTGATATACAAAAATCTGTTGTAAATTTATGCAAATTAAAGATACAAAATGAAATTTAGTTTAACCTTCGCCACTATTGTTAAGAGCAAAACTGAAAGTGAATGGCTCCAGCGGTAGATAAATACGCATATCCATCATATACTTGATGAATGTGGCCCACAATGCCATTAACACCTTCATATGGTCCACTATGTGGGGAGATCAAAGATCACAGTTGGTATAGTATGGGGGGTAAAAAAGAAAATATCATTATATATCCAAACAGCAAAACACATATTATATGTAGTATAAACATGTGTGACGTCTGTGACGGATGGAGAAAGTTTTATGTGTTTTGTTACATTTTTGTTTTGCTGTTTGGTTTTCCAATGCAAATTTCATTTCTTTTTTATTTTTATTTTTATTTTGATGGCAAAATAACTTGCAATTCAAAACAAAAAAAGTAAAAAGTTGGTGCTTTCTAAATCGATCATACGTATATATACATATATAAAGTCCAAGGCATTATAATCCGTCACAAATGTATTGAGATTGACTTTGATAGGCAAAGAAACCCAAAAGACAGTGGCCAAGCGCCAAATCAAATTCAAAAGTTACTACTAAATTTGGTTTTGGTCTTATGTCGGCTTAGTTGATTTTCTCTTTTTTTGGCCAACTGCAAAACCTGTTGACTGACAATTTCTGCATTTAATGTCATTTTTAGCAGGCGCAAAATACGCAAAAGAAAAAAAGAAGTAAATACACATTTTTGGCCTCGTCTTGCCATACGACTATCAATTTGGGTTAAGAAGATTTTTAAGTTTATTTGCTTTGATGTCTGTCATTTCCTTGATGGGCATTCGTTGCAATTGCACAAATATGTTAATTTATATAAACGGAGTGGGGGGGGCAATGTATATAGAGGAGGAAGACATAAAAATAAGTTGAACGTTAAATTTATTAAAGTATAAATTTATTGCTGACCGACTTAGGCCATAAATTTCAGATGAAAGAACATCATTGATATAAACGGATATCAGCGTTTTTATGTTATTTTCAAATAGTTTCGATAGCAAAATAATAGAAAAATAAATACCAAAATTTTATAACAGACTGTGTTTAAAGTCGATTTGTCTAACCAATTTGTAAATCTTGATACTCTTTCTTTCTCATCTTATCCGCAGCTCATTAATGTACAATTCAGGCAATTTCAGCACGTTTCGGTGTTATCCGAAATGCCAAAGCCGTGCCATATAGCTAATAATATCTCAATTATCTAGACAAGAGGGAACATCGATTGCATTTCTATCGTTTCGTTGTTCGTTCCACAATATTTTCACGATTTCATTAAATTTTAGACACGCAGTTTCCAAAGAAAAATCCCAAGCAGGAAAGCCGGGAAGAGTAGACTAGATACACGTAACTGGTTCAAAATCATTTAGCCACACACAAACACACACACACACCCAGAAACAGACAACTGAACCTGTTTCCCATTGGTAAGCCTATTTTTTTTCTTTTTCTTTTTTTCTTTCCTACGAAAATGTTGCACTACGACACGCAGACCCCAAGACGAAATTAAAACGTAACATGCAATTCTTTATAATTGAAAAGGAGCAAAAGAAGTTGTAGAAGAAGGTGAAGGAGGAGTAGAAACCAAATCCAAAGAAGTCGAATCAATTCGCATTAAATTACTTTCACAATTGGTCAGTTCAGACCAGTTCAGGGTATTAGGCTTTTGTAATACTTGAGATTATCTGGCACGATCTTTTCTTGCTCTTTGAAACTGAAGCCTAACCATTTATGAAAAAGACACGCCCCAGCTCTAGAATGAAATCAAATCATCGAAGTTGGCTCAATTGATGGAATGGAGGCCCTTACCTTCTCTTAACTCTTTTATCTCTCTATACCATTATTATGAAATTCAAATTCGTGACCTTGTTGCGTGTAGCATTTCATTGCCGCATTGGTAGTGATTTTTCTTCTTGTATTTTCTTTTTTTTTTTTATTCAAAATGCATTATATGTGACCTGGCTTAACTGCCGGCATTTGACTGCGTTTACGTCACACGAATAAAGGCCATGAAAAAACATACATGACGACAACAATATAGAGAAAAAAAAAAAGAAAAACTAATAACAAAAACAAATAACAACAACAACTTGCTTTACACACATGCACGTGTTGCTGTCGCTCAAAAATTTTATGCATTTTTTTTACTGGTTTTATTTTTCCATTTTTTTTTTTTTTTACTATTTTCTTTATGAACATGAATACACAGTTTTGTGTGCCTGTCAGGCCCGTTGCACAAGTTCTTTCTATGTGTGTGTGTGTGTGTGTGTGTGTGTGTGGGGATATGCAACGCCTCTTTAAGTACCGCGGAGTGATTTAGTGCAAAATCTACCGTTAGTTTTGCTGATGATAAGCCAAGTCTGAGCTAGATGCAGATGCAGGCGAAGACAGCAAAAGAGAAGCTGCAACGTAGCCACTAAAATGCATAATTAATCGCCAAAGTCGAACAAAAATAACAACCAGAGAAGGTCAAAAAAAAACTGTAACGAAGTATCAAATACCCTTCAACGATTGCAGTTTAAAATGGTAACTTCAAATTAGTTTTTCTTTTTTTATTATAGTTACCATTAAAAAGAGGAGTCTAAAAAGTAATATGTAGATCTGTTGCTCTATAGTCTACTTAAAATAAATGGTACATCCATATGGGTTAGGAGAGGTTAATGGGAGACTCCACATGGATGCAGTGCAAAGTGCACCACTTTAAATAATAAAATAAAATACTTTCATATATAAATTTAATGGTGGCCTATTACGAATGTTTCTTGTGTGGTACTATATATAGTTGCAATTTTTCAGGAATTTTAAAAAGGCGCTTTGGAAAATAATTTTATTAATTTCTTCTTATCGAATTCCCATCATTCTATCGAAAAATTAGTGAACATTAATCCTTAAAATAAACAATAGGAGTTAATAAATGGCATTTAACTCGAAGAATTAAGAAATAAAAAATATTTATGATTTTCTTTCAGTTGCCATTTTCGTTTTAGTTATTTGATAAAAAGAAGAGCCATTTTCTTTACAAAGAAAAGGATTTCAAAAATCGAATAAAATATGTTCATGTTACATTAACTAATAAAAGCGAAAAGAAGTATAATAGCCTTAAAAGTGGAAATTGTTTGTATATTTTTTCTAATTTTTTTCAAACAAGATTACAAACAAAAATTATTCTTGCCAAGACTTTTTGAATTTACCTAAACAAGATTTGCTACTAAAATTTAATGATATTCAATTCAATAAAAATTGTTTCAAACTAATATTATTTTACTTCTAAAAATATAGAAATAATCGTATATATTCCAAAAAAATAAACTTTGAATTAAATATTCAAAAAACAAAACAAAACCAAAATATTTAACTTATTTCCGATTTATAATACTTACTAAAAATTTAGTTAAAGCTTAAAATTACTTCCAATTAATATTTTTTAATAAAGTATTCTGCTTACAAAAACTTATTTAAAATATTGATAAACCCCATTTTAGTTTGGGTATTAAAATGACAAAACCCACATTGACTGACGAAAAGGAAGCGACTCTCTTGTTGCATGTGGCATGGAAACCTGACTCCACTCAGAATTGAGTTGAATTTTTGCAACAGCTTGAGCTGCAATTGCTTCTGATTCGCTACCGTCTGTCTATATGTCTTTTGTCCATCATTAACAGCTTTTGGGTAATTTTATGCAGCAGGAGCAGGAGATCCCCATTATGGTCTCTTCCATTCCCCATCTACCCCTCCCCCTTCCCCTCCCCCACTATATGCTGCACTTGCCACGCTGTCATCAACTGTTGTAGACACGTTTTAGCGATTTTCATGTTGCATGGTTCACTCTAATTTATGCAAAATGTTGTTCTTCTTCTGTAATTCTTCT
Organism: Drosophila emarginata; assembly: GCA_037075365.1. Lineage (NCBI taxonomy): Eukaryota > Metazoa > Arthropoda > Insecta > Diptera > Drosophilidae > Drosophila > Drosophila emarginata. Next base: position 4,210,679 of record JBAMCD010000260.1, on the reverse strand, counting down.
CTCCTATGTTGTTGATGTGGCTTTTTATGTATTTTTTTTCTTGTTTACTCAAAACTTGAATCGTTTTTTGGTTGTTCGTTTTGCCTTCATTAAGGTTTGATGGCCAATTTGAGTGGTTTTTTATTGATTTTGTCTAACAAAATGTAATTAAATCAAAAACGTTTTTGTTAGCTGACGGATGTTGTTCTGCTATTTTATGAGATTTTAATTGATTTTACATAATCGAATATTGAGATTTGAAAGTGAAAACAAAATTTATCAAACAAAATTATAAAAAAATAAATTAATTAATAATACTTTGAACTAGAATGTCAAAATTTAACAAATTAAAAATTGATGCTGTCAGTTCCGCTGCATTGTACTCATTCTCAGACAATTAATTGCTTTAAGATCTTTGATATGGATATATGTATATATATTATAACTATATGTTGGTATCCATAGAACATTTCTCCCACAGTTCTTTAAGACATAAATTAAATATCTTCTATCTCTCTAATTTGATGCGCTTTAAGTTATGATGTGAATGATGATGATGATGGCGATGAACGATAAAATGTAATTGCTTTGCCCCTCTCATCAAATTAAGGCACATCAAACAGAAAACAGAAAATGAAAAAGAAAAAAAAAATACAATAAGTTGATTAAATTAAAGTGCGTCGAAAAAATATATATATATATATATCTACCCAAAAAAAAAAAGAAGAATTACTCAAAATAATTGACACAGTGAAGAATATTTTCGTAGAAATCGGAAAAGAACAAAACAGAATAAGAAATGACTACAATAACAAGAACAAGAAAAATACATTTAAAAATTTATTGTCTCTAAGCCACATTCGTATGACAAAAACGAATGGAAGAACTAAATCGTCGAAGCATGAAACGCGACCAGAGTTCCAAAAAGATGAGAAAAAAAAAACAACTCTAATATACTGATGGATGTGTCTGGTGTTGGTCTGGACAACAACAGGTGGGTAGACCAAAAAAAAAAATAAAATAAACCTGTTGGAACGTGGGAAATACTTACAACAAACAACAACAACAACAGTAAAAACAACAACCCCTAAAACCAAAAAAGCAATTACCCTCTGTTAAAAAAAAGCAATTTTAACGTAAAACTAAACAATCCCTCGTGTATAAACTTAGAGGAACTGAGAACAAGGGCTCGAGGGCGTATTGTGGTTATTTTTTGTTTCTGGTTTTTTTTTTTTTTTTGCACTTGCCCCCAAAGGCAGTTGACCATAAAACGCATTGCATTCAACGGTGGTTAGTCGACTATGACCGGGATGCGCTTCAGCCAAGCGATGCGGATTCCTAACTGCAACGGAAGTCACTTTGGCCTGGCCTATAATACTTACTAACCAAATGTATATACATATATATATTATATATGTAGCAACCACTCAAATCAAGAGACAACTTTCTGTTCAATACTTTTTCTCACACAAACACACACACGCATGCATTGGGGGCATTTCGAATTTTCAATTGGAATGCCATTGAGGCGTAAAAGGATTATCTTTTGCATGTGGACATGTCTTTTGATCAGCCGCCAAGACTTCCTCCAATTTAACAATTTCTAAACTGAAACTCTAACAGTAACTGGCAATGGCAATGTCAAAATCATGTAGGTCCCCAAACAAACATGACAACTGACAAAAACAACAAGCAACTGGCAGACAGATAGACAAACAAACATCAGTTTCAGCATCAGAATTTGCATCAGCTGGCTGCAACAACATTTCAATTAACAAAGGAAGACTGAGACTGAGAGAGAGAGAGAGAGGAGATGAAGTAGGAGTAAGAGAAGTAGAAGAAGTAGGAACTCGGAGACGTGCTCTAATCGCCGCCTGTCAAAATAAAGTTGTGTGGCATCAACCAGAAACCAGGAACCTTCTTTTAGTCTGCACTGCAATAAATATTCAACAAAAAGAAAAAAAATAAAAACGAAAAATTTCTAGTTAATTGTAAAAATCTTTACATATTTTTATGTATTACAGTCACCTATTGACATGACTTTTGTTAAGTATTTAAATTTTAAAATAGAAAAAGAGAGAAAATAAAAAATAGTCTAAAGTAAAAATTTTTAGTTGCCATTAAAAATTTATAGTTTAACTTTTGACTTTCAGTTATTAAAACGATTAAACTAAATGGTTAAATGCTTAAAATGAATGAAAATTTAACAAACATTTTTTCTTTTCTTTTTTTTTTTTTTTTTTGCAGTGTAGGGCCAAAACAAAGTTACTTTGGCTCTAGCTGCATTTCATGTGTATCTGCTAAAATGCGCAATTAAGTCATCAAATGTTTGGCATGAGTGTCCAAGCGTCTTGATTTTACCCCCCGCCCGCCCCATTCCATGGTTACCAATGGCGATGGCATTGCCAATGCCTTCGCATTCGCATTAGACTAATGCACATTTGGGTGCAACCAGGAAGCAAGTCTCACTTGACTGCGACTTTGCTAGTTTTTCTTTTTTTTCCATAGCTGGTTTCTTCTCACTTGAGAGGGAAAATGTTAGAACTTGATGCAACTTTTACTATTTACTTCTATATACTACTACTCCTCTATGCAGTTCTGTTGGGGAGCTGCTAATGAAGCCTGAATGCTTGCTTGCGAACAGGATCTTGTTAGCCAATGATGATGATGATGATGATGATGCGGCCTGAAACAACTGAGAAAGTTGCCGTTAGATACTGGCAATGTTGCACATTTCTTAGAGCATTTCCTCGCCCAGTTTTTTTTTTTTTTTATTTTTTTATTTTTGTTCCCCGTAAATGGTTTCTATATGATGATTTGGCTTCAATTTATCATCAAGTGTTTGGGGCAAGCTCATTAAGGCTGCCAAGTCGCGTAGGTGTCGGACTCTAACTTTGGATTTGGATTTGGATTGGGATTAAGATGCTGACCCATGCTGCTCACGTTTAGCTTTATGTCGGTGCCACTGACTTGGTCTATCTAGTTAAAATCTCTTACTGGTTACACATGTTTCCTCAACTTAATTGTGAAAAGGCATTTGGACATGAATAACAAATGCACTTTTTTTCTTTTTTTTTTTTGGCTTTCTATACTAAAGCCACAAGTGGCAAAAATATTTCAAGAAAATCACGATTTTTAACTTGAAATGTGTCGGCTCAAAAAGCAATTTTTGTGTGTGCGGGCGAACAGCAGCAACTTTAGACACTTTCACAAATTTTTGGCCAAGTCCAAAGAGAAACAAATTTGTTTGAATTTCACAAGGAATTAGACTGATGGATTGATGGTAATTTTTGGTCCAAGCAATGACAAATCAACTTTTTTTTTTTTTTTTTGGGAGTGTGTAGGCTGTTTTTTAAAAGGTTTCTTTCTCATTGTTGATTTATGTATACCCTAATCCAAGGGTATATACATTTTTGTTTAGGTGTTTATAAAGCATGTAGAGAAATACATTCTCTTAATAAAAATAAGAAAAAGGTTGACTAATACATTCTCTTGATCAGCATCAATACGGAAATGAATTTAACTTCATTTTATTATAATTTAAAAGCCAACTCAGGCAAGTTTAACATGAAATTTTAGTGTAAAATCGATTTGAAGTAGTAAATGCAGAAACTTAAAAACTTAAACTAGTTAAATGTATCTGCAATTTACTTCTAAGCAGTTTACTTTTTAAATTTTTGATTCTTTTTCTTATACAGAGTATCTCTTTTTATACCTTTTAATATTTTTGTTTTGGGTATTTTTCTGCAATTATATTTTGACCATTAATGTTTCGACCCTCGGGCAAACGTAATACTTGAGTTTGGTTACCTTTTTAACCACCTACATTTAATTTCCATTGTAATATTAAACGATGGCCATTAAATTAATTAATTTTTTTTTGGCCATTCTATTTTTTCGCCATTTTCAATTAAACATAAATTACACAACAGCAACAACAACCACAACTGGTTAGCCATCACTTAACACACACGTTCTAAACCAGCTACGACCTTTTTTATATTTTTTTGTTCTTTTTTGCGGTAGATTGGTAGATCTCCTTGCTGACTTTTGCCCACTAAATTGCTTGTATATGTCTGGCAAATTGGTGTTGGCGTTGGAGACCAGCAACAAAGTAACCGAAAGCAAAAAAAAATATAAATAAAAAGAAAACAAGAAAAATAATAATAATAATAATAATACAACAACAGCATAAACAACGAAGGGGAACAGGAAACATAATAAGCCATAAGCCACACCAGAAACGCCCTTCAATTTGTTGTTTTGACTCTTTCCCTCACTTTTGCCAATCTCCATTTGACGCTAATTTCATTTGCGGTTTTCGATTTTGTTTCCAAAAATTCAATTTTCTCCCCCAACAAAATCAATCAACTTGTTTCAATTTTTTGTTTATTTAATATTGTTTTACGGTCACCCGATTGGGTGTTAAATCAATAAAACAACAAATCAAAAATCAAAAATAAAAATAAAAAACCAAAAACATAAAAGAGAAAAGACAATGACAATCAAATCAGTTGAGAACAAAGAATTTTGACAGGCAACTTTAAAATCGTTTTTAGTTGCTTAATTGGTAAAAACCTGAGGGCCATAAGGTATATATTTTTTATAGCAAATTGACTGATTAGTCTATAAGACAAGATTTTATATGATCAAACAATGGCACATTTGTTTTTATGCTCTTTTAGAAAAATATTATTGAAAATACATATTTAAAATTAGATTTTATCTCAACTCAACTATCTAGTAATAAATAAATTGTTTTGTAGAATACAACCCGTAATAAAACTGGCGATTATGACTTTGATCATTTATTGTTATTGTAACTTAATAGTGTAGAAAGTATATAATAATTGGTTATTTTTTATTATTATTTTTATTGATTGGTTAAATGAAAAAATGAATTTTTATTTTAGAAATGTTAATCACTCGTTTTTAAATTCTCACTCACTCACTCACTTTAAATGCACTCAAATAATTTCGAAAGTCCAAAAGAATAATTCAAATTTTTGCCTTAACGAGGATTTTTTAATTGAGCAATAGATAAACATAAATATATTTGCTATATCAGATCCTTTGTATAACAAAAGCATTCAAGCACTTGTCTCTATCTACTCAGAGTTATTTTGAAATTTAAGTACTCATTTGGATTTATGTATATAATTTTTATGTGTATGATATTTATGGTCGAAATTTGGGAAAACCCGTTGAGAATTGAAGAAGTTTTTTATGGCATGTAGAGTAATTGAAAACAAGAAATCGTAACAAGAAAAATTCTAATTTTCTTTTTTGGCAGACACTTGGAGAGATTAGTCAAAACGCCTATTTCTGGTTAGGATTAAAAGTGTACTGCGTATGGTGAAGGCGTGGCATGATATGTCAGCAAAACAGTTAAACTCTGATGAAATGCTCTACCCCCCGTATAGCTTACCCTGTTCCTGTATAGCTATTGCCAATTTCAATTAAAATGCCATAAATCATGGAAGAGGCATACATCGAATGCAATTAAAATCAAATGTGTAGATCCCCCCCCCCAACTCATTTCATTCTACTTAACCTTCCTCCTGGACACTGTGTGTGTTTTTAAATCAAAGCAAATCGTAAAACGATAAGCCCCAATGCCGACAGACCACCCAGTCTTCTCTCTCTCTATATATATATATATATTTATACTTATATACAAACATACTCCTCTGTATTTTTTTTTCTTTTTGCCATTTGCCAACTTCAATTAACTCAGAGAGAGAGAGAGAGAGAGAGAGAGAGACAAAAAGAGAGCCGCCTCTGGACCAAAAGATATAGCCAACTTCTACCGCACTATGTCTGTCGCCATTCAGGGGACTTATTTATTTAGTACTTATATTTTATTGTGGACGGCTACCAACCTGGCCAACGAATTCCTATGCAAAGTAATCTTCAGCTTGCTTTTGTTGTTCTTGAATGAAGAAGAGAGGGAGGGACAGTGTGGACGCTTAATTACACTTTAAGTAGCCACAGTCAATATTGATTTAAGTTGGAAATTTAATAGCCCAGTCTAATGAGTCGATGGAAGGTCGATGGGTAGGGTCTTGGGAATGCTAGAGCGCCTCCTTTTGGTTTGCTTTCTGTATCTTGAATTTCCAGCAACTTTGTTTCTGCGTTAAATTTATGCACGCAATTTTCAATCAGTAAATCAGCATTTTTATGGTTATTAGGTTAAAAAATCTAATTAACAGCTTGCCAAGATTTATGAAAATAACTCACAATACCATAGGGTGGTAAGGGAAATGTATCTGCGTTTAAAATAATGCAAATGAAGTTATCAAAAAATCAGTAAACAACAAAAGAATACAACACAAAAATACTATGGATAAATTTAAAATGAAATTTTTATACCCTTTTCGATCAAATATTTCTTCTTTCAAACCAGAAATTTCAGGGAATTATGGAATATGATTTGATACTTAGAATAAAAATAAAAATTTTTCTATTTTGAATTTGTTGGTTTATTTGTGCTTTGGAATTAAAAAATATTTCTTTAAAAGTTATAAAATGGTAAACAATTTCGAGCTGTAATAAACCCCTTTTTAAGACTTGTTCAATTTTTAAGAGTTAAAGTATTTAATGGTCTTTTTAAAGCAAGTTGATAAATAAAGCGTGTAACTACTTTTTAGGCCTTAACTTTCTTAAGTAGTTAATCCGAAATTTCTTAGACAGTTCTTGACCACTTACTATAATAACAATAAAAAATTGCTCCTGTTAATTTCAAACATATGGCATAAACAATATGAAGCACCTTTCTTTTGAAAGGGTACAAAAGACATATCTTATATCTTATCGATGCCATGGCACCCAGTCACTCATTCATGTGCAAAAAAAAAAAGAAAAAAAAGAGTAGAAGTCAATTTTTAAATATGCAATGTTATTAACAACGACATATGGAATTTATGGGAATACAAAATGACAGGAGGTTGCAGAAGAGGAGGAGACTGAAGTCGGTTCGAAAGTTTTCAACTTTATTTAAGTCTTAAAAGAGGACAACCTTTTTCCATCGGTTGTTTTTATTTTTATGTGTTCTCTTTTTTTTTTTGACTGGCTGCTGTTGGCACTTAGTTGCCGGCAATTCATTTGCCTGTTAACAAAAAAAAAGAAAAAAAATAAAAAAGGGAGCAAAGGTAAGGAGTCTGAGCCAGACAAACTGCAGAAGGAGCCACGTGCTGTTGGCCAAGTTGATAAATAAGTTTTGTTGTCAGTTTGGCAAATAGCCAAGCATTAATAACACCTTTTTAAGTCTGATGCTGAGTTGCTTCTGAATGGCGAATTAAGTTGTATGAACTTTGTTTTTCCTTTCTTTTTGTTTTGCAAATTTTTGCATAAATTATTTAATTAAGCAAAGTCGCAGAAAATGTATCTGCATATTAGTCATATTTTTATTTCTGTATTTCTCTTTTTATATATGTATATATATAAATATATCTTTTAATTTAGTTTTGATAAGAATTTTGGCTTTCCAACTAAAAAATCTGGGCCATTAAAACTGGATCATTAAAATTTTATTTTTACCCACAACTTTAATGGCCTAGAATAGGGAACGGTCTTGTGGTTTATCAATATATTTAAGGCGCAACAAATGCATTTTGAAACCATTTTGGTTACCTCCATTTACATAGATTAAATTCCACTTACTTTTTAACCCCTTCCAGTTGAAGCGGCATTTTTGTTGTTGCTGCTTTCTTGTCCGTCTGCTGCCCATCAATTCTGGCCAATTGTTCTTCAATATCGCTTAACTGTATATCGTCAGCAATGGCCATATTAAAATAGCAAAATCTATCCCTTCTATCCTCTTGCATCAATTGTTCGGTATCCTTATTGTTTAGCCAAACAGCATTACGATTCCGACACATATTCAAATTACGCAAATCGGTGAAGGGTAACGGAGCAGCAACTGTCAGAGATTTGTGCTGCTGCTGCTGCTGCTCTTGGATCTTAGCCACTTGTGCTGGGGTTAGGCTACCCGTTAGCATGGCCACTTCAACATCATCATCGGTCTCTCCGCTACATGAGATCCCAGATGAATGGAACTGCTCATCATTGCTGGGATTCACTTTCGTTTGCTGCATTTGGGAGTGTGTTAGAGCCAAAGCCAAGGTCGGAGCTGGACTGGCATTTGGCAATTCCAAGGCAATGTCATAAGGTGCTAGGGTCAATTTTGGTTTCGGTTTGGTTTTGGTCTTTACCGCTGATTTGACTAGACATTTGGTTGGCTTTGAACAAGTCTTTTTAACACTTAACTTGGTAACCGTAGAGAGACGCGCTTGATTATTGCTTAGATGCGGTGATTTCGCTGGCACTGGCGCCAATTGCTGTTCAATAGGTTTCTCTACCCTTTCTCTCTCAACTGAGGCTGTACGACGACGACTACGCCTAATGCTAGGCATATTTCTAGGGAAAAGTTTCCCCAGATCTGTTTGTGAACTTTTCGATACGCTATCGCAGGTATTTTGGCTAAGAGTTATACTGCTGCTGCCCGAACTACTACCACTTGTTGTATTGGCCAAGACCGAGGTTGAACATTCACTTGACATTATTATTTCGCGATAGTTTTTCGATTGATCCGTTTGTTGTGGCGGCAAACAGATCTTTTTCCACCAACGTTTCTTTGTTAACTTGGGCAACATGTTGCACGCGAATGCCTTTTTAAACAAAAAATAAATCAATCAATTGACACATTAATAAACAAGTGCACAATAAGTTGGACAAACACCTTAAATTGCCAACTAACTGGTCAAGCAATAAACGGCCAATCATCCGTTTGTTCTAATTACGTGAACAGAAATCAATCAACCATCGATCGAAACCAATTTGTAATTGTTTGGCTATAACGGACCGTCGTACCATTCGCTTTGAGGCTAACTAAACAACTGAAGTGCTGCACTATCTTTGGCAAACGTCGGTAGAAAGTTGGCTGATGGCCAAAAACTGGCCAGATTGGTGCAGGTCAAACTCAACACAGCCAGCCAGCCACCACGATCGGGCTAACAACTAAACCACAAGCTCACCATGGCTCTCATTTGCTCGCTCTCTCTTAACCACTCTCTCAACGTTTAGGCCAGCTTTGCTCTTCTGACAGGTGTCTGAGTGAATTAGTTTGTGACTGAGCCAACAAATGAGTGATTGTTGAGTGAAATTCTTAGCCGCATTTATTTCAAGTTACTGGCTGCAGCTACTGGTCGGTTTTCGGCTTCTTGATTGGTTGCTTTAGGCCATTTGACACATTTCAGCCTGGTAAGTGATTGACCCATTTCAATTCAATGGACAGCTAACAGGCTAAGGTAACAGAGAGTAACCAAAACAGGAAGTCAAATAACGACTGGGCGTTTGATTGTTCAACACATTAGCAACAACTTAAGTAATAATTATGTTGAGGTCGTTAATGCTACCGTAAAAAAAGGCGCCTATTTTAAATTTGCCTCAAGGCTGAATACAAAAGATATTTAGCATCAAATTTAAAGGAAACTTTAGTATTTTAAACTGTAAAACTTTCCTTTTCTTAACTATGTAGAGAATATCAGAGTTCCAATTAGAATTTCTTAGTAATTTCTTTTGCACATTATTAACAGTATATCGTTTACTTAATAAATATTAAACAAAATGTAAAATTTAATTGTAGACATAAAATGCAATTCATTTATTTGCTGACAAATTGTCCACCATTTTTCCAACATTTCTTATATCAAATCAGAAATTTGTCGTCTATAAATAAATAGAAATCTTTACCAACTAATTTAACTTGAAATTCTCGTTTCCCTCTTACCCATTAATAAGTGTAGAAACATTTTGAAAGAAAATTACTTCAGAGAAACTTACTTTTCAGAACTTTTCCATGCGCTTTGCCATTGCGTTGCTTCAGCCAAAGTTCAGTGTTTGTCCAACTGTAATAAGAGCAAATAAATTAGTGTTAAATATTTATTCTATATATACTGATATATATCCATATACATACAGTGTGAGAAAGAGAATCATAGAGAAAATTACCCAAAAAATGTGCAACTAATTGAGGAAAAGCAAATGAACAAAATTGTTAGGGAAAGTATTTTAATTACCAGCAGGGCGAATGTCAGTCAGCGACAAAAGGAAATGGATAGGAAAAAAGTGCGTCAAAACTTTATTTGACAGTTGAAACAATATAAAACTGTACAATTCATGAAACAATTTTTTGATTAAACTTGCGACACGCAGCAGACGAAGGATACTTGGCACTTGCCAGTTGGTGGAAAATGTCTGCAAATGTAGTTGGCACTTGGCAGATGGCAGTTGGAAACGTGTCCCCGGTGACAATTGCCAGTTTTGGACACCAAACACCACCAACAACAGGTAAAAGTCACAAACAAAAAAAAAAAAAAAGAAAAGTAACTGAAACTGAAATTCTAGTAAAACATCTACCATAATGTGTACACCAACCATCCGGGCATCTTTCCCTGCTGCGTCATCATTGCAAAAGGTCGTAAAAGTTGAGATTTCAACGAGCATTGTACACGTGTTGGTTTTTGTTGGCGGATGCTGCCAGGGAGCTCACTTTGCAGCAGCTGCCACCAATGCGCTAGAGCCAACTACGCGACGCCATAAAGCACTAAAAAGTATTAAAACAATTTACACTTTGTAAAAAAAACAACAACAACAACAACAAAAACAACATGAACAAGTATACAAAAAACTGTTGTGTGGCTTGTAGCCAGCACGTGTCGTTGTGCAAAAAGGGGGCCGGGAAAGGCCGGAAGGACTTCAATTCTCCTGCCTCACAACTCTCACTTGTTATTAACTTTTTGCCATCATGCAACATGGCGCCCTGTCATAATCATAACTGTATCTCAGCGGGACAAAAACAAAAAAAAAATAAGAAAGGAAGAAAAAATACAATATCTATAGAATAAAATCAAGACTGCCGTTGACAATCGCGTTATCATAATTCTCGACATTTTTTTTTTTTTATTTTTATCAAGCTAAATTCAAATAGCATTTCTCTTGCTTATTTGCATAAACAACGTGAAAGTCGTAAAGTGAAAAATTGCAAAAAATATATATATATAAATAAATATATAGAATAATAGCTCGAACAATAAAGGGAAAAGAGAAAGGTTGCGGAGAGAGGTGTACTCGAATGGGGCGGATAAGTGTGTAGAAGCTGCAAAAAGAAATGGCTGCAATTGTTCCCACTTCGAAGTGAACGCACAATGGTGAAAATTCTACAAATTATTAAGAAAAAGCTTGCGAAATTTGCATAAAATGATTAAAAGGAAATTTCAAATTTAAATCTTAAACGAAAATATTGAATAGGGTAATCTAATAACCAAAAAGATTTGCTACTATTATTTTTTTCGTTATTCAATACTTTCGTTTACGATTTAAGCTATTTTTATAAATTTGTACAGGCTAAAGAAAGTTAAAATAATTATATTAATTTGAGTCACATTAATCGCTATAATGTTTAAGTATGTATTGCAGTAATTAGGTTAATCTAAGAGACTTTAGTAAATCGATATTTTATTTAGTATAACGAATGAAAATTGAAAACGATATATTTTTATATTCTATGTTTGATTTTATATTCATATTTCTAAATTTCTTTAAAAAACGGTGCTTTGCTTCTAAAAATTGCACATTTTAATATAATCTATGCTTAATCTCAAATTTAAATTCTTAAATAACAGATTTATATTGTAAAGACTTCAATATTTATATTCTATTTAACAACTTTTAAGATCTCTTTTAGCGAATAATATAATATTTTATTCAAGAATTTGGCATGGAATCTAATATTTCAGGAGAAGCATTTTTAATAAAATTAATTCTAAATGATTGTGGTTTTTCTTACTACATCTTATTATATGTAGTTATTAAAAAACTGCATTGATTATCGATTGACAATATGTAGACTGTTAACTAACAGCGGTGTTAAATGCTAAACAGTATTCTGTAATAGCTTACAATGTAACAGGACGTTTGAAGACTGTTAAATTAACATCTATTAAACTTTTAACTATGCAGCTCTATTATTTATTTATTTATTAAAATTTATAATTGATTAATCAAATACATTTTGATACCACTGTGCAGCTAAACATGCCACATAACACAGTGGCAACAACACGAAGTAATCTCCACAGAATGCGTACCACTTGCCACAGTAAATCCCCGACCCAAACCCAGTTTCAATCTCAATCCCAATTTCAGTCTCATATTCCATGGCAGCAACTTCCTCTTAAGACAATAAGCACAGAGCATAAATTCTAGACTTGTTGAGGAGACGCTAAAAGGAGGAGCAGAGAAATCAGCAGGAGACACCAACGCTAGCAGCTAGCAGCGTAGGCGGCAAATGTTGCCCTAATGATGATGCCGCTCTTGTTGTTGCTATTGCTGGTGGGAACAGTGGCAAAATGGTCTGAAGTGCTGCCAATGGCAAACGGAATGAAATGAAATTGGAGTTGGAGAATAAAGAGGAAAAAAAGCTTCGTAATATTTATGAAAAATATTTTTGTATGAAATGTGCTGCTGGAAAGGAATGACAAAACAACCAGGCGCAATGATTACGTTGATTTGCAAAATGGCGTTGATGACAGTCGTCGCCAGTTGTGTGTATATGTGTGTGTTTGTGTGTGTGCGTTAACTGAAGAGAGAAAAAGGTGAGGATGGAGGGTAAAGAAGAGTACATGGGTCTACTGATTTTTAATTAAAAAAAAACGCAAAGCAGAAGCAAAAGTAAAAAAAAAGAGGCAAAAGGAGGGGGAAAAAAACAACTCAAAGTGCGCGTCGCAGGGTTTCCTTTTGTTAATCGACTTGATTGTAAATATTTTCTTGTCTCATCCCCCGCCATCTCTCTTCTATTGTGTTTGTTTGTCATGGTGGCGACTGTTGCTGCGCTTCTAACGGCATATTTTCTCTCCTTGTCCCCTTACCAGTGTCTCCACCTGTCGCCTGCCTTTTGCCTCCCATTTTGGTTACTTTTTTGCTTTGCCTTGCCTTGCCTCATCTCTCCTCACCCTCTTGACAAGTGTGTCGCAACATTTGCCTTTGTTATTTATGGCATTGTTGCTGTTGGCTGTTGCCACGTGATGTGATATTTGCCCCCATCAGTTGATGCGGTGCGTTGTGCGTTCTTTTTCACGCCCCAAGCAACAAAAAAGAAGAAAAAAAACTAGTTAAAGCCATTGCAGATCAGCAGATGCTTGCAACTTACAGATGGTGGCAACTCTGACCCTAATAAGGCGTTTATAATATCTCTTGTTAAGCAAGGGTTATTACATAATTAATACTTATAAATCTAATTCAATTAAATTTTTTATAGAATTCATCAAAGTTTTTTATATTTGCTATATTTCTATATTTTTTTTCAATTGAAAGATCTTCACAGAAAACGTTCTTTTTGTTCACTTCAGTTAAGGTCCGCACCGCTAAAAAAAAAATAAAATAATAAATAACATTTCTAATTTTATCTTTTCTGGGCTAAATCTCTTCCATTTCAACAATTTTGCGAGCTTAGCCGGCCAAATAATTACATTTCAAAATAATTATCTGATACTAAAATTAGATTCAACAGAAAATAAAAACTTTTTTACTATTAGTGAAAAAATATCAGTCAACTGTTCAAGTCGATATAATGCAGCGCTTTCGATTCTGTATTATACTACTAACATTTGTAGTATACCAAAAAGATCTAATCCAAGCCTTGATCGTGAGTGTATCTGCTATCGAATGTCGGAGTTCTAATGAGTCATTTGTTATCTTTAAACTCTGTCAACTGAAGCCAATTAGTCGTGGGGTAAAGGAGATATCGGTAATTGCTAAATTGCTTGATACACCAATAGATAATGCCTCAGTAAGTATGAGTTAAATAGAAATTTCGTTCTAAAAATATTATATAAAAATATTATTTAAATTTCTAATAATAAGGTCCGTCTTGAGTTTAAGCGACGAGGATATTTTACTAAACCTATTTACTCATATAAGGTAGATGCTTGTGCCTTTTTTCGCAATAAAAAGCGAAATCCGTTGGCTAATGCTTTTTTCAATTTCCTCAAATTTGGCACCAACTCGAATATGAATCACACTTGCCCTTACGATGTAAGTTAATACAAAAAATCAATACAAATTGAAAGCTAATTAATATTATTTCTAGCACGATTTAATTATGGACCGTTTTCGCATAGATCGGGATTTAATATTTCAATTGCCAATTGAGAAAGGTGACTATGTCATTATATCATATTGGTATGCATATAATGTACTCCGTGGCACATTCTCTGCCAATATAGAATTTCATGATTGAATATATTCTTTATGTATGTATCAATGAAATAATAAATATACTTAGCTACTGGCAATAAATCTAACACTTAATGACTGATATTACATTTTTCAAAGTTCCAACTTTTTGTGTTATCACAAAAATTAAATCTTGAAGATATTTTTATCGTCGCCACTGAAGCAAATACTAATCATAATATCATTATATATGAATTAAAAATAAATTAACTTGTTATAATTATTCGATCTTTATACATTTACTCTATAAAATTCAGTTAAACAAATCAGTTGGCGATATGTTATATCCAAGACTAGCATTGGTACTTTTGCTTCGATATCAAATTTATTTAAGCCAGGCCATTATGTTAAGGCCAACTAGAATGGAATGTGAAAGTAATGATTTAGCTTTTAACACTTTCTCACGTTGCGAACTAAAGCCAATAAGTCGAGATGTTCAGAAGATTCACATAGAAATTAAATTGAGACAGAAACCAATGACTAATTTAACTGTAAGTAATTTAAAACAAAATAATTATTTACTGACATATTTCTTTTTTTGAAATTAGTTAAGCTACGAAATAAGGGGACCCAATCACTCTTATAGCCCATTATATTCGAATGATTTAGATGTTTGTAGATTCTGGGAAAACAAGAGACGGTATCGCTTGGCTAACATCATCTATGAATTTCTTAATTTCGGCAAATATTCAAATTTAAATCATACCTGTCCCATTGATGTAAATGAAAAACCAATTTCATTTTATAGAATATATTATAATTTTGTTTTTTTTATATAAGCATGATGTGATTGTGAATGGCATACGATTTGATAGAAATACTAGACTTATTCTGCCCATCGATAAAGGAAACTATACCCTCTGCTTCTATTGGAAATCTAACAATATTCAGCGTTCCACAATTAAAGTATACATTCAGGTGATAGAATAGAGATTTTTTATGGATTACCTTTCAACATTCTGATAAAGTGCAATTCATAACAAAAAATAAAATACAATTTTGATTCTGTAACTTTTTTGTAATCAACTAAATTTTGTGGACTCCTACAGATTGGGATTATTATTAGGTTAAGAAATCCAAATATATTTTTACCATGTATCCATTTAGATACAAACACTAACAAGTAAATTTTTTTGGCATTGTCTTTGTGTTTAAGACGTTTAAGATGTTTGAGTATTAAGACGAGAATTTATCCTTTGCCAACTTTCCACATTGTGAATTGAAGCCTGAGAGTCGTGGAGTTAACAACTTAATGAGGGATATATATTTTCCAATCAAGCAAATCCTAATTATAATATCGTTAGAAAAAGAAAGCAAATATTATATCTAGTCATAATTACTCAATCATTATACAATCAGTCCAAAAGTTTCGGTTGAACAAATCAGTTGGCGAAATGTATTATCCACGACTTGTGTTATTCATAAGTTTACTTCGATATCAAATTTATTTAAGCCAGGCCGTTATGGTAAGGTTAAGTAAGCTAGAATGTGAAAGTAATGATGTATCCTTTAACACTTTTACACGCTGCGAACTAAATCGTATAAGTCGAGATGTTCAAGAGTTGCATATAAAACTTAAATTGATACAAAAACCAATCCAAACTTTAAAAGTAAGTAATTTGTCTAAAACAAAAGAAGGATTTATTGATATTTGTTATTATTTTGTTATAGCTTCGATATGAAATCAGAGGACGTAGTTTCTCCTATAGCCCATTATATTCGAGTGATATAGATGTCTGTGACTTTTTGCGAAATAAGCGACGGTATCGTTTGGCCAACATTACTTATAACTTTTTTAATTTTGGCAAATATTCAAATTTGAATCATACCTGTCCCATTGATGTAAGTGCACGTTAAAATTTGTATTTAAATTTTAACTATATTAATATTCTTTTAGCATGATATAATTATGAGTGGCTCACGGTTTGATAGAAATACTACACTTTTTCTGCCGATTGATAAAGGAAACTATACCCTCTGCTCCTATTGGAAGAGTAACAATGTACTACGGGCTACGGTCAATGTGAATCTTCAAATGGGAGATTAGCGCTTACCGTAGATTTTTAAAAAAAAATTGCGTAATTTTGATTCAACCAAATGTACTTTTTTTACTGTGATTAAATTTTGACTCTCGGCCTTAATAACACATAAATATAATGGTGTATTTGTAGAATAATTCTAGTGATCAGTCAACCATGTAAAAATGTTCAATTAATTTTATATTCAAAATCGATTAGTTGAAAAATAATCATTTTACATATCATGGATGTGGCAAAGGGTTAAAAATAGGATGAAATTATCAATAATTTTATTATGATTAACGAACTCAATTATATTATATCAGAGTCTTCCTCCCCTAAAGTATACCTCGATTACGTTCATGTGGTCATTAAGTTAAATTTTATTTGATTTCGTGAAAGAACAAATCGCCGTTTCAGTGTTAAATAAATTTCAGTTAAGACTGGTCTTATTTAAAATGTATCTCTCTGGCGTTATTTTACTGTATTTGGGTTTATTTCTATATATACGGACATGTTCCACGGGCATTGTTGCAACTAGCATTGAGTGTAAAAGCAAGGATTTATCCTTTCTCAACTTTGCACGCTGTGAACTGAAGCCTGTAAATCGTGGGGTAAAAGAGATAACAATTTTTGCTAAATTGCTTCAGAAACCAGTGACTAATATTACAGTAAGTTGACTTTAAAAAGTATATATATATATCGTCATAATTATTTACAAAAATTTCGTATATTATATTTTTACATAGATGCGCGCTGAGATCAGGCGACGACCTTATTCAAACAGGCCTCTCTACAGTGTTGAATTTGATATTTGCGCCTTTTTTCGTAATAAGCGACATAATGTTTTGGCCAGTGTTTATTTTCAATATCTTAAAATCAATTCCTATTCAAATATAAATCACTCTTGTCCCTTCAATGTAAGTAATTAAAAATTTCGAAGTATGTACTTACTAAATCATTTTGTTGCAGCATGATATAACATTAAATCGTTTGCCTATTGATCAGAATTTGAAGTATTTGCCAATTGATGATGATACCGAATATGCCTTTTATAATGAGTGGTTTGTTTACAATATAAGTCGTGCCACAATCAGGGTTAATTACCATTTGGAAGGATAGATCCAAAATAGAATACTTATATCTTTGTCTAATCAAAATTTTAGATTAAATATTTTATTCAATGAATTAACTAAACTTTGCTCAATTTGAATACCAAACAATTTGATTTATCTGGAACTATTAAAGGCTATATCCACCAACGTATTGGTTTTATTTTAAGAAATATTTTGAAGCAAATAAAGACTACAAATAAAATGAATGAAAGCAATTGACAATAATTATTTTAAATTTTATTATTTACTTTAGTTAATTTTAAATACTAAAACAAAGCTGTAAAAATGGTATAATATACCCATTTCAATTTAAAACTTTCCGCTATTAAAATATAAGGTTGAAATCATTATTTTTGCTACCTATTGAGTTCAATCAGTAATCAATTATATTTAATGCCTGATCTCTATAATTAACAGATTTGTGTTCAATGGAAATTTTTTAAAATGTTTATTGGTCCGACAACCAAATAAATTTAATCCCACGTTGAATACAAATAGTATATCAGCCAACGAACAACAATTTTAAGTTTAAAATCGGTTCAAAATGAAACACTATTTACTTTTTTCATTACTTCTTAGTCTATGGCCAACAATTTCAAGCCTAGCTATAAGTATAAATTCGGTTTTCTGTGAAAATTATGATAAATCCTTTGTCATTTTTACACGTTGTGAGTTGAAACCAATTAGCAGTGGAGTCAAAGAGCTTTTTGTTACAGCCAAATTGCTACAGTTGCCGGTGACGAATGCTAAAGTTAGTTGTTTGATTTAATTATTAACTTTTATATACGAGATATACATATGTATATATTTTTTATTTTCAGATTAAATTGGAAATAAAGCGACCTAGCTTCTTTTCAGGATCTTTGTTCTCTAGCGAAGTTGATGGCTGCGATTTTCTAAAAAGTAAAAGACGGAATTATTTTGTCAATGCCATATATGATGCATTTCAATTTAGCAAGTATACGAATGTTAATCACACATGTCCTTATGATGTAAGTTTAAAATAATATTGATATTATTCTAAAATAATAATTGTTTTATTTTCAGCATGATATTATTTTGAAAGGCTTCCCCATCGATGCAAATTTTCGATTTCTTTTGCCTCTTGGAACGGGCGATTATGTGCTACAAACCGATTGGTCAGTCTCAAAAAAATTAAGAGGTACTACCAAAATATATTTTACGGCTCAGGATTAACAGAGATGCTTCAATCTAGCGAAATTTTAGCCTGATTTGAAAGATTTCGATTTGTCCTCAATCTTTTGAGTGTATGTTGACAGCTATTAAAGTAACGATTATATTCCCCCATCATTCCATTTCATATTGTTTGCTCATTTGTCAGTCACATGTAATTTGTGATGAAAGTGAAAGGCAGCAAAAAGCAGCAAAAATGCCAAAAGCACGCATCGAACTGGACAAACATGGCATGTGTGGACATAATTAAATGGCCAATGCCGATGCCACTTCAAACCCCACAAACACCCCCAACCCTGAACTCCAACTCAAACCCAATATGGTGACTGGTTCAATAAGCAGTCAACCAACCAACCAGCCAACCAACCAACACCCTCAATTAACAGACGACGTTAAGTCTATAAAATGAAAGCCCAAAGGCAAACACATTGCCGCCTTTTGTTTGAAAATGCAAGGTATCCCCCCTGCCCTGCACTCTCTCTTCCACCCTAGATATCATCCAATTTCTACAACCCTCTCACTCTCTCCATATCATCTGCTTTATGAAGAATTATGAATATTGAATACCCACACTCTAAATTCTGTCAGCTCAAATCAAGGAAAAAGCCTTCAGTTTTACCTATTTAAAGAGTATGAGTATGTGGTGTGTGTGTGTGGTGTGTGTGTCTAAGCTAATAAACATTCTAACATCCTTGCTGGGTGGTGTAAATAATTAAATTCTTAATTATCTCATACCAAAAACACAAACTCAAACCCCATCCAAATTGTAAACTTTTCCTAGTCGTAGAAGAAGTAAGTGGATAGGTTTTCCCTGGATTAGTGTTCTGGCATTAAACTTCATTTACACTCGACTCTGACATTGTCACATTCATTTAATTAACTTTAATAATTCATATGTCAGAAACGTATATGAAAATGAAAAGAATTTCGCTTTAAGCAATTTGAAAATAAGGAAAACCAAAAAAATGAAAACAAGAAAAGTAGAAATAATGTTTTTCCAACAATGTCATGGTGTTAATGAGCAAATTAGTATTCATTATTAGGTGTCGCTTAAGAGGAGTGTGTATGCGTGTGTGTGTGTGTGTGAAAGAGTGTGTGTGGTCTTATCTCTGTAAATGGGCGTGCCCCGCACACTCATACACTTGAAAAGTTACTAAGCAATGTTGAATAAATTAAAATAAATGTGGATTATTCATTGTAATTGTTGTAGTTGCTAAGTGATAATGACTACAAAAAAAAGGAACAAAAATAAAGGGAATTCTATGCAACAGCATTTAGTTGAAAATTGCGTGTGGCAACTATTATATAAATTTGTAATAATATGATATCAGAAAAAGGGATGGTCCCTAAAGGAATTCAAGCACTGATAAGCAAGGTGATTAAAAACCTAATTAATAAATAAATTATTTCATCAAATAATATCCTCGAAAACATTTTTCTTTATATAACTATAACTATTATTCATTTGTTTTTTATTGTTTATGCATTATTTATTAGTTTATCTATGTAAATTGAAATCACTTCTATAGAAAAAGTAAATTCAGTTCAGCAAAATACATTTGACAGCAACTGGAAAGTTTTTGTGGCTTTATCTATTATATTAAACTTGATTGGCATCAAAAGCTAAAATGATTCATCTGAACTTTGCAATTATCTACAGAATAAATACTATATTTATGGTTTATTTGGTATCTACAGCTCTATTTTGTATATTTTAATAATTAAACTAGAAATCCAAGCTTTGTTTACCTTTGCACCCATTTGCCAATTCTGTTTTCTAATTATTTTTGTACAATAGATATAATAATTGGCTTAGTCATTTTTTAGCGGATTTTAAAAGAATACTAATATTATCGCTAATTTCCATTGTAATAACTACATTAAAGCTCTTAAAACTTAAAAATTTGTAGAAGTTACATCTTAATATTCAGATTTTTAAGATAGTTTAAGAAAACGATTTTAAGAAGCAAATTAAGAAATAGTTTTACAAAATAAGGCAAATATGGGCATAGTTGAGGCCTTGAAAGAAAAAGATTTTTCGAAGGATTTGATCAATGTTCTTTCTGTTTAATTAATTTTTTTCGAAAGTCGACTAACCATTAGGTAATTTCAAAAAAGCTTAACCTCTAGTTTCCGTAGTAAAGAACTATTTCAAAACTTAAAGTTTACATTGCTTGTTAGATTAAGTAAAAAAAATTGCTAAAATCTGGTAATAATTCATATAAGGAATTCTAAAAATGATGGCAGTAACTTTTCCAAACTTTTCTGTTTTATTTCTTTTCAATCACTCTTTAAACAATTTTTTATAATAATGGTTTTTAAGTATTCAGTTATAATAATGATTTTTAAGTGTTTTCACATTATTTCTAAATATTTTACATATAGGGATAATTTTTAAGATCACTCCAAATTTGTCTTTATAATAAATTCCTAATTTCTGTTTAATTAAGAATAATTATTTTTTTTTAAAGTGTAGAAAATGTAAACTTTGTCATTTGCTAATTTCTAGCAATTATCCAATTGAAAAGTTTTCAGTTCTGGGAATTTCATTACTCACCAATCCCTAACTCAATTGTCTCTTTAGTGGGTTAACTAAGCTCGTCAATTAACCCCCAGAACAAATATCGTTTTCCAGTATTTTGATTTCAAAACAGGAATTCTGCCAAATTAAGCATTCACATCACATGACACCTTTCTGACTCATTAAAAAGGGAAATGGCTAACATGACCTGCTCCTGCTCCTGCTCCAGCCATGACCTGTTTGCCTTCCCTTTCATCTCATCCCCGTGCAACAATTAGAGACCCATCAACCTTGCCATGGCCCCAAACTACGAGCCACTTGATTGTCAGTTGAAACCCACTTGGACTTGAAGTTCATTACAATGGCTTACCTTGCTTGAAGGATAAAAGACGTTAGCCCCCCCCAGCTCTTTGGGTCTGGGTTTGTTGACTTCTAATCCAATTAGAATTTTTTAACTTTTTCTTCTGTTTGGATCGTTAAGCAATTTAGTAAACACACACACAGTCACCGCACTCTCACATACAAAACACAACTCAATTGCAACTTTCTGTTGAAATGTTATAAAACAGTGAAAATTCAATTTGTTAACATTTCAATTTTCATCTTTTCTTGTTATTCAATTAAGCACAAATATCCAAGTACGCGTCAAACACAAAGAAAACCTTCCATCAACTTGAAGTTCACCAAGTGGAAATTTGTCGCGTATATCAAAGGGAAAGTGAGGAAAAGTAGAAAAGCGAAATATGTACTCTTGTCAAAGTTTAAACCGAAATAAATGCCGCCTGTGTGTTGTGTTTTGCCGCGCTAGCAAACCGCAACTGAAACTGAACTCATTCTGAAATTGAAATGAAACCGGAGCCAGAATCGTAGTCGGAGCCTTTTTGTCTGCCAAGGACGATTCTGCCGGTGACGCCAAGTCTATCGCGACTTCGAACAAGTGCCGCACACAGTGAATCAATGTGTGTGTGCGTGTGTGTGTATGGTGTGTGTGTTGCTTTGTTTTGGTTTGCCAAGCAACCGGCTTCAAACCGTGTTGCATACGCACAGGCGCAATGCGAAATTCTCTCTTCAATTGTAGTTGACTAAGCCAAATAAAGAGAAAGCCAAATAAATTGATAAGGCAATTTCTCTTTGATTTCTATTTTGTTTTGAAATCATCACAGATGATTTTATTATCGGTTCGCTATGAAAATAATAAATTGAAACAAATTATTTATCATATAAAGTATCTAAGTAAAAAAAGCAAATAATTTGGCTTGAACTCTTAATAAGTAATGATAAGCTTACAAATGCAATTTATATTTGAATTGAAGTGAAATAAATGCAAAAAAATTATACAATAAATAATGTGAACAAATATCTCAAATTTTTGAGATACAAATATAAGAAATATAATATCATTAAATAAATTGTTGCCTGTCTTAAGGTAACACCAGGTGAGTCAGAGACATGAAAAAATAAAATTTTTAAATATTTAGTTTTGCTAGAGCATCATTTTTTTTCTGAAATTAATTAAAAGTTATTATACTCTTTTTAATTTTGACATTAACCAATTTTACTTTTTAATTTCATTTAGTATAAGCTTCTCCTTAAATTCGTGTAAATTTTATTTCTGCTCTATTTAATTGCCTTGACAATTATGACTTTCCACTAAGTTGGCCAACAATGGCAATCCATCAAATGGCTCAAAGTTTCAGTCAATAAAACTGGGTAATGAATGTAAATGCATGAAAATTAAAATCAATCAGTTTTAGTGTTAGTTAAACCCCCACAATAATGCAGCCACTTAAGCTATGAGCCTGGTCGAATGGCAAGAAGTCTGCCAAGAAGTAACTTGAAGGACAACACATTTATGCCACCCCAGAGACTTCTTGGCCATTTACGAGAACGATGACGATGATGATGACGACGACAACGACAACGAAGGCAAGTGTCGTCCTTGTGGCTACCCCAAAAAAAAAAGAAAAAAAAAGAAACAAAAGTGAAGGCAAACCTGAAAGGAAAAGGGACAGGCAGAATAAAAGGGAGGACATCTTGTGGCCAGGACTGTTTCGCGGCATTTGAGTGAGAGAGTGGAATGAGTTTGACAAGTTTTGCTTAAAGTTATTTGCAATTCCTATAAATGTGCATGCGATACGCACCGTTGCCCAATTACGTGTGATCCCAGGGATGAGGAGAGTTCTGGGAAAATGGAATAACGCGGGAGAGGCAATGAATAAAATTTTGCCATACTTAGCCACATTGCCTGATGATGAAGGTGCGAGACGAAATGGTATAGACTTACCCCCAAGATAAAGTTAAAGGTGCATTTACCCCTCAAGGATTTGAATGATTCTTTTTCATATGACTTGGCAATTCTTTTATTTTTGCTACACTTTTCCATTGGTTGTTTAGAGGTGAGGGATTTGGCAGTTATGCTGATGGTGGTGGTTATCCTCTATGGATGAGGGTGGCATTTCTTGAATTTTATAGAAACTGAAATTGAAATTGCTTTTGCTGTATTTGACGATGTTTATGGCCCAACCCGCTGACAAATAAATTAATGAATGTGTGAAAAAGTCTAATAAAAATCTGTCCACTATTAAATGGTCATAACAATGGCTAAAATCGAACTCCGTGGAATACCAAACTCGTATATTGCCTACCCTTACACATACCCTTACACAGTAGTCACTCAACACTTTTGTTCCCATGTGTTGGACAAAATTTTACGACGGAAAAAGAAAAAAGTTTTTACAGCCAACAAGCGGAAATGGCATTTTTACTGACCATCTAAACAGTTGCCCCATGTCCAGCACAAGCTTTTGAGATGCTGTGGGGAGGGGGGGGGAGCAATGAAATTGAAAACTATGAAGAGGGGAAACTTTTTCTGCTGCAATGGCACAAAAATTGATTTGTTGTCGATTTCAGTTTTTGGCTAAAAGGGCAGCAAAAGGAATAGCAAAAGCAGCAGCAGGAGCAGGAGCAGCTCTGATTCCGTTTTCAATCTAATTTATGGCCACTGCAAGTGCAAGTAAACATGTGCGACAAACGACCTTATGAAGCCAAAAGTTTCTGATGTTGATGACAGTGAGTTGGTATGAGGAGTTTTGGGGGCGGGAAAGCTGTTAAATAAAAATACTTTTCTCGCTTTATTGGCATTTGAGTGTAGAAGTAAACTGGACTTGGTTTCTTCGATATGGACAGGATGTTTCAACTGAGTTCGTTGTCAACAACAGAAGCTCAAGCCATTTGTCTTCCTCTGCTTTAACCAAAAACGTGTTGAATGCTGTGAGGGAAGGTTAGCAAGAGTAAAAGATTGTGCAAAAGATGGAAGATGTCCGAGATCGGCAGTGATCGATTGCAGTTCGAAAGCATAAAGAAAATCATCAAGCATAATACGACTTTTACATACCCTGGAATAAAGTTTAAGACTTAAAAAGTTAACTCTTAAAAAAAATATATATATAATTTTTAAACTATAACGAACAATTGCTATTGTAATGAAATTAAAAATTAAATTACTTTTTTATTTTATTTCATATTTATGTATTACGATAAGGAGCTAGATTAAGTCTTATTTTCAGCTCTTTAACAAACTTCTTCACCAAAATTTTACAGTGCACAGTGTATTTTTTATCTTATAGTTTTTATTGCAATACTCTTAAATAGATAATATTTCTGCATAATATTTTTTTTATACAATTGGATTCCTTTTTTTACAAATAAAGTTAACCTAAATAAACACGATTTATTTTTGTATATATTTTTATTTATTTATTTACAAACAGGTAATACAAGTTGCTATGTAAACTATGTTTAAGTTATAGCAAAAGGTTCTTGGGCATTTAGATTTTTATTTTCTCCATTGGTATAAGGTTACGAAAATCATAACTGATAACTAGACCTTTTTAAAATATCAATTTCTTTATATAACTTTAATACCAAGAATATGCTAATCAAAGTATTAGTTTCAAAATGTCATAGTCTGAAAAGATTAAGATTAAATCATTAATAAAAATTTACCTAATATTCTAAATATAAAGTATATTAAAAAAAGAAAATACCTTACATAATTTTAAGATGCATTTCTATTGCCTTTCCCAACTTTTTCCCAACTTAAAAAAATTAACAGTTAAACTTAGCAAAAGTTTTAGTTAATTTACTCCACATAGTTATAAAAGCTGCAGATATCAAATTAATGAATTAGATGAATGAATCAAATAAAATCAAATAAATTTCAACGAAACATATGTAGCAGTCACACATACATATATAACTTATGTCCCACACTACTGTTCTTTATTGTGTCCCACACTACCCTTCTTTATTAGTCCTATACTTATGCCATTAAACATAATTATTTGCATCTTACTCTACTCATCTAGTTATAAGTTCCACAATATGTACATACGTAGATCATAAGATGAAACAATAAAACAGTTCTTGAGAGTTCGCCGAACAGATCAAACGTGCCTACACATATACCTAATTAAATTAATATTTTTGTTAAAACATTTTTTGTATTGATCCAGTGATAGGAACGTCTAAAGCTTCTCTACCATTTAGCCCAAAACTTTTACCAACTTTCAAGAAATGTGCTTAAATATGCAAATGCCAATTTTCTATATACTAATCAGTTGAACAAATGTGAACATTCCTGGTCTCTACACTGATTGAGCTAATTCTTTGTACAATTTTAGTTGCAATGACCTTTCCCGAAATGGTTTCTCATTAGCATAACTTGCATATGTTGAATATTTCCAGAACTATTCATTAGCAAACTGAGTTATGCCCACACACTCATGTCTCCCATGATCTGATGCAATGTTCATTTCTTTCTTTTTCTTATTTGTAAGTATTTTGTTAACTCATGACATTGCCCTTTCTTTTTCTTGCATTTCTTGGGCAATCTGTTTGTGCGTTCCACCTACTTAATTATTTGAAGTATTCGCACAATTTTCACAAACATGTTTTTCTTATTCACTTAATTCACTTTTTTCTTCTTCTTTTGTAAGTATTGCTCAGAAAACAGGTTGCCCAGTTGAGGTTGGAGATGGGTTTAGATGGAGTATGAGTAGGTACACCCAGCTAACATACACACACACACACACACACACACACTCATACTAGGTAGATAGGTACGTAGAACATTCCTTTGCTGGAAGCTTCACATTTATGCCAAAGTTAAGTGAACTTGAAGCCTTTTTTCCTTTGACTACTCTTATCTCCTACTGCACACTCTGTTCAACTGAATACATACATATATACATACATACATATATATAGTATAGTATGTATATATAAGTTGTGAGTTTTTTAATTGCAGTCTAAATGGACTTCAATGAATGTAGCAACAACAACAATAACAGAAGAGTCAACTAAGTAGACTCTCTTTCTCTCTATCTCTCTTTCTCTTGGCAACTGGCGGCAGTTTATCTTTTGATTGTTGTTGCTCCTGCTCCTGCTTCTGGTTGCTACTCTGGCTATGGTTCCTACTCCATTCGATTCACTCGAAGTGCTCTTAAAAGCGAAACGACGTCGCAAGACAACAGCAACATCAGCGACAGCAACAACAACAACAACAACGAAAAGACGCCTTTTTTAGTGAGCGAAAGATTTTAATTACAGAAAAATGTTTCTATAGCAAAGTGCACTCGGCCGTCAGTTAAATGTATTTAAAAGAAATTAAAAGTTTGCAGAATTCTCAAGTCTCCATTTTGGCTTTTGGGCTTGCTGGTTCTAAACTTAATGCCACGATTGATATAGCGCATTAAAATTGCCAGCAACTGGCATTTTGGCCAAGTCTGGTTGCTGTTCAAAGATTGATGATGCCGAAACAGAAAAAAAAAAACTAAAAAACGAATACATAAAAGTGGAGCCACCACTAGCCGGAAAGACGGTGGCTCTGCAGTTTGCACAAAACGCACATACTTTGTCTAACTGCCAATGTGCAATGGCAATGTACCCCCGCCATCCCAGTGACCAATCTGCAATCCGCAATCCCATTGCCATTGCCATTGCCAATGCCAATGCCAAGTGCCTTGGCCACATGCCGCGCTTGGCCACAATTCGTAAATTTATTAAACGTCAACACGGCACTGAGCGAAATAAACTTGTCTCACGACAACAGCAGCAGCAGCAGTAACAGAGTTCCTCCAATGGTTTCACAGTTGGCCCATGTCCATCGATGGACGGCACGCAGCAAACGGTTAAAATTAATAAAGCATCTTTGCTTTCGCCTCTTTCTGTTAGTTCTCGATAGTCTCGTCTCGTCTTACCATTACCATTTTCCTTTTTCTCTCTCTCTCTCTCTATCTGTCTATCTCTTTCTATTGACCACTTTTTCTGCAAACAACTTGAGCCATCAAAAGACTTGCCACAGACTTGGCTCACGTCCAAGTCGTGTGGGTTTTTTTTTCTTTCTTTCTAACAGTGATATTTATCTCCTAGTGCAATTACCGTTGTATGGGCTCGATTAGGGTTCGAGTTCGGGTCTGGGTTTTGGGTTCGGTGGCAGCTGGCTCATAACTTGTATTAAAAGTGGCGATAGACCAGGCTTTTGACATTTGAGAAATGTGGTAAGAGACAAAATCCCCCTTGAGCCCCCTCGACTGCCTGTTTGGAATGCAAAAAAAAATTATAAAAAAATATCTGTGTTGCAATGGTATTAAGAACTCGGAAATAATATCGATTTCCAATTAATAATACCATTGATCAGTAGAAAGAGAAATTTAATAAGATTTTAATTACTAAAAAATAGAGAAATAATTTTTTACCGGTTTCGAAACATGTTTGCATATGATTTCGGTTTCTAACAAATTTTCAATTTCAGTTGTAAATTTAGTAAAGAGATTTATCTGTGTTCGAGAATTAATATTTGTACTTGGCTAAGATATTATCTCACTAGCATATTTAATAAAACTGCAAAAAAATAATTACCTTAGAAATTATTTGTACAAGTTTAGAACAAGTTGCAATCGATATAAAGTTAGGTTTAATATTTTTTGATTCTATTTTAATGGCATTTCATGATATTAGAAAAAGTTAATAATTGTATACATATATATATACTCTATATATAAATATATATATTTGTCTTTTTAGTTTTATCTTAAGTAGAACATTTTTTATATATTTAAGACTACAATGAAACTGAATTATATTTAATATTTTACTTTAGGGCATATTTTCGAAGATTTCTTTTATATATTCAATCCATGAATTAAAGAATGTAATTTAATCCATGAATCTTTGAATTTAGAATTGATATATGTAATTAAAACTCTCTAAAGCAATATTATAAAATATTAAATTTAAAATCTAAAATCATTTTCAATTATTTGAAGTGTTCTTTAATTTGGTTTGGTATACAGTAAATGTTTTAAAAAAACCCAATCTGTTATTATTTCTAATTTCATTTTGTTAATTTCTAAAAATACAAAATCTGATATATGCGAAATACATAAAACTCTATTAATTTTCTTTCATTGTTTCAGTTTAATTTTTTTCTGATTTAAAAAAAAAAGAAATGACCAAAACTCACTAAAGGCATTTAAAAATTATTATAGCTCAGAATCGGAGCAAAATCTAAAATCATTTTTCACTCTTTATTTCTCTATTAATTTCCTTTCACTGTTCCCGTTGGAATTATTAGATTGTTAATTAGTTCTCTTAAGAAGGTATTAACGTAGTTAAAATATCCTATATATATCACAGTCACTATAAATTAAATCGTAAACCTTTCTCCTTTTTTTTTTCTTTGCCTCTAATATTTTGTTAAACAATCAACCATGTTAAATCTGTACGAAATGATTAGAAAATTTAATAACTGTAGCAACATGAGCACCATAATAAGTGGCAGTGATCTTAACTAGTTTTGCCTAGCCCCTTTGCTAGAGTCTTGTTTAGTTGTTGTAATTAAAGTATAAAAATGGACACGGCTAGAAGTAAGTAAGAAGAGTGGTGAACCACAATAATGATCACGATGACGATGATGATGATGATGATCAGCAACATGGGGCACAAGAAAAGCAACAAGAACATCTCGTAATTAGACTAAGAAGCAATTTACAATTTCAACTTTAATCTTGTTAGTTTAATGCGGTTGCAGCTGAAAGTGAACTTGATGCCAGCCAAGGAGAGTAAGATTCGTGGGTAAGGGATTGCGTGTTTGGCATCGGTCTGGGTTTATGCTTTTGTTTCTTCTCCTCTTTCAATTTTTTTTTGTTTGGGTGTGGCCGCCACGCCCCTTTTCTCAAGAGCAGAGAATACAGCTACGTTGTCTGTCTGTCGGTCGGTCGGTCGGTCGAGAGAGGTCAGTGTCAGTCAGTCAGTGGGCAAAGAAGAATTGAGCTGTTGGCCAGCCTTTACATTTTAGTTTGTATGAGAGAGCCTTTTAGCTTGAGGGAGTCCTTGCCTCGTTCGACTTTTGTTGACTCTGTGACTTATGTGGCAAATTACAGCGCATCTTAGCCTTCCAAGAATACGAATTGAAAAAAAACGCCAAATTATCTGCATTGTGTTTTATTGCCACAGCAACCGGCATGGCAACAGCAATGGCAATGGGGCAACAGCAACTCGCACGTCATGGCGCCTAATTGAATTCTACCCGGATCCTTGGTCCTAATCCTTCGTTCGGCGTGTAAGTGATAGCTTTGTTTTGGCTTCAAAATGGCCACCAGAGTAAATTGAAGATAGAGTGGTAAGCGTCCAAAAACCATATAAGAGTGGGTAACAATTAATTTCACACAGACACCCAAACTTTTTGGCTACACAAATCCCTGGCACTTTTTGAAAAACTTTTTGCCGAAGCTCAACTGGGCTCAAGTTGAGTGTGTGTGTGCGGCATAGTTTTGTGGCATGAAGGCATGGCTTTTGCTTTTGCCAAAAACAATTTACCGGCTTCCACAAAACTTGCCTGTTTATTGTTTATGGCATCATTGTGCTCTATTGTTGCTCAGTTGCTGTTGCTGTTGCTGTTGCTTGCCAAACTTAAATCCTTTTAGTGCTTTGTTTATGAACTGGCATATAAATTCAACAATTTCTGCACTACAACGCAAAACTTTTCCTCTTCGTAACTTCTCATCCTCATCGACGTTTTTTCTCCTATTCCATATCCTCCTTCTCCTCCTACATCTACTGTCATCCTACATTGTGTTTTTCCATCTTGTTTTCTTTTTTTTTTTCCCCCGTATCGTATGCAGATAATCCTGTTGGCTTTTGGGTTGTGGTTTTTGTGGCATGTGTTGCATAAATGAGTGGAAATTGCTTTATGCATCAGTTGAGGCTTTCAAATGCATAAAAATATGGCTTTTCGAGTTATAAAATATACAACAAATTATTATGGAAATTGGTAATTTTTTTCTCATTTTCTAATTTTAGGATTATGGAAGAAAATAAATATTCCACTAAGCCTTTATCTAAAAATGTTTAATGAATTCATTGAGTCGGATAGTTGAAATAGTTTATTATTGAATAATATTTTAAAAGAGAATATACTCAATTCAAAACGTTGATCAAAGTATATTCTAGAAAAAATCTTATATAGCTCATATTGACTCGAATATTTTTCTTAGAGTTTAACTTCAAAAAACACATTTCAATTGAGCAAAAATATTCCATTTATAAATTAGAAAAATAGAACAGAAACAGCACGTTTTGGTATTTTAATTTTGAAAATTATAAAACTTCCTTTAAAAATAGTGAATTCTTAAATTAAACGAAATCCAACTAAACTATTCTAAGTAGAAGAAATCTTTTTAATATTTTTAGAAAGATTTTTATTCATTTTTTTTTAATTTCACATGCGATAATCGGTTTCAAAGTGTTGTAAGCGACCTAATAGCAGTGTTGGTAAATACTTAGGAAACTGACAGTTAAGAGAATTTGCCGTTTTTAATTATATTCAGTGAAAAAGAGAATCATGAATTTGGGTAAGTTAAAAAATAATAATTATTTTATTGGTTAAATTAACTTTTACTCTCTTCTATTTTTTTAGCAATCGAATGGCTGTTCCTTTTGCTAATCTTTCTACTTAATGGAAATATAATTTTCTCATGGCGTCTGCCAAATACGAATGCTCGCGATGCATTTGCCTGTAATCTATTCCAATCGTTGACATTTCGGGAGCAAAACTATCTTCAACCGATTCGTCCGATAGTGCTTTTATCACCGGCTTCAATGCAAAAGATATTTGCAGTCTTTTATAATAATAGCGAAATTGAACATATGCGTCCATTGGCCAGAGATTTGGGTCTTCTAGACTCAAGTTCATTCACTTATTCCCATTACTTTCATCTAAACATGGCACGCAGATTTGCCCACCAAATTCAAATGTTTGATGCAAA
Source organism: Drosophila emarginata (assembly GCA_037075365.1). Lineage (NCBI taxonomy): Eukaryota > Metazoa > Arthropoda > Insecta > Diptera > Drosophilidae > Drosophila > Drosophila emarginata. Next base: position 4,179,229 of record JBAMCD010000260.1, on the reverse strand, counting down.
ATTAATGCCAATCCACTTTATACAGCCATTTCTTGTGCTAGAGTTTTTCTCCAAAGATTTTGATGAGCTGGGCGATGATATTGTCATACAGAATTATTTCATCATTGATGGTGGACTTGAGATACACAGAGGTTTTCGGGAAAGTGCCTGGGATTATTTCAACATTATGATACTGCCCAAATATCAATCTGTAGTAGCTGGTCTAATGTACGAATTTGGCCTAAACACACACGTCCTAGAGATCTATAGTTCAATTAGTTTTCTAGCCTATTTAAGCGATGAGTTCCAATCAATGCAACATTATAGCTATGGCAAAGGATATTTTCGTTTTGCCGAATCTCTTATGATGGGCGGTGATGAACGTAAAAATCTTAATTGCAAAATAGTTGAAATACCACTCGGTGGTGTCAAAACACATCATTTGACCCTAATGGTGGTTATGCCAGGGGAAGAAGTTACATTGGAGCAACTGGAAGCGAAATTTTTAAGGCTTAAATTTCGCAGTTTTAGGCGTTTATCTAATCAATTGAGTTATATGCAAGTTTCTGTAAGATTGCCAAAAATGAAATTTCTATCCAAGATCAATGTGGGAGCACTTGTAAATGATGTAAGTTTATAATAACAAATAAGATATAGAAATCGGTTACAAATGATTATTGGGCTATCTATATTAACTATGGATTCTCTCTATCTCTATAACTCTATAAATTCAAGAAAATATGAACTTTAAAAGATATTTTAAGTTTACTTTTTAATACTCATCTTTATCCTACTTTCCAGATGTCTTCGATGCGTTTGCATCAGATTTTTAATATGGAAATGCTGTATAAGGGAATGTTCAATGATGACTTCAATCGACAAATCAGAGTGAAACATTTCGTGCAGTCGATCAACATGCAACTTATTGCTCCCGGTGCTGAAGGTCTTAAAAGTAAACGATTATCATAATCATGTCAAGATTGATTCCCCCTCTTAATCCTACCCTTCTCTCTCTCTCTATATATACAGGACCTGTCAATGTGGTGGAGTTTCTTAATGTTAGCCATACGTTCGATTGTGCTATAAGTCCTTTTCTATTTCTTGTTAGATCTAAGGATGTCATCTATTTCATGGGTCACCATCGAGGTATCCCAGCTTTTATCAGCGCCAATGGCTACTATGGACAATTCTAACAACATGCTGGTCGATGGATAGATCGATCGATCGATCGATTGATGGTTACTTTCATTAGGTATCATTCCAAGCCCTCACGCTTGACAATGACGTATCTTACAAAGCATGTGAAAAATTGCAGACGTAAAAAATAAAACAAAAACAGAAAATAACAACGAAAAAACTAAAAGAGAGAAAAAAAAACACACCAAATACAACTAGGGGAACAAAAAAAACGAACAGCAAAGAACCGGCTCCAGTTAAATTGGAATCTCTGTGTTTGTTTCCAGCTGCCTTTGTCCCCTGTACTACCCCTCTTCTGACATCTGTTTGTTTAAATGTTGCATTGTTGGCCTCTTAGCGTTCATTTGATGAGCATTTCCAGGGCCCGGACACAGGCACAGACCAGGCCAGACCAAGCCAGGCCAGGTTGATTCGGGCCAGGCACTTGTTCTTTTTGGCCAGAGCCAACAGCCAAAGAGAATGGGGTGAGGACAGTATGGGGAAGCGTGGGCAAACAAACGGTAGCTGGCAGTCACCACTCCCTAGTCACAGTCACAATTGTAGTTTTAGTTGTAGTCGGGAATCACAGTCTACTAAATGACTTTGACATTCCACGGCGATTTGAATTCAATTCAATCAAACTGCTGCTAACTGAAAGGAAAAACAATGCCAATAAATTGGACTCTTCGTCTTGATTTTTATGTTTCCTGTATGCCAATTTTCCACTTTAATTTCACAATTTAAATGTGCGGCATGTCAGAAATGAATACATGAACTTTGGCTGACCGCTGCCAAGATTTATGTGCGCATGAGCGGCCAGTTGTTGCAGTTGTTTACCATGATCGGGTAGAAAAAAAAAAAAAAAAAAAACTGCGTCTGCATTTGTGCCACGTTGCCTGTGTGCCTGCCACCAAATTGACGTTAATTTATGGCACATGCACAAACTGGGAGAGCCAGGAAAAGACAGGCCAAGCCATATCATGCCAGACCTAACAAGCCCCCGAAAATCAAACGTAAGACAAAAACAAAAGGCAAACCAAAACTTATGAACTGCTTATGACTATTTATTTTTATAGAAATATAATCAAAAAAGAAAACAAAAACACAGTAAAATTTATGTACCCGATCAAAAATAATCTATATAAGGCGAGGCTCCTTTTCATTTTTTTTTTTTTTTGTTTTTTATTTTTGCGTAATCCACCAATCCCACAGAAAAACAGGAGAAGGTATTAAAGCAGTTAGCGAGGAACTTATCTCAAATTTGGCTTAATGCGCCAACATGTTTAATTTTAAAGCCTGATGGTAGCTAAAGTGGGTTAAGTCAAAAGTTTTCATTATGTAATGTAACCTGATGTCAGAGTCCTGCAATTAAAGGGCAACTTTGTCAACAATCAATGCAAAGTATGTTTTTGGCTAAGATAGTATTAAGTGATAGTAATTAGTGAAAAAGTTACTGGCTTAACTTGTCTCTATACTAATCCATAACTTAAAAATTATAATTATTATAGTTGGAGAAAATATCAATACTATTTTTCCTCTTCGATATTGATTTGCACAACTAAAGCCTCTCTTGTATATTAAACTCAATTTTTAGTTTAAATATTTACTTAAATAAATATGATATATTGAATTTATATTTTCATAAATAATATTTTTCATGGTTACTTAAGTAAAAAAAAATTGTCATTGTTTAGTAAAGTTCAATAATTGGAAAAAGTGTTAAAAAGAATTTCACTCTTAAATAATAAAATATAAAATAAAAGATAGTTATTCAATTTATTTGTATACTAAATTTTCGATTGAGCTGTGGATTAAAAAACATCTTGAATTTTCTACTTTTCAGATTCTGGCATTCTCCTATCTTAAAATGTCTTGAAATTCCTCGTCAAAATTAAGAAATTTTTTGTAAATTATATTAAAGCGAAAGTTAAATCAATTGAAATGGATTCAATTTATTCTTTACTTACCAATTCGAACAATTAGTCCCCTAAAGTATGCTAAGAAACCATAGTAACTAGCAATTAATTTCATTTTACTACAAAGATATAAATTCTTTGAGTTATAATCCAAATTTCTTACCTACAATGTAAAAGTCTATAAATATGCTGAATTATATTGCAAACTTATTAATCAACCCTCTCTTTTTCGCCAGCCAGCTGCCCAAAAACTGAAATCCATTTTAAGTCACATTTCCCAGCTACTGAATGACATTTTTATGGCCAGGCATATAAGTGCATACCTTTAAGCCTTAAGTTATCAGCCAGGTTTTTGCAAATTGTCTATACCAAAAATTTAATTGAAAACGAAGGCAGTTTAAGTGGAAATGATATGCCAGTGTTGAACCATTTTGACCAAGACTCTTGTCAATGTGCTGAAGCGGTAAATGGACACAATTTATGCCAAAGTCATTTATCGCCTTATGGTTATAAACCTGAATGACTAGATATATGTACATACATATGTGCAGACATATATATTTTGTATGTGTATAGTACATTTACCATTTCAGCCAAAGAGTTGAACAATTTTTGTTCCTGTTGCTTAATTTGTCAATGAAATGCAAAATGCTGGCGTTTTGTTAGCGTTTTCAATGCGTTTTCGTTGCGTTTTGTATTCTGACCTGGCCAGAAGTTGGTCCCTTATCTCTCTTTCAGATGTTGAGGGTCCCCAAAAAGCGAAACAAACAAACTGCAACAACTGTCGATTTTTTCAATCTGGACAGTAAAATTACATGCAAATCCAATTAAGTTGTTAACTCCTCGCGAATGTTGTGACGGTTTTTCTGTGTTCCTTTTTGTTTTTGCAATTTATTTAACCAGCAAGAGTAAGGGTAGAAAGAGTAGAAGAAGGGGGGGAGGGGTAGGCAGTTTGAAAGTTAAGCTCTTTGAGGTCAGTGTGGCGGGCTTTTAATGAGCAAGTGGAATTGGGAGTTGTTTTTATGTTATTTGTTTTTTTTTTTTTTTTTTTTTGGGACTGCTGACCAAAGTGTTGGCATTTTTAGTCTTTGTTGAGATTAAATCACAGACAATTTTCAAGTTGTGTGCAGTTTTTAGTATTTGTGTGTGGCCAATTACATTCGGTTTTATTTATTTTACAATAAAATCGAACAAAAATTGTTGGCTTACTTTGTTTTTTTTTTTTTTTTTTGCAGTTTAGCTTTATCGTCTATCTGTTCAAATATAATTGGCAATTTAAAGTCTAAGACAGGCTTATATATATTTTATTTTAAATCTGCATTTAACAGTTGACTTACCCAACTAAATCGATTGGTAATCCAATGTGGGCAGTACGCACACTCTCTCACAAATATATACACACTCACACACACACACACACAGTCATATAAACATATGTATTTTATCTGCACTCTGTGATTGCAGTTTTCAGTTAAAAGCACAAATTTATGAGAATTTAAACAGTGATTTTCACGCTTTAATTACCCCAACGCTAAAACGGCATACGATAGCGACTAATAATAGAGTCTAGTACTAAAACTAAAGTCTACACCTTGAATACGGACGTCTTTACGCATGCGCACCGTTTTTTCTTCGAGTAGTAGCAGAGGTAATAATACCGACAAAACGGCAGCCAACGACCTGGCTCTAAGTCTGGTCTTCCTGGCCTCGGGCCTTAAAACGAAATGTATATAGTACAACAACAACAATAACAAGGAGAAGAAGGCGGAGATGAAGAAAAAGGCAGCCGCCACCGCAAAAAACTGCAACCGTGTAAACTGCAACTGAAACTGTGCATAAAAAAAAAATATATTTTGCTGTTTTTTTTTTTCGTATTTCTTTACTTTTTACTTCACTACACTTCACTTGACCCGCGGCTGTTTTTTGGTTTAATTTATAGCCGTTTTGTCAGCTTGGCAAACGATTTTAATGCCTTAATGTTGAGCCAAAGTTAAAAAGTTTACTGCGATGCATTTTTTGTTTTTTGTTTTTTTTTTTTGGGAAGGCTCTGAACAGCGTTCTGTTCGCTTTGAGCGTGGTTTTAGCACTAAAGTCAAACACGGAATATCAGGCCGAGTGGCATTGGCCAGGTTCAGGTCCGAGAGGTAAAGCAACAAGTTTGAGGCGGTTTATGTTTTGTTGTTGTTTTCCTGCTTCTTTTTTTTTCTATTTGCTTTCCTTTCTTTGCGTGTGCGTCTTCTTCTCGAGATGAAATGAGAGAGATTGGTGGGTGGAGCAAGGGATTGTCAAGAGAGAGGAGGGTAGGCGAGCTGGAGCGAAAAGTGGCTCGAGCGGGTTGGATGGATTGTAAATATGCAAGTTCTTTTACTTGGCGGTGCAAGTTTTTCTTTTATTTTTATATTTCTTAATGCTTTGTGGTTAGAATGTAATTCCCCTTTTCTACAGAAGAGATGGAAAGCAACAGAGTTGCCATATTTAGTAAAAAGACAATGATTATTTATTTAATTTTGCTGATAGCAAATTGCTGTTAAAGTTACATTTTATTTAAAGCGATCAAAATTATTTGCAAAAGTTTCGCTCTTTAGAATGGAATTAATAGAATTGTTCTAAACATTTTGTTAAGAAAATTGTTCTTAGATTTCTTTTAGATATTTTTCAAACTGCTTGATATAATTTATTGTCTTATTCTATATATATTTTGCTTCACCAAAGGAAAGGCGTTTATAAAGATTTCTTTTTTTTAAGAAAAATTTCAATCTTTCGTAATAAAAAATTATTATAAAATGTTTACCTTATAGATTATGAATTTTAAGTTCTATAAAAATACAATTTTAAAAAGAAATTCCAAGAATTTTTTTACATATTTTTTATGATGAAGCTTTATTATCATTTGCTTTCAAAAAATTCAATTAGTTTTTGAAATTATCAATTAGCAAACTAAAGTCACATTAAATTACGCTTCCCTAAGTGGATTTAATAACTTAATGCCAAAGACATTTTTTTCAATTGTTATGCCTCACTTCTTATACTATTTTAGTAGTCGTATATTAAATATTGTAAATCCGGCAACTTGAAGACAGAGATAATCTTTATAAAACGTAGTATCTATCTATATATCAATTCATATCCAGAATTATTGGAATAAGATTCTTAATATAAAAAAAGATAATAATATTTCTTGAAAGTTATTAACAATTGACGACAAATATTCAATTTCAATAATGAAATAAAACATTTTTAACAAATTTTTTAGTAATCGTATTAGTTATAAAACGGGTTTCTAATTTAAAGAAAACAAAAACTCTGTATTATATAATTACCAAAATATATATGCTAACTTCTCTTTTAATTTTGATCAAATTAAGTCTCAAATTCTGCAAAAATTAAACTAAAACTGTATGCTGATCATTTTATAGACTATGTTCTAATCTTTTTAACTTATCTTGAAACTCACATCCTTTGCCAGCTTAAGGAGATATTCCCTTTGACAGTCAGTAACTTAGATCTCAGTAGACGGAATGGATCCCATGTATATATGTATCTGTATATGCCTGTACAATGTATTTCTTAAGCTCATTTAAGCAACTTAAGTTCACTTTTCACTCCTTTTGGGCCTGTCAGCTTAAATTTTCAAAATCACAAAAAAAAATAAATAAAGTTGTCCAAGCGGAAGACTATTTTTTTCTGCATTTTTACCTTGTTCTTTTTTGCCATTCTTGTTTGGCTGTCTTAGTGTATATATAATATTTTGTTGCTTTATAGCCAGATCCACTTTGTTTTTATCTGATGAACGTTTGCACATTTAGTGCATCATATTTCATGTGCAATTTTTTTTTTTGTTGTGCTTTCAGAGATGAGACAACCTGCGGAATGTGGATGCAGTAAGAATTCTGGCACTGGGCCTATGTAAAATGCCTTGGGAACATAAAGAAAAAAAAGAGGCTCATTAAAATTACATGGCTATAAAGCCATATAATATAATTGATTTTCGAACACCTTTTGGCTTCATGGTTTTGCCTTATAATTCTGGTTTAGTTTCAAGTTCTGGCCATTAGATAAATGATAGTGTTAATCACTATTCCACATCGACTATAAAACAGGCTATAAAAAATGCAACAATTTCCTACTACTGATGCGTCTTGGATTTTATGTATTTAATACAATATAATAATTAAGCCATAATAGTAAACAACCGTTACTTTCTAATTTAAATGAACATTGAAAACTAGAGCTAACCAGTTGCCCACGGCAGCAGGTATCGTCCTATCATTTCTTCTTTACTTTTTTCTTTTTTTTTCATTTTCTCGTCAAAGTCAAAGTCGATCTTGGCGACAAAGCCACAGAAAACAGAAAATAGCCCGGGGGACAGGTTCACAACAGAGATTTAATGATGATGCCATGGAGTCCAAACTGTAGACTATGTCTGGAGAAGAAGTCTCTTCGCTTGTCTCCTTCTCAAACTGTGAGTTTGAAAAATGCAACACCATTTTCAAACGACTTTGATATGGAAAAAGTACATAAACTTTATCGCAAACTGGTTACCAATGCCAACCATTTGCTACCCTACCCGATTTTTAGTTGTAGTCGTTAATTACAATGTATTTTGAATGAAAACGATTTAATATTTAACATTGAATGAAAACCATAAATAAATATAACTTGCCTTTGCCTTGACCAAAAGCAAATAGTTCGTTGACAAATTGAAGTGGGAGGGGAAGGCAATGTGGAATTTAAATTGCTTTCTAATTTTACAAGCATCGTTTTGACCATTTATGGCCATTGTGGCTCATTAGGCCCACAAACACACATGCACACGCACACCATGTGTGGCCAAGTAGTGGTAGTGAGTTGACAGGTGAGGCAGGTGCAAGCATTCAGCTACATTCTTTTGGTGGTAGCAAATTGCTTTGCCATTGTATTTGGCTTCTAATTTTTGCTCGCATTTCCAACTTTGGGTCTCTAAGACTTTATTCCCACCGAAAAGAAAAAAAAAAAAAAAATAAATAAGCCAAAAAGAAAAAAAAAACCACCAACACTCATCACGATTTTTTTTTTTCCTCCGCTTCCTACGTTTCCCTTGTATGTCTTTACTTTGGCCTTAACTGAACAATTTTCATTTCTTTTATCGCACATTAAATTTACAAAAAATAGTTTTAACACCTTTTAAGCTCAGCAAGCATGTGTTGTTCTGTTTCTTTCAACGTCGTCTACGTTGATTTATCCTTACTCTCTGTCCCTGGCTGCTACATGATCTTTGCTGTAGACATGCCAAGACTTGCTGTTCTGACCATGGCCAAAAAGAACACCAGCAACAACAACAACAACGACGACATGATTCGTACATAATCCAGCCATTATTTCTGCTGGCCTTGTCTCCCTTTGTGTTTCTCTCTCTCTCTTCCTCGCTCTCTTTCTCTGTGTGTGCTGGTTTTTTTTTTTTCTTTTTTTTTTGGTCTTGGACTGGGAGCTGTCGACTTATCGCAAAAATTGCGTCAAAATGTTTTAATGCCATGCCGCGGACTGGCCATAAAAATGAAAGCCCAAGGATGCCATACCGAACATCCTTTTTAATTTAAAAACATTATCGTAAATTCTCTGGCAATTATGCGCTTGTTCAAACGTTTTCACATTTGCATTGCCATTGTCAGTTGGAGCAGTCACAACAACACATGAAGAAGAAGGAAGATTCTCCCCATCTTCATCTAGAGCTTGAGCCACAGCCACAAGTAATGCTAATGAATGACTCTGGGAATCGGAGAATTTTTTCCTTTTTTTCCTTACTCTCGCATCTTCAGTTCTCTCTTTTGGTCTTGGCCTGGCGTGTTGCCAGCAGATTAGCGTAAATTTTCTCAACTTACCACCTGAAGGCCAGGGCCAAGTGCATAAGTACATATATTTATATATACAAAGTTAACTCTTTTTTTTTTTTTTTTAATTTTTTTATGCTTTGCCTCTGACTAAATAGACAGGGCATATCTTATCGCCTGTTGGCCTGTCGACACGTCGTTTTGGGCCCAAAAGATATCACACAATTGGCAATGGCATTGCCAATGCAATCCTATGCGTGCCTTCATGTTGTAAGTCATGTGTTTGGTACGCAGAGTGCAGCCTTTAACATAAATCGCAGACAGGCGTCCAAAGGTGTAGATGAGTAACAAAATAATCAACAAGCCAGGGAAAACCTTAAAGAATCAAGATATGGCATTATGACCTTTTATGGTTTTTGCACGCTTAGCTAAACAAGGCAAACCATATGAAATAACTATTTCTTTTGTAAATAGTTATCAACCACAAAGCAGTTCAGGATTTATAGTGCATATGTGTCTGTCCTACGGGGGACTCAAGTTCCAGCATTTATGTCCAGATATAAATAGCTGTAAACCTGTTTTTTTCCTATACCCTTTCATAGGGTAAATCAGAGCATAAAATCCTAAAAAAATCATTTTTTAAACGTTTTCTAAATTTTTAATTGAATTGAAATCTATCTTTTGCAATAATATAGAAATACTAATTTAGGCAAATTTTCAAACTTAAAAAACTTATATTCGATCTAGATATCTTAGAGATATTTCATTAATCATTTTTGGTTTCATAGTTAAAATAAAATTGCATTTATAAGAAATAAGATATAAAATATCATATCATATATATTCATTTTATGAAATTAAGTCATACAATTTTTTATATTACTGTATATTAGTAATCATATGATAAAATGAAAAATATGTACTTTAGTACAATTTTTATTTTAATTTAATAAATTTAATATTCCTTTTAAACATTATAATAGCCTTCCATTTGGACTTACATCCATTTCCAGTTTTATGTGCATTCTTTTCCAGTTTTTTGTGCATTCTTTTCAAGTTTTAATATCTTCTATAAGAAGTAGCATCTTTTTCCGGATATGTCAAAATCATCCTAGTGTAGTTCGAACATCTCTTTCCCGTTACGATAATCGTTTTCCAGAAAGACTATTTTGATTAAGATAACTTAAGAGAAAAATAATCTGAATTTTTTAAAAAGTATATTTATTTGTTGAATCTCTTCTACTCACTATAAGACTAAGAACTTTTTTTTGGTTTTATCTTAATCCAACAAGTAGCCAAACATGTTAATTATATTGTATTAATCCTTAGCCACAATAAGTTGATAGAGTGTTGGACGGTCGTTTCGTTGCTGATGAGTTACACACTCGTTTAAAAAATCTGTTTTGATTTTATTACATTTTTGGTAGGCTGTTAAACCTTTGGATTTGGTATTTAAGAGGAGTTAATAGCAAGGTGCTAGTTATGGTTATGACTTAAAGTAGACAAAATAAACTCAAGTACCTTTTATAAACTGCACTAAAAATCACTAAATGATGGTTTCATTAGTACTAACTACATATTTAATTGCCAGGTCACTACCATGAATTATTAAGTTTCTCTAATGAACAGCAAATTGTCCTTACTAAAGCAATTAAAGTGGCCAGCTGGGCAAACAAAAAAGTTGTAAAAACTTTCTGTTTATCCTTTCGGTTTTCTCCTTGCTTTATTTTCAGTTTTTCTCAATTTCTCTTTTGCAATCGCGCCGACTGAGTGCAGTTACCAATGGCATTTCCATTTATATCGCACTTTGCATATTTTACGAACTGCAAAGTAGACAACTTTTGTTTTAAAACTGTCAACGCCTACAATGCGCCTTACAAAAAAAAGGGGGAGAAATGAGAGAAAAAGGGGAGAATAGGGCAATAGATGCTGTATTTCGTAAGGGGGAGGGTAGGAAAGAAAAAAATCCCTAATAAAATAAATTGTTTCAATGCACGAAAAGTAATCCGCTTTACGGTCTCAGTCTCCCATTGCCAGTCGTTTCATTCCTTGCGGTTTAAGATTTATGCACTGCAAAGTCCTTTTCCATTTCTTTCAGATTTCTTTCGTTTCGTTTTTCTTTTTGGTATTCGCGCATTGAAAGCGAAAGGGGTAAGAGCAGAGCAGGATTTAGGATCAAGCGGTATGGGCCGCCGACACGGTGTGCCCATAAATTAGCTACATGGAATGTTCCTTCTTGTCCCTTTTTCTTTTTGCTTCCTTGGCACTTAAACACAGTTAATCCTTGCATTGCTGGCAAACAAAGTTTGGCAATTTCACCAACTAATTTTCCAGTTTTCTTTTCTGGAAGCTTATATTTTTTCACCGAGTCTTTGTTTGCCTAAAATTTCAATTAAAGTGTTGAAAATTTAAAGTCGCTGTAGCTTACACATGACAAATTAGCTTTCTAATGAGCTGAGACATAAATCTTGACATGTTTTCAGTCTCTCTCTCTCCTCCCCATTTCCAAATGTGCGTTGCCACGACACGTGTTCCTTTACCTTGATGTTTGGCAAAAGGCATTAAGACTTCATTACTAGTACATGTCGTAATTCCACCCCGCATTGTGTAACACGAGTGCCGCATGTGAATCAGGCCCATACATTAAATAAAGTGTTAATACAAAGCAAGTAATGTAATGTAAATTTAGTAGTTCGAGTGATTTCCTTAATGATTTGATGTGAAAAAGTATAACATAAAAGAATTCATTAATTCGAAATGCTAAACTGTATAAAATAAAAGAATTAATTAATTTAAAATGCCAAACACTTGTCATCTTTTGATGTATGTAAATTATCTACAAAAATACGAATTATGTAAGGGTTGTAACAGTTAATGCGACGAATATTTGCGGATCTAAAGATAACTTCAAGAAATAACACCAAGCGAAATTTTTGATCGATTAACAGTTTCGCAGAAAATATAAGAAGTTCCTGTTTTTGCACTCAAAAAGAATCTCGATATATAAATTATTAAAAAAGAAGTTTTTTCTTCATACTTTTCAAATACTCTTGTCTTACATTTACGATTAAGAAATATTTATTAAATAAATATAAATTAATATTACAATGCTTAACAACATTCTTAGTTAATCATTGGTTAAAATTTAATGGTCTTTATTGCCTATTCATCATTTTATGCATAAAATCTTTTAAATCTCATTTCCATTTTAAAAGTATAAAATATGTATATCCCATCTAATTGTACTCAATGATGCAAATAGCCTTAACCCAAAGGTCAAATCTCTGAAAGAACTTGTAAATATTTTAAAAGCCACTTGAATATGCCCACATAAATCTGTGAAACAGCTGTTATAAATAATAAAAGAATATGTATATATTTATATATTTAAATGCACATAAATTTGCATTAAGGGAGAACTGTAGGTTATTAAACTGTAGTAAAACTGGCAACAAAACAGTAAAAATCGCAGTCTACTTTCAGGCGGCATAACTGAATCGACAAAGCCAAAGCCAAATCTCTTGCTAGGCAGTAAAAGGCCTAACACTCAGACTATTATTAGTATAATAAAAATACAGGCACACACTCACATGTTGGCAATGGCCATGAGAATGGCCCATGACTACGATGACGATAATGATGATGACAATGATGATGGCTAAGCCAAGAGGGGATTGTCAGTTCCAGTTTCTATTGCTATTTGCTCTTGCTATTCTTGAGCTGGACAATATAATTTTATGGTAACAATTTTTATTATTGTAGAGTCGGTGACTGAATCTTTGGTTAGGCATTGAAAGCCTTGGTTAACATAAAATTTAAATGTTATGGCCAATGATTTCCCTACACGTGTATGCATAAATGCAATAACAAATTTTCTGGCTACGTTTTTTCCTGTATTAAAAATTTTCAAGTGGTAAGGGAAAATGTAGCCACCGTAGCTATATTAAATATTTTCCCCAAAACTCCTCAACTTCTCTTACCCAGTTTTCGACCAACCTGACCACAACTGGCAAATGGCATCCTGCACCCTCACACACCTGGTTACAGGTGCCAACTGCTGTTACGGATGCCTTTGTCTGGAGCGCATGTTTTAATTAAATATTCCATTTGCCTAAACCTCGAAAACCAGCAACGCGCAGTTAGTTCCCAGTTAGAGGTGGCATCGCTTTTGGATTGGACTCTAGTGCATAAATTTCGGGTTTCATGTGAGCATCTGTTTGCATAAAGGATTAAATTCAGAATCACACATACACACTGAAATAAATTGAGTAAGGGACATGAGATAGTCAGTTGCTTTAAATTTTTTAAAGTTACGTCAAATTGCATCATCAACGTCATCATATCGAATTTCAATTAGCCATAAAAATCACAATTATTGTTCGTTCCAGTGTAAATGTAAATGCAATTTGAAATGCTATGGCCAATAATGAACCACAAACATTTTAACAACTGAATAAATAAAACAATGTTTATTGTATGCCATTAATTGCCATTGGCCATGTATTTAATGTAAGCTTTTAATTACGTATACGCCACAGAAGCGACCCTTTTCCTTATAAAAACACTAATTATACATACATACATATGTATGTATATATATATTTATAAATCATGGATTTTTGGCAAAATTTTTAATGACTTTGACTCTTGGTAAATTAATTTTACAAATATTTGCAATTGGCAATCAAAATGCAAAAATGAATAAACTCAACTGCTATTTTAATTAAAACAAACAATTTTTGGGAGAAAATTTTTAGCAATTAATTGCACAAATTTTAAGTTATAATGAACAATGGACTATGGTAAAGGTTTTTTATAATTTTTTATCATTTTTTTGTTATTCGAAAAAGGTATTCAATGTGGTCAAGTCAATTCATTACAAATATCTGTGTTTTAATTTAACACAATTAAAATTTAGAGTTTCGGACCTTCAATCTTTATAGCAACTCATTCAAAATAAAAGGTTTAGTGTGAAAAGATATAATTACGACTTAAATAAGTTCATTCTTTAAATTAAATTAAATTAAATTAAATTGCAGTTTAATTTTTTCATATTCTTTTTGCTGAAATATATCTTATGAAATATTTTATAAATAAACTCTCATATTTAAAAAATTTTCTTTTTAATTTATTCTTGCTCAAAGAACTAATTTCTAAATTCGATTAGAACTTAATTTCTTGGAAACTTTCAATATATCCGCCTACAATTAATGTAAATCAAAGTCATTAAAATTCAATGAAATCAAACATAAATTAAAATTATTCCAATTTTCGTTGGCACCACAACGTGACACATAATTCACTTTGTGCATAAAAATTTTTAATGAAAAAAATGTCAAAAGAAAAGCGAAAAAGTTTTTTTCTACCCAACTCCTGGGGGAAGCAAAGAAGGAAAGTAACAATAGAGCAAACGGTAAGGGAAGCGGAAGTAATGCCAAATAGGAAAACGAAGCCAAGGCGCCAACACATAATAATGCCATCATCATCAATGGCCCAAAAGAAAAAAAAAAGGAAAAACCCAGGAAGATGGCAAAAGCAACAAAAAAAAACATACACACACACACACAAAAAATGTATCGACAACAAAGTATGAGAGTGAGAGGAAGAAGCAAGCAACAAATGATGAAAGATGCTTTAAATTAACAAGAAGCATCAAGGACATCGACATGAACATGGACACGAGGCAGCCAAATGCAAATACAAGTCAGGCAAATAAATTAGATTCTGTTGAGGGAAACAGAAGGACAATGGGCCGCAGCACGCGCAGGATTATGCCAACAAGAAAACGAAAAGAAGAACTGCCAAAAGGACACTACCCACGGCTTGACTTGAATTTTTTTTTGTATTTTTGCTGGTTCGTTAGCCATTTTTTTTTTTTTTTTGAAGGCCAAATGTCAATAAGTTAAGTAGGCATGGTCACATTAAACGCCCACAGCAAACTAAGTCTGTGTGTGCTGAGAATGAGCAACAACAAAAGTCCTTGGTATCTATAAATATGATTAAAACATCTTGCCAAAGCTCCAAGTGATAAATGCTCAAAGTTTTGTCTTTAGGCTTAAGGTTATATATATATATATATATATCTCTTTCTCTTTCCATCGATATATCTCTATCACTCTTTATCTTTAGGGGTGTAGTAAAAAGATGCCTGATATAAATCCAATTTAGTAGAGCCCATAAAATTGTAGGAGTTTCGCCCACTTAACTATTTGCATGATAAAAATCTTTCATCAAGTCGAAAACAATCTCAGCATTCAACTGAAACTCAAAGTCAGCTACTGCTGCATAATTCGACAATTCCAGGATTTTGCTTTTGTGTGGTAAACACCTAAAGTAGTAAACTGGGATTTAAGCATCCATACACACACACACACACACACACACACACACACACTGAGAATCTCTCTTGGTGCTCACCTACGTGTCTATAAAAATTTTACGTTGTTGCCAACAAACGGCAGGGACAAAAACTTTCTCTACAGCATCAGCAGCAGCAACAGCCAATGGTTTTTCTTGCTGGGTGAAAGGAATAACCTTATATATATATATATATATATATATACAGGATATGCCTTTTATTGCTATGCGAGCATGGGAAATTGTGATGCCCGAATACATACATAAATTGTTCGTTATATGCGGGTGGCTGGATGCGAAACTGTAGAAGCTAAAACCCAATAGGGACATTATGTCGTCAATGCTGAATCTATAGAATATGTAAAATACTTTTGCCAAAAAAGATTAAAAAATTTTGCAATTTTAATATACCAAGCACTGGCAAAAAAGAAAAACCAAACAAAACGTACAACAAAAAAAAAAGAAAAGTAAAAAGGAAAGCATAATCGAAAGAAATTTTAACCCTACGTGAGTTGACGAGCAGACAAAGTCGCTGAGCAAACAAACAAAAAGTTTCTTAGAAAAATTGTTCCAAGGGTTTGGCATGTTTGTTTGTTTGTCTGTTGATCTCTGCTGGGTAACTGTAATTGTTTTTCGAAAAGAAAAAAAAAAGGATTTTAGGGAAAAATCCCAGCTGGCCAACAGAAAACTATAAAATTCGATAAAAGGACTTTAAATTGAAATTCCTTACATTTGAATATAAAATGAAGGTAAAGAAAGGAGATTAAACAAAATTACAATTGTGGGGATTGAATTGTAAACATTTAGTTCCCCATCCAATTGTAAATCTCAATTACAAATTATTAGTTCTTAAAAATTTCTTAATTTATTCGTTAAAATAATAAGTAATATTTACTGTATGTGAATTAATAATTTCTATAAAAGTTATTTTGATGAAAATTTCTGATTTGTATCTATTTTTTCAATTATGTTCCCCACTTAATCGGAAGATATAAAAATTTTATAACAAGTTGGGAATTCTTTGAAATATTTGTTTCCTTCGCCAAAAGTACTTATATGTATATTTAGTAATATTTATTGCATATTTGTTTTAATCGAATGATAAATAATTTTGCTTTATTCTCAATTTAATTATTAGTTTGCAAAAGAAGAAAATTAATTAATACTAAGATTCAGAGAGCTTAAGATAATATTTAAGCTTAAATTAACATATGAATAATATAATATACAAATCATAATAATTTTATTACAAATAAGGGATGCTTTAAAATACTTGAATAATTTAATTTTAGTAATATTTATTGCATACTTATTAAAATTTCATCATAAAGAATGCATTGAATTTGAATTTTCACTTTGAGAAAACAAATATTTAGATTTAAATAAATTAAACATACAAAAATTCGCATTCAGTTAAAATTCATTGAATAAAAAATTTATATTTATAATTTATAATTTAAATACATTAGTAATTCCTTAAAAATCTTACTCCCATCCTTTTCTGAATTATTGGAATTCGACTATATATATGTATATATAAAATGTATTGTGTATTTAAAAGTATTTGCAAATGTCTATTGCTTATTTATCAATTAATGATCTAAAAATTGAAACTTAATACAAATGATAAATAAATTATTATTTACAAACCATCTTTAACATTTTTAAATTCAATATTCCTTACATATTTCTATGAATAGATTTACCTTCAGCATTGGGCAGTGTCCTGGCCAAAAAACAAAAAAAAAATACTGAAGCCCATAAGCTCCTTAGAAATGTGTCGTCCATTAGCATTCGCTTATTAGGCAACCCGCGTGTGCACCTTGCCAACCAGCAACAGCAACAACAACAACAACAACTTCCGGTTGCCCCCAGAAACCAGAAAGACAAAGACGAAACCGTAAGACGAAGAGGTTGTAGGTTGCCTAGCCAAAAAATACATAATATGATGGAGACAGGCACCGCCTCCCATTCCACAAGAGAGGGGGCGAAGAAAAAAAGAAGACGTTAGCACACAAAGGAAGGAACCCCAAAAACCCAAACCCCAACTCTTGGATAGGTATCCATGCCTTGGCATTTAAGATAAATGATCGCCTGCCAACAATGCACAAAGAGTCACAAAAAGTTTGGTCACGTTTGTGCTATTTGGCGGCTCGGGCATATGCTCCAACTTGGTTGGTTAGAGAATTGGAATGGGAGATTGAGTTGGTCGAGTTGGGGTGGTTGAGGGTGTACGTCTAGCATGCATTTACCTTGGCGCCATTTTAATATATTTCGGTTTAAAATTCAAGACACATGCAGCAGCTTAAACGTTTTAGAAATCTATTTTTCAAAAAAATACCAAGGACATCAGAAGGGGGAAATGACAAGCACGGACGGCTGGGCTAAAACAGTCACCATGTGTGTGTGTGTGTTATGTGTGTGAGAGGTAATATATATATATTTATATATAATTGAAACGTCTGCCAGGTGAAAGTTATAGAAAGCTATTTTCGCTTTTCATTCCATTCGAAACAATACGAACAAAAAGTAGCTTAAAACTAAAATTGCTATATATTGCATATATAATCGTAGACTTATTCCAGTTTCAATATTCATATGGCTCATCACTTGCTGGGCCATTCTCATTTTGAGATACTGTTCATATAGATAGATATTATGGTCAATAATTATATGTTCCATTCTTTGCCATTGTTGTAATTTCTTATAGAATTTATTATAGCTTAATGTCATGGCTTGTTCATACATCTGGGTCAAGATTTTGCATGAAACATTTTCATCCAAATCGAAATTTTCTTTCACTGGCAATAACTTTCCCAGAAAATGCTCTTGAGAACTCTGCAAACGCAACAATATTCGTCGCAATATATTCTCTTGTACTGGTGGCAATGATACAATATTCAAATTTTTGCTTAAGGTCAAAGTTTCTATAGCATCGGCATAATCACCACGGACAATCTGTAGAATAATTGTATCAGCCAATTTGCGTTGCTCTTTTGTCAAACATGCCAATATTGTAGACATAACTGAAGAATAAAGAAATCAATCAAACTAACAAAGAATTTTGAAATACTAACTAATACTTACCCAAAATTCTTACTTACAAAATTTTAATTTATGTATTTAAATTTTTCAGTTAGAATTTTTTGTCTAGGCTTGCTTTAGTTTAAGGAAGGAAAAAGAAAACTCTTTACATTCTTTTTCAGCGGGCAAAACATAAATCGGGGGTAGCAGCCACATATGGTTGCCACATTACAAGTGGCGTCTGCCTCGGCAATTGAAATGGAAATCAAAGTAGGCGTTCATGAGTTAAACACTCGAGGAGCGCACACACACACACAGACACAGAAGGAAGGAAAGGAGAATGGAGAATGGCGAATGGCGAACGTAAAACGGAAGTAGCAATGTGACAAAGTCGCCTGCCACCAGTGAACACTTGTGGTTTACGACCTGAAGGCTTTGGCTCCATCTTGCAACAGAAATAAAATCACATACGAATGCCTTCTGCCTGCTAGAGAGCTTCTAGCTCAAGTATATGCCATTTTGATGCCCTGTCCTTATAGAGTAAAAAGGATATATTAAGTTCTTCACAATGTATGTCCTTTTTGAAGTAGATGAAAGCATTTCCGCTTAAAGGAAGTATATATATATATATATATATATAAATTCCTAGTCCCATTCTGCCAGATCTACGTAGCAAGTCCATTGACAAATCTACTGGAATAAGTAATAGATAAATAAATCTTTTTCACAGCTAATCAAACTATAAAAGTTTGACTAGTTTAATCATTTATATATTGATATTTTCCAAAATTGTTGGCCTTGTTTTTAAGGTATAAAGTTGTAAGTACAATATTTTGGCGTGTTGCAGTCATTTTGAAACATTTTTCTTTTATCTTTTACAGTTTGTCTTGTTATTTATTTTGAATATCACTTGAAAGAATTTAATTAATATAAGTTCACATGATAATATTTTTTATTAAATATAATAATTAATCAGTTTAAAACTAATGTAAAGAAAATAATAATAATAAAAAGAAAAGAAATAAGATAATATTTTTATGCATAATTTAAGAACGAATTACTTAAGTTGTAGAAAATGTTTGACAAGGTTCCAAATCTTTGGTTTTAAGCCAAGTCGAGATTAGTTATTTGGCACGGAAGTGGTTTCCGTTGTCTGTAAATCGCTTAAAAAATTCTCTCATCTTTTCCGACTTCATCGACTCTAAGATTTGTAATAAATCAATTTGAACACATTTATTTTTCACTTTTATTTCATTATAGTTCAACTTATTTAAATATCTTGATCATTAAATTCCACATATCAAGAAAAATTGATTTCTATATAGGGTATTCACTAGTCGTCTAACCTGTTTCTCTATATGATTTGTTGCAAAATTTTTATATTTTTTTCTTTTTTTTCCGGTTTTTCGCTCTGCCACATTGCTCAAAAATTTATTATTCTCGTCTAGATGAGTTCATTATTCCAGCAGCGGTTGTCGAATGCGAAAACAATTTAATTTTATTGTTTTGCACATAAATATAAATTCCATGAAACAGAATTATGCATTGTAAAACAGAAAACAAAAAAAAAATACCAGAATGCTATATCATATGAAATTTTCAAAAGGACTTCTCGCTACACATACCGAGAGACAAGGAGATAGACACATGTGAGGAGGATTGCTTGGCTATATAATTGAGTCACGTTTGCCCAGGGATTATTCGTAGAGTAAAAATATTCAGATTTATGCCGCGTGGGAAATTATATGAAATTGGCTTTTGACTGTGATTTATATAAAAAGTAAAGATATAAAATCGATGCTTATTTTAGCCAGGTCAATTTATATTAATCGAAAGCTTTAACTAAAACTAAAACTATATGCAAATACCAAAAAGACTTTAACCTCTATTAAGACCACAAATAAACGCATTTTGTATGATATTATATAAGGAAACTACGTGTTTATAATGCCAATAACCTTTACCCAACCAATGAACTCCCCCTCACAACATAACATCACACAGGAAAAACTAATACTGGAAAAGGAAAATGAAGAAACACGAAATGTACAAAAATCAAAATTCGTGTTGGCATGCAAGTTCAATGCCTTTCATGCTGCCATTTTCATATACCCAACTTGTAAACAGGGAAAAACAAAAATTTAATTTATCTGTATCAGTTCACCCTTGAATAGAAGTTAGTGCCGTCAGCTGGAGACAGATAGAGAACACATGTTTCAACAAATTCATCTGCCATGTCACAATGCGCAACGGTATGCAGAAAAAGGCAGCAAAATATGAACGAATGGATGCCTGGCTAGTTTCCAACAGGCTACTCCTGCACGTGACAAGACTCTAGGAAAAGTGAAACTAGGCAAAGATATATATTGGAGTCAGCTGTATGGGGCTTTTAAAGTGAAAGATTATACCACCCCAAATATGGAGGAGGGCCCAAACCTCACTCTTCTTCTTTGTGCTGACGGCTGTCAGCATTTGAACGAGGCAAGTGTCATTAATCAAATGATGCCCAATAAGTTTCAACCCCTTTCATTTTAGCTTTTTCTCTCTCTCTCTCTCTCTCTCTTAGCTAACCCATTTTTGAAATATGAACTTTTTTCCGTCACTTTTTTTTTTTTTTTGGAGCCGGCAGTCATTAATAAATTAGGGGTTAAAATGCCATAACAACACAGGAAGAAAAGTTATTTATTTAATTGAAAGCGAAACCCAAAAAACGGATTTGTTTAACTCAATTAAATTAGTGGATATGGGAGAGGGGGGAAATGAGATTTTCTTTTTTTTTTAGATTTAACTTTGATTTTTACGATCCAAACAGTTGGCTGCCAGTTTAATGTACATTTTCAGTTTTGATTTCATTTTGATTACACTTAAAAAGTTATTTTATGTTTAGATAAAATTTAATTTAAGTTATGTGGAATTTTGGTAAATGTTGCGCCTTGGGTTTACCCAAAATTGTTGAGGAGGAAAGTGAAATACTTACGGCTAGTGAATATGGTAGTGAAAATGAGGAGGAGATAATTGATTTAGATATCATCTATGATGAACTGGAGGCCATGAAACAGAGTCTCCTATTATTACGCAGTAAATTGATAGTAACAACTCCGGATAAATTTCAAGTAGAAAGTATGAAAGTGGAGGAATATGATGAATCATCTACGCCGGCTCAACGTCAACTCATTATATTGAGGCGGCAAAATTGTGTCTTGAGATTTCAACTAAATGATTTGGCTCAACATTTGCATACAATGTACAAGGACATTAAGAAACAAAAAGCTTGGCACTGCCAACTATCTAAACAATTGCAAAAATATCGCAAAGAATTGAAAGAATTTGAATTATGTCAAGCGAATGCCATTCATCATTTTGGCATATGTATTGAACGTTGGGAACAGCATAAGAATAGTAAAATTGATACTGAATTCTTTATGGATATGGTACGCAATTTAGGAATCAGGATACAGACAATGCATTGTGGTCATGTCCCTTTGCGTTGTCATGAACAATTACGTTATAATATGATACTGGAATTAATATTAGTTAGAATTTTGCTACATCATCTATACGACGGTCTGCTGGATAGTTCTAATTATATTGCCAATCGTTTGAGTATCAAGTATGTTGATGGGGATTATATACATTGATTCGAGATAAAGCGTTTTCAAACTTTATTCATGGTTTATAATTGTGTAATATATTTTAAAAGCGCTTTGCCCCTTCTGAATAAAAAAAAAAAGTTATAATATATTATTAAATATCTTGAAATACTTTTCAGAAATATGGACGATAGCCTGGTTTCTTTTGTGGATCCCGGCAGTATATTTCTGAAATCGCCAAATAATTCGTTTGCATCCTATTACTCTGTTTTGCGTGATTAAAAAGCAAAGCTTTCGTTTAACGATTATTTAGAATTTTTTTCTTAATCACTTTTGAAATGTGGCTCAATTAAGTTGATGGGCATTTTGGTGGCATCAATTTCAAAGTCCAAACCGTATTAAAGTTCCAACATTGTTCGTATATCATGGCCTTAACAAATTCGTTACCAAATCCGACTTAGTTACAACAAATGTGCACGCATTCCCACCAGGATAAGAAGCAAAGGCGCAAAAGCAGCTAAATACGAAACAGCATCAGATAAAAACAAAAGCAGATTTGTCTTTAGCCTGCCACAGGAATATATATCCTCCATAGAGAGAGAGAAAGAAAAAAAAGAAACAGAATGTGGAGCTGGAGCTGACAGCCCAAGGGCTAAGCGCCAGCAGCCATAGATGACTTCCATATTATCCTTTTTCTTTTTTTTTGGTTTTTTTTTTTTGTTTTGGGTAGAGCTTGTCGAAATGCGTAAAAACTCAATTGCTGCGCTAGGATGCCAAAAATCGACGAGCGACCTAGCTTGGGGGTTGAGTCAGATGTAGATAACTTGGGGCAGAAACGAATTTATTGGAGTCATGTGCTGATAAGCGGTGGCCTCCCAATGCCAAAAGCAATGCCCAAATTACATTGTAACCACCAAAAATTGAAATTTAATTATTAACGAACAGTGTATACCCTTACACTTTAGAAAATGGAATTTAGCGAAAAAAGCGGAAAGTAAATTATTAAGAAGATTATCCTAGGCCTCTAAAATATAGCTCCATAGTTTGATTTCTAATTATATACATAAGTTCTGTCATGGAATATATATATATATATTATATTTAAATCTGCATTTATAATAGCAGTAAATAAATTATTTATTATATTTCAAAAACTATACAAAAAATAATATTAAATTTAATTATAAAATAAGTCAAAAGTGAATTCAGTAAACTTTTTGCTATTTATCAAATTATAAGCAGTAATCATATATTTTATAAAGATTTATAAGTAATTATACATATATCCCTTTTATATATATTTAAGTACATACATATAGTTAGAGTAGCCAATTTATATATTATTCATATATCATATATTTTATCAAGATTTATAAGTAATTATATAAACCTATGTACATATGTTTAGAGTAGCCAATTTAGATTTTAAAACTAAGACAATTAATTTAATTGTGCATTTTTTTATTTCATATTTAAAACCAGTTTGATAGTGCAGAGGAATCTATGACTATTCATGGTCATAGATCATAGTTAGTTAATTAGTGAAATAGTTAAATTTTAAAGCCCCCAAAAGTGTGCTCCATAAAAGTAAACGATGAAGTAAATAAACTCTATCTGAACTTATTGATTACATTTGAAATATCGCTAAAAGTTAAAACAATTGAAAATTGGTTTACACTTAACCAAATAAAACATAAAAGAACTTTACCCAAAGTTTTCTTGTCTATTCGAATAGGGTATGAGATCCATGGTTAGAAAGAAGTAGAGATACACACCAACAACACACACACACACACACAAACACACAGCGACCTCCGCTACATGGCTAAAAACACAGGAAACGCATTAGATACTTTGGCTGATTCGAGTTGGAGTCGTAGTTGGAGTTGTTCTATCAAACAGCTCCACAATTCCCACTGATTCCCTTCTCCAATTGGGATGTGCGATAAAAATCTGCGTAAAATGATGCGGCAATTTGATGAGCAACTAAGTTCGGGCAATTAGTTTGGTAAAACGTTTCAACTACGTAGTTGTCGTGCGTGTTCCTGTCGACCTAAACTGTTGCACGGCATCTCTACATTTGGTATGAGGGAAAATTTACGGAAATGAGTAAAAACAAAAGTTGAAATGGAGGGGAATGATGATGCTGAAATGCCATTTAGTGCTAATGTGTTTAGTGGGGCTTGAAGTTTCGGTGATTTATTGGTATAGCAATAAAATTTATCCATGTATCCATTACGTAATTTCCTCAACTCCTTTTATGATTACCAGCAATTAGCATTTTCATTCATATGCTTGAAATAATATTTAAATATAACGGTATACAAGATTGCCAGTATGGAGTTTCTTAAGACTGTTCCTTGGTTTTCCATTTTTCTTTTCTTTTTTTTTTTTGTTTTGTGCTCCAGTGAACTCTTTGACAACTTGGAAAAACGTTTCCCCATCTTGCTAATAAGCCAATGTCTAACAAAAAAAGGAACAACAAGGAAAAGAAGAATATTGCCTTTGGGCTGTTTTCCAGCAATTTCAAAGATACATTTCAAGTGCCTAAGTTTGCGTCGACCGCAAAAGTACAAATAATTTCCATTTGTGCCAAAGCGGCAACATTTGCATTTTTTTTCTTTTTCCTTTAGATTTCAGACACAAACATGCCTGCCAGGCTGCTTAACTTAACTTTAACTGTAACTTAACTTGGTACCAAGTTTCTCAATCGCAGTTACCAAACGGAGTCTCTGTTAGAAATGAAGACAAAGTCTATTTGTATTTAAACAGCAAAAGAATGAAAAATACTTATGTATATGTGTATGTAGCTACTTATAAACAAGTAGTTTCTGAACTAGGCACAAGTTTAAGATAAATATGGCATAGATTATTACCTTATACATGACTGGTTCTTAGAACCATACTGAAAAGAATCAAATGTATATACAAATAAACCATATTTGCATTCAAAAGGGAGTTCTTTTCAATTGCTTCTTATTATTCTTTATATGTGGAAAACTAAATAGCTTCAAGATAAACTCAAACAGCTGTTTTTAGTCGCAGATATTTACAAACTACAATTATTTATTGATTCTTTTATATTAAAGGATATTAGGAAACTTCTTTTGAATTTAAAGCTTACTAAATCAAAGATGCTAATGTCTAATTTATTTTATTGGATAATATATACTTCAATTTTAAACTAAAGCTTACTAAATTGAATGTTTAATTTACTTAATAAGAGCATATTTTAGTTATATTTCAAATTTTATTCTAATATTTTCGGTGAACTAAAAAAATTATGTTGTGGTTTTTAAATAAATATCAATCTAAGGCTTAAAGCAGCCTTGCACAAAATTTATCCTTTTACAGAACTAACTACTAAATATTAACAAATTATGTATACATATATATAAATATAAACAAATAGAAAAAATGTATAATACATATGTAATTCCTTCGACTTAAAATAAAATTCTATACAAAACCAAGATTAGAAATTCCTTCAAAATATAAATCCAAATTGTGGCTAACAAATAGTTCTTTTACAAATAAATTAATATAAAGTTTATATGAAATCACAAAAATATTTGTTTGCAAATTGTATACACATTTTCCCATATATGTTTTTCCGTTTACTTAATTTAAAAATATAATTTAAACAACTTAAACAAATTTTCTTTTCTTAAACCTTTTTTTTCAACTTTCTTTCCATCAATTAGAATTTCTCATTTCAATTTTGATTTAGGGCAAATTTGTTTCTTCTGTTGCCATTGCCATTAGAATGTTATTGCTGCTTACACAATTTCCATTGCCTGTTTTAACGTTTTTGCTTAATTTGCACCAGCCGGTGCCCTTTGGCCCCTTTATTCATTAACATATCTCAATGGCCGCAATAATTGTTTCAATAATCATTAAAATCGGGCAATATTAAAGCTTAATCCGTAACAGTAAAGCTTTTGAGCTTTTAAAGGCATCTTTAGGTTTTCCGGCTTATTTATTTTTCACATTTTTCTTAAGATTTTTCTAAAGCAGTTTTCTAATTTATTCTTTAACTAATCTAAGTAAATAATATTAAAACATAGAACTAAAACCAACGGGGTTCATGCCATGGCTAATAACGGTAACTTTCAAGCAAGCTTTTTAAGCTCTCACAGCTTTCACTTCTTTTCCCTCTCATTCCCACGGGACAACCGCTCAATCTTTGTAAACTAAATACAAGACAACAATCATAAAATATGTGGGACGCTCGAAAACAATTTGAGTAAAATTATCCCTCTTTTCATCCATAAGATGGCACATCCTCTGATAGATTCCCTGATTCTGTTTCTCCACTATCGACAGCAGACAAA
The DNA here is from genome assembly GCA_037075365.1 of Drosophila emarginata. Lineage (NCBI taxonomy): Eukaryota > Metazoa > Arthropoda > Insecta > Diptera > Drosophilidae > Drosophila > Drosophila emarginata. The sequence continues at coordinate 4,153,046 of JBAMCD010000260.1, read as the reverse complement.
CAATGCGATGCCTGTGGAGGTTGAGGGGAATGGTAATGGGTAATCACTCATTATGTTAACTCATAATCAACACACTCACCTTCTGTGGTTTAACTTTTTGACCCGATCTCGTATTTCGGCCGCCAGACCTTCAACCAATTGCAGGGCACGCCATGAATCATAATTTCGACTAAAACGATCCCAAAGCAGACGCTCCTCTATACAATCCTCAATGATTTTATGTGCACGTTCCATATTGAAATTGGTGTGAAAATATTTCCAATCATTTTTTGGTTTCTCCTTACGTTCACCACCATCACCGCCTGGACCTTCGCCCTCAGGATTCTGTAAGGCACGCCGTCGACTTAACATGGACTCGGAAAGCAAGGCATTCATACGATTTGTGGTTCGCACGGATGCGGTAATCCTAAAAAATATTAACAATAGAAAATGCTTGTATTTCCGGTTTAAAGTTTTTTTTTTTTTTTGTTATTCTACCGCGTTTTCATGGTATTCCAAGTGGCGGTCATGTTGTCCTTTAGATAACTTCCGCGTACGCTAAACCAACCGGCAAAAGGAAAACAAATTTCTTGCGCTGCTATCTGTACACTGACAGCAACGTCAACTAACACAATATGCCGACACGAGTTGGCTGTCTATCAACAATTTCTACCTATGGTGCCTACCTCAAGGTAGCCAACCCCTATGGAGTATCCACACATCATCAAAGTTCGACGAAGCTTTGTTGATTTTAGCCCACACTCTTGGTTATCAATCCTAGAGATGGCAAAATTGAACAAACATTTTAAGATGCAAATTGTAGATAGATAAAATATTGAGAAATAAAAAACAATTAAACCTAAAATGCCTGAAATTCTTATAGTTTGATATTATATTTGTTTGCCTTTTATCACGTTCACATCCCTAATTACCGCTTCAATTTCCATTTTGGCCTTCCATCCTTGCGTGCCGCTTATCATAAATCCAAAGCCAATGGCGGCGCGCTCCAATTGCAAGCATGCGGTGCCGGAGACGTGGGTGTCATCGCCACCAGCCACTCTTTGGAGGAGTAGACCCAATAGAAGCAGCAGCAGCAGCAGCAGTAGTAGAAACGCTAGCAAAGTGTTGCCATATGGGATGTACCCTATTCTATACAATATTTACTACTATACTCTTGGCACGCGATTCCTTTTCAAGTTGATGACTTTTGATCGGTTGCCTTGCGCGACACCTGTAAGGCGCAGGTAAGTCTTGTGCACTCTGTCTAGATGAGAAGGCGCGGTTACCAACGGAAACTTCAAGCACTTTGATTGCTTTTTATCGCGAAAGTTTCCCATTTTTCTTTTTTTTTTTTGGAGTTGCCTACCAGTTATCTAGTTTGCAGCGTATACAAAGTTCCAGATGGCTTATAAAATTGATTTATGAAGTTATTTATGAAGTTATTGAATTAAAATAACTGTCAAGTCACGTGAAGAGAATGCAATCATTCACTCAATGTTGAAATGGCAAAACCAAAAATTGAGCATTAAGTTCGAGTATGAAACTTATAACTAATAATACAGACAAGGGCATTGCAATAGAAACAATTTAAATAAATTTTAGAATATTCCAGTTAAGTTAAGTAAAGAAGAGAATTTTATTTCAGTTTCATTTCATTTCCATTAATGTTTATCAATAATGCTTTGCTAACAGGAATCGTTCAATCTATTAAGATTTAAGACAAAAACAAATATGCTTAAAACTTTTGATTGGTAGAAAGAATATTCTTGGATTCTATCTATACTTTATATACCTTTCAATATGTATATATCGAGGCAATTTTAGTTGGAAAGTTTATTTATAATATGTATTTTAAAATTAACTAATTTTTGACAGAAAGAGAGCTCGAGTCAAAACCTTCACCTCTGGAAGTATATTTTTATTTCTATATACAGTGGAGTCCCGATAATTCGAAATCGCAAGGGAACAGAATTTTTTACGATTTACAGAGGTTTACGATTTACCGAGTTTTCTATTTAACGGGGTTCAAAAAAATCAAAATTACGAATTCAAGAGGGTTTATATTTAGATGTCCAGGTGGCTTTTGACGCTTTATTTTAATGCGTGCGGATGTTTCCATAATACATTTTTTTCTGTTAAGAATTGAAGTTAATGTTGATGGAGCAATTCCGAATTGTTTTGCCACGTCAATTTTTTTTTGCACCATTATCAATAACTGAAATTATGTCTTGTTTTTGTAAAATTGATAGTGTTTTATGAGAACGATTGCTTGACATTTTTATAATATTTATGCTTCAAAAGTAATGAGCAAACTAATGTAAAACCCATGAACGAATAACCAAATTTCGCATATAGGCGACATACAGGCGACACGCATAACAGTTTGCGAGACCTAACGGTTGTTTCACTCGCAACAAAATCAAGTATTACGAATAACAAGAGGTTTCGAAACGAAATTACGATTTATAAGAGGCAAAATCTTCGCTGAGTAGGCAGAAAAATTGCGAATTAACGAGGGGACCAAAATACATGGAATTTATACGAATTAACGAAGTTTTTTCAAGGGACCAGCAGTTTATTACGAAATATTGAGGTTTTCGATTTAGCGGGGTGCGAATTATCGGGATTCTACTGTATTTTTAAGTAAACTAAAACATTTTCTCGTCTTGGTTTTTATTCTTTTAACCTCGGGCTTACCATAAAAAAATGCATATTTAAAATATGTATATAATAAGAAAATTGTAAAAATTATTTCTTTTTTAATTTCACAAAAGTTTTGGTTTTTCTTTTCTAATATTTTACTTATTTTGGGCAACTTAAATTTATTCACCATATTTGATTGTTAAGCCGTTAAGCAACTCACAGTAAGAGTTAACTTATTTTCATATAGTCAAGACAATTATTATTTGATTTTCCAATATTTTAATGTTGTTTATTTTGTATAAAAAGACACTCAATTATTTTGAATAAATACATATATGAAATATCAATTTAAAGACTGTTTTGTATATTTAAATTCTCCCTTCGTATGCTACCTTTTCAACAGTTTAGAATTTTTAATTTTAACATTTCACTCAGCACCAATTAATGTTTTTAATATCTTTTGATTTAATTGTATTTAGATTGTGAAATCCTTAAACTTCTCAACAGTTTTCTAATCTCATATTCTTTTTGTATTAGTTTTTATCTTCAACAATTTGAAAGCAATTGATTGACTAATAACTAAATTGCTAACAAATAATACGAAAAATCTCCTGGGTAACCATTAATTAGCACAAAAGTTTGTTTTGATTTGTTTTACAACAGATGAGAAATGTGTGCCGAAAATTGAAGAATTGGAGAAAGCTAAACAAATTAAGCAATTTGTAGCCCGCACAATTTCATCCACAACACCTTAACAACCGAAACAGGTATGAAGCTCATTAACACTACCAATGCACGATATTCGCGGCACAAACGGTGAACCGACAAATAACAAAAAAAAATAATAGAAAATAGAAGAAAAATTTGCATAAACTTACGCTTGCATGCGACTCATTTTGGGGCGCCTCAGAGTTTGCTACAATTTGTTTGGTTACAATGGGAAATTGTTTTGTCGGGCAAAACTGCACGTAAGCTCGTCACAAATGAAACTGGTCTGAGACTTTTGGCTTTTCGGGGATTCCACAAAACATGAAGGCGTAAAAAAACAAAGGGGTGAAAAATACACACTCATACACACACACTATCTAACTCTTCTATCTACACACATATGTATGAAGGGACTAGTTAGTTAGCTTTCAGCTTGATTGGGTTAGCATGTCTAAAGACAACTCTGCAACGACTTTTGTTTAGACTCCTTCCGCCAAAAAAAAAAAAAAAAAAAAAACAAAAATGTGTGCCAATGCATTCTAAATTGTGTTTATTTTGGCGTAATTTACTTTATACTGGACTCGCGTGTTCAGTGTGTGTCAGTGTCAGGCTGTTTTGGCAATTAAAATTGTAGGTTGAAAACTGTCGACACGCCGGCATGGAAAACTATTTAGTTTGAGTTTGCCTCAGTTTAGGAATCGAAAGTTTTCGCATTTGATGGATCGCGTGAGTTGAATATATGTATATATACATACATACATATGTTGACTGTGTCCACTTATGGAATTCAAGAGAATTGATAGGTAAAAATTTAAAGATACTTTAATTTATGGTTTTTTATGTACTACAAGGAAAATGATAAAGGACTCTTGGAATTTTTCTAAAGTTAGATTTATGTATGCTTTTTATAATTAAGTTTACTATGTTTATTTCCAAATAGATTTGTAATACAATCTGTTCCATAACTGTCTTATGTTCTTAACAATTGGTTTGGATTTCATTTGTTATTATATATTTCTTATTATATATTTATACATATTTATATTTTTGAGTAGTCATAAACAAACTAAAGAAATAAAAAGGTAAACTATCAGGCAGAGGTACATAAGTCGTCACAATCATAAACTACTTTAATTCCTCATAATTAAAAAAACATTTCTTTATGCGGCGAAATGACATAAATTCAATAGATCTATCTATTATTTATGGCCCTTAGTCAACGGATCTTACAAATTGTTTGGCTTTTGATTGTTTCAATAGTACAAAGTAAAAAACAATAGAGTCCAAAGTTTGATAACAAACTTAAGTATGGGAAAATACTTTTTAATTTAAGTTAGCAGTTTTATTGATAAGCAATTAATAAGAGAGTAGAGAAATAAATTTTAATACATAACAATCAGCAAAGGATTTTATTTGAGTAACTGAAATGGTCTCTAAAATATATAATTCCAATAACTGGAATCAATTAACTTTACACACATTATTCATTTATTTTCTATTTATAAATTCTACCACATTTCCCATATTGAAATCTGAATCATTGCTTATTGTGATGACTACAGCACGAATCATCAAAATGAAAATTGCAGTAATTATTTTTGAGACCGGAAGAATTAAATTTATCAAGAAAAAAAAATCTTTTTGTTTTATTGTATATTAAATGTATTATTATTAACAAATACAAACAACTCTAAATATTGTATATTAAAGGTATTTTTAACAAATACAAATAATTTTTAAGTGTAAAATTTAAAAGAGAGCAAATAATTAATATCTAGAGCGACGTTGTTCATTGTTGAATGATATGGCCAAGATGGTGCCACTCAGGAAGGTTGCAGCCTGCAAAAATTAATCAAAAAATTAAAATCTTTCATATGAAATACTTTCATTTAATAAGACTTACCTCAATGGCAATTAAAATCCAACCGAAAGTTTTGACCAGTGTCAGGGCCTGGTCATAAAAATCTTCCAGTTTTGATAAACAACCGTCCGTATATAATGCGTTAGTTGTGGAATTGGAATAACAGCTAAGAGGTACTTTTAAATTGGCTTTGGTATAATCGATGGTACCATTGACTCCGCAACAGTGGAACTAAATAGATTAAAAAATTAAATGAGTAATGGTAAAAATGATTTAAAAATTATGACTCGCTACATACAGTTGATTGATAGAATGACATGGCATCTGTATTATTAAGTTGCTTTTTCCAGGCATCGTCAAGTATATTCTCAGCCACCTTATGTCCATCGATGCGTTCGGCATAGACAAAGACTAAAATGCAGGTGAGTATAAGCAAAACCAGCAAAGTGATGGCATACTAAAAAAAGAAAAAGAAATTTAAGTTACTCCAAAAACTAAATGGTTTTTGATTCGTTGACTCACCGTCCAGGATAGGCAAACATTCTCCTTAATGGCCCCACAGCAACCAAAGAATGAGATGAGGAATATCACCGATCCAATCACAATAAAGAATATCAATATGGGGCGTGTCTCCTGGGCAACTTTTTGTAAGGCAAGTGAATTGATCACAATAACTGCAATGCCAAGTAACTGAAATATAAAAATTTGATAAATGAATACACAAAAATTTTCAACATGGCCACACCCATATCTATCACATATTTAGGTAATAACTATATATCAGGCGAAAAGATAACGAAACGCGATTTGCGTAAACTTTTAAACCTTTTCCAATTTAATGACTCATTATTCACTCTCACTCACCATGCACAGAAAATTAAAAAAGAAAACCAAATATTTAATAATTGCCGTTGTGCAACCCATTTTGTAAATATTTTATACGTTAACTTTTTTAAGTTTTATTAATTATATATATATCTATATATATATATATATTTAGTGTGTATTAACGTTGTGTTTTAAACTAAATTACACAACTTGTTGTTATTCGCACAAAGACTTCCCTTAGACTAAAAATTTATAGAATAGGTAGAAAAAATTCGATTTCGTTCCGCTTGTGACTGAGCAAGTCGTGATAATAATTGGTTGAAGCAATTTATGTTACTTTTTTACCCAACGTTTTCGGCGTTGGAAAAATAAACAATAATAAAGTTAATCAGTAAAACTACACTGTAAGAATAAAATTTCATGCAAACAAATCTCTTGCGGTTTAACTTATCAATATATTGACTCAAGCCTAATGTTTTCCAATTGAGTCATAGAATATTTACACATGATTCATTTCTGTTACCCTGATATTTAAATGTATAACTTACCCCTTTCTGTTAAAGCTACATAAATAAATATATCACAATCACTAAATGTGGAATTCGTCCCCTCTTGCCAAACTCATTACAATCTTTTCCCTTGTTTGACCCTGAGATAATAACTTTACCTGTAGTGCCAGGTAAATTTATTGATAAAATGCAAGTATCTTAGGTTGACCTAGAAACTACATCATAATCTATGTAGGTTAAAAAATTTGCAACAGATGTCTATAGGATGGTCGTTTTTTTAAACATATTCAATATTTAATATTTCGCAGCACAGGGAGAAAGCAAAAAATAACATTTTTTTTTATATTTTAATCATATGAAATTTAAGTTTATGTATACCTCAAAAAATAACTATTAAATGGATATTAGAAATATTCTTTCTTATTGTAAATATCTCTAGAAAACATTTTAAAGAGTAAAATATTAAATGTAACAAAAATTGACTGGCTATAAATTTGGCAAAAACTTTTCATCTAAAATAATTTATTAAATCTTCAAATTTATAAAGATTTTAAAATTATACTATGCTAAACTATAAAATAAGAATACATTTTTTTATATATTACTTTCAAAAATTTTCAAAATATTAAAGTAAACATCTAATATAAACGTTTTCATACAATTCCACCAGTAAATAATGAAAAATTCTTTCAAAATTATAAAGACATTTTTCATTCGAAAACTTTACAATAAAGACCATCCTAAAAATCATATAAGATATTTTTTTTTAATATTATATCTAGGCGACGGGACTAGGGGAAACACACCGATGAACCATATGTGTGTCTCTATAAACATATATTGACGGCAGGGCTCGAGTGCTTATCAAACAAGTTGGTTAATTAAGTACACAAATGATTGAGAGAATTAGAATCGTATTCGTAATCATATTCAGATGTCGCTGGTTCTCATTAATGTCAATCGGTGAAACTTTTCACAGCATGGCCAGCAAATCTTATCAGTTAGCTACCTAAGCTTCATTTGACTTTTCGGGCTGGTGTCCCAATGTACAGCCAATATTTTGCCAAGTCCCAATAGTAACCTAAAGGCACTGAAAGTGGTCGAAACAGAATAAACAGTTCCCATTCAAAATGAGCTGCGGTACAAAAACGTTAAAAATTTCATCATTTATTTTGGACTTCCTTTGCTGTGTGAGTTTTTTTTGTTTTTTTTTTTAGCTTTGTTATCAAACAATAACAAATCCCTTGCTGATAAAGCTAATATGTATACATTTATACATAAAACTTATAGTATATAGCAACAATTTGTTTAACTATACTTTTCTCTCTCACTCGTAGGTATTTGGCGCTCTGTCCATTGCCGCTTGCTCATATGCCCTGATAACTTTTAGCCATAGTTTGGCCATTAGAGTTCCCTGTATTTTAGGCATTGTACTTGGAGTTCTTATATTTTTTGGCACCATTTTTGGCTGCATAGCGGCGTTACGAGAGAACCTACGTCTGACATGGATTGTAAGAAATTTGAATATTCTATGTAATTTGTAACTAGTTTGTAAATAGTTTTCCACTCTATCCCTTTCTCTCTGTAAAAGTATTGCGCAATTTTGTTGGCACTGATTTGTGGTCAGATTACAGTGATATTCGCTCAACCAATTAATTTTGAACTTCTTGCCAATGAGACCATAAGTAATGCCTGGCAAAACCAACTCTATCAAAAAGGCAGCATGTCCTATTATGAAATCAAGGTATGTTAATTTAGATCCCAAATATGCATATTATTCTCTATTTAAAATGAATTTACCTTTTAGTATCGTTGCTGTGGCAAAACAGGTGCTGCCAATTATCCGGATAGCGGCCTCACTATTCCTTCTAGTTGTTATTACAATCAGAATTCCACCATTGGCACAGATCTTTATACCGTTGGCTGTGATCAGCGTTTGGGTGCAGCTTTTATTAAAGGTACTCGTTGGGAGCGCATCAGTGACTGGTCGATTGTGGGCTTGGAGGTTAGCCTAAATTTATTTAATATTTGATTGGTGAAACTAAACCTAGTTTGAATTTGTTTTTCAGCTGTTAACATTAATTGTGGCTGGTTTATTGGCCATAACTTTACAGAACGCCGAACGTAGACGACTTTATCGTTAGATATAAGTTGCCGTTTAAAAATCCAACAGTATTAGAAGCAGTACATGCAATGTACCTAAGAATCGTGCAAATAGCAAATCGCAAATGATATTTATTCATTTGAATTAAATACGATAAGCGATAACAAACCGCCGATAAGTCGAGGTCTAGCTAAAAATTTTTAACACTGTTACTTTATTGATGGAAATTTCCATCAACTGTTACCTGTTCACTTGTTTTAAATTTTTTTCAGTTCTATGAGAACTGAGCCATAGTTTACAACGAATCTTTTGATTCACATTAGGAAATTTATAAAATTACTTATGTTAACCACTAAACGTTGCAAAACTTTTTGAACCTTGAAAATAAATTTTTTATATATAAAATTTATTTATATCAATAACACTAAAGGACCAATCAATTTCTGATTTACCTTAACTATAATAGAAATCATAGTACTACGATAGATTGGTCAGTCACTGTCACTGTTACCAGCTGCAGAAACAGTGCAAACAGTTATCAATCATTTCTAGTTTACCAACACTATTCTATACGTAACTATCGATATAAATCGGTTTAGTTTTGTTTTGGTGAAAGCAAGAAGAAATGAAAAGAATGTTGTTATTTATTTGCATTATTTCTAAGTAAACAAACTGCCTCATCGCGCACCTGTCATCTCTGCCCCGCCCCGCCATCCCACCGATGAACGAAACAAGCGATATGTATTCATTAGGAATATTTGACACAATTTGCAACGCGCGTATTTGAAAGCTATCAATTGTTTTTTCCACACTCGAAGCACTGAAGACACAACAAAAACAACAACTAATAGCAATATCTGGTTTAGTTGCCGTTAAACAGAGCTGGCGAACAGACCAGACCAGCCCCAAGCAGGCCTAATCGACGGGTCAATAGCACCACTAACACCCAACAGCACCAGCAAGTTAAGACCAAATTAACCACTAGAGAAGACCGACGATGGGACTGCCCTTTCAAAAATTGAAGAAGCTCTGGCTTCTTTATCTATTTTTACTGTTCTTTGCATTCTTCATGTTTGCAATTAGCATAAATTTATATGTGGCAAGCATACAAAACTCAGACCCAGAGCCCCGGTGAGTAAGAATCGATAATAAAAATACTAAGAATATATATATATATGTATGTACGTGTACGTTGACATGACAGTGATTAGGTTAAGCCTTCTATAAAAACTGTTTGGCTTGTTGATCACTTCTTCTTCATGTGGCACTTCTTCAGTTTGGCATTGCACAATTTCCTTTAGGCCATGTCTGTCCCTCGTACAAGTGGAGTGTGTCTATGTATGTTGCAAGTGCCTTTTCATGTTGCTACACTCGAGTGACTTGCATTGAAGACCAGGAGCGGTTTCAAGCACCCTTCGTGGTCTCTTTTCTTTAAATAAATTGAGGAAATTGATGACTTGCTGATAACAATCAAAGATTTTGTCTTCGTCAAGTGCATTTAAACCTTCCCCCGAAACTTGTTTTGATACCACTAAATACCACAACTTCATTAACCAAATGACGTACATATATAAACCTGTAGACTGTTTTTTCTCGTTTCAAAGGTATTTACATTTTGCTTACTTTTAGAATTAATTATGAAATTCAACCCAAATTCCGCTAAACCACAAATAAACTGTTGCTTACCATAAAAAAGAAAAAAACGATATAAGTTGGGAATAAAAGCGAATTAGTTGCAGAATAACCGATTCTTCTAAGAGCACATAAAGCAAACCAAAAAAATATATGTATTGTTAATAATAAATATCTATTATCTTCTATAAATACTGCAATTCTTTTCGGTCAACAAACCGTTTCCCAGTAACACTCCAAGGGTATCAACTTGAACCCAACTCCCACGATGAGAGTATAGACCGTAGACCGGCCCTGGCCTCGGATTTTGATTTTTAAACCACTTTGCATTTAATTTTTGTTTTTTATTTTATGCATTGGGCATTTCTTCTTATTTGTTTTCCTATACGCTTCGCATCATACCAACTCTATTGTAAAAAAAATTAAAATTTATATTTACCTATATTTTATTGTTCACCATTGTCATATATGTATATCTTTTGTTGTTAATATGCTCTTTGTGGATCATTTGCCATCGTCTTTGGATTTTTTGTGCATAGTCATCCAAAACCACCGCCCAAGCGTCGCTCTTTGTGGCCGCGTAAAAATATTGTGGCTCATTATATTGGCAAGGGAGACATCTTCGGCAACATGACTGCAGGTGAGTAACATCAGTTGACACCATAAATTCATACATACATACATATATGAAGATGTCTAAATTAAAATGAATTCATTTGCAGACGATTACAACATTAACCAGTTCAAGCCCATTGCCAATGAGGGAGCCGATGGGCGGCCAGTTGTGGTACCGCCTCGAGATCGTTTTCGTATGCAACGTTTCTTTCGCTTGAATAGCTTCAATTTGCTGGCCAGTGATCGGATACCACTCAACCGCACTCTCAAGGACTATCGAACACCAGAGTAGGTAGCAATTTATTTATACGAAAATAATTTTTAAATAAATATTGTCTTCATATCATTTGCAGATGCCGCGATAAAAAATATACAAGTGATTTGCCCAACACCTCAATAATCATTGTGTTCCACAATGAGGCATGGTCGGTGCTATTGAGGACCATAACAAGTGTGATAAATCGTTCACCAAAACATCTGCTAAAAGAAATTATTTTGGTGGATGATGCTAGCGATCGTAGTGAGTGCTGGAATACTTTACCAAAATCTAGTCCAATTCAAATTATAATCCATATTTTATCTATTTTATAGCCTATCTCAAACGTCAATTGGAGAGCTATATACGTGTTCTCACTGTTCCAACCCGTCTGTATCGCATGAAGGAGCGCAGCGGTCTGGTTCCTGCACGTCTGATGGGTGCCCAACATGCTCGTGGTGATGTTTTAACCTTCCTGGATGCCCATTGCGAGTGCTCTCGCGGTTGGCTAGAGCCCTTGCTTGTGCGAATTAAGGAGTCACGAAAAGTAGTGATCTGTCCCGTCATTGATATAATATCCGATGATAATTTTAGCTATACTAAAACCTTTGAGAATCATTGGGGAGCCTTTAATTGGCAATTGAGTTTCCGTTGGTTCTCTTCGGAAAGAAAGAGAGAGACCACAACAAGCAGTACCAAAGATACAACAGCTCCCATACCCACACCAGGCATGGCTGGTGGTCTTTTTGCCATTGATCGCAAGTATTTCTACGAAATGGGCTCCTACGATAGCGAGATGCGTGTATGGGGTGGTGAAAATGTTGAGATGTCATTCCGTATTTGGCAATGCGGCGGCAGAATAGAGATCAGTCCGTGCTCCCATGTGGGTCATGTATTTCGTAGCAGTACCCCATATACATTCCCTGGAGGAATGAGTGAAGTTCTAACCAATAATTTGGCTCGTGCAGCCAGTGTGTGGATGGATGATTGGCAATATTTTGTAATGCTCTACACTTCGGGACTGTCGTTAAGTGTTAAAGACAAAGTGAATGTAACGGAACGCATGGCTTTGCGCGAGAAATTGAAATGTAAACCATTTTCCTGGTATTTGGAGACCATATGGCCCGAGCATTTCTTTCCGGCACCAGATCGCTTCTTTGGCAAAATCATTTGGCTCGATGGTGAGACGGAATGCGCACAGGCATATAGCAAGCACATGAAAAATCTGCCAGGACGAGCTCTGTCGCGTGAATGGAGTCGTGCCTTTAATGAGATTGACACCAAGGCATCTGAATTTACATCTTTGATTGATCTGGAGCGGGACAAGTGTTTGCGTCCGCTAAAAGACGATGTGCCACGTTCATCAATTCAACCGGTAACAGTGGGCGATTGTTCATCTCATGCCCAGACCATGGATATGTTTGTTATCACTCCCAATGGTCAAATTATGACCAATGACAATGTGTGTTTGACCTATCGTCGACCCAAGCAAGGTGTGATTAAGATGCTCAAGAATCGAAATGCCACCACCTCAAATATAATGCTCACACAATGTGCCAACGAATCGAGTCAATTTTGGACCTACGATATGGATGTAAGTTAACAGCGTTTATGATAAACGAAAACTTATTCTCATATTTTCTTTTATTTTTTTAGACGCAACAAATCTCTCATAGGGATTCAAAACTTTGCCTTACCCTAAAATCGGCCACAAATACACGTAGTCAGAAGGTGGAGAAAGTGGTGCTCAGTATGCAATGCGATTTCAAGGATATAACACAAAAATGGGGTTTGATACCACTACCATGGCGCTTGTAAATGATTCATATGCTAATGCCTGCCGTTAAATGTAACAACTATTTCTATATCTCTCTAACATAATGTGATATTTATTGAAATTGTCTGACGAAATGCCACTCGTTGTTTTTTAAACCATAAACACACACACACACAACCCACATATACACAAGACACTCACACACCGAAGAAACACAAGAAATTGTTTATAAAACATTTTACTTTGAATGCATTTCTCATTGAATGCATTGCGACTTGATAGAACTCTATGTGCTATGTCTATGTCATATTGATTAAGGATATTAATATATACATATATATAGAAAAGTTTATTTGATATAAAGTACATAATACTTTTGAACATGTTTATAGAGCACTCTTCAATAAATTTAACAATTTTAACTAGAAAAAAGTGAACAAAACTTTCAAATGAACAGAAACTTTTTATTTAGTAAGTGAAATAGTGTTATTTGTTGATAACTTTGTAAACTCCTTTAACTCATAAGATTGAGATGACATCGACCACTCTAAAGCCATTGAAATGTACTATCAGCAATGTTTAGGGGTTATCTTTGGTCATCCCAAACAGGTCGCTGCAATTTCTTTAAAATACCCACAGCATTGCAAGATTGCATTATTTGCAAAATGATTGGCTGCTACAACACAATCAAGTACACTGGATTTCTCTCCAATCTGCTCTATATGGTAAATTTTAAAATATATATTACATATTCCTCCAAGTCTCATCTACATGCCTCTTTTTTTTTTCTTTTTAGCTACTGGCATTGGGAATCATGTCTGCAGCTGATTTGGGTCTGGAAATAGCCGAACCCAATACACCTGAACATACTTATTTTGTAGAAAGTTTAGTTTTAGGTGGCACTATCTGTATAATTGTTATATTTGGCTGCTATGGTCTGGTTTGCAATTTACTCAGTGTTAACATTATAGTAAGTATCAATTGACATACAAATTATTTATAATTTTAACTGTCTTAATCTCCATTTCAGTTCACTTTGTTTATCTTGATTATTCTGGGTGTGGAGTATTTGCAGCTGCATAATTATCACTACCCGCCTCATACTCGCACAGTCGGTCCATGGCATCAATTGGAATTGGCCTGGCATGGCTTGAGTACACAAAACCATTCGGAGCTGATGCATCAATATGAAAGAAATCTTCAATGTTGCGGCTACAACAATGTTGATGATTATAAAAAATTACACTTACTGGTACCAGCAAGATGCTATCGTTATCAACAAAATGCCAATGACACTGCTGACGCCTCCGATAAGAAAATCTATCCACATGGCTGCCTAGAGACTTTGACTAATAGCCAGCGATTTGTAAAACAACGCGATAGGATCTTCATGTGGTCCATTGTTGGCCTTGAGGTAGGCAATTGACAGCAGAGTTAGATTAATCATTAATTGACTATCTATCTTTACTAGGTCTTTATACTCGTGCAAACCATTGCCCTGAGCTGGCTACTGTACAAGTTGAAACAGCGTCAGCGCATCCGACGACAGGTCCCGCCAGGTGTGAGGCGTGAACCGCTTGCCAATCATATAGCCGGCTCACGAGCTCAGTTGCTACAAAATGTTTAATATATCTCCAGTCTTGCTAACAAATGTATAAAGTTTATTTAAGAAATTACTTTTTGCATATATTTAATTGATCTGGTTGGTGTCAGTAGTTGTAGCGACGTGTTTTGTTGGTCAATTGACAGCTCAGGGTAATGCCTAATATAATGCCCAAAGTCTGTAAGAGAATAAAACGAAAAGAATTAGAAATGTTTGAGATTAATGTGTATAGAAAAAGATAAGCTTTGAGTGATAGTTATGGCAAAGCATTTGGCAATCGACCCGCTGCATTTTTTTGATCAATAATGGCATCTACAGACTATTAATAGTTTTATTTTTGTTTGATCTTCTCATTATTATTAAGCGGTTTCATGCTAATCTTTTTAATATAACAATTGTGCAAATTTAAAAATTACCATTAGTGTTTATACTTTTATCTGTTCGGAAACTTTTACTTTAATAACTTTTTAAAAATGTTTTTAAAATATAATGTGGACAATAATTAAATTGAAAAATGATGCTAGTTACTTAGCAATTTGTAGCATATTTTTTATATATAGTTTAACCATAAAATATCTCAGATAAATGATCCTTAAATATTATTTTACTTAGCATTTTGAAATGCTTTAATCATTTACTCACCTCATAAATCATCAAACCAAAATGCGTCCACTTTTCGTAACGATAGACTTGAAGATAGGCGCGCTTTACAGCTGCCATACAACCTTCACCATACGGATTTAAAGCATGGCGACCCTCTTGAACGTGGAAACAACTGGAGGGCACTTCAATATTCGATGTGGTATAATCAGAGGATCCCTTATCCCCACAGCATTCATACTGGCAAACAAAAATAAATTATTATACACAATTAAAATTAATACAATATATATAACTTACAGTGCGCTGCAAGTCTTGCATGGCTCCCGGATGTACCAATTCCTTTAACCAAAGGGCCATTACATAAACCTCCGTGTTATCCAATTGCTTTATTTCATTATAATGGGCCAATCTCCAAATATGCGCTCCAATCAAAACCAATAGAAATACCAAATGCTATAAATAAATAAAAATTTACTTAAAAGGTAATTTAAGTTACTAGTTAGTTAATTACTTACCACAACCATAACTTTAATGGAACCCAAAAAGGCACCCAAACATCCAACAATGGCGGCCACTATCAAAGTGCCAGCCATGCCCAATTGTATAAACTTTTCCAAATGCTCGGCGGAACCCTCATCAAACTTCTGAAGCTCATAGAAACCGGCCAAAGCGGCCAGGATGCCGACAATCTAAATAATCCAGCAAACAAACCAAAAAAAAAAAAAAAACAAAAAGAAGAAACAAAAATATAAAACATAATTTTTTTGAAATTATTTTGTTAATGGTCTATAAAAAGACAAAAATGAAAACCGAGAAAAACCGCTTCACAGGCAACGTCATCCGTTCGTATCCAAAATAACAACAAAATGCGATATATAAAAATAAATTAAATTACTTTTGCTTGTATTTTTAAATGGCAAACGCAAAAAGTTTTTTTTATTCCGATTTGTTGCTGGCAAAATATTAAAATTGTGACATTGTGTCTGGTTAAAAGTTGGGAATTTGGTATGTTTGTTTGGTGCCAAATTGGCCATATAGATGACGAACTTACAGGCAAATGTCAAAGTAAGATTTAATTGCCAATGTGACATAGAAATAGCCAAAAAAAAAAGTAACCAAGTCGTTTTCATTAGTCATAAACATAAATCACTCATACGTACTGTATGCACACATTTATTTTCATCATTATTCTTACCAAAGTCAATGTATTGAAGACAACTGAAGTCCATTGTAGGCAAACTCTAATAGTAGGCATTGCATATAAAGGATTCCGTTAATTAATATTATTTTATTACAATTATATGAACATATATATATTTTTTTTTTATTTTTATTATGAATTATATTCAACACATTTAGAGACACGCGGGAATGTCCGACGCACGCTTCTCGTGACCCAAACTGTTAATGTTTTCGGCGGCGTCTGATCGCCAACAGAGAGCACCAAGAAGGAAACAAAAAAAAAAAACGCCAACCAGCGAAAATGTTTACAAATGCGTTGAGTGGCTCTGCCCGTCTTCGGTTTGGTCTTGGCCAGCCCGTCTGTCGGTCATTACTCAAGAGACGGCCAGCCAAATATCGGCACCAGCATCTCCCGTCGAGCGACAGGCCTTGTACATACATATATATAGTAGTACGTATTTTTATATGCCTCTTTAATGGGCAGAAATATGTAGACACATCTCTGGTCTAATGTGAGAGTAACGTACATATATATCGTATATAGTTTGGAAAATGCAAAAATCAAAAAAAAAAAGCACATTTTTTTATACACAAAACAGTAGCGGATTTCGTTTTCAAAACTAAAATGCTAAATAAAATTAACAACATTAAAGGGAGTAAATATTAAAATAAAATATGTTCCATTTCTTTTACAAATTCTTAACTTTACTTTAAATATTATATGTTAGAAAACCAATTAAAACTTGTTTCAATTCCTTTGAAAGGATCTCTAAAAGTTCACCAAATTAGAATTAATTATTAATTAACTTTCCTCTACTTTAATTAGAAAAAGTGGCTTGAGTTACCGATACTGTATAAGGATATATATTCGATCAAATTATCCTTTTTTAATTAAATTATTTAACCGAAATTATCTAATATGGATTTCAAATCAACCAAAAGTAGCAAACTAGTTGCCAACGGCATACATAAAGTCTTATCAGTGTCTTTCCACAAAACATATTTTATAATATACACATAACAATATTAAATACATAATTTCGTATTAAAAAAATATTCTTGATAAGAGTCTTATCAGTGTCTTTCCACAAAACATATTTTATAATATACACATAACAATATTAAATACATAATTTCGTATTAAAAAAATATTCTTGATAAGAGACATTCCATATATTTATTGTACATTCTTTTTAGAAGGTTAATCCGTTTCAGTTTGATTCACTTATACATACATTTGTGGAATTTGTGAAACAATATATAAAACGTATACAAGTATATTTTAGTTTACAAATATAATATAATTTATTTCTTTTTTTGAAAGCAAAACTCTTCTTTTCTGTCGTTTTCGCTTCTTCTTGGTACTTCCGTTTGCTGATCAGGCTGATCAAGGGTTGCCACATCGCAGCAAACATTCCAATGTTAAAAAATCCACAACTGATGGCTTCTATTTTAACATATTGTAAAAACCATCTTTATATATATATTTTTTTTTTACAATTTTTGAAAACGTATTCCAGATAATTTAAAGTTTTTTTTTTATAGAAAAAAAAAAAATTGTTAAATAAAACATACATTTTTCAAAATCGTAAACGATATATAAGAAACCCCCTATATCGTAAATCTGCTACTGTTTCAACTTTACGAGTATATGGTTGAATTAGCTTTCCATCTGGCCAGATCAATTTAAGGTGTTTTCTTTTTGTCGGTTACTGATCATTTATTTTCTCAATTGAAATTTTGGTGATGCTACATTACAATCAACTAACTGAGTGAGGAATTGTGTGGTTGTTTTTTTTTTTTTTTTTTTGGTGGGGGGGGGATTGTTTGGTTTATGGTGGGCAGAGGAGTATTGAATAGTAGTGGGTGGTAAACCTTTTTCTAGAATCGTTCGCGTCGCAATTTGTTGCGCACTGTGATGCCCAAGTATGTGGCGGCACCCAAAGAGGCAAGCTGCGAATAATAAAAATAATAATACATATGTTATATAGATAATCTATTTCTGGTTTAGTTTTGGCCTTGACTGCTTAAGCCATCAATAAAATATGTTTTCATCATTATCTATTATTATATATGCTCGATATATATATATAATGTATATATATTAATATATTATCAAACTTACTTCAACGAGTAGAAGAAGCCATTTGATAATTAGTCCATTGATTACATTATCGGTGGCATGTGCCTGGACAGCCTCCAGGCAACCATCACTAAAGAGTTTATTCTGCTGACGTTCTAGATTCTCAAAACAATTAAGGGGTATGGCACCACCGAGAAGTATATAGTCCTGTGGGCCACCCTGACCGCAACAAGAGTACTGGAATGATAAATGAAACGAAAGGAGATTGTAAATCGATTGAAATCATAGAAATAGCAATTCTAACCTTTTGCTCTATATAGGCCAAACGTTCACTGCTGCGTCGAGGATCTGACCATAGGGCAAGGAAATCGGTTCTGGCACGCTCTACATAATCCGTGGAATGAGCTGCCACTATAATATAGATTTGCAGGCATAGCAAAATCAAGAGGCAAATTACATACTAGAGAATGGAAAAAATACATATATATGTATATCCATACGTTAATTACATGTCTGCTTTTCATTTCTTGAAAGTTTCTCACTTACACTCCAAACCAAGCCCAGAGATACACGTCCTGCAGCGAAACAGCCTAAGAACGATGTCAAGACCACAAAAGAGCCAACAAATATCTGTACTATAATGGCTATATGCTCAAATGTGCCAGGTGTTGAGCTATTCAATTCATATACAGAAAGGGCAATCAATGACACGCCAATTAGCTATAAAATAATAATGGTAATAAATTAATTACATTTTAAAGTATATATGTACAACAAATATTACGTATACGCACCGATAGAAGCACATTCAATATTATGAGTATGGCTTTCAAAAATGTTAATCGACAAGCCATGGCTAATGTCCTATAATAAAACACAAAACAAAAAAACAAAAGAGAAACTAAAATTTTCAATTTCCAATCAATAAACCAATCTAATTACGTTGTAAAATAATTGGTTAGATTTTTTTCTTTTTCGTCTTTTCCCGTATCCTTGCCAGCGTTCTGAGAATATTGTATTAGATATTGAATTGAAGCATTGAATGGAATGCCAGCCCTTGTGCCATAAACGTTGACGAGCGACTAAACGCAACGCATTTCATTTTGAAATTATGGCGCCGCCTACAGAAGGGCAAGGCAAAGACCATAGCCAGTTTGCTGGTTTTCACTTTGTTGTGGCTCGTTCTCCATTTTGGATAGGTGACTGGTTGGGTCACCCACTGGGTGGATGGGTTGGTATGATGTCACATGAGAGCTTTCTCCCCTCCATTTACCATTAAGCATTGAGCTTTCCCATTGATAAAGTGCGCAACAAAATAATAAAATATAAAAAAACTAAAAACCACATACAAACAAATGAACTATATTAAAGGCGAAGATAAAGTTTAGATGGATATTATCAGATGTAAGTGGAAATCAGAAAAACTGACGTCATTTCTTGTAAAAGGAATTAATTCCATTGTAATATATTGGGAAATAAATTAGAATTCAAATCAAAATCAAAACATTTGATCAACAAGTTGCCTTGTTCAGAATATTACCATATGACCAGACAGGGACAGGAAAGGAATTTGTAATTAAAAGGGGGGTTAAATGGCTCTCCCTTAAGTTAAATAATAAAAGTATATAAATTAAAATCATCTTATTTTTAAACATATTAATAGATGTTTATTGATTTCCCAGAGAAGTATAACTAGAAGTATATATTTCAAGATGCAATTAAAGACATTTTACTAGTCGCATTCCTACTATAAAGTCTAAAAAGTCTAACAGTGTCGACAAACGTATTCGGATGTGATAATAAAACTCTACTTAATAAAATAAGAAACACCTTCCTAAAACTAGTCATACTCCAAAAGAAATTCTTCCTGGAGAAAAAATAACTAAAATAAAACTTGGAAAAAATATTTTTGAAATTATCTCTTATATAGTCAGAACAAATTATTTATATAAATCCAAAAAGAAGTTAAAGCAAGTCTAAAAAAAGTTCAAAGTCAAATTTAAAATAAATAAATAAATAAAAAGAACTTTTAATTTTCTTTTGCAAAAGAAATTTTTATTTATTTTCCATATGTAGAAAAATTCCTCTTGTGTTCCTTAGATAAACCCCCTTTGTATGAAATTCTTTCACTATGCCCCTGCTCCTCTGATTGGTCTTCCATTCTTCCGTCTATGGCCCTGGACCTATGGTGCTTTTTTCTATTTATATTGGGCACAGACAAAATAAAAAACTTTTTGGGCATTAAAAGCTTCCAAATTCATATTTCGGAAGGCTCGTCATAGTTCTTTTAAATATGTAAACAATTTAAGATATATGGTTTTCTTTTTTTTTAGAGACACGCACACATAAAATGAAGTTTATTTTATTATTATTAAAAAATAATTATAGTTATACATAAATTAACTATAGTATTTTAATTATAATTGCAGTAGGCATTTTTATGACTCGCTTAATAAATGATTATCCCATTTTAATTAGTTTTAGTAAAAATGTCATTTCGCAAAATACTTTTTCTGAGAACCAAAGACCATAAGTCTTTAACATTTTGTACTTGGGAGGGGATTGGAGGGGCATCTAGAAAAGGTGTTGGCCATATTAAAATTGCATGCGTCGCTGCTTATTGCGAAAGCTGATGGCTAAAAATACAGCCAAAGCGCAGCAAATCAGCTGGAAAATGAAACAAAATAATCCATCATTATATATTTATAAACCATGTGAAAGGGTGTCAGTTAATGGCTTACCTCGAAGGCCGCCAAAACCCAAGATACAATTATAAAACGTTGCTTGTCGCTCTCATAGAAACTCTGAACCTTCTCAATGCAACCCTCGATGAAGAGATTATTAGAGATTTGCTGCAAATCTAAATAACAACTGGGCGGAATCAATTGACTAAGATGTATATAGTCCTGGGCACTGTTCTTGCCACAACATTCATATTTCTGTTGCAAGCCATCCATATTGTTAGCCTGCCAGGCCACCTCAACACTCGTTTGACCACTCTCAACCTCATAATCATGAAGGACCAGGCAAGTGCTGACAATTTGTGGTACAACCAAAACCAAAAGGAAAACGGCACTCTAAAAATGGAAACCCTTTTAAGTACAAGAAATTAAAAAAATGAAAATATTTACTCACTGTTGCCGTAAGGACTACGGATTCACGTATGGCCGCAAATATACCAAGAAATGCGAATAAAATAATGATCGAACAGGCTATATAAGAGGCTATGACGAATTCCTTGCTTTCCGTATCGGCATTGAAAGCAATCCAGCCAATGGCCCCAAAGGCCAAAACCTGCAAAAAAAAACAAACAAATTAAATTGACCAATATTACACTGAGAAAAACACAAAAGAAAGGTTCATTTGCTTCAAATACCAACTAATAAAGATAAACAGATTAAAACAAACTTTGATAATATGTTTTTAAACCAAAATAAAAGATTATTTTTAATACATAAAATAAAAAGATATCATAATTTTTTATTTCTTTCAATTCTTTTATGAATGAAATAGATAAAATAAAAAACAAATAGAAAATGTTGAATCATGAAATTCAAAAATTTTTTTATTTTGTAATTACATAGAAATTTCTAAGACTATTGAAATATACCCACTTGAATTCATTGTCGAAACGAAAACGAAGTCCATATACGTTCTGAACAATGAACCCAAAGAAAACAAGAAAAAAAAAAGCGGAAATGTTTTGGCAAATCGGTTGCTTGTTTTCTTTTTAAGATTCAAAGCAGATTTCTCAACAGCAAATTAACTAATTGCTCAGTTGGAGTGAATCAATTTTATTTATTAATTGGTTTAGTAATTTGATTGTACGCGTCCGTTCCCTAAAGTATGCTAAATACTACTAATTAACTACACAGAAGCCTACTCATTAAAATTAAGTTATATTCATATGAGAGTAAATTTTTCAAGTGTATAGTTATATAGTATAGAGCATACATATATGCATATATGATGCAACTGCAATTCATTTGTGTGGCAATTAACATTAAAATGATATATGGGATAGTATAATCATTTCCTGTCGATGATAAATTTGCTTTTGTCTGCTCTTTTGCTGTTCTTTCTGGTGCATTTGGAAAGCCCTGGATTTGTCAGTTACTTTTGTGTGCAAAAAAAAAAAAAACACACCCTCAAGTAATCATTTTCTATATATATATATATACGTACACAGTATGGCTTTCCTTACAAGTATGTACCAAGTATATAGGTCAAACTATAAACCAAAATGTAAGTAACTGAATGTATGACATCATCATTGTTCTCCCTTTTCAATATTAGGGGAAAGAACAAATACGATTTTGGGTCACAATTGGGTTAAAGAACTTCCTGGCCAGGCTAACCGAATATTGTGAACATATTTGTCATGGTAACCACCACAAAATTTCTCTCACCACCTAATTCAAAAATTCATTCATTCAGATGTGTGTGAAAATGACAAATGACAGAATTGGTTTATTACTATTAAAATGTATTAAAAATTTAACGAGGACAGTGAACAAATTTCAAAAAAAAAATAATAAAAAAAAACGTGCAAGGCCTGCACTAGAATTTTACCTATAGATATATCTAAATATATATATATGTATATACATATATAGTCTACTTACTCTCAGTATAAACTAATTTTAAATTTTTGCGTGTTGTTTGAAGTGCTTTGCTACCTCCATATGACATCATTTAATACCATTTTATATAATTTTGAAACATATTCTAAATACATTATATGCCTTATAAGCATCTTGTATCGTTTATACATATATACTTTTACTTACCGCCAAAATGGCATTCATTATAATCGAGGCAATCTTAACGCTTGTCGTGGCACAGCCCATTTTGAGAGATCTGTAAAAATAAATATAATGTAAGAATTAAAAAAAAAAATTGATTACACAAAATGCACAAAAGGCACTTAATTAGCCGTTGCTTTTGCTGCTGATTCAATCACATGAAAGTATCTTAACCTTTTGACTTCTTCCGACTTGTTTATTTTCAAAAATAACAATAATAAATTTCCGTTAAATAGCGCCTGTTCGTTTCCACCGATTTTAGCTCTTGAAATTTTATTTGAACTTTCTCGTTCTGCGTTCGCGTGCAAACTGAAAGCGGGAAAACATTTTTTTTGGTTTTTATACCCTGTACCCATAGGGTAAAAGGGTATATTAAAGTCGCTAAAATGTATGTAACAGGCAGAAGGAGAATTTTCCGACCCCATAAAGTATATATATTCTTGATCAGTATCAATAGCCGAGTCGATTGAGCCATGTCCGTCTGTCCGTCTGTCCGTCTGTCCGTCTGTCCGTCCGTCTGTCCGTCCGTCTGTCCGTCCGTCCGTATGAACACCTAGATCTCAGAGACTATAAGAGCTAGAGCAACCAAATTTGGTGTCAACATCCGTCTGTTGTGTAGACAGGTTAAGTTTGTTTCAAATTTTTGCCACGCCCACTTCCGCCCCCGCAATTTGGGAAAAACCTATAACTAGGGCAATATTAAACATATCGTATTCTTATTTGGCATGCACATTTATATAGCCAAAATGCACCAGCTGACCGAATTTGACTAAAATCGGACAATAATTATCGGAGATATACGTATTTCCGTTTTGTACTGAAACGCCCCATGCAAAATGGGCTGTTAAGTGTGAGCGAGATAGCATGCGTTTGCTGTTGCTGTATGGCAAGCAGTGCAAGCTAAGAGAATTTTTTTTGTAAATTGATGGCGATTTTGATCGTTTTTGACTTCATGGAGTACTTTTACTTGGTACAGGGTATACTCAATGTCGGCAGGGACGACTTGCTTGCTTCATTTCTTTATTGTTTTTTGTTTTGGACGGGAGAGACACTGTCGTTAAGAGAGAGAGAGAGAGAGAGTATCGGAGTGAGAATATGGGGGAGAATGACAGTGGGCTGAGTAATGAATTCTCATTCAATCTCATGCGCTTGCTCAGGTCAAGAGTTCCCAGTGACAACAATGACGTCAGTTTTGAATGCAGAACGAATGCGCCGGAACGAATATATTCGAAATTTGCATACAATTTAGAGATAGTTTTTTGAGTAAAGCTTTTCACTGAGCTTAAGCTTGATTTTGTAGGTGCCAAAAGAGGGTCTTATATTTTTTTATTTTTTTTTTATTTGTAATTTCAAATATAAATTGATATAATATTGAATACATATGCATTTCCGATTTTTATCTTAATTCTGTTGACAAATAAATATACTCTATAGGCTGAGGGAAGTAGGGCATATTATCACCACTAAAAATGATATAATAGAACAAAATAGACAATATTTGTACTCTATAGAAATATCTTGATTCCTAAAATTTGATTAAAATATATCTGTTGAAACATGTAGATTTCGTAAACATACCACATAAATGCCATAAGTTTGAAATAAAGATAAATGAAATGATAAAAAGAAACTAATCAAGTTCTAAATTCTTTTGATTAAATCTACTAAACACTTGTGAAATATTCCTTTCATTATTCCAGCTTCTTTAATACGTTAATTAAATTTTGTTTTGCTTTAAGAACACATAAATTGAAATTAAGTACATATCAAGAGTGAATACTGTGGTCATGTAATTAAATACAGTAAACAATTACTCTATTCCAAATGAATTTATTTTTAATAGAGGGTATTTTCAAGTCGTTGACCTCTAACTTATTGAACAAAATATTTTGTTTTTTGAATTTGTCTGTTGTTAATGTTGTTATGTCTGGGCTTAGCTTCGAATATGCCGTTTTGTTTGGAAACGCATTTTTCCGCCCTCAAAAAGCACTCGAAAATCAAAACGACATACATGACGATTGTATACCCTAACTACCTAACCTATACTATAAACAAATATTAATCAGCCTATATTATTAACAAATTGGTGGTTTAAGTGTTAAAAAAAACATATAATAAATTAAACATTAATAAATTATAAAACTTTGCAATGCAGTTTCAAATTTGCATTTATGATTTCAGGGAACTTTCATTTACAACAAATTTAAAATTTTAAACTAAGTACCGGATCATTTTTTCAAAATTTTATTTCCACTGTTAAAATAATTTATTACCATTTCATAATTTTCATATTAAAATACATTTACAGCTATTAAACAAAATTTTAAACAAATTTTTCTAAGTGTTTGTTTTTATTTGTTGTTTGAATGACTTTAAAAGTGGTTTTCGAATGTCAACAAGTTCAACTTCCGAACAATTAAAATTTAACAAGTTTCCCACACCTGACATATAATTAAAAAATCGTAATTTTTGCCCCTTCGCTTTTCATTCCCCGAAAATTAAATTTCCTCTGGTGTTGGAAAAGCCTTGAGACCATATCCAAATGCCTTTTTATAAGGGCATTTGAAAAACACATAAACCATAGCGTCATTTGGTGGCTTAATTATCCATATTTGGGTTTTCGTTCATAAATGTGTGTCTGTGTGAGCGTTTTCCCCCCTTTTGATTGATTTTGAAAAGCTTTCCAATGACGCAACATCCTCTAAAGGCCTTTTGAAACTCAATGGGCAAACTGTTTGTATTTTAAACTTTAATAAATTTCTGAAAATTGCTTGGCAAGTGAACACATGGCTAAAGCAAAAGGTACTTGGGTGACACTTACACAATGTGATTGATTTACTTTAAGTACTAAAGCTTAATTAACATTTAATATTAAAGTATTTGTTAATTAATGAAATTAATTAATAGTTATAACGACGACGCCGATTCATATAGTGAATGGCCAAAATGAAGGCCAGCACAAGTATCACCAACTGAAATGGAAGAAGAAAAATAATGACAATAGTTTCTATAATAATGAAAGGATTAACTTACATCGAATCCTAGTACAATCCATTCAAAGTAACGAAATGTTCTGGCCTCATCGCTAAATTCTTCCTCCACTTGCGTCAAACAACCAACCACATAGAGATTCAAGGGATTTACACAATTATTATTTTTGCAACAACTACTTGGAACACTATTATTCCAATGAGTTATCGAAAGATAATCTTGAGCACCATCTCGCCCACAGCAATAGTACTGTATATTAAAATAGAAAAATAAGAAGAAAACAATGAAATATAAATATTTAAAGTTCAATAAACACACTCACCGTTGATTGAATAACATCCATGCTACCCGGTTTATCTTGCTCCAATTGCCATTGTTCTTCTACCATATTTAAGGCAAATTTCTTAAATACATTTCTTGGATTCAATATGATAAAGGCAATAATTGAAGCCAGTAATATCAGCAGAAATATTATATACTGAAATAAATGTTTTAGATGAGTTTCCACTTTAATATAAGTTAAATTAAAATGCAAAATACAAACCGTCCATAGCATACGAGGTGATTCCTGTATGGCACCGCAGCAACCGAATATGGAAATCAATAGAATAACCCCACCAAATATTAGAATGCCAATAGCAAACTCATCTGGCATCGCGCCCCAACCAAGGCCACCAAATACCAAAACTAAAACGCCCAAAATCTGAAAAAGGATTGAAATAAAAATTAATAGGAAATTAATCATATTAGAGTTTAAACACTTCTAAATTGCTTAATGAGGTCTTTTTGAAATTTTATATTCTATTGTATTACTATAGTTAATTTTTAAATATTTCTATTTTTCTATGTTTTTGTTTTTCGAAACTTTTTATAAGAAGAAGGAAAAATATAATATAAATATTTATTATTTATATAATAATATAATATATAATAATAGCAAATACGTTAGTAAATAAAGAAAAGTAATAGTATATAAATAAAAATATTTCTATATAATGGTGGTAAAAACAATTATAGTAAATTAATAAAAATATTTCCTCTTAAATTTCTTTTCTTTTCTAGCGAAATTGCATGATGATTTCGATTAAATATTTTTGAACTTTTATTTATATTGTTTAAATACATTAAATGTTTAAATATTTCTTACTAAAAATGGTATATTAGCAATTTTTAGCAATGTTGTATAATAATTTCAATTAGCTGTTTTTCAACTTTAATAGTTTAAGTTGTATTGCATTTATTAATAATTTTCATTTTTACAAATTAGCTCTAACTTGGTCCAAACCAAGTATCTTTATCTTAACATGTAATGAGTCAAAGCCACGTTTATGAATTTCATCAAATTATTCTGAGAATCATTAGATTTCATCTATAATATTTTTATGAGTCATTTTCTCTCATTTTCAGACATTTTCAAAAGGGGCGTCATCGCGCCAAAAAAACCTAAACATATCACCGCAATACACCCATTATTAATGGTTTAAGATGATCTAGACAAATTGTCAACACCAGTGTATACTCTTCATATTTAATGCCGTCATCTCCAATCCGGTTTCTAAAATGATTATAATGAAATCTAGAAGCATGACGCAGTCATATTATTTTCAAAGCTTTCCCTGCGGCTCAAGAAACAAAATATACTAAAGTAAAAAAATTAAATAAAACAAAAAATAAACCATTAACAATAGATACATATACAAACACACACACAGACGCACATACACACACACACACAAACAATTAACACACAGACAATATGCTATATTCTGTCATAAAGTATAAGATGATATCATCTGCAAAAACGATTTTCAAATTGCAAATATTTTGAATTGAATCACTTTGTTTGAGAATAACATTTAAGAAAACTTACCGCCCATAACGTATTGAATAGAAATAATGAGTACTTAATTGTACCAGTGGCGCAACCCATTTTCAATTTTCCAAATTTATTTAGATTATTTTCGAAATAAAAAGAGGCAAATAGAATTATTTTTTTTGGGGGGAAAAACACGTGCTGCAGTTTACCAAGAGACTAGACTGTGTCGAGCAACTGCGGCCACGGTCACGAACAAACTGAAACTCTCAAACCCCAGACCGGGTATTCCAACCAGCGAGCTAATGGCTGACTGGCCGGCTGGCTGGCTGGGTTGGCCTCTGACAACGAAAAAGCAAAGCAAAGCGTTGGCTAATGCAAACAACAACAGCACATAAAAAACAAACAAACACAAAGAGAAAAGGCAAAAAAGTAAAAAAGTTTTGCGGCCATAGCGGGGGAAGAATCCAGCCTAGAGATAGAGAAAGAGAGAGAGTGTGTGTTTCCACGCTTGACAGAACTGAAGTGCTGCACTGTGGTCTATGGCGCTAGGCTGAAAGCTAGCCAGATATGTAACTAGAGGTTACCCAGGTGTCTAGCACGGGTCTTTTGCCTAACTATCTCTCTCCGTGTGGTCTCTTCAGCTATTCCCAAGTTCCATGTTCCAATACTACACATACCAGCAATTTGGGGAGCCGATCGTTTGAAACTAAACCGGTGTGATTATTGAACATATTGCGTCATTTGGAGGCAAACGGTTGGGGTTATACAATAATTAACAGATAAGATGATAAAACAAATTAGAAAACAGAAAGATCTTTTTAGATTGTGTGTGGAAGTCAGGTTATCGATGCGTAACCGAAACTATTATTAAAACGAACCGTCAGTTTTTGAAAACGATAAGTGTAATCGACATAAACGATTAACCGAATATTTTTACTGGCATATTTTTACAATGCTATAATTCAGTTAGTTAAGTAGTAATAAAGGAACCAAAAGAAATGTTTTAATAAAAAACTTTTCTTTATATTAAAAAACCTTTTTCGATCATTTTAAAGTTTTTTGTAAAACTATGTAATACTAATCATTATATACGGATTATTTGAACCATTTAATTACCGATATACTAATAAAAGTAAATCAATAAAAAATATAAATATTATTAAATGATTTATAACCATACCAATTTCAGATGAAGTTAGAGTTTTCAAACTGAAAAAAATTGTAGACTGTCTTAGACATATACACTCACGTTTAACAATGGGTAAATCATTATAATCCAATTTCGGTTGCAAATATTCGAGTTTTGTCATTTTGTCTATTGTATTTGAAATACATACCTTCATTTTGGTTTTTAGTTTCTTAAAAATGTAAAATAATTTTTATTTTTTTAATTTCTAATTTCGTTATTAGTTTCGTAGTCTCTACAAAGTGTATAAAACTTAAAAAATTCGATAATTGAGTTGGTTAAGAAATCGGCATATTTAATAAAGATAACGTATTCGATCCTTCTGAAAACGTCTCAACAAGCAAAAAGTGCAAATGCAGATCACAGCCTAGAAATTAGAAAAAAAATTTATAGATATTTTCAAATGAAAGTAAACTTAAATACTTACCGTACAGGCAAAAGATACCCATCTTGCGTCACTGGAATAGTTATATAAAATGAGTAACTCATCGGTCACAGCCTTGGTACAACCTTTGGTATAACGTGGCAAACTAGTATCCCTATAGCGATAGCAACTAATTGGCCAATCTGTAGCTCCCCTAATGGTAAAATGATCCTCTGGCTCATTTCGTCCACAGCACATATACTGGAATAAGAAATACATAAATGTACAATTTATTTATGATAAACCATCAACTTACCATTGTTTCTATGAAATCCATAGCACCTGGTTGCACCAATTCCAGATTCCAGATACTTTGAACTTTCTCAGCTGCATATTTCTTGATAGATTCCTCATCGAAAGTTGTGGCAAACACGCTAAGAAGATGCACAACCATTATGATCAGCAATATAAAGCCATACTGGGAGAGAGAAAATGGTAGCAAAAGTAAATAGAATACTTATTATAATAAAGGTAAATAGAATGTTGTTTTGGGTTCATTCCACTTACCGTTGCGGTCATCCGCACACTCTCCCTACAAATGCCACAGCAGCCGATAATGGATGATACAAACAGTAGACCACCAAAGACATACAAATAGATGATATATGCGGTTGGTGCTTGGCCTATACTCATGCAACCAATGCCTATCAATAGAAGGCCAAAGAGCTGCCAAGTGAGGTAACGAGATTAACTTGCTAAATTTATGTATTTGTTATTGTTGATTCCTAGATTTTTTTTTTTTTAAGTCAATGTACATATTAAAAAATTGCCATTGTTTATTTGAGAATCGAAAGATTCCACACTTTTACTTTTTTACTTTACAGTTAAAACTGTTTTTTGTTTTAACATAGAATATTAAAATTCCTAACTATTGAGGAAACAGTTTTGCTAATATTTAAAAATTTGCACAACAAACGCATAAATTTTTGTCTTGTTTCTATTATTTTCGTTTTGTTTAGAGCAAAACAAAAAAAAAAAAACACAAAAATAAAACTCGCCCGCATCTCATGAATACAAATATTGCTTGTTAAAAAGTATAAATGTAAATTTTATATGTTGAACATCGGTTCCCTACATTTCCACAATATGCATCCAGCTTGATTGTATATTGGTCTATGATGTCCAAATTTTTTCAATCAATTGAACATCAATTATGATATCACACATATTGTTTGTCTCTCATCGTCTTCCACTTGTTTTTACACTCTCAAAAAGTAATAATATTTTGTTAACAATTTTGTAAAGCAGAAAAAAAGCGTTATAAATATTTATTTTCCAACTTTTTCTATAACTTTTACCTAATCCCATTTGGTATTAAAATATCACTATTTTCAATTTGTTTAATTCAATTTAGAATCTCTTGAATTCTAAATTAAACAGTTTTTGTTTTTAAAAACATTTTAAACTGCTTTTAAATCAATATAATTTTAAGTCAACAAATAAAAATTTTAAACTAATTTTTAGTCAATATAAAAATTTTAAGGTTTACTTTAATATTTATCATATCTTCTTTCATTTCATTTCTCTTTATCATTTCAAAGACAACTAAAAAGCAAGAAAAAACTGTTGCAAACTTTTAGAATAAAGTTGGAAAATAATCTATATAAGTTTTAGCTCTTAAGAATCTTGTAGAGTATATTGACTTCGTTATGTTAAATTTAGCTTACAGTTTTGTGTCGTTTTGTGTTAAATTCTTACCGCATTGAGAGTGGTGAGAATGTTGAGAAAACACTTCATACAGCCAGTGGTGCAGCCCATTTTGAGTGGTTGCGAGCACTTTAAATGCAAATCTCTAACAATAAACAGAAGCAGACAATCACAGAGAAATATCACAACCAGCCGGTTGAAAGTCAAACAAACGAATGATCCGTCTAAACAAATGGAATCCAAAAGCTCTCTTAGGTCAGTGCTACCAAAAAAAAAAAAAAAATAATTGTGAATTCTTTTGAGAAGGCGCGAAACGAAAAAGAGAATTTCATTTGTCGAATACTGAACGAGTCTGAGAATGATAAATAGTTTACTCGTATTCCGGTTGATAATTTAATATTGGCTTTTATTTCTAACGACAAATCAACTAATTGAATTAATCAATTTGTTCTGGAATAACATGTAATAGGGAAGTTATTTAATTTATTTCTATTTTTAGGGAATAGATTTAATCATCATTGTTTATGGGAGATTCATCGTCCTTGATTTTAGTTTTGGCATGTTTACGAGCCTTGCCCATAAAGAAGGCTGTGAGCAGACCCAAGAACTGCAAAAGGAATCATTTAGATATGTATATATGATTTTGATATTCTTAAAACTTACCTCGAGGCAAAAAATAGCCACACAAGCGTAATAATTAATTTCCGCTTGTAATTTCAAATTTCCTGTTGCCTTTGTTGCGCAACCCTCCTCAAAAATATGCGAAGGATCTTTACAATCGAAACTATAACAACAACTGGCTGGCAGTACTCCCGGCCCCCCCTCTTCCTGCTTTGACAAGTAGTCCTGGGGACCGTGTAGGCCACAGCAACGGAATAAACTATGTATGGGTTGCATGGTATCTAAATGATGGGTTCTTGCATCGAACAAACTTTGAATACGTTGCTCAAATTGTTGCATTAGTTGATCCTTTGCCGAGGAAAATGTAAAAAAATATGTTGTAAGCAATCCCATTACCAATACGGTGGTAAGCAGATACTGCAAGAAAAAATATATAAATAAAATGATTTAAAAATTAATATATATTATAGTAGCTTACATATATAGAATATTTATAGGATTCCTTTAAAGCCACATAAACACCGAGAAAGGCAGCCGCAAATATTGAGACACCACACAAAGCCACTGCATAACTTCCATAGACCGAAGAGGCAGATCCCCAGGTGACCACTCCACAGGAAAAAAAGAAAATGTTACATGCCTGTAAAGAAAAGAAAAATTTTAAAAATTACTATTACTAATGTATATATTATATATAAATTATGAAAAAGTTGATCTCAACTGAACAAGAATAACATAAAGATTTCTTTTTGAGATATTAAAGCAATTTTTTATAACTTTTTTTGGAGTATTTCCAAGTTAAATTTTTGATGCCCAAAAACTTTTTTTTTTACTTATGTATATCATACAATTTTAAAGTATTTCAATCAATTCATATATGTATATGATCCATATTGTGATATAAACATGAAATATTAAAAACAAACTAATTATTTCTCAATTTAATTCAAAAAGCATTATTTTCCATAAACAAATTAAGTTTTTTCCAAATATGTATTAAATAGTTTACTACAAAATATTTTATTATTATTAATCGTGTTTACTATTTATTAATAAGCTGTAATTATTTATATTTATCCCATATTCGGCTATACCTTTATCGCATATTCATAGCTAGTTACAGTAATTAACAGAAATTTCCTTGTCTTAGAATTTTGTAACATACGGAAAACGTTTATTTAAGACTATATAAAACTTCCGATTCTTAAGTAGAAAATAAAGCGCTCATCTGAGAGCATTTACCACACAATTATTTTCCTATGATTATCACAAATAATTTATATGACTCCTATGGTTAATGCTTTCCTTAGTTCATTTAACACTTCCGGTCTGTAAGTAGGTCAACATATTTCAAGTATTCAAGTAAACCCTTAGGGAGTCTACAAATCACAAATTCTTTCTGTAATAAAATATTGTATGTATCTTTAATAATATAAAGTATGATTCTTGGTCATTGTATATAATTTATATATATATAATGTATTCATTACCGAATATTCATTTGATTCAATTCATTTCATTATTTGCCCAATATACTCGATCTAATGGGCAATTGGATAAAAGCGAATGCTAGCGGCTGTTCATTGATATAAAAATACATTTCGTTTTGATTTTTGTTTATACATTTAATGGAGCACGTTTTTTTCCCCCTTTTTCCTAAATGCATTCAAAAAATATTATTGATTTTCTTTTCCATTGTTTCTTTTTTTTCTTTTGGTTATATGCATATGGAGAGATGACTTACCACAATTAAAATGCATGTGGCAAATAGAGCATATTTCCAGGGAGATATAGAAAACGATTTCTCCATGTTGCTAATAAAATATAGTAAGATATATAGTTAGTTAGTTTGTTTTGTTTGTTATCTATTTAATTGTGACAAAAATAACATTTTCCGCTCACTTTTCGCGTGTCAATTACGAGAATCTATTTACCGTGGCGCGCCGGGGGAGGGTTGTCCGGGTATTTCTCCGTTTTTCTTTCTTGTTTACGCGCGATGGGGTCAAATTTGTTATAAGCCCCAAATTTGGGGTCTGAGCTGCCAAAGTGTTTATGCCACAAATGCTGGCTATGAACTAAAACGATGCTTCTGGTTTCAGACATCGTGGCTTTCGCTGAATGTAAAGCAAAACTAACGCAGGCGCAGTCAAACTGAATGGGCCAAATAATACAGGGTGTCTTTAGAAAGTAATCAACACATCAATTAAAATTAGATTAGGTATTTAAGCCAGAAATAGATATTTATGCACACATGGCTATAATGGGAATTTTTAATAATTTTATTTAGTTATGATAAAGCCGCTAAAATGTCCAAGTGGCTAATAATTATATTAGGTCTTTTAATATGCCTAAATAATATGTTATATATAAAGGTAAGTAAATCAATAATTAAAACAAAAAATTTTAACTCTCTAAAAGTAATCTAAAGGCAGCTTTTCTGAAGTTCTCCAATGTAACCTGTGAGAGCAAGGATCTATCTTTGGCAAAAGTTAATTACTGTTTCATCAAGGCCCTTAACAAGGGTAAAAACAGTTTCAATCTTCGCTATGATTTACTTTATCCAGTCCATAAGGATATAGGGGTATAGTATGACAATACTTTAAAGGATTATGATATATAAATTAATTTTTCTTTTGTGTAGTTCCAGTTGCGTTTAATGGTCAAAGGTAATAATTATGCCGGCTGGAAACCATTTCTCTATGCAATTGACATAGATATGTGCAAATTTTGGAAAACTCGATATAATTATATAGCCAAAATGGTATTCGCTTTCCTAGAAGGTCATACCAATATGAATCACAGTTGTCCCTATACAGTAAGTAGATTCTTTTTTCAATATATTATCATTAATAATGATTTCGATTTAACAGAAAGAAAAATTTATAGCCATTGATAATGTATCGAATACTGAAGTATCGACCAAATTGCATGGTCTGCCTTTGGCCAAGGGTTTCTATGCTCTATTCACACGTTGGTCAACTAGCAATGTAACCAGAGTGGAGACAAATATATACTTTGAAATTGTCAGTACTTAAAAAAGAAATGTTTATTTAAATCATTAGTTGCTCAACAAAAATAAAATTTACTTAAATTAATACTTTTAATTTTTGACTTTGTTACTTGGATTTACATCCAGACGGCATTATTTCGGCGATTCTCATTTTTAAGACCGCTAAAAAGCATCCAGCCAAAAACAGCTCCAATTGCCTGTTACACAGAAAAAAAAAATAAATTAAATTTATTTAAATACTCTAATTAATAAACAAAACTCACCTCGCCTATAATGAGTAGCCAGCAAATAATTTTAAATACCAATAACTTGTCATCCAAATATTTGACAAATTTAACCTTACAACCCGATGGATATACACTGGTGGCATCCATACATTTTCGATCATAACAACAACTTGCGGGTATAGCATGATGTATAATCCAATAATCCTCAGAATTATTAACACCGCAGCATTGCAACCATGTCTCATAGTATTCCAATGCACCAGTCTGATTACGTTCGGCATCCCAGAGGCGATCGAATCCTTCATTAATGCTCCCCGAAATGCCATCTTTGGTCCCATGGGAGGCCATACTGAGGAATAGCAGCTGGGCGAGTATTAACAGAACAATCGCCCCGATATACTACATATATAAAAAAAGAGAAATAAAACTTATGATAGACATTGACTTTATACAAGTGATTGTGGAATAATATCTTTAAAATATGCCAGAACATTTGTTATTCTAATTGAAACTTCATTTGTATATTGTAAACTCAAATAAAAAATACTTTTCTAGATTTATAAATGATTTGTTTGTTATACTTCACTTAAAAGTATGTCGCTTATTCTAAAGAAATCACTTAAAATAAATTTACATATGTATAAAATAAAGTTTTGTTAGAGTTCAAAAATATTGAGGAAATTTCTTGACCTTGGTATAAATTTACATTTTTATCAAACCGCTCATTTTTGATAAAAAAAAGAAAATAGGTTTTATTTAACTACACTCCATATAGAATAAATTGAAATTCATTTCTACTTTTGTATATGATTTATATTAATTTTCTATCTATTTTACTTATATAATAATATCAGAATTTCTCTTTGACACCTTCAAACTAACATTTTAAAGATAATACAACAACTTATAAGCTTGGTACTCACTGGATAATATAATACTTAAAACTAACGCATTAATTTTAAATTTTCTGCTAAACATTTACATATGTACATATAAGTATATATGTATGTATATAATGTTATTTAGCATGCTCAAATTTTTAAAACCATGGAATATATTAACTAGGTCCGAAAACTCTCAACTTAATTTGCTTAAAAGAATGTGTCCATAGTTTTAATTTTTCATTTAATTCTATGATATTTTAGTTAGCGATTTTAGCAAACAATTTTTACAATTGCAAATTCACTATCACAGTTAACAATTTTTTAGGGTACATGTAAATAAATTTGTAATTTAAAATTGTAGCTTTATATACAAACCATTTGTATGTAAACAAACACAGTTTTAGTTTGAAATTTGAGAATTTCTAGCTTTGATTTAATATAGTTTTAGTTATTTGAATTAATATCTACAACTACAACCCTGGTAAGATATCAATACTACATAAATAAATTATATTTCTGGCTTTGCTTTAAAATGAAGTTTATCTCCTTGATTAAAAAAAGAAAAACTCCATAAACGTTAATGCAATTTAATACTCACAATTAAAACGCGAACAGGTGCCTCTTGTAAGGCAGCCAGAAAACCAAAGATTGCAATAATCAATATAAGAATTCCCAGGCCAATTATCAGTCCCCCAGCAACACTCTCACCAATGCTGACTGCATTCTCCGCGGCACTGATCAAAAAGAAGATGCCAAAGGCAATAAGCACTAGGCCAAGCACCTGTAAAATAACACAACACAACAAATTATTATCGACACGAGTCATAAAGCTTATATTGTACGATATATTGCCAGATGATGCTAAAGATTACTCACACCAAAAATAAAATTAAGTAACATTAGCAGATGTTTCACTGTAGTCACTGGTAGGCCCATGTTGATGTCAGTATGTTAAGAGCAAGACTGAAGAGGATGAATGCGTATCCAAATGGATTGCCTCGCAGTGTCTGGAATGGCACAGCTGAGGCTGTGGACTGACTTTTGTTTGGTTTGCCTATTTAAAATCGGCAAAAATGTACAAAATGCATTAAATTAAAACAAAAACGGAAACCAAAACAGAAAGAAAAACTGGTCTGTATAAGGTAATAGCTAGTTTTTTTTTCTCTCTCTCTTTATTTCTCTTTATAGCCGATCCGTTGGCGTTGGTTGTACGCTGACCGTTGTCTCTCAGTGACATGAATCAACTGAAACACAGTGTTTTTGTTTTGAAAATCGTTTTCAATATATACGTTCTAGGTGCCTCGTTATACGTAGATATATATATAAATGTTGAGCAACAGAGGCGGTTTAAGATGTAAGGAGCCATTCAAAATTATCAACGATTGGAATGCTGTTTCCAAAATCTGAATAACTGATTAGTAATCATAAATCCATTTTTGAACGTGGTTTGGTTTTAAATTTATTAGAAGTAGTTCAATATTTTTTAGTAAACCTCTGCAAAGATATGTAAAAAGAAGATTCTCTTCTTGGTAATTTCTTTTTATATATTTAAGAAATATTTTTTATATCTAAAGAAAAGATTCTCTTCTGTGTATTAATTTTTCTATATTTAAGAAATAGTTTGTATATTTAATCTGGATTCAAGATACTGTAAATTGGTTTTAGTAAACACATAAATAATTTTTTTTAAAGTATTTAAAAGTCTTTTGTTATATATATTACTTTTGTTATATATATTACTAAATATGATCCATTTTAGTTTAAGTATGACCAAAACCATTATTTATACTAATACCAATCCATACAACTAATTTATAGTATCACATATTCTATAAAATATCTGTTTCTTCTAAGGAAATATAATTTCTCTTAAAACTATCTTATCTGAGCATCTTTTATAAGCGGGCCCTCTGCCTCAATAGTCCGTCACTGTTATCTATCTTTTGAGAATAACGAGAGCGTACACAAACACCCACCCAATTTTTCCCTATATGTATGCCAATACACTATAAAATATATATATATGTATATATATATTTATGTATTTTTTTATCTTAAAAAATCCTACTCACAATTTCATGTTGTTTTTTTTCTTCATAGTCTTTCATTTTTAGTATAGAAATTAGTCAATGGCAACAGGTTTACAATGGAAGATGAAATACGTCAAAAGGGGGCAGCAAGTGGGTGAGCAAGTTTACAACATTTTGATTCGTGTGGTTTTTCGTTTATTGAATGTTTTTATCAATGAATTTTGATTTTTTTTTTTAATTACAATAATAAATATATATTTTTATAATCACAATGTCAGCAAAACTTACTAGCTTAGAGTTAGATTAAAAAACTAATTATAGAATCGTACACGATCACGATGATTTCGTATGCTATCCGCCAGATAACAACTGATCACTGAACCAGCGAACTGTAATTAAAATGTGATTAGCACTAAAAATAAAAAAAACTCTTTCATTCTCTATATTTTTACCTCTGTGATGATTAGCAACCAGCTGAGTATATTGAAATTTGCTGTTTTATTGCTAATATATGCTTTATATTTGATTTCACAGCCCGACATAAAGAGATTTAAAAGATTGGTGCAATCCCTTTCCAGGCAACAACTTGATGGTAATTCCTTACCCACCAAAATGTAATCTTCGGCCTTATTGCGACCACAGCAATGGAGCTAGAGAGTGGGATAGAGAGATAAATTGAGATTATATTTTATTGGAAGTTATATAATTTAGTTAGATTGTCAATTAATCAATGGGAATCTATACAAAATCCAGTTGTTATTTAGCGACATGTTACCAAATTTGAGTTTGTTTATATTAAATTAAAAGTTTAGCTTTTGACATAAATTTAAATAGAGAAAACTGCCTAACAATATTTTTGAAATTTAGATAATATATTTGAGTTAATTTAACCTTATACATAATGCCCTAGATCTTTTAAATAAAATGATATATTTTAGTAAACGCTTTAGGCATTTAAAAACTTAACTTTTAAATAAAGCCTGTACAAGTTTGAAACATTAATATTTAATACGTATATAAAATATCTACATATATATGTTTACATCTATATATTTTAAAATTTTATTCTTTCTAGTTAGACTTAGTTCAAATAAATGAATTTATATTTATTTTTAAAAGAGTTCAAAATGTTTAAATAAGACTTTGTCTGACTTAATCCATGTTTAATACTTCATTCTTGATGTGTAGAAAAGAATTTAATACTATAGCAGACTTTTTAAGAACCTTATACAAAAATATAATTTCCAAAAACTGAAAAAGAACCTCAACCGTAACCACATAAATTAAATAAGTGAATCTTTCATGACTCATTAAACATTCACTTTTTGCTTACTAGGAAATACATTAACATTACATTGTCATACTCACCCACTCTTCGTATATATTTAATGTACTATTTTCCACATGTTGAAGATCCCAAAGTTCATCAAATCCCTGCCTCAGACTTGTGGGTAGAGCATCTCGACTGGCAGCAAAACTAATGCTAAACATTATCACTTGTATGACCAATAAAACTAATAATAAAACTGCATACTAAAAATAGAGTTAGTTAAAAAATTTAACAAATTAAATAATTTATATTAAACTTACACTTATTAAAACAGTACGAGACTCTTGGCATACACCCACAGAGCCATATATACTGGCCACTATGATGACAATACCCAAGAGAATGGTTAAAATTGCAGCCAAATTTTCACCCTGTTCAATTTCAATGGTCTGTTGATCGGGCAAATTATCCAATAGCCAACAGCCATACCATATCAATAGAGATCCCCATAGCTGTATGGAATTAAAATGAATTTTTGAATATAAAATTAAGAAAAATAAATCGGTAAAAATGACGACACTCACCGCACATAACAAATTGATGAGACACAGTGTATTACTGAGCATTTGACGCTTAGTACAGTACATAATGATCTATTCTTTTTTTTTGATTATATTCGTTTAATTATAGAAACAATTTTTCACAACAACAGCAATTTTTTTCGAAACACCTTGAGCGGCAGCATCTCGATGGAGACTGTTTTTTTTTTTTTTGTTTTTAAAAATCTCTCATAATCTACTTTTGTTTGGCCACCAAAACGAAGGCAAAGATGACGATGACGACGATGTCATCTTGCTGACAGTTGGGCAACGATTAAACTCAATTTTGGGCGACAGACATTTTGCCCAATGCAATAGATACAACGCAAAAGAAGAAGAAAACATACATATATACATATGGAAAAAGCTAAGAAAAATCAAATAGAATACGAAACAGATGAAAATTAGCGTAAAGAGTCGCCCACGCCAAAAATCATATAAAAACCAAAACAGCATGTGCCTCATTTTGTGGAATATAAACTAGGAGAGAGAGAGAGAAGCGGAAACTGCGGGTAGTCGGTCACTGAGGGGCATCAAAAATGATGTCAACACAAAAGAAAACAAAATCATATCTTTCTTTTTTGATCTTATTTAACATGGGAATTGCCTTTCAATCTCATAAATTTTAAACAAAAGGTAAATTTGTATGTTAAGGTAAAATAAGGTACTTTAAAGTATTTTATACTCTATATTATAGAAAAGGGTATTAACAAATTGCTATAAAAGTTGGCAACATAAGCTTACTGTACAAAACTAATACATGTTTACTTGATCAGTTAGTTGAGACTTGTATTTTTTCGTTCATTTTTTATCTGTTACAATGCCAATATGCGACTAAAATAAAAGTCCATTTATAAAATATATAAATTCATATTCAAGAGGTCAAAGAACATTCTATTGAAATTAAATACTTAATATGATTAATTGTTTTCATTCTACATCTTGTTTTACCTGATATCAAACTATATATTTATTATAAAAAGGCAAAAAATACCGAGTAGAAAATACATATAACAAAATATAGACTAAATGAATTAAATTCTTAAAAAAATGTATGAAGGTCGGTTTTTTCAATCTGAATCTGGAAAAAAAATTTTGCTAAGAATGAATAAAAATCGAATCAGAACTTTTTAAAAAATCCAACATGAAGTTTATCTTCTAACATTGTTTTTATAGTTTTATCTTTTCCCACTTAAGTAGATGCATAAATATTAAAAATTATATAAAGAAATAGTCCTCATTACTATAAGCTATAAGATAAATATATGTGTTCTTTTTCTTACTGTGGGGTTTACTTTTTAGTTTTAATTTGATGGTCAAATATATTGTTGAAGATAAGGTGTACAAAAGTTGGAGTTTAAACTTTAAAGTTTTACAAACTTGAATATCAAAACGAACACATCTTTAAAATTGCTCAGCTTAGCACGTTTTTTTAACGTCGGTTCCGTCTAAAGGTCCCTAACTCCTAGTACTCTCGACTTTAGTGATCACTTTTCGTGGTCTGGCAACTTTGTCGTCTTGTAGCTTCTTCATGTTGTCTAGAGTTGGGCAGTGTTACCACCCCACATTATTTTAACTTTAGTATTGATGATTTACCAAACCTTAACAAAGATTCTCTACAAATATTTAATTAATATAAATATCGATAACAATATCCAGACTTTCCCTTAAAAATTTTAAAGAACGAAAGTAACTTTAAATCATTTTCAGTTCTGTACACATTTTCATTCTTTTTTCATTAAGTTTCTTTATTTTCGACATTTTTTATTTATGATTTTATTTTCTGAAACGTTACAAAATATTTGTTCTTAAAAAGAGCTTAAAAAAAGAGTTTCATATTATAATCGGGCAGATTATCATCCATTTTTCTATGTAATAAAAATATTTATCTGCCTGATTATAATAAACTTCGGCCTGCCGTAAGTTGAGTAAATACATTTCAATCTTTGTTAATATATAAATAGTTTTAGTAATTATATAGACATCAATTGTGGCTTGAACACTGAATATATTTCACTTCACTTTTTGTTTTCTTTTTTTTTTTTTTGGCACATTTTCTACATACAATTTGTGTGTTTTCCTTTTTCCATGATAATGATAAATGAAATGAGGTAGCGACTAGTTAAATGTATTTCCTTTCTTTTTTTTGGAAATTCTATTGTATATATATCAATGGATATTTCTTTTTAGAGAATTCTTTGGCCTTGAGTATGTAGGTATGTGATTTAATTTAAAAGAAAATTATTTGGGAAAATATTTAGAGCGTCGCCAGCGATTTACAATGCTATTGGCCAAGACATAAGCCAATAGGGCACAAATTATCTGAAAAATAATATAAAAAATTTATTAAAATATTGGCAACTATGTAAAATAAATTTTTCGCTTTACCTCCACGCCAACTACAATCAAAGCAAAGTAATTAAACCAGGTCCAACGTTCGGCTATGAAATCCAAAAACTTTTGCAGGCAACCTTCAATATTTAATTTATCCGTTTCACTATTATAGCAACTATTGGGGGGCAGTATATAATCCTGTGGACCCACATTGCCGCAGCAATCCAACTAAAAAATTAAAAAAAAAAAAATTTATTTAACTTTGTTGATTATTTCTATATAAACTACTTACCCAACGCTCTATACTGGCAATTTGACTTTGATTGCCTGGTTTAATCGGTACTGGCTGATCGTGCCACAATTGATCGAATGTCTTATCCACATTGATGAGTAAAGCATTTTGAAATATCCAGAAGAAGCCAACTGATAAAACTTGTAGGACAATCAATACTATCAAGATCACCACAAACTAAGCAAAAAAGTGTATCAGAAATTAGTTAATATATAAACTTTGGATAAAATTTATAGACTTACCGATTTATTCATATTACTACTCTCACGCCAGGCAGCCAAAATGCCAAAATTCGCTGTCAATAATCCAACTACACCCAAGGCAATAATGACGAAGGCAGCCGTATTGAAGTGTTCGAATTCAAAAATGATGTGCACACCAAGGGCAATCAGCACTAGACCAAAGAGCTGTAAAATTTAAGACAATCGCATTGAAAATAAAGTTGCTTCAATAATGTTAATGTTTATAGTCTGAGTAAATAATGTCTGATGATAGAGATCAGCATCATTTTACTTTTCAAGGTTAAACATTATTTCCAGCTACTTAATATTCAGAAAGCGTCATTTAACTTATTACTCATATATAAAGTTCTCTAGCTACTATTCAATCTAATATTTAGTTTTATAACTAGTTGGAATTATATTACACTCACTGATCTAATGAAATTGGCATTTATATTACTTGCTCACGCTCTTTAATTTTTCTTATTCTCTTTCTAAATGAAGCATACGCCCTGTTGCCTCTCGTCTGATAAAAATTTTTCCTTTCTATTTCATTTATTTGGCTCGTTTGCAATTGCATTTTAAATTTAACAATGACTCACAATATCACATAATACCGCCACTTTTGGCACACTTTTGTTAAATGCAAACAGTTTTCATTTAAACATTCTGGCTCCCGTCCAATTGAAAAATAAACTAAAAGAGACATTCACCAAAAATAAATTATAAACTGCGTAATAATTATATTCACATTACATTAACATTGCTTTCCATTCAACAACTTGTTGACTTAAATAACAAGTTTTATACAATTGTCACCTGAAATTACATACATAGAGGGAGAACGGAACAGGTGGCGGGGAAAGACTTTGCTAGAGTTTTAGTAAATCGAGAAAAAATAAAGCAAATCTTTAAAAATTCGAATGATTCAGAAAATATATATTTTTTAATATACTTCTTTCAAAGAAAATTGTTTTGAATTGGTCTACTTTAAAAGAAATGGAATATAAATAAACTTTATAATACTTTATAAGTTTTATATAAATAAACTTTAAACTCTTGGGAAAAATTAAGAGAATATATAAATGCTTCTCATTTCTTATATTCATATACATATATTCATGTACTGAAATACCATGTTATGAGAAATAATAAATATACATTTTTTTAACTAAAATTATTTTTAAACAAACAAAAAAAATTAGTCTAAAAAGAAAAATAAAGTCTCTCTTTCTTAAGAAAAATAACTAAAAAGTATTTTTACTAATCAAAATTCTACAGTTATTCAAATATTTTATATGCATCTTTTTTTGAGATATTATAACTAAATTTAGAAAATGTTTTCACTAATTGAAAATTAATGATTATTAAATGCATGACCAATAGTAGTAATCAGATAAAATGTGAATTATTCTTATAAAACTATATGGATATATGTATGAATATATTATAATGAGTGATTTCCGGCAACAGCTTATCTTTTGCCACTCTCATAGTTACGCCAATGTGGAAGTGTTTATTTATTTATTTATTTTATTTTTAAAAAGGTAAAGGTGACGTCTCCACAT
Source organism: Drosophila emarginata (assembly GCA_037075365.1). NCBI lineage: Eukaryota > Metazoa > Arthropoda > Insecta > Diptera > Drosophilidae > Drosophila > Drosophila emarginata. Next base: position 4,108,738 of record JBAMCD010000260.1, on the reverse strand, counting down.
CACGTATTCAAGTAATATATTTTCCTTTGATTTTTCTTTTTCTTTATTTGTTTGTGGACGATTTGGTCAATTAATCATTTGGCATTTTTGCTGTAAGTAATATTCATTAAACCCAAAACTGGTTTCAATGTCTCTAATATTTTTCAATTTTGGCAGTCAAAATGTAATTGAATTGAGGCCACGCGTTTTCGTGAGTGGTGGGTGGGGGAGTAAGAGGATGGGGGCAATCTTCATTAGCTTAAGGCAAGTCAAATGTCTAAGGTTGTGTCTGTCTGGTCTGTGACTTTAATGAATTACAATTATGCAAATGTTCAATGCTGGCTAAATATAGACACTAAAACTTACAACTAAACAATACTTGTAATATTGATAGAGTTGTTGTTGTTAATGTTGATGTTGTATTTCCTCACCCATAAGCCAAAGTAAATTAATTGATGATAAAGTGTTTACGAGACATGAAAGTATTTTGAATTGTTTCGGCATCTGGCAAAGTGGCAACGCCATTTAATTGTTATTTATTAGGCTTGGCGCCTCCAAAAATGTAAAACGAAAAAAAAAACAAAATTTTATGGTAGGCATATACATAAGTAGGCGCTGACAAATTAAAATAGAAAAAAAAAGGTCCATAAACAAAACAGATAATGATTAAGATACGAAGTAAGGGAGAGAAGGGCTGGGCACTTAATTCATAGGAATCAGAACACGTGCTAAGAACTTTTGAGAGGATGTCCATGATAATTTCTGGGAAGGCATGACAAATGCTAAAGAATTTCAAAATACAAAGAAGACATGACAAATGTCTAAAGAATTTCAAAATTCAAAGTTCTCATATCGAATCACAATGAATCCCTTAGCTTAGTCAAACTTAAACCGATTTTAAAACCAATAATATAAAATTCTGAATATCAAATCAAAGAAAAATTTGCATATGTGACAAATAGATCATGTTTCAATCAAGATCAGGTTTCAGTTAAGATTTACATATAATTGTTTTTGCCAAAAGTTACTACATACATTTACAATCAGGTTTTAAAGCCTTTAATCCGACCAAATCAATTGATATTATATCCAGCCAACAGAAGTCATTGTGTAATTTAATGATACAATTTTTTACAAGGCATTTTTTAATTTTTTAAAGAATATTTGTTCCAAGTTAGATTAAAAATTGTTTTTGTACTAAGAATTTCAACAAACTTTCAGAATTATAAACTACATTGTAAATATTTAACCTTTTCAATAAAGAAAAACTACAACAAAAATACTTTTTATTTTTAAAAATAATGTTTTCCTCGTGTTCTATTTCTTGCCCTCTTTTTAACGTATTTTTATCATTAGACTTTGCCCATAGTCTCTTTTATTTATTGAGTTATTGCCTGTTACTTAATTACTCACTTAAGTGTAGGTACTTATCATAGGCAGTTGTTAACTACCCCAACTAAAACTTGAATGTCACATGTGTAATAGGTTCTCGAGGGTACTAAAATAAACATTCTACTTTACCTTATCTTAAGATAAAATGACGACTAAATAATACCCTTTAACAAATCAAAAACTTAAGCTATCACATATTAATTAACTTTTTGTATAGAAGAAAGAAAAGTAATGCAAGATTTTAAAACAAATTTTTGAAGATAAATTTTTAAAGAACATTATGAGATTGTTTTATAATTTTTTAGTTATTAAGCAAACTTGATTCGCCTACACTTGCAACTTGCCAAGTTTGGTGTCTCTTATTCGAATAATCTTAGTTATACAAAATGGCATTAAGATGGGTAGACATACAGTTAGACATGACTTGACCGGTTTAGCTATATATGGAGATCAGGAATATATATTCCCATAGAATAGAGTATAAAATTATGACTACCAGACTTGGCTTGGAAACAGAGTGCAAATTTATTTACTTATTTGTTATAATTTCACTTTGTTGTCAACTAAGTACATATAATTAATGATGGCAAGGCCATAGTATGTATTTGTATATATGTATGTATTTATGTAGTAGCTAATTTGACTATAGCTGATAAGATAAGAGAATGGAGATTGGACTGTCAGTCAATAGTTAAACAGAGACACCAACATGTCTGTGGTCCACTACAAAACTAGAATAACAACCCAAATGTCATTGAGTGTTTAGATTTATGTGGGTTTAAGCCAACAATCAAACAAAAAAAATGTTGTCTATAAGAGGGGTAGGGGGGATGCGCCCTACCTTAAAATGAAGTAAGCAAAATAAGTAATTAAAAACTGTTGAAAAGTTTACTCGCTTGGAACCAAAAATGCGGAAAATTGTTCATACGCCATGAGGAAGCAGGCCCAGATATATATGTATATATATATATATATATGTAAGTATGCGTGTGTATCTAATGTATTTCCAGATTTTCGCCAAAATGTCTAAGAAATGACATCAACAAAAAATATATGTATAAAATAAAATTTCAATCTACTTATATGTTTTGCTGCCACCGCCTCTGGCTGCCTTTTTCATGGGCAAATTGTTCTAGTTGTTGTTATTGCTGTTGGCGTGGGTGACCAAGTTTTGCCAAGAAAAAGCTACTAAAACAAATAAGCAATATGCACAGATGATAAACAAAAAAAAAAATAAAGTCTTATTAAATCATTTCAGTTAAGCTATTTTTATACATTCAAAAGGCAAGCAAGGACAACATTTTAGAAAGCTTTACAAGAATTTTTAAATGTGTCGCTCCCAAAAACAAAAAAAAGGAAATCATAGAAAAAAAAATTTGCATTAAAATGAAATGAGCTTGGTATTATTTTTCCACACACACTCGCACAACCTTGAAATGTAATTCAAACCCTAATTATACAATCAAATTGAAAAATTATCCAAAACTGTCTAGCCCCTCAATTACAATAAACATTTATACGCATTTATTTATGTGGCTTCTGAATGGGATCGGAAAGAGGGTGTGATGAAGGGAGGAGGTCAAGGTAGCCTATATTCTATATAAGCAAACAATCCGTATTTCAGTATATAAAGATTACGAAAATGTAAAAGAAACACACAGAAATGACTAGTTTATAAACACTACTAAAAATATCACTATGTACATATTTTATAAATATTGCTTTATTTTTGTTGAAATGCATAAATAGATATTTGAATGAATAGAAAAGAATATATATAAATATATTTATGTTTTTAGTATTTTAATTAATTTTAATAATAAGTTTGAGTCATTTTTTCCAGGTATAAGTCAAAAATTCATTCAAAAACTTAACCATATCGCTAGCTATGAAAAACTTAAGTTTTTGACAACATTTCTAGTTATAATTTGGTTTGCTATTAATCATTATCATTAATTCAGTGTCAATTTTTGAAATATTATTTATCTTAGATTACCATCATTTAGATATGTCAATTGTAAACTATCAGTTAATGTGATTTAAGTTTAATCAACGACAATTTGATCGTCCTGTTAACACTTACCGCATAGATAATATCCCAGAATATGGACAACACTTTTATTAACTTTGTGGAACAAGCCATTTTGTTTTAGTTTGATATATTATAAATATAAATTTATATCTAAAACGGGTTCATATATATTTTATCTCTATTTATTTGCCACTAATGCACCTGCTTGGCAACAATAATAAATAAACACTTGCACTTATTGATAAATTTCAAATTTTTCTTTCCTAACGGTCACTAGGGGTAACCGCAACTAACATGTTCACGGCACGAATGTTAACTGAAAACTGTTTTGTTGTTTTTTTTTTTGTGCGTTCGCTTGTTCTGTTTTTGTTGATAGCAAAACTAAAAATCAACAACAACAACAACTATTTTGTTTTTGGCGAACGGAACGAGCGGAACTTGAAACACTTGCCGAGTGGGTGTACGAAGAGCATCGCTTGGAAAACTCATCGGCAATTTCAACATAAGCGTAGAGACCCAAGGGGGTCGTTTATTTTCATTAATATTAAGGTGAAAAAGAAGCTAAATTCTCAAATTATATATGTACCCACTGGGTAAAAGGAATACTAAAGATAGTGCAATATACAATACAAATACAAATATACAAATATAAGCTAGATCGGGGCAGGTTGTAACATTGTGGCAACTCTCTGTGGTAGATTAACAGAGCAACAATTATGAGTGGCAGTGTAACAATAGGAAATCAAAAAGTGAGATCAAAATACTTAAATTCTCAATCTATTCACAAGACTCAACTGATCGGTATAAACAATCAATATTCAAGTGAGGTAAAATAAGTGAAGTAAAAGTGTCTTATCAGTTCAATATTGTGTCAATTTTTTTATTTACGCAGATTTTGCTGTAAATTTTACAAGGCATAAAAAATAAGCATAATTATAAGAAATCAAAATTTAAGTTTTGCGAACTCTGAAAATAAATAAATATATATAAAAAAAAGTGCATAAAAAATAATTTCAGAATCTAAATTATAATAATTTAATTTAATTGATATTTAAATAAACGCTAAACGAAGAAATCATAACCTTTTCTTATACAAGGTAACTTAAAGTCGACTTTCCACTTTACGATAAAAGCCCATTTTTAAAAATATTTTAAGCACTTTCTCTATATGTATATGTATATATATCCATTTGCTTTTTTCAATTGCTAAATGAAATAAACCACACATTTTTGTGTTTATCTTATGTGATCCTCATATCTTTATAAGGGTGCAAAACTTTCAACAAGATAATAATTTTTGCTCAAGTTTTAGATACATATTTCAGTCATGTGCCTATATATAAATACATACATATGTACATACATATTAAAGAAAATATAAATTTAGTTGCTATAGAAAATAATGTGGACCATGGCCAAATATTTGTCGTTTTTTTTTATATTTTCCTTTAGAAATCTTTTTTTATAGTAGGAGATAATTGTTCAATTTATCAATCTACAAATTAAAAAGTTAAAATCAAAATTGTTTTATTAACTGAAGGATAAGGAGAACAATACATTGAAATATTGGGCAGATATTTACGATTCTTTCTTGTAAATTCAAAAAAACTAACTTCTAGCTTCATCGGAATGCTATTCATGCTATATGTATGTTATATAGAAATTTAAATATACACACAAAAAGTTGCAGTCAAAAGTCAAGGGGATCAAAGGGGATCATTCGCATCTAATTTATAAAAAAAAATAATATTTATAAAAATATAAAACTGTTTAAACTATCTCTTTTAATATTTAAAATCACACACATAAAACTTTTTAAAGTTTATGTCAAATACAAATAAAAAATGCGGTTTTCCCCAGTAAAATAATTATTTGATATGAATGATTATTAAAAAATGCAATAACTTTTATTGATTTCTGACTAAAATGCAGTAAATTAATTTTGAAGTCAGGGTATATTTCATTTATATTTATTAAAAATATTATCCAATAAATAATGGTTTGTTATGTACACATATAATAAATAATTAAATGTTATCATTCCAAAGTTTAGCTGCCAAATCAAATTAATCACCAAATTGTGTTATATTTTTCATAAATCAGTCTACTCCAGTTGCGACTGAAGTGGAATTCCCCTCAAATAGACAAAGCTCGGCTTTAATACACTTAAGTTAAGGGGATACAACGTTTGATTTTGATTTTGAACATTTGTTAACGAAAGGTAAACGTTTGTTGCAGTTGAATGAACTTTTGCAAAAATCTGATAACGAAAACTTCAGATAAAAATGCACAACTTTTTTATTTTCTGATAAAAAAAAAGCTCTGATACTCTGAGAAAATGAAGTTTAAGTTTAAGGAAGTTTGGCTTTATGAAATTATGCTTAATACAGGGTATACCCAAGTTGACGTAATGGCTTCTATGCATGAATTTTTCTTTCATGTTTATTTCGTTTTCAAATTCCTGATCCAGCCATTTCTATAATTCTAAAATTCTATCTTAAAGCTTTCAATTCAATTGCAAATAATAAACTAATTTTTAAAACCTTAAAAAAATTTGATAACAATTAAAAACACTAAATTGCCCAAATATCATATTTAACGTTTTAAAACTTTTCTCCTTGTGTATTGTGGATAAAATAGAAAAAAGGGCATAGCTGGATTTCATTTTTTTTAATTCATGGTTGAGCCGTAAATGTCAAAATCTAAAATTTAGTATAATAAGATCTAAACCAAACTTTACTTAGTTTTGTGAACGTTATATTATTAAAACCCGTCTATACCTTTTATTTTGAGTTCTACTTTTAGAAATATTCACGACGTCGTTCATTTCTTATGGCGTTACACAAACGACATGAAATGAAACTGAGTATGAGCTGTAAGAAAAGGACAAAATGAAAAATATATAGAAATGGTTTATTGAAAATTTTAGAAAAAGAAAAAAAAAACTTACCTCTATAGCCACTAGAACACAGCCTACAATATTAAAAATATTTAATAAATTGAGCCAATAGTTTTCAAATTCTACACGGCAACCATTTTGAATGAGATTTTCGGGTTTTTTATCATGATCACGGAAACATGTATCTGGCGGCAGGCGTTCATTAACAATATAGTCATTTGGACTACCCCGACCACAACAATGGAACTATATAATTGAAAAATTTTGAAAAAACAAATTATTTATTTATTATTATTATTATTTATTAAGATGACTAACATACCCAATTCTCATAGAGAGACATAGCTCCAGGGCTATCTAACTCTTCTTCCCATGTGGTTTCCAAAGAGTTGGCGAAATTAGAAGCCACAGATTTTTTGCTTTTCATCAAAACAAAGAGAACACACACTTGGGCTAGTATTATCAATTGCAACAATACAGTTGACTACAATAGAAAATTATATTTATATATGTATTTAATAACGATTAATTCTGATAATAAGCTTACCGTTATGGAACAGCAAACATTTTCACGCCAAGCAGACAAAAAGCCCCAAAGTATAATAAATATAGCACTAGCACCGATGCCAGCATAGGCATATGCAGCAATGGATCCAATTTCATTTGTATCATAGGATAATAATACATAGATGGCAAAGCCTAGTTCAACGAATGCCAACAACTGTAATGAGTAGAATGGTAAAAGAAAAATATAATAAATAATCGAATTACTATAACAAGATATAAAGTAGATAGTAATAAAATTTCTTCGCTCTGCTCTAGTTGAATCCTTTTGACCTTAGACAAGCGTCTAACCGACTAGACAAAGTGGCGCCAAAAACAACTAAAAGAAATGGGAACATGAGAATATGGAGGAACAACCAAAAGAGAGAGGCTATCAACCCATTTAAAAATGAGTGTCATATGGAGGTCATGTTGCCTCTAATGATTATCCTTATAGTCGAGAATTACAATGATAGTTCTTTGTGAGCCAAACTAAAAGTATGAGATTTACTATTTTAAAGAAGATTATATATTTAAAAAAATCATTTAACAAACAGCACCTTTGTATACCTAAAATGGTTTACTTTTCTTGTTTAAAAATTATATCTAACTTATATTATATAAAAATTTGTCAGAAACTATCAAAAAAAAATCAGATAGTGTTGATGTCATAGCTTGAATATGAATCTTTTAGATGATTCATCATTAATTTAAGTATTACGTCACTATCAAGACATTTGATGGGTGTATACTGACTATTGATTCTAATGAAAAATGCATTATAGGTCGTGTATATATAAACACGATAATTATTCTATATACTATATAGAGTTTAATGACCATATATGTATGAGTGTATGTATGTTTTAACATGTGTTTCTACTCATTCTGTTATATTGCTTACTATTAAAAATCATGTTGAATAAACTAACAAATGAATTCAAAACAATTTTTTGCGAAATGTTTTCATTCTTTTCAAAATTATAGTACAGAGACTTCAACAAATCGGTTAGGTAAATCATAAATTTAGTTGATTCAAAAACGATTGAATTGAGTAACTACATATGTATATTAATTTTCTATTTAATTATTTTCAAAAATTTATAATGGAATTTTCAATACACCTATCCCCCCGACTAACACGGTAGATAGGTTCCTAAAAGAAACGTGTTACGCGAAAAATATATTTTGTATGGAAAAACCGTGCTAAGTGAAAATTTACAAAAATTGAAATATTTATTAATTCAAACAGACTCTTTTTGATTTTCAACAAAAAAATAAAATGATTCTTCGATATTTTTCTTATGATAAATCACTGGTTTTTAAAAAAGTTAGTCAATCGTGTTAAACGGGGAAAGAGTGAAAATAAAGAACCGTGTTAAAGCGAAATAGTGTAAGGCGAGCACCGTGTTAAGCGGGGGATATGTATAATACTTTATTATTTTTAGTTTCTTTATGAATCGAAAGGCTCTATAAACTCATTTTCCAACAAAAGACCTGACTAAAGAAACTTTTGTTCAATTTAAAATGAATTCCCCAAGGCATCTGGCATTCCATATGGCAAAAAATGAACTTATGCTGAATTTAGCTTTTCGTTAAAAAAAAATAACACTTTAGATCAATTTAAATTTATTAACACGATGAGTAGAATTACACAGTGTGTAAGAATTGTGTTTGCTTACCGTACAGATTATTTGTAAGAAGTATAATATGATTTTCTGACAACTTGTAGAAGACATTTTAAAGCTTTTTTTCTCTCTTTTTTTTTCGTCGTTTAAAATTCTTTAGGTATGTGGTGATCCCGCTCACAAATACGTTTTTATTTAGCCTCTTCTTTGGATCCACTTTCTATGCTTCGCTTAAGCAGATTTCTGTATACCTGTATAGTGACTTATGAGAGCAACAACTCTGACATCATAAGTTTTAATTATTTAAAATATATACACATATGTACACATTCGTTTGCCTTGGTACATTTATTTCGGTAAATTGCAAAATTTCGTATATTTAATTTTGAAGCTATAAATATACATAGTATCGAGAGATAGTGACAATTTCCTTTAACAATTGTTGTTTTACTTTCTCTCTATTCACATGCGTCGACGCTCTTCTCTGGACGTTTTAAAGAGAACTGACTGACATGAATGTTTGCCGACCTAACCAAGCCCGCAAAAGCTCTACAAAAAAAACAAGTTTTTGAAAGAAGCTTGCAGAAGTTTGTATACCCTTTCTCTACTATTTTCGCCACTGTAAAATTTAATAATAATATTGTTAATGCTTGGCTGGCCTAAGAGAATTCAGAGAGTTGGCTTACATAGAAAAGCACACCACAAAAAAAATGGAAAAATATCTCAAATTTTGATTGCCCCCAAAACAGCGAAGTAAATGTATGTATGTATGTATGTCTATGTGTGCGTTTTTTGTGCTTTACACTGGACAAAATTTCGGATAAAGCAATTTCCAATTTTTAAGACAAGTAGGGAAGTTGGCAGTGGACAAGATCACGTCGAAATGCTGTGGAAGACTGATTCAATTTCTATTCCGTCATTACTTGTTAGTGATCAACTGATCAAGTGATCGGCTGCTGTATCTGTGATTTGACTGTTATGAATGACCGTACAGGCTATGGTTGAGCTTTCCTGATCTATGAATGGGCGCGTTTGTTTGTGATTCAAAATTCCAAAGAAACTTAAAATTAAGCTATTAGCAACCATTCAAGGGAATTGTGTGTCTTTCCAAATTTGTTATCAGCAACAAAAAAATTTAAATAAATTTTGTATTTATTATATTAAGAGTGTATATGTATGCATTAATACATATATGTACATACTGAACATATGTATGTATGTACATTTATGTATGTACAGTGAGACCAAAAAGTATTGGCACACTTAAAATTTTCAACTTTCATCCGCTGCAACTTCTGTTTTATTTGTCAACCCACCAACATAAAAATGCAATTGTGTAGAATAAGGTTTATTTTATCTAATTATCAAAAAAAAAATCATTTTCATAACATTTTTTGGCAGGTCTTACTCGATTTTCCAAAAAAATATGTAAATGAGCCCGATTTGCTTTGGAACTCAGTGATTTTTAGTGATGAGTCCAAGTTGTATCTTTTTGTTTCCGATGGTAGCCAAAAAGTATGTCGCAAAGTCAATAAATAGCTTGAAGAGAAGAACCTCCGCAAGAACTTCAAGCATGGTGATGGGCATGTCATGGTGTGGGGATGTTGTGCGGCATCTGGAGTTGGTCAACTCACCTTTATCGATGGAAACATGGATAAATATGGTTTCCGCGATATTTTGAAAAATAATTTGGCCCCCAGTGTTGACAAGTAGGGCCTTAAGGGAACACAATGGCTGTTCCAACAAGATACCGATCCCAAATACTCATCAATTTTGGTGCAGAATTGACTGATTTATCATTGTAAGCAGCTCAAAACTCCTCCTCAATAACCCGATCTTAATCCTATTGAGCACGTGTGGGCCATACTGGATAAAAAAATAAGGACGCACCAAATCACTTCGAAGGATTCCCTAAAAACAGCACTTAGTACCGAATGGGAAAAAATATCCTACCAGGACACATCGAAATTAGTTGGAAGTATGAGGAGACGCCTCCAAGCCTTAATTGAGGCCAAAGGTAGCCCCACATAATATTAATTTTTATTTTAAGATATTTTTTTTATGATTTTATAACGATTCTTTTTAAGTGTGCCAATACTTTTTTGGCGTGAATTTGTGCCTATTTTGCAGTTTATTAAATATATCTGCCAAAAAATGTTATGAAAATGATTTTTTTTTTTTGATAATTAGATAAAATAAACCTTATTCTACACAATTGCATTTTTATGTTGGTGGGTTGACAAATAAAACAGAAGTTGCAGCGGATGAAAGTTGAAAATTTAAAGTGTGCCAATACTTTTTGGTCTCACTGTATGTACATATGTTTTTTCGGCTAAAGTAAATTGGTTTTAATAAAGAGTTCCTTTATTGATTTGTACTCGTTATAATAATCCAATCTAATTTAAACTTGGTGGATGTGTGTGTATAGATACATATGTATGTATGAACGTAAAAAAGAAAAAATTATAGAATATACATATATGTACATACACACATACATATTTTATCTTGAGTGTTTAGAAGGCTAATATCTTTGTACTTTTTGGTTAAGATAACTAATTATACAAGGGTATAAGAAGTTCATGCATTTCTTGCTCTTTCATGATAATCATAGACCACATAAAATGAGCTCAAACTGAAAACTGAAAAAAAAGACTTAAATAAAATAAATAAAATATATGTACTTAGATACAAAAAACTTACTTTTAAGAAACACGCAAGTAATCACCAGGTATACATCAAACTCATTTATATATAGTACAGCGAAAAGTATATCATAAAATATAGAAAAGATGGTCAGTGCAAAGGAATAGAACATCCATGATAATAACACTAGATTATGCTAAAGCAAAAAAAAAAAAAAACACAATAACTTCAAATGTTTTTCTTTAAGATATTTGACAAACCTTTTGTTTAGCACACACTAATATCAAACCATATAAACCATTTGCTATTACAAGTATACATTGCAGTGCCCAAAGATCTTGAATATCTAAAAAATCATTCAGAATAATGCAATATAATTTAATTAAATTAATTGTCTTACCCTCCTTTTGAAATTCAAAATATTTATAATAATAATTTATTAGATCTTGCCAAGAACACCATAAAACATATGTGTTGAAGCCACTGAAACCCAACTGCCATATTATCCAGACAATTTGGGATTTTTTCATAATGCATAATGCGTTCATCTTAAATGAATTGAATTCATACAACTGAAATATATTTTAGTCATACAAAATGTTACCATAATAGCAAACAATTAAACACTAATCGTACAAATATCATGACTAAATGTTGATTATTTATCATACATATTTTCCTTATTTAATAACCTTTAACTCAATTGGTTTACGGATTTCCAGCCCTGGATTACATAATTTTGACTTAAAGCATTAAGCATTGGTGCTATATACATACATTTAGTTAATTTATATTATATAAAATATATATATTTATATAAAAAAAAATGTTTAATTCTTCCCGTTTCTTTATTTCTTTAAGCTTATTAATATTATGAAAATACATAAATTTATATATTAAAATTTAACAATACATAATTTCTTTAATATTAATATGCTACTTTGTCGGTTGGTTCCTAAACATTATTTTTTTATAACATTTTTGATATTTAATTTTGATCAGATATTTTCCAATACCGCTTGCTGAACTTTATTACTGCTAAACAATGGCAAATTTAAATAATGGGCGTAAATTAAAACACCTACAAATACTAAAAGAACTGAAAAGAAAAAATATATTATTTGAATAATACAATATTTAAGATCTTACCTAAAGGAAGACAATAAATTGATCGAAAATATTCGAAATGCGCATACACAAGATAAGTCGAAATTGATGAGAACAGCAAGAGAACAGTTGCAATTAAATATATTATGAGCACTAATTTGATCTAATAATATAGACAGATATATATATTATTGTATGTATGTAATTTTTTAAATAAGTTAACAATAATCCATTACCCTCGAGTTTAAATAATATAAATATATGCCACAGCAACTATGTATTGATAAACAAAGGCACACTCCCTGAATAGCAGCTTCATTTTCTAAAATATAATAAGAAATATGTAATAATTGAATATAAATATATAAATTGAATTTTAAGTACTAACTATGTAATTTAGGATTAGGGTAAAAAAAATCCAAAAAAACATAAAACTCATAGATTATTACCATTGTGTCTAAAAATAAAAATGAAATAAATGCTACAATATAGCAGAAAGGATTGCACATTTCGAAGAAACGTTTCTACACACACTAAAAAATAGAATAAAAGGAATGGGTTTTTATTTTGTCAATTATGTTTCGACATGAATAGTCGTCATTATGTTAAATGACTATTATAATGGTCAATTACTAACACTAATACTAAACATTACCCCTATTAAAGAAAACATAAACATAATTTTTATATAGTATTGTTTTATATTTGAAACACAATGTGTTGCCTTTTTCATATTTTGATTAAAATGATAACCGTTTTTATTTCCTTTATTTGCTATTTAGTTATAACCTGTTCATTTTTGGCCGATTTCTATGCAGTTTATGGTGGTTCAAGAAGTAAATATCCATACAATATATACAAAATATATACATATTTGTATACATATAACATTCATATGTTATCTAGCTTGGTCTATTTTAATACCCATGAGTGCCTATTGTTACTTGTGGGTCACACATACGATAATTGGAATTGCCATGGCAATTGTTAAATTTAAGGTAATAGTTTTTTTCTATTAATACTTTGAATTAAATAAATTTTTTACTCTTGTTTTTTTTTTAGGATATTTGCTATCTACAGTGGTGGCTACTCGTAACGGGTATATACGTTTTATTGAGTATTACTTTATTATTGTGTGCATATTATCATCCTATTATTCTACCACATTCCATAAAGGATGTTGTTAGAAATTTATTTGGTTTAGGTAAGAAATTATCATAACATTGAAATCTTTTCTATATTTCTTTGTTATATTTTATAAATTAGCATATTTGATTCTTGGCTGGTTTACTGTTGCTGCATATTTGAAAACAGTAGTTATCAATGCGGAAATTGAAACATTTGAATAACTAACAAACTATAAATACATTAATTACATTATGATATTGAGTACAATATAAAAGTACTTCTTAAAATCTTTGTTAAATATATTTATAAAATTCCTTCGGTTTTTTTTTTTTAAATAATTGTTTGGAGTATTACTATTTTGTTTCTATGGAAGAAAAAAACAGAAGCCGAATTCTGTTGAAATTAAAAGTATTAAAAACATCTTTTGAATATTTATTTTGTCATAACAGAAAATATTGTTTACATTTGTTTCACTCATTCACTATGTGTTCAACATTCTTTTCTAGTAAAAATTTTAGGTCCACACATATTACAAACCACACGAATATCACAAAAGCTAAAAAAGAAAGAAGACTTTATACAATTAAAATAAAATTAAGTACAGAATTTTACCTAATGAAAGAGACGACCACCGCCGCATATTAATTTCTCTGGGATACAGAATTAAAATCCAAATGAATACTATCAATATTAAAAACATTAAAATTAACCATAGAATGAATAAACATTTTATCTAAAATAAGAATAATGAATGTTTCATGAAATGTATATTAAGATTAATTCTTAATTGTCTTACTCTCAATCGTGTATAATGCAGCCAAATACCACCCAAGGCCGACAAATATAAATAATTTAAAAGAACTTCTTCTGGATATACTGCTTAAAAAACAGGGTAAAAATTAATATAAATTGCTTTTTATTTTAAATATAACAAATATTACTGATGATGACCTCGTAGTTAAATATCCCAGTATAATAATCAAGAACTAGAAGATATTCTAAGAATATTATTACAATAGTAATTAAAAATGAGAAACCAACTCCGCACAACTGACAAATCGGACGGCACATTGTAAGTGATACAAGGCGACTCCATTTTAGAATCTATTAAGGAAGCTCAACATATATAAACAATAATATTCAGATGGCAGTATTATTACATTAATTGATATAATGGATTCTGCTTAAATTAAGACCCCAATAATAGATCTAATCAATTAAATGGGAACATTTTTCAATTAATTTTTCCCATTTTCAGTGGATATTATTAAGAATTATTCAAAGAATGTTTTTTCAACATTTAATGTTTTATGTATGTATTTATTCATATTCTACAACATTTCTTTCGAATAATAATATTAAATCTACACAAATTACAAACCATACAAAACCCACAAAAGCTATAAAAAAGAGAAAAAAATATTTATTATACAAAAAAATTTATAGGAAATGTAAGACACAGCCTTACCTACAGTTAAAGCAGACCAACGACGTATCTCAATTTGTTCGGGGTAAAGAAGAACTAAAACACAAATATAAACTATCGATACCAAAAAAATTAGAATAAGCCAAAAAGCGAGTAACCATTTGATCTGGAAAAAAGAATAATCATTATGTACATATGTTTGTATGTATGTGTATATTTATACATAAAATATTAAATTTATGTTACTTTTAAATTTGTATAATGTAGCCAAATACCAGAACAGCCGACTGAAAACAAATAAACAATACCAGCTAGCACTAGAAATAAAAAATATTTTAATTATTTGGGAAGATTTTACACTTAACAAGAATTACTGGTCGTCTCTGTGTTATCATGTATTCCAGAATAATAATCATTGATGAGCAAAAATTCTGCCAGGACTACAGATAAAATACTGAAAATAGACAATCCATATCCGGTAAACTGACAAATCGGGCGACACATTTTAAATATTAAGCTTCAACTGAATAAGCTTTATCCTACACAGTCGTCTTAATAGAAAAATATAATTGGCAAAAGATAACTAAATGGACTCATTATTAACACTCTTCAAATTAAGTTGCAACCAATAAGTCAAATTAAATTTATTTTAGTCGATTCGATTATTAAAATGAATGTTTTAATATTATCGATAACATCTCGCTGTTCAATACTTTTTTTTACAACTTAACACTTACGTTTTATGAAATCCTTACAAATTATTAGACATTTTTAGTATGTAACTTTTACCAAATTCAATGTTTATTTCTATAAGGAGTCGCTTAAAACTTACTATTTTGAAAATTATCATTCACTAAGATACACAAAAAGCCGGTAAAGAGTAAAAAAGAGAAAATACAGTAAAACAATAAGAATAAAAATGTATCTCACTCTTATCTGAATCTAAAAAATTCCAAAACATATCATATAATTGATGGATATTCCTAATACTCTTTTAGTATCCACAGTAATAAAATAACCAATTTCATTATAATAAATTAATAATGTCAATATTACGTTTTTTCCATATTTAAACTTTTGCAAAAGACCTCTAAGAATATTTATTTTTTCATAGCAGAATATATTGATTAAATTTATCTCACTCATTCACTATGTGTTCAACATTCTTTTCTAGTAAAAATTTTAGGTCCACACATATTACAAACCACACGAATATCACAAAAGCTAAAAAAGAAAAAAGACTTTTATACAATTAAAATAAAATTAAGTACAGAATTTTACCTAATGAAAGCGACGACCACCGCCGCATATTAATTTCTCTGGGATACAGAATTAAAATCCAAATGAATACTATCAATATTAAAAACATTAAAATTAACCACAGAATGAATAAACATTTTATCTAAAATAAGAATAATGAATGTTTCATGAAATGTATACTAAGATTAATTATTAATTGTCTTACTCTCAATCGTGTATAATGCAGCCAAATACCACCCAAGGCTGCCAAAAGTAAATAAGTTAAAAGAACTTCTTCTGAAACTTCTGCTTAAAAAACAGGGTAAAAATTAATATAAATTGCTTTTTATTTTAAATATAACAAATATTACTGAAGATGACCTTGTGGCCTAATATCCCAGTATAATAATCAAGAACTAGAAGATATTCTAAAAATATTACTAAAATAGTAATTAAAAGTGAGAAACCAACTCCGCACAACTGACAAATCGGACGGCACATTTTAAGTGATACAAGCCGAATCCTTTTTATAATCCATTAAGGGACCTCAACATATATAAACAATAATATTTAGATGGCAGTATTATTACATTAATTGATATTATGGATACTGCTTAAATTAAGTGACCTGTGCTGAATAATTGACCTAATCAATTGAATGGGAACATTTTTTCAATAAATTTTTCTCATTTTCAATCAATTTTTTAACATTTTCTTTTTTAATCATCATTTAAACAATTTCCCCCATAAAAAATTTTACATAGTAGTTAATTCCATCTTCTGTACAAATTATGTTGTATGTACTTATTCCAATTGTGCATCTTCTAAAACATTTTTTTCGAATAATAATTTTAAATCCTCATAAATCATAAACCACACAAACGCCACAATGACTATAATGAAAAAAAAAATATACATTATTCAAAAGAATTTAAAGGAAATATAAGACAGTATCTTACCAAAAGTTAAAGCAGACCGACAACGTATCTTAATTTCATCGGTGTAAAGAATTAAAACATAAATATAAACCATCGATACCATAAACATTAGAATTAGCCAAAGAATGAGTAACCATTTTATCTAAAATGACGTAGAATCGTTTGAAAATGAGCATATGTATATACAACATACATATTTATAAATTAAATATTTCATTTATATTACTTTCAACTTCGTATAATGTAGCCAAATACCAGAACAACCGGCTAAACACAAATATAGAATACCAGCTTTCACTAAGAATGTTAAAAAAAAATTATTATTTGGGAAAATTTTTCACTTAACAAGAATTACTGGTGGTCTCTGTGTTATCAAATATTCCAGAATAATAATTTTTGATAAGCAAAAGTTCTGCGGCGGCTGAACATAAAATACTGGAAAGAAATATTATATATCCGAACAACTGACAAATCGTACGACACATCACACTTATCAAACTTAAACTGAATAAACATTAACTCACGTACAATAATTTGACTCCGAAATGTAAGTATAAAAATAATGGATCGCAATATCTGTTGGTAAATGGATATTATGGGCTCTCATCAAATTTAGTTTCATGAAACAATCTATGAAATGGGCTGAGCCAACTAACCATCACCAACTTTTTTTTGAAATCCTTACAAATATTTAGATATTTATATTTTATTATAAATTATCAATTTAATATAAATATTTAAATATACATAGATCAGATTTAAAGCTACATGACAAATCATTAGAATAAAAACCACATAGACTAAAAAGAGAATGCAAATGGAAAAAATAAAGCAAATTAAAAGAAAATTACTTTTAAATTAATAAAATTACCTAAATTAAGTCCATGCCAAGACGAAAATTCTTTATTTTTGGCGATGAAGACCAAATATAAACTGCCGATAACAAATTCATTAGAATCAGCCAAAGATAGAGTGAGCCCTTTATCTTAAATATAAATTCGGCATAATGAAATATTTAGTGTATAAAAAAATAGTATATTCGAGTATTAATTTAAATTGTACATAATATAGAAAAATGGCACTGGAGGCGATTAGATACAAAAACCAACCAAAATAATCAAGCATTTTCACTAAAAAATAAAACAAAGATTTATTAACTTAACATATAAGAAATTTTATTGTGAATTGTATCATATTCCGATGGGTCAAAATCTATATCGTTCACATTTGCCAACAAGAGGTCGGTTATTATAAGATATTCTATCCATTGAAGGCAAAGAATATTAACTAAAAAGAATATGTATGTATATTGTAACGGCGACGGCCGGTGTGGCAGCGCCGAACGTAACGTATCCCTCCCACCTCGCCGATAACTTCTGATTGGCAACGCTCATTTTCAAAAAGCTCAAACTGGCTGCTCTTAATTGAGTTGGCAGCCAACTTAATAATCTTTTGAATCTACATAGCTTAAGAAAGAAACTACAGCTGAAGAATTTGTACAAAAATAAAGATTGGAAATCCCGACTTGTGTTACAATATCCACAAAACAGTCAAATCGGAGGACACATTTCAAGTGGTTTATACAAAAAGCTAACTTAAGCTGATTTTACAAACGCCCTTTATTTTATATCCAAAGATAGAGTTCAAATTACATAATTGAGTATTAATTTGGATAGGAAGATAAATACTTAATGAGTATTTCAAAAATAGTAAAATTACTTTTATTTATAAGTCGAGCAAGGATTCCATAAAGTAGAAATAGAAGAACATTTATTAGTTGAGAGAATTGATTAAATACATTATACATTTGGATAACAATTAATGAATAAAATTTGTTTCGTCCTTATCTTTGAGACTGCTGCACTTAGCATGACTTGAGTCATTAAAAAGATAAATTAATTATATTATTATTGCACAATTTATCTCGATTTTTGTAAACCTCAGAAAGCTTGGCAACTAAAAATGCAAGTTTCATCGGAAGTTGATTGAAGCGAAATAAAAATATTTATTAAAATATGTTATATATATAAAATATAGAAGCGATGGCAAATAACGGTAATAATAATTCAACATTTCAAAAAACTACCAATAACGTAACCTTACTTTAATGATGAATCGTGAATAGCTTCTTTTTCTAATAGGTACTTTAGGTCCACATAAAGAACAAACCATACAAAACCAACAAAAGCTAAAAAGAAGTTAAAAACAAAGTTAAAAAAATTTAAATAAAAGTTTTTAAAGAGTTTTACCTAAACATAAAACCGACCATCGTAACATCTCAAATTCTTGAGGGCTGAGAATTAACATCCAAATGTAAACTATCGATACTATAAACATTAGAATAAGCCAAACAATGAATAACCATTTTATCTGAAATAAAGAAAAAAAACGTTTGATAATATATTTTTTTTTTAGTTTCAATCTTCAATATTACTTTCAATTGCGTATAATGTAGCCAAATACCAGAGCAGCCAGCTAAACACAAAAAAACGACAACAGATTCTTCTGGAGTTTCCGCTAAAAACAAGACAACAAAATTCACATCGATTTGTCAAGATTTTACACCTTACAAATATTACAGTCGGGGCCCAAATTGAAAAATATACCAGAATACAAATCATTGATTTGAATAACTTCTACGGACGTTACACAAAAGAAACTAAGAAGAGAGAAAAAATATGCGCACAACTGACAACACGAACGGTACATTTTCAGTGGCAATCTTTAACTGAATAAGCATAATCCTACAATCCACACTGTCGACTCAATATAAAAACATAATTGCCAAAAAATAACAAAATGGAAGGAAGACAATTTAATTATGTTGATGCCTATTATTGACACTCTTCAAATTAAGTTGCAACCAATAAATCAAATTAAATTCATTTTAGTCGATTTGATTATTAAAACGTTTTAATATTATCGATAGCATACCGCTGTTCAATATTTCTTTTACAACCCAACACTTTATGAAATCCTTACAAATTATTAAACATTTTTAGTACGAAACATTTACCAAATTCAATGTTTATTTCTATAAGGAGTCGCTTAAAACTTACTATTTTGAAAATTATCATTCACTAAGATACACATAAAGCCGATAAAGACTAAAAAAGAGAAAATACAGTGAAACAATAAGTATAAATA
This sequence comes from Drosophila emarginata, assembly GCA_037075365.1. Taxonomy (NCBI): domain Eukaryota; kingdom Metazoa; phylum Arthropoda; class Insecta; order Diptera; family Drosophilidae; genus Drosophila; species Drosophila emarginata. The sequence goes on along the minus strand of JBAMCD010000260.1, from coordinate 4,088,634 downwards.
TGTATCTCACTCTTACCTAAATTTAAAAAATACCACCATGTAAGTTTAATTCTTGGAACGATTAAACATAAAGCGCAAAAGTGACCTAACGATAATATAATTATGAGTGTCAACCAAAGATAGAGTATTAACTTTGTCTAAAAGATGTAAATAATTTATCGTTAGGTTATAATTATTATAAAATATCTTAGCTCTTGTTACTTTTATTTTCTCATTATATAAATAGTTTCCAGTGCAACCAATTACAAACAGGAAGAAACTGCCACAATCAATCATATTAGCTAAAAATATAGAACAAAGATTTATTAAAGTATGAAAAAAAGAAATGATTAACTTTTACCAAGCTGAGCTTTGCTAAAATCAGGATTATCTGGATTGACCCAATAGAGTTCAACAATAATAAAGAATTCTAGCAATGCAAGACAAAAAATACTTGTTAAAAATACGAAGAAACCACAAATCTCTAAAATTGGGCGGCACATTTTAAATGGTTTATACAAAATTCAAAATGAAACTAAGTAACCAAGGAATATTGGTGCCAAAAAGTAATTTTAATAATAGTTACATAGTGTAAATGGAAATATCATTTAATTGATGGATATTCCTAATACTCTTTTAGTATCTACAGTAATAAAGAAAAGCAATATCATTTTAATAAATTAATAATGTATACGTACATATTATATAATAATTCGATTTGATATTTTTTCCAAAGGGAATGGTTGAAAATTAAGGATACAGAAGATTCCTATAAACTAAGATCCACATAAAGGCCACAAAGCCTAAAAAAATAAGAAAAATAGAATAATTGAAGCAACTTTTTCATTCAAGAAGTGTTAAAATGTTAAAATTTCACCTAAGTTTAAACCATTCCAGTAAGGTATTTTATAATTTTTGGCGACTAAACATATAGACGAAATATAAGCTGCCGATGAAAATATTACAATAACCAACCAGAGATAGAGAAGCCACTTTATCTAAAAATAAATTTGATTTAAAAAGTTATTTGCATGCATATAGTATAAGCTGATATTACCTTAAATTGCACATAATGCAAATAAATGGCACTGCAACCAATTAGACAAAAGAAAAATGCAGCATAATCAAGATTTTCCGCTAAAAATAAAACAAAGAATTTTAAAATTAACATATAGCAAATTACAAGTAAATTTTTACCATATTCCAATGGATCCGAAAATATATTTTGTGGATTTACCCATGCGAGGTCCAAAATTAAAACTATTTCTACCCATACTAAGCCAATAAAATTAATTAAAAAAAAACTATATGCACACAACAGACAAATTGGACGACACATTTCCAGTGGTTTATCTAAAAAACAAACTTTAACTGATAAAATAATTATAAATGCAATTTATCTCGATACTTACATGGCAACTGAACATGTGAGAATCATCAAAATTCCATTAAATCGAAATAAAAACATTTATAAAAAACATATCTAAATGCATGTAAAATATTTATGGTTGTTTTGTAATTTTTTCAATACAATCAGAAACATCTTATATTTCAAACAGATATTTTAAGTCTACAAAAAGAATGAACCACTAGCTGATCCTTGGCAAATGCAGATCGTGTTTCATTAATAGTAGAGTGATCCATTTCAATAAACAATGCTTTTCTGGTTTTAAAATGTGTTCAGTATTTTTGTAAATTTTAAATTGAAAATGTGTTTTCAACAGTTTTTTCCGATTCCGTTGGCTCTACTTTATTGTTTGATAAAAATGATTTATTTTTATAATTTTCATATATTAAAATACCTGCAAAGGCAATAAACACTATGTAGAAATGAGGCATATTATTAAAGGAATTTCATTAGAAAAACTCTTTTCTAAGGACAGAAAATCAACTATGTATTTGAAAGGAAACAGATGGCTTCAGATATGCCAGAATGAAAGATATAATGGTTGTTAACTCCGTTAAAACTTTTGCAATCAAATATATCTGAAGCAGAGATTTGGTCTAATAATGTATATACATGAATTTGTAATATATTTATAGCTATTTATAATAACTTATTACCTTAAATTCCAAATAATATAAATATATGCCACTGCAACCAAGTCCAACTAAATAAAACCCAAGTTCTCCAGGAAAGGTTTTGTCAACTATAATAAAAGAATAAAGATATAATCAATCACATAGATATATATAGACATATATACGAGTATTTTACGAATAATACTAACTTGTTGAATAACAGTAACCAATGTGAAAAAAGAAATCTAAAATAAGTGAAAATTCGATTGCTAGCACGAATGTTTGGATTATTAAATATAAACTATAGGCGATACTACAGCAAATCAATCTGCACATTTTAAGGCTAATTTTCGGAATATCTAAACACTAAAGCTAAAATCGAAAAATGCTTCAATAGGTATAAATGTTTATGTTGAGTTTTATTAGTAATAATTAAGAATAATACTAATCATTAGAGCTCCGTTTAGAATTAATGAAAAGCATCGACTAGATATGGGATACTATTAAAATAAGTTGTTAAATGCGTTCTAAGCAGGGGGCTATTAGTTAAGTGAAGTTCAGATTATCAAAATTTTTACCAATGTATAAACACATATGAAAAGACTTTTGGCCATTTAATTTCAGTTTGTTTATTTTTAGAAAAAATGTGTGTTAATACTTTCACCAGCATTGCTTTTATATTATATTTTCCTTTAACAAAATACTTATTAATTGAATTGTTGCCTTGCATTGAAAATAGTATGGTATTTTGTAAGTATAATTTTATATTAATTTATTTTTTTTAAATTAAATTGACACTTTTTATAGACACATGGAATGACGATTGCGAGATATATTCTTCAGGTACGGCTCTAGTATTCTTTGGTTTGCATGGTATTACGGGTATTTTGCTAGTGTTAGGCAACTACAGGGAATATTATATGTTATACCATTGGCTGATCATAACTCTACTTCAAATTGCCTTAATGATAGGCTATGTAATATATGCCATGCTTTTAACTGATGAGTTAATTTGGTATTGGGCCCTGCTTTCATTTGGTAAGTTTGAAAATCAACTTAATAATTTTGACATCAATTTCAATATATTCTAGGTATACTTTTGGGTGGATTTACCATAGTTATTCTTCACATTTTAGTTTCAAAAAGAAGGCTCAAGAATGAATTTGTTATTAAAGCTTTGAAATCAATTTCTGCGCCTGTTAGAATGATTGTACAAATGGAGAATGTTTAACATAATAAATGACGATAATTATTCCATTTAGCTGTGTAATTTCATTAGTTTGAGGCCTAGAACTATACATTAACTCATTTTCAATAGATTATATATACAGTTGGTTATTATTTTAAAAATGATTCAAGCGCGTAATGTAATTATTTGTGTTGCTCTTATATTATTATTATTTACAACGTATTGCATATTTTTGGGTTTTCTATATGGAGCAACTTTTATGGGACTTGTAAGTGAAGATCTTGAGTATGAATTGAAGAGTAAGTATCTTTCGTTTTTAAAATAGAATTGAATTACTAACAAGTATTTGGATTGAAAAAAGTTAAAACTTATAATCAGAACTTTGAAGAAAAATTGGTACATATATTTCTCTTTGTTTTACATTTGTTTCAGAAGGGAAAGGTCCATTTTTCATGAATGGAGTTCTTATTTTAACCGATGTATGTTTTTTTCTTCATTCTTTAATTGGACTATTGTTGGTTTATGAGAAGTTTAAGGTTTGTGCAATATTTATAATTTGTTTCTTCGTTAAACTAAACTTAATCCAAACTAATTTAGATTGAATGGATAATCACTATTTGGTTGTTACTGACAGCCTTCCATAGTTTGTGCCAAATAATAATACTTATACAATATAAGGCCATAACGATAGTAATAAAAATCATCTCAATCGCCGTGTTAGGTAAGATAATGAACTCCAATTTAAAATAAAATAATGAAATTAATATGTAATTTTTAATTATTAGTGGGACTAGGCCTGGCATTCCAAACAGTTTATAATTATCATAGACAGTTCCTCCGTATTGAACCAGAGCTAGAAAGTAATGACCAAGAAAACCCAAATATTCCAATTGAAATTGAACAAATTAGTTAAAATGATGAAACGTTGTTGATAAATTGTTTTATTTTTGTTTAAATGAACACATTAAAGATAATTACAAAAGCAGGTGTTATCGCTAGTATAGTGTTTCTAGCTTTACCAATGGTTCCGAGGTTAGAACATGTGTCCTTTTTGGAAATTTGTGGGTTTATTCACAATGAGCCTTTCCCTTTCCTATAGCGGCTTAATGCTATTTGTTGTGGTGCCCTTCGCACTGCGTTGCTATGATGATTGTCTGGGTCAAACGACAGGTGAGATATCAAAAGGAACATACATACATGATAAATAATAAAAAACTTACTTTCCATTTTCAATAAGAAGAACTTTCAAATGACTGTTTTGAGTCGGTGGCGATATATAAACTGTATTTGCTGCCCTGTCTTGCCGGCATTTTAATAATATATTCTAATTTTCGGGTAAATAAAGGCAATATAAATGTTTATTTATTGGTCCTGTAAGCTGATCTTTCATATTTTAAAGGATAAATATTATTTGGAATGGTGGCTACTTTTCCATGTTATTTTGGGAACATGTGGCCTATTCAATTGCGCTTGCTACAGTCGATTTTATGATGAGCTGGATATAAAAATTAACATTTCCGCCATAGGTATGACTCAGTCTTTAGTGTTAGTTAAAGCTTCAAAATTCTAAAGCTCTTTTCATGCAGCTTCTCTATGGATTACGTATGCATTTGTAGTACATCATTATATTAAAATACGTCACAGTGTAGGCAATATAATAACAGCCTAAACATATGAAATAAAAAAAATCTTAAGATTATCTTTACTTAATACTAAAATTAAAATATTAAATATTTGCTTTAGATATTTATTTGTTTCTCTTTTATATAAAATCAAACTAGTTCCCCTGTTAAGTAAAATATTCAAAATCTCAACGGTTATATCGTAGCAGAGTTATCAATATAAAAACAAATAATGTTTTTAACTTTTTGTTAAAAAATAATTTCAAAATTTTAAATATTTATTGTAATATTATATTCATCTGTAACCGTTCTAATGTGCTGTAATTTTAGCTATTTAACCCACATATGTAACTCTATGTCGTAATATTTCCATAATAAAATAAATTGCAAGGTAATATATTCTAATCTATCAACAACATTCTCTTAATTATCTGTAGTTCATTTACTATTTCAGTTCTTGTTGAGTTTTTGTTCAAAATGTTACGCTGTTTCCTTGTTACTTTATGTATTTCCATAGATTTTCTTATTTCCACAGTTTCGTGGATTTTAATTCTCCGTGCTTTTACTGTAATGCGGGAATTACACTGCAGTGCAGAAAGTAAGTGTAAGAATAATTTATTATTATAGACATACACAAATATATTTAAATAGTTGCAGCTGTTTATCAAGATAAAGAAGCTGGTACCTTAATAAACCCATTACTTGTGGAAATAGTTGTTCATAGCTTTGTGGGTCTTATGCTACAACATTTAAATGTTAAGGTAACCCTGGTAGTGTTATTTGATCTATACTTTTAATTTATTTGAATTATTTTCATTATTATTTCAGCAATTATGGTCCTTAAATTATTGGTTGGTAGTCTCCATAATTTCTATTTTAAATCTTTTCCAAATAGTTGCATTTAGCTACAAGTATTTATCCCTTTTCTCGATTGCCTTCTCCTTAATAAGTTTTAGTAAGTTTTTCTAATATTTAATTAATTCTAATAATATAATTGTCAAATTTTCAGTTGTTTGTGTATTAACCTGCAAATGTGTTCTTGAGCAGAGATTTAAATTGATTGCCCTCAGAAATGATGAATTAGAACAGACATAAAAACCGTTTTTGGAATGAAATGTGAACTAGTCCTGAAATATTTGAAATTCTTATATTCATAAGATTAATTCAATTTAAACCATTTTAAATAAAAGTAGTATTTACATTAACCCTAATGCAAATAATTGTGAGTAGACAAAACTCGTTTCACAATATGTTTTATACTTAGCATATATTCTGAAAAGTTTTATACCAGTTAAAAGAAAGAGTCCTTAATTGTTTGCTTGATATGGTAATTACGTATATATAGATAATTATATTATAATATATACGTAATTTATGTAGCATTTATCCTTGGAAAGTACACTTTATCCTATATTGTGTATATAATTAAATTAAGTTTTTAAAAAACATTAATCCAAACTTAAAAATTGTCTGACTAATAAAATAAATACGACAAAAAATACTAAGAAAGGAATTACCCAAGGTGGAACTGCGCAGGTTATCCCCATATGTACATATATGCACGCCTGGTGAATTCTCCAACATATATATATATATATATATATACTTATATCTAATATCAGTATGGCAAGCTAATTGAAGGACATACGTGGCAATTGTCATGGCAACTGCACAACATTTACTTGGGCTGAGGCCACAACAAAAATAAAATTCAATTGGTGGATGAGGGCAAGGGTGTGTGTGTGTGTGTGTAACAACACATTATGTATATACATATGTATGTATATGATTTCCGAATAATTGTTATTCAACTTGTGGTTTTTGGGTACATATAAATACATATTAAATGCTTTATTCATAAATGTTTTTGAATGCAATTCGAGGGTATTTCACAGAGTTTCTACTATACAAATATGAATTAAATGAACATATATATATATATATGTATTTGTATATATATTTTGGACATTTGTGTTTTAGTTTTCAACATGTTATAGTATAATGAATGTATGTAATTAATTGTTCAAACAAATTTGTAACTTCTTCAATGATTGTTTTATATTTTAATTTGCGATTTTTCAACAGTTTTTTTTTCGTTTTCATTTTTTTTTCTTTTTTTTTTTTTGTACAAAAGCTTTGGATGTGACTTGAAAATTTATTCAAAACATACAATATATATTATTTGTATATATGTGAAATATACGTATATATATTTATATATATGTATAAAGAAATGTTTGTAGCCTAAGCATTTGTGGTTCTTGTTCTTGTTGTTGGTTGTGTGTGTTTGTGTTTTAAAGCAAATGTCAAATTAAAGAAATATTCAATAGTTTACATTCATAAACAATGTTTTTTTTTGTTTTTGTGTGCGATCTACGACAATATTTAGTTAAGTATTAATGAGAATGTTTGTGTATGTGTGTTATGTTACTTTTGTTGTTGTTACTTTTAGTAGGCATTGCGACGCTTGTAATTGCGCACATTATTGGCCAGACAACAGGCAAAGATGAAGCCAATCAACTGCAAGTAAAAAAAATATAATTTAACTTTCTATATCTCTGAAATTTGGAATATTTTTTTGAAGCTTTCACTCACCTCGACGGCAATCAAGCCGATGCCAACATATTTGGCCTTCTCAGTGCTACCGGACATAATATCAACAAACTTTTCACGGCATCCACCATAGATGTTAAGAGGGTTCACACAGCTGCCATCACAGCAACTGGGCGGTAGAGTTGTTAATGTGGTAAGGTAATCACTGGCACCTGTGCGTCCACAACATTGTAGCTTAAAGAAAAAAATTAAATTCAATTTGATTAAACATCATCAATTTTATGTTTATTTTTCATTTACATACCGATTTCTGTATGGCATCAAAGACACCACCTTCACGAGATTCACGCGATTCCCATGCCTTATCAATAACATCACCCATAGCGACATTAAATTTCTCCTTATTGGTGAACAAAAGGACCACAATGGTCAATTGCAATATCAATAGAATTAATAGGCAGACAGCATAGCTCATGGTCATGCATACGGATTCGCGTATGGCACCGCAACATCCCAGGAACGATATAAATACTACAATGGAACCAAGTGATATCAATATAATGGGCATGGCAGCCTGTGGTGGGAAGCCAGTTTGACCATTGACCTCAATGGTCCCAATACTATTAAGTATAAGCACTCCATAAACAATACCCAAAATGCCAATAACCTGTAAAGAAAATAAATAATATTAAAATAATATTAAATAATATAATATTAAATAATATAAAAATATATTAAATATAGACTAAATAAATTTAACTTATTTATTGCGTTTTAAAAAACAATATTTTAGTACAGAAATACATTTGCCTATTTACCATACCTAGTCACAATTTGTAGGATCGTTTTACAAATTGTTTTCAATATAGTCACGATTTTGATTTTTCATTTTTAAATTATTTTCTCGTATTGGCTATATGATATGGTTATTTATACAAATATTTCAAAAATGTCTGATAAAACTCAGTGCAATTTCTATTTATAAATTTAAAATGTTTTCGTCATATATACATATATGATTAAATATTTTAAAAGATTTTTAGTAAAATCTCTTTTTAGTAAGATTTTATAAAAATAATGTACCACATTCATTCAATAAAAATTACATTTGAAAATGGAAATAATCTAAATGACGTTAACTAACCGAATCAAATCTAATTACGAAGGCATTACGAACATTATAAAAATAATCTAAATTCTAAGACTATGAATAATATAATTTAAAATAAAATACATATTTGTATTTCTCATTATGTGTCATAATGTAATTCTTTATTTTTTTATATTAAGAATCGACTGTTCCCAAAGGTCTCTCCAACTCTATGGTATATAATTAGTTTTTATATACATTTATATTATAGTACTATTGACTAAACATAACTTTGATTGGTTCGGGGCAATTTTTAAATTGAAAATTGAAACTTTAAAATGTTTATCAAACAACTTGTTTCATTAAAAAACCTAAAGTTTGAACTAAGAAGGAAGCGAATGCTATTCAGTTGTCCGGAAGTGCACAATCAAGAATTAGTCATAGCATATTTTTGGAATTTTTAACTATAAACTATTTTATTTATTCATAATTACGCAAATGGCAACCAAAAAAATTATTTAAGCTGCAGTAGAAGCACTTGTATTTTCACAATTAAACATTAATATAAACTTTTAAACTCTGCTTATCAAGAACAGAATTTATGTGATCTAAAAACAACACACATATGTATATATATAGCTGATATTTAGAGCATTTCGACCAGCTATAGAAGAGAATTATTTGTAATTCAAAAAAAAAAAAAGAATAAACTTTAATATATAGTTCAAATTAATCAACTTGATGATAATTTCTTTTAATTGAAAGTGGACAAAAAAAATAAAAAAGAGAAAAGCAACTTTACCAACAAGAGAAAAGATAGCACAATTAGCATGTTAAAGATAGATTACAACAAGTTTTAATTAGTGCTTGGGGAACTAACTGACCTCAGGGATGATGATGATGATGATAATGTTGATGACGATAATGATGAACTGAAACTTTTTTTTTTATATGCACGCCATTACCAAAGACCGTAACAGAAGCCTAACCAGCAGCTAGCAGCTAATAGCCAACTGCGAACTTTATATTAATTAAAATAAGAAAGCTTACGTAAGTCAAACAAATATAGTTATAGTACGTACTTAACTTTAGTTTGAATTAGAATTTTAATATTTGGACATGTTTGCTATATAAGTTTACTAACTACTAACTGAGGGGCACACTCACTGATTAGTTAGGCACACAGTTTAAATTGTCTGTCAAGTTTAAAAAAAAAATCTCTGTCCAAGGTCTGAAAACGCATCATCTCTCTTTCTATTTGAACTTTTGCGTGTTTTGTTCTCGTTTTCTATATATATTTACATATGCATGTACATATATGTACATATATATAGTATATCTCTCAGTGCAGTACAATAATATATTTTTGTTGTGGGCAGCTGGCATTGCTTAACTTTCTCATAACAATTTGTTCGTCAATTAAACAAATTTACTTGATTTCATTATGTATACACACAGATGATGATTCTCCTCAATTTGTGAGAGAGAGAGAAATTGAGAATTGAGGTACAGTTGTTGGTGGGCGTTTGCCTCATGTTAAAATGACAAGAGTAAAAGGAGATAGCCATGTCAAAATGTCTACCAGATTTGACCTAAATCACAACAATAGTCATAAGAGACGCCACATAGCTCTCTAGGCCACTAAAACAATAGGGAAGGCAAAAACTTATATTTAGGCTCAAAGGTGGGGGGAATCCCCTTTAAAAAAAATGAGAACATTATAGTTATTCTGTCAACAGCAGCAGCAGCAGCAGAAGCAGCAGCATTTCCAATGACGTCAGACTTCACAAAGTGAAACCCCGTCTGGATATGAAATGCAAATTGTTTAAGGCACATAAAATACTTTCACCAAATAAGAGGGAAGAAAATAAAAGGCCAAAACAAAAGGAGCCACCCCGTTGTTTTTGTAGTCGTCGTTGTCGTCGTCTCTGGCCTGAGATCATTTGAAGTCAAAAGTAAACTTAAACAACCCTCTTATACAGCATATTTAGCCATATTTTATCTCGCATTGAAGACCAAATTCTAACCACACCCAAACAAGAACAAGAATTCTCTTTTATTTTTTTTTTTTTATTTTTGCGTTGCTCGTCTGCTTGGCGCCAAATGAAAGAACGCACTTTATGTCTATGTGTAAGTGTATCTGTGTGTATATAAATACATATATATATGTATATATACATATATATCTTGTTTGTATCATGTACAACAAGTGAAAATGCTTCAGATACTTAACTACCATTGTGCAACAGGATTGACAGATAATAACATTAATTTCATGATATAAAATCAACATTTCTTTTTTCTTTTTATTATCATTTGTCAGGCAACACACAAAGAACATCATATTAAATACAATCAACAAAATCCTTTGCTCTGATAAACGAGTTCAATGTTTGATTAAGATGAAGAATTCTTTTTATCATTTTATCTACAGTAATAATTCTCAGTGAAAGTTAAACTAAATATTGACCAACTCTTATCAATGAAAATTGAATTGAAAATTGATTGAAGATGCTTAACAAATCTCGCAAGCTTTTAATATTTTTAATAATTTTCTTTACTACTTAGATAAGAAAAAGTTTTAATAAAATTAATAAAAAAAAAATATTTTTAATCGAAGAAAATTATTACAAATATTAAAAACTTGCCAACTTTGTCTTTAATCATATTCTCACACGTAATATTTGCTTTCAGTTTTATTTTATCCACTTTTAATATAAAATCAAAGTAAATAAAATATTGTAAATGGTTTTCAATGACTTATTTAAGTAAGAATTCATTTCTGTTGAATTCAAGAACATGTCTCATTATATAATTAACTAAAAATGGCATACAATATACATAATATAAAGTAATTTTTTACTGCATTATTGTTAAGTTGAATAACATTTCATATTCAATGAACAAGTGAAACAGGTATTCAATTTGACTTACAAAAAACCAAAAATACATTTCAGTTGAATTGAAGAATATTTTCGTATTGAATACAGAATTAAAATGGTATTCACGTGTTACTGGTTTCAGCAACAAAAAGAGATAAAGTTTTTGGTTGATTTTATTGAAAGTCGAGTTGAACATTAACACTAATAAAACTTTAGTTAATATTAAAAAAGTGTTATTGAAAATTCTGTTAATTTGATATCACTTTGAATTATTACCGTAATTATTTATTTAATCTTATTATCAATTTAATTAACAAAGGTCAAAGTTCATTGCTCAATCAACATCTATACAAATATAGGTTTTAAATCAATCAAATTTGACATTAAATTGATTAATTCAATTTCATTTTAAAAAAAACCCTTTCCCGTCGACATGCGTTGCACATGCATAAATTAACTTAACTAAACATAAAATGGCATTTTGATATATTGAAATAGTTTTATAGTATTTTAAATTGATTACCGGATGTTGGATTTCATTATATTGCTCAATATTTTACATGTCAAAGATCAGCAGTTATAATTTTTATTCAGTGTATCAATTAAAGACAATTATTTTGAACAAATGCCTTATAAACTTCATTTACAGCACACACAACTGTACTTATTACTACTCCGTTTCTGTGTGTGTGTGTGGTTTTTTTTTGCCACTGCAAATATTTTACAAGCAGCAATTACGAGGAAATTACAAAAAAAAAAAAACAGAACTTCATTTTTAGATGTTTTTTTTTTCATTTTCTTTATATAATGCTGCTCGATTCTGGTTTTGTTATTAACTAGGGGCAAAGCGGGGGCAAAAGTGGTGCCGTGTTGCACTTGGGGGAGTAGAAAAAGGGCGTGTGGATTGTGTGCGGTTCTAACTGGCACTCAATTTCACAAAAGTCAGACGTGTGGAACATTTACAAAAAAAAAAACTATATATATTGTGTGTAAATATGTATCTATATATAAGCATGTCCCCTAGATACTATATACATCTATATACATATACATATATACATATGTATATATGAACAATCAGACTTGTTTTGATGTATTGCAAAATGTGTTGCTGTTTGTACTTTTTATTGTTGTTTCTTCAAGCGTTGCTTTGGGTCACTGTTTTGTTGTGTGTGTGTGTTTTGTTGGTGTTGCCAACTTTGAATGGCGGCATGTTAATTTATTTGTGTTGACTGTCAAGTGTATTATTATATACCTACTACCCATCAGATACGCCGCATACACACACACACAAACACACGGACACACACACACATACATATCCACGTGTAAATGTGAAATGAAAGCCATAAAAAAAGCTAATTCATTTATAACGAAGTTTTTATACCTTACTCAATCTATTCCTAATGAGGCTATATACAAATCTAATTTAAAACTGAAAATCTATCTGCTAAAAATATATAAATGAAGATATATGTATGCATATATATGTATATATCAGAGATCAATTTTGTAGAAGCTCTTAATATAAATCGATGTATATAATCTGTCGATTTCTATTATTGGATCTGAAATAATGTCACAAAGTTTTGTTAATAAAAACTTTACTAAAGTTAAAACTATTTATCGTTTGATTTTACAGAACTATAATTAAACTATAAATATGATATGATAAGAATTAACAATTAAATTGAGGAATAAATATCGAAAATTATTAATAAATATAAATACATATTATTTACTTAATTATACAATATGTACATACATATATAGAATATAAGTCAAATTCTTGTACCAAAAAATTTAAATAAAAAATTTAAAAGAATTCTATGAAATCGTTGCTATATATTGCAACAATATTGATGAAATTGAAAGAAAATATTTATCTGTTTCTATATTGAAATTGATAATAAAAAATTTTCATCTTTATATTCTCAATAAGAGATCTTTTTTTTTTTGATAAAATATTCAAGTTTAAGAAGTTTATGTAAGAAGTTTATATATATATATATATACTTTGCCTTCTAAATGTATGTATGTCATCTTATATAGATTTAGTGACTCCGTCAGTATCAATATATCTGCTTTTATTACTGTCAAACTTCGAGACATAGTGTAAACATCCGCTTTAAATAAAAAGGTATACAAAAACTTCGCTTCCACCAGTTGCTTTTAGTCCCAATTTTTGTGTATTTTTTTAGTTTAACAAGTTTTTTCTTTCAGTCTCGTTTACCCACTTTTTATTTATGCATACCATGTGCAATATATATAAAACAAAAAACACTCAAACATACATACATACGTGTATATATGTATGTATGTATGTATACATATGTATTTCAGCATTTGCTAAAGAAAAATATATATAAAGTTTATATTTCTTTTTTTTTATGATTCACAAGGCGTTCTGTGTCCGTGTTAAATATTTTCTCACGTATTTTACGTACTCATATTCATACTTATTCATTTGATTCAATTAATATTTGCTAAACGTATTAAAGTCCTCTGTCGATCTGTGATTCACTTAGGTCTATTTTTGTGATTTAACATCAGGGTTATATCCATGACATCATTATATTAAGCCTGACATTTATCACATAGAATATTGAAGTCATAAGCAAAAAAAAAAATAATAATTCTTCTATCATTAACAAAGAAATTGATTTAACGTAACTACTTCTCCTTTTCGCTTTCTGCCTTTATCTTCATTTTCTTCTCAAATTCTTGCTATTGTTTATTTGTCTTTCTACTTTGAGGGAAGCTAAAACCCCAAAGAGATGATGATGTTAATGATGATGTCATCATTTTTTCTGTTTGGCATCCATACAAAACTTCATCTTAAACTAAATCAAACAGCTTTGTGTTTATCCAAATTATTTTCATCGAATTGAGAGCATAGTTTGGAAAAACTGTTATGGCAAAACATAAATAAATAAAAATATTCAATATTCATGGGTAATAAAATGTTACAAAATTGATTTCAAAAGCAAACCATAAAAAAGAAAAGACAACAAAACTTGTTTAACTTTCACATTGATTAACTAACTATTACTTCGATTTCGTTTTCATTTTTAGTTTGGAATTTTTTGTTTTTTTTTACTCACCGACACAATAGTATTGAATATGAAGAGAATATATTTGACCAAAGAAGTGCCGCAATCCATGTTTTAAGATTCTAAAATGAAAAAGAACCAAGAGATGAATTATGAATATATATATACCTGTATTTATAACTATGATCTGTAACCGGAAATAAACAATGACAATGTGTGTGTGTGTGGGAATCCAATTGAAACTCATTTTATTTAATTGCTAATTGTTTTTTCTTTGTTTTTTTGTGCGAATTTATAATTGTAATTTAACTTGTATATACACTTTTATGTATAAGTTTAACGCACTTCCTTTTAAGCAAAGAAAAACCTGTTTTTATTTCTCTTTTTTTTTTTTGTTATACCCTGTATCCGTAGGGGGGATCGACTAATTGTGGTAATAATACATAGACTGAATTTTTTAGAAGCAAAAGTACGCGGCGACTCTCGTTCAGTATTTGTTTTCCCATCTGCCTTAAGAAAATCTTTATCTTGAAAAGTAAAGAAACTCTAATATTGGTTTTCTCCCTCCCTCCTTTATTAAGTTACCCTATTATTAACATATTTACATATGTATGTATGTAGCAAAAGATAAAGCCATTGTTGGTAGACAGAACGAACCTTCTAGTACAAAAAAAAAAAGAAAACCAGTTTACTTGAAAAATGGAACGCTGGGAATAATTACTCATAGAGAACACTTTCAATATTGAAGCCGATTTCTGTTTAAAATATGCTTCAAATCAAAAAACAGAAATAAGAGTAAAATTTTGTTCTTTTAAAAAAGCATAAATATAGTTTTAGATAAAATCTGAATTTAGGATTCTGTGGCACCAGGGTATATAAAAGTCGTTACCTTAACCTAACCAATTAATTTTTTTCTCGTTCATTTTTAATGACAAGCTTTGAAATCGTGATCTCACAGACAAAACTTGTATTGAAAATTATACCAGTTTAACACGCGGTTTGCCTTCAGAATTCCCCCATTCTATAATTTTTATATTCTGAATTCCAAACTTTTTCGACTTTTTCGAGGTTCGCGTTGTCTAAGTTCTTTATTTGTCGGCATCTTTGTCAGTTGTTCTTATCAAACAACTCTTTCTCCTTTTTTCTTTATCCCGCTTTATCCTTTTCATTGTCATCACCAAGGAAACCACTACAACGACAACAACAATCGCTTGTAAGAAAATGACAAAGACAAATGCTATGTATATTGCATTCTTTTTACACTTGAGACCGATGCGGAAAAGTTCACTGCTCTTTCCAATTACAATTTTCCTTCGTTTTTTTACACTTAAAACATACACGCACACACACAGTCACAGAAATTCATTTCAATAGCTTTGTGCAGCATCATGCGAAAGAAAATGCAAAAGGAAACGCAAAAAGGCACAGAAGTAAAATTTTCCTTTTCTGTCTCCGTTCAATTTATCTTAACTCCAATTTCACTGCACTTTCAGAATCCTTATTTCAAATATTTTTACCTCTTTGTCTTTCTTGGTTTTTCAAATTTTTTTCGCTCTCGTTTTACACTACACGCAACCTTCTCTTTCGAATTCAAAAACAACAATGTTTTTATTTTTTGTTTTTGTAAATACTGTTAGCGTTTTTCTTGTGTGCTCTTAACACATTTTATGCTGTTAACACATTTTGTGCTGTTAACACATTCTGTGATGTTAAAACTCAAATTGTACTGATAACTCATTTCGTACTGTTAACTGATTCCCAATCGGCACTATCGATATTTACTGTCATCTTTAAAGAAAACGGGCGTTATTTTAAACTAAAAAATGTGCATGCTTTTATTTAAACTTTTCTTGTAAGTATTTATGTCCCTACTTCCCGTCCTATATTTTACTTCCAACTGTATTCCTTCATTTAACAATCATTTTAATTTCATTGAAAAGCGCCATTAGCTTTGAATTCCTCGTGAATTATTTATTTTGTTTCATATAAAATATTTATTTCACTTATATCTTAGAAAATATTTATATAAGAGATACATTTTCGAGGATTAGAAGTTTAATAGTTCTGACGTCTGGTATTATTGCGGGTCTGATTAGCCAGACAGCAAGCAAAGATAAAGGCCACCAACTGCAAATAAAAAAAGACAACATATTAAATCTCAGTGCAAATACAAATTAAAATGAAAGTTATTTTAAAGACCAACCTCCACGGCTGTCACGCCCAAACCAGCATATTTGATAATGTTGGCATTAGTGTCCCACATACTATCAACTGCACTCAGGCAACCAGGACGCAACATGGCCATAACGGCTGAGCAGCTATTATTTGAGGGGGAATCACAGCATGAGGCCGGAACTGATATAGCTAAATAATCAGCTGCACTATGAAGGCCGCAGCATTTGAACTGAAATGTTATAATGAAATTAAGATCTTTGCTAAATATTTTTTACTATAAATATTGACATACGCTTCTTTGCATTGTATCCAGAAGTATACTATCCGAAGTTTTACGTTGATCCCAAATGGTTTCCACAATATTCTCCAAACTTTGACCAATTTTAACATGCTCGACCCAAACAAATACGATTAAAACTAATTGACTTATTAACAAGATCAGCATAATCACAGAGTACTTAAGAAAAATAAAAGAAAAATATTAATGAAAATTAATTATTCTAATTAAAAAAACTTATACAATTTACCGTAGTCAAGAAGCATGCATTTTCCCGTATGGCACCACAGCAGCCCAAAAAGGAGACAATAAAGATCAGACAGCCCAAAGTCAAGATAATGATGGCAACACTATTTGCTGCAAATGTATCATCCAGACTGGAGAAATCCTTGATCGTTGAGACCATTATGGACCCAAATGTGATAAGTAGAATGCCACATATCTGAAATGAAGACAAGTTTTAAAACAGTTATGACTCAATATTTAAAACTTATGAAGACAGATTTTTTTTGCGGTAAAACTTTAGTTAGTCACAAGTCCTCTCAATGTCTTTAAATTGAGTCATTTTATAGTTTTAGTCGATTCATGTGATTTAAAACTTGGGAAGTGGCATTGTAAACTGCGTTTGATCTGCCTTATCTATACTTTATACATATGTATGTATGCACTCTTATATATATATATGTATATATGCATTTCTAGAGTGTTTTCCATCATTACTCATTGTGTTATCACCTACAGTTGTTTTGCAACATCTGCTGGTTATTTGTAATTACATTCAGAAATCAGAAATCACATTTTTCATATAATTTCTATAACAATACCAACAGCAAAACGCCACATTTTATCGAAAGATAAGATAAATTTTCTAAAATTATCTTTCAGTTAAACTGAATAAATAAGTACATTTCACCGCAGTTTTTAAGATATAATTTTTTTTCTTGTCCTTTATTTTTCCTAAATAAATGTTTTAGCTTACCACAAACAATATATTAAATATGAACAAAACATATTTAACAAACACTGCTCCGCAATCCATTTTAATGATAATTCTAGAGTGTTTGTTCGGAGTGAATGGGAGAACCTTCTCGTTACGATATCCGTTATCAACTGAACAATTAGAAAAAGTTCATTAAGCACACGAACGAAATCGAAGGGAAGAATGAATTCACTTCAGGCGTCCCGAAGTTCGTATACCCTGTCTTTGATATATATATTATATTTAATTTGGCCATTAGAATTTATATAAAACTCCTCAATTCTAAATTTTATCTCCGCGGAAAACATTTTCACACAAAAATTTCATATAGTCTACCGATTTTGCTGCAACTTAACAGATATATTTATATATATACATATATCGAGCTTGTAAATATCAAATTTCGTAAAAATCGCTTTTAAATGAACCAAGTTAATAATCTAAAACTATATTTTAGACCGATTTAGATTCGATTGGAAAACGACAGTTCAATTAATGTTAAACGCTATTCTTAACCGATCGTTTCTATGGGAGCTGTATAATATAGTCATCCGATCGGAATGATTCCGAGATATACAACTATCTGCAGCAAAAAAAGTAAAATTTCGGTTCTAGGAGATTCGTGCTTTCTTCTATGCATTGCAAACTTCTGACCAACATTAATATACTTCTTTTTGCAAGGGTATAATAAAAGAGCTTTAACTGTTATGATAAAACCTTTGGCAATAGTTTAGCATACTTTTAAGCATTGTATATAAACAATTCATTAATTAAATAATTTATTTATTAATTATATTTTTATGAGACATTTCTGCCTGAATTGGATTTACGCATACAATTTGTCAAAGCACCAGCCAGTAAAAATACAATCAACTCAAATATACATATACCCAGGCCCGACCAACGTATAATATTGGTATTATCATCCCAAAATTCAACAATTTTGTTATTGCATCCAGCTTTATATTCATAGGTGTCGAAAGAGCAGGAGGCATTGCGATTGCTATTTCCACAACAGGTGCCGGGCACAGTTAATCCTGCCTCATTATAGTTCTTATAGCTTGTATCACCGCAACAATTGAAGGTTATCTCAAGTACTCCCATAGGATAACCATTGTCTGACGTATTCTCATCCCAAACTTTGCTAACCAATGCATTTATATCTTTCAGGAAGGACGAACGATTTACAAATACCCAACAGGTTAGCACCAATTCCAGTATGAATAATATAAAGATCATTGTGGCGTACTAAAAATATAAATATATATATATCGAATTATAGTGAGTTTTATTGATTTCTTGATTGAGAACTTACCGTTCCTGTCATGCATGTGCTTTGCTTGAATATACCGCAGCATCCAAAGAAGGATATAACAAAGATCAGGACACCCAATATGGTAATACATATTGGTATGGTATTTGTATTCATCAATGCAGCAAATCCAGTAAACTGATTGATATTCGATAGCATAATCGAGCCCAAAACAATGAGCAAGATGCCAACAATCTGAAAAGGTAAAAAATTATGATATTGTTATATACATATATACACATACATATATAAATATTAATATTTAAAGTTATGTTCTTCTTTAAAATAAAATAATGTGAGAGATAATTGATAATATTTTTATCGCTATACATTCGATGACAAGTTAATGTCTTTTCAAGGCATAAAAAAATATTATCATGTATAAAAATATATATGTTTGTATAGTATATAAAAAAAGTAGTCAAGCATTTTTTCATGAGACAATATCTGGAATTTTTTATACGTATATTGTAAAGAAATTACATCATCATAAAATGATAAAATTGTATTATTTTAGTATTTGATTTTCATTTGCTTGAGTAATTAATTATTAATGCAATTCAACTGTTCAGAAGTAAAATGAAAAGCAAAAACAATATAATAATTTTTTAAGAAATCAAGAAGTAGAATTTTCTTTAAATAATTTCAAATTTATTTCTCACAAAAAAAAAATTATAAAAAACACGTCAAAAATTCATAATATGGAATATAATTTCGAATATTTAGTAATTAAAGTTTTCAAGTTTAATTTAAATATAAAATATTGAGCAACAATTTATTATCTATTATAGATTTATCCAATATATATAGTTATATTATCCAAAAGAATATATTAAATTAATTTAATCATTTAATAAACTTTTTCTTTTTCTTTGTTTTATTTCTGTTTATACCCGATTATAAGATCTTTAAATTCTATTAAAACAAGTCAATAAAAACTCCTTTAAGTATTGACTTAACTTTCTACCGTTATTTTTAAAAGTTATTGCACAACACTATTTCTCTTTCTTTTTTTATTTTTTGTTTGATCCTCTCACTTACCAAAAATACGACATTGACTACATATAAAATAAAATTGACTATACCCGATAGACAATTCATTTTGTGGCCGTTTTTTTTTATTTTAAATTTAATTCCAATAAAAAGGATGTATCCAATAATATGTTATCCAAATATTTTGAAAATTATTTTTATCGCGTTTACGCGTCGTTTACTGTCGATCGTTTAGAGTGTCCCCAGGTTTGGGCTACCGTTTTTAAATGAACCATTGCCCCAAAGTGCTATCTCATAGATACAGGAATAAGTATCTAATCAAAAAATGTAGATAGATAGATAAAGTCAAGTCGGGGCTTCAAAAAAAAAAAAAAGTAAATAAACAAACTGAGGCCTCTTTTTGGCATATGGAAATGATTCATTAATTGATCCCACATCCTTATCGCAAAGTTTTTGGTAAAAAAAAAACAATAAAAATAATAGTAGACAAACACATGTAATTTTCCCTTTAACAATTGATTTATTTTCATTTTTAAATATGTTCAGATAGATATAGATAGATATATTTATACATATGTATTTATATATACAAATAAGATTTTTAGATAATTTTCTACTCTTCCTCTTCTGCATTGGCCTTTCGCTGACGCCAAGCCAAGGCGCCGGCCAACAAAATGACAATCAATTCATATATACATAGAGCCAAACCCGACCAGCCTATGGTATTGGTATTATCCTTCCAAAAACTAACAAATTTCGTATTGCATCCCTCACGCAACTGATAAATCGTGGCCGAACAGGTGGAATTGCGATCAGTATAGGCACAACAGGTGCCCGGAATATGCTCACCGAGGGCTTCATAATCCTTCCATCCCGTATTGCCGCAACACTCAAATGCCAATTCCAAGGCACCCATTGGATAATTATTGGCTTCTTTGTTATCCTTCCAGACTTTAGTGACCATGGCACTCATATCCTGGGCAAAGGCTGTGCGATTCACAAATACCCAACAGGTCATTACCAATTGAAGTACAAACAAAAGGCAGACCAAACAGGCGTACTGAAAAACGGAAAATCCATTATTTAAGAGATTTATATACATGCATTTTACAACACTTACCGTTCCCGTTAGGGTAACATTTTGACGATATATACCCCATACACCAACAAAGGATATTATTAGGATAATGCCACCCAAAACAAGAATACAAATTGGTATGCCATTTGAGGTGAGTAGAGAATCATAATCGGGCAATGCATTGATATATGAAAGCATTATCGAGCCCAGGACTATCAGCAAGGTGCCAATAACCTGTTAAAAATAAATTTAATAAAATTGTATTAATACATAAGTATTTCAGTATCTAAATGAGATATTTGTCAATCTTTAGCAATCCTTTTGAAAATCAATATAATTCTTCCTTTTGAAAATCAGTTAAAGTTTTAGAATTCGTTTTTCTTTTAACACATTTATTTCATATTTTTTCAATAAAAGTTCCCTAAATATTTGTCACATTTTTAGTCAGTTTATAATTATCTGTTTTCCACTTTTCAATATTCAATTAAATCTTTTATTTATAATGAATTTTAATTTTCTTTTAATTGTTTTAAACATATTGAAATAACAATTATTTAAAGTTTAGATCAGAATATTATATGGATTCATCTTCTCTTTGTATCTTTAAAAAAGTTTTCTTTAGTTAAAATAAACGAGATCGTGTTTTTTCTTTTACGAATCAATATTTAAATTGTTTTTTTTTTCCTATTTTTTTCTTATATCGCTTTTAGCACTTTTTACTTCAATTTTATAAATTGTTCACTTTTTTATTTGATTTTCTTGAATTTCACTCACCAAAAACAGAATATTAACCAAATATGAGGTTACATTGATGATACTAGATAAAATATTCATTTTTGAGCCGTTCAAAAATTGTTCTTCTGACTTTGATCAAGTTATAGCTTCGTTTACTATCAACCGATTAGACAACTTTACCAAAGAAACTACCGTATTTAAATGATCTTCAAAAACCAAACCCATGGAATAGCAAATTATTCTTATCTATAAAAGAAACTAGAGGAAAATTTTACAATATTGTTAAGTAATAAATTTTTTTAGGGAGTTCTCTAGATCTACGTAATCAAGGCGAAAGTGCAAAAGGGCACAGCAATAATTTGTATGGGTGCAATTTTTCAGACTATCGTCAAAGCATTTGAATGGAAAATTTTAATAGAATTTCTTAAATATTATGATTACCAATTGAAAAATATGAAAATATATCACTCCGATTTCATTATTAGTGAAAAGAAGTTGTAGAGGCGAAAAGAGAAATTGAATAATAGAAATTTATTATAAATTAATGACGATCGCAGCATAGTGAGTATATTAGAGAAAAAATGTAAATAATTATTAACTTATTTTGACTTATTTTAGTTTAAGATACTTATCTCTTCTAAATAAAGTAGATATCCGTTAATTATCAATCAATAAGAAACTGTAATTAGTAAGAGTTATTCAGTTATAGTTAACTTTAACTTTTTCAGATTTCCGTACATTTTGTGCTTCTTTTTTTTGAACTTAAGAATAATTATTAAAACGCTTCTTTTTCTTCACACAGTAACTATATAAAATCGATAAATATACCAAAATTTTCTTTATTGTAAAATATGTATAACTCAAACTCAATCATAATTTGGTGACCAAATTGATAAAAAATTAAAAGTAATTCTGGAAAATTTCTAATCGCATTTGCAAAAGGAATTATTGTTGGTAACTTTTTCTTCTACTTATCGCGAACGGAAAGCTAATTTCATTTTAATTTGAAATGTATGCAATGTTATTATAGAAATTGCTAAAAAAAAGACCAATAATAATAATCGGTCAAAGTGTCTTTTATTTACCTCTTAAAGCACTTCAACTAATTATGTGGTTCTCAATAAGAAAATTCATTTTTATGTTTCATTTTATTTAAGAAAGCATTTTGATTTTTATAATTATGAATATATTAATATTTATTGCTGCCGATGGTGTAGATTATCTATCTACTTTGTACAGAAATTATAGTATTTGTGATTGTAGTGCAAATTGTAATTTAAAGGGAAACACCGATTAAATTTAAATTAAATTAAATTTTAAGGTTTTGAACTCTGTTTCTGTTTCTTTTAAGTTCGTTTTCAAAAAGCGATCTCATAATGGTTATTTATTACCAATAATTAATTATTACCAATATTGTCAATATTTTGGCAACTATTTAAACTTGAAAATAGTTTGGTTTTCAAGTCTTCTAGAAGTCTTTCCATGACTGATTGATATCCATGATTAAAAGTGTTTGAAATTTTTGATTAGATTCGCCATAAAATTGTTTTAGAAGAACTTACATATTACCTACATAAGTCATTATTATAAAATTGATGACAACAAACACATTCATAAATTCCAAAAATTGGGAATAAACTACTTACTTTAATTATATTGATTACAGATAATGCTTGACAGTTTCTTGGAAAATACTTAAAATCCCCCTTCCATTTTTGATAACTCAGTTGTGAAATAAGTCCAAAATAACAAATTGCCTCAACAAAAAGTATATTTAATTTTAGATTAGCCACAATTCATTTTATAGTTTAAAGTTCTTAATCTTTGGTTTAATTATTAGCTGTGTAGAGACTAAGGCAATGGTAATTAAAAACTGGAACTTTTTTTATCAACATGGGTATATATGGGTATTATCTTATCAAAACTTAAGTTTGTGATCTTGAAAATGTAATCTTTATCCAATTATATTTAAGCAAAATTATTTATAAGACTTTTGAAATGAACTCAATTCAATAACCTTGCCCATTTGTTTTTATGTGATTCATATGAATAAGATCGATTCGGACTATTTATTGATTTGCAAAATGTGGCCAACATGGACTTATCATAGCCAAAAGATAAGATATAACTATTGGTATTTATTTTTATATATATATATACATAGACTAGCAGTCAATAAATACCTATTTTATATTTTATTTATGACTTAGAGATAACTACTAAAACTATAAACTAGATAGAGCTAAATTAATTTAGCACTTAGTTTATTTGTTTTATTTCTTTTGCATGGCACTTGCCAAACAGCAGGCAAGGAAAAATATGCCCAATTCACAAAGGGCAATGATCAGACAGCTCCAACGTATCAAATCCGTATTAGATGCCCAAAAGTCAACAAATTTCTCACGGCATCCATCCTTTGTGGTATAAATTTCAGCCTCACATGTATGAGAAGTGTCCTTATAGCCACAGCAAGAAGCGGGTACAGCTGAACTATCATAATCGGTATATTTAGACCGGCCACAACATTTGAACTAAAAAAAAGAATTTGAATTAGATATATATATATATAATTTATGCTTGTAAAATGTTATTTTTATATAGTACTTACTGCCAATTGAAGGGCATCCATGGGAGCACCTTTGGCTGCAGCATTTTCATTCCAAGCCGTGTCCACAACTTCTCCCATTTTGTTTAAGAATTTATCATTTTGCGCAAATATCCAAATTGACAGGGTCAATTGTAGAGCAAACAATACAAACATGCAGACGGCATACTAAAAACAAATTAGAAATTAATTAATAATTAAGGATATGCAGGAGAATAGA
The DNA here is from genome assembly GCA_037075365.1 of Drosophila emarginata. Taxonomy (NCBI): domain Eukaryota; kingdom Metazoa; phylum Arthropoda; class Insecta; order Diptera; family Drosophilidae; genus Drosophila; species Drosophila emarginata. The sequence goes on along the minus strand of JBAMCD010000260.1, from coordinate 4,063,870 downwards.
TATAAAATTCTTTTAACTTACAATTCTAGTACAGCAGACATTTTCGCGTATGGTGCCACAGCAGCCAAAGAAGGCCACAATAAAGGTAACACAACCGATGACAATAATGGTAACTGGAATGGTCTGTGTATTGACGGCTCCTTCAAATGCAGTGAAATCACCCATATTCGATAGCATTATCGAACCAACAACAATACATAATATACCTCCGGCCACAAAGACCAGATTGAGTAAGTACAACAAGTACTTGAACATTGAGGATAGGCAATTCATTTTAATTTCCGGTTATTCCAATTGACAAATAGTAAAATAAAGGATTCGTTCGATTCGATTTTGTTAATCCGTTCACGGCAAATGCTCTTGGTAAACTAAACTATTTCAGTTGGGTTGACAATGCTTTAAATGAACCAAATTCAGTTATCTAAATAGAGAACTTATCTTGCCCAACAACCAATCGGCTCTATGGTTATCTCTAAAGTTGTTCAATGGACCTTATCGCTTTAACCGTAGGTGAGGAGTAATGTACTTGATGGTCATAAAAAACCGTAAAATGTACCCATGACTCACATTTGTAGGTGCAGAAACCATAAGTTTATTGAAATATCTGCTAGGAAATGCCAAAAATGACAAAAACTTATGATTCATATCTATCTACATTCTAAAATGAGGTAAGAATCATCTATTACAATCTTCTTATCATTTTTGTTTTCCTCTAGGTATTCTGCTTTCAATATATATAGTAATAAACTAAAACAAAATATCGGACAACAATTTCTTATCTGACAGCATCAGTTGAAATGCCATAATTGGTCTAACATTTTGACACTTTCGTTTCATTAACTGACTCATAGGAATACTATCGCAAATCTACAAATATTGGGTAAAAAAAATGAAAAAATTACCAATGCTTAGTGAGTCCCCTTCATTATCTATAAATGATTTATTATCAATCATCTAATAAACAAATATTTACACCTAACTGGGAAGCACTTTAAAGTGAATACTTAATTGCCTTTAGGATTAGTTAATAATACATATGTATGTAGATACTTTTTTCTTCTATTATTAATTTCTTTTGTTGTCTCTTTAAGATTATCTAAAATTATAATTATTTTATCAATTTGACATACATATTAAGTTCCTTTTTTTTTAGTTTCACAATTTATTGCATTCATTCAAATAAATTATTTTGTACAATAGATTTTACCAAAAATCAAAAAAAAAGTATTAGCACAATTTATACAAAATATGTATATGTATATAAATATTTACTATATATAATTTTTCAAAATTTGTCATGGATATTACAAAAACAATTCAACAGATAAGATTGTAAGTATTATATGTAATCTGTGTGTTTATATGTGTGTGTTTATATATGATAATGGCCTTCTGAATCAAATAATATACAAATCTACATACATATATGTATACATATGTTTGTGTGTGTAAAAAAAAGTTGGGCAACATAATTCGTACTTCAGTTTCAGTTTAAAATTAGTAAAGATTTAATTCGTTCTTTAATAGTCCGCACGTCGTCTATAGTTTCGAATACTATTCGCCAGACAGCAGGCAAACACAAAGCCGACAAACTGTAAATATTGAGAAAGAGTTATAAAATTTATATAAAAAATATATTCATCCGATTCATTCCTACCTCAATGGCTGCTATGACAAGGCCGGAATACTTGATAATATCACTGTTACGATCCCAGAAGTTAACAAAAGCTGCCTTGCAGCCGCGACGATAGACGGTCTCCTGGCGACAGTTGTTGGTATCCTTGCAGCAGGATGGTGGGAAATATCCCTGGAAGGCATAATCCGAGAAATTGTTGCGACCGCAGCACTCCATCTAAAATTTTTAAATCAATTAATTAACCAAGAGATCTATTAATTTAGTATTCTTTTTTTTGAACTTACGCTAATCTGAATGGCATCCATGTAGTCAGAACGACGTGTACGACGATCCCAGGCTTTTTCGACCACATCACCCATAATAATCAGATATTTATCCTTTTGTAGCCACATATAGATCACCAAAGCCAATTGACCGATCATTAAAACAAACAACAAAATGGAGTACTGAAAAAAGGATATAAAATAATTTGTTTAAAGTCATAAGTTTAACAATTTATGATTAGACTTACAGTCATGGACATGCAGTAGGATTCCCGTATGGCTCCACAGCATCCGAACCAGGAGATCAGCAATATAACTGTACCCAATACAATCATTGTAATCGGCACTTGTTGGGTACGCAAGGCCTCAGCAAAATCATCTATATTATGGACATTGCTGAAAAGTAAGGCTCCAAAAACTATCAACAATATGCCGCATATCTGTAAAAGATAAAATATGTTAAAAAGAAAAACGTTCATTGGGTTAATCGAAAGCTTCTTTTTCGAATGGTAAAAAAAATAGCTTTAAAAGTTTACACTGCAAAAAAAACTCATTAAAAATAACAAAACAATTTACTGAAATTTGATAGATAGGGTTATGAAGTGATTTATCTCTTATCTGAGCATGTAATTTGATTTGATAATTAAGATTAAAGCAAAAATAAATTGCCAGCAACTGATAAAGGTGTGAGATGATTCTAGAATTATTTATCAAATGCTTTGACTTTATATAGTATAAAGTACGTCAACATGGGACACTGAATATTATCAAACTATAATGGCAAGTTATACTCTCAATACACAAAATATTAATAGCACTTTTAAAAGTCTTAAACATAAATTTCAAAATAAGATTTAAAAATGCTTCATATTTTTAAAAATAACTTTGCCTTAAAAGGCTTTATTTCTTTACTATAAATATCAATCCTCCTAAATTTGCAATACGAAAAATATAGAAGAAGAACAGGATAACAAAGAATGGAATGGAAGACAGTTAAAACCCTCAGATACTTCCTTTCACCGTTTCCGGTTGCAAAACATGTCATGGTCACACTATACAAATTAGCATATGTTAACATTGTCCGTTACATTTAATTCATTTTTTAAATTTTGCTAATGATACGACATATGTACATATATGTATATATTTCTAAAAACTTTGATTATCAAACGTAAATTCGATTTAGTATAGTTAATGAATGAATTAATAATGAAGTAATTAAATTACTTTCAAACTGACCCACTGACCCAATGAATTAATGCAAAATGTCAAGAGTCTATAGAATTTAGAGCAGATCAAGCGGAATTACAACACAGACAAAATCTAAATATATACTATAGCCCACACAGACAACAATATTCCCCATACCCCACAAAGACAACAATATTCCCCCATACCCCACACGAAAATAAAAAAATAAAAACTTTGAAGAAATGAGTTCAAGTGTACGCCCACTACCCTTTCCATTTCAAGTGCGTGAGTAAATGCAATGTTTTGTGGCGTGGCGAAGTGGTTGGGTGGAGGGGGACCCTAAAATTTTGACAGACAATGTGAATCCACAAGTTCACATTTAATTAAGTCGGACATTTTTATATATATATTGTATTTTTTTTTTTTTTTTTGGGGCGTGGGGGTAAATAATCATTGTCATCGCCGTCACCCCTCGAAAATCTAATTACGTAATTTTACATTTCAACTATTCGTCACTAAGAAAAATTGTGGTGGGTTTGTTTATATTTTTTTCCGTTTTGTTTTACGTGACTGGAATATAAAAAATTTGTGAATGACTTACACGAAAAAATATTTACAAAAACTGGTTTTATTACACATACAAAGTACAGTTTGACCAATGCATTTTTTAAGTCCGTTCTCAAGAACTGAAGTTAGAAGTTGCAGAAACAAAAAGCCAAGACATTTGCTGAAAAACCTGTTGCTACTGGCAACCAATTGAGTGGTTAGCCTCGAGGGGGAACTCTGTTTTCCAAAGTATCTTCGAAACTTGTTTCTTTCACACCAAAACAAATTCTTTTTAACATACAAATACAACGTCACTTCAGTTGTTTAGCCCAAATATAATAACAAGTTTTGCATACTGAAACGATGATCTCAAGTTTGTTTATACAAAACGACTGTGAAATATATGTATGTATATATATATTTATATTTTCGGTTGTAACCGGTTTATAGGCCTACAAACACTTTCCTTAAAGCGAAAACTTGTTTTTACCGTTTACAGTCACGGAATTTATGATATCATAGCTGAAAATGAAATTGAATATATATATTGGAGTTGTTTTTTTCTATACTCACCGAACACAGCAAATTGAATATAAATAATATATATTTAACCATAGAGATTCCACAACTCATATTGCTTGAGATTCGTTGTTATTCGTTTGTTGTTTTATGTTAATAGAACTGCAACTGCCGAATGAGAATGATATGTATATATACATATACAGAAATACGTTATAAATACAAAATTATATCATTTTTATTTATTTCACACAATAAAACAAAGCAAAATTCAAATGCTGGCGCTTGCGTTTGGGTTTCAAAATTAGCACAAAATACTACAAAAAACCAAGAAAACTCACGTACATTGGCCGATACGTTTAATTCCATTTCTTATAAACTATATTAACAATTATAAGTTTTTTTTTTGATTCTACATATAGATCTTTGTCTAATTAACGAACTAGCTCTGGCAGTAACTTCTGTTTGGGTAATATGGAAGCTTTTAAATCGTTGAAACGCTGCCAGATGTACGGATAACGTGAAGCCCAGGCCAGCCAGGCCTCTTTATTGGTAGTTGTGGTCTCCACCTGTTGCAAATGTTTATAATATTTGCCATTACGTTTGATTCCCGCAGCCAAATCCTGAGAAAATTTGGCAAATCTTAATTTAAGCAATGTCTCTGATACATCCAAAAGTCTATTGCCCTTGGGCGGATGCACTAAACAGAGTTGGCACACTATAAAATCCTGATTGCTACTCTTATTAAGTGGTATAAAGGTGGCATCGCGTCCAATAAGACACTGCTGGAGCCAAGAGTAACCATTAGCATTGACTTTCACGCCAGGCAACTTAACGGGCAACAATTTCTTGTTGCTGGTGAAAATGGGTATCAATGGACGATGTTTGATCATTAAGAGGGTATCCTGATCCTTCTGTTGCACCGCACTGATCTTGCCTGTATGCATAATACGTTCGTTGATAATGCGTTCGGGTATGTGAGAGGGCTGTTTAAATTGTCGCACCAAATAGGCGGGTTTACGCTTAGCATAAGCCACTAGGAGCATTATAGTGGAGGTTCCATATATTAGCACTTCACTGCCCAATGTGTCCCTCTCCAGATAGTTACGCAAGCTTTGATATTTCTCCAATAACAAACTCTTGATCGGCGGTAGCTGCGGCGATGTCATTTTGATTTCTTGTTCGGTTTTTTTTTTTTTGTTTCTATGGACGGTTGTTATTATTAAGTAACTTTTTGGCCTGCAATTGTTTATGTTTAGAGTTAAGACTTTGTGTTTATGCAATTTATGACGTCATTTTACCAACTCGCTGGCGTCGTCGTTCGTTGTTCGTCGTCTTCTGAAGATGCTTTCGTTTATATCTATAAATTCTATATGTATAATCTGCTAATTTTGTCAGATGAAATCGAGAAATACTTTTTTTTGCTTTTTCTTTGCTTTTCTTTGTCGGTCTGTGTTGTTATGCTCAAATACTTTGACAGCTACGCCTATAGAAGAAGAGCAAACGAGATGACTATAGTATTATATAGTGCTCAATTTGAAACCCAGACGTTTTGCAACACTGGCCAACGATCAAACACACACACACATGCAATGTCGCCCACACAGATACACACACACACATAGATATACTCTTGATTGAACTAACGTATTTTAGCCGTTTATTTTTATTTCCCGCGCACCGGTTATTATGAACCTTTGCCTTTGCGTTGTCGTTACAGACTGAATCAAGAGATCGCTTCACCGTGCATGTACCAAAAAAAAAAAATAAAAAAAAAATACAAAACAACCGCCTGTTGCTCTTCGTTCGCTGTTCCCCAATTGACGTTTTGTATTTGTTTTGGTTGTGGCGCTCACAATGCGTCGAAATTTAGCCCCCCTCTCATAACTCGACCCCGACACACATTTCGACACATTGTGACGATGGCATTGCTTCTAAATAGGGTGAGGTGTAGGGAGGGGGGTCATTTTTAGTTCCCTGTGAGATTCAGATAAAGTGGGGTATAAACATACAAATATCCTGTGGGATTTAGATAAAGTGGGGTATATACATACATACATATATACAAAGCTTTTTAATTCAAAACATCTGATTCATTTGAAAATGCAAAATCGCAGGCATCATTTCGGAAACATATTTATAATTTTTAACGACAGGCGATTCTAGAATTGAAATATTACTGAACAGATAAGCAAAAAAATGCATAAACATTAAACACCTAATATAAACGTATGTATATACAAAACGATTTATACATACATATACATATGATTTCGTTTGTGGGATTAAAATCAATTTCTTAATTTTATTTTTAAAAGATAAGAAAAGGTTAATCGGGTAGTTCCTTTCTATATTTTTGAATTTCAATTAAACTTTTGAGCTAATAAAAAAAGAACTATATAGCTTTTTTTAAGATTTTTTCCTTCAGTTCAGAGCCTATTTAATGAGCATATTTATGTCTATCTTACCCTATCTATAGTATCTCACAGTTCAATATTGTTTAATTGCTGTAACTTGTTATTCTGTTGCTTTGTTATTGGTAATACTGAACACTAAACCTTTGTTTTTTCTATCTGTTTTGATTGTTTACCTGCCAACAACCGCAACTTGTCCAACATGATTTGCATTTTGGCGGTTGGCAAATGCACCTGGTGTAGGCGTCACTTGGAAAAACTTGTTTGAGGCAATGTTTCTAATGAAACTGGTTTGAGGCACATTTTGTCCGCCCCCCCCCCCCCCCCCAAAAAAAAAACAACTCAAAATACATACAAACCCCCAACCACAGAAGGGCCTTTTCTATGGTTTCCAGGCATGGCTTCCGCTTTTAATTACATCAGGCCGAGTATTTAACTTTTCCCTTGGCATCGAAAACAATAACAAAGCCAAACTCGTTTTCAAACTTTTTGTAAACTTACGTAATCCAATTGAAGGAAACCGAAACGTGGCTTTCAAATATATAGATACATAGTTACATATGTATATATATGTATATATATTGCTATGTACATACATACATATATACTATGACTATGAGCATAGCTATTGGCATAATAAATTGTAAAGAAAAAAAAAATGAACTTCCACATTTGTTGCTATTTGTGGGTTGGTTTTGGGTGTTCTCTTTGGTTCCATCTCCGGCTACCCGGCAGCTTCGTCAGCATGTCTAATTAACAAGTGTATGCTCTATACAATTAACCTCACGTCGTTCCGTATATGTAAATATATTTCCAGACACACACTTTGAAAAATTTTATACAATTTTTAACAACAGAAACATCTGCCATTCGTTTTCTCATTTAAGAATAATTTAAACTTGCAAAATTGAAGGTTATTTTTTTAAATTGTAAAGTTTTGTTTCTTTTTTTTAAAGTGTTCATCCATCCTAATCGGTTCTAGTTTAAAAACTGGCTTATTAAATACATTCCAGAAAATCATTCCCTATATATCGGTAATTTTTGGTGTTGCATCAATATTATTTTACTTTTCATTATTAAACCGATAAACTAGCTTTATCTTTACTTTATCATTATCTTGTCATTTTTTACAGTGTAGACCGCAATAGAGGCAAATTATTGATCATCTGAATGTGTATTAAAAACATTTATGAATCATTTGTTTACTCTTACTATACCTTCCTCTATCTCTATCGCCTTTGTCTCTCTCAACGGCAATTGTCAGAAATTACCCTTTAGTTAGTTAAATGAAAATGGCCCTCAAGTTAAAATACAATTATCCAGATATAAACGAAATTATCTTTGGCTATGACTACTTTCCCATGGCAGTATTTGAAGCCCCTTTCCCCCCTTTTACCGTTCCAAAAAAAAACTTGAATTTATAGCCGCCGACGTCACAGTTGAATAATTTCACAAATTGGATAAGCACTTATCTACAATGAGGAATCACATATGGGCAAAAGAATTATTTCCGCAGCTGCGTAAATAATTTGTGAATCTTTCCATACACATGTAGATTAAATAATTAATATGTATATATATATATATATATATATATATAACAAGAAATTCATTTTTTTTTTCAAAAATAGGGACGCCATTGTTGTATGTGCTGTATTTTGTTTTTTTTTTTCTTTTTTTCTTTTACGCTGCATTGTCAAAATCATTTCATTTGTCATTAAAAATTATTAAAGAATAAGTAGAAATTAATATAAGTGTCGCCTATAATGCATTTGCTGTCCGGGCGGCGGTTGATTGGAATTGGGAGTAGAAGCACCCGGCTGAGTTGTTAACATGGTTAACTGTTGTCTGGCCAATTGCTGCTGTTGCTGATCATTTCCAGAATTAGCACGACCTGGCGCATAGCCTTGGGTAATGCTGCCAGTTGTTTTGGGGTTCTATAAAGAAAATAATTAAAAAACATTTTAAAGAAATTGTTATTAGGTCTTAAAATTTTAGTTATTAAATTATAGATAATTTTTTGAGTACTAATCTCCATCTATAACTTTATTTATTTCCGTAAACTTTCGATAATTGTTTGAGTAATATTGAGAATATTTTATATATATATATTATAGTATATATATTTACATATATAATATAATATATATAAGTTTTTACTTAATTTTAAAATACGACAATTTTATATGCTCATTTCATTTCAGTTTCATTCATATTGTAAGGGTTAAAAATTTCTTAAAAATAGTTTTCTAATCAAGTCTCTCAATATTTACAATAAATTGCGGAACTTAACTTCTAAGGATCTTGACATTATCACCTAATTATCAGTGTCTAATTGATTTATGTTTTAATCAATTTGATTTTAAACTTCCTATATAACTACAGTTAAACCTTTTAATTGACTTTACTTATATTTAATCTCACCTGCCCGGCACTTGTGATTTGGAGCACATTTGAATGCAATGAGAGTTCACTTATCATTGGCTTAAAGATCATTCCCTCGGTTAGCAAATGTGGAGGCGGTTGGGTGACATGCTGCCCCTGTGCTGATTGTGTTCCATCATGTTTCACTTCGATGTGATAACGATCAGGTAATTTTTCCATGGTCACTTGAGGCTTGGTAGCTTGTACCGATAGGCTGTTAACTGTTGTTCCGGCTTGTATCACAAGGTCAGCCTGCGATATAGGCGGTTGATCCAGATTGATGTGCAGCACTTGCATTGGCTGCGATTTTGTTGATTGTGTATCGGAGGCCTTGCTCACCGTTGCATTAGGCAATTCCACATGATAGGCTTGACGCAGAGGTACACTATAGTTGTATATGGACTGAAGGCGTGCATCGGCCTGATGCTGTGTGGTTGGCGGTGCGGCGGTGGTCTGATAGAATAAAGTTCCCGTACTTGTATATGAGGCATTCGGTTCTGCAAAATAAAGCAAAGAATATATTTTAATGCGATAATCCATGGAGTTTATCTTATCTGTTATATTTTTTCTCTTTTAATATGTAGTTTATTTATTTTTATTTTTTTTGTTGTGTTTGATGTTTTCTTACTGTTCCATGATAATCTAGCATAGTCCGCGGCACGACGGTAGTCATCGTGTTCTGCGAATCAATTGTAAAACAAATAACGAAATGATAATAAGTTGTGTGCCTGTGTTGGTTAGCATTGGTTAGAGAGTGAATTTCCTATTGACTGTGAGCAAGGGGTGGGGCATATCGGAACGGAGCGGGGTGTGATATGGTAGTGCGTGTGTGTGTATGGTGATGGTATTGGTTAGCAAATGTTAATCAAAAATACAGTGAAAGCTTTAACATGTGGAATTTAATTTTTTTTTTTTTTAAATGCAAAGGTATTTCAAAAGTATATTCAAATCTTTATGAAAAAATGATTATAAGGATGGTAAAATCGGTTAGTTATAACCCAATCCAAACTGAACACTATATAATATATGTAGCTGCTATAGTAACGAAATAAAGTACTGCTTGCTTTTTGATACACATTATTAATATATATGTAATATTTATATGTATGTACATATATTAATATATACTATATCATATTATACATCAAGAGTTATTAACTCAAAAGTTTCCATTGCATATTGATTAACTAGAGCACTTTGTGCCACACATTAACATGGCTATATCACATGGCCAATTAAAAATTAAATTTTTGGAACTGTCCACCTAATGTTGCTTTCACTGTAGTGTCCTATTAACCCGGGGACTGGCTTACTCTGTTGGGCATAATTAGCGGCGCTTTTGTAGTACGCCTGATGCTGACTGGGCGGTGATGGACTGCGTCCACGTTTTGTTATTGAATTACCAGGAGGAGGCTGAAAAAGAAATGTCGTTTAACTGATGATATAATGCGCATTTATGTTCACTCACTTTTTGTAGTATAGGCAACTGATGCTGCTGGAGTCGCAGGGGCGGCAGAAACACTGAGGCACTGGGTACAGCTACTGCTGCTTGTTGCAAGGCTTGGGCGTGCTGCAGGGCAAATAATTCATTCTCCTTGGCCTGCTTTTTTCGAGACTCGTCATCGTTTAAAACTTTTTTCAACTGGACCACTAGCTGATGCTTCTGGCTGTGTAAATCAGCCAACTGCTCATCCAATTTAGTGATCTGACCACGTGTGTCCTCTAATGATTCCATATTTTCGCGTTCACGTGCTTCTCTCTCCCGTCGTAGTCGCTGCTCTTCGCATTGCGCCTCATACTCCTCCTGTCGGCGTTGTCGATCCGCCACAATGAAGCCCTTAAGTGCACCTCGTAATTTTTCTGCTCGTTCTGCTTTCGCTGCCTGTGCTGCAGCATTGTTATTATTAACCGCTGACGCTGGCGGCATTTTAGAGTTATGCTTGGTTATCTTGCCAATTTTATAAGCCAATTTAATAAACCGCTATAACAAATAAATGAAAACGTTTCGCCTAAATGGCGTTGCAGATGGCGGGGGCGTCGGCGAGGTAGAGGTTATTTTGTTCGATTTAGTGAAAGTTTGGCTGGAGAGCTTATAGATGGGGTGCTGGGGAATGCTGGGAAAGGCTTTAAGCGTGCGTTTTGGAGCTTGTTTCAAGTTAAGTTATATGGAAATTGGTTAAAATTTAATCAAAACAGTTTCTGGTCTTTGCTTTAAAGCAGCCTTAGAGATGCGAAAATTGTTAAAGATGACCAAAAATATCCGTGACAGTGTTGAGTTTGCATTTGCTCAGTGTGACTGAAAAAGTGAATGTGGGAAAGTGACAACATATTGTAACAAAATGTAATATTTTAACATCCAATTATGTTTCTGCAACGTTTATTTTATAAAAACATTTGAAAACATATTGACATTTACCACTAAAGTTTTTATTTTTCACAATTGAAGTGATTTCGATAGACTATCAAGTCATACAGTTACTTTTCTCATTGACAATCGATTGTTGTAATAAAACATCGATGATTTGTGTAACGTTAAACTATCGATAGTTCTACCAGCTCTACTCATTGTTGTTTTTGTGGTCGAGTTGAGCGGTCGGAGGTGTTTCTGTCGAAAACGGGAAAAAGTTAAAAAGTTTAAGAAATAAAAACAGCAAAAGGCAAGTGGATATGCAAATGCTGTGCAATGTGTTCAATTCTTTAATTTGGTTAACAATTTGAAATTAAACTATTGTTTAATAAACCAGTGATAAATTCGTGCCTAACCAAAATCGACGGTCGGCAAAATAAAAGCAAACAACAAAAAGCAATAAGAGAAATAGTGACTGTGCGTGGGAAAGAGAAAGACAGAGTTAAAGCAGAAGAAGCAGCAGCAGCAGCAGCGGCAAAATCAACAAAGCGGCGGCGGCAACATGGCGAGTGAGTAATAATAATAATAATAGTAATAGCAAAAGAATTGTTTAAATTCCCAAAAAAAAAAAAAAAATGAAGAAATTATGTATTTACTCCAAAAGAAGATGATGATGATGATGTGTAGAGGAAGTGGAGGGAGTAAAGGCGGCGAAGCAGCAGATTCCATTCTTTATGTTTGTTTGTTACCCTAATCTAAACAAATGCAACTCAGCCGTGTCATTGTCTGTGTGTGTGTGTGTGTTTTTGTGTTTGTCTGTGTATAAGTGCAACATTTACGAGCTGTGAGTTGGACCCAGACCAGGCCAGGTGCTCTCGAGTGCCTTCTCTCCGATGTTCAAGCGGTAGAAAGATGTGCTGGATGTTGGATTGTAAGGTGCACTGGAGGGGGATGTAGGGGGTTCTGACTAGATGCGTTGTAAATGTTGCATGTGTTTGCAATTCCCATGCCCCCTACTCTCATATCTAGCTGCCGCAATCCTCGCTGGGAGTCATGTGTGAAAAATCAATATTTACGCATTTCATTTCTTATTTTTTTTTTATGGTTTTTTTGTCTTTCATAAAGCACAGTGGGACGCAAACAGATTATGCTGATTGCCCAACAGTATCCCATATTAAAGTTCACTTATCAGTGCACACTAAAACATACACGCACACACATATACATACATAGACAGATGTGGTCATTTATGGCCTTTATTGTAGTTATCCATTAAAAGATATAAAACTCGGCAAAAATTCTGGCGGGAATAAAGTGTTTGTTTCTATGTGTGCGTCTGTGTTCGTTTGTGTTTGTGTGTGTGTGTGTGCTTATGGCCACCACCTTTCAGCAGAAACCATCCACCTATCCGCAACACCCACACCAGCGATACAGAAGACCCATGGGGAAGGAAACAGCAGTGACGACGCATTAATAAATGAATATGCCTCCTGTGTGAGGTGCAAAGGTTTACCGGCTTCTGTTCGCGCTCAACAATCGTCCCCCTTTCCGGTTCAAATGCAGGCCTCCTGGGTCTTTTAAAAATTAAACAAATTGAGAATACATAACCGGCAAATACCCTGTAAAGCTTTATTCCTTCAAATAATGAAGTGAAATGGATCCATGAATAAAGTCCCAATTGAATTCGCTTATATGTGCATACTAAAGTAATTATTATTACTTTATTGCATTATTTAAAAAATATTAATAATATAAGAGAAATCCCCAACAATTGAAATAAATTTTCCGAGGAAATCCTTTCTTCCCATTTTCTAAATGGAAAACAATATTCTCCATATTAAGTTTTTGCCAAGTTTTGTTTATGCATGTTTCCAATTTCTAAGATTTCTAATTTAATTTTCATTAAAATAAACTTTGATTATTCTTAAAATTTCATTAAAATATAGTTTTAATATTTTTGAAACGAGTTGCAATCAACAAAATATCTAAATTTGAATCTTTTATTTTCATATAAAATTATTTAAAACAAAAATCTATTGATTTATTTGAATAATAACGATTTTGAAATATTAAAGAAAAGGTTAACAAATTTAATTTTTAATTATTATCAGATTTTATTCATATGAATAATAATCTATATTATTTTATTATAGAGAACCCAGGGCTCCGAAATTAATTAAAAAAATAATTTATCGGAATCGAAATTTCGTTTATTGTTTCTATTTTTTTAAACAAACAAATTATTTTGGGGCATTCGATTTGGTTTTTATTTATTGTTTTGTTTTGCAAATTTAGATATAATATTGTGTATTATTATTAAAGGGGAATTTGAGCTTCTTGACTGAGATTGCTATATAAAAATTTCCAATACAACCTAAACGGGGGTTCTAAGTAACCAATAATAACTTGTGATCTGGGAAACTACATCTAAGGACCAATGCAAACAACGTAAAACAAACATTTGGTCGATTCCTTAATTAAACTAAAACAGAATCTTTGTTAAGATGATTACTAATTATTTACCTGTCAACTAAAGGAACCCAAGACTCTTGGGCCAAGAGTCTTCACTCAATGAAGGGAGAGCTTCTCTTGTCAGTTAGAGTATTCAGAGTGTTGTACGTGAGCTGGCAAATAGAAAAAAAAATGTAGGTAAGAAAAAAAAAAAAATGTAGTCACTGACATTAAGAAATCTCCAACTCCAATGCCATTCCATTCCTGTGGCCCACCAGCTGCGCCCAACTTAGCGTTACGTACCTACCCTGGTTCCAGGTCCCTGGTATTCTTGTTCCTTGTCCGCCCACATTGGTTTGGTTCAGACTCGGTTTAGATTTTAATTGGTCCTTTGTGTCTGCATTTTGTCGACGCTTCTTCGACACTTTCCTGTCTCAGTTTTGACTTGATAAAACAACCCTCCCACCCACAACATATCCGCACACACACACACAACATAGAATGATACTGATAAGGCATATCAGTTACAAAAACACCCTACAGAACCCCCCTTTTGGCATTCGCCGCTTGCCGCATTCCTGCTTTATTGTTATTATTATTATTTTGGGCTTTCTCATTCGTTTCACGCAGCTTACCCAGATTAGCCTAGCCGGGCCCCAGGCCCCTGGCCAAAGTTTGCTATTGTGCATAGTTTGTTTGGAAGGGGGAAGGGGGAATAATATTTATTGCCCCAGCTGCCTTTTAGCCTATTCTTGCCTCATCTGTACCCAGTGACTTGTGATTTGCCTTCGTATATTGTATGTATTTTCATTTTGCCTACAAGTTATTTTTGCTTTTTTTCATTCTCTCTTTTACTGCTAATAAGATTTTCTTTTCTTTCTTTTCTTTATTTTTTTTTTTTGGGTCCCTTTTAATGGCCTTGAGAAAGATTGAATGAATGTTTTGAATGGTATGAATGGTTTGTGGGTGTTCATTGGGTAGAGGTGGAGTGGGATGGTAGATTTTAATTGAGTTCATGCCCTATTCAAATTGGCATAGAAATTAATTTCAATTAACTTGAGACATGTGAGGGACATTTTCTCTCCAAGGACCTTCAAGTTTTAAAGTTTTGTTGAAAGGACTGTCAGTTGAATAAAATGAAAAAACTTTTCAAGGAGTTCTCCAAGTTATCCAAGTTTTCAACTACTTAAATGAAGCATACTTATTGGGGCGGGGAATGCCTCCCCCCAAATGAAAGTTTGAGAAGAGAAAATTAAAGTTTTCAAAGGAAAAAAAACAAATGGAATACAAATAATAATACAAATTTAATAGAAAAAGGTGACTATCAAAGAATAAGTATAAAAATGTTTCAGAAAGCTTTGGGAATTAAATAAGTGAAATGCAAAAATAAATGAAAAGTGGTAAAGAAATGATTAAATTAAAAGAGGTAGACAAAATAAGGAATAAAATAAAGAACATGATGGGAAAATAAAAACCTGAAAATAGAAGTGGAAAACAATATATAAAATTATCCAATAAAAAATGAAGTTAAAAAACAACAAATAAAAACTGAGATAATTACCAAATTAATTAAATACTTTTTGAAAAACCCAATAAAAAGAAAGTAAATATAAAATAAAAAAAAATATATATTTAAAAACGCATAAAATAAAATCATTTACTAAAAATAAATATAAAATAAAAAATGTACTCATATAAAAACTATAAAAACTCAAATAAATATTAAATTATAAAAATGGTAATTTTTGAAAACCAAATACATAAATGTAAACGAAATAAATAAACTAAAGTAAATATAAAATAAAAAATAAAAACTAAAAAAATTAGGAAATAAAGAAAAATTATTTAAAAACCAAAAAAAAAAAATAAATACAAAAATCTGTATAAATTTTTTTCGTTTCACTTAGATTGCCCATGTTTAACTTTCAAAATATATTTTGTTGGGTTCATTCTTATTTTATAAGAAGTCACACAACACACACTTTGCTTACTCCCGCACTATTCCCCCCTCCCCACCGCCTAACAGCCTCGCACAAGTGCTGTTTGTTTACTTCACATGTGTGTCCAAAATTTCAAGTTTTAGTTTAGTCCAAGTTTTTAATCCGTTTAACTACAAAAACCAAAAAAAAAAAAAACCAAAAACCAAGAACAAAAAAAATCATCGAAAATTTTGTGTATGCACGCTGCCAAAGGACACAGGATGGACATGGGTGAGGAAAAAAAGGAACCATTGCGAAAACCGCCACCAACCTGTTTTGATTATGTGGTCGCTGAAATAAGTTTGGGCAATTATGAGAAAGCCATGACTCTGATCAATAATGGCATTACAAATCTTATGGATCAGGATGAAATACTGGGTCTACTGGAATTAAAGAATATCGTATTGAGACTACGACTTAGACGTGAAGGGCAACTTTTTATGGGACCCACACATAAATCGAATGCTCTGCCGTTTGCCTTTACCCTCGAGATGTTGGATGTGGTGCAGAAAGTGTTGCGTTGTCGGAATCATTATGAAGTGCTGCGCGTTTCGCATCATGCAACCTACTCGGAGGTGAAACGTGCCTATAAAAAGCTAGCTTTGCGTCTACATCCAGATAAGAATCGTGCTCCTGGTGCTGATGAGGCATTTTGCAGGATTAGTGATGCAGCTGATTGTCTAACTGATAGCCAAAAAAGAATTGAATACAATTTAATAATCGCTGTGGGTGACTATTATGGCCATCGTAATACAAATGACAATGATACGGAAGATGAGGAGAATCTATTGCCACCTCAACGTCCTCCCTATCGTCCGGCCAATCAGCGTATGCCTCAACGACAGTGCCTTTATCACACGGAACAATTAGTCATAGGTTTGGTAGCCGCAGTGGTTTTTATATTCATCACAATACACTATATGTCATCGTCGTCAAAATATAGTTTTACTGCAACCAGGTGAGTCTGTCGTATATAACGAAATGCGTTAAAGATTTCTGGCAAAACAAATTTTTGGTTCCTCATTCTTAGATCTAACACAGTCCAACGTTTGAGTCGTCCTAGCCAAATAACTTACTATATCTCACCCGATACTGCTGCTAAATATACTACGGAACAATTTCAAAAATTGGAAATCGAAGTTGAAAAGAATTTTTTTACCGAATTGAAAGAAAATTGTAAACAGGAACGTAAAATTCGTGAGTTAATATCGTTGGTCGTTCCATATATGACGATAATGTTCTTCAATTTCCAGGGAATACATTTCTGGCACGTGCCAGAAATGGTGGAAATAGTGAGCTACACGATCATGCTGAAAAACTCCTCACACCATCCTGTCAGACCCTCAATAAGATGAGCATTGTGCCGAAACGTAAAAAATTATTATTGGAAAAGTCTCGCTAAATTGACAATGATATTGTATTGGTGCTAGTAAAGAAAAAGTGTACTTGACATGGAATTCAATAAATTAGTGTATATATTTTTCTTCTTTATTAAAAATGTGGTGGTTTTTTTTTCCGGATGTCTATTTAATGTATCTTAACTAAAACATGTGTCTATGTCATTAAAGTAAATTAGTAAAGCAGTAAATCTATTTTGAATATATAGAAGGTCGATTTACTTTGTGATTTCTTGAGAGCTAGAAAAAATTCTACACATCTACGGAAATTGATTTCTGGAATAAATATTACTTTAATAATAGAACTGTAAGGAATCAATGAAATAATGGAATAATTTTCTTAATATATGGATATATGTATATTTCTTGCAGTCTTTTTTATCAAAATACAATTTGTTAAGAGTTTATTATATTAAATGGTTTTTTGATATTGAAGGGGGAACCTCATTTTGATTTATTTTATTTAAATTAACAAAAAGGTTTATTGAGAGTAAAAAATATGGATATGGATTAATTTTCTTTGATGTCTTACAATATTGAAGAGTATCCTTACCATTAACTAAAAACAACATTTAAATTAATCAATTTAATGATTGATATATATCAACTGAAATATTTGAAAAATTGGTTTGTACCCTTTTGAGAGAAAGAAAAGCTTCATCTTTAGTCGGAAGAAATTTAAAGACAAAGTCCGGACTATGTCCTACATTATATAATAATGCCAATTCATTAAAAACTCTAAAATTTTAACTCTACAAACTGTCCAACTATCCATTTTTCAATCTTGTACTTATATTTGTGCTGGAACTAATATTAATAGGCCAATGAAAAATTAGTATAAACCGAAATTGGCAATACAATTTCTACTACAAATAACTTTTAATAGACAAAATACTTGGAGACATTTTCTATAGACAATTTCATGTTGATATCGATCACTTTCATTAGAAAATAAAATATTTTATCATACTTTTGCCTGGCACAAGTGTTTCTTCTACTTTTCTTGTTAGATTTTATATGAGTTTTCGTTTCTTTTCCATTAACATTTTATTTATTTATCGATAGTTGCGACCTTTCGCCTAGTTACAAATTCATGAGAATATACATAGAATAGTTCAACTTCTCCGTGCCAGTATATCGTGGCGTTTCGTGCCACAATTTTCCATTCGGAAATAACCCACAAAACGACTTTAGCAACATGAAAATTGCAGCATGAATTAAACATGCAACAAGAAAAAATTTCGCTTATATTTTGTTTGCTTATATGTATATATTTATTTTTTTTTTTCTTTTTTTGCACTACATTTGCCATTTTCTGTTTTTATGTTTTCGCTGAGCTATTTTTGTGGGTATTTCGGGTAAAGTCACTCAGTCGTTTAATGGAAAAGGAGGAAAAATACCGAAACTCTAGAGGCACAACCCATGCAATTGCCCCACAAATTCAAGCGGAAAAAATGAACCAAAAATAACGAAAAGCTAACGAACTTGCCATTAAATGGATAGGCTAAAAGAAAAGGAATTGAGTGAGGGAGGAGGTGTGTAGAGGGAGGGTAGTTGTCATAGTCTGAATACCAACAAGTACCAGTTACCACCAAAGAGGAGCACGCATAAAAGGAGTTTGTTTGCCGGCTGACTGACTGACTGACTGGCTGACTGGTTCACTGACTAACTGTCAGGCGGAAGTGCCACCTGCCTTTACCACACACACACACATTCACAGCGACTCAATGTCTTTCTGTCTCTCTGTCTGTCTGTCAATTCAATGCTCTGCCACCTGTACGTCCAATTGCATTCAAAAACCAAATGGAGGATGAGTATTAAAACTCGGTAAATGCAACAATTTCCCCTTTATGGCCACATTGCATATTGAGAGTAGACCAACCTAAGTGCAACTTGTCGTCGGAGAGTTTGTTTAGTTGTTGTTGTTTTCGTTGTTGGTTCAACCACTTGAAGGGGTATATTTTTTTTTATATTTTTTTGTTTGTTGTTCTTGTTTCACCTATTCATTATTTATGCTCCACAAAGTTTTTTGAATTGCAGTCGCTAGAGAACAAAAACCAATGTGAAAAAAAAAAAACAAACATTGCCAGACTTCTAACCAACTGTCGCCAGTTGCAAAAGAGTCCCAGAGTCTGGTCCTTGCCCTTCGTCAACTAGCTGCAAAAATTGTGGCTATATCAACTAGGATGTAAGCTTAGAATCGGAGAAGGGAAACTGACAAAGGTTTAGATAAAAGAAAAGAAAAAAATCCAAAGTTTTTGATATATAAATAATAATATAATATATAATAATAATTACTAATCTTGAAATCCCAAAATATCTATTAAAAGAACTATAAAACTATTTTTGTACTAAAATCAATATTTTTCTTTTAAGTTGTTTATCTAAAAATTCTGAAAATAGCAAGAAAATTGATTAATGCAAAGGCGGAATGTTTGGCTAAAATAATAATCGATACATTTCGCGGCAATATTTTTATTTGGAATTTGAATTTATTAATTTAAATCTTTTCAACGAAGGGTAGAAAAATTTTTTAACTAAAATTGTCATTAAAATTCTATCAAAGCTTCATAAATTGGCAACAAAATTTATTAAAAGAATAATAAATTTAATGATATGTATAGAAATATTATACATATATGATATGATTTCTTAATTTTCTAATTCATAGAATTCTAAATTTTAATTTATTCATTTCTATATATACATATATAATATACATACATATATGAACATATATATATAATATATTTCGGTTAATATTTTAATTTTTAAAATATTTACAAAAGGGAAAAGGATTACTTTTCGATGGATAAAAATCGATTTTTAAGACTAAAGCTTAAAATTTCAATTAAATCTATTAATAATCAATGAAAAAAAAAAGTAACTTTTTTCTAAGAGTATCTAATTTGTCTCATAGTTTTATATACATTTTCCTAATGATTTTTTCATTGTTTTTGCATTTGGTCGTGGCCAACTGTGAAAAGGATTTATGCAAATTGACTAGCTGGAATTTAGATGGGGTAAGGGAAGCAGATGGAATTTGGAATTTATAGTAAAATGAGCATTTAAAGTATTTTCTATAAATGAAAAATTGAATATAAAGCTTCAACTAATGGGATTAGATTACCATGAGGGAGAGCTCTTGCCGACATCAATGAAGTAAATGTGACCACAATTTGTCAATAAATGAAATTGGCAAGCCATAAATTTTGTCAAACAAAGGGAAAAGGAAATGGCCCATATTGATTGCGTGATGGGATGCTAATGGAAACGAAAATAGACACACCCAATTTAATGCTATTTTTCCCCTCTTTTCCCATTTTTTTCTCCTCTCCTCTTCTCTTTTCATTTCCATCAGCTGAAATTGATGAGCTGATTGAACAGCTGAAGACAACCAGCGTCAGTCCGGGAAATACGACAACATTACTCTGCGAAATATCCGCCACCAAGGATCCAAAATTATTTGATAAACATGAGTTGGCTGAATGTTTTCTTGGTCTAACCCAATGTGAAGACACAAATGTACGTAAAGAGGCAGCCAAATGCATAGCAGAGATAACTAAATCGGAAGTGCAGCGAAAGAAGTTTACCAAGCGTGCCATAATAGCTGCATTCCTCGACTGCCTGCGTCAAGTGCCTACACCCGATGGTAGCATGGAATTGCCCATACAAATATGTCGGGCTCTGGGCAATATTTGTTACCTGAACGATGAGGCCAGAGATCTAATATTGGAACTGGAGGGTGATGCAGTGCTTCTACAATTACTAGATATAGCGGACATTGAGGATGTGACCAATGCGGCACAATTTATTAAAGTTCGTGGCGGTTTGCTCTCTAATTATTTACTCGGAGGCGAAGGTCTAGCCAAACGAGCCATGGAACTGGGCATTATGAATAAATTGCAAAAAATTATCGATACGGGTGCCTCGAATGTGGAACAGCATGAGGATTTGCTATTAAACACTTTGCCATTACTCAGTATACTTACCGAAAATGTGGCAGATTTAAATTTTGAATCATCTTTAAATATACAATTATCAAGAATATTGGCGGCTTCCACAAATCCAGATTTGGCTGAAATGTGTCTAGAATTATTGCATTATCAGGCGGAAAGTGATGAGGTGAAACTTTTATTGGCCAAAGATGGACTCTGTGAGACCATATACAATCTGCTAGAGAAATATAAAACCTTGGCCAGTACCAATGAGGCGAGAGCTCTAATGAAATTGGCCTGCGAGCTGATTGTTCTTATATTAACAGGAGGTAGGTCAAGGTTATCATAAAAGATCAAATATCAAATCTAATTGTTTTTTTTTTATCTTGCAGATGAATCAATGCATTATTTATATACCACATCGTTGCTACAGAATATGGTCGATTGGTTGGACTCGTCGGATATTGATCTATTGACCACTGGTGTCTTGGCTTTGGGTAATTTTGCCCGCACCGATAGCCATTGCATTTATTTTGTCGAGCAAAAGACAATGAATAAATTGTTAGAGGTTTTGGCCAAAAATAATGGTGTCAAAGATGATGTACGCTTGCAGCATGCCTTATTGAGTGCTTTGCGTAATTTGGTTATACCCAAACCGAATAAGAATGCTGTAATTCAGGCGGGTCTAGTGGAAACTATACTGCCAATGTTAGAGATTCATCAGCCACCAGTTGTGTTCAAACTATTGGGCACACTAAGAATGACTGTAGATGGTCAAGGTAAGTGAAGAGTTATCTCTTTATTCTATATATACATATATTAATGATCTTTCTATCTTTTCTTTTTTGTAGAAAAACTCGCCTTGGAGCTGCTGAAAAATAAAACTCTCATCGAACAGCTTGTGCATTGGAGTAAATCTTCTGATTATGCCGGCGTCACGGGTGAATCACTTCGTCTTATGGCCTGGCTGGTTAAACATGCCTATCTCAATAAAATTGCCTATGCCCTGCCACGTAAAGGTGATGCTCCAGCTGAACAAATTGCCGACAAGATACCCCTCAGTCAGGATTATGATCGCTCGAGTCTTAGTGAATTCCTTTCGAATGGTGGGACTGTCGAGGCCATGGTTAGCATGTTGACAGCCCAGCATTTGGTAATGCAGAATGAGGCTTTAATTGCGTTATGTATCCTGGCTGTGGTCTATCTGTCGCGTAATCTTGAAACGGATCAATCTAAATCTCTGCAAGAAGATCTCATCAAATGTGAAGTTGGTAAAAAGTTGGCTGAACTTATTAGTAAATCATCGGATAGCATGACCAAGGAGATTGTTGAGAATCTACAGAATTGTGTAAATCTTCTGAAAGGATCCGAGAAGCTGGTAGCCCATCTGGAAGAGAATAATATTAATGAGCTATTGAAATCTATACCGATACTCACCGAATATTGCACATTGTAAGAACCACAAGAAGCCTATAGTCATCCAACTTTATATAGAGCAACGATTCAGATTTAGACTTTATTGTATGTAGTTTTAACACACAAACTCACACGCACACATTCGCACACAAAAACACACACACCCACACAGCGGAATGTATTTTTTTAGACGCAAGCGTATTTCGACTGCATTTACCAGAAAAAAGTGAATCATACGTATAAAATGTATTCATAGATATATATATATTCATATTTTCACACACACATATATATATATATTAATATAATATTAATCATAACTTTTTAGCATATGAGAAATCTTTTCTTCTGTTACATGATTTTTAAGAGCACAATAACAACAAATCGTGGTGATATATATAAAACAAATTGTATTTTATGTGTATTGTACTTATAATTTTCCGTTTCCCGATTTAAACCAAAAAAAAAAAGAAATCGTAAGAAAATGAAACAAAGAAAAATCAAATATTTTAAAAACGCACAATTTTAAACAATTATTTTTTAACTTACTCACCGATAACAATTTTTAACAAATCTGCAACTCAATAACAATCAATAAGTAAAAAATTAACAAATAGCTAAAGATTCCAAAACAGTTTATAAAGCAAATTTTACAATTGTAGTTCTTAGCATATATATATATATATATATATATATACATATATACTTGGATACTTGAAATTTTAACAATTTACTATGTTTGATCACCAAAATACATTACTTAAATTATTGATAAGTCAACAATTCAAAGCACAAAACAAATATTTATATATATATATAAAGCGTTGAAACACACACAAAACAAAGCGAAAAACATTATTTATAAACCATTTAAACACAATAATGTACATTTAATTCAAATAAAATTTGAAAATGCATCAGAAATAAGAGAAAATAAACAGATCCATTTATTGGCTATATGTTGATAATACTTAAAATCGAATCAGTTTAAAAGCTTTAGTCTTGAAATGGCTTAATATTGGCTTAATATACATTCTGAACGTTTTTCGAACTTAACATGTTACATTTATGTTAGTTTTATTCAATTCTTTGGTTGGGATTATTTTAATCTACTCAGATGGCATCTTGGATAAGAAATTCCTGTAAAAAGAAGCTTGACTTAAATTTGGAAATAATTTCAAATTAGTTTTCAAATTTGTGAGGTAACGGACAACATAACATTACATTAACATGACAACTGAAATGGCTTAAGCGGAACGAATTGCGTTAACAGCTCAATTTGAGTCATTGGTTTGTTTTTCTTTATTGTTGTTGCACAAAGTCTATGCAAAATTTCACTTTTACGAAATTCAACGCTTACAAAACGCTGTAATTAAGTAAGAAACAAGTGTGAGTAAAGGACAAATTGCATTAGCATGTGTAGGAATAGCTCCTGGTGAATGTGAAAAGATACCAAAAAGTGTTAGTTATAATTCAATTGTAAACAACAACATTCGTCATCAGTGCTGAGCGGCCAAAAATCTAAAGGGAAGAGAAATCGTGGAAAAATTTATATATTTAGGCATGCATTGAGAAGAATGTGAGTTTATTTCACCTGTAAGACACTCTTAGAGTGTTAAATGAATTTCACAAACGAGGATTGGACAACTGAATTTGGAAATTATGTAGTTTAAAAGATAGCCAAAAAGGAAGCGGCTAAATTGTCAGCACTAATAACAACCTGTGAATTGGTAATTGAGAGAGTGGCCATTTCACCTATGCCAGCCCCTCGAACGCCTTTGCATTGCATCCAGAGTCTTTTTATACGCTTGGCTGCATTTTGGCTATTTTCGCATTGGCTGACCATACAAGGTGTTCAAATATCATCTGATTTGGATGCGGATTATGTGCCTTAAATTTATAATCTACTGTGAAAGTGGCTAATATATCGTCTACCATCATCACTTCACCTGTTTTTAAATAGGATACGCCAGAGTATGTCTAGAATTGTTTCCAGTTTAGGTTTGAGGTTCAATTTGCTTTGTGGATTATTTAGATAGGTTTCATAGATATAAATGGCATAAATGATTTGACCCCAAAGGTCACAACAGCTTGGCAACGTCTCTCTTAAGAGACGAATCTTTTCATTGTGGTAAGTGACATCACTTAAACAAGTTTGCATTAATATTTATGTCAAAATATTTTCCTCAATAATGTCCTTTCTAATCATGTAATCTTTTGCTTTCAGATTTCATTTGCTGGTTACTGATCTTCTTGTAGACGAAGGAACCATTGCAATCTGTACTCTAATCTTAAACAGCTTTTAACCATAAATAATATTATTTAATAATACTATCAATAAAGGTCTCATTACAATTCTCTTTACTTTTAGATACTCTCGCTCTCTGGTGTTACCTTTTTGGTTGCTCAATGGAAATTATCGCTTTGTTGGCCAATTCGACGCTGATAACTATTAGTAGTCCATGACGATGGCGTTGATAAGCCAAGCCGAATAAAAGAAAAACGGAACAATATCGATCAAAAAAAGATAGAAAAGACACCTCAATACATATATACGCATATCTAATAATAGAATTAATTCAACATGTTTATCCTGCATCGTATCCTGCTCACTGGACTGAGTACTTGCCTGCTGTTCTATTTCATAATCAAATACAGTTTGGGTCACTGGAAGAGACGAGGCATATTGCATGAGAAACCCAAATTTTTATGGGGCAATCTAAAAGGTGTTATACAGGGCAAACGACATGTACAAGAGGCCCTCCTCGATGTATACAAGCAGTATAAAGGATGTGCTCCATTTGTTGGTTTTTTTGCTTGCTTAAAACCCTTTATTTTGGTTACCGATTTGGATTTGGTGCAGGATATAATGGTCACTAACTCGGGCAATTTTACCACACGCGGCATGTATCACAATTTGAAAGGTGAACCCTTGACGGGAAATCTTCTTCAGATGGATGGACACAAGTGGCGTTCACTTCATGGCCAAACTGCTGAAGTATTTACCTCAACTAATATACAAAAACTTCTGCGAAGATTGGTGGCAATATCAAAGAATTGTCAACAGAAAATGGGACTGTGTAAGTTGAGAAATGTTAATATAAGCGAATTGGTCGATAGTTATAATACAGAAGCTATAGCTTGTGTAACATTTGGCATGGACATATTAGCGGATAAACAGGAATTTCGGGAAATGTCCATTAGATATTGGCGTAATTTTAGCCTTTGGCGTGCATATTTGGCATTAGAGTTCCCTTTCTTAGCCAGAATTTTGCAATATAAGAGTTACGACGAGAAGGCAATGATGTATTTCTATAAGCTAACTCTAAGACAGTTGGAAGAGCACCGACGACGAGATCGGCAGCCATTACAAAGTTTCCTTCAGCTCTATGCACGTGCCGAGAAACCTCTCAGCGATGAGGAAATTGCTGCACAGGCTTTTGGTTTCATATTGGCTGGTTTAAATCCACTTAATGCCACTCTTAGTTTTTGTCTTTATGAGTTGGCCCAAAACACAGAATTGCAAGACCGAGCAAGAGCAGAGATTAAAGGTGTTTTAGAACGCTACAATGGAGAACTAACAGTGGATGGTCTCAAGGAGTTGCAGTTTATTAAACAGGTGGTGCAGGGTAAGTGAAATAATTAACTATTGTTTGTACTCTAATAATATTTTTTGTCTTTACAGAAACCCTACGTTTGCATTCACCATACTCCTTTATTCTACGCCGTTGCACCAAAGAGTTTGAAGTTAAAAATTCCGTTTTTGTCATAGCCAGGGGTAACAATATAATTATACCCACAGCTGCAATTCATTTGGATCCGTCCATATATAAGGAACCTTTACGTTTCGATCCCAGTCGCTTTGAATTAGCTGCCCAACGATTGAGGCCCGCCATGTCCTTTTTACCCTTTGGTGCTGGTCTACGTGGCTGCTTGGCCTCTCAGTTGGCGGAACAGCAGCTAGTTGTGGGTCTGGTTGCCCTGCTCCAGCATCATCGATATACACCCTGTGCAGACACCTCTAAGCATATAAAATATGATCCAAAATATTTGTTATTAATGCCAAAATCCGATATTCATCTATGTGTGGAACGAGTGGAGAGCTGTTGATAAGATTTGGTTTGAGAATTTGCTGTTGATTTCTATAGTTTTCTTTATTGTATATATATGATTATAAGTTGTTTTAGTATTCCCTCTAAATATGTTAAATATTTTTTTTCTTTCTTAAAAGCTGTTTGTGGATGTGATAAAAAACGCTTGTTTAATTGTGAAATTGTATATTTTGACTGGATCAGGAACAAATTAGATAAATAAACAAATACCTTAATAAACAATTTAAGTGAGATGTTGCGGATATTTATAACATTCGAATACATATCTTAAAAAATAATTAGTTCTTTATTTTGAAAATCTACATAGAATCAATATTAAAATAAACATCAATTACTCGTTTTGATGTAAATAAATTCGACGAAAAATCACGTATTTTTGTTTCTAATACGGATTTGAACGAATATCTGATGAATAGGATCAAAATTTTAAAAATAAATAAAATAGATTTAAGAATTCAAATTTATTTTATTGTGATTTTTGTTTTTGTTTTACTTGAAACAAACCGATTGAAGTGTTGTTCTGAAATAAAATAAAATTGCTTGTGTTCATTAAAAAGGAATATCAAATGTTTGCATTTAATGGTAAATAAATTTAAATCATAACAGTAAAACTAATGGAGAAATGGCTAATTCGGAAGAGGAGCGAAAATTGAGCACCAATACTGGGCAAGTTGAATAATGAAAAATGTTAGCTGGGTTATCCCGTCGCAGCCAATGTTCGCTGAGTTAAAAATAGCCGCAATACGGCTAAATTGCCAGCACCGGTGTTTTTTTCAATGTTGTTTTTGTTTTCGAGCAATACAGACGTGTTCGCGGACATTCGTTTTTCCGTTCTTCCCATCTTTTCGGTTGCAATTGTGTTGTGTTAGTGATGTTTCATTTGTGTTCTTAAAGAAGATGAAAGAAATAAAATCGCTGCTAATAAGTGCGAAGTCGGTTGAAAAAGGCAAATAACAGTAAATTGATTTAAAAGAAAAAAGTAACTGTTGTTTGGTCGTTCGAAAGTAGCGCAAAAAAGGGAGCAAAAATAGTGCAAAAAGCGAAAAAAGTGTCGAAAATTTAATAAGAGAAAAAAAAAGCGTCTGTGTCTGCCATGCAAATGCAAATGTATGTGTGAGTGTAAGAACAACAACAACTACAACATCAAAAACAACAGGAACAGAGCAGCAGGAGCAGGAGCAGGATCAACGTTTGCCGCCGTTCAGGGTTGATTGTTTGAACAAAGCCCAACAACGTACACACACACACACACAAACACACACACAGAAACCAACACAGCCACACACACATATACGACAAGGAGTCGTGCAGAGGTAGACGGGGAGTTGTGGAGTAAAGCTGGCAAGAGGTAAAGACATCATGCAGCAAGGGCGAAGGGGAGGAAATTGTGTTGCCGCTGCTGCTTAATTGTTTGCAGTCGCATCCCAACAACAAACGATTGCATTTAAACATTTTGCCTCAGCTTTTGCTGTTGCCGCCGTCGCCGTCGTCGTCGTCGCTCTGCTTGAAAAGTGCATTGTAAGTATCCTTCAAGTGTTAACATGGGCGTAGCCGATTGGGGGTTAAAGTATAAATAAAAATTCAACAATTTCTCACCTCAGCTTACATCTCGCTTTCTAACTAGTTAGCCCACAGTTTGTCATCCCTTTGCTCCGTCCCTGGTTATATATTTGCTTATTTTTCTCTCCCTCTTCTGATGTCTGTCTCGCTTTTAACCACTTCTTCTTTTGTTTTTAGCAGATAAAAAACAACAACACTTGGCCTTATTTCAAGTGAGCTAATTATTACTTTTTTTCACAAAAAATAAAAAAGGCTTTGCCACCCGCAGATTTTCCAGTTTCTCATTTGTAGCAGGAGTGTTTTTCTGTTGTTGTTGCTTTTCCTTTCAGTTCTTGTTCATGGCCAAACAACAACAAGAACAACAATTCAGTGCTCCCTTTTTTTTTGTGAAGTTTTTCCTCTAATTGCGCAAGTGCAAGAACTTTACGTTTTTGTTTTATCTCCAAATGAAAATCTATTACTTAATAAGTTCATTGACCAAAATCCATAAACTATAGGAGTAAGAAGTGTAGGGTAAGGGGCGGAGGTAGGGGAACTAGGGTGTGTGGGTGTTAATGTAATCACAATAGGATTTCTATAAGCACGTTTCAAACTGCCCTCGTGTGCCATCATAATAACTATAACTGTAATATATTAAGGGAAATGATTTTTGTTTCTATCTCTTATCGCACGTAATTCCCCCCCAGATGACGCCTTTACTGATGGGCAACTCGACATATAGAAAAGCTAACTTTATGTATGTTTTCATATGTATGTATGTATGTATATTTGCCATGTATATATGTACCTTTCAAACGACTTTATGCCCGTCTGTAATGGCACAACAAACTGATAAGAAAAGGTTACTTGAAATTATTTGAAAATGATTATCTTCAGTTAAATGTGGTGATAAGGCGTGAACTAACAAATAATAGTACTGATTAATGCTGTAAATAATAGCCAAGATAACACTAAATATGATGAATATTATATACTCTAGAATTTTTTGAAAGGCATCCCTTGAATTCTTTATAATTTCAAAATACACCGATTTTCTCACTACTCTAATTTGAATTTGCAATTAAAGTAATATTTTCTGTTGATTTTATATATGTACAGTGGTGCTCATATACTTAAGCCACAGGAAAAAAATTAAGAATTTCAACAAAAATCAAGAAAAGTTATTATTTTACAGCTCCAATTTTTTGTGTCACATTAGTTTGAGATGTCAGTCTTCGAATGCAACAAAAACCAAGTTAAAAAAATTGATATTTTACGAAAAACTTAAAAAATCCCAAACCATCTCCAATATATCCTGCTCATATACTTAAGCCACATGGAAAAAAATGGTTAAAAAAGTTAAAATTTGCCCTGTATTCCTTGTATTTTTAGTAAATTTACTTTAATATTGAGTAAGATGACCTTTCTGCTTAAGAACAGGGGAGCACAGCTTAGGTATCGACTGTACAAGACGTGCGCACTGTTGAGGTGGGATTTTGTTCCATTCTTCCTGCAGGATTCGCCTTAAATCGGTTTTATTTAATGTTTTTTTTTGGGAAATGACTTGTTTAAGAATTCCCCACAAATTCTCTATAGGGTTCAAGTCGGGACTCTGCTGTGGTTACTGCAAAACATTGATTCCCTCTTGGTTAAGTCACAACTTAACTATCTTGAAACAATGTTTTGGGTCCTTGTCGTGATGAAATATCCAAGCAAGTGGTTAATTATCGGCACATTCTCCTGATAAATTGTTACTAATAATGTCTCTGAACATTTCGCCGTTCAAAATTCCTTCAATTTTTAACTGTGGGCCTATTCCCGATGCAGTAAAAAAGCCCCATACCATTATCGAAGCGCCACCATGCTTAACCGTCCTGATTGTGTATTTCGGATTTAGCAGATTGTTGGAAGGACGCCGTACATAGGATTTACCATCACTTCCCAAGACTTTAAAGTTGGATTCGCTGCTCCAAAGACTCAAATTCCAAAAAATGGGACCTTTTTGAATGTGCTCTGTGGCGAATTGAAGGCGCTTTTTGAAATTCTTGACGGATACCAACGGTTTTTTTTCCGCAATGCGTCCATGCAACTCAAATTCGTTTAGGCGTCTTCCTTTGGTCTACGCTTACACATTTATGCCATAATTAGTAACCATTTGACCCATGATTTGCGTCGAAGTCAAAAACGGATCAGCTTTACTAAGTATAGCAATCCGTCCATCGTCCTGTAAAGTGATTTTCCTGGGCTTTTCACTCGGAATTTTTTGCCTGTTCCGTGTTTTTTTATAAAACGCAATGGTATTTCTGAATTTGCCACGGGGAAAATTTAAAATTTTACAAATTTTCTGACTTTTTTGGAATTTTTTGGACTTTTTGTAATACTGCCATATTCATTTTCTTTTGGCCGAATTTGTATTTTTGTTTTTAGCCATAGTGATGAAATTATTATTGGGAAACGTTATTAATATTAAATATTTCACTTCAGAAAATAAGAACCACAACTTTTCCTAAAAAAACACAAGTTTTGATAATTTTATCTCAGTGTGGCTTAAGTATGTGAGCAGAGCAAAATGACCTTTTTTGACATTTAGTCAATTTTTTGGAAACCTCCGAATTTTTAATTGTCATTTTATGCTTCTATTAATTACTTAAATAATAATATTGCAAAATGAAAAAAAAATCAGGGCGATATAAATATGTTCAAAAAAGATATTACGAAAACTGTTCAGGGTAGTTGCAGTGGCTTAAGTATATGAGCACCACTGTATGTATGTATGTACATATATGCCTTCCCACAGACGATTATACATATATCTGAATCACTTACTTTTCAACGAGACAGAAAACTTCTTTTTGTTTTCAGAAAAAAATTGCAAATGAAATTAAATACTCTAAACATAAACTAACACAAGTCATTCATAAAAAAAAGAAGAAATACATTTGTCCAAGCAATATATTCTCATTTAACACAGGCAACAATAATATTGTATGTAATCTAAAAAATGGAGTTTCAAGTTCCTTTAATTGGGTTTAAATATGATATAAATGGAATTTAAAAGCTAAGCCAAAAACTAAAAGATCTTTCTGATCAGGGAAGTAGTTATCTGATTCTCTGTTTCATTGCTTTCGTTTCGTAAGTCAATCCCATGGCCCAAGCACCTGTGCAATTTTCAAAAATAAAAAAATACCTAAAATAGTGAAACGTTAAATTAGAGCAACGACTGCAAGATACCCTTAAACAAGTTATAGAAAAAAACTTAACCTAAGGATAAACTAAATGAACATAAAATGTAAATTTAGTAAAAATTTCCTAAGTAAAAGTCGAAATTTTTACTTTCACTTGCAAGCAATTTGTTTTTGTTGTCAATATACCATACTAACCCATAGTTATAGGGTATAACGACCGAAACTTTAACATCTGTGAGCTGAAAATAAACTTGCTTTGGGGTCTCACCCCTCATTCTCCTACTCACTCTTTCTCTGTATCAACAAAAGAAGCCAACAACTTGCGTCTTAATAAAAACCAAACAAAACTGCAATCCACAAAAAGAATACACAAACATATACATGTACATATGTACATATATATAGTATAGCATATATACATGTGTATAAATAATTTAATCTAGAGAAAGGCTACCGCTTACACCTCCTCTTGCCTTTCCTGTACATACCGTTCTTGGCCTAAACAACAATTGCATTAATTGGAAAGGAAGCAAAGTTTATGTAAACTTTTTCACTCTTAGCTGGTTTTCGCTTTGCTTGGGCCATGCAAATTTTAATTATACCATAAGCAAATGGTATAAATACATATATCTAAACGATTTTAAAGCAATAGAAAACTTTATTGAGCACTTCACACTGACAGATAAAAGTCTCGATCTAGACCACTAAAAATTAGTGGTTTTAAACTTAAAATAATGACGACTTTTATTATTAGGTACATGTTTTTGTATTCAATTGTAGGTCAATAGAGTTTTATCTTATAAATTTGACTAGCTTTTACGTATTTCCATTTAATACATTTTGGTATTTATAACAAAGTTTGAAAGCATTACAAATTTCTCATTCTTTCGTTTATATTACACTTAATTAATTTTATATTTATTTTTGGTGATTTCTAAATTTGAATAGGTTTCGAATAGTTTTCATTATCATACATTTGAATGCTATTTTTTTTTAATTAGGTAACGGATAAAAATTTACAGTTGAATCAATAAAAGTATATTTTGTTTATTTTATTAGGGTACATATACTTATGAGGCTTACTGTTTAATACAGCTTTTGGAGCTATGGAGGAGTACATTTTTACAGTCTATATTTTTTTTATTTTAGTATTGGTCTTAAGTAACTGACTGAATCAATGGATTTATTGTTGCTGGTGTTGTTCCTACTTTGTCGTTTGTCTGGTCGCCCACTCATCACATGCAACACAGGAGTAGATGGAAAAAGAAGAAAACAACAACAACAACAACAACGAATTTCATTTTCATTTGATTGGCCTGAATGTTGCATGGGTGTATTATTTTTTGTTGTTTTTCATTCATAAAAAGGCGTGATTCCATTTTATATATGTATATACAATATATACAATATGCATATGCATATATGTATATATATTTAGACTCTTGCAGTTATCCAACGCCCACACCTGGCAACTTTTCGGCTGCTTTCGTAAGAGCTTTCAATTATTGTTGTTTTTTGGTGATGTTGTTGTTGGTTGGCTTCTTCTTGTCGTGTCGGCGGTTCATAAAGAACACCATAGCCAGCAGCCAAAAAGTCAAAGCAACAGTCGCCCGAGATCATTAAAAGTTTTCAGTGTTCATTATTTGCCCTGGGGCTGATGTGAAATGTCAAAAGTTCACCTGAAACTCCTCTAATGGATTTTATTGTCCCTTTTTTATATGTATATACAAACTACTCCACATAATGCAGGCATTAATTATTGCCAGCTAATTAGCAAAAACAAACAAAACAAAAGCGGACAGGAAAGACAACAACAGCAAGTTGAAAACTTCCCCCTACATCCCCTGCCTCCTTACATGCTTTAAAAAAGAAAAACTTGACTACTTAGAATAAGTCTCTTAGTGTACCCCCCTCTCTGTCTCTCTTTCTCTCTCTCTCTTTGATTAAAAACAAACCGGCAAATGGAGACACTGAGTGAGTTTAAAGGAACAGGAATACATATGCGAAGAATTTATGCGGGTCGACTTTTGTAATACCCTATACAAAAAGAAGTAAAGTTATAGTTAATAGACACAAATTTTCTGTACTTTAATATTAACTAATAAAAACAAACAAAAATATAAAATTTGTGTTATAAGTGATATAAATCTCTAGTTGTATATTTTTATTTCTTTATACATGTATATTTTGATACTAATATTTTATTTTAATAATATACACATTCACTTTTTTCGACTGCAGGGTATAAATTCATATAAGTAATATGTTAGGCCACATTTAACGGTACTTTTGTTTATCGTTAATAAGCATTTGTCTTGTCTTAAGAAACCAGACTAAGCAATATAAGAATATGAAAGAGCAAAAAATTGAGAGTAAACGAGATAGAAAATGTAAGGATATGTGAGAAAAAGAGAAAAATGTAAAAGCTTTAGGGGATTATAATAAGGAAATGTGGCCTCAAATTCCATACATACATACATATATGTAGAATATTTATGGAATATGAATATATGGATATACATACATACAGCAAATGTGCAAAAATATAAACGAAAAATATGATTGCTTAATTATACTCAATAGGTTAAATAATATAAATACTGAGAATAGGAGTGCCTTTTACGTAGACAACAATGGATTATATGGGTACGGCTCAGCCAGTATTCAATCATTTATTTTTCTATTTTTTTAATGTCTTGTCCATTCTAGATTTATATTTCCTGAAAGCTGAAATACTTTTCTTTTTAATTTTAACAACTAGACGAGAATTACCGCTCTTAAAATGTTAAACACATTCTTAGCCAGGCTCTAACAGTGACATACATATTCACAGTGGGTTAACATGGATATTTGTGCTAAAGCACAAAAGAAACTAATTTTGCTTTAATAGTTAATTTCAAATGGTTTTTATTAATAAACTTTTTATTAAATTAAAATCATTTCATTGCACATCTGTGGATAATTTTTTATTTTGCTGTTTATATCTTTATCAAATTATAAATTAGATATGTTGATAAAGTGTAAAAGTTTTTGTTGTATATTTTTGTAGTTGTTGCCTTTTTGTGTGTCTAAACATATAATTTTATGCATAAAATCGATTAAACTGTTAAATGCCGAAAGTTTATTTCTAGAGGCCCAAAAACAAAATACAACAGCATTTGTATATGTGCGTGTGTAAGTGTCTATATATGTATAAATATATATAGAAATATTAGGAGCCCAGCATGGGCTTTGGTTTTTTACATATGTACATATATTTTGTGGGCGTTGAAAATTGCGAAATATGTTCTACTTTTTCGGGCCAGTTCTCTTGGTGTGCCGCCCCGTCATCTCCTTTGCCCATTCTCTGATAACTCTCGATCGATAATTGGATTGCCACATTTGTTCATATTGATATCTGAATTGTTTAAAAGTGTTGATAAGATAAGAAATCATTTACCAGTAGTTTATCACTTATCAATCTGCCAAAGTATAAAGACAGACAACACTAACAACTCACAAAACAATTCAATTTGTTGCTTCACACTTTTCGGTGATCATAAAACATAAACATAAAATTACAGAGAAAGAAATGTAGAGAAAGATATCGAATGAACTAACAATTGCTGAAATATTATTATTCATAGCTAAATTTGGGTTAATGATGTGTTAGAGCGAAAACAGATTGCCCCCAAAATATCGAACCAAATACTTTACTCAAATATATACTGAAAATGCAACGCAAAACGTTGCCACAGATTATGATGACGCTCTAAACATAGAAGAAATAAAATTTCAGATACATAAAAAAAAAACAAATCTTCATTCGGATTATCATCATCGTTTTTATGTTTGCGTTGAGTTCTTTTCGCTTTTTAAAAATGCATTTTCTTGACGGAAAAGAAAACACACACACAGATTGAGATACAGACTCAGACACACACACACACACATATGTATATAGATTGATGTCAGCGCTTTCCCAAAACGCTTGACAACTTCAACCTACGCCCCAGACCTTTACAGACCGGACCCAAGGGCTGACCACAGATGTTGACTATTGTTATTGCTGTTGCTGTTTCTATGTTTGGAGAGAAAGTGTAAAGTCATAGATGATGCTGCCCCATGCTTCATGCCCCAACTGCTGATGCTGCTTCTGCTGCCTTACTCCACAGATGCTCAATTTGCCATCTTGCTTGGATCGTTTACCTTGTGGCATTAGATATAAAAATCTCCTACACACATACTACATATGTATTCCTATATATATATATAAATCTTGTAAAGCTATAAAAGACATTGGAACCACACACACAGCTGAAAGCTGTTTTGTTTATCATAGAATTTATATATATTTGAGGTTGATAAATGTAGAGAACGAATTTCCATTGGATAAGAAAACATAACAGTAGATTAATATATTGACTTCTATTGTCACTTTAAAGAGAATCACTGACTTTAAAGATTAACTAGATTCAGCTAAGGCATTAAGACAGAAAGAAGTTAATACAATGGGTTTATTAACTTAATTCATTAGATGTATCTCCATCTGTCTACTGCCCACTTTGAATGGAATACTTTTAGTATAACACTAAAATAAAACTAAAAATGTAATCTTCCATAAAAATCTAAAATTTAGACTTGTATTTAGTGCATTTATTTAGACTCGGCAAAATGAAAAATATATGTAAATGAAATGAAGTTAAAATATTTTATAAATAATTGTTTTTATCTTATTATATTTACTGATTAACTTTAGTCTTTGAAAAATACTAAGAACGGGCATCACATTATTACTTCAAGTTATATTATAGGAAATTCTAGAAAAATCGCCGATTGTAAGGGTCTTATTAATGTTTAAAAACTACAATAAAAATTTCTAGAAATTTTCTTTTGCATAAAATACAAAAGGAGATAAAGCTACGAAGACCGATATTATGGTGACCACTCGACTATTTCTTCAGAATATAAAATCAGTATATTACTAAGAATGTTTATCATAAAATTTATTACTTAAATTAATCAGTTTCTTTTTATATACAAAATTTTATGAAATATTTTTTGAATTGTTTTATAAATAATTTTTTTGATATGGTAAAAAAAAACAAACAAAATTCCCCATTTTAGTGAATCATATACATATATATATATGTATGTACATACATATGTATGTATATATAACTCTTACTTAGATAAGAGAAATGACTAATTGTTACTTCTAATCTTTAACAATTCTAATTAAAGAAAAGAAATAACGAAATTACATTTTCTGGATAAAAATTCTATCTAATGGAACTTTTAATCCTTAGCTGGGCTGCCTTTTGTTAATGTTGCTTTTAAGAAGCGTTTAATATGTTGCCCAGGCACGTCGAATAATAAACTCATCTGCATTTACGCATAATTACACAGGCAAACAGAAATCCTATTTGCTGTGCGTGTGTGTGCACAACATTGTGTGTTTTTGTGTCTGGCAATTAACCCATAGAATGAGAACTCTTTTACCCTTGACAAAAAAGTGTCTGGATATGGATGGAGTGTTGGGTGGGATGAGATGGGATGGGTTGGTGGTTCTAGGGGATATGCTGATTGTCTGTCAAGTCACTTCCTGTGTAATAGAAACTAGACATGCAGCCGATACATTCATTCCAGCTTCCGTTTACTTCATCTTCGCATAGAAATCTCACCAGAGAAACAGAGAAACCGCAAGAGTTGAAATGTAAAAGATATGGAGAAACAGAGAAAGAGAAGAATATAACGTAAATAGGGCGGAAAATTATGCGTAGTTGGGAACGCATTCATCGTGCAGCATCAGGCGGCAACAACTAACCAACTTGACATTTGATTTGATGCGGGTAAGGAACTGGAAATTCAACCTATTCACGCAAAACAAAAAAACCAAAAAAAAAATTAAAAGAATAAAAATGGATTGTTTTCCCAGTTTATATTTTTGTAAAGTTGTTTCATGCACGATTTGGTAATTTGGTCCATGGCTACTGGTTAAAAGAATTGCTCGTCCTCCTTTTTGGAAATTTTTTTTTGGTTTTAGATCTCATCACGATTTGCTTTGCCTGACCTATGACGAGGAGTCTGAGTTTTGGCCTTTGCTCTAGATTCCAAGCTAAAAAGGAGAAAAGTGTCGACTAGATAATACTCTTGCCTTTCCTATTTAAAACTAAATAAATTTTATAGGGTTAGAAGATAAATTTACATATTTTTTTATGTAATTTTAACAGTAATATAAAGGGAATAAAAATATAATAAAAATAATATAAAAAAATAAAAAGCTACAAAAATCAATCATCATGCGTTATCTCAGACAACATAAATAAAGATAAGACATAGACATATCTTTGTGATTGATATTGATAACGTTGTCTTCTGACATCTTTATACATATATTCTAGGAACAAATTTCTTAAAAAATATAAGTTGGACAATTGTAAATTAAAAAAAAGAAATATATCATTAACTAACTTAAGCTTCATGTTTAACCAGTTAAAGTCTTTAAGATTTAAAAAGAAAAAAATTAAACCAGTTTTCTGGGTCAATGTTTTAACACCAACAATATATCTATATATATATATAAAACCAGATTGTTGCAATTGCCAAAAACCGGGGGAATACATAAATAAGAAAAAACACAACTTATTTCCGTACTGTTAAAGGAAATTGCAGAGCAGCCGCCGATACCGCAGCGGAGGCAACTACAACAAGGCCTGTCATCTTGTTGCTTTTGTGGCAACACAACTTTTTTTTTCTCTTTTTCTTTTTTTTTATCTTGAGAGGTCATTTACACTGCATATAGAAGCGAGAAAGATGTAAGTCTCCTTCTACTTCGCCTGCAGCCTGCCTTTTTCTTTCTTCATTCTCTATCTCACTCTCCTCTTTATTTTTTTTGTACATCACTCGTTGCGCGTTTTTCTTCAACTTGTTCTTTGATGGGCTTTGAATGCTTTTCTTCTACGCTTTTCCGCACACACACACACAGAGAGACTCAGAAAAGATACGCGGAGTCGTCTAGGCTAGGCAATCTGCTTTTGTTGTTGGTGTTGTTCACGCTCGAGTATCTTTTGTGAATGCTTTCTGAATATATGTATGGATGTATCTATATATGTATGCACAATATATATGGCCAGATGTATGTATGTGCATCTTCATGCCATATCTATTGAAAGAACCTCGTTGACAGCTAGCTGTCAATGTCATAATCAGCCAAAATATGCCTCAAGTACAATATCTCAAGCGACCATTTCAAGTTGTGCTTTAAGTCAAGGGACAGTTGTACAAATTACAATAGAACTGAAGTTAAAGGTTATAACCATAGAGATGAAATCGTGACTTGTTGTTATATGGCATTATTATTAAATATATGAAAAATATTGAAATAAAATATATGTGTATTTCTATAGTATTTGTATTCTTCTATATTTAGGAAATTATAATTAAAAAAGTTTATCATTCAGGTAACATAAGTAATCCAAATTCATTTGTAGATTAAAAAATCTCCTTTAACAGTGTTAAAAAATCAAATAATATACTTAATAAATTGGTATTCACTTAAATTAAATTAAAGTTGAGGCATTAGCAAGTTATGTTTACAAAAAAAAAAAAAAATTAATAATAGAAAATATTGAAGACATAAGATGAAAATATATTAATAAATTTGTCTAGGCCTAATATTAATTATTTGTTCCAGCTTATCAAAGCCCTAGAAAAAATATCTAAACAATTTCTTTTGTCATAATAAAACTAATAATTTTAGTTTAACAATATTTATGATGCTGTAATTTCCATTCTTTAGTTTCATTATTACTTTTTCTATAGTATTTATCTTGTTTCCTTTTTCAAACTTATTTCGTCATAAGTAAACTTACTTTTTAATTGCATAAATTTTACAATACTGATTGTAATACAATACTTTGTAAATCAACTTTAAAACAATATCCTTATGGATGTAAATACATAAAAAGTTTATTGTTTATTTCAAGTGTTGAAATGGCATCACGTTCACATCTTTGCTTTTTTGTTTTTTATTTATCTTTAATAACTATTTGGTTGTAAATTTGACGCCTCTACCAAGCACTAATTGCTTTCAAGGCTTGGCTTTCATCACTACACATAAAAAAAAACAGAAGAAATTCTTTTATCTTTTGTGGGTAACATAGAGATGGAGGGAGAGAAAAAATAAAGACTACATTAAACTTGAGTAGGCCACAACAACTCGAAGGTGCACTTTCGAAAGCAACATTACTTAGAACTTTGTCTTTACATCATGGTTAGAGGGAGAGTCACGTACCCACATATATACGATCATAAATATATATGAGAAGGAAGCCCTAACTGGAAATGGGTCAACTATTGCACTTTCCTTCCTAATGAAACTCGTTTGTATGTATGGGCCACCAGTGATTTTTTTTTTTCTTTTTTGGTTTATGACTCCATTTTATGTGCATACGATAATCAATCATAATGCCAAATGGGTAAAAAAATGCCACTTCCTGTACATAAAACAAAACTATACAAACATATCAATTATTAATTAACAATTGCATTAAAGCAATTAATAAATCACTTACGAAAAACAAAAAAACTGCTATCAGTCGGTTCAACTTATTTGGGTCACTTTTCCGTTCAATGCTCTTTCTCACTCCATCACCCTTCTACAACCTCGCCCTCTACCTCTCCCTCTTAATCTGTGAATGAAAATGCTGAGTTATAAATAAAATATAAAACTAAAACTCATGTTGCGCCTACGCGTTTCATTTCTTTTCTTATTGTTGTTGTTGTTGTTGGTTTTGAAACCATAAAAAGCTGAAGAAAAAAAAACATATTAATAAGCATAATTAAGTATAATTTTTGTTGTTGTTGTTTTAAATATGCTTAGGGCGGACAAATTTCATAAAAATTTATGTTGGCAAATCGGAAATGCTGAAACTAAACAAATAAATCATAAAGTTATACAGAAATATACATATGAATATATATATTCTTCAACTAATTTATTTCTCTTTCTTCCTTTCTTTCTTTCAGTTTACCCTATATAAATAAAAATATAAAAGATGTCGATTAAACGCAAGAAATTTGAAAATCAAGTCTATTAATGAAAACAACGTCAAGTCTTTAACGAAAAGTACGAGAAAATTATAGAACGAATAACGACTAAATAAAGATTCATTCATATTAAGAAGAAAATTATAATATATCAGCAAAATGGATCTAAGTCTGGAACGAGATAGTTCTGCCTTGGGCAGTCTTTTTCAACAGATTATCAATGATATGAAGGTAAGTTTAAAAAAGAAAATTAGAAAGTTAACAATAAGAAGAAAAACTAGAATATAAATTAGATATGACTATATGTATATATATATATTATATATATGCTTGTACATACATACATATATTTACATATGTTTATTTGGGCCACCTGCGCGTGTCGGTTGTAAATTCTGTAAATGCCTCAAAATGTTTCACGACGACTCATTGTCTGGGTCTGAGTGTGTCAAGAACTCGTGGTTTAAATTCTCTCATTTTAAATTTAATGTAAACAGAAACCGACCGACGACGACGACCAAGAAACAATTAGAATTAAAAACCAAGGTCAGACACATAAATTAATGCAAAGAAATGAGATTTCACCAAATACCCTGTAAACATAGCAAAAAATAAATCGGTTAAGTTGTCTAAAGAAATGTTTACAAAACATTTGTGTGAGTAGGTAATAGGATATAGGACCAAGGATAAGATAAATATTCTATATTTATATGGTTTGCGGGAAAAATATTTAAAAATATATTTGGAAATTAAAAATGGTTTTGTATATGTAGAGACATAAATGAAATTCTACTAGAAAGGATACAAAATCTAATTGGGGTTTAAAAGTAAAGATTAATAAATGTAAATTTAGCACATTTTGGAACAATTATGTTTTATTTCAATAGTTTATGGAATCAATTGGAATAAAATACTGATGCAAGAGTTTACAATAAAAATAGTTTTCCATTAAATCGCTGCCAAATTGCAAAAAATGATTTCTTGAATTTTTTAAAGTTTGGAAAATTTAATGAGTGCCCTTCCCTTGTTTTCAATCATTTGATATATACTTTGAAGTATGTAGAAATCGATTCAATGACTTTTTAGGATTACTTTTTTTTATTGCCTTTGGTTATTTTTTGTCAGTTTCAAGTATTTCAGTTACTATAGAAACCTTACTACGTCTGTTAATTGCTTTTCAGAAGCAACAAATTGGAATGCTAAAAATTTTTTCATTTTTTTTTTGCTATACGCTATACGCAATTTTTATCTAAAGCTTCTCTAAACAACATTTTCAATTCAATAAAAAGCTTTTTTCTTTCGCTCTTCGACTCTTTTATCATTAATTGATTTTGTTTCGTATCAATAATTTATGGAGCATATGACGCCATACGCTACAAGTTTATTATACACAAAAAAGTAAAAGGAACAAAAAAAACAACTGAAATTGCTCTGTGTATAGTAGGAAAAAAAAGGCAATTTCAATTAACGCTCCCAAATTAGCAATTATTCGATGTTTATTGATGTTGTTGTTTGGTATTAAAGGAAACTTTTCTATTCCCTTGGGATAAATACATGATGGGATGGTTTGTGATGCTAATCCTAAGATGAGAATCTACTTAATATAGCTGCCAATGTGAATTAGTAGTTGGAATGGTTTCAATTTATAGCAGGTAATAAATTACACATGAGTCCCAATAGCTAAGTCACTCATCTAATTCTATTTTCGTCACTAAACTGACAGAGTCGTCATGAGTTTAAAAAATTTAAACAGGGAATAACTTTAAATAAATAAATTATGTAAAGAGAATGAGCTAAAAATTAGTTAAGAGACAAAAATTAAATGCACAAAAAAACTCGTCATATTTTAACCTAAAATATTTAAACCTTTTTGAAAAGTTGAATAAGACAAAAAAAATTCTTCATACTTTTAAACTGTTTTAAACTTAACTTGAAGAACTTAATATGTACTTGAGTTTGTGGATATTACTCAATATCTGACCAAATATACAATGAATATATAATAGGAAAAAAATAAATATTAATTATTTTATGTATACAAATATATAAAATATTACATAACACTACAAAAAATATGTTTTCAAATTTCTTAAATAGTTATTGAATATCTAAAAACAAGAAACGACTATTAATATTGTTTCTTATTAAAAAAAAAGAAGTAAAACAAATGGTTTTTATTTCATTATATAAAATCAACAAATTCGATTGTTTTTAATCACCAATAATTTAATTGGTTGATTTTATATAATCTATATCATTAAGTGTTAAATTTAAAAAAGAATTATAATCAGAAAAAAGAAACATGCGTAATCAGCTTATGATTTGATCTTCATTTATTCGCCTGGGGAAGTTGGAACCCCCTTGGATGGTGTGGCCCCCTTTTCCATGTTGCCGCACCACTGTTCTGAAGGGCACAGCATCGGGGAATATATTTTCCGGTATTTTTTTTTTTTTTTTTTTGCTTGTCAGTTTCTAATTTACTATGCTAAGGAAGGTCTCGCGAGTATTTCATGTTTTGAAATTAAATTTTCAGCACGTTGTAAGTACACTCTTACTTGCTGACTGTGATTTTGATTCAGGTTTCCCTGTCAGTTGATTTTACTATATACATACATACATATATCTGCTTCCGACAGTTTGGACCATGTCGACAGGTGTTGTTCAATTTTGTTCCCCTTTTTTTTGTTGTATTTTACAAATAAACTAACAACTTTTTGAATGAGAGACAAAGACGAAGATGTTGATGATGATGATGATGAAAAGTGCCGCCGCATGCTGCTGCTGCCGCCTGCCACCGCCTGCTGCTATTTTTAGTAGACAAAAAGAAAAAAAAAAACCGTCTATCACTATGCACCTTGGCATCACTAGGGACCAGACAAACAGCTGGCCCGAGACCGTACCGCCAGTTGCGGGCGACTGACTGCATTTTGTATTTATGAAATTTGGAAATGTGTGTGCACGCAATTGTGCTGAAGTTAGTTTGGCCTGAGTGTGAATTAGAGCAGAAATCTCTGGGGCTTAAGTCGGAGCATGTGCAACATCATCAGCATCAACATAATCATCATTCGAACTAGAAGGCAAGATTTGCGGTTAGCTTTGCTCTCATTTTTCAGACAATGTGCAAATGGCAAATGCATAAAATGTCACTAAAAGACAAAAA
Organism: Drosophila emarginata; assembly: GCA_037075365.1. NCBI lineage: Eukaryota > Metazoa > Arthropoda > Insecta > Diptera > Drosophilidae > Drosophila > Drosophila emarginata. The sequence continues at coordinate 4,020,323 of JBAMCD010000260.1, read as the reverse complement.
CAGAAATAAAGCAGAAAAAGAGAAAGAAAAACTCATCTTAAAGGTTAAAGCATGAAAAACATTTCCATTTGTCAGAATTTTTAATTGCTTTAATGTCTGGTTTGTGTCTTTACATTTTCTTCACTTGGTTTTGCCAACAGACCAGAACAAATTTATGTATGCTTGGATTATATTGAATTAGATTCTATATAGCGTATAGTTCCAGTCGTTGTTGTTGCAGATGTTGTTGTCTTCTATCTTTCTAGTCAGTAACTAACGGCAATTGCAATTAAATGCGGCTAATTTCAATTGGTTTTCAAGCAAGTCCAAAGTTTATAAATAAAACAAAACAACTAAAGAAAAAAAAAATTACGAAAAATAAAAACAACTGAAATGTTAGTATAAATTAAGCAAGTGGCAAACTTAACAAAAAAAAAAAAACGAAATGTTTAAAAAGGTTGTTAACTTCTTCGTCTCGCTCCGTTGACCTGGCGCTTGTGTCTACCTTTTTTTTTCTTTTTTTGTGGCTGGCTGGGTGAAGGTAAAGTGTAAAAAAATACAATATATTGTTTGGTTAGATTGTTAACTCAATTGTTGTTCCTCTACAACACATATATATACATACATATATACTTATTTGTAACATAAAACTGAGCGCTAAGTGCGTAAATTTCAAAATTGTCATTGCATTTACAATTTTCCGCAAAATTTAAAACAAAAAAAAAGTGAAAATGCTTGTTAAACGCTTTCTTTCATTTTTTCTTTCTTTTTTTTCTATCTTTTCCGTCAACTGGAAAACGTAGGTAAAAAGAAGAAGGGGGGAAGAGGCCTGCCAACTTTTGTGGCTTCCTCTTCATAATTTTTTTTTTTTTTAGGTCTTTTACAATTGTTATGATTGCTGTGGTTTTATTTGCATTTATCGAGCTGTTCAACAACCTTTTATGATGTCTTAACATCACATTTGTTATTTTTACTTATTTAAAAACATTATTTGTATGCTCTGCTCCAGTTTAGCAGTTTCACAATAAATTTAAGAGAGAAAGTTTATGTTTATTGGTGCAAGTTTTAAAAAAAGTACAAATATAAATTGTAAATGTGTCATTATACAGGAAAAGCTTTAAAAACTTTTGCAACCATTAAAATATTTAAGATTTTTTTACACTATAAACGCTGAGAGGGCACTTATAAATGTGAGATCAAGGCCTAATTTAATTTAAAAAAAGAAATACATTTAACCAACAATTTAGTTTAGGTTATTAGACGCTTTTGAAATAGTTTCTTACATTTGCATTTAACAATCACAAAATATAGAAATAGATATATTAAACCATAGATGGTCATGAAACTTGCACCTAAAAATAAACCAATTGCACCACCAAATGACATTATCAATTGATCGGCACTAAAGACCACACGTCGTTTCATACCCATTTTGGGTAATTCCAATTTAAGTATAATAGTTCTCTCAAATTGTTCACCCACATATTTTTGACCGCCCTGCAAAAGAAGAGGATTATCCATTTGAAAGTAAATTACTTTTATTTTTTTATTAATTTTTTTTAAACTTACCCCGCTCTGTTCAAACTCTTCGACTATATTGTAAGTAGTTTGCCGGCAAAGAGGAAAACAATGGCAAGGTTTTTCCAACCATTTATTTTGATCTAAACATAACATGCCAGTGATATTGCATATGTTTGCATCTAAAGGTAGGGTATAGAAATAAGGTCTACAGTGACACAATTCCAAAGCCCAACGTATGCGACATTCCAAACGACAGAGACTGGGATGATAGGGCTATCGAAATGATGAAGAAAAACCGACTTGGAGTAAATTATTTTAATTTATTTAATAATACTTACACTAAAATATTTGAGATCATTTTCATCGTGATAGCGACACTTGCGATAGGCAACCGGTAAATTACGCACTTCACTTTCATCCGATATCGATGTAAGTAACAATTTTAATATATATGAACTACCATCACCAGCATCAAAGGTCACTGTGTGACGGTCATTGGGCAAGGCCACCTCATTTACATCATGTATAAACTGTAGTACATAGATAGAAAGAGAGATAGATATAGTAAAGCAAACAATATAAAAGATACTCTTACCAAATATAATTCAGTTTGAATACTATTGAATGGTATATGCTTCAATTGACATTCATTGAAGAAGCCGCAATAGCGCATAGGTGTTACATTCAGAGATTGACTAGAAAAATATATATATAAAAAAATGCACAGCAAGGTTAAAATAAAATTATAAAAAAACTTTACAAGTTATGATAAATTATTTTAATAAATAATTTAAAAATGTAAGGTGTTTTTTGTAGTAAAATATGACAAAAAATCTACAAATATTTTTTGATTCAACAAGATGATTAAAAACTAAATAACTTGATCGAAAGTTAAATTATAAAATATTTAATATTTATTTCAGTGATTTCACTGAACAAATAATTGTTCCGGTAAAGTAATATATTAATGCCCGTTAGAAGTTCTTATATCATAAGATATATCTTATATTTTAGAAATAGTTTCGGTTTACTGAAAGCGCTGACATATGAAATAATCCTTTCGAATATTTGCTTTGGTTTAGTCTATTACTTTTTAATAAATTGAAAATTAAAGAAAGCTTCTTTTCTAAAAGTTTTCAAAATGTCACATCGGAACATCCTTAAAGCAGAGAACTTCTATATAATAAAGTTTTCTATAAAATGAATTAGTATTGAAAACACAGCTTTCTCAATTTATTTTCAATGTAAAATTTTCTTATTTTCATGAGAAAAATTAAAATGTACTAGCCAATGAATCATTTCTCTATATATGTATATATAGCTAGAGAGCAAGTTTTATCTTTTATATATTTATCATATTTTATCGTCTGGTTGTTATTATTTTATTGCATACCTTATCTAGATTAAATTCCAGGATAACTAAATGATTCATTACTTACATTTTGCCAAATGGATTACTGTAACGTGTCAATTGTCCGGTTGTCTGACATAGACCCATTTCAGTTATAATTGGTGCTATCATTGGTGGTCCATTATCGGTTAAGGGTAGAATTTTCTTTTGTAATTTTAACAATATATTCACATAAGACAAATCATTCAATGTAGAATCATTCTCGTAGGGTTTTAAAGTCTGAAGATTTGTATATTCCAGACGATTGAGAACATAAAGAAAATTGCGATAATATTCAACTTTTGGAGACGTGGAGTCTCCAATGGCATCCAATGACCAAGTGCTATGTGGAAATATTATTACCAATAAAATTATGCACTTTTTTTTTGTTTTCTTTTCAATCCACACTTACTCTTTAATAACCTCATTAACTTCTTCTTCAGTTTCGTAGTGTGTACATAGTGTAACACCGATAAATGTGAAATTTTTTAAAGCAAAGAGATATTCATATTCATAGACAATGGGATTATCACGATAACGTTCCCACTGAGAGAAGCAACTGCTTATGGCATAATAAGTAGCTGCCATAATTATGGCCAGCCAGAATAACCGTTCAATCCAATGGAAATCCTTGCGAGCCAAATATGGCATACCATGAATTGCCGATGCCTTGCCAAATTCTGCAAACCAATCGATCGAATTGTCATCTTGTTGCCGCTGATTTGGCTTACTATTATCACCCTGATGTTCCATGACAAACTGAATAAATATTGCATGACAGTCAGTTATATATACATATATATACATTATATAGATATGTATGAAATTTGATTTCGTTTCTGTAATGCCTTGATGCGCCAAATAAAACAATCATTGCTGCAATAGATAATTAAATTTAATGGTTTTTTCTAGTATACCGACACCAAAACATGAATAATTAATTTGCTGGATTATATATATATATATGTATATACATATTTGATGTTTATATCTTAGACTTGTCGTACAATACCAAAAACTTCTGCACAAATTGAAATCGGACGTTTTTTATTATTTTCATCAAATGCTTCGAAAGTTATCACCAACTTTCTGGGTCCCACAATAGAGGGTGCATATGGTACGTTAAGACTTAAAATCAAATCAAAATCTGTATGTTCAACCACAACCTGAAAAACGTAAAAAAACATATAATAAAAAATATACTTTTTTTTAAAAAAGGGATCTTTGAAACATACATCGGGATTATTAAAACATTTATCTTTTACTTCGGCCACATTTGAAATATGTTGAGAATAGAATTTATACCAATATGAACTTTTATCAAAGAGCTCGGTGCAAAAGTTTTTTGAGAACGTTGAATACATGGTCGGTTGCCAGCCATTTTTTTGATCATGTTGATATATCTGAGCCATTAGCTGAAAAAATATTAATATTAACTTAAAAGATATATAAAATTATAATATGTAATCATTTACCGTTACTGTATCACTGGGATCAACACCTGGCCAATTTGTTGTAAAATAGCCAGAGAAATGTACAATTGGTTTATTTTTTTCTCCTTGTATAAACATTGTTGAGAAATTAAATGCTTCATCAAGTCCAAGGACATTTTCAGATTCACCCTCACAGTGTTGCAAAAAATTAATGTTATTGGGTATAAACTCATAAACAATTCCCCTTGCCCAACAAATTAATGTCACTTGGAATAAAAAAAATTCAAGTTTAGGCCACATTCCTTTTTTTTATTATCTTTCACTGATGAATTATGATGTCGGGTACTGTGCTTTTATCTGAAAACCTTTCCTTTTTATACAAAAATAGCAATTTTCTAATCTAATTGAAAATATCAAGATTGTTGTCATTACGAAATTAACATTAACGATTCCATAATAGATAATAAAAAGTTTTTCATTGTCGATGCAGCTGATTATTATTGCATTTAAATGCTTTTCATTATTATAATTAATTTTTAACACTGAATTTTTAAACAAATATTTATAGACAAAAAAGAAAACCAGTTAATAATTAGGCCATTTATAGTATGGTAAAACATAGCGCAAGGTTGACAAGATTTTTATGGTCATTATGGAAAATACGAACATATTGAAAAAGATTGTCTTTTCGTTTATGGTTCACCTGCCTTTTTTCTATATATGTATATACATACATACATATGTATGTACTTTTCTGCAATATTTTATCTTTGTTTTAGTATTATTCCTTTAATTGTTGTCTGAAGTCATTTTATGTGTTTGTAGTGGTTGGGGGTGGTGGCTAAGATGTATAGACCAAATACACGAAAGCTAATGAGTTTTTATTTATAGTTGGCAGCAAAATGTTGACGTCACTTTTTTTTTTTTCTGCTTGCCATATTCCCCTATGAGACAATATCTCGTTTTTCTCTCATTGTTTAAACAAAAAAAATCGCTTTTCAAGGTTATATATATCTGTCTCTGTATGTCTGTTTGTATCTCCTCTCAACTGGAAATATGCGACAATCGACCTAAGTGCATTGATGTCATATAAACAAAGTGCAGGATGTGAGTGAACAGCATGAGAATCCTGTACAAACAAAAGTGGAACAAGGTTCTTTAATAAAAACAGAAAAGCAAAAAGGGATCTCAATTGTTGCAGAGAAATGGCACAGGAAATTTTCATGCTGTTCCGATATATGAAAAAAGTTGCCATCGAAACGCAATAAAATCGATTATATATAGTATTAAAATGCATGATATCATTGACAAGGCATTAGTTAAGATAGAAATTGATGAAGAATTTAAATGATTAATGGAGAAAATTACAAAAACATATGTGGCAATATTTTATGAATTTCAAAAGTGGAAAATTCCTATTTTTTATGTTGTAATATTTTATTCTCTCTACTTCTGCTTTATTGTATATAATTTTTAAAAAAATTCTTAAATTTCTTTATTGACCATATCCCTCTTATATAAGTTGGAATATTTGATTAAATTTAATTCTATATTAATTATAGTCTACTTTTAATTCCCTCTACTTTTCTTTTACTTTTTACTAATTACAAAGAATTTGAAAATTCATTTGCAACAAGAAAATATACCCAGCAGAAGTTGAGGTATCTTTTTGTTAATTTCAACACCATTTGAATAATAACAAAAACGTCGGTATAGGAATTTTCCACCTTTTTTGGATCAAACAACAAAAAAAACACCCATTTTTCACACCCTACAAACACACACACACCCAGAGAGAGAGAGAGAGAGAGAGAGAGACATAGATAGGGAGAGACTGTGAAATTTGAGGCATGCGAAATGGCATTTGCTTCTAGTGGCGGCGCCACAAACAATGCCAATAAAGTGTAGGAGAAGATTTTCTTCATCCTCATATTAATTACTTTGCATTATTGTTTAAACAATACTGCGATATGTTGAATATATACATAAAACGAGACTGTCGTTTAGCTTGTCCCTTTCCCAATGGACATGGAATGGAAATGTATCAAGTTCTGCTCCATCATCATAATCAGCCATGTCGATGGCAATTAGAGTGTAATTAAATTTAATTAATATGTATAATTGTACTTGTCAAAGCAAAAGCTGAGAGATCCACAAGCCCAGATAATAACACGATGAGACAGCTTCTCTTTTTTTTTTGTTTTTACCTTTTTGTTCAAAGGGTGTGCCCGCCTTCCTCTCACCCCCTTTCACAATCTCAGACATTATGCAAAAAAAAAAAGAGGATGGGCGAGATTTCAGCTGCATCTCTAATTGAATTGAATCAGCAGCGCCATGGCCAATGTCAGTTGAAAGTTATTAAGTAAAAAAAAGAACGAGACAAAGTTTTAGTTTGCATGATGATTGGATGATTGGATTGCGATCATATCACAGCTTGGGATTATGTTAATCCCTCAATTAATTTGAATTATAATTATCAGCACTACGCGAATATATGACCTATATAAATACAGGTTGACATTAATCTAAAATTCTTTAATTCAGTTTGTTAAGTGAAAAATGTTGAAAATATTGTGGTTTGCATTACTCTTCCATTATCTATCATATGTCCTGGCCGGGGATTATGAGCTAATGCTGGAGGATCCGGATATATTTTCACCCTGTACTGAAGCACCACCTGGTGCATTGGGTTTAGGACAAATGTTTGATATATCTCAAATTGATTTTAATCAAAATTCGGAAATAATACACGTATCGGGCAATGCTACATTAACTTGGGATATTAAACCCACGGATCGTGTTACGGTATAATATAATTATTGAATGAATTATTCACTATTTTGTAATTATTTTGGTGTTATTCGTTTTGAAAATTTATTAGGGAAGCTTTGCCATATTCCACAACGAGAGAGGTAATTGGGAGCCAACTGTTTTTAGTATGTCTACACAGGATTTTTGTGGTGCCATGTACAATCCGGATACTTATTGGTATAAATGTTGGACAAAGCATATTACAAATCGTAAAGATGTCGAATCAAAATGTGTAAATACGCCAGGTGTAAGTTTTTCCCATTGGGTTAATGGGTACATTAGTTTATATTGATTCCATATCATTTTGCTAATTTGTAGACCGTGCTAATACATGAGCCATTCGATGTACAATTGATTATAACAAATGTACGTGGCACAATACAGGGACGATATAAAGTGGTTGTCCAATTGGAGGCATTTGATGAGAAGAATTTGAGACGTGACACAAGCATTTGCTTTGAGATTCGCGGTGAAGTGGAAAAGTTAAAAAGGAAGAAACGAGGCGCATAAATTAAATTGAATTGAAAATCAAATATGGCTATAAAATTGCCTTAAAATAACCTACAACAAATGTAAAAGAATTGTTTATTTATAGCAATATTTTCATTCGCTTAATAATAAAAAAGAAAATTGGAGTCAGACAATTTCTTTAATTAGAACAAAAACTAATTCCACTCTTCATTTAATTCAAGTTCTTATTGACTTTTTAATATGATTTAAATGTTCTGCTTTTCTTTAAAGCTATTCTTTAATTTAATGAATAAAAAATGCAATTAAATATGGCCAATAAACCTTATTTTTGGAGGGCTCTAATTAAGCTAAATTTTGAATTATTTGAAAAAGTTCTACGGCTTTTTTCATCAAATTTATTAAATGTTCAATTGGTTTTAAAATCTGTTAACAAAAATTTTATTGAATTTTTGCAAATTTTACTTGTGTAACCATCATTAAATGTCCAAAAATGGTTACATTGTTTGTCCTATATATGTATGTATGTATATAAGTTTTTGTAGCCATTTTAAACTGGGCGAATTATAAATAAATAAAGGACATGCCTTTTTCAATTTGGCTAAAAAATGCCCACTTTAAAATAAGAAAAATACAATTTTTGGCAAAAAATAGGAAAAATTTTGTAAAAATGTTTTTTAAAAAAATCAAGTTTAAGAAACTTGGTCAGGGTAGTAACAAAAAATATTGCCACTATTTTTTCTAAATAAATATCTTGTGTAATTGGTCAATTTGTAACCAATAGGTAAAAAATAAAAATATGCAAGAATAGCACAAACTAAGGCCCCCTGCTTAATAACTTGGTCTTTTTGTACCTCTAATTACTAAACAAAAATAAAGAAATTTTCTGTCGGTGGTTTATTTACATACACAATTTGTTTTTCTTTTGCGGTTTTCCGGGGCACGCGCTAACTTAACATACAGAAATTTCTGTGGTTCTTTTAGAGTTGTGTACACATCTAGTTATACCCTATTTGGTTGCATGTTGCAAAAGCAAATTCATCTTATATTACAATGGTAAACTTCAAACCAGAAGCAACTCATATTCCCTTAAAGACCCAAATAGAAAATGCGGTCAGATGTGGTACTCTTGTAAACGATTTTACATTGTAAAATATTAAATTACCTTTGATAAATTTTGCAAATCATATGATTAGATTTCTTGCTCAATTTATTTATTAATGCCAACTCATGGCAATTTCTTTTGTTTATAAGACTTTCTTTTGATTTTGCTCATCTTTGAAATATTTATTTATTCCAGAGAAAGAGGGATTCAAAATCACTTTCAATACAAAATTCCTGTGATTGGATAATAATTGTCTACTTTCTAAATCACAAAAACCAAATATCAAATATAAAATAAAGAAAGAAAAAAAAATATTTAAAAGGTGCAAATTAGCTGCGCACGATTTGGCAAAATAAAAATTATAGCCGCAGGCTTCACTGAGTAGACTAGTTGTTGTTGTTGTTATTTTTTCTATATAGAAAATCAATCAGGCAAAACTCCTTTATGGCCGTTAGTCATACGTTTTGAAGTGCTGCTGCTGCTTGTTTTGCATAAAGATTTTTTTCTTTTTAACCCAAAAAGTGCAATGTAGGACGTGATGTTGCTGTGAACCCGTTTGGCTAGCCATCCACCTAGCTGGCTCCCAACTCCGCCCCTTTCTAGCTGCTGTCGAGATGCACAAAAAAAAAAAAAAACAAAAAAAATTATCAAACTGCAACAACATTGTGGCATGAATGGCTGTGAACCAGCTGTGAGCTTTGTGCGACGACGACGACGACGACGTTGAACGTTTTAAACTCGTGTAGGATGTTTGTAGGCTATTGGAAAGATCAAGAGTTTATAATGCCAGACCGTTGTCTGTCGGTGTTTGCCAGCTATCTCTATGTGTGTGTGTGTGTGTGTGTGTGTGTGTGAACTTTTCCAGTTTCTTCTCTCAGTCGTGTTGTTGTGATGGCATAAATTGTGGGTTTTTAGGTGTCTAGCTGTGTGTTGGCTGATAAATGCATAGATATGAATATATCCATGTGTATATATAATTCTTCTGTATATTGCACTCTCTTACTACCTGCCTACTGCAAAGCTGGAAAGTGTTTAAATGCTTCACACACTCTACAAAATATAACTTAATCAGTTTCCTCTGAACTATATACATATCTGTTCCCTGTTGACGTATCTTATTTATATTGACATTATTTTTATCATTCCAATATTATTATTTTTTTTTGACATTATATATTTAACGAGATATATATGAGTTATAAGTATACGCTTCTGGTAATCAAGTTTATCTGGAAATCAAATAAATATATTGACAGATAATGCCAACGTTTATTTAACCGAAATTAATAAGGTATTTATGTGTTTTGTTGGGTCTTTAAATATATATTATTGATTAATTCATATAAAGGACTCTTATTACTCTTTTTAAATTCCGTTTTTTCAAATCCCAAATCTCTATTGAAGAACACTAAATTTTAAAAACTAGAACAAGAATAAAAGAAAAGTTATTTTTTGGCTTTCTTTGTAAAATTTTACCTCAGTATGGCCCAAATTTATTATGCTTAACAAGCAAAAGTTATAATTAGTTAAGGAAGTCTTTTTAACTTTTAAAATTAACAAAAAAAAAAACAATATAAACCTACAAAAAAAATGTATTTCTTTTTGACGAGAATTTTATTTCATTTGTTTTGGTCATTTTGTCTTTTTCTATTTTGGTTATACAACGCCAACACCGTGTTATATCTGGTCAATAGTAATGACAGCTTTGCGTGTATGCGGCAATTGACCGACACGAGGCAAGTTTCATTCATAAAAAAAAAGAAAAAAAAAAAACAAAACGAAACTGCCGCCAAGTCCAAGCCAAGTCACGTCACATCAGCTAACCAACATAAGTTAAGTAAAACGATTTTTGGTTTAAGGCCCACGCCAGAGAGTAAAAGACGCTTATCAAGTTGCCACACAAAAATATTTGTTTGCAAAAATTGCCATCATGTGGGCAGCGATTTGAGACATATTCATATATAAGTATATATGTACATATATATTTAATATCGTAAATCGGCTTATGTTATTTAAACTGGTTGATATCAATTTTTTGAAACTTATATACTTATGTTATATACATATGTATATATTTATGAAACTCCCCCGCCAATTATCAGGAATCTGCAAATTGAAGGTTTAACATCCGTTTCCTTTCATTATAATTAGTATAACCTAATTAATAGGGTTGAACTTCTAATTGTCATTATCCGATTGAAAATTTTTGCTATAAAAATGGACAGTTTACATTTTCAAGTGTTTAATAGTGCATCATGAATCGATTGGCAATAATTTGTTTTATTTATTTGGTGATCTCTTGTCAAGGAAGCGATTATGATTTTCTATTGGATAAGGATGTCTTATACGATTGTCCCAATGGACAGTTGGGGCTGAAAAGTGCAGGAGATTTTAGCAATTTGAAATTGTCAACAAATGGATCTGTTCTGCATTTGGAAGGATCAGCTACAGTCACTTGGGATATAGAGGCCACACGTTATGAAGTATACCTTTCTTTTTTTTTATTAATTAGTTTTATCAATGAGTTCAATTTTACCTATATATATATAATTAATATATATATATATGTATATATTATATTAGCTTCTCGCTACTGTCCATCGCTTCAACAGAGGAGTCTGGGAGCCACCTATGATAACCATTAAGGAATCGGATTTCTGTTCAGTTATGTATACAAAAGGAAAATATTGGTATACAAATATTTTAGCATTTGTTAAAAATCAAGATGAAATGAAATTGAAGTGTTTAAATCCAGGTGTAAGTTAAATATTTGGCAATATTTTAGTGTGTGTTGGCTAAATATATATGATATATTGTTGTTGTTTGCTTTCAGACTGTATTTAATTTTGAGCCAAGTGATGTTCATGCACAATTTCGTAATATCTATGGCATGAATCTTTCGGGACGTTATAAACTTCAAATGATTCTCAGTCCCTATAATGGAAAAGAATTGCTACCAAATGTCATTTGTTTTGAGGCACGTGGAGAAAATGTTAAAGTCTAAATGAATTATAATTTAAGAAAAATTTTAAATATTATGTATATTCATGGTTGGATTGGAAAATAAAAATATGTATCCCTTATTAATCAAAGTTCATTTACGAGGACTTGATGAAAATGTTTCTATTAAAAATATTCAGTTTTAAATGTTTTGAAAAGTTATAAAAAAAAATTGAAAGAGTCTCCTTCGGTACTCAAATTCATTAAATGGTGCCCCAAGTTAATAGAAATAATTTACTAGAATATCTTTTGCATTTATATATAAATTTTAAAGACTATTTTATGTCACTAATGAGATGATAATTAGTATATGTTCAAATGATTATTTATATTTTTTTTTTTTTGGTAAAACAACATTTAAAACCACTGCTTAAACTAGCAAAACTTTGGCAGGGTTGTTTCCAAATGACATTTTGCAGAAATAAATAAAAAAAAATCGATTTCCTTTCCATTTTGTTAGCTTGTTGTTGTTGTTGTTTCCCTCACCCCGTTGTATTTGTAGTATTATTTTTTTATTCAGCTCAATGCACTCGTTGGCCCATGCCAAGACCCAGGCCCATGCCCAGACCTGAGTCGATTTACCAATTGGCCTTTTGCTTGCGAAATGTAAATTGCATTTTTGGCTTTTTACCATTTTTATTTATTCGTAAAAATGAGTATATGCCTTTTCTGTTAAAGCTTAAAATCAAAAAGTTCTTACAAAAAAAAAAAAAAAAACAACCAATTATATATTTACATAAATATGTGCAACAGAATTCCATTTATTCGGTAGTCCTTTTATCCGGTTTTTTATTTTCTTATTGCTACATTTTAGTTGGAGAAAAATATAAAATAATTTTTAATAAGGTCACAATTTTATTTATTGTTGAATTGTTAAAGTTTTTATCTTGCGAAATATAAATATGCATATAAGCCTAGTTCCAATTATTCCTGAATAATGGAATTCTTATGTTAATTGGTCATAACTATTCTCTTTCTGTTCCTCTATATTGGTAGTACCAGTTACCAATTTGTATTTTTCTTGGTTTTACTTGAATATTTACAATTTTAATAGTGGATATCTTCCAGGATTTTTACAATTTCTTCTATATAGTGGCTTTTTGTTTTAATAATATTTTTGTGCTAGTTGTCCATTATAAAGTTTACCTCGTTCCTATCGTCACACAATATATATATACGTATATCTTCAAAAAATTATCAGGTACAAATCGCGTTGTGTCTTTTTTATTGAGGTCTGTAGATAATATAAAATAGCACCCTATTTTATTTTATTATTTATTAGATAACATAGATATATTATATACAATCTTATGTAAAGTTTCAAGTGCAAAATCTATTATAAGTCCACATTTTTTCTATTTTATTTCAACAATTTTACTTAGCAATTAAATACTCAATGGGAAAAATATTTAAATTCTAATGTATCATATGAAATAAAATAGTTATCTGATAGCTTAAATGATGGAATAAATAAAGCCAAAGCTTAATAATAATAAAGAGTGATCGATCACAAAAACCAATTGGCAAAGGGGATAGAAAATTCGTTTAAGCCCTTAAATTATGTCTGTCTCTATTACAGTTCATTGCTCATCAGTTTACTGTGTGTCTGTGTGTGTGTGTATTTGAACTGTTGTCTCCCCATTTCCATTCCCATACTCCACTCCCCTTTAACATTCTCTTCTGCAAAGAGTTGTTTTGGTTTCAATGTCATTTATTGTGTAACTGAGAAGCATTTTTAAAATGGTCAAAACAACTCCACACGCCGTTTGTCAGTTCAGTTAAAGACCTCCGAAACTTGTTTTCACTTTTATTGACCATTTGCGCTTCTTTACTTGCCATAATTATTTGTTGGGGGAAAAAAAAAACGCAAGCAGTAAAGAAGAAATATTCAGTAAGTTGGTTTTGTTTATGGTTTGGTCTTTATGGCTTGACACTGAAACCTGAACAGAAGCCACAATCAACTGGGCAACTGTCGGTAACTAAAATTGTGTCTCTTTCCAGCTGTTGTTCATCACTTTCAATCAACAATTACTTCTCTCAGCAGGCAATCAACTATTTTTTGCTAAATGGTTTTTAAATTAAATTCTAGCCCCAGCATGTAGTAGTAGTAATAGAAGTCGCCTCCACCGAGGTGATTTTTATTCAAATCAATAGAACTTTTCTCACTTTTTTTTTTATCATACTGGAATTTTATTAATCATAAAATGCATTCACAATCAACGGCAGCAATTGTGTATTATTATTCATTGAATTTAATGAAATGAACAGACAACAAAAAGTATAACTTAATTAGATTAAATCTTCAGTCCGAGAGTTTGCATGAGTTTTGCCAATATTAAAGCAAAGCAAATTCATGTTCTCTCACTGCTCCATGTCAATTACCTTTTTTGTTTTTTTGTATTTCGGTCAACTTTTTTGATTTGAAATTTGTTGTGACATTAAACACTAAAATGATACGAAAGCAACAAGCAATAAACTTTGAACCCTTCAACGAAAGTACACTCAACAAAAAAACAAAAACAGACTTTCAAAAGTAAAAGTTTCTTGTTTTGACTTTTCTTTTAGTTAGTTAGTACATTGTTTGTTGGTAAATATTGAAAATTTTTAGGAGGAACAATAAAAGTTTTATATTGATAAGCAATTTGTTTAAAGAAAAATAAATCTTTTATTGACTTACTTGAAAAACATGTTTAATCAAGGAAACAAAATACTTCTTAGATTTGCAAAAAAAGATTGAAAATATTATATGTACATGAACTATATATATTATAAAACCATCTTTAATATTTTCAATTGCCTACTTTTGGGGGCATAAATAAAAATATTGCTAAATTTGTGTAGAAGTTCTGCTTCTAAGTTTTTTTTCTTATTTCGAGTTGGAGAAATTGTATATTAAATATATATATTTATATACATATATTTTATAGTATATTTATACATATTAAATATAAGCAAAGTATTAAAAAAATTAAAATTTAAACTATCTAGATGTAAATACATATAATGCACACAAATAGTATTAAAATTCTCTTTTTATCTATTACATTTTTTTATAGTGTATCTATAGAAAATGGTTTCTTTGGATTTCTTTTTAAGGATTATATCTTGTCCTTTTTTCTTAGGGTTTCGTTAAAGTTTATAGCAACACACGTACAACAACAACTATGTGAATGTGATATGTAATTTGTCTCCTTTGATCGCTTTTTTATTGCATTCCCTTATTGATTTCGGTTGTTATGTGCTTGTTGTTGTTGTTGTTTTGTTTGGGAGGGACCAACATTTGATTGGCCTCGTTTTGTAGGCTAAGATACATACGTAATTCAGCATACCAATTGAGACATTTTATTTCATTTCGATTTCAATTTCCTTTAATTTATTTCAACGTTTTTTTTTCTCTTTTTCTTTCTTACAGAATACTTCGCCACTTTGGGAAGATTTTGTGGCAAAGGCCAGCAAGTTGCACACATGTTTACGGTAAGTTAAGAAATTTCCTAAAGAAAATTGCGAAAACATTAGAACCAGGAGAAAACGACCAATAAATAAACAACGAAAGAATAACAGAAGAATAGCAAACAACAATAACAAATTCATTTGTTTCTTTTTTTTAATGCCTTTCATTTCCTCCTCCACAATGTCTATGATTATGGTTTTCTCTGTTTCCTATACCCTATAAACGTATGCTAAATACGGGTATATTTAATGTAAGAGAAAGAATTTAATATATTTGAAGTTAGATATTTTAAGCGATATAGTTATTATCTACGGACTGCATTGGAGTTTTAAAATTTAATAAGCAATTCATTTAAAATGCAATTAAACTCATTTCAGTTAGACTTCCGTTTTCTTATAGGGTATTTGAAAATTGGAAACTTCCTCTGCCCAAAAGTATTATACATATTTTTTTGTTTTGTTGTCTTTATGGCCTCGGGACATAACCGGACCACCGACGACTCTAAATACATTTTGCATTCTGTTTGTTTATTTTTATTTCTTCATTTTGTTTTATGCTCAGAGACTTTGGCCCACATATCGTTTTTGTTGTTGTATGAGGCGGCAAATGTCTGACTATATAGCATACAGATTGCATTAATCATGGCAAAAAAAAAACCTAAAAAAAAAAAAAATCATTAAGTGTTTGCTCAATGCGCTTGACACAGATGAAACCCAACCACTAACCACCACTTGAGAGAATCAGGGAAAAATACACAGAGACAGTGATAGAGGAAGAGACTGAGACTGAGACAGAGACAGTGAGAGCGACATGTCCATCCTCATTTAGACAGTTGGGTGCAGTCATGTCGCCCACGGCTAATAAATAACTATATAATTTTTGATCTTTTCTCTTTCTATATATACATATATATATATTCACAGAGCTGCCATTCAGGCAATTGCCGCTTATTTGGATGCCTTCCAAAAGATTGCTGATGCGGCTACCAATTCAAGAGGTAAGTTCAAATTTTGTTCATTGTTGTTGATACTCTATCTATCTATATATGTATGTATGTATATACATATGTATGTATGTATCTGTCTGGGTTGGTTGCCCCACGTAATTGTGTATGTATGTATCTATTATCTCCCTCTACTTTCCCTAAAACCCCCCCGCTATTTCTTCCGGTCATCGATCTGATTTTCACACATTTCACACTGTGTTCTCTCTGCTCACGCATTTTTTTTGTTTTTGCTATTTATATTTATTTATTGAGTGCTGCTGCTGCGCCAACTGATTATGCAATGACCAATGCTCCTCAGATAATGTGTTCACCTATGCGGGGGGGTGGATGAGAGTAACAAACAAACTGAGAAAGCTCGCAAGAGAGAAAGAACTTGTAAGCAAACGAGCGAGCAAGCGACAGATGTATAAATTTTGCATGGTCAATGCTTTAGTTACAGTTACTTGCTAAACGTTGAATCTAGGTTGGAATGCAAATTGTGTATATGTATGTGTGTGTGTATGTGTGTGTGTACATAGAAGTCTTTGAGACGAAGAAAAGTAGAACCTTTGCTCTCTCTTTCTCTCTACATGACATTTGCCTGACATTTATGAACCAGGGAAATGGACAAATAATTAATCTTGTACTCAAACCTCTTAGACTATTCAAAATTAGCTAAATCAGACATGGTTATGGTACAGGAAGTACTATATTTACTTTTCCGATGCAATTATTATCGATTTTGATGCATTTATTAGATTTTTTTAAGATTTCAAAAAATTTCGAAAAAGTTGAAGTAGCGATCTTTTTGAAAACAATCATTTCTTTGTTGTTTGTCCTTTTTTTGACCTTGAGCTTTCCAAAATAAAATGTTTTGTATAATTGTCAAAATATTCAATAAATTAAAAGGGCTTAAGTATTTCTTTTTCCTTATTTATAAAAGAAGAAGTGTTTTTTGAGAGAATAAACCAAATAAACAAACAATTGTTCTGCGATTTTCTTTTACGCTTTACCAAAAAAGATTCAAAAATAAAGTAAACAAAATTTTATGGTTTTTTCTCTTGTACATTATTTATTTTTTAATTTTGAATAACCAAAATTCAAAACAATCTTTTAAAATTTCTTATAATATTTAAAAACTAGAAAAGATATTTTCTTATTCTACAAATCCTTGAACTACTTTTTAACTTGGTAAATTAAATACTTTTCTAAACTAAATATAAAGTTAAAAATTTGCACGGCAATTAATAAAACCATTTGAAATTTGTTTCAATCCGACTACGTTTTAAACGTTATATAAACGTGACAAATTTTAAAGTTGATAATTAAATTTCTTTGAGTTTTGAAATAAATAAAAATGCTGACACTCTTTCTAAGGTCTCTTTTTAAATTGAAATGTCAAATAAAATATTATAAGGAGTCTTATATACATACGTTTTAGGATCAATTATTTTCAATTATATACTTTACTTGGCATTTGTATACAATTTTCTGTTTCTATAATGCCATAACATTAGCATTTATTGATCGACCAGTTTCATTCATTTCTATTTCAGTTGAGTTCTAACTGCATAAAGTGCATAACCAAGTAATTCTAGCCACCCTTCAGAGGCAGTTGTATGTGTTGGTGTGTCTGTGTGTGTGTGTACTTTGGCACTTACTAAATGGTTTCATTAGTTTTAGTGGTTAGTTGGCACAGCTCCTGCTTAATAGTAAGCTGCAAGGCAAGGAGCTAAACTGGAGCCACCCCTCACTTGAGGCGGTGTCGGTCAAGTGTCAATTGTCCTTTTTGTGTTGCCTTTTCCTTTTTTTTTTTTTGTTGGTTTTTTAAATGGGGGGTGAAACTTAATAATTTGCACATGGTTTTCTTACCAAGAGGGTTGATGATAGTAAATAATAGTACCTTTTTATTCAATTAACTGGGATTTACACAGATAGGCATCAATAAGCTTAGATATATATATGTATAAATATATATATATATATCCTATCTGTACATTCTCAGATAATTACATTTCACTTTGAGGTAAATGATGGAGAGCAGCAGTCAAAGATAATCGGTCATGTGTGTGTGTGTGTGTGTATAGATGATATGCAGAAGCAGTTTGCCCAGTTTTACTGGCATAATGGGCACACACAGACAAGACCGACAACCATGATGATGATGATGAGATGGCAGAAGACACCATAGACGGGAATTCCAGGTTACCATTTGATAGTGGCAAATCCGTAACCAAATCGTGCTACATGCAATCTCTTCTGCCTCCAAATTGAACATCATTTCGTGCCAATTGTTTTTTTTTTGGTTGCATGCTCTAAACATTTCCGCCCATCAGTTAGTCAGTCAGTCAATTCCCATTTCTTCTTCTTCAATTTATTTTTCTAGTTGTTGTTGTTGTTTTTTATTTCCCATTCCCATTGAGTAATTCAATTTTTTTGGTTTTTTCTTTTTTTTTTTTTTGCAGGTGCATCAAAGGAAATTGGCACAGCCCTGACCCGCGTCTGTTTGCGTCACAAGGCGGTCGAGACACGTTTAAAGACCTTCACTAGCGCCATTATGGACTGTTTGGTACAACCGTTACAGGATAAAATAGAAGATTGGAAACGTACAGTGGCCACCATCGATAAGGATCATGCCAAAGAGTATAAACGTTGCCGCAGTGAGCTAAAGAAACGTTCAAGCGATACATTGCGTCTACAGAAGAAGGCTCGCAAAGGTCAAACCGATGGCCTCCAATCTCTAATGGATTCCCACATGCAGGATGTAACATTACGACGAGCCGAACTCGAAGAGGTCGAGAAAAAGTCACTAAGAGCCGCCATGGTTGAGGAGCGTCTACGTTATTGCAATTTTGTTCATATGCTGCAGCCGGTTGTCCATGAAGAATGCGAAGTAATGTCCGAATTAGGTCATCTACAGGTGAGTCAAACAAAAAAAAAAAACAAAAAAATTGCTAAAACTCTATTTTTTTTTTTCATCTCACTTTGCAGGAGGCTATGCAATCCATTGCATTGGTAACCAAGGAACCAAGTGTTCTGCCTCAGGCATCGGAGGAGCTTATACATGATGCCAAGGCCAGCATTAATCTATATCCAGAATCACCTGGCGGTGGTTCCGGTTCTCAAGGTGGCGGCTGTTCCAATTCATTGGGTTCACGTAAAAGTTCCGTTTGCTCCATTAGCAGTATGAATAGCAGCGGTTCAAGCAATTCACCTGGTCATCATCATTATCAACGCTCTCTATCGCAGGTGCGAATCCCATTAATCTGCAATGCTTAATTGTTGTCTTTTCCTTTAATTTCAATTGGTTTTTTTTTCATATTGTTGTTTAATTTGTGTATTTTGTTTTTAGTTTGTAACGCCCGCAATTCGCTTGAAACCTGGTGAATCCAGTGATAGTGGCTTTTGCTCATCGCCAGCTCTAACAACACAGGTTTTCATTTGTTTCCGTTTACTTTTTTTTTAAATTTTATTAATTTTGCAAATTTTTTGTATGTGTGTTCAATCAAAAAAAGAAAAAAAGATAAGAAAACATTTTATAAGCTTCAATTTATTTAAGAATGTATATATTTTTGTTTACTCAGGCGTCGACTTCAACTAATCAGACACATGCCGTTTCCACTTGGCCACCACATTCCCAGGACGTTGTGGATACACTACCACCCACAGCAGATCGCCCACATACCATTTCCACGGCCTATGAGAAAGGACATCAACGTCCACCATTAACTGTTTATACATTTCAAAATCCAGAGACTATACATGAATCGAGCAGTGGTAATCTGGTGGCAACCAATGGTGGTAATGGTAACAATGGTTCAGGACAAAATACCCCAGCAACACAAAAGTCACCAGCTGCTACCCTAAATCGTCCTCCATTGCCAGTTGTAAGTATTGAAAATGAAGAGTCAATGGGAATATACATTTATATATATGTGATATAAATAGAAGTGAAATAATCAAGAATAAATCTGAATTATATTCAATTCATATGCCCTAAAGTATGCAATAGTTATTAAAATACTTTGGTTACTCACTTCTATTGTATATCAGGTATAAATATGGTAGTCATTAATTTGTTATAAAGTTGCTGTTTCTTGTCATTTGTTAACAATAATAAAAACACAACGCTTTAGAAGCCCGCCCATGTGGTAAGTAAATGATGAGCCCAAAGAATCCTTTACAACAATTAATTGCGCGCTCATTTGCATGCGCTCGTTCCTGTTATCTGCTTATACTAGCAGCTAGTTTATTTCATCACCATTAAAATACGAGTATTTTAATCTTTGTTAATTGTTAGATAATCTGTGTCTAATCTATGTTTAATTTCTTACAGCGCTGCTCCTCACTGGAACGCCCCTTGTCGGCTCAGAGTAATCATCGTCAAGGTGCTGGAAATTTGTTGCAACGTCAATGCCCCTCACCCATACCAGCTCATATCACTAAAGGTAAGTTTTGGCTTAAAAAGAAGACTCCTTCCTTTCCATCCTCACCTCACCTTGTCTTAGTATTTGTATTTTATGTGCACGCTTGGCTAATTTTGGAGTCTTACTAATAAATATGTTGTGACACTCTTTTCCCTTCCACCATTTTTTGTTATCCATCAACGCATGCTTTGCCCCCACCACAAAATGCTTACTTCAATCAACACAGAGCTGTCCGCAGCCCATCATGCACAGCAGCAACAGCAACAGCAGCAGCAACAGCAACAACAGCAGCCGGTACCGCCCACTTATGTTAACATGTCTGAATTGGCCAATATGGCGGCTTTAAAACTAACCAACCAACAGCAGCAACAGCAGCAACAACAACAGCAGCAACAGCAGCAGCAACAACAGCAACTATCAAAAGCATCGCAACCGCCTTTGCAGCAACAGAGTTCCATAGACTCAATATGTTCGCAGCATTCCAATGATTCATCAACGGGCTCACATCAGCAACATCAACAACAACAGCAGTTGCATCACCAGCACCAACACCACCAACACAATCCATCACTACAATTAGCCAGCACACGCTCCCATTCCATATCCTCGTCGGTGTCCTCGAATTCACATCCATCAATTGATTCTGCTGTGGCTGCTTCGCTTGTGGGTCATCATAATGCCACCAATAGCAATACAACCACCACCACAACACCGTCCAGTGGCAGTTCCACTCCACAGAATCACTATTCGCCACTGTTAACTCAATCACCCACATCCACTGCTGCAGGTACACCATCAGCTGGCAGCAGCACTGGTCTAGGTTTTGTCTATCAGGTGAATTCTCCCACACCACCCTCAAGTGAGATACTAAAGATCACAGAGCAATTGGCGGGTACAACAACAGAAGGTGACAACTCAACCATAGCCTCAGAGACAGATGAACGTTCGCGTGCCTCCGTTCTCCAAAAGGCTTCAATGTTTGAGAAAGCAGCAGCAGCAGCAATTTCCCCACCGTTGCCAGTGGCTGTCGGTTCGATTGCAACCGCCGGAGGAGCCAAACGTACAGAGGAATTGCGAGCAGCCGAACAACAGGAAATGGGTAAGTTATAACATTGATTACGTATCGTATAATTCTGGGATATATTCTTGATATATGTGGAATGTTATTAACCAAAACGGGAGTCCTAAAATTAATTTTAACCGAAGAAGAAAAGAAGAAGAAAAAGTTTTCATAATTATATTAAAAGAAAAAAAAATGATTCATTTATTTAATTATACGATTTAGTTTAAGATAAAAATCTATATATATATTCCACATATATCTTGATTTAATTAATCCTGGAATCACTTAATCCCTTCCTAGCACCTCAGAGCACAACATATATATACATATATCCATATATATCGTATATCCAATTTCAGCTGAAAATTTGTTAAATAATCTTTTAAAATATTATTGCCTCCTCCCTTGACCTAAGTCCCCCCTTTGTTTACCCCACCCCCTTTTCGTGAATACTATTTAACCCATATTTATCTTTGTTTTATTTATTTTTTTTTCTCCCCCCGTTTTACTCAACACACAAAATCAATTATTTTGATTTCATTTTCACATTTCTATATATTTTTTTTGTAAAAAAAAAAACAAAAAAATCCAAATCTATATCATCTGTAAACTATATTCACACAATGCACAACAACAACAACAAACAAACAAAAAATATCACACCAACCAACCAACCAACCAACCAACAAAAAAAACAATTCAAATAATTATTTAATAGACAAATCTTTCGAAGATTCAATACAAGCATTAAATAATTTAATTGGCGAATTAGATTCGTTTCAACGTGAGATCGATGAGGGCAAGGGCAAACAGCAGCAACAGCAACAGCAACATCAGAACAACACCAGCAGCAGCAGCAGCAGCAGCACTAATAGCAACAGCAACAACAACAACAATAATGGCAATGGCAGTCTTTGCAGCGGTGATAACAACAACATTCTGGCAACCAGCAATATTGATCTATGCGCCATCAGCAATCAAACAAATTCCAGCGGTTGTGGCACTGATATATCCGATACAAATTCAGATGATCAACTCCAACAACAACAACAACAGCAACAACATCAACAACACGATGCAAGCGATTCAGAGCTGAGTCGTTGCTATGTGAGCGAGACAAGTTCGCTGACCGCTGGCTATGAGAATCCCACATTTGTACATTTATCAAGAGACGATCATCCGTATAATGGTAGTGTATCGGGTTATGTGGGAGCCTCGGATACCATTTCATTGTGTGCCTCCACGGATAGTGTGTGCCTGGGGCAACCACGACATGCCTATGTGGATACTTGCAGTGATAGTGGCAGTGCAGTGGTTGTTATCTATGATCATCAGATACCCAATACACCGGATGTAGAATTTGTTAAACAAAATTCTGAAATTGTTGTATTACGTACAAAAGATCCGCAACAATTGCAAATGCATGAGATGCGTGAATTGCAACAATTGCCAACAAATTTGGCTGATTCACCGGAATCATCGGATTCCAGTGGTAGTGGTAAGGCATTAATAGTCAAACCGCCGGCGACAGCAACTGTGGCGCCCGCCAAGCAGCGACTCTCCTCGTTTCGTGCCTCCAGTGAGCAACAGTTGCAGTTACTTGGACGCAGTAGTCCTCAAAGAGGTAAAGATAAGGTTAAAGATCAACAGATCAACAGTGATACAACAACAACAACAACAACAGACGTAACAATGAAACGTCCCTTACCACCAAAACCAAACAGCCTTAGCATTTTCAATGGTCCAAACAGTGGGGCAATAAGTGATAAACCTTTAATACCAAGAAAATCGAATTTTAAAGCCGATTTAGATGCAAAAATACGTAGGCAAAAGTTAAAAGTTCAACAGCAATTGCAACAGCAACAGCAGCAGCAGCAACAGCAGCAACAACTTGAGCAGCAGCAGCAGCATCAGCAACCACTGCAACAACAACAACTACAACACTCACCACAGTCGCCCCCAACAGCAAGAAACTGTAATGTCACTAATCAAACAGCCGTTGTTATAACATCCTCAACATCATCCACATCGATAGCAACATCATCCACATTATTGAATCAAAATTCAAATACAAATCATAGAATGCCAAACACAATAGCAACATTTAACCATAAGACGCCCACAGCAACATTATCATTTGTATCTTCATCACCATCATCAACAACAACAACAACATCAACATCATCTCCATCAGCCAATGCTATTGCTCCCGCTGTGCCCGCCAGACCACAACCACCAACTCCAACTCCACCAATACCATCCCAAGCCAAGCCATGTATTACGCCCAGGCCGGCATCGTTGTCGTCGTCGTTGGGTTCGTTTCGATTTTTCTTTTTATTTTCTTTGCGTTCTATATTTTCTGATTTATCTAATTTGTTTTTTTTTTAAGTTTTTACTACACATTGTTTTGTTAGTTTTTCCAAAAAAAAAAAGTAAAGAGAACTTTAATAATCTTGGCTTTGGTTTCTAATAACTCCAAAAAATAATCATTGATCCATCATCTTCACTCACAACACCAAAAACACCAAGCAACACTTGCAACAGCAACAACAACTGCACGTTACTGCAACTAACTGCAATTGCTTAGCTAAAAACAAAAAAAAAATCATTTCAAAAATGCGCAGATAAAAAAAAAAACAGAAAAAAAAAGTTCATCAATTTTGCTTAACGCTTTTTGGGGTCGGGCATTAAATTCTCAAATTCTCATAAATCGTTCTACTTCTCTCTTTCTCTCTCTATATATATATATATATTGTATATATATATATTCTTTGTCTCTCTCAACTAACTGGTATTTAAATGGTGTCCTGTGTTTTGTGTGCCAAAAAAAAAGTGTTAAATAAAAAATATCACATATATATAAATAATATTGTGTACATAACTGTGATTAACTATATAAATAAATAAATATTTTTTTTTTATGCAAAATTATTAATAATTTCTATTACAATTCACAGGAGGCGCAGGAGGAGGAGGAGGAGGGGGAGGATTAATTGGAGGTGGTTCTACGCGCATAGCTCGACGTTCATCCATCAATCAGGCCAAGCCACCGCCACCAGTTAGACGCAGTTCATCAGTTACACCCAGTCCCAATGCCACAATGGGGGTAAGTTCTATTTGCTTAAAATATAACTACTTTAAATTTAATTTTTAATTTAGTATTAGTATATAAAGATTAAGTTAATTATAAGATTATATATATTTATTTAATATAATTTAAAACAAAAAAAATTGCAACAAATGCAGCAAACAAATCTACACAATCAGCAACATGCACAGCTAAGCAGCTCCAGTGAGCATTTACCGCCACCGCCAGCATTTATGCTGGATAATAATATTGTGGCAATGTCATCCATGCCGCCAGCACCACCAGCAAGTATGCCCAGTTCAGCATTGAAAGTATCGGAAACGGTTAGAGCATTGGCGGCCATGAGGCATCAGCCAGCTTCGCCAGTGGCATTAAGGCGCATGCAACAACAACAGCAGCAGCACCAGCAACAACAATTGCATCTACAACAACAGCAACAGCCTTTTATGCAGGTGTGTGCCTTAGTCTATTGACTTGGGCATCTAAAACTAAAGGTTTTACTCTCTCAAAATTGTTTAAAATTTTGTGGCAGAAAATTTGCTACAAAAAAAGAAAAAATTATTAAATAAAATTAAGCAATTTTCTATTGTGAACTTGCAACCTTTTTGTGAGAGTATAACTTTGCCTGTTTTCTTTTTTTCCTTTTATCTCTTTAACTTATTATTTTCTTTTTCATTTCACTTTTTTTGCATTTTGCTTTGCCTTTGCCCATTCACCGTTTAATCTATGATAAACGCACACACACCACAACTATACACACACACACACATCTACAGTCCCCGCACAACAACTCTATACCGCCAAATGATGAAAATGAATATGAAGCTTACTATAATTCCTATATGGATCTGCATGCCTATGCTCAGGCTTTGAATCATGGTCAAAAGCCACAGCATGGCCAACAGCAACAGGCAGCACATCATCAACAGCAGCAGCAGTTACAGCAACAACATCATAATCATCAACAACCACATCATCATCATCAACAGCAGCAACCATTGCCGCCTACACCGCCGCCTTATCATGCCCCACCACAGGCTGATGCCACTGTAAGTGACCAGCAGACGAGTTAATCATCTTTGTGGTGTGCGCTTTACTAACCAAAACTAATCAACAAATGGAGGATTTAGCAGCCATAACTAATTTAACATGTCTAGAGAATTTCCCATGTTATCTGTATATCCTCCTCATTTTCAGCTTAGTTGTAATGGCATTTAGCTTAGTTTAGTGCATTAACATTTAGCTTTTGTCCATGCTTAAATTGGTTAAAAAGAAAAGAGAAAACAAAATTATTTAATTATTGCTTTATGTTTTTTTTCTCTTCTCATGCTGCACAAACACACACACAAAACAGTCGTTCCGCACTTCATCACCCGCCTCGGGAACAAATGGCGGCGGCGGTGGCATTTATGCTCAACCCAAACTGGTCAATAGCATGTCCAGCTTTCGCACTAGCAGTCCAAGTCCAAATGGACATGCGTCACACCCACTGCCACCGACACAGCCCAAGGCTAATCCGAATCTAATTGCACAGCTCAATGCACGACTCAACAGTAACAAACAGCAACAGCAGCAGCAACAGCAGCAGCAACAGCAGCAGCAACATCATGTAACCGATGGCATCTATGGCAACCAACAACAGTCTGGAATAGGAGTGGTAGGAGGTGACTCCATCTACATGCGCAGTGGCGGTATATCGCATTTGCCACAGCAGCAAAATATTGACGGTAAATTTGAACAACATTCTCATAGAATTTATGCTAGTTTTGGCACATCAACAACATCAGCAACATTAGCTGGTGCTAACAACACTTCATTGTCAACACCATCATCATCAGCAGCAGCAGCAGCAGCAGCAACATCATCCATATTAACACCAACCACTTCATTTAATGCATTGCCACATTTTCCACTCTCATCATCCACATCATCGTTGCTCTCTAAAGTCACTTCATTCTCAAATTCATCATCGACAACATCAGCAATGACATCGGCAACAGCAGCCAATTCGCATTATCAGCCACCACAAGCTCCAATTGTAGCAACTGTCAAAGATTTTGGCAATTATTCAAATTCGTTTAATAAAAATTCAGCAGCTGCCCAAGTCTCAAGTATGCGACAGATCCCACAGCAACAGCAACAGCAGCAGCAACAACAACAACAGCAACAACATTATACTTGCCCACCACCTCTAGAAGATCCCCCACCGCCACCTATTTATTCAGCTGGGTCATCAGCCACAATGCCCAAGAAAATGACACGTCCACATGCTGGACAGAATATTTCCCATTTGAGCGCCTATGCAGCCTCTGGCTCATCTACGGCAACATTGCCAAAGAATATTATACAACAGCAACGTTTACAGCATCAGCAACAGCAACAGCAACAACAACAGCAGCAATATCAACAGCCACAAGGCTTGGGCAACGGACATCCTAATCAGCGTCCACAATTGCCGCTGCCCCAACAGCAGCAGCAGCAGCACCAGCAGCAACAGCAACAACAGAAAATGCGAGCTGCACAACAGCAACATTTGTTAGAGCAACAACAACGACAGCCGCCTATACCCTCACGTCATTCCAGTGTGCAACAAAAGATATTCGTCTCAACGAATCCATTTATACAGACAACAGCAGTCAAGTTTCATTCGCCTTCGGCCTCGCCCACTTGCGGCTCACCGGTAACTGGATCCTTGGCTAGTATTTATGCCACAACGGCGCGTGGCAGTCATCACCAACAGCAGCAGCAACAGCATCAATTACAGCAACAACAGCAACAACAACAATATCATCAGCAACAGCAACAACAACAGCATTATTATCGCGATGTTGCTGGGGGCAATAGCAATGGCTACAACAATCACAATGTCCATGCCCACACCCACGTCCATGCCCATCATCCAAGTGAGAGCCCTGTTTGATTTCATTCGATTGCAAAAACAAAAATTAAAACTTGACTTGAGCGCGCGCTGTGTTTTGATTTCCTTTTTTTTTCTTTTATAGTTTATTTTTACCGTTTGATTGTTGTTGTTATTTTTGCTGATTCAAAAAAAGAAAAAGGACCAAAAAGCAAATGGAAATTGTTTACTATTTCTTTTTTCTTTTTAGCGCATGTTGCTCATATAATTATTATTATTATATTTGTTGTTGTTGTTCTTTTATATATTTACTTTATATTTTTAATTGTTTCAAATTAATCTGCGTTTAAAATGGGTCGAAAATCTGGTGGGTCAACTCATTGTCGTTCCCATATCAAACTTTTCAAAATCATCCAAAAAAAAATTCATTTAGCACTTTAAAAATGTTATCTAAATTTTACTGTACATAAGCATATAAAAAATTTATTCGAATTTATTTTTTAATTGCATTTTGTTTGCTTTTAACTTTGGAAAAAACAAAAAAAAAAAAACATTCAAAAAGAATCTTAAGAGAAAAAAGAAACACTTATATTTTTGCTTTTACCTTTTTTTCTATATTCTTTTATGCACCATCTGCTGATTATTGAAACGCATATATAAAGACTATGCCACGAGCACAAATATTGAAAAGACTGGCAGTATAAGGGCCAAGACAAAGGCTGAATTCCTTGAGAATCTCAATGCTAAATTGGCCAAGCAAGGCATGTCGGGACGTGCATTTGCTGTACGAAATCTCATTAATAGTAAGGCATTGGTAAGTAATTCAAAAAATCTTCAAGAACAGATCCATATATCTATCTATCTACCTATCTATCTATATATTGTATGCATATCACACAACAAAACAAAACTTTTTATGTGTTAGATGTATCAAAATCCACAAAAATTAGCGCGTCCCAGTGCACAATATCGTAGACCACCCACCTATCCCATCACAACCACCACAACCACCACAACAACCAACACCATCAGCACTTGTGATGAACAGTGTTAAGGTATTTTTATGTTGTTATAGGAATGTTTGTTTGTTTGTTCTTTTGATCAAATCTCGTTTGTTTATCTTCACAAAAGAAAAGAAAAAATTATTCGCTTTTTACTACCAGTACTAGGCCAGGCTGGCATCTAAAATAATTTTCTAACTGCTGAATTTATGCTAAAACTAATATTAACTAAAATTTTCATAAGGCACAGAGAAAACTTATAGATGAATAGAATACTGAAATATAGAAGCGAAATATAAATTTTAACATTTTCTTTTAGTTATTTGAAGTTTTGTCTTTTATCAATTACGAAATCTATATTTCTAACAATAAAAGTTAAGTTGTTATATTTCAACAAACTTAAACTGTTGAGAATTATATTTATTAAAATCCAATTTAACTGTCATCTATATATGATATATAGATATATCTTATTACAACAATGTTTTTTGTTTAAGAAGTTTTCTATTCTCTTTTTTAAGTAGTAGGTATTGTAATCTAAACGATTATAATACTTATAATAAGGTTTTCCAATATATTTAAAAGCAAACACTTTTCTAATTCACTTCTCTGATATGGAATACAAATAATATAGTAATCGATCCAAAGAAAAATAAAGGAAACTATAGAATTCATAAGATGTAGTATTATGAGTATGTATTTAAATATTAGAAACCAGAAAAAGTGATAATGTAGGTTATGATTATATGAAATACATTTATAATATTTTAATTTTTTCTGGTTTACTTAATATCTTTATCAAAAAAAAATGTCTTTTTCTAATTTTTTCAAGCATTATCTTTACAAACACAAAAATGAAAAACTATGCAAGAAAACTTACAAAAAATTATAGATAGAGTAAAGGCAGGAATAGATTAAATATAGATTAGTTACAATTTTGGAGACGAAAATGTTTAGTTCTACGCTTATTATTATTTTGAGATGTATTCTAGAGAAAGTCAAGATTTTAAATAAATTAAATCGAATAATTCCCTAATATGTTTTCAGAAGATTTTCACATAGAAATTATATCTTATATCTAGCAAAACAAATCTTTTCGAATAGAGAACAATTTAGAATTATCAATTTTTCTCTGTGTAACTATAGATTCATGATCTAGCTATAAATATTATATATGTCTATATATATTATAACTTTTGTTTACTTCTTTCAGCCGGATCCACGCATTTGTCATGAATCGCTGATGGATCAAATTAAACGCGGAGCCACCTTAAAACGTAACCAGAAGATCAATGATCGCAGTGCTCCAAAAATACATTAAAATTTATACACGAAGGCCCTAACCCTACTCCAAATAAATTGAATAAGCTTAAAAATTATTTATTAATATTAACCAAATGAAATAATCTAAATGAGGCGAAAATTAGGCCAACAGCTGCTCGATTGCAGTTGTCAGGCGATTGGAGAGTTTAGTTTGAAACTGAAAACTCTTGGAAGAAGAACTAACTATATACATATGATAAATCTATATACAATACAATACAATATAATATTAATACATATATGTATATCTATATAGTATATATATATATACAAATATTTGAATTAATCGACAGCCGTAATGAAATGGCATTTCTCCCACAACAAAACAGACAGTTGAATTTCAGTTGCAAAATTATTATGAAAAATCTCGAATTTAATTTTAGTTAAAACAAACACACCACACACATACATATATATACATATAAAATAGATATTATACTATTATCATATTTATAATTTCCCCCCCTCACTACTTGTTTATGTAAATATATAAATTATGGTTTAATGAAACAATACAAAACTAATCTGACGCCTAAATAAATGGAATTCAATTGAATTATTTTTATTTTCTTATCATATATTATTTGGTTTTCTAATTATTCACACACTATATATAAATATATCCAATGGCAATTGCAAGTCAATTTGGGCAAAACTTTATACAATATACACACCAATATACAATTCCTATATACTCGTAGATATTATATATACTATATATAAAAAAGAGAAAAAAAAACACCCCCCACTGTATCTAAACTATGGTTCTGCTTTTAAATTGAACCAACTTTACTGCCAACAGCAAAAGAAAACGCATAAAATCTTGATAAACCGGCTCTTGGAATTGGGATTGTTGATATTACCATATAAACATACTATATAAATATATATTATATCGATTTTAAACAAACTTTTTCTAACCGGATATCGATTTTAGACATCTATTAAAATATTTGGCATACATTTCGCCTAATATCAGAAATTTTACATTGAAAAGAAAAAAGAAGAAAACCATTAATTTTTTATATACCTACTACTATATAGACCTATTAAAGATTGTTCATATCAAAAGAGCATAAAAAGCTATATAACACATTTCAATTGGACTGAATCGTTTTTTTTTTCCTTAAATTCTACTATAAAATGTCATTTTAAATGCAACAACAATACTGAGTAGACTAGAGATCAGAAATATAATCCCACTTGATAATGCATATATATGCATCCATTCATCTTCAATATCATTTGCATTCATATCAGTTTTAAAAGTAAACCCAACAGATAGAAATGAGAGGTTCTTACTACACTCCCAATTATTAATATGATATTAATATCCTTTGCCATTGCATAGAGCATTTCAATTTGAAATCTTAACGTTTTTTGATATAGATATAATATTATCTGATTCTTCTAAGCTATAGTTAACAACCTTTTTAAATATTTACAAAATATTTTGTATATATAATGCGCTTTTTTTAGGGCTTCACCAACATTTAGAAAACAAAAAGAAAAAAAAATTAAAGAAAAGAACTCGTAACCAAAAAAATGGCAATAACTAAACTTTACTGAGAAAATCGAAGGAACTCCATTAGTCTAGAGAGCATATATACATACATAAATACATTATATATGATAAATTTGAGACATACATATATATTTTTTTGGGCGATCAATTCTATATACGTACACTAAAGACACCTACACAATTACATTATCATAATCGCAAAAGCAAAGTTAATTAACATAGAACCTATGCATAAAAAAAAAACAAACAATTATTTACAACAATTCTAAATGTTAATCTTAAATGTGTTTCTGTGTGTTAAAAAAAAAAAAAACATAAAAGCAAAAGTTGTATTGCGTATTTTTGAATTCATTTGCATTTAGACATGAGAAACAATAACAATACAAATACAAAAAATAAATGTAAACGCATTAAATGTACATTTTTTAATTGTCTCCTCTTTTCGGGTAAAACAAATTCAATGTATTTTGATAGTAAATCTCAGCCAGCTTCTCTTTTGGCTCCTGTTTAATGCCTGCTATGGCTTCCAAAACTTGACTGCAAAACGGATTTAGATTGGCATTATAATTATATATGTGAAATACATATATGAAATACTTACCTAATCTGACAAGGTTCACATCGTCCATCAATCAGTGTTTCAGCTGTCCATTTCTCTTTCTTCTTGACGGTGGGAAACTTTGTGGTTACATGCTTATGACTGGCATGTGTTGGTCTTATGCCACACCAAGGACAATCAGTTTCTAGCATAATTGTTTCGTTGGGCAATTGACGTACTACTTCCACATTTTCCTCAGTTTTAAGGGAACATCCATTGATGCCAATGTAAAGGCCATCGTATGCTAAAATTTGTTGAGCCTCTTCCCAGGTGCCTGTAAAACTGTGTACTACTCCACCTCCACATTCTTTCACCTTGTCCCGATTTCTCTCCAAGATGGCTAGGAAATCTTCACAAGCATTTCGCATATGCAGGAAGAGTGGCAATCGAAATTCGGCAGCTAAATTAAGTTGTTTTTCAAAGTACAAACGTTGCGTTTCCTGGCTGCAAAATTGTACACGATCATAGTCAAGACCACATTCACCCACAGCCAAAACTTTTTTTGGATTAGCTTGGATTTTGGAACGTAATTGATTATAATAGTCATCGGGATCTGACAGGAATTCGTCACAGCGTGTGGGATGTGTGCCCACTGTGGTGAAAAGGCGATCTGGAATCGAGAATGGATTATTAAAGGTAGTAAACATTAATGTATAGCAGATCTTGCCATCTTTTGCGGCCAATGCAAGGGCTTCATCCACATCTTTTAGGCATCCCGATGTTATAATAATCTTGTCCAGACCTTGCCGCCAGGAACGTTCCAAAACCTTCAGTTATATTATATATGTACATATGTATATAGAGATATAGTCTTTTGAAACTGTAGTTTCTGTGAAATTGGTTTTACCAAGTTTAAGTCAGGTTGATGCTTCTGACTGCCGCCATAGCAGCCCTGGAACATGGAGTCCGTTAGGTTAGCACCGATATCTAAAAGATATATATTTATATATTTGTTCTAATTAAGAGTTTATTGTTTTTATATATTTATACCTATATATTTTAAAGCCATTTTAAGACAGCGAGCCGGTCGCATTTATTTATTTACTGTTTACACGCTGGCAGCGCCAATCAGCTGTTTTTAAAATAAACGTCTAGCTTGGCAGCACTCTTTTTGTCTTGTTCGCCAGCCCTAGTGAGTTAGTTAAAACTGAACAAGTGAGGCCGCCACCTAATTGGCGCTTATAAAATTTTATTTGAATATCAACAAGTGAATGCATAAAATGCGCACATAAATAAAACAAAAATAAACAAAATTTAAGCTCTTCTTGATACCATAAATAACAAAAGTCAATTTGTGGCCATAATTCCCAATGGTGCAATGCGCAATTTTTAATTGTTACGCTGCCGCTCAAAATCCCTTTTTAAGCCAATTTTAATGCAAAAATCAATGCCAAACGCACATGCACATAATATGTATGTTGTATGTAGGGAGAATGAGAGGCAATTTTCTGCGTATTTCGAAATATTGTGGACATGTGCACATAATACCCACTAATTAGGACACGCCTGTGGTTAAGCTGTTTATTGTTTGATACCCTATTGGGCCCCAAATGGAGAGGGCCAGCCAATAAACTAGCCAACCAGCCAACTTATGCAAATTTCAAATCCTTCTAAATAAATCGCCGGCACCAGCACCAACAACATCAATTGAAATGGCCATTTACGTAATAGCAAATTTACAGTTTACTGGATAAATGCAATTTATAATTTGAATAAAATTCCATTAGTTACTTTTAATGGATACTGGTTCAGCATGCGGTTGCATGAACCTACCTACCCATCCATCCCCCCCCGGATCACAGTCAGTTGTTTAATTGATTTAGTTCTGCAGTTATTCAACGTTGCATGCAACATGGCTTGGGTAAGAGGTTGTGGCGAGGGAGGAGTAAATATGTAGAATCAAACATTATAAACAGGTGCTGTTGTTGGTGGTTTATTTTTAATATATCAATAATTCAATTTGAATTGGAATGCAATTAATCTACGCACACAATTTAATGGACACTTATTAAATTTATTCATTATTCTTTCTTTTTTTTTCTGTTTTGTTCTCTGATAGTTGGAAAAATTACACATTTTTGTGAATAGCAATTTTTGTTTTTTTTTTTTTATAATAATTTTTTGCAGAACAATTGAATTACGTACACAAATAGTTTTATTTAACTGATATATCATGTATATATATGTATGTGTATATTGGATTAACAAATGTTGTGTTCCCCATTTTATAGTTGATATTTTTGTGTATTAGAAATTTAGAGTTTACTTGATTTCACTTAGATTTGTTAAGTTCATTTAACTACATTTAATAACAATGTATAAACATACTACTATAAGTATACATGGTATATCTATATATATATACATATATATAGATATATAATCTTATGCTATACCTAATTTGGACGTAAGCCAAACATCAAAAATCAATCCATCAATTCATCATTCAATTAACACTTCGCCATCTACATTAATTATTCTCTTTTCTTTTTCATTATTATTATTATTATTCAATATTATTTATTATTTGTTGTATCATCACAATTCACTTTGCATCTGCCATTTAATTCATTTCATATACAAATCCATTATCATATAGTCTTGGTAAATAAATATCTGCTAAATCTTATTTGCTATTGGCTATGAAATTTTCTAATTAAACTCAACTTTTGGCTGCTTATGCAACAAAAAGAAAAATAAATAAATAAACAACATACATTAAATTTAACAATTCATTTGGTTTTCAATTTGCATCTTAATTTTCCTCATTCTCTTTATTTATTTATTTAATTATTTTTTTGGTTTTTCTTGTTGTTTGGCAATTAGCATATAGTACACCCTGTATAATCCTTAAATAGACATTGAAACAAACTAAAAAAAAACTTTTAATAGCAAACAAAAAATATTTCTTTTTATGTATACCCTTGCAAAGAGGGTATATCTATTTTCATATATTTACTATATTCTGATCTTAGCTTATCATGATATAAGACTGTGGCATTAATTTCTTAAGAGGTCAAATCTTGATATATAAGAAAACATTTCTGGATATGAAAAGTATTGAATCAAGATCACATCTTACGGTTGTGAAAAGTATAGAGATCATATATATATATATAACTTGATCAGTTTTGAGTGTTAAACTGTTTAGTCTTCTGTATAGAGAGCTATTGAAAGTCATTCTTAATGGTGAACTATATCATGGATATATTAAATGAAAATCTTTAAAAAATTCGAAATTCACTGCTTTATATAACACTTTATCTATATCATTAAATAGCTTTATCATTTCTATCACCAAATCTTGTATTTTTACATACCCTAAAATGATTTTATCAAATTGGATTGAAACCGGTCAACTATATTATATAGATACCATATGAATAATCGATAAAAAAGTCAACAACGGATCACTAAACTATATTATTATATGCACTTTTATAATAATATATATATATATATATTAAAAAGATATTGATAAAATCAACAATTCTTTATTATATAGCAACTGTCATAAAAAGAAAAACTTCTTAAAGTTCCAAAAAAATAACAACTTTTTTGAGCAATTTTCATTAAACTAATAATCTAAAAGGATTTCTATAACATAATTTATATACCATAAAAATTTGCAAGGGTATATTAACTTCGGCATGACCGAAAGTCTTCAATTTATGTTTTTCTCATTTATATATTTTTCTCCTCATTTATATGTACTTTGCATACTAAATTGTTGTGCTCTAAGTTTAAAAAGAAATCTCCCTCTTATATATATATGTATATATATTTTTTCTTCTATTTAAAATCAAGACAAAAAACTACATTGAGAGTTATATAAAAATTGAAACGGTTTTAGTGCCCTTTGACAAGAAAAATGACAAAAAGTAAACCAAAAACAAAAAGTGAATGAGAAAAAGTAAGAAAATGCATAAAATGTGCTTTAAATTTCTAGTAACGTGGCTTAAAGCTAGACCAATCTATAGAATAAAGGTAAGTAATATATACTCTTATAAAGGTAAGTAATATATACTCTTAGCTATTATTTAGCCATTCAATAAAGGAACTCTATGAATTTCTCATTTAATTTGAAATTTCTAGCATAAATTGTTATCTAAATTGAAGAGAAAAACAAAATGTAATTTCTTTTTGTTCTTTTTTGTTTTTTTTTTTTTTTTTGTATATTATAAAAGATTTTCTTTGTATTAGAAAAAAGAAACAAAAATGAAACTGGTCCCCGAAAACCCTAATGAAAAAAAAAAAGAGAAAAGAAAATCATAAAGTGGAGAGGAGAATTTAAATGAAAATGAGAGATAAAATGAAAAAAATATATATCATTTTACGCTGCATGATAATAATTTATCCATTAACTATAAATTTTGTATAGCATAGTAAATATGAATATTTTATATAATTTTCTTTTATTTTTTTTTTTTTGGGTTTTGTGTGTGCCTTTGAGCAACATTTTTGTTTTTATGAACTTGGCCATAATCGGCATAACAGTTTTTGGTTTTTGTTTACATACACACACATTAATTAACTCGTCGCTTATTGTTATTATAATAATAATATTTATAATCATTATAACATATACATATACATTACGATTAGAAAAACATAACTACAGCTATATAAATAACAATTTTACTGTAAATTACAATCATCGGATGCATTGTTAATTTGCTGTTTGGTCTTGCGTGATGCACGTCGTATGAGTGATCTGTAAGCAAATTAGTTAGTAAACAACAACAAGGAGAGTGAGAGGGAAGGGCACGTGTTGCACTCACCTGGAACGTGGCTTCAATTTTGCCTCTGCACTTGTACTGGCCACATCAACTGCATCGACCAAACTTGAGGATTTCTTATCACCACCTATACCAGAGCTAACCGAAGGGCTGTTCATACGATTTTTATCTACAATTAAATAAAATATATATATATATATATATGTATGGATTACCAATTTATGTAAATATTTCGGATAAAAAAAAACACGCACACACGAATGCATACACATAAAACAAGAAAAAAATGTATGTACATATATATAAAACAACTATTTACAAGAGAAAATCCAATTTTCAGTTGCTGTTTGGTTGTGGCATCGACTTTTGTTTGTTGCCACAGCAACTGCAACTGCAACGGCAACTGAAAACTGGAAACTGAAAAATCAGCAAAGACAAAAACTGCACTCGGTATCGGGTTTATATATATATATATATATTTTTTTTTTTTTTCATTAATCAAGGATTCATGGATGCAAACAAACAAAAGTAAAACAAGAGAAACCAACGAAGTAACGTTGAAAGCTGACATAATTAACTTATAAGAGTGAGAGAGCGTTTTACATTGAAGAAGTTTAGTATATAAACCACATATGTGTGCATCTGTGTATGTGTGTGTGTGTGTGGCATGTACTATACATATGTACTTATATCGTCAAATGCGTTTGCATGTGAAATGGGTTTTGTTTACGGTTGAGTGCACAGTTAAGGTTTTGCTCTTCAGATAAGAGACGGCGTTCTTCAGCCATCTTCTGACAGCAATTGCAATGAGTTCACCTTTTTTTTTTCTTTTGCTGGAATTGAGCAAGCATACAAGCACACACACCACTCAACACCATTATATCCCCCCCCTGCATCTTAGCAATTTCGCAGAGTTTCATTTGATATGGCTAATAGCGCATTGAAAAACTGAATGAAATTTTCCAAGAATTAGTAAGTGGCACAATTTTCCTTATATTTGAATAAGAGAGTATTTTTCTCTATGTATATAGATAAATAGCTTTTAAGATATCTAAGAAAAAACAAACACTTTGAACTTAAGATCGCTAATTTCCAATCTAAGAAACTACGTAAAAAATTGAAAAATTTCGATAAAATACAAATTGTATATTTTTGCAGTAGTTACATTGTTAAAAACTGTAAGAATCGGAAGGAGAAATAGTTTTTAGATAGAAAAATATTCAAATAATTTGAAATTAAAAGATTCTGAAAACCAAATAAAGATATAGTTTCTCAAAATCTACCAAATCTAGCGTAAATTGTGACCTTCTGAAGTTGAGATTAATTCGAAGGACTTGTCCGATAACCTCTGCGATTTTATATGCCCATATTTTAGCTGATTTCAAAAAGTTATCTGTACTAAAAGAAAAGTGGTGAAACTTTTGAAACTAGATTGAAAATTGCGAGCACTTTGATGTTGAAGCTACTTGCAAGCTCATTCCGTTAATAAAACATTAAAAGTTTAAATAAAATATTAAAAGTTTATTCAACTTAGTTTTAAACATTATCAATAAAACCATTTACTGACGAATTTTTCTTTAATATGTATAATTATATTATATAAGTTAAAAGCAAATACTTATTATATATTAGCATTCAGAAAATTGATTAAACTGTCTGATTGAAATTCCGTGAAAAGTCATTAAAAAGTAGATGGCTTTTTTGAATCATATTTCCAAGAATATTGAAGCAAATATGTTGCAAATTTACATTGCCGTTAAAATCGCATAGTTCCATTGTTATAAATAATTAATTCATTAACTCTTTAATCCGTACGGCATTCAATCACTAAACTCAATGGCGGTAGGCAAAAGCGTATTAAATTTAAACAAAAGATGTAATGTACCATGACGTTTATTTATTAAGCAACCTTAACCAGAAATCCTTTTGTATTTCAGGGGCGTTAAAGCAGAAACAATGGATAGACAATAAAGCAGCAAAACAATTGAAAAAGTTAATGGCAGAGCAGAGCGTATAGGGTAAAGTTTAGTTTTTGCTTTAATTCAGTAAAATTCAGTTCAGGGAAGCCAAAGTAATAAACACATTTTTTTCTGTTTTTTTTTTTTTTTTTTGGTTTTAAAGCAATCAATGAGCCGAGTCAAGGGAGCAAAAATCCTCACAAATATTGAAACTGGCCACAAAGTGTGGCCAGAACAATAAGCTGTGTGGCTCTCCGGCCTAGTGTCAAGTGCAACACCAAATGCCAGGCATTGCCATTGTGGATAAAAAGAAAAAAACAAAATAACAGAAAGAAAATGAAAATGAAAATTGCTGTTGCTGTAGCTGACACAAAACGCGCAAATAATGCCCTTCACTATGTAGAAGGAATTTCCCAGCACCACAACCGAAGTGGTCTAACCGGTATTATGCTGAGCTACCCCCTATCCACCAAAAAAAAAAAAAAAAATAAAGAAAGAAAAAAACAACAAACCAAATGAACATAAGCCATTTATGAATTTAACGTATAAAAGTGAGAGAAAAAGGGTGGGAGCAACATGGGAGTAAAAAGAGGGAGATGAGCGTAAAGCATTTAAAAAATAACAAATTTTCTTTTAACAAACTATAAGAGAACGACTTTACAAATATCCTGTAATAAATCGAAGTAGACCAAAATTAGTAAAAAGACTTTCAAATGTTGCTAAACATTTAGGTTGCTAGGCAACCATCTTGAAATGTTGCTAAGATTTTATATTGCTAGAAAATGATGTTATTGTATAGCATACATCTAGGCTATAAATATGTTATGTAAAAGTTTAAATGGGATGTTGGAGACAAAAACATCTAAAGTTTTTTTCTATAAAATTTTTTGATTTAAATAAGTTTTTCTAAATGTTCATATAGAAATGGTATACATCTAAGTTTGTTGATACTGATCTAGAAAATATGTATATTATTAGCTAAATAACTAAGTTTAATACTGTAAATATATAAATTAAAGAACCTAAGATAGAACAAGTTTATTAGGCAAACAAAATATACAGAGATAAATTATTAATTATATTTAACTACTAGACTGTTAAATTTATTATGTTATTTTTTTAAGACCTTAATATACCCAATGCTATCACTGTTAGAGGGTAGAAGGGAAAAAATACAAAAAGAAATAACCAAATTTTGCAAGCCAAGCACAAAAACACATACAAAGGGAATATGTAGAAAGAGCTATGGGAAAGGGGGTTTGGGTAAATATGCCAAAGGGAATTGAAGGGGAGCGTCAAAAAATTGTGCATATGTGGCAGAAATTGGAGCGCAAGCCGTGAAACAGAAATTTAAATTAAATTTTTGATTGTAGGTTTTCATCAGACACAGACACGGCCAGGCCTCATATATCTAATATATACATATGTACATATATGTATGTATGTATGTATGTATGTTCACGATGTGTATATTCAAATGAAAGAAAACATAAACAATCCGTGGTCCTTTAACGATAGTCCTTGCTAAAAACTTCGAATACGCGTAACGTGAAGCAAATACAATGATGCAAAGAATATCGTTGAGTTTATGCGAAGTTGATTAAATATAAATACATGTACATATACAGAAAGGGTCCAAATAGTTTATCTGTTCATCTGGCCTTATGCGAAATACTTTATCATTTTCGCATCATAGAACTCAAGTCAAATGTAATAATAATAAATAAGTAAATGATAATCGTAAAAATCGCAAATTCAATAACTGAATTCCGTTCGCAATTATATTACTTCTAAAAGTAGCTTTAGTTTTATAGCTAGAAAAACTTTTAACAATTCTCATATAAAATTTTTGTATATTTATGAAATTGCAGAAATTTAATGTTTCCTTTTTCAAAACTAAATCAAATTTGGCATTAAAGATTTACGTAAACTTTATTTTCATAATTTGCATTATGGGAAAAAGTTGGCTAGAATTATTTAATGATTTTGATAAAAATATTTAAATGTGAAAACGTATACGAATAATTTTTACGTTTACAGCTCGATTAGTTTAATTTGTTTCTTAGGTCTTGTTTTTGTTAGTCAGTACTCGCTTTTTGATTAGTATTTCGTCTCTCTGTTAACGTTAACCTTTTGGCTGCTGTTAATGCTAGTGTTAGTAAATTTCCAAGTATTTGTTTCAGTTATATATGTTTAGTTAGTGTTAGTAAACGCTCTTATCTTAACGTTTCTTACTTTTTCCAATTCAAAGTACAATTCATATACTAACTTATGACAACTGAAAAATTATGTTGACATTTAAAGTATTATTTTGTTCTGCCAATTTTTGATTATACAATACATACATGCGTTCGATTTGATTTAAAAAACATAAATTTAAGCAACGCATAAACAACGTAGGCCTGAACAAAATAATAAAACATTTTACATTCAGAGAGTATATTAGAGAAAGTTACAATTGAGTTAGGCCTTGGGGCTTGAAGCAAATAAAACTGCTTGCGGTGGCGTCAGCAAACCATCAGGGTTCTACCAAGAAATGAAGACACCCCTTAGGGTGGTTGTGGGTGGTTTGTGTGTATGTGAGTGGGTGTGAGTGGATTGCGGTTGTAGGTGGCAACATTCTAGCCGCAGCACATGTATATACACATACATGTGTATTGCCTGCAGCTGTTGGGAGCCAGGCCAAGTGCTTGGGTCTTAGCTCAATGGTTTCAACTTACGCGATGGGCCATTTTTTATGCCCCACCACACACAGATATACACACACACACACACACACACACATATATACACTTGCCTAGCCGAGTTGTCAGCACGTGTAGACATCGTCAACAAAAAAAAAAAAAGAAACGAATTTCTGCGATTTTGTTATTTTGCATACGCGTCGCGAAGCCTCTCGGTTTTGGTCTTGGTTTGTATGTACTTTTAAGGCAATTACCTGAATTGCGGCCTCGACTTCGACTCAAGTGATTAAGTGCTTTAAATTTATTTATAGTGCCCAAATTCAAATATTCAAAACAGTGGCGGATTTCTTATTTCTAAGAAATTTTAAAAGACATTAAAAATAATTATTTTTATAATTGCATCTTATATTAAATGCTAAATTGTTGAGTTAGCTAATTGCAAGTGAATATGTTAAGAGAAGAAGTAGAGACATTTTCCTTAATTACCAAAACATTTACTAAATAAATTTTTTATATGTATTTATTTCAGAAATGTAAAGAATTTGTTCTAATGGAATAGTAAGAGACACATTTTTCCTGTTAAATAGCAGAAAACAAAAAAGAAGAAAATTGGCATTTTTCTACTTTTTGGTAATTAAGAAATATAGAAGAAGTAAGAAATGATTTTTTGCTATTTACTTATTCTTAAAATTAAGCTATAACACATAAAAGACAAAGAATATAATAACTAATTAAAGAAAGAAAAGAGATCTTGTTTGAAGCTTCCATATACTTTTTTTCCTATACAGTAGTAAAAACATTTTTAAACTTATTCTTTCTTTCGTTAATTCTTCTATATAACTAAATAAAACTTACTAGACATATAAACAAACACATCTTTAGTATGATTTAATATATTTTTGTTAGCCAAATGGAATTCATGATTAGCTCATCTTATTATTTTGCTTCCTAAGATCTTTTTTACTCAAAGAGAAAACGCATTAACTAAGACATCCTGTCATAAGTTTTGACCATTAAAAAGAATCTTTGCAAGTCCGGCACTGGTCGTAAACCTTGTCAGACAATTTCATTTAACCTCAATTTGACATATTGAGCCTACCATAGAGATATATATTTATTGTCCTGTTGTCCTGCCTGCCATCCTCAATGGCTCTTGTCTGCGGCTGCTTTGCAAGTGTCGACCATTAAAGCTTTAAATACAAATGAAACTTTTGTTGGTATGTGTTTTATTCATTCTATTTTTTTTTCTGTCTTTGCTGGCGGGCAACTTTGCACTTAATTTGAATGACTTTTGCGGCAGGCAACTAAAAAAAAAAAAAAAGAAATGCTCATCAAAAGGCTGCCAGGCAAACAATTCAATTATTGGTAGTGGGAGGAGTAGTAGCAATTGTAGGAAGAGAAGCAAAAGCTGGCCTCTTTGACTTTGACTACTGGCTGGCATTGGCATCCCTTAATGATTCAACAACTTTTTCCTTTAAATTAATTATGTTTTCGCTGTAAGCAGGAAGGAAACAGGAGCTATGGTCAGGACGAGAGCCAGGATCAGGTCCCTTATTAACTAGCTATTTATACTTGTAATTGAAAACTTTTCTCGCTCATTTCTATTTTCATATGATGAGTGAGAGAGCGGGCATAACTTTTTAATGAGATAATATCCCGATGGCCAAAACGCCATTACGGCTAATTAGAAGGTCAAGCTGCATAATTAATACACGTGCTCCTCAAACACGAAATCAAAAGAAAAACCTTTTCTTTTTTTTTTGTTCGCTTTTCCATTTGTATTCAGCGTTACTCATCATAAAATACGTCGAGAGAATTTTCTTTTTATTTTTTTGTTTTCCATTCCTTAGATTTTCTTTTGGTTTTCTTGTTGTTGTTGTATCTTTTGTCGCCTGATGAATAATGAAAAAGAGTTTGTCTTTGCGTTGACTAGGCTTTTTTTTCTCTCCCATTTTTGGTTGTTTTCTGGAATTGTTGCCTTTATTTTGGTTTGTTTTGTGTAGCCAAATTCTAACAATTAATTAGGGACATGTTAATTGCATTCAATTAGACAAATTGGTAACAATTTGTCAATGTTTTGTAACTGCTTTCATTATTTAATTGGAATTGGAATATTTTTTTGTGCTTGTGAGGGAAAACTGAAATTGGCATTTAAAATTAATAAATTAATAAACGTATATAAACGATTAAATAATATATATAATATAATATAATATATATAGGTAAAATGCGAAACAGATGCCTATGATATGCAGGATTAATTACACACACACACACTCATACAGATTAATTATGGTAATATATATAGTTTTCCCTTTAATTGTTGCAATTTTCTACTTACTCCGACTGGATGATGCACTGACATAGGCCGATGAGCGACGCTTAAAACCGCTGGGCGCTGCTTCGCCGGCGGCACCATTACCGCTGCTATTGCTTGCCGGCAGGAAACGGGAGAGGGAGAGCAGGGTTTTAAACAATTCGGTTACATTGGTATCCTCTTTGGCCGAGCACTCTAAAACTTTTGCCCTGCAAACAAGATAAAATTAAAAATATATATGTATAAATGGTTGACAGAAAAACAACTTAAATGTAATTACAAAAATGTATTGCCTACATGACACATCAGCAATCACACAATATTGTGCACCTAATGTAGCAAAAAAGCAAAAAAAAAGACCACCAAACAAACATTTTACAATATCAGCAGCACAAAAAAAGAATATATATATATATTAAAAACAGAACCCGGCTAACATTTTGTTCAATTTATAACACGGCTTTTGTATGTCGCAACAAAATGGTGGATAATGTCTGCAACACACCAACACAACGCCATCAGCAACCAACAACAACAACAAGAACAACAACAGCAACTGCAACATCAGAAACGGCAACCACTAAACTGAAGCTCAAGGGCGATAACGACCAGTGATAGTAAGGGTGGAAGAGTGGTAAAACAAACTAGTGGGTCTAGGGGAACAGGCAAAATGCTGCTAATGGCTAAATTAAGCATGTCATGCATTGCTCTCAGAGTTTGTGGCTATGAAGCCGATTGGTGGCCAGAGTTGCGGCAATCGTTAACAAGCACAACGAGGCGCATCGGTCTCTCCACTTGCTGCAATGCAGGAAACTTTACACAGAACCTGCTTTGGGTCATAATGCAATATATTAGCAAACCGAGACCGTGACCGTGACTCGACGATAATTCTAAAGTGCTTAATGACAATATTCAATTTGTAAATTTGTAGCATAAACATGAATATTAGAAATATTTATTTGACGGTTCATCAATTGTTGATGAATATTAAAATAAATTGATTACTTTAAAAGGTTTTGCAAAAAC
Source organism: Drosophila emarginata (assembly GCA_037075365.1). NCBI lineage: Eukaryota > Metazoa > Arthropoda > Insecta > Diptera > Drosophilidae > Drosophila > Drosophila emarginata. The sequence goes on along the minus strand of JBAMCD010000260.1, from coordinate 3,975,574 downwards.
ATTTCTAAATGGTTTAAATGTCTATGTTTAAGTATCTTTACTCTGATCGAATTTAAAAAGAAAACTAAATTTATATTTAATATGCCCAAACATTTTATAACCATTCGACATATGCAAATATGTCTTCAATAAATCTAACATTCCATATTAGTTAAGTCTCTCAAAGTTCACAACAACATATCAAATGAATTAAATTTCTAGTTTGCCTTGTTGCTTTGGAAAATAGGCCTTTATTGCTTATTTTAAGGTAAATATTTATATCTTTCTATTTTTCAAAACCAAGCCATTATTTCTTAAAATATATTATATTACAAAGTCCTGCTTAAAATTTAATATTTAGTTAAATCTTCGTCTATTTATAGTAAAACTTTTTAACAAGCACTATTAACAACATTTACTAAGTGTCTTTGGATAAAGTTTAGCAAATATTTTCACAGTTTGAATGCTTCTATTCGTTATTTAATCATGTATAGATATTTCCTTGCTAATTTACAATGGCCTTTTCCTCTATGTTAATGTTAACATAAATGGAACTGTTATTTTAATGCTAGTGTTAGTAACCATTTTAGTGTTAGTGTTACTAAACTTATCTAGATCGTTAAATTTTAAATCATTCAGCTGCAAGCATTAACGCTTGAGTTATTTTAAGTAAGTTATAATTGGTAAATTAATTTCCATTTTAATAATAAACAATTGTGTTTTTCTGTAATTTATATAAATAAATACTTGTATTCATATTAAATCAAAACAAAATTTATGCCATCTTCTTTTATGTATAATAAAGATAAGTAATAACTTATTTCATTGAATTAGTTTAAAGCATTTATTAACTTGAATGTTTACTCAACCTGATAAATGCACTTGAAATTCACATACACGCACACACTCACACAGAACCGCAGACAGACAGCAGCAAGCAAATTGCAATGCTTGATGTTAGTTATGTGTGTGTGTGTGTGTGTGTGTATGTGTGTATGTGTGTAGCCACACAAAACACAACCGCAAAACTCGTTGAGAGGCAAGTAAAAATGTTCGTATAAAGTTGCAAAAGGAAGGTGTGTGTTCTTTGTGTGTGTGTATAAGTGTTTGTGTAAAAGTTCAAGGTGCGCCCAAAACCCGAAAACCGCACCATCAATCTGCGTAAATGTTAAATCCAACAGAGATTTGTATACATACATACATATAGAATATATATGTAAATATATACTAGAGCCAGCAGTCGTGCGTCCTGTTTAACTGTCCCTTGTCCTCTTTACGCTCAACCCCCCTCTTCATTCTGCGGTTGGGCGCGCTTTTCGCATTCTTTCTTTGGCTGTGTGTGTGTATGTACGGCCAGCTTTATATTTTTTAAATAAGTTTACGCACGCCTGCTTAAACAGCAACACAAGCGAGACGGAGACACGCCCACCTGAAAATTATGGCAAGTATGATGGGGGCAACCTACAGGGTCTTTTTGCCTGAAAGCACGTCGTATGTGATTGTAAGTGATTTTTATGAGGCCGCAATTATAACAGGCTGGCAACCGGCATCAGGCCAGGTAAATACGTGTGTAAAGTAAACCAAAGGAGGGCGACGGGCAAAGGGAAGTTTGAAAACAGCAAATTGGCACGCAAGAAATGCATTAAAATTGTTTATACATAGAACGACCAACGAAAACTGAGTTCATTCAGGTTACTGGGTATATATTTGTAACTTTTCTTCGAAAAAAAGAAAATAAAAATTTAATGTAGTCTGCCAATTATGAAATCAATAAGTTAAAGCTTCAATTTAAAAATATATTTTGATTGATGTTAGAAGATAATTGGATGACATACACACCTAATTATATAGACCATATATATATTATTAATTAAAGTATAAATAATTAAAGTATATTTATTTTCGAATATACATACATACATATCTATATATGTACAATGTGTTTTGTTGTTTTAGTTTTTGTTATTTTCACGCCTCTTCTTTGACGGTTGCCTTGATTCTCTGGTAATTGTGTTATGTTAAAAACTAATGTTCTGTTAAAAGTTTATGTTCTGTTAAATGCTAGTGTTAGTTAACAAGTAAATATGCTGTTACCATTTAAAGCAATCAGCTAGCCACAATGTTTAAATAAAGATTTTTTTTAAAATTCATCCTAAAGGGTTCTAAATAAACATCAAATAACCATATACCATACTCAAATCACTTCCCATTATCATTACACAGTTGAAGAACCTAATTTTCTTGTCCTTCCGGTTGCCTACACTCACATATGCACACTCATTCCAATTGAACACTCCGAGCTAAGTTTAGTCAATTGCTATTTAGTATTCAAAATGCATCTGTTCTAGATGAACCAAAAGTGCATTGAACGTTCTTGGCAGCCAAAGCGATTGGTAACAAAATCCTTTTACTACCTTTAAGGATTACTAGCAGTTAAATTGCCGCATGTAAGCTGAATTTCTTGTAAAATGAAAGAATGGTAAGGAAAAATTGGTGCTGCTGTAGTTGAATTCTTTACCGGAAAATTGCAGTTTTCACTTTATCCGGTTAACAAATGGCATTTAATGAGCGTCAGAGTCGGCCGCTCCTTGACAATGACAATGGCACTGATTTTCATTGGGTTGAGGTCCTTTTGACTTTGCCAACTCCTTTTCATGGCTGAAAGTCACGGCTTTTTGTCCGCTTAATTTCATTTCTGTTGCATTTAATTGCATTTCTGCCAGAGAGCGTACACTTCTGCTGACTCACATTTATTTGGGGCTTGGCCTGGTCTGTCGGGTGGGTGGATAGAAATTTATGGGGGACAATTTTAATTTCATTTTATTGTTTGGCTGCTTTTTGGTGGTTTCTGCTCATTGCTGCTAATAGCCATCGTTTGGACAGGCAGCTGTTGCACACATTTCGATTATTCTTTCCTGTTTCTTTTTATTTTTTTATTGCTGCAGATTGTTTAATTAAAGTCTAAACTCACCTTAAACGTGGAAGTTCGCAGAAAACCCAATCAGTCACCTCTTCCTGTTTGACCTCTCTGTGGGTGGTAGCTAAATCGGCTTTGTTACCAGCAATGACAATAGGAATGTCCTGTGGAAAAACCAGCAAAGAAAAACGATATAACGTTGAAAATGGTATTAGTAGTAGTAGGAAAAGCAGCAGTGGCAGCCTTGCCAAACCGCAGACAATGGTTTGAAGGGAAAAATGAGGGGAAAAGTGCGCAATAATTGACACTCAAATACAATGGCGTAGCTGGGCAGCAAAGCAAACGAATGGTTAGCAAACAACAACAAGGGATTTTTGTTGAAATGCTTGAAGAAAAGTGAAAAGAAAAACTACACGAAACCCAACGAAAAGCCAAACCCAACAAGCCTAAGCTCAAAGGAATGACATTTTAATTGCTTTCACTGTTGTTTTCTTTTACTCTCTCTCTCTTTCTCATTCTGTTTGGACAGATATACCCACACGGCGTATGAGTGATTTGTGGAAATGTTAAGGTTTCTACTTGGCTACGCTAATTACAATTATCCCCCATGGACAATGATAGCTTACCTGAAAGTCACCACGTTGCTCTCGTATCTCCTCAAAGCATTGTTTAACACATTGAAAACTTGGCGCCGATGTTGTCGCATATACCAACATGAAGGCGTGCGCAGTTGCTATGGAAAGTCGTCTCATGGCGGGAAATTGCATATCACCGGAAGTGTCCAAAATGTCCACCTGCAAGTTGGAACCATTAAATATGCAATTGCTCACTGAACTGACGAATAATGAATACATTATGTTCGCTAATTAAAAAAAAAAAAAAATGGGAAAGGAAAGGAAAAAATATCCAACCTCAAACTGGATAATTGGGTTATAAATTAAAATGACATCATATTAAAAAGTCAGTTGAAAAGAAAGGTTTAAAATTATGCTACCTTATGTAATAAAGGACATGTCAAGGCAATTTTTGATCGGTGAACGTATAATGAATGAACAAATAGGTTGGTTAAGTCAAAAAATTACAATTTAACTCTCATTAATTCTGTAGAAAATATTTCCTTTAGATCTTCTATAGCTTATAAGAAGAGCTGGTCAATTATTTCTGAGTTTTGAAAATGCAAAGATGTTAATATAATACATAATAATACATAAATATAATATATAAAACAATCAGGAACTGTTTTTATTATAACTTTCTTTATAAAAATTACAAATTAAAAAATGTTTCTAAACTTTAGCAATTTATTCTCAAGCAAATTATTACCTTTTAGTTAGCGATTAAAATAAGAATCAAAATATAATAATTATTACTCGATTTTTATTCATTCCTCAAAACTAAAACTCATATTATTATTTTGCGTTTTCAATAAAGAATGCTCTCATTTTAAATTTGACTAATTAGTTTCTTTTTTCTAATTAAAATTTCTGATTAAAATACAAAATATTTCTTTCAAGACAGTTATTCTTTTAAATATCTTATTATTATATCCAAACATTCCGAAACTAACCCAAATAAACGTAGCAAAAAAAACTCAATCAAAACAAACCAAAATTCAGTTTAGAGAAATTTAAAGTAAAAACATAAATTTAAATACATTTCCAATCAACCACAATGCTTTTCAAATGTCTATCATTGAAATAGTTTGAAGTTTTTTGCCAACCACAATAAAATTTAGTAAATTTAAATGGATTTATATAATAAAATTAATATTCAAGCATTTAGTATTGAATTGCTGTCTAAAAGCAATTATGCAAAAAAATTCTGTTAGGCAGTTAAATAAAATTGATTGATTATTGGGCTTATTTAAATTTAATGTGCTAACAGAAATAATCGCCCAATGATTTAGCTATTTTAACGTAAGTTAAAGTGGAAAGTGTTGGTCAACCAATTTCCATATATGTATATTTGCTAAAGTATATATACATAGATATATATTTTTTTTAGCAAAATGCAATTGAGGGGAAAAATTCGTTTCAAATTACCATTAAACTTTCCATTTTTTTTTTTTACCAATTTTGTTTGTTAAGGTTTAAATTGAATAGCACTTTAGGAGGATTTATCAATGGCAAGGACCCCGTTGCGCAGTACGTGGATCGGACGGACGGACGGAGGGACGGTCGGTTTGTTGGTTGGTTTGTTGGCTGATTGTCGCGTTCAATGCTCACTTGATGCCCCACTAATCCCCAGTGTCAGGCATCTGTTATGTATATCGTATACCCAGTCCCCCGTTTCACATCTGTCCCCTCTCATCTATTTTTAAAACAGGCAAAAAGCCGCAATGTCAACAGCAACTGCCAAAGCCAAACGTTTAGCGGTGTTTCTCTTCTTCAATTCAGATTCAGATTTGGATTCATAGCCATAGCCAGAGTCAGGTCCTTGGCCATTGTCTGTGTTTTTGTGTCTGTGTTTTTGCCAATTTTTCTTCATGTTTTCTTTTTCTTTTTTTCCTTGTTATTTTGCGCTGTTGTTGCTGCTGTTCATTGTGCTGCAAATTTGTAACGCATTGTTAGTGGGCGATGAGTGAATGAGTTTATTAAACGCGTCCAACAAAATGAGAAAATGTCTATTTTCTATGGCATTGTTTGGGCCACGAACGCTGCTGCCAGCTCTAGCTGGAGCCCCATTCATCCTGCTGCGTCGACATAAAATTGCTTTTAAAGCGTATAAAATTGCTTAGGTTCTGTATAATGATAGCAACGGGAGGGCTAGCAATCAACCAAACTAGACTCTGGCCCTTAAATTGATTTTGAATGCAAAGAAAAAAAAAAAAAGAAAAGAAAATTTCAGATTCAAGTCCAGCGTAAAGTATTAGATTTTGGCCTTCATGTTGTACGTTGAAATGAAATTAATTAAAATGAAATTTTTAGTCAACTAACGATGTCGATGATTCTGATGAGGATGTGGAGGATGATGATGATGATGCCATTGCCTTGTCTCCTTTCATCTCTCCCTTGCAGTTTAGTCAACATGAATATTTCTGCCATGGCAACGTTACCCACAATCCTTGCGTCCCTTTATTTCATTCCCTTCTGCCTTCAGCATACCTATTAATCAACTTTCTGGTACAACTTTTGCGTATATCCTTGTGGTGTTGTGTGGAGTTGGTGTTACTGCTGGAGGTCGTGGTGTTGATGTCGAGTTTAAGGCAAGTTTGAACAGAAAATAATCAGCTCATATACTAAAGGGATGGCTGTGAATGATGTGCCATCATAGCTTGGCAAGTTTACCAACATGACATGGTACTCAAAACAATGCAAGATAATGTGAAGTGATGACTAACACAAATTGCTTAAATATGGCCAGATTTTGGCCAAAAATTAATTTAAACTTGAACGAAATCGTCGAATTTTAAAAGTATACTATGCATTAATCAAGGTTAATAATATAAGATTTGTAAAAATAAAATATAGCTCTTAATTTTTTGCTTATATATTTTTAACTCAAAAACGCATTTTTAATATTGACTTTAAATTGCTTTTTACGTTTCAAAATTTATTCTCAATTATTTTCTCTTTCCAAATTGTAAAAATACTATTTTTCGGTAATAAATGTATAGTATAAAAATATGAATATAATTTCTTTTATGTTAATTTATATTGTATATTGACTTATCGGTATCAAACATTTTTATTTTTTTGCTGCTCTAGATTATATTTTTTAATTTAAAAATATACATTAAGTGTTTAATTCTCAAATATTAAGAAATGTTGAAGGTAATTTATTTTTGGCATTTAATTTAAAAAAATAATTTTTAAATTGTTAATTTATAAATATGTACTTTTTTTTTTACTTATAGTTTATTTTTCTTATCGATGGTTTTTATTAACACAACAAAAGTTATCGAATGATTAGTTAACAGCTTCATCAGGAAATTTATGTTAAATAATTAATATGGCGAATTTTTAGCAATACCAAGAACGTTTATTAAGTATAGATAAAAACGTACCGATAACTAACATTTTTCCTTAAATTTGAATTACTCTATAACGATTACCAAACACTACAATTAACCTTAAATTAAAGAAAAAATGTCAACCCTATTAAAGTCCGCATTTTACTGTCATAACTTGCTTACCCATTTCTTCAACTTTCATAAGATAAAATGACAAAGAAAAAATCTTCTTAATGTGAACCAACAGCTGGGTTTTATGGGCTTAACCAGCGACTTAACATACATATGGGATAATAACTTAAATATGTGGCCGTTACTTATATACTTATTAATTTAGCCATTTTTTGTGTTTTTTTTTTTAGCCTTATGCCATCTCTATCGATTCGTTTATCCATTTATCCAGTTGATGTTCAAAGAAGCTCTGAGGCATGCATGTAAGTGTCTCAAATTTTCCAAGTTGTTTCCGCTGTTTTGAGTGCGTGTAAATTTGATTAATGAGCTTCATGCCGTCGTGATTCTGTCTGTCTTTCTGTCTGTCTGTCTATCTATCAGAGTGTTCAACTCAAACTAGTCTTTGGCCCAATGTCTTTACGTTTAAACAGAATTTAAATTAGCAAAATTTTCATATTTGTATCATAACCGAATAGGCAGTGTCAGATACAATTTGAATTGTGACCGCAAGGCAGTCGTCTGAGTAGAGCTTAGCTGTCCTTTCATAGGGGAGAGACATAGAGACAGAGAGAAGTCCTTAGATATATTTCTGTATACTTATAAATATATATGTATTTATGTATGTAATTGTAACTAGGCAACTGAGATCTCATTTCATTTAAATTGCCATGGGAAAGCCTATGGGTGGTATAGGAGGTTTAGAGGGCTATAAACCACACGTGGTTTAGAGCTTAACATATTCACATGAAAATTGGCAGTTGGAAATGTAAGTTAAAGGCCTAAACTTGGCCAATTAGCCGACTTAATTAATGCCATTTGACCGCAAAATCAGCAACAGTAGTCCCCAAATGGGAAATGCAACTGTGATTTAATTAATGAAGACCACTTGAAAATTTAGTGAATGAGTTTACATTCTGTAAGTTGTCCAATGCAAACAAATTTGAGTGCACTCAAGTCTCAAGTGCTGACAATAAATTCTAGTTTCTCACCAAAGTTGCAGCTGCAACTGCTGCATCATCCCTTCATTTCTTTTTCTTATTTTGTAGTTGCTTTTTTGTTTATTTTTGAACTCACCTTTAGTGTGACACCGCCCAGGTCATATTCACGATTGTAGAGATCCTCGACAGTGGCACGATATTTGTCCGTGTAGGTTTTGAATAGAAAACGTTTCACAATGGAGCTTTTGCCAACACCAGCGCCACCCAAGAGGACAAGTCTTATGCGTTCCAGGTCAGCCATTTTCCAAGTGTAAATGTTTTGCAGGTTTTTTTTGCTTCTTCTACTTCTTGTAAATCGTTTGTCGTTAAATAAAGTGCTCGACTTGGGGGCTATTGTTAAATATATATATATATGTATATATATATTTGTTTATATACTTTTCTTAACGTTTACTTTCAATGGTGAATTGTTGTCTGGTTTATTTCTTGTTGCTTATATTTCGGCATTATAAACACACGCACATGCACTTATAAATTTGTTTGATTTCCGTTTTCAATTTTGTTGTATTAGCAACACTTTCATCTCATACCCTATCAACATCATCATCATCGTCGTCATACATAAATGATGTAAAGCCCGAACTTCCGGTTTCCGCTCAGCAGTGGCTCAAGTTAATGACAAGCTGTAACGAGTAGACAGAGTAAAGTATTAAGTCTTAAAGTTAAACTTAAAATAAGTCTAATAAATATCAGCTTAATTTTATAACAAAATTCATTTTCTAAATATTGAAACATAATTGGCCATTTAATTGGCTTTTCCATTACAATCGTTACAGATATTTTACAAAGTATGCCAATTATTCGAACGTTTGTTTATGCTTATGCCCTTTGATGGCAAAATATGCCATTGAAATTGTTTCGGCTTGAACTGAAAAGTATCTTGCAGCATTGCATAGTAATGTGTATCTCTATCTTGAATGTGAATGCATCTATATGTATCTCCATTCAGTAAATTGTATCTGAAACTACTGTGTGTAATCATAATCTGCTCACGTGTTTGCCACACAAATCAGATACAAAAGTCCATGCCGACTGTGAGTCAAGCATCCACTCCATGCAATCCAAATAAAGCAACCAGCCAGCAAAAACGTATTGCAAATTGCAAATAAACCTTGCAAAGGATTTCTGCCCAACCAGAGAGGCAGTCACAGAGACAGACACAGAGACGGAAAGAGAAACACACATTTCCCTTCCTATTTTCACTGAACTCCCCGACTTTCCACCTCCACTCCAAATGTAATGTGCATGTTAAGTGCAGGCAGCCAATTCAATTTTCCCAACATTTCTGCAGTTCTTAAAGCAATTCTACTACTACATCATTTGCACCTGCTCACTCTCACTGTTTCCATCTCTTTTTCTCTGACTCTGACCCTTTTTACTCTCTAATTGCAAGTTGATATAATTAAGTTTGCTGGCTAAATGCAATTTATTGCAATCACTGCCTAAGATTGAGTAGCAAAACTAGCCCATAGCAAAATTTTTCACCAGTCAACAGATAATAACGTAACAATTTTCCAGCAACTAGCAACAATGAAAATGAGTTAAGGAAGCAGCTGAAGGTGTTAATTACCTTAAGGACCATAAATTTCAACACAAAATTGACAAACTGTCTTTCCGTACTTAGAACTCTGACAAACTACATAAAGAGCAGACATGGTCAACAGAAAGTCATTAGTTTTGTCAACTAAATATAGAAAAAAGGTTAACAAAAGATTATAATTTATATATATTTTATGAGCTTGACATATTAAGTAAAATAAATTTCCTTTATAAATATAAATTTAAATATATGTATTTAATGAAGTAACTATGTGTCAGTAACATCTCTTGAAAAGTCAATTTGCAATAATTGATTTACTTAATTAGTTGAAGTTTACTTCATTTGAAAATTGTCTATTTATGGTTTCTATAATTTTGAGTTACTTTAAAGTGAAGAATGAGAAATTTAATTAAAGTAAATTGAAGTTTTATTAAGCTGTTTTTAATCTATCGATTTATGTGTATAAATCCTCGTATTATCTAATTAGTTAGCGAATATTAAAATATTTATAAAATAATATAGATCCAAGCAATCTTGTAAAAACAAGCAAAGTAAAAGAAATAATTAAAAATGAAGAAATTTAAAAAAATATTTGACATAAAAGATTAAATTAGAAAATATTCAAAAAAAAATTTAAATTAATAATAAATAAATAATAGTTAGAGCTCTGAGTTTTACCTTAATCAAAATCTACAGTATATTTTCAATAATGAAATTAGAAACACAATTAAAATCATAACCTCAAAACCATTAATAATTTTCCAAAAATTATTAAAAGCATCTTTAAATTGCATTTTAATAAAAATTGAAGAAATATTGCATTTTACTTATAATATTTGTTTTAAATTACATATATAAAATATTATGTACAACAAAAATCTATTATCACTAATCACTGAAACTAAAAACTATCAAATTTCCAATTAAATTTATTTAGCTAAACTTTATTTTTTTTAAAATTATTTTCTGAATATTTTATATAAATTTGTTTTCATATATTTTACAGGAACTTAAGGAATGTTTTCATGTAAATGTCAAAAAAAAATAATTATAATATGTAAGCATAATGCAAATGTTTTGCCCAACTATTTTACATGATGTTTTATGATATATTTAATGGAAACTTTTACCCGCATTTTGTTTTTCCCCTCGTTTTTTTCTATGGCTTTTGGTTGCATGTGAAAAAAACTCTGCGCAGCCGCATAAAATGCATATTCATTACATTTTCCATTCTAACCAGAACACTTTATGAAAGTGGGCGTGGTCTTGTGGGTGTTGTTTGTTCAAAATAATGCATATACTTGTATATGTAAATATGTATATATATGTGTATATATTTGTACCTGGAAAAGTTAAGCAGCTGGATAATTGCTTAGTAGACATGAGAAGAACTTTAATTATTTTAAAATGCTTTTCAGCAAAGAATAGAAAATGAAGTGTAGAAAAAGCAAAGAACTAGAAACAAATTATAAACGTTCAATAGTCTAATGTGAATTAATGAATATTTATGCCTCTCATGGCCCAATTCAATTTTTGTATTTCTACTTTATTTTTTTTTTCCCTGTTAAAAACATGAATAAAAATGTAATTTAATCTACTCTCGGGTAGGGAGTCTAAATAAAATTTTTAATTAAATCTACTATGCCTACGCAGGAATAACAACAAACGGCGACAACAGGAGCAGCAACAACAACAGCCACCAGACAACAGCTGTGCCGGAACAACATAAAAGAATTGTAAACCCATCCCAAAAAAGTTTATTTTTATTTTTGTGTTTTTTTTTTTTTGTTCGGAATACCCTTTTTTAGAAAGTATATACAATTTGCTAAAGGAAGCTTATTTGGCAATGAGATAAAGTACAATAGAATCTATACTAAAATTGTTCTCAAATTTGAATTTAAGAAACGGAAAGATGTTTCGGCATTGAACAATTGCAGAAAGTAGGTCAAAACATATTAATATAACTATTATATTATATTAGGTCCAAATAAACTGGTTTTGAATTCCAATATCAACATTCTTCATTTTTCAATTACAATAAAAATGAATTAAATGGTGTAAAAGGGTATCCATGTGAACGTTTAATTCAATAGTTCAAAATTTTTTAGCAGTTCAAATTGCAAATTAGCCCAATTTAACAATTTTTTCTCCTTCCAAAGAAGAGTAATTTTTTTTTATAAATCAGAAAGATTTTTATAGAACTTCTGTCAGACAATGTTTTAGCAAGTGTATACAGACTTCGGTATTAGTGAATTATTTCCAGCCTTTTGGTTTTCCTTTCTTGCTGTTGTTTTTGCTTTACATTTTAAAGCAAGTTGAAGGAGCTAAAGAACTTGAATTAATTTTGTTTGTATATTTTTTTTATTCTCAGAAAAACAAAATAAAATAATAATAAAAAAAAAATCTTTGCTGTTGTTGACATTTTTTACGTATTTTTTTTCTTTGGTTTTTCTTGGTGCCATCTTCTGCTTGGTTTTTGTGTCCGAAACATGTCAACAACAAACAATTCAAAGACCAAAACTTGACAAACTTTTCCACAGCTCAATGTGTTTGGTTTGTTTATTTTTTTTTTAAATAAAAAGAAAAGGAATAGATGAGAGTTTAGATATAGGTATTCTCCTATATTTTCTTTGTTGAATATGTATGAATGAGTTGTAGGTTTATGCCTAAGATGCTTTAAGACTAACCTGGTCTTTCTACTTCACTGGCTCTGTCACTTATCCTGCTCCTGTTCCATTGCTTGACATTCACGCTGAGGCATTTAAAATGTCATCAAAAGCACATTTGCTATGGCATAAATATCAACAAAAGGAGCCTGCACTCAAGGACAACGTTCACGATGAGTCGTAATGTCAAGCAGGACGACATGATAAAAACCAAACACTGAGGCTTAAACTATCATAGAAGGAAATAGAATTGGTAGCAGGAATGGAATAGGGGAAGTATATAGGTTAGAAAGAGGGAGCATATGTGACAATGTCACTGTTGTTTGACCAAAAGGAAGTGCTCAGCAAATACTCATATTCCATATCTATGACCAGCACCAGACAGTTCCTGTCAAACATTTTGTCTGTCTTTGTCTGTGTGTGTGTGTTTGTGCGAGAGTTGAATTTATAAATATTCATTAGCCCAGAAAGAACGTAAAACTCGCCGGCAATGTAGTTTATTAAAATATCCCAAATACCGCAGGGAGGTTCAAAGTTAAGGCAGCTTGCCCCCTACAGTCCCGAAAAAACCATTCTCACAAAAAAGTTACCAACATTGGCATGCGTATGTGTCCAGAAGGGGATGGGGGCGGTTGTATGTAAGGAAACACGCACAGCTTCCGCTTGATCGCACAATGGTGGCTCCTTGACGCCTTATAGAAAAAAGAAATTAAAACTAACTGTTAACAGAAATCGTTAAAACATTATAAAAGTTACTAAAAAAATTATTATTGTAACATAGATAATAAATAAAGAAATAAAAAGTTAACCTCTAACAGAAATAATTGTAACATTGTCTCAAATTTTTTGGAAGTTTTTTTCTAAAAATTACAAAAAATAAACTATAGAAAGGTTATTGTAACAAATGACTAGTAACTTTTAGATTATCTTCAAACTTCAATCAAAAAAATGTTATACCTACATATATAAATAAAATAAAAAAAAGTATCAAAATAATTATTCTTTTAAATAATGAATAATAAAATTATTAACATTTATTAAATTTATACTTAATTACAAAAAAAGAAATAATAATATATAGGTAATAAAATGTAATTCCCAGATAACATTTATTTCAATAAAATTGTAGTTTAACTAAATCAGATCGGTTCAAATGAATTTTAGTTAAAATGTCAATGTCCTTTCGCCTCTCTAAATTTCAAATTGGCTTTAGTTGGATTTCAAAATTTGACAATTTCGAGTAAAGTTGTTATATTTGTAAAGTTTTGTTTTGTAAATGTGGTATAATCCCATTTGATTGTTGGTTTAACAAATGTTTCAAGTTGGTAAAATTTTCTCTTAGTGCTTTCAGAATATTTGTAAGATTGATTGGATTGGCTAACCACTGTTTTGGTAACCTCAACTAATTGCAATTGTTTTAAAAGAACTTAATATGTCTGCAATTTGTTAATGTAAAAAGCCACAAAATGCAATTTATTTTCTCCTTTTGATTTGAAAGAGATTTTTGTAACTTTATTTTTGTAGCAGACATTTTGGTTTGGTTTTTCGTGACTATAAAGTATTTCAATTTATGTGTGATTAACTTTTGTTTCATGCCCGACTAAGTGTGTGTGTGTGTGTTTGTGTGTTGTGGGTTTTGCGGTACTTAAATCATAAAATACGCTTTTATGCTGCATACGAATAGGCGCGTCATCTGGTATCCTCAAAAGTAGGCTCCACACAAATTTATAGCCATAAATTTGAACTCTTAATGGAACATGAATCCGAAAGAAATGGCCATAGCAATAAACAAATTATTTTATGATGTTGGCCAGGCCAAGGCATTATAATCACGTGTTGGTGTAGTTGTAGTTAACACACACACACACACACACATACATATAAAGCCAACACACAGACAGCAAAGCTTAATGATTACAAAAGTGGCGGCGAGAAAACGGGGCCAGGCCAACAAGCGATGCCGTTAAACTGTTGATTATGGCGACTTTTTATGGCGGAGCTCATACCCACACAAACAAAAAGAACGACAGAGAGAGAGAGAGAGTGAAAGAGGAAGTATAAAAGACAGACAACATGTCCTAGTGATGACACAGTGACACGTACAAATCTAAAATCATTTAACTTTATTTATAAATTCTATTTCAATACTCATTTTCAATTCTTTTTATTTTTAATATATATAAAATATATTGCATATTCTCTATCGTCTCTAAATCGATAACCGAAAACACCTGGCCCTATACTCTCCTCTCTATGCCAAAAGCATTAAAGTTAAAGCCTTTTCTCTTCTGGCTCAATGGCGTGCGGAAAATGGGTCACTAACTGTTACTTATTTATACTAATCACGGCAAATTGCCGACGAGCGGGAAAATACCAAACTTGAAGTGGGTAAGAGGCGACAGCTTTGAGGAACAGAAATTGGAGGAGCAACAGGAGCAAAAAGGTGAAGGAGCACGAGTTGACGCTGCTTTTGGTGTTGGTGGTGTTGGCAGGTTCAAGAGTGTCAAGCAAGGTTGAGTGTCGCGATGCTTCAGCTCATATTCACTTTGCGTCCTTTTATCTCTTACGACTTAAGTGTTATTAAAAACTTTTTCTTTTTTTTATTATTTGAGAAGAGATATTTTACCTAAAGTTATCTAAATAGAACACGTGCTGCTCATTATGCTGTCCAACAAATTGATTTCCACTTTTATATTCTTACAAATCGTCTATGGAAAGCATTTAAATGCATTTTCTTGTAATCGACTTGCAAAAGACAAAAAATTCCAATAAATTAAATTGCAACCGAAGCGTGAAAGCCATTGAAAGTAAAGAAGAAGATATTGACAAAAAGGTCATCACACGGTAACCGTGCTCCGTTGGCCCCGCCAAAGTCATGTTTTCTCAATGACCTGGAGGGGTCGCATCGCCCTTTTGGCTAATGGTTAAGCAAACAAAATGTGGAGCATCAGCAGCAACAGCATCATCATCAGAGAGAAAATAACAAAAAAAAAAAAAAAAAGAAAAGCCAGAGAACCACGTCAAGGGTGTTGGAAAATTAATGCAAAAACTTAATCAGGCGCATGATGAAGCTGCCATGGCCAGAATCAGAACCAGATGCAGAAGTAAAAGCAGCACAGGCAAAAGCACAAGGAGGACAAGTTCTCGGTATCAGTATCAGGTGTATATTGTTGGGCGATTCACTCTATCCAGCTTGAGGGTTGCCCCATTCGATTGTCAACAACTGACTGGCTGCCACAAATTAAACACAAACATGGCAAAGGCAACATATAGTTGATGATATAGGGAATGAGAGGGTATGAAGAGGAAATTGAGAGTGAGAGAAAGACAAAGATTCAGTTTGCTGTTGCTCCATTCCTTTGTGTTTGTCTTTTCTTCAAAAGTATGCAAAAAGCTTTTCCCATGATTGTCATTGCAATTATACAGTGGTATGAAACTATAACAAATGGCAACAAATATGGTAGAATCATTAATGCAATGAAATAGTTGGGAAAAAGAAAAACATTCGAGAAAGAATTTAATTCTTTTTCATTATAAATATAATATATCAGTTACAGCTTAACATTAGCTAATTTAAGCCTTTTATTTATTAAAAATAATTATTAATATTTAAATATTGGATATTTTTTAAATGTTTTCTTATACTCTATTATTTAACTCATCTTAATAATCACTTTAAGCAATTTGATAAGTTTTTCCATATTTTATTATGTAGAAACTTTTTCAAATACTTTGCTCAGATTTTGTATCGAACTTTCCAAACAACTTCGATAAACCAATAAGGAGCAAATCTTAAGAGTTTCTAGAGAGTTGTAATTGGCTTCTTTTCTTTTTTTTTCTTCGTGATTTTTGGCCGAAACTAATTGAAAATTAGTGTTAACTTTCTCGTTGCTATAATTGGGTAACACTGTGCTTCAACTCCTTGTTTGACTGTCCGTGTAACTTTGGCCAGAACAGCTGCAGCTGCCACTACAGCATCCGGCACTTGCCACAGACTTTGCAACGAACTTTTGTCGCTTAGCAATTGCAATTTGAATGGCCCTAGCTGTGGGGCACGTCGCCTAACCTACCCAAGCATAGCTGATCCGTTGCCATTTTTGTGGGTTAATCGCATTCCATTCTCGCCATTCACACACATACATATGTATGTATATGTATGTGCACACATACTTATACAATTACATACATACATATATAAAGCAGTGGTAGCAGAGAGTGTACAACAATGACACGTCTTGGCGTCAATTGATTTGACTTGCCACGACTGTGACCCACTTCGGAACCACTTTCTGTCTGTGTATTGGATATGTATGTATATGTATGTGTGTGTGTGTGTGTTTGTTAGCAATTTTGGCTAGCTCATGTGTGTTTACTTAGCGCTTGTTCTTTTTTTTATGTACTACACTTATATGTATATTTTTGTGTATGTGTGTTTGTGTGTGTATGCATATGTTGGGATGTCAAAAGCTATAAAAATTTATAAGCTCAGCTTTTCCCTTCTATCCCTCTTTGGTCCTGCACAATGAATTGCTTAAAATTTATATGCATGTTGCTTGTTGCTTGTTGATCAAATGTGAATAATTGAAACAAATGTGCGAACACCCGCAAGTGCCACATAAATTTATATACATATATATTTGTTATACTAAAAATTGACGAATATAAATTGACTGGCAACTGCCAAAATTCAGTTGCCAAATGTGTATGATGATTTGCATTTGGATTATGCCAAAAGGCAATTTCAATTGGACCACAAATAACGATAGACCAAAAAAGTATCAGACCAAATTATTATTGCAAATTATTTTTAGAAGTACTTAAATATTTAATACACCTATATATTTTCAAAGCGAATTTTTATTTTTTACTTTTCAAAGCAATAATATATAATGGAGTTCGTTTTGTACAACAACTTATTTAAGTTGCTTTTCCTTTATAACTTTTTTTTCATATTATTTTGCAAGCATTTTCATTTATTTTTCTATTTTGTATATATGAATGCAAATGTACTACTGAAAAGGGGTATATTAACTATATCAGCCATACGATACGCCTCTTTTTCTCTATCGATAATTGTTTAAGTTTTCCGATCGTTAAGCCTATCGATACACAGCTAAGCTACTGTTTGATCTAGCGTTGCCGGACTTCAAACCACATTCCAACCACTTAGTTAAATCAAATAATTGACTTTTTTTATCCAGTTGATTAATTTGGAAATTTGAAAACATTTATTTAATAATGATCTATATATATTTGTAGATGACAGAGTACAGATATTCCGGCATGACGGAAATTAGTCCGTGTTGCTTGTTTTTTTTTTAATTTGTTGTAACCGAGCACTTTCTATGACATTTCAAAGTAAAATCTTCAACCGGCTGTTGTGTTCCTTTCATTGCCCTAGAAAATTTCAATTAAAATGAAAATCTGTACTGTCAAAGAAATACGCCCAAATACAGAGGCAACTTCCTGTCCTCCCTATTTCCTTTTACCTTCTATCTCTCTTTCTGTAGATTTATATACATATATACACACACATCGCATTTCATCTCTTTGCATCGTTTTGTTGGATAAATTGAGCTTATTTATCAAAGTTTTAATTAAAAACTTCTTTAGTCTAAATTGTTAAGAGTGTAATTACAACTGCGACTAAGTAGAGAAACACCTCAAATAATGGCCTTTGGCAACAACTGATATTTCAATGTCATCAGCACAACATCCATCTCACCTCACTCCGTCCCTCTCATCATCTCTTAATATATGCAACAAAATATTGTTCATACAAAATAGCAAGAGAAACAACGAAGAATTCACACAAAATTGAATTAGACTTAATAAACACGAATGCCAAGCCAAATGAAAATTGTGCAAAAACGGGAAAGAGAGAAGTGAAAGAGGGAGTTGAAAGAAGTTGAAAGTAATAGAGACAAAACGTAGAAATTCATAAAGTACGCAACGTGCTTAACGCGTGAGTGAATCCAGCCAGAGACAGAGTAAAGTAAAGTAAAATACAAAAAAAAAAAAAAAATAAAGAAACGAAGCAAACAACTTCGCGACACGGTAAAAAATGTGCAGGACAACAACAAAAGGAAAGGGCCAAGAAAATCACAAACAACATTCCACGCATAACAAAGAAAAGGAATGGAAAAAGGCAGCGGGCGACTTCAATGGAAGAAAAAACGTAAAACAAACACAAAGAATTTCAAGATATATTTTACACTCATCGAAATACCGTCATCAGCAAACAACAAGAAACTTTCAATTATACAAAAGATAACATATTTACAAAATATAAAACAAATATGCGCATATATAGTAAATATATTTTCATTTCAGCCAATTTAACAAGAAAATTCCTTTAAAAGGAAACAGCATTTTTTTTTTGGTTTTAAGCAGCACGCACAAAAGTATGCAATATATTATTACTCATACGACATGTTGTACAGGCAAACTTATTTTATATTGTAAATCGCTTTATATTTTACAACTTGAATGTGTTTCATTTATATTTTTATGAATAGACATTATTTTAACTATTTAAGATAAAATTTTGAACGAGAAACTAAAAAATTGCACTAAATATCTTTCATACGCCATGTTGTTTACAGATTTACTTCGAAAATCTGAATGAATCTCTCTCTTTAAATATGAAATAGATATTCAACAGCGAACACATTTGTGTGTAGCTAATTGGGATCTTTTTAAATCGTGCAATCTGGCTGTAATATGTAAAAGACAAAAAGCTAAAGTAAAGCAAACTCGTTTCAACATTATTCAAGTTTTAAGTATGCTAATAACACACATCGACTTTTGAAAACAGACAACGCGTCGTTTATCTCTTTTTATAGCTAAGAGTACATGTATGTAGTTTAACATGTCTTATAAGTAATTTAATTGTTTCTGCTGAGAGCTTAAACCGAAAATATACACAGTTTGCTTTTGCGTCATTTGTGGCAATCATTTACCATAGAGGAAGTCAAGGTTTCAACAATTTTAGTTTACTTTTACAGGACTAACGAGAAATCAAGCTTAATATACATGTAGAACTGTGGTATGTCCTTTGTCAATCAATTTGCCATAGAGAGGACAACAAGCTGACAGCCATATATATCCATATCATATGATTATGTCAACATAAAGCAGCTTTTTGGACACATAATTTGCCATTGCCAGCAAACAAATGGACATCTTTTGATTAGGTTTTTTCGGGCTTCCATAAGCATATTGTTTGCATAACTTTGATGTGCTTTCCAGGGAAATGTATAAATTTTCTCATAGTGTATTTCATTTGGTGGAAAAAAAGTGAGCAACTCAACCAGCCGCCAGGCATTGACACACAGCACACAAATGGACCAACAAACTGGCAGACAGACAACAAGATATTGTAGGCAAAGAGTAAGGTGGTAATGGAGACACAGGGCAAACAGTTTCGTCCTGCCAACAACCTCAATTTCCACAGGACAAAAGCAGACGCAGCCGCTTTTCTAGCAAAAAAAATATAAAATAAATTGCGAAATGCCAACAAATAAAAATTTATAAGTGTAGGCATAAAAAAAATAAAAGAAAAAAACAAGAAGAAAAATCATCCCTCAATCCAATGCCGAAATTCTTAGCCTTGGGTCCGCACCAAGACGATTATAAAGAGATTTTGAGCTCTGTGTCTGAACAAAAGCAAGCAGCTGCCTGATGAGCCGCTGATGACTGTCATCATAATCGCGATTATCATCGCTATCATCATTATTGTCATCATCATCATCATTATTATAATCATTACCATCGACATCCTAATATCAGTTGTAATAATCGTTATCATTATTGATGATGTTCATGATTATATTACAACCGCCGTCCGGCTGTCTTTTCTAGGCTAATTTTTCTGGTCTCCTTTTTTTTATCTGCCCTCCAAATTGCCAATAAGCTTGCTTTCTGTGTTTTTGTTTGCTCTGCCTTTCTCCAGCTTCTTTTCTTTATTCTCCTTCCAATTCTTCTTCTTTTTTTTTTGTTGTTGTTTAATAGCCTTTGCGATTTGATTTTGATTGCTGTGATTTGGGGGGCCATCAATAACTAAAAGTCAACAAAATTGTTTTAAAATGTTATTCAAAAAAAGAAAAAAAAAAAATGTTGAAAAATTCGTTGTCAGCTTTAAAACTAGATAAAGTTTATAATTATATTTCGGCCTCTGTTTATATACCTCTTTAAGGACTGATTATAAATTCAGCTAGTCCTTCTCCATTTTTAAACACAAGTGAAATAGAAAAAAAGGATGATAAAATCCTGCAACACAAAAGTATTACATACTTAGTATAAAATACCGACGGTTGGGTACTCTATACCATTCATCTTAAATTTAAAAACAATTCTTTATAATCTTACCAAAAGTTAAAATTAAATATTCCATCTTGGCTAACGTTAAGTAAACATGATCCATCAAGGTTTCAATGATAAAGAATATATTTTCCAACTCCATCCATCTACAATCCCAGAATTTAACAATTTTAAAGTACCTTTTAAACAAATCAGTGTATAGAAAAACGGGAGAAACTTTTGGAAAATTCATTTGGCCACTTTGCATGAGCCTTTCACCCTCACATCCTTTTACCGCCAAGTCGCCTGACACCGGCGGCATTGACGGATATACAAACTTATTGATTGCTTTGGCTCAATTCCAGACTATAGTACAGGAAAAGCAGTGCAAAAAAAAAAAAAGAAGTAAACAAAAAAAAAAGCCGAGAGAGAAAAGTGAGTTGGCAGTGTGTGCGAACCAGCGGAAGTTTAGGAGAGATTGCCAATAGCTAAAACGACTAGGCCAAAGGCAAGGCAAACGGCAAACGCATTTGTTCGACATTATGGACGATTCACTGAGGCATACACCGTTAGGTTTTTCCTTTCCTCCTGTTTCTTTTTTTTTTTTTTTTTTTGTTGTGTGTTTTTCGTTTTCCCTTTGGTGTTAATGCTGTTTTTTATATACACGTGCATTCCTCTGCAGGCGGTTTGATAAGTCTAACATTTTGTTTGTTTCAAAATCGATAGCAAAAGTTTCTCTTGGTAAAATGATGGAAAACATTGCTTTCTAAACATTCCAGTGATTCTGTCAATTTCATAAACTGTATTATTTCATTACTCATATTATTTGGTGATCAATTCTATTTATTCAAAGGCAAAGTAAAGAATAAAAGTATATTTTAAGTACTATCGTTTTTCCTCTCAAAGTTTCTTAGTATTTTCAGATTATAAATGCCCTTTTAGCACTTGAAAGTTCAAATAATAATTCTTTGGAATTTTGAGTTCTCATATTATACTTGCTTTTAGTAAACTTCAATTATTGAAATCTTTCAGTAATTTCATTCGTAATTTCCCTTCACAGAAATTCCTGTTAAAATTAAGCCAAAAGCTCCGTTGCCCTTAGAAGCATGAAATTATTTTTTCTCATTTAAACTTTGAAATTTGATGAATCTTCATAAAAGATTCAACAGAAACGTTTCTCAACATTCACGAATGATATAAAATTGCTCGATTTGTTAATCAAATTAGAAATATTGCTATGGCAACATAAAATTTATTTTGAGTTGTTTAATTTGGTTTTCAATTTCATTCGACTAACCTCTATGTAAACACTTAAACTTTTGTGATTTCCGGCAGTGAACAACATTTTTCATTATATTTTAACGAACTTTTCCATATTGCGGTTATTTGTGAACCAATATTACTTTTATTAAGACTGCAGTATAATAAAGTCTTGCCATTCAGTCCACTTGCGATGGTAGTTATCTTTGTTATTGTCTTTAGTTTTGATTTTCCACTTGATCGAGTGCAAATTTTCGAGGCATCTTCTACAACCCTGGACCAGGTGCATTCAGGTGTGTTATCAAATTATAAAGGAAGAACGAAAAAAGTAAAAATAAAATAATAATAATAAAAGTGAGAAAGAAAAATTTTAACGTGCAAATGCATTGTTTATGCTATTCATGTTAATTAGGTTGCAGCCAGGCCTCTGCCACCGGCCGCCTTTTTGCCTCTTGGTGGGCGTGGATATAAACGTGTTCGTGTCCTAGATTAATTTCCTGTTTGTTTCAGTTGTCAGAGAAATCTTTTTGTGCAATTATACAAATTGTTGTCACATTTATGTAGATTTTGTTCACACAGACACACACACACTAACACACATTTTGCATACTCATGGCATACTCTTAAAACTAACGGTACTGGTGTAGATATTTCATTTGCCGTTTGAAGCCCATTATGAAATCAAGTTGAGGAACGTGCCGCAAAACAGTTTTACGCCTTT
Organism: Drosophila emarginata; assembly: GCA_037075365.1. NCBI lineage: Eukaryota > Metazoa > Arthropoda > Insecta > Diptera > Drosophilidae > Drosophila > Drosophila emarginata. The sequence goes on along the minus strand of JBAMCD010000260.1, from coordinate 3,953,069 downwards.
TTCCCAAAAACCCATTTCTTTTCCCATGTCTTTTCATCTCTCCCCTTTGCACCCTGTAATCTACATAAAAATGAGTGTACTGAGTAGTCAAACAATATGTAACGGCATCTTTGTTACAAGGATTTTAAATCCAGTTCCAGTTCATTTCTTAGTCTTCGATCAGTTCCGGTTCCGAATCACTGAGTAATAAAGACTATCGAAATGATCTATCGAAAGCAATTGTATCGATTGCAGACATTTCTAGGGCTATCACCTTTCCAGGACGTTTTATTAACATTGACTCAAAGACACGACTTAAATAAAATATTGTTGATTTTGTTACTGGGAATCTAAAAGTCGTTACTTTTGCTTTTAGATCGGAATGTTTCCCTCTGTTTCTATTTCTATTAAGCTTTGTTTCTTCGTTTTAACCCAAAATGGGCATTTGTTGCCATGTTTGGGAATTGCTTTTGATATAATACAATTTCTGTTTGCTTTTTCTCTCGTTTAGTCTGTCCGTCCGCACACACATTCTCCAAATGCTTTGGCATTTTGTGGATGAAACATATAATAGTCATTAAGTGGACCCAAAGAATGTTTTTTATTTGAACTTGTTGACAATCAAATTTCAATAAAAGCGAAGCCAAAAAGAGAGAAAGGCCAAAATCTGTTTGACCATAAAATCAGCACATACATACGACCACAATTCCTTTAGAAGGGCTAAAAAGGATGTTCACAAGATGGCAAAAGAACAAAATGAAACTATTAAAGTAAGTGGAAGCGGAGGCATTAAGGCAGAAAAATACACTCAAACACACTTATGTATACATTGAAGTATGTTCATACATATATAAGTATATATGCTTTGAACCTTTTATGTGCTTTTAATTTTAATAAAAATACAAATAATAAGTAGAAAAAAAATATATATAATTTAGCCATTGAAGGTTGCTCTTTTTGCAAGCATTTTTCTGCCACTTTTGATTTGCCAACATTTTTACAGCTGCCAACGTTCTCAGCGTACGCTGCGTATGAGTAATATGCAAATGTACATGATTTTAGCCAGGAAAACCAACAAGCAGCAAAAATCACAGAATTATGCCAACACGCTTAACCTGATTTTCCCTCACTTTCACCCCTCTCACAGTTTTTATTATGGTTTTTCATTTGTTTTTTCATTTATATATTTTTTTTTTTTGATTGCGTTAGAGAAAAACATCAGTTGAACTACTCTCAAAGGTGTCAAATGCAACTACCTGAAAACATGAACAATGAAAATGCTTTATCAATTTGATATGCCAACCAGACAAAAAGTAATTAATGGACCACAAAAGCACAAAGCATAAAATACACACCCACACACTGATACACACAGTGACACACACACACACACATGAGTGTCCCTTTATCTATGACAAATGATAACTATGCGGTTAACTAATGAAAGCCATAAGCTTAAATCTTGACTTTAATATTAACTTAAATACTATTTATATGTACATAAGTATGTTGAGATATTTAGATATATATTTTGTATATAGTTAGAGCTGACATTGGCATCCGGTCTAGACTTCATTAACATAGTGAGAACCTATATTTTCTTTTATCATGTCCTTTGTTGCTCCGCCACTGCCTTTTTTTTTGTCCTGCTGGGATCTCTGTATGCCAAGCATCTGTTAGCCCGCTAGCATAAAGCGTACTTAAAGATACAATAAAAAAAAATGAAACCGAGGCATAGCTATAACAGCGTGAAACTGTGTTCGTATATATGTGCCTATATGTGTGTGTGTGTGTGTGTGTGTGTTATCCCCCATTTACAGTTGGCAGCAAATATGTTTAATCTAGCATAAACATATGGCATATAAATATATGAGTGAGTACCCGAAGGGTATGTGGATGATGCTGTAGCTAAAGCTAAAGCCAAAGCTGAGGCCAGGACGACAGGTGACTCTTTAATGGCCAAAAGCTTTAAGTGCTCGGCTTCTTTCAAAATTCATTAGAAAAAAAAGGGCAACCAGTGCAAATAGAAGCAAGTTAGATTAATTTATTATACATTCCCTCCAAATGCGTTTCTTTTATTATTACAAGCAGTGGATGTGAAGAGCAATTCTAGCAATATAGAGAAAATGCTAGAACTTTTTATTCATATTACAGCCTAAAATTCTTGGAAAATGATATCTTGACAAGCAATTATTTCAATGGAAAAGAAGAACATAGAACAGTATACAAATTCGCTAAAAATCTTTTTTACATTTTTTTATTTTTAATTGACAAAAAATAGAGGAAAAATTATTAACATGAGGTACATCATTTGCGACTTTTCAAATACAAAAATGAAAGGGTAACTCTGAAGTGTATTAAAATGATGTTAATGTAATAATTTAAAAAACGAAAAGTTAACTCTGAAGGGTATTTATATAAAAAAGGTTTCTTTCAACTAAAATAATATAAATTTATAGAAAATTTCTGGCTCGCAGATGGAGAAGAGTGAACTTAATCGGTTATCCTACTACAAAGTGGTTTAACAAATTCTAAATTTTACATATTAATTTATTCATTTTATTTATTACTAATTAATAATAGATCTCTGTGATGTCAAAAATATTTCAAGCACAATTTACATAAAAATGTAAATTATAGTTATCTTTACACATTAAAACAATTTAATAACGATTTTCTTTTATATTCTTTTTAAGTCTCAAAAGTCACAGATAGATAGAAAGCTTTAATCATAACTCCATTAAAAAATTTAAATGTATCATAAATTTCAGTTATAAACACATAAATACAAATCCATACTAATACATCATCTTAAATATCTTAAAGTGTGACTAAGTACTTCCGTTGAAACATATCCTCTACATCAACCTGGCCAATAAACTTGACTGTATATAATCTTCTGAGCACATTGTAACTTTTTAGTCTAACCAAGTGGCACTTATCCCCACTCTATGCAACATATGTGTGTGTGTGTGTGAGTGTGTGTGTCTGCATGTTACTTTGCCACATACATTTGTGTGATAAAATTACTTTTTTGAGAGAAATCTCTCACCAGTTGATAAAAGGGAACCATGATGAAATCCGATTATAGAAAATGGCTAAGATATAAATATAGATATAGACATAGCCATGGCCATTTGCTATTGCTTTATACCTTCCCACTCATACTTAAGTAGATTCTCAGTATATTTATTTGACAAATTTAGAATTTATGATAGACTCTTTTCATATACGCATCACCCCTCTATACAGACAGGACTTGCCTCATCCTCACACAGACACACACACTCACACACATTCTAATCGTAATAAAAATGCACAACATGACAAAATGCTTCCAGCTGGAACACAAAAGGCTCATGTTCCCCAAGATGACTCCTCATCCCCCCTCCATCATCCAGCATCTCTACAAAATAAAAGGCAAGTTAGGGCTTACTTAGATGTTAACTGCTATCGAAATTTTCAAATGAAACTTGCAAACGGCGGCAACAAATTTAATGCGCTTACAATAAATTTTTATTATCCGTGCGAATGTTGCCGTTAAATTGGATATTGAAGGCAAAACGCACCTATGGCAAAAAAAAAAAAAAAATAAAACCAAGAAGAAAAATTTGAATTTTTCACCCGCTTTTCATTTTTTTCGAATTTCCGTTTTTGTATTTCTTTGGTTTCGTTTTTTGTAAGTCCTTACTTTTGGCACCCAAGCAGAACGTGCTTTTTTTTTCTTTTTGTTTTTGTGCTGTTGTTTCTTTATGTTTTAATGCGGTCATAAAATGCTGGACAGGATGGCCGAAATGACCATGCACGTGCCCAGCACCCAAAGAGGTGGTGGCACCAATGACATTGTCTTTCATCTCGATTTACTAGGTCAGGGCAGTGAAAGCAAAAGCGAGAGATTTAGGGATACCTGGTCTTGGTTTCTGGCTTACCTGACGTATACTTAATCACCCCTGAAAGTAGAGCGGCAGAAAAAAAAAAAACGTTCACAACAGAGATTGATTAAATTTCTGATTTATTTATGTTCACACCATAACACATACATACACACACACAAACCGTACACAAATGACTCAACATCTCTAAGAGAATTACAAATGGTTTTAATATTGCTTCTTTAATTAAACTAAACTATAATTTCTCACACCTCGTTTAAGTCTGTTTCTTTTTTTTTTTTGTATTTTAGTTGCGCGCGCGTTGCCTTCAGGTTGGTGACTGTTTCTTTGGCAACTTTGATTATGGTTTTTATATAGAACTTGCCGCCACAGGATTCAAAACACAACATGTTGCAAGTTCAGCTTGCAACCAAAACAAAACTTCCATTAGCCAAGAGCGCAGGCTCTAAGAAGGCGCAACAAGGACTCCATGGCAAATAGTCGAGATACAAACCAAAGCTCTGGGATGTCACCCCATCGAACCAACTGGAAATGTTGTAATGTTTCCTCCAACTTGTCACATAGTATGTTTGATTATAATTCTTTTGACAGTTCAATTTAGGGTGAAGGCACAAAAAAAATTTTGAAAATATCCAACATCGTTTTGGATATTGCTTTGGGCAAAATTTTCTAGAAATTTGTCATCTAATTATCTTTCTAATCGACATACAATTTTCAACTGAAATTTTACCAAAGATTAGATAGAAGAGTTATGGACATTTTGATTGGCAATTGTTGCATTAAGTCATAAAGAATAATTGATGTTAACTTTGATAAAAAAAAAAGATCAAGAAGTGACACTTGGAAAAGGCAAGACTTTGTAAAAATAAATGGAAGTTTATATAATTTAGTCTACATTTTATCTATTAAAGATATAATGATGGGAATTATAAAAAACATTCTTTAATTTCTTAAGTTTTCCTTTTTAAATAGGCAAATTTACAAATACATTAAATTATTTCTTTATCTTTCTTTTTTAATTTAATTTTATTTTTACTCTAGAGTGTTTGCCTCTTGATAGTTTGTAAAATCAATTGATATACATGAGATATTTTTTATTTTATTTCAAATGTACAATTAAGCATAAACAATTGCTATTTAAAATTTTCAATATTGCATTAAATATTCCCAATAAATTTTTGACATACAAATCCTTGACAAACTGTTCTTGATGAGTTGCAATCTATCACAGTTCTGTTAGTAGTAATTGCTTATACATAAATATTGACTCAGTCTCTAAAAGGAGACAGATTCAAGGATTCAATGGAGAGAGTAGATAGCTCAAAGTGGCCAGCAATTGAAGCACCTGAAATTGTACAAGCTCTAGACATGGAGAGCATCTTGTCATGTCAATGGCAGATTTTCATTACCATTGCCAGTGTTTGGTAGACTCTTAGACTGGACCCTACAAATATTGACACAGAAATGTTAATTATAGCAGAGTCAGAGATAAAGAGGCCACAACATGGCTACTTCATTTTGGCCAAAAACACCTTAGGCTACAGTTTTGCAGTTTACAGTTGAGTCTTGTGTTTTTTTTCTTTTTTTTTTGTTTTTATTCATGTTCTTGTTAATATTCAATAGCATTAAATTTAAAGTGTGGACAAAAGTTTGCACTTTGCTTGGTTGATGTGGCAGACACAAAAAAAAAAGGACATCTCTCCCAACTTTCGCCTCCACTCATCGTTTGTTGAGGTTCATCACCTGAATGGGTAGGCTAGCAACATGTCGAAGTTTTTCATTAACCTGACTCATCCAGATACGCACAATGGACAGCTGCTGTCTATGTGAAGAGCGTTAACTTGTTTTCCTGGACCATGTCTGCCGGACTCACACTTACTATTCACCGCCCCCTTTCCCTTTATGGTTGCCCTCTTTTCCACTTAGCATTTTCCTGCCGTTTCAGCCATGTCCAAAGGAGTTTGTCCATGCGTGAGGATATTTTATTATCATTTTTGTGGTTATTTTACAATGTTCTGGGGTCGAAGGTGAAAAATATATAAACTTTTACACAATGATGAGGAACTTTTCAAAAAAAAAAAAAGAAACTATTCATATATAAAATGCAAGTGACAAACTTTTTGGTATTTTCTTTTCTCCTATTTTTTTTTTTTTTTGGTAAATTTTAATGGCAATTTTCATATGCAAAGCATCCAAAACCAAGGCAACCAAGGTGGTTTCACGCAATCACAATAAAATGTCTCTTCCGCAGATGCAAACTATTTGAATGTCATGTATTCGTATAGGAGAATATGCGCTTGACATAATTCCTTAATTACCAAAGTTGTCATACGCATTTAAATGTAAGTTAACAGTTTACTAGTTGCCATTATAATTGTCTATTTGTTATTGCAGTTGAAACTTGTGTATAAACATATATACATACATCTGTAGGTAGATGCATATAGTAAACATCGGGTCAGACCACCTGCTACGACATTCAATATATGTTTGACATGCCCTTCACTAACAAGAACAACATAACTTAACAAGGATTTCTGAAATGAAAATAAAAGCAGACCTTGAAAAATATATATATGAACGTATGTAAAATATTGTATTAACTTGGAACAAAGAGTTCTGCTTAAATATGTATTCAAAACGACAAATGAAATATAGTTGCAAATAATTAATAGAATGAATAGGAATAATATAATATAATAATATAACCAACAAGGCAAATGAAAACCGTTGTTAATGATGAATAAAATGAATATAACTAGGAATAACATTTTGTAATATAACAATATAATATAATATATTTAAGGAAGTTTTATTCCTAATTAAATAATAAGTGAAAAGTCACCTGTTTTTCTACTTTTTGTCTAAGACTGAAATTAATTTATTTGCCTTAACTTTTCAAGACTCTTTCATCTTTTATATATAGACAAAAGATTAGCAAACTTAATAAATAGTAAGAAATCTTTTTTAATACAAAGTTAAATAAATATTTTATAAATATTAATATATTATATTATTGTAAATATTAATATTAAGTCTATCTATCTCTTTAAAAATAATTCTTTTAATTTAAAATTATTGGAGCTTTTAAACTAGTTTATTCTAATTGTACAAAAATAATGATAATAATATAATTATGGAATTATACCATAAATGTTACAGTACAGAAAAACACTAACTAAGAAATAATTTAAAAGCAAAATACAAAGAACAAATTTAGAATATTTTTTAAGAAGATTTCCAAAATATATATCAATTATTGTTTTGTTTTATCATTGAATGTTTATAATTTAAAAAATAGTAATTTATAAATGTAAATTTCTATTTGATAGTTCATTTTACTTATAAAATTCACTGTTTCAATTTAATTTATTCAATTTATTAATTAATAAATTTAAATATTTTAAATATATATATATATATAAACACTTGTGTATCTACATAATTTGGTTATGGTCCATTGAGAAGTTTAAGATCAGACATCAACTGCCTGTCAATTTTTGTCAATTGAATTGTTGTGAGAGTTGTCAGCTGCAGTCATGACCAGGAACAGAATCAGCCAAGCGTGTCAGGTTCGATTTGGAAGCTTTGCCAGGTCGTGATAATGACATTGCAATACTATTGGTTGCTCCATGGTCCTTCACCATGCACTTGTCATGAAATTTTCTTATTTGCAGGCGTCGCGCATTGCATTTCCTTTTGCTTTCGCATTGCGGTTGCGAGTCCTCTTTCCCAGCCTCCGCCTACATTTACCCATAACCCCCTCCCCCAGCAACACCGAAACCCTTTGCGATTTTCACTACCATTTCAATTTCAATTTGCTGACGGAAACGTGAAACGTTGCCCCTGACAACGCACAAGTTTTCTTTTTTTTTTTTTTTTGCTTCTGCATTTGGCTGATAGTTGGTAGTCTTTGCCATTTTTGGCAAACTCCTTGGCCACCAATTAGTGTGAAAACCTTCGAGAAGTGTAACAAAATCGCACTGCGAAATGTCAATGAAAATACAAATTGTAAGAAAATAGATGAAAAACATTTTGAGACGCTGCCAGACAGCAGATGGATTTAATTAAATTGTTTTACACGTGCGTAAATCCTTTACTAATTGTTTCATCCGATTTTCAAAGTAAACAATCAAATTTAATTATGGCCACAGCTATGCAAATTTTACAAAACGAAAATTTCATTATAAAACTCCCCAGGGGACATGTAGAAATGCGGCATAAACGTCATGATTCAACTGAGTGCCCGCAAAAATTTGTCAAAATTTAATTTACACCTGTTTGGCCATATGCAAATAAGTATGCATAAGAGGTTATGGCATGGGTATTATCATCATCATCATCATCAACATCCAACTGAAGCAGCTTTTGTAAAAAAGAAAAAAAAAAAAAACAAAAAAAAAGAAAGGAAAAACCCTGCCAAACATGGACAACAATTTAGATGGGCAAAAAGTTTGAACTGACTGCTATAGTAGAGATGATTGCAGCAAATTGCCAACGTAGTTGTTGACTCTCAACCACTACTACACTGAGAGAACGACAAAAGATTTTAAGGATTAAAATACACAAGTTTTATACACTTGCAGAGGTTATAATAAAATTGGTGAGACTTTTGTTAGGCATAGAAATAAGCATTCCGAATCCATAAAGTATATATGTTCTTGATCAGCATCAACAGAGAAGTCGACATGTCTGTCAGTCTGTTTCTTCACACGATTTAGACCTTAAATTTTAAGTTATATGATTAAAACTTGTTAGATGTGTAGATCTGCCACGTTTAAAAATCAGTCGGATCGAATAAGTAGAAAAAAACTATATTTCTGGATTAAATTTAGTTGCATAAAATTAAATTTAGTTAAATTTAGTTTATTTTTCATTTATAGAATTTATTTATTCGTTTTTTCTTAATTTTGCTTTGGAACTTAAGTGATACAAAAAGTTATAACATAGAAGTTAGCTTCTTTGATATTTTTAAATCAAGAAAAATTGATGCAGTGAATGATTTTGGTTGCATATTTTTCAGGGTTATAATTTGTACTTTTACCATATGGAAATAGGTTGTGAAATTGGATAAAGCTTGAATGAATTTTAAGATAAGAAATTCATATTTATTACCCACAATTAAAAATATATATTTAAGTATATATATATAAAACTAGAAAAATTGTAATATAAGAATTTCATACTTATTACGTAGTACGCACAATTATATTATATACATATATATATATATATTCTAATCTTAAAATTGACTCAATTCTTATCTTAAAATTAGCCTCAATCTAGCCCCAACGTATCATACCAATTTAGTCGAAGGTCCCAGTAACCAGTACTTGTCTAAATTTTTATATTTTTTCAATTAAATTTTATAAATAAATAATTTATATATATATATGTATATATATATATGTGTGTATATACATACATATATATGTACATACGTATTAAGTGTTAAACCCAATATATGTATATTGTTTTCGTTTAAGTCAAGATAGTAAAATAAAAATTTTTGGGATTATGTGAATTTAGATTAATGTGATTTCTAATCTAATCTGACTTTCAGTTCTAATTTATTTGTGTGTTTTCCCAGTGTATTTTTGTATTGGCCACTTACCACTAGCATTCAAAAATCCCTACTGCATTTGGCTTTCTCTGCAATTTTTGTTCTTTTGTAATAGTTTTTTTTTTACACTTTTTTTATTCTTTTTTTTTTTTGTGTTGTGTTGCTTTGTCAGGGATTGATAGCTATACTAACTTTGATTTATTGCCTGCAAGAGGGCCAGGACACTGCAAAATACACAAGACTGATACAGAGGCAGCCTTCTCATCTTTCGCCTCCTCTCTGTTGGCCATGAAGAACTCGTTTAATTGCAACTAAAACTAATCAACAAGGCATATTGTTGTTCATATTGTTGTTGTTCTTGACATTGAATTGTTGTCATTTATTGGCTTTCATTTTCACATCTTAAGGAACAATTTATGCTACTGGCTTAGTGACATGTCCTAGAAAATAGGTGTTTTCCTTATCCTTGATGGCAAAAAAGAAGGGATGATCCACAGTGAAATTGAAGGTTATCTCGCCTATCAATGCGGATTCCAATACGGCCTTAACAACTGCCAAGGCAAATGAAAGTTTCATCAGAAAAAAAAAGAAAAAAGAAGAAGTAAGTTAAGTAATGAGAAAAATACAATGATATACTTACAGGTGGCTCCAGTGGCAGTGGTTCCATTCTCATCTACCTCAATAAAAGCTTTATGCTTTACCTCTGAGATGTGCAAAGGTGCCGGAGTTTTCAGTAGGCCATTAAAGTTTGCCTCTTGGGAGAAAATTGATTCCAAACCCAACTGCAAATTGGAAAATGAATTCGATTAACTTATTCCTATATTATTGCCATAATTTACCTTTTCCAATGCAGGCTGTAGAGATATATCAAATTCGTATTTAAATTTTGGCAATTGCACTTCAACTTTTTGTTTACTTAATTTTTTGCTTATCTCATTTAAATCAAAATCCTTCAATTGTTCTTCGAGAGCATTTAGTCCTTGTTCTTGTTGCGGTAATATGATCAAAAATACAATGTCTGTGCCCTCATATGGCAATTCTAGGGCATGGGATTTCAATTCAGGCAATTCTCCGTATTGAAAATAATCCGATTGATACATAGTATCCACTTTCACCTTTTGACCCGCTAAGCTGGTAAATTCCCGCGGCTCCGTTTGGTATACAGCGAAACTGTGCAACCAATTGCCCTTGAAGTATATGGCATTGATCAAAACAGCTGCGGTATCCCCATCAAGACTGTCCGAGGTGATGAGATTTTTAATATGCCCTTTGGTTTCTTTTTCCACCCATGAATTGATATGCGAAGCCGTTGATGAGCTATGGGCAAAATTTACATTCTCCGCAGAGGCATTGAAATTTTTGGTAACCAAATCTTGGTAGACCGTTGACAATTCGTATTTCTGTGCCACATAAATCCGATTGGCATATTTTAATTCAGCTTCAGTTTCTCCATCTTCAATTTTAGCCTTTTTGGTGAGCAACTTGGCGAATTGTTGGGCCACTTCAGATTTACTTGAAGCTGATTGCAATTCCAATCCCTGTTTCAGTTGTTCCTCTGTGTTGCCATCGGCACCCAAGTAGAGCAAAGCCAAACCAGTTCGAATGGATACAGGCGACACAATAAGATTCTCATTGCCCTGGGTATTGGCCAGCTGATGGTAAAGCTTTGATGCAAACTTGACATCCCCCACAGCTTCTGTGGCCATAGTCATCAGGCTTACTCCCAGCAGGAAAAATGGTGTAACGACAGCTGTGTGTGTGTGTGTGAAAATGGAAAATGGAAAAACGAGTTGTGTAATTAGGGCAATGTGCAAAACCAAAGAAGATTAAACGTACACATCATCATCGTGATGGAACCTGCTACTGGAACTGAATTTGAATCTCAACTGACCTCCGTCTACTGAAGAGTCAGAACATTTCGGCATTTATTTTTATGGGCACTCAGAAAATATTTAATAATTGATTAGCAGCTTAAGATGAAGAAATACTGGTTTCCATTGTTAATTATGTAGATTTCTTTGTTCTAAGAGGAACATATAGCATATATATATATATATATATACATATATGTAAGAATGTATAGAAAAGAATAGCAGAGTATACAGGGTGCCGGAACACATTTTAAATATTGATCAAGTGTTCACAAATATTGTCAATCCTAAAGAATTCTTAGCTAAAAAGCAGCATAGCTAATTATGTATACATATTTATATTAACCTTTTCTTGTTAATATATTTGTAATTAAACTTTTCTTTTAAGAAAGTTAAAAAATTTTACGTTTCAAAATTTTAAAAGAATTAAAAAAAAACTTTGTGAACACGTACATTTAATTTAACCAAGTTGATTTCTTTATATTTGATTTCATTATATTTTTGGAATATAATTAAATTAATATATGTACATGTATATATACACACATACATATATACATACATAAACAAATAAAAATATAAACTCTTTGTATGTTTATTCAGTATCTTATATGACGGTGAAGTAGACATGTGGTCATATTAGAAACAAATAAGAACTGAACTTATTTTAATTTAAATTTTATTTCTCTATATACGATTTTTTTATTTTTAAGAATTTTTATTTATTAGCGTAGGAACCATACCATACAATAGGGTATCTTAACAGACGCAAGTATTTCTGGGGACCAAACCTAATGCTCATGTTCATATACGAATGCTTTTATTTATTTATTTATTTTATTTAAATTATTACCAACTTATTTTTTGAATATACTCTTCACTTTGATAATAAGAAGCGAACTTGTTTTATTTAAAATATTATTCTACATATACGAAAGGAAATAATAACGCAATAAATAATAAACAATTATATTGAAATTATATTCTATATAATCTTTTTTAAGCTTGCTGAAACTTTCCAGTTTATAAACTATTTATTTTAAAATATAAAATACTCTAAGAAAAAAAAACACTCTTCTTGTTAAGACAAAATTCCCAAGATAACATTATTTCAAATCATAGAAATTTAAGAGTAGCCAAGAAAATTCTATAAATTTTAACACATTATATTTTCTCTTTTTAGATACAATTTTCTCTCTCTCATTTTTTACTTAAACAAATTTGAATCTCTCTCTCTCTCTCTCTTCGTTTCTCTCTCATTAAGTTTTGTTTTATGATGAGGTCATTTTGTTTACCTATTGCCTATTGTGGCTTTTATTTTGTTTACAAAAAAGAAAAACCATAAGGTGAATACCCGAGAGGTAATCTATATTGTGACTAAATACGATTAGAACTATAAATATATATGTAGTGACATACTAATTCAAATATAAAAATATATATTTTTAAGCACTTTCCACTTACTGTAATAGAACCAAAATGATGTTGTGGTACGAGCGTCTGAAAGAGAACTGAATATTAAATGTTTTTTAACTCAACACAAGGCCAACAGCTGACTCATCCATTAGAAGATTCATTCAGTTTTATAAAATTTATGTTAATTGAATGAGTTATATGTATGTCTATAGATGAAAGAAGAAAACCGAACTTAATTTATAAAGGGAATGCATTAAGTAGCTATAAAATGACCCTTAAAAGCCAACAGAAATAGATACAAATTAAAATTCTCCTTTTCGAAATATTTTTGGCCTCCAAAAAGCTAGCTTTCCCTCTCTCTATCGCTCTCTCTCTCGTATGATTTCTCGTTAGATTATTGACAAAACATTATTAATACAGTGAAATAATTGTTTTTTCTTATTATTTTTAATAATCTTATTAATTTATTTAAGAGAATTTCTATTAGTTGAGAAATTTGTTAGATTTGTACCATCGCTACAATTTTCACACTCATATTTAGGGATTTTATCTTCATCAGGGATAACAAAACGTCCGGCAAAAAATACAGCCTGATTATTACGTATATAAAAAATAAACGGATGATCCACTTTAAATAATTTCTTATTCATATTTAGCATCATGGGAACAATTTTTAAACCTGCAAATTTATTAATTTATTATAAATTTATTTAAACAAATTAAAATATATACTTACATGTGACAGCAGCTGCCTCAGAGCCAGCCTCATTTACACTGATATATCCACGATGTTTGGCATCGGAAATCTTTTGAGGTTTCTTTGAGGCAAATAATGAACTAAGATTTGCCTTATTACCAAATATTTCTGTTATGCCCAACTGTTTTAAATGAGAATAATGAATAATTAATACTATAAAAATTAATTGTTTTCTTACCTTACCTTTGTCAATATATCCTTAAGATCAAGATCAAATTCAACTGTAAACTTTGGCATAGCTATTTCAACATCCTCCATAGTCATTTTTTGCTCCAATTCTGGTAAATCGACAGATTCTAACAAATTTTCCAATTCTCGTATACCCAATATATTATCTGGTAATAATAAGAGCATAGATATATCCGAATTCTCATAGGGCAACTGCACAGCTTGGGCATTCAGTTCAGGTAATTTAACATATTTAAATTTATCCTCCTGATACATCATATCAACTTCAACTCTTAAACCGGGCTCCACATAGAAATCATCACGTAGTGTAGATTCTGGTGTGAAGGGCTTTAACCATTTACCTTTAAAATATAAGGCATTGACTAATATGGCACTAGTTTCCTCACTAACCATATCCGGTTGCAATAAATCCTTGATTTTGCCATCTGTTTCTATCTCCACTTTTGCATTTATTTGCTGTATTACGGATAGGGCATCTGCAAAATTCATTGACTCTGCCTTGGTTTGAAAGAAATCCTTCGCCAAATCATTAAATTCCGGCTGCACTCTCAACGTATTATTGACATATATAGAATTTAATGACTTTAAAAGAGGTCCCTTCTCCCCATAATTACAATGGGTTGTCCAAAATTCACCAAAGGTTCGAGCAATATGATATTTATCACCTAAACCCAAATGTAAACCACTACGCAATTCATCAGCTGTGGATCCAGCGGCTCCCAAAAAGGCTAAAGTGAAACAGCTTTGTATGGACGCCGGTGATATAACCAAATTAACGCCCAAAGGATGACGATTGTCTCGAACGCTTTTGGCAACAACATGATACAGTTTTCGGGAAAAAGAATTTCGACTTTCCTGCGACTGAAGCATTTCTGCAATTTACAAAATTTTCAAAACATTATAGTTTGACAATAAATTTAGACAAAAAAAAAAACAAACAAATATTATCTATATCATTCAGAGAGAGGAAAAAACAAATTAACCACTCATCGATTTGGAAATTCACATAAAATAAAATCCCTATATATACATATATATTTATGAAAGTTAATACACATTTTGATAAGTAAAAACAATTTTTCTGTTACCAACTTTGTTTATTTTTTGTGGTACTAGAAAATAAAAAGATAAAAGTTTTTATGGTTAAAACCTAATTAAATGATAAGGGCCACGCCAAATGCAGATAACAATAAAGAAAAAAAAAACACAAAAAATTAAAACCAAAAAAAAGAACACCTTTAAGTGGTCGAAATTTTTATTTTTTTACTATATCTCATTTTCAATGCAAAATTTGTCAAGTGGCTAATTATTTGGGTTTTGTTTTTTCCATTTCAAATTTTGTAAACTAAAATTCTTACGATGTCCTCACTTTAAATGCATTTCATTGAATAAAAAACTATGACAACTGCAGGTGATTTCTATATAACTAAATAGTATTTATACAGATAAGATGGAAGAAATATTATACCGGGAAAGGTAAACGTCAAATTGGAAAAATAAAAACTTTTGCGTATACAGAACCGACTGATATAGTGAACTGACTAATTCTTGCCAAGAAAAATAGATTCATTGAATGCCTAGGAAACCTACCTAGAGATAAGATAAAATTCATTCTCTTATAAAGAGGGAGAATATATAAAAAGAGAATTCTCTATCAAATATATAACTCTCAGCTTATCAAAATAAATATATTAATAATGGAAAATGAGCGAGGCAGCAGCTCAATTAGCATCATTAAAACACCAATGGAAGGATTCACTGTAGATCTGGAAAGATTCTCAAATTATTTGTACAATCAATTGTCAACTAATAATCCTAAAAAGAATATCATTTTTTCACCCTTCTCTATACAAACGAGTGCTGCTATGCTTCTAATGGGTACTGAAAAAGATACTGAAACATTTGATGAATTGAGAAATGGTCTACAATTATCTTCTCCAGATAAATGGAAAATTGCTAAGAGTTTTGATACTATACTGACGGCCTATCAACAGTATAATATTTTAAAAACAGCCAATAAAGTGTATATTATAAAAGGATATCAAATTCAGAAACCATTTAATAAAATTTTAACGGAAAAATTTCATTCTAAACCGGAAACAATTGAATTAGATAATATATTAGAAGCAGCAAATCATATTAATTCCTGGGTTGAGTCGCGTACAAATAAATTAATTAAAAATTTCATTAAACCGGAAATGTTATGTACAGATGCTCGTCTAATTCTAATTAATGCCATACACTTTAAAGGCGAATGGGAAATACGATTTGATGAACAGGAAACACAAAAGGAGGATTTTTATTTAAATGATAGCCAAAGGGTTAGAGTATCAATGATGCATGTACAAAATGATTTTCTATATGCTGAACTTAAAGAACTGGATGCCACAGCCTTACAAATGAATTATAAAGATTGTGACTTATCAATGCTTGTAATATTGCCAAATACTAAAACTGGTATAAAGAATTTGGAAAGTAAATTACAATCGACTACATTAACGAAAATAACAAATTTATTGACCAAATCAGCTGTTGATGTTAAATTACCTAAATTTAAAGCAGAATTTGAACAGGAACTTTCTTTAATTTTTCAAGCGGTAATTATATATACATATGTATATATATTCGTTTTCTAAGAAATTATAATGATTATTCCTTTATATATTTAGTTGGGCATAAGGAAAGTATTTGAAGATAACGCTGAACTTGGTGAAATATTAACATCTGAGGATCCTTTAAAGGTTTATCAAATCTTTCACAAGGCTGTTATTGAAGTCAATGAGCTGGGCACCGAAGCTGCAGCAGCCACTGGTAAGTTTTATAGCCAATTAACATAATTAACTTCGGCACACCGAAGGCTTTTTATACCCTTGCAGCAAATAAAAAAGAAAGAAACAAAAAAGATATATATCAGATCTTCTTTACAAGAACCTGTGTCTGCACCTATAATCTTATAAGTAGGAAAATATTTATTTTACTAAGTTTCTCTCTATAAAAGAGTATTCAATCCCTTATATTAGTAAACGGAAAGAGAGTGGAATCTTTACTGATCTATATGAACATTAAAAACTTTATGTGGTTGGAGATAGTTCCATAAATATATTAATATCTGCAAGGGTGTACAAATTCAGAATTTGTTTGTTAGAATAAAGAACATTTCATTTCAAATTTTTTAGCCATAGTCATGATGATTAGAAGTTTACCAGCTCGACCACCGATCCCAAAAATATTTCATGCCGACAGACCATTTTTTTATACAATCTTTCATCGTTCTTATGGTCATTTATTTATGGGGCATGTAGCATCTGAAATTGCTGCTGGTGTTGATGATGCAATCTGTGGATGTGAAAAAAACTAACAAAATATAATTGAGAATTTCATTTCTAATTTACATTTAGATTCTAGCACAGGACGCACATCATCTGGCACTCATATCCGAGTTCAATTCCGAGCAAATCGACCATTCTTCTATGGCATATTCAATTCAAAGGGTATACGATTTCTAGAGGGAAAATTTCAAGGATTATGAATGTGAAATAAATACCTGAATTTATTTATTCCTCAAAAATGCATTTTTTTATTGTGTCTAAGATTTCAACTGCTATAAAAATAAAATACACGAAAAGATAACTATTAAGTTGATCAGAAGGAAGATACATATAATATATATAATTTTTAAAAATTTTATATATCAAGTTTTCTAATCATTCTGTTAATATGAGTAATTTTTAAATGCTTGTATTAAATCCTTCAGTAGATATGACTAAATGTCTATGTTAAGAATGCTTTGCATAACGCTTTACAGTTAAACTAATCAACTAATTAGATTCGGTTATGCAAAAGTATTCTTATATTTTTATATATATAAATGTATGTATATCTGTACAAGTTTACATAATAATCGAAACTAATTTGTTATTAAGAAAACTGTAACTTATCTTAACAGGCCGTTTACGTTAACCGTAACTAACTTTTCTTAACTGGTAATTTGAACAGATGATCGATTTTTTTTATAAATGTCCGGCATCGCCACTAAATGAGATTCTCGACGCCCATGAAATACTTTACCAGAAGAATTTGTCATTGTTTTGAGCAAATCTAATAAAGTTCTAATATTTATTTTCAAATGAATTTCAAACTTAAGTCTTATCAAATTAAATGAAAATTCCCCCATATTTGTATTTGATTTTGCCTTTGTTATTTACAATTTCAAGCTTCGACTAATGTGTGACTGTAAATAATTTCGAAAACAAAACACTGATAAGCTGGCTTAATCGAAATTGAAAGCAAATCAGCAAAGAAACAGTATGAAACATACTGTCGTATTTTAAAGTTGTCTTCAAGTCGACAAGTGCAAAAAGAAATTTTAAGAAAATGTGTAAACTTTGGCAGTTAAATGGTATGTTAATTAACTGATAAATAAAAAGCATATAAGAGAAAAAAAATATAGTTTAATAGTATGTAAAAAAAAGAGAGCAGTTTTACAGACTGCTGAAAGAGAAAAACCTGTTGAGTGAGTCAAAGAGAGTCCACATAGCATGTCATACATATACATACATACATACATATGTACATATATACAGTTCAGAACGCATTTAAAAATCAATAGAGCGACGGCAAACATTCAGTTGACTTTCGCAGGCGAATGCATACGTACGTTTGGTTATAAGCTTTAAAACAAATTAACAGTAATTTGTATAACAAAAACAAATTTCTGTTTAACAAATTCATATCCACGTTAAAAACAATTGGCTTTATTTTTACAATAAGCTAGTTTTTCACATAGACAACCAAAAACGGCATCGAAACGGGGCGTATTATACACAATCATCTATCGAGGTGACTCATTCAAAACAATTATATAAAACTGTGAAATAAAAGTCAAAGCATCTTTGTCATATATTCCATTTTCCCTAAAACGTGATCTCTTTTTTTTTCCCACAGCTTTTTGGTTGCTGCTCTTGTTGCTTCACCTTTGCCCGATCCACCACTGTCAGGTCGAAAACAATCACAACAGAGCTCTCTCTTCAGCATCCCAAAGCAAAGGCAAAAACATGACAGATAGCGAACTTGAATTGGAATTCTCTCGCCGGCTTTCTATATTCTCTCTTAATTTGTACACTCAAATAACGCTCTTGAAATCAAACCAGAATGTTGTCTTTTCACCGTTCTCAATACAAACTTGTGTTGCAATGGCACGAATGGGTGCCAAAGGGGCTACTGCAGAGGAACTGGATCGTGGTCTGGGGCTATTGTCTAAGGATAATGAAGAGATAGCCAAAAGTTTTCACAAGTTGCTTGCAATTTATGCACATAGCAGTAACGTACACATAGCTAACAAGATCTATGTGATGAAAGGCTTTCCGGTGAATAAGGATTACAATAAGCTATTAACCGAACAGTTTTTGTCAACTGCAGAGAATATTGACTTTTCAAAGAATGTTGAATCAGCTGCAACCATTAATAAATGGGTGGAAGAGCACACCAATAAATTAATCAAAGATTTGATAAATCCTGCTCTTCTGAATTCGGATTCCAGATTGGTTTTGGTTAATGCCATACACTTCAAGGGTATCTGGGAGCGTAAATTTCCCGAAAGTCAAACACGTCCAGAAGATTTCTATATAAATGACTCCGATAAAAGAAAAGTTCCTATGATGAATAATTTAGGAAATTACAAATATGCTGATTTATCTGAATTGGATGCCACTGCCTTGGAATTGCCTTACAAGGACTCTGAACTGTCCATGTTGGTAATATTGCCAAAGAATAAGACAGGTTTACCGCAGCTGGAGGAAAAATTGCGATCGGTTCCACTTAGTGAGATCACTAAAAAACTGAAAACAACTAAAGTCGAAGTTAAATTGCCTAAATTTAAAGCCGAATTCGAAATCGAACTTAATACTGTTTTTAAGAAGGTAAACATTAATAGTTATGTACATATATCACAGATCTCTCAAAAATCACCAAAATGAACTGATTTACTAAGTTGTTAAACTTAGAATCAATATCAGTCAGTTAGTATGAAGAGATCGGTTCTTCCACTATCAAATAGTTTTTCTTTTTGTAATCTTAAAATCATAAAATTTCTTTTTAGTTGGGCATGCCAGTCATCTTTACGAATTTAGCTGATTTTAGTGGAATATTGGAAAATCCAGAGCCACTAAAGGTATCCAGCATTATACACAAGGCCTTTATTGATGTCAACGAGAAGGGCACAGAGGCAGCAGCTGCAACTGGTAGGTTATTCTCTAGGAAATATATATATGTTGATCTTGGTCTCATGGTACATTTTAAACATCATTTAAGTTTGCTTGGCTGCTATTATTATCTATTATCCATATTCATATTTTGTGTTTTTTGTTTGTGCTTGTCTTCGACAGGCATTGTGATGCGTAAAAAACGTTGCATTATATCACTTACTGAACCAATTGAGTTCTTTGCCGATCATCCATTCACCTATGCTCTATTACATCAAACGGAATTGCCCCTATTCTGGGGCTCTGTAAAGCAGCTGGACTCCTCGACAGATAATTGTCCAACAACTAGCCAAGAGCATGATGAACTTTAAGACAATATTACAGAATATCTAGAGATTTATAGAACAAAAAATGGGTATTACTTTAAATATTAAAGAAGGCAGCAATTTATTATAATTATAAATGTATAAAAAGTTTCTGTTCTTATTGCTTTGCATCAATTGAATTCATTTTGGTTCATTAACTAACATTATCTTTTTTGCACCCTTATAATACTCTGGTAATATCTTTTATTATTTTCTTTAGCTTTAGAAAATTTGGTTCTTTTAATTCTTTTGAGTTTTTGTCTTAATCATCCATTTATCTTTTTTTGTTTCACTAAAAAGGCGCAAGATTGTAGTTTTTGCAATACATTTATTAACTTTGAAACAATTTCAAATTTTTTTTTAATTCAACGATTACGAATCGTTATACAATGTAACTTTATTCATTTTATTAATCAAGCGATGATGATCCTATTTTTCATTTCTCCTTTAGCTATAAACATAATGTTATGTTCAATGCCTATGTTTCAACCGGAACCCATGCATTTTATTGCCGACCATCCATTTACGTATTCTATACTTGATAAACAATGCTCCGTGTTCTTTGCGGGAAAGCTATTAAAAGTCTAAGGCGGATATTGATTAGTTCTTAACATAAAACTGCACAAGAAAATAATTTAAAAAAATATTTGTATACTAATCAAGTGGAAACATGTAAATGCTTTAAATGTGATCCCTTTGTATTCACCGTTTATGTACTCATTCATTCTCGTCCTTTATTATCTCCTTTCATATGTTTCTTCATTACCCTTTATAACAATCATCCACTAACCTTTTCTATACTGAATAAGAAAAACTCCATTCTTTTTAATTGAAACCTATTCAAAAACTAACGCATACTAAAAATATTTTAAATATTTTCATATTAATAAAATCGAGAGATTTATAAAGCTTTGTTTGCAAGCCCTTCATATTCATATAACATTCTGTAACAAAACATACATTTTGATAATCACTTAATTTTCTTGCGTCATTTCATAGGCGTGACTCTCTCGAGAATGGTGGTGAGGCCTCCTATTCATTTTTATGCCGATCATCCATTCACCTTTAACATACTGAATAAGCAAAACTTAATTCTTTTCAAAGGAAAATTTTTGAAATCATAAAAGAAAACTTCTGGTTTTTAAATTTAAGACTGCAATTCAAATAAAAGTCTTAAAAATACTTTTATACTAATCCAAATATAGTGATGATTCATTCTCCTTCTCTTGTATTTATTTACATATTAAATAATCGTATGAATTGAGTTTTTTTATGTTTGATGTTGACTCTTAAATTATTTACTCCCATTTAGCTTTAGTCATGAATTTCATAACCACAGTCGAGATACCGATGGAACCGAAATATTTCAATGCCGATCATCCGTTTATTTATTTTATAACCAATGGGAAAACTAAGATACTTTTTAAAGGCAAAATTATCAAACTTTAATCTTACTCTAGCATGTGACATAATTTTTTATTAAAATTATTTAAAAAAGAAAAAATAAATTGCTTATATTTTTTCCCATAGTACTTAGAGTTATGCCCATTCTGGCATTTAGAAGGAAACGTTTCCATGTCAATCATTCATTTGTTTATTGATTCACACAGTTGTACGGAACCCATTAAAAGTCTAAGCCGGATATTGATTAGTTCTTAACATAAAACTGCACAAGAAAAAGAATTTAAAAAATATTTGTATACTAATCAAGTGGAAACATGTAAATGCTTTAAATGTGATCCCTTTGTATTCACCGTTTATGTACTCATTCATTCTCGTTCTTAATTATCTCCTTTCATATGTTTCTTCATTACCCTTTATAACAATCATCCACTAACCTTTTCTATACTGAATAAGTAAAACTCCATTCTTTTTAATTCAAACCTAATCAAAAACTAACGCATACTAAAAATATTTCTTTTTAATTGAAACCTATTCAAAAACTAACGCATACTAAAAATATTTTAAATATTTTCATATTAATAAAATCGAGAGATTTATAAAGCTTTGTTTGCAAGCCCTTCATATTCATATAACATTCTGTAACAAAACATACATTTGGATAATCACTTAATTTTCTTGCGTCATTTCATAGGCGTGATTTTGGCGATTCCAATGAGACTGGTAAGGAGGCCTGTCGAACCTCCTATTCATTTTTATGCCGATCATCCATTCACCTTTTACATACTGAATAAGCAAAACTTAATTCTTTTCAATGGAAAATTTTTGAAAGCATAAAAGAAAACTTCGGGTTTTTAAATTTAAGACTGCAATCCAAATAAAAGTCTTATGAATTGAGTTGTTTTGTGTTTGATGTTGACTCTTAAATTATTTACTCCCATTTAGCTTTAGTCATGAATTTCATAACCACAGTCGATATACAAATGGAACCGAAATATTTCAATGTCGATCATCCGTTTATTTATTTTATAACCAATGGGAAAACTAATATACTTTTTAAAGGCAAAATTATCAAACTTTAATCTTACTCTAGCATGTGACATAATTTTTTATTAAAATTATTTAAAAAAGACAAAATAAATTGTTATATTTTTTTCCACAGTACTTAGAGTTATGCCCGTTCTGGCATTTAGAAGGAAACGTTTCCATGTCAATCATTCATTTGTTTATTGATTCACACAGTTGTACGGAACCCATTAAAAGTCTAAGCCGGATATTGATTAGTTCTTAACATAAAACTGCACATAAAAAAGAATTTAAAAAATATTTGTATACTAATCAAGTGGAAACATGTAAATGCTTTAAATGTGATCCCTTTGTATTCACCGTTTATGTACTCATTCATTCTCGTTCTTAATTATCTCCTTTCATATGTTTCTTCATTACCCTTTATAACAATCATCCACTAACCTTTTCTATACTGAATAAGTAAAACTCCATTCTTTTTAATTCAAACCTAATCAAAAACTAACGCATACTAAAAATATTTCTTTTTAATTGAAACCTATTCAAAAACTAACGCATACTAAAAATATTTTAAATATTTTCATATTAATAAAATCGAGAGATTTATAAAGCTTTGTTTGCAAGCCCTTCATATTCATATAACATTCTGTAACAAAACATACATTTTGATAATCACTTAATTTTCTTGCGTCATTTCATAGGCTTGATTGTGGCTGTTCCACTGGCCGAGGCGGTGCCTGTTGCACCTCCTGTACATTTTTATGCCGATCATCCATTCACCTTTTACATACTGAATAAGCAAAACTTAATTCTTTTCAATGGAAAATTTTTGAAAGCATAAAAGAAAACTTCGGGTTTTTAAATTTAAGACTGCAATCCAAATAAAAGTCTTATGAATTGAGTTGTTTTGTGTTTGATGTTGACTCTTAAATTATTTACTCCCATTTAGCTTTAGTCATGAATTTCATAACCACAGTCGATATACCAATGGAACCGAAATATTTCAATGCCGATCATCCGTTTATTTATTTTATAACCAATGGGAAAACTAATATACTTTTTAAAGGCAAAATTATCAAACTTTAATCTTACTCTAGCATGTGACATAATTTTTTATTAAAATGATTTAAAAAAGAAAAAATAAATTGTTATATTTTTTTCCACAGTACTTAGAGTTATGCCCGTTCTTGCATTTAGAAGAAAACGTTTCCATGTCAATCATTCATTTATTTACTGTATCAAAGCTCAGACGGATCTTGTATTCTTTGAGGGCAAATACTTGGGCTAGAGGTCGAGAAAATGTTTACTTTTTAAGTATATACATATAATTACAATAAATGAGAATTTTAAAAATTTGTTAGATTTGTTTATTGATTCACACAGTTGTACGGAATAACTTGATATTCCACACATTAAGGAGATTGTCCATAAATAAATCATTGTAGACTGGATACTTTAATTTTGAGGTTAATTTGCACCAATTTGCTAACGATTCTTCAAGTGTCTTTTATTGGTCATTTTGATTTGAAATTGATTGATCAGAAGCTTGGATCGGCTGAGGATATCCGTGTCAGTGTTCGTCGAGGCGTGTTATCGGCGAGTTATCGGACGATAGTTCTGCTAATGACTCTGCTATTATCAAGTTACGCATAATTCCGGATGTAAAATGGCAACACTTTGACTTCAAAAGATTTAGTCTGTGATCCTTTTTGGGGATTTTGACCAGTAATTGAATTCAATTGCCTTCCAAAGTATTATTTAGTTTTGTTCATTTTTAGGATGTTGACGCTTTGCTTTTGTTTTGGAGAACGGTCGGTTTGTTGCTGAAGAAGTTGTTTTTGTATCTGCTGATGATGAAAGTCTAGTAAAGTTGGAGACAATATGTTTAGTTATTTACTAAGTATTACTAATTGATTTTTTTAAATAGTAAAATAATTGTTATTACGCGTCTCGGTGGTGACTATCACTTTGTATTTTTTTTACACTGTTTGACCGCTGATTTAGAATAACTCGCGAAACGCATTAAGAAATACGTCTAAACGCAGTGACAGTTTACGGTTCACACGATTTCCAAATTATAGAAATGCATTTAGTAAAGTCATTCAAGTATGAAATTCTAACATGCAATCGGAACAAAAATTATTGCAAAACAGTCAAAAGCAACTTTCTCATGAAGTAGTTCATCTTGATTTGAGGAAGCGCAAACACACAAGTTTAAGAAAATGATTGGTTTGATTTATATTTTATTAGTACTTAAATATTTCACTGGAACCTTTGGTGAACCTTTTAATTGTAAGTATAAAAATCATTTGGAAATAACATTTAATTGGATAGATGATTTTTAGTGACACAGTACAAGCAAATGCCAGCCTTGTATCATTTCGATGATTATGATCTTTGTCTGGACAAGTCCTTTAATGATCCATCATTGTTGGCACACAACACTTATTGCATGGTTTATGCTGAAATTGTGCCCAATGTCAGTTCCCAACTATGGCAACAGATTGAAATGGTATCCAAAGATGATAAGCATAGTTTTCGACATGATCATCTATTTATGGGAATATGTTTGAAACGTTGTAAACAAATTCTTAAAACCCTTAGCAAATTCCATATACAACAGCTCTATGAAGGTAAAGTTATGGATCAAGAATTAAGCTTATACTATCGAAAAGTGAATAAAAGAGATTCAGATCAACGTCTATACTATGATCATTTGATCAATAGTTGCTTAAATCGAGATTTTGGTAATAAATATCAACTACGTTTACGTTCTGACATTGAATACTGTGAGGAAGCAGATCAGCAATTGGAAGTGGGTTAGTAATTATTAAATAATAATATACGCATATATGTATTATAAATTTAAACTATAAAATTTATTTTTAGATAAAACAGATCTTACTGTTTATATAATTTTGGCCACATTACTAATATTGACCATTATATCAACCAACTATGATTTTCAACTGAAGGCCGAAAGTGTACACAAGGGCAATGTGTTTTATCAGCAAAATCTAAAATCACCAAGTATATTATTTATATTGTTAGTTTACAACATTATATAATTCGATTTTAATCTTTTAGG
Source organism: Drosophila emarginata (assembly GCA_037075365.1). NCBI lineage: Eukaryota > Metazoa > Arthropoda > Insecta > Diptera > Drosophilidae > Drosophila > Drosophila emarginata. The sequence continues at coordinate 3,927,321 of JBAMCD010000260.1, read as the reverse complement.
TCAAAGATTGTTTACAGCCTTTTCGATATGTCGCAACTATTATCGCCTAGTATTGCCACATTCCAGTGATTTATCACGCGAACTTCGTTTTTTTGATGCGTTTCGTGTAATTGGAGTTTTCATTGTCATTTTGGGTCACACTCTAATGATTTTCATGACCATACAAATAGAAAATCCCGAGTACTATGAACAATTTCTAAAAAGATTTGAAGCATCTATGTTTCAAAATGGCAATCTTATTATACAGATATTTTTTGTTATGACCGGTTTTTTATTATATATCAATACTACGGATCGTCAATTGGTTAACACAAATTCAAGCATCTGGGATTGCATAAAAGAATATTTTCGTATATTCTTTTATCGATATACTCGCGTAACACCATCTTTGATATTTTTAATATTATTTAGTGGGACTATATTAACAAGATTGGGAAATGGACCATTTTGGCGTCACTTGACGGAAGCGGAAAGAGTTTTCTGTAGAGAAAATTGGTGGAAAAATATCTTATTTGTTAATAACTATATGCTGGAAGAGAGTGTAAGTTGAAACCCTACTGTCAAACAATATAATATATAGTTTTAATATTTTTCTAGTGTGCCCAGCAAACTTGGTATTTGGCTGCAGATATGCAACTATTTGAACTATTTTTGATTGTCATTGTAATTACCAAAAAGTAAGTTTAATCAACAATTTGTTAAAGTTTTAACTTTCATATCTTTTTCGTAATACTTTTATAGACATCCAAAATTAAAAAGTTATATCTATATCTTGCTTCTAATACTATCTTTTGCTGTACCTGCTTTGCTGACATATTATCTAAAATTAGATGGTGGCTATTATTTAAAACCAGAGTAAGTTTTATATTTTAGTGCAAATTTGTATTATTATTATATACATATATATTTATATTTTTCGTTTAGGACATTTCGTTATTTGTATTTTCGTAATACGGATACTTTTTATGCAATATACTCACCTTTTCATACCAATTTGGGTGGCTATTTATTTGGCTTTCTTAGTGCCGAATTTTATTTAAAGATGCGTTCCTCTGGCAAAATTCTTAATTATCGTGGACAATTGAAATATGAAATTGGCATGTGGTTATTAGTGCCAGTGGCCATTATAGTATTGATCTCGTCTTATATATTTATCGAAATTGACTTTGAGAAACCTTCCATTTGGTTGGCTCTATATGCTGGAATTTATAAAAATTTATGGACATTAGTTTGTGCCGGATTTGTGTGCTCCATGTGCTTAAAAGTGGGATGTAAGTGACATTATTCAGATCGTATAGTATATATATATATAACTATGATAATGTTCCGTTTTATTTTTAGGGATTGCTTATGATTTTTGCAATTTAGCCATATTTCGTCCTTTGAGTCGCATTTCCTTTCAATCTTTCCTTTGGCATATTGTAATCTTACGTTTAATTGTTGGCTATTACCGTCAACCGATCTATGTTAATAGTTTCATTTTGGTAAGTCAATCAAAATGATATAAAAAATAGACTTTACCTATAAGATTCTCCTTCAGTTATGCCACGTATTGATGGCATTTGTCTTGACCCAATTAGTGGCATTTATAATGACTTTACTCGTGGAATACCCCATTACGGAAATAATTAAATATCTTATGAACCCTTCACCAGGTAAGTTTATCTATTTTTATGTACTACAACTAATCTAAATTATTTTTCAGTTGTTAAAAATCCACCAAAGGAGGAACAAGATCAACCGAATGATCAAATTATAATTAATAGCGTTCCCTTGACTGTTATTAAATAGTTTATAATATTTAAAACTTGCTTATTTTGATTTATCGTTTTATTTAGTGGAATTTTTCAATATCTATAAAAACATTAGTAGAGTCCCGTTAAAATTGTGGTATCATATAACTCATTCACCGAACAAAGATTGATAAATGATGGATTCCTTCCAGAGAGACAATCGGTGGCTTGTCGATCACCACTACGATAAACTGGAGCAGTTACATCAAGACGATGATGGGTATTGAGTACCCAATGTCCATTCTCCACACTGGTATTCCTTGTCTGTCGAAGTATACCACATCCCACATGGGTGGTGCTATCTCTAACAAGCTGTGTGAAATAGGCAATGCAATTAGTTCAATTAGTTACATCGTTCATTTTAGCATTTGTTTATTTATTAATTTATTTTTACTTCTCATCATCTGTCGTCAAAATGTTGTAATCAACAGAATGGGAACGTTCGCAAAGAAATCTATAGAGAGACTCTTGCCCGAATCGCACCTATCTTATATGGTTTCATACTGTTGACATTAGCTCTAGAAAAATGACAAATAAATGTCAATATATCTGTGTTATTGTTGGGTATTGTTTGAGTTCAAGGGTGTAAAATGACCAACGCAATCACTGTAAGAGATGTAGGGAAAGGATAAAACCTAGTTATAATTTTTCTTTTTTTGTAATCTCTCAACTCACCCTTCGGCTGCCGGCTGTTTATTTTCATCATCATCCATCTTCAAACCATGTGGGCAAAAGTTTACGAGTCACATGTTTGAAAAGGCTACTATGACTCTTTTTTAAGCTGGCCATTTCAACTCCGTATTGGCACAATTTGATCACGATCACATTGATGTAATAAAATAGATGCCAATTGTTCCAAAAAATAATCCCATTTCATGGTTGGCATACGAGCTGCTATTGATAGATTACCCAAACCACTGGCCACAAAATTTCGCAATATATTTACATTCTTGAGTATACTATGTCTCACAGTATACCATTAACATTTATCACTCTATTACCATTGCCACAGTCTTCCGAAAAGATATTAAAGAAATCAATTAACATATATACATACATACATATAACTATATTCAGTTTATTTGTCTAACCGAGATCGGGCCTGCAAAGATTTATTTCTTGTAATTCAATTGTTGATTCAATAGTTATTTTCTGCTATAAGTCAATGAATTTGCATCAAGCGGCTTAATAAATAATATAACATAAACTACAAATAACATTTTGATTCACTTTCAGTAAATACAATATTGAATCTGAATAAAATTTGAATAGAAATTTTGCCGTTACCGCAACGAAAGTTATTTGGTTTTGGTTGAAAACAGGTGGACTCATTTTTACATAAACACTTGTTTATTTATAATAAGTCCAATCTTCCAAGATCTTCCTGAAAAGAGTTGGCTTCCTTATAGTGCAATCTCTTAATAACAAATCCTTAACAAGGATTTTCAACAAATGTTATTCATAAACTTGAATAGAATTAGAAAGTGATAAATTATGTAGTACTCAGGCTGGTGTTTTTTCTAACACTTTTTAAAAATTATTTATTTTCCTAAATATAAAATTATATCGGGTTGCAGTTCTAACTTTTCATTATTATTTATATCTTAAACTGTACATAAAATGTTGTTGTTTTTTAAATTTATTTTTTAAACATTTAAAAATTAATAAGATTACTTTGTTCACTCAGAATTCTCCTTTGTGCTAGAACTAATTAATTTGATTAAAAAATAGGAATATATTGTGCACTTTGGAGGAAAGACACATGTTTTATATTGCAAAAAAGAAAGTCTAATAATCGTACGTAATAATAGAGTAATAATTATAGTACCTGCGAATGGTGTTAATCCATATATAGGAACATATCCCAATCGGTTTGATATAACATTTTTCGTCCTATTCACAAATACCTTTTTCAACTCCCAACTATAAGTGTTGTAACTTTTATAATATTTTGAATTTCGACTCAGTATTTTCTTAATTAATATACTATTTTCAAAATATTTTTGTAAAAAAGTAAAATTGTTTTATTTTTTAACTAAAGTTATCAAACAAATACATTCGATATATTTGTGCAGCTCAGGAAAATAAATTTAATAATTTTTTTATATTTGATGGATTTGAGAAAAAGATTCATTTAACTAAATATAAAATAATTAATTACCAGCGCTAATAATATCATTGAACAATAGGATATATGATATGATATCATTGCAATGGAATAATAATAAGAATAATACCTAAAAAATATATAATTTTAACAAATATAAATTTAAAAAACAAATCCGCAAAGATATAATTGTTCAAAGAATTTCTTGTTGCTTGATTTTATTTTATTGACTAGTAAAAAGTTTCAACAAAACCAACAAAAATCATAAGATCAGCAATCAATATCTGTGGCTGTTTACAATTATCCTCTTCTCGGAGGTTTAGCAAATGCTGGTGGTGTTGTTGGTCGTGTTGGTGGTCTTGTGGGTATAGGAATCGGCCTACTTGACACTATAGGACGTACGGCCATCATGATAAACAAAATAAAGATCGAAACGATAAGGAATTTCATCTTGTATGAACTAATCAGGTTAGGAGCACAACCCGATATATATAGCAATATAAAGTGACCTTTTTGGTAATTGGAACTAATTATTAAAATAATTACAATTAGATATGCAATTACTTATGCAATTCAGGGCAACATTTTTCAATTTGATGTATTCTAAATGAAAGTTAATTTAACTTTATATAAAATAATTAAATCCCAGAGCCAAACCAAACAAATTGACAAATTATTGATACTAAACTTTATTCTCGGCCGATCGATCTTATTGGAGCTATATGAAATAGTCTGTAGGTCTCGGAGAAGATCGTATTGAGCCAGACAGATGAACATAACCGCAGACTGAAACTTTGGTCAATGTCCTGGTCAGGTATATATATTTTATACAATCGAAAACCTTTCCTTCTATTTATGCGTCGAAAACTACTGACAAATAACGAAAATCAAACGAGGCAGCTCATAAATGAAAGTTAATCAAGAAAGCATTTATTATATTTTATACGGATGACGAAAAACAAAAGTAAATAATTATGTCAATTTTATTTAGTGTTAATTTTTTTTGGTGGTTTTGATTCGGATTAAAGGTCTGAAATTTTGAGGTTCTCCAGCCGCCATGGTAATAAGGACAAGGATCAAAGCAAAAAAGAATTTCATCTTGAATGAACTAATCGGTTTAATTTTTAAACAAATGAAATTCAACAAATTGTACTCGGATTTATATTCTTACTAACACCTTTGACATTTACACTAATTTATAATAATCTGTTTAGTAACGGATGTTAAGAATTTAAAAGTATATAATCTAATTAAAGTTTTTATCACTTCCCCATTACATGTTGCAGTGCCTAAAATCATCTATAAAGAATTTTCGAAACATTATCCTCTATGGCTTGTTGACTCTTTTGAATGTTCACCCATCTCACAATGACTTAGACAAAACAGTTTGATCATAATAAAATAATAAATAAAATGATAATAAAAGTAAAGTTAATTTGTGTTTTGTTCTTAATATTCGCCACAGTAGTTTCTAGTAGTAAAATAATAATAATATTTCTATACATACAGAATATGGTTTCTTTCATTTGAGTATATTTATTACAAGCTTCCATTATTTTAAAAATATCATTTAATAAAACATGTCAGATGGCGTACCGGTCCTATGACAACTATAGATATAGTCAACCGATATATATATATATATAAAGAGGTATGTATGTATGTAACCAAATTGACACTCGATTGAAAACCAGCAAATTATTGGTACTAAACCTTATTCTCGACCGATCATTCCTATTGGAGCTATATGAAATAGTTAACCGATCGATCCCATTGCGGGGTACACAAGAAAAAGGAAGGCCATATGCAAAATATCAGCTCTGTAGGTCTATTCAGCCAGACATATGAACATAAACATAAACTGAAAGGGTTATCTCAACTTAGGTCAACGTCCTGATCAAGAATATATACTTTATAGAATCGAAAACACTTGCTTCTATGCTACGAAAACTACTGACAAATAACGAAAATGAAACAAGGCAGCTCATAAATAAAAATTTCCCTCGAAAGGTGTTCACCAAAAATGCATTTACAGCTTGTTATATTATTTTATTCAGATGACGAAGCTCAAAAGTAAATAATTGTGTCCATGTTATTTATTGTGGTTTATTGATGGATCCCGTACGGATTACAGGTCTTTAATTAACAGTATCTCCAGCCGCCGTGGTAATAAGGAAAAGTATTAAAGCATAAAAGAATTTCATCTTGAATGGAATGACTTTGTTTGATTATCGGAACTGAAACAAATGAACTACTAACTACTAACACGTTTAACATTTCTACTAATTTATTATAATCTGTTTAGTGACGGATTTTATTCCAGCCCAAAGCACCGGCCTTTTAAATCCGACTTAATTTATGCACGAACCAACCCTCTACTTAATTGGAAAACGAAGAATTATAGACTTCAAATATGCGTCTATTATACTATTTATACATATAAAATTTAAAGTTAATTTGTATTTCGTTCTTGATATACGCAACAGTAGTTCCTAGTAGTAGTAGTAAAATAAATAATATTTTTTTAAATTTGAATATAAGCCATATTGATTTCAGTATATTTACACAGTATATTTACACATACAATTTTGTATAATATAAATTTACAAGTAAAGTTGATATTTTAATAGGCCCTTTTATTTTGGTTCAATTGTGTATACGGTATGCTGCGGTTGCTCTACAGTATCAGATTGCACTCTGTTAAAGGATAAAAAAATTATTTAATGTGAAGAAAATCGTTTAAACAACTTATGTATAACTGACCCATTTTTTGTTGCCAAAGATTCTGTAAGATAGACAAGAAAATATATTTAACTTAATAACATTTTCCTTCCCAAGAAGCAATACCTCTACAGTAAGTTAGCCATCTATTTATATAATTGCTAACATACTTCTAGGAACAATAAGAGTATATTATCTAATCAATTATTAATATACTGTTGAGATATTTGCCCCTTGGAATATATTCTTATACATAAATAAATTTTAAATTTGTAACTACATATTTAAATATTTTGACACAGATAGATTTAATTATGAAGCATAAAATAAAATATAAAATTTATACTAACCATCAACAACGATAATCTGATTTTTCATACGTCTCCTTATACGATAATTCCGTATTCCCACAAATATAATATAAGTGGTGGTTAATACTATAATTGTCATTAGAACGTACCACCACCACCCCATATTTGATGTGATCTCTAGCACAACCGAAAGTTAACTACCAATTGCCTAAATAGTCATCGGATTATATATAGCTATTGTTTAATCTATAAACACTCTGATAAGCAAGTCCAAATTAGTAATAAAAAGGTAAATTGCTTTTTATTGAGGAACCAGCACCATTTATGGCATTGGTTTCACTTTGTTACGAATAGTTTTATTTTGTTCTCAATGTATAAGAAGGTATGTATATATATATATATATAAATATATATATACATATATATATAAGTAGGTGTATATAAATAAAAATAAAGCACTTAAGAATTATATAAATCACAATCGTGTGTGACTAAAGACATTAATCTAAATATTGAATACACGAAAAAATAACTTCACTTTGGTTTTATAAAAGTAAAAATAAATGAAAATACATTTTGTCTATGTATCAAACAACAACAAACAAATTAAAGCTAATTATGCATGTGTAAGAATAATTTGTTTTTGTTTGATAAACAACTTTGTAATATTTCTTTTGTATCTTATTTTTTTGAGTCGTTGAAGTCGCATTGCCAGTCTTCAGTTTTAGATACAATGCAAATTCTTATTGCCCATAGTTGGGATTATAAGGTGACTGCTTCTCATACCCGGAGGGTATGACACTTGGTCCTGGATTGGCAACGGCCATGTCATATGATGGAGGATTCATACTGCCTGCATTTATGCCAGGCTGCGGCATGGGTGGATATGGGGTAACTCCCTGTGTAGGCACTCTAAAGAGAGGGGGATGGGGAAAAAGACAACAAATTATTTACTATTTTAACTTATCAATATCCGTTTTTTTTCGATAAGCTTACCCTGTTTGTTGTTGCATGGGCATGGGCATTTGAACGGACACATTACTGAAAATGGCAAAAGCAAATAAATAAATATCAAATTATTTCGTTCTTTTTTATGACTTATTACTTACGTTGCTGTCTGAGCTGGATAAGGTGCTGGAGAATAGACATTAACAGGATTTTGTGCATAACCAGGTGGTGGCAATTGTGTAACAGGATAACCACCTGGTGCCGTATGTGTTGCTGAAGTCACCACAACAGGAGCTAAAAGAAATACAAAGAAAAATGAGAAAAAAATCGAATTAATAAATTACGATCATATAAAAGTTGGAAAACAAAAATCATAAACGAATGAGTCAGTCATTCGCCACTTGACTAAAGATAAGAACTGTGGGTGGTTGGTGGGGGAATCACATATGTATATACGTATACATTTATACTATATAAATATATTTATATACATATTGTTATATGGTAACTACCTGCATTTTCGCGTATTGTATAGCCTACATTTCTGGCCGCCTTTTGTTTACGTCTAATGCAAACCACAGTCGATGTAATTATAAATATAGACACTGCTATTATTATAGCTATGAAGAATCCCTCCATTTTGGCATACGTACTCAATGGATTGACAAAAGCAACTGTCAATTGGCTCGAAGTGCCGTCAGTTGGCCTAAAGTGTCATGTCTAGCTAATCAATCTATGCTCTCTTTATGGTTCTCTCTCATTCTCTCTGTTCAACTGATAAGCCAGATAGCGCGTTTGCCTTATATACTACATACTACATATTAAAAAAAAAAAACTGTGTGTATACCCTAATTTAACAAACTGTTAAAAACATCTAGTAACAAATAATATTTTATCATTATAAACATTTCTTTGCATATTTTGTTGTTTCAATTTGTTGCAATAATATAAAAGAGAAATCCATATTAGGTTTAAAAATATGAAAACCAGAAATACTATTATTGGTACAAGAAAAGTCTGCATTATGGCATTCTGAAAATCAGGTCCAAACGTATGTCTTAACCGTCGAAACTAAACTAATTTCATTTGATTATTAAATGGCCAATACACACACACAATTCAATGATAAGATATTTCCATGATAATGACAACCGCAAATCGTTGTTATATATATATAATATATTTACAAATAATTAACTTATTAAACATTTACCACTATATGCACTTATATGGTTTTTTTTAACCAACTTTGCACAGAAATAGGCTATGACACAAATGCCAACAGAAAATATTATAAATATTAAAAAACCAATAATTGGAATCCAAAAAAACTCCATTTTAGTTTTATTTTGATTTTTAACCTTTCAAAACCTTCATCGTTGGCCAATTAAAGTGAACTGACAAAAAATTTTACATATAAACTCTGCACAAAATTCAATTTCAATAGATAAGAGGGTGAAAAAAAGTACCTTTTTCTATTTGATAAATTGCCTAAGATAACAAAAGGTAAGGATTTATATGATATATCTTGTAATCTAAAAAAACAAAAAGATAAAAAATACATATGTATACACACACACACACACCTCCACCCTTCATTAATTGAGCTCTTTGATTGCGCCCACGTGTTAGAAATACTGCTACAGAAGTCATTATAAATATTGAGAAGGTAAAGAATAGAATCCAAAATAAACCCGAATCATCCATTTTTATTAATAATAATAATTGGTATAACGATATGTGCACTGGCTAGAACTCGGTCAACGACTAATAACAAAACTTAACTTAGAATAAGTAATAGAATAATATCATCATATAATGGTCATAAAGATAAAGAGTCAAAGTAAAAAAAGAGAGAGCTATCATTACTTATCATCGGTAAAAACACTTACTTAACAGATTATTTGTAGCCTGTACACGACATTGACGACGTTTTAAATACACTAAACTATACACTAGACAAGCGGTTATTATACCCATTAATAATTTTATAATAATTCTTTTTAAAATGAAATAGAAATAGGTTTCTTTAATCAAATTATCATTATCATAGATTTCAAGCATATAGCTTGTTTCATTTGTTAAGTTGTACATTTTTAGACGTTTAGATTTAGTTTATACTAAATTATTCACTGTTGCAAATTCATTCACTTCGCTACCAATAATTAGAGCATATGTGGCCACCAGGACAACTAAGACAACCAATGTAAGTAGTTCCAATGCCAAGGTATCCCAATTGAAGTGAATTCGTTGTGTTATATATTGGAATAGATCAAAGATCGAATTGTTCATAATGCCTGACCAAATTATACTAAAATTATCAAATAGATTTCATTTCGATAAAAGGTCAAAAATTGGGCATACGTTTAGACCAATATTTAAGATTAATGATAAGCAATTTGGACTTAATTTTCATTAGACCCAAAACCAAATAGTAGAATAGATTGGCAAAACCCATTTATTTATTATTAATCCATATATATGTATGTATGTATATGACACACAGTGATATGACAAAAAAAATTTAAAGAACCTCAAAACTTCTTATCGAAAAGCACAGATTTTTCACCACATTATATTCTACGATTAAAAATCAAAGAGTCATCCTCAAGGGTCTCTCTCACCAAAGCACTTGAAAATAACTTACGACTGTCTGAAATTGAATCTTCGTTTCGATGACATGCCGATTTCTTGAACTTATTGTAAAAATAATACAATATCCATAATAAGGAACATCCAAGTATTATATAGTTAGCAATTCTTAAATTTTCTTTCACTGTCATAGTTTAGTATTTAATAAATACACAACTAATCAATACAATTCTTCGATTGCAACTAAACTAAAGGAAAAGCTTGTCAATGACGAAAGAAAGAATTTGTATATAATATATTCATATATACATGTATGACGTCATTAGACCGGGAAAGTTCTAAAATCTGGTTAAACTGGTTTAGACTTAGCTTAAGCAAAATTGTATGACCAATGCTAAAAAGTCGTATATTACATCTAATTCCCATTCTGATAGGAAAAACCACAAGAAATGTAAAAGCACAAACCAAGTTAAAAATATTTAATAACCAGTTTGTGACAATCTTTTCTGCAGTAATTAAATCAAAGAAAACAAATCTTAAGTTTAAGTTTAATGTAAGTTTTACATGATGAAATTTTGCAATAATTTGTTTGTCATTCTCTATTATCAATTTGTACCATTAAAAGTTGTTATTAGTTATCAGCAAATTCAGTGGATTTACTTTGACACTATAGAGCTATAGTTAATTATGTTTAATAAATCTTTTTATACGGGAGGTTTAAAAATTAGTTTTGTGTTTTTTCTTTTGTTGACTTGAAGAATAATCTTTTCGTTAATTAGTAAACAAAAAAAAAATTAAGAAATATTTAACAAATGTTTCTACATTTAAAAACCGTCAAAAGAGATTTCTGGAACACTCCACATTTTTTAGACTCTGTTAAATCAAGCTTAAATTCAGTTCCGTTTAAATAATTACATCAAAGTAAAGATTGTTTAAGATTAAACATTTTATTGTGTTATAACCGATAGTGAAATAATTAAAACTGATTCATTTTAAAGATATCACAAGACGTCGCTTGTTATCTATAGGCATATAAAAAACAAAGCTGTCTACTAAACTAGGAAAGTAAATACATCCTAAATGCGTCATCAGAGAAAAGACTTATTCCCAATGTTTATGCGACAAAATATTGGAATTCTCTATTTTTCATTTAAGAAACTCTTACAGCAGAGGACGATGATTAAATAACTAAAATTACTCAAACAATGCCAAATTTAAGAACAGACAACTGAATTCTAATCCCAAATATCATATATGGAAACCTTTTTAATAGAAGGCAAATAAACAGAGGACTTGTCTATCGCAGGAGGAGAGGAAAACTAGGAGTTAGGGAATTGTTGGCCACTGAGGAAACGCTAAGAACCAAATTTTACCTTTGGTTCAAAAATAATCCCCAAAACGTCAACAGACTTAACTTTGATTTGGATTTTAGCATTAGCCTCAATATTATTTCAATTTCTCAATAACCAATTATATATTCAAATTATTAATACATACTTTTTGATATCGGTTTATCCATGCGTGTAAACCTACGTCTGCAGCTCTTGATTAGAGTTGGCAAAAAACAGAGAAATAAAATGAATCCAGTGCCTAATACACAAATTCCAATAAAAATGTCATCACACCAAAAATCTACGTGTGGTTCATCATCACAATTGTAAGGCATTTTGAGAAAACTAGCGTTCGATAGGTAGAAGTGGAAGATTTCAACTGATTTCTCTATTTTTATTTTTGCAAAGATATCACGAGCTCTGACTGTTGTCTAGGTAAATAACTGACACAGATATTTAGATAAAAAATAATTTATTTCCATATATGTAACGAATATTTAGTATTTACTCATGGGAATAAATACGCAATATAAGATAATACAAGGAAATGGAATCTGGCTGCATCATCAGGGACCAAAATCAGAAATATATTATAATATAGATCATATAGATTTTTCTCGATCAGTCTGGCAACTGAGAAGAAGCATTAGTATCTTCTGCCTTCTAAGCATTTAAGTAGAAAACTTTTATTAAACCTTTTTATGCACGTTTAAAAATTATCTATATTAATTTTAGGATTAGTCAAAATATCATACTTTTCCATCCTGAATTAGATATAATTTTCAATTTTTTGCATTTGCAAAAAATATTGCAACATTGCAGCGCACAGCAAAAAAACAAAAACGAACTTAATAATATTAAAAAACCAATGAAAACTTCATCTTGCCAAAATGGCTGATTTAACAGTTTAATATCATTGTGTGGAATGCTACCGTACGGCATTTTAAACAACAAATTCACGTTTAATAGCCAAGAAAGTGAACATAAAACTGATTTATTCTTCATGTAAGGGCATCACGAGCTCTATTCCTTATCAAGGTAAATAAATGATAACAAGTGAAAGCTGCAGCATCAAATTAGACACAAAGTAAGTATAAATATTAGTTTCAGATAAAGTATTTGTTGTTTTTTTTTCACCTACACATTTAACATTTCAAAAATATCGAATAAATTTCACAATTAAAAATTGAACAAACGTTTGAAATTTTATATGTATTATATAAACAAAATATGTTATAGCATTTTCGAATTAGTCCTTGAAATTATCGTGTATATTTTACAAGTAATATATACATACATATGTATATAAATAAACATATATGAAGTTTATGTGATAAAATTATCACATACATACATACATTCTCCAACCAAATCAGTTTTCGCTTTTAATTGCCCTTTAAAGTATATTTCTGGAAACAACTGAGGCAAAAACTGAATAGGAATTATTATAACATATTTCTTGTTTATTCCTATTATAAAATAATCTTTTAAATATACACAAGTAACATATATTTATATAAATATAACTTTATCACATACAGTCCACAACTGAATCAGTTTCCGCTTTTAGTTTTTTCTCTTTTGAAGTGCAGCTCCGGCAACAACTCAGGCAAATACAAAATAAAACAAATGTAGAAAATATAACAAAAATTATTGTAAGACTATCATCCTCCTTATGCCAAAATTCATCGTCGAAGTCGAAAGACATTTTGTCTCACAAATCTTTTCAAGAACACGTTACTATACTACGAACGAAAAAGTTCAACTGATTTTCCAAAATACCACAAGATAAAAATATCGTGAATTGATTTATACTATAAAGAACAACACGAGTTGTATCTCTTATCTAGTTAACTGATAACAAACGGAAGATACAGCATCTATTTAAATATTAGGTAATTTAAAGGAAATTATAATTTTATTATCAGACCCAAAAATATTAAATTTATTTATGTAGAATGACTCATTTTATTTTTTCTCTTCGTGATCTAAACTGGAATCGCAATGTTAATCCACGCATTTTAGTCTACTTTCAGGTCTTTGAATTTTTTTGGTGAATTTTCAAAAGAATTTCCTTAAGTAGAAATACTGAACTAAAAATATGGGAATAATACCATTATTAATATCTGTATTACAACACAATGTTGGCACTCTAGATGATACCCAATATTTTTACCCCAAAACTTTTTAAAAACACTTTCGAATGAAGCAAACCAACTCAACTGATTTAAAAATAAGAAAAGCCACAAAATTCATGAATTCATTTATACTATAAAGATATAATGGGTTTAAGTAAATAACTGATGGCAAAATTTCAATGCAATTTGTTTGAAAAGTAATTTCATATATAATTTTTATCACAATAACACTAAAAACACTAAAAACTATGGGGAAGAGAGTAATACATACTTTGAACAACCAAAACCTCTTCGTCATCTCCCGATTCGGAGCATTTGCGACAACACCAACAGATGAGGCATATAAGTATGACAATAATTTTAGCAATAATAAATGGTGTATAATCTGTTTTTTGGTACTCATAAGTATAAGCTTCTTGCGAATTTAGGTTATCAGAATACTGATCATAAGTCATTTTTTTGTCTAGCGAAAAACAGCACTCTTTAAAAACACGTTTGAATGTCACGAACAAATAAGTTCAACTGATTTAATGTTTTAAGCCCAGCCGAAAATTTATTATCGCTTACTCTCTACTCAAAAAAATATTATATTAATGTCGATTAAATGTATGTATTAGGGAGAAGGAAACATTTCCGATTCCATAATATGTATGTATGTATATATGTATATACAGTGGTGCTCATATACTTAAGCCACAGGAAAAAAATTAAGAATTTCAACAAATATCAAGAAAAGTTATTATTTTACAGCTCTAATATTTTGTGTCACATTAGTTTGAGATGTACGTCTTCGAATGCAACAAAAACCAAGTTTTAAAAAAATATATTTTACGAAAAACTTAAATAATCCCAGACCATCTCCAATATATCCAGCTCATATACTTAAGCCACATGGAAAAAAATGTTTAAAAAAGTTCAAATTTGACCTGCATTCCTTGTATTTTTAGTAAATTTACTTTAATATTGAGTAAGATGACCTTTCTGCTTAAGAACAGTGGAGCACAGCTTAGTTATCGACTGTACAAGACGTGGGCACTGTTGAGGGGCGATTTTGTTTCATTCTTCCTGCAGAATTCGCCTTATACATATGTATGTATATATATATATTCTGAGTAAGCCGTATTCTGTGTATAGCCGAGTTGATTAAGTCGTCTGTCCGTATCAACCTAGATCTCTGCGACAATTAGAGCTAAATCAAATTTGGTGATGCAGTTTGTATCAAATTGTACACTGCCCCCCACCATTAACAAACCATTCAAATTATACATATATGTATGTATCTATGTATAAATAAAATATGTTATAGATTGGAAACCCGGCTATGGCCTTTGATGAATAACTTAAAGTATTCTATTAAATAAAAATAATGGACCAAGACAGTCCTTTAATTTCTAGCGGGTCGAATATAAAAAACAAATAAAAAATTCATTAACACGTAAATATACGTTTCATAAAAAAAAAATAAAGAAAAGTAGAGTTACACATACTTTCATTAGTTGAATCCTGTTTAGATTTCGAATCCCTGCATTGGCAATACCAACACCAGCCCAGGATAATAATTAACACACAAGCTATACCACAAAATGCCCAAATATATGGTATATAAACCATTTTTGGTTTTGGTGCCAGATCTATGTGATTAGTTATCACACTAGGTATAACCTTTTCTATGTTCCAGCTCTTCGGAATCTTATTTATTACATTTCCCAAGAAACTCATTTTCAATTTTTCACTCTTTAAAAAGACGTTTGAATTGCAGAAACTTATAAGTTGAACTGAATTAATGGTTTGGGCACAGCTTAAAATTTTGCCTTTTCTTTGTTTTGGTTTATGGTTGACGAATGAGTTGACCCGATTTCTTGAGAAATACCACAGATATTATTTTAAAATTTCACCCGGATAACTGAAGTGCTATCTATACATTCGCAGATGGAAATAGCAGAGTTTAAAATAAATTGTGATTATTATAAGACCAAACAGAAATATTAACACTGCCAAGGCAAGCCAAACCATTGAATAATAAAAATTATTGGTCAAGAAACTTATTGAATTCTTATGTTACCGTACACAAATGGCGTAAATTTCAATTGCTCTAAAACTTGGTCACCAGACACATGTTGCAGCAACAAATCATAAAAATAGTTACAAATACCCGGCAACTGCATTTAAGCCAATGACGTAAACAATGAGGATATGAACCTGTTGCTTGGCTTAGGGATTACACTCACTTGTTTTTGTTGTCAACTGATGGCAGATACCAATGATTTTAAGTAACATTAAAAGTAAAATAAATAAACCAAACAGTAGAAGTAATGGTATTGAATACATGACCGAATCAACCAAACTCTCTGGCTAGACAAATCGGCGGATTATGTTTTAAAACAAAAAATTGTTAAAACAAAAATAAACAACTGAATAAATAAACTTTTCTTTTTGTTGTAAAAGAATTATTTGTGTTATTGTATTCGTAATGATCATTTGCCAAACAAATGCTTGCGATTAATATTATGACAAGTGTTTTTGTAGCATGCTTCTAGGCTATTTGCAAAATTTTTAAAAGTTGTTAAATACGAGGAAATATTTTAGCTTACACATACATAAGAACTTACTTAATACGTAAAACATTGCATTTTATAAAATTAAAAAACAATATTTACAAAAATAATTAAATTTTGAAATGAAATTTAAAATCGATTCTATTGAATAAAGTTTTGTATAGCAAAAAATTAAATTAAGTCGGTATTAAAAAATCAAACAAAAGAATACGTTAATATAGTCCCAAATCTTATAGCACTTACTACAACAGTCTAAAATTTTATCTTAACAAAAGAAAAATTGAATTTATTTATAAATTTAAAAAAAAAAACCTTAAATAATTCTATTACGAACCCTTCAAAAGTGATTCATATGACATCTAAAAAGTTTAATAGGACTGCAGTTAATCCAACCGAGTCAAAATAAACAATTTTAAAATTGCCTAGACTTAGTTTAAAAAATGGATATTTCTTGATTTTAATATTAATCTGTTTTAGGCTAAAAAGAACACTTCTGATGTTCAACTTTACTAGACAAAAAACCAAATTTAAAAATGGTATTTATTTTTCAGTTTTCGATTATTCTATTCCTTATATTTTTCTTTAAGATGTTTCACTTTCAGAATAGAAATTGATTTCATTACAGGTTTAGTTTCTCCTTTTCTACATTTTGTTTCATTTGAGTGTTTGTTAGAAACTAAATATAAACTTTTTCTAATTAAGTTTCAATGTGTGCATTCCTTTTGTTATTGTCGCCTGTCAAATGTGATGGGGATGTATTCCGAAAACTCAATTTAAGAAATGGTAATTGAGGAAATGGTACCAGCATCAGCTGTAATTTTTTCAAATGGATATATAACTTCAAAACTTTTCAAATATATTTGATGTGTACTAACTTGTTTGAATGACTAATTTGGCCGCTTGTCGCTCTTTTCGTTTACGTATTATACTACGTATTATTATTGTCGATACTGTCACTATAGCAATGACAAATATGCAACACAATACGATTTCTGAGATCTGAAGATCCTTTTCACCGGGTACATGTGGCATGATTAACTTATGATTAAATTTTACTTTATATATACTATGATTCAGACTTTAAGAATTGTTCATTGGGTGGCACGTTTTAATTCGTTGTTCCACGATTTTTTTTTGTTCACTAGAGAAACGCGTTGTGCATTGCTTTGCTGTTGAATGGTTAATACGCGAAATATTACCCTTCCGGCTTGCTTTTGTAAGAACCAAACTCAAGATTTTTTTTTTTTTGTATTATGGTTTATAGGAAAGGGGTGGGTGGTGGGAAAAGGGTTGATAAGATTAGCCACATGTCTGTCAAAACATATGTAAGCTTGTATTATTTATGCTGTGACGTCACAGAAATTGTATTGACTTATACAATTGATTATAACCAGTTAACATAGTTGGCATCATAAAACCACTGAAGTGGTCATCAAGATTTTACAATTCTCACGTATGTATGCATACGTCAATTGTCCAAAAAATTTTATTGGCTATTGTCCAAACATAAGATATATTGATGGAATCTCTTTAAATGAAGAGAAGCAAATTTTAACAATTATCATTAGTACGTTCCTAACCAAAATTGACATATAGATGGATATCTCTCACTTTAAGTGGCCTAATGTCGTAATCCAAGATCTTGATTCCGTCTCGCAATCCTTTACTCTCTTTGACTATCTGATTGACGTCAGTTATAATGAACATATTAAATTAGGCTTATCAAACAAAAAAAAAAATAAATGGTAGAACAAAAAATAGAGCAAAAATATCAAAGGTAAAAAATTGAAAAATTTTCCCTTGTACAGATAGGCCAGGTCTAATTTGAAATGTTTCTAAGAAAACATTTTGAAGAGGATAAGACAATAGGAATATACTCAATGTAATTGAAATTACAATTAGATAATGGAATAAGTATAGCTATTACAGTTCAATTTATTTATTCGATATTACTGACTGTATTACATTGCTTTAGTAGTTTTAATTTTGTACCCACTGTAGAATAATAAATTAATCAATAAATAAATATATTTATCGAATAAATATTATATCAGTTAACAAAACTTTAATGCTAGAACTAATATATCATAGAATTAAATCTATTTATCTCTAGATATCGAAAATATAATTCTAGAAGATAAAATATGATACAATAAATAACTTTAAACAAATATGTGAAATTTGGTAAAAATATTCTATTTCTATTATTAATTAATATTGGAAAATAATTTTGAAGCTGTGCATTTCTAAATAAAAAATGATTCCAGTGGAAGGTCACATTCATAAGGGGGGTTCCCAATGGCCCAACATAATGTTAAGGATCAACAGTTAATAATTATCATGAAAGCTTTCAAGATGATATATTGAGTATATATACAAGTCTACTTCTTGCAAATGGCTAATCTATCAAAACCATCGACAATCCATAAATATTTTGTTAATACAAGAATAATAATTATTAATGGGCATGTCCATAACATTGAATGACGTCAAACTGACTACGTAAATTGTGACATTTTATTTTTTTCCTTTAAATTGGAATAACAAATGGAACATTGCTAATTTGTAAACGCAAAAATTGATAATTATAATCATTTCAATTGAAAAAAAAGGTAATCAGAGGTAATGTCACAATGCAAATAGCTTTTTAGGTTTTTTTTTTAGTAAAAATATCCACTCGTTTCAAATACGATTAGATTTAGATTCCACAAAAACTACTGACATCGTGTCACGATCTTTTCAAATTTAGCTTACCACTAGTGATCGCAGTGGAATTATACAATTGTGCTAACCGACGTTGGTGTCGTGCTCGCAAAACAATACTAATCCAAATGGCCAAAACGCATATTATTACAATAGGTAGCCAAATGGCGAGGTCGTCCATTTGATACTAATTTGTTTTTTCAACTAGAAATCTGTACAATGTGAAAGGTTTTGCAGTTAACCGAGTACTGAAGTATACATTTGCTGGCAATTGGTATCTATTTTTTAGTTATCGAAAAGTAAAAATAAATAATATTGATATGAAAATGAAACATGATTTAAAGGGGCTTCAAAATTTGTTGTGATATGCCTTTGCAAATCATTAATTAAACAATATTCTAATTAAAAGACAGATAAACTAATGATGAGAATAGAGAAAATCTGAAACAAATATGTACAATACATATGTATCTATCTGACATGGTATTCAAATTTGTCACCTATGTACATATGTATGTGAAAGATCATTTTACCAACAGACCGAATTGGTTGACAACAAAAGGCTTTAGATAAGATATTAACTTAATTAGATAATTATATGAAAAAGATAAGAGCAAAATTGGTTAAGTGGACGAACACACACATGCTAATATACAAATAAGCATTACAAATAATCAATAACAGACAAGAGTTATACTTTTATGTATATATGTAGTAAGACAAAATGACGCTCCATAAAATTACCCTATTTAATGGGTGATTCCCAAAAAAAATCAAGCAAATTATTCACTCATAGAAAGACTTTTAGAATTCCCTAATTTGCATTGTAAAAACCCCTATAGAAGCTCTTTATGAATAAGACACACCCAACGATTCTCCTTCTATTTCCTTTGACTGTATGCGTCATGTTTCAATCTCTTAATTTAGAAAAATAGCAATCCGAGTACTCACTAGATAATACAACTCCACGACGTTTGCTCGAGCAACAATATCCACAACAGCTCATTATCAGAAAAGTCAAGACAATTATCATAAAGATACCCCAAAAGTCCATTGTGAAATCGTCCAAATCGTCAATGTCGATATCCACTGCAAAAGTCATCAAAATTATATAGATTGTATGTATATTTATTAAGATGTTTTTTGCACTAACGGTTTGATTTTTGTGGTATGAACCCACTTGTTGCACAGCAAAGTATAGATTGGCAAAGATTGTAAGTTCAGTAATGTTTTATTAGACACGTGCCAGGTTACAAATGCTTTCACAAAATCAAATAAAGAAGTACTGTATGAAAGTCTAATCAAATTTAATCTGAATATGTCTGTCTTATCTGGTTTGCTAATCTCTAACTTCTTAATCGGAGTTGCGTCCCTATGTAGCCCTGGTTCTCATAAGTGGCGACACTGGGAAGCAATGCTTATCGATACTAAGTGTTGAAAAATCGATAGTCAGCTGACTTGATTAAACTATTGAATTAGTGAATCATAATTATAATTATTTCTTAACTCTCAATATACATATGATACAATAAAGAATGCATTTTGTACACCTTTTTATCTTATACCAACCGTTAAAGTCATTAATTTAACCCATATGTTAGACCTATCGATAGTCAACACTTAAGTTTAGTATTGCTTAGCAGTACTACTCTCACTTATACATACTGCTTTGCCATTTTTATCATGGCGATTTCTTTTTGACATTTGACTACTACTGGCCGCACGTGTTTTCGAGTAAAGCTCTGTGCTAAATTTTAGTAAAAATCAAAGTAAATATCGGAAAATACATGAAAAACCGCCTATTCGTCACGTAACTAACGGAATTTTCGATGTGCTTGTGTTTGTTTCGCTTTACAGATGAATCCAGAGAAGCTTAAGAAGTTACAGGCACAGGTGCGCATTGGTGGCAAGGGTACCCCCCGTCGCAAGAAGAAGATTGTCCACTCTACCCCTGCCACCGATGACAAGAAGCTGCAGTCATCACTTAAAAAACTATCGGTGAACACCATTCCCGGCATCGAGGAGGTGAACATCATCAAAAATGACGGCACCGTCATTCATTTTAACAATCCTAAGGCACAGGCTGCGCTGCCGACCAACACGTTCGCCATTACCGGTCACGGTGAGAACAAGACGATCTCGGAAATGCTGCCAGGTATTTTGACACAACTGGGACCGCAGGATATAAATCAACTGAAGAAGATTGCAACGGAGATTGCTGCCAAGAGCGCTGCTGGTGGTGCTGGTGGTGTTTCGGGTGCGGATGCCGGTGATGATGATGTGCCTGATCTGGTAGAGAATTTCGAGGAGGTTGCCATTGCTGGAGCCAAGGCTGATGAAAAAGCTGGTGAAGTTGCTGCATCGGCCTAGACACACATACACACACACCTAAACACACCATACCAACACGCATACATACAAACACACATATATAGGATCGTACGATGGCAGGGTTACAGGGGGAGGCGGCAAACATACATAACATCCAAAGGCGAATCCTTGTTCTGGTTAAGCCCTTTATGTTGCATGTTGATGGATGCGTCGGCCTTCCCCTGTCATCCTGGGGTTCCGCTATACACTTTTTTCGGGGGTCATGCTACAAAACACACACACACTAAAATACTAAATACAAAAAATAAAAAGGCATCCAAGTGAGCGCAGAGCAGAATACATAAAATATATAAAATAATTATATTAAAAAATACGATAAGGAAAACAATTTTTCAATCTTACAAAATTCTATGTAATAATTAGTTGGAAGCGCGAAGAAACAAAAGCCAATAAGAAAGATGATGTAAAATCGTGTTGTATAGGATTTTCCCTAAAATTAAAGCACGTTTCCACTAAAGAATACAATATATATATGTATGTATCTAAATAGATACTTTTTATATATATGCTCATGCCGCCACCCACATACACATACATATATTTACAGTTTTACACTCGGTTAAATTTGAAAAAAAAAAAAAACTAGAGAAAAAGGTGATCTAGGGGATAACGAAAACACTCCAGAACAAAGTCATTGCCAGAAAGGAGAGAGCAGCAAGAACGCGCGAATGAGCGGAAGAGATAAAATGAAATATATTTTTAGTAATTTTTCCTCAAATTTATTTCCATCCCCCATTCTCCCACCTCCAATGATGATGATAATGTATGTAGACCCTCTTTTTGCATCCCTTAAATAACAACTATCTGAAAAGATCTATAAGTTCTCTCAACAAATTTTTGTACCAAAATTGTTAAAAACATTTTTTTATAATTTTTAAACTATGTTTTAGTTTATCATACAATACATTAAAAACAAAATGGAACTGTAAAAAAAAACAAAAAAAAGTAAAATCATATTGTTAGGCATATTTATTTTTGGCTTGCATAACCTCACACCAACACATTCGTATGTTCGGCTGTCTCTGTGTGTGTGTGTATGCTTAGCAACGCCGTTGTTGGGGAAAGTGGTGGGGGGGGGGGGGTCTAAGAGGGGGCAACATGCGGAGCAGTCAAAAAAAAACTTGTTGACATTGAGTTTCGTTTTTACCTTTTAAAGCTGATCACATTTTTAAGAATTTAACTTTAAAGAAGTCACTGCAAAAGAAATCAAGTTCTTATCTACCGGTGCTAAAGGTGGTTCTGGAATGTTTTATTCCATGTGAGTCACTAGCATGCATAATTCTTCTTGAATCTTCCACTTTATAATAAACAGGGCTTATCAGCTCGCGGAAGGCCTAGCAAAAGGCGCAAAAACACTATTGCGGTTTGTAATAGCAATAACATAAATTCTAGAAAAAAATTATTAATCTAAACAAACAAGCACCAAACTAGTAATCTAAATATAAATGTGCTTTAATATGAATTCAAATTGTGCAGCCTGACCCGATACAGGTATGGGTGTATATCGATAAGTTTCAACGAACTTATTGAATTCAAATGTTAACGGCTCGCGTTATTTCGTTCAGTTTAGCCATTTTCTTTTCTTTTTTGAATTCCAACAAAATCGAATTACTTATTTTTACTAAATTGGACAAAGCCTTTAATGAACTACAAAGTGCGCATTTCCTTTTTACAAATACTACAGACTACCTTACAGGATACCGCAGGACGTTCAACACGTTGATATACCTTCGGCCGTACTGCATGGCTTCGACTTTTTTTATTGGGTGCCTCCACGCAGCAACAGAGTAAACAACTTAGCGGTACCGCTTCTCCTTCTTCCAGGGATTGGGGTAGGTTCCGACCTCGAGTCTCTGGCAAGAGAAGGCTGGCAAAGCCACCCAAAATCAGAAGACAACCCATGACAATTAGCGGCAAAACCAGCATTTGTTGTCCCTATAAACAAACCAAGTGGGTAAAGATTTCTTCTCAATACTAGCTTCTTACCATATGATTGATAATTGGAATTACAATAGGTCCAATCATGGCAACCACTGAGCTAAAACTCATCCCAAGACCACGCACCACTGTGGGATAGAGCTCTGAGGCTAGCAGAGGTAAAACAACAAAAGATGAGCTGATCCCCATTTTGCCAATGCAATAAAGAAGCAAAGTGATATTCGGAAACAGGAATGTGGCCACACAAGCGACTCCACCCACAAGCATCGATATGAAGAGGATCCAACGGCGTCCAAAATAACTTAATCCCGGCCAAAGAAGTAAATAAGTTGGCAATTCTACAGCTCCAGCCAAAAAGAAGTTCCAGATCTCATCTCCTCCTAATGCGGGAGCATAGTAGCTGAGTCCCACATAAACGCTGGTATTAGCAAACCAAATGAAGGTTATTAACAACGTCTTTCTCCGCATATTGGTGCCACGAAAGAGATCAAATATTCCATAATGTGCAGTGACTGCCGCCTCGGCTGCCTGTGTGCTAACCAAACGCAGCTGTAAGCGCTCCATAAACTCTCGGTTAACTCGTACTCCATTCACCCGCGCCATCACTTTGAGAATTCTGATTGCCCGTTTCGTTTGTCCAACTGCCATTAGCCAACGCGGTGACTCGGGTAGCACAAAGAAACAGGAGAAAAGCATCAGTAATGGCAGAGAAACTGCCAAAGTCAGATCACGCCAATCTCTGACCAAATAGACTACTCCAGCCAAAACAACCAGTCCCAGTGAATAGGCAATATTGGACACAATAGTGCAGAATACTCGACGCTCTGGACCCACCAGCTCAATGGCTAACACATACGGACTAGCCAATATGGCTGGCACCGTCAATCCCACAACAAAACGGAGTCCCAGCCATGAGAAGTAGTTCCAGGCAAAAGCACTCGCAGCACAAGCAACAATTTCCAGCAATAAATAGGCATAGAATGAGGGACGTCTGCCCCATAAATCAACAAGATAGCCAAACACATAGTTACCCAAAAGGCCACCAACGCCAAAGATGACCAATCCTACAGTGACATAAAAGCTTCTGTCACAAACCAAGTTCCACTAGTTTTAAAAATAGATAATTATATTAAATATTTCAGATTCCTGTAACAGATACCACACACCTCTTGAACAGCTGTGCTGGAGTAAATAGATCTATCATAGTGCCAACCATGTTGACATGGAATCACTTGAACCGATTCCTTTGATTTTATTAGATGTTCAGCTTGTTGTCGCAATAGATCGATGGGTGGTCGATATTCCAGATAACGAACTAGATCACTATAATTTCGGGCATACATCGAACATTCGGCAAAGATACCATTTTTTCGTGGAATACTCAAGTTCTTAACAAGTTGTACATAATCTTGTGTCCAGGGCTCCAATTCGGGAACACGACACCAATGTTGAGGTGTGGCTGCTATGAATAACTGACTAAACGATCAGGAAATACTCTTGAGATTATGTTGGAAAATTATATTAGATCCATTTACAAAGCTTTTAAGACTGTTTCAATTTTATAGGTGGGATCAACTCTCTCACCTGTAAGCATGAAAGGCACATGGTAAAGCTGCCGGCAATAGTACTGAGCATATAATGATCTTTTGATATAGACCAAAAGATCCCACCTCTTTAAGTACTTCATCGAAATCCATAATCACCGTTTTATATACCGTTGTCTCGTCTGCACCCAAATCAAATAGAAGCACTACTGATCGTCAGGGCCCACTTTGCCCATTTGCAGGCTAGGAATTGTCGCTCATCTGATTGAACATAATTACATTATGGCCTTTCATGTGTTTTAATTAATTGGACACCGCAGCGTGGACAAGGTTCACCAGTCGTGCCACTCTGCTAGATCCACACAAAATTCAAATGGCACACACGCTTCTGAGAGAGGGTTAGTCGTCATCGTCGATTCTATATTTCTCCATTTACATAGATTACGTACAAAAAATAAATTACTTCTAGATCAACGTTTACTTTCTAACTGCGGGCCAGACCAATAATGGCCAGTAAATACATGAAGATGTTGACGATATCCAAATATAGATTAAGCGCAGCAAAAATGTATTCCTCGGGGCTAATGGAGTACTTATGATTGCCGCCCAACATCAATTGTGTATCATAAACCAGATATACAGAGAATAATAGTGCACCCAATGATGCATAGACCATGGCTATCACTTTGCCCGGTATAAAGATGGCAATGATACCAAAGATAATGAAGACAACCAAACAGGCAACTAGTACGCCACCGCACATGGTAAAATCAAATTTAGTTTGCAGAGCAAACAGTGTAAGACCCAAACTAACTGCCGCTGTGATACCGACAGCCATGAGAACCTCATCAGCTTGATATTGTCCAGCAATAATGCCCAATAGAAAAGATTCCGCAAGGGTGAAGAGAAACAGGAATATAAAATTAAGTGGCGTCTTCCGACGAACGCTCTCACAACAGGCCATACAAATCATGGTGACAATAAGAACGCACTTAAAGTAAAAATAATTATTATTATTAAAAAAGTAAATAAAATCTAATTTAGAAATTTAGAGACTTACCAAGGCGATCCAGAAAAGCCAGGGATTGTTCTTACACCATTCTTGCGTCGATGTTGAGAATGTAAATACACTGACAAAGGCAAATGTAATCGACAATTGGACCTGTAATCAAGTAAAAAATAAATTGCTTTTATAATTAATTTTATCTCATTTTTTTGCTTACTCACCATCAATATTAAATAGACTTTACGTATGAATCCTTTCCTGATGGTCTGATCGTCAAAGGCAAAGCTCTTGTCGGCCTCCGTATCTGGATAAGTCCCGGTTTCATCACCTTTAGTAGAATCAAAATTCAAAAGAATTTACAAATAAAATGTCAATGACTAACCATATTGAAAATGATTATCCATAGATGGGTATATTTTTTTTTGCTTCCGTTCGATTGATGCGTGCTATACGTTCGGGTTATAATTAATGCCTGAGTGAGCCCTGTTTCTATATATTTCAGGTGTCCATATGGCAGATTAGCCCAGCGCTATCACTTACCCATACACATATAACTGCTGATGCAGATAACAACAAAAAATAACCAAAGTACTGATAGTGCGTCACTTCAACACTTCTTGCGATATCGGTGCCCTATATATATATATACAACATTGTTGTATATAGTTGATCGTGTGAATCACAATATATGTATAAACATATATATCACACAAGCACAATTCCCACAATAAACTATAGTTAGGACAATTTTCACTTACCTTGCTGGTAGTGGTACATGTTGTATCGTTTGGTTATAGCTTCTTAGAAATCACTTGGTCTACTGGTAACTAATATTTATTACCAACTTCAGTGACCTGTGCCACAAACATAAAAATTCATCTATTATTATTATTTAAGTCTTATCTTTCTAGATAAGAAAGTCACCACGTTTATTAAGATAAGGTTTTACTTTCCGAATAAAATTCCGTCTGCAATTCTCACCGATGGTAGATTGGGGAATGCGACAATGCTCCAGCTAACAGGGAAGACCTACAAATCTTGATTGACTACAGTCTGTGGTTAACAACTAATCTCATTTTTTTACATTCCTTGATTCATATTCGTTGTATTTTTCTTGTAATAAATAGATGCGCTTTATTGTTGAATTTGAACTCAGTGTAACTGGTCTCACAATGGTTTTGACTTGTTTCACAATTCTCTTGTAAATTTTGTTTTGTTTTATTTCTTTTGTGTATATTGTTTTATGTTTCGTTTTGTTTAAACAACAACTGCAAGCAAAATGTTGCATATAAGTATTTTAATATATATTAAATTACTCATTATATACTTGTGTATTGTATGGTATTTTATTGGTATATCATTTGGTTTTTTTTTTTCATCCGCAAATTGGTTTTCTCAGGTATGTAAGAGTAGAAAAGTCCTTTGCTTTCTTTTTTTTTTTTTGTTTTATCTGTTTCTCAACAATAACGTTTAGGCATAAATTATGAGACTTAATCATAATACTTTATATAAGAAAAAGAACGGATAAACGGATTTTTTTTATATAGAAATTTTAGAGTGAAGACTATGCGACAACAAAAAAGATAGATTCGGATCCAAGTTTTGACCGTGTAACATTGTTAAGGAAAAATATGTGGCTTAGCGTAATTTTAATCCCGCGAAGCTCCTATTATAGTAAGAATGTAAAGGAATATATTGATAATATCCAAATAGAGATTCAAAGCAGCAAAAATGTACTCTTCGGGGCTAATGGAATACTTGTGTTCACCTCCCATCATTAGCTGAGTATCATAGATAAGATAAACAGAAAATAGTAGAGCTCCAATCGATGCATAGACCAGGGTAATAATTTTACCCTTAATGAATATGGCCACAATGCCAAAGATTAAGAATACAACCATACAGGCAATTAATACGCCGCCCATCATCGTGAAATCGTACTTCGTTTGCAAGGCAAAGATCGTAAGAGCTAAGCAAACAGCGGCCGTAATACCCACAGCTAGGAGCACCTCGTGCGGAGCATAACGACTGGCGGAAACTCCCATTAAGAAGGATTGAGCTGCAGTAAAAATGGTCAAGAAGATAAAATTGGTTGGTGTCTGGCGGCGTACACTCTCGCAACAGGCCATGCTCAGCATTGTGATCAGCATAACACCAAAAGCAACCCAAAACAGCCAGCTATTTCGTGCAGCAAAGTCCCGGGTGCCCTGATGAAAGACAAACAGGGCGACTGCTCCGAATGTAACCAGTAGTTGACCCTAAAATATGAGAAGAGACATCTTTAGAATGTTTTATGCACGAAAGAATGCCAAAATGCTCACTTACCATCAATATCAAATAGACTTTGCGTATAAATCCACGTCGAATGCTCTGATCGTCGAAGGAGAAATTTTTTGGTTGACTTTCCGGATCATCGTACGCTCCATAGCCAGTTGATGGCGGTGGTTGTATGAATCCGGGTTGTGGGGCATAACCGCCGGGTGGCGGTCCTTGTCCACCGTACGGTCCTTGAGGATACGGTTGGGCTCCGCCGCCTCCGTATGGTGGATAACCCTGGGGTGGTCCTTGCGGTGGATATCCACCGCCGTATCCACCCTGGGGCGGGTAACCACCTTGTGGCGGGTAACCACCTTGAGGTGGGTAACCACCCCCATAATTATATTGCTGATTTGGATCTGTTGAGCACATTTAAAAGTTAGCAAATTATTTCTATACAATTTTTTATTTTTGGAAAAATGCATCCCATCTTGGCGAACCGTGAAATTAAATATGATTTGCCCTTTAACCAGAACTAAGACATTCTTATTCAACCAGCAATCAGAAACCTAAAGCCGAGCTATGAATAATGCATGAATAATTTAAAAATAAACAAATATATAACAAAATGTCAACATATCAGAGAAAATAACTGATGAGAACTGCAGGGAATGTAACCGAAATGTTAACGGAACAAAGGTACATACAAGTTATTCACCCCAATTGGGAAATATGACATCATATCGGAATAAATACCGGATAAACTCTACGATTCGTTGCTTTATACTACGGCATTGAATGAATGAATGTATATATGTACATAGAAGACGGAATGGATGAATAAGATGGATTACTAACTCACTTAATTTTACTCTATTATTTACTTATACAAATCGGTTGCTCAGCATATGAATGCTATTAAAAACCGGAGTTCCATTTTTTTTTTCTTGTGTAGCGATAATTTGATGAACTGATATGAACCTTAAATAACACGTTCCGAATTTCTGGCAATTTAATTTTGTTTATTTCACATTATATCGCTTCAAGTTGACTAACACGCGCTATTAACATCCGGCCTGGACCTCTTAGATATACATACATATTGATTACATTCCCTGGAAAGAATTAATATTAAACAGAAACCCCCTCTAGGGGGAACGGCAAGCAGGCAATAAGAGACAAAAGACAGAAAAGCATGCTTAGATGGTACAACAGAAATTAATCAAAATTTTGAAATAAACAGAAACCTTGATATTGCGGATATTGGGGAACACTTTGCCACGACATTTCTCGGACTTTTTATGCAAATCGATGCTGTAATATTTAATCTCAAAAAATAGCCAAAAGAAAAGAAAAAAAAAGAGATATTTTTGTTAGTATAATTTTAATAAATTTTCACTCACCTTGCATAGTGTTTTAACAAAGAGCGCACACTTAATTTAACGAAAATTTACCTGCAATTAGATAAAAGGGATGACAAATGATAAGAATTTGTTTGTTCAGCTAATTTAATTAGTATTAGTCACAAGACACACAGAATTTGACAGTTAAATTAAAATTTGTTTGATTTTAAAGAATTACTAAATTTGTATTGCGTGCCGCGGCACTTACACTCAACAATAAAAAAATTAAATGAAAATAGCGATTCACTTTCTGTTGTGGCACTTCATATATGTATGTATGTACATATGTACATAAGACTGTGCGGCGGGTGTAAGTCGGTCTTAGTCAACGTCATTGTTTTAAGTATAAACCTTTTAAGGAAAAAGGGGAGGAGGCAGAACGGCGCAGCGCTCTACTTAAACGTTATTATTTTGCTGCTTCAGCTGGAATATACACACATCAATAATACATATGTACATACATATATACACATGCGCAAATATGTATGTTTTAATGTATGTAGGTGTTTTTGATATATGATATAGAATGACTCATTGTTTAGCCGAGTCCTGGACATTAAAGGGGGAAGCACATTAATAAATTGACAACTTTTCATTATATCCCTAATGGTTATTATCCAAGAGCTATTATTTATGCAACACTCACCTCTTTATGTGGCACAAATCAAATATATAATCAAACAAACTCTTTTTGTTTTCTTCTAGAAGGAAAGATGTCAGCAATTTACGGTTATCGATAAAATTGCAAAGTCTATCACTAGAGTCCAGTCATTTGGAGATGAGGGATTCTGTGATTTGGCGGCAACTGTGACGGGTTATCGTAAAATCCAAAGGTACAACTAAACAATGTATAAGCCAAAGCATTATCATCTTTTTCTTTTACTAGTCTTTTTATGTGGACTCATTTTTCTTTCTCCCCCTCACACGATTTAAAATGAGTACAATTACCCTTACTCTGAAACAAAAAATCATTGTTTATTAAACTATCGATAATGTTCTAGTAACAGGTGTAACAATTTGCCTCATCTCTAATTTGGTATTTTCTTTCCGGGAATATACGGACACATTGATTCCGATGCATGCTGCTGCTGTTGCAATAGTCCGCGACGTTCGTGTAATCTATTCGTTTGTGTATTAAAAGGGCAAATTCGAACTGGTAAGAGCAGTACAAATACATTGTTATATCAATATATCTTAAAGTGGGTGATAAGCGATAAAGCTGAATAAATATTTATTAGTTCTGAGAAAAAGTGTCGCAAGTTTAGGTTATGTGTTGACAAAAGGGCGACTCCGCCTACCCCTTCACCCACACACCATATGGGTGACTGAACTTGCAACTGATGAAAGAAAAGCCGGAAGTCAAAGTACTGAAAATTGCAAACAAGAGTACTCGTTTTGCTAGATTCTATTTATAGACATAATGACGCAACGTGTCTTTAACAACGCATCTTCTCCCCTCTTCCCTTAACATTTTGAACATCGCATGTTGCTGCCTTATCACTGACTATTAAACCATAAATTTTTTATTTCATTAATTTTACAGCCGTTTTTGTGCATTCCAAAATGGTTGAAGAAAAGGAGAACGTGTCAGGAAATGGAGAGCAAGTCTCTAAAAAGGGTGCTAAGAAAGCCGCCAAGGCAGCCAAGGTAAGTAAATCTGTGGACGTGGCGTGTCGGGCGATAACAATACTCAAGCCATGTTTATTTGCATCTTCCTCACATAGAAAGCCGAACAAAAGGCAGAGTCTGCCGCAGCGAGTGCAGCCAATGATGCTGAAGCTGGTGACAATGCCATAGATCATGCCCAGGGTCGTTATGGTCTCTCCGAAATGATTCAATCGAAAGATAAGCGCAGTGAGCGTGTTTTTGTCAATGTTCCAGAATTGGTAAATCATGTGGGCAAAAGTTTGGTCTGGGTACGAGGACGTGTTCACACTTCTCGCGCCAAGGGTAGACAGTGTTTCCTCATCCTGCGCCAGCAGAGTAGCACAGTCCAGTGCATCTTGGCTGTGAATGACATCATTTCGAAGCAAATGGTGAAATTTACGGGAAAGTAAGTTATAAAATGATGCATTTATATATACTTTGAGATTAATTATAATTGCATCTTACAGCATTCCCAAGGAGAGCATTATCGATATTCAGGCCAAGCCAGTTTCAGTGCCTAACAAGATTGAATCTTGTACAGAGCAAACGCTGGAACTGTGCGTTGAACAAGTCTTTGTCATTTCCCAGGCTAAGCCTCAGCTGCCCCTGCAAATTGAAGATGCCTCACGTCCAGAGAATCCTGACGATGCTGAGGGACTGAATATTCGCGTCAATCAGGACACCAGATTGGATAATCGCGTATTGGATCTGAGAACCCCAGCAAATCAAGCCATATTCCGTTTGGAGGCTGGAGTGTGTCGTTTGTTCCGTGATATTTTGACCGAAAAGGGTTTCACTGAAATCCACACGCCCAAGATTATTTCGGCAGCCAGTGAGGGTGGAGCAAATGTTTTTACAGTAAGCTATTTCAAGGATTCCGCTTATCTGGCCCAGTCGCCGCAATTGTATAAGCAAATGGCTATTGCTGCTGATTTCGACAAAGTCTACACCGTCGGAGCTGTGTTCCGTGCTGAGGATTCAAATACGCATAGACATTTGACCGAGTTTGTTGGCCTCGATTTGGAAATGGCTTTCAAGTATCATTATCACGAAGTGCTCCATACGATTGGCAATACTTTTACGGCGATTTTTAAGGGTCTGCGTGATCAATATAGCCGGGAGATTGAGGCAGTGGGGCAGCAGTATAAGGTGGAGCCATTCAAGTTTCTGGAGCCACCGCTTATACTTCAATTCGCTGAGGGTGTGGCTATGTTGCGTGGAGCCGGCGTTGAGACAGGCGATGAAGAGGATCTGTCGACACCAAATGAGAAGCTATTGGGTCGTCTGGTTAAGGCCAAGTATGATACTGATTTTTACATTTTGGACAAGTTCCCACTAGCGATACGTCCCTTCTACACAATGCCCGATCCCAATAATCCCACATACTCCAACTCTTATGACATGTTTATGCGTGGTGAAGAAATCTTATCGGGAGCACAGCGTATCCACGATCCCGAGTACTTAATTGAGCGTGCTAAGCACCATGCAATCGGTATGTAATTGCTTAACTTAATTTACACCATATGAGAATCATTTTATTTATTTTTTTCTGCTTTTACAGATACTTCTAAAATTGCCGCCTACATTGAGTCCTTCCGCTATGGTTGCCCTCCACATGCTGGCGGTGGTATTGGCATGGAACGTGTGGTCATGTTGTATCTCGGATTGGACAACATTCGCAAAACATCAATGTTCCCACGTGATCCTAAACGGTTAACGCCTTAAACACATAATCTACGCCCACTAATCACACAATTGAATTAAATTCATCTGGAAAAAAACTATGTTTTTATTTGCCCTGTGACTTTCCAAATTAGCTCAGTCTTTTTGTTTCATTATCCTTACTATCCCTTTTATGTTAGAACCGTGCTCCTTCTCAGTTAAGACTCGACATGCTGCAAAGTTGTGGAACAACTAAATATGAACTGTAAAAAAATTGTAAGACTGCCCAGAGTCATTATATTGATTTACACAATGAAAATTAATCATAAATAAATCTTTGCGCGTCAGTTTGTACTTTGTAAAAATTAATTGTTTATTTTAATTTTAAAGCTTGGGTATATTCCATAGATGATGCATACTTTTGGGAGCTGATTAGCTAAAAGAATTGCAAAATATTACATTAAATTTTTAAAATTGTTTTAAATTGCTTTAGTTTATTGTCGGTAGCAATTTATTGAATACCGGAAAATAAAATATAAAACAGATATGTTTCCCTAAATTTTTTAAACTGTGTAGGGTAATACTAACCATTTTATTAGAAAATTTGCTCAAATGACTTACTGAGACCTTACTACCTTCATTGTGAATGTTATAATTTTTATTAGTGGAGTTTATTAGGAAACAACCCTGAACAGCTGCAATTCACCCTATTGATGCTGTTTGTTTTTGATAAATACTTTAAAAAGGTAGTTGAAGTAAATAAAATCAGTATAATTCAAGGGTCATTTAACCAAAGTAATCCTCATTTACCAATCCAAAAGTTACCACAATGGCTAGGAACAAAAATGCGGTCAAATATTATCTCTTCAGTCTGAAAATTGAACATGAGTAGGTTTTAAACATGTCCAAAACTAAAACTAGTTTTATTTAATTAAGTTCTATGGATTTGATGAACTTGGAATAGAATGCTAATTTTAGCGATTAAACTGAGGGAAACATATTTTAATCATTTAAAGAAGGTTCAAGAAATTAATTAATTTCTATATTTGATATCTATAGCTAGGCAATGTTTAAATTAAATTCACTGAATTAATTGCTGCAAATACCGGATTTTCGTTACCCATCGTTTTGTGGCCTGAAAGGGACACCTAATGGGTAAATCCACCTTGGATTTTATGCAGTAGATTGAGTGCTAAACAAAATTGTGAAAGAATTATTTTACACCCTATCTAGATATAAAAGCACTTAAAATAAGTTTCAAATACAGAAAATTTGCATTTCGATTTAGTGTATTAATTAAATTCCAGATTTTAATGGTTTAAAAATTTATCTTCATTTAAGCAATTAAATGATTTGAAATTCCAACTCATTTCATATGAATTTTAGCTTTATATTGCCTATTATAATTTTGAAATGAGCACAATGGAAAATATTCTTAATCATTCTCAAAGAACTGCACAAGGATAACGTTAGTATTCATTCTGGGCGTCACTTTTGCACATTCCTCACAAGTGCAGCACCTTGTCAATGTAAGAAAGGAATAAGGAAAAACAAACAATAAATTGTATTCACTTGCAATCAGATGATTATCAATAAAGTATACGTCACGTTGTGAGCTAAAAATTGTGAATAGCGGTGAAACGAAGGAGAGTGGCTGGTAGGAACGGAACACTGTTGACACAGTTGGCAAATACTTTTCGAACGGTGCACGAACAAAAGGACGAATGCGGAATTCCTTTCAATCTGCAGCTATCGCAGACTTTAAAAATCAAACAACTACACAAGTACCGGCAGAGAGAGAGACAATGTTTGGATCTGGACTAGAACAACGACTACGGAGCACGGACATACACGGCGGAGGAGCTGTCTACTTCAAGACACAATTGAGACGCACTCCATTTTATTTTCACACCGTTTTCGTGGCATCATCATCTCCATCAGCCAGACACAGCAAAGAACAACAACTACAATGACAGCAACAACATCCCCTTTACAATCAAATGGGCGTGTCTACACACCCACAGACCAACATACTAGTTGTCTCACTCTAGCAGCAAGCAGGCTGCGTAGGTGGAAGCAGGACGGCTTTCGGGGTAAATTGCCATTTTGTTTTAATGCCTCTGCCGCTCTCTGTGGGGCAGCAGCAACAGCCGCAACAACAGCGCAGCAGCTCCTCAAGCCAGTTTGTTTTGTCTCTTCTAATCGAGCGGCAGCCGTAGCTCCCGTGTGCTGCCCGGTTCTTGTTAATACGCGTAACAACCAAATAGAAGAAGAAACCTAAAAGAAATATAAAAAAAACCCAAAATAAAACAAAAAAGAAGAAAAATAAGAAGAAAAATAAACCATTTGAGCGATCGTCGCCAGTGTTCAAGTCATTTTTCAGTGCAATTAAAGGCAAAATTCGGATTTCTACGTCACAACAACGATATATATACATACATCTATATATGTATGTATGTATCTTCCTATGCGGTTGGATTAAACTAATGATGTAGCATCAGCATCCCGCGTTAATTTTTTCCCCCTTCGCCGCATCCGTTTCCTTTGCCGTTGACGCCTCCATCGGTTTCCATCGGTTTTGCCGCTGTCGTCGCCGTCGCCGCCGCCACTAGCCAAAGGAATTTATGGAATTTGGCATTTTGTGGATTTAGTAGCGCAAAATATTTTCATTGAGTGCCCGAACAAATGTGTTTTTATTTTCAACGTCTATGAAAACAAAAAAAAAAAAAAAGAAAAAATAGAAAATTAAAAATAATAGCTACGTTTCGAAAATTTCAAATATTCACGTGCAAATTCCCAGCGCTTATAATGCTTAATTACTATTTAAATTAACATCAGTTGAAATCTACAAAAGATATATAAAAGTTTATAATTTATTGAAGCTGAAGATTAAGTGAAATTCTAGAATAATTTAAAAATATATGAAAATGTGCATGAAAACGTTTTTAAAGCTAACTATTGCATTGTAAATGCAAATTATATGACCATTTTTTTGGATTATAATCAAAACTTTCAATTGGTAAGTAATGGTATTAATCAGAGAATTGTTGTTTGGAAATATATTTAATAATAAACTAAGATATACTGCTAAAGAAGAAAAGATAAGCCAATCTATTAGGTTATCAGATAATATTTTATTTAACAGGAATGGAGTTAGAAGTGTATTTTGAAATCATTTTTAATTACTTGAAGATTTTTGTCTTAGATTTTAAACTTTAGATTTATATTATAGAACTCGACTAATAAATTCTTGGATTGTTCCTTCTATTATATATATATGTTTATTTATAGTTTGTTTTGGATTATATAGTTTTGGAAATGATTTTTTTTGCAGTAGCAGACATCCATTTTACGGGAACCGTCGGTGTACACTTAAGCGAGCATTTACTATGGATATCTATGTATAGAAATATTTATTATTTATTATTTATTTATTATTTATTATCTTATTATCAAATCGTATATAGCTTGACAACTTTATTTTATTCGTACAATTTCCAATGCATTGAAATTTAATCAACTTAATGCTACTCCTTCTGGTTCTTTTGGATTATCTTTATTACGGATAGTATATTGGGTTCTTCAGAGTTTACTTTAAATTAACAAGAACAATGATTTTGAATCACTTATAAATCGAAAATCCTAATTGAATTGACTTAATAACTTTATAGTTACTTATATTTTATATGTCAATCAATTTAATATTTTGGATTTATATATTATCTTAATCCTATTATCCTAATCTGAAAATTGGAAAAAAGGGTTTTGAATATGTTAGATGTAATAATAAATTTGTCAAACTATGTATTATTATGACAATCAAATCTAAATTAAAGTTAAAATATGGAAATATTTTTTTATAATAGTTGTTTATTTATTCAAAGCGAATTAGCTTATCTTAAATCCTTATCACTTAAGGGTTAAATTAATAGTGCAATAAATATAAACAATAAATATTAAATTACGTATATTTATCGTATTGAATATAAAACCCAAAATGGGGAAACTTCTCTTTCTTTAATATTATTTTTATGTGATTTAAGGTAAGGGCTAGTATTATGGGTTTTAAATTTATAATCTACAGTTTTGATATATAGAATATAGATTTAGTTGGATTGGATGTTAGGAACTACCTCTCAATATTTACAATTGTCAAAGTCAGATATATAATAAACAAAAGTTGCTGGAGTTTTAAGAGAAAACTTTATATTAAAAATGTAAATATCAATAATTACTAGAAAGTTTTCTTTGAAATATGTATGTAAATTTGGATCGGTAAATATGTATATAAATTCCGTCGGAAATAAACATATATAAAATAAACGTATGCCGACGGCTAAGGATTTATAACATATACATAGTTTATATATATTTTTAAGTAGGTGCTCATATTGTATGTATCTTTGCATTCTTTGACACAATTAAGTAAAGGTTTTTCGTATGCGCTATTCAACACTGAAACATTTACGGTTCATTCTTCTCTTTGCAGTATGCAATTTTTCAACGGAAATTGACGTTCCAACGCCAAAGGGAAAACTGAACCCCAGCAACAGTAGCAACAATTACAATTACAACAATAGCAACAACTAACTAACAGCAATCAACAATGTGGAAATGATAATTGCAATTGCCTGCACATAGAGAAACAAGTGAAAGAAAGTTACAAGGCAACAAAAACCAACAACAACAACAATACGTGTAATAAGGGGGGAGGCAAAGAAAAAAAAAGTTCAAAAGGAAAAAGCAAAAGAAAAAGAAAGAAGAAAAATACTCCACGAACGGGAATGAATTTCGAATTCATAGAAAAAGAAGATTGTGCGAAATAAGAAGGGAAACAAAAACAAGACGAAAAGTAATTAAAGCTCTTGATACATATATAAACGCGATGGTGTTTTACAATATGTAAATATAATTAGTCGAGCGAAGTTTTCATTCCTGGAATTCGCCATAATACAATATTAACAACAACTACTACAACTACAAAAAAAAAAAAAATTACATACACACACGTTTCGTGTCCAAAAGCCGGTTTACTGCAATTATACCTACATATACAGATAAATATATAAATGTATATAGATATATGTATTCCTCAACTCAATTCAATGTCTAAAAGCCAGGCCTAGACCTGAAGCAAAGCAAGCGAGCGAGCGAGAGAGAGAGAGAAAGGAAAAGAAGGAGATAGGAAGTGAGTGAACAAGAAAGAAAAATTTTTTCCTCAAGGAAAACTGTGATTATTTTACCATTTTACCGAGTGTGTGTGTGTTTTTGTGTTATTAGTGCGTGTATTATTCGATTTTTGCTGGCAATTGCAATTCGGCGATTGCGACGATGGCAGTGTCCTGCCCTGAAGTTATGTACGGTGCCTATTATCCATATCTATATGGGCGCGCTGGACCAAGTCGTTCGTTTTATCAATATGAAAGGGTGAGTATATCTACATTATAATAAATATTTCTTTTTATATTAATCTCAAACAAAATCAAGGTTATATAGTAATTTGTCTTTAAAATGCTCCAAAAAGTATGCTATGAAAATTGAAATGGTGACAAAATAACCTCAATTTAGGCAAGTTGAGTCCTTGCATAATTAGAAACTTCTAACAAATCATTCAAAATTCAAGCAAATTCGTTCGACAAGCAAAAAGCTAAAGAAAAGGGAAAAAGTGGTTTTTTTTTTGTTTCTTATTTTTTCAAGGAATTTGTGCGTCTTTGTTTCGGTTGTTGTTTCGCTAACATTGATTTCGAAGATTTTTCTGTGATTTTGTGTGACAAGTACAGAAAAGTTCTCACGATGCCAAAAGGGCAAAAAGAAACTTCTCGGACTCGTCTCAGAGTTTTGTCGGGAGTTTTTTTTTTTTTTTATTTTGATTTTTTTTTTCGGTTTTGCCTGCCGCTGGGGCACAAAGAAATTCTTGTGTCGCAAGTTCCAATTATACAAGGCCGCTCGGACCAAATCGAAATTGGCCTTTTATGTAAGTAACCGATACGACACGATTCCCTCTGATTCTCTCTATAAAACTTTTGCATGCCCATAAAAGTGACTCTTCCCTACTCCCTCGAAGATAAAACTCAAAAATCGCCGCACGACCCGTTGGAAACTGTGCCCATGTGTTTGTTTTTTTTTTTTTGTTTCGTCTGTAGCCAACCAATTGCAGATTGAGTCAGCAGCTGAGCTTGGAGCCTTGGAGCTTAAGGATGACCGGTTTATTTTTTTTTTTCTTTTAGTTTGGGGTAACCATGGAACAGGCAACAGACGCACAATTTTGTCCAACCGTCGACACTTTGTTCTGGGCTGACCGTTTGGTTAATTTATTGTGTGTATCGCCATTAGTTCTTTTGCCGATCTTCCGCGAGCTTTTTTGTTTTGTCAACCGATCTGATAACCGACCCAAAAACCCAAACAAAATCCCAAAAAATCGAAAAGAAAACATACACACACAAATATATACATACATATGTATATATACAGAGAAAAAGTTACCAAAGTAAAACAAAAAACTTGTCTCGTGATTTATGCCGTGTGATTTTTGGCCTGACTTGGCCTGGAGCATAATCGAAATATCACTGCACCTAATAACAGGAGGAGCATTGCAGATACTACATTTTGTATCTGTATTTGTATCTGAATCTTTTATGCATTGTTTTGCACCTTCAGCTACTGCAATTTGGCAAAGATCTCGAGGAAAGAAGAGAGAGGAGAGACAGAAAGATAGTGTTGGCCGATAAGACCAGACAACCAGGTACCCAAAGTCTATATTGATTATGTGCTTGAATCAAGTGACAGCAGCGAAAGAGAAAGGCAAAAATGCAGAATACAGATAGAAAGACAAACAGACAGACAATTGAAGAAAAACTGTCATGAATTTAAGTAAAGGTTAAATTAAGCGAAGAAATTCTTATTTTATTTTTCGAAAGTTAATCTTTGCTGTTCTTTTTATTTAATTTAAGCGTTTATCATGGATTAAAAGAATTT
Organism: Drosophila emarginata; assembly: GCA_037075365.1. Taxonomy (NCBI): domain Eukaryota; kingdom Metazoa; phylum Arthropoda; class Insecta; order Diptera; family Drosophilidae; genus Drosophila; species Drosophila emarginata. Next base: position 3,887,300 of record JBAMCD010000260.1, on the reverse strand, counting down.
TATATCATTTTTTATCTGAAAATTGAGTTCCTTATTAATTAATTATAAATTCTTTAATTAGTTTTGAATTCATTAATTCGTTTTTCATTTGTATTTGTATTAAAAAATTGGCACAAACGCTAAAAAGGCAAAACGCTTAAGGAAATATATTTTGATTGACTTTATAAAATGTAATCTGTTATTTAATCTAATTATAATGTGAAAACTTTTTATAAAAGACAAATGTTATAAATTAGTTAATATGTTCCTAATTTTATTTATTTTAGTCTATCTTTTTTCTTATACGTACATGTTTGTATTTCATATATGTTGTATCCAAGAAAAGGCAATTATATTATTTAATAATTTAACTTTTATAGTTCAAGTTTTGTTTTTCTATTTTTTGTTTCCTTGTAGAGTTAACGCTTGAAAAACGGTTGAAGTTTTTAACTTATTTTTTAAATTATGTAGATTACTTAATTTACAGAGCAAAGAATCAAAAATATATCAAACTTTATGCATATTTTTGGAATTCTGAGGAAATATGTGATAAATATTTAAATTCAACAATTTACAGCATTTCAAGATTCCTAAATATCCTGTAAAGTTTCAGTTATTGAATTATATATGATTCACTCTATGTTTTTAAGTACAATCATTTTTTCTTGGCAAAATCATTTTCAATTTGCAGTTGTAGAAAAATATATATTTAACTTTTTTCCATTATATCTGTGAAAATAAAAAAATGTGGAGAATATTTTATTACAAAAAAGTTTCTAAAATTGAGTATTCTACTTATTAATATATTTATTATAAGCAAATTTCAAGCTCCAAAAAACGTTTTAATAATTAAATCAAGTAAACGATTTCTTTACTTTACCTAACTAATTGAAGTAAAACTTTTCCTAATATCTTTATTTTAAAAAAGAGAAACTTTTGATGACGCTGCAAAATCTTATCTAATTAAGCCACCGACACTTGAAAGACTTTGTAAACAAGCCGCAGCTGCCCGTGTTCCCCCGAGTTCCTATTTTCCTTTGCTCCCACTTCTATCGATAGCATCCCCTCCTGGAAAAATTGTATCTTATAGATACACCCACTTGAGGCAAGCGTCTGGTCATAAATCAAATAGATATTCCTTTGCCCTGCACTGAATGTCAATATATAAATGGATCGTGCCTGGTTAACCCATTATTAACCCTTCGAAACTATAACAATTGGCATACGCCTATGACGAAAACTAGAGACAGGGAGAAGGGAGGAGCTGGAGGTCGCGGTCGGGTTATAGTTTATAGTTTAAATTTAGAAGCATTTTTGGTTCCAAATGTTGCATTAGATTCAATGGAGCGCAACACTAATGGGCTCATTAGACGAGGGGAAGAGGAGAAATGGAGTGGCGGCAAGTCGAAGGTGTTGGTCATAAATCGTCGCCAGCGCCGCATTATGTTTGACACTTTGTTAAGCTGGAAGATTGCGGCGTGATTATCGCCTACCCCCCTACCTTTACCCCTACCCGTAGCCCCCTCTACTTATAGCAAATGGTAGACTTACCCTTGGTCTTCGTGATAATATGCCAACGGTCGTAAATTTAATGGCCTTGACTCTGACTCGCATTTTTCCTCCAGCATTTTCCATCAACATAAATTTTCGTATTGTGTCATTTTCAATTTGCTGCAAGCGGCTCATAACTCATTTCTAGCCAACTTTAGACAACAATTGGATCTGGGTTAAAGATGATTGAAATGAAGATTGAAATTAGCTTGCAAAGGAAACCTATTTTACTTCCATTTATTTATCCATATGAAAGATATTACTTTTGGAACCTTTTAGCTTTATTACTTAAACTAATTTTGATATATTTTCTCTATTGCAGTTCAATCAGGATTTGTATTCCTCGTCGGGCGTTCAATTGGCCGCCTCATCCAGCGCCTCGGGTAGCTCCCATTCACCCTGCAGTCCCATTTTACCGCCTTCGGTGAGCGCCAATGCCGCAGCAGCAGCTGTTGCAGCCGCTGCACATAATTCTGCGGCGGCAGCTGTCGCTGCTGTGGCAAATCAGGCCAACTCATCCAGTTTGCAATTAGGTATTGGCGGTGGCGGCGGTGGTGGTGGTCCCGTTGGCCCTATTGGCCTAAGTAGTGCCAGTGGTTCATCATCTGGCGGTGGTCTATTGGGCAGTCAAGTTGTTCCCGGTAGCAGCAGTAGTGTGGGCAGTGCTGCTGGTTTGGGCATGAGCCCGGTTCTAAGTGGAGCCGCCGGACATTCGTTACACAGTCGCACACATGCCCATCAAACGCATCATACCAAAGACGAGGATCTCATCGTGCCACGCAGCGAAGCTGAGGGTAAGAAATATTGAATGAATGCCTAGATAAAGGGAAAAGAGAGAGAGAGAGAGAGAGTGAGGGGGGGATTGTGAAGTGACCACCAATGGTAACTTGTGGCTAATTAATTTGCAAATTTTTCACATTTTTGTTGACATTCACCGGAGTTGGTCCCATTTACATTCCAATCAGTCAACATTCAATAAATTAATTCATATTTTATTATGAAAATCATCTAACCCGCTCCCAATCGATTAATTCCACATTTCACAACTATGTAGGTGAAAATAAATATGAAATGAAAAATAGATTAGCCATGCCGAAGTTTGTATACTCTTTCAAATATTTAATTAGAATATTCATATCTTTAAGGACAAAGCATAGCTATTGAAGACAGCTAAAGTATAGGAATTTGATTTAGAATTCAAGCACTTAGAAATAAATTTTTTCCATGCTACATAAATAAGAATTTCGAACAGTAATTCAAAAATTCCAATATAGTTTATATACACAACAAGTTTATGCTCTAAGTTGGACATCTTTTATCCGATTTTCAAAAGTTTTACATCAACTGCTTATTCTGGTAGTGAAAAGTTACGTTAAAGCCTGAAAAGCAAACCTGAAGAAAAATTTTTGAACCCAATTCTTTTAATTTTTAACAGTGGATACATCATTAAAAATTCTAAAAATCGGTTTAACAATTAGTTTTCCAAATTTTAACGCAAATTAAAAGACACAATTCTAAGAAGCAAATAAAGATATAGTTTTTAAAAATCAATCAAAGTTTGTCTAAATTTAAGCTTTTTTAAGTTGATGTTCCAGTACTTGCTCGTTATCCTTTTGGGTCTAAATTGGCCATTGTTTGGTCGATTTAAAATTGTTGTACACTAATATTATAGCTACTATTCCTAAATATTTAAATTTTTAAAGGAAACAAATCATTTTCAATTCCAAAACCTTTATTGAGATGTAGGACATACTCAGTTAATACTAATTCCAAGAAATCGGATTATATGCATTTTAAAAATGTAAATCTGCTTTAGAAACATATCGAAATATGCAGAAAATATATATATAAATAAAATATAAATTAGTATTTACATAACCTATATGTATTTTCTTCATATTTATATATCTGTAATCCGAAAAAGAAAGATTAAAATAATTTCATTAAAACAATTTTACAACTTTTACTTATAATAAGCTTTCTTATTACCTGGATCATATTTTGCTATATAAATAATCGTTTATTTGAAACTTAAAATATTAAATTAATTATTGGGAAACCTAGTTTCGAAATCTTTAACTGAAAAAGTTGAATTTCAAAGGATAATAAGGATACTATCGTCTCAGAATTGAAATCGGTCGATCGAATTACTTCAATTATTAAAATTATGAGTAATTAGTTTGTCTAGAATTTGAAAACGATACTTTATGATGATTGTAATTGTAATAATTTGAAATATAATATAAATAATAAATTTTTAAATAGTTGCGACTGTGTTTTTCAATGTCCTTTTTGAGAACATCCTTTTTTGAAGTTCTCCCACAACTTTTAACAAAATATAACTTATTAAACTTTTTTTCCCCCCAATTTTCCAGCACGATTGGTGGGCTCTCAACAGCATCAGCATCACAATGAATCATCCTGCTCCTCTGGTCCCGACTCACCGCGTCACACGCACTCCCATTCCCATGCGCTTCATGGCGGCGGTGGTGGTGGTGCATCTGGTGCTGCTCCATCAACGGGAGTAAGTTTAGCTACTGGCGCCATGTCCAAGGAGCTACCATTGGATACAACAAGCAATAGTGGTAACAATGGTGCTGTCGGTGTTAATAGTCAAGGACGAGCTCAATATCTATCGGCCACCTGCGTTGTATTTACCAATTATTCAGGTGATACGGCTAGTGTGGTAGATGAGCATTTCTCCCGTGCCCTAAACTACAACAATAAGGATGCAAAAGGTAGGCGCCAAACCCATATGACAATCTGTTCTATTGTAGACACATTACACATATTATTTTGATCAAAGAAACCCGCACATGTCATGTACTTGTCTCGGCTGTCAGTTTGCATGTTTAGCAACAAGAAGTCACTCTTTTTTTTCCACCACTCCAGTTTTGTTGTGACTTTGTTCCCAGAACTGAGAAAATTTTATAATTAGGTGAAAATTTTAAGAGCGAAGTTATTAAAATGTTCTAATTAAATTGTAATTGTGTGGTGTAGAGGCTATAAAATATTTGCAAAAGGCGTAGGAAACACCACAAGAGTGTAAAATATATGGAATCTTTTAAAGAGTTCTTCCTAGGGAATGCAACCGTTACATAAACGGAATTTCTTTAGAGTTTTCTATGTGATAAGTTTAATTAGTTTTAACCGATATACAATAACCGTTTCTAGTGCTTATTTAAAAGAGCTTTACAAGTTTGTCTTTATCTGCGTTTTAATTATCTCTCACCTGGAGTGCATTTTTATAGCAAAAATCTGTGTCTTTGGAATTTAAATACAAAAGAATTGAATTCAAGTTAGTAAGTAATCATCAATAGGTATTAACAGATAAATTGACGTTGAAAAATTTTGGAAATTGTTATTTGTTTGCTTTTCAGCCATAGAAAATATGAAAGACTTCCACGGGAAAGCTTCGATTTTTAGCTAAATGTCAATACAAAACCTTTAAAATCAATCATCAACCAAGAGACATTTTTACTGTTTCTTATAATTTCTATAATGTTTATACAAATATAAATAAATATATATCTCCGTGCTAAACAAAAGCCATAAAGTTCATTGTCCGATTAATTTCTTTTCGGTTTCATAGATTATTCTTTGCGGTAGCCAAAAAAAAAATATCGCTGCTAATTATTTTTTAACTTTACACTAATTTAATTATAATTTAATTTAAGAAAAGAATATTCAATTTATTGATTTATTGTATTTTTAATATAAAACAATTTCAAATATTTTCAAATTCATTTAATTTATTTTTTTGGCAACTTTTTCACTTTTCGATTCGAATGGCCAACCGTTTGTTTAAAATATATGTACATCTGTATTTCTATATATGTATGTATATATATGTATATAGATATGCTTATATATAAAATCCACTTTAAGAAGATGGCACTTGCCGTTGCCTCTTTATTCACTCTCACCCCTTCTTTCAGCGTCTGTGAATGCCACAATGCGATGCGTTGCGTCGCACACAATAAACCAAATAAATCAAGTTGCCACTTGCCACTCGCTTGTTCTTTCGATTTCAAAATTAATTACCTCTTTTAATGAAGATAAACGTTTCGTTTGTTCATGCCTGTCTGTCTATCTTTTGGTTTCATTTTTAGTCTCTTTTTTTTTTTTGTTATTTTTGTTTTAGTTGTTTGCTTGTTTTTATACATTTTCCTCTTTTATGTATTGTATTCTTATTTATGCAATTTACTGTGACGCAGTTTTCTCCCCTTTATTTATTTTTTCTACTTTATTTTTATTTTTTTCGCTTTAGTGAAATTTTATTAGCATTTCATGGCTCAATCAATCAATTACAATGCGGCAACGGCATAGAAACACATTTACATGCTAAGCAGGTGGCACTTAATGCTAATGTCTGCTACGTGGAGGTGTACACACCCACACACTCCTATACACACACACCCATTCTCTGCATTTGCCCCATCGTTCTTCTCTGCTCATTTGCAATCAATGCTCTCGCCATTTAAACATTTTGTGGCGTATTCCTTTTACCCACAGATAAACGCAATTTCATTGCTTATCCTGCTGCTTTTTATTGAGTTTCTGTGGCTGCCATTTTCGGCTGCCATTTACCACCTCAATTTTTAGTAGAGGGGGAAACTTGCTTGATTTTCCCACCCACCACCTGCTTTGATTGTGCGCAATAAACGAATGAAAAATTTCTCATTTATTCTTTTATTTGGTTTTTTTTTCCAATTTATAGAGATAATCATTTCACTGATTTCTAATTGATAAAATTTATTGGCAAAATGATTGAGTTTTTGAATTAGAGTGAAGAAATACAAATTATATGTATGATTTAAACATTTACTTACTTAGTTTTCAAATTTTCATATCATTTTTGCAAGGTATTTGAACATTTACTATAATAGATATAAAATTTTGTTTGAAAAGAATTTCCTGAAATAGTTTATCATTTTCAACCAACATCTCTAATTTAGCTAATAGTTTTTTTAAAGGCAACAAGAAACATGTGAACTAACATCGAAATAAAAAAAGACTTTCAATATATTCTATTAAATACAATATTACTTAACCTAAAAATATTAATTAACATAACTAAAAGTCAGAAATGAAAACTGATCGAAAAACTTGAAATCAAGCACATTTGTGATGAAATATCTTCAAACCTCGTTTTTCGAATGATTATAAAATTGTAATAACTATTTATTTATATATGATTTTCATTCAAATGTAAAACAAAAAATAAAATTAAACTCACAAGTTTGAGCAAATCAAATTTGTAATTCAGAAACTATGAGAAAAGGTTCCTAATGCAATAAAAATTAGCGTGATTTATGTTTTTTTTTTGTGATTGAAGTTATAATTTTTGACACTGTTTCATTTGAAGATCTCTAAAAACTTAATGCTAATAATGTTTATCTTATGGTAAAAATTATTTTAAAAACAGTTTATTTTTATGAAATACAGATTTATTTGTATTTTAGAGATTGTTGGGTTTGAAATCCAAATAGAAAGGCTAAACAGGCATTACAAGTTTTAGAAAAATAAAAAAGGTATTATTTTGGTATGAAAATTTATTTTTAGACTATTAAATGATAAGTTAGGAAATGCATTTACAAACTATAAAAATGTTAAGTTGCTCGTACAAATTTAAATTGTTTATTGTATAATATTGAAGTATTAAGAAAAGTTTTAATATTGTCGATTTAAGCAAACATAACATAAAGAGTATTTCAAGGATATTTTTAAAAGCCTCAATCAATATCGAATAGGATATTTATATAATTGATAAGCTACGTAAAAACAAAATATCTTAAACATTTGAACAAAAATATTGTGTATAAAAAGTTTCATTAATTTTCAGAATTCCAATCATTTTTTTAACTTATTCATAAGTTTTGTATATAAAAAAAAATCAAATATTTAAACTAGGTCAATGGGTTAAGTTTTGGTCTATAAACTGAATGTTGTTTTGGCACTATTTTAGCATTAAATTTGCCAATGTTCGATGTGATTTAAGTTTGTTAAAAAAAAAGCAACTAAAAAAAAATCAAACAAAAAATTGTTGTTTATTTTTTTCGGTTTGCATTTGTTGTTGTTTTTGCTGCTTAATGGTATTTAAAGTTCATTTTGGTCATTTGTCTATTTGAACACAGACACATACACACACACATACACACAATTTGCATTTTTACTTTTAAAACTATGCAGCATTTATATAGATTTTTTTTATGTAGTTGTTTTATATATATTGTTGTATATATGTATGTATGTATATATATATCTAGTTGGAATGTGCTATGAAATGTCGCCGGAATGCGATGCGGTCGATGTTGCTCTTGTTGTTGTTGCTGGTGTGCGGTTCGTCTGGCGGTGGCAATGCCGAATGCCGCATAGATTCCTCATTACGATTTTAAAATGCATTTCAATTAACTGCTCCACACACAAACACACACACACACACACACTTGAGATAGTATGATATAGAGAAAGGGAATGAGACAGAGAGAGATAGAGAGAGATATAGTTAGTGAAAAAGAGATGGCAACTGGCACGCTTGCACTTTTTCTGTATCTATATATCAGAATCTCTTATTTCCTTGGACTCTCTCAATTCTGTTTCTCTTTTTCCTTCTTGTTTCTGTTTTCATTTTCAGTATTTAATTAGATGCCTAAAGAATTCGATTTAAAATTCCTTGGCACCCGCCTCGCACTGAAACGAGACAAACAACGAAGACACAGACCGAAGGGTCTTGGGACTGACGTAGAGGCCCTTCTAGGACAAGTCACCTCGTTGTGGCTGTTATTGCGAAGTCTTCGTCTTCGTCTTTGTTGTTGTCGTCTTCGTTGGTGATCGTTTGCCTTATCAGGCCATAAATTCTTGACCATGATGATACACCCCATGACTTCATTAGGATACCAAAAAGGTGAAAGGTGAAACAGGTAGCTTAGCTAGCGGCTTTCGCTTTAGAAGATTGAAAGTGAAATTCAACTAACTGAAAAAAAAAATGATAGGAAAAACTATTTTCTATGCCAAATCGACTTGTTTGTACCCTCTATTGATGGAAATATAATGAGCAGAGAAGTTTTAAAAACTATATATATTATTTATAACATTTCTTTTATAGTACATAAAACTCCATAAAATCGTTCATATACAGGATTACAGGATTATATACTTGGATTTAAAAAAGGGAAAAACTTGAAAAATATTTTCCAAAGTATCTCGGTCTCCTCACATACTTTAGTAATTTATTTTGTTTCATTAGCTTTATAATTGATAAATACTAAACAATTATAGGAGAACCACAATTAGTCTCCTGTTAAATCAAAAACCTTTATAATTTTTAATAATCTGATGTTCCCATGGAAAAATCTTTGTGATAAAAAGTTTTTCTATTTGAAAAACCTTTTTATTTCAAATTCTTTCTAACGTTTTAGTACATATTATCAGGATATCCCCGTAATTAAATCATTCTGTATTGTTCTATATACATTTTAAAAATAGTCCTACAAAAGATATTCCTAAATTCAGTAAATAAAATCTTAAAATCTGTAAAAGTATTTTCAGTATTTTAAAAATAGATGATTTCCAGATCTCGAGAGATCTACAATAATTTCAGTGACATTTTGGATACGCAACTGAACCAAAGGTTTATCTGAACTTTAGTTTTTATATTATCTTTTCAAATATAACTCCTAAAATCTCCAAAAGTCTTTACAACAAACGTTTTAAAAATAGATTTTAAACTCTGAAATTTACTTTAAAAGATACGCCACAAATTTTGAAACTGTGTGAACCACACTACCATCTGAATACTAATAGAAATTCGATACATATATAATAATACTATATTTATATGTATATCTATTATGCGATCATCATACTCTTTGTATACTCTGCGGTATACAGGGTATATATAAAATCTTTACCAGTTTACTTGTTTGCACATTAATGGGAATTCCTCAACTTCAGTTGAGCGTATGAGTGAATGGCTTCGACTCCTCCAGGCACGCGGCATCCCAGCTAGCCAGTCAGTCAGATAGTGAGTGAAAGAGGGAGAAGGGAGCAGTATCATCATCATCGTCATCTCCTCCTCATCATCATCATCAGCATGCAAGGCACAAACATAAACGTGCCGTGGAAGTTGCGACTCGCGACGGCAGCCAAGCACAAACATTACACATCTATAGCATCCATACAGCATTCAACATCCAGTATCCAAAAGGCAGAGTCAGAGTCGCAAAGCTACCGAGTCACATCCTCCAATGTTGATGGCCATGCAGTTGTTGTATATTTTTCTCTCGAATTGAGTTTGGAATGTTGTCAACGCAAATGCGCCTATGCAAGTTTTTGGTATCAAGCTGACTCCCCAGTTGATTTTGATACCCACCACCCCTCTCACCCCACCCCTCATTGTTTCCCCCATCTTTCGTCAGAGTATCTCGTCCAATTGCCGACCAAATGTGGTTGCTATTTTCGGCTGAGAAGCTATCGAAAGGGAGCTCCATTACACGTAATGGAGATGTCTTCATGGCTCGTCGACGGTTGTGGATGCGGCATCGGCGCGCGTTTGCCATTTCATAAACGCGTAGATTTACAACCATTTAATACAAGTGATGATCCTGAACAACAAGGCGACAATGCAACAACGACAACCGAAAACATTCCGCTCAGTTATTTGCAACAAGCCATGGCGCCGACAACGAGCAAATTTTCAGATCCAGCTCCGGCAAAACTCCTTACTCCAGACACCCAATGGTCTCGCTCTCAATCTTTACCAGACAAAAGCAGGCCGCACTTTGTCAGTTAATCATTATGGCACTTGAATTGAAATTTTCCTTCCTACCCCTCAACCCCAACCCTTTAAATTCTGTATACAATGATAAATGATAATACAATGAAAATCTGGAAAAACAAGTTCCGAAATCTGAAATTAAGCTGTGGATTATTTTCGAAGCTCGTTAAAATAAGAATGCAAAAATGAGTTGAGATTTAACAGAGTATTTATTAAGGATACGGATAGGGACAACAGGAATTTTCTGATATTTGGAGATAATAGTTAAGTCTTAGTAATTGTTTACAAGAATATAAATTTAAAGAAAAAAGTTAGTGAATAATTAAATAAATCTACTTGATAATTTTAAAAATTTTTGCATAAAAAATGTATGGGAGACTTTTTCCAACGTTTTCAAATCAAATGTAATGAAAAAGTTTTCTAAGATTAAAAAGATTAAAATTTTAAGTAAACTCAAATGAAACGTTTCATTTGATTTTTGAAAAATATATTTCAATAATTTTTGAAGAATGTATTTTTTGATCAACAAATCGATTCAAAAAGAAGGAAAATACAAATTTTATTTTTAAAAAATCTTTCTTTAACTTTCTAATAAGAATCATTTATTAAATTATCAAATTCATGTATCAATCCATTAAAAAATTAAAGATAATTAAGCAAAATATTTGTTTTTATACGTTAAAAATGAATGATGAAAAATGTGTTTTCTATTACGAATGATCTTAAGACATCCTTTTAAAAATAGAAACGCGACTTAAGGTTAAAATTAAGTTTTCAAAAAAAATTGCCTTACTTAAATATTAAAATTTTCATTCAACGATTTTTCAAAGAGAGAATATTTTTAACTATCAGATTATTCATACAAAAACGAAAGAAAATAGTGCAAAATGTTTTTTAGTTATAAAAATAAAGAATCTAACGTAATGAAAGCCGAAAACACTGTTATTGTAAAATAAAGTTTCGATTATTTTACTTTAAGAAACTAAATTTATCTTTTATCGAATGGGTAAACTCAATCTTATTATAACAAATTCGAGTCTATTATCGAAAGATCAACCAAAATTAAAAGAAAATAAGAATCTATAGAATTTAAAAGTCAATGTCGGTTTACTTTATAGTGACTCTTACTCGATTTAAATGGAGAATGTATTTAAAATTGTTGAATTCTTTTATTTCTTTTTGTATCTTACAGAAAGCAACAGCCCCATGTCGACTCGCAATTTCCCACCATCGTTCTGGAACAGCAATTATGTGCATCCCATACCCGCGCCCACACATCCACAGGTAAGCTCCATTGCCAATAACAATGGTACAAAAAAAGCTTAGCCAAGTTTGAGTTCAGAGAGGAAAACGATTACCAGAATACGTGCTGCAATTACTAGACCCATTCTACTCCTTTGCCTCTTTCTATAGTAAATAAGTTGTAATTCGGTTTCGTGGCTGATTGGCTATCTTTTTTCCTTCCTTTTCTTTTTTGGTTGGTTAAACAACGACAGGTTAGCGACTTGTATGGGTCGGCAACTGACACTGGATATGCCACCGATCCGTGGGTGCCGCATGCGGCGGCTGCTCACTATGGTTCCTATGCACATGCAGCGCATGCGCACGCCGCCCACGCACATGCCTATCATCACAATATGGCCCAATATGGTAGTCTTCTTCGACTGCCGCAGCAATACAGTCATGGCTCAAGGTAAACAAATAAAAAAAAAAAAAAAAAAAACAACCACAAACAGCAACACAAAAAGCAAAAACAAAAACGGATTCCTTTGACCAACGAATGTATTCTTCCAGATTACATCATGACCAACAGACGGCACATGCATTGGAGAGTGCGGCGGCCTACTCGAGTTACCCAACAATGGCAGGTGAGTGTGGCAGGGGGAGGGATGAGGGACTTCAAAAAAGGGTTAAATATTTATGTATGCCAACGATTGGCATAGCAACCATTTCTCATATAACCTTTAAACCTATTCGCATATTTCATTTAAATTTTTCCATTTCTCATTTTTTATTTTGTCATTTTTAGGTCTGGAAGCTCAAGTACAGGAATCATCAAAGGATCTGTATTGGTTCTAAGCGGCTACCTTTTTTGGGCAAATTGTATAAAACTCTCTCCGAAATCTTAACCAGTCCCCAAATCCTAACTAATCCGTTTTCCTGTTTCCCCCTCTTTTCCCCCTTCACAATCAATGGCGCAGGCTTCAGCAAATCTTTAAAATCCCAAGTTTTCCGCATATATATTGCATTATATGTGTGTACTTAACTATATATATAAACATATATATATATATAAATATATATATAAAACAGTTTTTTGTAATTAAAAAATTCGCTTCTTAAGCAAACTGCTGTCTGTGTTTCTTGTGAGGTTTATCATCTAAAAAAATTTATGTATATTTCATAATTTAATTTTACTTTATTTTACAAAACAACAAACAAAAAAATATATAAATTAAATACATTTTTATTTGTAAGTTTAGCATCCCATATCAGCAAATTAGATATTATATTATATAATTAATATATACATATATATATATATATATACACTAAATAAATATATATATATATTCATATTCGCGATACTAACGATCGATTCAATAATCAACCGACACACTTCTTGTATAGTTAACGGACTTTGAAATACACTTTAAAACAAAAAACAAAAAGATTAGAATTTATTTTGTTTAAAAACTTCAAATTTTGCAAAAATTTCACAAATTAGGTTATAAACAATTGAATGCAAAACAAAACAAAAAAATTTAAAAAAAAAAAAACAAGATTAAAAAAATTAACTAAAAATAAAACAATTTGAATACAATCATAAAAGAAAACTTTGTGTTTCTGTGTTTTATGGGAGGAAAAGAAAGAAAGCTAATTGGAAACGCAGCAGGAACCGAAACTGGGTTTATATTGATATACAATAACCGATATATGTCATATTTAATTCTTCAGCAAAAATGTTATCTATGGAAACAGCAAATCTTTATTAAATTAAATCTTTATTAAATGAAAAAATAAAGTAAATCAACAATGAAATTATAATTCCATTTTCTCTATTATTATCGTCATAAATATGAAGTAAGTCTATTAAACACATTTTAAATACAATCTTTTACAAGAATTTCATATTTGTTTAAATAAATGCAGTATTTACGTCATCAGATTAACTTATCAGATTATGAGACAATAATTTATACAATCCTCAGACGCTAATGATTTCATTCTGAGCAACCAGTGGAGCTTCCTTTACCAAGATAAAAATCAAAAGACCAGAGAGAGAGGAGAAAAAAAATATATAAATTTTATAATCGTTAATGTCTCCGCTGCATATGTGAATGTTTTCCACGCCATTTAGCCAGGCGCCTTATTAATCTCGGGCTATTTATCATCTGGATACCAAAAATATAAAAAAAAAATCAAGGCAAAACGGCAAAGAAAAAGATGCATAATTAATGAAAAACAAATCTCAGATAGGTAGACCAAAAGCAAGTCATAAATAAGATACAAAGTCACTGTTTTATGGATAAAAAGAAGGCTTGCTTACTGGCTCACAGTGACTTTAACTGTGACTTCCTCTAAACCGGATGGACAAGCTTTTCGCTTTATTTTTCCTTTTCATTTTTATTTATTTTTTTTTTTTTTTTTGGTTTGTTGTGCAATGAAACTGGCGTAACATATTATTGAATTTCAATGACTTATCGCCCAGTTGGTCAACTCTTTGAACCATGAACAGTTGGTCGCTAACCCGATCCCGATCCCGAACCCAATACCAAACCCCAAGATCGATTCTCATGAATTAAAGAAACAAAACGCGCGACATGATGCTCCCGCTACTGCTGTACATTAGGATGGTTTTTTTTTGTTTTATTGTATTGTTTTTTATTGTTGTTGTTGTTGTTTGTAGACATCACTCTCTCCTCCCCTGAACTGGTTAGCTGGGGTCCCAACAAAACAAATTTATTACTGATCGATCGATCGATCGACTTTGGTAGTTGTGGTAGCCTTTCGAGCTGAAGTCCAAGTCGCCTCTGTGTATACGCGCGCCTCTGGGTCCATTATTTTAGCATAAGAATTCCATAATTTCAAACGGAAGGTAAGAAGTAATGGGGAAGGGAGACGGTCAACATTGCGTGATCGAAGCCTCTCTCTCTCTCTATCTCTTTCTATTCTACTCAAGGTGTTCAACAATTCGCCAATGCGTTTTGCTCTGGGTTTATCGCTTTTTAATAACTTCCCCCTTTCAACAAGTGTTTAAATTTACTCTTTTCTTTTTTTTTTTGTTTTTCTTTATTTGTTTTTATTGTTTGTGCTTGTTGTCACTCAAGTTTTTGGTATGGGACAGATGGTTCCGTTTTTTGGCGCGCAGCACTTCCTTCCTGAGCCTTCAAAAAGAGTTTGAAGAAGGAGAAATGTTGGTAATACATCAGCTTTTAAACGGTAGGAAAGTTCATTGTGTGCTAATCGGAAAGATCGAGGAATTGTATATACAGATACGGCTAGTCAAAGTCCACAATTGAAGTATAATTTCCCTTGATCTGCGTTTCATAAATAACATAGTTAGAGTCAATGTTTAGCTCTTGGAAAAGGTGAGTAAAGAAAAATAAAAAAAAGATGCATATATTTTTAGTTTTCAGAAGAGCTAGTTCGAAAATGAAATGAAATTTTATAAATATATATCAAAAGGATTTTCTTTTTATCAAAGGACAATCGAATATATCAAATCATTGTTAAACAGAATCATTTTAATCAAAAGATTCAGACAATTGATTTATCAGATTGAGACCTCTTTAAAAGAGTGTCAAAAATTGAACCTTTTGGAATTTAGAAATGGTTGCGAAATAGTTTCAGTAGAATACGAAAATTAAATAAATTTCTAATAATACTAATATAAGTAATTCCATTTCATTAAAAGAACATTCAAATTTTTACAATCCACTTATCAAAATGAATTTTAACTAGATTCATTTCGACTTAAGGATTCAGATATCTGATTCAGTTACAATCGTAAAAGAATGCTTTACAAATATGTTTTTTTTTGTAACTTTATAAAATTCTTAATCAAGCACCAACACATTTTAATTATTGTCCTAAAAACTTCACCAATTCCCAACGAATCCCAACGTTGACCCATTTGTGTGCCTTCCATCACTTCAAAATCTATTTCGTTGCTTTAACAAATTAACAACACTGTTTTGTCGCATAAAATACAAATTAATTTTACTTTAGATAAACAAAATGGAAAATGTGAAAAGAAAAGAGGAAAAACTTTTGAAAACAAATCGTACGATTTGGTTTCTCTGTGTTTAAATTATGTTAACAAATTGAGCTAAAAACCAAAAATTGATAATAAATAAGATGGGAAAAAAACAATAATAAAACACCATGAAAATGAAGAAGAAAAAGGCGGCTGTGGCACGTGTGTATTTTTGGCTGAGTGGCATGGAGTCACAGTGATGTGGGTGAAGTGTGAACTATTGAGAACTTTGACACACACTTTATGGCCATTGGATGTTCGTGACATAAATAAACATTTCCATAGAGATGCCTTTTGGCATTGTTGTTGTCTTTGGGGCATTAAAGATTTCTCGTGAGAAGACACGGAGCTTGTACCAGTCGGCTAGAGCGAGAAAGTTGCATAGAGTGGGAGCGAGTGGCAGCATGTCACGTACCTGGCGTGAAACGCTAACTGATGGGGTCCCATGTGCCACTTAAATGCTTAAGGGCCAATCGTAAATTTCGATTCAAATTCAAATTGAATTACTTGCGGCTAATTGAGGTTAGTCAGATTGTTTGCCCAAATATAAGAGAGAGAGAGAGAGATAGAAGGTGAAAAGAAGGATATTACTTGAAACTTCTATCCTAAAAAGGCCATCGAATATGGTTTATTAAAGAACAGTTGTGAAAATTATTAAATTAAAGTTCATTTGGCTAATCAAAGCATTAAATTTGCATTTCTAAGGACTCATGCATGCTGGACTTCCTCAACTTTATAGTATTTGTAAAAGAGCAAGGCAAAATAATTAAAAAATTTTAACGTCACTCTATCAGCTTTTCTCTGTAGATTGCTTATACAAAATTTCAAAACAATCCGTTCGGTAAAAACATAAGATCACTACGCAAGGGCATGTTTAGACCCACCTAGCATTCGCCATTACTTTATAAGCCTTCCAATTAGGAACGCACTTTAACTTATAGCATTTTATTTTGATGGACAACAAAATATTATTGATTTACTTCCTTCCATTGCGGGTATTGATTAGGGTTAAGGAATTTTGATTACCTAACATTTGCACATAGTATTTATTTCACATGATCTCCCAAAGGACCTACACATCAAATACCAGAAATCAATTTATAATTAACGTAAGAAATTAACATATTTCGACCACATGTTTTGGGTCCATTGATCCCCACATGCAGCGATGATTATGGGTGAGAGCTACTGTCTACCAGCTAAAAGTATCTACAGTACCAACAACAGCACCAACTCCATCTCCAGTTCCATGTGGCGTTTGGTTTTGGGTTTGGCTTCTGCTTTTGGCGCAGACAATCAGCAGCGTTAAAAAAGCAATACATCATTTTCCTGTAGCTCTGAATCTGACCCTCACATTTGGGTTCATTTATGTGTGTGAGTGTGTGTGTGTGTGGTTGCACTAACCGAACCACAACCACTACACACATACACTCACACACACACACACACACACTAACATATATGCATCTGGTTCGTCTGTTCATATGTTTTCGTGTGGTTTTTGTAGGTTGGCCCGTTGGTCATGTCAGTTTTATCCTGGCGTTATAGTGATTTATTTGTCTGAACGCCTCATCTGCAACACAGGAACATTTCTCTGCTGTAAGGTGCCTGTGACATTTCCTGTATACACATTAATACATATAGATATATATATTATATATATATATTAAAAACATACAGTAAATGCTTCATTGATATTCTAATTAATGTGACCAAACCTACATCTCCTTTTCCTACTTAGCTCTTCCGCTTTTCCGTTTATTTTGTCAGTTATTTTCTAATTTACACGTTAAACAAATGTAAGAGCAAAAATTATGAAACAACAACCAAAAAGAGAAACAACAAAACAATGCTTCAAAGCGAGAATTTCAAGTGCTCCTTCTGTCAGTCTTTCTACTTCTCATACCATTCTTCTCCTTTTTTTACCTTGGCAAACTTTTGAAATTCAGACCGCGTTAAAATACTTTTCCCTTTTTGCTTCTTGCGTTTTTCCTTTCAGCACTCCCACACTCTCCCACTCCCACTCTTGTGCCTTTTGCCTTTTTCAATTTTCCTTTTAAACAATGGAGAGAAGTTTTCTACCTCAGAACACAGCCTTTGCCTGGGCTGCCTCAAAGGTCTCTGCGTACTTTGGGTTGGAGTACATTTTCCAGTCAAGATGCCAAGACGCAGACTCACCCACAGTGCTCATCCTCCTCCTCTGCATTTTCTTCTCAATGGCAGTCCTTCTATATTTATCTATCTATCTCTCTCTAACTGTCTTTTGCCATCTTTCTCTCTATCTGAATGGGCCGCACAATAAACTTAATCTGCTCATAATGGGAAAATAATTCACAAAAATGTTCAACTTGGAGTTTTCCGGCTGCATTTGCAGCTTTACCCCTACTCATTCTCCTTCAACTTTTTTCCTCCCTCCTCCCTCTCCCTCTAACTTGGTTCGTCCTTAGGTATAGCAATTAGATGAGAGACTCAGCATCAGAGTCTCTGAGACAAAGCCCCTTTTAAAAAGAAAAAAAAAAAATGAAAAAGGAAAGTTTATTAGTTTGACCTGTTCAAAAGGATGCGGATGCGAATCCTGAATCCTGCAAACTGTTAGGCTGGTGGTCTTGGTTTTTGCTTAGAAAATTAGCAGTTACTTTTGAGATTATAAACTGTCGACACGGTTATTATTTGATCAAATTAAACACTAGATATTTAACTGGTGTAAAGTTCACTTGGGATTCTGTGTCGATGGAAAGGATTTTAGAAAAGTACTTAATTTAAAACCACTTTTGTAATCTGTTGTTGTCTTTAACTAACTTAACTAAAGTTTAAGTTTTTAAATATTTTGGAAATTGAGAATAGGTAATGGATTGCTTGAAGGATGAAATAGTACTTTTAGTTTCTTAAATAAAAGAACTATTTATTGTCTTACAAAACCCTAATTCTTAAATTCTAAATTCTTAATTCCAAATAAAAGTTGAAGTAATAATATTTGACCAATTTTTTAAATGATAGATTCTATTTGAAACTTTCTTTAATGTTTATAATATATATTTATACAGAGATATTTTTGTTTTGCGAATACCATAAGACAACACATTTAATAGTGAAAGCTTAAGATTAAGGAATTTAAAATTTTAATCAAATTTATTCAAATTTAAGATTTAAACATAAATAAACTTTCATTAAATTATTTTATATTAGAAATGTTATTGATTAAATCACAGTCTATTTAAACAATTGAAATTTGTGGGCCTAAAAAGGAACATTTTTGAGTATTATATGGCAAATGAATATTATAATAGTTCATTTTTTTCCCATTTGACTTATAACAAATAAAAACAGAAATAAATTATTTATCAAATGCATTCAAAGCGTTGGAATCAAAATAAATTGAATATAAAATTGAATACAATGTGTAAATACCTTCTCGATTAACACAAAGAAGCCCTTATCTAATCTAGCTAAAAACTGAAATAATTTTCCAATCGATTAATTCTAAAAACAATTTAGATTTGTTGAATAATATTATTTAAAACATTTGCTTGTATGATTATTTAATTAAATATTATACAAGTTTTTTTGGAATGATAATATTCTTTAATCAACTGATTAAATTTGTTCTTTTGTATGTTTCCTCTTTTATTTGGCTGAGCAAATGGAGTAAATACATAAATGAAGCATTTTTTGGATGATGGAAATGTGAATTCATTTTACATTTCATCGTGAATATGTTTTCAATTAACATATTGCGAAATCATTTCATTTTTGTGAAAATGTACCAAAAGAATGCAACTGATTACCGCACATCATATGAAGGTCGAGAAATGGGAGGGTAAGAGTAAAAAAGGATATGAAATATGTGTATGTGTGTGTGTGTAAAAAAAAGGAAATGCCATGAAATTGAGTTAATTAAAAGGGCATCCAGTATTCACAGCCCACACAGAGATGAAAGAGACAGGCATAGAGAAAGTGAGAAGGAGAGAAAGAGCGAAATACCATGAATTGCACCAAAAAAAAAAAAAAACAAATAAATGAAGAAAAAAAAAGATATGTAAAGATGGACCGACAGACAGACACAGAGCTGAAATATAAAATATTTGGTTAATAATGCACCAACACACACACAAACACATACATAATCACATTCGCAAGTGTATGTATGTATATGCAGTTCATAACGGTAATAAAAAGATAAGGCAACTGTATAATATGTATAAAAATGTAATTGGCTTACCCTGTAAAATGCATTCAAGTGCATGTGCCACAAAT
The DNA here is from genome assembly GCA_037075365.1 of Drosophila emarginata. Classification (NCBI taxonomy): domain Eukaryota; kingdom Metazoa; phylum Arthropoda; class Insecta; order Diptera; family Drosophilidae; genus Drosophila; species Drosophila emarginata. The sequence goes on along the minus strand of JBAMCD010000260.1, from coordinate 3,867,477 downwards.
GCACTGAAAATTTCGTTAAATCGATTTTGAATATGGCCAAAATACGTAACTATGTATCCACCTACCTATCTTTTAATTTCACGAATCACACCCATTTGCCATCTCTCCTGCTTTAGCCTGCTCCATTTTGCAGCTATTGCAACATTTGGGGGGTAAAACAAAAAAAAAAACAGTAAAACAAAAAAAAAAAAGATTTTCAAACTCTGAAACGATGAAGCAAAGTTTATGGTAGTTCAGGTCCTGTCTTTTCGCCTGCGCAAACGTGTAAGAGCGAGATAAATATAGTGTACTTCAACTGGCGTGATATATATGTATGTATGTACATATGTATTTGTATTTGTATATGTATACGTAAAGGCAAAACAATTCATTTCGTGCAACATATCAGGCGAGGAGAGCGGCCTTATGGCCATCAGATAAGAGCAAGTAAAAAGGCAACAACAACAAATATAACAACAACAACAACAACAACAATAACAACAATTACACAACTCACCAAGTCTCCGCCCCATGCAAAGAGGTTGAACCCTTGCGGAAACCGGTTTTGCTCTCACTCTGCGCCTGTGTATAAGTATGCTTCTATATGTGTGAGTGCTTGCCTGTGCATTTGTGTATGTGTGTGTAAGCAGTACAGAAGTAGCAGCAACAGCAGACATCTTGTGTCTCCACTTACCAAAATGCACTAGCACCATTACCAAAAACCTAAAGACTGACCTTAACATGAGCAAATTGGCCCCAAAATGTGCGTATTGGCTAAAGAAGAGGGGTGACCCACGACCCCCAACTCTCCCCCCTTTAACACATTGTGGCAAACAACGACAGTAATTAAATTTTCGATGGGCGGTAATGGTAACTAGGCATGCGAAAATAGGGTGGATGTACTATAATACCTTTCCTATATACATTGTATATATTAGGTAAAGGTATAGGTATCCCCCCACTCACCCACTCCACCCCTCTTCATCATAACCTTAACATTCATGTACCTAATTGCCACATACAAAATACTTTCACCAACTATGCAATGCTGTCATAATTCTACCTACCCAGAAATCTCCAAACACACACACACTAAACACCCCCATTGAGTGAGGGTGGAAGGGAGGTGGGAGGTACCACCACCCAGTCAGTTACCGAAAAATATGAAATATGCGCTATGTTATTGCTAATACGCATTCCAGCTGCAGTTACGTTTTTACCCCTGCAAGTGAAACAGAAAGAGGACCGCACCAGATGCAGCTACCAGTAGCTTCAACATAGTCCATACACTTGGAGAAAAAATATTAGAAAAACAAGACTAGAAATTTAAGCTTTAATTGTATTGTATAAGTAAGAAGTTATAGGAGCTTAAATCTATTGATATACATAACTATCTTTAGCTTTGGGATCCCATTCACTGCTTCAATTTAAAACTTAGAAGCCTTTAACGTAAAAAAAGTGTTTCCATTTAACATTTTTAATCCAAAAGTATATATGTTATTTTCATCGATAAATCAGCTTATTAAACTAATTCAGACTTAATACTTAGATATAAGAAGTAACTGATTTAAAATTACTCCGGAGTACCTTAAAACTGCGTCACTCAAAAATGTTTCTTTTTTTTTACTTTCTCATGTTGGTTTTTTTTCTAGACTTAGTAAAGCTTTACTTTTATATGTTTACAACTATATGTTTAGTAAATCTTTTTTAATTAACGTTTTTTTTTCTATTAAGCGTTTAGTAGATTTTTTTGGAATAGTTTTTATTTTTATTATGGACTAACTAGTCTAAACATTTTGTTACTTTTTTAAATTCTTAAAATTCTCTTACGTATTAAAACTGTTTGAATCATTAAAAAAGGAAGGAAAGTTTATCAAAAATTGTAATTTCAAATAAGATAAAAGGATAGTTCAATATTACAAAATTACAGAGTTCTTTTACAGTCGAACTATAATATAATGAATTCACACGAAAGTTAAAAAATCTTTATTATTCAGAAACTTCATTAGGTAGAAATTATAAGATAGAAAAAAATGAGAAAGCTGCGTCTTTCAAAGTAATTCATTATACTTTTATCTAGAAATTCACTACAAGGATGTTTAACTGTATAAATAAACCAGTAAAAAAAAAAATAAGTAATATACTCGACGTATAAGTTAAATATTAAGAGTAATGAAAGCTATTTTTGAAGATGATTAAAATGTATTCAATAAAAGAAAGAAACAACTTTCCATTATATCAAACTGGATGGAAAATCTAATTATAAACTTCTTTTAGGGCCCGATTTTATGAAGAATTTTCAATATAATAATTTCAATAATATGTGCTTATAATATAAAATGCAACTTTCCTAAAAGCAGAATTTTTTTCATTCAAATTACAAAAGGATTATTTTTCCAAGTGTATTTTATGTGCAAATTACTTCAACTAAAAGCATCAAGCACAAATGAATTAGTTGCATTAAAATTTTAAAAATGAATTAAATACTTACATTTTTTGAGGATTCTCTCAGTGTAGTTACTACCTTCACAATGGAATGCCACTGTCGTTGCCGGCATGTCAAAGTGAATAACTCAATAGCCATATTGGGTGTCCACCTGTCTTAGTGTACATACACATATTGTGTATGTGTGTGGGTAATGGTTTGTGTATCCATGAGTGTTCATGTGTGTGTGTGTGTGTGTGTGTGTGTGTGTGTGTGTGTGTGTGTGTGTGTGTGTGTGTGGCAGGAAGATGGAGCAGCTTGCAATTCCACGTAAATCCGCCAAACGGAGAGCTGGAGTGCTCACAACCAACATGATTTTTGTAAAGTTACACACACAAATGGCCGTTAAAATTCCTTACTTAACCCGATATGGTAATGATAATTTCGCACATTGAGCTGCAATTTACACTTCTGTGGAATAAAAACCGAACCTCTTACCATTTTTAGTGTCATATATCCCCCTTCAAGCTTGTTGACTCCAATCCCACCCAAATGGTTAAGCATAATCTTTAATTAGTAATGCCCAAAAACAAAAGAAGAGAGAGAAAGAAAAAAAAAGAAACGAAAGAAATTGTTGACTCAAATATGCAAAATATGACACAGGTAGGAGCCACAGTGGCACTCCAGGAACGAGCCATTTAAAATAACTGACAGAGAGAAAAAAAGAGAAAAAAAAACAACACGTAAATAAATAAATGGAGAAAACAACAAAAAAAAAAAAAGCAAAAAAGGAAACTGAAACGCCACAAAATGTTGCGCAGGTCAGTAGCAATTAAGATAAGCCAAGTTACAAGTGTGCCGATTATGTCCTGTCAATATGTCGTCGATAAGTCCGTACGAGAGGCCATACGATTGGTTGGCCCCCCAAGATCAAATTTGTGGTAGCCCCGGTTTTTGTTGTTGCCATGGGAAACATGTGGCAATGTGTCGCGGATGCGGCACTCACTGTTACCCAGTTGATAAACAGTCTAAGTGGAATTATATTGAATGGATATAGCTGGTGTCCACATCGTCTGCATAATGCATTCATTTGACAGCATTGACCACCATCGCATCCGCAACTGGCTAACCTTGTCTCCCCTCACTCTCTCTCTCTCTCTTTCTTCGTTTCTAATGGTTAGGTCCTTTTCATTTTGCCGCCTTAACCCCTGGTTGCCCCCCTCATCATCATTTCCTAATTCGATATTCAACATTCACTATTAATTAGAATGCGTCTCGTTTTGGACTTTTTGGCATTTCAAAGTTAACGGCACGCGACATTTTTAAATATGTTTTGCCCATTGCCGCTACTGGCTTACTCGCCCTGAGTAATTTGGTGGCATTCCACAAATATTATTGTTCAAATATTTGAAACTTGATTTGCATTTTTCACCGACTTTGTATATATATACATACATATATATATGAAGCGTAGCAGCTGTTGAAATTGATGCCGCTTTGTGAGTTCTTTTTTTGGTATTTAAGTTAAAACGAGCCCTAGTCATGTCGAGTCCGGGTTCAAGTGTGTGTGTGTGTGTGTGTCTGTGTGTGAGTATACTTAAATAGGTTCTTCACATTATTCAGATAATTAGAATTAATGCCATGAAGTGGTCAAATTTTTTTATTCTTTTATTCTTGCCCAGACAACAAAATGTGTCAACATATGTATTTAAATATTTAACAGATGGGAAATATTTTTATGAAATGGAATGTTGAATGGAAACAGAAGGTCTAGCCAGTCATAGGGTTTATCCTTAAAAATTAAGATATTCTTAATGGGATAAAAATGATTAAAAGTTTTATTCAATCAACTGATATGTGAATTGTTAAATATAAATATAAAGAACTAACTATTAGACCATGTTTGATATCTTAATTTGATTTTCTATTGATAAAGTTAAGTCATTGTCAGACAATTTTTATTCTCTTTTTAATTTTTCTTTGATTGACGAATTCCTTAATAAAATTTGTTTGTTTTATTGGAATTTATATATCTATATTTTTTTTATATTCATTTTATATGAATTTAAATATTTATTTATATTTATTTTATAGCTAAAATATTTAGTTTTATTGTGTTGTTCGTTGAAAAGTGGAAAAAATGTTGAATTATTATGATGACATAATAAATTAACTGAAATATTGTAAAATATTTGAAATATAAAAAGCTACAAAACCGGATTAAATTCAAATTAGCCGTATTTTTTAATCACGTCAAATTTTCAATTTTTCCGTTAAGCGTTTCAAATACAATCCAAAAGTGTTTTAGACAGCCTAAAATTTCCAATTTGAGAGCTGCTTTACTAGAATAAATTAAATTCGATAGGTGAAGCTGAGGTCCCATTAAAGGACTTTTCCAATGTCCTTTTCATGAACAACACACATACTTAAATTGGGCTCTAATTTGCCCATCCTTTGCCTGTTTTCAAAATTTTTTACTGCAGTTTTAGCGCTAGTTTTCGTTTTAAGAAACAACAATAACACTTTGACACATTTAAAAAAAAAATGTTGAACAAATTTTTAAAAAATTTTACAGTTGGGTCGAAAATAAGTTTTCTAGATTTTAATGGCAATGAAAAGATGCGATTTTAAGCAGCAATTAAAGATGAAGATGAAGTTTTTCAAAATCGGACAAAACTTGACTTAATTGGAGCCATTTAATGAAGATGTTCCTATAAAGGATTCATCCGATATCCTGTGGACTATAAGTTGGCTATCTCATCAATGACATCGTTAGCTATCGTATCGAAAAAACTGTATGAAAACTTTCTAAACTTCAAAACCTTCACCCTGTATATATATTTATCATTTAATTATTTAAATCGCCATGGAACAATCCAAAGGTAAAGATAAAGAAAAAAATTAGCTTTAAGATTATTTAAAGGATTATTTCAGATTATTTAATGAAGGATTTTTTCACGTATAAAGAAAGCATTTTAACACCTCTTTGTTTCTGGCATATAAAAGTATTATTTTCCTGTTCCTATGATGGAACTTTATTGTAGAAGGAAAAGGATTGTTGTGACTCAGATTTTTAGCTCCATTTACTTAAAGGGTTAAAAATATATATCAACTTTGTATATATAAAAAGTTAAGCAAGTACAAAAATTGATAGAATTCCTATATACAATTTCAATGTAATTATTTGAAAAGTGGAACTAAACTCCTGGCTTAACCTTAAAAATAAAAAGAATTTAAAGAACAATTTTCTAAAGAATTACAAAGATTATACCAAAGATATTATAATTACTTATCACGTTTAGATTAACACTCTAAAATTACAATCTCCAATTAAATATTTACTTTATAATCTTCATTGAAAATTACCATTGAATATTTAGCCTCAATTATGTTTCATTTGTATATCAATTGACATCTCTTTAGCTTATCATTTTGCATATTTATATATTTATTACAATTATTAACTAACACCTTGAATCAAATTGGAATTTCTAGATGTTAGTCACAGTTGGAGCACAAGCCACTTGCCCACTTCATTTATAGCCATTCAATCACCACTTGGACTCACATAAATAAATAACTAAGCACCTTGCCATCGATAAACTCAATTGAAAGCATTCCATTCAGTCTCAGCCATCGCTTCTACGCTTATTTTTTTTATTTATTTTTGTTTTTTTTTTTACATACTTGGCAAGGTCAAATGGCGGCAACTAACTCACCTCAATGGCAACCTCCAACCCAAAGGATCCGCTTCGATAAACTTTCAATTGCATACGAATTAAATAGGAAAAAAAAGTAAAAAACTAGAAGGAAATCGAATAAGAATGTCAAATGGGGTATGGGCCGACGGCAAATATGGCTTTGGAATGGATTTGATGAACTACCCACAAGTTGAAGATTCTTTTTTTTCCTCTCACTCTCACTTATTCCATGGCAACGTAGGCAATTTCGGGCTCATTACCTTCAACTGGGTTGCCGCGTGCCGTGAAAAGTTATGAATAGAGAAAGACGCACTACGGCAATCAGGCAGTCAACGAACCAAATGCCCAAAAAAAAAAACCGCTCCAAGACAATGAAGTTGTGTATGAAAGACTTCTACAGAAGAAGATGCGGATGATGATGACGACAAATTGATGTAATGAAAATGTTTTTCAAGATATTTACTTTGAGGTGAAACGCGAAATTGAATGAGCTTGAGTATACCTATAGAATGGGAATGGTTTGAAACAATCGGTGGAAGGGGGAGGAGAAAAAATACGCCGAAAAGTATGCTAGGAAATGTTTGCCGTTTCCCACTTATGGAATGGTCCTTTTTTGTTTTATTTTTTTTTTTAATTTCTTATCGATAGAAATGCGAAATGTTTCTGTTTGTTCAATGTTACAACCGAAACAGCATGTTGAATGCTTCCAAATCGCTGATAAACAGCCAAACAACTGCAAAGACCAAAAGAGAGAGAGAAAGAGAGAGAAAGACAGAATGAGAGAGGGAGAAGAGGGCAGGATCTGGCAATGGTGATGGCAATGGCGATGGGTATCGGGAAGCTCTACTCGTACATTTGTGGACAACAAATACAATAACAAAACGAGGCAGACAGTGAGACAAAACCCCACGAACGACTCCGACGTTGAATTTCGGTGTCTTTGAACAGCGCCTCGTCCCATGGAGATGGAGTCATGGGAACCAACTTTTCACATTCCGCGCGTGCTTCTGTTTTTCAGTCTCCGCTTTGACTTTCATATTCGGTGCGTTTTTTTTTATTTTTTTCTCCTTCTTCTTCGGTAGTTTTTTTTTTTTGTGCAAGCTTTTGTCCAGAGAGCGGGAAAGAGAGACCACGAGATGCTGTCGGCACAAAGACAAAGCAATAGCAGCAGCTCCAGTCCAAGTCCAACTTCAAGATGGACAATCTTTTCGAACAGGACGAAATTCTAAGCGCTGTTTTTCGATATCGAACACGATCCAACTTGGTTTTTTTTTTTTTTTGCCTTTGATAAGGCATGCCTTTTGTTTTTGTTTTAGTTTTAGTTTTTTATGTTGTTGTTGTTGTTTGTTACCTGGAAACCTCTGACCATAATCAAATTGCCGCTTTTCTAGTTTTTCCCAATTGGTAGCAATCGCAAATTTCTTATCTGGCGTCGGCAAATGGCCAAACAACAGCTCGAAACGATCATCAAAAGCATTAAATTGCCTCCAACTCTTCAGCACCAAAGATGATGAAGTCTTGCCACAGCTCCAACTCCAACTCCAGCTCCAGCTCCAGCTCCTTCTTGCGTCGGCTCAACTGCAAAATGCTTTTAAGTTGTGCTTCTTTTTTTTTTTCTTCTCTTCTCTTCACTTTTTTTTTGTGTTTTTATTCGCTGCGTTGGCCACGTTCAAAAAGTTTTTCAACTTGCCAGCGAATGCAGTTGTTAGGCTCTTGTTCTCCTACCCTTCTCTTGGCCTTCCTTCGCATTCAATCGAACGATCGAATAAACGAACGAACAAATAAACGGATGAACGTATGGTACATATACATATACATATATATATATATATATGTATATATAAGAGTAGCAACCAAATTTGTTTCATCGCAGACAGCAGCAAGAATAACGTTCACATGACGCACGATCCAAGCGATCCTTGAGAAACTTTAATTCTTTGAGAGACAAGCTAAAGGAGCAGAGAAGGGCGGGAGTACTTTTGTGTTGTGGTTTTTAGTTAAAATTTTGATCCATCTGCTTTGAGTATTTCACTTTGGTTAGACTCATGATCATCTTGCACTGCATTCCATTCACTTTTCATCTTAGCGTTTTAATGCTCTCTCCTTTATTGCTTTTCCTCGTTTATCGTTTTTCCACCTTAGCTTTTACTGCTCTCTCTCTCTCTCTCTCTTTCTTTTTTTTAGTTTAATAAATTTCTATTTAATATATTCAAAAAATATATTTATCTGCGTATAAAATATATTTATGGCATAATTAAATTGACTTTACTTTATATTAATTTAAAAAATGAAATTTAAATTAAAAGAATGAAATACATAAATGTATATAAAGAACTTGTTAGTTCTCGAATTACAGGCTTTTGCTATAAATATCTGACCTCAACCCAAAGGATATAAAAAAAAATTTAAAAAGGTTGCAAAACTTCTCAACACAATTTTCTTTTCATATCATTTATTTATTTTTCATTTTGTCTTTCGTTTACTTAATTTTGCTGCTAATTATTCAAGTTCCTTTTTTTATATCTTGTCTCTTCTTATTTCAAGTTAGTTTCGGTAAACTTTTTGATTCTTTTTTAAATTATTTGTCTCCAAAAGTTGTGCTTACCTTCTTTGTCTCTTCTTTTTCCCCTTTTTTTGTTTCTTTTTCTGCTACCTTCTTAAAAGCTTCTGTTTTTTAAGCTTACTTTGATTTTCTTTAATTTCCTTTAATTTATCTTTCCTATTTCCTTTCATTATTTCCCTCTTTTCATTTCATAATTTGATCATATTTGATCTTTGTTTCTTGTTTCACTTTCAAACTCCTTCTAAGTCCTGTTTTTCTTCTCAGTTCTTTTCTTATGCAAATGGTATTTTTTGTGCTGATAAAACTAAATGTAACTTATTAAGTAATTTCTTTTTTTAACTATTTCTTTACCTCGTTACAGGAAATAAAGCAGAAATAGGTTTGCCATCTTGTAGAAGAACGTCTTAATATATTGTGAAGACCGTTGAAGGATCTTATTTATTATACTCAGATTCCTCTTTCCATTATATTATTAGAAGCGTTAGAAAGTGTATCAATAATAGACTTATTAAAAAGAGGAAGGACTGCACTAACTATTGGACCTTCAAATTATATTTTTTTTTTATTAATTTGTAACTTTAATTTTTGCTTTTTAACTCAGTTGATTCTGATTAGTAGAATACTTTAATTTAAGAAAAAGTAATTAACAATTAATTTCCGATATGATCAGTCAAATTTTAGAAATTAATCCTGTAGGATTATTAATCTATATATTATCTAATATTCTTCTATTTATAAATATAAAGTATACTTTTTCATACCTAATTATACTAAAGAACGTAAATTTTTATAGTAATAAATCCAATCATAAATCCAAATGTAAGATTTACTCAACTCAACTGTAATTTTTAAGATATATGTATATATTATATATATGTATATATATATAAATTCTCCGATTATTGAGGTTATAAGCAAATTGAATCATTCATTTAAAATGTCAGTTCGTTTCTTGATTTATTATATGTGCTTTAATACCTATGGCCTACAACTCTATCAACGGAAGACTTCACTATTCCCCAATCGAAGTTGTAAAATTGGTTGGCTAAAATCACTTGACTGTTGACTGGCCTTGAGTACCATTGCCAACTCTATTGCCAACAACAACCATTTTGTCAACGCCATTGCAGTTTATGTACCCTATAAGTAAAAGGGATAAAATGGGTATATACATTATCATAAATTAATTGATTGATAGAAATGATTAAAAAGATTTCTTCGAATAAGTAAAAGATTTTTACTATCTTATCCCATACTTATTTACGTACTCTTTACAGGGTATTAAATATTTGCTACCTTAATTAAAGGAAAGGAATTTCTTTTTTTTTTTACTTGTTGTTTCTTATCTTTGCCCCATCATCATCATCATCATCGTTGTTATTGTTGTCTTCGGCTTCTTGTATGTGGGCCCTTATGATGACTTTCTGTCATCCGTTGCAAGAAGAGCCGAAAGACAACCACAAGAGAAGAAGGTGGCAGACGGAGTAACGGGTAGAGAAGGGGTTTTAGGACGTAACATGGTAGCAACGTCAATGAGTAGATCAATCAAAAAAGCCGTCAACGTAGCAACATTAAATGCTCCCCCCCTTCCTCCTCCATAATGACCAATCGGAAGAATCTTAAATGCATCATCACATTGAACACAGTATCCGGTGTGTGAAGGAAGGGCAGACATAATAGAGGGGGGAAGTGAGGTAAAAATTGGTCACCAAACCACACAAATTAAATATTTGTCAATTTTTTTTTTTCCAATAAGTATCTCCTATAAGTACCATATTAATATTGACCATAAGTATTGGTTAAAATTAGGGATAAATAAATATATCCCTTGCAGTGAGTTCTTTTTGTTGGATAAATTTAATTAAAAATTCATTGCCGCCCCATGAACTTGGTTTTGGCTCATTCCACAAAAGACTTGTTTTTGGTTTTCTTTTTTTCCCCTACACTTCTTGCCAGGACTGCGTGCGTCCACCCTGATACCATGACGATTAGATTTTATTAAAAAGCCAAATATGCACAATTATTATGCTACGCCAACCACTTGACAGTCCATGAACATAAATATGTGTGTGACTGTGCGTGTGTGTGTGTACGTGTGTGTGTGTGCGAGTCCTGCCCAGCTGGGCTAAACCACCACCACTAGCATCTCTGTGTCCTGTCTCTGGTGGCATTGCCGCTGCCGTTGTTGCTGCTGCTGTCTGCGGTGCGAGTCCTTCGCTTATTTGCTTTTTAATAAAACAGGTGCTCGACCTTCAACGTTGACGGCAAGCGGCGTAAATGGAGGGTGAATGCCACTCGGTTTCCCCTTCCTCGTACCTCTCACACAGCAATCTCTTTGCTCTTTACTCTCTTTCTCTTGCATGTGTCATTGCTATCTTTTATCATTTAATTTCGCATTCAAACGTTTCGCACCCTCAGCATCAAAAGGATGCTCAAGTAAAGGATCACGCACAGGACAGGACAAAGTCATGCCTTCCATATACCGTACGTTTTACTCTTCCCCCTTATGCGTCCTTTTCTGTCGTTCTCAAAGTGCGTGCGGTCGTCACTCGACCCTGCCAGTGTTGTCATTTTTCATTTTGCTCACAACTCCCACACCACAACAACCATTCCTCCTCCTTCTTCATCTCTCCATCCATTGCCGAAATTTGTATATGTCGAAAAGTCCAACATTCCAGAGAGCAGAGCAGAGCAGGGCAACAGAATCATCATCATCATCATTCTCATCATCAACAGTCAGCATTCGCATCAATGGTGCTATTGCTGATGCTAGCTGATCCGGCAATTAGGCCAAGCGGAAAGCGTGCTCAAACTATAGAAAAAGACATGGTATGGGAGGTAGGGTGAGGATGAGGATGGGGATGAGGGTGGTAGTGGCAGTCCAAATCGTTTTGTGATTGCTGCTGAAAGCTGTCGTCGGACTTTATTGGTTTTTCGAAACGAGATTTTCATCTACACTGAACGAAAAACAAACTTTTTAAAGAGAATAAAGCAAACAAAATTTTATAAAAATATTTAAATTTAAATATTCATTACTTTGACAGACTTTTAAAAATCATATTGTAAGATTTAAATTTTAAATATTTATTAGTTAGATTTTTTTGGTTTAAGATTAATGATAATTTCTACCTATCGATGGCAACTCTATAAATTTAGTGTTTAAAAATGCGAAAAGAAACTAATTCCATAAAATAGTAGTTAAAGGTTTTCGAATGAATTTGCTACAAAAGATATATACAGACATATGTATAATCGGAGGAATGTATATTTATATAGAAAAAGAAGAAATCTGTTGTTAATCTCAAGCCACAATATTTGAATACAAATTGTTAGCTTCTCTTTGATTTAAAAAACAGACTAAAAAAGATAAAAAAAAGGAGTTTTCATAGATCCTCCACTGAATGTTTTTATAGTTATACATGTAACTCCACTGATTGTTTATATGGCTTATATAGTAAGTAATACATGTAAGTATGTATGTAGATACATCTAAAATTTTAATATTATTGTAAAACAGGATTATTATTTATTGATGTAAAGCAACGAAAGACAACGACACAAATAAATATCTTTCATACCAATGTTTTAAGCAGTCTTAAATTTGTTAAAATGTGTTTTAAAATTTTCTCATTGCTTAAATTTGATTAACCAACTCAAATTTATTTACTAACTCTTTAGTTTTTAGTATATGGATTTTTTTCTTTTAAATGTAAAATATTTCAAAATAATTGTAGATCTCAACCTAACCAAAAAAAGTGGCGGAAGGTTACTGAAGAACGTTGGGCATTAGGTGTCTCTTTGTTTTGTGATATAACCAATAATTAAATATGCCATATTTCACCAAAAACAATTATGTTACCTTATTAAAATAACTCTTATTATTTATTACATATATAAAATTCTATCTGTATTAATATGAGACTTCGCCAAATCGATTTAAATGTAAATAAAAGTCTGTGACAGGGCTAATAAGGATATGATTAAAAAAAATAGAAAAAATTTTTTAATTTTACTTTTTATATAAGGAAAATATATTATATATATAACAATTGCAGTTTCTAAAAGCAATTAGTCTACTCTAATAAATTATTACGTAGTTATTTAAAATAAATAAATATTTATAAGAATAAAATAAATATTGCATATATATTTTATTATATTATTTAAATAATTTAAATATCTGGAGCACTTTCTCTCAGTGTAATTTACGCAATGAATATGTTTTCGACTATTTTCTTATTGTTGTAGATTTTTTTTTTCTTTCTTTATATTGTTGACTATCATTTCTATTATCAAAAGTCATTGACACCCTTTTTATTTATTTGTACATTTATTGTTTTTTCGTTCTTTCATATTGGGTTATCCTTTGCAATAATCGCTTACATGGCAGGACCAAGGGCGGGGTTTGGTTGGTTGATAGGCTGGTTGGTTGGTTTGCTAAGATGAGATGCTCTGTGGGTTAAGCGGGAACAATGCCGTGAAATAAGGATTAATGGTGTACACGATTATTTTCTGCTGAAGGGCGGATGGTTGTGGGGACCAACAGACAGATCGACAAACAAACCGAGAGACAGACAGACAGTGAGACAAACATATTAAAAAATACAATACGAAAACTGTCGCGAGGACGAAGGCTGAACACATTCACTGCATGGTGTAGGTCGAATTTAATAAAACGTCCCCAGATCCTTGCCACTGCCTTATGTTTCTGTTCCTGTTGCCTGTCCCCCAGCTCATTCTGGTTCTTGTATTCCCCTCTCTTCTTATCCTGTTGCCTGTTTTTTTCCCCCTCGTTCCATTTCGAGTGCTGGGCTCTTGTCTTTGTTGGGATTTCGCCACGCTTCTGGTTGGCTGACTGAGTTTATATATATGTATATATATATATAATTTTATTTTATATTTTTTTTTTTTGTTTTGGTTCTGCAGGAGGGTGTTGGTGGTGTGGGGTGGGTTAGGTTGCTTACAATTGTTTTCGCTGCTTGGGGTTTTCCTTTATTTGTATGATGAAGAATTTATTTGAAAATTAAGAAGACAAATTATTTAATTTCGACTTTATGAGCTTTTTCTCATTCCACCCCTCTCCCTTGCCATTACACCCCTTATGCATCCGGTTTTTAGTTAGGATATGAACTTTTGTGTAGATGTGTTTAAAGGAGGAAAAGGACTTTAGCCAGTTGTTGTGGAAAAGGGTTTTTATTTTCTTTTTTTTTATTTCTTTTGTATTTGAATGTTGGCGGCCATTTTGATAGGGAGCAGAACTTGAAACGCGTTTTGCATTTTATAGCCAACTTGGTAATAAACACGCAGGCCAGGGCTTTAAACAGATATAGAAGAGAGAGGGACAGAAAGAGAGAAGGGGGGAAAATATGGGGTTTAATGGGGTTTAAGGGTAAGCGGGGAGTACTTTTGCCTCAAGCACGCCACAAACTTAATTTCATTTAGTTTTATGTACATTTCATTAAGCAAAAAATTTCCAGGCATTGCGACGACGATGGCGACGTTGGCGACCAACATTTGAAGTGTCCTCTCCCGTAAGCTGTGAGTGTGTCCTGTTCATAGCGATGGCGATGGCGACTTGAAGGGACAACAATCAAGATAAATAGCAAGCGGAATTTTTATTGCCGAAAGGATACGGACGAAGGCACAAAACAAAAGGCAACCCAAAAAAAAAAAAAAAACAAAAAAAAAAGAGTTAAAAGTGTTGACGTGACTATGTCCTTCCCCCAGTGCACACACACACACGCACACCAACACAAAGCAGGCTCACACATGCTCACCTTTGTGTGCTGTGTGTGTGTGTGTGTGTCTTGTAGTTGTTGGTGAATTGTCAGGCATGTTTTGTATTTTACCAAATTTATTGCCCAGTGGCAACATTTTGTTTATTTGTTCGTTTGTCTCGCCCCCCCTCCGCTCCCCCTCCCTCATTTACACCATTAGAAGCATAACCATAGATTATCTCATCGTTTAGTCCCTAATATGCACCCAAAAGAGGTAGTCTCTAGATATGATTTATTACCGATATATAAGATACAGCTGGGGCAACATTTTTAATTACACTTTTTTTTTACAAGAAAATTAAATGGCAACATGTCAACGCTAATTAAATTGTTCTTCTTCTTTGGTTCAGTTTTATATGGTTTATATCCTGCGTCCATGTGTGTGTGTCCTGATGATGTTTTGTAAATAGGTGAAAGGGTTGGAAGCCCGAACCGCTGCTAGATGACAACAAATGATAATGTATTGCGGTCATAGAGTTGTTAAAGGTTTTTGGGTGGGATGGGGGGTAGGTTTGGGGTTGGCTGAACATTTATCAAATGGAAACACAATCGAAAAATGGTTGCCTAGGTTAAGAGTTATTATGTTGTTAACTGTGTATGTCAAGTTTTGTATGTTTATTTATAATATTTCATCATTGTCCTATGTGGCATTAATTAAAACATATTTTTACTAATTGTTATATCAACTTAAGCTTGACAACTTCCTTAATTTCTATCTTTCGTTGTCGCCATTTTTATTCAGTTGACTTTAATTATAAACCTTGGCGCGTGTTTTTCTCTTTACTTTGGCGCCACCTAGTATAGTGCAAAATAATAATGTTTGTTAAAACGTTTTGGCAAATACTTCTCAAATTTGCATATAAAATGTTTCACCCAAATTTTCTTATCTTTACGGCACTGGGAATAGCGCCACCTAGTGTATTTGCTGGGCTGCTCACCGTGAGCAGACTCATGGGACATTTTTAATCAAATACTGGGAATGCAAAAATACTGTCATGATATAGTAAAAATGAAGATGGAAAATAATGGGGAAAAATGTATTGCAATTAATGTATTTTGGGCTACGTTCGCTTTAACACACCAAGAGCGACAGAGACAGATGCGCAACAGTGGTGTAGTTATACCAAGTTTTGCCCAAAACGCTGATTTCCCCATACATTGAATAGAATAAAACATTCAATTAGGTAAATATGAAATAATCGATTTCTTTATCAAACTTATTTATTAAAAATAACTATCTAAAAAAAGTCAATTTACATACTGCAAAACATGACAATAAAATGACATATATGTTCAAAGATATTCAATTTACTTTTGAGAATAATTTAGAAAAATGATCTTCATTTTGTGCTACAAGTTAGGGTAATCCTCTAAACTTTATACCACAAAACCCATAATATCTTAAAATCGAAAATGTAAATTCGTAGTCATTCAAATTTATTAAAATTGTCCGTGCGTATTGAATGCTTTCTGGGTTGGTCGTGTGCAGCTGGTAACTGACCAAAAGTTCGTTGGGTTATATTTTGGTTCGTGGCGTGGTAGTCGGATGTTTTAATTTTTAAAAGGTAAGTGGAATTGTTTAAAAACGTTAAAAATTGTGTGTAACTATCAAACTGGGGCGAAAAAAGTATGTAAAACATGAAACTAAATTGGAAACTGAAAAAGAAAGCGATTTGAAAGTTATAGCCTCAAAAAAATTTCCATGATGGAGAGAAAATGATTAGGTGTCTCAGTATCTGAGTGTGTGTGTCTTTGTGTAATTGTATGTGAACGTCCTCGTTTCTGTTGAAATCAATAAAAGTGCGAAAAAGTCAATTGATTTGCGAGACGAAAATTGTTAATCTGAATAAATGGCAAAGGCAATTTCGATGAGGAAACGAAAGTGAGAATTAGTGAATCATTTTTTTTACTGCGACTGAGGAGGCGCACAAAGAAAGTTTGTGGTATGCGTGCGTGTGTGTATGCAACAAAATGGCGGCGACAGCGGAAAATCTCAATAATGCTGTTGACTTTACCGCCACCAAATATAATAGCCACCCCGAAGATGAGTTTTCTCGATTTATCTTTTCCACTGCTATTGCAGTCGCAGCAACTTAAAATCATCTTCAATTTTGCTTTTTTCTTCCGCATATACACACACACAAACAGATTCAGGTACATCAAATGCTTGTATATGTGTATGCATGAGAGGAAATTATTGCACTTTGTTCGAAATGCTTTCGTCATTGGTAAAGAAGCAAAATACTGAGAAATAATAGTATAAATGTGTATGTGGGCTATATGCAAATTTGTGTACATGTATGTATATATGTATATAGAAGCTGAGTCTGAATTATATTCTTCAATCCATATCTGGGTGTGCCATACACTTTGGCTTGTTAAATATGCAGTAGCAGCAGAGCGCAGAGCCGAACCGAGCGCCCTCCTAAGCCAAAAACACACACACACTTGTACACACGCGCTTGAATTGAGGTCAAAATCATCCACAAACTGGGTCTGGTCTTCAGAAACGGAGAAAGAGTGTCAGTCAGGAGGGGTTGGTGGTGGAGATTGATGACGGCCAACAAGAAAAGGGTGGTTGCTGCCATTGCATATACAACAACCGTTATAGAGGGTGGCTCTTTGTATCCACAATCAATTAACGTCTAAACAAATTTTTTAAAACAAAATGACTCATATTTTTTTCCTCTCGTCTTTTTGTTGTTGTTTTCAAATGCGCTAATCAGTCCATAATTTATCACTTCGATCTATAATATATAATTTTGTTGGGGTCAAGGGACTTTAATATAGAACTGCCACCATCGACCCAGAGTGAGCGAAATAGAGGCCAAAAACCTTGCTCTTTGCCACACAAAGAAAGGACACTGACATGGTACTGCTGCTGCATCATCGAACCTCAGAACCAGCTAGAGTAAATTGGTTGCCCCTCCCTCCATCTGCTACTCTCCCTGTACTGTACCCACTGAAATATCTTTCACAAAAGACAAAGGAGAAAATGGGAACACAAAGAATATATGCACACACACAGACAACAAATATATACTCTGGCACGCAAATAAATAAAGTAGCATTACCAAACAAAACCAAATAATAAAAAGAAAAGATGAATCATTTTTTTTTTGTTTTTAGCAAGAATGGTTATCTAAGTTTCTGTTTTTTTTTTTGCTATTTAAATTAATTTTATTTAAACATGTAATCTTGAAATTTAATCTATTGTGTTAAATCCAGGCTTTCCCGCCAGGTGGCAACTCTCTGCGTCAAGTACACACTAACACAAAGAAAGACGTCAATCGGACACACATACGCACACACATTTAATCATAGAGACACGCAAACAAGTGGGGAACGCGGCAGTTACTACGCTCAATTCAAATTGAAAATCATTTTGAAGGCGTTTTAGTCGAGGTTATTTCCAGTTTACATTGAATAAGCAGCTAGCCCCCATATATGTAGTTGCAGGTGAAATTAATTACAGCTTCTTTTTTTTACCCTCTATGCGGTATGGAAAGCAACAACAAGTCCACAGAATCCAGTTATATAGGCAATAAATGAGGGAAAGACAAATTGTCACCTTAGTGTAAAGTTCATCTGCATTAATATATAAAAGTTAATGTAGTTAAGTTAATTGCCTAACTGAATTTCTTATATAGATGTAGGTAGTATACTATTACTTCTGGAATTTCACGTATCTATGGAATGTACATATATAGAATTAATCACGATTCTACTTTGTTAAATGAAAATCAAGGTTTGGAGCATTGTGGGGAAAATTAGGTCAGTTTTCTTTGATAAATTCATCATTTATCTTGTATATATATAGATAAATATTTATTTGATGTTTGTATTATATATTGTGTTTGTTTGTTTGTTCCGTCCTCGGATAATTTTGTAAATATTTTAGGATTATCAACGTCCCCAAACCTTCGGCCCGCCCCAACAGATACAATTTTTTGTTATTATTTTTTTTTTTTTTTTGAAAAGTTTTCGGCCTATCTTATATAACCTTTACGTATATATTAAAAAAATATTTATTTATCTTTTTGCTGTTTGTTTTATTTACAGGAATTCCCCCTTATTATTACCGCAGTGAAGGCAAAGACCAAGTGTCAACGGTGAGGCGAGAGAATTCCCCGAGTTTACCACGACGCATCTGAAGAATTCAAAGAAGACTTGAAAAAGACCTAAACGAAACCCTAAAAGAGTCAAGGCCAAAAAAAAAGAAGTTACCTGAAATCAATCAATCGAACGAAGGAAGGAAGACAATTAATTCTGAATCTTCAAAGATCATTTAATTGGAAACAACAACAAATTCTTTGTGTGCGTGTGCATTACTAAGAAGTAGAAGAAGACTTGTGTCGTATTTAATCATTTGTCACTGCGTGTGTGTAGTTGTTGTATTTGTGTGTCCAAGTGTTTTGTCAAGTTTTGAAGGAAGAGAGAGTAGCAAGCAAACGAATTTTAATCAAAACAACAACAAAAAAATATCAATCTCAATTCCCCCTTACCCCCCTCATCTCACCTCAGTGGAAAGCGAGAGAGAGAGGAGACGGAGACCGAGAGGCATTTTCAGTCCCCCGAGCTATATAGAAAAATCATCACCATTCCTCTATCAACGTACAACCCGGCTCCCCTTTTACACTCTTACGACGACAGTCCGCAGCAACGTTGGGATCATCGGCAGACCAACGGGCATCAGGCAGGCGTCATCATAGATCAGTTCCGTAGGGGCGCCAAGCAAGCGATCACCATTGAGGGAGGCACCAGTACCGGTGATACGACGAGCATCGGCGGCGGCGGCGGCAGCGATTTAAGACTGCTAATAACGGCCAATCCAAGCGAGAGCGAGCGCCAGTACGATCAGCTCGCGCATCGAGGCGGTGGCGGAGTCGGCGGCGGCGGTGGCGGCCAAACCCCACCGACACCTACGGTCGTCGGGAAGACCCTATTGAATACCAGTCCAAATCTTTTGCCGATAACCACAGCCACCGATACGTTCAATAATTTGAAAAATTTGGTTAAAATCGACAAGGGCTCAACACCCGCATCGAACAATCAAGGAGGCGGCGGCAGTGGCAGCGGTAATTATCGCAAAGGATCAAATAGCTCCAATAGCTATAAATCATCTGGCTCTGGTGGACCACCGGCCGTAGGTAATCATAGTAGCAGCAGTAGCGGCACTAACGTCAATCGTTCATCTGGTGGCCCCCAAAATACTGGCGGACACTTTTCCACTGGCTATAGCAAGAACTCCGCCAAAATTCGTCAACACGATAGTGAGGTGAGCCCAAGACCTCGACGATCTTACCAGGGTGACTCGTCGTCGTCGCGTTACTATAATAAAAATAGTGACTTATTGGGTGCTGGTAGCTCGGAAATTGGTAGATATTCATCCAATTCCAATTCCATTGACGGTCATCATCGTGGTAGTCGGAATAACTATCACTCGAACTCCGATGGCGGTAACTACAATCGTTCAATAAACTCGAACTTTGTTGGAGGAGGAGGTGGTGGTGGACCAGGATCAGGTGGTGCCGGAAGTGGTGGTTCAGGAGCTGGTGGAAATTATCACCGCTCCACTCGCAGCTACGAGAACGGAAACGGCAATGGAAACAACGGACAACAGCCACGTTACGGCAACGGCAACTATAATCACAACAACAACAACAGCAGCAGCAATAACGGAGGAGCTTCCTCATCGAATAAGTCATCATATGGACGTGATGGCGGTGGTTTAGGCGGTGGCTATACGCATAACTATCGCGACAGCTACGAGGATTCACCAACACATCATTCACGCTATCAGAATCAGAACAACAGTCTCGAACGCAACGGATTGGGTGGAGGAGCAGGAGGAGGACGCTCTGGTTATCGTGCCGGTGATTCATCTGAGCGAAATTATAACAATCGTAACGGTAATAGTGGAGGCGGCAGTACCGGCAGCGGCAATGCCCAACAGCAAGGATCAGTTTCAAATTCAACTCCATCATCGACGACCACCAATAACATTGCTCTGAACACGAGCTCACCAACCCAGCAAGCCACAATTAATACACAGCAAATAACTGCGGCTGGTGCTGGACCTAAATCAGTCACTCCACCACCGGTGACTGGACGCTGGATACCACCATCGCTGCGTCCGCAGCATGGCTTAACACAAAGTGAAAAGAATGATGCAGTGTTTCGACGTGTTAGGGGAATACTTAATAAACTAACCCCAGAAAAGTTCCAGGAGCTGAGCGATGAGCTGTTAAAGCTTGATCTCAATTCGATTGTTATACTGAACGGTGTCATCTTGCTAATATTCGACAAAGCATTGGATGAGCCCAAGTATTCGTCTATGTATGCACAGTTGTGCAAGCGACTTTCCGAGGAAGCGCCATCATTTGAAAAAGAACCAAATAATTCGTGCACCTTTTTACGTCTATTGATCGCGGTTTGTCGCGATAAGTTTAACAATCGTTTGAAACGCGACGAGAACGATAATCGTCCACCGCCCGAGAATGAGGCCGACGAGGAGGAGCGACGCCATTTGGCCAAGCAACGGATGCTCGGTAATGTCAAATTCATTGGTGAGCTCAACAAGCTCGATATGCTGTCGAAGACCGTGTTGCATCAGTGCATCATGGAGCTATTGGACAAGAAGAAGAAACGTACGGCCGGTGCGCAGGAGATGTGCGAGGACATGGAATGCCTGGCTCAATTGCTCAAGACTTGCGGCAAGAATCTGGATTCAGAACAGGGCAAAGAGCTGATGAACCAGTACTTTGAGACGCTTGAGCGTCGTTCAAAGTCCACTGAATATCCACCGCGTATACGGTTCATGTTGAAAGATGTTATCGAGCTCCGTCTAAATCACTGGATACCGCGTAAAGTTGGCACAACTGAAGGACCAGTGCCAATTAAGCAAATCCGTTCGGACGATGATTCGATTATAAGGACACCATTTGCCAATCGAAATAGGGATATGAGAAATAATGATAGGGATTCCGATAGCTGGATGAATCGGTTCCATTTAAATATACAGCCCGGCTACAATGACATGTTCAGCGGTCTGAGTGTCACCGGTGCTTCACCCATAGTCTCACCGTAAGTATTAAGAAATTACATTGGAGTATGACATTTAGTTTTATTTTTATACCCTTTTACTTTTTTCTTTTTAGGTTTGCCACCAGCTCAAGTCGGGATCGGGACAATCGCTCGTATAACAATCGCGGCGATCGTCAACGTGATCAAGGAAATGGCGGAGGTGGCGGCAATTATAATAATCGCTACAATAAGCATAATCAGAACGGAGGAGGAGGAGGTGGTGGCGGTAATGGTGGTAGTAATAATAATGGAAGCGGCGGTGGTGGAGGCGGCAGCGGCTCATCATCAAATCAAAGGGATCGCGATGATTCACGTCGAAACAACGATCGTGATCGAAATGATGGGCAATACGGTGGTAATCAGCTGCTGGGTAGCAAGGAGTTGGCTCCGCGATTCAAGCGCAATTTGATCACCACAAATCAGGATGCGGTGGAGAATTTGCAAATGCGCCCGGCGGCCAACTCCTTGCTCTTTCGAGCTGCGTCCCAAAATCAAAAATTCCCAGCCACGTTGCCCATATCAACACCTCCAAATAGCAGCAACAGCAACAATGCTATCAATAACAAGGATCAAGGCTCGGGTCTGTCCAATTCACATTATCCAATGTTAGGCACTCCGACATCCCATCTTATAAATCCCATACGACCATCATCTACACCATCGGCCGAATATGCTGATAACAAGACTGTGCAATCAGCTCATCTGGAAAGGAATCTAAAGACAACTTCATCCTCACCCAATTTTGGAGAGAAATTCAATGAGCCAATTCTGGATGCCGGTATCATTAAAAAGCCAGCATCAGCAATTGAGAGCAAAGATTCCAAGAGTGGATCCGTTGAGAGACCTAGTACACCAATTGGTGGTAATAACGGTGGCAAACAACAGCAGCAACAGAAAAAGGAGAAGGGTCCCAGCAAGGAAGAGTTATCCAAGAAGGCAACAATTTACTTCAAGGAGAAGTTCTATTACGATGAGGAGGAGAATGACGACGAGATTATCATAGTGAAGCCAATCAGAGAATTGATTGACGCCGAAGCAGGTGCAGATGATGGAGCCGAACAAAACGTTGAAACAAATGGGGATGACATTTTGCCACTATTAGATAGCTTCACCAAGCTCATTAATGGTTTTGCTGAGTTAAAACTTCCAGAAAAATCACTAAAGGATGTTTGTATTAATCTGCTTATGGAGGTGTTGGACCGTGTGAACGATGTCTACCTGGAACGCGTCGTGCGTTTCCTGCAGACATTGCGCAAACAGTCCAACATTAAGCCTAATGTCCTTGTCGAGGTATTTAAACAGCTGGTGAACAAAATGAACGAAAGGGAGGCTCTCAATCCGCGCATAACTGCTCTGGTGGCCAATGTTTTGGCCAGGGCGACAGTATGCGAGCCGCCACTTATTAAGCTAAGCGATGTGGCCTCCTACACAGATAATGGGCAGCACTATCCCCTCTTCCTGCTTGTGTTACAGCAGCTACACAAGTCCATTGGTCGTGATGCTCTGGAGGAGAGATTCCGTGCCAGTAAAGTGGAATTAATGAACAGTCTGCCCGAAGTTGATCGCAATAAGGAGCGTTTGGCTGAAATACTTGAAGACCGTCAGCTAACGTTCCTCTATCCATTACTGAAGGTGCAATCCGAGATGTTGAAGCAACTCCAAGCCGATCCCAATCCTACAAATTTCTACAAATGGATCAAGGCCAATGTGGATAATAAATATTACAAGGATCCAGGCTTTATACAATCTCTCATGACCGTGGTGGTTAAATATGTTACAAAAGAGACCACTCTTGCCCCACATCTAGATACCAAGGAGAATCCTGAGAAGGCGGTGACCCAAAAAGAGCAGGCTCTACTAGAGACCTATAGCCAAATGCTACAGTCCTTCCTAGGACAAAATGAACTGCAACTGATGGCACTTTATGCCCTACAGTTATTCTGCTATAACGAGAACTTCCCCAAGGGTGAGTAGTAGTTAATCCCAATTTTGAAAAGAAAATTCCACTAAATCCAATTCTAATTTCCATTAGGTATGCTCTGCCGTTGGTTTAAATATTTGTATGATTCCGAAATAATTGAGGAGGAAGCATTCGTCTTTTGGAAGGAGGAAATATCCGACAAGTATCCAGGCAAAGGATCTGCTTTATTCCAAGTCAACGCCTGGCTTACCTGGCTCCAGGAAGCCGAATCTGAGGATGACGATGATTAAAAACAAAAAGCATCCACAACAACAACAAATACGCTAAAATCGCTCGCTCTCCTCCCCCCGCGCGCATAACCACACTATATATATGTGTGTAGCACTCCCCCTATCTATATTTATTCACAAAAAGAAAACTAACAAAAAAAAAAAACTAAAGAAAAAAATATTCAAATAACATAACAGAAAAGGATAAAAGTTTTGAAATCGCGATTGCAAGTCTTAGTCAAATTATACAGTAGATAAAACCCAACAACTACGTACACCCAAAAAATCTATACACACAGACACGCAGGAAATTGAATCAAAATTCTTTGATATATATATATATATATGAACTATATTCAAACAAATTCAAGCCAATTTAAAACACCAATTTAACTAAAAATAATATTAAATAAACAAAACAAAATATCGAAGAGAAAATGAAAATGCAATAGACTCAAACGTAACGAACATTATTATTCTTATTAACATTAGTAAATTACCAATTGACATTACTCAACAACATAAATACATATAATTAATTAGTAAATTTATCTTCTTTTTCAATTTGCCACCACCCCGTCCCCAACTAAAGAAAACCATGAACTGATTTTAGAATTCCTTTTGAATTGTCTTAACTATTTTCTTTCCCTAATTGCACATTTCTGAATTAATTAAGTAGTTGAAAAATGAAATGATGAAAATACGATCACTAATAGCTGTGCCCAGCATTAGATTGCATTGTAATTGCGAACAAACTATATCGTGCATATATGTATTTTTATTCGAAACAAAATCTACAAATATTATATTATATATACAACCAAAAAAAAAAAACAAAAAATTATAAAAAAAAAAAAATCACTCGCCTCATTAAATAGAGCCTTAATAAACTGAAAACAACACTGCGAACGGCGAAAAAGAAATGTGTTTAAATTTTTTAAAACTCATTTTGGCGCTTAAGGAGCGGCACAACCAACAAATTGTCTATCGATTGATGGTTTAGTAAGGGGTGGCACGACTTTAACTTATGTCAATTAAAAACAAGTTTTACATAGACTAGACTAAACATAGAATATATAAAATTGAAATATTAAATCCGCACGACAGTAATTGCAAAAGTAGGTATGCGATAAGGCATAAAAATTTTGAAGTTCCTCTGAAAAAAACACCCTTTACTTCGATTATTTTTATCGCATGTGTCAGCCCTGGCTATAGTGTCAAATCATTGCACATTTTGTTTACAAATCTTGAAAATGGAAACTTTGACAAAAACGGAAATTATAGACGACAAAAAAGCAGGAGGAGGAGATGTTACTTCAAATATTCTCAGCCCATTTACCTCCCATTGCGCTAATTTAGAAGCTGGAAATGAAAGCTTCACCTTGCGCGTCCTTAAGATGAATGGTAGCACAATGTTATTTCTAAATGCCAAGAATGCGGAGATTCTAGATGAGCTAGCCGTGGCCATGCCACCGCGCCATCCTGCGCAAACTCAACCGGTATCTTCCACTATCATTGGAGGCCATGGTCAGACGGACTCATCGGTATTGGCCGCCAAACTAAGCAAACGTTATAATCGACAGTTCTATGTGAGTTTAAATCTGAATGTGGATCGCCTTATCGGACCGCTATTCGAAAAAGCTGTCGTCACATATATAAACGAGAATGTGGAGATGTTCGCATAGCCCATAGTTTATAATTTAACAAACTACCTCTAAATGTACTCCTAATCTGTATATCAACATTAAAATTAATTCAGAAAGCGATTTTTATTTTTGTCACAGAGAACCATGTGGGGGTCACTGCAGCGTTTATTTTGGTGTTTGTTGGGCGACCCCACGGACACACGCCTTTCTCAATGTATTGCTGCATCTCGAACTCCACTGTCATGATCAGAAGTCATCAAAACTGCCTGTGGCATGCGTCGGTTGAGTGAGAGCGAATTTTTTTATTTTTTTAAAAAATAAAAGAACCAAATATTTATTTATTGCCCTAAGTAAGTTTACAGACGTTGTGACTTGGCGTAATCTAAAATATTGTGGTAATGATGGTGATAGCGTTTGATGCTTGTCGCCATCGGAAGGAAAATTACCTAGTCTCGCACTCCGTTTAGGTGTGATCGCATGCCATACACGTGTTTTTGAGTGACGACGTTGACATTGGCTATCAATTAAAAAATTCGCCAAAATTTTGGATTATTATTGTTTGATTTGTGTGCAAGACTTTTAAAATGCAATCTGTAACAGCAATTGCATCATTTATAAAGTGACTCATTACAAATTGAAGGACAAATCTGAAAATTGGAATCGTTTAAAATCGTTTCTTAACTTGGCCCTTTCGGTTTATATAAAGTTCCTCATTTTGGCCTATCATTTGTAGATAAGGACTCTGTGCATATCTCTAGTATGTACCAAAGGTGTCTAAACTTTTAGCCAATTGACAAGTCCAACATAAATTTTGTAATTTCCCGTGTGAAAACTAATGACTACTCTCTTTTCAAAGACGAATCTTCCATGTTATGAAGTACACATACTTATATACATACATACATATATTCCTGATAAGCATCAATAGCAAAGTTAATATACATACATACATATATGTGTGTACATATGACATTTCCGTCTGCTTCTGTGCTTTCTAGATTCTTTTACAACTACATATACATTTAAATATATTTGAGGTTGATATTGCAGTATGTTTTATACATTAATGAGCGATCAAATTCAAACAAATTTACTTTTTGAGCGATGGATTTTAATACATTTTACATATCTCCTATGAGAGAAACTTTTGGTTTGGTAGTACTGGGAATGGTCTATATTAAACTCGGAATTTCCTTTGAATTATATTTCCATTTTCTTAATCTTTATGAGGATAACTTCGTAAACATTGACAATGAATTATGTTGAATTTAACTTATGTAGAATTGATTGATTAACTAAAGTTTTTGCAGAAAAGAAAACGGTTGAAAAAATGTTCTTATTAATATAATTTTTATTCCATTCTAATGTCGAAAATAATAGTTTAACTATATAAATACTATGCAAGAAGTTCAGGAATAAACTTTTGATCCATCTCGAAAATTGGATAACTTAGTTACTTTCCTTCATTTCAAATGCAATTAATTCATACATTTCCCTTTAAAAAAATAAATAATTATTCTAAAGGTCGTGATCCCTCCCAAACTATAATTAAAAATTGTCGCCAAGTTGTATGATTTTTAATTTCTTATTCATTTCCGTTTTTTTCATCATGATATTTAAAAAAACGAAATCTATTTATAAGAGTTATAAGACGAAGTCTCAAGATAAGCACACGCTTTAGTGAAAAAGAAAGATATGGCCCCCCAGGAATGCCAATTCACGGGTAAAAATAAAAAAAAACCCCCCTTATGGTTTCGTCTCTCTAAATGTTGGCTATAAGTTGAGAACGTGTTATTGAAACTTTTCCGTTAAACCTTAAAGCCGCAAAAATATGCCTCTCATAATACCCAGTCTAGACGAGATATTGTCAGCCATATCAGCGGCGGTAACAATAGCATATCGTTTCGAAAAAAAAATAGAAAAAGGTAATATATATTAACAACAATGTTGTTGCACGAGTATACAAAAATAGAGTCTACCTCTGGGCTCCCACGAATGTCTGGAATGGTTCTCCTCTTTTTTTTTTAACGTTCATTTTGTATAATTTGTTACTTTTTATATATGCGCCATATCAGACAGTCTGGTGATGTTGTCGGAATGATAAGAACCCATAATAGAATATTGATGGGAACCTATGAAAATTCATGCCTAGATTGCATGCTAGAGTTTGGCGATTGGAGTTGGATGTGCGTTTTGGAGTCGTACCGGGCACTAGCACTGCCAGTGGGCAAGGCAGTGCCTGGCTATTGGACTTTGAACGTCTGTCGTTGACAAAGCAATTAGCCATTCAGTGGACTCTGCATTGGCTAGCGGCGACAGAAGTTCGTCTATATCAATAATAATACTCGCAGTGGGTTCCGACATTGTCGCGACGAGATAACACAAAGAACCCTGAAAAGTACCAAGTTTTACTTGGTCTCTATACCCCTCTTACACATGCCGTCGTTTTTGGATGATAAACCCGACTTGAATGGAGCACACGCCCTCAATTTTTCTATCTCTTGATTTTCATTTCGGTTTCGTTCTCATTACGGCTTATCGATCTAACGACCGGCAGGCTCCCGCTTTCAGAATCCACCTTTGCCAGTCATTCAGGTCCCCGGTCGTCTCTTATCAGTCGATTCGATTGTCGTTAATTTTTTTTTTTCCATACATATATGTATATATAAATTTACTATCATCTATATGGCGAACCAGTTTTAACTGGATTTCTGAATTTTTGCCTTCGTGTGTCTCGTTGAATATGTTGTACATATGTTTTTTTTTTATTATTATTTTTTTTTTTTTTTTGGGAGGCTTTAAGATTGTTGTTTTTGAGAATAAAACAATAAGGCACACGCGTTCCTTGAAAAAAGAAATTGTCAAATATAATATAAAATGACCATATCAGCATCTTTTCTTGGACTTTGGGAATTGAATGTCCAAGGGGGTCGGCAGACAGTGTGGATTGCAGTGCTATAACAACAGCTGAGCGACTATATAGTATAGCTATATAGTATAGTGTTGGCTTATCAGTGGAAACGGTTCGCGCCATACAAAGTTCACTTATGTGTGAGCCAGAAAATCCGGATTTTTGTTTTGGTTCTGAAACAATAATTAAAAGTTTTGTCCATTTCAATGATATTTTCCGCCACTATTTATTTAATTATGATGTTATATGATCATGATCGTATAAACACATTCGCATGACAAATATAATTAAATTTTATTTACTGGGGTCCTTCATCTTCGGCAACGAAAACAAAAAATATGAAGGCCACAGACAGAACTGTACTTGAGCATCTTAGTAAAAAAATAACGAGACTGTACTTTTATGGATTGTGATAGGACAAGTGTAGCTGTACTTAATGTACCCCTTGAAAAAAAAAATCCCACGTAAATTCATTCTATATTTTACTTGTATATGGACGGACTATCTATTTATAAATCATGATTGTCTCAGCTAGGGTTTTGCGCACTTTGAAACACATGGAATATATGTACATATAGAATGATTACACCTGGTTAGCTGATTTAGCTTTCATTGCTTTACGTCTTATCAATATGTCAATTGATGTCATATACTTGTACTTTATGTAACTTCAAAGACCCCACTTGGATTGATGAAGAGAATCGTTTATTGAAACAATGGGTAAGGTGAATCACTTACTATCGGACGTGGGCCAGACAGTCTCTGATAACGATGATAGCACCCAGCAAAGCGATACGTTTTCTGCACCAAATCCCCTCACTCACTCTTACCCACTAATGTACACACAATCGGCCTTAAGAAGCCAAAACAGACATCGTGAAACTCGTCAGAGCGTCATAGGGGTAGGGCGAAAAAAAAAAAAAGAAAGAGTTATCGAAGCATTCCGGCATTGCGTCGAGTGCCAACACACGTAACACTGGTTCTAGCTGTGATACCTGCTGATACAGCGGGCAGGTGGCATTGGAGGGAATATTTCGCTGCTGTGGGCTCTGCGGTACGAAGTACACGGCCAGACGAAAGCGATAACGGCTTGCCCCCCCAAGAACTGCGGCTGGCTGATCATTGGCCACACACATGCAATATTTCGAACCAGACTCGACGTTGGTTTTCCAGTTCTATGGTCGGTGATAAGAAAGCCCCGTCCGCTACCGCCCCCGCTTTGCTTCTACCATACCAACTCCTCCCCCCCGTCTTGATCCCGTTGCTTATATTTCACTCACGTAGTGTGTGCTTTTGTCCCAGTTCCAGTTTGTCCCGTGGCATATTTCTGTTTTTATGATTTGCTTCTGATACACACACGCACCTGCCTGTGTTTTGGTTCCGATTTGGGTCCCCCCCTGTTAGCCCCAGCCTACCGCTGGCCTGTCTGCAGCCTTCGAAAGCTGATAAGGAATCGTCTCTCTCTCTCTCTCTCCCTTTCTCTCTCTGTCTTATCGCGAATCAAGTTTCGAATATTACACGAATGTCTGCAAGCAGGCGGCTCATTCGTTTAGCAAACGTACCAGTGTGAACACTTTCAACTCGTCTCAAGAATTCCGGAAAAACGTTTTAAACTAAAATAATGAAAATGGATATAGTACAAAAGTCAATGTCAATCTTCAACAGCTACGAGCCACCGGCGGGCTACTACTCACCATACAATACGCCGCCATATATAACACCGTATACGGATCATAGTAGTTGGTTAACAGAACAACATCAGCAACAGCAGATGCAGCACATTAGATTCCCCACACCACCAATAACACCGCCACGTCCGGTACATTTCGATGCCACCACTGCCTCCTCAACATCATTTCGCACACAATCCGTCATTATGAAGGTACAGAATGGCATCAGTGCAGAGGAATTTCAGGATAGTAATAGCAATAGCAGTAGCAGTGAATGCAATGATTTCATTTGCAATTGGCTAGAATGTGGTAGAATTTTTGAATCCCTTGAAGCATTGGCACAACATGTTACACAGAGGCATGCCATTGCCTCGGTCAGTGATGGGCTTTACTATTGCCGCTGGCTGGGTTGCCAGAGAAGTGATCGTGGCTTCAATGCACGCTATAAGATGCTAGTACACACTCGTACTCATACCAAGGAGAAGCCACATCGGTGTCATCTATGTGAGAAATCATTCTCTAGGGCCGAAAATTTAAAAATTCACATCAGATCGCATTCGGGTGAAAAGCCATATAAATGCAATTTTGAAGGCTGTCACAAGGCATACTCGAATTCCTCTGATCGGTTCAAGCATACACGTACTCACTCTATGGAGGTATGTATAAAAATTAACTATTCTCTTTTTCAAAGAAATTGCGATCCTAATTTTTGTTTCCTTTTTAGAAACCTTACATGTGTAAAGTAATTGGATGCCAGAAACGTTATACCGATCCCTCATCGTTGCGCAAGCATGTGAAGACTTTTAAACATAGCATTCAATTGATTGCCAGTCAGCCATTATCTTTGCCCAATCATCAGCAGATTGTTTCAATTGGTGCCTCTTCCTCGCCATTGGAGGCTAGCGAAGCCACCGCTATCAACAATTACACCTGCCTGCCCGCTGCATTAAGCGTTGAGTCCTCATCAACATCATCTTCACGTTACTATTTAGACGCCCAATCCAGTCCAGATGTGCCCAGTGATTATTCGCTGAAACATAAATCAAATGCTGCATACGCAACTAATTATTATTTGCAAAATGAAGATTATTATATGCATATGGATGTGGAAACGCCGTTGGATCTAAGCATGCACAGAAGTTGAGATCAGTGATAAGTTTACTTTCTCTCTTCCTTTCCCGCCACTTTCTGCATTTCTCTAGTCATCAGTTCTTGTCATAACTGTTAAATTATCTTAAAGAACAATTACTTATAAAACATATATATAAAATATAAAAGAAATTAACTGATTTAAATTTTCATATCTGTTACATTTTTAATTTAGGGTCGCGGTAAGTTAATATACAGAAAAGCAAAAATTTAGACAATGATAGAAAATATATAATTTCAATATTACATCATTTGTCCAAAAGCTATTAAAGGGGATTTCTATTTTTCTTTTTATAAATAGTGGGAATCGATCAACACCGATTAGGAGAAAGGTAAAAGTTGGTGTACATAAAATAAAGTAATATTTACCAGTCATAGTATTTTATTTTAATAGATTTCGTAAAGATCATTCAACTGTAACATAACTATAGAAAACTGAGAATACATTTTTCCTGCATATACATATAACAAATTAGATAACATGAGGAGATTTTGATCATCAAATAACCAAATGTTTATATTAGAAAACAATTTTGTTAATACAATTTCAATTAAACTTAAATTGAAATATTAATATAATATATTTTACTATATGAGAAATAAAATGACTTAGGATTTGGTATATAGTTAATTCATTTTCTTTCCGTGTGCTTGAGCAGTGTTGGTAAACTAACCATATCATTTAATAGGGTTATCAACAAAATATTAGAATTTTTTAAATCTTTATTTAAATGCGCATCTAGACGTGTACGTGTGTGTGTGTATATATTGTTTTTGAATGTCTTTGTCACAACTTTTAAATAGATTTTATCCATTTGAATCTTATACAGGAATGTTAGTTTATTAGAAATACCATTGGGTTTAAATCATTTGTCATAAAACAAATAACAAGAAAAAACAAAATAAAATAAATAGCAAAACTATTTCACAATTTCAATTGTATAATTAGTTAATAATAATAAATACACTTTCAAAGCTTTATGTATAATGAATAGGTAAAACAAATAAAGTAAAGTATTTCAATTTTCTGTTTTATATGTCTAAGTTTATAGAAGGTCATATAAATATATATATACGAGGTGTGTTCAAAAGTATTGCGAATTTTGTGTATTTTCAAAAATCATTTATTTATTCTTGAATATCTATTTTGTCCCCTTAATAATATTCCTTATTCACAATTTGTCAGCATAAGTGGGAGACATATGTACCAACATAACGTCACAAAAAAATCGAAATTCGAATATACTTAACCCGCGAAAATTCAAAATTCGCAATACTTTTCGAACACACCTCGTATATATATATTGGGGGAGAAACAATAACTTCGCTATTTTTTTTTCTTTTTTATATTCATTTGATTTTTGCTGAGCCCTCTATAGATCCTATAACTATGGTACATATACATTACATACACCGATAATTGTTGGGTGTAATTGTTTACTTAATTCTCATACCACATATTTATAACCTAAAAAAATCCAGCACTCGCTTACCCATTATGCTCTAAAGAATCTTACAACTCGTACAATATATTGTCTGCAGATCGGGCATTCGTTCAATACTTTGCCACAACTTGTGCATGTGGCCATATGACCACACTCAAGGAACACACACTCAATGGGAGCGTCCATGCAAATCTTGCAAAGTTCATCCGTTGCAAGTTTCTCAACAGCTGCAAAAATATATAAAAAATTATATTAGATCATTAATGAAACGATATATCAAATAACGTATATACATTAAGTAGAAAAAAATCTATCTTCAGTTAATTGACTAATCTAATCTTATCTAATAAACCTTAACGTGAAATTGATGTTCACTATTTTTTTAGAACCTTTGTATAAAAAAATAAACGTTTAAGAAGAGGCAAAAGATCATTTTAAAGGTTATGGTTGGTTGTGAAATATGCTTAAAGTTACAATCTACTTTTCTATACTTATCGTTCAATACAGTCTCATTTTTAGTTTACTCGATTCCTACTTATCTAAATTCTGACTAACCATTATTAATCATTATATCATACCAATATTTCTAAGTAAACGAAAAGTAAATTAATCCTGCTCACCTGGTGTGGAACGCATTGTTTTCCATAGTCTAACAACACGATCTAGCAGCTCTTGTTTCTCACAGCAACCTTTATAGTCAACACGATGTAACATGAGTACTTCTTTCAATTGTTTCACCGTTAAGTTTTCCAAGTCTTTTCTGTAATGATTAAAAATAGGGGCAAATGTTAGGGTACATTTTGTCATTGTTGTCGGTTTTTCTTGTTGCTCTTACAAATCCTCAAAGTCTTCCAAATTGACGAATCGCTGATCAATGCAGGCAGCAGGCTCATAGTCTGATGGAGCTGCATATACATGAATACCTTCATCATCGTCCCAATGGCTTTCATGATCATCTTGTGTGGGTGAGAACTCTATCGTAGGGGTTATGGGCATGCCGGAGGATCTACCACCAGCTGCTATTTCACCACTCGAAGGGGAGACAGCATGACTACCCGATTCAGAACCATCCACCGATTTGGTACGCTGCTCCAGGTACGTAAGGAATTCTTGCAATTCTTGTTTGATGTCCTCTTCGGACATTTGTGAGTTCTCCAGATGACGACGCATCCTTTCCACATGACGTCGTATGTTCGTTTTGTTTTTGCCACAACGTTGGCATGATTGACGATGGGTGTGGCCACTCGGTTCGGGCTGTTCGCTGAGCGTGGATAGTCCCAGACTAAGACCACTAGCTGCCACTGGTGATTCATCATCACTGGAATGATGTCGGCGATTTAAATAGCCATCCGAACGACGTCGGACAACCTTTTTGGAACGTTGCGGTGCCACTGGCGGATTCACAGCTCTCTGCTCTATGTTAAGGCTGGGTGTTGATTCGCCTGTGTCACGCTGTCGCATGGTAACCTCGAGAATCTCCTCGGTGGCACTGGGTGTTGGCGTCTCTTGGGCTACGGGCTGTTCCACCACTTGCCACTGATCTAAATGTGAACTATTCGTATCTGTGGCAGCCTTGCTCTCATCAGAAATCCCACCAATTGCTCCTAGCTCCTCAAAACTAGACTGTGAAGACACGTCGGCTCCACATGCATCTACCTTGGAGCTTGTTGAGCCCTGCTTAGAATAGCCCGGGCTTGGCCCTGGTACCAGACCAGTTGAACTGGACTGAGTTGGCGGCGGAGTTGGCTTAGGATCGGTTTTTAATGAACTGAATGTGGCTATAATTTCATCATCCGAGCACTCGCAATCATCGTCTTCCTGTGGTTGGCTGGTGGCCACACCTTGTGGCTCCGGTTCCACTTCCTGTGTGGATGTGGCTGTAGTACTTTGGCTGCTTCCATTGGCACTGGCATGAACGGAAACTGACTGCTGATGCTGGCCCCATCTTTGGGAATCATTAACTGAACTGGCATAGGTTGGAATCTCACGCGTGGACACGCGTGGCTGTTCAAATATATGAGACGGCTCGCCG
This sequence comes from Drosophila emarginata, assembly GCA_037075365.1. Classification (NCBI taxonomy): domain Eukaryota; kingdom Metazoa; phylum Arthropoda; class Insecta; order Diptera; family Drosophilidae; genus Drosophila; species Drosophila emarginata. Next base: position 3,832,903 of record JBAMCD010000260.1, on the reverse strand, counting down.
CCACCAAAATTACCATTATTCTGGCCATTCTCTGGTGGCTTTGCATTACCCTTGGCATCGAATGAAGCAAAGGATTCTGTTATGTTGTCACTTAGATTAGTAAAGAAATTTTGGCACGATTGTTTCAGGCTATCAATGGGATTTGTTTGACCACGGCCAGGACTTTGGGGAGGATTTGAACCGCCACTACGATCCACTTGAGCCACATGCGCCATTACTAGACCCACCAGTTCCTCTTTTTCTGCAATGTCATTATATTATCAGTATTGAATCAACCAGAAAGTGTAATATGACTCACCCAAACAGCCTTCAGTTGAAATATGCTTAGACTGCAAGTAAAATATTAAATCCTTCGGTTTTAGCTTCAGTAAGTCGGTGCGTAGAAGTGGCCTCTGGGCAAATATTGCACATCTCTGGCAGCGTCTGGCTGCTATACAATTGCCACAATAATAGCGCCTGACGATAATAATTAATGCGAATTATAACGGCGTTGAAATTCTTGAAATTGGTATTATGATCTCTTACCTACAATCGAAGCAAGCACGCTTGCGACGAAAGACATTGAATTCTACACCACAGCTCTCGCAGGGCATCCTGTCACTTAATTTAACGTTGTCCTTCCGTTTTCCGCCCACCCACACCAACAACAACAGTACTTATTATTAAGCTCTGCCAATTGTTGTTGGCATTGCGTTTTTCAATGTCAACGAGAATTTTAGCTGTTACTCGTTAATCGGCGTCAATTAGCACACACCTAAAAGGACATCTTGCAGACAAGGAAAGGCTGACCCAATGCTGGTACTTACCCTTTCCCTTGAGATAAAGGACGAAGCTATTTGCAGAAAACCAAAACTAAATGTATTATGATCTAGTAGAGCTGGGCGTAATGTTGAAGCAACTATCGATAGTATCGATGATTTGTATTAACACAAACCATCGATTTTTTGTTCTTTGCCCTTAGAAATTAGAGCTGGGTGTTTCTTTTTTTATATTTTTCGTGACACTAAGCAGGCACGACTCATGCGAGTATTTTGTGCTGACGTTTATTTTAAAAATTTAAAATAAAATGATAAATACATTTTAAATTTTTAGAAAAATTTAAACTCGTTAAATTTATTAAAATAATTGAAAAAGCAAGTTATTAGCTTTGCATCTAGTGAGAGGACTGATTCAAATATTGGGGAATATACTAAAGGAACTTACATTTGTTAAGTGTCAAATTGGGACAAGAAAAAAATGTATAAATATTATTTTAATTAATATAATAAATTATTTTATAAGGATGCAGAATGTTTGACTTCAATCGGAATTAAGTTTGATACGTGAGAGTTATATAATCGCTTCGTGTTATAAACAGTTTTACCAGTCATGCCTCATAACAAATTGTATTTTAAGAATTCGATACGATCGCATGGAGAATTTAAAGTAATGCTAAAATTATAAGCAAAACTTAATATCACAGAAATTTAGACGAACGCAAATTGGTTATTAGCCGTTGAAATTTTAAATTGAATGACGATGATTTTGAATCGAATTATCGGTAAGCTTTGAATTTCAGTTGAATTTTTATTTAATTCACATCCACTACTTATATTTAAGTATGTAATTTATATGCATTTTGAAATAGTTAAGGTGCCATAAAATGTTGCAAATCTGGGTTCTTTTGTTTTCTAAAATAATACAATCATCATTTTAATTGCTAATATAATTATAACTCCGTTCGTTATATATATACACATATTGATTGAGCTTTTTTCCGAATAAGTCTTTAATTATTATACGAAATGCGTCTGCTATGGTGTGTGTGATTTTGTGTGTGTGTATGAGTGTTTGTAAAATTGATTGCAAGCTAAATGTTTAATGTTGTTTGTTGTTGTCTTGCTGGCCGCAAAGAGAGTTTGGAGCAGCGCCAGCACCGCATCACTGCTGGAGTGGATTGGTGTTGGGGGAATGGGATGTAGGTGGTAGTATAGCAAGCAAAATGAATGCATATTGAACTCTTGCATTAATGTACAATTTTGTATAATTTCTATTGGCGTATCGAAAGCGAATACTACGACACATGATGACGCAAATCACCGCCAGCCAATCCATCCTTGACATGACTCTGCATCAGTGGATCATCATTGTTATTGTCATCATCGTGATGGTGCTGATGCTGTTGCTGCTGTTGATGTTGTTGTTGATGATGATGGATACTGGATAGCGATGTTTCCAGCGCACGTGTCTTTTCATAATCGACAAAATCATCGAAGAGACTGGGCCACGCTTCCGTATCGTCATAATTTTTTATATCACATTGTTCCGTAAAATTGAGGTACATGTTCCATGTATCCTTCGGTATGCGGCGTATATTCGGATGTTTTTCCAGGAAGTTTATCCAGTTGTTAAAGAGATCAGGTGTTTGTACAGTGAACACAAGTTTCCATAAATCGATGGCCATTTCCAGCGGCAAAACCCGCTGATCTGGCTCCAGGCCAAACCTAAAATATTTGCAAAATAATCACAATTATTAAAAAAAATTGAACACAGATAAAAAGAGTGATTTGTTGCTAACCGAAAGGTGAACCGATATAGTTGTTTAAACATTTCCGAATCCACCTGGAGCATCTCAATGGTTCGCTCCAATCGTAAACGTATGCTGGCGATGTTATCCGCCCGCATCTTTTGCAGCCCATCAATGAATTCCGTTTTGGTAAAACGGTACATTTGGGAGGCATCCAGGCACCAGGCTAGGACGAGTATTGCAAATTCATCCGGCTGATAGTTAAGATCATTGCACAAACGCTCAATGCCATCAGTGAGTATCAGATCATCATCATCCGGATCCTTATAGATCTCAAAAAGTGTGTTCAGCGTTTGATGTGACACTTCTAATGATTCCTTAACTGCTATAATTTGTCAGAAAAGAAAATTATATTTCAATTAGTTTAAAACCAAATAAGAAATAAATGTCAATTAAGTAGATATAACTTAAATATATATATATCTAGTATATGAATAAAATTTCCGTTTCATTAGTGAAAAAATAACCGACTTAAAAAATCGGGAAACATGAGGTTAATTCCATGATATCATATACCACACAAAGTCAAAAATAAAATGCGCCTTATATGCTTCAAAGAATGGATTCTTATCAATTCTGAATGAGTTGCAAAAATAGTGAGTCATGTTTGATATAAAACTTAAAAAAATATATGTATACATACAAGCATATACATATATATTTAATCATTATTCTTTACTTTTTACGCTTTAGTTATGGTTCCTTTTCTTAATCCATAAACTTTCGTAAAACATTTGTAGATACATACCAGTTGTGATGATGTCGCTCATGGTCGGTGCACTTCCATTAAGCAAACCTAGAGACTTAAAACTATTAAGCTTAGTATCACAATTATTTGCTTTTGCTGGCTTGAGTGGAGTTCGGCTAGAGAGCAATTCATCTGTTTCTAAAGAAGCCCAGAAATGAATATTATTTTAGTAAAATTACTTGCATATAGATAATTCAATCCTTACCACGGGCGCAACGCTCGTTGGCATTGGGATGCTGATGATGTTGGGCAACACCGACCACAGTTTCGTAGCAATTGTCCAGGCTGTTGTTGCTGTGAATATTGTTCACTGCTGAGTTTGGAGACGCTGTGGATGTTGGCAACGTTGGTTCGGCTGAAGATTGGAAGCATTTCAGGCAATTGCCCATAGTGCGGGCGTTTCAATTTTAGTTCGCTCTCTCTCCCTCTCTCTGTCTCATCTACCACCCCCCTGCCCAGCCCTGCACCAAAATTTTCCTTCTGCTTCCGCCAGTTGATTTTTATGTTGCTGTTGCTAGTTGGGTAAATGATTTATTTTCCAGTTTGGCTTTTTTGTTGAGGTTTTTTTCAGACTTGACACTTATCTTCGAGGTAAGGTGATTGATTGGTAAGGGATTTTTGGGTGGAGTCTATAATGTTGACATTGGCACTGGATGCAAATTGTCCACTTGGATGCACTGACGCATCGAACATATGGTAAGACTTGGGCTTTGTTTTGTTACTGGCTGCTGCTCCTTCTCTTGTACTGCTATTACTGTTATTGTTATTCTGCTACCTCCTACGCAAACGCCATGTGTGTATACATATACACATGAGAAAGTTATGCGAGTGTTGGTGTGTCTATATTTTTATTAACTGAGTTTGCCTACACAAAATGTGCACGTTTGTGGTGATTTTAACATTTTCTCTAGCGCTGGCTTGCACCACATTTAATTACAATGACTAAACTTCACTTTTTATTATATTATTAACTCTTTTTTCCCAGCATTTGCGCCAGAGCAGGGTTGGGCAATCTACAGGAGACAGGGCTGCCAGATGAATCGGTCTATCGATAAATGAACCAATAACTTGATTTCAATTTGTGCAAAAAATTTAGTTTTTCCATTAAACCAGTTCAATATTCATAACATGTATCGTCCATAACATTATCTTCTATATCCTTAGGGTTATAACGGAATATGTTTTCAAAATTTTGTCGGCCAGTGTAATCAAACAAAAAACTTGACTTTTTATGTCCATCCGGCAACTCTCTTGTCACTATGGCGCGCTCTCTCACATTACAATTTGTTGCTCAATTATTTTTAAGCCAACTTCAGTTACCAAACAACTTGCAGTCAAGACGGTAGAAAGTCCGCTCGCATCAGAATTCTCCGATCTGCGAAGAGAGAAACTTTCAAGTTTGTAAAAAGAAAAGTGTCAAATGGTATACAAAAGCTGGAAAATTCGGTGAATAGTTTGAACTTGTTGCAAAAAAAGGCCGTTATATTTCTATGGTTGAGTGCCTCGACCGGACTATATTAGATGTTTGTAGTTTTTCGGCAATTCCAGTCAACAAGGTTGAGTGAACTTGGTAGCTAAGGTATGGTTAATGTTTGTATGGGTGTATGTGTCTGTGGGTACGTGTGTAAGCCAAGTACACTTTTCTTTTTCACTTACCATGCAGCAAAACTCACACCATGTTGATTAATTGAAAACGTGTGAACGTATAATAAAATCCAGTTTTTTCGGACAACTTGTAACTTAAGCAAAGAATAATAATATAAAATTACTTCAATTTAATCGCGGTTTTAAAGTCTTGTCTAAATGTAACAACAAAAAAGTACAAATGGAATAAGAAATTTAACAAAAAATTATCAATTTACATTTTTGGCCAAATTTATACATACATGAGATTTTGGATGGTTTTGTTTTTTTCTTTTGACTATGACAAGCTTAAAGAAGAACGATAAGGCTAAAATATGTATATTCTACAAGTACATCATTTGGGCCTGTTGACTCATATTCTTTGGTATATAAAGGATATTCTCCAGGTAGCCAGTTATCTCATTGACATTTGTTAATTCGTCAGAGTCGTTAAATGGGTAATTTTTAATTTCACCTGTAGCTCTGCTATTACCACTTGTATTGTCGCACTCTTTTAGAAGATAATCAAAACAATATGCATCATTAGTATTATTTACAGTAGTTCGTTTGAAATTCTTGGTCCAATTGCCTTCATCATTAGTTGCATCGAAATTATTTGCCAGAATCTTGGTATTATGTTGATAATATGGGAATGCCGTTTTCTTAAACATTATTTTTGATTTTAATTGATGCTTTTTAATCGATTCGTTTGAACGCGGCCTAACAATGCAATCACTCGGTGTATTTATATCATATTGATAGTGTTTGTAAAATGGATTCTTTTGTATTGGTGGAATGATTGTATTTTCGTCCTTTGACATATTTATGTATATGAATAGTATTTTCTGTTGAATGATTAATGAAATATATATTTATGAGTATAAATATGTACAATGTATGTATATTGTAAATGAAGTATAACAAAAGGCCCTCTTTCAGATAGTTTTCGTTTCCATAGTCTATGGAAATCGGCTTGATTGATAAGACTTTTGAATATGTCTTCAGATCGGTTTCACAAGTGAGTACCAACCGCACATATTTTTGATACATGCAATTAATTTGAGAGTCTATCTTATCTATGGACAAGACTAATTAACTTCTGGAATCGGTTTTTCTTTTTGTTATTTGCAGAGCGGCTAAGGATGGACTGTTGGATGTTTTGGCAACAGCCACACGCAAGGATACAAATGCCAAGGATAATGATTCAATGACTCCCGTTATGTGGGCTGCCTTTGAAGGACGTCTAGATGCCTTGCGTTTGCTTTGCGGCAGGGGGTAACATTAAAGAATTTCCTTTATATCATTATTTCAAAAATTATAACTTTTATCATTTCCCTTTCATAGGGGTGATCCCGATAAATGCGATCAATTTGGCAACACAGCTTTGCATTTAGCTTCGGCCAAAGGTCATTTACATTGTGTGGACTTTTTGGTTAAATTTGGTGTAAATATTTATGCCCTCGATATTGATAAGCATAGTGCCAAGGATCTGGCAGCCATTAATGGACGAGATGAGATCTTGCGTTATCTTGATGTGGCCACTGCCAATTTTGAGGCTAGCGAAAAGTATATTTAATTTTACTAATTCATTTAACAAATTCTTATTTTTATAATTTTATCTTGGCAGGAAAAAGGCCAAGACTCTTAAAGAGATGGCCGAAAAGAATTGTGAGAAACGTGTCCGGGAATATATGAAACGACAGCAGCAGCTTGATTATGTGGAAGTTCCAACTTATGCCACTAGCAGCAAATCGAGCAACATGTTATCCACTTTAAAACAAAAAATCTGGTCCAGTCAAGGAAATTTGAATAAGACTCAACGGCAGGATCACAGTCCTACGGCACAAACTGGCACCAAATTTAGTGATTTGGTTGGTAGCGGTAGCAGTAGTAGTGGTGGATCAACCATAGCCAGTCGAGTGGGTACAGTACAAAAGAAACAACACACCAGCTCATGTCCTCACGCCCAGGCAAATGAGACAAACGGTGGATTTAAAGTCCGTGAAGTTGAACCCGATGGCAAAAGGACTATAACTTCATTAACGGGACTACAGCGAGATTCAGAAGTTTTGTATGTGGGCACATTTAGCTCCACAGAGGAGAGTGTGGGGAAGCGTGGCAAAATCACTGATGTCTTCGAGGTGGAGGCCAACAATAGTGATGAACCAACAGATAGAAGTGGCAGCAGGTTGGCTTTATCACGTTCCTTTTCCCAACCGGACATTCTTGGTGATGGTCAGTTAAGTGAAGATCTTTTGCTCCAAAGGCCAATTGGCCTCTTTGATAGACCAACCATGTTGGGTAGCATTGCATTTAGACGTTCGGTTACGGCCGCTTTGAGTCAACTTCAAGTCAATACAGACACTAGCTCTTCCACATCGACAATGCGTCAGGCCCGACACACGGGAAATAAACCGAAGGGACGTTTGTATTTAAATTTATCCGATGATACGGATTCTGAGGGCGGTGGTCATGATATGTATAGCGATGAGGATGATGAAGATGATCAGGAAACAGGTGGTAGCGCCCTACAAAGATTCCTGGCTGTCTGGGCTCTGGAGGAGTACTTGCCAGTGTAAGTACAAAAATTAAGAAATTAAAGAGAAAAATAAATTAATTATTCTTTTACTTAGATTTCAGAAACAAGAGATTGATTTGGAGACTCTTATGCTGCTTACAGAGGCGGATCTAAAGTCTTTGAGTCTACCGCTGGGTCCTTTTCGTAAATTAACCTTTGCTATACAGGAGCGTCGTAATGCTCTGGCCAATCCTGGACCATTAGTGGATAGCCGTTTGTAATTTGTTAATAAAAAATTTGTGTATAACTTTATTCTACTAATAATACGTAACAAAATTTGTGTGTTTGGTGTTTCATTTTATATATACTTATTCTAAATCTAACCAGCTACTTGCTGCATCAAGTAAAGATTAGCATAGATTCCGTTCAGTGCCATCAGGTGATCATGTGTGCCGTGCTCCACAACAACGCCCTTCTTTAGGACACATATTAAATCGGCATTTCTCACTGTGGTCAGACGATGGGCAATTGTTAGACATGTGCGTCCAGAACGTGCCTCATCCAGTGCCTGCTGGACAACCTTTTCACTCTCCAAATCCAATGCGGAAGTGGCTTCATCTAAAATCAAAATCTTTGGATTCCTAACCAGAGCACGAGCAATGGCAATACGTTGCTTTTGCCCACCGGACAGTTGGGATGTCTTCCCCAGACGAGTGTCATAACCCTGAGGCAATGAGCTAACAAAATTATGAATATTTGCCTTCTTGGCAGCCTCAATGATCTCCTGCATGGGCACATCATCCCGGAAATTATTACCATAGGCAATATTCTCGGCAATTGTACGATCAAATAGCACTGGCTCTTGTGATACCAAACCCAATTTGGATCTCAATGTGTCCATGGGAAAATCTGTGCTAGCTACTCCGCTAAGATTAACCGAACCCGAGACTGGATCATAGTAGCGTAGCAATAATTGGACACAGGTTGATTTACCCGAACCGGAAGGTCCGACTAAGGCCACTGTGGTCGACTTTTTGATTGTGAGATTCAGATTTTGTAAAATGGGAGTACCTTTGCGTGTGGGATACTCAAAGCCAACATTCTCATAGACAATATCTCCCTCAGATTTCTGAAAAGATAGTAAAATAGTTTAGGAATCACTGAGAATTGTTTATTTGTTGGCTACCAACCTCAGCCGTATTATAGGGATTCTGGGGAGGATTATGTTGTTCGTTTGTACTCTGGAATAGTTGCGTTAAACGTCCAGCTGATAGTATAGCATCATTTACATTTGGAGCATAAGCCAAAGCCTGACCCAACATCCATGAGCCGAAAATCAAAGCCTCAGCCACTTTAATGATATCCTCGTAATTCATTCTTCCTTGGGCAACCAAAACACCACCGTAATACATAGAGATGCCATAGGCCAGGAAAGGTGCTGCTTGGCCAAGAGAAAATACCAGACCACGGAAACGCACCTTCCGACGACAGGCTGAATCAATTTGATCAATTTGTTCGTTATACTGCTTCAAGATTTTAGGTTCCAATCCCAGTCCATTAACGGTGCGTATATTTGTGATGGCCTCCACAGCCACCTGGGAGGCATCCTCAATAGCTGCCTTGGCTGACTGAGCACTCTTCATAATGAAGCGACCTTCCAAATAGACAGACAGACAAACCAGCGGCAATGTGCAAATCGTAAGAAGTGTTTGCTGCCACGAGAATATGAAACCAATAAGCAAACCCACTGCCAAAGTAGCCACAGCTTGCAGCATAATGCCAACACGTGCTCCCGTAGCCTAGAAAAGAAGATTAATCAATTAATCCTATCAAAGATAGACATATTTCTTAGACTTACCCCCTGGACATTGGAACAATCACTGGCTAAACGTGAGCACAATGCACCCACCGAATTGTTTTCATCATCAAAATAGGCCACATTCTGTGACACTATCGTTTTGAATGCCTTTTTACGCAAACGTGTTGTCATTTTTACACCAGCTGTGGTGAACATATATGTTTGGAGCATGGTGCCAAAACCCGCCATTAGACCAATGCCAATAAAGATGTAGGAAATGTTATTAGTTTTAGAACGTATAATATCTTCATCGCCATCGGATAAGATGCCAAAGAAGTCACCAAAGAATAAACCAAATAGCGGAAAAGTAGCTCCATGCATTATAGAGGCAACGCACCCAATAGCCATGAAAGGCCATTCGCGAGCATTGAGTTTCATTAGATTTAGGAAGGATATTTTTGGTCTCTCTGCCTTCTTCTTCTTGTTACGACCTGAAAACAAAATGGAGAAAGATTAATACTCAATTGGAGATCTTTTCTTACCGTAAATGCTTACGTTTTCGTCGTGTGCTAGTCCTAAAACCACTGTCGCGACTACTATTAACCTCTAGTTCTGGTGTTCCATCATCATCATCATCATCTTCTTCCTCAGATGATTCTTCGGGTTGCATCAATGCCCGCTCTACTGGTAATGTTTCATCCGCTTCGGTGGCCTCCTTCCGTCTGGTGATATTGACCAATTCACAGTATAGACCACGCTGTTCCATCAGTTCATCGTGAGTGCCCTGTTCGGCTACTATACCATCTTTTACAAATACAATTTTATCGGCATTTGTAATGGTCGAAAGACGATGAGCAACCACAAGAGTACTTGGCCCCTGACTTGCCAATTCCAATGCACCTTGCACACGCTTCTCAGAGGTGGGGTCCAAGGCGGAAGTGGCTTCGTCGAGTAATAAGATTTTTGGATTTCTCACCAAAGCACGAGCAATGGCAATGCGCTGCTTTTGCCCACCTGACATCTGGGCACCTTTTTCTCCCACCTGTGTGTCATAGCCCTTGGGAAGTTTGGATATAAAATCATGACAATTCGCATTACGAGCGGCTCGCTCAATATCCGCCTGGGTGGCTTCCGGATAGCCGTAACGTATATTCTCTCCAATGGTTGTGGCAAACAAAACCGGTTCCTGGCCAACAACACCAATTTGTGATCTCAACCAGGCCACATTTAGTGAACGCAGATCTCGTCCATCCAGTTTGACGCTGCCCGCTTCAGGGTCATAAAAACGCTGCATTAACTGAATTACAGTGCTCTTGCCGCAACCTGAGGCGCCAACAAAGGCCACCGTTTGACCCGGATTTATGTCCACGGTAAGACCCTTAAGAATTTGGACATCAGGACGAGCCGGATAACGAAAATGTATATTCTCAAAACGTATACGTCCCGATATATCTGCCGGTTTAAGTCCCACTGCAGACATGGGATCAATATGTGACTGACGATCAATGATGCTGAAGAGGTTCTGTCCAGCGGCCGTGGCCACAGCCAGAGATTCGACATGGGGTGAGGCAAAACCAAGATTTTGTGCACCCATAATCACAGCAAAGAGTACAATGACAAGGACAGCTGGTGTATAGTTACGATCCTCCAAGTGGCGATCATCCAGAATAAGACCAACGCCATACCAAATAGCCAAGGCCATGCAACAGTATATAATTAACCATGTGATGGCACTTCCAAGTCCAGAATAGAGTCCCTTTTTAATTCCTGTCGCCTCAGCGGGGTTCAGTAATTTTGAGAAACGTTCATTTTCCTTGCGTTCGCCACTGAAGGCAAACACAGTGCGTATGCCACTGAAGACTTCCTCAGCCACATTACCAGCATTTGAATAGGCCTTAAGTTCCTTTTCGGCCAAACTGCCTTGAAATTTGGCTACCACACTACCAGCTGCAATGATGACGGGACAACAGCTCAGGACCACAAGAGTCAGTTTCCAGCCATAGACGAAGGACGCAATAATGCCAATGATAAAGGTCATAAACAGAAAGGTAACAATGGCAACCTTTTCGCCAATGCCCTCTTTCAATTTATCCAAATCCCTAGAGAAAGAAAATGAAACTTTAATTTATGAATCAATAAGAAATTAATAAAAAGTTACTTACTCTGTCATTTTGCTGGCAAAATTTGTACCCGAAGTGGTATCATACCAGGAAATATCCTGCCTTAGAATGGCCTCCAAAAAGTGTTTGCGTATGCGATCAATTTGATTGAGAGCCACACGATTGGCAATATCAACGGCCAATGTGATGAGCAATAACATGGCAACCGAACCAACTAAACTGGCCAAACCGAATGCAGCAGAATCTTCAATAATAGCCTCATTATTCTCCTCTCTGCTGGCATTTGTTCTAGAAAACCCAAAACACCGATTGAGTCATTGTTTCTAAAAACTTAAATATTCATTTAACTTACAATTTTTTACCTCCCCCAAATAGGGGCAGAATATTTGTGGGAGATGAAGTGCCTTCGCCAACTGTACGATCAATTAACACAGATGTGAATTCTCCATAAATGATCATAAAATAGGGTATAAATATCGATGCTACTGAAGCCACAAGCATGCTAATTGCAATTAATAGACGTTCAAAGCATGTTGAGTAGCGAAACTAAAACAAAAATTACGAACAATAATTATTAATGACAAATTATATTTAAAATAATTATAATGCAAATATACTTTCTATTTAAAACAAAAAAAAAATACGTTATTTATACACACCTAATCTTTACTGTTCACAGATTTCATCTCTTTAAATATCTTATTCATTTAGATTTAAATAGAGAATTAGTTTTTAGTTAAATCTATGATTAAATAAATGTAAACTTATTTGCGAATTTGTAATTACTAATTACTAAATCTACTGCGCATTTGTTTAACATTAATATTGTAAATTGATTTATTTGATTAATCATTTTTTTTATTTAGGCTACAGCATTTTAAACAAACAATCTAATTGGTATAACAGTTACATAAGTTTTTAATAAATCTTTGTAATATTTTTAGAAGTAATCAAGTACTAGATTTAATTAAATATTTCTAAATGATTTAGCTATAACATTTTTAACAATCAATCTAATTTGCATAACTTTTGAATCATTTTTTAATTAAGTCTTTCCAATTTTGTTAAAAACTAATTAAGTACTAGATTTAACCTGCCTTTTTTAGCAGTGAAAGATCTTCTTTTTAATTTGTTTTGAATTTTTTCATTGAAATTATGATAATCTTATTTCTTTATTTGAGTATAGGAATAATCATTATATGTATTTCATTGTTTCAAAAATCTAACAAAAACTAAAGATTCTTGTTTTAGGATATCGTAATTTAATGTTAATGAAGTAATTGTTAATGAAGTAAAAAAAAGTTTCCTATCTATATCTTATCAGATTCCATTAAAAATAGTTTCTTATCTATATTTAATTTTCAGTCCAATCTCGTAAAAATAAAATCAATTTGTTGTCAAATTTAATATTTGAAATGGGTGATGAAAATTAAATTTAATTTAAATTGAACTTTAAAACCAAATGCTGTTGTCTGTCTTTTTCTTTTTATAATTAACGAAATTTCATCAGCCGATTTTGAATTCAAGTTGTAATTTGTTGTTGAATAAAATTATTAAAATAAAAATATTTCAAACTAATTTCAATTTGCTGCAGTAAATTTTTCATTATTTTCACTGCATATTTTAAGGTTTAAAATTTTACTTTGCTTAATGTTTTATTATTACCTTTATTGGACTAAATTTAAATTCAATTTTTTTTCTATCATTTTTTTCCACTCGATTTTCTTTATATATTTAAAATTTATTCACTTTTCGAACGTTTATTCGTTTTTCAATTGCACTGACAAAAAGACACTTTAAAGTTAATTTTATTACTATTAAAATTTATAATTTTAGTATTAGATAGTTTATAAACTTACCAAATCCAAATAATTATATTTTTTATCTGGTTCCTTTTGTCCATTTGCTGGCTCTGGCGTTTGAAAATCAGCCAATTGCGGCAAGGAGTTATTCTTTTCAAAGCCTTTATTGTCCATTTTGATTGAGATCGATTTCTTGTACTATATGTGTATATATATAAATATATATTTTTTTGATACAATGCCCTGTGAAAAATATGAAATAATTAAATTGATTTGTTCCATTTTTATGTAAGAGCAAATGATTGTTTGCCGCATTCAATTTCAAAATGAAAATTGGTTCAAACTGCACTATTGCAATTGGCATTCATAAATTAATAAATTAAAGGCAATTCGAAAGTGAAATATTTCTATGTTTTAGATTAATTAAAGTACAATTGCATTGTGTCGAAACGTTTTCTCTTCAAATATCAATCGAGATTTTTTATTAATTTGTTTTCAGTTTTTTTTTTTTTGTTCAGATTAATCGCGTGAAAATATAAAAAAACATTGACTCGTGCGACCCAATCAATAGGGCAATCACAAAAAAAATATATTTATGTCATACCAAAGAGTATGCAGATTGGCAAATGCCAATATAAAAACGAACAATAAAACACAGTAAAAGTCAAAAATTCAACAATTTCCGATACCGATTCAAGAAGCCTTGGGAACGGCTAACGTCTGTAGCCAACAAGCGAGCGATTCTAACTGGATGAAGTCTCCATCTCCAGCCACGACAACGGCTCGGTTTCGCTTTTGTGGTCTCTGTCTGGCGATTGTTAAAGTGACGATCATAAGAACACTCTGCTCAATAACAACACGCTCGTATAATTTAATCGGACCTCAATTAAATGGCAAACGACAAAATGTCTCTCTGTATATACACACGCATATGTATATAAACCAAACATTTTCATCCGAAGGGCAAACATAGGGAAATAAATTTTTTTTTTTTTTTTTGCCAAAATGATTATGGTTAGTGCCGATTAGATAGTCATGTCTAAGCGGGTGTGGTTTATCATTAAACAATCTCATATTTGGCTATCAGTCGGCATTTTTTTCTATTTTTTGTTTAGTATCTCTCTCACCTGTTGCAAATAACGGGCATTTCATTTCTATAGTTAAACCAGTTTGTTGTAGTTTTTGCACGTGTTCTCTTAAATGCAGGAGCACACAAAGAGATACATTTATATATATATATATGAAGTATTAATGCACATGTATGACTGATTCTTGCCTTAGGTATTCCACTTGCGTCTTAGGGATTTCCCCACTTTTAGAGAAAGATGCTTACGCATCATTTAAAAGTTTAATAAAACTGGAACACGATCTGTATCTGTATCTCAAGAGTGTTTCCCCCAGTTGGAATTTCTTGCAAATTTTTATTTTTAAACGTCATTGTAAAGAATTGTGAATTTCCGCACTTTTTTTCATTTGACCATAAACAAATGACATATGTTATGTTAAAGTACGATTCCCAGATATAGTGTATTATTATCTTTACAATTTCACTATATTTCACAATACCTTCAAAGGATTACTCTATATATCAAATTGTGTAATATTAGTAAACACTTTTCTATTGAGTGGTGCTCACTTATGACTTATAACCATTATAAAAAATCATTCCATTACCAAGACATGCTCAAAGATACCATATATACATATGTATATATAATTATTTTCCTGTTTTTTATTTTGTTTTTTTTTTCAAACTTAATTACAATAATTTAGACAAGGCCTATCTTTTATGTGTTTTTGTTTCGTCTGAGGACTTACTAAATTGGCCAGTATTTTGTGAAATTCTAGCAGCAGTACCGAACACTTTGGCTGTGTCGTCTCAACTATGCCTCGAATCAAAAGATTCTCGTTTATTTATAGCTGTGTTGCGCTTGAAATATATTTAGTACTATAATAGAAGCCAAGCTGGCAGGTAGCTGGTCAAGAAACTACTGGAACCTCTTGAAAATTTCATTTTGAAATGAAAATGACAAGCAAACATACAAAAATTTTGGGTTTTTCAAGTTTTTAGGATCGAGGCTTATCTACAAATATTTCTACGACGAAATAAATGATGTAAGTACTAAGTAAGAGGAAGTGCACTTACATTTAAGGGAATACTTATTGATAAAAAGCAAGATAGGTACATTTCATTTTATTTTATCCCCAAAAGTATGTTTTCAATTACATTACTGCAAGAAAATGTAACTTAAAAAATAATTTTAAATGACTCTCATATAATGAAATTCAAACTTATTCACTGATACTTACGAAGTCTTAAATTAAGAGATATATGTTTTATTTAATAAAATTTGTTCTTAACTATTTTTTTTAAGTTTTCATATTTCTTAAGTTCGATTTAGACAGTTTTATCTTTAAAAACTGTTAGTTATGGCTACTTAACATTTCTTAATAGTATGAAAACAAAATATTTAATGAAAATAATAAAATAAAATTAATTTTATCAATGAATTTACAAACAATTCTTAACTGATTGATTTTAATTTAATTTTAATTAATTCATTTTAAAATCGTTATTAAGGTTTGATTTCTTAATATATATAATTTTTTATACGTATTTCCGATTGTCCTGATCATATCTATTTCCAATTTATCCGGAGGGTAAAAATTCTAATGAACAAATAATTGTTGTTGAATATGCTTTAGTTAGGTTTAAAAATAAAATAAAATTATTACCACAATGATATATAATAATTTTTTAAAAGCAATTGTTTAACTGTTGTTTTTATGGTATGTACATTTATGATATAGTAGATGAAAACGATTTCTTGTTTATATATATACATATATATATTGTTTTTGGATTTTTAGCTTTTTTTTAAAAAGTTCATTCAAGGAAAAGTTATTTTCAGAATACTTATTTTCTAGCATTTTTAATATATTTACGAATAATTTGTGATTTTAAAAACATGTTATATAAGTAGTTTTTACCTTTATTAAAGCTTTCTTTATTAACTATAATCTTTTAGTTGAACTAATTTTTTTTTAAATTAAAAGCAATTTGAATAAATATAAGTAAGAAAATACAACAGGTTTACAGTTAATTATGCAGATATATGTACATATATAGTGAGGATAGTAGTTATACCTTCGATTAAAAGTAGAGCAAACATATTGATTGACACCAATGGGTAGTACGATAATCGCTACGGATTCTAGTGATGTAATATATCAATGAGATAATACAACCGGTATTTATGTGATTATATATTGTATATTATAGATATGTATATTTTTGTATAATAGAGGTAGTTGAATAGCTGTTCAGTATACTGGATTAACGAATATTTTGAAACTCTCTGGCTAATAAACCAAATTTATGGCTTGTTGTCTGTGATAGAGATCACTTCGGACTAGGACTTCATAGCTGCTAATGCGTACTTCTTGACCACCAAATGGTATTTGCAAACAACGATGCGATTGCTGAATCTTTCCAGGTGTCAGACTTCCACAATAATGGGCACGTCCAATGTATAAAGGTTCACCATTGCTAGCCCTTCCGGCCTCAACTGCTCCGGGAGCAATATTCCCATCATAGGCTGGTACCCAATGATATTTACCCTGACCCATAAGCACTTCATATGTGGTTTCGGCAATCTCTTGGCCATTGTAGGTGATGAAAGCGTATCCTTGACTTGGATCAGCCTTACCCGGTATGGTTCCTCCGGCAAAGTAAGCGCGTCCAACCAAAAGTTGTGTCATGCTTGAATCGTGACCACCAATTACTGCATCCGGGGAATAGAAGTAGCCCGAACCAGCCGTAACCCAAATATCATAGTTGTAGTCATAGCCACCGTACACTGGAGCTCCAGCATATTCCGCTGGAGTGTATGTTGAGCATGAAGAACCATAGGCACCCATCGAAGGTTTGTAAGTTTCTGCTGGAGTGAAGGCAGAAATTGGACCTGGTGCCACAACAGCGGCAGAATATGACGGTGGAGGAGGTGTTGGAACAACAGCAACTGGTTGTGGCGGCATCACTAGAATTGGTTGCACTTGTGGAGGAGGCAGAGGACTCGGTGGTGGCAGTGGATCAGGTGTTGGTGTATACATAGGTGGTCTATCATGCATGGGAAATGGCATTGCATTTATTCCAAGTGGATATGGATAGCGAAATGGTTTCTCTGCCACTTCAAGAGCTGGCGCTGGTGGTGATGGTGGCGGTGGTGGAGTTAAAGGTGATTTTTCTAGATCCTCTGGCGGTGGCGGCAACTGCCAACCGGCGACAGCACGTTTCTCTTCCACAAGTATCTCATATGAATCCAAACGTCTCTCGGCACCGCGATAGGCTATAAATAGTGCACGATGGACTGAGGATATTTTGCCAATTATCAAATGTCCTTCATAATGACCACGTCCTATATAAATTGGCTGATCCAACGATGTACGTCCACAAAGTATCGCTGTCTCTGGTATCTTATGATCATAGCATTTTATCCATGCCACATTCTGTCCACATAGAACCTCGAATATATCTTTGGGCAAGGCTTCGCCACGCTGGGAGATAAAGCCAAGTTGTTTGGAGGGGACTACCTTACAGACGAGCATATCACCCTCATGCTCAGCACGTCCCACATAGATCATGGCGCCATCTTCATCATTTCCACCCACAACGGCATTGGCTGGTATGGAGGAATAGGCCGATGATTGCACCCACTTATAAGCTGAAAAAGAAAAAAAATCTATTAATCTCCATAAGATAAAGTTTCAGATAGACTTTGTATTAAATTCTACTAACTATAAAAACTATTTTTTTCTTTTTGTAATGAAACAACTTTAGTAATTTAATTTAAAGTTATAAATGTTTATTTGATTCAGGGATTAAAAATTGTATTTTTTGTGAAGAGGTTATTGTTTAGATACTAGGTAAATTAGGATTTTCTTTGTTTTTGGAGCTCACTGCCTGCAGAGAACTTCATAGGAATCCAGACGAATTTCACGTCCGCCATAAGGAATATATAGACAACGTTGACGCGATGAAATCAATCCTGGTGTAAGACTTCCTTGATAATGTCCGCGTCCAAAATAGATGGGTTCGCCACTTCGTGTGCGTCCGGTGGTTACGGCATTTGGTGGTATACCATGTGGTGGTGGTCTAATCCAGACATATCCATAGCCAGTTAGCACCTCATAGGTGGGTTTTTGGAATTCATAGCCACCGAA
Source organism: Drosophila emarginata (assembly GCA_037075365.1). NCBI lineage: Eukaryota > Metazoa > Arthropoda > Insecta > Diptera > Drosophilidae > Drosophila > Drosophila emarginata. The sequence continues at coordinate 3,814,505 of JBAMCD010000260.1, read as the reverse complement.
ACATACGTAAGCGCATCCTTTGCTTGGAATCACTTTAGCGGGTAGCATTTCACCTTCGTGCATGGCACGACCGGCATAAATGGGTGTACGATCGGAATCATGTCCAGCTATAACAGCACCAGGTGGTGTATAGCTTGATGAAGCTGCCACCCAGGAATCGTGTCTCTGATAGATAAGCACTTCATAGGTATTAATTCGTACCTCCTGACCACCGAATGGCACATAGAGGCAACCATGTGATGGATGGATTTTACCCACCACCAATGAATTAGCATGGTGACCGCGACCCACATATAGTGGTTCACCTGTACGGGTTGTACCACTGCGAACGGCATTGGGTGGGACACCACCGCCGCCGCTTCCAACCCAAGCGAATCCCTGACCCACCAGAACTTCATAATGGGTCTTCGAATGCTCCTGTCCGCCATAGGCTACATAGGCACAGCCTTTACTGGGTATCACTTTGGCTGGCAGATTCTCACCCTCGTGAAAGGAGCGACCGACATAGATTGGTGTCCCATCGGAGTCATGGCCACCAACGACAGCGTAAGGAGGCAGAGCGGCATATGGAGTCGAGTGCACCCAGGTGTGTTCTGGAACAAAGAGAGGGTTTGAGGTGGGCCGATAAGTAAGACATCGCGATAAGATAACCCCTATCGAGTATTGGCTTTAAAAAAAAATTCCTGTTTTTGCTTGGACACATTAATCAATTGTAAATAAAGGAGTGGGGTTAAGAGAGAGAAAGGGGTGGGGGCTGACTCGCACCAATGCTCACAACTGCTCCTGGCTGCACGGCGCCTAAAAAAGGACAACGAAAAGAAAACGCGAATCAACACTACGAACACCAAAACTGGAAAAGTTGATAAATTTTGCACAATATTTTTCTTGCCAACTTTCCTTTCTTTTATGTTTCTCATCTTTTGAAAAAAGATAATGATATAAATACTATATAATTTCCCTTCTCTTTAAAGACTTACCCATTTTATACTGATAAGACTGGTGAGCAAAGATTAAATATATATAAATATATCTGATATTATTTAGCTTTCAGTTCAAGCGTTTCGACTGAACAGATCGACATTAAATTTTTAACTGAATGCTCCGATAAACGAAGTCAACCGGGAAAACTTTTACCACGATTCCATCCATTAGTCATCCTTCATTATCAGTGAAAGAGAGATAGAGAGAGAGCTTTTATTTTTTTGTTTCTTTTTGATATTGATTCGTATTTATTTATTTATAAAACTGGTGTCGATAATGCCATTTAGACTTTAATGTTCATATTGTTTATCATTTTCCAATATTCTTTCCAGTCTTGTGGCGTCTCTACATTACAGTCATATTATTTTGATAAGTGTTATCTTATCGAAATGTTGAGTCATATTTGCCATATTGGGGTACTTTCTCGAAACAGGTTGAAAATGTTTTTCTTTTCAGCATTTTTGCTTAACAATGCTCATATTTTTTGATGGTAAACGAATTAGGGAATCCCCTTTTCGACAGCAAAGTACAGTATTTAAATTGTTTATTCACAGAAAAATCAATATATAAAACAACGAAATTTATAATTAGATCTAATTACATATAAATTATTAAGTTTAATTTTATCAGTTTATCAATCCAGAAAGGTATGATAAACCCTTTCTAAGAAACGTAATTCAGATTTTACCACAATCATCTTTAATTATTCTGGATAAAACCTTTGCAAAATGGTTACATTACTTTTTGTCAAATTATATACATATATGTATGTATATGCATACATATATATATATTGTTGATTAATTATTGTAGGCGTATCTGTTTATCTCTCTGAACATAGGTTTTTTTAATTTGACAGATTATATATATATATTTCCAATTAATGCCAAATGAGAATATATTATTTAAGCAAACAAATTATTGTTTTTGATTATTCTAAAGTTGGTTTACAAATTAAAATTTGACCAGAATTGGATTATATTAAAGACAATATATACATATATTATATATAGCTGACATAGAAATAGTTAGTTAATAAATTTTAGTTTTTTCAGCTACTGGAACAAAACTTAATACATTTTATTAGTTTCAAATAATTCTTTATGAATCTAACAAAATTCAATAAAATCGTTTTGCTATTATACAATCTATATTCTATTTAAAATCTTGTTTTTATGTTTTTCTTAACAAATAATAAATATAACAAAAGTGTACGTGCTAGGCATTGTTAATATATTCTGAAATTATTATTGATTATTTAATATAATAAAATTTCTGTTATCAAAATTGGCAATTGAAAAATGCAAGTTAAAATAATCGATCGTTATCAATTATGTTGATGTAATACTGAATAAACTGGGACAATTTTGAATAGATATTGAGTCATTTCTAGGTGGCTCTCATCTATTCCCCTCGCAATCATTTGAAACTTATTTAAAAAAACGTGAGTGTAAAGATAATAAAAGAAAACAATATAATATATATTAAAAATTGTTTTTTATTCTCTGAATTAATATGGAATATTGTAAATTTGAATAAAAGATAATAAGACAATTATTTTGATTTACTTTTGGATTCATTTGATCATTATTATTGAGTTATTGAGCAAGTAAGAGGCCATGTTTTTGAGATGGAAATAGAGATACATTTTTATTATTACTCTAAATCATTAACTTATATATTTTAAAAGAAATCTTTTTACCGTCAAATGGTATATAAAGGTAGCCATTGGCAACTGATTACCACGTCCAAATAACATGGCTCATCCGTCCGGATAGATTCGATGGAACTTCCACGCCATCGCCATGACTAACCCTAACCAACCAGGACATCGTATTCTGTTATTTTTTACTACTGTCCTTCATACTCACCATTGTGCCACTAATATTGGAGTTAATAATGAAAAGAAAAAGGTAAGAATATTTAACCTTACTGTGATTTAAGTAATGAGAGAAAAGAATGCAGACATTTATAAGTATGGTATTTATTAATTATAATGAGTTTACAAGTTAATTATTAAATATATTCACTTGCCCACAATTGCATTCGGTTTTAATGTACATATTTTAGACTTATTCCCAACTTTTTACCTGGTGATCCATCACATTTATTAGATGTCAAAAACCTAAATTTAAATGTGTGCTCGTCATTGCTTACTGCTGCAAATAAAAGTCTGATAAGTAACACAATCTAAATTTCTTTTCATATAATACACTTACGCATTTTGTCTTGAATAATAAAATACATTATATACATAGATATAATATTGTATTTGTTCTAACTGGTTAAAGTGAACAACTCAAAGTACGAATTTAAATTAATTCTGTCTAGCGAAAACAACGAAAAGTTCTCGTAATGATTCCCTCATTAATACAATAATTATCTTTTAAGAATAACTAAATCCCTAAACACGTAATGTGACTCATCCAACTTTTTATATATTTTTTTTATATTACTATTAAAGAAGGTGGGATCTCCAACAAGAATACATATAAAATATATATATTTATTTTTGTTTAAATTAAAGCAATCTATTACCTCAGTTTCAAAGCTATCATGACAATATATATATGAGAAACGGATAGATCGGCCAACTATGTCACTTAATACCCGTAGGACAAATCATTTAACAATACAATTTAAGACTAATAACTTTAATATTTTTTACTTTAGTATTACAAAACTTTGTTTTTACTAGTTTAATACATATCTAAATGCCTATACCAAGTTCAAATAGAATCGGTTGGCTATATCTTATAGCTGCTATACAAACCATCGGTCGAGTATGTAGTTTTACTTTAATAAATTGGTTTTTATTTTAAGCATTTGTTATAGAACATAATATTTGTAAGTTTGGCATATATATATAAATATCTCCATCAAGTTTTATCAGAATCGGTTAACTATATCATATAACTCAAATTGAAACGATTGCTTCAAGCTAATTTTTTTGGTATAAAACAATTTTTGTTTATCAAAGTACTTGGACTAAATTTAGCACTTATTGGTTTTATATACTTTCTAATGGTTCTATAAAAATTCATCAAAAAAGATTAAATATATTATACGAGTACAACTACCTGTTAAATGAGCATGATAAATATGCGTGAAATAATAAAACGGATTTAGCATTTTTGCACTTGAGTGGTCAAGTAGATGAATCCTTTATAGATATATGTATGTATGTATATATATACATATGTATTCATATATTTATTTCACATTAATAACAACAATATTACGTGGCCATATTCTATTAGTCAATCCATCGATCTTTAAAGCCCATTTGTCAATAATTTTTAAAATGACTCATCTAAGGGATTGCCTTCAAGTTTTTATAACTTAGCAAGCTGTTTCCTAATAATTATTAATTTTAGTTTTTCAAATTAGTTTACTCACAAATGATTTTATTATTTCTACAAAGTTTACAATCGGTGGCAGTTTTACCATTTGATAAATTTATTTAAATGTGATTAACCAAATGGATACAAAACAAAGAGGATGTAAGTTAAAAATGGACCTAGTCCAACGCCTGCAAAAATTCGTTTTATTATGGCATTGAAAGAAGAAAAATTACTTTTACGAGGTTATTGATTAAATTTATTTTTCACTTATTATTTGGTGATAAGATACACCGGCTATCACTCATTGATAACACCAAAAAAAAAAAAAAGAAAAAGAACCATTTCTATACTATATATAAAAATGATATTATTGAATTTCTTAAAATTGGAAATTTGTTGCTTTAATGCCGAAGTATTACAAGTGTTGTATACCGATTTATAATAAGTAAATATTGAATGACGAATTATGCCAACAAGAAAGGTTAATACATTCCCCTTTTATGCCATGTGTACATTTCAGTTCATTCGCTTCATAAAAACACCAAAAAAAAAAAAAAACAAAAATAGGTAACACCCTAGACTCTTAAACATCTGATATCTTATCAACAGTTGTCGACAATTTCGAAACGATAACGGAGCAACAGGTTTAAAACACAACCGCCGACTCGACCAAAACTTCAGTCATAAAAGTCAACTGGATCTGTACGGTATTCCAGGACAAGAACATATTATTTTTTGATATACATATTTACAAAACAAAAAAAAAATAGAAAAAAAATATCATGGGTAAGAAGAGACGGTCGTTAAGTGTGAAAAATAAATATAAATAGTTTAGTTCTTGGAATGATATTGAAAACAATATCCTTGAAACTGCTATATATATTGTGTATTAGAACTAAATCAATATTTTATAACAAGTGACGGCGGCATTAGTTGAAACTGACAATTGAAATCCCTGAGATTTAATGGAGCTTACACTTTGTTTTTTGATAAGATTTCGTTGACATAACTGTACTTGCAGGTTGACAACACCTTATCTATGTATATACTAACCAACAGATATAGTTATATTATATTTATATATATTTTTATGTATTTTCTAGATCACACATGGATTGCTCGCAATGTCTATGATGAAGTGCCGCCATTTGCTATTGCCGCTGGACATGATTCAGATAACGATCCAATTTATGTAGGTCGTGCCTATCATAATGGAGATGTATTGCCATGCAAGATTATTCCAAATAAACATCAAGCCTATGTGGCTTGGGGCGGTGAGGAGATCAATAAACATGATTATGAAATCCTGACAGGACATCATTACTGTTGGATACCATCTTCTGGCGGTTTTGTGCCACCACATGCATTACGTGTCGGTCAGACCTCGGAAGGTGAAGCATTGTATATTGGACGTGGATATTTTTCAGGCAGTCTAACACCGGGCAAGGTGCATCCATCCCATCGTTGTCTCTACATTCCTTATGGTGGCAAGGAGGTAACTTTTTAATTAAATTTTATTTAGTATTGTAAAATTAATCTTATTTTGTTACCAACAACAGCACAGTCTGGAGGCCTATGAAGTTCTAGTCCAACCCGAGACCTGGGTATCCTCATCGGGTAGCAATATTGTTCCTGGTACTATTGTGGCTGGTCATGATGCCGATGGCGATACCATTTATGTTGGTCGTGCCTATCACGAGGGTGATTTGCTGCCAGCCAAGGTGATTCCCAGTAAGGGATGCGCCTATGTCCCATACGGTGGACAGGAGCATGTTAAATATGATTTTGAACTGTTGGCCGGTTACGGTTACGGTTGGGTTCCAGATGGCCATGGCAATGTACCACCAGGTGCCATTGTTTGTGGCAGAACTTCTGAGGGCGAATCCTTGTACATTGGCCGTGGCAGTTATAATGGCAGCTTCACTCCTGGCAAAATTCATCCATCCCATCGTTGTCTTTACATTCCATTTGGCGGTGAGGAGATTCGTATCGATTCATACGAAGTCCTTGTGAGAAACTAAAATATTTAGGATATCATTCACACACCGACTTTGATTTCACTACACTTTGGAGACGTTTTTTAATTCAATTAAATTATTATTTATATACATCAGTCACAAATATAAGAAAAATTCAACTAGACAAGTCAAAAATATTATTATTGTGATTTAACAGGCGCTATTTATGTTAAATAACAGAGCAAAGTTATCGTAACAGGAAATGAGATCGTTTTACAGATAACTAAGACAAAAAAGCTCGTCAAAAAAACGCAGTTATCATAAAATTGACAAACTAAAGTATACATATGTATGTATGTACATATATATATATATATTTATCGATTCATTGGAAGTGGTTTGTCATCCAATTTTTGATGAAATTCGAAAAAGTTTTATTGATAAACTACAAAAAGAACCTACTAAACGTTGATTATTTGATTAGAAAACAATTCGGTGAAAGTCTTAAAAAAACAAACCATATTTCTGTACTATTTGAAGGAATCACATGTTTGTCCAATATATATATATATAAATTACTTTGTTTTCCCTACCTATTTTACAGCCCTTTGATAAGATTTCCACGAAATCGGGGTTTACAAAGTAAAAAAAAATACCTTTCAAATATTTGATAAACATATCTGTTAGTTTTTTTATAGATATATTTGTTAAGTTGCTTGTTAAGTTTTTTTCAACTTATTTTGCCGTTGCTTTAACGTCATTCTCACCCTTTAGTTACTTTTCCTCTTAATTTAGTTAATGTTACAAACTTCATTGTACAATTAATATACCCTCACTTCAAGTGTATGAAAAAAAAAAGCATTACATTTAATGCCCATTTCCACTGGCTGGAGCTTTAGTAGAGCTTTCCATTGCATTTCTCTACACAGTCGTTGTAGAGTTGCGTGTAGAATTTATTTACACGAATTTACCACGAATGTGAAACTCGTTTCTCGCTTTCCATTGGCTGCTTTTTCTCGGCAAATGGAAACCACTTTTGTTATTGGTCGGTGTAAAAACAGGCCGCGCCTTAGGGGCTGAACTCAATTGGATTTACCAATAAAATCTAACCAAAAAGAAAATTGTAATATTAAATATTTATAAGGGGTTCTATTTCGATTTGCATAATATATAAAAACTTTTAGAGTTTTATAGTGCTGGTTAACCCAAACGATCTGTTTGGAGTTTAAACTGGTTTTTTGGCATCAGTTCGAAGTGGCTATTAGGTATAATGCCGTCGCTTTGACAACAACCATTCGGGATTGCTTGTTAAGTTAGGTAACAAGATAGCCAAGAGTTGTTTTTTTTTTCCTTTTCTTTTTGAGGATCGTGCTTCGTGACTCAAACCAGTTATGATATGCATCTAATTAAAATTTAATTAAATATAATGTTGAGATTTTAGTGGGATCGTATCGTATCCAGTTGATATTGTTATAAAATAACAAGGAAATTGTAAGCTATAGCACAATTATCAATGCCAAGAAATGACTACCGATTTAAACTGATAAAAAAATTCATATATTAATTGATCTCTGTAGTTATTACTCAGAATATAATTACAGCATTAACAAACCTTGTACAAATAAAAGTAATTTTACTTTTTAGTAAATATATTTGTTTACAATAAATAATCCATAGGATTTAGTACAAAAATAAACATGAATTTTATCACTTAAAGTTCCTGTTTTGATTTAAAAACTTTGCTTGTTTTAGGCAAAGAGTGAGGAAGATTCAAAATCGGAAATGTGAATATGTATAAGTAATATACCAACGATATCCTTATATCTTTCTATTCATATCTAAACTAGTATTTTAGAATTCAAACTAAAAACGATGAAATTTTTAAATTATAATTCTTAAATTATACATATGTATCTTCAAGACACTTTTCAGACCAAGGTTTAAATTTTTAAAAGTCTAATGAGAGTTTCTGATAATTTTATAAAATCTGCTGTTTTATTCAACCATTTTTAGATTAATGAAAATTTTCGTTTTCAGCCAAACCAAGGTCTCAAATTTCTTTAAATTTTAATATTTTAATATTAATTTTAATGTACATATGTATATATGTAAATTAATATTAAAATAATATGATCTTTCGAATAGCTTTATATTTTTTGGACTGCTACTAAAAAACACTTTTCATATTTTCAACTTTTTCACTTTTTCTTAATTTTCAACATGTGAATTTCGATTTTTTGACGATTTTTGAAAATGAAATTCCTTATAATTATAAAATTTTGTTTAATTTTATGCACTTAAAAAGCCATTAAGATGCATTACTTTATACAAATAAAAATTTTTAATAAAAAAAGAAATTTACATATACTTCTTTTTCATTCCCTTCCATATTCTTTTTCCAAACTAACTTAATTTCATTTGCATAAAAATTGCGTAAAAAAATGTTTTAATTATAATTTTACAAATGTATCTTAAAGATACTTCTATCAACTTTTCAACTTATTAAGTCATTTAAGATTTTTTCTACTATTACTAATCTAATTTAATATGAATCTCAGTATTTAATTGCCTAAGAAAGGCTAAATGACAAGAAAGAAATGTATTTTAAAGATACTTTTTTAAAACAAGTATTCCAAAACAAATTTTTGTTCATCACTTAAATAATTTTACTTTATTTTGAGCATATTCCTATCAACTATTAATTGCTAATATAAAAATTTTAGCGGTCAGTCTGATGTCTGACGACCAAATTAAGTTCCCCCTCTTTCCAAATAAATGCCCAGCCAATATAAATTCTTGTAATTTAATTTTGTTATAATAACACACACACACACACACATACTGTGCGTTCCCCCAAAACACACACATACACACACACATGCCACATATCCCATTTAGCTAAAATATATTAAAAAGTAACTCAGATGCTATCGCAGAGAGAAGAGCATCATTTGAACACAAACATCGTCTCCTTCAACCCTCAAAATAACTGTGAAAATGTTCGAAATTCTTTTGCCCAAAGGAACATCAGGAATATCAGTTTCTTCCTCTTCATCCAGGAATGACAATATTTCGCCTTTAGGCTATGTCATGGAGAAAAAAAGAATCTCATTCCCAATCAAGAGAAAAAGAGCGAAACGCATCAAATTTGATGAACAAAGGGCGAGAAAAGAAGAAGAAGAAGAAAAAAATACACAAACACACACATTGTCGAGAATTCTGTCTAAACCCTATATATACCTATAGATATATGTACATATATATATAATGTACATAGACACTTTTGTTGTCATATACATAAGACCCTCAATTAGTTGGGATGCCGCACGATTCGATAGAGCGTTTTATATACCAGTTCAGATATATATATGTATGTACATATGTACATATATGTATATACATAGACTTAGAGTGGAGTGAATATGCTGGTGAAGGGATGATGGTAAATTCTCTTTGCCTTTTAGAAAAATTGCTTTCAGCATACAATTTCAGCTGTTTTTTTGTTGGCGGTGCTAGGTATAGGTAGAATAGGTAGAATTACATATATGTAACTAAGAGTAGAAAAATGAAAAATAAATACAAAAAGTAAAGAAAATACATACATATGTACATATCCGTGTATATTATAAAATGGAAATGCGATGCCAACGCCGACGCCAACAGCAACAACTGAAACGGCAGCAGCAGCAAATGGGCGTTTCGGTATATAATAAAGCGTAACTCAAACTCAAAATGCAAAACCCAAAACCGAAAAACCCAATACCCAAACCAGAAACCTTTCTCGAATTATACTTGAGAAGAGGCCTAGTCAGTGAAGTGAAACAATATTTGCTTATATTTGCTTAAAGCTTAAACAGGATATATGCAGCAGCAGCATACATTTACCAGGGCTGGGCTAACAACTAATAACATTTTGTAGTTGCTATCTACATACATAATTAGTTTTTATGATTAACAAAATATTGTTTTTTTTTTTTTTGTTTTGTATTCTAAAAATATTTTTGATGATTGCTGCTGTTGTAGACATAAAAGATATATATCATCTGTTGTTCGCTTATGCGTGATAATTCAATTAGGAATGTGTGAATCAGCAGCAGCAACAACAACAACAAAAACCAACTGCAGGCGGGGTAATGCAACGGAAATGAATGAGAGGGTGAGAGTTAAAGAGAGGGGACAACAAAATGTCCCAACCAAATGCTTATACTCAAAAACTAAACTCAATCTTTATATACATACATACATACATATATGTAAAAGGCATGCCCCGAAAACCCAAAATAACAAGAAAACCAAAAAAATATATATGTATATATATGTACATATGTACATACATACATATATATGTATGTTTGTAAGTAATATAAGAAAACGAAGCCAACTTCCATGTCCAATGTTGTACTCACAGTTGCATGCAACCCTGTTTTTTTTTTTTTTTTTTTTTCGTTTCGGTTTTCTCGATTTCTGTTTGCTTGTGGCAGGAACAGAACCAAACAGAATCTGAAAAGGCAAGGCGATCTCCACACACAGAGCCAGAGACCAAAGCCCAGAGCCCAGAGAGCACAAACTCTGGCGGCATGAAACAATTTATGTGCATGTATTTGTATTTGTACATAAAAATAGCGGTCGAGGCAGCAGCAGCAGCAGAAGCAGCACAAACTGTGGCACCAGTGGCCGGGGTAGTGTAAGGTTGAGAGGTAAACGCGGGTTGAGGCAAAGAGACTAGGCACAGCCAAAGCAACAACAACAACAGCAACAAGAGACAGGGTCTGTGGCAGGGGGTATTATGTGCGCAGCTTGTGCGCCTCGAAAATACATATTTCAGCATGAGAGCATGGGACACTGAGTGGGCACAGTGGCTTACCCACAGAAAGGGGAGAGGGGTACAAAAATTCAGAGCAGAAAAAAAGGACTAAAAAAACATTAGAAAAGTTTTGTAAAAAAAACTGTCGTTGAATTACTTAAAATAGAAACAGATTATTCGAAACTTTAGTTAAATTACTTAAAATACAAAGTTTAATTTATTAATTATTATTTATTAAAATTAAATAAAAAGAAAAAAACTATTGTAAAAATAAATCTATAAGATATTTTTCCAGGAAGCTTGCGCTAAAACAAAACAAAACTGCACTTGAATAAAATAAAGATAATAATAAGTGTGAATTATATTAATTAAATATTTTGGGAATTAATCTTAATGTTATTTTTTCTTTAACCACTATTTCGTATATTAAAAATGTATCTAAAAACTAAAGTTTAGTAATTTTTTCTTGAAACGAATTAATTTAAAGGATATACAATTAATGAAAATTATATTAAATATTGAATTAATATATGATATAGTATATTTAATATTAAATATGAATCTCAAACGTTTTATATACATATATATTTCATGTCTAGATTTCTTTCTATGTAGTTCAATAATTTTTCTTTCCCCAAATTAAAAGATTTACTTAGTGTTAGAATTTAACTACTTTTTAGTTAAGATAAAAAGAAGAAGTTATTTAAAATTTTAACTTAAAAGACATTGATCTAAAATCGAATAAAGCGCTTAAAGGTACACTATACTAAAAAAAAAGTTAGTTTAAAAATAAAGAATTTACTAAAAACATATTCCAAAGTTAAAAATGTTATTTTATTTATATATTCTGAAGTTTTAAAAAAAAAGATACTTTTGTATCTTTAAAATATTTATATTCAATGACTTTTCAATCATTTTTGGACGATTGAAGAATTTTAGTAATAACTAATTATTTTAAAGATACATTTTTATGTTGTTTAACCTTTCACATTTCACTAACCAATTCTGGTTTCCAAACGATTTATTAAAATTACTCAAAAGATATTGTATCTCAAAGATTAATATTCCCTTTTGTGCGACGCCTCTGCTTGTTTTTGTATCTTGTGCAGTTTACTGTGCATACACCACCAATACATTCAAATCCAAGTATATATATACACGAGTATACAAGCAAGTTTTAATGTATGTGTGTGTATTAGTATGAGTGTGTGTGTGTCGCCTGTGTGTGTGTGTGTGTGTGTGTATGTACTCAAGTGTGCGGCACATTTGCGATAGCACATCGAGGACGCACATCAAGTTAGACCCACGTTCCAGGCCCAAGGCCCGTTCGCATTACCAATTTAAATGCCCATCCAATGTCCGCGCACGTTCTAAGGAAAAACTACAAAAAAAAAACAAAGACTATTCAATGAGCGTTGCCAAACCAACGTATACGTAATGTAGAGTTTCTTTTTTTTTTGTCTTTCTCTTTTATTGTTGCTATAGGTAAATGTATGTGCCTTGGTATATCTACTTACAAATATATATATGCATATGTATATAAGTATATATGTATGTAGTAACAAATTAGGTTCATTTGCTGCCGTTGGCATTACTGACTGCTTCAGTAAGCAAAAGCACCCTTGAGCTTATATACATATATATATACATATATACGTACATATGTATATATATACCTTGTTGTTCGCTCTTATCGTGTCGTCTATATAAACCACACGGCTCACTGGTTGCCGTTGTCGTTGCCTGGTTGCCGCCGCCGCCGCCGTTGTCGTCGTCGTCGTCATTGTGGTTACCTTTTTGGTATATAAAAAGACATTGCCTGAGTGGTTTACATAGGACCGTTGCCGCCACCACCACCACCACCACCGCACCAATACCACTAACAACACCAGCCTGCTGTGGCATGCTGATAATTTAATAAATAAAAAAAAGAAAATAAGAAAGAAAGAAAAAAAATGAGGAAATAAAAAGCTGATGAGTTGTTGGCTCCTGCAAATTGACGATGAGTGTGCCGAGTCTGTGTGTGTGTGTGTGTGTGTATATATTTACTCGTGTTCTTTTTGCACTCACTGTATGCAACGTCATGCAGCTGTCCCAACGTAAAACGCATTGCCTCCCTCTTTACCTTTTCCATAAACCTTCAAACAGCATCCCATTCCCAAACACATTCATTTGCAATGCAAACAGCAAAACCTCTACGAGACAAAGACAGAGAGAAAGAGAGAAGGAGAGAGAGAGAGATGCAGTCGAATGGAGTATCTAGAATGTGGCATAGACTTTGTGTAATCAACTAATTACCAGAGCCACCAACATCACTGGAAACACCGTTCACGGTACTCATTTATCTTGTTAGAAGTGACTTTTAAGCACTGGCAAATAAGTGTACTAGGCAATACTTTCCCCCTTCTCCCCACCCATCGTTTCAAAAATTCGAATCTTCATCATTATTCTCATCATTCAGAGACAATTGAGTAGCTCTCTCTCTATGGATGGCTGCCACTCAAATCAATCAAGACCTTCCACTTCTATGTAGTCGTCGTCAGCGATTTTTTCATTCCTGGCCAGCATGAAGAAATTTTTTCCCGTTTCTTTTTTTACCCTCCTTCTCTTACTTCTATTTCTTTTTCTTCTTCTTATGGCCTTCTCCTTTGGCAAATTCGCGCACTTATTATTCTTATTTCCGGTTCAGGATTTTCGTTGATTTCGTCTTGTTCCCATTTTCGATGTTCTTTAGACCAACGTCGACTGCTTGTAAATTGATACTTTTTTTTTATTTTTTTTTTTTGGGGTTTGCATTTTTCTTTCTTTGCTCAACCAGGCAGTGGCCCAGAAAGTGTCGAAAGGAAGATAGTGAGGGGGTGAGCGAGGGAGAGAGAGAGAGAACTTTAAGTCCCTGTCCCATCCATATTCATAATGGCACACTAATTGGATCTTAATGCTGGGATTTCATTTGATTTACATGACTGAATTATGTTTGATGAATACAATTAGGAGTGGAAGTGTTGCCAGTTAAAACGTGACATTGACACTTTCTTTTTAATGTTTATTACTTTTTCTTTTACATATTTTTAATTTTCTTAAAAAAAAAGGGTATATAACCCCCATAATTCAATCGGCAAAAGTGACAAATTGTATGCCATTTGAAGTACTTAACTTCAATAAGTAGAATAACTTTCACTTAAATATAAAGTGTGTTCTTTTTTTTAATATTCTGACAAATTGCAAAATCTTTAGTAAACTTTCTTTAAATAGATTGATAAGTTTTTAATCAATCAATAGATTTATCTGTCAGAATTCCAATCTTCTATATTTCTATCATATACCTTTGATTAATTGTTTAGATTGGCAAACTTTTCGAGTTAAGGGATATTTGTTGGTATATCTTCTTGTTGAACTTTCATCCACCAACTCCTTTTATATATATTTCCTCCATCTTTCATATTATTCATTTATTTATTTATCTATCATTTTTCTTAGCTTTCATTTATCATATTCGTTTATTTGTTCTCCATTATTTTGTGTTACTTTGCTTCCTTTTTATTATCGTCCTTTTTATTAACAACTCCTTTGTTCTGCGAAAGTGCTTTTCTAGAACTTTCTTTCTTTTTATCTTTTACTTTTTTTCTTATAATAAAGTTTAACTTTTATTCTTTGTTAATTTTGAGGTTTAAAACCACAAACAAAAGCGGTTATCATTTCGACACTTATTTTTATTTTTAAGTAAACCAGAAACCTTTTTTCAACAAAAACATAACTAAGAATATATTCTTTTAAATTTGGAACTAAGAATTTACTCTTCAAAGAGATTTTTCTGTTAATTTTACTACTTTTTAAAGTTGTTTAAAAAGGTAAAATTGGACACTATATTTTATTTACTACTTGTTAAGTATTCATTTTTATATTTATTAATATTATTACCAAAACCCGAAAAAAATTGAAATAACATCACCAACTAGATTTCAATTTCTAGTTGGTAATGTTATTTCAATTTTTTTTTAGTTTTGCTTATGATTTTAACTATAACACTATAAAAAAATTGAATTAAAATTAATGCAAGAAGAGATTATGAATTAAACTTGAAATATAAAATAAATGGCATAAAATACAATTTGATTTTGACATTCTGAAATCATCCCCTAACTTGATTCCCATTTTGTAGATCCCTTGAACCGCTTTAATAACATTGGCCATACCTGAACTTCATCATAAAACTGTTTTCTAATTATCCGATTTAACCGAAAATTGGCTTATCTATTTAAAAATTTAATATGTCAATTGCATACAGTTTGGAATTTTATTGATTAGAATTATACTTACTTGTTGGTTAATTTAGTGGTCAATTCCAACTCCAAATTAATTTTTTTAAAATTTCTATCTTATACTTAAATAATTAAACTTCAAAAATTATATAAATTTATGCAATTGAATTGTCTTTCTTTTTAAAATAGTTTCTTTTCACGAATTTGATATTATATTCTTATTTTTTAATAAAACTTAATTTGAAAATTCGTTTCATTTATTTTATTATCAATTGTCCGGGACTAATTTATTTACTTTATTCTCAGTACTCGATTAAAAGTATTACACTAAAATATTTTTTCTCTTAACTGTTGTATCACTTTTACACAGATTAATTCTTTTAAAATTTAAGTTTAAAACATAAAATTAATTTCTTAATTAGTTCTTTATTCCTTAACTTTAGTTTCCCATATCAAATACCATTTGAATCGCCTATAAATCTTATTTTAAATTCCTTTATATCCAGTCCTAAATCCTTAAGGGTTATTTGAGTATTAAAACCTGATTTCAATTTATAGACAATTTTGGATGACAAGGCCAATCGAAAAGTCACAATATTGTCTGATCAACTTGAATAATTTAAACGTTCTATATACATATAGAGTTAAGTGATATATTGATGATTTTTACGATTGGAACTAACATTTACAACGACTCCAATTTCTGCACACTCATATACCAATCGATCATTCATCAATTTCATTTCCATTCCCCACATGAGAATCAGTGGCACTTAATCCAATGACAGCCGTGTGATTGGCTAATTAAATTTCATCTGCAGAGCTATAGAACTTGTTGTCAGAATCCTGTATATACATATGTATGTATGTATGTATGTTTATACATATAGTCATTATGTAACGAATGCTAAGCACATAAATCGGCATTTAGAAGGACGCTTTTCTGACATAACAAATTGCAATTAAAGGACTTGTCGCCTTAGTACCACAGCTAAAGCTGGCATAAAACTTTTCTCGATAAACTTTTCCATCTTCCTTCCACCGCTACATAAATTCAATTAAAGCTGTTGGGGCAACTTTGATGTTTTCATGTGTGTGTGCGAAACTTCAGACTTGTGTGACTCCCTCCCCCCCCCCCCCCACCATCACTGTGCTTGCCTCAATGTGTAGGCAGGATATTTACTAGAAACTGACGGTTTTATTACAGTATAGTGGTAGTCGTACTCTGTCTGGTCTTGCCTTGTAATTCAAGACAATTTCATTAATTACAATATAAGCAGAAACTAAGCTGGAGAATTGTCCAGAGAATTCATCTTGTTCAAACAATTATGTTTGTGGCTAAGTGGAAAATGAGACAATAACAGCAACAAAAAATGAAATTTGATTTCTAAACTTATATTACAAAAGTTCAATCATTTGTTCTTTGAACTTTTCTCTCTCAATTTGAAGGACAACTTAGGAAAATTTTATTTGATTTTAAACTTTGAAAATCAGTGAAGGGCACTAAACAGCGATTAAAACGTTTTTTGGATTCAAAATGTGAAATATGATGAACTTTGATCTATATAAATATAATACTAAAATTGTTAACTATCTTATCATTTTATAGAGAATGTTTCTTTTGTAGCTTTTTATTTATAATATATTTACAAAGGTTTTGAGTTTCAGTTTATTTATTATTTTAAATGTAATAGTGCAGATTTCGAATTTTTAGAAAGTTTTTTGAGATGGAAGAGTTTGAGTATATATGATTAGAAGAGGTTTATTGTAATCAATATTTTTAGAAAGTTTTTTGAGATGGAAGAGTTTGAGTATATATGATTAGAAGAGGTTTATTGTAATCAATAGAATTAAATGAAATTGACGGAATTAAATTAATTCTTTACATTTTTGTATACTATTACATTAATAAACTATTGAAAAATTTCTTCTAGTTATTAATAATTCTCTTCATTTTATATCCCTTAATATTCATAATCTATTCCAAATGTTCTTCTAGTTATTAATATTTCTGTTTATTTTATATCTTTTAAAATGATTTTTTACTTAAATTATTATAAAACATTTTTCTTATTTTCTTTATTAACTCACTATGAAATATTTGGTATACTTTCCTTTCATAGAAATGCTATTAATCATTCCATTTAAAAGTATTATGCTTGTCAACTATATAGGCTAGTTTATAAAAATTGTTTGCGATCAAAATATATCGAAAAGGAAAAATAATTTTTCATTTAAAAGGCTTTATTAATGCTCACAAAGTTATTGCAAATTTCCTTTTTGATGATGGTGAAATTTATCTTTTTTCTACCTCATGGTTCACCGTGAAAGCTTCCAAAAGTTAAGAATTTTTATTATTTTAGACTTTTAGATTAAAAAATATTGGCAAAAAAATCAAATTTTCGAATTAAAAGCCCTTTTCCAATTATGAAACTTTCGCTTAATATTTTTGCGTTGTTTTCCCAGGAATAATTTGCAAAAATTAATTAATTAGATCAAGATTTTTTCGAGGAATAAGAATATAAAAAGAAGATAAAAAGAAAGAAAAAGAGATCAAGTAATACTGATAAATAATAGTTTAATTAAATGTATTGAGAATTTGGCAAACATAAAAAATAAATTGTTGATATTTAAAAGCAAATAAACAATTGTAAAAAAAGTTTTTTATTTAGAGACTAAAATACAATGAAATCAAAAAGATTAAATATTATATCAGATAGATAGAGGAAAAAAAAAGAAATTATACTGAATATATGTAAAAGCAAATCCGTTTTAAATTCCAAGTAGTAAAGCTTATATTTTGCAACCATAGACAATATTTTATTTATAATTACAAGCTCATAAAAAGCTTACATACAGTTAAAAGTATAAACATTTTTAATACCATAATTTTTAGTCTCTTAGAAAATTACTTTTTAATGGGTAATTTGTTAAAACTCCAATTTTATAATTTCTTTGCAAAACCATTAGGGAATATTTCTTTGTTTTGCATTGAAACACGTTCACTTCAACTTTCCACCTACGAAATGTTCCTTTTGAAGGGTTAAATCCTATATTACTACCTGAGGGTAATTTTTGCATATATAATTATGTTCTTTTTCCCATGTGTGTGTGTGTGTGCGTGTGTGTGTGTGCGTGTGTGTGTGTGTGTGTGTTGGTGACTACTTGGAATGAGCTTGTACTTATAAAAAATGATTTATAAATGCTTATTTTAATGCGCTAAAAGCCGTGCGTATTAAACTGGTTTTCAGATGGTGCTTGCTCAGATACTTACATTTACTTCCATATGCAGATACAGATACAAATTCAGATACAGATACGTACATATATGGAGAAACGTGGTCTAAAAGAAGAAGAAGAAGGATTTAAGCATTACAAGCTCGTGTGGTTTCTGGTTTTACTTATGGGGCGAAAGGGCTTAATTATTGTAATTGGAGTTCACACTTACACAACAGAATGGCATAAATTATTCAAGCCAAAAACTTGCAACTTTTTGTTACTTTTTTTTTTGATATGAATTTCAAGATGAATGCTAATTGTTTCGTTTGGCTAATGCGCCAGATACATCTAAGTCTAAGTATATAAATCTTTTGCCAAGCCAATTCGCACCTATTCCACCCTTAAATAACTGTACAATCATATATCTTTACGTTTTACCTTCCGTTTATTTTCGTTTATCTATTGGCAAATTCATTTGGGAGACATTCGTGAAAATTGGCAATTTTTTTCTTTTTGGAAACTGAAAAAAGAAAAAAAATGTACACAAAAGTCCTTAAAAATTTCCAAACGTTTCCTTTATCAAAGTTTCTTCTATGTGTGTATGTGTGTGTGTGTGAAGAAGGAGAATGTGAGGTAAAAGAAGATGAGAAAAACCTTAAGAAAAACAAAATCTTGTTGCCCGTCATTCCAGTCCATCGATGGTTACTTATCATTGAGAAACCTAATATAATCTTTTATTTTCTTTTGTGTCCTGGGTTTTCTTTTCATTCTTTGCACATTTTTCATTTTAAAAGAAGATGGGACAAAAATGAAAATTGGCAGATTAGATGGTTCAAAAACCCAATGAACGACCTTTGACCTTACGTTGTATATATGTATGCATGTATGTATGTGTATATAAAATAAGCAATAATAACAACAAGAAAAGTAATTTTCATTTGATATAAGTATAAATTAGTTTTTATTAGCATTTAGAAAATGATTATACAAATCTTTTTATATACACTTAATATTAATTATTAATAAATTATGATTATATATATATAATATATATATATAAATTTTGTATACTATTTATCGATTCTGAATCGCTGTCTTTTGTTTTGCATGTTTTTTCTTTGTTTTAAATGGTATACTTATATGTATATATACATGGTATATATGTAAAATCTAAATATAAGTATGTATATATGTTTATTGTTTCTGTTACTTTATATACAAGTAAAACTTGACTTAACTTTAACTTAACTCTAACCTTTTTGCTCTCTCTCTTTTTCTTTTTTTTTTTTTAAAACAAAAAAACTCAACAGTAATTAGGGCGAGGAATTGGTTCTGTGCCAAAGGAAAGAAACAACAGAAACAAAAAAAGAGAACGAATCCCAAAAAATAAAAAAAAAACAAAAGTCTTTAAATATTAATTAGAGCTGTCCTGGGCACCTCTCGACTACGTTATTAACGGCCGGCCAGCTCACACCTTTTGCCCGGATACGGACTTAACTTCCGCTTGACTGGGGACCAAATATTCAAGGGTTGAATTCGCGTTGCTCACTTGCTCACTTTGGCAGCGGCGGCAGAGGCAGCGGCAGCGGGAGTGGTGGCATGTGGAGTGGGCGGACGATTGCCATTACTGGTGGCCGCCGTCTGTTGTCTTGGACTGACTGCATTACCTTTACCCATGGCCAAGGCTGGAGTTGCTGCCGCTGTTAGCTTTCCTGTGGGCAATGGCGATGTCTTGGGACTAGCCGCTGCCGTTGGATTGCTAATGCTTGGCAATGTGACAGTGGGTAGCATGGGCATCACTGGCGGTTTGTAGTCATCGTTTCCACCATTTCCGTTTGCTCCGGCGGCTGTTTTCAGCTTCTGCAAATAGTCATTGAACACCTCATTGCCAGCACGTTGCATTCGTGAAAGTTGTTCCATAAAATATGCTTGCTGGTAGTTGTACATGGCTGGTGAAAGGTGTCCAATTTGGGCAAAATTGTACAACAGATTCGATTGATTGGCTGCTGCCACTTGAGCGGCTTGAGCACGTATCAGATTCTCCTTGAGGAAGTTGCTCAAATCCAGTTGGCCGGCAGCTGCTGCACTCGAAGCAATGCTCAATGGTGTTAGGCCAGGATGTGGCATAAGTTTGTTCATCGGGGATGTACCCTGAGACGATGGAGTTGGTAGTGGTGGTGGTGTAGGATTCTTTACCGATTTTTTAGCATTAACCAAAGGCTTTTGTGACGGTGGACTCATCTTTTGTGTTAACGAAGCGTTTGGATTACCAGCAGCATTTGGTGACTTTTTGCTGGGTTGAATTTTTGTTTTGGCATTATTTGTGTTATTATTATGATTATGTTGCTGATTCGGATTTGGCAACTTGGGTGCCAATTCGGGCAAGGCATTCTGGCGTGGTAATATGGGACGGAACTTTTTAGCTGCCGGATCACCACCACCACCACTATTATTAGTGGCACCTGTCGATTTTGGTGATTTATTTTCACTGGCTGTGGGCGAATGATTGGCATTACGTTTCTCCGGACTAGGTGTCTTCTTATCCGCTTGGGTAGGCGTAAGCACAGGTTTCATGGAAGGAGGAGGAGGAGCAGTAGATTTAACAGTCGCATTAGTTCCACTACTTGTTGTGGGTGAAGTTTTTGGTGGTGTTATAACTCTTGGTGGTGTGGTTACTGCAGTGGGTGGTAGTTGTGGCGGTGTCAGACGTGACATCAAATGCTGTGGAGATGGTATAGTCTTGCTTGGTGGTGGATGTCCTTGGGTTAATTTCATCACAGGTACTGCTGTTGGTGCAGTTGTTGTTGTTGATATCGGAGGAGCCGGTGGCGATAGACGTTTCTGTGTCTCTGCATTGGAACTGGGCGTCTGATCTGGTAATTTAACAATCTCAATATAATTATTCACCGGACTCTTGTGCTTGGGATGTGCCCCATTGCTGGCCGAGGAGGAATCTCCATTATCCCGCGATATGGTTATCGATAGCGATGAGGGTATATTAATGTTACAAGAATTGAGAAGAGATTTCACTTTAACCTGTTGCTTCTCGGGTGCATCCTCACTGGGACTGGCACTACGCTGATAGGAATTAGCTGATCCATTAACCGGATTTGTATTCTGATCAGCTTTGGTGGGTGGTGATGGAAATAGACCAGCTGATAAACCTCCGCCATTGGATCCTGCTCCACCGGTTCCCAGAATATTTTGCAAATAATTGCTAGCCTGAGTTGAGGGTTTCGGTGTATACTTATAGGTGGGCATGGTGGGTATATTATAATTGGGCACATATTGCGGTGAACTTGGAGAATATATTGGTGAATTTGGTGTATACATGGGTGTCCGACAGCCAGGTGGTGCCTCTTTCCCTTTGGATTTACTGGCATTATAGAGAGCCAAATTTAAATAGTTATTGGATTTATTCGATCCGGATGTAGAGGAAGCTCCTCCTTGATGATTGTTGGATGAATTATTAGTGTTTGTTGGCTTGCCAATTCCACCATTGGATAAATGACGTGGTGGAGCTGGTGGTGGTCCCATTTTGGTTTCTGTTTTAGGTCCATAGACATGTGGCTTGGTCGAAGAATTGGAATTGGAATTACCAATGGATTTAATCTCAGTGCCGGCATCTTTAAGCAAACGATTAACATCGTTGGGTATATTGGCAAAGGGATTGGGACGAGCCGCTTTCGGTAATATGGGTTGATAGCGTTTGGCAATTGGTGTTCGATTACCAGGAGCTGCCATTTGCATACCCTGATATAGGGGTGATGAGGGTGGCATAGCATATTGTCCGGCTGCCTGTTGCTTGCGAGGGGCAATCATTGGTGGTTTCATTGGAGGCGGCATTAATGGCTTATCCTCACTATTAGCTGTTGCCAATTGATTTGTGCTGCTGCTGTTGCCTGGCAAACGTATTTTGAAATCTTCACGTGGCAATGGTGGCGATAATTTTGGTTTCTTTGATATGGCCTTGACGGGTTCCTTACTCTTACGCTTGGACGAGGCTATCGATTTGGGTGGCATTGAACTTGGTGGCTTCATTAGCATACTATCATCCACATTGTGTTTGGAAATCTTAGCTGGTGGTGTTAGAGGCGGTGTTGTTAATATTTTCTCGGGTGATTCCACCTTTACTTTAATTGGTGTTAGTGCAAAAGATTTCAAGAATGCCGATTTCGGATCCTCTGAATATGGAGGTGATGTTGATATTCCACCACTGGTCACTCTGGGACTTAAGGTGCTTACCCCATTGGGACTTAAAATTCTCTCAGTGCGTATGGTTAGAGGAGGCACTGTCAATGGACTGGGACTCTTACGTTTACGTTCACCATTCGAGGAACTTGGTGATGTCTTGGGGCTGCCATCCTTATCCTTTTTGCTCTTGGAACGTGATTCCTTTTCTGGTTTCAATGGTTTAACTATCTCTTTACGGTCCGGATCGGACATATTTATAATAGTCACACTATTTTGCTTTGATAAATCAATTTTCAATTTAATATTGGGTTCTTCTTTGGGTGAACTAGGTGGCAGAGTACTCTTTGTGGATAATTTTGAAGAGTAAGTGGAGGGCGAGGAGGGTGAGTAGGCTTTATCATGCTTTTCCAGTATATTACGATTGATGACCAGCTTAAGCGGTTCAGTGGGCGAGGCCAATTGCTTGCTGGCAATACGAAACTCTTCCTGTTTCTCTTGTTTAATACGTGGGGAGGAGGCGATAGGATTAACAGTTGGGGTGACTGGCGTAAGAGCTTTCTGTGATGGTGGTGGCGTATGTGCTTTAATTGCTGGTGGTTGTGATGGTGGTGGTGGTAATGGTAATGCTGCTGCTGCTGGAGAAATCTCTCGCTTTTCCCGCTTTAATGGCAATACACGGCGTAACGCTGGTGGTGGCGGAGGCATTGCTTGAGGGGATTCATATACACGGAAATAGAAACGCATGGGTGCATCCCTTTTCCATGTATAAATATAGGCAACATCCATTAGAGTATAGTAATCCAATAGCACAATCGTTTTCACCTTATACATAATATCAATACTGAAACGTTGTGCATCAATTTGAAATTTTTCATACACATATTTTTTCATGTGGCTAACACGGAACATGGCCGGACATTTGAGATGCCTTGGACGCAATGTATCACCAAATTCCAACTCAGATTCTGCATTAAGTTCGCTATAGAGAGAAAGAGAGAGAGAAAAAGAAGATATATATCGATTAGGGAGGGGTTTCTCTTTAATAATGATATCAATCATTTAATTTTTGCTTTAATTTTAATCATCTGTGGTAACTTACCCTAATTCTGCATATTCCAATGATAGTGACATATCATCCGATGGACTGAATATTAAATGCTCAGTGTCATCGCCCCGTTGTTCGGGCGTGGCTAATGCTGCCTCCTGTGGACGATCTTTGTAGAAGGCCCTTTTTCGCATCAGTTCACGTTCATAGAGACCCGGCACTAGTTTATACACAATTGCTTGAAGCGTGGTGTCCGATCTGCAAGTAGAAAAGATTAAGAGAAAAAGGACATAATCAGTGAAATGGAAAAGATTCGTCAGAAAGTATTAGTAGTGTTGCAGTAAACAAAGGCCCAGACAGTGAAAGAGAGGGGAGAGCGGGAAAAGTCAGAAAGCGAAAGACAGAGAGAGAGGAGACACTGAAACAGCAGACTTTTGTTGGCGCGGAAATGAACGCAAGGCAATCATCATCATCGTCGTCATCTATGTACAAAGAAGTCTCTTCTACAACGGATACACACGAAAAATTAAGG
Organism: Drosophila emarginata; assembly: GCA_037075365.1. Taxonomy (NCBI): domain Eukaryota; kingdom Metazoa; phylum Arthropoda; class Insecta; order Diptera; family Drosophilidae; genus Drosophila; species Drosophila emarginata. The sequence goes on along the minus strand of JBAMCD010000260.1, from coordinate 3,790,169 downwards.
GACGAAGCCGTCAACCAGAAGCAGCAGCGTGTACAAATTAGACGGCAGATGCAATTTTCTATTGCTTCAATGGCACGCAACAAACACAAAACACAAGGAAAAAAAAAAAGAAAAAGAAATAAGAAAGAAGTAAAAGAAGCAAAAAAAAAAAAAAAAAAAAAAAAAGGAAGGGCACAACACAACGCTTCAACAGGCGTCGTCCAAGGAAACTATTGCGTGGCATGCGCTATTGCCGCATGGTTGATGGTGTTGGTGATGTGGTCGGATGGTTATGGTAGTGGCGCACTGGTGGTGGTGGTGGTAGTGGCGCACAGGAACTCGGCATTAAGTCGCATTTCAGGCGGCGCTCACTTAAATCATACCCAAGACCGAGACCCGTCAAGGTTGTAAAAAGAAAACCATTGTACATATGTGAGAGAAAGACAGCGAGATAGAGAGAGTAGGGGAAGATCAGCCTGAAGCATATCATTTACATTGGCCCATTGGAATTTATTGAAATTTTAGGTAGAAATTCGGTACCTTCTTTTGTTTTGTATAGGTATGTAGAACCATGTCATATGTGGAGGAAATAGTTAAGATTCTGTGATAAGCCGCATATTTAAAGAATCCTGATCCAATGTTAACGATTAAATTGCGTTAAAAAATTTAGAGTTTATCACGATATTCTCATCGCTTAAGCCAAGTTAGTTATAGACCCATTTCTTCCTCTGTGTAAGGGGTTAAAACAAATGTCTCAATGTTATGACATCATGGACATATGTACTTATTATATCTTCTCAAAGTCTTTCTTAGTTGCCCTCAATTCACACTTAATAAGCTTAAGCTTTTACCTAGAATAATTCTGGTTACATAAGTAGGATTAAAATGAAACCTTAGGTTAAGTCTAAAATTATTTTCTAAAATTTTGCTCAACTTTTATGGTCTTTTGAAGAAAAACTCTCTCACAGTTGCCAGTTGACGAAAGTTTATACAAACGACTTCCACAACGGGAAACAAGTTCGTTCTCGAATGGCACTTTACCAACTTGTCGTAACAACATGGTTTAGCTTTTTCTACCATTTTTGGTTGTTGTTTCTTTGGGAACTTGCTTCGTTTTCTTCATTTCTTCGGTATTTTTTTCTGTTTTGTCATCTGCGGAAATCGACGACCGTAGCACGTACCAAAAAGCAAGTCTCCAACTACGTCACTCACCGCGCTCACTCACCCGTCCGCCTTTGCTATTCTTCTCATCACTCCATGCCTATCCCTCTGTTGCTCTGTCCCTTTCTGTTTCTATCCTTTGGGTACATTGTGTAGCACTTTTCAGCTGTCCGTGTTTTCGTCGTTGTCGTCGTCATCATCGTCGTTTGCCGTCGGCAATACTGTGCTGGGCTGCTGCTGTTGTTGTTGTTCTTGTTGTTGGAAGTCCCGCCCGTTAATTATCTTGCCGTTTTTCGATTTGTTTTCTTGGAAATGCGTGCAACTCTCCGTTTGCCTGGCATTTGTTTTTGCAGTTTATCAGTTGATTTTGTGCCTTTGTTCTTTTTGCACTTGGGTTGGGCCATAAAAACATGGCCGAAATACATATACATATGTATGTATACACATACATATGTAAATATGTATGTACGTACATATGTATAAATTCTGTTTTATTTCAAGCTCTTTATTTTTATTTTTTTGCTTTCTTAGTTTACCTTTGCAACAAAGTAAAATAAAACAAAACTGGCTTTTCTTTTGTTTTCCTTCCGTCCCTTTTCATTTTTTCTTTTTCCTTTTTTTTTCGTATTTTTTGTTTATTTGTGGGTTAAACAATAAACTTTTGCAATAAATTTAATTGGAGACTTGAGACTGGTTTTTGGGGCTAGCTACTAAAAATTCATGGTAAAAGGCAAAAACTTCAGTTCCGAACGACGCTTTGCCAGCGGCGTCGGCGGCGGCGGCTCCACCACGTACAAAAGACACTTGTTTGTAGTTTACTGCCATCAAGGCAGAAGACCCAGACCTAGGGCCAAAAACAAAAAAACAAAACCACTTCACACCATTTGACTAGAGCAAAAGGTTCATCCATTCATTTATATATTCACCTGCCTTATCCCCTACCAACCGAACTCCCTACCTCCCGCAGCCTTAGATTGTTCTCAGCCACCACCCACTCCCCCCCTTTCCACCATCCCTTAGAATTTGTATTCATTATCTTTTTGATTGTGTATGTGTGTGTGTGTGTGTGTGTTTATTTGTTTGTTTGTGTGTGTGCAACGAGATTACAACCTACGACGATGAAGCGAACCATCAGCATCATCAACGGAAAGGCATTCCCATCCGATTTGTCTATCGGAACAACAGCGGGTGGAATGGTTTTTGGGTAAACGGAATGAGTGTGGGTGTTAAACCGGTGGGTGGGGAGTGGTACCATGGAGAAGGGGGGCAGGTTTGTTGCTTGGCTTCGTTTTTCTATAGAGATTTCCTACTATTAAAGTTGTATAGCTTAAATGGAAACGTGTTTTTCATTACGCAGCACCCTAAAAACGAACAGAGAAACGTGACAGAGAGCAATTCTAGCTGAAATTCTCCAAAAATAAAGTTAACCACACCGACACACTGACAAGAAGTTCTATATTTTTTTTTTCTCTTGAAGATAAGAAAACTTCTCAAAACACTAACTAAGGTTTAGGTGGTAAGGATAGGTTTGAACTCGACGACTATGCAAAGGGGAATAATATATTTTTGAAGCAAAAACTTTTCGTTTTTGACCACATTCAACATTCATGCATACATGGAAAAGTTCTGCGGTTATGCGCAAGTTCATTTCCTAAGAGAATAACAATAACCCCCAATTTATCAAAGATTTTTACTATATTGCAAAAGTTTGACATTAACAATGACTTGATTTCAACGAGAACTTGCCTATATCTAACTCAAGTCAAAAGTCAAATATCTAGGGGAATGGAGAACCGCAACGCGAACCACTAAATGCGGTTACTTTTAGGTTAATGGTTCACGTATCAGTGACGAATATGAGACTTTGTTTCGGTTTCTTCTTTCGAAAAAAAAAGTAAACGAATAGAAGACTTCAATTTGATTATCAGTATAAAATATCTTTAAGAAACAGCTCTGTGTTTCTTTGTTTCCGTTATTAGTATGAAATAACTTAAAGATAAGAATCACTTATTACCGCTTGCAAAGAACACGTAGACGAATACAAGACTTTCTTTTGATTATCCTTTTTGTTAATAACCGTTTGCTTAATTTCGGTAATTTGAGTTAAAATACCTTTGTTTTTAATAACAAACAGTTTCAGATTATTGTTACCTAGAATACATTTTCAGAACCTTTTTTTAAGGTAGATTAAACTTTTTTTTTTAGCTTTTTTCCCCAAATTATTATTATCTAAGGTAAGATAAAAATGCATTATCTTAGCAAATTATGTTAAACGTTTTTGGTTAAATCGTACATAAAAATGTGCTTTAATCTTATTTCCCTTTATATAAGTAAGTTATTAAACCTTTTACCCTTATCTTTGAAGATTTCGTAAAAGACCAGTGTCCCCACAAAAACAAATTATTTGCATAAAATCTTTATCTTCAAGGGTTTCCATTTCATGGCCCACTTAAGTGGCCAAAGACAAATATCTACATATATCCTTGGTATGCCATCTAATCGTATATGTCAATGGCAGACAACAAAACTGTCTCTCTATCTCTATATCCTCCTTTGATTTCTTGCTCTCTTTCCTTCTTTCTTTGTTACTATCATCAGCATCTCCATTCATATCTGCCATCTGAAGGACATACTTCTGATTCGGTTCGGCTATGGTACTTACTTGATATTCGGTTTGGCATTGTTGATAACCATCTCACAGCGTGGACAATAGCGTTCTTTCCGCAGGTGATTAATGAGGCAACTGTGGCAGACTGAAAAGCAGAAAATAAAAAGAAAACGAGACAAGGTAAGTTTCGTGTGTATTAAGAGAGAGAGAGAGAGAGAGAAATACTTTAAAAATCAATCGCATATATAACAGAGATATATATGTATACATATATACATATATATATAAAGAATTGATAGGCGAATTATAATAAAATAAATTGCACACAGATTTTTTACTCCAATTGAAATGATTCAAATTTATGTAAAACCTGCACTCTGACTGGCATTCCCAAGAGCTCACATCCATTCCATCCAGTCAGCCAGCTAGTCAGTCGTCAACCCTCGCCCATCCACCCACGTCACACCAACAAAAATAAAAGAAACGGACAAAAAAAAAAAAGAAAAAAGAAAAAAGAGGAGAAAAACCTTCGACGAAGGCGAAAAAATCCAGCAGCACCATAAAAAAAAAATTGTTTTGACTTTAATGTCAATGCCAGTATCTGTCTGCCTGTGTCCTGCACGCTACAACTGTCACCCAGAGCAGAGCAAAGGGCAGAGACGCGGAACACAGATGGGGGAACGGCAAATGGTGGGGAACAGAGCACAGACTCAGAGCCTGTTACGCTTGTCCGTCAGTTTTTTCGGATGGAAAAGGAAGAAAAGCGTAAACCGGAGTAACATAATTGAACTCTACTATGCCGCTACTTTGATACTCTTTCTATGAGAGCTTAAAGGATACTTTGAGGTATTTTAATAAAATAACAAACAAAACAACAACAAAAGGGGAAAAAAATGTATTTTGTTTAGTTTTAGAAATAGATTTTTGTTTTTCTTGGTTAAAAAAATTTTGATCATATTATCTTGAAAAAATAAGTAAGTAAAGTTAGATTACAATAATTTAAGAAATCAAAATTATTTTTTAAAGAGAAGTCGTTATCTTGCAGTTAACCGAAAAAAGAGCTTTTAGCTGTTAGTTTTGAAGGCTATTTCTATAATATATAGTAATCCGATTTAAATAAAATTTGCTATAATTATTCAAAAGAATATAGAATTATTGTATCTGTTTAATAAACAAAAGTATCCCTTACTATAATATTCTGTAAAAACAAACGCTTAGAAAGGTTTTTACAAAGAAATCATATCAACAGTAAAAAATTCTTTCTTAGCCATATTCTCCTTCTTCTTCTAACAATCAAACGTCTTACCAAGTCGGTATTATTCTCTATGTTAGGGTATAAAAACAAAGCAGAGTCGTTGTATAGGTTTTTTTTGGGGTGCAAAAAAATTTGTTGTTACTGTCCGCCGCCAAATGGCCTCGAGTACGCTCAGCAGCTACAAAATTACAACACATTGGCTATGGACTCTGATGTCCAGCACACTGAACTTGAAGCAGAGGCAGCTGTTGCTGCCGCCATCTAAATGACAGCCAAGACAAACATACATATATAGAAATAAAACGGGAGAGAGAGAGAGAGAGAGACAGTCTATGTATGTATGTATTTTGGTTTCAGATTCAGTTTGACAGTTAGATGGCACTCCCGGGTGCTCTTTTCTATGTCTGGACCAACAGATTTAAATTAACCAAATCCAAAGTGTATCTATTGCCCATTATCAACACATTGGTTCAACATATTTGCCAGAAATATAGTGGCCAATACCATTTAGATGTGCGATGGGAGAACAAATGGGGATTTTTATATACGGTGGCCGTGTACATTATTAATGGATAAATTGCAATGAGTTTTGATGGGCCCAGTGGTCGGTCACAAACATTCTATGGAAACATTGGTGAGAAAACATTGTGATAAAGGTTAGACAGACAGTATTTTGATTGACTTTTTCTATAGATTCCATTTAGGAAATTGTTGTATTTTACCTTTAGTAATTATTTGCAATTGGAAATGAATAAAATAATAATAAATTTGAATCAAAGTTAAAAAGTAACCCCAAAAGTATGTTATATCTAAAGTTGTACAGTTTACCACCCCCCAAAGACTGATGGATCATTAGGAGGAGATCATCATTGAGCTAAGTACTCTTGCCCACCCTTTTCTTTTCATCTCGTTCTCTCAGTCTTCCTCCTTTCATATATTAAAGAAAATGCACATTAATGTGCCCAGAAACTTATCGTCAGGCAACATCTGTGTGTCGTCTGTGAATCTTACTCACCCTGCCTGTTAGTCTACCTCTTATCCCGCCCTGTTTTAACCAAAGGCGCGCGCATATAACTCATCGACCCGACGCAATTTTCGTAGAGAAAACCAGGCAGTGGCAAAAGCAACCAACTGAGGAGAGTGGCAGGCAAGGCAGCAATACCAGAAAGTTGCCAAGTTGGCATTCTAATTAGGGCAAACAGCAGTAATATATGGGAACTAAATACATACACCCAGAAAGAGCGGAAGAGAGAGAGAGAGTGAGCAAGAGAGATGGCAAAGCGACTAACTAGCCATCTAGTCACTAACAAATTACATCTGATCGGATCGAGAAATCTCTTTTAAGCAAATCCAAATGAATGCAAGTAAAACTAGAAATTTTGCTGATATTATCAAGATATACTTGATATAGTCACGATTCTTTTCGAAACGATGGCATTAAATAAAGGAAGTATTTTATGATTTTAACCATGATCTAATTTAGTTGCAGAAATTTTTAATGAACTCTATGACAGGTTTAAAACTTATTAATAATTCTGGATAAAAAATTGCAATATGGAGTCAAGGAGAACTTTCGATCTATAGAAGCCTTTTTGGATATAGAAAATGAATTATACAATATTTTTCAAACACAAAACAAATAAAATTAAATATTATGGTAAATTAAACTTTCTTCAGCAATAAATAAAGAAAAATAAATTAAGTCTTAGTAGAGATTAAAAAATTTGCTGTAAAGAATTTCGTTATGGCTTAATTCCGATTTGGATAATTTTTGTGGTATAAGTTATATTCATAAGTTATATTTGACAATATTTGAAACAGATTGGCCCTTTGTTTAAATAAATACAATTATTAAATTGTCAGAATCGAATATTTTTTAATCATTTATAGTTTTAAAAAGTGACAAAAAGTATTATGAAATTCGGCGGCTACTAAAAATTGATTTTGGTCGTTTTTTTCATCACTTTTAAGTTAATTATGCAAACAAATTTATGAATGTATGTATATAAAAATTGATTTTGGTCTAAATTAACTAAAATATATTTAAGATGACAAAAACCAAAATTCTCTATTTAAAAACAAAACAGAAAACGTGATCAAAAAATAAACTTCTAGAAAAAATAATAAATTCTTTTGTTCGACATTTGTTCTTTAGCTCAACAATTTTTTACAGAAAGGGACTGTTCATGCATTATCAATAAATATACATAACCAAAAAAAAACTCTAAATTTTTGCCTATAAATCAGATTGTTTCAGTTAAGTTAATATCATCGATATATATATATATATATACATATTTATATATATAGCAACTATTTCAAATTTCAAATTCCAAGATTTATTTTTTTTCTTTTTAATACTTACATGAGTGGAGACACTCCACAATTGTTGTGGCATTGATCAGATAGCCCTGACACAAGTGACAGATTATGTGAGGATTAACTGCTGTTAATAATACAGGGTGTGGTGTTGTTGCTGCTGATGTTGTTGTTGATGCTGTTGTTGCTGTTGATGTTGAGGAAATCTCTTCTGCCTCCGTTTCTGTCTGATTGACAGATGCCTCCTCATCAGCTGAGGCGCCACCAATACTGCTGGCATCCTCAGAAATTGTTGATGATGACGATGACAATGAGGATGAGGAGCAGGCGGAGGTTGTTGCAGTTTCTTCAGCAGGAACATTAGCATTAGCAATTGTTGTTGCCGGAGGTGTTGATTCCTTTTTTATGAGATTCTCTCTGCTGTTTACAACTGTTTTTGCTGTTGTTGTTCCTATTGCTGTTGTTGTTTTTCTTGTGTTTTCACTTTTTATTGCAATTTCATCAACACTTGGCGTCTTCATAGTTAATGGTGTTGCTTTTGGTGCTGTTGTTGTTGCTGTTGTTGCTGTTGCTGTTGTTGTTGCTGTTGCTGTTGTTGTTGCTGTTGTTGTTGTAACTGTTGCTGGCGTCGACAAAGTTACTGATGTTGTTGTTGTTGTTGATATAATATCTGCTTTGCGAGACAAAGAAAGCTTTTTGCTAGCATTGTTGTTATTGTTGTTGTTGTTACTGCTTTTGCTATTACTATTTGCATTGCTGACAATGCTTTTGGCCGCCTTTACTGTTACTGTTGTTGCTGCTGCTGCTGGTGTTGCTATTGTCGTCGTCGTCGTTGTCGTCGCTGCTGTTGCCTTAGCCAACGTTGACAACTGCGTCACTGCTGCCTTTTGTTGTGTATGCGCCATTGTTGTTGCTGGTGCTGTTGATGTTGCTGTCGTTGTTGATGTTGCTGTTGACGCTGTTGCTGCTTTCGACTCTGGCGTCATCATAATATAAAATAATACTCGTTTGCTAAAACTTTGGATTTCTTTCCTGAAAAAGTAAAAAAAATAGAACAAACAATTGAAAATTAAATATGACAAATAGTGAATATTTTAGAAATTATTTTAAAGTTAGTTAATGGGAATATACTTATAATATATACATACATATATAAATAAAGAGAATGGTAATGGGAACAGTCGTCAGCTGCTTCCAATGCAAATATTCACAGCTGAAACCTTCCTCTTATTTCCTCTTCTAAGTGCCTCTGAATCTTTTGTGAGTGTTGAAAAATGTTTCGATTTGTACTAAAAATAAACTTATCTATTTACGATATATTTTCAATGGTTCCAAGTATAACTTTGTTATACTAACTATCTGATAATTTGATACATTCCTTTATTGTGTGTTTTATTTCATATTCTATGAACTTTAATCTATTGTTCTATATATATTGTTCTATAAAAAAAATTAACTGTTTCTAAAATAATATTTTATCTTTGTGTTGTTGCAGGGAAATATTCAAAGGAATTATGAATTGCATTTAATTCAAAAGTTGCAAAGTTTTTAGATATTGCTTTTACTTTTATCATCTTTTGAGCTAATTTATTACATTAAAGCTATTTTTTACATATTTGCAGCTTTAAATAAATTTATTAAAACATTTATAAAAAAAATAAAGAAATGTCGTTTTAAAATATGTATTTAAAATATTCCTGTAAAGCTGTACGTGAGCTGAATCTCTTTACCTCATAGTCCTTTATATAAAACGTCTGACGTATGTATATATACATATGTATGTATATATGTAACATAGATATGTATGTCCTTGCCCAAGGGCCCAATAAATACCATTCAAATTCAACAAACATAAACAAATTTGCATCTTTTTATTAGCTATTGGTAACAGTCTAAAATTTAGTTATGGCAATTGCTTTTAATAGGATTTTCATTTCATTGTTATGAATTGAAAGGGTCAACTGTCGTCACTATGGTAGAGACATCTCTTATAAGTTGAACAAAGTCCATGGAAAAAGAGGACTTTCTATTAGAGTACTTGGAACAATATACATATGTATGTACGTATGTATGTATATATGTATGTACATATGTATATGTATGTCTGTATATAATGCACATATATTGTAATCTATTATATGCAATCAGTCGATAGATGCGGGAAACGGCGACAACTGTATGATGAGGGGGAAAAGCGAGAGGTGGGGGTTGGTGTCAATAATGGGATGTTTGCAGTGCATAGTTGCCTAGGGAATGCTTATGGGCTCTTTACTCCATTCACAAAATATTGAAATGCACGGCACTCCGGGGAGCATTGAGCAATGTATAAAAGGGTAAAGGTGAGGGTGAGGATATGGAAAACAACAACAAAAAGAGAAAAGTAGATAAATTACAAATGGAATATATCTGTAGGTAACACATACAACATACATACATATATAAATATATATATATATGCATGACTGTATTTTTCAAACAATTTCAAGTTGTTTTTGCATCAACGCGTTAAAAAGTTTTCAACCAAAAAACTTTTCAGCCAACATACAACAACACAAAATGAAATGTGAATTCCATTAGAGAAATATGAATGAATATGACAAGTAGAGAGACAGAGAGAGAGAGCAAACGAGAGAGAGGAAGGACCTTCCCTGCTGCCTGGCTTTAAATTCATTTTACATAAAATTTAAGTGCTGGCAATGCGAGGTAAAGTTTAACTGAAACCCTTTCCCATCAAAAACAGAACAGCGACAAAGTGAGGGGACAGGATGGGATAGGAACAAGGGGAACACAAGCAGAAACGAGTCCTCGCGCGCGCAAAAAAAAAAAACTGTGTGAGTGCCAACATGAAAAGGATAATAAAAAGCAGCGGAATTTCGCTCTCATTCTCTCTCTCTCTTTAATTTTTTTTTTCTCACAGCGAGTGTGAGAGAGTTTGGCGGGATGGGAGGAAAGGAAAGGTATGGTTAAATAGAGTTTGGGTATGAGTAGAGATCCCAAAACGAACGAAGAACGAAATTCGGGGAATGTGCTGAACGTAGAGACCCGAGGCTGAGACTGAGCCAGCAGCGGCTGGCTTTATCTCCTGTTTCACACACACACACACGCACATACTTTACTGAATGAAAGCCGCTATGTGTGTGTATAAAAATTGTACGAAGCAGGCAGCAAAATAAAAGACGAGAAGCAACACAAAAAAATCTTTGTGGCTTGGGGAGGGCTTTGTGCCCAATCGAAATTTGAAGCGCGTGGCAAAAGGCACAATAAGGATGAGGGAAAAAAGAAAAGGGAAAGAGAGAGCGAGAGAGAGTTGTGAGTTTTGTTAGTTGGAGCAACAGCTGTTAATGACAGCATCAGTGCCGGCATTAAGTTTGCCTTTATGTCTTTCCTCTTACCTTTTGTTTAGTCCTAGTCGTTAGAGTTTTGTTGTTGTTGTTGGTTTTCTATATGCTAATCCAGCCAATTATTCGGCCTTGCTTGAGTTTGTAGATGATAATCCAATTTGCTGTTACAGCTAACAAGTAATCCGAGTTTAATGATCATTATCATTATGCATTTATCATCATAATATCGAGAGCACACTTTCACAATTCTCCAACTCTTCCAGCTTTAATAAATTTTCAACACAATTTTCTTTAAGCTATGTAGCTCTAGTAGCTCTTCTTTTTTCTCTTTCTTTTCTCGTTGATTATTTACTTTTATTATTATATTTTTTTTTTGCTTTCTTCAGCTGTTTGCGCTACGTTTCATTTCTTCTTTTCTTTGCTTCACCACACTCCACTCTATTTCCCAACTCTCTCACATGTATACAAATATATATACATACATACATACACACACATATATACAGTACACGTATTATATACACTCGAACTGCTCTCGCCACTTTTGGTTATTCTCTTTTGCGGGCACCTTTATTGTGTATTACGCTTCGCACTTATATTCTGCTGCGCTTGTACATAAGGCAAGCTGATGCCTCTGCTTTGCTGCCGACAAACAGACCCACAGAGACACAAAGGAAATTTCTAGCTTGCTTTACAGCTAACTTTAGTTATGGTTTTATGTTTAGTTTTTTTTTTTTCAGTTAAAACTCTTTTTACCGGACTTTTTTATATATTATTTATATAAATTAATTGACATTTCTATCAATTCTTAAACAATCACTTTAGTCGTATGGTTATAGTAGGCCATTTACTTCAATACACTCATTGGATGAATTAACCGTAATCCGTAATTGGACCTTCGCACATCCGCTCTTTTCAACAGTTCGCGTTCAACTAACGAAACAATTTTCTGCTGCTGAACTACTCTGCCACTGCCGCTGCCGTTATATACTTTTCAACACGTTTTTGGTATATAACAAATATGTATGTATATACATACACTAATACCACATACACCGATACTTTTCGTTTTCCTTTTTCACTCGCCGCGATCGTGCTATCTCGCTCGCTCGGGACTCTCACTGGACGCACACAATTGGTGCGCTCTCTTTCGCTTTGGGGGCGTTTTTTGTAAAAACACGTATCTTTAGCCGTATCTCAACCGTCCGCAAAATGAACCTTTCTCGTTCGATGTATATTTCATACTAAAAGCAGAATTGGTCTCTCTCGTCGTTGGTGTCGTCGTTGTCGCTGTCGCCCTCGTTGTTTTTGTTGTTGCTGAGTTGAGGTTCGCTGTTGCTGTTTTGGCTCTTTTGCTTTGCGTGATGTTTCTTTGCTCGCTGTTTCTGTTTCGTTGTTGTTGTTTTTGGAGTGAGTATAAAAGGAAAGGGCTGATATGCTTTAGCGGACGTTTGGAAGTGAGTTTTTTATGCACATAATATATGTATGTATGTAAGTATGTATATACACATATGTACGTATTTATGTACATACATATGTAAATATATATATTCCTTATGGTCTTATGTACTATAAAGGTATCTACATAATTGAGTTACATATCTGCGACTTTGCTTCTGAGTGACTGTTGTGTGTGTGTGAGTCAATTGTGTATATTGTTTGACTTGTTTTATACATAGCGAGTCTATGTGTATGTATGTATGTATGTATGTATATAAACATGGCTTTTTTTACATACCTGAATAATTCTACCTACCTTCTAAATAACTCCCGCAATTGGCTATGGCAGTTTACATTAAGGTTCCAAGAAATCTTTTTACAATTTCCGTATACAGAAATTGCATATAGGCACGTAGGCGTGCTATAAACAAATACATACATATGTATGTACATACACACAATCAGTATAACAATTGTTTATTTTTCTTACATACATATATTTTCCATAAATAAATACTAACAGCAGCTCCACTGCTCTCCAATCAGCTCGACTTGTGCCATCGTCGTTGTTGGTCTATTCCAGAAGTATTCCGTTATTCTTGAGACGCTTACACACACATACACATGCATGCATCTATTCTTGATTACGTAAGGACGGCCGATCTAACAACAACAATTAATGTTTATTCGCAAGTTCTCTGCAAAAGTTGGGTTATGGCGAATTCACTTAACTGTAAACGTTACTCTACGAATGCAATTAAAGAATGTGCATTGCGTAATAATATAAATAATATAACAAAGAACAGCTAGATACATGTAAGTATCTATGTATGCATATGTGTGTATATAGAGGTACAAGATGTCAGTATATAAAGAAAATATTAAGAATATTATTTCATGAAATTATACAATGGGAACATGCGGCTCTACTTTTAGGTGAATCATATCAAATGTGTTGGCAATTGTATGAATAATGTACATATGTTTGCATATGTAGGTAATCACAAAGAATAAACTGAAATCCCACAAGTGCTTAAATTAAGAATAATCAATTTCCATATGTAGACAAAATAAATTTCTATTTTAAAGTTGCCTATTTTGACAAACATTCTAACACTAAAAAAATTTTAAATTTACATTTTAACAAGGATTTACAAGGCTTTTAAAAGGAAAATTCATCAAAATTCATAATTGTTTAAATTTCTAGAAAATGCATACTTCAATACATGTAAATTATTGTAAATAGTAAAAGAATCAATTTAAGCAAAGATTGCTTAATAATGCTAAAAAATATAAATTAATGTTTATTAGCCAACATAACATAAACTAATATTATTAAATGGAAGTGTATTTTATATAGAAATAGCAAACTGAAACCTAATCCGGAGGAATAAGCCGTAAAATGATTTGTGAAAGCTTTAAAGCTGTTCAAATTTCATTAAAAAAGTTTTCAAATTTAATGTTACAAATTGATATTGCAATTTGCTTCGTATTTTACTTGCCATTTACATAATACAATTGCATAATACAAGTTTTGGAAATAATGGAATTACATAATCATTTTTGTATCTGGAATTCAAAGGCCTTTGCAGAAAAGTAAATACATTTACATATATCTAAAGTCCAGATTAGGATTCAATCCTATACGTTCACATCCACACAAATATATAGCAAAAAGATCCAAAGATATTTTGTAAATTTCGAAATTGTAACATTGTAAAAAATTTATGTATGTATTTGGATAAATTTATAGGATATTAAATCATTAAATGCTCTTAATAAGATATTTCCAAGCAGTAAAGTTTATTAATTAGGCATTTCCTATCAGAGAGATGTTCAATAAGGCAAAATCGCTTTAAAAAATTATTTATTATTTATTTCTGTAGAAGATCGGCTCAGAATTTGCCAACTTATAGCAAAGAAAAACTGTTTAAAGCAATTTATTACTTTTGTATGTTTAATTCGAATTTTTGAATATTTTTGCCAAAAAGTTGTTCTAAAACTTTTTAAATAATATAAGAAAAAATATGATTAAACTAAAATTTTAGATTGTACTTATCTATTCTATTGCATTTACCTATTTGAGTTGGAAAAGGGAAAAATAATGCAGAAAATAAAGAAGACATATCCTAATTACACTGTATAGATATATAGGCTATGATAGAGAATTCAATATTCTGTATATTTTGGATGTTTCTGAACGTGTTCTAACTTTAAAAACTTAAATTTCTTTGCCTATAAGTGACCAATAATTAAAAGTCTTCAAAATGACCAAAATAAGTCGTGAGTATTGCTTTATAGTGAGTTTATATACAATGATGCAGACATATCTACTACTTCAAATCTTAATTCTTCTTTTTAAACTGATGGAACTTTTGTACTTATCTATGTATACATGTTGATGGTAAAAAGCTTTTGGCCAACAAGATTCCTTTATATACATATATAAGTAAATATAAAACTTTATACAACTTAACTTCTTTCCTTTATAAATATAAAATTTTTTATATGTAAGATACCTTCTAAGAGCATCCATATAAAAAAAACTTTTACACTAAAATGAGTCGTTCTGTTCATTTTTTTAGGTGATTCATGTTTTTGAGATTGCTAAAGTAAAGCAAAATTTTAAATGGGAATGGCTTTATATACAAAGCATTCGTGGAACTCAACAGAACTCAAGTAAATTAATAAAAATTTTTAATAGTTCTCTGTTTTTAGGACTGTTAAAAAGGCAAAATGCAATTTTACTTATTTGGAATTTTAATTTGAAGGTTATTTTGTATTTTATAATGCAATCATGTTTTCTATATTTCTTTTGTATTATGGAATATAATTAAAATCGTTGTAAATTCCTAATTTGTAAAGGCAAAAAAGAGTTCATTAGATGCTTAGCATTAAGTTTGTGGTTTTCAATTACCGATCTTTAAGTGGTCGCCATTTTAAATTCTGATTGTCGACTGATTGAGCTCATCCTGTGCGGATGATGATGATTAGGAAGAGTGGCATTAGCAAATGACATATGTATAAACAGGCATACATACATACATATGTGTGTTTGTAGGTAGATAAATATCTGTAGTATCTAAGGCTGGAACATGTCGTAAATTATTGATTGGCTTTAATGCTGGCCGATAGATTGCCTCAACTGGTTTTAACAGCTTAATTGAGACCCCATGAAGCAATAAATGCGATAAAGCGCCAGATCCAAAGCTCCAAGTGTACGGATAGTATAAGAGTAAGAGAAAGAGAAACTAATAATGTGCCCCCGATGATGACTCCAAGTTATATAGCTACATACAAACATATAGAAATGCCCAAAGGCGATGCCCGCTGCCCGTTGCACGATGCTGATGCCCATTCAAGCATCATCAACAGAAAACAACAACAACAACAACAACAACAGCAGCAGCATCTGCAACAGGCAAAAAGCAACTCCAGTAGCAGCGTCCAAGTGAATGGGGCATTTAAGTTTAATTTGTGTGCCGCCGCCGCCGCTGCTGCTGCTGCTGCTGCCACTGCCGACGAAGTCGCTGCTGCCAAGTATGTGTTATTTTTTTTTCTCTTTCACTCTGCATGCCCTTCTCCGCAGCATCTCCTCCATCTCTTTGCCGATATACAACAAATCCCCAGAAGCGACGGCCAGCTCAGATTCAGATTCGTTCGTCGGTTGTATTCAGGGCGCATGCCGAGATACACACACATACATATACATATATAAACAAATACATCTATTGCCTATGTATCTGCCAGTAGATTTTCCAATACGGATTGCTGTGACGTCACACGCATCATCATCATCATCATCATGGTAATGATTAAAATCATCAGCAGCAATAGCAGCAGCAGCAGCAGATGTTTATATGCCCACAGTGTATGTGTGTGTGTATGTGAAAAGGTGCATCTGTGTTGTGTGCAGCAAATAGTATTACCCAGGGTTGTCAGCACATTGAACTCTATGAACTAGAAAATGTCTCTCAAGGTTTCATATGGGTCATTTAAAGTATTTCCTTAACCAAATGTAATGTGATATATGCAACAACACGATTAATTAGATAATAGTTAATGATAGCAACTTTTGATATCGTTAGTTAAGGTATTTATGCAGAGACATATTTCTTTTTATAACCAACTAGCCAAAAGACTCGACAACCCTGAAAACAATTTTATCTACGCGTACCAAACGGGCCAAACAGTCACAGTCAAAGCATAATAATGAGTTTTCTCACTTCCAAACAGAGTTTCCCAATGCTAGTGCTATGGTTAGGGGTAGTGTAAGGGTTGGGGGAATCATAAGTTAAGCAAAAACGGGGCTGGTTGCCAGATACAAAGATATGAAACGAACGAAATGAACGAAATGTACGTACATACACATATATAGACATACATATGTACATAGTACGCAAAACTGAAACTGGTTGGGACAGCAACAGAGCCGTAGCAGAGCAGCAGCAGCAACAGCAGCAAGCAGAAGCTGCGTGGAATGAAAGAGTAGAAAATAACTGACAGCGAAGCCATATGCGAACCCAAGCCAAGCATAAAAACGAAAGCGGCATATGAGGGTCGGTGAGAGAGAGAGCAACAGCAGAGGCAAAGAGAGCAAAAGACCAATAGTGAGAAAGAGAGGGAGAGGGTAAGAGAGAGAGAGTCCGCTCTAAAAGATACAGATACGTGAATACGAATATGTAGACGAAAAGGAACTGAAGAAAACCTCGCTGCCACGAATTTCAACCACAAAGCATAGCCGGGAGTACATAAAACCGCAGTCAGCGTCAGAGTTTATACATATGTATATACATACATATATATAAATTTTTGAGTATTTCTTTGTATATGTGTGTGTGTTTTTGTATATATGTATGTATGTATACGGTATCTGTATCTTTCGCTGTACTTATGACAAACACAAGCGGGCCACAGGCATTGGCAACGGCAACGGCAACGCGGCATTTCGGGGGCCAAAAAAGCAAAGCCAAAAGGTTGGGCAACATTGACAGCGACGCTGGCAGAACACAGCATGATACCGATACCACGATTCCTATAACTGCCAGCTAGCCAGCCAGCCAGCCAGCCTTGAGAGGCATTCATACGCCGAGTGGAACGTAGCGCCTCGTGTGGTTGAAAACAAAAGGTTGCTGTCGCTGTCAGTGCCTCTGCCTCTGCCTCTGCCGCTGCTGCTGCGACTCATAATTAATCAAAAATATATTTTTTAGTTTCAATTAAACGTGTCGGATAATAAATTATTTGATTAAAGTCCCCTCTTTCTGACAGCTTACTACGGTAGCCAGTTCCCAATATCAAAACGCATTTACAGCAGCAACAACAACTAAGATTTGCAAGAAAAAAACCATCGAAACGGGTCGGCAAAAGTTGCCCAAAATGAAGAAAAAAAAAAAATAACAACAAGAAAAAAAAACTTGAGCCAGCAAAAGTTTACTCAAGTCGGGCAACTTTTTTTCTTTTCTCATGTTCACGCCAATTTTATGCGTAGTATCTGCTCGAATATATGTACAAAAAAATAAAAAGAAAGAAAAAAAAAACTCACACAGAAGAACAGAAAAAGGAAGCTTCACACGTAAAGGAAATCCGGCAACGGTAAGGCTAAAATTGATGGTAAACGTTGATGGTGTCACCGTCCCAAATATTTTATTTGAAAGCGGATTTTGAAGCGCATTTAAAGATGTGAAAATCAATTGGGATTTTCAGTCGACAGGTTAAGTTAACCTTCGACTTTTTCTTTTTTTTTTTTTGGCAATGCCAAAAGCTAAAATATTTCATCAAAAGTTAAATCCCCGCCCAAAGGCACTAAAATTGAAAGATTTTTTATTATGCAAACAGCCTAAAAGATGATATGATTTAAAAGGGACCGTTTTTTAGAGTATTTCAAAATATAAATAGAGGAATATACATACGTATGAAATTCCTATTGAAAAATTCATCACTTGGTATTTATTTCTTGGTCGAAACCCTTTTAACTTTAAGGTATTTGAGACATTTATTTGTTAAGGTTTTATCTCTTAAGTTTTGTTGAATGAATCTTGAAAGGTTTTTGTGTGGCATTTAGGAACAGGAAATAAATTGTTGATTTTGGGGCATGTTTATGAAAAGGAAGATACCTAAATGAGCCAATTAAAAATATTATGTTTACTTTACTAAACTGATTTTAGAAGTTGGTGCAGGATTTAAATCTTGGTACTAACTTTACTATAGTGGGAATTATATAACTTCTATTCAATGAAATACTGAAATACTAATGTTTAAATTTCAAAGTTACAGCTTGCTCATTCTATTTTCAGTGAATAAATCAGAATTTCTAAAAAATTAGGTTTCTATATAACAAAGATTTTTTCTGGTCCCGAATCCTTGTTTGAATCCATGCAAAGAATTGGCACTTAATCACTCAACATTTTATACTAGATAATTGTAAAAGATCTAGAGATTTCCGATCAAAATAAGATGGAATAGAAATGAACTTAAAAATTGATTTTTTTCAAATCCATATGATCTGAAAAATCAAAGATTATATAAGGATCTATACATAATCTAGAATATCTCTAAACATGATGCTTGCTACACAACAATTTCGGAAAGTATGTAAATTGAATACTAAATAATTTCTTTTGGAAAGGTAGCTCTGGATAAATACATATTTACAATTTTAAACAGAAAATGTATACGATTTCAAGAATAAAGGTTTTTATACTAAATAATACTACATTACATATGTACATATATTTTAATTATAAGATTACTTATGTCTACACTAAGAGTATTATCTTAACCACTTTTTTTTAGTAGTTTGAGAAGTTATATAGTTATATATATGTAGTTAAAAGATATATAGCAATTAGATATACATACATTCATATAATTGAATCTGTATTCTTTCTACCCCATGAAATGTATTTATTGTATATCCGTAACTTTTTAATCTTAGTCGAAAACAAATTAGTGGGTTTACATAATAAACTATCTGTCATAAATTGCATAATAATATATCTATTTAAATAATGCTTTAAATAAAGTTCACTATAAAACTTAAATAATCCACCAACTTGCGTTCAAAATAATCCAAAATTAGTTCACTTACTTAAAAATTTTAAAGAATCAGCAAAAAAGAAAAGAAACCAACTCAATATCATGTTCTCTTTTTTCAGATTTCTTGAAATTGAATGACTTTTGCAATTAACTTAATTTTCTTGTTTTTATTTTTTTTTTTTCTTTCTTTTGTTTCTGGTCAGGTTAATTCTAAGAACTTGGCTCTCAAGCAAAAAGGTAATACCCATTACCCAGGAAATTTTTTAACAAGAAATTATATTTGACAGTATCTGCAAGTGTTCAGTTTTTTTTTTTTTTTTTAAATATTTATTCAATGATTGTCCTAGTCTGTTCATTATATTTCAGAACCTGTTTTGTCAGCACTATACAATTTGCGTGAGAAATTTGCATTTAATTTATACATGTGTATAAAAGGGGTAAACGAATAGGTATTAAAACGTATTATTAAGGTTCAATTTCAGCGGATTTTGAATCGAGAAACGTTTTACTAAATAAGAGAAAAGAAATAACTGCAGTTGCTGCCAAAGGAAGATAAATGAAAAATGGGGCGACCCACGCCCATAAAACTTCAACAAGATCAATGACAAAAACAGATACGAATAACCAAAAGTTGAGGGCATCAACTATAAGAGGCTTAGCTCAAATTATATGGCCAAAACGGACAAATGCCAGTCATACTCATTGTTATTCCGGTGGTGGACAAGGAATACCTTGGCATCAGAGAAGAGGGTTGGGAATGAATAAAAAAAAATGGGAGGGAAACTTAATTTTCATTTGTTATAGTTTACGCACAAAAATGCCAAGTGCTCGATATTAAAAAATACTCCAATTTGAATCAATATTCTTGTAGCCGACTTGTTTTACCCTTTTTAGAATGATCAAAATATCATAAATGAAAATTACTTGAAGTTAATTTGTTCTTATTATGTCTTTGGTCGCATGTTTGTCTGTTATAAAGGGTCTTTTAATTACAAGGGACCACCACAGACTGGTCGGTAAACAATTACTGAATCAGTCGGATTTGTTAGAGAAGGGTGAATGCCACAGACATGACCAGGCCTTGGATTTCTATCAATAAAATATATCAAAATAGATGACAATTAAGATGAAGCAACCGGAAATGGAAATTTGCAATCAACAAACTGAGGCAGAAATATAAGAAGACTAACTTACATATATCCAGTAAGTACTTAAATGTCTACTAAACTGAATGATTAAAAAGTATTCTAAACAGAATCATTAAGAAGTATTCTAAATTGAATGATTAAAAAGTATTCTAAACTGATCAGAAATATAAGAAGACTAACTTATATCCAATAGTAAGTACTTAAATGTCTATTAAACTGAATGATTAAAAAGTATTCGAAATTGAATGATTTAAAAGTATTTTAAACTGATCAGAAATATGAGAAGACTAACTTATATCTAACAGTAAGTACTTAAATGTCTACTAAACTGAATGATTTGTTAAGCAATAAAACAACAAAATTGGTTTTCTTTTAATACATATTCTACTTTATACGAAAACTCTAAAAGTTTGATTAGTTTTAAAGACATTTAGAGATTGATATTTTTTTTATCAGTTTGTTGATCTAAAAATAAAAAAAAATGCATCACTCTAGCTAGTATTAAAAGGTAATTAATTTAAAATCAAAATTAAGAAACAACAATAAGCAAAATTACTAAAAGTTTAATAACTTTTATATATGAAATATTAAAGTTTAATAAGTTTTAAATAACAAAACTTGATTAGTTTTAAAATGATTTTTATTGAAAATTACTGAATGAGTTTATAAACTTTCTTTAATTTTATTTTTATATATTTAATATAGGGTTTCTATTTAATACATATAATAAATGTGTAAGCAGAAGACTTTGGCTCAAACATTTCAGTGAATTGTTAATTTAAAATTTACTTTAATACAAATTAAGTAATATAAATTAAAAGTCAGACAGCGGTTGTTTTTAAGTTAAAAATAGTTTTCTAAAAGGATTTACTTTTAGTATTGGTTTGGATATTCAGAAATTGCTTCTATATAGTACCATTGTCTGGACCCATGGATTGCAGATATGAGACTTAGCCAGTGAAACAAACATTGAAATTAAGGTATTTGATAATAAATAAAGCCATCCGTGAGGAATACAGAAAAAGTACAGAAAATAAATAGCCAAATATATAAACAGTCTATCTGATCACCCATATATCTTTGCCATTATTCTTTTGGATAATAGCACTGCCACGAGACGATTAAACAGAAAACATCCCCTTACTCTTTCAAACAAAACCTTTACGATTTCCCTTTTTTATTAAGCTTTAAATATAGTATATAATTTTGTTAATAATACTATACTTTAACAATCTGCGAAACAAACATTTAATGATTGTCCCTGAGATAGATTTAAAATAAACAAAGAGAAGAAAAGTATTTCTGATGCTCCTTTTAAGACTACCAGAAAATGCCTGAAACTAATTTAGAAATTTTCTTACCCTGATTTTATTTTATCACCAAGTCTCTATTTTAATAAACAACAATTTTTTTTGACTAAAAACAACAACAATTTTGGATTATAATTACTAGACAAAAAAAAATGTCATGAAGCAAGATAATCACCAACTTTATTGTGAATTTTTCTTACAATATTTTACATTTAAAATTTAAATAAATTTGTTAATACATTCAGTCAACAGTTGTCGCTATAAAAAAATGTATATAAAATTCCTCAAATATATGCCAAATTAATAATTTAATATGTTAAAAGTCTCTTTCTATCTGGATCTGCTCACCTTTAAATTTCTTTTATTTCATTTGCAGAAGGCATTTTGCAATTAACTGAGCCAGTCTAATCAGTTGGTAAAGGCCATGGCAACATAACCTTTGTGAGGTATTGGCCCATTGTCTTTCTATGTCGAATTTGTAGACAGATTGCAGGCCCTTCACTTTTGTTTAGTTAACTCCGTTGGCAAAAGGAACAAGGTTTTCAAATATTTATGTTCTTTGATAACAATTTATTAAAGCTTTTAAATTATGTACTTTTCATGAATTTAAAATTTTGTGAATCTTTGGAAAGTTAAGATATTTTATAGGTTTCAAAATTAGTTATTGACAAGGTGTAAAATTCTTTAGAATATTCTATACAAATTTCCTAATAGTTACCCAAGCAGCTAAAATACTTTAATTTGGCCAAAGATTTGAGTCCTAAACATATAAACAAAATTTAACATAATTTGTTATTAAATCTTTTTTAAAATATTCCCTTTCTAAATTAACTTAACTAACTTACTAAATTCCATATTAAATTCCTCCTCACTTTACATATGTTAATTTGTCTTAAGTATCTTTCTGTATTTTAGTTATTAACTTTAGTTTTCAGTTTAATATAGGCGCCATTATGTAGCAAACAAGTTTTGTTAGCCGCACCCATTTAACTTTGTTTATCTCAGTGAGTAAATTTTAGTTTAGTTTCTGAAAACTTGGCTATAATTATGCAAATTTCATAAGCTTCAAGGCATATTTCGAAAAGCAAAAGCAAAAAAAAAAAAAAATTGTTTCTAAAGCGCAATTTAAATCCAGTCTAATTTAAAGTTAACAACGTCAAAAGATTAAACAACAGGGCAACAAATTTAATCTTTTAAATTGCAAATTTTGCAACATCCTAGGGGGAAAGGCGGCTGGTTTTATGGATGGTCTTGTCACCCCTGGTTTTCCTCCCCCCACCTATTTATACCATCCACACCATGCCATGCCACACGTTCACTTTGACTCACTCGATCTTTTTCGAGAAAATTTCAGTGGCATTTCCACCCTCACCCTTAACACCCTCTCCCTATCTCTTTGCCCACCCCTCGTTGAATGTCGCAACCTAAACTAATTAGTGCCATAATTTGAAAGTCGCGACTGGTTTGGGGTGTGACAATTCCCGCAGGTCCAACGACACAAAAAATATTACATAATAATTATGAAAAATTGTGTTACAATTTCAATTTGGCAGTTTGGCATGCCAAAGCCAATAAAATAACAAGAAATATTTAAAATACTTGCAAAACTTTCATAAATATAAGATATCTAGTGCAAAAACGAGGGTTGCCGCACAAGTTTGAGTTTCGGGATAGAAAGTTAGAGAAGGTATCAAAGAAAAAGAGTTATTTTTGCTAAATTTTGATTTATATTTGGTTCAAAAAGCAAATTTCCTAAGACTATTAATGTTTATAATTATTTATAAGACCATTAAATTTTGTCTTTTGTGATGAATTTAGTGTTAGTTTTTAATAGAATTACATATGTCGAAAGTAAGTAATATTTCTATAGTGTAAATTTGGTGAACAACGGGGAAGGATTCTGAACGAGCAAATGATTAAAAAATTTTATTTTCTTCACATTATTTTTCTCCATTGCCTTAATGAAAATAAAGTTACACTTCCGATTTAAAAAAAAAACCCTTTCGCTCTTCTGCCCACTAACCTGAGAGGGAGGTAGAGCTTATAATTTCAAGATCATAATGGAATATATACTATATAATAGGTAAAATTCTTTTAAAAACCATATATTTGTTAAATGTTTTCCAAATATGTGTAAATTTTCTAAAACGTTCATACTTTATATACAAATTTTATACATATTTGTTAAAGTTTTAAAAAATTGTACATACAATTTAAAAAATTTGTTTATTACAATTATATTATTACAATTATAAATAATTTTCTTTCATTATTATTTACAAGATTTGGACTCTTGACTTTTATTGCTCGGGGCAATGAAGATCCCACAGATCTTACTTTCAAAATCTTGAAAAATAATACTTCTAGCATTTACTTTCAATAGATTGCTTACTTTTTAAGAGATTCATCAGTTAAATATATATCTAAAAACAAAAAGAAAAAAATCAAAATATAAATTTAAGAAAAATACAATCAAATTTCCCTCATTATATAAAAGTTTTATTATACAGAAATTATGATATAAACACTAAAAATAATATAGAAACTTTATTATAAAGGATATATAGTCTATACACAAACAATAAAATGAGAAACTGTCTTTGAAAGTAATTCATTAGACGGAGAAGTTTATTATATAGTTTAATTTCCTAAAATAAAAATCCGTTCTAAACAGTTTACTAATTTTAATACTTGAATACTTGGAATATCAACTGAAACTTTAATTCAAAATATTCTAAGGAAAATGCTTTAAATTTCAAAAGTGATGATAGAAATTTAATTCTTGTCTAAGAAAGATTTCTTATAACAATTTCTTAATTTCAGTTTTATAAATTTATCTGTTAAGTTAGAAATTACTTCTAATATGCTTCGAAAGTCGGTATTAATTAATTAATGTTTTCTTAATAATAAAAATAATAATAATTCGTTTCAGAATAGAAATTATTTATGATAGTTAAAAATGTTTCTCATTTATGATAGTTGAAGAAACGTTTAATTAGAACTTTATTGAATGGAAATAAATTTAGGGCAAAAATTGTTTTTTCTTTATTTATCGATCTAAGAGTTTGGTATTTAAGGCATAAACCTCTTTTCTATGTAACCCTTTTATATATTTTTTTTCTCATTTTGCTGATTTTCTAAGGGGTGTTTCATTTAAGGGCTTGCAAAAATTAGTAAGACCTTTATAAACCCCAGGAGAAAGGATGTAAGACCGCATAAAATATACTCTTGAGACCGATCAGGAGGTGAAATCATCTGTGAAATTTGAGTTAAGTTTTTATAAAAGGTTTTCGTAGAAACTTGATAGATTTTATTTGTTAAGTTTCTTTGTTTAATATGTCACAAATGCTGTTTATTGGTCAAAAAGAGTTAAAGTAACATAAGTAAGAGTTGGCCAAAATTAATTGCGTTATATGTGGATCTATAATACTTTTCTACATATGTATATAAAATTCAAATTTAACTGATATAATAAAATTATAAATTGTAAATAGGGTTCAATAAGTTAATCATATAAACAAAATTTTTGTAAAATAAAAGAAGCAATGTTTTTGTTTTTGCTTAAAAGATATATTCAAAATTGTTTTAATATAATCTATATTAAAAATGTATATTTTAATGTAATAATTTTAATGTTTAATAATATTATATTCTATCACAATTTTCTTTCACAGGATTTAGATTAGACTTGTAGTATTGGTCTCATAACTGCAAAGCGTTAAAAGTATCTTTTGCTTTGCTAATTCTGTTTTTTTGTATGGGTCCACGTTAGTTTAAAAGAAAAGGCCTGTTAGGAACAAGAGAATATTAAAGCTCATATATTTAATCTTTGTTTTTATAGAGTTTAAACTAGGGTTAAATTACTTATACTACTAGAAATAAGTCCACATTTAGTCAGAGGCATTTGCTCTTAATTATTAATTATAATATAATAATGAAAATTTCAAATGCTGAAAAAGTTGCCAACAATTTCTTATTTTTGTGAAATCGTTGACCAAAATTATTTATTAGGAATGGAATGTTGTTGTTCCTCTTTTGAAATAACTCAATATTTACATACATATATATACATACATATATATATATATATATATATAATAAATAGTTTGGTGATTGTTCAGAGATTAGCGTATTATATATATGTACATATGTATGTATTTCTTTTTTTCGGTCGATTAATTAATCATGTCGCAGGTCCCATTCAGGTTTCTCTTACTGCTTAGCCTTAGCCTTGTCTCAATAATTTTGTGTGATAAATCGAAACAAATTATAATTGGACAAAAGCGGATAGCAGCTAACAACAAGCAATGACAGCGCCCCAAACACATACACACACACACAGATACATATGTATATACAACGAAAAAAAACCTAAAGAAAAAAAACAACACTTTTGCTTGGTGTTGTTGTTTATATAGTGTTTATATGTATATGTATGTACATATGATTTGTTATGTCTGCTTGCGTGTATACAAAAAAAAAAAAGTAAAAAAAAGG
The DNA here is from genome assembly GCA_037075365.1 of Drosophila emarginata. NCBI lineage: Eukaryota > Metazoa > Arthropoda > Insecta > Diptera > Drosophilidae > Drosophila > Drosophila emarginata. The sequence goes on along the minus strand of JBAMCD010000260.1, from coordinate 3,764,076 downwards.
AGAAAGAAGAAACAGAAGAGCAAAGAGGGGAGAGAGAGAGAAAGAAAAAAAAAACGACAGCAGAATGTTAAACTACACCCACGTACACACAAATGTATCCGTTAAATGCGCCTCAACAGTTTCCCAATCAAAATGTAAATATGCCTCAGCCGAGTCATCAACGGATGGGGTTAGGGGGGTGGGAAAGGCAATGGCAGGGAAGCAAGCCGAGCCCCGGGACTGTGGCTGGGGTTGGCCGAAAGCCACACACAACCAAGAGCTGTCAGCCGTCGCTGCCGTTGCCGTCGCCGCCTGCTGCTGTTGCTGCCCGCCTGCAATTTAAAAGTAAATATTGTATCTTTGTATCTGTAGAGCCTGGGCCAAATGCAAAAAAAAAAAAAACGCAACGCCATATTTGCGCACGACATCAACTGAAGTTGGAAAACAGACGCTGCCAGTGCCACTGCTGCTGCTGCTGCTGCTGTTGTTGCTGCCAACGTCAACGTCGACAGCAAATATGCCAATACCAAGCTACACTCCCCCGCCTTCTTGCCGTCTCCCAACCGATAGAGCATTGGCAAACGAAAACAACATACCCAATTGGAAATGGGAATCAATTTAATGCGGGTTCGTGAGCAATGGAAAAGTAGATTCAAGAAGTCAAACAACAGTTTAAAAATATATTAAAATTTATATCAACGTAATACCTTTTCCAATAAATTTGTGTTATAATCTTGTCTATATCAAACCATCTTTAACTTTTTATTAACTAATTTAATAAATTTTTTTTTTATATTCTATCTTTTGTAAAATTTTATACTACTCTTTTTTAGCTGTTTCTTTATATATTTATTTATTTTTTATCTACTTCGAAACATTAACATTTTAGTAAATTTGTGTTACTTTTTAAATGTAAATACTATTATACTTAACATATGTTTTTGTTTACAATTTTTTCATTTCTATTTAATTTATTATTGGTTTTTTGTTTTTAATTTATCTATCTATTTTTGAAATATTTTTTATACTTTTAAAACTGCTGGCCTAATCCTTCCTGTTTCTTATATTCTTCAATTTAAATGCCAACAAAATTTCAAATGAATTTGTAATGAGTTAATCAAATTGGGCACTGGGCATTTCATTTGCTTGTCGTAAATGGAACGATGAACGTGAAGCAAAGGCAAAAAGCAACAGCAAACACAGGCATAGTTGAGTAAGTTTGTTTGTATGTATGTATGTATGTATATATGGGTGTGTGTATGTTTGTATCTATGTGCACAGTGGTGAGTGAACGGCAGCAACAGCAAGCAAAGCAAAGCAACTTACGTTCGTTTTGTTGTTGGCTCGTTCGTTCGGCGGTCACAAAGTGTATCTCGCATTCAGATTGAGAATTTCAGAATCAGCATTGTGTATATATGTATGTATGTATGTGTGTGTGTATGTCTATATAAGCCCCGCATTATCGTGTACCGCAAGTGCTCATTACGAATTCACACACACACAGAAAGAGAGAGAGACATAGAGACGGAATAATTTTTGTTTTTGAGGGTTAATATGAAAAAATATTTCATTTCGCTTCACAGATTTGTTTTGCAGCCCAACAAATCCAATGCAAATCTTTCATGTTTCTCTTTTTTTTTTTTGTATTTCGCTTTCACTCACACTTTCATTCTGGTTAATAAATTATTCTCCCTTTTGATAAATGTCACATTGAGTATTCATATTTCTTTTTTTTTTGTTGTTGTTGTTCGTTTTACCTAATTGCCATAAAAGATCTGTAATAAGTGCACCTGTCAAAATTATTTTTCATTTTAACATTTTATGTAATATGGGGTCTTTTGGTTTTATTTTGGATGCTGTTGAACTTAATTGAACTTAAATAACCATATACTAATCTTTAGTACATTAATGTTGTACACAAACACTTTTTGGTTTCTGGTAATGGGTAATGGTGGAGTCATCCAACAGACAGGCGCAAATGCAATTAGTGTGCCATGTCCCAAGCATCATATACACTCACTCTTACTCATATTCACACATATATGTACATACATACATACATATAAACATATATATGTATACCCTTACATTTACTATAACTGATACTGTGTGAGTCGTGCTCCCTGTACTGGAATTTTGAAAACCGCAGAGAGACAAAACCACAGCCAGTTGTTACATGCATTAATTATTCATTTTGCCAGAGGATTCATTTTCAAAAGCATACACACACACACAGAGAGAGAAAGGTACATATGCATGTGTATGTGCGTGTATCCATTTTGTAAATATCCTGTGTAGGTGACGGTAAGTGCAAGTCAAGTGATTTGGGGGTCCTGACAAAATTTTACAGCACATTCATAATTACTTTTACATGGATGCCTTGATTATGAACTCAACCTGTTATATTCTGTCATAATCTAACATGAAAAGCTGTCGGAAAATCTGTTGTATATACGTATATACACATTTAGTTTAATAGTCTCTCTTGTTTGCATGACATCCTTTATACCCAAATGTACTAATTAAAGAAACTAACTTGCGTTTCATACAGAAGAATGATTTTTGTAAGCTCACTTATATATTTGTATCTTTAATTATAAGTAGACCAAAGTAATCTTTAAGCAAGTTCCAATTATAACTCATGTAGATACATATATAATATATCAATAAACGACTTTTTTTAAGATTTTCATAAACACTTATTTTTAACAATTTATTTCTTAGCTAAAGAAACTTCTTGGCAGTGTATCTCAATCTTTTACACAAAGTTTTTAATTATTATATATAGCTCTTTAGTGTATCTCAATATCTACAAAAGGTTCTTTCATTATACCCTTAAAGTGTATCTCAATTGGTTTTCAAAATGTATCTCAATCTTTATTTAAAGTTCTTTCATTCTATATACAGTGATTAACTTCTTTTAACTATCTATCTATCTGTATATTTTTTAGCCTTTTCTGATTGATATACTTCCTTTGTATCCGCTTGACCAAAATCAATGTAGGAACAATTTGATAAAAAAAAAAATTGTATTTGAATCAACATTTTTATTCACTCAACGACACAAACACAAACATAAATATCCCCTCCCACGAGATCAGATACAAACGAGAGTCGAATGCCTATCTGTAAATTCATAAGAGCATAAAGTAAACACAAGTTCATCAAATATAAGCCAATAAATAAATACACTCATATTATTAGCTGAATCTCCCTTTACACAAGGGAAGTCTGATTCAGATGGAACATTCATAGAATATATAAATATTTTTTTATTTGTTACCTTTTTTTTCCATCTGGAGAATATTTTTTTTTTGCCTAGGGAAAAACCAAAGAATCTAGTTTTTGGTTGATTCAAATGCAAATCTATTTCCAATCAGGTGACATAAAATAATATAGACTTGAATTCATTATTTATTGAAATGACATTGGACAAAGTAGTTGGAAAGGTTATTATTATTATATTCAAAATAATGAATACCTTATTTTTTCTCTTATATGCTTTAAAATTATTGACTTTGTGATTTATTCATGCGGAAAATTTATCCAATTGTGCTGTGTCTAAATAATATTGCTCAAATTTTGGAATTTTTGCACTTTTTCTCTCTCTATATATACAGCATGAAATATTTCAGAGTGAGAAATTTATATTTTGAAACATTTTATCTGACAAATGGTGGCTGTCCGAATAATTTTTTAAAATGTGTTATAGAGTAAATAAAGTCGCTAACTATTTAACACGAATAACCCCTTTATCAGCAATATAAACAGAAAAAAAATGAATGTATATGTATGTATACAAAATTGTATATAAATATGTACATATTAATATACATATATGATAAATTAACACTGATGACTAACAAATTAACGAAAAAACAGCTCCAAAGACTTGCAGCTATCGTTTATTGAAATGAAAAAACAAAAATGTGTTAAAATCAACTTTCTCATTCTCTTTCAACCCTCAACATAAATTACATTTTCGAAACACAAATTAATTTTATATAGATTATTCCTATGGGGGAATAATGTTTAACAGACCGATTGGAAATTCCAGATTTTATATAGATTTTTAACCACAAAGCTTAAGTATATGAAACCGCATATACAGTTGGAAGTATCTTGTATCTGACTAGAAGAAATATATGTATCTTTGAGGACAGAGTTTTCTAATTTACAAACTTTAAACCATTTTTATTGTTGGTCACCCTTCTTAAAAAATTATCAGGCAATGAGTTACTTCCTCTCAAACTTATTTTTCTTTCAATTGTTGCTATGGAAAGTATGTACATATGTATATATATACATACTAAGTAAGTGTCATACTCTTTCAATCACAAAGTTTACTTCGTCATTTATTTTGAAAGTAGTGAAGCATAAATTTGATAATAGAACTCTTAATTTTACTTCCATTTTATTTTAGTTTCCACTAAGATATGAAATTAAATTCATTCAAAACTACTATTTGTTATTATCTTGCGGTTTAACTATTAAATTTAGAAAGAAATTTCGTTAAATTAGTTGATATTAAATAAAAAAGCAAAGTTTTTCTTCTGTTGTCCAGCATCCATAAGATAAAAGTAATCATTGAAGACATAAAAAATGTGTCTGATGAAGAATAATTTTTTTTCCTACCGCTTATGTTACTTAAATCTTTCTTTTTTTGTCCCCAAGTTAAACATTTGTGCACTTTGTTGCAGTCGGTAAAGAAATGAATGTCCATTTTGAGTGAGCCACTGAGCAATGTTTTTCTCATACTCTACCTTAGTCCGGGTATAGGATCACAGCAGGGAAGCTGTTGGTAGCTCTTGCTCAATCCCAGCGAGTCGTGCGTGTTGTGTGTTTTTTTTGTGTAACTTAAAGCTACTCAATTTAACTAAAATGTATCTAGCATATATACTATAATTTAATCAAGCATGGTCTGACAATGACACGTAGAAAAGGGATCCACAACAGTATTGAAATACGAGTATTCTTCATATCATCCAAAGACATGAATTACAGTCTCAAGGGCAAGTATGTATGTACATGCATGGCCTTTCATTATTCGTTTGCATCATTTATCTTTGTCATTTATCAAGCATCGCTGGATTGTAGCATCATTTTTTCCGGCATTTTCATATTAACGTATCCATGAAAGTCTTCAAGTGATCCAAGGATACTTTTTCAACAATTTGCCATAAGCCTTTGACATGCAAATTCGTCAATTCCGATTGAATAATAATGAAAAAAAAAAAAGAAATATTACAGTGGGGGGTAGAAGAATATCTGCAAATAAACTCCCGCCAGTTGTTCAACCCCGCGGCGTTTGTCAAGTGTATGTCAAAACGATGTCAGAGCCAGAAAAGGGCAGACCCCTTGCATATGAGAGGACCAAGTTTACGCGTAAGTACTTGCGTACAGTAGTTTTTTTTTTTTTTTTATTTTATTACGGCAAAATGAAAATGCCCAACGGCAAACGGCGCCCAAAAAGAGAATATTTTGTATGCGTTAATTATAAACGCCAAGGCCAATACGTTGCCGAAACGACTGTTTGGTTGTAGTGTCGGGCCGGTATCGGTATCGATGCAGTCGCGAAAAACGTGCGTTAATCTCTCATTTGACAGTTGAATTCAATTAAAAACGCCACCCACACACGCATCATATGGGCGCGGGGACAAGTACAGCACACGTCACGTATACGCCACAGCCACCCCAAAAAATCAAGTTTTTGGCCTCAACCTCTCACTGCCTCTCATTCACACAAACACACACTCACACACACACACATGCACGCGCATAAACACACACGAGCGGCAATACGACACGATGTTTTGAGCCGAAGACTTTACGAACAGTTGAAGCAGCCAATCAAGCCGCACAACGGTCGAAGGGTGGGCGGTCAAAGGTAGCAATGGCGTGAAACGGCAATATTGCTCTCTCGTGTCGGCCAAGAGCGCAGGCGCAGAAACCGGGTATTTCGACGAAAATGTTGGACGCGCCAGCAGTTCTACATTTTTTTTTTATATATTTTTTTTGTGGAGTGTTCGTGGAGCTTCGAAATTTTCATTCAGTGTTAAAAGAGACTTTGCCGCAAGCGGACCACGTTCGCTCCGCTAGCTAGTCTTTGAAAACTTTTCGTGCCGTGCATATTGCGACGGAGAAATTTTTGAAATTATTCGTAAGAGAAAGAGAGAGAGAGGAAGAGAGCGGTCGCGCGCGAACTATTGAGCGAGACAGAGAGCGAGAAAGAGAGAGAACTGAAAATCTCAGTCTCATGATAAAAACATAAAAAAGCGTCGTGCATGAGAAATCGATAAGAGCCAGCTGAAGTGAAAGAAGAAGCAGCACCAAAAGCTGTGTATGTGCGCGTACTAAAAAGTAAGAAGAATCGATTAAAGTAGCGCCTAAACCAAAAATTTTGATTGACAAATCTGAGATATATATGTTATAATTTAAAATTTTCGTTGGAGATGGCCACAAGAAAAAGTCAAAGGAAAATGAATTTCACTTAAAATATAGGATTAAAATTTTCCTCTAAAAATCTAAATAACCTATAGAAAAAAAAACAAAAAAAAAAGTGTTGGTGAAAATTTTGTAAACACACGTACACGTGACAAGTATTGGTGTTGGTGTAGCCATATGTGTATGCGTATTGTTGTTGTTGTCGTATTGGAATTTTCGTAAAAGCGGCGAAGTTTCGAAATTGACGGCGAAATTGCGCGCGCGCAAAAGTAGAAAGTTTGTTTTGGACTGCTGTCGCTTGCCGCTTCACCACCCATCTCCCCCCAACCCCTTTTCACCCACTTGCTAAGACCTAGGCTCTCTCTCTCTCACAAAACATTTGCGGCGAATAGATACAAAAATTTTTGTGTTTGACAGACAGATTCACACACACACACACACACTATCACACGCACACACAGATACAAAATACACATGCATACATACAGTACGTACTATGTAAGTACGTACGCTCGGATTTCTCAGTTGTTCGTGAATTTTATGGTCTTCGGTTCGGCTTTTTGGTTAAGAGGGAGGAGGGGGCTATTGGGGTAATTGCGCGGCGAGTACCCAAAACGAACCGAGCTGTATAAACACTGTGTTGCTCTGTGTGTGAGACATTTGAATTTTATTTCATGCAACGCGACTTTCAGTTGTATTCTCGGTGGCTGCTGTTGCGGACAAACCCAACACAAACCGATACCGATTCTGGTCAGAAAGAGTACAAGCCAGTAGATTTATTTTCGTTTTGACATTCGGCAAGCTTGTTGCTGCCTTGCCTACACACAGACACACATACATATAAGTCTAGTGCAACGGTGTTAGTGTCAGTGTAAATGTAAGTGTAATTCTGTGTGTGTGAGTTTGTAAAAGCAACCACCCTGCGGGCGGACTGCACAGCTCGTGCCGGCGACTGTCGTAACTTTTTGTTGCTGTTATCGCTTCCACATTTTTATATCTGTGTGTGTGTGTGTGTATTAGTGCGCGCCTTTTACGAAATTGCGGCGTATAAACAAAAAAAAAAATAAAAATGTAAGAGAAGAGACAAGTGAAGAGGAAAAAGATGGCAAAGTAGAAGCAAAAGAGAACAACGTCAGCAACATTGAAAACGTCATCAATTGCTTGCTCGGACTTGGACCACATTTTCATATTGAAGCGTGGGCGTGAGCCTGTTTACTTAGGCATATCTCTCAGCAATCAGCAACTGTGACAGCATCAGCAGCAGCAGTTTTCTTACATCCTTCCTTCCTTCCTTCCTTACATTCTATTTATCTTCCTTCTACATTGCCTTTTCTTCTTTTCAGCCTGGCGCCCACTTTTACTTGGCTTAGTTTTCAGTTTTGTAAGCTTTACACTTTGTTTTTGTTTTTATTTGCTTTGTTTTGCTAGCACAGCCTCTTCTACTCTCTCTCTCTCTCCTTCGCTCTCTCTCTGTCTCCCTGTGTTGCTTTTTTGTTGTCATTTTGCTGCCTATTTTTGGTCTTCCCTTTCACAAGTTTTAAGCTTTCGTGCCAGATTCGCGTGAGCTCCACAAAAGCCAAAGAAGACAACAACAACAACAACACAGCTAAATTGTTACACAGCCGCCGATAAGGCGACTTTTAGTTACACTATTCCATTAGAAAGAGTAACAAGTTGCATTAAAATAATCCCACTATCAGTCATTATCATAACTTGATTTCATTATTATTCAATAATTATAATAAAGTTTTGTGAGCTGGATTTTACAATACAAATGAAACGGTTTCGGTACTTTTGAGAGTGTTCGGTTACTTTTAAAAGGATTTGATAGCTTTTAGAACGTTTTAGTAACTTAAAGAACGTTTTGGTATTCACTTTTAAAAGCTAATGCAACTTTTAAAATGTTTTAATACATTTGAAATACTTTTTAAGATATTTCTATAATAATTTTCCTTTTTTCCTTACTGATATATGTACATATGTACACTTTTTAACAAATATTTGATTAATACATATGTAATTATAATACACATATTTTAATGCAGTCTATATAAGCTCCATATAGAATTTTCCTTACTCTTAGTTTTACTTTATGAAACTTTTCTTTCAATGTTTTTTAAACACAATTACAAAAGTTTCAAGATTGCAAGGATCTTTAAGAGTTTTAAAGACTTTAAAGATTATTTGGCAAACTTGTTATATTATTCTAAACTTCTCGATTTTAAAGTCCAAAATATTCAAACTATCTAAAGAGTATCTTAGCTCTCAATGGCTCTAAAGGTATTCAATGTCGATTTGGTTCCAATTATATGGCTTTAGTTTATCAGAATACTTTGGTATGTAATTAAATCTTTCAATACCATTTGGAACATTATAATTATATACATATATGTATGTACATTTATATGTATATATGTACATATGTACATATATACAATATAATACATTTTTATTATATTTCCAACACTTATTTGGCATAAGTCAAAGGGCTTTCATTAGGTATTGTACTTGCATTTAGTTAAATGCCCCAAATATCTTTTTGTGCTTTCTCAAATATAACTTACTATAGATATATACAAAAACATAGTTAGTTGCTTATTATGTTTTTCTTTGATATAATATTCTCAGAGGTCAACAAATATCAAGACTAACAACCTGCTGCTTTCCATTGTCGACCCCCTTTTTTTATTTTATTTCTTTTTTTTTTTAGCGCCAACGCTCTCATCATCATCATTATATGATGATGATCATTAAAATGTCTTTTTTTTCTGTTTTGTTTTTTTTTTTTTGGCTTTGGTTGTGGGTTCGTGTGTATAGGGCACACAAAAGCGTAATTTTCGTAGTTTTTATACATCGCTGCTGAAGACGATGTTGAAGACGACGTTGAATCTAAAACTAGCTTCAAGTACACTGTCGAGTGCACATCGGTTTTCGTGTTTGTGTGTGTGTTTCGGCTCGTAGGTGCCCTCTGTGGCACGAAGGGCGTCGCTTTTGCGACCGAAAGTATACCCTTTCCACCTTCCTTTTGCTGTCTCTCTCTCTAGCGAGCGTATGAGTTACTTTTTGTATTCTGTTTTTGTTGTTGTTTTTTTTTCTTCTTTTCATATTTCTTTTTTTTTTTATTTTTTTTTTTTTGTTTTCGGCATTGTTCCGATTCATGGATATGGATGGCTGCTTTACTAGTCTAAAAGTTTTGTGCGCTGACGTTACCATATCTTTGAAGATACAGTATCTGTGAGTGTGGTTCTGTGTGTGTGTGTATGTGTGTGTGTGGCTTTTGTAGTTTTGCCCCGTCAACCACATAATGTTGACGAGCGACAATGATGGGCGAATGGTGATATGATGGGATTTGGCTTTATGTTTTTTCTCACAGTTATAGGTACTATATATATATATGTATATATATATGTACATATATATATATATATTCCAACTTTTTCTTTGTGGCTTTATTGTTGTGTGCGCCTCATTCTGTCAGGGAATGTGTCAATCTTTTGGCTAAACAGTTGATTAGACCATCATTTAGTTTTATATCCATCATTAACTTTGGCTTTTTATCATTTTACCAGGACATGCCGACTGCTTAAATACAACAACAACATAAATAAAAGAGGCTTTACATAAGAAAAAAATCAAAAAACAAAACAAAATGGCTAACTATACGGATCAGGCAACCTCAAATGGTATAACACGCGATGTTCGTCAATTTCATAACCTGATCACCTGTCGTATATGTGAGGGTTATATGATTGACCCCACCACTGTGGATTATTGTTATCACACATGTAAGATAATTCTATATATTTTATTTAATATAATAAAATATCTAAAAATTAAATTCAACAGATTGCCGCAGTTGTATATTGAAACATCTGTTGCGTGATGCCTATTGTCCCGAATGCAGAAGCAGTGGCGGTAAACAGATCAGTGAGGATAATCTAAGGTATAATTATACTAATAAATCGTTAAAATATATTGTTTACTATATGGAGAAGGGTATATTGTTTCAGATCTGATGATATACAACGCGCTCTGATCTATAAATTGGTACCGGGTCTATATCAAAGGGAATGCAATCAGTTGGCCGAATTTAAGGAACAGCTAAGAAATGATAATGAAGAAGAGGAGGAGGATGAGAATGATAAACCTCAACAGGAGTTTTTTACGTCAGCAGAGCCTATTAGGTGAGTATTTTATGAAAAATATATTTTTAAAATAAAACTGATTAGTTTAGGATAATGTTTCTTTTTAAGAAACTTTTAGCTTTAGAAATATTCCTCGCGGACTTCATCTACATATATAAACATATTCCATATTTTTCCTTTTTTCTCTTTCAGTTTATCTCTAGAATATCATCCCGTTATGTTGCAACAGTGCGCCGTTGGTGAACATCCAGCTGCTATTTATCTAAAGAGTCCCGCTGGTCTTAAAGTTCATCATTTGAAACGTTTTCTCTCCTCGAAATATAATATTGATTTGGAGAATAAACAAATCGTATTAGAGATCATATATGAGGATGAAGTACTACCAGACAATTTTGCTCTTATGGATGTTGGCTACTGTTATGAATGGGATCGGGTAAGTCTTTATTTATATACCTACATAAACTTGATTTTTTTTTTTTTGTCTGGGGGGGTTAGGGGAAAATAAATCCAAATGAAAGCCTCTAGGCTGGAAAATTCAATTGTTCTGCTAGATTAACACACACAACAACCCTGACCGCTTCCCCCTCCCCTCCTATTTCAACAGCTTGCGCCCATGGCCTTTTACTATAGGATTCTGTTGCATGAGCAAACCGAACAAATAAAAAGCCAAGAGAAGAATTTATCAAAGGTTAAGCAGGATATTGAATTAGGGCAAGGACATGGACAAAGTAGTAGTGTGGCACGCTGGAAGAGTGGTAAATCGGTGACCTTTGCCGATGATTTGGAATCGGATATAGAATTGAATACACATAGACAAAAATCGCGTGGCAAAGTGTCAAATGTGAAAACAACGACGGCCATGCGACGTGTTACAGCGCCAGCTAAACGGGAACCGGAGGAGTCCAGTCCAACGGTCAGTAGTTTCAAGAGTCTGCGTAGCAATGATATGCGATACAGTGATTATCCAGTGACGAGGGTAAAAAGTGAACCACTTGTGGTGGGCGATGAGGCGACAAGTTTAGCTTCACATGCCAATATTGTGGTCAGTATACCTCCATCTTTTCTGACCAAGACATCGGTTTATGGCGATGAAGGTGTCTTTGAATTAAAGACAGCTAACAAGAAATCTAGCCATTTGCCTAAATTAAAAATTGAGTTGAATAGCATGAAGAGCAAGTTAACTATGCCCAAATCGGCTGGTGGACGTCTAGAGGAAACTTCCTCGGCCCAACAATTGGATTTGGAGACTTATGCCAAAAATATAGGACTAAAACCAATTGAACCGGCGGTAGTGATTGCAACAACAACCAATCAGGAGATTAAATTTAGTCCCAATGCATCGCCCATGTCCTCGTGCTCATCCTCAACAAATGGTTCTAGTTCAAATGGTTTGGCTGAAGCTACAACATCTAGTTCAAGTTCGCATCGTAAACGAAAGAAGAAACACTCCAAAGAGCCGAAAGATGCTAATGGAAAACGTAAGAAATTGCATGCAGAGATTAGCTCACAGACCGATGGTAAAATGAAGATGAAAATTACCACAACACCGAAGGCGCATAAGGTGGATTTGAAGCGTTCACATTCTTTGGCTGGTGGTGAATTGGCGTCTGTAACGCTAACCCAATTGAAATTGGATGAAAAGGAGAAGGAAAGTAGCGATGTTTTGAATAGAACTTTGGGTGAAGAGGCTCGAAGCATTAGTAACCTGATAACACCAACCGCAATACCTTTGAATGAGAGTCAGTCAATTGGTAAGGTTAGTGTCAAGGATCTAACATTACCGGCCTCACCGCCTTTGCCGCCAAGTTTATTTAAAGCTTTTACGCCCAATACTCCTGCACCCATTACACTATCAACGACGACGACGACAACAGCAACTGTAGCAGGAGCAACTGTCGCCGCCGCTGCTGTTTCCACTTCAACCAGTGTTCCTATGACTATAACTAGTAAACCGAAACCAGCATTGAGTCAAAATAATCGTAGTAAACCTTCACCTCCGCCACATTTTGTGGTGCCACAGCCGCCGCCACCTAACAGACAGATGCCACATATGCAACGTTACCTTTCCACACCAAGTTCGATAGCCAGTTCGGCTAATAAGCCAGCCAAGCGTTCACTCTCAATGGACGAAACGCATCCGGGAAAACAGCAGCGTCTTAATCAGTCTCATGTTCAGACCATGGCAGCCAAATGGCAGTTGCATAACCCAAAGATGGCACAACAGCAAATGCGTCTCTATGGACCAGAGATGCCAAAATCATCGATGTCACTATTATGTCAGGCCAATTTAAGCCTGAACAGTTTACCAAATCCGGCAATTAGCATAACACCACGCCCACGAACTAGTCAGGTTACTAACAATACAAGCAACTTGTTAAACTATCCACTAATGGATCATATGCCAGCATTGGAAATTGTACGTTTGGGTGCAAGTAAACCAAAGTTAACAATGCCACCCTTAAGCCCGCCCAGTTCGCGTTTAATGGGACCACCAACCAGTTTACCGGCAAAGCCGGGACAGGTTAAAATGACAATACCGACAGTGGTTAAATCGCCGCCACTTTCATTGAGTGGACAACGATCGGTATCAGCGGTTGGAGCAGGAGCATCGACGGCTTATCGGACATCTCCACCAGCCTTAATAAATTTACGCAAACCCGATCCCTTGGCGTTCTCATCAAAGTCAAGCGCATCAACGTTGGTTGGGAGCAATTCAAAGAAATCCCCAACGGGAGCGGGTCAAAGTAAAGCCAATGGCACGAGTGGTGTAACAGGGGACAAGTTTAAAACAAGTTTGCGTGAATTTCGACCGCCGCCGATGACAACAACACCAGTAACAACAGCAACAGCAACAACAGCAGCAGCAGCAACAGCAACAACATCAAGCACATCGGCGACGAAGGATGCCGACATACTTGATTTATCAGCGAAGCAAACTCAGGCTCAGAGTCAGTCTCAGGCTCAGTCTCAGTCTCTGTCTCTGTCTCAGTCTCTGTCTAAGGCGCCTACATCTCCGCCCTTGGGTAGCAATAGCCTGGAGGCAGCATTGAATAAAATCAAACAGAACATATCTGCAAACAGTACTACCTCCTCTGTGTCCGCCTCCACAGCAGCAGCAGCATCCTCTGCATCCTCAACCTCATCGACCTCTTCTTCATCCTCCTCTAGTGGCGATGATCTACAGAATCTGCATATGCTCTCCGAATCGGCAACGGCACGCGAAAAGATTTCGATCAAGTTTGAGACTAACAACAAGCCAAAGAATGCCAATGCCAATGCGGTGGTTAGACCGCAAAATGCATCGGTTAGAAGTATACCCAATCCGTCGGCTTTGGCCTTTCGCAATCAGCCAGCCATCACAACGGCAACAGTAACAGCGACATCAGCAACATCCACACCAGCAACCGTTAGCATGACCGTTAAAACCGAAGAGAAACTGTCTAAGCTCTCAGCAACATCAACAGGAACCACAGCAACAACAACAGTAACAGCAACTGCAACAGCAACAGCAACAGCAACTCCAAATCCAACTACACCCAATTCCATTCAACTTAGTCCCAGTAATAGTAACTCAACACTTACGGGTTCAAGTGCCGCTACCTCACCCCGTGCTCTGACCAAAAAACCTACAACCATTGATCAAGTGGCCGCCAATTTGAATATACGTGCCGAGGCTAAAGCAGCTGCCCTGGCCGAAGAGGCACCGGCAGCTAAATCACCGGAGGTGGCCAAAACCACACCGACATCAGTTCCAGCAACCAAATCCACGGAAATGAAACAAGAAGGAACCACAACTGTTACGGTAACAGCAGCTAGCACATTGTTGACGATGCCAACGAATATGGTTAGCAGTAGTGTTCCATCTGTCCCAGCTAATCAAGTGTCCCATGAGTCTATGTCGAAGCCGCCCGTACAAATTTCAGCTACTGACACATTGGCTCCGGTGGCAAGTTCCGCTTAGTCACAAGGTAAGTGTTAAATAAATTTTTTTTTTAAATACCTTTTAGTCGCAAGTACTTAAACACAATTCCCATTGACCGTAACTTAAAATTTAAATAGAAAATAAGAAGAATGAAAGGAGTTAAGGGCAGGCAAAGAAAGCAGTTATACTAATGTATGTACATTTTTGTTTAGTTTGACTCACTAAGTGCTTAGATAGGGTAATAAGTTTCAGTTTTAATTTAAAAGCTAACTAAAATATTTTAGAAATAATTTACTAACTTTCTGTGGGAATAATGTTGCTTATAGAGAATTGAGAAAACTTATTCCCTATGAATATTATCTATGGAGAGGAATTCGAAACTTAGATGAAAAGCTTTCTTCTGAAAGTTTTTCATTACATTTGTGAATTTTTGCTGGATGTCTTCTAAGAACATTAACAATGATAATGGGATTTGGAAATGCTGCATTAGTCTTAGTTTTATATAGAGATAACTCTCTAAATCGATTTCGAACACATGAGTAATTATAATTGGTTAAAAAAGTTACAAAATTACCAAAGTAAATATCCCCATATAGTCTGTGTTTCAAAGAAATTATTACTGCAAACTTTTACTGATATACTGTAAATGTATAAATCACCGATATTTCTAGCATTAAAAAAGGCCTGTTGTATTATGCAATCTATATCTTTTATTTAAAAACTTTTTATTATTTGCTAAAGCTTAAGAATATCGTTGAGTGTACTGAAACCTATTGATATATCAAACTTTTCTATTTCAAACTTTCGGTTTATTTTATATAAACATCCATTATAAAGTCATTACTAGGGAGAAATTAGTACTAAAACTACTAAAAAATATTCCAATAGAATTTGATCATACATATTATTTGATTTTAAACATTTACTTTATTATATAAAAACCTAGAAAAAGTAATTACAAAAATTTCCAATTGGTTGTGAATCTTATTTACTATGTATATAAACAAAAAATATAATCTTTTGGAGGTTTCTTCGTTGATAATTTGCCGAAGTTTTAGATAGTTATGTCTGTTGTATTCCTAGAATGCATTCAATCCGGTTTCTGAAATTTAAATGTAATTAGTATAATTGCAAATCTGTAAGATATATGTATATGATATGAAGTACTATATATTTCTATAGATCGTATACATATACCCATTTAATAAGGTCAGATTATCCTCTTATTTTTCTTAACTTAGACTTCTAACAATCCTTCTTCTACCATTAACTCCTAAGCACTATTAAACTAATAGTAGATAAATATATATATTGCAATTTAAACATTCGCAAACATAAATACATATATAATATGTGAGGAAAAAAGAGAGAGAGAGAGAGAGAAAAACTTTGCATAGTTCACTGAACAAAATTCCGCCTTCAGTGACTTGATTTCCGCCTTCTTAGATAAACATAAATGCCCTTCCACAACAATGATTGACGTTTTTCAAAAGTTTTGAAAGGGAAAATGTGTTGAATATTTGTATTTACAGCAAACAAATTAATTTATAGCCTTTGATTATACGTAGAATTTGCATTCCAATATGCAATATACAAGTTTATATAAATATGCATATTTAATAATAAATAACTCGTTGGATGTATATGAATATTGAAATAAAAAACAGTTTATTTGCTGTTTTTATTTTTTATTTTAGTGTTACCTTCGAATAGGATGCCAATTAATCATATTTAAACTCAATTCTAATCATTACTTTGATGAATCTACAATATTTTTTTTATTATTCCTTTCCTTAGACATATATATACATATATATTTTTTGTCTTATTTCCCACACTTAGAAGCACAGAAGAGACTTTGAGAGTGAGAGAGAGAGAGAGAGAGCTACTATAGGTAGACTCGAATTATACAAATTACATTTCGTGTTTGCGTTTTTCTTCGTTTTTTTTTTTTGCTCTTCCTCCCTTCATGGCTTGTGTCTTCTTACCTCACTGCTCGTTGCTTGTTGTTGTTATTATTTATTTATTTTTTTTTTTTTTATTTTCCTTTTTCTCAAGTAGTCATTATACACAAATTTAGCGGGGCTCGTCGTCAATGTTTCTTGGTCTTCTACGTGGGCCCCACTGTGCTTGTTGTTTTTGTTGTAGTTGCTCTCTTCCGACTCTTCAGTCGGTCGGTCGGTTGGTCTGTCGTTCATTCGATGGTCGTGGTCGGTCATTCATACAAACAACATTGTTTTTTTTTTCTTTTTCTTTTTTTGCCGTTACAATCTTTGAGTTTTGCTTTTTCTCCAAACATTGTGTCTCTCTTTCTCTTTGTTTCTCTTTTTCTCTGGTTTTAATGAACATCAGTCAGTGGAGTCATTACATCATTTTGTATTTTCAGTCATAGATATAGACCCCAAAGATGAATAACATTTTCATTTTTCTTTCTTCTTGTTCTCTTTTTTTTCTTCTTCTCTTCTTTAAACAGCATTTCTTTGGCTATGCGGGACTCAGATGTATCTTGTGGCGCCGCTGGAGAATCTACAGAATGCCAACAACAGCAACAACAACTAAACTAAAGGCGCCAAGTTCTAAAAACAATTAGCACCAAGAAAAATTAGTGTGAAAATAAAGTGCAATTTGAGTTTTTTCTTATTTCAAATTAACGGGTATAACATAAAAATAATATAAAAATAAAAATAATAACTGCATATGTAAGCCTTAGAAATCAACCAGAAATACCTTCGATCGAAAGCAATATACATATACATATATATATATACATATATATAAAATAATTCCCCATACCCCTCATAAAATAATAACAAAAACAACAACAAGAACAAGAACAACATTTGTAACAAGCTTAACATTTTCAATTAGAGATAACATTTACATAGATATTGAAGCACATTTTACAGAGATGCAAAGAAAAACTCGATAATAAATTATATACATATATACATGCATATATATACCAATATACATATACATATATATTAATTTAGTAACAACAATAACAGTAACAACAACAACAACCAGTAGACAACGGAAATTGAAAACTTTAATTAACTTAAATGAAATATCAAAACTGAAAATAGCCGATAAGAAAATAAAGAAAAAAGAACGAAAAACCAAGCATGCCTAGAAAGAAGTCACCAAAATTTAATTTAAAATTATTTGTTAAAAAATTGTTAAAACGAACACATTAATGATAACAACAAATGAACAAACAAAAAAAAAATTAAAGAAAAAAAAAATAACACACAAAAAACTAAAATCAAAAATTCGCATAAAGAATATTTTATTCTGATATTAACATATATATACATAAATATATATAGTATAGATATAGAGCTCACCCACACACACACACACACATACACATACACACGTCACTTTTGAAGTGTGAAACGATGTGCCTGACGAGCACTTTAGAACGAGTGTCTATGGGTCTATGGTGGGTAATGCTGGTGTTGGTGGTAGTCGTCGTCTGGCATAAGCGGGTTGGATAAGGGAGGAGGGGTTTGGGGTGGTGTGGCAATGGTGTTAGGTAGTCAGATACACCGATAGAACGCACGTTCGTTTGTTGAGGCGATAAAATTTTAACGATTTTGCGCCGCTTTGGGCGAGCGTGTCAGGCATAAAGATACAAACAAATAAGAAAAAAAAAAAAAAAAAAAAAACAAAAACTGAAATTCAAAACAAAATAAAACACACACACCCATATATATACATATATATAGGATGATATATATACATATATCTTGTAGATACATATATATTTTTTGTGTCGTTTTTAGTTACGTTTAATTGCAGCACGAACTTTGTACATAAATTTCAATCGAAGCATACAATACAAAATGCACAAAAGCACAAACTGAATAATTTTATTTTCAAATTTCTTTTTTTTTTTGAAAGCTTCGACCAAAAAATAAAAACATCAACAACAAAACAAAAACCCTCGGACATATATATAAATATATACATACATATATATGAATGATATACTAAATATGCGATATTCGTACTCGTGCAAAACAAAAACACAACACAAAAAACAAAAAATAAAAAGCTTTAGGTTTTCGTTTTCAGTGTGTGTTTTTTGTTTTTGTTTTTGCTCTTTACTATTTCTGTTAGTCTATTTATTTTCCATATGGAATTTGTTTTTTTTTTTTTTGTTGTACATAATTTAAACAAAAGTTTCAAGTTAGAGCTGACTAATACTATAAATTTATGGTATAGTAGAGAGCGGGTGTTTTTTTTTATAGGCAAATGTTTGAGAGAGGTTGAGAAGGGGCGTAACTACCCCATATATACATATATATTTCATCCCCCTTAATGATTGAGAAAATTTACATAAAATTTTCAAGCAATCAAATAAATTGAGAAAACCACTTGAACAATTTTCTATATAATACTGCTTCTATATGTAGCTTCAATCAATTGTTGAGATTCCTTTTTTGGAGTATTGTATATTTATTTGACTATTATTCCTATATATAAAACTATAATTAGATTTTTGTTTTGCATTATATAAAACATATATATATATATTATCTTGTACAATTTAATTTATAAGCTGATATTATTGTTCCAACTAAAAAAAGAAAAAAAATCTAACTTTATATATGTATACTATATATAACTATAACCATATTGATGTATGTTTAGATATCTGATTGTATGTAACTATTATTGTTAGCAAACTCAAAAAAAAAAACAAAAAAATTGTAAACCCCTACAACAACACAAACACAAACACACACACACTCCCAATATTAGAACATAATTTAGCTGATTTTCCAAACAGTAATAATAAAATGAAAAAGGATCAACAATATATATACATATATGCATATATATGAAAACGAATCAAATATACAAATGTGGTTTTATTTTTATGGCAAAGATAAATCAGGCAAGGTGGCATCTATGTCGACAGGAGGAGTATGGCCTAAGTATATCAGGTTACATGCCAATGTAAAAAAAGAAAAATTATTTCATCCCCCTCATTGGGGTGCTGTTCTATGTTCGGACTACAACTTGTTGTTGGGCCAGCAAATTTCAACGCTTTTCATGCTTGACAAGGATGGGTTACTGCAGCGAGGGTGTTGTTGGTGAACGGGGGGAAGGGGTGGTGAACACTTGCCGGAAACATATGGCAGCACGCTAAAACCAAAGCCGTTGTCGTCGTTGTCGTTTGCCTGTCCCAACCGACACTCCATCCCGCACACCCACACAAACACACACACACACACAAAAGCCGCAGCCACATAGAATAGAAAGGGGCACGTGCCATAGTACCGTAACCTTCTGCAAGGGCGAAATTCGAGGACGAAGGCAAAATGGAAATAACGAGCTAGTGGCGAGGCAAAAAATTCTTATTCTGCTCTGTGGCTGACTGACTTTACTTTTCTTCCTTTCTCCTTCTTTCTTCTATTTCTTCTTCTACTACTTTTGCTACTTATTTGTTGGATTGCGGCCTGTGGGTGTCATTTTTGGCCATGTGTGTGTCCTCAGTTAAAGTGTTGCCATATATCATAGAGATGGGAGCGTGACAAGCGATTAAAGAGAAAGCTAAAAAATTTAGGAAGTGAATGTATTTAGGGGTAAGTTAATAGAATTGCAAATAACTAATGCCATTCCAGTTAAGGTTTATTTTAAATACTTTTTTGAAGAAGTTTGAGAAGGTTTCTGATTAGATTTTACTTTCTATCTTAATAGGTAATATCCGATGAATTAGGGTTAAGTTTTCGATATTTTGGAAACATCACATAGCACTCAACAATTTTAAAGAAAAAAGACCTAGAAAAATATGCATATTAAGAATATTTTGAGCAGCTATCATAACAAATAGATTTTTCCTACTTAGGTCTTTTAATAGTTTTTAAAACTTTTATATCAATTGATGCATAAAATATATTATGTATCAATCACAAAGCATAATTTTCTTTACATTTTCTTTGCGAAATTGTGACAAATATATTCATATAATATGTAGTATCAACAGAAAATATAGTAGATAGATCTTTAAAACATAAAACTTGTATATCAATAAAAGCATATAACAATAAAAACATTTTGAGAAATATTTTGATGCTAAATATGCGCAAAATAATATTACAAATTTGTATTTATAATTTAGTATAAGTATATAGGAAATAATATAAAATAATATAGTATATACTGGAAATGATATGAAATAATATTGTATTTATAGAAAATAACATAACATTTCTTTAGAGTATAGAAAAAAATATTATGACGAACATTTTGCGATACAATATTTTGGAAGGTACCGATTGCGAAAATTTGCAAGGACTACGAAGGATATCTATTATATAACATTATCTATTCAGCTAAGTGTAATTCTAGGTATAGAAAATTTTATCCATTGTTATATAATTTGATCTACTCTCTAATTTGTTAAACTTGGAATAGTTTAATGGGGAATATTATTTAAGTGTTCACCAAGTTTAATAAATGAACTTTTAATGTCACTTAAGTCTTAACATCTTCACTACAAAACAAATATGGATATAATTTGTAACGAATGCTGTAAAAAACACTCTCTATGTGGAAGTTACATATATATATATACATATATATATTACAGAGACTTTTCATGAATGTATTTATGTCACTTTTCACAATATTGAAATATTTACAGTCTTTGGGGGGCTTTCAGCTTAATTATTTTTTGTAATTTATTTGTACATTGGGTGAGGTTCGTGTCACGTTTTCATTTCGATTTGCTACAACTTGTTGTTTTTATTTGTTTGTCGTACTTTTTATTAAAAACGAACGCTACTTAATCAGCAAGAAAATGTCGCACTTTACTGCACACACCCACAATATAGATAGAGAAAGAGGGAGATAGAGAGAGAGAGCGAAATGTCAATGTGAGAGGAAAGGAAAAGGGTAATGAGTGTGAGGAGAGGGTGGCAGAGAAGGGGATACTACGACAGACGCCGTTTGACTTTTTGCTGGCATTGCAAAAAGCAGAGACTTATCAGCTTTAGCTTTTGTTTCTGTTGAGAGCTTTGGCAAGTCGCGTCGCATAACACCCCCTTGCCCTGCTCTTTCCTTCTCTAACTGTTTTGCTTGGCATGTGCCACTGCCATTGCTACTGGCTCCCCAACAACAATTCTAACCTCTCTCACACCCCCTCTGGGTAACCAAGGTCTGCTCCGTTTGTTCTCAGTCTCTGTTGATAAATAGCATATAAGCATTTATTGTAGACGTTGTTGTTGTTGTTTTCTGCTGATGTTGTTGTTGGTTGGAACGTGCCCCGTTTTGCGATTTGCGATTGGTAAATTGGGTAATTGAAAACACTTAACTGTTATGATTTATTATCTGTTTATTCGCCGACTGCTGATGTAACTGTCATGACAGCGTTCAGATTGTTTACCAAAATGATGGCGCAATTAACATTTGCCCTAGCTTATATATAAATATTCATATACAATAAAATAAATAACTATATGTATACATATGTATGTAGATATGTCTGTAGATATGAATATTCACCAGCTGCACAGGTGAATATGTGGGTATTAAAAGCAAATTAATCAAACATTATATACTATATTCATATAAGAGCTATAGAAGTTTTTTTTTTGATAAAATAGTTTAGTGTTTTTTTATATGTGACTAATTTTATGAGGTTTTTAACAATTAAAAGAAAACTTTCAAAAGTAAAATTTAAATTGAAGTAAAAGACAAAGAAACTGTAAAAAATTAAAATAATGTTCTAAGCCAATATTTATTTGAGTTTCTGTAAAAAAACTTAGACAAATAAATTCAAGAAAGTACATATCGAAAATTCCTACGATTTTTACTACTTTTTTTGTTTTTACTATTTTTTCTGATTGCTAAAAACCTCTTGAAATTAATCATTTGGTTAATAAAAGCACCTAAAATTTCCATATAACACTTACTTTTGAAACTAATCTTTGAATCGGTAGTTTTTATTGAAGTTAAATAACATAATGATTCAATTTTAGCAATATTGTTGCCAAGTTCAAGTATTGAAAACCTATAAGGGAATAATATATATGATTTTTGATAGACTTATATCGAGAAAGTGTTTCATAGAACAGATAAACTCATAGTAAAAGAAAAATAATTTACAGATCAAAAGCAAAGCTATATATGTATGTATATACATATATATATATGATAGACACATCTGATTTCGTAGTATTTGCAATAACTAATAACTAGTAAATATTTATTAGCAAAATGTTCATTGCCCTTACTTGATGAATAACTAACTATAGTTGCCATCGTAGTTATATATAAATAAATATAAACTTAGTTATCTGAAACCGGAAGATTTTAATACTATTTCAGTATAATTTTGAGCGACTTAACTAACAGTGCAGTAACTCAAACTGCAGTTCAAACTGAGATACTTTATTTGAAATGAAGATATGTATATAATAAAGTGAAACCATTTTTAGAAACTTTTGAAATTTAATCTCTCTGTCTTAGTCTACAATCATACTACATAAACTAATAATGATTTAATTATTTATAGCTGCTAATTTTGAAATTCTAGTTTATTTCACATAACATTTGCCTTGGGAAAGTATAAAAGTAACACTTTTGGCCACAAAAAACTCAAATAAAGCATTTTAATAATTAAATTAATCAAACAATTTTCATTTCACAATAAAATTAGACTTTACTAGGAAAAATAATAAAACTTCTCGGCTAATATTTTACACATAAACTTCAGTTTAGTGCAAATATTTTATATCATTGAATTATTGCGATCGGTTAACTATATCATATAGCTCAATAGAAATAATCATTTAAAAACTGAGTTTTAGCTTAATAACTTAATTGTTTTTTAAGTTATTGTCACGAAACTTAGTATTTCTAAAATACTTGTAATATTTCTATTTGTAAATATTTCCACTAAGTTTTATTAGAATTGCTTAACTATGTATATCATACAGCTGATTTAGGAAGAATGGCTTAAAATAAAGTTCTGTAAGGGAAACTTTTGATTTCTTTTGAGAGTTTTAATGTAATTTTTACCTACAAAAACTAGGGAGGATTTTGTTATATGTAAATCTTTTTATAATCGTCCGATTGAAGGCCAACTTAGAATCAAAGCTAAGTATGCATTTTGCTGTATAAAGAGAAACCACATTTCTCAAATCCTTCCAATGAAGCTTCTTTCCTTCCTCTTCAAAAGGCTTTAATTCAGTCAAAGTTCGGCGGAATTAGAAAAAGTATTTCGTTATTTGCTTCTTGGAATCGCATCCTTCTATTGCTGTTGAAATCTGTAAAACTAGTTTTCGACACGATTCTTTCAATTTATAAAGATGTAACCACTGTCAAAATCTCGAAAATCTTGTTCAACATTTCTCTTTTTTAAATTTTGAAAGTTTTAACGTAGTTTCTTACTTCGTAAACTTGTGATAAAATTTATGTAAAACATTTTAAATTGGTCAAGAGATAAGGATTTTGAAGCATAAAGTTGTCATGTCTTTTACCCCATAAACTATGTTAGAATTTTCCAAAATATGATAGAAGAACCATCGTAAAAATAGCGTGACAAGTTTGGACTCTGCTCCTTCGAATTCGAATTCGTATTTTGCGGCGGTCTTGCCTAGTAAGACAATGGCCCTTAAAACGTTAAGTTACCGAATGACGAATTTGCAAGGGTATACAAACTTCGGCATGACTAAAGATGATCCGGACTTTTAGTAAAACGAATGTACAATATATACATACATATATATACTTAGACTGTATATTGTCTGTATATATACATAGATATATATATTGAGTCTGTTTATTTGCTTTCAACAATTAGTTAAATATGACTACAAAAGACTTATTGTTCGCCAGATGCATTTATATATATTTTATTTACCGACAACTGAATAGATCTAGAAATGCATATGTTCACATTATCCATACAAGTTTGAATAGTTCACGAATACTCTGCCCTTCCATTATTACTAAACCAATTAGGAACGTTGCCAAAGTGTAATTTGATATTTCAGAGAAAGGAAAATTTTTAAGTGTAAATTAGTTTGAACGAATTGTAAAAACAAGTAAATAGAATTACATATATTATATAGATAACAGAATGAGAAATTTGTTTAGTTTAAAAACCTGTTAAAACTGTTGTAAGAGAAGTATTGTTTCTTTTCTTGCTTTCTTATTTTTTCTAAATGCTTATTTTTAACAAGTGACGAAATTTTTCATTATTATTTTAATATTAAACAACATTTTTTTCACTTATCTCGATCATCGGAACTTGTTTTATAAACCTTCCCTTGTCTTGGTGGTTTATTAAGCAATTTTCGAATATTTTTTTCCGGCTTTAAATCGCATTAAGGTGACCATAAATCAATCTTAATTAAGAACGTATTAGTTTTAGGACTGCCATAAAATAACGAAAAACAATCACACAAAAATAATATACAGTATATACGTATGTATGTATATAGTATATGTTCGTACCGATATGACGGCAGTTGAAATCTTATCTAGAAATTGTCGGGTATTTACCATTTATGTGTTTCCTTTTGTTATTTTTTTGGAATTTCTGCAGATCTTTTTGCAAAGATAATTTAGGTTGTTTTCTGTTTTTTCTTTTTTCAAAATTATGCGAAACTCAACTTTGATCCCCAATTGAATGGAGTGAAATCTGAAAGCATTATAACTCTTACCCATTGAAATTAATGAAGAGGTAAGTCAAGCGCGAACCACAGAAAGAGATAGTCAATATAAAGAGAGAGAGAGAGAGAGAGAAAGAATGCTATTGCAAGGGGAGAGAGAGAGCGAAAGAGAGCTAGAGTGATAGGGAGAGCAAGCGAAACTAACGAGAATAACAAAATGAGCGTTAACCAAGCGAATCCTCGGCACGTTTTGGAATTTACACGAGGCCAAAGCCAGGAGTTCATACCCGTATGTTGTTCGAAAGGGGAATAATGGGCAGCCTGTGGAGCTGGTGATGACAGTGATTGGGCTAGGGAGGGAGGGAGGTGGGAAACATCATTTGGGTAGAGTTGCTCCGGGTCCAAGGTGTGCCCGTGAAGCTCACAATGTTATGCGAAACACGCAAAACGAATTCGATTTCGTTGTACACCGATGTTGAATGCTGTACGAATTTCTTGCTCTCCGTCCTCGCCCCTCACATCTTCATCTGCTCCTAATTTGTTCCCGTAACCCTCCCGTATTTGCAAAAACTCAACTGGCACTCCGTTGACTCCCTCGATGGTCTCTCGCATGCTGTTTGCTAGCATGGCAATTTGCCATTTTGAACAAAAACGCTAAGAGGAGACGAGACGGAGGCCACAATTTTGCGGCTTCATTGGATGCCAAAGGCATAGGTTATAAAACGTGGCGCGGGGGCAAGTTGGAGGGTGAGAGAAATGAAATGGCCTGCAGATGGCAGTATACAAAGTGAAGGCAAAATATCGCATCATATGGCACAGAAACTGCAAATTAAGATTAACTTAAAAAGTATAAGCTAACTATAAATTTATATTCTGTGCCTTATTTATTACAGATTTCTATCTATGTTAGTTGGGGGGTCAAAAGTCATATTCGTGTACATTCGAAAGAAAAAAAAACCGATTCGATCTTATTACTTTATCTTATGACTAAACGAAACGAATTTCCGCTTTATTTAACAGGAAAATTGTTGGAAATGAAACAAACTTAACGTAATTTCAGTTATTAAACTAAGACTTGAGCTATTTGATCTTTAAAAAAAACAGTTTTATTCTCATCTTCTTGTAAACATTATATGATATAAGACATAACGTAAAAATAAGGGCTAAGGAGCTGTGCACTATTCTCTTACATTTAAATTCGAATTTTTTATTGAAAATTTTATTATTATATATAATTATTGAAAGTTCTTTGATTGGTTCTAAGTTAATTCAAAACCTTTTGAACTAAACCAAATTGAATTTTGCTTTAAACAAAGAAGTATTAGGCTTAACAGGATGGACTTCCACGGGCTAATGCATTGAGAGCTGATTCGTAAGAGTTTAACACTTTCCATTTTAAATTGGATTATAAATTTTGGGCAGTTTATATATTAAAGGGATACACTTGAATGGTTTTATGTTTACCAAATTAGTTTCCCATTTTTAAACTTAATTTTTGCTTAAAAGCTTAACCATGTGGGTTTTTGACTTTTCAAATCGGTTTTCCGCTTTGTATTAGATTCTAACTTTTGAACAGTTTGGTTATTAAAAGACGATTGATGCTTGAATAATGTTTATTAAATCAGTTTTTATTTTTTAAGAAGTTTCAATATCTTCTTCGTCAAAAGGAACTATTTTTAAATACATTTACGTAATTTGAATCGGTTTTCTATTAAGACAAATGTAATAGTAGACTTTTACTTTGCTTTTACCATAAGGGTTTTAAAGTTTTCGAATGCGTTTTTTAAAAGTATAAGTTTTACTATAATAATATATGTACATATATAATATAATAATAATCTTTTAATTTGCTTAAAATTAATTTGTTTTCAAATCGGTTTTGCATAAAAAAAACAATTGTTTTCCAATAATTCGGCTTTAAAACCTTATTTCAAGTTGTTTCCTTTCATCAATCGATTAATCCATAAGACATTTAAATAATTTTATTATATAAAGTATTGGAAATTACTAAGAATGATGTTTTCGAAATGCCATTCAATAGAAATAATGTAATTTCTAGCAATTGAATAAATATTACGTATACGTACGTATTAGATACACTAGAAATAGTTTATTACGTAACAAGCAAGTTTTTTGATCTTAACTTGTTTCATTTGTTGGGATTTTCTGTATAGATACTTAAGATTGAAATATTTAAAGATTCCACTAGATTCTCGGGCTCATCTCTAATAGACACAGTCTAGGTGTGAATAGTTTTTGACTGCCGAACCACTGAGACTCTGTCTGTGTGTGTGTGTGTGTGTATGTGCACCTGTTTTTTTCCCCTAGTTCTCGCATGTTCATTTTTCTCTCTTTCGCTCTCTTTTAGTCTCTCCCTGTGTTGTTGACTTTCGTTCTCTGTCTATCAGTGCCTTTAGTGAACTTTGTGCATTCTGTTTGGAGGTCTCGTTACATACTCTTGTCTCCCCTCTCCACCGACCCACCTAACTTTGTATTTGTGGTTGCTGTGTTGGCTTCCTCTTGTCGCAAAAACACAGTCTGTAGGCGGAACTCAAATAAAAGTTATATTGCTGCTGCAGGGGGATTCGAGTTAATCGAATAATAAGCACACACATTCACACACATTCACACACACACACACACATACACAGATGTCCGCACTCACGCACACACAGAGATAGAAAACTGCAGCCCCGACGAGGTCGAGACATGACCAATTGGCGTGTTTTTCAAAATATTTCGTTTCGCTGGAATTGAAATTGGAATGGAAGATGATAGCCTTCCGTTGACTGTGACTTGTGTGAGTAGCTGGCTTGCCTTGTTCTTGTTATGTTTTGCGCCTCGTTTTAGTTTTTTTTTTCTTTAATTTTTTTTTTTTCGTTATTGTTGTTGTTTTATTACCTTTTTCGCAGCGCTTCGAACTGGTGGGGCCTGCCTTTGCTGCTGGGGTCTCATCAAAAATTATGTGCACTCATTTGTGAAGTGCGCGACGACGACGACGACGACGCTGACGACCAGTGGCCAGGGGTGGGACAATGGCAAAGAGAGACGAAGGTATGGGGCAGGGGGGGGCCCATCATCTGTATATGAACGGCGGCGCTTTGTGCGTGAGAAAAGCAAGTTGTGACTTCGACTTCCCTTTTGTGGCCTTCTTCCGACCTCCGGACAAGCTTGTTTTTTTTTTTCTTCTCTCTTTTTACCACCCCTCCCCAACCTTCTTTAATCTCAAGTGCCCCACAGCGGTGCTACTTGAAAGTAACTTACCGAGTTCTTCAAATTCATTTCTAATTGATTCAAAATTGCTTTCAATTGCAGTCTCTTCAATTGGACAAAAAGAAATAATGTTCGATTTCTCTTCAATTTAAAATGAGAAGATGGAAAAGCAAAAGATTCAATTTATTTTTTTTCTTTTCTTTAAATATTTTAATTGACAATATCTCTCATCCTCAAGGTATTAATTAATAAAGAAATTTAACATTGAATAAGCAATATATTATATACATACATAAATAAACTTTAATTATAATAGATTGCTCGATAAGAATGAATACATTGTAGAAAAATCTTTATTTATAATTGATTACAATTTGAATTGTTGTAATTTTATGTCTCTCGTTTAAAACTGTTTTAGATCAGCTTTATCAGTTATAGAAGCGTTTTATAGGGAAAAATTTATATTTTATGATCTTTTCTTGGAATAATTGATAATGAAAAACTATTTACTATGATTAAGAGTTCTCTATTCTTCGCTTATCTTTAAAGATTATGGAACAGTGACATTATTTCAATAATGCACACAAAAAGCTATTAAAATATTTTAAAATTAAGTTGTTAAATTCAACAACAGATGTCTAAAATTATTATTATTCTCTACTAGTTTAATTATATAATATATTAGAAAATACAAGTCGTAAAATAAATTTCAAAGTAAAATTGTTTCAAATTGTTCTCATATGGAACTGAATTTGTGGTTAAAAGATGTTAAACGCTTAGTATATACATATGTATATTTAGTATATACATTTCGATTTAACTTTTTGAAAATAAGTACAATTTGTATACATTTCTTTGGCAAATAAAACACTTTTTACTTGTCACTCTCTAACAGAGTAAATATTACATGAAGTTTGATTTAATTCAAGTAAATTAATAATATTTAAATAGATATTTATTGTTGATAAAATGTTGTAATAATAGATATATGTATGTATATTATAATATTTTTATTAATAACTCAAAGAAAGTCTTAAAAATACTTTCAAATTAAGAAGAGCCTTTCCATAAATATATTTAAAAAAAAATGCTTTTAAAATATGCAACAGCGGATGGAAAACTCTATTAATATGTCGATATTGATTCAATTTGTTAGGTGTCTTGGGATAAATATTATAGATACATATATGTATATATGTATGTACATACATTTGTGCATTATTGTTGGGTCAGACATTGGCATTTCTCTTTGTTGTAAACGTCTTTTTGTATTTTCTTTATTGTCTAACCAGTTTACACATATTCAATCATGCTTATACAGTTGCTGTAATTTCTTTAACCTCTCCAAATAAATCATATCTTTTCAGATAAATAGTTTAACACCTTTAAAATGTTGTATGTATATTAATCTTTTATTTTATCTAACTTTAAAGAATCTTTATCGTTTTCTGGCTATGGAATAACGTGTATAGTATTCTAATGGACGAAAAAGACTATTTTCTGGATTTTGGGAAAAAAAATTATTTTCGAGCTTTGATGATATCTAAACTTGATGTGTGACTTTATAATACATATATGTATGTATTTATTTTAATCAAATAATAAATAAACATATATAAACATATTTATTTAAATATTTAATAAACTAGTAGATCAAAGAACTTAAGGTCATAGACATATTTATTGATTGTTTTTCTTTCTATTGATTGACATTAAAGTTTAATAAACAATTATTTAATCTAATATTCATTACTTAAAAAAGAAGAGTAAAAGAGTAGTAAAAAAATATGGAAAAGAAAGCAATTTATATAATTTAATTTACCAACTTTACATCAAATACTTTCATTTTAAACTTTGTAAATAAGTTGACGAGCATAGTTTAAAGTCATAATTTGTGGTTTATAAAAGACTTTTAAGTGTTTTTAATGCCAATTGGAGTTGGAAAAGTTATTTGTTTTTGTACTTTAGATTTGTAAATGAGGAATTGTGTGTCCTTTTCTCCTTGCTTGAATTTAAAAGCTGTACTATCAACTTGGGTATGAAATATTGTTATGTATGTATATATACTTTAAAGCTGATCTAGATTCCACAGAAAGTATCTGTAAACTTGTAATAGAAGAAACCTTTTCAAAAGCTTTTGTTACTAAAATATGAATGAATAGAATGATGGCCGTTAAAATGTGCTTGGGTTTTAATGTGGCCATTAAAGAGAGTGAGTTGTGCAAATATGTTAAGCCAAGATACTGACTGACATTAATAGAACTTTTGAGGGCGTTCAGGTAAAATATAGAAAGAGCATAACGGCAGCATAAATTAGTTTGTTTTATCTGTAAGGTACATATATAAGGTATATATATATAAATATCTTCTTCTTTTTTCTATAGTTCGTTGCTAGTTTAACGACAAGGTCGTCAAAAATGAACCATAAATTTATTAAATATTTATTGCTTAGTGTTATTTTCATTTCCGTTCATGAGAAATGAACAAACATTCCATTTTGCAAATTTTTACTTACAAAAAAAAAAAAAACAACAAAAAACGAATGGGATGAGATGGCGAGGAATAAAAACGTTTCATTTGAGCTTTTCGGTCAAATTCCAGAGCGTCGTCTCGGACAAGCGATAAATTCGTATGAACAAATTGAATGCGATGTGTTTTTTTTTTCTTGTTGTAGTTGCTGGCGTATTTCATTTCACGTCTGACTGACTGACTGACAGCAATTTCAAATTGCGCGCCAAAAATGGAGCAAACACAAAACAAAATGTGTCTCTATGTGTGTGTGTGTGTGTGTGTTTTCCTTTTTATTTGAATTTTCACAGCTCAAGGTTTTCGCATACACACACACACACACATACATATGTACACAGAAATTCATACACTACTACTAAGGCCAGTGCACTCACACTCATACATACATATGCAGACATTTTATTTTGACGCTAGCAGCTCAGTCGGCGGTACGTCCTCTAGTACAGCGCGCCATTTGTCATGTGTCGCCTTGGTAGTTGGCTTTTTCTGTTATATATTGTTGTTGCTTTTATTGTTACTGCTACTGCTATTTGCTGTTTGGGTGATAATACCCTTTACCCTCTCTTCTATCTCTGCGCCTGTCATTGCTTTTGGTTTCTTGCCCGCCCACGCCCTCACAACATTCATCAACAGCAGTAGCAGCATTTTGCCGTTGCTTTGCCTTTCTCAGCAATTGTGTGCTGCTGCTGCTGCTCAGTCCTTAGCCAAACAGCAGCAGCTGACGTCTTCACTCAGACAAATACATATAGTTCATGCCGAGACTAAGCAACGGAATTGATAGGATTTACTAATTTTTTATATCGAAATGTAAGCTACTAACATATGAGCTAGAGAAATATTCAGTTAAAAAGCTTTAATTAATTATTATAAATTTAATATAATGTAAATTAAATTTTATATTATCTATTTTGTATTACATTTTGTATTTACATTGTCAAACAGGTTTTGCAGTTTTCATTTTAAGCGTTCTATTGTGCTAATTAACTCGTTTAATTAACAGAGGCAGAATTACAGATAAACTAAATTTAATACCTTTTCCCTTTTATATTACAGCAACAAAGCACAGAAAACACAAACACATCAAAGACACAAACTTCGTTTACGTGTAAACGCCGCCACGAAATGCCACAGTAAAACTTTTTCTTGCTCTCAACTTTGATGCTCTCGCCCTCAAAAAAAAAAATAAGGCCCACTCACAGCCCACTCTCGTTTGCTCACGCTCTCTTCCTCTCACTCTCTTCGTCTCTATCTCTCTCGCTGTTTTTCCGTCAGGGCTTTTCTTTTCTTTTTTTTTTTTTTGCAATTTTCTAGCTTTTTTCGTTTGTTGGCAATGTTTCAACAGTGGGTAAAGAGGGCTAGGTGTAGAGGGGATAACTTCACGTTGTACGTATTCAGCCAAAGGGGGCCTTGTTGCTTTATTTGGCATTTTTTCTTCTCTCTTTTTCTTTGTTGCCAACATTTCCCACTGCGAAATTTTCATTTTAAATTTCATGGAAAATCGTTTTAATTATATTCGTAAAGTTTATCTTGCCCCCCTTACAAACTCCTACACCTTGCCATCCATTTTTGAAAAGTTTGTCCGTTGGCATTTTGATGAACTTTTCGCCAAGCCTTTTTTATTATTCCAATAAAAAGAAAACGAAATGAAATGAAGGAAAATTGTAAATTAACATAAAGTGTTAATGTAATTAGTTTATACTTGGTTGGTTAATTATTGCACAATTTGTGTTACCGCTGATTGATTGATGGGCCAAAATGGCGTCACACCAGCATATATATGTATGTATGTATGTATATATGCTGTAAAATTGCATCAATGAAAGTCCCATCAATGACAACCATTTGACGACTGCCGTTATGACGGTGATGGAATGATGACGAGATGGTTCCTGGACGTCATGCGGCGAGGTGCGCCAATTTGATTGGCATTCACAGCATTCACAGAAGCCAGTGGGGCATGAACGATATGCTGGTGCATTTTTTTTTTTATTTTCATATAATGTTACACAACAATTTGAGGAATGTGCTGGAAATGCAATTTTTATAGTTCTTGGAAATATGTTAAATCACATAGAATTGTGGCCTAATGGTGGAAATTTCTGGTATGCTCACAGCTTTTAACGCCATTTTAATTCCCATGTTTTTTAACCAACTGTTGTTATTGTTGTTGTTGTTTAGTGCACCAGCTGGTTAACCTTTTTTTTTTTGTTGGTTAGTCGACGGCTTTAACCTTGTGATCCTTTCTAATGTTTAGCAAGTCAAATTGGTTCATGGTTGAAAAAAGGTTAAAAGCTGCTTTGTTGTCTAAACTTAAAGCCTTTTTTTTTGTTGCAGACTGTACTTTTTTGCCTTCAATTAACAACTTGTCTGGCTGGACACAGAATAAAGTGTAAGCTTTTTGTCACTGTTTTGTAATTGACTGTAATCTCTTACCTTAAGAGATTTCTAGAATATAAAACTGTTGTTTTCTGTTTTAAATAATATAAATGATTTTTGGTTGCATTTTGTTATAGACTAATTGTAATTGCATTCAAATGCCAAAGATGTTTTCCAACTTTTAGTTTAAAAATACATGTACAAAATTTTAGAATGTTTTTAATCGTATGCGAAGGCCGAAAAAATGTTTATGGCCAAACAGTTTAACTTTAATTAATATTTTTATGCTTGCAATTAAAAAAGTTTTGAAAAGTTACATATGCCAAACGTTTATATAAAATTGGTTTTAGATTTTGTCTTAAATTTGGCTTTTATGTTACTGTGTTATTTGTTACTAAATATCTTCAAATATATCTATGTATATTATTAAGTGTCTGATACTATAAAGTCTTACTATGCCAATTTAATTTAAAGACTGAAACTAATATTTATTAGATTCAGTTAAAGATTAAGTATGCAAAGCTAACGATTGAATGGTTAAATTTTGACGCTATAATTTTTATCTATTTTATTTTCTATGGTAATTGTTTCAAGTTCCAATTTCAAGTACATTCAAACTGATTTTCCCATATATATAATTTTAGAAAGTGTAACTTTTAGGTAATAATTTCCCTTTTATTTCGTTAGAGTCAAGAGAATTCATATTGAGTACAAAAAGAATATAATATGACAACCAGCTGCGGCCATTTTGAGACATGTTTTATGGGCCCATTACTTTCTGAGTTATGACAAATATAGAAAACTGAAAGCATTAAAATATTGGCGACAGGCCGAATAACCATAAAAATGAAACGCCAAATTGATACGCAACGCAACGTAAGATAGGCCTTCCAGTCAAAAAAAAAAAAAAAAACAAAAAACCGAAACAAAAAATAAAAACTTAAGTTGCCATATAAAGCATGAATGCGACTGAAAAACTGAGACATATGAATGAATTATTGATTGAATGATAATATTGTGTAAATGAATGACGCAGATACAGGAGTAAAGTATGAGAAAAACTAAACTCGATGAATGCTAAAATAATTTTTGCAATTCAAATTGTTGGCTTTTTGATCTGAAACGTTTATTTCAGATACCACTGAATCGAATTTCAATAAAAAAAAAAATGAAATAGAAATATAAATCTGTAAAGAGAAGACAACATTCACCTATCATCTTACCTATTATATAATGGTCATAAAAATAACACTTTAGCATACAAATTGACAATTATTTGAATGAATAAATATACATAAATAGCTTTATATATATCTCTCAATTTGCTACCAAAAAGGGAATTTCCATTTATTCCATTTACACTTTGACAATTGCCACAATTTGCTTAGATATATACATAGATATTGAAATGATGGTAATCGGCACGTTTCAACTCCCACACAGATATTTTAATGCCAAACAATTTGAAATCAAATAAAAAAAAGTATTTCTAAAAGGAAATGTATAAAATGGCGGCATTGGCGGTGGCGGTAACCAAAATATCAAGCCTAAAACCAAAAAAAAAAGAAAAAAACCGAAACCGAAACCAGAGGGCCAGGCCCAAACAGAGAGGAAAAAAAAAGCTGCTGCTCTGTTCTGTTGTTGTTGTTGCTGTTGCTGTTAATGCCTTTTTGTTTGCCTCACATGGGGAGACGACTTCGTCGTCGGACGGCGAGATAAAATGCCATAAAACGCCACCGCCCGCCGACCAGACGTTTCAATGTTTTTAACATTTCAGTTCGGACCCAGACCAGCAGGCCCGCAGGTAACACACACACTTATACACACATTAACACACACATATACATATACATACATACATACGCAGTTCCCGACCGACAAAGTCAACAGCAGCAGCAGCAGCAATAACAACACAAACAACAGCAACAACATTTAAGTATTGTAGAACGAATGCATACAACATTCGCCCATTCATTCATACCCATATATAACGTATACCCATACCCATTTATGTATTCATTCCCAGGTAAAACTCACAACACACAACCTGACAGACAGAGAGACAGACAGGCAGACAGACAGACGGTTCATCGGGACAGACACACTTGTGGGTGGGCTCTCGTCGTGCCGATGATGATGCTGCCGCCAATGTGTTAAGCAGGTATTAAAATAAAACTTGGACACACACACAAAAAAAAAAAAGCTGAGAAAAAAAAACCAAGGTAAAATCTCTCATTTGCAGTCTTGTAGAAGTTTTACTCTGCTACTGCTGTGCTTTTAGCCGAACCCCAAAGATAAGATACTTTTTACTTTTGCTAGACTTTAAGCCGTGTCGTAAAAAAACACAAATTATTACACTATGCAACAGTTTTTGTGTTGCCAAGTTAGTAGAAAGTAGAAATATATATTCCTCTTTTAAGTATGTTGAGACTAGTTGATAAGGCTTTCAAAGATTTTTCTTAGTCCATTTTTTAAACTTTATTTGTGAAATTTTAGTATGAATTAATGAACTAATTCAAATATTTTTGGACTAATTTTTACAGAGTTAAAATAACATAAGGATTTCTCCCGAGTGATGTTGTCTCCCCAACTTTGATCTATTCCCAGCTTTACTAAGATCATAGGATACCGAGTAGATAAACTAAATATATTGTATAATCATTGACTTAATTCGCTTTTTACTTTAAACAACTTAACCACAATCACACAAAAGTAACTTAATAAAAACTAAAAACGTGTTAAAAATCATAAACAAAATTTTAAAAAATAAAGAATTATAGTTCTATCTATTGAAGGTACAAAGATCATTCTACTAACGTTTCAAAAAACAGAATGTCAATTTTGAAAAATAATGAAATTTAATTAAACAAAGGTCAAAGATTATTTTACTTAAATAAATGGGGAAAAATTCAAATTAAATTGCTTTCATAATACTAATAAATGTTCAGTTTAAAAATAGTTGTACATCAAATCAATATACAGTCGATCTTCCAAATGATGATTTTCTATATAATGAAGTTTTTTTATAATAAATTGATTTCATTATAATAATTTGATTTTGTATTATATTTCTTTGGATCCCGGAGTATATAATTGAGAGAATGTTTAACTTTAATTTGGGTTCCAAATAACAAAATATTAAAATTCAAAATCTTCTTAAACAAAGCAATTACACAAAGAGTTCGAAACTTATTCGAAATATAATGCGTAAGAAACTTAATAAAAAAATAATTTAATTGTTTAATTAATTTAAAATTTTACAAAGAAAAAGAATAACCTTTGAAAAAAATATAAAATTTTATTTCTAAAATTAAAATATGCCATATCTTAAAATCTACCTAATTTTAAATGTTGCTTGATTTTCAAAACTGTTTTTCTTTTGTCAACAAAAAATTGGTTGCCTAGTGTTTTAGTATAAAATTTATTTGCACTTTTTAGCATTGTTTTATTTATATTTGTTTGTTTATTTTTTTTTGTAGTTCCATTTTAGTTTTAGTTCGCTTTTTCACTTTATTTCTGGCTGATTTTAGCGAACAAAAAAAATGCGTAGAAACAATTTAGTTTAGTTTCTTCCGCGTATCTCTTTCTGTCCCTCAATCTCTTTTGTCGGAGACTTCTGACCTCTCAAAAGTCATTGTTGTTGTCTTTGTTGTAGTTGTCGACGTTTTGTTTGACGGTTTGAGGCATATCCAAAGTAGAAAATTTCTTTGTTCCCCTCCCGTGTTAAATGCCATGAATTGCAGAATTTTTTCACACAGAGAAATTTTTTTTTTTTTTTTCGTTTTTAGTCTGAGCATCTACTTTATAGAGATACACTTAACATACACACACGCATTCCCAAACACTAAATGTACCTCAATATACATATATATATATATATATATATATATATATATATATATATGACATATATAAGATGTTTTTTATTTTTGAACAGGTTGAAGTGGTTAAGTCCATTTCAAGGTTTGCCAACTTAATTTCCATTTAAAATTTTTGTGCTTTTTCGAAACGTCCGCTTTTAACTAGGCAAATATGTGCACAAATGTTTGCCACTTCCATTCGGAATCGTTCGGAATTAGCATTTGACAAAAACAAATAAACATATATAACAAACATACATACATATATACATATTTATCTGTATATAGTTTTTCTACTTTGGACTCATTAGTCGTGTATTTATTCTTATTTTTAGCTTGAACTCAAAAAATTAGTTGACTTTACTTAACAATTAAACAAATATGTTTACCTAATCCAAAAGGCAAATGTCAATGTCAATTAGCCATAACTATAAGAAAATTAAAAAATTAATTGTAAATTTTATTATATATAATCTGTATTATTGGTAAGATAAAACTGGAAACAGTTTTGTAACACTGAAATTGAAGTAAATTAATGAACTAATAGACTAAAGAATTTAAATAAAGAAATAAAAACTTATAGACTTATCTAATGGATAATATCAAATTTATATTTCTAGTCCTAGAAATTTAAAATATATAAATTACTAATTTAATCTATAATAAGAGAAAGTAGTGTTGGAAAGTGAATTAATACGCCGAAGTAGATCAAATGTCAGTTTAAAGATTTTAAAGATAAGTTTACCTCTATTATAATAGCTAATTCAATGAAACTATTTTGGATTACAATTGATAAACACATATTTAATAACATTGTTATCATATTTTATAGTATATAGTTTTTATAATAAAAATATCGAATAGAAATGTTAGAAAAGAAATTTGAAATGATTTTTTTGTTCTTCAAAAATCAAATGCCTACCTTATTTTTCTATGATAATCTAAGATAATTTGCAGATCGTAACACTATATAGTATTGCAACAGTTAAAATAATTTCATCAATCTAGAAATACTTATTAGACAGTAACTAACTGTAACTAATTTGAGCCTTTGAGCTTGACTTGTTTTATTGCAATATCTATAAAATGGCTTTATTTACAAATTAAAGTATAATGCGAGTTAGAGTCACAGTTAGTTAGTTATAAAAATGTAAAATTTTTTAAAATCTAACAGAACAAATTATATAGGAACTCATTAAAGCTATAATGACAATAAAAATCAAATTATTGTGCTTAGTCCGGCTAATCTGAATGGTAATGTACATCTTTTATTGTGTCTAATGCGATTTAATATTATATTTTTTTGTTTCTAATTGATTTCAATTCAAAAGGCACTTTGATGAATAACAATTGGCAAAAGTTAAATTAGTATTGGTAGTTCCATGACTTTTGTATTATACCAGTTGAGATAGTTACTAAAGGATTTTAATTTAATTAAATGAATCGTTAGCTGCCGTCTCCAAATGTGATTGAAGCGAAAGCATAAACTGGAGTCCAAGTAATGAACATTGATAGACATTGCCTTGGGCGTGGCGGTTCCCGAGTCAGATTTTACTTTTGTTGTCTTGTCATGATCAAATCTGTGGAATAGCCCTTTGATTTTCTCCACATGTTGCATGGCCATTTCTTGTTTCTCCATCATGATGGATGCTGCTGACTTTAAGCTTAATCTAAAGCGTGTTTTTATAGTGGCAAAAAAAGGGAACCAGGTAGGAGTAAAAAGAAACCAAAGTTTGCTCTTTCTGTTTATTCTTCTTCTCTTTAGGCTTTTTTTTGCTTCAACCTATGAGGGTGTGGCCATTGGCAGGATTAGTTTGAGTTACCGAAGCAAAGACATTAAATTAGAAAAGAAGTCCAGAAGGTCTTAAATAAAATACGATTTAGGTTATATTATAGCGAATCCTGAATTGTTGTCGTTTTGAAATAAAAGAGATTTAGCGAGAATTACCCCAGAAGACAATGAATTATTAATACCTTCAATACCCTAGTACAATCTAAGACAAGATGTGCTTTTGGCTGGTTTCAATAGGCATTTTAGAAAACGGTTATCGTGTTTCCTTTTCGACTAGAGTGCACATGTAATTATTCGAAGAATACCCCTCAAAAGCGAACAGATTCTCTGTTATCATCATTTTTTATACTTTTTAGAACAATTATCCTACAATTATATTTGTATTTTTTTATAACAACTATTCTACAATTTTAGATTTGTATTTTTTAGAACAATTCTAACAATTCTGTATTTTTTAGACAAATTCTCCTAGATTTATATTTCTATTTTTAAGATCAATTCTCTTACATTAATAAAAATAGGTTCGGAATTTGGTTATGTTGAAATTACCAAAATGTTTCTGTTGTAACTCTATTTATTACTGATTTGTAGCGATTGAATCAAGTTTAATTATATCAATTCTATATCAAATTACTCTATAAAAATCTTATTTTTTGCCGTGCGAAATTAAAAACAAAAATTTTTTTCTAAAGCGAAAAAGTCAATTTATAAAATAGACCGCCCTAACACAATTATTTATAATTCTTAGAAAATCTGTGAAACGGAAAAAAAGGTAATACAAAAAAGAAATCTATTTTCTCTTGAGTGGGCAAAAAATCGGCGCCGATCATTGTCCACCCAAGAGACTTTTCACTGTATTCGCCATTGGTCAATCAAAATTGTATGTGCATCCTTTGGCATTCAAAAGGCGCTTCTTGTTCTGTGCAGATTTTATTAAACAATTTACAAGAATTTCAAAATGTTATAGTTAAATATTTATGAAGGTTTTTACTAATAATCATAAATAACTGTTTAGATATCAACATGTTGGGTATTTAAAAAGAATCTATTACAGGAAATTAAATCTGGAATTATAAACAGCTTTATATGGAAAAGTTCTCTTATCGTTGAATTTTTCACTTTTTGGGCAAATGTTTATAAAAAATTTCAATGTGTATATAAAATAAAATTAATTTATTTGTTCTAAGCTCAATTTATGATAAATCAAGCATTTTCTTTTTCAGTTTTCTTAGTGTCTTATCACCAACTTTGCGGTTCATTTAACTGGAAAGTTTCTAATAAAATGTTCATTATTGATTTTCGATTTTATTCCAATAGAGAAGAAGATATCATATTCTCTATAAAACTAAGCTTAAGCCTTTTAGTTAGAAAATTTTATAACAAAACAAATTTTATACTTAAAGGATATTTTCAAATACAATTCGTTATGCTGGTTGTCCTTGAAGTTATCCTGTTAGTTGGTTTTTATGTTTGCTTTGACAACAATTGGGTTTTATTTTTTCTTTTTTTGGTGGTTGTTATTTTTTTTTTTTTGATTAAATTGAAGTGCCACATTTCGCTTGAGTTCCTTTTTTGGGGTTGTTGTTGGTTAACCGAAAGAAGAGATTCGGCTAACGATGTGCCAATCTAAACCATTGAGAGATAAGGACCATTGCAAAGCTTGAGTTTTTTTTTTTTATCCTCTTGTTTAAAATATACACCACCTACATAGATAAGATACATTCAATTAGCTACAAGATTTAACTTTTAAAACCCATTTTACTTGTACATTATAAAAGCCATAAAGTAAAAAAAAGGGCTAATAAAATTCAAGAAATTGTTTTGCCTTTGCTATTTCAGCAATTTTCCCTCAATGTTGTTGTTGGACTAAATTACCTAACTTAGATAGATACACAGAGGTTTCCTGCTTTTGTGCCTGCAATTCAATGGAAAACTTTTTACGTCTGAGATACTTCTACACACAATGCAATCCAACAAACAACGAAAAAAGAAACTGCACAAAAAAAAGAAAAGGAGAAGACCAAAACATACATCTAGAAAGAGAGAGAAAGAAAGGGAGATAGAGAGAGAGAGAGAGAGAAAATAAAAACAGAGTCATGGTAAACCATGCATCTTCCACTTAAACTTCAGCTACAGTTTCTTGCTCGGACATTGCCTTGCCGCAAGCCGCATGCCGCATGCCGAAAAGCCAAGGAAATGAAATAAATTGCAAATAAATTCAATATGTGACTCCAAGACTGTGACTGAGTGTGTGTATCTCTTGATGTGTGTATTTGTGTGTGTGTGTGTGTGTAGTCGCATTAGAGATCCAGTAGCTGAGATACATAAATCAAGGCCATAAATGGCAACTGCGACGCCGTCGGCCGTCGACCGTCGACGTCAGTTTGATTGGAAGCAGCAACATTGCATTGTGATTGGGATTGGGTTTGGAAATTGTGTCTGGGTTGGATTTTTTAAAACTTGGAGACACTGTCTGAGATTGAGTCTAGCTGGCCAAGTGTAGCATTAAATTCTTCCTTTGGTTTTAGCCATAACTTTGGGCATTAACACAAATTGTCTAGGTGTAGGTATCTCTCTCTCTCTCTCTCTCTCTCTCTTCGTGTGTGTAAATCAATCTTTATTAAGCGCCCCTGCAGTGGCAACCTATAAGAGAAAAAAAACAACAAAATAACCAAATTGCATTACCGGCTGCCGGGTGCAGCAACAACAACAACAACAACCTGAACCTGTTTAAAGTGCAACATTGCGGCAGCTTAGTGTGTGCCTTGGATTTCTCCATGGTTTTTGGTTTGATTTTTTTTTTTGTATCTTTTTCTTTTTCTCTTTATTTTTGTTGTTGCTCATTTGCCCTTGTTGTCAACGTTGTCGTTGCTCATACGCCCCGTTCTCCTCCCTCTGCACCGTCTTATACATATACATACATATATGTATGTGTGTATGTATGTATATACATGCCACTCCACCTCGAATCTCAATTGCTGCGCCAATGCCCGGCAACGAGCATCTCGCTCGTATCTCAAATGAAATCGCAATTAAGTTTTATTTTGTAG
Source organism: Drosophila emarginata (assembly GCA_037075365.1). Lineage (NCBI taxonomy): Eukaryota > Metazoa > Arthropoda > Insecta > Diptera > Drosophilidae > Drosophila > Drosophila emarginata. The sequence continues at coordinate 3,722,132 of JBAMCD010000260.1, read as the reverse complement.
CGAGCATTTTTTAATTAGCAACGACGCTGCGGCTTCGTGCCGCCTCTGCAACTGGTACATCCCCCTACCACCCCCCTCTTACATTTACTCTATCCACTGGTTACCCTCTGCTCTCACTTTACTTCTCTCTGTGGTGGTTGCCCCATTTGCAACGCTGCTGCTGCTGCTGCTGTTGCCCCAAGTCTCTTCCACTTCGGCAATTGCTAATGATGATGATTGCGTTGACTGACTGTGCCTCTCTCTCTCTCTCTTTCTTTCTTTTTAGCTCTCTCTCTGTCTTTTTGTTTCTGTCTTTTTCTATCTCTCGTGTTTTGTTTTTCTTTTTTTCGTTTTTAAGACTTCTCTCTATCTTCGCATATATCTGAGCATCTTGTTCTTGTATCTACGCTGCCTTTTACTCTGGCCCGGATCGGATCGGATCGGGTACGGGTCGGAGTCCGGGGTCTGGGCATGGCATGTTATATATGTGTATATATGTATGTATGTATGTATGTATGTACGTACATAAGTGACTGAAAATTTATTCGCTTTTTGATTTTTAACACCCATGGGGGTATCGAACGAAACGAAAAAGATAAGTAGATACAAAATGCAGCAGCAACTGCAGCAGCTCATTGAAATTCTTCAGACGAATATTGAAAAGTAAAAAAAAAAATATAAACGAAAAAACGATAAATGAACGCGGCGCCGACTGATCAGGGAGCTATATTTGGTTAGCTTCAATCAGCAATCGAAACTATTCTTCCATATTGATATTGATTGTTGGGGGGCGATAAGGAAAAACAATTATAGTAAAATAAATTATAGTCATAAAATAGAAATTCTGTATACGAAAAGAAAGATAAAGCTACTGCTTTTTATAAAGATAATTAAACTCTTTGAAATATTTGTTTACCAAGATAAATTTTTTACATTTTTCTGATATGTTATAAAATCTTAAAAAGTTTTTATTAAAATTGCCTTATTCAATTAGATTTAAAGTGCATATTTAGTTATTTGATATGTCAAATTATTTTAAGCTATTCTTTATTTAGAATTCAGAATTTTATATAATGTTTAAAAATTTTATCAAAAGATAATTCAAATAAAAGTAAAGTTAAATTTATATTATAAATATAATATAATATATCTTATATTTTTTATAAAAGTTAGAACATTTACGCTATCATTTACTTAAAATTCAGAATCGAAACTTCTTTTAATCCGGATACTCTTTCAAAAATAATAAACCGATTTAGTTGAACTTTTAAGCCTTTATTCGTACGATTTCCGTATCGACTAAGCCCTAGAAACTTCGAAATAATAAGATACAAGATAGTTTTATATATTATATATTTATTTATTCTATTAGATTTAGTTATATTTGTAGATCTAACCAGAACTTATTTTTTTAAAAATACTGGAAAGTTCCAAAAGTCAACAAACATTTAATATTGGATCTTTTTATCTACTTTAACTCTTATTTATAATATAATTTTATTGAAATAAAGTCACATAAAAAATATGCTAAATTTAGCTTGTACGACTTATTTTTCTTACTACAAAATATAAATTAAAACCAAACATTTATTACAATTTTAATATATTTTAAGACTTCAAAGAAATTACTTGCAGTAATTTTGACTCAAACTCAGAAAACATGGCAAAATAATGAATGTACATAGATTAGTTTTATTAAATTGAAGGCAAGGTTATATTTCAGTCATTTATCATATCGCCATTGAGTTGGCCATTTATCAAATTAAAATTTACAACGTGATGCCATTAAGTATATTGTTTTCAGGTTTCATAACTATTGAGATACGAATAAAGTTGATAAGAATAGTAAAAGTTATTATAAATGTTATGTTTCAGAATACAAATTTCATTTCATAAATATTTTGTGGTAGATGGTAATTAGCTTCAAATTAGACTTAATTAGATTTTAACTTCAGCAAATGATTTCAGATTTTTATTAGCGTTTATTTAAAATTAAAACGAAAATACATTTATTTAATGTTGAATAATGTGATGAAATTCCTATAAACTAAATTATTTTATTTGTCTTTTATTTATATGAGAAAAACAAAAAGAGTTTTGATAAAGTTGCTTAATTTTTAATATCCACTGGAATTTAAACATTATATTTTTTTTATATTTTGAAGAATTTGTCCGAATTCCCATTTATGTGACAACTTTCATACAAAATTTGTTTAGGAACTAAGTCCTTTGGGCAATATTCAAAATTTTTACGCTACACTTTTTTCTAGATTTCGTGGCGAAAATTAGAAAATTACAAAACTACTTTTAAAATGTAAAAAAATTTTTTGAACAGATTTTTAAATATTTTTACATCATTAAAAATTTCAAAATTGGATCAAAAATTAGTTTACTAAACTTGTATGTCAATTAAAAAATGTATTTCTATAAGCAAATAAAAATATAGATTTTCAAAATAAACCAAAAATAAACTAAATTTCAGCACTGGGAAGTTAAGGTTCATTTCCAACATTTTTATAAATTTAAATCGGTAAATTGGTGATAAGTGAAGTTTTCGAATAAAATTCAGTTTACAAAGTATACTAAAATAATATATAATTTAGTTTACTTTCCATATGTCTGGTTAATTTCTTTATATTAATACGATTTATTTTGGAATCGATTGGATTTGGATGGTACTTTTTTTTTTTTTTATCTTTTAAAATACAAATTCTGTCTGCGGTTGCATTTAAAACATGAAACAAAAATTTGCATTTGACTTTTATTGACATATTCGCATTTTTATTGATCGTTTTAATTTGCATTTCGATTTCAATTTCGTTGTTGTTGTTGTTGCTATTGTTGTGGTTGTTGTACTTGCAAATAAACTGAAGGCCTTTTGCATTTATTTGTGTTATTTTTCTTCTTTTTTTCTCTCTTTTTTTTTGGTTTTTTTTTGTTTAACTTTGCCATAAACTGGTTGCTGCTGCTGCTGCTGCTGCTGCTGCTGCTGCTGTTGTTGTTGTTGCCACCTCACGCTGTGTATGTGTGCAACAAAAACACATTTGCAATATTTATAAAATTTTATTGCATTAATTATTTAATTTATGACTTTCTTTCGTTTTACGACTTGAATTTTGCATTCAGTTTATTGCGACCCATAAATGCAATAACAACAGCAACAACAAATACAACACCAGCAGCAACAACAACAACAACAATAATAATAATAGCAACGGGAGCAACATCACATTGATTCACTATATAAATGTGATTATTACGTATTATTATTGATGGCATTGCTGATTATACATATATGTGTATATATATGTATATAAAACTCTCCACACATATTGATTAGGTAACGTTGGCCATATATATGTATATATAAAAAAAAATTAACTGAAAGTTGAGTTTATTACCATGAAAGTGTTCAGTAGAGAAAGGAAAGTATAATTTGGGCCACATTTCTGATTTGAAAATGAAATAAGCTTGACTAATCACATCAAAAAAAAAGGAAGCTGTTTAATAATTGTTTAAGGTAAATAATAGTTATTGCTTAACTATTGCATAACTATTTTTCACTTAAGAAATAAAAATAACCTATTTCACTGTAGTTTTTTCCATTTGTTTTTGTTTAAAATTAGTTAATAGTATAAAAATTCCTTAGTACTCTATTTATTTCTTCAGTTTTAAGCTTTATTTTATAATATTTTCTAATTGAAAAAAATTGATTTTTTTTCTTCAAAATGTTCATTGATAAACCTCTACATCTAAAACTCGTCTTTACTGTAAAAAATGGCTAAAAAGTCAAGTCAAAATACTTGTTTAAAAACCAAAAATAAATGTACTTCTTTTATATTTTAGTTTTTAGACATTTTATTTCTTATGAGAAATCTTTACCATTAAAATATTTACATATATACTTTTTGTCTACAAATTGTTAGACTCTAAAAAAAAAATGTTTTTTTACAATCATAAATCGCATCTTGTATATATACGAATACATATAGTGGAAAATAAAGGAAGCTTATCTAATTGCCAATAATAATAATTAGAGTTTTTTGACACAAATGTTGATTTTTATTACAATTTTATTTTGGAAATAGTGCTCAAATCGAAATACTTTTATCAAATCGAAAGTTTTTCCATTATCTTATGGTTTTCAGACACACAATTTAACTTTATTTGTTTTAAGAATACTTTGCCATACAATAACACTTGTTTTACAATTGTAAATTGTGATTGTATTATTTATATTTGCTGTAGAAATCCAAAACCCTATAAAACATCAAAAAAAAACCATTCCATTACAATTTCGAAATATTGTTTATCTTGGATAAACATGGAATTGTATCTTGGTTTAAATATACTTCTCAAATATTTTATTTTGGCGCTGACTTTTACCTCAATTTTTTTTCTAGCTTATCTTTCTATGAAAAACGTTTAATTTACTTTACTAATAACAAAAAAAAACACAAGTAAACAATGTTTTTCAATGGAAAAATGTAACGAGTAATGAAATACTTGAAATAATGTTACCTCAAGTCGGCAATATATACATATAATAATATTTAAGCGAATTTAAAAAAGGTTTTAGAAGCATTAAGGACTGACTTCGATTCGAGAGCACTAAACATGAAACCCTTTCCAGATGTTTTCCATAATTTATACAATACACAAATAACTATATCACACAACTGTTAAAATCTACAAATTTCCTCAAATTTTATAGGTTGAGCTAATAATTAGAAGAAAAGATATAAACCGGTTTGAAGCGAACCCAAAAAAGGAGATTCTAATCCCATTTCCAGTAAATGAGCCTGTTTCTAAACTCTCAAATTTCATTTGATATTCGATCCACGCTCTTGTTTTCAAATACACACAAAATAATCGAAAATTTGTTTCAGTTTGTAATCGGAAAATAATTATAATCGTTTTTAGTTGCTTAAATAATTGTTTGAAAATATTTTAAGGCAAATATTTTGATTAGAAATAAACATTTCAATTTCCCAGACTTCAGCAATTCCCCAATATTTTCAATCAAGGGAAAGCCTTATACAATGTTTGATATACATATATATATACTATATATATGTATGTATGTATCAAGTACAAGTATTATTACCAATGCAATCAATTCGATGGCTTGTCAGGGCCATGGCTAAAAGTTAATAGCACAGCTATTAAAACTTACGCAGAAGCCACATCAGAAGCCTATTATTATTTCATGGCTTGAAGCAATATGGCTCAAAAGGCACAATTTCTTTACTTTTTTTTCTATATATATATTTATATATATTTTGGGCCGTTTGCTGTTCGTGCAGCAACTCCAACTCTCTGAAAGGACGCGGAGTGACAAAAGGAAACCTTTTGCGGTTAATTGCACCACCAAAACACTCCAACCAAATAATAACAGAAGAAAAAAAAAATACATTTAGAGTATATCGTGGCTGGGGTCAAAGGCTATGGTTAAATGTCAATTGGATAGTGGGGTGGGTGGTGAGCGGGGTATACTCTCATTCCTTTCCTGTCCTGTTCTATTCTATTCTATGGCCTGTTCAGTTGAGTTTCTTTTTCCATTGTCCCTGACAACCTGCTGTGTCAAATCAACAACAACAACAACAAGAAAAGCAACAACAGTGGACAGCACAACATATTGTATAACTGCATATATACATATATATATATATATACTTACATACATACATACTTACATATATAATGTTGAAAGGGAGACTTTTGTTTGACAGAAATATAAATATGAAATAAGACCAAATAAATTGAGTGACGAAAACGAAAAAATTGTTGGGCTATCAAATGTAAGAGAATGCTATGAATCAAATTTTTAATGGATCAATTAACAAGCAGGATAAGATGATAAATAGAATGATATATTTATAAGTAAAAGCAATTTGTTTTATATCAATCTATATAAATTTCAAAATAGCAAACAAAATTTTCACAAAAATGTGAAAAAAATAAAGAAAAAAGTAAGAAATATTATAATTGGATAAGTTTCTTCAAAGTATTTCTTTTTTTTTTGAAATATTAAAGAACTTATATTAGTACAGAATCAAGGATAAAAATCAAGTTATGATCGTAGCTAGTTTTAAAAGATAAAGTACTTTAGTCCATTTTTAATATAAAATAATTTCTTTGATTTCTCAATTGACGATTGTTACATATAAAAAAATTATAATAACTATGTACATTCCGGATTCTAACTCGAAGCCATCTGATTTTATTTCCCTCGTATTGTACCAAGTACCAAGTAGGTTCTCATTTTACTAATTATAACTAGGTAAATCGAAAAACTTAGCTGTAAAAAATTGCTGAAATGGTTTAGATTTATCAAGTAATAGTAAAAGCCTGATTTATAACACTTTTTTTTAAATACCTAGTACTTAACGCCAATGAAATGAGAGGATAGGTTGAGTATCCAAATCTTTCTTTCAAATTATTATTTTTTTTCGTGTAGTTCTTAAATAGAAACTATTTTTAAGACAGAGAGAAACTAGCAAAAAGTATTACAATTTTGTATGGTAGATATGTGATATAGTCAACGAATTCAGATGAAATTTTTCAGAACTATTAAAAAGTATTTCAGACTAATAAAAACTATTAAGAGTGAGTATAAGTAAACTCTATGACTAAATTTATAATGTAAAATTTCCAAGTATCCTACTTATTTTCCAAATTAGAATCCTACTACCAAGTTCAACCGATAATCGATACCAATTACTTCGGTCTTTGCTGACTCATACTTTGAGTGTACTTAACTCTTTAATCTAATTGCCTGACCATCAAAAAATCAACCTTCCCCACCTTGTTAGGGCCCCAAAGTGAAGAAGATCAAACAACGTTTGCCACATTTTCCTCGCTTTCTTCGAACAAATTTGTGGTTTTACCTTTTTATTTTTTCAAAGCCTAAAAACGATGATATGCTGGGAAAATTGTTGCGCAAATCTCTTTGCCTCATATGTGTGTGTGGGTGTGTTTTTTTTTTTCACTTTAGCCCCCGAAGCTAATTAGCTAGCCAAATGCTATTCATTTTTTTTATTTTTTTTTCTCCCCACCGTTTTCCTTTTGGCAATAGCATAATAAATGCTTTCATTTAAAGCAAGCAAACGGGCGAGATTTAAAATAAATTATATCAGCATATTCCCAGGGGCGCTTTACACACATACACACACACACTCACACACATACATACTCTTTCTCTTTTACTCTAATGGGTGTGAGTGCTGATGTGTGCGTGGGTTGCTGTGTTGAGTGTTTTATACTCTCCTCCTCAGCCCCCTTTTTGGAGCACTAGAGAAATATAGCGACGACCTCGTCTCGTCATACTCGACACGCCAATTCCATATGTTGCATACAGTTTTTCTCTTTACTCACCTCTCCCCCCCCCCCCCCCCCCCCCCCCCCGTTCTAGCCATAAAGGGGGTGTAACACACATCAACATCAACATCAGTATACAGCTCGTTGCTTTTACACGTACGTACAAGCGACCGCATTGCATGAATTTAGCTTAACCCTGGCTGAACAAATTTTTTTTTATTTTTTTTTTTTTGGCTCTCTATGGGGCTGTGTCGTCTATCGTCATCGGGGTAAAATTCTCGTATCCGAAAGCAACAACAAAGTACTTCTACTGCCTTTTGCGATAATTGAACATGTTTCCGTTGCTATTGCAGGTCGTGGACAAAAGGGAAGTGACGAAGAGAAACGTGCATGGTGCGAGACAGGACAGGACAGGGCAGGGCAATACTGTTCAATTCGGCCTCGGTTTCGTCTCGTCCTCGTTCTCGTTGTCGGCTTTGGCCCTTTTTAACATTTTTCGATATTGCCTTGTGCCTGAAACTTCTCATTTTTGTTTTGTTGTCTTTTAGGTTTTTCTTTTTTTTGGGATTTCTGTACTGCTTAGCGAATACCCAGCCCTTATGGACACGCACACACACACACACACACACATAACGAGATAGGCACACATACAGTTGTTTCTCCATTTTGTATAGGTTAGTTTAGGGTGACCAGATTAAAGAAGTTTTAGTTTATTATAGTTTTTAGAGAGAAACTATATAATATATGAGAGAAGATTTCTAAAGAATATTTTTAATAAATATAAATAATTAATTAATTAAATAATAATAATTAAATTATATATTATAAGGAATGGTATATTCTGATATTATATATTATAGATTATAAATGTATTTAGTCATCATTCATTAACAGATTTATATTCTTACAACTTAAATATTATGCAATATGTTATATCAATAATTTATGACTTAATCAATAAATTGTGACCAGCTGGTCACCCTGTATTATATTGTGAGTTCACCATTTCACTTACATACATCACTTACTTAATGAATGGGCCCGTCATGTACATGCATGCAGCATTGTAATGAAGGAAGGGCAAGGACAACGGCATGCCATTTGGCGAGAGGCTCAAAATGAAATGAAATGTCACGCATATTCTGTGCATGTATAGATAGAGCCTACCTGTATATACAAACATACAAACATATACATACATATATTTATTTGTAGGTATATTAATTTTTTATCAACTGACCCCAAAGCGAGAACAGAAGAACAACAAAAAAGCCTTTACTCCCCCTTTACTCTCGGTATCCCTAATGGCGCACGTAGTACCGCATTGGACCGCTTAAGCTCAGGCTCAGCAGTTTCAGCCTCTGTCATAAAGTGTACGTTTTTATGTCCATGGCGTTTATCCTTTAATATTTTTTTAAAGCTCAAACAGAAACGACCCCTCCCCAACCTCTATCCAAAAAACATACACATAGCGAGAGAAAGAGAATGAGAGAAAGAAGGTGTATGAGTGTGTGTGTGTGTGTGTGTGTGTGTGTGCGGAGGACTTTATAAAAATTAAATATTTGCCCAGGAGAGCTAAGCTAAGCAGAGCAAAAAAGGGGAGCCAAGAGAGCGGCAAGGAAGGCAAACAAAAAAAAGAAAAAAAAAACGAATATGTATGAAAAATAAAAGTAAAAAGAAAAAAAAGTTAGAACTGAAAAACTTTGCCTTCTATTTGATGCGCTACTGTCCTCGTTGCTGTCCTTGTTCCTGTTATTCTGCTTCTTCTTCTTCTTTCGCCTCTTTTTCTTTCCTTTGCTTTTTGCTACTGCTTCGCACTTTTGTGTGCTGTGGGCGTTGGGCGTAGGACAGAGGGTGGTTGGGTGGTGGTAAAACTTTACTACGCGTGCTTTATGCTCGTTTGCTTGCAAACGCTTAAGGCAACTCGCTTCCACACACACATATCCCTTTATATATATGTATATATACTATATACATACATATATATTTGCATCTATATATCAGTATACATCTGTGTTTGTTTCTGACTTTTTGTGTTAAGGGCATTACTGCACAGCTTTTGCCGTGCATTCGTCATTTGGGGTGGTTGATTCCACTTTGGTTCGTCCCTTCATCCTTTCCGTCCGTCATCTGTCGCTGTCCTTTGGTTATTTCCGGCCATCCCCCTTCTTATATTGTCAGTTTTCCTTTTTCATTTCCATTTTATTTCGCTTTTTTTTTATTACATTATGTCGTTGGTCTTTCAAATAATTCCCCTGAGCCGATAATTATACCATCTAATGATTGGTTCCTCACAAAACCGAAAAGCTCTTCTAATAATATCCAACAGATTTTATAATAAAATCAACTTTGATTTATGTTATGAACTTATATCTAAGGAATAAAATCATGTTTTATAGTCGAAATGAACTATATCAAGTCATCAAATAAAGAAACACCTGTGTACTGTATTCCCATTTAGTAACGCAAACTAAATTTAATTATATGTATTATAAAAAAATATTATATTCATAGAGTCGGATAAACTTATATCGAAACATAGAACCCAGAATGATAAACAAATATGTCTTCAGTTCTAATTATAAAATGTCTTTTTAAGAAATTTTAATTATGATTTTCTAGATTTTTGAAAAGCATTTAAAAACTATTTCGAAGCTCAAATAATAGTAAAAATATTTCATTCAATTTTTATAATTCCATCCTCAAAAATTGTTAAAAGAATTTATTTCCTGATTTTAATGCTACTAACATATACAATTCTAAAAAACAATAAAATCGCCTAAGATTCTACAAAATTTGAGCCTTGTTGAAGTTTCTTCGAAGGATTCTCCCGGTTTCAGATGTCCTGTTTAGGCAGAAACACTCATAATTGATTTGTGCTCTTATTTTAGCAGATTGCAAAAAGTAAAAAATTACAAAAGAAAACCTTTTAAAATTTTTAAAGAAAATTTAGTTTAGATTTTTTATAATTTGTACAACTTCTTTTCATTAAAAAAATGCCAAAATCGATTGGAAAATATATCTTTCCGAGTTGTACGCAATTTTTAAGAAGTGATTCTAAGCAACAAATAAAGATATTGGTTTTCATTGGTTTTCGACCGAAACTTGTCCAAATTGTGGTCTAGTGAAATTAAGGTAGCTTCAAAGGACTCGTCCGATATACTTTATAAAGGATATATCTATAAGGTGGCCGATTTCTAACAGATTTACATCAATGTCTCTGCAAATTTCCAAAGTAAAAACTACATTGAAACTTTTAAAACTTAAAAAAATCATTTCTTCAACAGATTTTTATAAATTTCGAATTAAGAATTGCAAATTGGGGTTTGAAAATTAGTTTTCCCAATATTCATGTCAAATAAAAGATGCGTTTGCAAAAAAGATTTGGAGATATGACTTTTATATATCAGATCATTGACTACATTTAACCAGAAATTTTTGCCAAATTTTTCACATTTCCAACAATGGTAAGTTTCTACATTGAAAATAGCCAAAAATTAGATCAAAAGTTAGTTTTCTAGAAGCTTAAGGCAACTGAATAATTAAACTGATAAATTGATTTCATTCCCATTTCATTTGATATGCTCAAATAAATGTCTGAAGTCTTACTACTCCGCCCTTCCTTCATTTTACCTTGAAACTGTTTTAATTAAGGCAAAAACAGGCATTCGGCAGGTAAAAGCCCCTCCCTTTAATGTCCTTTATGTGAGACGAAATCCAACCGAAAACTTTCATTTTAAGTAAAGAAGAGCTTTTTAAGACTCAAGAAGAACTATTTGAACTTTAAGAATATAACTTTTATAGTTAGAAATGCCAAATTATAGCTGTAATTCAAAGTAAAGACTTAAATTTAAATAAAGATGTTTCAAGTTTTGTTTGGATAAGAAAATGTAATTTAGATCATCAAATTTGATGAAAATGTTTTAGTTTGAATTAAGCAAAAGACAGCCTAAAAATTGTTTATACATACTTGAAACGGTTGATTGAATTCATCAATTACTTACAAAAATATCAATTCAAACAATCGAAAAGAAAAGTAAGTTAAAATTAATAAATACATTTGGAAATAATCTTAGAAACATCAAATACAAAAACCAAATTAGAAACGAATAGGATTCGGAAGATCAAGGGAATCGTGAATAATCTCCGATTCAATCTTTCTGTCATTAAAATGTTTTTTTTTTCTCATTGATTTATTGCGTTTTTCCTTGTACAAACTGTACCAATTTTCTGTTTGTTTATTTTTTTTTACAATTTTTCTCTGTGCATGATTCGCTTTTCAGTTCATTTAACTTGGACGTGCATTAGAAAAGCTCAATGGGAGCGTTGTTATTTATTCATCCATCCCCTCTATACCCCCTCCATCATCAAGTGCCTGGATTCAAACTTCAAGTTGTACTTGTAGTTGATTTATTGTCATGTTCTAAAACACCAGACACCTCCGTTTCGTGCGTGTTTTTTGCTGTGTTTCTTATACTCTGGCATTAAGAGTTGATACACTTTTTAATAGCACTTTGCAACATGGAAAATGTATATAGAAAGTAATACCAATGTAATATATTTTAACTTTATCTCTATCAGCATAGAAATAATATAATAGTGCAAATGATTAGCTGTTAATTTAAAATATATTTTTAGATCATTTTAAAACTGATAAAAGTGAAATTTTGGTTTTGTTTAGTTACTCAGACTCTCTGTAAGTGTAAACTGCTTGGATCGAATGACAGTATTCTATATATAGTGATATATATAACAAAAAAGAAACTCAGTTTAAATCAGGTTTTTTATTTGTGTGAACTCAGTTAATTCTTTCTAATTATTTTCTCCATTTTTTTAGTTCGTTTGTAAATTTGTTTTCGTGGAGTCAGAAATTTAGCTTTCGGATTATCCAGGGGTTTCTTTTCAATAGCTATCTCAGTTGATCTTAAGCCTAATTTATCATATAAATGATATAGTTTAAAAAGGAATATTTAATTGAGTTTTCAGGTATAATTCGTACAACTTTATCATAAAATTTAAAAGACAGTTTTCGATTATAAAATATGGTTTAAGTATTTCAAGTTTAATATAATTATATAGTTTAAATACCACTTGAAATAATTTATTGGTTTAAAAGCTTAGCTTTTTTTTTTTTTAAATACATATATTGAATGTCCTTTCTTTTTCCCGATAAAGCCATAATAAAGTTAAGAAAGTTCTTTATTTTTCCTAACTTAAATATGACTTTTTAGGAATTATAGGAGCTATATTTTTGAACTGTTTACACGAAAAACTGTTTTTCAAAATTCCTATTTAAAGGATTTTATTGGTTATCAACGAAGTTTATTCTACTTAACTTATTAGAAAAGTTATTTTAAATATTACATTTAGATTTTTAAACGTTTTTTCTTTTAATCTATCAATAATATATATGTATATATACATTCCGACTCAAAATCCATATTTGCAAGAGTATAAAATTGATGTTAACTAAAATGTAGACTGAATCTCGAGATTTTTTGCTTCAATTTAGTTGGGTTCTTTTTTTTTTTTTTGGTCTTTGCCGCCAAGTACCGTTCTTGTTTCGTTTTTGCCGTCATCCACCAGGGATAGAGAAAAAGAGAGTGAGAGAGAAACAGAGAGAAAGAGGGTGAGAATGTTGGAGAAGCGTCGGAGACTTAACATATTAATCAAAGGCATGAAATCTTTATCAAGTTGTCAAGGCATGCAACTTGTCGGGAGCTGGAAATGAAACCCGTTTCATTTGATCCTTAACACGCACACTGACTGAGGTCTCTGCCTCATTTACAATTTGCGAAAAAACATAAAAAACAGATAAATCCAAAAAACATAAACCTATAGTTGTAGAGTGAGTGAGAAAAAGCTCTGAAATATTTTTGTCACCAGATATTTGTTTGCACTCTGTATATATATTTTTTCTGTTTTTTTTTTCTTTTTCTTTTTTTTCAATCGCAAATCTGTTAAATCGGTTTTGTGGCGGCAAACATTAATATTCACATGTCGTTCGTCGGCATTGGGTTTCGGTTGCGTTTCGTTTCGGTTTTGGAGCGACCAGTTTTGGAGCTCAAGATGTGGTGGCTGAAAGCCTTAGCTTTGCCTCGATATGTCTAAACGTTGCCGTCGACGGCTTTAGGCCCGCCAGAGCTGCCGTCAGAGCCGCATAAATTTACTCGACTCTAACTAAAGTTGAGACTTATTTCGCTTGGCTTTCGGCCTCAAAACTGGTTCCATTTATGCAAGCTATTATTTGCTGTTGTTGTTGTTGCAGTTGTTGTACACTTTTGGTATTGTTAGTGGTGCTGGTGGTGCTGCCGCATTGAATTTTGCGCCTCAGCTACATTTTACTTATCGGCATCTAAATTCGAGTCGAAGCAGTCGCGCGAGTCTACCTTTAAACCGCCTTCTCCGCTCTGACTTCGTTACCGCCCCGCCCCCATACACTACGGCCCCCACTGTGGCCCCACTTTGCCAGTCCAGTTCCAGTCCAGCTGAAACATTTTTTTCTCTCTCTCTCTCTTTTTTTTTTGGGCTTTTGGTCCGAAATATGCATTGAAAATATATACAAAAACAAAAAAGTATCGAATTTCAATTCCAAACAAATCCACAGTAGACCACAGACAACATCTAAAACTGCAATAAGCGTTTTTAGTTAAGTCGACAGAGTCAAGTTCCATCAACATCAAAATCATCATCATCATCATTATCATAATAATCAGCACGAAATCATTATCATTTGTTTGTTCATTTGTTTATTTCATTATATTTATATAAGCATTTATGCTTTACTATACCCTATAATTATAGATGAAAATTGTATTAAAATTTATGATCCTATAGAAGTTCTCTTATAGAAAAGAAATATGCTCAATAATTGTAGAAATACATGAAACTAAAAAATATTTGGAATTTTCTATAGGAAATTTTACATTAAGTTGATATATGTATTAACACAGTAAATTTTGAAATAGTTTTGACTTACTTTATAAATTGAAAATATGGAATTTTTCTTACATTTATGCAAATCTAATTATATATAATAGAACATAATTTTAGTACATAGACAAAGTGAATTTTTATACAATTTTGGTTTATGTAACAAATGAAATTTCGAAATTAGAAAAAAATATAAAATTTGTATATCATTAAACTTCTCATTAAAAATCAAAATCATATAACTAAAAATTTTCTTTTATATGTATAACATTTCATTGTAGTTTCTTTTTAAATAGAACCAAAAACAAACTATTTTTACTATTTCTTTCATAGAAATTTATCTATTATTTTTAAAGGTTATTCTTAATGAAAACCTCTCGTAACTTAATCTAAGTAAAAAATCTAACTCTCTAATGGTCTAAATAAAACTTGTACTTGCTTTAAACACAATTTAAAGACTTTTAAAACCAACCATCTGTCCCAATTCTAAACACTTAAAGTTAGCTTTAGACAAACTATTAAAATTCGTAAGAACCGCGGGAAATAACTGCAGGTCAAAAAGTTTCTTTTCAAAGGACTGAATAAATAATGCGACGCTAGTTAAAGTAGTTCGCCTAATCAATAACCGCATGTCTAAGTAAATGTGGTTTTTGTTGTTAAAAATTTATTAAAAATCAATAATACTTAAGCTTAAGGGTTTATTAAAGGGTATCTAATGGTCTATGCAAACATTTTAGTTTATGGATTGTCTTTCTTTTCGCATTTCGTTCACTTAATGAAATTGACTGATAAAAAACAATCTCTCAGTAAACATCCGTTGCCTTGAATTCGATTTGAAATGATTCCTTTGTTTACTTAATCTGCCAACTCTTTCGGCAAGATATTATAACAAATATGAATACAAATATATATACATATAGACAAGTCTAATAGATATGACCATATATACATGCATTCATAGATCTGGTTTGTTTGTAAATAAAGCAAATGAAGGCCTTTGAAGATTACATATTTAGAGTTGTTGATGGAAGACACACACCAAAAAAAAAAAAAGAAAAACACGACGATTAAACGATTAACTTTCCATGATGAACATTAAACCTAATGAGCTTTCTTTTATTAAGAAAATATATTTATTTTTTTTTAATGAAACTATACAATGCCCTCCATTTTGACTTTATCAAAGTTTATGCACTTGATAACTGATAAAATTATCATTAAAATTAATCAATTGTCTATATATGTAGTTAGTTACCTTGTAATTGCGAGGGTAGTGTTCCCTTTTTAATAACATTGAACCAATGGTAAATATTAAGTCATTAGCCTCCATTTTAATACGGCATTGATAAGGGAAAATTCTTGTTATTTTGTTGACTTGTTTAATAATTGGTTTATCGTTTATATAGTTAGATATTCATAAATAACATTTTCAGTAAAAACTTTCAACTTTGTACAAAATTACCACAAAGCTATAAAGTAAACTGAAATATTCATTTATACAAATGTTGGCCCGTCATCCATCAATGACAATTTGTAAGACAAACAAATGTATTGTTAATTATATTAACAAAGTACTGAGAGTTACACTATGACCCTCACAGATTGTTTAAATCTGATTAAAAAAAGATAAGATCCACTCCTCTAAATTTACATTTGTCTATTTTGAAAGGAATGTCTTTAGACTAAGATTTTGTAATGAGTTAAGATATTAAAAAAGTCGAAAATATATAATTTTCTAAGCAGTTTGATATATAAAAGTTCTTATAGGTTTTACATTATAAAGATATTTTCTTTTCAATCTGTTCTCCAATTTCTTCCTGTTTTCTTTTCAACTTTTAGAAACTTAACTTATATTATATCGTTCTTTTAGGAATCTTTTTTACTTATACTTTTTATATTTCTGTTAACGTAAGTTTTCAATTTTTAGCTTATTTTCGTAAAAAAGAAATAATATTAATAAAAACCAATAGAAAAATTTAAGCTGTTAATCTTTAACTACAGTTACGAAAATTTTCTTATAAAATAAAGATGTTTAATTTTTCACTCTAATACTTTAGAGATCTAGTATGTATACTTAAACTTGCATATTTTACAAATTTTAAACTTCTAAATTCTCTTTAAGTTCAATAGAACTTATTTTCGATTTAAATATATGTCAAACAATTTGTAAGAATATATCAACTTTCCATTAATTCTTTTTCTTTTAATCAAATCCTAGACAAATTCGTTGTTCAGTAAAAACTTTTGGTTTAATGCCACTTATCGCTTCATCTAGTTTTCTATTCAAAAACTTAAAATAAACCCACACAAGACTGAAATGTTATGTTTCTCTATACAATACATTCTTCAACTAAACACACACAAAATGGTGTATCCCCCCCCACACTAATTCATTATTAGGAAAGAACCTAGCACATCATTACCAGCCCCCACAAATGACTTTCTAAACACCTCTCATACCCGATCTCAGAGACAGACTCCTCCACACACAAAGTTTTGGTGAATTTTTCCCCTTTTCTTAACAATTCCCATAGCCATCAAAGAAAAAGCAGCGGTAAATTTTGCTTTTCAAACTTTTATATGTACTCAAAAAGTTTATTTATTTATTTATTTTTTTTCCCTAAAAGTTAATTGATTTATATTTTGACATTTTCCGCAAAGAAAGAATTGCTTTGGCATATAGGGAGTAGGAGTGGGAGTGGGTGTGGGAGTAGGAATGGAGTGCAGCAAAAAGGTTTGCAACTCCAGAGACCTTTTTTGTGACAAATGTCGGAGAGTTGCAGTCCCACGTTGGCGTTGTCGTTGTTGTCGTTGGCATCGGGTGGTCTTGTATGGTTCCAAAAAAAGAAAAAAAAAGTTACTTAATCATGTGCTCCAATTAGTGCTGGGACTGGGTACTAGTTATAGTAGTGACTTTAGCAAATGGTTTCGTGCCAAGCGCATATTCTACTCAAGAGGCGATGTCGACGTTGAAAAATAAAAATGGAGTGTCACGGCGTATGCACAATGCTGGCAAAGCAAAGGGAAAGGGAATCGGTGAGCGAGCGAACACTGTAAGAGAGAAAGAAAGAGAGAGTGAGGTACGGGGGGAAAAACGCCGGCAAGGGCTGGCACCCAGACAAAGTCTGCCCATTGTTGTTTGTGTGGCAGCCTCGATGAGTTGTTTCCGCTGCATTGTATGGCCCCTGCCCCTTTTCCCCTTCGGTTCTTTTTATTTTTTTTTTCTTTTACCATTCGAGATTGCTGTTCGTGAGCGTGAGCACAAAACATCCCACCACAACCACCACTGCCACCCCCACCCTCACTGTCACTCCCACTCGTTCGTGTTCGTTTATTTGGTTCGGTTCAGTTCGGGTCAGACTGGCATTCAGGCGGCTGTTCGGCGTCTTTCATCAGCATATTTCTGAGTGATGGAAATTATGTTGATGACGTTTGCACAGAAAGAGCTATAAGCGAACCTCCGTTAGCTACTGCTGACGATATCTCTCACTGAGCTTTGCACATTGCCGCCTAACCCCCTCTCCTTTTACCATCCCCAGCCCCTAGAGGCCCCAGCGGCGGCGACAACTAGCGAAAGTTGCGCTAAATTGGAACATCAGCGTTTCGTTTTGTTTTTTCTTCTCCCCTCTCTCTCTCCCTCTGTTTTGCTTCTGTTTATTTTCATGTTTTGTTTTATTTTGTTGTTTTGCGGCCACAAAAGCAAAAATATATAAAATTCATTTACATCAACAAAATGCGCACTAAATTTATGTGTTTTTTTTATTTTCATTTTATTGTTAAGTATTTATTTTATGTGCATATTTTGTTGTTGAATGTGCGGGGATGACATTTTAAGCATATCTTATACATATACGGTAATTCCTGTACCTTCGATGGACTGTATAATAATAATAAAATGCGAATAATTTAAAAGAAGTCCATAGAGATTGCTGTATTAAATCCGAATTTAAAGGAGTAATTAATAATTTGTTTGGTTAACGATTTCGCTGTTTTTTTTTTAACTTTGGTTTAAGGAAATTTCCTTGTAAATTTGAGTTTTCCTGAGTAAATTTTCAATTTAAAATTGAATGTTAATCAGCTTTTACAAACATATATGTACATAGTTTCGAAAGTACTTCAGATCTTTTATTTTTTAACCACTTCGTTCTAAGAAAACCACGCCTTTTACATGTAAACTTCCATAAACCTTCTCGGCCCCACTTGAAACCAGTGCCCCGCCTTTTAGAAAACCGTTGTTATACATTTAATAGTAATATCCTTAAACGTTCTTAATTTACAGTAATTTTTAAGATAAAAAACATTCATCTTCTTTTCGGTTTTCAAGATGAGATTAGAGATTGTGAAAAGGATATATCAAAAACATTCATTACTTAGAATATGTTTATCCATAACATAAGGATATTGTCAAGAAACCACTTATCACTTAAAAAAGGCCGTATAACAAATCTCCAGGAGAAAGCCACACAGGATAATTAAAAATTTAAATAAGGAAAAATCAGATACTAGAAACTAAAGGTAAGGTCTAGGTTTTTATATAAAACTACGAATAGGTGAGGTGCATTTTTATTCCAATTTAAAAACATTATTATATGTATATTAATAAAGTTTGAAGTAATTTTAATTAGGAATAACTTGGGGATAAAGCGCTGACTCGATTTGTGTGTTTGTTTGCCTAAACCTATTTAAGAACATAAATAATACTTACATATATCACAGGAAATCAGTTCAATATTTTAAGAAGCAGTTCAAAAGAGATTACAAAGAGAGATTCTTTGGCGGTGTAAAAGGAACGTATCGGGAATTGAGCTATTTCGCGGTAATATTAGTTTTATTTACCTTCTTTGCCGTTGTTATAAAAAGGACCGTAGGTTAAGATTTGATGAACTGTCTCATGGTGATATTCTTCTTCTGGGCTTAAGAATCATGGTAACAATTCGAAATCTCATATAAAGAATAAGCGTACATACATACATACAAGAACATCACGGGGAAAATTGAAAGATATACATACATAAAAACTTTGTTTTCATATAGTATTCCTTAACTTTTTAACTATCTATTTATTAAGCTTCTGCTAAGTAATAATATAACGTACATGAACATGAAATGTGATGCTAATTACTAAACCAAAAAATAAAAACTATGTCTTAGAAACCACTGTTAGCTTAGATTTAATTAATTTCTAGACTTTCTAAACTTTGGTTATTACTGTTTTTATTAACTTGTGTATTTATTTTGCTAAAACTAAGTTAATTTTTCTAGTTACTTAACGATTTCGGATGCCATTTAACAGGAAAGTTAACGGCGAAAGCTAAATTGAACGTTGCTAACCACATTTCTAACAAAAGTTTTCCAAGAGTCACGCTGTTTGCATATCCATTTGGAGACTCTCGCTCAAGGTTTGCCAAATCACAAATCATTTTAGGCAATTTCGATGCCAAACCAAGCGTCTGTTTGCCAACTTTTCAGACGCTTGCTAATACACAAAAAACGAAAGAAGGAAGAAAAAAAAAACAATGGAGGCAACCAACTGAAGCAACTGATGCGGTAAATGATCGGTAGGTAACTAACAAATTTGGGAGCTGGACACGTAAGCGTTAAAAGATTTTTCAACAACAACAAACTGAAAAACTAAGCACAAACACAAAAGCAGTTGTTTGCCAGTGAAATATAATTAGTAGAGTCGTGATAAAAAACACAAACAAAAAAATACATTTAGAGGCCTGTTTTTTGCGTCGTTTTTTTTGCGCTTTGCCAAGCAAAAACGTTCAATTATCATCGACATCGACAACGGTGGCGGTAACGGCAACGTCGGCCCCAAAACGGTGGAGCGAGGCTGAAAATGTTGTTGTTAGCGTTGTTGTCAAATTTCAGTGTGAAAGAAGAAGAGGAAGAAACAAGCAGCTTATGAAATTTTCCGCGCTTTTCGAAATCCGCACTCACAAAAACACACACACACACATACACTTAGATGAAGAGGAGCAAGGGGAGAATATGAGAAAGATTGAGTGGGGGACTCTCCCATTCTCTCTTTCTATTATTTATTCTCACGCATACACTAGCAAAACCGGCAAAATGTGCGGCGAATTCAATTTAGAGAGAGCGACAGAGAGATGTAAGAGAGAGAACATGAAAATTTGAAATTCGAATTTCGAATAAAATATTGAGTTCGAAATAAATACGAGAGAGTAACAATAACAACAATAAGAAGACGAAGACGCCGTCACAGAAAAAAAGGTCATAACAGATACGAACGAACGCATTTTACTATAATTTACGTTTGAAATGCAACGTTGTCAAATTTCAATGATTACGTAGCATGGCGAAAACAGAAACGAAATGAAACGAAAATTTTAGTGTGCGGCACGACAATCAAACAATAAATGCCCAGTGGGTTGTTTTTGTGTTGTCAGTAGTTGTTGTGGTTGTTGTTGTTTGTGTGTGGGTGGCATGCTGGAGAGAGGGTGGATGATGGTCGGGTGGGCGGTCGGTTTTTTGGTCTTTCGAAATTGTTGTTTTGTCGAGGATATGGCGCCATTTATGACGATTATTAAGTTAACGGTCTTTTTTTTTTTGCTCTGAACTCTCACATTTTTCACCTCCCCATCCCTTCTGTCTACGTCTTCACCAGCATACACACACACACACACACACAACACGCCCATTCTTCTGGTTAATTTGGGTGCCACACTAATCGATGTTCGTAATGGATAACACACACACACACACACACAGACACACAGTTTTATGACCTTTTGTTTAATGTTTCCACAACGTCCGCTCCTCCTAAAAACACATTAGCGCATTTCATTTATTTATAAATAATTTCAACTGCTCTTCAAAGATTTTGCTTCTTTTTTTTTTTTACTTTTTTTTGTACCGATCTCGCAAAGCTGTATAAATTTAATTATAGAATTTTTGCGTGTCGCTTTTGGTATTTCGATTTTGTATTCAATTAAAATGGGTCTATGTGTGTGTGTATGTCTGTAAAACCGATTGAGTTGAATATTTTCAAGATTACAATTTTTATTTGTTGCTATAATGAATGTATGTATGTGTGGTGTGTGGGTGTATGTGCTTTAGTGTGTGTGTGTGTGTGGCCCAGTATGACGTCAATCAATGGCGCAGTCTGTGGCAATGTTTAGCTGCCTTTTGCTCTGCTTCTGTGTTTCTGTATTGACGGCAATGCTGACGCCATTTTCTATGGCCGAGACTCGGGTTTTCGATTGCCCACAAAGTCAAATGAGGCTTAACGAGAAGAAGAACAAAACACATATTAAATTTTGTTGTAGATATGCAAATTTAATATTGAGTATGAGTAAAATTCGTTACGATGCAATTACAAAGTCAGATTAACAAAAGGATTTGTGTCTATGGATAAAGTCTGTTGTTAAGAGATACGTTTCTGTGGTTTCAAAAAGGGGGAAAATTTTGAATGTAGAAAGTTTTCCAAGTATGAGAAAGATATTAAATTGACAGATTTAAAGACATATGAAAGCTGTTTTGGTATGTAAACCACATAAAAATGTGAAAAGAGGCTTATTTAAAATCTTTAGAGAAGACATCTTTTACATATAAATATATATCATTTTTAAACTCTTTCCTTTAAGTTTATTATATATTTAATTTATGAACAGAGCAGAGCCATTTTAATCGGCACACCACCGACGGACGCTTCGTTTCATTGAATCTAAAATGGTGAACCTTCACCCAGGGGTAACAACTGTTTTGCAGTGCTGTCAGCTGCTCGTGCAATTGGACACTGCATTTGGCAATAAAATATTTAATTAGCAACCATGAAAAATAACCATAAAAATGCTGGATGTTTATACTAGGAACAATTTATATCGAAAGTTATAAAAGAAAACCAAATATTTATCTTAATTAAAGTCTTTTGTAGATTAATGTGTACAAACGAATATATGTACTAACTAATAAATGTTTAGTTTTAAAAGGTATTCCCAAGCAAAATCTGGAGAATTTTTGTGTTGTAAACTTTTCATATTGAATTGATTGTTGAGAAAGTTCTAAAATATGTTTTTAAAGTGAGTAAACTTTGGATTTTTGTGATATTTTTTTAATAATTTATTTGCCAAAAAAACGGCGTGTCTTGGAATAAAACTGTTTGAAAGAGTTTGAAAGAACTGAAAGAGTTTTCCAGTGCGTGAACAATTTTTCAGCTTAAGTTTATTAAAGGTTAAATCTATGATAGAGTTCTTTGAAATTTAAACTATTTAATTGGCAAAAATTTCTATATAACAAAAATAATTGCAAAACTCTTGTCAAATTGTTTAAATGTATTGGGCCTTCCACATAGATTCCAAAGATTGTATATATGTACATACATATGTATGTATGTATGTACAGTGAAAACTCTCTTGCACGGACCCTAGCCGATTTTTATCCGCTTAAGAGAGGAGAATTCAATAGAAAAGTAAATAATGGTTGACGAAAATTGTACGTTTAGAGATATGTCCATTATTGAAGATTTTCACTGTCTAAAAATGTTAATAATATTAAACTAAATTTAATATATGTACATATGTACATACATATAATAATTAGTATTAAATAAATAAAAAAAAATATATTGTTTAAATTTGATTATGTGTATTATTATGTTATTTTATGGAAGATTAAAAATGGCGAAACTCGAATAAATTTGCCTTTTTAATGAAAATAACTGTTTTTCTAGTCTATGATGTGTTATATATGTATGTACATAAAACCCTTGAAAATTTAAATACAATATCAATCGATCAGTACATATAAAGTTTTTAAATTGAAAATTTCAGGACAAACATCACTACTCTAGCTGGAAAGCCCAGTAAATCAAGTACAGTGAAAACTTTAGTCGTGAACAGCTCTCCTAGACGGACGAAAATCCGAAGATTTTTAGCATATTTTCATGGAAAATCCGTTTCAGAATGCGGACAAAAATACTGGTACCGTTGTTGTCCGCCCACGGAAGCTTTCACTGTAATTGTATTTTGGAGCTTGTTTCGAACATTCTTAACTCGGTTCCATGGATTAATTATGATTATATTTCTTTATTCAGAAATATGTATATAATTACGAGAAAAAGAAGGCTCATAAGCAGAAAAAACAGCGGTTATATGAAGAACTTTCGAAATTCGTTAATACGCAATGATTAAGAAAGGAAGAATGGCATCCATTTATATGAGATTTATCTTTGTAAATTGAAAAGAAGTTCAAATACGATACCTAAAGAGCAAATTTTCTGGATAATTCTATAACTTAATTCTCGCATCGATTTACTAATTTAATATTGGAAGAATTGCCCATTGGCAATTAAATGTTGTCTACCTTTCAGGCGTTTCTTCAAAATGGAAGACAGAAGACTCTTGTTCGAACAAAAAGTACAGGCTCCGCATAAAAAAATTTCTTTCGATAAGGAAAATGAAGGAAAACCTGATAAAGAGCGAAATGGCAAAGAGAGAGAGAGTGAGAGAAATCCACCACCAAGAAATACGAAAATACGCTCTGAGTACAAACCGGTTTAACGAAGCACGAGCCGATGTGTTTCTGATTTCAATTCGCCTCGCAGCGAATTGGTCAAGCGAATTTTGGCTATTGGTCGGTTTTGATGGGCGTGAATGCAGATTAAAGCGATTGGTCGTTATCAATGCCTGCCGAAGGCATCCGAAGTCTGACTACCAAACGATTTGGCTTACGAATCAGGCTTCGGTTAACCGAGCTCTGCCATTCGAGCGAGTCATGTTCGGGCTGTTGTGGTGGGGGTGGGTTGTGGTTTAAGCTGCAGGCGAAAGGGGAGTCTTTTAGCAGGAAAAAAAGAAGCGGAATGAATATTGATTGATGGGCTTGGCAGGCAATGCGCTTCGGTGGTTGTACAAAAGGAAGTAGCAACAATCAAAGATCGCTCTGCCAAAATCCTAAATTAATGGCCGCGTAAAAGTAATAAATATTATCGATAAGTTGGTCATGATCCATTTGGTAAGTATAGAAGTACAGTTGCCGCCGCTATTGCTAATGTATGGGCCAAAACATTTCGCAAAGTCAGCAACGTGGCAGTGACTGAAATCCAAACCTGATGTTTTATTTCCCATCTCTCTCGCAACTTTACCCTCTTCTCCTCCTATTCTTTTTGTCATCGTCGTCGTCGTTTGTAGTCTTTCCACTCATTATGAAAATGACAGAAGAAAAAGCGAAAAAAAAGTATCTACACTTCCATTCAAAATCAGCCATATGGAAAGATATTACTTCATGCGCTGTACAAAAACAAAATGCGCAAAGGGAAACCCCGAATAGTCCAAAGTCAAGACAAAAGGAAAATTTTCTGTACTTGTATATGAGATGTGTGTGTGTGTGTGTATGTATGTGCGTGTGTGTGCGTGTACAATGAAACTTCAGAAGTAATTTTCGGGGGTTGCAGCCAAGTGGAAAGAAGAAGCATTAGCATTTGATGTTGGTTAGATTGTACTCCATACAAATTACAAGGTTTGGTTTTATGTAAATGAAGAACGCTTGTTTTTCAGTTTGTTTAACTTTCCCCGTGATAATGGGAAGGGCTGTAATGGCCAACACGTGTAAAGCAGCTCACATAGACTCTAATTCTTCTCCGGAAGTTGCTTCAATCTTTTTTTTCTTATTTTTTTTCCATTTTGCCAACTTTGGCCACTGTGTTTCAAAACTTTTTCAATGTTCTGAAAACAAAATCTGGACAAGAGAGAGAGGGAGAGAGAGAGAGACCTAAAACATATATATTTTTAGAATAACAAGATTTCAGAATGCTCAACATTTTCCATGGATGAGTGGCAGCCATCCATTAAATGAAGGCAACCGGAACTAGAACAATTTAAGAGGCACTATGATTTTATAGCACTTCTAGTAGGGTCCGATGTTTGGAAGGAGGAACATGATGCGGCCCAAGGGAATCTCCAAGACGTATGGATTTTTAGTTGTAAAAGGACCTTTAAGGACCCACGGCCTAATGAGGCACAGCTTACTCTGTGATTAGCAACTTCCGTTAGGGATTCTGTCGGAATTTTTTGATTGTGTAATTTAATAAGGAAACTGCTTTAAAACTAAAGTAATGAAATTTTCTAGTCTAAATAAGATTTTGTGCTAAATATCATAATATATGTAAATAAATTGACTGTATTTTCTTTAGAGAAATTAAAATTTAAAGTGTATTGAGAAAATGGTTTAAAACCAAAATGTACATATATGTATACCAAAATAATTTATTTTCTAATTTATATTTTTAGCTTTAAAATTAGCACTTGCTTCCTTAAAAGCCCGAAGTACAGTATTATAATTAAAATTAGCCTTAAGTGCTAATAATAAATGTTAATAAGTGATTTTCCAAGAATAACAGTTACCCTTCTAAGATCTTATTATCTTGTGTAAATTTGTTGACTAGAGTTAGTTTAAAGATCCGTTAGCAATTCTGACCGTTTCATCAGCCCTGCTCAAAATGAGCCGAATGTACATGTCGATAAGTTATCGAAAACGGTACTTCCAAAAAAAATTAGGGAAATCCCTAACAAATGTATTGTGTTGCATTTTGCATGACTTTTCAACACTGGAAAATGATAAAGTTTGAAATTGAGTGCTTCTCAAACTAATATATACAGAATACAGAGTTCGCATGTTGCTATGAAAATTTAAATAAATACGCCTTATCAGCAATCAAATATTATAAATTAGTATTCTCTCTGTGTTTTTATGTATATATTTTCGTTGTTCATTATAAACATTTAACATTTGCATTTAGCAGCATTTGCATTTACCCATAAAGGGTAATATTTTGGCCGATTCTTTAATTTGTTTAAACAAATACGTTATTTACTTGACAATTGAGCTTTCAGTCAATATACAATCGGCGAAATGCTTTAAGCTGCTGTCATCTAAGCAAAGGTTAAATTTATAATTGTGTAATACAAATATTTATTACATTACACTGTGTTAATTTAATAAGACTTTAAGAAACATGCTTACTTGTATTTAAAAATAAATTGATGAATTTGAATTAAAACAAAACTGTGTTTTATTTATTTCCAAAATTCAAAATTCTTAAACATTGTGACGTGTCCTGTTTTAGAACCATTCGATGAAGTTACAGTTTGAGAAGAACTGTTTGTATTTGAATTATAACTGGTATAGAAACAGTCTACTTGCCAACAGAGGCCGCCAACGTGCTGCATCAAATTTAACAGCACTGTTAAATAATCATCAATTGCGAGCAAGTTAAATGATAACATCATTTGCGAGCAATGTTATTAACAGTAACTAGTTGGCCGCCACTTTTAATTGAATTTTAAGATATATTTAATTGACGAAAACTTGGCCGAAAACTTACTTGAATTTCTTTCTGTGGTGGCAATAATTAATTTTTGTAATTTTAAACGATGTAACCACTGACACATATTAAAACTAATTCGAATTCTTTTGTTACAGTCTGAAAAACTATTTTTCGACTTCATTTTTGCAATTTTAAACTATTGTAAAATTTTCAGAAAACTCTCCTTTTTTTTTTTTAAAGATTATTTAAAAATTTCGAAATCTGAAAAAAGTAATACTATTCTTTTTTAAATCGGTAAAAAAGTAGAATAGAAAAAATCGAAGTACAAGAGAAATTATTTTTAAATCATAAAGCAATCCAATCAACTTAAGAATTGGCTAAAATATATAAGAATAAATTCCATTTGCCTAAAACTGATCCTTATTAAAAGTCGAATCTCATCTTAAACTAAACTAAATCAGAAATACACTTTCCATTCTATATATTTGCCAAATAAAATTTACTAAATTGAATAACAGTATTCCATTCGGATGACTGCCTTTGATGTCCTGCTAAATCATCTTGTTTTTAGCATTTTCCCTCGCTTTACTTATGTCCCCTCCCCTTTCCATTTTCCGTAGTGAAAATTCGCGAGATTTTCCATTTGTAAATTCAGTTTATTTTCATTCGGTTTTTGTCTCATTTCTTGTTTTTTTTTTTGGTTTTTTTTGTTATTTTGTTTTTAGGTTCTTTTCGTTTTGTTGTTGTTGTTTTCTTTGTTGTTCAGTTACAAATACTGATATACTACACAGGTGACACAATTTGATTTATATTTATCATTTATTAGTTTACGGGTTCTTTTTCATTTTTTTTTTCCTTTTTTGTTTTTACTTTTGTTTTGTTTTATTTTTGATTTAATTCAACATTTTTACTTATCGTTTTTGTATTTGTTTTTTGTTTTTTGTTTCTTTTTTCTTCTTTTTCTTTTTGTATGATGAATAAAACGCTGAATGCGTTTAAATGTTATTTTTCTTTTAGTTATTATTATTATTATTATTATCGTTTAGTTTTTTTTCTTTCCTTTTCTTTTTACTTTTTGATTACGAGCAACAATTAACAGTTAAAGTTGAATTCTTGCAGACATTTATTTTACGTTTTTTTTTTAATTTTCAAGATTTTGTTTTTGATTTCTCATCATTTTTTTTTATATATATGTATATATATATTTATCTTTATATATATTTACTGCCACTGCCAGTTATAAACTTGGTTTACATAAGCTTTCTGTTTTGTTGTTTTTCAGTATTTATTTGGTATTTTTTCTTGGGTATTTACATAGTATATTTTCTGTGTGGGTGTGTGTGTGTGTGTATGTATGTGTGTGTGTGTATTTTCATTGTAAATAATTGCTCAAAACTGGATTGGGCACCAAAGTCTCATGTTCAAAGGCTAAAATTGTGCTCATGAGCCAGATTTTTTCCCTCCAACTTTTGTTTGTGGACTGAATGGGGGTGAGGGCAATTGCGGGGGCTTTGTATGGATTATTAGGATCGGGAAAATTTAACAATTTTGAGCCTGATTACAAGTACTTTAAGTCAATTTTTATTTTTCTTTTTTGGCTTTATCTGCTTTTCAGTATGTATAATAATTCACCTTACATTTTATACACTTACATACAATAATTGTGTCTGTGTTAGTGTATGTGTGTGTGTATGTTAATTAGTTTTTTTCTTTCGTTAATTATATGTACCATGCAATTAAATTAATGTTATTTCTTAACTTTAAATGCAATTACAAAGTACATTTGCTTTTGCCATGATTTTTGTTTTCTGTTTTCTTTGCCTTTTTTTAATGAACATTTTGCTTTAGTTTTTCAATCTTGATACACTCAGAGAAATACATTGGAAATATTATGTGAAAGTTAAAAAATTAACAACGATTAATTAAATAATAAAATATTAAAACAGTGATAAAAATATTAAACTCTTTTTGAACAAGTTTTTTTTTTTTAAGAAAATCTAACTTTCAGAAATTTTTCTCTGATACTTTTTTTAAACATTTATAAATGTCAAATAATTTGAAAATTAACACATCTTTTGTTCTGAAACATTTTTTGATACCATTATGAATTGTCAAATAATTTAAAAATTAAGACATTTAATTTTTTTCTTTTGTTTTCGGGACAATAGTTCTTGCTTTTTTAATTTAATCAAATGGGAATGACTATATATATAAAACTATATACATAGATATTCTCTATAGAACCATTAAATTTCTATGAAACCTATATAAATTAATAATTATTTACTGCAATTATAGAAGGAACTATGACAAATAGGTGACGGAATCTGAGGTGAATTTTAGTTCTGATAAATTATATTTAAAAATTTCAAATTTGATATGAAAGAGGTATTTATGATATAGGAAAGGTTCCAAATTATTAGACTTTAAACTGAGTAATTAGTTTGACTTAGTATAAACTATATAGAATAAAGATCTACTCATTCAGAATGATAAATGAAAATGCTTTCTTTTCTGTTAATACAAAATTCTTAGAAAAACATATGAATCCATTCTTAAAAAATAAGTGATTCGTAAACTCATTCAGATTTTATCGGAGCACAAACAAGACTTAAAAACAAATTCAATTTAAAAATAAAATTATCATTCCGCCGTAAACTGAGATTAATTTTAAAACGGAATAAAAAATAAAAACCAAATAATTTCAACTCAAAAAGTGTAAATAAATTTGCGAAAAGTCAGCCTCAAATTGAGATTAATTTTTATTTAAAAAGAAAAAATATCGAAAACAAATTAAGCATAAAAAATTTAAATAAAGTTCTAAAAAGTTTAAATAAATACGAATTTGTGAAAAATAAAATTCAAAATTTAGAAGATTTAGAAAATTTAATTTCTTTCAATTTGGTAAATGTTATTTCTCTGAGTGTATAATTTGCCCACGTGTTGTTTCTCTTTCTTTTTTTTGTATATGTATATTTTTTTGTATTTATATCTTGTCAAAATCTGAAATTGATTGCTTAATGCTCTCTTGCCAAAAATGGTTATGGTTAATGGTGAAAGGTGGCAAATGGGTGGCGAAGTGGTGTGGGGAAGGGGGGTTGGGGTAATTGTACAATCATTTATTCGCATTGGTTGGTAAATCCTGTTTCTTGAATGTTTGTCAAGGATAATCTAATTGAAATTTATTTTCTTCTTCTCTTATTTGATTTTTATTTTATTAATTTTAATATTCTATTTTGGTTTTTTGTTCTTTTTTTGCAACTGTTTCTTGTTGTCTATTTTAGATTTAAATGTTTTTTGTTTCTTTTTGCTTATTTTGTGTTTTGGTTTGTTTATTTTAAAAATTTATTGAGCTAATTTAAAGCTTTCCATTTACTCGAACTCCACACATCTGTAACTATATATATATATATAGTATTAATATATATATATATGTATGTATATGTATAGCAGTAAACTTTATTGACACCGATCTTTAGTTCTTTGTGTTTATTCTTTGTTTTTCGTTAGAAATGATTAAGAAGGCCAAAATCACATCGAACACCTCTTTCCCCTTAATAGTAAAGCGTTTTTACAAGCAAACTATATTCAAAAATAACTTCGATCTGCCGAAGTTTTACTATAACCTTGCAGATATAACAATGGTTCAAAAATCTAGAATCTATCAAAGTATTGGATCCTAGAGACAAACAAGTTAGTTAAAAAACAGAAAGTTCCAATTAAATAAACATTTTTTGAGATGCGTAAATTAAGTAACTAAAGATAATGAATTAAAAATTTTTCTCATTTTAAATTTTAGATTTAGAAGTTATAGAAGAATTTTTTCTTAAATTAATTGATTAATGAATTATAAACCTTTGTCCCTTTGCTAGAACTTTGAGTTTGATTGGAATTTCGGTTAATAATAAAAATTTCTGTCCCTTAGTTACTTTAGTTTAGTTTTCAACAAGTTAAAACATGTATTTACGTGACTTTTTAACCTCCTTGTTTGTTTGTCTAAATTCCTTGTGACTTATATCTATATTTCGAGACATAATTGTTTAAACATGAAGAACATTTAATATTCTCCAATTGTTTGATCAAAAAGGACATTTAAATATTTTCCAAATTGAAGGATTATCTTTTGTTTTATTTTAGAAGAAATCAATATTCTTTTGTAATTCTAATTGTTTAATAAAAAATTATGAAACTCAGTCTCAATACTTAATTTACACATCTTTAAAAGTATTGATTTATCTCATTCAATATATTATTGTTGATTTATATTTAATAGAAATATAAAAATAGAAAATAACCAAAAACCTTTTAATCTTTTGATAAATGTTGTTTTAGGTTTGGTCATAATTTGAGATTACAATAAACGTTTTATACGAAATGAAAACAATTTAGAAAATAGATGGAAATTTTGGAAACCATTTTTGAAATTTCTACTTCTCTTATTAAAGAATCACAAAAAAAAACAATTAAATAAACAAGAAAACACTTGAAACTTAAATTGTTATTTTATACAGATTTTAAAAGTCGATAAATAGTGTTTTTTTTTTAAGAATTGGAAATCTTAAAATTTTTAGAATTTTCTTGGAAGTATTTATAAAATATTTATTCTAGCCATATTTAAAAATTTTGTTAAATTTCTGGTTTATTTTTTTTCTTCCGAAATTCAACGAAAATGTAACTAGAAATTTACCCCAAAAAAATTGGCACCGGACCAAAAAGAATTTAATTTAATGGAACTTCTTAATATAGAAATTACAATATTTATATATAGAAAGAGTATAAGAAAGCTGTGATTTTTGAAATAAATTAATTATACGTAGAATTTAATTATATAGAATTGAACCATAGGAAAGTTTGACTTTAATTAATTTCTGCATAGTTTAGAATTGTTTTAAAAATTGCTGAAATTTCGAAAAAGTTTTGCAGTATGCGACTTTTTTTAATTTCTGTAAATTTTAGAATTGTTTGAAAAATTGCTAAAATTTGTAAAAGGATTTCCATTATTTTAAAAAAGCATTGAAAACGTAAATAAATTTATAAAAACTTCTTCTAAATATTTAATTGTTGTGTGGAGTGACTGCATTATCCCTATGAAAAGGGTACTAAAGGATATTAGGATATATATTATTCCACTCCAAGAGTTATAAATAACTTTGCTGACTTAAGAAACAGACATCGATTTGTATTATTTTAACCATTGAAACTATATAAACATATAAATTTGTTAACATTTACTGCAAGGCTAAAGAATCAATCTAAAATGTTGCCCAAAATGAAGCTTTTTTTCTGTGTGTGTGTGTGTGTGTGTTTATGTATTTTTTGTTGTTTTTTGTTTTTCATTTTTGCTGAAACCGATAGAATGTTGCTTCAAGCTAAATTTTTGTTTGTTTGCTTTTTTGTTTCGTTAAGTTTGCAACTGAGTTGTTTTAAGGAAATTATATATGTACCTATAAATCTACATATATATATATATAGTATAGCAATCAATTTCCTGTTGTGTCTATATATCATATATATATATATATACCTAGCCTGTTTTCTACTTCTTTTTCTTTCTACTACATTCAACATTTGCTGCTTTCGCTTTCTTACAACATTTTGTGAACACCAACACCTAAAAAACGACATTTTTATTCAGTTTAACATTTGCATTTTTGTTTTTTGTTTGTTTTACACTTAGTTATTAAAATTAAATTAATTCGACAACAAGCTCGTTTTGCACTTAAGTAACAGTTTTTATGTTTTTTTTGTTTTTCTTTTTTTTGTTTACGATTTACCTAAAAATTTATACAACAATTCAAGTTCAATTTGACTTTGCCGCTTTGGCCATACCAAAATTGAAATTGGAATAAATCTAGTAAATGTTATTTATTTGTTTTTCTTTAGTTATTATTATTATTATTGTTATTTTTTTTTTGGAAATTGTTTTTTTTTTTTATTATTATTTTTAGAATACGGAATTTGCTGCAGCTTTTCTTTGCCTAGTTTTTGTTTGTTGTACTTAAGAGTTACAAAATACTTTTCATTTAACATTTGGTTTTTGATTTTTAGTGTTTTTGTTGTTTGTTTAACTTTCATTAGTTTTAGTTTAGTTTAACTTACAATTTAGCCCATTCAGTTAACAACTTATTTGATCCAATATGTTTTTTATTTCTTTTCCTTTTCGCTTAAAAGAAACGTTTAAAGAGCAGAGGAAATTAAATGAAACCGAAACTCGGAAGAAACCTCAAGAAATATTTGGAATTGAAATATCTGTTTAACCAGGGAACGCAATCCATAATCCACATATAACCGAAATTATTTAAATTTGAAATAATTATAATTTAATAAATTCATTTTGAAAGTTTATTAAATATTTAATTCTTCTAAATTATTGCTTATCGTTATACCGTTTAACTGTTAACTGTTATACTTATATGTATAACAAGAGTTGATCTTCCATAGCCAAAAACTTTTAAGTTGTAGGAAAATATTTAGAAAAAAATCAGCTAAACCATATTCAGCAAAACCTTTTAGAAATGAATAATTGTTAAACGAAAAATTTGAAAGTTTATGTAATTTGTTGAATTTCGTAGAAAATATTCGATTAAACGAATTAAAAATCAGCTAAAATACATATAACAAAACCTTAAAGAAATTAAAGATTTTTAAACGAAATTTGCTGAATTATGTAAAAATAACCATTACATATAACGGTTAACTCAATATTAATGGTATTTTTTTAAGTGGTGAAGTGAAATTTTATAGTTTTTTTTTTTTATTGAATTTAAAATGCTGTTTTCGAAATAATGATTAATGCTTTGATCGACAGCTTTATGTGATATAATTGACCGATCTAGTGTGGTATATATAAATTCTAATCTTCTCTAATGAAGCTAATATCATTAATTTCGGTTTTTATTTATGTTTTAGTTAACCGTTATGAAATTTGGCTCTATTAAACAACAAAGAAGCATTTGCCTATCGAAATGTTATCGTTAGGCAAAGAAAATTAAAAATGTTATGTAAAATGAAAGTGTTATACTAACGGTATAGAAAAACTGTTATATATATTTCGATTGCATTCCCTTTTCTCTAAACTTTTTCGCTGACTTGATTAACTTTTCTTTTTTTCTATTTTTTTTTCTTTTCTTTTGTTTCCTAGCACTAAAACTGGATCACGTTTGGTTTGTTTTTTTTTTCTTTGTTTCTTTTTTAAGGGATTTTGTTTTTAGTAATTTTTGTTGTTGTTGTTTTATTCTGTAGTTAACAATTGAAGCTAAATTTAATCGGTAATACAAATCAATTTCTACAATTATCTATTTATCATATATTTTTGCACTTCGGAGTGCTTTTACTTTTGTTTTGTATATATATTTATTTATTTATTTTTTTGATTTGTAGTTAACAAATTTTCATTTCATTTCCTTATGTTTGCTTTTTGTTCTTGTTATTTTTCTTCTTTTTCCTTTTTTGTTTTGTTTTGTTTGTGCGCATAACATTTGTGTGGAGAGAGAAAGAGACAGAGTATACGGGGGGACAATATGGAGATAAGGCTAGGGGTTGCGTGTTTTGGGGATGCAACAGAAGCAGGACAAGCAGCAGTATTCATATTGTACACATCCTGTTGCTACTTGTTGACATTCTCATATATGTATACCATATCCATGGTCATATCTCTTCCTGTTTTTTTTTCGGGGGTGTCACTTCCTACTGCTTTTACCTTCAGTTGAGTTCAGTTCAGTTCAGTTCCTGCTGCTGCTGCTGCTGCTGCTTCATGTCCTTCGCCTGATGCGCTGCATCATCTCATAAATATTCATCGGATGTTATGGTGCCACCTGCAACTGTACTCGTCGCTGCATCTGCGGCTGTTCCATTTGCTGCCGTTGCAAATTCAACTCGGTTAGATTTTTCATCATCATAGTACGCTCCAAATTTTCCCTTATATTGCGCTCGTTCTCCTGCCGAACTAGAAAAATGGAATGGAATATAAATTTTTTTTTTCTTTTTTTTAATATATGTATGTACATATTACAGTAAAGGGATTTCATAAATTTCAGTTTTTTTTTTGTTCTAGGGCTTAAATGGAACAAGTTTTGTATATATATACATATATATATATATATAGTTACTTATATTTTAGTTTATTTCACTTTTCACGGCGCTGTTATTATCCTTCAATATATTTTTGTTTTTTTTTGGGTTTTTTTTTGTTGCATTTTGTTCAAACTGCAGTTGAAGTAAATGCCTGTTGATGAATTCTTGAATATAACTTTCATCAATCCAGACTATTTACTTTAAGCACAGTTCAACATTTTATGATCTATATACAAACATATATATTCGCGACACGTATAGATTTCCGTTTCCGGTTTCACCTCCGGCTCTCTGTTCAATTTTGTTTATACTTTTTTTTTTATTGGTTCGCTTTTTTTTTCTTCTTTTTTTTTTTTTTTGTTTTTATTCAGTTTGACAATATTTGTGTGTTATTTTCCCCTTGGACTGACAATTGTCGATTGGCGTTGTTTGCTTGCCGCTTTTGTGCATTTTACAGCAGTTTTAATTAACGCTGAACAAATTGAAGAAAAGAAAAGAAAAAAAAAGAGAAATCGGTCGGTCCTGCAGGATATAGAACCCGTAGGGGTCCCCTATATGCCAGAATGAGTTCTCCCTGGTGTGAGTGTGTGCCTGTTCAGTGTGTATGTTTTGGGTGTTGTGTAAAGTGTCAAAATTTGTTTGCCAATCAATCACACATACACTCTGGTTGCCAGGTTGTGACCCGGCTATAACCAGGGTTCATTGGTTAACTGAATTTGCAACTGCAACTGAAGCGAAAATTGAAATTGAAACGGTGGCTAGTTCTCTGCAGTTACTTGATATCGAACAGAGATACAACAATTCACTTTTTTTCCAGTTTTTCATGTATGACTTTAGCAACAGATAAAAAAAAAAGAAAAAAAGTTTTCCAACTTTGCAACAGTTAGTGGTAAAAAGAACAGGGGGAGAGGGAGGAGTAGTGGAAGCTATCCATTTGCTTTGAAAATTGTTTAAAGTTTTCTGCTACATGTTCTTAATGAA
Source organism: Drosophila emarginata (assembly GCA_037075365.1). Classification (NCBI taxonomy): domain Eukaryota; kingdom Metazoa; phylum Arthropoda; class Insecta; order Diptera; family Drosophilidae; genus Drosophila; species Drosophila emarginata. The sequence continues at coordinate 3,686,560 of JBAMCD010000260.1, read as the reverse complement.
AATTCAAACTAATGAAAAACTAGAGAGTGAAACTAACTTTGTCTGTCTCAAGTTCTTTTTTTTTTTTTTGTTTAAAACACAGTACAAATTTACACAAGTCGCCAAAACGTTTCCATTTAAATATTTCTTATAAAGTCTCACAAATTTTTTAAAATAAATATACATATATGAACAAAATGTGCATTTTTCATTTAATTATTTTACGTGTGTTGCCGCCTTCAGGCCACTTTAGCAACAAAAAAATTGCAATTTATTTTCCAAAAATGTAGAAAAATATTTGAGCTAAAAGAAATATTTAAGTGAAATAAAATTGTATTATATATGCTACTCAGTTGCTAATTGGATACAAAGGTAGAAATATATACATATTTCCAAAAATTGGAAAATTATTTCAAATAGAACATAACTTACATTAAATTGATATTTAGAAATTATAATTAGCTTTAGATATATAAATATATGTTAAATTTTGCTTAATTTTTATTGCCGGAATAATCATTTTTTATTATCTCGGCATCATATCGATCGGATTATGATATATAAAGCTGCCATACTAAAAATTGTTGAAAACTTTAACTTTTAGGCTAAAAACTTAATTTTTTTTAATTCTATTGAATTTTTAAGCTTGCGATTTATATATGCAAATATTTTTAAATTTATTTCAATTTAATGAAATAGCCTCTAAAAAAATTAACTAACAGGACATCGAACAAATCCTTCGAAGGAGCTTTGCCTCTTCATATTTTTTTTTCAATTTGTCAAAGTGTTGCAGTTTACTTTAATTAGGGAAATTAGCTTTGAAATTAATGTAAAACATTTTTTAAAGTTGTTTCTTTTCTATAGAATTCAGCGACAACCAATTTTTAAAAGCGATCAAAGAAAATTTACAGAAATTCGAAGTATTCCGAAGGAAAATTTATAAACTTATTGAAATATAATATTGAAATATAAATATAATATATACAATACAATATAATAATTGACAATTTTACGCAATTTCTGATCATTAACCAATGATGAGCACTTAAAATCCTTTAAATATGGTTTTTTTCAGCTTGAATAATTTCACAAATTCAATATTAAAATATGTGTATAAATAAACAAATAATAGTTGATGAGTTTGAACAAATAATAAATGTTGACAGATAATATCACACATCATGAGTCCGTTCAAGGTATTTTAAAATGCAGAATTCATTGAAATATTATTATTATTATTTTCACCTGGGCGAGTGTTAAAAACAAAAAAAATGGATGCAAATTTTCTGCTGATGTTTTACCAAATCGTTTCGTTTTTTTTTTTCTTACTTTCAATTATTAGTTTTGGTCCATTATCAGATATTTTCAGTCATTTTCATTCAAATTATCAGCTTTTTGGCTTTTACATAAAATATACACAATATGTATGTATGTGTGTGTGTATGTGTGTGTGTATGTGTGTGTATTTTTATTTATGTTGTAGTGGTAGTAGAATAACCCTGAACCGAATATTTTGTGCCATTGCACATTTTGTGCGTTGCAGAAATTTAATTAAAAAATACTTGCTCTAAATGGCGGCCGTTTACGTACACACAGACACATCACACACACACACACACAAATATATATAAATGTATGTATATACATATATATATATGCGAAAGCATTTAAGTAATTTGCAAACGTTTTCATTTAATTGAAAAATTAGTAATAAAAATTCGCGACTTTAAATTGGCAAATGAAGGCTGCGTGTAGATTTTAAGTGCAATAGTAACAGTAAATATGCCAGGGATGAATAAATGGATGCTGCACCCGCACACACACACACACACACACACACTCTTCACTCTCTGTGTGTGTGTGCCGACATTTTTGTTGTTGTTGTTGTCATCACATGACTGTCACCAAACTTAAATATGAAGCAAAAGGACCCTGGATCCTGTGATGATTTCATGCCTTTGCATAGGCTTTGAGGCGTAAGCGTAACGTGTTAATGGCAAGGCAAGAAGGGTAAAGTAAAGGACAAAAAAAAAAAAAGAAACAGAGAGAGGGAGAGAAAGGGAGCGATAGTGTGTAAGAGTGACAGGGAGAGAAAAACAGGTGCCATTATTCACTTGGCAAGTGCTTTTGTCGCTGTGGTAAATAGTAGCTACTGAGCACAATGCTTTAGCTCTCCTCTGTCCCTCTTCCTCTTCCTCTCCCCTCTCTCAATCTCTCTCTCTCTCCCTCACTTCCCATCCTTCTCTCGCTCTGTCTTTCATCACGTGGGCCACGTGGGCGAGCCATGTGCGTGTTGGGCTATTTGAGACCAATTAACATATAACTTTCCCACTGGTAAACAAGTTAAATTGTTAACAACCATTATGGGCGCTCATAAATGCTGCCGTGTAACTTTCTACCTTGCTTTTCGTCCGTCACCACCAGCACCACCCCTCCCCCGGTTTTACCTCAAGCTTCCATTTTGTACTTTCCGCTCTTGTTCTGGTTAGTTGGCATGTGTTTGTGTTGCTTCTTTGTCTTTCATGTTGTTTAATTATAAATGTGAGGTTGAAAGCAAAAGCAACAGTCTGTATGGCCTCCGCCTCCCCCAGCCCACAATCCCTTACACCCACACCCTCTACAATCCCTCAACACGTTCATCACTTGCTCCTGCTCCTACTCCTGCTCCTATCTGACGGATGAAGACTGAAGACTAATTAGTTAGTTCCTTGGGTACGGGTTTTTGGGTCTGGGGAATTGTTACTTTCTACTATTGTGCCTTTTAAATTGAATTTATTGATGCACTTTTGTGGTTTTAATTTAGTTACTTGTCGTTTAGTTCTCTTCACTTCCCCTTTACTCTTTTTTTTTAATCGACAACGAATTGGAGCATATAAAAAATGCAAAATACCATAAAAAAATCTGCCTTGACAACAATTTGTCCATTAAAAATTTCCTATTCACAAAGTAGTGAAAATAGTTTTAAATTATTAACAAAATGACTTATTTAGTAATTTATTATGTCATTCATTTAAACAAATTATATTGTCTCATTTTTAGTGTGTTTTAAATAGTTTAATTATCAGTTAATAGAGTTCTCTCCTCAATTGTTCATTAAATTTTAGTCTTTGTTTTATATTTTGATTCTCGTTTCAAGCAATAAATCTTTTTTCAACTTTCATTTAATACTTTTTATTAAATCTCAACATTTCATTTGTTGCAAAATGTAACTGAACATTTAAATTAAATTTTCACCAACAGAATAAGCTTAGTTGTTGTAATGCTCTTTGGTTGGCATAGAAAATTTTTGAGAATAGAAAGAGGAGGCAAAAAGGTTTTATTTTGTTACATTAAGAGGGTCTCGGAAGTTCAAGGGATATTTTTTAAGACGATGCATGTATACCCTTATTGTTACTCGATTGTAAGCAAAAATTGATCTTTAATTTCATGAATTAAATGAAATAAAAATTAATTAAATGGTAAAATTAATTCCATTAATGAATAGTCAACATTCAAGAAATAAGTTAACAAAATAAATCCTGTTAACCTTTAAAAGATTCTTGATATGAATATAGTGACATTACTGAGAGATCACGTAAACAATTTTATTATAAGAAATTTTTTTAGAGATCATCTAGGTATTAAAAAACTATTTTAATACTCATTTTCCCATATTTTCTTATATTTTTAAAGACAAAATTAGTTGAAGAACTTTTTCTTTTGATGGATTACAAGTATAATAAATAAGTTTATTATAAGTTTTTATTAAAAAATAAAATAAATTATATATAATAATAAATATTATATATAAACTTATATATGTATATTATATATAAGTAGTTTCATGATCTAATAAAAAATATATTTGCAGAAGCTAAGAAAAGATTCAGATTATCACTAAATTGTCTTCTTATTATTGGATATTAGAGTTCGAATTATAGGCCATAATATTTTGCTAGTTAGAAATCATTAAGGACAAGAAACCATTTTCTTACTTTTGGATATATGATAAGTTGGATATTATATTTTTCTATATAGAACTTACTCTTAGATATATGATAAGTTAGATATTATATTTTTCTATATAGAACTCTTAGATAATAAGGAAAAAAAACCATTCAAAAAATTGTTTATTATTTTATTTCGATTTTTACCAAAATCATTTCAACACTTCAAATAATCATTAAATAAACAATTTAGTAAATCAACCAGTTTAATAAATAATATATTTTTATTACCAGTAGAAAATGAATAATAAATTTTAAACTTTGCGTCTTTGCGTTTCGAATTTATAATTTTCTTCAAAAGAAAAACATTGCATTTTGCAACTCTGCTGCCAAAAATTTTCTTTCCTACTTACGTCAAGTTTCAAGAGCAATTTCTTCACATATTTCTTTTTTAAAGCATTTTGCCACGCCCTTGGTTATTGTTACTAAGCGTTTTTTTGTCGGCGGTGGAATTTCGTTGTTGAGTGAAGAAAAGCAATTTATATATATATTTTTTTAACAATTTCTTTTTTTTTTGTTGAGTTGTACAGAGGCGCGCAAGCTGTCAATTTTTTGTGGTTCAGTTTCCTTTTTTTTTTTGTATTTTTTTTTTGTTGGTGGAATGTGACTTTTGGAGTCTTAGGCTTTCGTTGCTTTTGGCATATTGTGGCTGTTGTTACTGTTAGTTGTTGTTGTTGTTGTTGTTGTTCACATGGGCATTGCCTCACAGAGTGACGTTCGAGCCAGGCATCAGGCAACTGGCAGTTGCCAGTTGGACAAGGCCATCAACTCATATACTATATAAGCCAACTGAGCGGGCAATGTCACCAACATGAGGCTTGAGAGGGGAATAATGTAAGGATTTAGGTGGGGAAGAGGGTTGAGTTTGTGTGTTATGCCAACAATAAACAATTGTTGCTGTTATATTGTTGTTGTTTGTGTTAGTGTTGGTGCTTTTGCTGCACTCACGCACACATGAAAAAGTAACCTAGTTTCATGTCGTAAACGTAAAATTAAGGCTCTGTGTATGTAGGTGTATTTGTATGTGTTTGTGTATGTCTGTGGGCACACACATAAAAGGGAAACCGACTGTACCGAGCCGTAATGATGCTGCACAAACACACACACACACACACACAAACGGACACACACACACGTAAACAAACAAAACTATTAAGCGAAAGTATAAAAAGTGAGCATGATAACTAAAGGTCTTTGCAGACACAGCAGGCCGTATGTCGGTTGGTCGTTCATTCAGTCAGTTAGTCAGTCAGTCAGTCAACCAGGCATTGTTATTGTCTGTCCTAAGCTACAGACACACGCACACACACACACTGATTAAGAAGATGCTCCTTGCGGCCTGCTGCAGTCAAAGTCATTAAAGTCGAGGTAAGTACAATATCATTTTTTATGGTCGTGTGCGTCTACTTTCTCTCTCTCTCTCTCTCTCTCCCGCCTTTCCCCTTCTAACATGTGTGCGTGTATGGTGGTTAAGTTACTTAGTCACTTGGTTAAGTGAAAGCAAGACAGATAGATATATAGAGTGAGAGAGAGAGACTGCTGTGCTGGTTAGCCATTTAGTCAGGTTATGTAATGCTTGAGATTTTGCTGAGCTTTGTGTCCGGCTCAATTTTTTTTTTTGGATATTCAGCAACTCTCATCCCTCATCCCTTTTGGGAACACACACATGTGTTTGTATTTGTCCGGCTTTATGGGTAATATGGTTATTGTTATCCTTAGCCAAAAAAAAAAAAAATAAAGATGGTGTCTGTGTCTGTAGCCTTAGTCATTGATAGTGTTAATTCCAAAGATGATGATGTGAAAGTAAAAAGGTGACAAAGCAATTGAAACATTTTAAATTTAAAGTTGGCTTAAAGGAAACTTAAATTAACTGCGACTAAGCCGTAGTTTCTTTACTCTTGAAAATACCCAAAGAAAAAATAAAGAAGGAATTTTGTTTAAAGCATTGCAAGAGCAAAATAATTGAGACAAAGATGTGGGCCAACTTACAGGCTTTTGGAAGTTAGTGGTGCAGTGATTCCATTTTGAAGTCTGCCTCCTTCTCAAGGAAGAAGCAGTTGTGGGTGTAGAAAGAGATGGCGGCAAGCCATCGTAGCGGAAGTGAAAGTATTGATAGTGAGCAGTAGTAGTGCATTTTGGAGGCATCTTAGGGCAGTTCATGACGGTCTCATGCCCGTATAATGTACCGGGGTATCTCTACTAAACGAATGCGCCTTCTTCCCGGACTGACTTTGGCCGGAGGTAAGAGTGACAATGACAACGAACACACTGGCGCAGACAAGGCACAATAGTACTGTGGCCAGGACAATGCAAACTATACGTTTACGTTTCCGATCGGCCTCCTCATCCTCGTCGGTTTCGTCGCTAAGCGATTTCTTCTTCAGTTTATGCGACCCACCACTCACAGATGCCTTCCGTCCGGCAGCCAATTTATGATGGAATGGCCTAAGCACTTGTGCGGCAAATGCCGCATCGCTTAACTCGTGCTCATATGTCAGCGAGGATTTCCTTTCAAAGCTGGGACGTTTCTCCTCGATGAAGGCCGCTGCAGCCGATGAAATGGGACGTGGACTTCGTTTAATTTCATCGATATTCACACTAGAGCTGGGCACAGCCGTCGACAAGGGACGACTATTGCGTCGGTGGGGTGAACTGAGCTCAAACTCATCGCCATCAAGGCCGCTGCTACTAATGGGTCCCACATCGCCAATGAAACTCTTTGACTTTTTGGAAGCGCTCAAAGTCTCACGATAGTTGCGAAGCCGCACACTAGCGCTGTGAAGTGCCTTGGCCTGTTTAACACTGGCACTGGCATTGGTACCTTGAAAGGCAGCGGCTGCCGCTAAAACTCCCGGTCGATGTACAGCCAACTCCTCGAGATTGCTGGGCGATAGGTACAGTGAGCGTCCGTGTTGCGCTCCACGTTTGAAATGATAGGCAGCACTGGCAGCTGCAGCGGCACTATGCAGCTGCAACGTATGCGCCGAGGTAGATGGCCTTCCATCCAATTCAAGACTGTGGGTACTCTGTTGACGGGAGTGCGGATGCGTTTCACGCTTTTGTTTCACACTATTCGAGGCGGAGGGCGGATGGGTGGCACTGGAACCGGCTGCATCCTCAAATGAACCCGAACTCTTCCGCATACGTTGCACGGCTACAGCGGCGGCGGTTAACTCGGCCAAGCCTAGTTCCTCCATTTTCGTATGACTATTGCTACGCGACCGTGATTCGACAAAAAGTTCATTTTCCAGAGATAGATTCGATTGGGGAAACATTGATCCGGATGATGATGGATCCATTAGATCATCATTGAGCGACGGATGACGTATCTGTGATTCGACAACGGATTCGGGTTTAGTGCTCGGCCTTCTTCCGGGATCGTTAAAGGAGCGATGTGAACGACAACCACGTCTACTTGGGGAGGGTGAACGTGAATGCTCTTTGCCACCGCCAGGTGGGCCGGGCATTAGGAAATTGGCACGCACCGAACTGGTGCGACGACTGGATGCACCCGAACCGGCGGCAACAGCCAGCTGGATTTGTTCCATAGCGGCGGGATCCTGTTGTGCGTGGAAGGAATGCGTTTTCTTCATCTGAAAATTGGTAGACGGATGCACATCAATAGTGTCTGATCGCCGGAACATGCTCTTCTTAAGCGCTGCTGCCGCAGATCGGGACTGAGCCGTCGTTAATGTTGGGCCCGGCTGCATATCATCGACATCGATGAATTGTATCGGTGATGTGCTGCCGCCCAATGGCGAACGGCCCATGCCCAAACCGACTCCCACACTCAAGCCATCCCCCAGGCTGCTGCTGCTGACCAAATAAATATCCGGCTGACGGTGCTGACGATCCAGCACCGGGCTAACCGCATGCGATGTGGGCGAGCTCGAGTGCGAGTGCTGGCGGTGTTGCATATGCTGCGAATGTTGTGGATGCTGTTGTTGTTGCTGTTGCTGTCGGGCAGCAGCGGCCTGTGCGGCCAAATGCTGAAATGTGTGTAGATGCAGCTGGTGTTGTTGTTGTTGTTGTTGATGATGTTGTTGTTGTTGTTGTTGTTGTTGTTGTTGGAGATGGTGGTGTTGTTGGCGGGCTGATAGGGCTGGCGATACGGCACCACTGCCGGCACCTCCGACACCACGCTGGGAATGGGGAAGATGTTGTGCTGGGATTGCTAGGGTCTGCGGTGGAGCCACCGATCTTGGCACGGGCAGCGGCGAGGCCGAGCGATGAATTAACGGCTGCTCCCTTATTATAATACCCTCATCCATATCCATATCCATTTGTAGATCTAAATCATCAACAGATGATGACATTGTGGGTGCATAATTATCGATGGCCATCGATAGCGAACGATGGATTGGCTTCAGCTTGGGTGGTTTCTTTTTAGTGGCGGGATTATCGAAAGATGATGTGCCCGAGGTATGCTCCTCGTCCGCCGCACCGGCCGTCAGATACGGATCATAGCTATGTACGGCCACAACATGCTGATGGCGCGAGTGGTGCTGTGGTGGTGGTGGTTGTGGTGGATGGTGATGGTGGTGCGACTGGTGCTGACCACCGCTGGTGCCGCGCTCCATGCGGTAGTAGTACTGCCGTGGGTATCTATGGTAGTAATGTGCAATTGTGGTGCTGGTATGTGGTAGGGCGGAGGAGCGGCGAGCAGGAGCAGGACTTTTATCGGGTTACTACGACACGCACACACACACACACAACAGGCACGCACACACACACACACACGCTCAACTAACGTTTACACACACACACACGCACACAAGCACACACACACACACACAACTGACCTGGTGTCGCGGGGCGGTTTTCTTTCTTTTCTTTTTTTTTTTTAATTGATTTGATTTTATTTTGGGATTTTGGTGTCTTTCTTTCGTTATAACGTTCGATACTCGGTGGTGCGATTGGTATCTATATCCCAGTGGCTTGCGTTGTTTGTTTTTTTTTTATTTATTTATTTTTATTTTGCGGTGGTTTTTCTTTTTAGCTTCTTCCACTTTTTGTTAGTAGTACGGTGGTTAATGGTGTTGGTTGCTTGCTTGTGGTTGTGGTGGGTGGTATTATAATTTTTGTTTTTCTTTTAGGTGCTACACAATTATATTAGACACAGTGTGGTTGTGGTGGTGGTGGTGGTGGTGTTAGATAAATGTGGGAAATGGACACGGTATTGACACACACACACAACAACACGGAACACCGAGAGAGTGTACATAAATGTGCAAAAGGCATTCGGTTAACTAATTTAATTGTTGCTACAATAATTTGGTTGTTGTTGTTGCTATTGTTGTTGTTGGTGTTGGTGTCTCTGTGTCTGTGTTTTCTTTTCTATTTCTTTTTTTTTGTTTTAATATATTTTTGTGATTGTTGTTGTTGTTTGTTGTAATTGTTGTTGTTATTGCAGAGTTGAGTTATCACTTTTGCTGGTGCTTCAATTTCATCTATTTAGTGCAATTGGTGGAATCCTTTCTCTCTCTTTCTTACTCACTCTCTTTATTTGTGATTTTTTGTTTTTGTATTTCGATTTGTTTTATTGTCACATTGTGTATGTGGTTGTTGTTGTTGTTGTAGTAGTTGCAGTTCAAATGATTTTGTTGATGAGATTTTGCTTGTACAATAAAAAATGCTCTTTGTTCTAGTTGTTGTTATTGTTGTTCATGTTACTGTTACTGTTGTTGTTGTTGTGTTTTGTCTGTTTTGCTACACTCATTAAAATTGGCAAATACAAAAGCACAACTAGAATTAGAGAAGAGAAATACATAAAAAAATGTATTAGCAAGCTGGACGGGTGGGAGCAAAAGGGATAGGAATAGTGAGTGATCTATTGGTAATTGGTAGTGTTGGAAGTGACATTTGTGTTTGCTTAGTATTGGTGAACTATTTCGATTGTGTTAATGTGAATGCAATAAGAATATAGTAGTAAAAGTAATAGTAGTAATAAGAAATGTATCTGTATTTGTATTTGCATTGATTGGCGTGTGTCTGTGTCAAATGCAAAGTAAAGGGAATCAGTGAAAGAGTAAACTAAAATCGGAAAATGCAAATTGAGTCAAGCAAATTGTAAGATTTGCATTTAATGAGCTAAAAGAGAAGAGAAAAAAAAAAGGAATTCCTCCTCTTTACAATGGCAACATCATCCTTGTCATTGCCAAGTACATACATATACATAATTGATGAGCTAAATTGAGTTGAGTTTAAAATAGATAGAGATATATCAGCTAACTGATATACACAAACACACTCTCTGTCAAAGGACTGTTAGATGGAATATTTATTCTGTTTATTTCAAACTGATTCGTTGTTGATCTGGAATAACAAAGTATTGCATTTTAATTGCATTTACTTTCGCCGTGTCCTTTTAATTGACTACGCCCCTTTATGTCATGTATGTATTTATATTAATATTGTAGCTTAAGGAGAAAGTAAGATATTTGCTTATTTTGCTCTAAATTTGTGACATAAAAGAACATTTTTTTAAGAATGTTTTGTGATTATTTAAACCATAACTTTTTGGAATTTCTTTTTGTTTTGAACGATCTAGTAAAAGTTTTTATGTCAAGCCCAAAAGACATTTTTTTACAGACGCTTTCTAAAAATTGCTGTCATAGGCTCAAATTATTTTATTTTTAAATTATAAATTTACACAATATTCACAAAATGTCAATTAAAAATACCGCATTAAAATATTTACACTTAGATTACCCAGTTTTTAATACATTTTATTTTTCAATTAATTGTCAATTAAATGCAAACACCGCCCTAAAAGTAGGCAATACTTAAAAAGCACCAAACACAAATCTCCATCTTCCGTTTTATACTGAAAGGGTTTTTAAAGACCTACAAATGTTTATCTTTTGCTAACCCACTTTAGTTTGAAACTTATTTTACTCAACTTAGTTATAAAATATATATAGGAAAAGTAATTTGAATTTGCTGATTTTATGAGTGAAAACTAAATGCAGCACTTAGTTAAATGAAATGCATATATAATATATACTAGATGTAAAATGCATGAAATCTATTATATTTTCTTACTCTTGAAATGGAATGAAAGGCTGAAAGATAATTGAAATAAATCTCATTTATAAAATACACATACATCAAAGAGATCGAATTTGAACAATCTTTAACTTTAATATGAGTAAATAAGTTTGTTCTTATACGTTTTCTACCAAAGAACAAAGGACAAAAAAAGAGCAATTTTTTTTCAAAAAACTTTTTAAGGGGTTTTTCAACAAATAATTTGATTAATTCTCGTACCATTTATATTTTACAACTTCTATGAAGTCACGTAGAGGATGTCTTTTCCCACTCTATCTCTCTCTCTATCTCCCTCTCGCTTTTTGTGGTAATGTGGCATAATCAAATTTAATCTATGAAGTTGCCACCACTGAGGCTCAACTCTTTGTGGCCGGCAATACAATTCATCATTTTGCCATATATATATTTACCTTTTTACCCATCCATGCAGGGAATTGTAACATTTTGCATAATTTAAACGACAGCCAGGAGTAGCAGCAGTAGCAGAAGGCGTGACTTGGTATGGTGGGAGTAGCTAAAGGACTGAGGAGTGAGTCCTTTGCCACTGTCACTCACAGTGTTAATTTTTCAAAGCTCATTGATGGATGAGCTGGAGCCAGTTGACATTTTGTATGGTAGATGGGGGGAGGGGGAACGAGGCAGAGGGTAAAAGCGAAGGCTTGTTAAAAATTAACGCTTTTTGCGGGACGAGTTAAACATATTAAAATTTGCTTATGAAAAAAAGGTAAAGACCAAAAAAAAAAAAAAATATATAAAACCAAAAAACGAAAGAAAGCAAGTCGTAAATAGGAAAGGGGAAAGGCAGGGCTAAGAGGCCAATTGGAGCTAAGAACAGGTCCCAAATGCACAAAAGACACTTAACATCACGTACTTTAAATATGTTTAAAAGAGCTTAAAAACGAAAAAATGAAATGTTTTGCCAACCAACAGAAAACATGAGTTGGAGAAGATGGCCGAACTCAAAGTAGACAGCTATGACAGACAGGGGCGGACTAAGATGGGTGGAGATAGAAGGAGAGTCCTCCAGAGAAGTCACGCAAATGAAATAATTTCATTGGTTTATGTAACAAAGCCCAAAATAAATTGTAATTTGATTTTAATTTTTAGAAAGGAAATAACTTATTCCTTTATAATTGATGCCTTAACATACAACAATTGGAATATATTATTGGGTAATATAATTTCCATCTTTAAAATAGTTAAAGTGTTCCATTAAAAGATTTTTTTTTTGTTTTGGAAAGTGTATATTATTTGCATACCCATATTATATATATTTAAACCAATTTATTTACAAAGATACTTTTAATGCCAAATAGAAAATACTCTATTGACGTTATACGTTGTTTTTTACTACGAAATTGAGGGAAAATATGATGCATTTAATGGACTAACTTTACTTAGTTTTAAAGTAAAAATTTAATATAAAGGAATAAATGTTTTTGCCTGTAAATTAACTTAGTTTTAAAGTAGAAATCTATTAAAATTAAATATAATCGTTTTTGGCAGTCTGTTCCATTTGATAAAGAATTCTCCTTTTAATGTTTAGATCTTATTTAAAGATTAAGGTGATTGGGTCTTATAGATCACCTTAGTGAAAGATTTATTTGAGTCATTACCATAAATTAAGTCCTTTACTATAATGCTTTATCCCAAATATATATTACCAAAGATTTACCAGTTTGATAAATATATTATTAGATACTTTTCAACACTGGTTTTACTAAACCAAAAAGAAGATCAATTGCATATTATTTAGATTAACATTTTCTGCATTTGAAGAAAACATACAATTTACAAATGAATCCTTAAAAAAGTTGGAAATCATTTCTTAAAATTTATTAAATGAGTTCTAGATTTGAGTTTTTATATATAAGTTATAAATTGAAATATATATAAATTTTTATTTGATTTTATCTTATATTTATATTTTATCCACTTAAAAACCGGTCCTGTGTATAAATAATATACATGACATAATATGCTTTATATGTGAATAAGAGCTCCTTGTAACCATGACCAGGTGATGCCATTGTCAATGACAACCTCTGACACGTTGGCATAACTTGAAACAGCTGCCAACTGAGAAGTGAACAGAAAATATGAACTAAGCCTAGAGAGATTCCATTGTGGTAGAACCACGCGCTTCACTTGCTCTTTGTTGCCCTTCCTTGAGACACGTTTTGCATGTCAAATTTCACAGGATATCAAATGTAAGAGGAATTATATATAAATCCAAGCATATAACTCAATTGGCTTTAACTCTGAATCGTTTTCTTTTGTAACTAGAATGTGGTAAAAACAATAAAGGTTACCTAGGTCACTCTTAGACAGTAAGGAAATTGCTTTTCAAATTGTATTATTAATTTTTATTTCATAACCGCACACACTTCAAATAATGATACAAACTCTATGTTAATTGTCATAAACAATAGTTAATTAACATAAAACTAACATTTCCGAAACTGAAAGCCAATTTAAACAGTCATACGTGCGTAATTAAGTCCGCCCATTCTCATTCGACTGAACAATACCAATTTTCCATGACAGCCGCAGACCTCTCCGACTTGTTGGCCACTTGGCGGTGTGTGTGTGTGTGTGTGTGCGCCTGTGGGTGTGACTGGTGGTAGTAGATGGAATTGGAAATTGTGTGAAAATCAAAACGGCATTAAATACACGCCCCATGGTTTCTGGTCAGGATACTGGTTTGGCTGGCATAGCAATTAATTGCCGCTGCCATCATTACGGCAAGTGGTAAGGCAGCTGAATAAAGATAACCATAAGGATGTGGCAAATATGCCCCAGGCGGAATGAAAACAAAGTATATATACATATATGGATTTCTGCAAAAGACAACAATGCCGCCGATTCATAAGTGGTTGGGGATGGGGAGAGGGGTGGATAGCAAACATTTTCGCTTTACTTAATATTATTAAATATGGAGCGAGGGTTTCCTTTTTTTTCCTCGAAATCTTTCGCCTTCCAACCATAAATGTATTTACTCAAGGACTCTTCTCGGTGTCTCTGTCTCTGCCTCTTTGGTTTGATTTGTAGCAAAGGCTTCTCCTTCTCACTCTCTCTCTCTCTCTCTCTCTTACACAATCTCACCCTCTTTGTTCCGCTACTCATAATCCGATTAAATGCCGAAAATTATGCAAGGAAATGCATTCTCGTGTTGCGATGCGCCACTCATCAAAGCGACACGCTTCTTTCAACATACGTTCACACAGACTGTCGCCTTAACATCCTTATCCTTGTAGTATTTTTGCCTTAAATACTGTCTCTCGGTACGTATACGTATACATACATACATACATACATATATACATAATATGTATATAATTTGTGTCTACATATGTTTGTGTCACTTGCACAATTAAAATTCACTTTTCCCATATAAAGAAATTTAAACTGTGTCGCCGGTAAAAGTTTTTTTTTTTTATTTTAACCTGCTTTCCGGGTTAATGTTTCGCTTAAGTGAAAGACTCGTCTGATTTTTTTTATATCTATAGATGAAAATTGATTTTAAAACACTTCAACAAGTTATAAGTATGTTGTTTTTTAAGTAAAAACTTCTTAAATATAAAAACAAAACTGGGGATTTTTATAATAAATTAAGAATATATAGAATCTGAATAACAAATAAAGTTATTTAAACTTTGAATTATGTTTAGAATCTTGAGTGAATATCACCTCACTAGATTTTTGTGTGTTTTTTTATGAAAAATTAATATAACTCATATTTATTTTGTTTAAAAGTTTGTGTTTCATAGAGAAAAGTCTTTCTGATTGTATTAAGTATATATATTTTTGATGGGCTAGTTTATGCCGATTTACAGAAAAGATATCTTCTTTGGTTTTTAAAATCGCAAATTCTAATTAGCAAAAATCCAGATTGGATTTGGATTTGTTTTTTGCATTTTGGCAGAGTTTAAAAACAAGTTTAAACAAGTTTAAATTAAACTTACAATATTTCTACAATTTACATTATATATTTTATAAAATTATATAATTTGATATATAACTGAACTCAAATTGTTAACTTCTTTAGCTTTTTATATGTAAAGAATATGTTTACTTTCCTCATTTCCGAAATTCATTTTTTTTGCCAATTTATCCGTTATTAAACGTTATTTGCTGATGTCTCTTTTTATTTCCAATTATATGCAATGTTTGTTAGTTTGAAAATTGTAGAATAAAGATAGTTTTGATACTAAAACAAATGACTGAAAATTCAAGTGAGTGAAATTTGTAAAAGGATTAACTTACTAAGAATAAACTATAGAATTCGCACCAACAATTTCATTTAACCAGTGAGTTTCTAATCAATTCAACTGTGAGAGCTTAAAACTATACTTGAAAGTGAAACTTTTACAACTATTTCTCGTCAATTAAACTAAATCCAGATGAAAAGTTTAGTGAGCTAATTCACAAAACTCTTAAAGTGGGTCAAAGGTTAAAATATTAGTTGTAGTTTGCCACAAAAAAAAAACACGACATTTTATTTCTTTTTATATAAATAAAACGTATATGGTGAGTGTTTTAAAGAAGCAAACATTATAGTTTTATTTAGTATATATACTATATATTTATATAAATAAGTACATACAAAGAGAGTAAATAAGTATGAGTAAGTATTTTTAGCTTTGTTTTTTCTTTGCACACACACACACACACACACACACACACACACACACACACAGACAGACTAGTTGATGCAATGTCTTTGGATGCTGCTGCTGCTGCTGCTGTTGGTTGCTTGCTTCTTACGCCTGCAGTTATGCAATATTATTTTAAAACAAATTCCACTATCACAATACTTGCTTTAGTTTGTCTTCTACTTCTTGTTCTTCTTTCTACTTTTATGCTTTATTTTTTTTTGTTTATTATTGTTGTTGTTTTTGTTGTTCGTGGCAGTTCAACATTTTTGACTTTCTATTTAATTTGAATTGTTTGCGGATGGCAAGCATTTTTACTGCCATTTTTACAATGCTGACGTTGCACATTGCTGTGCCTGTTGCCCACCACGCCCATTTACTGGCTGCCATCCAGAGATTTCGCCTTCAGTAAGTCTCTTTGTTTGTTTGCATGAGTAAGTGTATGTGTGTGTGTGTGTGTGTGTGTGTGTGTAGGTGTGTGTATTCGTCCATAAGCTTATTAAGTGCGCTTAGTTCTTTAATAAACAATCGTAAAAACTTTCAAATACTTGCCCAGAAAACTGTGGCCACATTATTTCCGTTTATCCTCTAAACAGAACTGAACTTTCAACCAAAAAAAGAAAATCTAAACGAGAATTTACGAAATGTACAAAATGTGAAATGTGTTGTCCAGGCAGCAGGCAGCAAAGCCACAACGCCTTCGGTGGCAAATTCAATTAAATAACTGCACACAGCAGAAACTTTCTACAAAAAAAAAAAAAAAAAAAAAAAAAAAAACACAATTCCAAGCATCTTGAAATGCTTTGCAACAGTTTTTGACAAAATTTATATACAATCTGTCCTCGGAAAATGGAGAAAACTTGCTCCTAGCGAAAGTGAAGTATTGCCATGGACTCAACTTAACTCGACACGACTAAACTTAACTGGGCTGGGCTGGGCTAACCTAGTCTGGCCTTCGCCCTCTGTTCTCTTGCATTTTGATATATCCATCTTGACCAGCAACAAAGTTGTGTACTATATTGATACACTAAGAAAAATAATATAGCGAAATAGAAGACGTTGATTTGGGCTTAAATGGTTTCCAAATGTCTTACTCTAATTCGAAAGATGTTTCATTAAGAGAGAAATTAAAAAAAAAAAAACAAATATTTTATTAAGACTGAAATTTAATTCAATGTCTTCGGGGTAAATTCATTTGCAAAGAATTATTTATGTTTATTCGATTAATTAAATGATAAACTCTAATGCTAGATAATTCGAAATTATTGAATTATTCAAACGAAATTAGTTCGATAATAATCGTTAATATATTAATTAACGTTTAAACACGATCAGATAGATAATAAATATTTTATAATAAATTTATCTCTTTCCTAATTAAAAACATTGGGCATTATATATAAATTCCATAAGTTAATTGACGGCTTCCAATTTATGAAACATCATCAACTAAAAGCTTCAAATTTAGTTTATATTTAATCCAAAATATAATTGATAGATAACTTTTCTAGGTGATATCCCATTGTTTTCTATCATATAAACAAAATGATTTTATTCAAAATTTAATCTAAAGAATATTAAAATAAGATAATTAAATTAAACTTTTATATGTAAAATTTTAATTCAAATAATTTCGATTAGTTAACACTTATTTTTCCCACATTTTATGAGTTCTTAACTTAATGCTCTATCTAACATTGTAAATAAATAAATATAAAACTTTTTTAAATGTGGTAACCAATCTAATCCCCTTAACGAGTAATTAGCCATCTTTAATAATCAAAGACTTTTCTCTGTGTATGTTTACTATGAGTAAAACTTTCAAACTAACTAAAAAGACAAAAAAAAAAAAAATAAAGTAGAAAATCTGACATTTTACAAAAATTTCTTAGTCTGTTTGTTAAATGAATTTACAAGACCGCAAAGCTGCTTAGAGATTTGTTGGCTAGGTAAACAGGGAATAGATAAAGTTAGAATGAGAATATAGAAGAGTTTTTGCTTTATTCTATTTCACTTATCATCATTGTCTGGCCATTGGCAAAACCGATTCCTAATGAAGGGCCCAAAGTCTGCACATAAAGTTTAATTTCACTCTGATACAGAAAAGCAAAAAACAAACAAAATTTTGTTCCAGCCACTATGCACCTTATCTAGCCAAAAGATGGCGAAAGGTTTCATGTGTATTGGCCTTATTCTTGTTTATGGCTCGTATGGTTTCTGTTTCTCCTTCTCTCTCTCTCTCTCTTTCTAGTTTTGTGTGTTTGAGTTTCTCTATGGTTTTTGTTGCTGTTGTCTTCTACAAGTTTCGTTCTACTACTTCTCCTTGCCAGTTTCAACTTTCTGCCGTTGTCCATAAATTCACTTGGATTTTTCGTTTGGTGGCAGTGGTGGTGGTTGTCCTTTATGCCACAAATTGTTATTTAATATGTTTGGCTATTGTTGCGTAATTGTTTTTCTTGTGTGTTTGTGTGTCTTCTATTAGACCAATTTGTATTTAATATATGTATTTCCTGTTCTCGAAACGACAAATTCTTATAATGCAATTTCAGTTGTACATATTGTAAAATAAGAGTTGATAAATGGAAGGATGATTTAAGCTGCACTTAAGAGGAGATTATTTCCTAAAGTGCTTTATAATAGAATAGTTTGATTTCAGTGTGTAATCACTTGAGCTATAATGAAAGATTTCGATAGTATAGTTATCTATATTATTTCTTTAAATTAAAGCATAGAGAAAAACACATTTTGGGGCTACATCCACTCATCTAACTCGACTCATCAAATAGTGGCTCTAAGCTTCTCTCTTCTTTAAGCCATCATATTATTTAATTTAGTATTAAACTAGTGCCACGCCCTATCCTAAAAGCTGGTCTTTGAAGTGGAAGCCGTACAGAATTTTTTCAAAATTAAAGAAGTATAAATTTTTGAAAATTAAGACCCTTGAGTTGTAACATGTTTCCTAACTTTAGTTAAAATTTGTAAATTTAAAAAAAAAAAATTTTCGGCATGTTTTTTATTCAAAGCCTATTCATGAATTTCTTTTTATTTATTTTTAATCCGAATAAAGTATTGAAACTGGCCAAAAACGCGTCAATATTTGTCCAAAATGGCGGCGATTAGTTTTAAAATTTTGCATAATTGGTTTATAGATTAAAATAGTCTGAAACAAAATCATTTGGGAATTATTGGATTAAAGAGTTGCATTAGCCTCTTCCAGTAAAGTATTTTGCTGATTTAATACTTTTTATATTTATATATGTAAATATTTATCAAATATTTATGCCACCTTGAAAATATTTAATTACATAAAATTTCACAGACAACTTATTGCATATTCATTAGTTAAAACATTTCTAATGGTGAAATCTTTTCTTTTTGCCATAACTACATCAAATGATGAAGAAAATGAAATTTGTTTCTATTGCATTTTCCTTTGTGAAGTTAACATCATTTCCAATTACCAAGAAAAAGATTGACTGCAATCTGCTTGTGACTTGCAAAATATTTTACAAAGAATAAGTTTTTTTACTAGAAAAGTATATATATACATACATATATGTATATATTCAAAGCTAAAATGATATTATAAATTCTTCAATATTATGTCTCTGTGTTGGCGTATGTGTGTGTGGCTTTTGCGTAAAGTAATCTCACTTGGACCATTAATAACAACAGAGAAACCTAATGTAAACCAGATATCGTATGTATATACAGAAAATGTGCTTGAAACTCTAGAAGAGAAGACTTCATTAAATGACACAGCAAGAAGGGAGACCAAGGAATGAGTGCAAACAAACGGCTGTCATTGGAAAATATATATGTATTTATGCCAAGGATATATATATATATATATATATAAATCTTAAAAGTAAAAGGCAGAACTTTGCACATAGATTTACTGATTGTGTATATGTGTGGTTGGAAATATTCTTGCTTATTTTTGTTTTTGTTTGTGAGCTGACAAGTTCAATTAATTGATTTATGTTTAAGCCACAGTGAGCCATCAATATATTTTTTGGAATTCTGCAATTGGCAATGTTAGGAAAATGAAATTATATATTACCAACGCATACATATTATACATACACCTACAAACTTATTGTAATCAGAGAAAAATGCACAATTTTTCAGTTATAGCAAAAGCAGCTGCTGCAGTTAAAACGTGACCAAAGTTTTGAGGTTCCTTTATACATAAAGGTTATATAAGTTATATATGTATATATATATATATTGATTCATTTATGTCGTATAATTTGGCAAACATAAATAAATTAGAAAAAGGTACAACGACAACAGAAACAGTAAAAACAAAGAAAATAACGGCAAACGGGAAACGGTTAGGCGGATATTGGCAAGGTAACAGGAAACGGCAAACCGAAATCCAAAAAAAAAGAGAAAGAGAGAGAGAGTAAAAAATAAAAGAAAAGAAAAATGTGCAAAAGCAAGAACAAGATGTACATTTCTTTTCTTTCCTTCTTCTTTTTTTTCCCCAGCGGAAACGGAAATCTCAGGTGTTTGCTTTGCCTTGGCAATACTGAGCAGCAGCAGCTGCTGCCTCTCTGCTACATCTCCAGCTAATTAATCTTATTTTGCAGCAAAGGTAGTTAAAGCTTAAGGGCAGGGCGGGGTAGTTTTGGAGTTTTATTTCTGTCTTACACGCAAAGCACTTACATATACAGGATACTTGTACTTAAAAACGAGGCACTCGCACATTCTAAATGCTGCGACATGAATGACATGATGAATGTCCTGGACTTTTGATGAATGCTTTTTGCTTTCCAAATGGCATTGTTTGAGTACCTTACGCAAAACAATATTCAGGCATTCAACAACTGCTTGCAATGTACATATATCTAAAGTTGGATGTACATACATATGTAGGTAGCACTAGGTGAGATGCATGTTCATTTGTTTTCACATCTCTTCCACTAACTCTTCACCTTTTGGATGCAGTACATTTGTTTTCACCGCCCCTGCGTTTGCCATAGAACAGACAGAACGCGAAATGGACTCGACTCTCTACATAAAATCGCATAAATCTCGCATATCTCGTCGCTGCCCCTTTTCTCTCCCTATACTTTAGCCAAGAATAGTCCTGTGCATAGGTAAAAAATAATTCCAACATGACACATGCTATGCATGTTCTATTCCCCTATCCATTCTCTTTTTCTATATGTATGTATGTACATATTGTTTCATTTTTTGTTCTCTTCTTTTTTTTTTCCTCGTTCCTGATAAATTTTGATATAATATTTTCTGTGTTGTCATTTGGCTTTACTTTTGCCGTTTCTATTGCAATTGTAAGCTGATTACTTTTCAAGCATATCCATCATCACACGCGCGTTATATTCCACTATATACATATTCTATATATACATATATATACATATGTATATACATACATATACAGTAATATTTGTTCATAGAGAGATTAGCGTTAGAGAATTCAGACGGAAGCCAGCTCAAGAAGGCAAAACAAACTTTATGTATGTGTATATGTATGCGTGTGTGTGTGTGTGTGTGTGTGTAGCAAATAAAGCTTAGTAACCTAAGCTTGAAAAAGGCAACATGACATGGAAACTCAAAGACTCAGAAAATAAGCATCTGCTAATAAACCAAAATTTCTATTAATTTCAAGGGAAATCATTTATAGAGAAATATAAGCAGACGGACTAAGTAACATTTCCCAATGTCTAAATTTTCTAAGAAAGAAATTTAATCAAAATGTTTACATACATATTTTTCTAGTAGACGAAAGGGGGAAAATATTTATGAGAAGTTGGTTTAACCTAAAATCTATCAATTTATTTTTCTAGTGCCTAAAAGTGTGCAAGAAATAAACTCTTGAGCACCATATTGGTATTCTTATTAATAAGTAATAAACAAATTCTTTTAATTTTAATATAAATAATGGTTTTAAATTGCTATTTAAGATAAGATAAATTTCTTTGAGGTAATTTGTATTTGTTTAATTTAATAAATAAAAGAAAAACCGACTGCTAAAATAACTTTAATTTCTAATTTTTAGCTGCTGTAGAAATAAAATAGCTAAATACAATATTAAGTAAAAAGAAAGTTAATTTTAACTAATCAACCTTAATTAGTCAATAACTTTGCTAGTTGTATTGCCGAAGTTCTAAACAAAGGATGTATATTAGAGAAGAAAGAAAATTCAAGGTGAAAAACAATTTTACTTTCATAAAATTGAAAAATATAATAATTAATTATGTTTAATAAAAAATACAATATTAAATCTTTGAAAGTTGTATAATTTTTATTGAGTTTACTAGTCTACTTTTGTCGTAGTATAACCACGCTTCAAATTGATTTATTCGTTAAAAAATATATAAAATATTATAAATAAATAAAATAAAATGTTAAGCTCTAAAGCCGTCGATAAATGCCAAAAAACCAAACCACCCAAAAAAAATGTAGCTTCGACAAAAACCTTAATCCATTTTTTTCAAATATATATGTTATCAGTTAACTTAATTTGTAATTTTTGTTAGTTTTTATGCTTGAAATTGAAATATTGCATTAAATAAAAAAATGCGACAAATTCTAGAGAAAGTAAAAAAAAAATTTCCTGTGGAAAGCTGTCAACGACTGCAGTACAAAAAAAGTTTTATTTCGATGAATTCTTTCAACTTTTATAAATATTTGATTCTACACAAATTTATATGTTTAATTAAATTAAAATCGTATCACTACATTTATTCAAATTTGTTTTATATTTAATTCAATCTAAGAATTCTATTCAAAGTTTAAATTAAATAAATTGTTAAAAACTCTATTAAATCCAACTATACAAAATGAAGCAATTTAAGTTAATTTCATTGCTGAAAATAGTTTAAGACTAAAACAAAAAAAAAACAGAAAAAAATAAACCATTTTATTTCCTAATAGTTTGAATGTCCATTCGCAGCAGACAGAAGGAAATTTTGATGACTCTTTTTGGCTAAAACTACTACATGGTCCACCATTAAGCACTCAAAAGGAACTTCCATTGAAATTGTTGTCAATTTTTGGGATACCCTTAAAAACTTTTGAAAATTGACCAAAAAGTTTGTCGACTATATATATACATTTACAGCCACAAAATGATTGGCATAGTGGGGCCACTTGTATATAGAAAACTGGCCATCAACTGAAAGTACCAATGAGTTAATAATGACTACACAGTCATATGGGGTAAATTGAGTAAATGGAGTTACCCAAAGGCACACACACACACACACACAGATTGACAGAAAGAGATAGAAGAGATAAATGATAGGTTCTTACAAATTGCCAAATGTTAAACGACAAATAAATTAGAATTTCTAATACAATTTGCACAGTTGAAAAAATAGGATACTAAGAGAGTACAGGCGATAGAGCAATGTAATCTCAGCGTCATGTTGGAAATGTAATTTGTACTCAAATTACATTTGAGTGGAAAATTAGCACAGTTGTCAATCTGTGTAAGTGAGTAACTGGCTGAGGTCTCTCTCTCTCTCTCTGTGTGTGTGTGTGTGTGAGTATGTTTATGCCATTGTGACCACAGGAATATCAGCTAGTATAATGGAAACAGCAAGGTATATCCCAAACCATAAGCATACCCCCTTCTTCATCATCATCTTTATGCCATGCCATGCCACAGTTATTACGTTTGGCCAGCTTTAAAATTCATGAATTTCAGGTTACGGGTCAGGGGAATGTAAATGTACACGTTACGCACCACTGGCAAACATACACAGCACCTGTTTACATTCAATTTCAGACAGTGAACATAAAAGTGTGTGAAAGAGACGGAGAGTAAGTGAAAGAGACAGCAAGTGAAAGAGTATAAAATAAGAGATAGAGTGAGATGGCTTCTCTTTTGGCCTCTCTGTACACTTTATCATGATTATTTTGCCAACATTTTTCTTTCATCCAATCAAAGTAAAAACATTCATTTCAACAAATACACAAAAACACACACACACACAGTTATCCCTTTCTCTCTAGGGAAGGACAGAGAGAGAGAGAGAGAGAGAGGATAATTTGTGAAAATCAATTATGACATTTTCTCTTGTACAACAAATAATTGCATATTAATTAATGCCAACAGCTTTTCTAAGAGCATGGAAAACAACATTAACCAAGTGCATAATTTCCATAATAGGTTTTTCCTTTACCATACTAACGGTATAGATAATGACATCAATAGTTTTATGCAAAACGAGATATCATTTTATTTGTTTACATTTATCTAACTGCGTATCTATCTATCTTTCGATATATAGATCCCTTTTTGTACAAATTTATCTCATGCTAATTAATGAAATGTTTTTCACATTGTTGAAATAATTTGCAAAATTCTTTGTTATGACATTGTATATAACAATGAACAATAAATAGGTGCAGTTTTCTGCAGTTTCTGAATTTATAACCTATAAAAATAAATGGAATATATAGGAGAGAAATTGCAACTGCAACTGGCAGTGGCCACTGCAAACTGACACCAAAGGCATCAACATGAGAGTTACAACGATTGAAATTCTTTTGATTGACAGCAGCTGTGGATGATGCCCATTTCCAGAGAAACAGAAACCGATGACTTGTATGCAAATAGAAAGATAGTGGCAACTAGATTGGTATTGGGCTTTTGCTTAGATCTGGCACAGGGGAAGGGACTATGAATAACCTCCAACCAAATAGATGTGCATTGCAATCGGATTGCGGTTTAACGATGACGATTCATGCATATGCAATGGGCCCCAAGCCAAAAGCAACAGTTGTAAAAACCATTTCACTGTCAAACCAACCCAAACCCCACCCCCTCCTCAATTCTGACTTAGATGCCTTCAAATTCTATTTGTAAAGTGAAAATTGCATGTCGCCATGAAATATGCATGAATTTGGGTCTAGTTAAGTTGGCTTTTCCAAGTAAAATCGGAAGTTTGTATTAGATTAAGCGTCTCTAACTTGGACTACAAATAAATTAAGGTATTCAAAGTTAAAAAAAATTTTTTTTGGAATATTTTTAAATTTCGGTTAAGAAAAGGATAAATCATGAAAAATAATTTTAGAAATATTTTAAAATTTAGTTAAGAACAAGAATAAATCTTTAATATATTTAATCAATAGATTTTTAGAATTAAATTTGGTTTTGAGTAGTAAAGAATATTTAGCTTCCACTGAAAAATCTAAGACTATTCGAAGAATTTGTTAAGATAAAAACTCTTATTTTAAAAAAAAAGTGAAATATCTTTCCCAATTGGGAAAAACCAACCTAATCTTTTTTTAACTCAGAAAAAAAAATCATGAAAAGGCTTTCTGCCTTTTACAAAACTATATTTTACTTGGTTCCTAGTCAAAAAGATTTCAAATCTTGGTAGTGAGTCTTCTTCTAGATTAAAAGACATAAGTTAAGTTGAGTACTCTTACAATTCGTATTACGAAAAATAGGAAAACAATTTAAACTTGAATAAAATGAATAAAAATTAAGTAATATTTTCAATTAAGAATCATTTCATTAATCTTGCAATAATTTCTTCTTTGAAGAGCTTTAAAATTTTTATTGAAACTACATATAGATTTAATTTATCCAGTTTAAAAATTCATACGTTTTCTTTTATATTGAAAAATATAAAATATTTTAAATAATTTAACGATTTGGGTTTTGAAAAAAAAATTTGCAAAACAATTATAATTTCACATTTAATTTGTATTGTTTAAAAACTTATATTCTTCTCTCTTTGCTCTTTGTCTAATCGATATCAAACGACTTTATGTCTCACAATATTTTAGTTGTCCAATTTTGCACTTGGCCAAGGCCACATGTGGTCTAAATACCTAAAATATCACTTGGCCTTATTATTGGCAATATATATATATATGTGAGTTTAAGTTAAGTGAAATGTGTTTGGCTACATCCCAACTATATTCACATTAATGAACCAGAATCAAAATGGATAAAATGATGAAATTTTATAGTGGCTCTAAAAAGTCTGCAACATCTAAAGCTCTACGTATCCCTAACCATATACAAAGTTGTTTGACTAAAGTTGGGTTTTAGTTTTTATGTTTGTTGGATTTGTTGTTGTTGTTTCTTTTTCTGTAGTAGTTTTTGTGGTAGCCAAGCCGCTTAACAGTTTATCAGCCACTGACAGTTCACTTGGTGTTTGGTGTTGTTGTTGTTGTTTGTTGTTGCTGTGTGGTAGTCTGACTCTTGTTTTTTCTATTCCCCCCTTTTTGTAAAAAAAAATTTTTTTTTTTCACCCTTGGTCAAGAGTGAAAATTGCTTATGCTCTTTGCGTAATTACACAGCTGCCCCCATACACCTCCGCACCCTCCCTCTTACTATATGTATGTTACTCGTATATTGCGGTTTTTTATTTTTTAAATGTACCTTGCCAAATGGCATGAATATAAAATGTATAAAAATACAACATTACCCCCAGTGCAATTTTCCCTAGTATAGTGAAACTGTGGAATAAATAGCCAGCATGTGTTGGGGAGGGGTGAAGGGCATATCCATGCATATTACTTGTAATGAATAAATAAGCACAAATATACATACATACTCATAATATAAGAGTACACACACACACACACACACTGTTACATATAAGGATGTGTACGTGTATGGCAATGTCTTCTCTTCTCTTTCCTTTCATTTCCCTTTCCTTGCCATCTTGTCCTTCATTTTCATATTCGTTATGCGGTACGCGCAAATAGTTGACATTTTTCATTTGGAACATCAATTCTGTTGGAATATTTTACAGTTACAGTTACCGTAATATATAACGTAACGTAACGTATAATGTAATGTTACGTAAGAGAAATGCGTTATGGTTATTGATATTCCATTTAACTGACAGGCTAAATTAAAGACAAGACAACCAGTCACATTGCCATGTTGTCGTATTTTTGTATCTCCCTTCCAAATCCCTTCTCCCATGTTGGCTTTGTGACATATTGACAGGTCCCAGGAAAACACAAACAAAAAAAAAAAAAAAGAACAAGAGCGAAATATATAACAAAATCAAAAAAAAAAAAAAAAAACAGAGTCTAAAAATATAGTTAAAGCATTTTTGGCCAAAGAAGATTGATTGGAATGCATATTTTCATTGTAGGACTTGCACATGAATTCCAAATGAATCAACTCATTTGTATTGGTTTTTCTTTTGTTTTGTATTCTTTTTATAAATTGCTGAAACCAGCTTCTAAATAAATATTTATAAATTAAATTCCCTTATATTATTTTTTAGAAATTTATGCATTGATTATATTAGTTTGGGGTAAAATCAATTTTATCTTCATTCAGTGAATTTATTTATTTATTTTTTTTCAGTATACATGCTAACATTGTTTTTTCTCTTCTTTTTTAATTCTTACTTTAGCTTTCACATAAACATGAAGTTAAAGTTGATATGTTAGTTTTAGAATTTATACCGACTTTTTCTTATAGAAAATTTTAAATAAGATTTTATTGTTCAGCAAAAAGAAATTAATAATAATTATTTCCGAAGTTTTCTTTTTTGTTTAAACATAAAATTAAAAAAATAATTAGATAGTTTTTTATAAGTCTGTTCTCATTTTCGAATCATTTTAAATTTACTCAGAAAAGATCTTTTAAATTAATGTTTCAATCAAATTCTTCTTTAACTTATTTTGTAATTAACATATTAAAGAATAATTTAAAAGAAGTGTTTGACAAATGGCAATTACTTCTCATGATTTGAAATCAAATTATCTGTTTCGGATTTGGTATTTCTGTGGAAGTTGAAAACAGAACAGCAGCTAATATCTTTCGCTTTTTACAACTTTATATAACTTTTACTGCAATTTTATTTCTTTTTTTTTCCATTTATACTTTTTTGCCGAGAAAATTTTGTTGACCTAGTTGAAGGTTAAGTAGCAATAAAGTTCACTTTAATATTGGTTGACACTTTGCTAGTTTATACAGATTTCCTGCAGTGTATGTCAGTTAAGAAGTATTTGTACCTATGTGTCTGTGTGGGTGTGTGTGTGTGATCAACTTGGCTCGTTTTTCATTTTCATTTGTTGGCTGTCGCCTGCTGCCTTTACCGCTAGTTTTGTGCCTTCTCAATGTAGCACAAATTGACTTTTCCTGTTAATGCTTAAAACATGTTGTTGCTGCTGTTGCTGCTGCTTTTCCTGCTGATATTGCTGTTTGCTGCAACAGCAATATTTTATTTCTAGTGCATTACTCTAATCACCAAAGTACATAGACTTTCAAGAAAAAAAGAGCAATCTCTGAAATGGATATTCATTGCATTTCATTTTTATCTCGCTCTGCCGGTTCTGGCTGTTCATTTGTTGGTTTATTTTGCTGGTGGCCTCCACCAAAAAGAAGAAAAAACAAGAAAAAGGTAAATTGCCTTAAAGGCCTTTTCCGCAGCTTGTGCCTATTGGCGCTTTTATACGCTTTTCTCTCTTTATTTTCTTTTATTTATTTTTTGGTTGGTTTTTTCTCTCTTTTTCTTTGCTTTTGATTGAATTAATCAATCAATTTGCAACAGCATCTTCTTCTTCTTCTTCTTCAGTTTATTTTCTTATCAAAACAGATTCAATTTGCTTGGAAGCATTGCTGAATTCATTCTTAAAGAATGATTTATAGTTTTGCCTCTGTTTGCCTTCTTACACACAATCGGCAATTTAACAATTTGTGAATAATTAATTTTCAATTATGCAAAGCTGCATGCAACAATTAAGTATAAAAAAACAAAAGCTTTTCCCACAACAGCAATAAGGGAATAAAATCCATTAACACGCACGCCTGCACATGGCTGATTGAAGACCAAACGTACGGACCGGACTGAATGTGGAACTGTAACTGGAACTGGACATGTTTGTCTTACCATAATTATACGGAAAAAGTGCTGTAGGGCCAATGGGCAGAAAAGGGCCAAAAAAAAAAACACAAAACACATACCCAGCATCCTGCATGAGTGTGTGTGTGTGTGTGCGTAGGCAGGGACGGATGAAGTCAGTTAAAGGCCAAGAAGTCAAAATGCAATTATATTAGTAAAACAATTAAACTAATTTATATAATGTTGTGACATTATAGGTAAGATAAATTATATCTTTAAACTCCTCACAAACAAAAGCCTCCTTAAAAAATTTGTATTATTTAATAATGAATTCAAATTTGAAAGGATCCACTAAGATATTTTCCATAATTTTTTCAATTATTAAAATATATTTTTCATTATCTAATCTAATTCCTTTTCTATTTCTATCCATAAATCACTTGGAATTCTTCCTTTCATTATTCAATAATAATTCCAAATTTGAGAGGTTCCCTTTTGGCATTTGGCATCAAATTTGTATTATATATTAAACTATGTTTTTTGTTTGGATTAATTTTTATACTATATTGGTATATATGTTTACCCAGAGTTTTGTAATATATAATGAGTCTGAATTATAAAAAGTTTATGAAAAGTCAAATCGTTTTAAAAGTTTCGGAATATAAAAGAAACATTTTAAATTAAAAGTATACAAAAGTCAAAATAAAGTTTATATTAGTGTTCATATTGAGCTGAATTAAAAATATTTAAAAATATGTATGCCTAAATTTATTAAATTTAATTTTCAGGATATATGTGCGGAGAATAAAGAACTTCAGGGTATGGGACAGAGATTCGATTCACATTTATCTCAATATTTTCATAGTTGTATCCGGTCTCGGGCAGTTTACCCAATGCGGACCTGTGTGTGGGAATTGTAAGGCCTAACTAACGATTATCAAAATATTGGACATACATACATACATACATATCTATAGTTTGTACTTAGGCAACACACACACAGACACACATAAAAACAACAAAAAAAAAAACACACATATAGAAGCAGGTCAATACTTTTTTCTTATTCTCTTTTTGTTTGTTTGTTTGGTTTTCTCTTTTGTTTATTCAGTCGTTCGTTTGCCCAAAGGGGCCAGTGAAAAAGGACACACACAAATACATTATACACACATCGTGCCACAACATCACACACACATAAACAAATTGTCATATTTTTAGCTAAAGTGAAATTGTAAAATGCAAAAAAGAAGAAATTAAAGTAAAATAACACACGAAAATGTTTCATCGAATATTATATGACATACTCTATGGGAATTTTGTTAGTCCCCTACATATGTATACATATGTATGTATGTATGTATAATGTATGTATATATATATATATCGATTCCGTATTTTAATAGCCCCCAACGTAGTCGCAAATCAAAAATGCTCAGAGCCCAAGGCCAAAGTCAACAGCAGCAGCAGTAGCAGCAGTCAAGTTGTATTTTCTTGTGTTATGTTTTTGGTGGGCGTGGCATGTGCAAAGGATCCAGACAGCGCCGCCGCTGACTACGTCGCTGGCTCAAGGCTCAAGGACTTGTAACCTTTTTCTTTTTTTACATTTTTGCTGCCTGTTTACATTAAAAGCTTTTTAATTTGTATTCTAATTTCAATATTTGCCTTTGCTCACAACAATGAAAAAAGAAGGGGCGGGGGGGAAAAAGATGCAGAGAAGTAAAAGAGAAAAGGATAAAGGATAAAGTGTTGGATGGCTGACTAGGCGACAGTTTAAGACTTTGCCGAAATACTCGTAAATATGCAAATGGCATTTAGGACATGTAGCGTAACTTTTGGCACGTTCAGTCAATGAAGCGCAACAAGAATGAAGAAAAAAGGATTTCAAGTCCTTCCTACGTGAATAAATCCCTTCGGTTGTCTCACTCTTCTACTGCTCTTCTATTATATGTATGATATATATGCATACAAAGCCATAAACTGAAGAATTTCAGCTATTTCCAATAATGAAATCTGTTCATTTTACAACGTTTGATGACAAGGCCAATATAATCTATATGTAATGGGCTCTAAATGGCTTAAGCCAACTTTTGAGTGACATCAATTTGGCCTTGAAGCGACTTATAGAGGATGTTCTAAAAATTGACCAAATGAGGTTAATGGTGGTGGACAGTCAGTTTTATTTTCTGTATCTTTTTATGCAAAACAGTCTTTGAGCTTTAAGATATACAGAACAAAAATGATATATTAAATTTCTACTTGTTGTGATTTAGAAAATTTGATAAATGCGATTTGATGTTAGGACATTGTTTTGCCATTGAAGGAAAAAGTAAAAAATGATAAATATATATATCAGTATAATTAAAATTCTTTTAATAGCTGTCAAAATTATTATTAAAATTTCTATTTCTATTCTAATAATAGAAAAAAAATCCAAGAAATTAATCCTCCATTTTACTATAAAATCTTTCAAGAAAAGTTTTTTAAACATGTTCAATAAATAATGAAACTTATTTATAAGAAATTTCTTTCCTAAAAATACAAATAAAATTAAAAATTTAGGTTTTTGATAAAAGATTACTCCATTAAAAATTTTGTTAAAAGTAAATTAAATCTAGATTTTATATTAAAAATTTTTACATTAAAAATTTTTACATTAAAAATTTTTATATCGATAATTTTGTGACTTTTCGTTTGTACTTTTTTAATAATTATTTTTCTGAAAAACAAGTGAGTAAATACAAAATAAAAGTTGAAGAATAAAAATGAATGCTGTTAAATCAAGGTCTAAGTTTTAGATTACTGTGCCACTTTTGATTTAAATTAGAATTAAATTTATATAAATAGCTCAAATGAAGAAAGTTTTTGTTGCCAAGGCAAGTTTTAATAAGCAACTAAAGATTCATCGGCCAAAATATTCGATTCACATCATTGCTTTAAAACAAATTCAATTCTAATTCCAGGAATTTTTATTAAAAAGGAATCGATTTAAAGAATCAATTCTATTTTATTCTCCTGAGAAAGGTCTCAGTAATAGGTAACGTTTGTTTTTTCCCAGAACATATTTATTTTATATTCACAAAAGTAAATGCTTTCCATTAGCATATAAAAGTTTCTCTTTAACATTTATGTCTTTATTTTTAATTGGAATGCATTACTGCATAAATACCAGATAAAGAATTATCTACCTTTTTGATTTTAATGAAGCTGGTAATGTACATGGAAATTAAAATATTTCTTTCAAAATGCAAAAACTATGCACAATTTCATTTGCAAAGCTCTAAAACGTTGCTGTTTTCAACGAGTCGCTGGTAAATTAATAAAAATAAAACCCCTTTTGGGCAAATTATAAAACTAAAACCAAATATGTGTTAATTTGAGCAAATAAACGCATTTGTTTTTGCCACTGCTGCTGCTGCTGTTAAAGAGAAATTGCTTCTGTTTCCCATTTTCATTTCGCGCATTTTTGTTGCATGCGGCGTATACTTAATTTTGAGCACTTGATTGTGCGAATTTGCACAGCAGGAGGTGAAAAATTTGAAACCAGATGGTGATGCTGGTTAACTCATAGTTAGAATAGAGATAGGACAAAAAGAGAAGGGTAAAGATGGGCCAAATGGATGATGGCTGTTACCCAGCATGATGTCGTTCCAAGGGAGTGTATTCTATTTTTGCCGCCTCAACTGATGGGGTGGAAAGTGGTACTGTTGTTGATGCCATCGTTGGGATTTGTCAACAGGAAATCTATTTACAGGCTGTTCTTGGCCCTGCAGCAGATTAGATGACCTGTCATCGTCATGTTGGTGAACAATGTTTCATCTGCGGAAATGTTGAGCTTGATGCGATGTCAATGATGCTGACGTTGATGCCGATGCCGATGCCCATTGCGATGCTGATACTAAGGATGACGTTGCCACATCATCGTGGCCGCAAAATTGATATCGTTTTGCTCTTGACCATTCACATACACAATAAGTACAGGCAAAAAAAGAAAAAAAAAAACAAAAAGAAGGCAAGTAAAACGTGGCCCTACTGACATTTGCCTTATTTTTGTTAAGGGGATTGGTCAAAAGGGTTCAGACATTTGACTCAGTGACTGACAGGCTGAGTGACGGACTGCCATAACCACTTGAGCAGGATGCGTATGTGAAGGACTTTGAAGAGCTGCTTTTGATTTACTATATGCATATTAAAAATTTTGTTTCATAATGCTTTGACTTTTAGCCCAAGATAAAAGTTGTTGGGGCAAAACTTTCTATTCGCTTTTTTTTTTTCTTCTTCTTATTTCTTTTCATTCTTTCGTTTATTCTTTTCTCATTCGTCCTCCGATTACAAGAATGGTGGAAGAAACTTTTCTGTTTGAAGATTCTTTGTACAAATAGTACAACTCTTATTGAGTTAAACAGTTGTGAAATGTGAAATGTGAGCAGTAGCAGGCAGCAACAGAAAAACTTTCTTTTTCTTGTTTTCTTGCTTGTTCTTTCCGCTTCATTTTTTGTTTTTTATTTTTTTTGTTTTTGCTGTTTGAGACTTATTGTTTGAGTTAAATTGCCGACGGCTAAAACAAGAACCTAAGTAATACTTTTCTCTAGTAGACAATAAGTCGTAAATATGTCCAAAACTTTCTTTAGAGAGTCTTCTTTTTACTTTCGTTTCTTTTTTTGCTGGGTTAATTAAAAACAACTTGAGTGACGTTCGCGTTCTGGTCAAGTTCGCGCATATCAAGTGAAGACAAAGACTCTAAGAATGAGAGACAAAAGGGCTTAATTGCTTTCTCACACACACATGCACAAATACAGAGACCAAGAGAGAGAGAGAGAGAGAGACACATTGTAAGCCCAACTAAACAGCTATTAAGAGCAGCCGCAGCAGCAAATTGGGCTTTTGCCTTGAAGTATGCAAAGCATTTTGTGACCGAAAAAGTAAAAGACAAAAAAAGGAAAGAAAAAAGCGGTGAAAGAGCTAAAGGAGGCGGTGGTGGTGGTAAATGAAAAAAAAGAATGGCAACTACAACGAAATAACTTAGCAAAGCGGAAGACAGTCAAGGCAAAATGGATGATGTTGATGGTGATGATGATGACAATGATGTTCCTAGTGAAAACTAGTGCCATGACACAGAGAGGGGAGGGAGGGGAAAAGAGAAACTGGGTGAAAGCCCAGATGTGGGCCATGGGCAACAGTTTTGATTTGCATAAACAAAAGCGGTTCAAGTGTAGCAAAAGTGCAACTGATTGAAGACGATGTTGCCTGTATTCTTAACCATAGTCCACTCTTCCTTTCCTTTCCTTCCTTCCTTCCGTTTGTCCATCCATCCATCCATCCGTCCAATCCCTTTCATTGTCTGCTCTTATTGCTTGAAAAATGAAACTCTTGCAAGGTCGAGTATCCACCTGGACAGCTTAGCAAAGGATTGGCTTGGGTTTTCAATGGATTTCTTTTTGCCTTTTTTGTATTTTTTTACTGTTTTTTTCCCCTTTTTTTTGTTTTTTTTTTTTTTGGGAAAGATGTAAAAGAGGAACAAAAAATGGTAATGGGGAAAAGAGGCCAGGATGTTGCACACTCGATTTCCTGCGCGCATGTCGCGCTATGTTTGTCAACAACTGAGTAGAACAAAAAGCAAACACACACTTTACACACATACACACACACACACACAAATACACAACATATACACAATGGAGAAAAAGTTGATTGTTTTCCAGATGAAAATGCAACTGCTTTGGGTCCGGCTCCAGCTTGGGGTCTGTCTCCGGCTCCCTTTTTAGCTGGTAGCTCGCACTGTTACAATTTCTGCTTTTGCCATTGCCTCTGGATCCGCCATATTTCTTATCAATGAAAATTTCCTTGTTTTCCATGCATTTCCTTGCTTGCTTTACCATTTCTCCTCTACTATCTCCCCACATCTTTTCCCGTTCTGTTTTCTGCGTTTTAAACGTTTTTCTTTATGCCAGAAATTTTGCAACATTTTCTGAACTCGAAGCATTTTAATGGATTCTATCTTAATTTGAGAAAGAAATATAAAAATATTTTAAAGGAAAATATATGTGTTGTAATACGAAATTCATTATATATTTAAATGAATCTACAAATGATCAAAAATAATGCTGTAAAATGGTTAAAATTTTACTATAAGTAATTTGTGTTCATGATGAAATGCAGTAGAAGAGAAATTGCAACAATTAAAATAGACAAATATTTTTTTAATGCCATATAAAAAGATGACTTTTAAGCCTTTAAAGAATTGAAATTATGCCTTTCCGTTTAATTATTAGAAAGTTAAAAATTAACAAAATATAAAGCCATATTTTGATTGTTTTTCTTTATAATAGTTAATGCAAAATATTTTACTATTTATTTAGTTCTATATGAAATAAAATAAATTTAATAATTAATTGTAAGAACTTTAATTTTGATTTTGCTACAATTTGAACTTTCTCATAATCGTTAAAGTGAAGAAAAATTATATTTATTATTTTTATTATTTAAAGTGGAACTAATCTCATTCTTGGTTTATTCATTTAAAATTTTGTGAAGGAGAAGAAATTGTAAAATTTGATTTGACGAAGAAATCCTTCCCGAAAGTCACCATTTTCGAAATCTTTGCAAATATAATGACATATTTAAACTATTTATGTTTAAGAAACATAAACAGAAATTTATTAAACATTTCTAAATAATCAAATAAAATGTATTCTAGAAGTCAAGACATATATATTGAAATGAAATCTTAACTATAATTTATTACACTTTGCACTTTAATTTCCTTAAACTTGGTAATTTGATAAAATAGTAATATAAATTCCATTATATTTATATACCCTTTGGACGTCTCCAAATTTATAAATATAGCTACGAGGTCCTAAGCTATTCTATTGCATATTTCCCAATTTGTTTTAACTCAGCCTGAGGCATAAAATTTAAAGTATTTAAAAGATTTCAATACCATTTGCATGCCATTTTGCTTATAAAGTTGATTCCTAGAGCTTTTCTTCAATATGCTTTGTAACAGCTGTAAAAATAATGCCTTAAGGCATTAATCTACTTGAAAGAAGTTTTTTTCCTTTTCTGATTTTTCTTAACACTTGAAAACTTTTTATTGTATTAAGCAGTTTGGTAATTATATCTCAAGTTGCTGATAAATATCAGCTGACGTCATGATTATCCTTTAACACACACGCTCACACACACACACAAACATGCAGACAACATAGATGCCGCTATTTTTAGTACACACACAGATACATATACACACATGGACACATACACGGACACGCCCTCACATACAGGCAGGCAGTTAGACAAT
Source organism: Drosophila emarginata (assembly GCA_037075365.1). Lineage (NCBI taxonomy): Eukaryota > Metazoa > Arthropoda > Insecta > Diptera > Drosophilidae > Drosophila > Drosophila emarginata. The sequence continues at coordinate 3,650,787 of JBAMCD010000260.1, read as the reverse complement.
GGCGGCCGTAAATAATAAAGAATGTGGATAACGCTGCACTGGTTTTTGCGATTCGGTCAAGGAAATCACTGCCCCGCCTACGTCTCCCCCGCTCTCTCTCTATCTCTATCTCTGCTTCTCATCTGTGCCTATTATGCACTCTCCATTTCTCACAACCTCTCTTTTTCTCTCTATCTCTGTCTCATATTGGAGGACATTGTTCCAGTTTTTGTTGTAGGTTTGTTTTCCTTTTTTTTTTTGTTTTTTTTTTTTTTGTTTTTTTGGTATTTTCTTGTTATTTTATATATTTGTTTTTCTTGTTATTTGCTGTTGGAATTGTCACAGACGCCATTTTAATCACATTGCTGCATCAAACAGTTTGCCATTTTGTTGCTTCTCTCTCTCTCGCTCTACTTTTACTTTTTCTTTTCTCATTTTTATGTTTTGTTTTTTTCTTCCGCTACTGCCTTTCTTCGTTTTCTATGTTTTTCTCATTCTTGCTGCTGCCATGCATATTGATGTTTGTTGAGGGAAAAAAAGCGAACAGCATTTGCATTTGCAGCACTTGACAATTTTTGCACTTGAAAATGTTCATAATACGCTACGATGAATGATAGAGATAGGGGCAGGGGGCGGGCGGCGGTGCTTTGGCTGGGATGAGGCCATGCCCCAGTTCAAGCACATTTTGACAGTTTTTCTTTTTTTTTTTCTAGCCAGGCCAACTAGTGATCTATGTGTGTGTTTCTGTATAAGCACAGTAAAAGCTTTCAAGCACACACACACATACGCACACACTCACTGAAGCCTGTCAGATGGCTTACAAGTGGAGGGATTTGTGGTTGTGGGGGGTGTCGGTGGCTAGAGGGTTGCGCTCGCTTATGTTAATTAAGCTACCACTTTGCCCCAAAAGACAAAACTATTAGAAAAGAAGCAAAAAAAATAAAAAAAAAGAGAAACTGAAGTGTATTTGCTATGTGTGTTGATGTGCTTGTGTGTGTGTGTTTGTGTTTGTTTGCTCCTCACTCGTTTTAGAAATTTTTGCATATTTTTTTTTCTAAATATCACGCATACGCCATGGTAACTGCAACTGACATTGTCGTCATCAGCCATTCAACCAGTCAGCGAATTGTTGTTTTTATTGTATTATAATTTTTCTAGAGACAAACAATCTTTGCGTTTTAATCAACTTTTGTTGCCAAAAGATTAGTCCGACATTATTAAGGCTTAAAGCTGTCATCATCATCATCATGAACAACATTATAATCGGAATAGTCGTCGCGGATCCATTGTCAGAGTCGTAAAAAAAATTTGCGTTTTGTGTGTGTTGGTTTGTTTTTTTTTTTCTTTTTTGTTTCATTGCTGCTGTTGTTGTTGTTGTTGTTTTTGTCATTCTTTGTCCATAGATAAAGCGCATAAAAGATCAAAGGCCTTGGGCATCAAATAACGCGCCTGCCAAGGCAGCAATCGAGGCATGATAATGAAAAAAACTTGTTTGGCATGCAAAAAACAAACAGAAAAAATTTAAAACAGAACATACACCCACACATAGTTAGCAGACAGGCAGACAGAGAGAGACAGATAGAGAGAGAAAGAGAGAGAGAGCGGTTGAGCGAAAGAGAGATGGGACAGTGAGCCGGTAGAGCCATGTGCCACTGTCAGGCATTTGACAAGCGATTAAACCTACAAGTCCACTGCTAAAAATTAATGCCGCCATGGTAGGTAGTTGAAAAGAAACCAAAAAGAGAGAATGAGAAAGCGAAGATAACGAGAGAGAGAGAGAGACAGCAGAGGAGTGGTATTGAGATAAAAGTGATATCACAGAGGCTTTTCACTGAAGCAAAAACCAAGCAATTAAGGCACAAACATACAGCTTAACAATTACCAACACTGTTCAACATATTACCAAAACCACACAGACAGGCAACGGTTTTCAGTCTACATAAAAAAATGTCAGCTAAAAGTTTTTAAAAATAAAACACTTGTGGCCAAAAAACAATGTAAACGTAAACTGTTCCACAAAATTAACTACAATTAATATTAAAAAATTCGGAAATGGTCTTTTATAATTTTAAACTGCAGTTAAAAGAAAATTGCTTCTTTTTACAAAAAAATATATTTCAAAATGAAGCTTAAAAAACTGCCCATTGTAATTAAAAATTAATTCTATCTTACAATTTAATAAAAACTAAATAAATTTTGAAATGGTTCTTTTTTATGTTAAAAAATTTGACTTTGTTAGATAGTGGAAATGTTATTGCCAATATTTAATATAATTTTGTTTACAAAAAGAGGAAAAATATTGAAGTACCTACGTACTCAAAATAGATTTTTTAATAGCTATACATATGTTTTATATGTTCCCCCATATGTTTCTATACATATATTCCATATTTCCATTGCTATTCTATAATACTAAAAATTACTAAAAATTTAGAAACGTTTCGTGACATTTCTGTATGTTATCTATATCTAAGTATTTCTATAGATTTTTCTGATTATATATATATATATATATATATATAAACAATTGCCTCAACTTTAATGATGTTCATTATTTGAAATTAATTAATTTACCTAAATAATTTTTATATAAATAAACTCGGTTAAAGAAATCTTTTTATCATATTTAAAGAACAAATCAAGAAGCTCTTTTTACATATTTAATTATAATTTGAGTATTTAATTATTAAGTTTCTCTTCCTATCTAACGTTAATGTGTTAATAACGTTTGATCCACATTTATATATAGACAATTGCCATCAATTCAATTCCAATATGGCTATTTAGCTGCTGTAAAACAGTATGTGGTCAAAACACACACACACACACAATACCTACACACACACACTAGCACAATTATTATTAATTGAGCGGGCATCATTTGCCGCAGGTTGATTAGACTAATTATTAGTTACATTGACAACTGTGGCAAAATTTCAATTAATTAACGTAAATGCTCTCGACATGACCTGGCCATAATCAACTGGCCACTAATTAGTAAACAGATTTCAATCGTATAAATGTTAAATGCAAAATGGTTATTCTAATATATATTGTAGATGGTCTTTTGGGTTTAAGGTTTTCGGTGTCAACTCGAAACCCTTTTGACCTTTTTTTTTGTCGGATTGTAATGGGAGTGGGTGGGGTCAGAGCTAGCCGGTCAGACGAAACGAACCGATTGACACAGTTATTAAAAACGACATAAAGAATCGTTATTGAGGCATGCGGGCGACATGGACAACGGCATACTTAGGAGCACAGTTTGACAGCAGAGAGAGGTGGAAAGTGAAAGAGGGTACAGACAACCGTGCAAAAGTGGCAACCAGCAGGGTGAATCATGTCGAACATGCCAGTAGCACTCAAACGGAAAAGGAAACATTCGCAGAGATTTCCTTGAACAACATGGGACATACAGACAGTACAGAGCCAAACAGTGTAGAAAGTTGGGTGGCAGTTGGGCGTGAGAAATGGAAAAATGTATGGATAGGGGAAATGGGGCTGGGCCGGTAGCTAAACGTTAAGGAATTCAATTAGGCAGATGAGTGGGCGTATAAGTGAGTGTGGGTGTTGTAGGCTTGGGCGTGGGCTTAAAACGATGAGCAGATAAAAGTGTTAGCCAAGTCAAAGGCAAAGCCAAGCGACATGCCTGACACGTCACACACACACACATACATACGCATACACATCCGCACTTATGAGGGCGCATTATTGGCATTGGGCAAGTGACTTATCATTCCTCTAACCCCGCCTAAACCCCTATCAACCCACACTAAAGAAAAAAAAACAGAAAAGGAAACTAAACTAAGCTGATGTTGCTGATCCTTTAGCTCGATGTGTCGATGGGTGACGAGTAGCGTTGATGGCTTAATGGCCACATCTCTCTGCACTTTGCACCCACATGCTCTTGCCACATACTCAGAGGCAACACCAGCATCAGCATCAGGACCAGAACTTGAACCCGTTTGAGTGGCATAACGACAGAAAAGTTGTATGCGGTTGCAGAAAGTTATCACAACTGTAAAGGATGAATAAAGAAAAGACAGAGAGAGAGAGGAGAAAGAGAAATGGCAAGAGGATGCAGACGAGACAAGACATTGATTCTATGTCAATGGGGTATATAGTATAAATGCGAGGGCAAATCAATCAGTTAACGGAAATAACCTTCGTCCATAGGAAAAACTTCTCATCTATCAATGGTGTTTGTGGAAATTTCTGATTGTCATTTGTGATTAACTTACTAAAAATTCTATATTTAGACTTTAGTTAATAAAGTTGTTTAGTGGAAATGCCAAATGTGAGCTCTTTCAACTTAATAATAAATTAATTTCCAACAACGAAACTATTCAAAATGAAGAACAAACTTAACATAAGTTAAGGGAAACTCTGTTATTTAACATTAACATAGTCTGCAATGGGCAAATGCAACAAAGGCCTTTGCTTTTAAATTTTAAATATAACCGCTAAAACGTTTTTTTTTTAAACAGAAAAAAACATGTCAACCAATTAATTAACAAACTAAAATGAGTGAAAAATTATAGCCCATAAATTTTTTAAAGAACTCTTAAGAGAGAACAATTCAAAAATTATGTTTTAATATGGGAGAACCAATCTCTTTTTTATTTTTCTACCTTATTTATTTATGTTTTTGTATGTATTAATACATATAAATATAAATTATCAGAATTTTATCGGTAAACAAGGTGATAAAACTAAAAAACCTATCAGAAAACATTTTCTATATTATCCGTAATAAAAAAACTAATAAATCAAAAAGAAGAAATATAAATCGGTTAGTAATTAAAAATAATAAAATTTTTTTGAGAATAAAAAAGTTGAATTATTAAAAATAAAAGTCATCCTATCTTTCAAAATAAATGAGTCACTAGATAATATTAGTTTTAACAATATTTATAGGTAGATGATATATGTATAAGAACTCTCCTCATACTTTATAAGTGCAATTTTACCTTTTTTTGTCTCACTGTGCAAGTAGATACTAAAATGAACATTAAGTTAATCTTGGCATTTCTAAAAGTCAAGTACATCTGTCAATGACATAAAATAAGCCGTTAGATGCAGCAAAATTCCAAAGTGTTTTTTAACACTGGCAGTTAAAAAAAAGAAACATGAAATAGTTTGAATTTAATACCGGATTCAAATAAGAAGCCAAATGTTTCCTCAATAAAACTAAGCCAAGATATTATTATTGCATTCAAATTATTATTTCTTGTAATTTCTTAAAATTATTATTTCCCATAAGAAGAAAGATCCTTTGAAAACTTTATAATTTACCTCACACTATGGAATAGATAAATTCCTTTTAAACTGCATTTACCCATAAGCTTCACTCTCCAAAGACTAACTAAAATGCTAAAGAAGCCAAATGGCAACATTCCAATTCACATTTATCATTTATAGCATAGAAAATTTTACTCCTCACAATACATTTTATGTTTGTCTACGAAAATTTTGTGCATATATTTGATTTGTGGCAAAGGAAGTTTGATGAAGTGTGGGGGGAAGTGCGATCAGCGGAGTTTGTCGTCATCGTCAACGTCATTATGATGTGTCTGTCTATACATCCATCTCTTTGTCTCTATGTCTCTCTTGTCATTGTCGTCGCTAAACTCAACTGAACCGTTTTAATTGCTGCCTCAATATTTGTTTAAAATTAGCTGCAATGGTGCATAGTTTGTGAAGAGAAACAAAAGAGAAGAGTATTAGCAATTAAAACTGAAACTTGAGTGCCCCTCATATGTGTTTGCATTGTCTGAGGTTTTCAACAGTCAATTAACACATATTTATACATAATTAATAGGTATTATCCAGAGATTTGTCATAACTTATAGTAAATCAAGAGACATCAATTTTATATTAAAGAAGACTTTTTATTCAAAAGGGAAGCAGGTTGAAAAGGGGAGGCAACTTTCAATTCAATTGTAGCCAATTTTATTCCCTTATTTCTTTTTTTTTTGTCTCCTTTTATTGAATAAAAACTTTTCTGCAATAAAAGGGAAAAATTGTTTCTTTTGTAGTTCGTTCGTTCACTACCTTTTTCTCGACTATAAAGCGTTGGTGTGTGTAGACAATTTTGTGCAGTTTATTTATTTATGGCCAACACTTTATACTATCGACGAAGGGTAACGTAAAGGGAAGTTGGACAATTCGCACTCGAAATAGAAATCGAAATACAAATAGAAATATCATTTTCCATCCAATCCCCCCCCCCCCCCATTCCCAATTTTTGGCTCCACACCTGACTAGCTAATATGTATTTCAGGCAACTTGAAGCATCAAATTAATTCGACTAGTTGTATAAGTGTATGTGTGTGTGTGTGTGTGTGTGAATGAGTGGGTGTGTGTACACAGCTGCAACTATATCTACTTATGTATACAATATGTGTATATGAAATTGCTTTGAAGGAAAATCCATGGAGTAAAAGAGGGCGAGGTTGCAAGGGCGGGCTGGTTGAGTGTATAAAATGGTGGGATGGGGTTCTGTTATGGGGGCGTTCTACAAGTGCATGTAAAGCCGCAACTAGTTTAGCTCTAGCTCTTTAGAAAAATTTTTGGCGTGTTATATATTTTTCATTTTTTTAACTTTTGCTAACTGCACATTGGGGCAAAGACAAATTGCCAAGGAGATTAAGAAGGGAGTGGTTGAAATGTTATCTTGTATTAAGCTGGATATATCCTAGGAGAGCTTTAAATATGTGGCTCATGGATAAAATATATATTATGGGTATATTAAAATACAAAACGTAAATGTGAGAGTCTAAATTAAGAAAATTCTTAAAACTTTGTCATATTAAAGGTTTGGAAAGTGTTCGATTACAATTTTTATAGTATAAATATGAATAGTTAAAAAGAAGGGATAAGATCTATTATGAGATTAAAATTACTGAAAAATAAAAAATGAATTAGTTATACATAATCAAAATCTAAAGTAAGAAAATAGTTAAGCAAACTGAAATTCTTTTTTATTCTATTAATTGTTTTATATTTTGCGTAATATTTTTTTTTTAAATAAAACCATTTGGAAATTTAAATGGGTTCACTTTAAGAGAAAACGTAAATTAAATTAGTTGACTTGTGAAGAAAACATAATTTAATTTATGAAGTTGAAAAGAAAACCTAAATTAAACTGTTTTACTTAAGGAAACTTTCACTTTACCATTCTGAAAAACAACAAACAACAATCTATGTAATATCATTTTACAGAGATAACAAAAAAGGGAAATCTCCATTTCGAGAACTTTTCCGATAACTTTAATTAGGACCTCTTACGCGTATGAGTATATTTTTTTAATCAGGATACAAAAGTATAAATATATTTACATTTAAAAAAATTTATGGAACTCGGATTTTCATTTAGTTTACACTTGTAAGAGCATTTCAATTAGAATTTCTTACAAGACTCTACAAGTTTTTATATAGGTTAGTATTACCAGAGTATTTTTTTCTTTTTTTTAATTAGTTCTTTTCTTACACGTTGCACGTTTTGGCAAGCTTTTGTAAAAGTTACAAATGAGAACACTCTTCCTCTTTTTTTTTTGGAGATATTTTGAGCGTGAAATTTTCATAAAAATTAAATTTAAAGTAATGTTTGTGAAACATAATTATGTTAATTGTTATGGCACTCCGCCACAAAAGCTTCACCACACTGTACAATGATGCGGCAATGCGCCTGTGGAACGTCACTATACTCCTTTCGTCTGACTCTTTCCTCGTCTTCCCTTTTACTACTATCGTCGTCGTCGTCATCATCCTCATCATGTGTTTAGTCGGTGTTTGCTTTCCAAGCTCTTTCTCTCTATATATATACATATATTTCTGTTTCCCTTTGGCTGTAAGAGCGCGAGGATAAGTCGAAATTTACACACAAGCTAACTGAACGTGTAGAAGCGGCTATGAGAATGCATGGTTATGCTGAAATTTGCACTTTTTGCAAACATTTTATATGTATGACTGTGTGTGTGTGTGTGGGGGTGTGCGTCACTCTCTCAGAGAGTGTGTGTGTGTATGAGCAGCATAAGTAAACAAGTTTAGTATAATCAACGAGCCGAGCCCAGGCTCAGGCATGCAGGGAAAGAAAGAAAAAAAAAAAAAAGAAAAACTGCTGCACATCCGCTTACATAATACAGAAAGCAACACACAGCTAAATGTATATATATGTATGTATATGTATATCGACAGGACAGAACATGACATAGTATATGTTTTTATTAGCATGACCAAGTCTCGAGGCTGCATTTAGCAAGAAAACTTGATGGAGATTCCATGAGAAAGAGATGAAGCAGAAGCAAAAGCAGAAGATGCTGTGTGCCCACAGTGGCCATAAAACCACATTACCTGTGATTTCCTTCACAACACGAAACACATTCCACATCCATACACACACACATACACACACACACACAAACACAGAGGATAACCAGGATAGCTTGTTCATCAGTGCAGTCTCAGGCCATTGAGTGGCGCCTTTGTACCCAAGCTCATTGAATGTTTTCATATTAATTTTTTATTGAATGATGCTGCTGCTACTGCTACTGTTGCCGCCGGCACTTGCCACGTTTTATTTAGTTATCAATATTTTTATACTCTTACATTAACGGTATATTCATTTCACACACAACGCCGTGAATATGCAAAAAAAAAGAATATAAATTTTTGCAAGTTTATGATAAAACCTGCAATTTTATCTTTAACATTTTTAGCTTTAAGTCTTTTTTATATAGTTCAAATTACAATTGTTTGAATCGAAAGAGTTTAATTTCCCAAAACTTTATGTTTCACTTATTCTTTTAAATTATTGTACCAAATCCAAATATTAACTGATTTACTTCTTACTATTAAATATAGTGGCTCTATAAACTAGTTGTATATATTATTCAGTTATTGTAGCCATATCCAATGTTTTTCAGTTTGCTATCCTCTTTGATCAATATCCTTTGAAATTCCAAAGTTTTTATTAAAACAATTAGTCTAATATGTGCATAAGATAGATAGCCCTAGATTTTATAGCTTTATATTAACAATTATTTCTTTAATTACTGAAGAGACTGTCAAACAATTAACTAGGACACTGTCTGTAGAATCTTTCTTAGTAGAAACAAAGTCAAAATTACTTTATAAATTTCGAATATCTGTTTAATGCAAAAATATTAAGTATGAGAAATATATATGGCAGATATTATTTATAAGGCAACTTTCCTATAATTAAGTTATCCGTTATAGTTATCTATAAATTGAAGTTATCCGTCTAATACTTTAATTTTAAAGACGGTGCTTTCCAATTCTATTTTCAGTACAATGTCTATAGAATGATTTTTCTGTATAACAAAATCATACTGCATATTCAACTTATTTCAACTGGGATTATTTATTACAATAAATTAAAATAATAATGAATTAAAATAATAATAAATTAAAATAATAAAATTCAAAAACAATATAATAATAACGGCATAAAATTTATATTTATTTAATAATTTTAAAAACTAGACTTTGGAAAAAACATCTAAATATTATACAATAAAAACAAATCATTTATGAGAGAATTTATCTTACAAATTTAGACAGACAAAACAACTACTAAAGCAATCTAGATTTGCATGAATTAATGTTACAAATCCAAAGAAAAGTAAAGGGTATTCAAACATAGGCCTAGATTAATGTAAGTTATGGACCTCCTTTAGTGTTTCTGGGTTTTTCTTGCTTTTGTCTCGTTTTTCTCTTTTGGTCATGCGGAAAAACGAGTCTTCAAACTGTCTAATAAATGAGCAACATATTTGGGTTTCTATAGATATATATATACTTGCATATGTATATGTAGGTCTCCTTATATATGTATGTATATATGAATTCTTATTTTTTCTTTTTTTTTAAACAAGTTTGAAGAAGACAAAGCTGCTTTAAGCCATGCATATGCCACTCCATTTGGTAGGTGTTTTTATGAGGTTTTGTCCACATAAAACCGAGTGAAGAGAAAAGAAAAGTCAAAAGAAAAAGGGACACACACACACACACACATACAGACAAAGGATGCCAAAGGGTGACACACCCTCAAAACAAAACCACAAAACGTGGCTTTTCTTCTTTTATTTTACTTTTTTTTTGCAGTTTTTTTGTTGTTGCAGACAAGTAAAATGGAAAATTATCGAGCAGCAGCTGCTCGGGCTTTTCTGTAAATATTTTTGCATAAAATATCAATTTCATATGCAAAAATGCGCCAAGCATATGACTTTAAACTTAATGAAATTGAAATTGTGAAATAAAAACACAGAAAGAAAGAAAGAAAGTAAAAAACAAAAAAAAAAAAAACTTTGTTTAATAAGTTTTTCCTGTATTCCTGTATTCACCATATGACTGTGACATTCATTTGTCTTCTTGTTCTTCATTGTAGTCATTGGGCATATCCTGCGGCTGCTTTTTGCATAACTTTATAAAAGGACAACGGCACTTGTGATTTATTTGCCACTGCCGTTGGCTACTAATTTATATTGTATGAAAATCTGCCTCTTCCCCCACCCGCTCTCTATATATATGTTGGCTAAGTTAGTTGTGAACTTATCTACACATTAATTTCATCAGCCACACCCAGAAAAATGAAAATTAAGACCACCAAAATGATAAAAGAAAAAGGTCTCTGGGTCTTTTACCCTCCCCACCCCCCTCTCTCTTTGTCTGTCCCTCAGCTTTCCATCTTAAAAGAGTAATTGAAATCATTTAAAGGTGACATTAAGCCGCCGCCGGATACAAAGACAAAGAAAAGGTTTTTCTCTGGCCCCCAAATAACATTTTCTGGCAATTTTAAAAGCAGATTTACTTGTTGATTTGCTGCCACGTTCCACCGCAATGAAAGGACGAGGCGGGTGTCAGAGGCGTAGCCAGGATACATTGAAAAACGGGGATGAGCTGGTAATTCAATTATACGCATATAAAGTGAGCCTCTAATGAGTTTTGACATTGACTGGGGACACAATTACTAGTAAGAGGACGAAAGGATATCTGCCCGCTGATTCATTAGGGGTGTTCTGTTGCCTATACTTGGGAATTGTTTTTCATGTAATTTTTGGTCAAATGTTTTTGGCTACGCTTCAATTCATGTTAAATATTTTGTGATGCCTTAACCCTTACTTTGCTCCACTAATTGTAATCAAATAGGTTTTTCATGTCTGTCGCCAAAACTTTTGTGTTTGTGGGAAAAGGAAATTTGTTTGAAATTTGAATTTCCACTGAAAAATTGTGAAATATTTAGCAATTGTGGCAGCTGGCGCATACAAACAAACATGTGGACAAATCTACATACATATATATCTATGTATGTATGTATATATACCATCAGTTGCCTTTGGCATTCTATTCTGACAATGCGTTGACTGTTTGCTGTGGGGGATAAACTGTGTCATAGCTTTCACAACCAAAAACCAACAAAAACCAAAAATGAAAATTCGTCAAAAACAAAGAAAAAAACAAAAAAAATTTTCTGCTCGAATCTGTAATTTGATCTACACTTTCAAAAATTGAATGAAATGGAAACAGTTTTTAAATGTTTACATATTGAAAAATTACTGAAAATAAATTTGAGTATTTACTATTGAATATTTACTTGGTTTTTATATATTTTAAATAAAGTAAGCTTTAAGTTGAACAAATACTTCAATTATGAATTAAATACACAATTACTAATAATTTAAATTGTGTCAACATAAAGTAGATAACAAAAGATTGAAAATATAGTCTTAAAAAAGTAAGCCAAAGTCTCAACTCTGAATAGTTTTTCTGTTTATAAAGTAATTACATTTAAAAATAAATAAATTTTGTTAAGCATCAAATAATTAATTTACAATAATTATACCCAAGTGAAGTTTTGGTTTAAAAAGTTTTAAAGTTAATAAAAACTTTTTTGATGGAACTTAACTTTTAGTTGGGAGAAACATTTTGTTTACACAGTTTTTCTTTCTTAAATTTTAAGAATACTTGCTTAAACAAAAAGTACTTATTTAAGTACTTATATTGTATGAATATTCGAATGTGACTATTTTTAATATCTCTTATAAAAACTGAGTAATATTTCAAACTAAATGTCTTTAATCTCAAATCTCTACCAATATAAATTTTAAAATTGGAAGCAAAGGACTTCTTTTGTTTTCCAGATCTTCCAGTACTTTGCAGCTTTTTTTTTAAGTAATTCCCAGTTATTTACAATATATATTTCCAGTCATCCAAATTCATTTAACTTTAATTTAAAAACTATGAAAAAATGTTACGTTTCCTGTTGCCTGTGTATACTAGTGTACAAAGTCAATTAAAAAGCCATAGAAAGCTGTTGAATATATGTTTTATATAAATGCATTGACTATACCAATACATATATAATAAATACAAATATGTACTAGGTATTATACCTCTTGACTATTGAATGAAGGCACTTTATGTCAATTCTATGGTATACCATATGTCAATAGGCCAACAGGCAAAAGTGGTTTTTAAATAATAATATATGTATAATTAAACTACCAAATTCTTGCATACGAAATTGTCATAAACAAATAAAACACCCCAAGGGAAAAGCCAGGCAGTCAGGGTTGAGGGGGGAATGTCCACTCTCTTTTCCCCTCTGTATTGTGACATTTGTATGTTGATTTTTCTTTTTCATTTTTCATTTGGTTCGCATCAAAATTGTATAAGTATTTACGATTGACACCCACAATTATTCCTATTTTCATGCCCAATTTTATATGTATATAATATGTATATGTTTTTGGGGAAATTGGAAATCCAATCAAAACATCTTAACCACGCCCTACGACGCCCCTTTACTTGCATATATATATAAATACCCTGTAAAAGTCAGCCTATTTACGAGACAATATTACTGATACTGTAAATTCGGGGTATCTGGAATAGACTTTTGTAGTAGATCTTTTGTATCAGTACCGATAATTCATACCGATTTTATATATAAATTTCATTAAATATTGGATTGAAAGAAAGAGAATTTGGATTCAAGTTTTTAAAACGATGATCTTTCTTTTTTCATATTAAATACCTTTCTTACTATCTTTCTAATTATTTAAACTAAATTTAAACTTTTTAGAAAAATTTTTTGGAATATTTTACAGAATAGATCCAAACATGAAACAATTTATGATATTCAGACTTGAAAATCATTAATCTTTCATTAATACAAAACAAAAAGTTTAGTAGATAAAGAAAACTTTAAGAAAATTCTTTGGCCTTCAAATAACATTTCCCTACTTAGTATAGAGTATTTCCTGGTCGACTTAATCTATACAACTGACATTTGCTGTAACCATATCACGTTTCCCTGTTAACGGCCATAATAAATATTTCAAACACACAATTTCATGGGCGGCAAACGTCCACTTAGCCCGGCCAAACGATCCCAAATCAATGTGGTGGCAAATGGTATAAAAACTGGCAGAATAACTTCTGGTCAAGACATTCATTTAACTGAAAATGGATAAGAATTATTTTTTAGTACAAAAGCGGGCATTGCAAATCATTGGTTTTAAACTAAAGGATTCCCACTTAGAGTTGACACATCCTTTTTGGTTGGCATTAATCTTATTCTCCTTGATCTCACATAATTGGCCAATGGTTGTCTATGGCCTTCAGGATTTAAGTGATTTGACACGTTTAACAGATAATTTGGCTGTGGTTTGGCAGGTAAGGTAAAACAATGGCTAAAAAGTTATTTGCAAGTAATTTTATTTTTTTCTTTTCAGGGTTCTCTCTCAACTTTTAAGACATTAATTTTTATAGTAAAGAGAAGAAAAATTGGTTCCATCATTCAACGACTGCATAAACTCAATGAAAAGGCATTATCATCACCGGAAGAGATTAAAATAGTTGATGCAGAGAATCATTTGGATAATTATGTATCCACAGCTTTTCGTAATGCTGCCTATGCAGCGATCTTGGCCTCAATTTTGGCTCCACTATGCATTGGCTGGCTGGATACTATCGAGGGTGGAAAATTTATTGTTCGCACACCGATGGATTTCAATTTTTGGCTTGATGAGAAACAACCAGAGTACTATTGGCCCATCTATTTTTGGGGTGTCTTTGGTGTTGCTTCTGCTGCCTGTGCAACTATTGCTGTCGATACACTCTTCTCTTGGCTCATTCACAATGTGGTTGTGCAATTTCAATTGCTAAAATTGATGTTCAGTCGGGGTGAGACAGAGCATTGCCATCTGGTTAAGTGCATACAGCAACATCGTCTGGCCTTGGAGTTGGCCCAGCAACTGAATGAAATCTATGCCGAAATTGTCTTTGTCCAATATATGTTGAGCTATTTACAACTTTGCACATTGGCCTATCGTTTCAGTCGTGGCGGTTGGAATGCTCAAGTTCCATTTCGTACCACTTTTCTAATGGCAGTACTCATGTATCTTAGCTCTTATTGCTATGGCGGTCAATATTTAAAAGAAGAAAGCTCATCGATATCCATGAGTATCTATGAGAGTTTCGATTGGTCAACTGTCGAGCCGGGAACACGTCGTCTATTACTCATGATGATACGTCGTGGCCAGAAATCATCAAAAATATTTGGCTATATGTTTGATATTGATTTTCCTCTATTTCTTTGGGTAATACGTACAGCTGGCTCATTTTTAGCCATGTTAAAAACATTGGAGCGTTAAGTGAATAAAATAAAAGCAATTTAGAAAATCTAATCAAAAATAAAGAACTTTTATAGAATGAAGTTCTACGTTAAAGGTATTAATTACAATTTTATCATTCTACTTTTATATATCATAATTTCTATAGAATGTAGTTTCTATATAATAATGGTCTTTTCTGATTTCAAAACTACTAAATTCAAATTGTTATTTAAAAAACTGTTTAAAAAATAAATATCTTTATTTATGTAAAGACACATTTATTTATTTTCATTTGATAAGTTGAAGTTTCATTTTTAATCTTTAGTATTATTTCTTTTTACCATAATTTCCATCTATCAAACTAATGATTTTTTTTATACATATTATATAATTATTATATATATTTTATATATACAAAAATTTGTCGAAATTTTTGTCAATCTCTAAATGCCTAATAAATGTACTAAAATAGTTTATTAAATCTACCTCATATAGCAGTTCATTTGTTTTAGTAAACATTTAACAAAACTCTTTCAAGCATAATTGGATTTCCTTATTTTTTTTTTGTGTAAATATTTATTTTAGGCAACCAGTGCAGAAATTCCCAAATGGAAAACCTAAATGTCCATTTCTGTTTTTCCTTCAACTGTCTAATTGTTGCTTACGGCTAATTTGCTTGGTTTAAGTACGAATATGTTATGTAAATTATGCGTTAATTTGTTTGGAAATTGCAAACATTTTATGCTCAAAGATATTTGCATTTAGTCTCATTTGTTCTAGTTAATATGCTTCAACACTCACCAACCCCCCAATACCCAAACCTGAATTTGGTTCTTTTCCCTTTTCAATGGTGAAACCAAACTCTAAGCAGGAAAAACAATGACAGAAAAACAGAAAAAGGTAGAGAATAAGAGAGATTGAAATTCATGAGGCAAGAACGTAGTCATGCATGCGGCAGGATCAAGTTGGAATTTTTTTTGTAAAGTGAAAATATGCAACAACAACAGCAGTAACAACAACAACAAGAGAAACAGCAACAACATGTACAATAAGTAGAAGGAAAATAACGACCCAAACTATGTGATATCCTGATTCCAACTGAGACAAGCCACCATCATGCCATCAGGGCCAATAGCCCTGGAGCAAACAGTAAGAGCAGCATCATCACAAGACTCTTAGATCCAGGTGAGCAGCTACTGTTACCGCCGCCTCCGCCTTGGTTATGGCATTTTGTCTGGAATGTGGCCTGTGTTACTTCAACTACATTTTGCCCGTATTCGAGTCAGTTCAGCTCAGTTGGCCGTTGCCAGTTTGCCAGCTCTGAGTTCTTTCAGTTCCGTTACGTTTAGTTTGGATCAAGAATGTTATGTGTTACGGAATGTTTAGCAAACTGAGATTCAAGAGAGAAACAGAGATAGAACATATACATATATATACATATATATTCTTAAAAAAGATGAAAGAATTTTATGATTAAATTCGACAAACAAAATATAAAATAACAATTTTCCATGAAAATTGTGACATAAATTTAGTGGTATGGTCCGTTTGTGTCTTAACTTGGCTTATGTAATACATATTACATTGT
Source organism: Drosophila emarginata (assembly GCA_037075365.1). Lineage (NCBI taxonomy): Eukaryota > Metazoa > Arthropoda > Insecta > Diptera > Drosophilidae > Drosophila > Drosophila emarginata. The sequence goes on along the minus strand of JBAMCD010000260.1, from coordinate 3,634,584 downwards.
AGCTTTTGTCAGCATAATTAATTTTTCTTACTTTTGCTTGATTTATTTTCTACCCCAGGTCAGCAACTTCTAAAAATAATAAATGCGCAAGTGATTAATAATAGTAAATGAATGAAATGAAATGAAATAAAATGAGCGACCAAGCACGAAAAAATGGAAGAAAAAAAAATTGCAAAAACAACAGGACACGCCCCATTACGCACCTGCAACATGATAATATTGAACAAATTGTGTAAAAGTTCAAGCAACAAAAATACCGCAAAAAGTAAAAAAAAAGAAGAGAACAGGGATGGAAAAAAATAGTGGCGCAAAAAAAAGGAATTTTATGTGTATTAAAAAGAAAATATACACACACACAGCAATATGAGCAATATAGAGAGAGATTTTTGTATACCCTTGGAGAAAGGGTATATGAATATTGGTCAAAAGTTTCGAAGGAAGCAACTTCGACTATATAAAGAATATGTATTCTGGATAAGCAACGATGTGCGGAATTGATATGATATGTCTGGATCTACAATATCTTCTCCTAGACAGTTATAGGTTTAATAGTTTTGAAATTGTGCACATATATTTTCTTTTGCTGCGGGAATTGCATATCTCAAAAAATATTTAGATTAGACAACTATATCATACAGAATCCATTGGAAGGATCCTTCAAAACTAAGAGTAAACATCAATAACTTTTTTATTTTTTAGTAGAGTATCACGAAATTTGGAGCTTGTAATTTCGTTCCACTTTTTAACAAATCAATAAAGTTTTCTCAAAATCTGTTGACTACATCAGATTGATAGATATATCAGATAGCTTCCATTTCAGCAGAAACTAAACAATGTTTAGTATAAAAAACTTTTTTTCAAGCACATAAAATTTAGATTTGACTAGTTTTATAAACTTCCTAATAACTCTGGTAAATTTTATGTATAACTAACAAAAAACAAAATTGCAAGGATATACGAACTTCGGCACTTTCGCATTTAGCCAGTCCTTTTAGTTTTTTTTTATTTTGTATTTTTTTTTACTTTTTTTGTTGCGGTTCGTTGAGCACATAATAATTCCATCAGCAACAGCGGAAAGAGCAGAAACAGAGCACTGACCGACGGCATTTCCCCTAATCCCCAAGCTAGATTTCTAGTTAACGCTGTTTAGACTAGCCCCTGGCATATAAGTTACCGTTATGCTTCATCGTTTAAACACTAAAGATGATGAAAATTGAATAAAAATCAAATTCAGCCGGAAAAGAACTCAACCTGAGACCAAGCCCAAAAAAGTAAACTACGAAAAAAACAAAAAAAAAATTATGGCCAAAAAAAAGGGAAATTTTGTTTTTTTTAACCTAATGGCCAAAAGGCATATGTTTGCTTGACAGCGGAGTAGGCCGTTTGACAGTGTTGGTTGGTAGTAGGAGGTAGAAGCAGTGGGGTTTTTAACTCAAACTTTTCTAATTAAAATTTGTATATATATATGAGGATATATGTATGTATGTGTGTGTTGGTGTGATGGCTGGTAAAACCAACGAGCTGTGAGCGAGTTTTAATAGAAAATTACATTAATTAATTTTTAAAATATGCATAAAATATATACTTATACTTTTATACCTATATATATAATGTTTATATACATATATATGTATATATAAATATATATAGAGAGAGAAATATTTCCTATGCATAAATTAACACAAACATAAAATAAACAAAATAAAACGTGACGACGGGTTAAAAGAGAAACTAAAATTTTATGCTGTCAACTTTTTATACCCTATAATTATATTTTCAATAAAGTATATAAGCTTCTTTAAAGGAAGAGAAATAATTAATAATTAATTTCAATATTTCATATTTTTAATAAGCTATATTTCTTATCATTATTATTTATGGTTTTTCATTATAGAAATCAGAAATATAAATGCAATAAACATTTATATTTACTGGTTTATAGTCAAAATAAGTTCTCCTAGTTCATAATGGATTTCTAAGTAGTTAAATTAAAGAAATATATAAATGCGCCAATTTTAATATACCATTTCATTCATCAGGTTAGAAAAATTTTAGCTCCAAGCCTTAAGTACTTAAAAATAAGTATCCATGCAATTAAAGAAATAGATAGATAGATACTTCTATTGATGGTCGCCAGTGTGCTCGTCAAGTTTTTCTCAATTGCCATTCACTTCCTTTCGTATCCTGATACTGACAAGTCCTTTCACTTGTCATACCCTTTGACCATAAAAAAGAAACCAAAGAAAATGAAGAAAAGGAATATCTTATTTATCTCACTGCTGTTCGAGAAGTGCAGTGTTTTATTTTAAACAATATAAAAAACTGTCATTTATTCTAGCCAGGTTAATTGGCTGTATGTCAATTAGTCTTAGTTAATTTATTTTTTAATTAGCAATAACAGAAATAAGATGGATATTATTTTCTTTGTTTTTACTTTGACAAATGTTTTGCTTTTCTTTTTTGTGTTTATGTAATAATTAATCCTATTTTTTACAGGGTATACCTTAAACGGTATCCCAGTTGACCTGACCTGACTTCTCTTCTATATTTTTTTTATTTATATTCTGTTGCGTTTCTCGAGCTAATTAAAAACTTGTTTATATTGTTAAATGCCTTTTTAATTGGTAGTATTTTGGCTCCTTTACGAGTAACTTCCGCTAGCACCTAATTTAAATTGACTTGACTAAGTGAAACAGAGACGGCAAGTAGAGTCAGAGAGAGAGAGACGGATATTGAGTGAGTACAGACCAAAATCAAGTTGACTTGGCAGACAACCAAATGGCTTTGTTTGCCTCAAATTGGGCAAGTTTATTTTTTGGTTTAAAACACGCACACACACACAAACGACTGCATATTTGTATAGGGAGTATAATGGCCCAGGGGAGGGTAGGGTAAAGATAGTTAGACTGATTTATTTTAAAAACTTGTGACCCAATTGAGGCAAATAAAATGCAAATCGACTGCAAGGAAAAGGAAAAAATATATACTCAACAGAGATGAGTATTTTGCATAAAATATTAGTTGACATTTTCCCATTATTTTAATCCACACGCAGACACACATGTACACATATCGATGCACACACACACATATGCAATGTGTTTTCCGGCCGCTTTTCCGCCTTTTACCCGCCTCAACACTTAGTGCAATGGCAATTAATTTATGCATAATTAAATAATAATTTATTAGTTAACTGCACACAAACTAATTTATGGCGATTAAATATTAGCCACTATAAATGAATATACCATCTAAATGTTTAACAGAAACAGGGTATGATGAAAATGTCATAAGATGTGAACCATTATTTCTTTATACATATATTATTATTTAAAGAAATATATTTTATAATAGGCAAAAGCATTAGATTCAGCTTTCTTAAAGAGAATATTTATTCTTGATCAATCTTGTTACAAAAATTTTATTTCTTTGTAAAGAGAGAGAATAAATTTTTTTTCAAACAATTGCCACGCCCCTTTATAATAGGATACCTTCTTGGAAGAAATATTTTAGTATATCTATTAGCCAAAAAAAAGTATAAAATTCTAAAGGATTAAGCAAAACATATTTTTGTGGAAAGAACCTTTCTCACTTAATCAGGTGAAATTGCATTCATTTTTTTTCTTAAGCTTTCTTTACTTTCTCCTTAATTGTGATTCAATTGATTCAAATTTCACTTTATACCCTTATTTTACTTACTATAGGGTGTCTTAGTGTCTGAAAACGAAACTTAAAATAATTTCTGTATCAATTTCAAGGCTGAAAAATAATTGAAATGTAGTTAATGATGTAAAACCAATATTAAATGCTTGACTCGCAAAAATTTGCATTTTCCTTTTCGATTTTTTTTTTTTGCATTTTCTTTTAGACATTGTAAAAATTGAATTCAATTTGTGTGCGAGACAATTTTGTGAGAAAAGGAAGGAAGGAAGAAAGAATAAATATATATATATATATAGATGAAGAAAAACGAGAAATGATTGTGGGAAAAAATTGTGGTAAAATTTTGTTTATCTTTGTCATCATTCAAATGGTGAGAAAAAGTGTCGCATTGTTTTCTTGATTGTTGATGATTTGATGAAAAACAAATGAGAGTGAATATATGTATATATTTTTTCAGTGTAATACAGCAAATTGTTTTTCAGTATTATTATAGTATGTATGTATGTGTGTGTGTTGTTTTTTTTTTTTGTTCGGTTTATGTGCCTGTTTGTTGTTTTTGTACATTACAATTTTGGGTTCCATGATGATGGTGGCCGTTGATGCTACTGTTGCTATTGACTTGGGCTTTTTCGTTGATTTCATTTGACTGGCTATGGTCTCTCCACTTCCTGGTCGGTCGGTCTCCTCTTCCTGCCTCTTTGCTGCTTCCTGTTTTCTCCTCTTTATCTTTTGCCTCTCGATTTTGGCGTTTTAATTCAATAGCACAATTGTTGTTTTTGTGGTTTCTTTTTTTTTTTGTTGTTTTTGGTTAGTTCGTTTTACGTTTTAATTATTTTTATTCTCATTTGGAAATTTTTTCTTTATTTTTGTTGTTTTTTAATTGAATTGATTGGCTTTTATATATTCATTTGCTTAACATTCATTTCACTTTGTTTTGAGGGCGAAACCGTAATATTGTTATAGTTGTTGTTGTTGTTGCTTGTAGGTTTGCTTTTATTTGAAATTTATTATATATTTTATAAAATTTTATTATCTTTTGATTTTGGTGTTTGTTTGCATCTTTTTCTTTTCAATTGGTTACAATATTTGTTCTTTTGTATTTTCGGTTTTGTTTTTTTATTTTTTTTTTTTTGTTTGGTTTTCAATTATTATGTACTAATAAAATGCATAAAAGTCAGTCCGTCGTTTCACAAATTTTGAGAGCAACAAAATAAAGGTAGCTGCAATTGTTTAATAACTAATTATAGCACTCAACTAATATCTAACTAAAGCTTAACTAAATGTGAATTGAAACGGACTTGGACTTGGACTAGGACTTGTAATTTGGTTTTCTTTTGATTTTAGACCTGAACTGAGACATCATTCAAACACATCCGTGGCCTGGCAGCAGCAACTGGCAAATGAATTGCAATCTTCTTGCTAGAATGGAAATGGTAAATGCAGGAAGGGTGAACAACAAGTGCATAAAGACCGCACCCACTAGTACTAAAAGTGGTGGTGGTGATGGTGGTGCTGCTGCTGCCACGCCTACACTCACGACAATTTCGCTGTCCATTAAACTTGCTGCACTCAGAGGCAACACAGCTCATTCACACTCATTCACACACACACACACACACACATGCTCTCTAACTGCAATGCTCGACCATTTATTTAGCTTATTTCTTCTTCTTCTTTTATATTTTTCGTAATTCTTTTTTTTTTTTTTTTGATTTTTTTTCTTCTCTTTTTTTTAATTTTTTAATTTTTTTTTTTTTTTGTTTTTTGGATTCTGAATTCTGTCTTGCGATTTTCTCGTAGTACGTTTCACACAAATGTAAAGTCCAAGTCAGCGCTCGGCGCTCAGAGGAAAAGACAACTTGATCACAGCATGGAATATGTTCAACTGACCGATTCGCCAGACACATTGGCTTTATCACACACAGCCACCAGACTCTCGTGTCCTGGCTTTCATGTTCGTTTCTCCTTTCGTTTCTTTTTGGTAGTAGTCCTTTTAATGTTCGTGCTCGGTCTTTCTAACGCATTGTTCGTTCGATGGTTCGTTGGTTCGTTTGGTGTTCGTCGGTTTGTCGTTTGTTCGGTTTGGTTGGTTCATTCGTTCGTTATGTTATTTTCACTCGAATCCGTTGTTCATTATGCTCTTTACCATCCCACCCATCCCTTCCCCCCGTATGGCAAATGAAAGCAACATGTTGGAACTCAGCATCCTTGGGAGTTGTCTCTCCATTGAGTTATCTCAAGGTTTTTTGCAATGCTTTTGTCACGTGTTGCTTTCGCTCACTCAGTCATGAGTGAAAGCTTTCTTTTGGTATGTTGTGTCTTTTGGCTCAACTTTGGGCGTGTTGATGATGATGACGACGACGATGAAAACGTACGTCCTGCTCCTTGTGCTCCTGCTCCTGCTCCTGCTGCTTGGATGTTGATGCCGTTGGTAGCAACTGAACTTCCTCTATAGTTAAAAGCGGAAATTATGTATGATGATATGTATATTACTTTTCCCATCGCCTTTAACAAAAGGCTTGTTGCTCATTTTTTTTTTTTTCTTTTTTCCATTTTTCTCTCTTCTTTAGCCTGAGTCGCAGTTTCATTCTCAGTGTCTGTGTAACTTTTCATCAGCATTTGGTAATTGAAGGACTGTCTGTCTGTCTGTGTGTGCGTATGTGTGTGTGTGTTTATTTTGCATATATTCTAGCAACCTTCTTCATATTTCTGCAATGTTTCAGTTTTACCTCTTTCAGCTGCACTTCTTTCTGACTGATTCCACAAAACAGACTAGTTGTTACTGATAACTAAAACCATCTTTTTCTTATTTGAAATATTCTCATAGGTGCATTTACACATGAGTGCCTTCTGTTACGAAAAACTAGAACGTTTAGAGTTAAAGTAAAATTGAAGAAGCATAGTGGGAATTGGTGGACAGGGTATAGAAGTTTTGGGCCAACTTTGGCAGACTTGAGCCGTCATAATGCAATTATGAAAATGCTTGCAGGCGAAAAACTCATTTTTCCCTCTATAATAAGCACTTGCAATTTATAAAATGAAGTAAGTCACCCAAAAAAAAAAGAAAAAATAAAGTAAAGAAAAAAACTAACCCTCTCCCTCTTTAAATCTTCTCTTTATGTTAAGTCACAGTCAAGTTTTGTAAATCTCGTTTTTTCCAAAAGGATAGATTTATCCTTATGGGTCCATGTACCAAAAAGGATTGTGATGCACTTTTCTGCAGTTTATTAATAAAGTTTTTATCCCACGGCCCTAAACTTTTGTTCCAAATAAAAGAAAAAAAAACAAACATGGAATTAAACCGAAAGAGTTTTGTAAATGTCCTGAATAAATAATAGAAGAAAATTATTTAAAGGCTTTTTTTCCAGTCTTCTAGCCAAATGAATATTTTAAGCTGAATGCATTTGTTGGCCATTTAGTTTGGCTTAGCCAAAAAAAAAAAAAAATAAAAAGATTGCAATTGAAAAATGAAACCAAATCGGTTCACTGACTTGACTAAATGAAACTTCAAGAGAAAGAAGAGCAAAAAGTGCAAAAGTGCAGATGAAAATGCAATTTAAAAAGACAAATCAACAAACCATTACTTAGCTGAGTTTCTGTTTAATTGAGGGAAAAACTGAAAGTATTATTGAAGCTAAATTTAATTGAGAAAATCAAAACTCGAGCTGATACTTGAACAAAAGTTAGACGAGACATCATAAACGAATGGTCTGTTATTTGTAATTTTAATTATTCGAAATAATTAATATTAAACTTAAGACTTTAACTTAACTTTTTTCATCAAAGGTAAGTGCAACACTTGCTCTCTAAGATAATTACAGTTCAACGTTCAGGTTCTTTGACTAGAACAGAGTGACTACACTTGAAAAGTGGCCGTAAAAGTAAAGGTCTTTGACGAGCATTGAAATGTACAGCCGTTTGATGTTGCCACTTCATCAATGGCTTCTACTTGGAGCTTGCTTAATGAACCTTCCACACGGCTTTTTTCCCCTAGAATCTGTTGTTGCTTAATGAACCCTCAACATCTAGTCTTATAATGATATGCTCACAAGGCGGTCATGAACTTTTGATTAAACGTAGGCATCATGTCAAGGTGTTCTTTTACTTCTTTCAGTGACCCTAAGAACTTCCCATTGAAAAGATATTTAGAGCACCTTAAAGTTTTTCTTCATATCAGAAAAATGTCTGAGTAGCTAAAGTCTATATATTAGACATAACTCTATAAGTTATATTTACTTTCATTAGATGATCTACTGGACTGACCTAACCTTATCTTAGCCAAAAGGCAAATAATATCTTTTCCTTTGAAAGAGATGCCAAATGTACTCTTTTATGTTAAATGCTAATTAATTAATATTTTCTAAAACTCCAATTTTTAATTTTTTAATGTTTCATTAAGTAAAACTTTCAAATTAGCCTAACCTTACCTAGCAGAAAAATAGCTAAGAATTAATTTGATAAACTTTATGCCAAAGACATACTAAAAATTTCCAAAGACAAGTTAAAATTAAGTACATAATATTAAAAACAGATTGCCTAATGGATACTAAAACACATTTAACTAAATTTTCTTATTCCAAGTTAAGAATAGAAATGTTTGGAATAATTAAAATAACTTTTATAAGCTGTTGAAACTTTTTATATATTTTTACTGTCAATAAATCATATTGATACTCTTCCAAATTGTGCACTTTTTTTGAATAACCATATATTATACAGTATAGACAATTTAATTACATATAATCAATTTTGGTTTTGTCCATTTTGTCCATTATTGTTATTACCATTATTTTGGCCAGGTGGTGTTTGTGGTGGTTCATGTTGTGGCTGATTGCCGGCATTTTGTTGCTTAAGGAAACCAGAGATCGCAATATGACCAAAATGTGGTATTTGCTCATGGCCCTATAAAAATTAATTAACTATAATTGTAATTGATTAACAAAAAATTGTATTGAATATCTCACCAAAGCTGTGGCAACAGCCAAAACCAAAAAAAATATGCCAAAAATAGCGAAATATTTCATTTTTGCGAAAGTAAAAACAAATATTCAAAACTAAACTGGAATACCAAATGAATTCGCTTTATATAGCAAAATTATTTCAAAAGATTCTTATCGATATATCAATTTTGTACAAATTATAATAAGCATGTGATTCGATGTGAAAATCTACCGCAAATAAATGCAACAATTTTGTAATTAAATCGGAGTTGTTTGATAAATATATAATTTTCCTGTATGAAATGGCATGTTTGCGAGCAATTAAATTTTATCATAATTAGTTAAGTGTGAAAAAGCAAATGGAAAATTTAATAACCATATGGTTTATAAATATTTTAATTTACCTTTGATTTGTGGGGTAGTGGTTGATTTTATGGTACATTTCATTACAGACAACATCAAATAACAACAATAATTAAAGTGCAATCACATCAATGAGATGATATCAAATGATGTGACCTAACTTTATCTTAACAAAGATACAAAATGTTTTTTTCTTTTGTTTAGAAAAGGTGGAAAATGCATTAAAGATTTACATATATTTTTTGTAAATTCGGGAAAACTTATTTTTTTCCTCTTAAAAATATTTAATTAAGAAAAGCCATAACCTTACCTATAAAGGAAAGGCAACCACTAAAATTCATATTTTAGAGATATATTTGATAAATGAATATATAAGCTAACCTAACCTTAACCCCTTAAGGTTTGATAATCGTAAATGAATTTAATTAATTGGAATCGGTTACTGGAATTCTCAATAAACTCATACAATCAATACGTGATAGTTGGCATTGGTTATTGCTTAATTCCCCAAATTCCTCAAAATTTATGGTTACCATAAATTATGTGGAAAATATTTGGCAAATTAGATGGAAAATTTCCCAAGAGTATTTACGAGTAAGTTAAAATTTAACGGTTTCTTTTTCCATTTTCTAGACGCCATTGAATGGCCAATGACAGTTTATACTCCTTTCAGTATTCAAGTGGCAATGCAAAAAACCACCTTAGGGCCATGTAAAAGCAATTTCGTTCAACAACGTCGTCTCTCCTTTAATCTTCTTACCCCAGAAAGCTGCTATATGCATATATATGTATGTATATATATAATTCTTTAGTTTCAGTGCGAAATGAAAATTTTCTTTTTGGCCAAAAACAAACAAAAATTTTCTAGTTTGTCGAACAAAAGGTTGCTCACCTTCTACAAATCCTTCTTCATATAAAAGTGAGGTAATAAATAAGTAGGTAGCTATGCCTGAATATGAATATTGGATATGCCTATAGAATCAACGTGTAAGAAAAACCTAACCACCAATGATGATGCCGTCGTCATCGTCTTCGTCATAGCCACAGTCATAACCAACTTGAACATAAAACTATAAAAGGAAATCAGACATTTAACAGCAACGAAGTTTGTATATCCTTATTGTTAATTTAGACAATTGGGAAATGATAAGTTAAATAGGTTAAATTATTGTAATGGAATTTGTATATAATATTTTAATTAAAAATACAAATTGAATATTTCTGATCCATTTAGTTGTAAGCTAAAAATTGATCATTTACTTTAGTATTTTTAAAACTTTTTCACATAAGTTGGATATTATATCCATTGCTAGGATAATACTTTAAAAAACTTATAGATCATGTGTTTTTATAATAGTTTCTATAATCATATAGTAGATAGTTAGCCTTAGCTTTTGACTATGATAATGACAAACAGATAACCGATAAGTAATAGTTTATTTTATTCAATCATTTGTTTAAATAATGGCAAACTTTCAGATTTACTTTCAATTGAAACTGTTTAAGTCGTTTCAAATTCTTCAATATATATACGAAACTTAAACAAAGTATCCCAACGAAAGACTGGATCTTAGAAAGAAGTCCTAACCTTACCTAGACAAACTCTATATTGTAGCATGTCCATCGAAAATTAAATCTTAAAAAGAAGGCCTCATCAGCCAAAGAAGGATCTTAGAAAGAGGTAATAATCTTAACTAGACAGTCTTCAACTCCCAACCAAGAAATTGATCTTAGTAATAAGTCCTAACCTTACCTAGACTATGTATTAATCGTATATGTATATATAATATTTCCTTTCTTCAAACATTTTCATCAACTTAATATACCCCTATTTAATAAAAGAGTACATTAAAAAGCCACCAGCATCTGGGCATATATAGTACATCCTCTTTTCAGGATCTACTCGTACATTGTGGATGAGTAGCACTAATGAAGTTTCGGCTCGTCCTTTTTCTTTTTTTTTTTTTTTTGGCTGTCGTTGTCGTTGTTGCCTTTACATTTTGCCATTGCCTCAATTGTTTGACTTGGCCGCGTTTGTAAAACTCACGAATGTTTGCACAATAAAGTCCTCTATGTGTCTGTGTGTGTGTGTCTCTTTCTCTGTGTGTATGTGTGTGCGGGGCCGCCAGCCTATTTATTTATGTTTATAATAGGATTTTTATCACAAACTTTTCCTCTTTTTTTTGTTTTTTAGCTTCATTCGAATTAATTTTGTAATGAGTATTTAAAAGACTTTCGCCCGCAGACTTTGATGCTGGTGACGTGACCGAACTGGGCGTTTGTCTTTGACACCAAACTCCCCCTTCTCTTTTGTCACTCTCCCCCTGTCTCGTTATACCATATTATAGCAAGTTTTCTTCTTTTCTTTTTTTTTTGACTAATTTACTGCACTTCATTGTTGTTCGTTGGCGGCGCCATTGGAAGAGAAAAAAAAATAACACCGAAACTAAATAATTGCCAAATATTTACACAAGTTTTTCGAGTCGAGTGTTCATCTCATTATGGTTTTTTTTCTCACACTCCTTTTTTGTTTTGAGATCATAATGAGAATGCTAACGAAGATACAGTTAATAATGATGAATTTAGTGGTGTTGGTGTTGGTTGTGCAAACCAGCAAAACTTTCACGGACATGGTCATGTTTAAGGTTTCGGTTTGGTTTCGTTTGGTTTTGTTTGTATACCTTAAAAATTGTTTCCTTTGAGTTCGGTATATAAGGCCATAAATTAAATATTTAGTAGAGATGAATAATTTTCAGAATTTTTATACAAATAAGTAGAATACAAACTGCAAAGGTCTTTAGCTAGGACTAAGAATTTAATTTCAAATTTAGTTTAGAAATCGATTCTTAAAGCATAATTTGAAATTGCAAAGGATTAAACAGAAACTTATTGATATTTATTGAAAAGTTTCAAATTAAAATTATATTTATTGAAACTTTAAGAAATCAAAACTGACGTAGATTAAATATTAAGTAATATTTTTGTATTATTATACAATACATAATTATTTTATTTATTAATTAGGTACTGAATTTGTTGAATTGTGGAACTATTCCAAATATTAGGCCACATCAAAAGTAGTTTTGTACAAATTTCTAAAATTTGTATTCTCTTTTAAATGTGTTTATTTTTATTAGAGGGTATAAAATATTCGTCACTATTATTTATGCTTCTTAGTGGAAAGCTTAAATGCTGGTTGCGGCTGTGGCAATGTCTCTCATTAAGCTCTCGTCTCGAATTTAAAACAAAATCTCTTGAGGTATCTCATTTACCCTCTCATCCTCTCATTTTATGTTCTGGCCGCGTCTTGGCCTTGGTTTTGGCCAAAATAGAGGCTGTTTCTCAGATTGCTATTGTTTGCTTTATCCTGACTAATTTTGGTACAAAATATGCTGTTTAAACATGGCCAATTTAAATTAGTGCTTAGGCCTGGCATTTTGCCCGAATTTTGCCTTTTACCATTTGCCTGCGTGGCTATCAAAGGGTGGGAGGAGCAGATGGTAGCGGCAATTAAGTCAATTTAGTAGAAATGAGAGTCAAGCCAAAATGAAAGTGCATTGCACTAAATGCTCTAAACTGATTAAATCAACTATTCAAACCATGGCCACAAGCAGGACGAGGGCAATCATTAAGGATTACGATTACGAAATGATGTGATGACAGACTAGGCCAAAAGGCAAAAGGGTCAACAGGAATATCTGCTGCTTGGTTGTCGTTGTATTGCAATGGCCAAATGACAAGTTTTCCATTGACTCATTAATCATTCAAAAGTTCACAAGAACTTAATCCTTGAGCTTGGGTTTCATCTTCAACTTGGGTTTTTACTTGTGTATTCATAGTAAAACTACTTTGATAAACTTCAAGGCTAGAAAATTATTATTGTTGATTTTATGACGATTAATTGATTTTGATTTTCTTTTATTTAACATTCATATACAAAAAAATGACAAAACTAAACATTTATATGCTTAATTTTTGTCTTTGCTTAATAAAAGTTAAAGAAGAATATAACTATTTATTTTGGTTCTTTTGTTATAGGTTTCTTTAGAAGATTTATAGAAAAAGTATTGAAAACTGTTAAATATTAAAATAAATTAAAAAGTTCGATCAATAATATTGTCTGAGGAAGAAAGTTATTATTGTCGGATTCTATAACTCTTCTCTTAATAAAAAGTTTGCTATTAATTTAAATAAAATGAAAAAAAATGTATTAAAGTAATAAATCCCAATCAGATTTATTCATAAGATAATTATAAATACTAACATTCTATATAAGAAATTCTTTATATGCTAAATCAAGACTTTTTCTTTAACCAAATCAGAATTTTGGTTTCTCTTTTTCGCTCTAATTCCCTCAAATTCTAAATATTTTAAATCATTAAGTATTTCTTTTAATCTAAAATAAATTGAAAAACCTCTTCAAATTTTCAATTAAGATAGAAATTTTGCTTATAGAAATTATTCATTGGTTTACCTAAAATCTTTTGTTTCCAAAAATAAATTTAATTAAATAATCCAAATCATTTTATGATTTTTATCTAAATGATTTATACAGCAATAGATAATAAATTATTTCATTAACATTAAAGAAAGTGTATAAAACTTTTGACATTAATTTAGAAATTAATTGTGTTTTTCCTCTTCGTATTTGGCCTACTACATCAATTTTCAATATGGAAAATCCTATAGTAAAGGCTTGAAAAAAACTTATGGTTTATATATGACAGTAAAGGGGGAATGGAATTATGTTTTATCCATATTTGTTTGGAATGCTTTGCATATTCTTTGCTTATTTTGTTGTTTGCTCCTTGTGGTTAGCATACACACACACACACACTTACACACAACCACGTAGAGGACATTCCCTTTGTCTCTATGGCTCGTCCAAGTTGGTCTTATATATGTATATATATGTATATATTTTGTTTGGTTTGTTGCTTTTTTCGCATGAAAAATACTGTAAATATTTTTAATTCTTTGGCAGAGAATACCCCCACCCCACACCCCCGAGGGTTATTCAGTATGGCGAATGCGTTTCACAGTGGCAGCTTTTAAGCTAAAGCTATGAAAATAATTTGGTCCCTGAAATACTTGCGGCCTCAGCCAAAAAGAGCCAGTGGGTGGTAGATAGAAAGTACAAGGGGGGTGTAGGAGAGTTAAATGTAGAAGAGATTGGGATACGGGGGGATACTTGGTCCTGGGCAATCGGAATGCTTTTTGTGGTCCACGACAACGACGAGGACAACAACGACAACGATGACTGCGATGTTGCGTTGATTAAGCCAAAGAAGGAAGACAACGCAACGTTTATACAGGGGGCACATTGTTCTTGTTTTTTGTTTTTTGTTCTTTTTTTTTTGTAATGTTGTTGTTGAAACCACCAAAGTGGCGCTTGCAAGTGGATAATAACTGACGGAACTATGTGCATTTGTTTTATGCATCAACAGCAAGTAATGAAACAACAACAAAAGCATTAACCAAGCAACAACCCAAAATGACAATGCACTGAACATTGAAGCCCGCGGGCAATTCCAAGCGACGGCAAAAACAACAACAAAACACACGGTCGGAAATTGCGTGCATTATAAGAAGAAGGAGAGAGAGAGGGTGGAAGGGATAGTGTAGAGAAAGTATAAGGGTGTAAGAGGGCAGCAAACTTTATTTTCCCTTTTTTTTTCTCTGTGTGTGTATAGTTTTTTTTCTACTTATTTTTCTTAGCCCCAGCCAAGAAATCAGCAAAGTCAAAAACGACTGGCAGGGACTTCTTTACATTTTTGAGTGCCAGCATGGAAAGACACACACACACATCTTTTTAACCCTCCAACCCTTACCCCATGTTGAGCGAGGCGCATCGCGACTGCTTTGTCATTGCCGCTGATTTAACTTAAGAAATGCATAACTGCATTTTACCCACATTTTCCAAAGTGCTGCTCACATACGCATTCATTTCATCACGGGGCCTCCTTTTTTGCCCGGTCGCCCCCATCGTTTTTCACGCAAAAGTGCGCTCGTGCATGGAACTGTATGAGTGACGCCTCCACAAATGAACTGTGGTGGCAAGAAACTATAAAATTCCTTTTTTTTTTTTTTTTACAAAATTCTTAACATTATCAACAATAAATTGTTAAAAAACCAAAACAATGTTTCAATTTTAAAAAAATTTATTGATAAATAAATTGTTAAATATATATTTGAATCTATTTCTATTTTGTAACTAAACAACATGTTTCATTCAATTAAAATGTATTTAGGAAATTCCAAGACTGCATTCTTTTGAATAAGTAATGCAATTTTCTTGACTCTAATTTGCTTTGTTCTATGCCACAGTGCTGTCGAGCACTGCTGCTCAAGATCTGAATTAAAGCCAACACACACACAAATTAGTTTTAACCAGGCATTGTCACGCTATGGTGCACCCCCATTGTGGTTATGCTGCAATCCCTTCCCCATCCACCCAACCAACATCGAGACTACCATAATCCAACGATGCGATGGTTGGCGATTAAGTGCGGCACCGTTTGTAAAAGGACTTTCTTGAGTTCTAGTCCCAGCTGGGTCCCCAAGCCTTGTTGACATTTTGCAGTCTTTTCAGAAAGTTTCATTGCTATCGCCAGCTAACAGACCAGATGACTCTAAACCTAACGTTATGCAAAAGAATAGAAGGGAAAACCAGGTGACAGCTGCTATTTTTGGTTAGTACTCTTACTCTCTCTCTAATCAGCGTCTAATTAATTTTGCTGCCAAAACTCGTTCCTCGTTGGCATCCTGTGTGGCATGCATGATTGATGATTGATAATTATGACGGATTCCAAAAAAAAAAAAAGAAAGGACTTGACTCCCACTACCCTTTTGCCAATGCGCTGGCTTCTATTCATAATCAACACAAGGGCAATGGGAACAACAACCACAATAAAAAGTCAAACACCAAAATGCAACCAAAATTATCGAGACAGCAGCTATATATACACATACCCACATAGAGACTTCCACATGCAGGCCAAAAACTGTAGCAGTAATCGTTATTCTATCGGTGTATATATGTTTGTGTGTGTGTGTGTGTTTGTATTTGTGTGAGATGCAACATGTGATACAGTGTCCCAGTTCTGCGTCCATTACTGTGTGGCTGCGTCTGTTATGCAACACAATGGCACACATAGCATCAAGCGGGAGGCATTGAAATTGAGTGAGAACATTACACACACAAACACACACACACACACACAGAGATATAAAAAAAAAATATTACCGTTAGCCGACAACAGAAAACTCACTCAAAAGTTTCACTCAATTTGCATTAAGCGTTTCATCCTAAAAGCTTGGAGTCTGCATTAACTTAAAGCTCTCCCAAACGGTAGTTGTACACAAAAGCTTAACATAGATAATAGTTTTATGGCAAAAAGCTCTTAACATAACAGTAACAGTGACAACAAAACTAAAGCTTATTATAAAACACACATGGCTGTATTTTCATTTCTTAGTTAAAGGGGTTTATGGAAGGATTTTTTAATTTTATATATTTTATATATATTCTTTTCAACACACTCAAATTGAACAAATGAATTTTTTTGTTTTATTGTTGTTGTTGTTTTTTTTTTTAAATTTGTTTTGTTTTGTGCTTTATATGTACTTACATTTCGTTAGGTATTCTAAATTTGAAATATAACGAAACAAAATACAATACACAGGGCATTAGATAGTTAATGGCAACGTCAAACGATATCGTTGATAAAAAAAATTCATTTTTTTTGTTTTGTTTTTTTGAATGTATATTTACAAATGTCAAAGCACAAAAAAAATTATATATAGAAGGATAATAACATTGATGCGCGTTCATATATGTATATATAAATATAGCCTAAAACTTGTTCCATTCGATCAAAAGAGTATATATATATGTATATACTTATGACTACGGGATAATTATGACGTTGGGCAAGCATGGATATCAAAGGGTAACCGTGGTTAGGTAGGGGGAAATTTTGAAAAGCATTTACTTTTAAATACTTTAAATTGGGGATACATTTTTGGTTCTATATTGATAAACAATTTAATTCACTTACCCATATCATCGATAATTGGAGCCATGCGTAATGTTACGCCTATTAGCATCAGGCACATGAGCAACAATAGGCAGGCAGTTGCAATTATTGTCCAGCGTGCACGCTGGGAGAGATCATGTGGATCCATCACCTAAAATAAAGGGAAAGTAAGAAATTAATAAATAATATAAAATAGAAAATATAACAATTAACAAACCTTGATTACTTCAGTATCCAAATCTTGGACAAGAATTTTTGGTTTTTTGTGACGATGACGTTTTTTGTGACGATGCCTTATGTGGGGAAAAGAAAGAAGAAAATATATTAATTGAAAAAAACCTAGACAAAATATAAATGTGTGTTAGTATACTAATATAAAATTTAATACATAGATCTCAAGCAACATTTTATTGATATTTGTTAAGGATTCCTGCAGATATTTAATTAAAAATCATCTAGAATTCCTTGAGATATATAATTGAAATTTTTCAGGATATTTGGTTTAAATTTCTCAGTATTTCCTTTTGTTAAAATTCCTCAAAAATTCCTAGGGACATGAAATTCATTAGGAACTTCTGTGGATTGAAGTTCCTCCATAAATTCTCTAATTCGCTTTTTAAGCCGCTCTAGGAAATGACTAAAGAAACTTCCTAGTATTTATAACTTGTGTTTTATGTATCCTTTACTTAATAATCTACCATATTGACAGTTAAAATATTAATCATACGCACCGTTGAAATTGTCTATTGTTTTCATTGACAGAGTATTAATCATACGCACTGTTGCAATGCCATGTTTAAATATTTCCATTTCTGATCTTCTTATATCTAATATTTTAGGTTCAGTCTTTTAAAATAGGTTTTGAGAATATATTTGCAAATTATGTTCACAGAATCGGAAATTATTTGCTATACTCATTGATTGAATATTAATCATACGCACTGTTGTAGTGTTTTTTATTTTTATTTTGAACGTAACGTAACAAAGATATGTTCATAAGCTCGGAAGTGATCAATTATATTGATTATTGAAATATTAATCATACGCAGTGTTGCATTGTCTTGTTATATACTTACATATTTGGAAGTCTTTGAGATTTAACTTTTTATATACAATATCATTTAACTAATTAATGAGAATTATTCAAAAGTTACTTATAATTTCAAAAGTTAAATCAAATGAAACTCTTTCAAAAAAAGGTCAGATATTTATCTTTCCCTCTCTTTACAGCTAAAATATATATAAAAATATATCGAAATTACATTTTTACTAATAATATGTATAGATGTATATTTATAAAATTTATACCTTTCTTTTTTAAACTACTTCCTCTAACGTTCTTTTAATTTTTCCTTTTATGTTGCCATCTCATTGCAGTCTATGCCAAACAGTTTTCCGTTTAAATAATATATATGTATTTACTTTAGTCCATTTTAATAGTAATTACCAGCATTAGTTAAATGACAATAATACCTCTCCCTCACCATTCCCTCTTTGTCACATCTATACTAAGTATTATATGTGTACTATATGTACATATGTCAGTTTCTGTTGCTTGCAACAGCAGCTTAAACATATTTGCTCTATTTCCGTTTGGGTTTTGCAAAACTTCCGCATTACAAAGCTGCCGCAATTTCCCCTTCAACTTCAAACAGGCAACCCCATCCCCGACAGACCATCACTCTTACCACCACTCCCTTTGCCCTGTGAGTTCGTTTTTGCAACGGAAGTGCCTACTGGCGGTGGAGAAGGCAACAAAAAAATAAAAAAAAAAAAGGAAAAATTGAGAGCAAAAACCAGGTAGGTATAAACCATCACCACCGCCATGAGGTGGACGTACCTCGGTATGGATGTAGCTAGTTTTGGGGGTTTTCGGTACATAGTCAATGCCATTGTTATTGTTGTTTCTGTATACACTGACGGCCCTTCTCCTACTATCCAACCACCACACCCTCGAAATTCCCTTAACGCCTCGCACAAAAGCTTGTCAATCAATTTTTGTCTGCTCACCGTCCGTCGACATCGTCTCGCGTTCTCTGGGGGATTGTCAGGCAGGCAACTGGACAGGCATTAAACCATATTCGGCAATCGCTTTACAACTGGACATTTATTAGTGCAGCTCAAGGCCATGCCAGTAGAGAGTCCTTTGTTATAATTGTTGTTGTTGTTGTTGTTGTTGCCACCATCCATTCATCTATCCATCTATCCATCGGTCAGGTTAGTCGACCCCCCAAAATGAGCAATTATTTATAAGCTTTCTGATCATTTCTCAAACAGTGGACACACAATTCTCTATTCAAACCTATGACCTGTGGCCAATTTGTGGCCAGAATTTATAAAATATTTACACAAAAAGGCAGAGAAACTGTTTAAAATTCAACAAGAAATTAAATTATTTGATTTTCGTTAAGTACCTAAAATATTACGGTTTATTATTTATTACGTTTCGGTTGAATCGAAGTTATTTAAGCTCAAGGTCAACTAAGTCAACTGAAAATCATTTCTCAAAGTTCTCAATGATTTTAATAGATTTTATATACTTTTCGTGGCTTAAATTTAAAATTTGCTTAGATTGGATGAAAAATGAAATAGTAATTTCAAATGGTGAAGTTTTTATTAGAATTGCCTTTACGGTTATTTAAAATGCTTATGTTAAAAATTTACGGAAAAAATTATGGCTTTTTGAAGCGATTTTAATGGCGATTATTAAAAGAATTAAAATTAAATAAATGTGGATCAAAATACAGATTATAAAAATGCTCAAATGTACAGGAAATAACCGAAATGAAACTTTATTTTTATAGGTACTTGCCACATCAAATAGTTAATAGATAACTACTTAAATATTTAAAGCTAATAATTTACTTTCAATTCTTTAATCAAAATTTTATCCAGAAGAAAAAGCTATATTTTAACCATTTTGTTTGGTTTTTGACCACTGTTCTTCATTTTCTTATACTTACCGATGCTTGCGTCGATGTCGCTGATGACCACCCGGGACCATTTGCTCAAGGTCATCGATTTTATCAGCATCTGTATCCATATCCATGTCCAAGTGCAGGTCACATGGTGAGTCCTCGCCATAGGGGCATTGTCTGTGGGGCAATAATAAATGACATTGGATGACAACTGGCGATGCCAAATTAAGATTGGAAATCAACTCACATGGCTTGTGCATTGGCAGTGGTTGTGGACGTGGTTGTGGCCAATCCAAGCACATGTACATAATGCTGCAGACCACTGGGTGTGGGATAGACCAAGGCAGGATCCGAACAGCGATGATGACGCTCTAATAAATGGATATAAAAAAAAAAAATATCAGATTAGTTCAAGGCCATTTTGAATTATATGCCTCATCAACGACTTACTGTACTTCCGTTTACGTCGTCGATACTCATCATCGCTCCCTGTGGTACTCTGGGCTTGATTTACAGCTGCTGTTACAGCAGCTGGGGCTGGTGGCGAGGGTTTAGATTTGGCTGTACTGCAACAACCCGTTGGCATAACCACACTGGAACCCGTTGATGTGGATGCCATACGTTTTAGTTTCTCTTGATCCACTCGACCACTCGTTCTTCGCATTCCATCATCTTCTATAGCAATAACAACAGCATCATCTGAAGCAGGAGTTGATGTTCGCCCTGCGAGTAAACTAGTGCTACGAGATTTAAAACGCTCCTGGTCCCTGGACACACCTGCTGTCATTGCTGCTGCTGCTGCTGCTGCTGCGGCTGCTGCTGCTGATGATGATGTTGCTGTGGGGGTGTTGGCATAGCTTGGCAGGGCATGCAATGATTGAGAATCGCTCTGGGCTAAAACTGTGCTCACTGTCACATTGGCACTATCCTCGGAGGTGTTTTGGCGCGAAAAATAACGAAAATCCCCTCCTATCCCGCTGGTATAGGTATCCGTGCAGGATACCTGTTTGGGTAGCAAACGTTTACGTTGAATTATTGGGGCAGGCAACGTTTCAATATCAACAGCCACATGGCTCGGAGGCGGAGGTTGGGCTCTCGCCAGGCTGGAGGGAACCTGCATATGATGAAGACGCTAAAAGGGAACAAATAAAAACAATTATCCATGGAAACTTTTTCCTCTTTCTTTTTTTTTCTTATTTCACTCACCGCTTGCTGGGGCGTTGGTAAGGGAAACGAGCGCACCACATGCCTGGGAAAAATGGGACTACACTGGGCACTTATGGACTTGGCCTCCAATATGCGTAATCGTTTGGCCAAACGGGCACGTTCTCTCATATCCGTATCTCCAGATGAAACGGCAATTATTTCAGCACCACCAAAACTGACAGTACAACGGGAACTAGAATAGGATAGACTCTCGATGCTCCCACGCAACGAAGTGGTCAGACTATCATCGGCCAATGTGGAACTGTGTATGGCCGCACCGTTACCACCGCCACGTGTTACCACTGTGGCCGTGGCCAACGATGTGGAGGTATTGTCATAACCGGCGGAAGGTGGCATTAAATCCGATTCGCCATTGGTCGTTGTGGAATGTTTGGCCGGTTGCCGACCTGCATTAATATCCTCCGCCTGTTCATCGGATGAACTATGTTCCAAATCGGTTTGGGCTGGCGTATGTGTTTGGGCCTGAACGAGAAGACTATGGCTATGTCTCACATGTCGTCCCTGTGTGCCAGAGGAGTTGCTTAATGTACTCGCCACACTATCATCCAGTGGTTCTATTTTATTTTGTGAAGTATGCTGAATAACATTGCCACATGAAGCCACTTCAATTACATCCATACGATTGGATGGGGCAGTCTTAACTTGGCTTTGTTGCTGTTGTTGTTGTGTAACCTCTTCCTCTCCCGCTGATGGTGGAGTCTCTTCTCTGCTACCTCGTCTAGTACCAAATAGTTTACGTGGCAATAGAATGCGACCAATAGATTTGCGTTTCTTGGCTCTTTTGGCACGTTTATGCTCCTCATAGTCACGTTTCAGGACCTGCATTTTGTGCTCCACCAACGAACTAAAGACAGCCTCATAGGTTAGAGCACGCTGCAGATCTAGCAATATATCATTGGTGGAAACGGCCTTGTCCAGCTTGGTGGTCAGCAGATGTAGTGACTCTCGCCCATCGTTATCACCATCACCGTCACCACTCCCCCGTCCATCGCTGCCACCGCTACCACCGCTGCCACCGCCACCACTGTTGCTATCGTCCGCATCCGCCATGCTGTTGTTGGGTGGTGTGCTGATGATTTGTGTGCTCAAAGTAGTCGAGGCGTTTGTTTTTGTTTACGACTATTTGCATTATCCTCGCTGACACGTTGATCGGTTTGTCCTCGAGCTATAATACCCCCAGCCCCTCGTCATGTGGATGGGATGGATGCTAGGCTTAGGCACATCACTGTCAACACTGGCAGTTGCATCGATTTTCGCATCTTGTTGTCCCAGTTGCTGCTGTAGTTTTAGTTTCAATTTTAGCTTCTGTATCGGTTTCAGTTACGCTTCTTTTCCACCTTTCTCTTTCTCTCAATTGGCTGGCCTCAAGTGCTGCTTAAAGACAAATGGCGCAGCTGCTAGAAAAGTGCAAAAAAAAAAAAAAAAGAAAAAAATAGATAGTAAAACATTAGACTTAACAATTCACCAGCTATCTGCCTTCTATATATATATATATATATATATACACCCTCCATTCCCATTTCCCCTGTGCTAGTCAAGGCCATGCAACAGACGCATCCGTTGTAAGGCAAGTGGGGAGAAAGAGACAGAATGAGAGATAATATAAGACAAGGACAGAATAGTTGGCCAATAGTTTTGTTCACTTTTCTGATTTCGATTCAGTTTCGGATTCGCTTTCGCGCCTTCAAACATTATTCATGAATACAACAACAACTGCAACAGTGGCAGCTTCCTACTTGTTGCATGGAGATTCGCACATTCACACACAAGTGCACACAAGTGCAAGAGGAGTGGGTGTCAGTACTCAAAATGCGAACAGTGTTGACAGGGCAGCCCTTCCATGTATTACAAATTTTTTACTTAAGATCTTTAACTCTTTTAAAATTCTTTTAAAACTAACAGAGAATGAAAATTATTTTTCATATAAGATTTTAAAACTTCTTTCAATTTAATAATAATTTAATTAAATAATAGATTTAATCTTTGTTTCAATATAAACAATTCTGAGATTCTAAAAAAATTCAGCTAATAGAGAAATCTTCTTCTAAAACTAGAATACAAACAAATCTTCTAACTAAAACTTTAAAATTTGCCAGCAAATTTCACTAAAATTAGTTTATTCCAATAAATTTCAAGTCTTTCCCACTTAACTAATTAACAAACTTTACATTAACTAACTAAATTTAGCTTACCCATTGTGTTTAATTAAAGCTAAATGATGATTAAAAACCACCAATTATATTCTAATTCTCTTTTGTTTTCTTTTCTTCTTATAGAATCAAGCTAAGCTGAGCAGCACTGACCGACTGAATGACTGAGTGAAAAAGGTAGCGTGGGAGTCGGAGCTGAGTTTTGCGTATGTGTGTGCGTGTATATGTGTGTGTGTGTTTGCCCTGGGCCATTGGGCGTATGCCAGCGACAGGTCTCCCCATGGCCGTTGCGCTTTCTACGTTTGTTTCTCATCGTTTTCAGTATTTTTTTTTTTTTTTGTTTTTTCTTTTTGTTGCTTTTCTTCTGTGTTCTGTTGCTGCTGTTCCATCAAATAAAAACACACAATGGAAATGGATATTGTTTTCATTTCCGTAGCCGCAGTAGCAATCGCAGTCATGTTCATGCATGTCGGCGGCATTTGTGTTGCAAAATGGCACAAAAGGGTCACAACAATAAGAGAGTCAGGCAGCCATCATCCACAGCATTACAAGTGGCAGCAGCACCAGCAGCAGTAACAGAAATGATTAAATGCAAATTTTTGTATAATTTTTAGGAAAGGGAACAAAAATAAAAAAAAAACATGCTTAGGGCGTTACCCAAACGATGATTTAGTTTTTGGCATTTTAAATGCAGCCATGTGGCATGTGACGCTAATTAAACGAGTAACACAAAAAAAGTTCTATGCATAAATTTCCATTAAATGCTTAAAAAAGGCTCTGAAAAGAAATCTTAAGTAAATTTTATATACGATAAGTCGACTATCGACTAAGACATGCCCTGTAAAAAATACATGAACTATCTTTATGGTACGTAAAAAATATTCTTTTTTACATTTTTTAACAAAATGTTTAAAATTTAGATGGAGGTACTAAATAGATTTGTGCCCCTAAATAATCGTTCTAAATATAGTTGCAGCAAAAGAAGAAAGAAATTACCTGTATACCAAATTTAAATAAAAATAATAAAAACTCAAATGATATATTTATCAAGATCATATTCTTAGGTTTTTTTTAATTTTACTAAAAGGAAGATACCCTCTTTATTAAAAGGACACTGGATGACAGAAAAGTTAAGGAAACCAACACCTAAACGTATGCAACGAATTTCCATTTTGTGTTAAGGTTTTTGTACTTTTTCCCTTAGTGTATGGGTCGTAAGCATCTTATCTTTTACTCCAAACACAATATCAAACCAAGCCAAGCGTGCAAACAATCTAGGCAATGAAAAAGAGTAGAAAAGCAAAAGCAACCAAGAAGAGAAGGGACAATGTTGTTGATGATGATGATGCTGATGAGGATGGGGAGAAAGAAACAAAGAGAGAGCGAACAAGGTAAAAAGGCGCGGGCGGGCATTAGAGAGACGCACGCATAAATCCAAACAAAAACCACATGCCTTAACTCGGCACACAAGCAGAAGTAGAGAAGGGAGGCAGTACAGGGCAGTAATATCAGGGCTATGTAGTGGTGGGTGTCTCTGTAGCCACCAGGCCAAAAATAAATCATTTCGAGGACATAAAGAGAAGCCAGGCAAAAATTATAACTGTTGCTGCTAAGCACTTGCCCACAAATGTAAATAAGTTTTAACAGCGGCAACAGCTGTTGACTGAGAGACACTGAGAGAGCAAAGAAGCTGCGCATTAGCAGCTCCTGTTAACCGACTGTTAAATGAATCTGCTTGTTGCTGCCGCTGTTGCCTTAACATTTGTATGCATATACATATGTACATACATAATACGTGTATGTGTGTGTGTGCCAGTATATATATGGGTATATCTATGTACTTATTTGTTTATGTGTATTTGTTTAAGAACGGGAAACAACAGAACTTTTCTCTTTTGTTATTTTTTGGTTGACAGTTTTTCCATTAAATTTATATGATTGTATTTGGGGTAAGAGAAATGCCTTGAAACTTTCACATCTTCTGATTTTTGGTCCTTTTTTTTTGTTTTCTTGTTTTTGGTGTCAATGACAAGCATTAACAATGGTTAATTACAGATCTACCAGAATTTGAGATGGGCATATTGATAGTCTTAAGATTGACAAAATTAAATTCCTAAATCGGACAACTTAAATCAAAGAACTTTATTTTGGATTTAACCTTGAACTCTCGAATTAAAATAGGATGAGTTAGTATTAAATATACTATTAGACATACATATTATATATTTTTTATACAAATGATTTTTTAAGCAACTATTAAAAACTGATATAGCATTGTAGCGTACTTAATGGAAAGACAGACATATTTTTATCTCTAAAGAAATTTTACAAAAATTTTAGCTCTATTTTTGTAAAACAAAGAAAAAGATATCAGACATAAACTTAATTGACACCCTTTTATATATGTATGTATATACATATATTTGTATGTTTATATGTTGATTTATTAAAACCAATTTACAACAGACAATTATCATTTTTCGAGCAACAGCAATCATAATTTGCCTACAGCTTTTGAATTATAAAACGTTAAGTCATTTGTTTTGCAGCTCTAATATTTTGCCAAAAGCTATTTACTTTATTTAGAATTTAATTTCCCACTTAAGTGAATTCTTTGCTTTAGTGCATCAAAATTTATAGTACATTTGTGCTTTCATTTTGTAAGATTTGCAACTATATAAAATGTATTGAAGTACCCTTGGTCGTATACGTGATTATTAAGCTTATTACTCAGACGCCGTGTTGGCCCAGTTCAGTCTGCAACATTTTTTTATATCCTACAGCCCTCTACCATTGTACTATGACCTCAACACATAAATAATTGTTAATAATTTTACAATGCAATTACCCGGCCAAATCAAGAATGGAATAGTAAATGCAAATGGCCAACATTGGAGTAGCAGTTTGGCAGTTGCCAGTTGTATGTTGGTTAAAATGGTGGCAATACTCTGAACTCCATTCAGGGCCAGTTTGTTGCTTAAATTTAATCAACTTTATGCCAATGCTCTCACAGCTGGGGTATTCAATTATTGACGCCACTTTTCGCAGTTGACGCCGGCCTTCACACAGGACGCAGGACTTGCCAAATGCAGCACACACACACACACACACACACACACACACACACACGCAAAACAACAACATAAAAGGCAGCGCCAAATAAAACATGCAGATGGCTTAAAACACATGACACCGTAACCGAAACAAGAGAGGGCCAGTAGAGTGAAGTAGAGACCAACCAAAACCAAAACAGTGAAAGCAAAAGCAACAAAAACACACACACACACACACACAGTTGAGAAGAAAAACAAGAATAAAATAGAAAATAGCAAAAAAAAAAAAATAAAAAGAAAAAGCGGGCAAAAGGCAAGCAAAATAAAACAGAAAAGAGAAAAGGGGGTTTTTTTTTCTTTTACACTGACAGCACCACGACCTTTGAAATTAGAGTTCTGAGATGCGCCACGTAAAGTTTGTATATGTGTGCGTATGTTGGTATGTGTGTGAGCTACAACAACAACACACATTCAAATGAGTCCTTGGCCGCAACGAGCTCTGCAGCAAGGAAAAAAAAAGCGTTCAGGTCCCCTCCTCAGCTCGACCTCAGCACCATCAGCGTGTCAGATAATTAGTGAAAACTGTCTGTGAAAAAGCGTCTGTCTCCAGGTCCAAGAGTCCACACACACACACACACACATACAAACACCTATATACAACCGTACAACATGCATGTCCACATCAGTCGGCAATGTCATGCCATGTAAACCCAAAACCAACATCAAATAACACCATGGGATTGAAAGTAATATTACAAATCCCATAGATTTATTGGTAAAGTCACCAGGGATGGGTTAAAAATAGAAATCTTTATTAAAAAAAAAACTTCGATTATTTTATTTTGAGATTTAATAGTTTTAAGCGGAAATTGGTTAGAAAGAAGTTGCTTCTTGGGATGCATAGCATTTTAAATATACTATATTAACTGAATTTACTTTAACTAAATAGAAATAAGTAATCCTTTTTTCCATTTTTGAATTGCATGAAACGTTTGCTTTTAGTCAGCTTTTTCTTTTTTATAAAGATAAACAGAGAAAAAGTAAATCGAGGTATTTGCGATACCTTAATATAAACTAATCATTTTTACTCTTTCTATTTAAAGAATTGAAATTTAATTGAAAACTGAATCCAAGTATTTTGGATACCTTAATATAAACTTATAATTTTTACTTTTTCTATTCAAAGAATTGAAATTTATTTAACAAATTAATATATAATAAAAATATTTATTTAAAAAATAGATGCATACTTTTCATTATTTAAATTCATTTTCTGAACTATTTTAATATATACTTTTTAACTACAAAAATTGAAAAGTTTTCTTTATTTTCTAAAGAAATCGATTAAGATTTTCTGTGATTTCTGAACTTTATTTTTCCTAAATACCTAAACTTTATTTTATTAGAGCAATATGTAAATTTTCGCCCATTGTATAGCTTTGTCACTGGCCAGATGAGTTGCCTGAAATGCAGGTTGACAGTTTTATGACACACACACACACACACACACACACACACACACTTGCACATATGTATGTATTTATGGGTATATGCAGTTGTTACAGTTACAGTTGAGATGACATGGTATTTGATGTTCTTCTTGTTACTGCTGCAATGGCTCCTCATGCTGGTCTTCTTTTCAAGCATCTTTTGCATATCGATGAGGGAATTGAAAAAAAGGGAAAAGAAAATAAAAGGCAAAGCAAGAACCATCACGTGTCGCCTGTTGCCAAGCCTTGAACTTGTTGGCCAGGAAAAGCCAATTATGATCAAAAAAAAAAAAGAAAAAGAAAATGGTAACATCACTAACATGGTCAATTCCATTACCAGAGCGGTGAAACAATAGTTATTTGATTCTTCCGCTCGACATGGTCCTTGGAATGCAACACGTTTTATTTGTACTGTTTATTTACCTCGTGACCATGCCAAGTATTTATAGACCTTTCAGAGTCACATCAACGAAGCTGCTACCAGTGATTCCCCTCTCTCTCTCTCTCTCTCTCTCTCTCTCTCTCTCTCTCTCTCTCTCTCTCTGTCTCTCTCTATGTATCCCTATCTCACTTGCTTCCCCGCCCACATTTCACAACAAATCAAACTATCAAATGGGCTTTTCTTTCTTTCATTTCATCTATGTTTGGATTTTGGCCTATGCGTTGATATAAACATGGCAATTCGACTAAATATTTACACGTCGTTTCATTTCATTCCTTTCATTTGGCTATTTCGTTTTGTTTGCCGCTTTGATTTTATGAATGGACGCCATTGTCTAACAACAAAAACAAGACTAGCAGCAACAACAACAATAACATTAACAACAATAGAAACACAGCAATAAAAAAAACCAAAAGCAGAACAATTTAATGCCAACAACTTTTCCAACTAATTTTTTGTTTTTTTCCTGTTGTTTTGTTTTGTTTTGGCCAACTTTTGGATATTGCGTATACGCATAGTTTAACCCCGACAAAAGCAAAAAGTTTGGTCTTTTTAACAAAAGTGTGTGAATCAGGTCAAGATTAAATATATTTAAATTCATTTTTAATTAGTTCGATACAGAATCTGGGCAATTTCTAGATAATGCAATGTGGTTCCTATTAGTTATAGGAAAAGTTTATTGGACTCGATATATAATATATATTCATGCGGCTTGGATTGGCTAACTATATAAGTTTAGCAGTATATAATTATTACAGTCATTAATATATACTCATATAAACACAAATTTTTATTGCATTGTTCAAGAAGTATTAATATATTTATATGCCTATTCATCGTATGTTTTATTTATGGATATATACGTACATTTTTATTGATTTACTAGACAGTTTTGGAAAATTCCCACAGTGGTTGGAAATTGTAAAAATCGTATAATAAATAAGTTATTCAGATTTCTATGGCAATTAAAAGAGGCGATTTTATATAAAGTTTCTTAAACTGCTGATTTGGAACTATGTGAAGTTAATGTTAATTTAAAGGATTAGCCCGATGTGCTTAGAAATCTTTAAACCCATTCAAAAAACTCAAAACTTTTAAAGAAAAAGGAAAAATCTCGACCACATTTTTGAAAGTTTTTTAAGAAGCAAACTTGTTTTTCACTTGCCTAATTTAGAGCCTTACAATGTAGGGGTCAATCCGCAAATTTTTGGGCTTATTTTGGAAAGTTCCAATTGTGGTTATTGGAAATTTAGAAAAATCTATCAAAATAGGTTCGAATAGAATAGTTACAATTTGTTTATGTGCAATACTTTTAACCAAGACTTTCAACACCAATTTCCTTATTGTTTAAAAAGAAATTTTAATTAACCTTTTTAAATTATTATAGGTTACTCTTTTTCTAGTTCATTTTTATCATTTTTTATTTAATATTAGTTATCATACCATTTACTTTTTTTATATTTAACAAATATTGAATTATATTTAAAATGGAGCTGGAAAACTGACTGACAAATTCCAATCATTTCTTAGTTACACCGACTAATAGAAGGTGGGAGAAGGGAAAATTCCATTCCTGCCCCACTAACAGTGGGTGGGAAAATTTTCCACGTGTTCCCCACATTCACCTAAGCACCTCTAAACGGGAGAAACGAGAATTATACTCATTCCCTACATGATAAATAACAATGAATATAATAAATATTTTTAAATATGTAAAAACATGTTTAATGACCATAAAATTATGTAAAACAATAAAAGTTAAATAGAAAACAAATAGAAATGCTAATTTTAACATTTTTAAACAGGGTATTTAAACTTTGAAATGTTTTGTTCTTTTTTTTATGTTCTATAAATTTACTTTTAAAATTCTTTGCCATTTCACATAAATTAACAATTAATTGCCCAAAAAACACCATTTGTCAGTGCGAGGGATATATGCATAATGGGAATTCAGTGATTTTCATTTCCTGTCGTCCATTAAGGTCTGTTTTCCTTCTTTCATTTTCCTTTCACTTTGGTTCCTTATTGCTGCAATATTTATTTTACTTGTTTAAAGTTTGCCTCGATTATTGAAATTGTATTATTGGCTGTTGGTGTTGGTAATGGCGCCACATTTGTTCACGCTCCCAAAACCCCAAAAGTAAGACACATTGGCAAACAGCGGTGGAAAAGAGGGGGCATGGCACTCAAATGACAATCGATTTGTGAACGCACAGAACGTAAATACTATGTATATATATATGTATATATATACCTATAATATACAGACATACAAATCAAATATGCATTACACAATTGGCCATTGCCAGTGAATGGTGGGTCAGGCCTTGGCCCCGGACGAGTTCGAATGGAAAAGTTTTGGACCTCACCAATGTTCCAGCAAGAAAACTTTTTTTTTTACTACAAATTGTGTGTATAATGCCCCATCTCCATTAGTATGCCACCATCAGTGGCACTGCCATTGCTTCCCCTCTTTTTCCAGTGCGCGTTTAACACTTGTAATTTTAATGGTTGCCCAGGCTTTCAACTTGACTAGGCAACACCAGAAACAGCAGAGGCAACAGCAACTGAAGCAGCAGCAGCAGCAGCTGTTGCCTTGATAAAGTTTTCTTGCCACGCATTTTTAGTGCAATTTAATTGCAAGCATTTAGGGGCATGCCAGCCATTATGCTATTAATTAGAACACTCACACACACAAACCTACCTACAGACAATCACCCACCCACACTTGTATACACACACACACACGCACACACACACAATCTTGGGTAATTTATGTGTTTTTATCGCTGCAACAAGTTTATCTCATGTTCCGGCTAAAAGTCAGCTCATTATGACCCTGGAACAAAAAAAAACCCAAGCAAAAAACAAACAAGAATAGGCGAAATATTTTACTGGGAGATAAACACACACACAATATGGTCGAGGAAGAGAGGGAATAAATGGGAGGTTGGTGATGACGCTGCGTAGTATGAGCAATCAAAAATTGCTTTGGCTATGATTTTACACGATGCCATTAAATGTTAATATACAACATCGAGATAATATATACAAACATCCACATACATACGCATCCGCCAACACATACATAGAGAGAGATAGATAAGAGGAGAGAGATGGGGGGTTCTGACGCTAATTGAGTGAACAAGTGAAATCTGTCAAGTTAATATAACCGATTAATCCAAAGAGAGAGAAAAAGTGTTTATTATTTATTGGGGGGCATTTATTATATAAAGAATTATAAATCTTAAAATAAAATACTATATTTGTTCACTTAAATTTTATTTCAATTTTTTTAACAAAGAGATTATCCATTAAAAATTGTGCGAATTTAGATAAAAAATAACTAATTATTATGCTAAATATTCTCCATATAAATATTTCATCAAACAGGAATATGTTTTTTTTTTCATAATTTGAACAAATATAAATAATTTAGTTAGCTTTTGGAATATTTATTTTTTAAAAAAGTTCTTATTAGTAAAATTTTCTATTAAAAAAGTTAAGAACTTTAAATTCTAGACTTTCAATTAGAAAAATGTCTTTAATCAGTTTTGCTTGTCAAATCAGTTAACGAAATTTACCAAAAAATCTCTTTGCAATTCCATTTGCCAGATTTCTTTTCACATCAAGCAGAAAATTACATTTTTTTCTTTTGTGGAATGCATTTATCCTTTGCCTAAAATTCACAAAAAAAAAATTCTTAGTCAAGTGTAAAAACTCAATTTACGCTTCCAAACGAAGTTTTAAGCCTCAATAAGGCAAATGCCTTAACTAAAAATGATTTATAATTAAAAATGAATGAAAGCAAAAGTTTTGTTTTAGTTTTTAGTCTACAAGCAGATGAAATTTCATTTAAAATTTAAGTCGAAGAAATGTGAATAAGGCTTATTGACAAAATGTGCAAGTGAAATTTAAATTTGATAAAAATAATTCAATGAATTTGTTTTATTACTTAAGTTTGAAAGATTAAACTATCCTAATCCGCAACTTACTAAATAACTTTTGACATAAATGGAATACTGGACGAATTTTTGATTTTTGAATTACATAACGAAATATATACATATATATATATATATAAGTTTAACAACATTTATTTTGGTTTCTCTATTTATTTATGAACTGAGGTAATTTTCTGTGTGAAAAATTTGAAAATAATAACATAAATGTTATATTAAAGTAAAATAGATTTAACTTTGATCAATCTAGTAAAAACAAGCACAAACAAAACTTCATAGCAAAACTTGAATTTGGATTCAAATCAAATGGTAAAAATTTATTTTGATATTAAGAATAACTTATTCGACAAGTTAGTTGCAAAATAGAATAACACAAAGATTTACTTGTAGGAAAATCTTTCACTCAATTTCCATGTGTTTTAAATGATTGATTATCAATAAAAATATTCCACTCTGCATTAGTTTTGCTTGTTTATTGACTCGAAGGCATTCCTCAAATTGGCATTTATTACTGAAATTTTCATATTATAAGATATAAGCAGTATTTAATGGATTGCATCATTAAACCACTATAATTTCCAAGAAAATTCAATGAGTGTCAGTGTGTGTGTGTGTGTACGTTTCTCAATTACAATTACAAGAGTGTTTGCTTCTAAATATACAGCTGGGAAATGCCATTATCTAATATTGATTTGAAACGACTTTGCTGAGTGGGACTCGATGAAACTTGGTCAGGACTTGCACTTGGCAATTTGTGGCTCTGACTTTGGCTTCGGCCACTCAACAATTTGAATGCCAAAACGTAATGAATGAATGAGAATGCAATTTCTTATTCTCTATATATGTATGTTTTTGTGGGTGTTTTTCTTTTTTTTTTCTGTTCGTTGTCTCAAAAGTGTGAACAGCTTTATATACATAAGTACTAGTTGGGTTATATCGTGTGTATAAAGCCGACATAAGTAATATATATACATACTTACATATACATACATATACATTTACAATACTCATGTGGACCAAAAGAAAAAAAAAAGGAGGAAAAACCAACCAGCTGGCAGCAGCAGCAGCAGCAATGGGAAAACAGCTTATCCTTGAGATATAAACTGACATTTAAGCAACTCAGGCGTATGCATAGCACACACACACACATAGAAAAGCAAACACAAACACAGGCAACCTTGCAATGCCAAAAAGAAAATTCCTACTCTTCAGCCTTCTTGCTCCTCCATTTTTCAGTCGTACCCCTTTATCTACCTCTCATACCCTGCAGTCAATTGCATTGACTAGAGAGGGGCACAAAAAAATAGAAGAAATTCTATACATTAAGCCCGTGTAAGGACTTTGATATACCCTCCATTTTAAATCCAAAAAACAAAATATAAATTTGTAAGGCAAATATCTCTGATCTAACGATAACAATTATTAAACCTTTTAATCAAATTTAATCTTCAAAAGAAGTGAAAAATAATAACAAATAGAAAGTAGTTTTAAACTTAGATTTAAATTCGATGTCTGTTTTAAATTTGACTTGGCTCTAGATTCAATTTTTAACTCAAAATATCCATTTTGAAGTGAAACATAATTAGAAAAACTTGTTGTACATTTTCTTACCTTTCTTTTTGATGAACATTTTCATTTTGTTGCATACCAAATTCTAATTTGTCGGCTTAAATGCACAAATCAAATAAAATTATACATTCATAAGGAATTAGAATTATTGTCATTAATTCATAAGCAGCTTAATGCAGCCTTAAAGGAAATGTTTAGCTAATATTATTACTGACTGCAATTTATTATTAATTTTCAATAAAATCTTCAAGCTATCAATTTAAATCGATTTAGTGTTAGTCATTTATTAAATTGATTTTATTTTTAGCACCTTTTCTAATTTAAATCTTTGTATTTGTTCGCTACGCTATGAAAATAATAGAAAATTAAATATTAATTTTATTCTTTTGGCTTTAGATTCAGCAATTAATATTAAATTGAAAAAAAATCTCAATTGGTAGAATGGTTATTGAAACCAAAACGATTTTCTAAACATCATTTAGTTAAAATATTTATCGTTTCTATAACTGAAATACAATATTTTATGTTAATTATATTTAAAAGCTGATCATTGCAATTTCTATTTTTATTAGAAAGTCGAGGGGAACTGGCTACTCAACTCAGAAAGGCAACTCTTTATAAAAAACAAAGGTCTTTTTTTTAGAAATCAATCATTTTAAGTTCAGTTCAAGTTTATCAGAATAAAGTACTATAAGAAATAACAATGGCAATTTGGTATGTAAGAAGAACTAAATTCAATAAGAAGCTTAGTTCAAAACTAGAGCTCATTATTTCACAATGAAGACTATAAATGACAAATACTCTCCGTTAGCAATATTCTATTTAATATTTAATAGCTTAATATGTATTCGAGAGAAATTTTTTCAAGATAAGAAAATATTGAAGTTATTTTTTTTCCTCCTCTCTTAAGAAGAAATTTCTGAACTATGTTTAAGCGCTTTTGACATCCTTTTAAATGTCATTTTAAGTGATTGAAAAATATAAAAAAAAATAAATCTTTTAGACATTATGTATACCCTTAATCCCATGGTTAACTAGGTAGAGGGTATGAAAAATAAATACTGTAGCATAAAACATGGCGCCTAACCATTTTGAATAAAAAGTGCAAAAAGAAAATAAAAAGATATGAAAGCAAAGCTCATTTTAGATTGCAGTTTATTTAACAGTTTTAATCGCGGTCAGAGAGCCAAACGAATGAGCTAGAGGGAGGGTGAAGGTGAGTGAATATAACGATTATGCGGATTATACAGATTAGCGCCCAAGCAAATTAACAACAACAAGAATAAAAACAAAACAAAGCAATGCAAAAACTAAAAAAGTTAAGCAATTAAATTCAATTGCATTTTTATAGCCTTATATAAACACACACACACACACAGATACACATACAGATAACACATATAAACAAAAGCAGAGAAGCACGTGTTGCCATTTTCTTTTTTCTTGTTTTCTTTTTTTTGTTATTGCTGTTATTGAAATTAAATTGTTCGTGTTAAATTTCACTGCGGCAAATTGTTGTTGGCGATGAGTTCCTGCCACACGTCATTCGCATCCCACATGCATATACACACTCACACACACACACACACACACACGTTAGTCAATGTCATCTTGCCACACACAAGTGAACATTTTGTGGTTTTTGTCAACATGTCTGTGCGTGTGTGTGGTGTATTTGCTTGTTTGCCCATCTATGTGTGCGTGTGTGTTTGTGTTTGTGTGTGCGTGCGACTGTCATGCCAGATATGAAGTATTTACCCGCTATGTTGCCTGGCATTTGCTTTCCATTTTTTATTTTTTTTTTTTGCCTTATTTTTTCTTGCATATATGCAAGTCGAATGTGTTGAGATGAAAAAGAAAAAAAATTGTTGCAAGTGAGACGATATTAACACTTTATCATCCAGTTTTGCAGCATGATAGAATGGGTCGCATTTCTCATACACCAGCATCTTGTGTTGAAAAGGAAAAGTTCGTTTGGCTTCTTTCCTTTGCGGATTAGCCAGAGCTTTGCAAGTTTTAGAGAAAGACTGTTAACAAAAGTTCGAAGAAAATCTCTCAATTATCTACAGGTCATGACACGAATATGAAGTATTTTCTTTGCTTTTTCGTCATTTTTTGGTTGTTGTTTTCTTGTAGATATAAAAGTTAAAACTATTTAAATAAAACACATTTTACTCAATAGTTTTAAACCAATCTACAGCATTTTAAGTAGGAGATGCAGGGGGGCAGTTGAATAAAATTAAATTATCTTTTATTAAACACGTTTTAAAATAGGTAAAGAAAGCGTTCGATTTGGTAATTTTGAATCTCTTAATAATTAACAGCCTTAAAACGGAGCAATTATACGAAACGCCTGGAGATATGCAAGAACTTTTCAATGATTTCATAAAAAATAAAAATTTCTTAAATTTTAAATATATTTAGAAACTTAGATTGGATGTAAACAAAATTAATAATAAAACCATACTACTACTTAAACTTATTATTTTGTGTTTTTAAATATTTCTATAACTTATTTATTACTTAAAAATATTCCTTTCATTTGTATAGTCAACATTTTCAGAGGTTCTCACTTGACTTAACCCAATTAAATATCATCTTAATATTCAAATCAACCAATATGGCATAATTATACCTGATCAAGGTTAACTATCTGAATTTCGCAATTAATAAACATTACTCTCAATTACCCATTCAATCATGCATTCAGTTATTCACTCAATTATATTCATTTTGTCTCTTTTGCTTATTTAACTTACTTTGGCATTCCATCAATGTTTGTTGTCTGTGAAATTCTGTTGGTTTAGTTTAATTGAAATTTCCTTGGCCAACACTTTTTCCATATCTATAGATATATATGTATGTATATGTATATATCGTTCGATTTGCACTGAATATTAAACGCTCAATTGCTGAATATTCCAACTTGTGGTTGTTGTTGCGGTTACCGTTGACTTCATGTAAATATTAGTTTAAATTGTGGTCACATATATTTCATTTATACACATTTTTTTTCGTCTCATTCTATTTAATTACCATTTTTTTTTATTTTTTGCTTCTTTTTTTAGAATTTTTGCCCGAAAGTATGCTTGAAACTTTTCACTTAGCTGCCACTGCAATTGGCCATTCATGTTAATGCTAATTGCAATTCGTTTTGACGCCCCCTCGAGGGCAAATTAAATTACATAGAATATACATACTAAATACTATACTATTTCTTTTTTTCTTTTTTTCTTTACCAGATAGTAGCACAAGGACACCTACACCCACCCACACACACACATAATACTTATATATGTATATATATATATCTGAACTAATTTAATGGGCAAACAGTTTTGGTTATAACAATTGGTAGATAGAGATAACAAGAGAAAGAGAATGCGATCAATGAGTCAAAATTTATTGGTCT
Source organism: Drosophila emarginata (assembly GCA_037075365.1). Lineage (NCBI taxonomy): Eukaryota > Metazoa > Arthropoda > Insecta > Diptera > Drosophilidae > Drosophila > Drosophila emarginata. The sequence goes on along the minus strand of JBAMCD010000260.1, from coordinate 3,597,356 downwards.
GACCTTAGGTCTGCGCATTTTGCTTTGCATATGCAATTTATCAATGATTTATTAAACATTTAACGACTACTGGCCCCATTAATTAAACACAATAAATGTGCATAAGCAATGTAAACATTGTTTGTTATAAATGAAACATGATCAAATATTTTATCAGAAATTAATATTAAAAGTGAGTAAACATATACACAAAAAATGATTAATATCGATGACATATCAATAAGAAATACCAAAACAGAGAGTACAAATAAATGACATATAATTTAACAAAATTACAGATTATCATTTGGCACACACAAAATCATTTATAGGAAATTCTACATCTCCGTTGGGTAAAAAGGAACAAACAGGAAACGCCAAATCTCGATGCTTCTGTATGTGTATATATATAAATGCTGTGTCTGTATGTGTAAGTAAACACCAACACTCTCACAAGGTTTCTCCAGTTTTACCAAGTTAGAGTACACTCTGTGTAATTTATCAATATAAATTTCTCTAAACTAATAATCAAATAAAATAGTATCAAATCAGAAAATGAAAGTTTAAGTTTTAGAACTTTTGAAATTCGTGCCAAATAAGTTTAAATTAAAAGCAAAAGGTAAACCAATTTGTAGTTCTAATTCTTTTAATTACAGAAGACAACTAATATAAAAAGAAATATGTAAAATTTAAATGAATCTAACAAAAATTAAAGTTAATAATTCAAAATTATCCTCTTTTAAGATTTTATAAATGAAAATGTTTTTAGAATAATTTCCTTTAAAATACTGAAACCATATAAAAATTAATATATTACAGGTAAGTAGAACTATATTTATTTTAAGTAATATAAAAGAAATCTTTTATTATTAACTTTTATAATGATTATCCCAATTGCAAATACTAAGCTCAAAAAATCCTATTACACAACGCAATTCCTTTACATACTTATATACCCATAGTATATATACTTCTCAGAATATATTCTTGGCCAGTCACTTTTTCTATAGACAGGTCTAAATGTAGCTTAAGGCAAATATATGTATATATTTATATACATGTTTGTATGTCCATGCATATAATAACATTTGTCTGCCGACTACTTTCATACAAATATACTATGCTAAGGAGCAGTAGGAGGATAATGGAGAAGAAAAAGAAATATGTTTTTAATATTTTCCATGTGAAACATGTCGCGACATATATCGATGATTAAGGAGCTTGCCTCGTCAGATGCCAAACAGATTTATATTATTTATGCTGCTAACACAACATGCTGCTGTCTGTCATACATAAACCAGCATACCTTTCATATACAAATACGAATAAGTATGCATATATATATGTATATATATATATATATACTATAATATATACATATATACATATATATTTATTAGATATACACAGACTACCATATGCTGTGTTCTCACACACAAAACAACAATTTTCATATAATATATGTATATATGTATATGTATTTGTAACCAAAATACACACACGTACACACACGCACAATAAACATTTCGTTACGGTTACTCTCTTTTTGAGCTGCCGCCTATGCAACAAGGCATATTGGCCAAGATTTGTGGCAAGAAAAGAAAAAAGAAGGACGAAGGCAACGAAGGAGAAAAAAAAAGCAACTTTAAAATGAATTTCCATTGAAACGCCCTAATGCTATATTAATTTTAAATTCAAATCTCACAAGCCGAAGTTCAGTTACACTCACATTTGTTAAAAGTCTCCAAAAGTCTGAAAAAGTCTCCAAAAGTTTAAAAAAGTCTCCAAAATATTCAATATTGAAGTCATTCAATAGCTATAGTAAAAATATTTTTACTAAAAACACTTTAAATCTCCCATTAAGCAACTCTACAAAGTCTCCAAGTCTTAAAACTCTACGTAGTCTTTAAAATATTTATATAAACACTATAGAACCTATTAAATAGCCTACAAAAGGTCCTAGCTTATTATTAAGAGAGAGCTTTTTACGTTTCTAACGTTTTTTATAAACTCTAAAAGTCTCCAAATCTGAAATAATCTATATATAAATTTACCATAGCTTAAAAAACTTCAGTCTACAACACATCTAGTTAAAACGTTCTGAAAACTCGTTTAACAGCACCATAAAGTTTCCAAATTTTCTCAACCACGTATTATAAGTCTACAAAGTCTCCCATTTGAAATTTGTTTATATTTTTATCTTCAGAGTTTTTGGCATTTATTTAGCTTTTGAAATAAACAAAGCAAATCTTTTTAATATAAAAAATAAATCAAGTCTCCAAGCGCTTGTATTTGAATACTCCAAACAATTTCAGCTTATCTTTAATATTATTCATTGCCTAATGCTTTAATATTAGCGAAAAGATAGTTTTACATAGTCCCCAAAAAACTTTTCAAAACTGAAAACTAACTAAATAATATAAAGTTGATGCTTCAGCTGCATATAGTTATAGTTAGAAAAGTTTTAACCTAGTTTTTTTACTCAAACTGAAAACTAAATAGAACGAGTTTGTTATTGTATATATTAAATAATGGCTTATGCAAACTATTTTGAACATCCGGCCACCATTTCTATGAAGGTCCCACGAGTTTTAACGTGTCGGTGCAGAAATTTTGCAACTTTACAAATTGTCTCAAAAGCTGAACAGATATTTAACTCTAGCATTTAACAAATTTTAAAATTAATATATATTTTTTCAAATATTCAAGAAATTAGTAATACCTTTGACTAGAGTATAACAAAAGGTATTGCTTAATCCAGCATAAAGTTTATCTGGCAGAAAATGAGACGTCACACACAAGCCCACATGCACATATAGATACCTATATAAACATATACATATATGCATATATGTATATACATATGTATGTATATAGGAGATTGTTTTCTATCTCCCTTGTATGTCATCAACAAAAGTTTCAAGTTGCTTAACCAAACGACACGTTGTTTCTTTTACATCAGACAACAAACCAGCCATATGAATGTCATTTCCAGCTTTTACTCTTTCAATTAGTTGCTTTACATTAGTTAGTGAACCTTAGTTAAAGACTATATACATATAGTATTTATTTGCACTCACTAATTTTAATTTATTTACTTTTAATGTAGCTAAGTAGGTGATAAAATCTTCTTCACATAGTTCTATGATTGAGTATGTAGCTTGCAAAAAACATATTTATTTGGGATCACAAATATGTATTACCAAATATCTCACAAAATGTAGGTCCTTTTTTAGAACCCATCGTAAATAACTGAAATAAAATGTAACAACTTCATCAGTACATAAAGGGACTTCACAGTATCCAATAACTATTGAAAATTTGGGTTTTACCCATAATGTGAAATGGTTTCGATTACATAACTTTCGCATTCTTAGATTATTATATACGACAAAATTCTCTCGTCATATAAATGAACCCAAAATGTTTCTCTTTATATTTATTTGATTCTGCTTTATTTTTCTTCTGCTCCATTTCCTCACACACACACACACACACACACATACAAACAGGCAGCGACACAAATTGAATTGGGGTAAAGAAAACGGAAAACCAAAACCAATAAATTCACATTTTTATATATTTTTTCTTTTTTATTTTTGTTGTTGTTTTGTTACTGGTCTAAACAAAAGAATGCACACATATGTTTCATTGTTTCTTTTTGGGTAACAATTAATTAAACATTAAATTTAATTAATGGCAATATATTCTTATTTTAGTAATCTTCCCTTTTACTCTCATGGTACCCATTCTCTTTTTATATGTCTGCATCTCTCTCTCTCTCTCTTTCACTGTTTTCTCACTTTTTCGCTTAATAAACGAAATTTGCCAGCTAATTACAAAAGGGTCTCTGTGGGGTCACCCACACACACACACACACACAGACACAGACACACAGAAGTACGCACACAAACATCTACTCACGCACATTTACACATACATACAAATAGACATTTGTGCTTAGCATGGCACAAAAATTTAAGGGCATGAACATTTCAATTAGGAGGCCTGAATGAAGAGTTTTTTAAAAATTGTCACACCAATTCGAAGCTATGGTCATATTTTAGCTTTGGCATACTTCAAGGCGCCAAGGCAACAAAATGTAAAAGAATAAGAGCAAAAGAGAAAGATAGATAGAAAAATGAAAGAAGAAAAAAATTGGTAAAATACTGACAGAGGCAACAGCTTCTTCAACTTGTTGACGTTCGCAAGTGGTGGGTGTGTGGACCCAGAAAAAAATACTCATAAGGATTCAACAAATTGTTGAATATACATACACACACACAAACACGAAAAAAAATACACACACACACACACACAAGCAAACTTTTGCTGGCTGAGCGAATATTTTTTTACACACAGAAAAAGAATAAGAGCGAAAGGGAGTGAAACAGAGAGGGCAATGTTGAGTGTTGAACTAACTGTTTTGCGGCATGACTCCCTGTATGTGTATGTGTGTGTGTGTGTGTGTGTGAAGACCAAAAAATATGAAGAAGAAAAACCGGAACGAAACATGACCATACCAAAAAGAAGGCGTCCTCTTTCTACCCTGGCCTATGGCCCCTTGAAATGTTAAAGAGCAAATAAATGTCTTCTCCCTTGCCCCGGCCTCTGCCTCTGGGTTCATATTAAAAAACAGATAAACAGAGAACAGAACCATTTAGCATGACTAAATGCAAAAGATCTGAAGCATAAATTTTAACTCTAGCCAGATTTTGTTTTCCCCCATTTTGTTTATTATTAAATTGGTCTTAAGCTTTTTGATCTTTTTTTTCTATAGTATATAGCATATTTTTTTTCCATTATTTCTCGATTTATTTTCAATAATTTTTTAATATTTTAACCGTCTTTTTTTCGATTTCTTTTTTATTTATAAATATTTTGTTGTTTGGTATTGGCCTAATGAATTTTTTATGAACTCACTCACACAAACACAAACGGACACACACAGATAATATGTCTGGGATTTATATTTTGCTTTACTTTTTGTTTTTCTTTTCTTCTTTTTTTTTTTTGGTTTTCACGATTTTTAGCAACGCTTTTCCGCTGATGCCAACAGAAACAGATGAAAATCTCGCAAACACTGAATTTTTTGCTGCTGCTGCTGCTGCTGCGGCGGCCTGATGCTGCATGTTAAATATTTCTTCGTTTTTAACAGAGCTCTGTTAGCGGCTAATAGGTCAGTGCTAACAGTAGATTTTCACAATCTGGCTAGCGCTTTAGTACTGTTATTTATGGCTGTTGCATATTTTTAAGCTACCAAGTATCAAGAGCATCTGTTTTCTATCAAAAACTTTGCAAGGAGCGGGAAAGGGTTGGGATGGTCTGCATACCGTTAGCCGCCTGCAAAAACTGTTTACTTGCGTGTTTGTATTAATGTGTGTGTGTGAGCACATGTGTGTGAAGAGGAGAGCATTTTATGGCTCGACTTCCGCTAGCCAAGCGGAAAAATTTTACTACAGGTTTGTGCACACACAATCACACATACATACATACATACAGTCAGGAATAACGGTAATGTGTTTTTATGCGTTTATGTGTATTTAAAAAAAAAAGCATATAAAAACTATACGGAAATTTGTTAAACTAAAGAACTTTCTTCAACACACACACACACATGCATACATAGCTAAGTATTACATACACACACACACACAAACACAGTAACACATGTTGCCTACCAGAGAAAAAAAAAATAAGCCAAGTCAGCTACAGCCCAAAAGAAATGTTCTAAAAATGGCCGTTCTTGGCTCCCCCTCTATGTCCTCCGCCAACGTGCGCAGCATCCACGAAGTGCGTAAAACGCACACATAGAGACACAAACACACACACACACACACACCACACACAGAGAAGACTCAGTAACACAGACTCACTTTGGCTAATGGCGGGTTGCTGCTTCTACTGCCACGACTCCTGGGAATACATTTGTAAATGCTCTTCTTGGCTGTACATACATTCACAGATACATATATACGTATACATATACATATATACAAACATTCGTACCTTCGTACTTATAATGTGTTTTTATACCAAAACACGCGCCATTTCATTTCCCTTAAATGGCTAATTGCAGCACTTGTTCAAACTTAATTATTTGCGAACTTTCGCTTAAGAGAAGAAGAACTTCTCCCCTGATCTGGTTTAATGTGCTGTTGATTTAGCTAATACAAAGAAAGAACAAAAAATTTCTCTTAATTTCAATATTAAATATTACCCCGAAAATCGCGTATACGTTAACATTAACTAAGAAGGAGCAAAAAAGAGAAATACTTTCGGAGGGAGCTAAGAGACCAGCTCGAGCACACGGCATAGACTAAACCTGAGTTGGTGCCGCTGGCGCTGAAATGACATGACATCCTTGAATCTTGCCGCAACAGTGACTTAACAGTGAATGTTAACAGTGAACTAACCCAAAACAAAAAAGCAACAAACAAACTTGGCCAATAGGTCAGTTACACTGCAGTAGTGTGTTGTGGCCAAAAACCGAGTGCCGCAGCGCTTTGTAAATTTCACTGTTAAAAATTCATATTCATTAACATACACTGAGAATATTTTTTTATTACTACTTAACTAAAATCGCTAATTCAAATTGAATTTGTTGTTAAAACTAAAATTTAAAAAAAAATAAAACAATTTAAATTCGAAATAAATTTAACATAAACTAAGTTTTATCGTTTATTCATGCAACCGTTTTTAAGGATTCCATTTAAATGATCTGTTAAATATTCATAATTATGGAATCTAACTCCTTTTGTTTGATCTTTAATTTCATATAATTCTTTTTAAAATCTTAATCTTTTTACAATTGAGGCTCTTCATTGAGTACAACTGGCTCTCCGTCCAATTTACGTATTGTGGGCAACCGTTTAATGCATTCTGCTCGCCAAGTAGGTTCGTCTAGACCCTCGGACAAGGGATTACCCACTACAACCAAATCCTCCAGAGATTCAATTTCTGCTAGACGATTAAATTCCGACCAATCTTTGATCAAATTGTTGCTTATATAAAGCACTTTTAGGCATTTTAATCCTGTAAGTCCTTTGATTTTCTCAATCAAATTATAACTGAGCCACAGTTCCTGCAACGTTTCAGCCACAGCCTCCTACAAAAAAATATATATAATTTTTGTATATACGAATAATATTTCTAGGATACCTACCAATCCGGAGATTTGCTTAATATAATTTCGTGATAAGGACAACACTTTCAGGCACTTCATACCAGATAGACCAAAGATTTTTTCAATCATATTGGTGGACAAGCTAATCCTTCTACAGCAGGACAAACAGTGCCTAAGTATAGTTAAAACGGGTGAGGATTTCACACTTACTCGCAATTGACCAAAGTACCTAGAGTGGCATCCATTTTCTCAATGGGTGGCCATTGGAATTGCAGGTCAATGTCCTTGGCATCAATTGAATTTTCCTGTTCACGATCTTCCCAACGTTTGAGGGCCTCCTTAATAGTAGTAGCTTTAGACATTATTCAAATACAAATTAAATCGAACCTTAAATAACAACTGAACCGTTGCCAAGGACAACTACTTGGTATGCTGAAAAGTCAAATCGATATCTTCCGAATCGAAACAATATTTATCGCTAAAGACATTATTCAAATACAAATTAAATCGAACTTTAAATAACAACTGAACCGTTGCCAAGGACAACTACTTGGTATGCTGAAAAGTCAAATCGATATCTTCCGAATCGAAACAATATTTATCGCTAAATCCGATATTTTATCAAATAGAATTCATATGAATACAAAAATGTTTGTATTTAAGGGTTAAAATGGGAAAGATACATTCGGAGTTTGTACAACTAAGAGTATAGAATAGAGCCTTAACGACGATCGGTTTTTCCTGTGCCACGTTTACCGGAATACAAATGTTTGGGCATTTTGGTACCAATGAAACGATCCGCTTCACCCTTGAGACCCATACGAGTGACCTTCTTAGCAATGTCGCGTTTAGCCATATCATGAGCCTTCTTACGAATGGCCACATTCTTGATGCCCAAAGTATCGCGAGCCGGAGCCCGTTTAAGCGGTTGACCAGTCTTCTTCACGATTGCCGATGATTCCTTGTCTAGCAGAGGCTTCTTCACTGTAGTCTTTGAGCCCACTGCTACAACACCACGGCGGAGATCCACCACAGATTTTGTGAAATTGGCTGTTTTGCTGCCAGACATGTCAACACCGAGTCCCTCCATAGTCTCCACCAGTTTATTAACTGAACGATCCCGCACCTTAGGTTGCTTGTGACGCGGAATGATGGGTTTGTTCTTCCTTGATGAAAGACGCTTCTCGTCGCGCAGGTCGAATCTCTTGCCACGTATCTGCTTAGCCATTTCACGAATCTCTTTAAGGGTCTCATCCATAGACATTTCGGGTACGGTGTAGACACCACTAGATTCACGCAGTCCCTCTTCACGTTCAAGTTCCTCCAGCTTCTCAAAGATGTCGGGGTCGATGTAATCAGCAATGTTACGTCCTTCCCAGAATTCTGGAATCACATCGTAGCGCTCCTCTTCTGGTATTTCACTGTAGTTCTTCTTCAGATCCAGAGTGTAATCATCACCCATTTCCTCCTCAATTTCCTTCTCTAACTTGCGTTTACGATCTGCTTTAGCGGCATTCTGTTCAAGGCGAGCCAAAGCCTTCTCAGGTATGCAAGGAGCACGTACTTTCCCGTCTCTTGGTGCCGGCATGGCCACATGCAGACGATTTAAAATGTTGTCCACCTTCTTCGTGCGCATCTTCTGATCCACACGATAGGATAGCAAACGTTCACAAGCCTCTGTCTTAACTTCCATCACACCAGATTCTTCCACTGTAGACATAAACAGCACTGGCACCGATTTATCCTCTTGCAATTTTGTAATGATTTGCTGGCGCTCCTTGGGTAAGTCTTCAAGAGTTACAATGTCGATCTTGTTGATGGCCAAAATCAAAGGTTTGTTAGTGAACAAAGGTTTAATGCTCTCGAATAACTTCACTTGTTCCTCTAGCGAATGTCCACACTGCTCTGATATATCCATAAAGTACAGGACACAGGCTCTCAGATGAGCCAAAGCTGTGATGGCTTGCATTTCAATTACATTCCTCTCCTCCAATGGGTGATCCAATATGCCGGGTGTATCGATGACTTGCCAGCGCAGATATTTATAGTCTGTGTGTCCCACATATAGGGATTTCGTGGTAAAGGCATAGGGTTGGACCTCCACATCAGCTCGTGTGATTTTATTAATAAACGAAGATTTGCCGACATTGGGAAAACCGCAAATAATAATAGTACGCGAATAAGGATCAATAGTCGGCAGACGGGATAAATGCTGACGAACTTGCTCCAAATATGTTAAATTTGAAGCCTGACGCTTCATTATGGTGGCCATGCGACCCAAAGAAGCCTTTTTCAGTTGTTTGCACCGATACAGAGAATCTCCATACTTTAATAGACGCACATAGTCCTTGGCAACACTAATAAAATAAAGAAATTTAAGATAAATTTATTTTCAATACTTATCCAAATAACTCACTTGTCTATTAAATGCCTGGCCGTGTTTAACTGTCCCAAAGCCAATTTGTAATGATCTTTGTCGTATAAGACATTCATCAAATCTGCATAGAACGGATGTACATCATCCAATTTGGGGAAATCCTGTATAATCTGCGACAAGCGATCGTGGAAATTTTGTTGTGTGTATTTCACCTTGCGGGTGTAAAAGGCACGTATCCTGGAGATTTTATAACCCTTGTGAACAACTGTTGGGGTCTTTCGCTGGGTCTTTGACAACATAATGTCAATAAAGTCCTGAGAAGACAGAGAGATAAACATACATATATTTTTATTTATAAACACCTGTGCTGTGAGGTTAAGTCTTGAGAGCCATCAGGTGCTCCGTTGGACAAACAAAACTATTGTGTGTTTCTACTAACCTTTGCTGGCGGAACCACCATGATCTTCTTAAAATTGTACAAACTCATTTTTGTAGAAGTTTATTTATTTTCCAAGCCAATTAAAAGGAAAATAAATGAAATGTGCAAAGCAATAACACCACGCGGTGCCAGCAGCGTTGCCAGAAAGAACTCACTACAGGGTTGCCAGAATGCAACTAAAGATTCAAATCAGAAATTACCTAACGCCTCATGGTAATAGACAAAAAAAAATACTGAATGGGTAAAAACCAAGTTGGCAGTATCAAATCTCTGACAGAAATGGAGACCGGCGGATTTCTTAGCAAAAAGCAATTATTTAAACTACTTGAAGCAACTCCTGTTGGTTATATTAAGCCAACGTTCCCACCATCACCTCAGCCGCCACCTTACACTAAGCTGGGAGTGATCATAGACTTTGTTGACATTGTGGAAGCTGCAACCAAACCTAACAACAAGAATCACAGCACCACACAAAGCTATATCTGCACAGAATGTCGAAGGATATTACCCACTGCTCATCTATTGGACTTACATATAACTGAGCAGCATGATTTGTATTTCGCTGCCAGTGTGGAACGGCAAAGTAAACCCATGTACTCCTGCTACCTGGAGGAATGCACAGTAAAGTTCAACACTGTCAAGGAGCGGAAGGATCATTGCATTACAGAGCACAAATTTCCCGCCAACTACAGATTTGATCAGGACAAGAGAAAAAAGAAACAAAATGTCACCTCAATTACTACCTCCTCATCCTCTATGGATACTGATGAGCCACAAAACTGCGCCTTCACCATCAAAGCATTTACTTTTGGTCATCAGAAGCAACGTGCCTTCAATACACGTCCGGAAAAGCACCACGGAAAACCCCTCGAAAATGTCCAAGATCTTAAGAACGCTATCGATGATATCATGGATTAATCACTTAGTTTTATTCATTGAATCGAATGTTTATAGCATTATAAGATAGATCGTAGACAATTATTCTGTAATTTTTAATTATTTTGTTTTGGCACTTGTGCTCCTGAAAAAAATATTAAAATTGTTGATTTTTGCCGGCTGAAGAAAACATTGGTGTGTTACTTACTTGCCCGTATTGGCATTAATATAATGATAGGCTACCACCAAAAGGAACAGGAACACGCCTAATACATTGGAGAAAATGGCCAGTTGCACATCAGTTATCATTTTGTTGTGAGAATTGTTCTAAGAGCAAGAAAATTATTTTAATAAATGAAGCGGGGTAAGTGACACGTCATACTGTCCAAATAGCGAACTCCTGTTTAAACTTCAATAAATAATACTATGTAATTTATCATATGCACTCGCTTTCTAAGTAAAACTACTAAAAAAGCGCTTTATATTTTCTTAAATTGGATAAATTACCTTTTCTTTAAAGCGGAAAAACAAATGTATTTATGGTACCGTTTAGTGTGACCGAAGTAGTGCTACAAAACAATCGATAAAATTAAACCGCCGATTGTTTGAAATTGTAGCAGTCATTTTGGTATTTTTTTTTCTTTAGGTTTTCTAAGCTGAGACGCCTTTGCTTGGATGAACGTCTACTTGGAATTTTGTATCTTTATCTATTGAATTATCTTGTTTACTTATAAACTGACACCAAGGCACGTCGAGACGTCTCAAATTACGCGAACTAAACAATTTCACAATCACAAGTAGACGATCCCGAACGAAGAACGAACGTCCACTAGCCTTGTTTTGCATTTCCAAGTCAAGCACATGCAGCGGACACTGCAATCATTTTTTCAGAGGTTTGATTCTGGCGTGTTCATTTTCTTTGACATGTAAAAACCATTTTTTTTTTCCTTTTTTAGAGACTAAGGGGCACTTAAGATTACTGAGACCCACAGAGTTGAATTCATCGGATTGGATGGATCACAGATTGGAACCAACAAAGGCTCGTCAGTAAACAACAGAACATGATTACGTTAATACGGCATTTATTCCGTTCTGCGGATAATGAGCGCAAGTCATATGTAGAAAAACTTGATATGGAAAATGCATTTCTCGACAGAGAAATAAGAAAAGAGGAGCTTAAAAACGCCAATGCAAATGCTGAAACTGAAAATAAATGCATAAAATCTAAGGAAGATGGTGAATGGGATATTGGCATTGATTCTGGAAAGACTTGCTTGGCACGCAAGGGAATCATCACCAGCATTAACGAAGAATTTGGAATGATTGATTTCCAAATAAAGTTCAATCGGAAAGCATGCAGCTCAACCTTCTCTCATTTGGATAAGGGATGTATGGTTGAATATCTGACATATAAAGCTAGTGATACCGTAGAATCCATGAAGGTGGTAAAAGTGGAAAAGGTAAAAGAAAGCGAATGGGACAACGCGCTTGATAGCAAACTTGAAAATGCCGTAGAATCCTTAAAATTGGAACAGTCCACCTATTTTAAGATCCAGTCGCGTAATGTGCTCGGATTGATCACAGAGCGCCTTCAATCCTCAATCGAAGTGGACACAGACTATGGCTTAATGACAGTTGAATTAGACAATATTGAAATTACTTTTACGCCAAAGAAAGGAGATCGCATTCTAATGGAATGCAAAGTGCAGCTAGATGACAGCTATGTGGGTCAACATGGTGAACTTTTAGAAGTTATAAAAATACTTCCCTCTCGCCTGGACTTGAAGGAAAAATGCATTGTGGAGTTTGTGCACGATGATGTAGTTGGACTATCGGAAAATGCCTTTATTTTAAAAGAAGATATTCCCCCGAACGTGACACTGCATTTAGATGATATTGTGCTAGTCGATTTAATCGAGTGTGATTATTTCAAATGCACTCGTCGTGCCATCAAATTGAATAAGGGGCAAAAGAATTTTGGTGCGACCAAAGTGATAGGTAAATTCCACAATTCCCATCATGCTGTTTCTTTTGTTGGACCTGATCATGCTATTTTTAGCGAAATCTGGCAAAAGAGGACCTTAACAATTAAAGCACAGAATAATCTTAATCAGGTCCTTCAATTACGTTCCGTTGAAGTAAACAATGATAACGACTCGCAATTGAGTCTCATAGAGCCCAAGGGAATCGTTGATATCCAGAGTGGCAAAGAAATCTCATTGGTATTTGAAGTGAATACCAAATACTATGGCGAAGTTAAGGAGTCCTTCACCGTAATATTTGATAAATACAAATTTAAGCGCCATTTTCTAATTGTTGTTGTCGAAACAGAGGGCAAGGCCAGAGCTGCCGAACAACGACTTGCTGTAGCAGATTATATGTGCACAAATGGCAGAACGGTTCACCAGCGGAATCGTTCGTACGCCAATCGAGTATGGTCCAAAAAAATGGAAATTGTTCCTGGAGAATCTCTGCATCCAAAGAGACGCTTTGTGGCTCTACGTTTGGGCCACTATGAAGTACCCGAAAAGCTGCGACTATTATGTCTAACCTTGGACTCGCGTAATGAAAGAGCCCAATCCATTGCAAGGGAATACCCATGCCTCACGGAACCGCTGACCATCGACAACTATGTACAACGTTTCAGTTTGCTTTTACATTTGGAGGAAATCGACTTTTTTATTAATTTCCGAAATTATGATATGGAACGCGCCCACTTCCAGCGGGATGGTGAGTTCCTTTCACTAAAAATTGAAAATCTGGCTGAGCGTCGTCCCTCCCTGGTGGTTGGTGATGTTGTTCGTGCCATTAATATTTGGGATACCAACAACAGCATGAAAATCGATAAATGCTTTGAGGGCGTGATTAACAAGGTTCTCTTTGAACGTGTTCTCCTTAAATTCAATTCCCATTTCCATGACAATTATAATAACTCTGATTATCGTCTGGAATTTCATTTTTCACGTTTTACGTTGAGAAAGCAACATTATGCCATTTCCCGTGTGGTCAAAAGTCATTTTGGTGAGAATTTTCTATTTCCTTCGAAATTAACAAAAAGAAATGATGTTCAATTGGAAATGACACTCAATGATAAGGATGAAATGTATTTTTATGATACCAAAGTGAAGTGGTATAATAATTCCTTGAATGCCATACAAAAGCGTGCCGTTTTCAATATTCTACGCGGCGAGATGGAGAATATGCCGTATGTGATATTCGGACCACCGGGTACGGGAAAAACGGTTACAGTGGTGGAAACAATATTGCAATTGTTGAACAATTTGCCCGGAGCACGACTCTTGGTCGGCACACCTTCAAATAGTGCAGCCGATTTGATTACCGAGCGCCTGATCGACTGTGAAGAACTACTACCTGGCAGTTTTATACGTCTGGTATCCCAGAATCAAATTGAAAAGGATCTGATACCACCGAAATTGATGAGCTATTGCTGCACTGTGGACATCGGCACCTCGGGCACTTGTAGTGACAATATGGTAGTGACTTCCGGTGGTTTAAAATTGCGCTGTCCTGGAAAATTTCTTGGTAGTTATCGTGTAACCATCAGCACTTGCACAACAATGGGCAACTTTTTGCAAATGGATTTTCCGCCTGGACACTTTACACATGTATTGATTGATGAGGCTGGTCAATGTACGGAACCGGAAACTCTTATACCCATTGTCTTACTAAATAAGCAACGCAGCCAAGTCATCCTAGCAGGTGATCCACATCAGCTTCAGTCTGTCGTTGTTAATATTTTGGCCTCCGAAAAAGGATTCCGTGTCTCATTTCTGGAACGATTGCTACAACATTATCCATATTCAAAGGATATGCTGCGTTTTCCCAATAGCTCGGGGTACAATCCCGGCCTACTAACTAAACTTCTATATAACTATCGTGCACTTCCGTCGATTATGAATCTTTATAGTAGACTTTTCTATCACAATGAGCTAATTCCAGTGATCTCGGATAAGGATTCACCACAAGTAAAACTTTTATCAAAGGTGCAGCAAATCTTTAGCCCAAATATGGATATACCGCGAGGTCATGGCGTCATTTTCTGCGGTGTAGTTGGGGAGAATGTTCAGGAGCAGGATTCACCATCATGGTTTAATCCCATAGAGGCGCAAGAAATATTCCTTACTACCCTTTCACTATATCGCCAAAATGTTCACGCTGATCAGATAGGTATAATAACTCCATATGTGAAACAGGTAAAGACAATAAGAAATATGTTTGCTGGAGTTGAAGTGTCCATACCAAAGATTGGTTCTGTCGAGGAATTTCAAGGACAGGAACGTGAAATCATTTTGATTTCTACAGTTCGCTCAACTGTCTCTATGCTGGCGTATGATTCCCGTTTATCGCTTGGTTTTGTGTGTTGCAAGAAACGCATGAATGTGGCTATATCTCGCGCACGATCCCTCGTGGTCGTTATCGGTAACCCACATTTGCTGGCTGTGGATGAATGCTGGCGTCGTTTAATCATCTACTGTGCCGAAAATAATGCCTATTTTGGTTGCGAAGTGCCTGATCCTATATTGGCCAGTGTTAATAATAACATTGAGGAAGACGATGAAACAACTACTGCTGATTAAATCCGAAACAACTGATGATAATTACGTGCCTTGAATATATATATATATATATAATTTCAATTAATTTTAGTAAACCATTCCAAAGTCTCGAATTTCGCCAAATAGAACAACGAATTTACGTTCTTATATATTTACTCATACTTTTGACATTGAATTTGCCTTAATAAAAAAGACATTGTCTAAATATTTTTAATAAATATTAAGTTTTTGCAAGCGTTTTTTAGGTTTTGAATTTTCTAATAATTTTTTAAATTTTTGCAATTTTTATTCTTTTTTTTTCTAAATATTGCATGGAGTAATTACACTTACAAGTAATATATTTGTATATTATATATGTAGGTATAAATTAATATATTTAGAATAATTTAAGCGTAATGATGATAGACAAAAACAATTACGCTAAATCTAATTATAATTTATCAATTTTCCTTTTTGTTTCTCTCTTATATATGTCGGGATTAACTGTTTTACTTGTCAGTTTTGTTTTATTTCAATTAATTCAAAATATGCATCATAAAGAATGCATTTTTATACTACTTTGCTCTACTTTTATTTTGTTGTTTTGTTTTATATTGTATTTGATTTGATTAAGAAAAGTTCACCACAGGAAAATACTTGCCGAGCCTACGAATTTTCTTGATAGTGACAAAGCATTTAGAGCCCGTTACTTGTATTGCTTTGGTAAGGCTTCTATCGGCCAGAATCAATCGATTCATTTGCTCAATTTCATTTAGCTGATAAATATCTTTTGGTGTTCTACGTTCGTTGGTGTTATTGGTATTGTTGTTTTTGTTGTTATTAATCATTAAATATTGCTCATGTTGTAGCGTAGCTTTGGCTGCATTCAATGTATTGATTATTTGGTCCTCATCTTCATCCTCTTCATACTCCTCTTGGGTCTCAGCCAATGAGAGTGTATTAATATTTGTATTTAAATTGAATAGGGAATATCTTTGATCGATATGTAGGATGGTTGATGATATAGCCGAGGAACAAGCCTCTATTTCGGCCTCTGTAATGCGATCCAGAGATTGGCTTTCTCGTATGCGCCTTCTTCTGGTCTGCTGGTGATTATTATGTTGATGCTGTTGATGTTGCTGATGATGATGATGATGCCTTTCCTCATGGGAATGTTTGTCCAAATGATCCTTGTGCTGTTTACGTTGTTTTTGAGTATGAGATTTACGTGTTTCCTCCGATTTGTTCTGCTGCAAATGGAAAGTTATTTTTTTTTGAATAATATTATGACCACAGGATTGAATTTACGCACCTCCTTGCATTGTCCTTGGCTCTCCTTTTTGCCACTGGAGCTACTATTCGATATGAAATTGGCACCTGTACCACTGCTATTTGAGCCTGGCGGCGGATAAAGCTGATCCTGCGAATCACTAGAGTCATCATGAGAGTCACGACGATGCATCCGGAATCGTGTTGGCGTATCTCCCACAAATTTATTAATCTTCTTTTTATTTCGTTTTTGGGTGTCATCATCGGAGGCCTCCGAACTGCTACACGACGGTGTCCTAATCTTATTCAGCTTGCTCCGTCGATGTGTAAGGACAGGATTTTTGGTACTAGTTGGCAAAGGTTTTAGCTTGCCAATTTCCAGTTCCTTCAGGCCGCTTAATGTATCCTCCTCATCGTCCTCGATTGATTTGTCCATTTTCTGTGCTAAATTAGGTTCCAGTGGTATTAGAATCTTTATGCGTGAATGTAGATGATGTGGACTACTTGGCACTTCAGCTGCTGGGGCAGGGGATTGCGACTCGAAAACAGACCGATTGAGACGTCCATCCGAAATAGATTCACGTCTTGAAATGGCCACTTTAAGTTCATTTCCCAAACCGGAGCCTTCATTAGATGACTCCTCCTCATCCTCTTCGCGTACAATGCTGCATTTGCGGCTCCTTTTGTCGGGTTTCATGCTTTCCTGAACCAAATGCGAGGCTGGGGTGACATTGATGCTTATGGGCGGCACAACTTGAAGTTTAGAGCTCTCCGTGGGGCTGGGCTTCTCAGGCACAGGATTAAGCAATCTACAATGTGTTTTAACCATTATATTATTAAATCATTCTCGTTATCTACTCCGTTATAAATTACTTTTCTTTCTTATTTTGCTCTTCGCGCCGGCGTCTCAAACGAATTTCCGCCAGCAAAAAGTAAGTGGCCGTTATATGATTGTACTTGTTCTTATCCAGAGCTCTAAAATTCAAAATTTGTTAAGCAAATGTTTATTGTATTTGTTGCCAAAATACATACTGTAATATATCTTCTTTGGACGCAATATTTCCATTGATCATTTTTTGTATAATGAAGGCATGATCCTCTTCGCTTAACTGCTGTCGACTGACCAAAGGCAAAAAGCTTTCCGTACCACTCGCAGAGGATGAGGCTGTGGCAGAATTGTCGGGTTCATCAATGGACTTTAGCCAGTCAGAGGAGGCTAATTCCTCAACAGAGGCACGCTTTTTTGGGTCACGTACAAGCATGGAGGCAATTAATTGCCTACATGCCTGACTAACATGTGAGGGCACTGTGTACTTGCAATCCATAATCATAGTCAATGTCTCCGAATCGTTGGCCTTCTCGAAAGGAGCCTGACCACAGACCAACATATATAATATGACGCCCAGCGACCAGATATCTGTAATAAAAATTATTCTTAAAGTGAAGACTCGAAAAGGTTGACAAATTTTCGAATAATCGATATCGAAGAAAACTTGGTCAAAAAGAAAAAATAAATAAATAACTTACCCACAGCAGGAGCATCATAAGAGTCACCCAAGAGTATCTCCGGGGCGGAATATGCCAAACTACCGCAAAATGTTTCCAATTTCTGACCTGGTGAAAATTTATTACTAAAACCAAAATCGGTCAATTTGACCAGACCTAATTTCTCAAAGAACACAACATTCTCGGGCTTCAAGTCTCTGTAAAAATATGAAATAAGCAAACAAGTTTACGTAAGTCACAAGGGGTTATCAGTGGGCGTGGACCTTTGGGCGGGTATGAACTAACCTGTGTACAACATGTAATTGATGACAGTACGTGATGGCACGCAAAATTTGCCGGAAATATTTGCGAGCTAAATCCTCACTTAATCCAGACTCATGTCGCATTATGTAATCATACAGATCACCGCCATCCCCCAGCTCCAAAACCAAATACAACTTGGTTTGTGTGTCAATTACCTCATAGAGTCTTACCACATTCGGATGCTGTACTAATTTCATACAGCTAATGGATCGAACAATAAGACAAAGTCATAATCAGCAACAGCATTATCATTTTAATCGATCAATAAGATCTTACCGCACTTCCTGAAACAAATGCGCCTTGGACACCTCATCTAATTTGGTTTTATCGACCACTTTTACCGCAACCTTGGCCCCGGTAAACACATGTCGGGCCAGTTTAACCACAGCAAAATGTCCAGAGCCCAATGTCTCCTCCAGATCATAGAGACCAGCTATTTTGCCGTCGCATCCACCGCCAATGGGTTGAGTTTCCAACGTCATGATGCCAGCAACAAATTCTTCCACTTCCGCTATGTTTCGCTATGATTTTCGGTTTAAGCCAAAACGAAATCAATGAAAAAGAACTTTAATATAGAAGTCTCTTCCTCTATGTTAGACTATAGGAATCTTCCAAGTCACTAGTTACACAAGGGGAAGGGCCGCTGACGCTGACTATTCCAATTTTTTTTTTGGTGAGTTTCTTTTCCTATTATTTGCTTATTAGTTACCTCCAATTTGCTTCCTTGCTAAGAACTATAATATTCCAGACATTTCGCTATTGATGGAATCAAACAGCTCTTTCGTCACACTTGTCAAATCAATGTGTATTATTTTAAAATTAATGCACTTGGTCAATGAAATGTTATCACACACGGAAAAATGCTCACTTTAAACTTTTTGTATACACATTTTTGCAGTAGTGTGGCCGTATGAAGTTAAAATTATATTGCTCAAATTTGTTCAGCCACGAACTAGTTCACACCACTGTATATAGAAATTAAATTGAATAACTAAATAAGCCATATTCAGGAAATAATAAAAATAATTCCAGAACGTAAGAAAACAGTAAAACTACTTTTTCAATATTAAAGCTCCTATACAGAATGAATTTTTACTGTGTATATAAACTCTGTTTTTTAATGTCAATGAAACACAAAGTGGTCTTTTAAGAATACAGAAAGTTAATTGATTTAGATTCGGTATCAGTTCCGCGCATTTGTTTTGACATTTCCGCGATTACGTCTTGCTACCACATTGTAGTCCACCCATCGAAATTCTCAATAAAAATCAAAATAATCAAAGAAAACATAAAAACTATAAGGGCAACCGGTTTAAATAATGAATGTGAGCTTCAGTCCACCATGCCCACACTCAGATACTAATCCCAAGGTAGAGGATAAGAAATATCGGGTAACAATGAGCTGGCCAATCGGAAACGAAATCGAACTGGAACAAACTGCAAATTTGCTTACAATTTAGATGACTTTCGATTTTTCTTTCAGCCAGCGGAAACATCCGATTCGGAATACGATTTGGAGCGCGACGATAATATGTTGAGAAGTCACGATGAGCTCTTTAGCTCTTCGTTGAATTCGCTGGCCAAACGGGATAAAATCTTGGAGGACGATGCCACTGGTTCTGGGACTGGATTGGTGGGACTGCAGAATTTGGCCAATACTTGCTATATGAACTCAGCGTTGCAGGCTTTAAGCAATCTAAATCCCATGACGCACTACTTCATCAATTGTGGTGATTTGGTAGAGCACATAGCCGATCAGAGTTCGAGTCGCTGCAAGCCAGTGGGTTTAGCCAAAAGTTATCAAAGGTTAATGCAGGATATATGGCTAAATGTGGATGATCCCAAAGGTATGAACTAATTCTAATATATGAACAATTGAGTTTAACTTTGTGCCTTGCAGAATTTATTGCTCCCAGAGGTATATTATATGGCATACGTTCGGTACATCCCATGTTTCGGGGCTATCAGCAGCATGACACTCAGGAGTTTTTGCGTTGCTTTATGGACCAGTTGCACGAAGAGCTTACGGAGCAGGTGCAGCTTCAGCAGTTGAAAACAACAGAGGAGAAAACGGATGACAATGACGAGGATGGAGAGCGCTTATCCCCGACACTGCTCACACCAACTGCATCTGAAAGCGAGTATGATACTTGCGAAAGCAGTATGTCTGAACGATCGGGAGAGGTTTTAATGAAGACAGAATACTTCGTGGCACCTAAAGTACGTAGTCATACGAATTCCACTAGCCAGCCGATGACACCATCGCCAGCAGTTGAATCGGCTCGATCGATTATCAGTGATGTATTTGATGGAAAGTTATTATCGTCAGTGCAGTGTTTAACATGTGATCGGATATCTACGCGAGAGGAAACATTCCAGGATCTTTCCTTGCCTATACCCACTAGAGATTTCCTTAATGTGTTGCATCAGACCCACAGTCTGAGTGTTCAAAGTTTAAATGCAGCCGATGTTAATGAGGGTTGGATATCTTGGATGTGGGGTTTGTTAAGGTCTTGGCTATATGGTCCCTCGGTGACTCTCTATGATTGTATGGCCAGTTTTTTTAGTGCTGATGAGCTGAAAGGCGACAATATGTACAGTTGCGAAAAATGCAACAAATTGCGAACGGGCATCAAATATTCCCGGGTACTCAATCTGCCCGAGGTTTTATGCATACACTTGAAACGTTTCCGTCATGATTTGTCTTATAGCTCAAAGATATCATCCCATGTTTATTTTCCCCTTGAGGGCTTTGATATGCATCCTTATGTAGACAAAGATTGCCAGAGTCGAGTGTACTCGTATAATCTAACTTCGGTGATTTGTCACCATGGGACTGTGGGTGGTGGCCATTATACGTGCTATGCTCGTAATTCCCTTAATGGGCGTTGGTATGAATTCGATGATCAATTTGTTACTGAAGTGACGCCAGATATTGTCCAAAATTGCCAGGCTTATGTTTTGTTTTATCAGAAATATAACCCACATATGAAACTTGTACGAGAGGAGGCATTGAGTTTGTCCTCCACATATCCTTTATGCCATTCCGATATACAATTTTATGTCACCCGAGAGTGGTTAACTAGATTGGCCACATTTTCCGAACCCGGACCCATTAATAATCGAGAAATCCTATGCCCTCATGGTGGTGTTTTACATTCCAAGGCGAATTTGATTAGTCAAATTGCTGTACCAATTTCCCAGCCACTGTGGGACTATCTTTTTAAAACCTTTGGTGGAGGTCCCGCTGTGAATATATTGTTCCAATGTGAAGAATGCAAAAGGGTAGCAGAATGTTTGGCCAGACGCCAACTGTATGAGCTGAATGAGTTCACCAAATACAATGGCTTACAAAGTGACCATTTGGATTCAACGGCCATTTACGCTATAGCCATGCCTTGGCTACGTTCCTGGCAGCAATTCTCGCGGGGAAATACAAACAAAGAGCCGGGACCAATTACAAATGAGGACATTGCCAAGCCCAGCGAGAATAACTCTTCCACAATTAGCTGTGTGCGTTCGGGTGCGGATTATGCTCAATTGAATGCCAGGCTGTGGCATTTTCTGCATGGCATCTATGGTGGTGGACCAGAGATATTGCTACGACGAGCCTTGTCTGACGATGAGACCGATGAAATTGAGATAATTGATCAAGATGATGAAGTTGACGACGAGCCCGAAGCTGAGCCAGAAGTAGAAGAGGAACTTAGTAATGTTATTAATCATTCAGACACCGAAAGCACTGTGGGTCGTCGTTTCAGTCCAAGTACCAGTCCAAGTCCTGTTGAGCTGTTAGCCACTAGTCCATTGAAAACGAAACGAAATAGATCCCATCTCAAGGTCTCGGCATTACGTTTAAATATGCGCAAACGCGGAAGACGTAATCGGAATGCCTTTAAACAGCATGCCGAAATGTATGGAGCTGAGGGTAAGTAAAAGATCTTTAAGGAAATCAAGCTAAATAATTTTAACTAATATTTATTTCTTATAGGTAATTACCATGTCCATGATCAACAGGTTCCACCTGATGGCTCTTCTGTTGCTGCCGCTGTTGAACAGCGTATTGCATTTGATAATTCTATAACTAGACCATTCCAAAAGGATAATTTCCAAGTCAATGGTCATCGTGAGAAGATTTCCCGTGACAAATCTCGCAGCATTGCCATTACTAACAACAACAACAAAGAGAACGTTACCTTGCAAAAGTTCGTCACATTACGCGAATCGAATGGGGTCAATGACGAGACTGATATTTGATCGAAAGCTAAAAAACACAAGCGGAACAGGCCAAAATCAAAGAAAAAAGTTAAATGCCAGTAGGACAACAAAAAAAAAAGGAAAAAATGGGGCGGGTTCATCATACCTCAGTGTTTTATTGGGGTGGAGGCTATCAATCAATATAAAAATATACTTAACTATAGTGACAAATTGTGTATAAACGTAAAGAAAGAAAAAAAAAAAAGAAAATCTGTATTTATATAGAAATTAATTGTATCTTATCAGATAAAGCGCATCTACACCAAACTTAGCAAGTTCCACTAGATTTATGTATTTGTCAAAAGATGACTGGAACCCAACTGTACATAGGAATTTTAGAAATTTAAATCAAAAATGTATGTAAAATAGAACGAAAACAAAAAAAAAACAATTATTTGAATGTGGAGCAGAAAATGGCACACAAAATAACCAAGTTGCCAAGTGCAAAAAATGTTACTGGTGTGATTAAAATGGAAACGGAAAAGCAAATTGTTTTGTTTTGTTAATTTCACTATTATAGAGGGGATTGGAGTCTTGCGATATTGAGGTTCCTTCATCCTTTTCCGATGTCCAAGGGAAAATAAAGACATGATTTTTTAATTTCTTCAAAGGTCCTTCTAACCGTTTGTATATGTTTTGCATGGGTATAAATCTAATTCGGTTTCTTAAACCTTAAACTGGCCGAAGAAACTGTTTTGCTTGTGATAGACAACTACTTTTTTGGGTGAAATCGATTCTTTAAATTTTTAGTTTATGATTTATTGAGTAATGATTATTATACTTACAAATTTTGTTAAAATCGGCCGTTAAAGCCAATTCATATTATTACTAAAACTCAAAGTTCTTTATTCATTGAAGTTTCTTTTGTTGTATGTTTCCTTGCCGCACACATCTTTAACATCGCATTGGTCCACACTAATTTGTAAAGGGGGATCTATTTATAGATGGATTGCCCTACATGCTCAGCATTATTCTATTCAGATTCACTGAAGCGAAAGTAAAGAGGAAGAGAAATTTTCATCATTTGTGTGTCTGTTTTTTTTCCATCAATAATGAACTCCTGTCAGGTGTGTGCGGAGCCAACTAAAAACCATTGCTCCAATTGCAATCAGGTTTCATACTGTAGTGTCCAACATCAGAAGCAGGATTGGAAGTCCCACAAGCCCAATTGTCATCCATATAAAGTAAACGCCTTAAATTATTTCTTTACTTGTTGATCTAACCTCAAAGTGATTTTTACAGATAGCCCACAATGAGCTATTGGGTCGACATTTGGTGGCCACTCGGAATATTAAACCCTATGAGATTATTTTAAAGGAGGCACCACTTGTGCGTGGTCCTGCCCAGATTTCGGCTCCTGTTTGTATGGGCTGTCTAAATGCCATTGAGGCCGATGATCATATAGATTGTGAGCAATGCGGTTGGCCATTGTGTGGTCCAGAATGCAAATCTCTTGATGAACATCGGGCTGAATGCAAACTGACCAAGGATCGTGGTCAAAAGGTCAATGTGCAGGAGTTTCAGGGACCTCATCCACTTTACACCTGTGTGAGCACCGTGCGATGTCTGCTGATAGGTGAAACGAATCCGGCAAATGCTAAAAAATTTAATGATCTGGAGTCCCTTGAGTCGACTAGAAGAGGTTCTAGCCAATGGAAAGCGGATTTGGCCAGTATAGGACAATTTATACCCAAGTATTTGAAAGATTTTCCATTTTTAAATGGTTATTAATTAACAAATCATTTTAGATTCTTTAAGACGCAAAAATTCAGTGAAGAGGAAATCATGCGCACTGTGGGTGCTCTCCAAATCAATGGCCACGAAGTACCCACCTCTGATCCACCACATGTAGCCGTCTTCTATGTGGCCTCTTTCACCGAGAACTCTTGCCTACCCAATCTGGCAAAAAGTTTTAATAAACATGGCCATTGCATTCTCTGGGCTCCACAGGCTATTAAAAAGAATGCCCATTTAAGCATTTGCTATTCGGATGCAATTTGGGGTACTTCCGATCGTCAGCGTCATCTGATGCAAACAAAACTCTTTAAATGTGGATGCCTTCGTTGCATAGATCCCACAGAATTGGGTACCAATTACAGTGCCATTAAATGCGAGGATCGCAAATGTTCAGGTCTTATGTTACCGTCAAAAGCTGATGATTGGCATGGTGGTTGGCAGTGCGGAGATTGCCGCAAGCAAGTCCCAAAGCAATATGTAGAGGGTATACTTGAACGTGCTGGCCAAGACATACAGAGTATGGAGAAGACAATTGATAATGGTTTCAAGTGAGTAATTGTGTTCAAGATTCAAATAATTACTCACCCATTATTCTAATCGAATTTTAGATATCTCAAGCATTATGAACGGTGGTTGCCGCCGCAACATTTCCATATGAGCGAAGTAAAGATATTGCTAGTACAAATTATAGCAAAAGATCAACAAGAATTAATGGTCGTACCCGATGACAGGCTACAACTGAAACTTAAGTTTGCCAGAGAGCTGATACAACTATATGAGACCATAACGCCCTGTAAGAAAAAAGAACATATAAAAAAAGAATATTTAAAGAGAAACTTATTTGCTACAGTTCATATGGAATGCTATTCCTAGTTAAAAATATTTATATTTATGAACTGAAAATTCCACATGATCTATAGCAAAGTTCGTAGGTTCTTTTAATATTAAAGTTAAACTTTTGGCGGTATTGTGAATCCGGCACTCGTGCTGAAACCTGATTATCATTTTATTGCGTATACGCCATGTTATCTATATAACGTTTCTATTGATTTGTTTATATCTCTCATACACATATCTACATTATTTATATATATTTATATGTATATGAAAACAGGTGAGGTACGTACCTTAGGCACACTGTGTTTTGAGCTTCATTCGACAATTGCCGAAAATACCCGACGAATTGCCTTGGAAACCAGCCTATCACCAACAGAAATGCTGGACGAGTCCTTAGTGTATGTGGATAAATGTGTCAACTATTTACAATATGAGTCGGATATCTTTGTGGAAGGACACATCTTGAAGCAGGCAAAGATCAATCGTGATGCACTACGTATGGTCATGAGAATTTGTTAAATATATACAACAATTGTACACTAATTACCGTGTTCCACTCGAGTGCCGCCATATCAGTTTAACTAGCGATAAAGCCAGCTGTCTAGTTGAGGACGAAATATTGGCAAACTCATCAGAATGGTTTACGTATGCCAATATCAAAATAAATATTCAATGCTAATTGTCAATTTATGTGTGTGTATTTGTTTTATTATCACCACCGAATGGAAATATAGCTCAGTCATTTTACATTCTCAGGCAATCGAATCGAATCCAATTTTAAATAGCAATATTTGTGTAGTTAGTTAATCATCGAGTCATTTGGTTGTGGTCACGCTTTTAGCCATATATGTATGTATGTATACTCGGGACATTTTTCTTTGATTGATAAGGTTACGAAGGCAGTTCGGGAAGTATAAATTATGAGTAAACGATTGGATTCTCCCAATTTCTTTCTCTATGTTTTTCTCTCTTTTGTGGTAAATTAATGTAGGCTGATGACATTCCGAACGAAGTTTGTTAAATTGTGAAATTATTCCTTTCACTGCCATAAACTCGACTCTATTAACTACACTATACCAAAGAGAAATATATAGTATGGATTTATATTCTATCAAATAACAAATAAATATGTACTTTACAAATATATAATATTTAAATAGATCTGTTAAAGAATATATTAATTTCAACAATTAAAGAATATAATTGTATAATATAATATATTAATTTCAACAATTAAAGAATATAATTGTTACAAATATAATATTCAAATTTATTAATTTAAAAATACATTTTTATTAGAATGATCATAAGACATTGAATTGATTGAAAAACTGAATAAAGCAATTTTTTGGTTAACAATTTCATAATTTGGTTTCTCATTTAAAGTGTTGGAATACTATTACTACTATATATTTGAGTTGGAATACGTTTCTGGCTTTTTAGGCTTGGTCCACAAACTATTAATATTTAATCATTATTTTTCATAATTCTCACTTTATTTATTAATTATTTATTTTTTAATTCACAATAATATTTTTACTTTTCCGAACTAGAAATGAAAATGCAAAATATATTTGTTTTAAAAGGAAATCGGTTTCTTTTATTCAAATTATTATAGGACATATAAAAATAAAGAGTATTGCTTGAACCGATGAAACCAATTTTAAAATGTAATTTTAACACTGCAAACTAAAACAAAAAAATATTAAACGTATTCAACGCTTGATCCATAAAGACAAACTGAGATCATTAACTTGCGAATCAAGTGTTAATTCTATTTCTTTGATTCTCACAAATTGTACATTTTTAGATTAAGTTTGAGAGCTTATACTGTCAAAAAGAAGAGCAAAATATTTACCAAGATTTGGCAGATTTTTAAATAGATAACTTGTGTAATAATTTAAATATGTTGGCGGGAAAATGTTATATTTCGTGACCAGTAATTCAAATTACAATTTGTGTACTTTTACTTTACATGAGAACACTTCAAACAAATGGATTTATTATGGGCACGATAACACGGCGTGAGCAAACCTAAAGAGGATTTCATCAGAACTTTCTTATATTGAACTACTGGCCATCGAACCGCATTTGGCTGAACTAAATAAAAATCAAAAAATGTTTGGAAAAAGAAAAATTGTTTTTTTTTCCTTCTCTTCGAGTAAGCATTACTCTTAATTTTTGTCCAATAAATTGATAACTAAATTGTCTTGCTCAGATATTGGCTGTCCATGTGTATGTATTATCAGTTATTTTAGTGTTTTTTGATAACACGCATATAGTTAAGGCTCGTGTTCAAATATAAAGGCCTGAGGAATTTGCCAAATGATATTAGTCTTTTATAAACTTTACTATTGATCGGTTCGCGTATTCTAACCACCTTGTATAATAAAGATTTTTAAGTTTTTTCGCTTTTCAAGACACAATGTCAGCCGCTTCGAACGGTAAAATCGTCAAGGACGATGACGGGCCACCGTCCCATTATAAAACCAATATAACATTGGGTGAATCCTTTGCTGGAAATGGCAAGGATAAAAAGAGCTTGTGAGTTAAAAAAAAAAAAAACAAATAAAAACTAAGATTTATTTCAAAAAAATCATAGTTTAATATTAAATTTGAGTGATTTAATAAACAAATTGCCAAATCATGATGAAGTTGGCGAAAATATAGAACATGAGTGAAATTAAAGGATTTGCTCTGCAATAAAAGTGGAAACAAAGAAGTTTTATCAATTAAAAAGTGATTGATTTATGGATTTTTTTTATTTTTTTTTTTTTTTGCCTTTATTTTTAGTTTTGACTTTTGAATTTCGTAAGACGATAGTTCTCAAAAAGTTGTACATGAAATTGAAAAAATTCATTTAACTATTTATATTACTTATTTCCATTTAAAATTGAGTGATTCCTTAAAACTATTTAAAAAGATTATAAATTAAAAAAACATTTAAGATTGAATGTAAAGTCGATGGATTAAAAAAGTGTAAAATGTTTCATAAGTCACTAGTTATTTGAATTGCTTTTTTCCATACATCTGTGTTTTTTTCCTGAATTTCACAAGTAACGAAATGAACTGCCAAAATAGTTCTAAACCAATTCTAAAGATTTCTTAGATTATGTCAATCGATCATATTTTGAGTGATTTTCATGAAATATTCCAATTCATGGTGAATTACAGAAATTTTTATTAATTTACTTATAATTGACATTAGAACTTAAATAACTTTTAAAAAAGTTTCAAAATAATTCCAAAGATTTACGATCGATCACGTTTAGATTTGAATATAATGAAATTAATCGGCACTTGTCGCAAATATGGTAAATATTTTGATAACATATCAAAATTGATTAGAATTAAATCAATTTTCTTAGCACGTGAACATTTAAATTTGTCGCAAAAATTTGGATAAGGATTTCACTGTTTCAGACTTTCAGGGCCTCCCTTTATTGGGTTTATAAAAAAACTTCATAGCAATCATGACATGGCTATATGAGGTTATCATTTGAGGTTTCCGTTGTTGCCATTTGGCCAATTATTCACCAGCAATCAAAGGGTAATAAATTTCATTGAACCCACACACAATTAGTAGGCAATTAGTAGGTATTGAACATTTTTAAATTTTAAAATGATATAATTTACAAAAATTTAAATCTTTAAAATTGTTGAATTAAAATTTCTTGAACACCATGGAATATTATTTTTAGGTTTATAATAGATTTGAAAGAACGGGGATTTATTTTTTACAAGCTAATTAAGAACATTTAAACTTTAAACATTTTGGTTTAAATGAAATCTTTGAAAATTTTGAATCAAAACCAAACTTTTCTTAAGCTACTCAGCTTTTCCTAAAGTCCTTAAAATTTCCAAAAAACTTAAACGAGTATGGATAAGAATTTTTTTTTTTATCAACGGAAAGTGTTTCAGAAACAAAGGAATATCATGGCTTATATGAGCCTTTAGCTATATGTAAAAGATTACAATAATGGACACAAGTGTGTGTGTATGTGTTTGATATTTATTGACGATCGCCGACGCAACCGTTTGTATTCCACTATACTGATTAGATGCCGAAAAGTCAACTAGAAGCACGCACGGTTATGTGTTGTGTTTGGGTTTTGAGTTTGAGGGCTTTGACGTAGCCTTGACTTGTGTCATAGATAAAGCATATTGGTGCTCGTGGAATTGTTGCCAATTTATGAATTGATTGTAACCACGTTCCATTCTCAAACTGGTTTATTACAGCGAACCGAATAAAACGAAAAAGAAATCGAAGCATGATTCGTCAGATGATAACCCCGACAATAAAGATGATGATGAAAAGCCAAAGGATGATATTCCACCAGTTGGTTTCTTTGCCATGTTTCGTTATGCCACCAACATGGATCGCTCTTTATATGTGATTGGTTTACTTTCTGCCGTAGCTACAGGTCTAACGACTCCTGCTAACAGTTTGGTTTTTGGCAATTTGGTTAATGTAAGTCTATATAATATAAACAACATCTTCTTGTTATTTCAACAACATTCCTTTGTTAAATTTCAAGAATATGATCGAATATGCTGGCGTTACTGAGGGCACTCGATATACACGTAACGACGCGAAATCTGAGGCTCTTTTGGACGCTGTTACCACATTTTCGCTTCAAAATACTTATATTGGCATAGTTATGTTGGTCTGCTCCTATATATCCATTACTGCTTTTAACTATGCAGCTCACTCACAGATCCTTAATATACGTTCGAAATTTTTTCGTTCAATCTTGCACCAGGACATGAGTTGGTATGATTTTAATCAAAGTGGCGAAGTGGCTAGTCGGATGAATGAGTAAGTGGAACCCTAGCATTAACTTGACTTTTGCTAATAAAATCTTTATTACTTATTCTTTAGGGATCTTTCTAAAATGGAGGACGGTCTGGCCGAGAAAGTCGTCATGTTTGTCCATTATATGGTGTCCTTTGTGGGCGCTTTGGTATTGGCATTCGTCAAAGGTTGGCAGCTATCGCTAGTGTGTCTGACCAGTTTGCCAGTAACCTTCATTGCTATGGGTCTTGTAGCAGTGGCTACTTCGAAATTGGCCAAACAAGAGGTGAGCATGTACGCAGGAGCTGCTGTTGTGGCGGAAGAGGCACTCTCCGGTGTACGTACTGTAAAAGCTTTTGAAGGCGAGGAAAAGGAAGTAACCGCTTATAAGAAATGCGTTGTTGGAGCCAAGGAACTAAATATCAAACGTAACATGTTCTCTGGAATGGGATTCGGTCTGTTGTGGTTCTTCATCTATGCATCGTATGCTTTGGCCTTTTGGTATGGAGTTGGATTAGTGTTAAAGGGATATCATGATGCATACTATGAAAATTACGATGCCGGCACCATGATTACCGTATTCTTTTCTGTTATGATGGGTTCCATGAATATTGGCATGGCTGCTCCTTATATTGAGGCATTTGGAATAGCCAAAGGAGCATGTGCCAAGGTCTTTCACATCATTGAACAGATCCCTACAATCAATCCCATTGAACCACAGGGTAAGAAACTAAACGAACCCCTTACCGACATTGAGTTCCGGGATGTAGAGTTTAATTATCCTACGCGGAAAAATATTCTGATTTTAAAGAAGCTCAATCTAAAGATTCATCGTGGAGAAACAGTGGCTTTAGTGGGTCCATCCGGTTGTGGTAAATCTACCTGCATTCAATTGATTCAACGGTTCTATGATCCCGATGGTGGTGAACTTCGTTTCAACGGCCACAACCTCAAGGACATTAACATTAACTGGCTGCGTGATCGTATTGGTGTAGTAGGCCAGGAACCAGTACTTTTCGGTCAATCCATTTACGAGAATATACGATATGGTCGCGAGGATGCCACCGAAGAAGAAATCCATGCCGCTGCAGCTGCTGCCAATGCAGCAGTCTTCATTAGGAAACTTCCCAAAGGATACAATACACTGGTGGGCGAACGTGGTGCTCAATTATCTGGTGGACAAAAGCAACGCATAGCCATAGCTCGAGCACTGGTACGTGATCCCGAAATCTTACTTTTGGATGAGGCCACCTCTGCTTTGGATACAGCTAGCGAGGCTAAGGTACAGGCTGCTCTGGAAAAGGCCAGTGCAGGACGCACCACAATCATTGTGGCTCATCGTTTATCGACGGTGAGAAGAGCCGACAAGATTGTTGTCATCAATAAGGGCGAGGTGGTTGAAAGTGGAACGCATCAGGAGTTAATGACAATCAAGAATCATTACTTTAATCTGGTTACAACCCAAATGGGTGATGATAATGATGGCAATGTTCTTAGTCCTTCCGGTGATATTTATAAAAATTTCGATATCAAGGATGAAGATGAGGAGGAAATAAAGATATTGGAGGAGGAAGAAGAGGAAGTGGAGTCGTCAAAGGATAAGAAAAAGAAGAAGAAGAAAGTCAAGGATCTCAACGAATCATCTCCCATGGCCGGTGTAATGAAACTAAATTCACCGGAATGGCCCCAAATCACCATTGGTTGCATTTCATCGATTATTATGGGCTGTGCCATGCCAATCTTTGCCGTACTCTTTGGCAGCATCATGCAAATCTTGAGCATAGAAGACAATGACGAATATGTGCGAGAGAATACAAACAAATATAGTCTTTACTTCCTCATTGCTGGCATTGTGGTGGGCATAGCCACCTTTTTGCAGATCTTTTTCTTTGGCATTGCCGGTGAACGACTGACAGAACGTATAAGAGGATTACTATTCGAGGGTATGCTGAGGCAGGAAGTGGCTTGGTTCGATGATCGTGCCAATGGTACAGGTAGCCTATGTGCACGTTTATCGGGTGATGCGGCTGCTATTCAGGGTGTAAGTTAAACTGAAGTATATTTGGATTTCATTTTCTAATTTCTAGTTTATATTGCTTTTTCTAGGCTACTGGTCAGCGCATAGGTACCATTATTCAATCTATTTCCACGCTCCTATTGGGCATCGGTCTAGCCATGTACTACGAATGGAGTCTGGGTCTCGTGGCCTTGGCATTTACTCCATTCATTCTGATTGCCTTCTATTTGCAAAGGATAATTATGGCCCAAGAAAATATGGGCAACGCTAAGACTATGGAAAATTGCACCAAATTGGCCGTAGAAGTTGTCTCAAATATACGTACAGTCGTCTCGCTGGGCAGAGAAGAAATGTTCCATTCGAACTATATGAACATGCTATATCCGGCTGTAGCAAGAGCTAAGAAGAATACTCACTATCGAGGTGTGGTCTACGGTTTAGCTCGATCCATGATGTTCTTTGCCTATGCCGCATGCATGTATTATGGTGGATGGTGTGTGGTCAATCGGAATACTGAATTTGGAGATGTGTTTAAGTAAGTTCTCAGTAAGGATATATATAAAAAAGAGGACAGAGAGATATTAATCAAACTTTTAATCGATTTAGGGTTTCCCAAGCTCTGATTATGGGCACAGCCTCGATAGCCAATGCCTTGGCGTTTGCCCCAAATATGCAGAAGGGTATCAGTGCAGCAAAGACTATTTTGACCTTCCTGAAGCGTCAACCTCAGATTACTGATAGTCCTGGAGTTTCGCAACTTCCTTGGCATTCACAAGGAAATGTTATGTACGATAAAGTTGAGTTCACTTACCCGACACGAAAGGAAATGCAGGTTCTTAAGGGCATTGTCCTGCCGGTGACAACAGGTCAAAAGGTAGCACTGGTGGGTCCATCTGGTTGTGGCAAGTCGACCTGTATTCAGCTTGTCCAACGATTCTATGATGTCGACGAAGGAGCAGTACTGATTGATCAGAATGATATTCGTGAGATTTCCATGAGAAATCTACGCAATCAGCTGGGCATTGTATCGCAAGAGCCAATCCTATTCGATCGGACTATACGGGAGAACATTGCATATGGCGATAACTCAAGGAAAGTGACAGAACAGGAGATTATAGCTGCTTGCATGAAGTCCAATATTCATCAGTTTATCGCTGCTCTACCATTGGGCTATGATACACGCATGGGAGAAAAGGGTGCTCAGCTATCTGGCGGCCAAAAACAACGTATTGCTATAGCTCGTGCCCTTATTCGTAATCCAAAGATTCTGTTGCTTGATGAGGCCACCTCTGCCCTGGACGCAGAGAGTGAGAAGGTGTGTAAAATAGCATAATCAATATTTGATTCCAATATTTTAAAATATTCTCTTCTCATTCGATTTCAAGGTTGTCCAAGATGCTCTCGATGCTGCTGCCGAAGGACGCACTACCATCAGTATAGCCCACAGATTGTCCACCATTATCGATTCGGATATTATTTATGTGTTTGAGAATGGTGTCGTCTGTGAAAGTGGCACCCATCACGAACTACTGAAGAATCGTGGACTTTACTACACTTTGTACAAATTGCAAACAGGAGCCATGTGAAAAACTAGTCAATAGCTAAGATAATAGGTTAACGAATTTCGATCAATGATATGTCGTAATCCTCTTGACAAGGATCTGACAGTATCCCATTATATATATTAATTAGTTGTTAATTTAATTTATTAATTTAATAAAGAAATTATTAAACCATATCCTGAAATTCTTGTTGACAATATTTAACCATTATTAGATTCACTCTAGAAATCGAAACACTTTACATATTCTATTATTTTTTTTACTTCACGTATATTTTAAGTTTACATCGATTTTTTAAATTTAATTGCATGTTTACCCAGTCACGTTTGGTTAATCACTGGAAACCAAAACAAATTTTTGCTTAAATTACGGGTTCGTGGAGGAGGTATGAAAGAGATCTCCCCAAAAAACACTGATTTCAATGTCCTTGACACAAGGGCCATAAATGAAGTTTGTGTTGTGCTCAATTCTAGTATAATTCTATATAACTAGTATTTTGTTTTTTTATTTAGGATAAATGTAAAAATAAGGGAAATCTTACAGGGTAGCACAATACACATAGACTTCGGGACCACCAACCAGGGAAGGCAATTATGTTACATAATAAACAATAAAAACTTTATGTAACACAAATTTTTACAATTTTGTTGTCAAAGACATTGTCAGCCGATCTGTCCGATATAACTACACAATTTTGGGTAAATGCTTTTCTAGTTCTCTTGTGTTTTTTTTTTTTTTTGGAAAGGGAATCTTCTTCATGTGTGTTTTTTTGTGGTTTAACATAAAACTTAAAAAAGAATCCAAGTGCGATTATCATTTAAATTAAGGATATGGGGGAAGAGTAGAATTGAAGTGGCGGGGAACAACAACTATGACTATGGTTGCCTAATTTTTAGTTCTTGTCTTCTTTCTTGGCATCGCCAGATGTCTCGCTGGAACTACTGCTGCTATCTCCAGATCCAGAGGAGCTGCCCTCACGTTCAGCAGCCATCTGAAAAACATAAGAAAAAATTTGAAATTTGAGTAACCAAATTAAGAGGACTTTTTTCCAGGGACTTACCTTCTTATAAGCCATCTCGAAGAGCTTCAGTGAAGACTGCTGCAATTGAGTTGTGGCCTTTCGGACTTCCTCGAGGTCAGCTGTCTCTTTGTTGGCCATCAATGTGCGTAGATCAGCAATCTCCTTCTTCAGTTTCTCGCACTGAAATTATAAAAATTTAATCAATTAATTTTGTCCTTTATTTCATTCTAAAATTTCTTACCTCATCGGCGGGCAGCTGGCTCTTGAATTCCTCCATCTTGGTCTCTGTGTCGTGAAGTATACTCTCACCCTGGTTAACAATTTCAATCAGTTCACGCTTCTTCTTATCAGCGGAGGCATATTCCTCTGCCTTCTTGATCATGTTCTCGATTTCATCTTTGCTTAGACCGCCGCTAGACTGAATGACAATCTGTTGCTCCTTGCCAGTACCCTTATCCTTGGCCGATACATGGACAATGCCGTTGGCATCAATGTCAAACACCACCTCAATTTGTGGCACACCACGAGGAGCTGGTGGAATGCCCACCAATGTGAAGGCGCCCAACAATTTGTTGTCATTAGCCATCTCACGCTCACCCTGATGCACCTTAATCTCAACCTGAGTCTGACCATCGCTGGCCGTGGAAAATACCTGTGATTTCTTGGTTGGAATTGTAGTATTCCTTGAGATTAGGCGTGTGAAAACTCCACCCAAGGTCTCAATGCCCAGTGAGAGGGGTGTGACATCAAGAAGGAGAACATCAGTGACATCACCAGCCAGAACACCACCTTGGACAGCGGCTCCCACAGCAACAGCCTCATCGGGATTCACCGAACGTGAGGGTTGGCGTCCGAATAGCTCCTGAACGGTAGACTGTACCTTGGGCATGCGAGTCATGCCACCGACTAGCAGAACTTCTCCAATCTCAGACTTGGCCACCTCGGCATCAGACAAAGCCTTCTGACAGGGTTGAATGGTGCGCTTGATGAGATCTCCCACTAGACTTTCTAGCTTAGAACGTGTCATCTTGAGGTTCATATGCTGGGGACCAGCTGAATCCATAGTCAGATATGGTAAATTAATGTCCGTCTGTTGGGATGAGGACAACTCGCACTTGGCCTTCTCAGCAGCCTCCTTCAAACGTTGCATAGCAATGTTATCCTTACGTATATCAATGCCGCTGTCCTTCTTGAACTCGGCCACCAGGAAGTTAACAATGGCATTGTCGAAATCCTCGCCACCCAACAAAGTATCGCCATTAGTGGATTTCACCTCAAATACACCCTTCTGGATCTCCAAAATGGAAATATCGAAAGTTCCACCGCCCAAATCATAGACAGCGATGCTGCAAGTCAAAGAAAATATAATTATGAATCCTTTTATATCTAGGGAATAGGGCTCTTACATTTTATCCTCGGTTTTATCCATGCCATAGGCTAAGGCAGCTGCTGTGGGTTCGTTGATCACACGCAAAACATTAAGTCCAGCAATTTGTCCCGCATCTTTGGTAGCCTGACGTTGTGAATCATTAAAATAAGCTGGAACAGTGACAACGGCATTCTTAACGGGTGTATTTAGATACGCTTCCGCGGTTTCCTTCATTTTGATGAGAATAAATGCTCCAATTTGTGAGGGGGAGTATACTTTTCCATCAGTGGACGAAACCCAGGCATCACCATTTGAGGCCTTAACAACCTTGTAAGATAAATTGGTAATATCTTTCTTAACCTCGGGATCATCAAAACGACGTCCAATCAAACGCTTAGTAGCATAAAATGTGTTGGCAGAATTTGTAACAGCTTGACGCTTGGCCGGCATGCCAACCAGACGCTCACCATCCTTGGTAAAGGCGACGTGTGAGGGGGTAGTGCGGGCACCCTCGGCATTCTCAATAACCTTTGCCTGTTTGCCCTCCATAACAGCCAAACAGGAATTGGTAGTGCCCAAATCAATACCAATAACAGCACCTTTAACATCTCCAGATCTAAATAAAAAAAATCAAACAGAAAGCAATTGATAAGCAACGTATGAGGCATTAGAGATAAGAATAACAAATTATTAGGGTAGCAACAAATGTTCTAAAAGCTTCCACAAAGCAATAGAAAATGAAATGACAATATAGAGATTATGTGATGAGATGGCATGGGGAAAAAATGGAATCCAATTAGTAATTTTGGAAAATTAAATGCATTTACAAAAGAATCACCTTTTTAAATAATATATAATAAATAATTAAATAAATGATGCAATGAATTGAAAATAAGTGTAAATTTGCCACAAATATTTATATGAGGCATGCGCTCATTACATAAGCAAAATGAAGAGAAACTTTCGTATTAATTTACTAGATACTTACTTGTAACGTAATCCATGGTTAGCCACTGGCAAAGTCTGCAATAAGAAAATAAGTAAAGCTTACTTAGTATAATCATAGAAAACATGAAGTCAACGATGCCCCCGCCCCCCCTTGCATGCGGCGTATTATGTAAAGAGTCGGCAGGCAGAAAGCAATTGGTTCGATTCCATTTCGTTGTGTACTCACGCGGAATATGCTAGAAGCTCCGGTAACATTCGTTGGAGCAACACTAACCCGGCGAGCAAGACGAGGCAACAAACTGGGTATACGCAACATCTTGAATTCTGGAGTTTCACACTGTAAAAGAAAAATGACAAATTGTAGAAATTGTCAATATTAAGAACTGAACTTTTTTGGGCAGCTTTCTCTCTTGTTCCGGGTCATATGAATGATGTTTCCCATATGACTTTTAAGTTTGACACAATGTAATTATGGCAAATGGTGTTTAATTAATCACACTCTTAAGTTTAATATTTATACTTTTAATACGTACGATTCGATTCTTATTGAAAAAAAATTATGAAACAACCGCTTCGAAAGCGAAAAATTTCGTCAGAGAACGAGAACAGCGAGCACGTTTCCTATGAGGGCTGGCAAGTAAGTAATCGGAAATGGAATCGGTTACAATTGCCACAATGAAATTGAAACACTTATCGCTCTAAAAAACGATAACGCGTTAGCCAGAATTGCCAAAATCGAATTTCGCTTGCTTTAGTTATTGTTTGTGTATTAATTCATTCCCATTGAATTAGGAAAATAAAATAAAAATAAAATTGCTGTTAGTTGGTAAAAGAATATTTAGTCTAAGCACCCTAAGTTCAGTAATGAATGAAAAAGGAAAATCAGTTAGGAGTCGAACTTGCTTCATGTGTATCGCAACAGTGTAAGTAGGTTTATTATTTTCTACTACTTATAGTGTAAATGGGGTATGTATTCTTATCAGTTATCGATGTTTGATACCCGGTTTTTACTACTTCCAACCCTGCCCTGACACATGCCTTAACACTAGAGCAGTCAACAATCGAGATACCATTGCGTAAATAGTATCTTAAAAATTTCGTGATTTACATCAAAATTTGCGAACATACAGTCGGTTTATTTTTGGGCTGCGGAGCTGACTGATTAGTCGCACTAGCCATGGCTTCTGATAAGGATTCCGATGCAGAACTGGAGGAGAACTACTACACATTTCTTAACTTACCGCGAGATGTAAGTTTCTGATCCTGATCCTTTTCCTGATGTCAAATATATTGCATTAATCTTTCCAATTGGATATTTGCAGGCCACGGCCGAACAGATTAACACATCCTATCGGAAGCAGAGCCGCATATATCATCCAGACAAGCATTTAGATGCGGAAAGTAAAAAAAAGGCGGAGATTATGTTTAATCGCACTAAGCGGGCTTATGAAGTACTCTCCGATCCTCATCA
The DNA here is from genome assembly GCA_037075365.1 of Drosophila emarginata. NCBI lineage: Eukaryota > Metazoa > Arthropoda > Insecta > Diptera > Drosophilidae > Drosophila > Drosophila emarginata. The sequence goes on along the minus strand of JBAMCD010000260.1, from coordinate 3,558,911 downwards.
GCGCGCTATTTACGATTCAGTGGGCGTAAAGGGTCTAAAGACTGAGGGCTGGGAAATAGTTCACCGCACCAAAACGCCAGCCGAGATTCGAGAGGAATACGAACGTCTAGCTCAGGCAGCAGCCGAACGTCGCCTGCAACAAAGGACAAATCCGCGTGGTAATATCACAATTAATGTGAATGCTACGGAGATTTTTGCGCCATACGATGACACAGATATGCCACGCGTAGAGATTGGTTCCATGAGCATTGCACAATCTATTGAGGCTCCCATAACGCGAAAAGACATGATTGTGATGAGTGGCAATCTGTATTCCTCAAATGGCACTGGCAGTGGAGGCTTTGTTGTAGCAGGACGACGTCTACTGAACAAGGGCTGGTTAGAGCTGTGTGGTGGGGCTGGTAACGGATTCCTTCTGGGTCTAAAGGGTGGGTACATGAAAATGAACAGATGGAGGCAATTTATATTGAAGCTGTATTAAAATTTAGGTGGACGAACTCTTACGTCCAAAGTTACACTGAACGGCGGAACCAATATGAATTTCCGTGATCATGGTGTGATCCCCGCTTTATTCTCCACACTGGCTGTGCAATTGGATAAACATACAATGGGCAGCTTAACGTTAAATGCTGGACCACAGTCTTCTATGACCACCCAGATTGATCACTCCAATGAACACTACTCGCTGAGCTCATCTTTTGTGATTGGAACCCCACACATATATTTTACCATGGCTTATACGCACAAAATGATGGAGAACGAGCTTAAGCTGAAATTTGCGGCCAAGTAAGAATGTGATTTAGGTTATTTAATATGTTATAATATTCCTTCAATTCTCATTTAGAGTGGGCACATTTGGTTTTATGGGAGAGTATGGAGTGGAGAAAAAGGTTTCCAAATATAGTTCAGTGGTAGCTTCCGTTTCATTGGGTGTTCCATCTGGAGTTATATTAAAATTTAAGTGAGTTGATCCTGTCAAAATTAATCCTCCATGCATATTTATTGATAAAACAATCTAAATCACTTCCAGAATTGTACGTTCAAATCAGTCGTACGTGTTCCCGATCCATTTGAGTGAAGAAATAGTTCCAGCCGCTGTGTTCTATGCCACCATCACACCCCTTATTGCCTGGTTTTTCGTAAAGAAATCAATAATGGATCCGATGGAAGCCGAACGAAAAAGCATTGAAGTGGAGCGCACTAAGAAGCAAAATGAGCAACGTCTAGCCGCCAAGAAACAAGAGGCCAGTGCAGCGACACATTTAATGCAACGGACTTACAATCGGATCATTAATGAGGAAATGCTAAAACATGGTCTTATCATCACAAGAGCCACCTACGGATGTCTGAATGAGACCGGCACTATTTTCCAGGCGAGTGTATCATACGACGTGACCATACCTATACAATGTCTAGTCAAGGATAGCACGCTCCAGTTGTACGAATCCTCGAAGGTGAGCTTAACGTTATTAGCAAGTGGAGCTAAATGAAAAAATGATTTACCTTTTTTTCCACAGTGTGACTTGCCGGGATTTTATGATCCTAGCATTGGGGAAAACAAGATTCTACGCATAGAGTACACCTACAATGATGAGTTCAAAATTGTTAATCTAAAGGATAAAGAGGCTTTGCGACTGCCACCAGTTGGGGATTCTATAAATTCCGCTGGTTCCTCATAAAACATATAGTATAAATTTTCAGTTGTGTTTGTACTTGTTTTCAACGGTAATATAATAGCACACAACTCTAATTTCGGCTCGCTTGCTATTATAATTGCGTTAGATAAAGCAAATATTTTGTATATAAGTCATTTAAATAAATTCTTTTTAAAAGAAGCCGCCACTTATCGATATCGACATTGTAAACAGAAAATAAAATGTTATCAGAAGCTTCTAGCCCTGGTCAGATCGCAAATGCCGATAGTCGCCAAATACATCGATAACGCCTTCGAAGTTTTCTCCATCTCCGCTGAGTGGAGGGCAGTAAAGAATATGTAAATACGCCACTGCAGACAATTATAGGCTCCGATTTGCAGTGGCTATAGGAACAATGCGATTCCTGGACCATAATGATAATCTCAAAGGTGAATCTCCTCCGCTTACTAGCTGCAGCTGTGTGCCTGCTGCTGTTGGTTAACTTTGTGGGCTTCGGCTTTCGGTCAAGCGCGGAGGGAGATGGAGTCAGGTAACATGACCAAATTAATTTGGTTTAATTCCTATAAATAAATTTTATAACACCTTTTGTTAGCATTCGTATACGACGAGTCCACAAATATGCCCATATCTACAATAGAAACTCGTCTAGCAGTGGCCTACCCGCCGCTCCACTGGCCCCATCATCTATTCTAAACCAGGAGCGAGTCCGCAACTCTACTCCGACTGTGTCTGTGATTGCCTTGGCAAACTTTCATTCCATTCCACAAGACTTATCCACGCACAAGCCAAATCCAAGTGCCGCCCCTCTCCTACTTGTCAACTGCACGTATCCCGATCCACGTGATGGTGGAGCCGTCATTCCAAATACCACATTAGAGTCCCTAGATATCCTTGAGGCCCAGTTGGGTCCTTTATTACATCCAGGCGGTGCTTATCAACCAGAAGATTGCCTTGCCCAGGACCATGTGGCCATTGTGGTGCCATTCCGGGATCGCTATGCTCATCTGTCAGTCTTCCTGCGTAACATACATCCGTTCCTAATGAAGCAACGCATTGCCTATCGCATCTTCATAGTGGAGCAAACCAATGGTAAGCCCTTCAATAGGGCTGCCATGATGAATATCGGATACTTGGAGGCCTTAAAGTTATATCAATGGGATTGTTTTATATTCCACGATGTCGATCTATTGCCTTTAGATGATCGGAATCTCTACAACTGTCCACGACAGCCTCGGCATATGTCGGTGGCTATAGACACCCTAAGTTTCAAGTATTAGAAGATATGCAAATTATTATTCTGTTATTTTGCAAATGTTTGCCATTATTGCAGGTTGCCTTATCGTTCCATATTTGGTGGAGTCTCGGCCATGACCAGACAGCACTTCCAAGCAGTGAATGGCTTTTCCAACTCATTCTTTGGCTGGGGTGGCGAGGATGACGACATGTCCAATCGGTAATATAGAGTTATTATTATAGTGATACAAATGAAATAAGAATTTTTTGTTCTTTCGTAGTTTGAAGCATGCCAATTTATTCATATCAAGGTATCCCATTAACATAGCACGCTATATGATGTTAAAACATCAAAAGGAGAAGGCCAATCCCAAGCGGTAATTCTACTAATTTTGATTTCTGTGTTAACATTTAATTATCGATACAATTTTAGTTATGAGAACCTGCAAAATGGCATCAGTAAAATTGAAATGGATGGCATCAACTCGATCAAATACTCTATATACAGCGTAAAGGAGTTCCCAACATTCACCTGGTATTTAGCTGAGCTAAAGAACTCTGATAAAAAGAGTTGAACAAACACAATGTACAAAAGACATTATTACTTTCTCAAATCGTAGAATCTCTCTGCTCAGTTTTTATATGGTTTTGTTGAATGTTTTTTTTTATTTTTTATCATTATTAAGATATATGATATAGAAGTAGTCTGAACAAATAGAAAATGACAATTTAATGACACAAGATCAAATATTAGTGAACAGATGTGTGGTTGGTAATAGATATATTAACATATATATTATATATGTCCAAGTCAATATACTTATCTTATAATATGTAGTATATACTTTTAACACATAAAACATAATTTAGCCACAATTCTACTCGCAGTAGTCAATATCTACCCTTTACCCCGTGCTCTTCTACTATTTCGGAACTAATTGTTGAATCCTATTTGATTTTAAATCTTTTTTAAATACAATTTCATTTTTCGATTCTGTCTCCTCTATATACGCTGACACCTACACCTAATTCCTACAAGGTGAAAATGTAGATATATATATATATACATATATATATATATATACATAAATATATATATATATATATATATTACTTTTGTGATATGCAAATTGTTATTCAAAATCAAGAACGATTTATACTAAAATAAAAACTTTTACTATATCAAGAAAAAAAAAAACAAATTAAACAACATAAATTTAAATTCGTTGGTTAGATTTCGATTTATTATTCAGGTTACTGTTTTTTTTTTGTTGTATATATTTTTTAAATTATGTTATTTGCTTTAGATAATAATTATGGCTTTTCGTAACGACGTCGACTAAGTGGGTTAACCTCAGTTAGTGGGCAAGGGAGAACTCAAAATATATTGGGAATTAAATTCCTTGGCTCATTTATTAGTATTATTCAAAAGAAAAATCAATTTTTTTTTTTGCACACAAAACTTAAATTTTTAGGAGCTTTTGACATGGGTAAATGCCTTGAGCAAAGTTATAAATAATTTTTTTTGAGCAAAACCAAATCCAACAATTTTTATATATATATGTATATACATAACTAATTGGCAATATAAAAGTTTACAAACATAATATGTCGAATTCGCGGAAAACTTATCAAGTTTACAATTTATATATGTGTATATATTTTTATAATAATGCGAAGAATCGGAATTTTGAATCTCCGAAACAAACAAAAAAATAGAAGAATATTTGGCCAACAAAATTACAACAATTAGAGCAAACCCAGGAGTTAATTAGTGTTTTTTAAGGGGGCAGGATTTAGCAATTATTAGAAACCTATATACAAGTTTAACATATATTCGAAGATTTGCGAGTCCTCTACATAATGGAGCATGGCATTGCACAGCAGAGGGGCAAACAGACGGGCACCACAGCCCCACCAGATTTGGTTTTCGTCTTGGATTTGGAACCAGACTCGTACTCATACATACCAGAGCCCTTGGCCCAACGACCCTATAGGAGACAAATGATTAATGGAATTCATTTAAGGAATTCGTAATGAAAAACTCACGCCGGAGGCTGAACCCGCATGCATTTCTTCGCGTTTCAACATGATAGTCTCGTGGCCAGGTGGATAATAGACTTCTTTACCGGCCTTGTTAACGGATGGAACATGTTGCTGATTAGGCGAAGCCACAGCAGTTTCAATTTCACGCTTGCGCACTGGTGTCTCGATATCTGCGCGATCTACATGATCTGTGGTCTATAAAGAAGGAATTTAAAGATTATATTAAATTGATAAGGTTTTTTCATAATTTTCTTACGGTGGCAAAGGATTGCATTAGATCGTCGACACGTTGGGGAGGATTGGCATTGCCAACTGGATATGGTTCAACACCATCTACTGGGAAGGGTGAGGGTGTACCATAATTGTCTGGACCGGGACCACGACGATTGTTTGTATTGGTATTACTTGTTGATGAGTATTTATATGTATAGCTGGTGGTATTCGGGGGATAACCATTGCCATTCTGTGGCTGCTGTGGATATCCCGTGACGGGCGGCAATTGTTTCAATGGAGCCGCTATCGGCTGTGGTCCATGGCCATTTGGTGGTCCATGTATGGTGTTGACTGTATTCGATGTCTCAGTTTCCTTGTAGATATAACGATTAAAGCCCGGCGGCGAAGCGGGCATCCCATAGTTTGGACTATGAGCTGGACTGTGTGGTGGATAACGCGATTGATTTGGAGGATACTCGTTCACCGTATTCACATTATCCGTTTTATGGATGTTATAGACAATGGTGCGATTGGTATTGGGTGGACTGGTTGGTGATCCCACTGGCAATTGACGGGGCTGTGGACTAACTCCTCGAGTTGTGGTCTCCTTATGCTCGCGAATTTCATAAGATTGATTGGTCAACAATGGACGATCGTTGGGCTTATTGAGAGTAGAATAACTTTCCGTATTGTAGACGACCGTCTGTGGTACATGACTTGGTGACAATTGGCTATAGTTCTGACTGGTATTGGAGTGAGTCTCATGATGTTTGTAGCTGCTACTCAAGGTATTTGAGTTGACATTGCGATTAATGGTGCTTGTATTACTGCCGGGACCAGCTGGTATCTCATAGGTGTATGTACGCACTGTGGTTGTCACCTTAGTACCAGGAGCAGGCAAAATGCCATCACTCAATGCAATGTCCTGCAGTTCCTTATCAATGTTGGAGCTGGTTGTTACAGTCTGAGTGCTTGGCAATAGTTCCACATTGTTATTAATAGTGCGATTACTCTCATAGATCTTGGACTTGCTCTCATAGTGGCCACCGCTAGGTGATTGGGCTGTAATACATGACAATTAGATATAAGTTTATGACATTTTATGGTAATCTTACCCAAGGTGTAGGGTTTCTCCTTAGTTTGGTATTCGTCACGATGTAAACTGGAATACTTGGCTGTTGATTGCAAGGTGCTGTAGTCCTTGGGATCAAAGGTCTCCACATCATTCAAATAAGATTGCTGTGGAGCACCTGATTGTTTAGTGGTCTTAATCACGCGTGTGGTCTTTGTAACGGTTCCAGTTGAAGGATCAGTGCGTTCCCTAATACAAATAAAATTCGATTAAGTAAATGGACTAAAAAAATATTCAAAATATGCTTACAAAGTTCTATAGGATGTTCCAGTAGTGGGCAGCAGTTCACGATCTCTGGTACTCAATTGACGTTCATGCTTTAAATCCTCTAACAGGGCATCCAATTGATCAACATTCTGATCCGGTGTTTTGCTCTGATACGATATATTATTATCGCCAGAGCTTGAGTATTGATAGGATGATTTCTTATACGCATAATTATTTTTATCGTTCTGGAAAGTAAATGAGTTTAAAAAAGTTAATTTAAAAATTAAATTTACATAGTTTGCATCTACTTACACGTCCTGACCACTTTGAGGGGGTATCTCTCAGTGAGGATGAGTAATTTTCCGAACTGCTCGAGTACTGCATTTCCACTTTCTATATGTATATATTTTTGCTAAAAAAAAAGTCATAAATCAATTATAATATATTCATCAATTAAGTGTGAGTAACTTAAATAAATATCCGTGGGTGTAATGAAACACGCAAACACGTAATCATGGATTACAAATAAGAGCAGCAGGTTCATAAGAATTTCAAACATTCTCATTCTGATTTTTTATTTCAATGAGATTCAGCTGGTGGACGTACGTACACCCACGCCATGCTTATGCTGCTCGATCTTGAATCTGTATAATCTCTACATAAATGGAAGCATTTGACATGCCTTAAGTGAGAAGTCATCTTTGTACCAGAGAAGTGGTCATCATCACTTTAGATACAAATGGAATTTTCAGAATTCGACTGGCATACATATAAAAAGATACATATGTATGTATGTGTATACATAAGTATATAAAGATAAATATGTATATACATATTTATGTATCTACAAGGGCAATATCGAAAACTGGTTTTTCACCTCTTGTGTCCTTAACTCCTTTTTTGTCTGTGTCTGATCGGGAATAACGCACAGACAGCATTTTGCTCTGTTTTTGTTTGTGTTTTAGCGATAACCTTGAGAAAGATTTCATTGAGAGACTTGATGATGAGATGAATTGAGAGGAGATACAGAGACACGAGATGATGCAAAAAATATTCGTTAAGCAAATAACAACAACAACACAAGGATGACCACCGACAGAACCGCTGATGATGTCATCTCCCCGATTCGTGTTGATAATGAAAACTAACTACTGCATAAGCGCAAAAACTGTCAAGTGACCGAGTTGACACGGGCAAGTCGAATAAATAAATCACAGACAACTAAATTTAAATACTATATGTACATATACACTAATTTTGAGAAATATTACAAAATTATATAGGTTTTTCTTTTTGGTTATTAATGATGTGTGCTGTTCTACTGAAAGTCTCTGAAAGTTGATTTTTTCCAGAAGAGATAAACTTTCTATATTTACATATATGTACATACATATGTATAGGCTAATACTTCTACTAAGAGGTTTAAATACAAAAGGTGATCTAAAATGATTAGAGATATAATAAATAATCTAATTCGTAAGTATAAATGTATGAAAGACTAAAAACTTCTACAGTAAAATTCCAATTATATACGGATCAACTAAGACCCAAACTCGATTCCAATATAAAAATTTTAATATTTTTAAAAATTAAAACTTTTAAAATCTTAAATATGATTGAATTTGTAACTTTTTTGAATAAAATATTTTTTTTTTGAAGATATTTGACAATATAAGTTGTCCTAAGAAACTAATTTTATAGCGAATTTCAACCTTTTTTTTATTTAAAACAATACTTTAAAAAAGTATATTACTAAATCCCTATAATCCGTTAATTGAAATCTGGATAATTAATATTGTACACTTCAATCTGAATAAGAAATACTACGTACTGCTAAAAAAGCATGTATTAGGGGCGACTAAAAGTGGTAAAACAAAGCTCAAAAGTAATATAAGGTTTCGTTTTTAAACTCTATATATAATACATATGTACATATGTACATACATATATGTATGTATATGATAAAACTTATATTACTGTCTATTCCAAAACTTTAAAGTTGTCATTATTTTTTATAAATAAACTTTAGTTTAGTCACAGAGCCTTTTTTCAAAACCAAAATTCCGATTACATGAAGGACTAATTATAATGTACAACTCAGGCATTTACATATGAACAAATAAAACCCACACCATATGGTCAAGAAACTCACGTAAGCAAAAACAGAAAACAACTAAAATGAAAAAATGAGACATAAAAATCATAATATAAATAAAAGGCCGAATCTAATTAATGCCGCCTGATCATAGCACACGTTTTTGGCGTCTGGGGACACACAAGAGTAGATCCGCCGATCTCCAAACTCTCTGACAGTGAGAGAGATAGAGAGAGCGTGTATGTGTGTGTGTGTTTTGCATTTTGCATACACCAGAATATGATCTCATAAGCATATAAAAACTTTTTGTTAGAGAGAAACATGTTGCTGCCTGTCTCTCAAATTGAGGGGGCGGGGCGGGAATCGCAAAATGCCAGGCCGAGGCAGGTCGTAGAGATCGAGATCTATATAGCGTATATGTATGTATGTATGTACATACGTAGGCAAAACATAAAATAAACAACAAGTTTGTTGAAAAGAAAAAAAAAGGCGAAGGTGTTGTTGTTGTTGCTGTTTCTGGTTGTTTAAAATTTCCGAAAAATCAAAAATTGAAACGTAGGCGAAAAGTATACATATATGTATGTACATATAGGAGATATACTCCTACATACATACATATGTACAAATACAAATGTATCTGTGTGTATTTTACTGTATCGCGGCACAAACATGTGTGTTGAATTGGCAATTTCTGTGTCTGTATGTGTGTATGGTGGTGACGCTTCTCCTGCCGCCCAAAACACCTACGCAGTTCAAGCCATTTGAACTTGGCTAATATTTTCTTGTTTTTCTTTTTGTTTTTGGTATTTTTGTTTAAAAGGCAACCTCGGCAGAGCAATTTCTTGATATTCATTCTTTTTTGCCTTTTCGTTGGGTATATGAAAACAAATAAATTCTATAAATAGTAACCCACTGTTCTTTTTGGCTTTCAATTTGAATACTGCGCTGTTTTTCAGTATTATTTCAGAAACATTCAAAGAGTGCGCCTGGTAAATGAATCATTCTACTTCTGGTCCACAGATACATAGTTGTAGATACAAATAGAAAGATATATTCATTGGGGGTGTAAAGAGGCGGGGGGCAACGAGCCATCTCCTTGACGGATGCGTGTGTACTTTGTATCTTTTTCTTTCTTCTTTCCATTGAACGCAATTGAAATTTCACTTAAACAACGCGTAGGGGAAAACTCGTTTCTATGCTCTCGGCTGTCACCTAAAAGTACATACATATGTATGTACATAGATACAAATACAAACACTACATACAAATTATGTATGTATGTATGTATGTGTGTGTGTTTGTAGTAAGCTCGTCTGCCTGTAGAGTTCAGTTCAATAGATACACAACATTCACTCATCATACACACAAACTTCTTCCTCCTCCTCCTCTTTCTTCTTCTCTTTTTCACTCACTTTGCACTATTTCAAAACTTCCCAAAAACGTTGTACAGTATTTGAGCTTCAACGGAAAAAGAAAATTTGTTGTTGGTTTTTTTTTTTGGCGTGTCTAACGATGCGCGGATGCGGATTTGATTCGTTTTGTTTGTATTAGTATTTCGATCTTGTTCCTAACTACAACTACGTAACGGTAACGGAACACAGTTTCCTTCTTTGTTGTTTCTACGCGTAAGCGTCGTGCAGTACTGAGGCTTCAATTTCGCACTTGCCACCACCGATCTCGAATCTCCATGGACGGACCTGTTCGCTTTCGCTCACCACTACCACCAGCAACAGTATTAACAACAACAAAACCATCGTGAGCATCAATTCTCTCAGTTCAAAGCTCGTCGAATAAACAGAAAAGCTTTTTTTTGTTTTTTTGCTTGACTTGTCGGCTCTAATGCTAATTGCAATTGAAAACATTTAAAAAAGTGAAACCGAATTCAAGAATACTCTTAATAAACATGATCGCAAATTACAGGTGGTCCGATTTTTATTAAAATAAAAGATCTCAGATTGAGTAGTACTTTTTAAAGGAATCCTAAATATTAATTAAAAAATGAAATTTATTTATACATAGTTGTCCAAAGATCAAAGTTGATGCCAAGCCAGGATCAAATCTGCAGAAATTCAAAAATTTTATTTTCGTTTGGGAAATTTTATTCAATCATATTGCAGTTTAAGCGATATATCCATAATAGATAAGATTCTTTCTCGATCACGAGAGCAAGATTTTTTATAAAAAAAACAAGGACCAAGTTGACACATGTTATTAGGGCGTTACTTTAAAATTACAGTTACTTAAGCAGATACTCCAACAGCGGCTCCTTCGTTTCATCAAAAATGATAGACCTTAATCCTTGGCGGGTACCTCGATGACTCGTGGCTTATCTATAATACGAGCGGTCTTGTTACCCTTCTCAACGATTCCAATGATCCAAGCCTGGTAACCTTCTTGTTTTTCGATGTCCTTGCAATAGGCAGCCGCCTGTTCACGAGGCAAGCAAATAAGCAGCCCGCCGGAAGTTTCTGCAGAGTGACCCTGCAGTAGCTGGAACATGTTGCCGCATGCTTTAGCCACAGCGGCCATTTTTGCAATTACTGGGAGATTGTGGATGACAAAGGAGACATCCTTCTTTTGATGGTTAGCCAGGGTCTGAGCATGACCCAGGAGACCAAAGCCGGTTATATCGGTGGCACCATGGGCATTGTACTTGTGCATAAGGCGAGCAGCCGTGCGATTAAGACGCGACATAGAATTCATTGCCCGATGGTAGGCTTTGCGGACATCCTCTTCAGATACAACCAGCTTGATGCGATTCCAGCGTTCAGGTTGATCAATCCACTGATGGGCATTAACGGCCACCTGAGTGCCCAGAGGCTTGGTCAAAACCAGGACATCTCCAACAACAGCATTGTCAGGAACAATGTACTCGTTGGGTTGACAAATGGTTGAGGCAACGCCTCCAATGGTGCACCATGGATTAACTACACTCTGCCCTCCAGTGACAGTGGTACCTGCATCCAAAGCAGAGTCCTTAAACCCGCGCATGATCAGCGGTATTACAACATCGCGTTCCTTTTCCGTCATCTTAGTGCTGACTGCTAATAACATAAGCATATTGTCACAATCGGTTACGCCCATCGCATACAAATCGCTTAGGACATTGGCGCAGGCAATTTTGCCCATCATATAGGGATCATCTACAATCGGATAAAAGAAATCGGTGGTCTGGACAAGACACAGGCCGCCATGTCGCAGTGGTATCACCGAGCAGTCCAGACCAATACCAATTCTGGGAATTGCCACATTCATGAACTGCGTTTCCTGATCCTGGGCTGAGTAATCCTGTTGCAAAGCTGCCACTAGTTTGGTGAGGACCTCTTGTGGCACCTTGCAGCCACGTCCCTTAAGATCAGCAAATCTTGTTAAACGAAATGAGGCATCCAGATCGTGAGCTGTGGGGTCGAAAGGCCGACGCAATTCGGCATCACCTCCGCCATGCAGTTCCAGATGAGTGGCATTTAAGACATCAGCGGCGTAACTCATTGTATCCTAAAATAGACAGTACCGGGAAGGGGAAAGGGGAGGGTTCTGATTAGGAAAACTCTCTACGCACGCACTAAAAAACAAAAACAAAAACCCTACAAAGGCTTGGAAGAACTCGCGTTCTCCCTTGTCACCAATACTAAAGCAGACAGACGTGTATGTATACGGTATTCGCGCTCAGTGTGTGTAACAAGCTGCCTGATTGGTCAATCAGCGGATGGCGGCTAAAACGGGCGAAGTCAGTATTTCTCCCTGTTGGTACAGTGCAGAGCGTGATGGCCACCAAAATGCGCGCCTTTTTTAATACGCGACAAATTCAATGCAATTGACTCTAATATGCAAGTGTTAACTGCGACTTACGATTGCTTACGTCAATTTATCAATTAAAATATGGAAAAATCTTTTGGAAAAATTGAATTTTTTGCTTTGCTGTAAAACACACACCAAATATATTTTTGACACTACGGTCACGCTAACTATACGAAAGAAGGAAATTCCAACAACAAAACAATCGCTCGAATTCGCCGATCTTTTGTGAATTCGCTGTGAGTTTTTGGGTTGTTCGCTCCTCTTTTATTCCTTTATTTCCGCTAACACTGGCAACTCTGGTCTATCGATATGCAATGAATTTTAAATTAAAGGGATGCCACCTTATAGTTTTTTAATTACAAAATAAAATTTTAATTAAACAACAAAAACAGGAAAAACGCGTTAAATGGCCTTCGAACGAAATTTGCTTGCTCAAAGCTTGTCACAATTTGTCTTGGCAAGAGCAGAAGTCAAGCTTTAGAAGTTGTTATTAAGTTAGTTCGATAGTCGAGTGCAAGAAAAAGAAAGACAATAACCTGTTGCGCGAGCGGAGCAACAAGCGCAAGAGTAAAAGTAAAAGTGAAATTAGTCTTTTGTTAGCTAAAAGGTAATTTTTATCTTTTCGTTATTTATATCTATTGCTATAGCGGGTATTTTATATTAATTTATGGTAACTTTATATATTTGTTCTTGTTCAAAACACAAAAGACTTAGGCAAGAAACTTGCATGGATTATGGCTGTATTGGGACATTGACATTAACAACTGTTAAAGCTCGACATGACTCAGTTACGCATGCGCACACTCATACTGCTGCAGTTCTGCTTCTGCGCAGCCGCTGTTGGTAAATATGTCTATGGAGAGCCCAAATATCTATGCCCCAAGAAGTAAGTTACCCCATTTTTATCTTTGCAAAACAAACTTTAACAAGTTTTCGGTTTTTAACAGATCTCAGGTCTTGTATCCTTGCTTATGCACCAAGGGAAGTGATCAGGGTCTTTATGTACGCTGTGAAAATGCAAACTTGGCCACACTTTCGGTGGCTATGCAAAATTTAGCTGCCTTAGATATGCCTGTCGAGGAGCTGACCATCTATAAAGGAAACTTTGGTAAGTAGTTTCGTCCTTAATTTAGTACCATTACTCTGTTATTTTAATTTTCAGTTCGTTTATATGGTCCATTGTTCGCACATACCAAGGCCCGTTTGCTATATATAGAGGACACACCACTAGCTACAATTGATGATCATGTGTTTCATGGTCTTAATAATACTCTAGAGCAGCTGTACTTGCTGTATACAAATCTCAGTCAAGTGGGAAAATTGGGATTTGGTGTAAATATTTCAAAGAAATAACCTGAACTATTAAAGTTTTAATTATGTACATGCTTTGTAGATTCTTGGCAAAACCAGTCAGTTGATCATAGATGGGCATTCTTTTAAGCAGTTGCCAAAAGATCTGTTTTTTGGCCAAGAGATTGCCAACAAATTGGAAATTTTTCGTTTAATTAATGGCCAATTAAATGATTTACCCATTGAAACCTTTCAACCACTAAGGAAATTAAAAACATTGGATTTGCATGGCAATCAATTGGAAAATCTGAAACGTAATCAATTTAAGAATCTTCGCGAGCTTGAGGTATTGGATATAAGTCACAATAATATCAAAAAATTGGAAGCCCAACATATATCGGATCTAACAAAACTTGGCTGGTGCAATGTCTCACATAATGCGCTGAATGAACTAAGTCGTGGCACCTTTGCCAGAAATTCAGTTTTAAAAGTGCTCAATTTATCCCACAATCATATACCACGTCTAGATGCAAACAGTTTTCGTGGCATGCGATTCCTGCGTCGTTTATTCCTAAGTGATAATGTATTAGTAGAAATCGGTAGGGGTACATTTGGTTCAGTGGCACGCATAGGAACCATAGACTTGGCCAGGAATAAGCTAACCAAAATTGAATATCAAATGTTTACACAAATGAACTATGTAGAGGTGAGAGTAAAAAATGCATTAGTTAATAATTTATAATAATAATCTTTCTTTTAGTTACTGGACTTGGCAGAGAATAATATCACTAAAATAGAGAAAAATTCGTTTAAGGACATTTACCAGGCAGTTATTAATGTCTCGCATAATGCTTTGGAACTCATAGAAACTGGGGCATTTGAGAATTGTGTAAATATTACCACCTTGGACTTATCCCATAATCGTTTGACCAACTTTTCGCGACGGAGTTTCGATGAGACCACATTTGCCTCCACTTTTCAGCTTAGCTATAATGGCTTAACCAATCTGGCACAGGTAAGTAAAGTGGCCTTTTTGCAAGAAACCACTTTAATTAATTTATTAAATATATTCTTCTTTAGATACCCATTCAAAACATGTCAGGACTGAGGATTTTAAATGCTTCGCATAATCTTATTTCGGAGATACCAAAGAATTCTTTTCCCAAACTCTATGAGCTTCATACGATCGACGTGTCCCATAATAATATTTCTAGCATATTTAATGGAGTTTTTCAAACTCTTTTCTCGTTGCGATCCATTGATTTAAGTTATAATTCAATGGAGGAGATTAAGTCATCCACCTTTGGCACCTTGCCCACTTTACTTGAAATGGATCTGAGTTACAATCAGTTGGTTAATATAGTGAGAGGATCGCTAGCGAAATTAACCAGTATGAGGCAGTTGTATTTAAATAATAATCGTTTGGAGAAATTATTCCAATTGCCCATTTCATTGAATGAACTTTACTTAAGTCACAACAATCTCACATCCATACCAGCGGGTACATGGCCAGTAATGAACTCATTGATATATTTGGACCTGGGTCACAACCAACTTGAGGATAATTTGGACGGGCAAAGTTTTACTGGTTTACTGGTAGTGCAACGTTTACTATTGCAAAATAATGGAATTACTCAGCCACCAATAGAGGCCATAGCTGTTATGTCTACATTGCAGTATTTGTATTTAGAATATAATAATATAACCACTTTGGAACGTAGTGCCTTTGGCAAATTGCCAGTTCTGTTCGAGCTTAATCTTCATGGCAATCAGGTGAAGGATATAAGGTAAGTCAGCTTAATTAAATATCTACTTACACGCAATTTTAATCATTATTATCGTCTTGTATTTTCAGTAAACGTGCTTTTGAGGGCCTTTTGCAGTTGCTGACACTAAATTTGTCTGCAAATGCTTTGAAGCAGCTACAGAATGACATATTTCTGGGTCTTCCTTCCTTGCGTTCGTTGGATCTGTCTTTTAACGCCCTCTCCAAATTGGATAACAAGACAAATGGTGTCCTAGACGATCTGCTTAGTTTAGAGACGCTCAATTTGAGTCACAACCGGATTAGTTTCGTGACCAAGAAAACGTTTCCTTCTCATCCATATATACCTTATAATCTTAAGTATCTGGATTTGAGTTACAATCAAATGCCTGTATTGACATATGACCTAACCTTTGGCACTAAGAAATTGCTTCAATTGAATGTGTCCCACAATGAAATCAACGACTTGCGTCGCGGTGTTCTGTCCAATTTCACTTCACTGCAGTTGCTGGATATGTCTTATAATGAATTGAGCAATCTTATATCGGAAGAGCATATATTTGATCTGCCCCAGAACTTAACCAAGCTAGACATATCCAATAATAAGGTTTACCACTTACCTTTTGGTAATCTCGCAAAAATCAAGTCATTAATTCATGTGGATCTTCGAAATAACAGCCTAGAGGATATGCCCGCCTCATTGGTGGGCAGTATGCGTAATGGCAGCCAGGTGTTTATGGCGGAGAATCCTTTACATTGTGGCTGCAATGTTCGACCACTAAAGCACTACATATTGCAGCAAAGCACTCTAAGCGAGGATTTACAGGCACTACAATGCAAAACACCGACAATGGCAGAGGGAAAATTCATCTGGCAGCTGGAGGATGAGTATTTAAATTGTGGAGAGGATGAGAAAGAGATGTATTCTGGCACAGACTATGAAGAACTCACTGATGTGCGATTCCGAGAGGTGAAAACGTAAGTCTTCTTTTATTCTTCTTTTATATTAGAGATTTCATAATATATTTGGTTAATTAAACATATTTTTATATACATATATAGCAACAAAGCTGGGAATTTGACTCTTAGCTGGTTTGTCTCCACATCAGCAGATGTAGCCGATTTTAATGTCTATATACGATCGGCAACTAATGAAATCTTGCAAAAAAGCGACTATGCCTATAACCGAAGGACTGCCAACATACCCATTGCCGAGTTGATGGTCCATGGTGAGGAGAAATTAAGCACATCTGAGATCTGTATATTGCCCAGGAATAGTGATGGTTATAGCCGCCACTGGTTTGCCGGCCAATGTCAAAAGCTGCCCTCGTTAAAAGTGCGAAAAACATTTTTCTTTGGCAACTTTAATGCGCGTGGAGGAGCAAGAAATATTTTTGATTTGCCCTTAGTTTATCATTTATATTTGTTATCAATGCTTTTAATTGTTGCCCACTAAATGCCAATAACCACTGTACTTGGAGCCCTGCGCACATGTATTTTTTTTGTTTACTTGAAAAGCAATGCCGCTTCGGCATACAATAGGGAAAATGTTAAAGTCCACACAGCTGATGCTGCTTTCTGCTTTTGCTGCTGCTGCTGCTGCGGCTGCTTATGTGAATATTCATTCACAGTATAGCCTCGTGTAGGTTTCGGCTTCGTCATGACGATGACAATGACAAGCAAGTGGGAGCGCAAGGACTTTTGTTGAGCGGAGCCTCGTCTTGGACAAACAAATGCGCACTCGCACTCTCAAACACTCTCTTTAGCCAAAAACTAAATGATAATACCTTTAGGTGTGGGAGTAACAGTAATGGACTAGAATAGCGGTGCAATATTAAATATAAATATAAGTTTATAATTAATTAGTGAAAACTTTAAAAAGTTTATAGAACAAAATAGGTGCAATTAGCTAATTTAAATAAAATGTGAACGACTGTGAATTATGACAACACTGCGTACTATCAATATATGTACATATTTATTAATCTCTACCACACTGCGTCTATTTTTATATATTTCCTACACTGCGTATGATTAATATACATATTTATATAATTCTATTTGACAAAATTATTATTATAAAATTTTGCAATAGGAAAAACTGTATGTTGTTTTCGGAGATATTTGAATCAAGTGTATTTGACTGGATATATATCTACCTATATGTATATGAATATGTATGATGGGGTAGTTTTTTTTTCGACCACCACTGTAATGTTATTCAGTTCATGTGCACTTTCACTTTGTCCACCCACAACATGCTCTTGATTTCACTTTATGCCCCCCTCCGCCATCATATAGAATATAATGTGCTTTTGTGACTTTGCCTGCCTGGAACTTTGCTTTTGCTTGTCTGTGTCCTTATCGATTTTCAGGCGAATTTTTCACAGGCTCACACGGCGCACGTCAGTAGGGCCAAGCGAAGTTTCACTTGTCTCGCTGAGTTCGTTCGTGTCGTCGTGTTCGCATAGAACAGCAGCAGCAGCAGCAGGACCAGCACTAACAGCAAGCACCACCAGCCGTTCGTTCGTTATATAAAAAAATAAAAAGAAACCAAGAGATTTCAATAGCAAGTTTAAGTGCGCTGCTGCCAAAAAAAAATATAAATAAATAAATAAAAATAGAAGAAGATTGCATACATAATTTATTTAAAAAAAAAATATATGTGATAAAAACCAACAAATAAAAAAGCACAAAAATCGAAACGTGAAAGAAAAAAAAGTAAAGTAAAAACTTAGTTTCGTATAACACATAACTTGAGGTGCCGTAACCACACGAAAAAAAAAAGGAATTCGGTACAGGTGCAGGAGGAGAAGGAATGTATGTAATGTAATAGAGGTCAAAAGAAGCATTGATTTAACCTAAAACTTCCTGCTCCTCTTACACCTGCTATACTTAACGTAGTGGTGGGTATCTCTACCTCTCTTTGTCTAACTCTGTGTGTGTGTGTGTGAGTGTGGTGTTGGTGTGTGTGTGTGTGTGAATAATTTGTTTAAATTTCGCCATTCATACACACACATACACTTACACAGATGCATACACACATTCGGTTGATTTTGTGTATTGATGACGAACCACTTACGTCTACAGCAGTGGCAGCAGCTGAAAAACAAAAAAAAACAACAAGAAATATATATACATCACATGTAACACAGACACACACACAAACACAGTTACCGTTCAATAACGTATAAGAAACCAAAGCATAATTACATAATCAAATAGAACGAAAAAGAAATAAAGAGGCACAACAAAAGGAAAGCAAAGTAAAATCAACGCAAAAACTCTGCATTATATTAATCCAACGCCTAAATAGAAAAATACAAAAAAAAGGTTACCCAAAAGAAAAAGACAAGAAACCGTAAAAAGAAAAAAAAACCAAAGTACCTGCAATAAAAAAACACACACAAAACTAAAAAGAAAACCCGAAAGAAAGTTAAAAGTTTGTTATAAATGCTTACATAAAATTAAAAAAAAAAAACAAAAGGGAAAAGCTATATAATAAACAAATTGTAGTTCGTTGCCGTTCACCGAATATAAAACAAGAAAAGAAAAACCTAAAAACCAAAGGAAAACTCCAAAATTATTGAGCTAGACTAAACGAAAACCTCGTAGTTTGTAGAGCAAATATAGAGCAAATCAAATATTACGCACGACTAAACTAATTTAAAAAAAAAGAAGAAAACTACCAAGTAGTTGCCTCTCTCTATACATATACATATATATATATATACCTTATAGAAAACTATATACAATATACATATACATACATATATATATATATATATATCTATATATGTATGTATATATTAGTTATTATATGGATTTATTTTTATAAAGCCCTCGACCTAGGCCTTTATAATTGCATAAATAATTAACGAACAGATTAATGCATTAAGCGAAATTAAAGGACGACAGCGACGACAACGACGACAAGTTAAAGGAAAAGTGAGGCGACGCGACGCCACGAGACCCGTTATCCTTCGCGTGTTGCTTGCGCTACTAACATACATATGTACATACATATACACACATATATATACATATAGCTATATATACATATATATATAGAACGAGATAAATACGTGAATTTATAAATAAACTAACTTTTGCCTGCTTTTTCTGGGTTTCTTGTGCGTGGCTTGACGTAACTTTTTTGGCACAGGCAGCCACGCCCCACGCCTTGCCCTGTCCTGCCTGCCTGCCTACCATAACGCCTTAACTTGACTCACAAAACCACAAAACAAAAAAAAAAACTAAAAAAAAAAAAAAGAATACCGTTGCGTTCATTAAACTTTCACGACGACGACGAAGACCAAATAGTAGTAGAAGGAGCAAAGGGAACAGGAGAACAACCAGCAGCAACAACAACGGCAGCAATAATAGCAACAACAACAACAACAGCAGCAGAAGGAGCAGCAGCAGCAGCAACAACGAGTTTTTTTAAACCAGAACATAAGAGATAACTGATAAGCAGCCGCCTAACGTTGTTGATATTGTGATAAATTATTCAACGATCTCTCCTGATCCTGATTCTGCCCACCTTCAATACAAAATACCCAAATAATAACCACCACCACCACCACCACCCTCGTCGTTCTCGCCCAGTCCTCGCCACCTACTTATAATAAACGACATTTATAATCCAAAGTACAAACAACTAATTCAAAAAACAAAAAAAAAAAAAACGCGGAGAATGAGAACCCTGTAACTATATATATATACATAACTAACTAAATAGCAACATATGGTATTATTATATTTACATAACCTCAAAGTAAAGAAAGCAAAAACCACACAAAAAATAGAAGAAGAAAAAAAGAAGGCAAAACCAACATCAACAACATCTGCATAACGTAACAAGAAACATAAGCAATACAAACTAGTGCTGTTAAAACTACTAATTTAGAGGCCTAACTTATAGAGATCCATACACATACACAGATACAGACACACACACACACACACATACAAAGGACACAGGCATTTCCTTTTACACCTATCCTATACCTTACCTAAAACCTACTTATAACCCACCAGACTAAAGTCAAAACTAGTCAGAAATTCCCTTCCAACTAAACTCCCCAAGATAGAAAAATAGAAGAAAACTATACGATGTCAGAGTAACTTGGTCCTTACCTATATACACATATACACCTACATCTCTATATACAACGAAAAGCAATTATTTTTGGTTTATGTGTGTTAGTTAATGCCAAAAAATCGAAACGGAAGTTGCACCCACTCCTACAAAAACACAAACACACTACACACACAGCCACATATAAATTTATACACAGAGGACACACACATACATACATACATACATGGGACTAACACCATGTCCATGACAAGGTTAAGAATTGCATCAGGCCTGGCGGGGCGTCGTGTTCAATGGCAATAACAACAACCAGAACAACCAGAACAACAACAACAGAAGCAGCAATTGCAACATCATAAAAACCTCACAAAGTTGGCAGGAGAAGGAGCCGGACGGCAACATTGACGGAGACGTGTGCGTGCTTGCGCTTGTGTGTGTGTGCCTATATCTATATACATATATGTATATGTAGCGGTAACTCTGTCGTCAAAAATCCTAAAAAAAAAACAGAAAACCAAAAAAATTTCACCGTTACCCAAATGAAGCCCTGCTGCTGGTGGTGGTAGATTCAAAAAATGCACGTTAAACACACACAGCGCCGAGTCAGCGGTCCTGGAGCATTTGGAACATTTACCAACGACCAACGGTATGGCATATATGTTTGATTTCGTTAACTATCATACCATTTGATTCGTTTTGATTCGATTTAACTCGATTTGACTCGATTCGATTTGTTGTTTTGTGTTGATTCCGAATATCATTTAATTTTTGTGTGCGACAAATTTTATCTTGTCTTGTCAATTGTATTGTTCATTTTTGTACATAATTTATATAATTAATTAATGGTTTTATATATGTACTTAATAATTGCATGTATGTATATGTACAACAAGGTGTTTCATCTGAGTGAAAGCTGAAGCACCCTATCCATTTAAAAATATGAAAAAGTAAAAAGGGAATAGTTACAATACAATTTTATAGAATTCAGTTTTAAATAAATGTATTTAAATGTTCTCAAACACTAGAACAAATTCATTTAGAAAGAGATTTTAAATTATTCCAAAAAAAAAGGTAATAATAAAACTAATCTCTGTTATAGTGAATAGACTTTATTTAGCTAACTGAATCTGAAGTTCTTAAATAACTTTTTCTTAAAATATTCATTGCTCTACTGTTTTAGTTATCGGTAATTCGAATAGTTTGTCTGTTCAGCAATTAAGAGTAATGAAAATATCTAAATTTATAACAAAAGTAAATCAAATTAAAGTTAATTCTGTTTAAAATATTTTAGCATTGAATGTTACATAAGCCTAGGTTTCGGTTCCATTTACTGGTCCATTGAACTCCTCCATCAATACGAGTTCCGATTCTCTGATTATAAATGTTATATCAAATATATTTGTGTTTTCTCCCAATGAGTACATATACATACAAGCATTTATAAGTACAAATCAAATTTGTTTTGTTTTTGAAAGGAATGTAATTATTATTTTGAGTTCAATATTCCGTATGTTATTTTTTTTGTTGTTTTGGTTGATTTTTGAGTTAATGATGGGTTCCATTGAACTGTTGTTTGTTTAATTACTGTTGCTGTTCAATGTTCTTGTTGTTGCTGCTAAATGTGTGTGTGTGTGGTTGTGTGCGTTTAAGAAATATTTTGAGGTGATAAATTTACAGTTAACTTGTTCATGGTTTCCTTCCTATTGATATGCTCACGCTGTTGGGTCAGAGTTCATCCGTCATATTCAGTCAATGCAATTACTAGAAACTAGATTAAAAGCCAACAATAGCAACATTACAATGGCCACACCAATACCAACATCATCCTACACACACACACACATGCACATACATACATACATATACTATAGTATGGAAATAGTGTCAAAGTACTTGCAGAAAAAAAAATGCATTGCATACACACAGGCGCCAGATGCTAACTGTGTATTCGTCCATGTACAGCGGAAGCTTTCGCTTTTACTTCAATGATTAAACCACTGACCGAATTTCGGCTTGTGTATATGTATATGTGTGTTTGGGTGTGAGTGGGTGTGCGGGTGTTTGTTTGTATGTATACGATAAGCGTTTTACTGACTTTATTGTTGTTGCTTTACACTTGCATATGGCTTATTCACACAAACACATAAATGCAGAAAAACATACATACCTACACACACACACACACACACACATAGAGTACAGCAGAGAAAGCAAGCAAGATAAACCGTTTTTTGATTTTTGTTCTTGTTCCTCTTTTCCATATATATTTTTCTTTTTTTTTTTGTTATTTTGTGAAGGCAACTCAATTTTTCCAATTGAACTAGTTACAGATTTCCATACACACATTCACACACAAGCAGAGCATACCATTTGCTCTGTATATATATATATGTATATATGTGTGTATGAATGTTTGTGTAAGCTCTAATTTAAGTTCATTTGAGTTTTATTTGAGTTTTCATACACGTTCTTCTTCAGTTTCTTTTTTCTTTTCTTTGATTATTCCTATACGTATAATGTAAAAATTTATTTTGTGTCATTGTTGTTGTTGTTTTTACAGAAAACTTGCTTAAAAAGTACAAACAAAAAGTTCGAAACAAATCAAAAAAAAAACAAAAAAAAAAAGAAAGCGAAAACCACAAGATTCAAAGTATTAAACAGAAAGAAAAAAAGAAAAGAAAATATATACCTATACATTTTGCGTCATATCTCAAAGAGAGACGAGAACGTTTCACGTTTTCATAATTTTGTGTGTTGGAGCCCTGAAATAATCCCCCAGACCAACCAACATCAGTAAAGGTACCTGAAGTACAAAATCTTAAATCAAAAATATCAAAACCAAATACCCACCTTTCGCTCTCTTTCTCTCTCTCTGTCTCTATAAATATATACATAAATGCAATATATATAAATATAATATGTGTATATATTCCGTAGCCTTCTAATTCTAATTCTTCTATAAACTTGCTATTGCTAAGAGCTACAACAAATACTATACAAAAAAAAAAAAACCTGAACCTTAACTCAACTCAATTAAACTATGTAAATCCCACACAATTAAGAAAAAAAATAATAACACTTTTGATAATGCTATTAACAGTTACTTTTCTTCATATATGTATATATAAAATCCAGATGCTTCACATTTCTCAATAGTTGATGCACTTTTCTCTAACTCTTCTACTAACTAATAGTTTGCAACGCTTTAAATATTGCTCGTATCCAATAATATTTGCTTTAACCAACTCTCCAACCTGTTCTTATGTATTCAAAAGCCTCGAATACCCTTCTATATACTATATACATATCTGCTTTATTCATTTACAAACATATGTATGCATAAATATATCTTCTTATTATATTCATAAATCTTATTACGAATTTATATTTTTGAATTGGCATGTCAAATAAATGTGACGTAGCAATATTTTTATTATTTCGTTGTTTTTGTTCTGTTTTTTTTTTTTTTTTTGTTGTTTGCTCATTTTTTAATTACTGTTTATAATTAATGGAAAATTGCCAATTCGACCCTATTGTTAGGCCCCGTCAAAAAAAGAACTCATTGTATTATCAAGAGCTTTGTGCTCTTAATATTAATTAAATACTCATTAATGTGAGAGCGGAAATCTTTTCAAAAATTCAATATTTTTTTCTCGATATAATTAAACAATTATAATATATATTTTATTCTAATGGATAATTTGTATTCCTCATTGTTATAGGCCAATAAACACTATGAAGGCTACGAAATGTAGTTATAGAACTATGATCAGGCAATCTATTTAGTGTATATGTTTTGTTTCTGTATGCCATTAAAAAAGTAATTTCAATTATATTTATAGATTTTTAAATAAACTAACTCTACATGGGTGTAGTAGGGTTACTTATCTTAAAAAAGGGGATTCAAAATGAATATTTGAGTTTTGTTCTTATAAACAGAATTTATAATAAATCTGATCTACATAAAATCGAAAAGTTTAAAGTTAAAATTTTTATTATTCGGATTAATATTTATTAAAAGGCTGAATTTCCCCAAAAGCAATATATTTCTTTAAGACATTAAATATAAATCTTTTTGCTCAAATCAAAGTTAAATTTAATCATTTGTATTTCAATTTAATACTCTTCGTTTCATCCCTCTTGCCTTGAGTACCGTTCGTTTACATTTATATTTGGCTCGAAATCAAAAGAAAATGTAAACATTTCCGCTTGAAAAATTGTAAATTTACGTAATGTGTTTACAACGAAAACATTTTCAATGGCATGTTTTGTGGAATTTTTGGGTTTTTCCTTCCGTTTTCTTTCCACAAGTGCCACGACCGCATTTACCCGTAGTCTGCCACCCTTACTCTAGTGATGGTAAATGCATATATACATACATATTTCAGTACAATTATTATTTAAAAATAGAAATAAATTTTTCCAGAACAATGCAAAAATGTGAAATTAATCCAGTTACATATTTGAGAGCAATTGATTTAATTTCGATCAACCAAATGGAATGCAGCCGCAGTCAAGTCAATTACGAATTTACTTACGCTTAATGCCTTCAATTGGCTTTTGAATTATTAATTGTGGGGACAGAGCGGCTGTTGTCGGGCAAGAGGGCATATACATACAGCGACAAACACAACAACTGACAGCTTCATTAAAGTACAAAATAATATATATATACATATGTACATATATATATGTATATACATGGAAAAAAAAGGCAACCAGATAAGCAAACTCTCAATGGCCGATTGCCTCGAGGATGACAGCACGTGCTCTTCTCAAGCCTCAATCTCTGCAGTGTCCGCAACGTATGCTATGTTGAGGGCCACTTGAATATACCTTCAATGCGCCAAAAATGACAAAGACGGGGTAGTGGGGCAAATAAGACGAAAAAAAAAGAAGCAAAACCAACAATGTTGTGACATTGCCCGCAATACAATTACCGTTAGCAAGGTTAGTTTGTCTTGTTTGTCCGCTCTTGGACAGGTGGCAAACACTTGAAATCGAAATGAAAAAGTCATCAAAGTCAAACTTTCTCTCAGATTAAACTCAAAACTAAAGATTAAACTAAAAGTCAGCTAACTGGAAGCTGTACAGAAACTAGCATACACTTAAGAAAACTATATTATAGATTAATTTGATTTTCATAAGGTTTATCATATCGAATCAAAAAATATAATAAAATTTCTGGAGATTGTAAATATAATTTTATTCCATTTATTTATAACCATAACTCTAGTATTTTCCAAAGTTTCTACAAATATTTCGATTTTCAATTATATTTATTTAAATTAAAATTTAAAAAGTTGAGAACTCATTTTGCTTTGTAACAAAGCATAAAATGGCCTAAAGTCTATAGAAAATAAACATACCCTTTAGGGTAGGGTATTAAAACCAGATGCTTATCATTAAAATTCCTCCTTAGATGGTATCTACTAATGGCAAATAATGCTCAATCATTGTTATATGATTTATATAAATATTTAACTATTGAAATTGTAATTTTATTTTTTTTTTGTAAATTTCCAAATTCAGTTAATTGCATTTGATGCCGTTGGCGTGTTAGCATTTAATTGAGTGAAATTGATTTCAGTTTGTCAAGTTTCGATTTACTTTACATTTGTCTCCCACCCAACTACCCACTCCCTCCCTCCCTACCCCACTCTCCATTTCAATTTTCTTTTTTTTTTTTTTATCTGTGTTCACTCAATTTTGTGAAAAAGGCAAATATTTGCAGTGGATTTTGCGTGCCGTAAACGAGTTGAGTTTGAATTGGTATTGCTGACTGAACCAGAACCATCACCTAGACCCAAAACCCCGAACTCAAAAGTCAGAAACCCAGGGCCTAGGCAATATTATGTGAGAGCTTTATGCACGCACACACACATACATACACACATACATATACTAAGAGATAGAGAGAGATATGACATATATTAGAGAATCATTTGAATTGTTTTTCTTTTGTTCATACCACAATCCCCATACCACCCCCACACACATACATACTCCGCTTTAGCTGCCATAGTTACCAAACATTTCATCCCATTGATTGCCTAAACAGTGGAACAGTGGAATGAATGAAAATCTCATGGGAGTAGATAAGCCAAAAATGAAAATGAATTTAGGGGAAGTGAAGCGAAAGAGGATTGATGAAGATTTCTTCTTTGAAATTTATAACAAATTGAAAGCATAGATATGGTCAGAAGGTGAAACAAAATGCCGGCAATAACTTACACAAATCTTAATCTAAATCTAATCTGGAAACAAAATAATTTAAAATATATGGCCTAATTGTTTTAATTAATTTTTGATTTTATACCATGATATATCTCAATTTATTATTATTTCCTTGTTGAAAACTTCTGAAAATTGTATGCATTTTGACCTTTTTACTTGGATATCTTTATTTATTTTCCAACGATTTATATCACTGTTTTTTAGTTAAAGTTTTGAGAATGGGATAAAATATATGAGGGTTTTTTTATTTCAAATTAAATTCCAAAATGTGTGAAAATAAAAAAATAGTTTTGATATTATCTACTGAAAATTGTGATTTATTTATTATAATTATTCCTGCGCCTAACTTCAAATAGCAAATTTATTATTTCAATATTTTTCTAAAAATGTTTCATTTTTATACTTATTTACAGTTAAGATAAAGAACAATTTTAATAATTAAATATGCATTTAATGGCTTAGTATAGATAGAGGTACGACGATAGTAACCGTTAGAAATAAACTATTAAAAATGTAAATGGGAGAATGAAAAGGAACAAACTCTGTTAAGTGACTATTACCTCTGCTATGTTAGTTAACATGACTGAGCGAAATTGGACCATAAATTTTGCTATCTACAAAAGTCTTCAAGTTGCTTGCTACCCATAATTTTGTTATCAGTACTATTATAAGGGAATCTCCCCAACCCTCTACACTCCCTTCCACATTATGCCTAGCTGTATACTGTTTAGCATTTTCTTGTTGGTTTTGTTATTTCTGTTTCTGTGTTAAACGGACGCATCGTCTGACGCAGTTTTATCTTATCGTTGGCTTTTAGGGAAATTTGATTTAGAGTACTTCCGCCGCTGCCCACGCCCACTGTATTCCATTCATATTTTATCTTTTGGCATAACCCTCTATTTACACCGCCCCCTATATACCAGTTATTCGTCCCTCTGCTATCTGCTGCTCCTATCAGTGTTTGCCATGCGTGTTTGCTCTCTATACATTAATTTAGTTCAATTTTTCGCGCGATCAAAAGCATCCATTGTATATATGTATGTATATTTATATGAATACATATACATAAAAATGTATATATCTATGTATGTATATAGATGATGAACTCAGCCTGCCCCCGCCTTTGCACTACCCCTAGACCCTCTGACAATGTTGCACAATCAATATTTATAATTAACAAGTTCTTTTGTTTGTTTCATTTGTGTGTTTCGTCTCTTTCTTGTGTCTTTTCCACACCGTTTCCTTGCTCACTTTAGCGTAGCCTCTCCAAATAGATAAATTTATGCGACATGCCCGTTTCCCGGTCCAGTATAGTTTACCCGTTCTCATTTAATGTCTCTGTTCTTCTTCCCATCCAGCGCTAGCCGAGACAACTTGTGCCCCGACGACCATCAGCAGCGACAACACTCTCATTCGCACCAGCACTTGGTGCGACAGTCTCTGGTCAGCCTCAGTTACGCACAGGCGTCGCCGGCAACGCCGGCCCCCTCAGCAGTTCCTGCTCCTGCCCTCCACTCGCACTCGTCGGCCTCAACCAGTCCCAGTCCCCAGGCAGCGGATCAACAGAGCTGCAGCAGCAGCAGCGTCGGTGTTGCAGCACGAATCCAGGCAGCGGCTCGCCAGTCCATCTCCTGCAGTTGTGAGTCGTTAAAGAGCAAGGTCAAGGTTTTAGGGAGACGCGGTGACGGTGATAGCGTTTCGTTGCTAAGAGGAACGGGTTCAGGAGGCGGTGGAAGTACAGCAGGTGATGAGGATCGTCGTCAGCGCAGCAACAGCAGTCGTTTGTCAAGTGGCATATCCAAACAAAATTCCAGCGATAGTCGCCACAGTCCAAGCAGTCATTCGGCCCTTTACGATGCCTGTCATGAATACACCCGCAGTTTGAGTGCAGCTCCAGCAACAGAAGGAGCGGCAGCTGGTATTGGTGGTGACTCTGATTCTGCTTTGCTCTTGAAAAGCCATTTCAGTGAGCAACAGCTGGCGGAGCGGACCAATCTAAATCTCAATTTAAATAGCGAATACGAGAGTGATAAACAGCAGCTGGTCAATGAGACATACATCTTTAAGTGCATAGCTAATAGTCCATCGTTTTTGCGTACCAACAAGATCAAGGAACAATCGAAAAAACTACGCAATCTTTCGCTAAAGACACGAACGGCCAAAAAAAAGGGTCACCAGATCATATCAAAATCGAACGCCGTGTCGGATAATTCGTTAAATCCGGGTGATAAATATCTTAATTTGTATCTGGTGGAAAAGAAACATTCCTTACAGTCCAGTACGCCTAATCCACATATTGGATCGGTATCTGCCCCTGCCAGTTCCTCATCATCATCGACAGGGCGGCAGCAACAACAACAACAACAACAACAGCAACAGCAACAATTACCAGCACTATCCGCTGTTGCGGCACGCCAGCAACAGTTGCTTTTAAACGGTTCGCTAAAAAGCAAAACGAAAACCTTTCCCTCATACAGAGCGTCAGTGAGGAGCGAAAGTGACGGCGGTAAGGATTATAGGGCCGCCACCATTCCAACAACGGGCAAAAGTCCACCACCGCCGGTGCCGCACTCGCTGGCGGCCAAAATTTCGGGCAGCGGCAAAAACGCCGGCAATAAACTTAGCGTCAGCAGTAATTCCTGCAATAAGCTTCATGCTCAGGGTCACTATTCAGCCGCAGCAGGAGCAGCCTCGTCACCAAAGAGTTCCGTTTCCAGCAACGGTCATCTCAACAAATACTGCCTGACGGATCTGACACGACGCAAGGCCGAATTTAATCGCCAATTGAGCGCCCCCACAGATTACACACATCATTCATCTAGCAACGGTTCACAGCAAGAGGGCTCGGAGGCGGCAAATGAAGCTGTGGGTGAATCTACAATCACAGTAGCTAGTGCTGGTGTATTAGGACACGGCCACACAGGAAGCCATCCCTATCATCAACATCAACACCATCATCATCATCATCATCAGGCATCGGCTACGGCACCGGCCACCCTTAAATTACACAATATTGGCGGTGGAGTACAGCATTCGTATCCGTATCCAACTCGTCCCACATCTACATCGTGCACGAATAGCTTCAATCGACGACACATACGCAGACACAAGAGCAAGCTCGGCGAGCGGTAAGTACCTTCACTTACAAGTTTTTTTTTGTATTTTTTTTTTTTTTAAATTACGCATTCAAAGCGACATTGTATCACCGTAGACGTCGAGTCTTACCGGTTTTCTTTATTTTTATTTTGGTTAATTTGTTTTTGGAGCTGGAGCTTGGTCTGGGGCTTATCGGTAAGCATTTGCATAATGACATCTGTCCAGCAGAAACGAGAGTCTGAATACCCGAGACGAGAGACTCGGTCGCGTAATGAGCTTTCAGCGTGCAAACAGTGAACTTCCAAGTGTGAGCCGAAAACGCGAAGAATAAAACTAAGTAGAGTTCCGAGAACACGGTGAATGATCGATTTAGGTGATGGCCTAACATAGTCAGTCAGCGGTCCGTAAAGTTGTTTTTAATGAAGGTTGAATGATCGATCGAAGAGATCGTTTTAATTAGTGATCAGTGATCTGCAAAGACGTTGTCTTTGATCAGTTTTATCTGTTATAAAGATTCTCAATCGTTTCTATTGCAATTTAATGTGATCAGTGATCGTGTTCGTGTTGTAGGTGATATTTTATTATTTTTTGTTTCTAAAACAAATAAGTTAATGAGCGATCATCAAATATTAAGTTTATGACAATTCGTGAACTAAAGTGTTACTAAATTGTTGCATTTCATTAATTGATAGTTGTGGTAAACGAACGTTAGACAAGTGAAATAAACAGTTATTATTCTACAGTAAAGTTAATTACTATTAAGGCAACTTTACTATATAATTTATCAGTTTACATCACAATTATCAGATAATCTTAGTCACAGCATTTGATAATTGATTTTTAAGATTGAAAAAGATCAGCAGGCGTGAGATGATAATCAGCTTATCGATAATATAATCTAAACTAAACGGTTTTTGGCAATAAAATAAACAGTAATAACTTGTCAATGATGCGGAAAACTTTACTCCCATTATCATAATGAATTGTGGATTTTTGTTTTTGTTTGCGCCTTCAGACAAAGTAAACAACAATCGCCTATCTCCAATAGAATTTTAATTTATTGCAACTGATCTAGACCCAGACCCAGACCTAGACTCAATACATAGATCAGACTCTGGCTCAGATCGAGCTTCCTCAACTCGTTTTCTGGCGTGTTGTTGAAATTTGCATAAATTCTATAAGTAAATTTTTCGAGAGGTGTTTATTCCGGTACTTTTCTTAAGGTTTTTATTTTTGTTTTGTATCGAATAGTTTTTTTTTGTTTTATAGGGTTTTTTTTTTATTTTTGTTTGTTCGTATTTTGAAGAATGGCAGCAAATTACAGACGAGCTATAATTTGCTCGTCGTCGCGAAATCAATTAAAAAGCAACGCAAAAAAAAAAAAAATTCTTTATTTATTTATTGTGCAACAGCAAGTTGAGGTTCAGAACAGGTTATCAGCAGCAACTGGACGCAGCATCCGCGGCAGCGCCAGCGGCGACAGCAACAAAAAAAAAAAACCAAAAAGAAAACTACAACAAAAATCAAAAAAAAAAAAAAAAAGAACCGGGGAAAAGATATATATGGAGAAGTAAAAAAAAAAAAAAAAAAGAACGCGATAAAAAACGACAAAGTAAAAGTAAATTTGATGGTGTCAATTTCTCAATTATTTAATTAGGCAATTGATGTGTGGACACACTTCCCCATAGTTCCCCCATAGTGCTAGTCATAGCCAATTCCAAATTCCTAATTGATATTCGAGGTAAACCAAATGAAAGCGAAACAAACATACAAATATGTATGTATTATATGTAATACACCGATATATCTAGTCCCAGTGTGATGTTCTTCCCCCTCTCACAAAATCTATCTATCTATTTATCTAACTATCTCGCTCACACCATATGCATCTGGAGGACGCACGAATCCCAGTCCGAAAATAAAGCGCGAGACTTCGGCGCACATTCGTTATATATTGTGTTTGGTTTACTTTTTTCGGAGTATCTCAATGTCTATGCCGGCTACGATGGTTCAGTGTGTGAGCGGCATCCGCTAGTCGCATAAAGTTAGCGCTTGTAATAACTTGAAAAATATATATACATACATACATATATATATATATAAATCGCTATAACCATAAAATTCTATATAGTATAACCTATATTATGGTACATACAAACATATATTATTAAATATATGGGAATAGTTTTGTGGCTGTTGTCAAATCAGCAAAATACAAATTAAAACATCTGCACGTTTCACGTTTCAAGTTGCACAAACAAAAATAAACAAAACAGAACCAAAACAAATTCCAAAACCACAATTACTGGAATAATACTTGTGTAATACGATATTGAACTATATATATTTATATGTCACAGTGTGTGTGTGGTTTTATTCCAGTGATCTGATTTAATACGATATGATGTGATGTGATATTTCAGGAATAATAACTAATAAATTCATTAGTGCCAAGATTAAATTAAATCAGCTTCATTTGGTTTAATTAAAACGTAACTTTTCACATTTCAAAAAGAAAAAATAAAAAGCGAAAAATAAGGAAAAAAAAAACTAAACTACAATTGAGTGTGAACATTGAAAAAATAAATAAAAAAAAAAAAAACAAATACAGTGCACGCGTCTCTAACAATAGAATCCATCATAGTGAATACCACGCGATTTTTGCTTTTTGCCTTCATTTCCGTAACATAGGCTCAGTAACTGATATATATATAGAGGAGGTGGAGGAGGTTGTGAAGGAAAAGACCTTGACAATCATTGAGCTTTTCAGCAAGGTGAGGGACGTCGACGACAATGACGACGTCGTCGTCGTCGGCGGCGATTGTATTGCTAATGCCTGTATTGTGCGTGTGCCCATAATTAAAAAAAAAAATTAATACAAAAAAAAAATAGAAAAAAAAAATACCCGGCACATACTTTCACTATTTATTTACAACTATCTGACCTTATGCCATAATTATGTATTTATAACGGTACTTACATGAAAAACAAGTATGTAATAAACACGTATAACAACAAAAACAATTTTTTATATTATTTTCAGATTGCTTAGCGGCGATAGTGAGGAATCGGTACGCTGCTCATATTGCTCCGTTTTGAATGTGAATGAAAACGATTTACGTATATCCTTTGAGAACACCTGCACCGATTCGCTGGTCACCGCTTTTGATGATGAGGCACTGTTAATATGCGACCAAGGAACCGAAATGGCAAGAATAAAGGTTTTATTTGTACTAAAAGCACAGGACTGAACACCTTCTACCGCCTCCCTTATCCACAATTTCCACAATTGAATTAATCCCAAAACCTAATCCAGAACCACAACCATGACCATGACCTATGTCTACCAAAACTCAGAGATTTTTTGTCAAATATTTTAAAAGTTAAAAATAATTTATAAATTTTTATCACTTATTTTTGGAAATTTTTATAAAGACTGTGAAAACCATTTCTCATGAGTTCTATTCATTTAATTCTTTAAATCTGTTGCGGCATATTTAATTACTTCAAAAATTTCTGACTGTAGCCATAATAATTATGACAAAATTTCAGGCAAATGAAATTTATTGCATATAAAACTAATTAAGAAATTTAAACAATTTTTATTCACATATTTAGGTACACTTTGATGACGTGTCGTTGTACGGCACTCCGAAAGAGGAGCCCATGCCCAATATACCAATTGTGTCCGAGAAGGTATCTGCAAATTTCCTAAAGAGTCAATTGCAATCATGGTTCCAGCCGACAGACAATCGTCTGGCCATGAAATTATTTGGCAGCCGGAAGGCATTGGTCAAAGAGCGCATACGTCAGAAAACTTCCGGTCATTGGGTAATACACCCGTGCAGTTCATTCAGGTATATATATATTGTTTATTTTACATAATTTCTATATTCAATTAATTGGTAATTTGTTTACATTCGTCTTATTCTTTTTGTTTGTTTAGGTTTTACTGGGACCTTTGCATGCTTTTATTATTAGTAGCAAATCTTATTATCCTGCCAGTCGCAATATCATTCTTCAACGATGATCTAAGCACACGATGGATTGCCTTCAACTGCCTAAGTGATACTATTTTTTTAATAGATATTGTAGTCAATTTTAGAACAGGTAAAGTATCATTATTAATACAAAAATTATTTCTATTAATTAACAAAAATCAATTCATCGATCGGTTTTGAATTTAATACAATTTTATATTAGTTGCTTTTCAAGAATCGAAATTTACGTAATTTACAAAAGACTAAGACGAAGTTTAGGGAAATTTATGAAGTGAAACAGTTCAATAAAATATATATCACCATATAGCTATAAGAGTTAAAGAAAATTAACAAAACTATACAAAAAGTAATAAAAAAGAAACTTGCTTATTTTAAAAATACAAAGTTTTAAGCTGATGTTACCAGAAGAAATAATACAAATGCTTTGAACTATTATTAGCATAAATTTAAATTGAGAATCAATGGAATGTTTAAAACGAATTTAAAAAATTCAGAAAATTAAATAGGATTTTTAAAAACAACTTAGGCAATTACGTACCAAGGCTAAAGTCTACCAGCTAAGTTCAAAAAGTTCTTAAATCGAACTAACAATTTTTAATGGAATTTTATTACAAGCATTGCAAACTAACAAACTGGTTTAAAATTAGCCAAAATATATGGCGGTTCAGATATTGGTTCAACATTATTTTTATCAATATGAGATATTTCAATTTGTTATTGTAATAATTTCAGGAATTATGCAACAAGACAACGCTGAACAAGTAATATTGGATCCAAAGCTTATAGCTAAACACTATTTAAGAACTTGGTTTTTTCTCGATTTGATTTCATCGATACCGCTAGATTATATTTTTTTAATTTTCAATCAAGTAAGTTAATGTATTTTGTTGAAACAGTACGCAACATTTTGATTAAGATTATGAAATTGCAGGATTTTTCTGATTCTTTTCAAATCTTGCATGCAGGACGCGCTTTGCGTATCCTGCGCCTAGCTAAATTACTTTCACTAGTTCGCCTGCTGCGCCTATCTCGCCTGGTGCGCTATGTATCCCAATGGGAGGAGGTCTATGTAAGTACAACGTTTTGCAACTCTGCAACCTTTTCTTTTATAATAAAAATTTTCCTTTTTAAAATTTTTTTTTTTTTGTTTAACAACGATTTAACTTTTTCTTTGCATAACATTTTTCAATTGTATCTACTTAAAAGTAAATGTAAGAATTGTCATTATCGTTTTCTTTTTAAAACTTTTCTATCTTTTTTCATTTTTATTTCAAATCAGTTTAATACCCTGTTTTCGTTTGCCACATTTCGACATTTCAACAACACACTGAAGCAAAAAAAAAGAAAAACAAAGAAAGAAACTTCGTTTTGTTTGAGAGAAGAGCCTTAGGTCTACATATATAGAAGTTTATAAAACTTGATCAGATATCGAAACAGTTTAGATTTCAGATCAGATCAGATTTGAGTTGTCGTCTAGTCTCCATAAAAGTGCTCGTTTTTCTTAATACAAAATGGCGCGCAAAATGTTCAAACTATGTAAATTACTTTCTGGTTTTTTCTTAATTTTTCTGTGTCTTTTATTTGAGTTTCATTTATGTTTCAATGTCTGTAAATCTATAAGAAATTTAAACATGTAAAAGACATTAAAAAAAAAAAAACAATACAAAAATTAAGGATATTATAGAATATGCTGCTGCCGCTGTACCATAAGCCCAAAAAAAAAAAACAAAAAAATGATATGAAAATTTCTGTATATTATACAATATGTAATCACCAGTTCCCGCTCCACCCTCTCCAAACCGCTAGATCTTGTGTTCTTAAAGAATGTTTGCGCGCCCAACCCCCTTTACACCGTTTTAACCTGTATTCGGAAAGATTTGGCCAGTCCTTCACACATAATCTCCACCTCAACATCGCCTCGCTATGCTATATACATACATATATAAATATTTTATAAAAACGATGTGTTAAAACAACAAATTTTTTATGTATTCGCGTGAAAGATATTTTCTTTCTATTTATTGATTTTTAGTATGCTTACTTTCTTATCGTTTTGTATACATTTCGTTTCGTTTTCAAAATATTAATGTTAATCATTTCTCGCTGATCTTATTGAAGCACTCCAATTTAAGCTCAACCAAAAATATATATAATTCGAAACCCAAAACAAAATTCTCGAAACATTTTCAAAATATTGCCCAGAAACGCTTTTTCTCCCACCACACACTTTCTCTTCAATCTCTCCTACTCTTTGTCTGTCTCACCGAAAATTCCCCCCTCTCCAAGACAACAACCAAAGAATTTTCAACAAAAACGAATATATTTTTTTTTGGTTTTACAATATTTTTTAATTTTGTAACGCTCGACTTAAGCAATATACATAAAACAACCAACAGATTGCTTATCAACAAAATCAGTTTAAGTATAAAACTAAACAAAAAAAAAAATTAAAAACATATAGCAAATATCAGGGGCCCTAAAATACCTGTGTATATATATATATGGTTTTTAGATTCTGCAGAATCTACAGAAAAAAAGTGCTGATCGCAGAGGGAGAATGCACAGAAAAGACAAAGATGGCTTGACAAAAAGCAACCTAATTCTCAAGGTAAACAAACAAATTAAAACACAAAAAAAAAAAATTCCAAATAATTAAAACAAAAACAAAAAGCCTTGATTGATTGAAAATTAAAAAAAAACAACAATTTTTTACAAAGAACATAACTCACATTTGAGGAATGGACAAAACAATTAAACAACAATTGAGTTTTAGTGCATAATTTCGTTCGTTCGTTCGATTGTTCGTTGATCATGTTTGCTTGATTTTAATGTTCGTTCGTACGTTCTGTAAATTTTCTGAGACTGCCTTTTTATACATACAATATAAGTATATAATATACATATTCTTGATTTGTTCCATAAAAATGAAACGACAAAAAAAATCAGTTTAAATAATTCAACAACAGAGATTTGTAATAACCAGGAAATGCAGCCAATTAACACACCATCGGTGACCCACTATCGATAACATCGATAAACAGTGCCTGCCCAAGGACTGCCAACCTCTCCAAATGCTGTGCTTGCCTAGCTTAACAGTTGCTTAAAAAAAAAACGTTATCAATAAGCTCTTAAACGACTTACATTCAGAAATTGAAAAAAAAATCTACAATTTTTCAAGTATAAAAGTATGTATATTGTTTCTTACATTCAGAAATTAAAGAAAATCTATCCATTTTAAGGGGGAAAGCATATTGTTTCTTCCCAAAAAAAAAAAAAAACACTGATTATTAAAGATTCTCTTTGTTTTAATCCCTATTAAACATTTAAGAGTTTATGGGCAATGCAAGTCGAATAAAGCATTTAACTAAAATATTTCTCTTCTGCCTTACAAATAAACAAAAATATTTTAATTAAAATTTGTGGTCCAGTCTCAACAAATTCTGGTTATCCTAACCAATCTATTATTTTAATTGCATTTCCTGGTTTAAACTATGAATCAGACACACACAGAAATACTCACTGACATACACACGTATACACAAACACACACACATATATATATACACACACACACAGAATTGTATGTTCTTCGGTATGAAAATCGAAGTCTTAATTTGATTGCTATGTAAAGTAGTAGGAAATGAATACAAAATATAAAAAAAAAAAGTATTTTAGATATATCTTGTATATACATAAAAATTTAGGATTTATTGCGGTTAGTTTTTGTAGATTCCATGCATGGGCATGAACTAAGTAAAACAAATAAACAATTTCTTGTTTCTATTTCTAAAAATTTGATCTGAAAACACAGATTAGCTGTGTTTATATAGTCGTATTTCCACATTTCTACATTTATTCTTCCAACAATTCTATGTGTGTGAGTGTGAGTGTGTGAGACATTAAATGAATTAAAAGAAAAACGTGACTCAGGAATGAAATCAAACAAGGCAAAGGTTTTTCTTTTTGGAAATGAATAGTATAAAATTACTAATTAAATATCGAAGGGGGCAGCAGCATCAACTTAAATCATGTAAAATTGCACATCAGGTTGCTGCTATTGCTGCTTCGGAGTCGTAATGAACGTTGCTTTTGCCGTAAGCTTCTGCTGCACAGTGGTTAAAAGGCTAAAAACTAGGCGGAACAAATAAGTTTATGAGACTTAATGTAAAAAAAAATTAATAACTTATCTTAAATGCATATATTAAAGATCCAAACTTAATTCTTCCACTTAGTTTGCCATCTTGCCTGCCACTATCACCCAACAATACATTAGAAGAGAACACACTTAATCGATTAATCGATCGATTTGTAAGCTTTTGCTTGAACAATTATTTTTGAATATAAAATAAAACATCGGTCAACATCGAACACGAACACAAATACTGTACTATATATATATACAATCTATAACTATTTATATACTTTAGTTACTATACTTACTTACTTACTCAAAACAAAAACAATTAACTTTACTTGTTCTAACAAAACTCAAAAGTTGATACTTAAACGTAATTTCAATAGCATACATTATGGGGCCAACTGGCAACAAAAATCGCTTAACTATATTTGTCTATCTTCCATTTTTGTTTCGTTTCGTTACGTTTTGTTTCGTTTGGTTTAATTTGTTTCATATACACACACACACACTCTCTCACACACACACACATACACCTAATCTTTGCGTTTTGATTGATATTGATGATGCTTTCTGCTTTTGTTTGGCTCTCAATTTATGGCCTATACGCGCTTTATTGTTCCTACTACTTAATACTTAACTTCTACTCTATTCTGCTCACAACTATTTAACCCCAAGGATTTTACAGGTCTACAAGGTATATGAATTGGATATCAAATTTTTTTTTTTTAAATTCTCTATTTAAAGATTCTTTCAAGATTATAGGTCATTAAAGTAAATAAAAATGCAAACAAGAATTTTCCTGTTTTTGTTTCAGAATAAGTTTGCGGAATCAAAATTGAAACCTGTTCTCACTTTCGATTCCGCTTTTAATTATTTGGTGTCAAATCATTTGCTATTTAGTCAGTGATTGATTAATAATGATAAATTTTTGATCATTATGATTTGTTGATAGGTAAATCTCAAATGAATTCGTATTTAGATCGAATTATTATTTAAAACGATTCGGAAACGATAAATGTTTTATATAGATCTTTAACCAGTTAAAGCCCAAGCTTTAACGGGTCTAAACCAGTTTGCTGTTCTGAAAATTAAACTCTCTCTAATAAAAATTGAACAATGACATTAATCAAAACCAGATTCAAAAGAATCAGAAGCTTTAAGTGCAATTTTGCAACGAATCTACTTTATTAAATGATACTGATTAGCATAATAAATGATTTAATAATAATTTGTATGAAATTGAATTTATTTAATTTATTCATTTAAATTTTATACGATCAAATAATGTATATCAAATAATATTCTATTTTTTATAAAAATCAGCAAAAACAAAATTGGAAGATGTTCACACATTATATTTTACCCTATTGATATAATTAAATTGTTAGATTTTTTTTTTATTAGATAACTGATATCCAGTTCTGTTATCTTATAGACCTGTGTTATATTGTATTTTAACTGCTGTTTGTTCGCCAATTCATTTTGATTTTTGGGTTCTTTAACAATTTCATCTTTGGTTTCGTTTCGTTTTTGGTTTCGGTTTTATTATTTTTACCTTTTTGTTTATTGTTTCTATTGTACAAAAGATTTCAGCAAAGAAGATAAGTTCAAAGAAATGTAAAAAATGGGTCAATTTCTTTGTAAGTCTGTGTACATTATTTGAGGCACGCGTTGTAAGAGCTTTAACTTTTACTTCCTTTTTTGGTTTTGTGTTTTTTTTTCGTTTGGCCCGTTGGCCAAATTTTGGGTGCCCATTATGTGACACGCATACACACACACATACAGATACACAGAGAAAACTGATTTCTTGAATGCAACCAATTCTCTCTATATCTCTCTCTCTCTCTTGTTCTCGCTCTGTCTCTCTCTCTCTCTCTATTATGCTCTCACTCTGTTTCTCTATTGCTCTTTCCACTTAAGTTGATTTTTCTTTTATGTTTGATTTGTTTGTTTGTTCGTTCGTTTGTTTGTTTGTTTGTTCGAATTGTACAGAAAAAAAAAAACAAAAATAAGCAACAACAATTTAGCACTTAATAATGGGAGAAAGAACAAACAAATGCTTTTATTGTAAAATAATTTGAACGTTTGAACGGCTTTAGTGTCCATATACAATAACAAAACAGAACAAACAAAGTAAAGATGAGCACTTGTAATATACTTATATATACATTTATTTATATATGTATATATATATATATAATTCTAGCTATATCAGCTGATTTTGCACAAAAAAACAACAACAAAAAACAACTGTAGAAAATGGTTTGAATTTCGATTTCGATTTTGAATTTGATTGCTCAGGTTGTACACTAATGTAATGCCTAACATTAGATAATTTATTTTTCTTACTATTATACATATATGTATATAAAAATCTACCTATTTATATATATACATATATATTTTTCTACTTATGATTTCGTTCTGTTTCTTGTTAGTTCAATGCGGTAAAACAAAAATCAAATTTATGAAAAATTTTTACAACATTTTTGATTTATCTTTTATGTTAACTATTTTTTTTTTTCGTTTTGAGTTTACAAAAATATTGATGGCTGTGGTCTTTAGTTGCTTTCATTGGCATTGCGAAAATTGCAAAAATAAAAAAATTATCTATAATAATTTATAATTTATATTTAATTTGATTAATGGTAGTTAACACAAAGAAAATGGCGTTTAAAAGAGTTCCCACCATGAGTTTGTTGTTATTTCTGTTGGGTTTTTTTTAAATACTTGGAAACAACATTTGGTATACATTACATACACACACACACACACACATAAAACATACAGAGAGACACTCACACACACACATACACACAAAAACACATACTCTATACTCCACACAAACTAATACACGGTGCTGGGACTTTTCATTTTATTTGTACAATTTGATTTGATTGATAATTCTGGCATTACAGTTCCTCAATATGGCCTCGGTATTTATGAGGATCTTCAATTTAATTTGCATGATGCTCTTGATCGGACATTGGAGCGGTTGTCTTCAGTTCTTAGTGCCAATGTTACAGGGTTTTCCATCAAATTCTTGGGTATCCATCAATGAGTTGCAGGTAGGTTAACGATCCATCCATTATCTTGGTGGACAAGTGTGATCGTTTTTTATGTTAAAAAGTAATGTCCGATAAAAACGATCGCACAAACATAAATAGATATTTATTGAATTTAAATAAATATATTTTAAATAGGAATCCTATTGGCTGGAGCAATATTCCTGGGCATTATTCAAGGCCATGTCCCATATGCTGTGCATAGGTTACGGCAGGTAAATGGATAATAATTTTAAATAGTATTACCAAATTTTTTTTTAAAAATATTTCTATTTCCAATTATAGATTTCCCCCTCAATCCTTAACAGACATGTGGCTAACTATGCTATCCATGATATCGGGTGCCACATGTTATGCATTGTTCCTTGGTCATGCGACCAATCTCATACAGAGTTTGGACTCCAGTCGGCGGCAATATCGTGAAAAGGTTAAACAGGTGGAAGAATATATGGCCTATCGCAAATTACCGCGTGATATGCGTCAGCGAATTACAGAATATTTCGAACATCGGTACCAGGGTAAATTCTTCGATGAAGAATTAATACTTGGCGAGTTGAGCGAAAAATTGCGCGAGGATGTCATCAACTATAATTGCAGGTGGGCGATCTAAGATTGATAATATACTAAAAATTCCATCATATCACTTTGATTCTATAATCTTAAAAGAGCGATTTTATCAAAGCGTTATAATGGTTAACATCTCTTTTAATATTTGTAATATCGTATTTTATATTCATAAATATTGGGATTGTTGGACATATGGTACAACTTCATGTGGTATAATTTAAAAAACAAAACCTGCACATTCCTTAATATCGGCACAAAATTTTTTATAGAATGTATATAATATTAATCTTAACATTTTAATTATTATTCGACAGATCCCTCGTGGCTTCAGTGCCTTTTTTTGCTAATGCCGATTCGAATTTTGTTTCCGATGTAGTTACCAAACTGAAATACGAAGTTTTCCAACCAGGTAAGAATGGAATTTTTAATATGAAATTATCCTATAAATATATATTATTATATTTTTAAGGTGATATTATCATAAAAGAGGGCACGATCGGTACCAAAATGTACTTCATACAGGAGGGCGTAGTGGACATTGTCATGGCCAATGGAGAAGTAATTATAATATATATTTATAATTACTATATATATATTTATGTCTGTTTATAATTATGTAGGTGGCCACTTCGCTATCGGATGGCTCTTACTTTGGTGAGATCTGTCTGCTGACCAATGCGCGTCGTGTGGCCAGCGTGCGAGCCGAAACCTATTGCAATCTATTCTCATTGAGCGTGGATCATTTCAATTGCGTTCTGGATCAATATCCGTTAATGCGCAAGACCATGGAGACTGTGGCCGCTGAGCGGTTAAACAAGATTGGCAAAAATCCAAATATAATGCAACAAAAGGATGAACAATTAAGCAATCCAGAATCGAATACAATTACGGCCGTGGTCAATGCATTGGCCGCTGAGGCCGATGACTGCAAAGATGAGTAAGTATAATGTGCCTTTATTTATCCATTTTTCCATCTATTACCTTTTTTTTTATTATTTTCCAAATGTTGTAGTGACATGGATCTCAAGGAGAATTTACTGCATGGGTCAGAGTCGAGCATTGCTGAGCCGGTGCAAACGATACGCGAAGGTCTGCCAAGGCCAAAAAGCGGGGAGTTTCGTGCTCTATTCGAGGGCAATACTCCATGACACTGAGGCAGATGTAGCAGCAGCTAAGGGGAAGCATTTGAAAGAAGCTTTGCCCGCACTAAACACATACACACTCAAATAACACTTACACGAACACTACTCAAACACATACACCCACACACAATACACACACACACACATACACATGCGTATATAATAATTTAGTGAAAACCCCCCAAGAATCAATTTATGGTAGACACTCTATAT
Organism: Drosophila emarginata; assembly: GCA_037075365.1. Lineage (NCBI taxonomy): Eukaryota > Metazoa > Arthropoda > Insecta > Diptera > Drosophilidae > Drosophila > Drosophila emarginata. The sequence goes on along the minus strand of JBAMCD010000260.1, from coordinate 3,515,917 downwards.
ATGCAATTGCGATTTAGTAGAAAAACCAATTAAAAATGAAAAATGACAAAAAAAAAACAAAAAAATCGATAAAAGAAAACCAATTAAAAACAAAATTACACAAAAAGGGAAACATGAAAAAGATGAAGAAAAAAAAGAAACAAAAACAAGAAAAATGTCCTCAATAATTATTCATAATTTCAGCTCCGCTAACTGTGATGAACTTTAATATAAGAATCGAAAAAAAAACACAAAAAAAAAGGGAAAACCAAAACAAAAAAAAAAAAAGAACACAGACAAAGCCATAGAGAAAAAAGCCGTTACAAGACACAGGACACACCACAATACACACAGGCAAACAGACAGCAGACAGACAAACAAACACACATACATACATATATACAAATGAAACATCAATATAAACATAAGTTTTATGCCCACAAAAAAAAAAAAAAAATGAAATATTGTAACGATAACGAAGTGAATAGACTTTTCAATTGCTACATGTAGAGGTGTTAGTCCTATGGACCTACTACAACAACAACAACAACAACATTCAGAAACAGCCCCACACACACACATACCCACACGCATTGACTTATGTAAAACAACACATACATGCATAGAAAACATACATACATATGTACATACAAACATATGTTACATATGTATAGCTATTATGTACTCAAAAGCAAAGAAACAACCAACAACCAACCAACAAACAACAAAAAAAAAAAACAAGTAAAACAACAATTATGTATTATTGCGATTATATAGCATATTTAAATACCGCCTGGCATATGTGGCAACAACATTAAAAACATAAAAACGACAACAACAACTCAACAAAAAAAAAAAAAACAAAACAAATATTTAAGCAAATTAAACAATTTGAGCATTAGTAGTTGGAACTATTAGTTTCTCACTCAAAACTTCACACTCACTCACTGACCCACAAAATGAAAAGTAGTAGAAAAACCTCAAGACAACATGCAACATTACATGCATACACACAAACACACAGACAAACAAATATACATACAAACAACAAACATATATACAAGAAAACTTATATAGATAATGTTGTCTTTTATAGGGAATTGTTCTTACAAAAAAAAAAAAAAAAAACAAAACAACTAAAAACCAAAATGAAAGAAGTTCTACTATCATTTCTTTCTTTTTTTGTTGCCCAGCTATTTGTTTGTTTGATTTTCCGTTAGGACACAAAATGACAACTTTTTGTGAAACAAAAAAAAACAAACCAACATTTATTTAAACTTAGTATTTTATTACACGTAAACTACAAAAACAAAAGAAAAATAAAATGAAAAAGCAGAAGGACAGCGTTTGCCTTAAAAATAAAAAAAAAATAAACAACCAAATTCTGTTTTATTCCAAAAGTTTAAAAACTAAGCTAACGGAATTCATTATACGATAATCAGATTATTTAAGAAAGGATTTAAATCAAAATTAATATATATCTTATGATGCAAGGCAGCAGCAACGCGTTAATTAAGAATTTCTTGCGAAAATTAACTATTTAAATAATTTCTGCTTTGTGGCGTATAATATAAATGCGCCCAGTCAGATTATTAAAGGAATTGTACATAAAAATAATATCTACGTTATAACAGTGGTGCGACCACATGTATTACATAAGGGCGTATAACAGTGATGCGATAATAGGTAGGTAATTCTTTAAAGCGTATAACAGCGCCGCGCCCAGCCACTTTCAATGAATCTAACATTGACATTTTTAGTAACGTTTTTCAATTCTGTTTCGGGATCAACCAATAATAAATAGGCAGAGTTATTCTGTAAAAAAAGGGTACATATTATATTGAAGACTACAAATATATGAAATTCCCTAAGAAGTTTTGGAGTACTTTTGTCCATAGTTTTAATATTAATCATCATTTGGTTATTAAAGATATTAAAGATTATTTCTTTCTTACGTAAGGCTATAGAATTTAACTACATAATTATTTATATTATAATGCAAAAATATCGAAACACTCACCTCAATTTGCTCAACTTTAGCGTAAAGTATACGATAGTCTACCAACTGGAAAAATGATTGTACAGCCTCTGCTGACCAGGCTGATCCCTTCCAGGGTGCCACATAAGCCAGACGACCCGATAAACATTGAGGTGGTAATACGGCAAAATCTTTAAATAAATAATGGACATCTTTTGGGCACACACAAACCCTACGTCCTGTGTCAATCAATTCAACTTCAATTGTTTTCTTTGAATTTTCCGGTTTGTGGTTAACAACGCGAGCCCGCTCCCATGTTGCATTACACCGGATAACACACAGATGTCCCGTAGTAATCAAGAAAAGTGGCATAATCATTTCTACACTCTTAAGATCATTGTAAGTTTTCCTGCAAATCGAAAAAAGTAATAAAGTAATCAGTAAATTCATCAAAAAGAAAAATTAATAAAACTTACTGCATATTGTTGCTCATGGCAATGTAGTCATCGTTGCTATCATCATGTAACCAGAATTTAAAACTATGAGGATTGTTGACCTTAACCAGTTGCACCTGAAGGCGTTCTCCCACACTAACTGAATCTTCTAAATTGCGTTCCGGTAATTCGTAATCAGAGCGCACAGCAGTCCTTGGATAAGTTAAATTTATAACATGTTCATCTACAGCATAAGCTGGTACGGCATCCTCATCGATGCCCTCATCCGTAGAATTATAGTCGGACTCAATGAATTCTCGTTGCAAAGAATCTGCAGCTTCCACATTTTGTTCCTGGATGTGATCTTCTTCATGGATATGATCGTCTTTTTCTTGAATATGATCTTCTTCATGGATATGATCGTCTTTTTCTTGGATATGATCATCTGCTTCGTTGCTTTGATCATCGTCACTTTCATCCTCAGACCATTGAACTTCCTCATTAGAAATAGAGTTTTCTTTTCTTTCGGTGACCTCTTGTGCAGGAATCATTTGGTTAAGGGATTTGTTCGTAAGTTGAGCTTCAGTTGAATTGGAGCTAGATGTTGGTTTGTTTACTTGGTAATTATGGCTTTGCAGAGGATTGGAGCGTTGATAAACTACATCGTAATATTGCGCCATGCTTTTATTTTGGGTATTTAAAGTTCTAGACTTTTGGATCATAGGAGGAGGCGCTTGTCGCGGTCTTTCATTAAGAAAAACCAAATCGGATGGTTCAGATCTGTAGATATATTTTGGTTTAGCCGCCCTGCCACGATTTCTGGGTTTATTGCTCTGCTTCTTTTGGCATTGGACAAGTTGTTGAATGTGAGCAGTTTTCACATTGGAAACGGGAAACACACTGGCCATAGGTCCATAGCCCACAACCTATGATTTCAGGGTCTCATTAATAATTTAAAAATCATGTTTTCATTGTGTTTGGAAATTTACCAATACTGTATCTGTAATATGGCGCAAAAAACTCTCTATATCACGAAAACCCATTCTGCCAAATGGCACTCCAATGCCTTCCTCCCGTTGGTAATCGCGTTTCAGACCTTCAATGGTCATTGATTGTGGTGTAGAAATCAACAAAGAGTGGATCACCCTCTTTACATAGCTTAATTGACCGCTGTCCCCTATTGTACCCATTTTATTGCAAAATCTGTAAATTTAATTCGGTCTTCTTAATCGTGCCTTGTTGAAAATGGCGGCAAAGTACATTAAGCTTTAGCCGCAACAACAATCGCTGACTTAACTGTTAAACTAGTTCCAAAACAAATAGTGGTTTTTTTTCTACTGTCACTGGTACTACTGTAGAAGTAAGGAAAAATATATATGAAATTTATATGTAATATTGGGAAGATTGGGACCAAATTGCATTGCTTTTTCGTTTACTTTCAACAAAGTCACCAAATTTCACCGAATCGGCACATTTGAATTTATCAATTTGGTAAGCATTACTAGTTCACAGTCTTTCAAGTGCTGTCACAGTTTGAACATATTTTGATTCGATACTTGTGAAAAGTACCAGTTACCTATTACTCAAAATTGCGTGAACTGCAAATTGAGCATTAACTAGTTCAATTACTAAATCACGCAAAGTTGGCTGTGGTTCCTGTTGACGAACTAGCTCTTTCTTTTTACTTCCTTTCGGTTCCAAACAAGACGCAAAATGTCGAAGAGAGGTAAAAACCAGAAAAATAATCTAATTTAATCTGTTTTATAACATGTAATCCAAATGAAAGAATGATGCTAAAGTGAAGTTTACGCTATGGAGAAGTGAATGAATTAATTATTACTGAATTTTTGTCTTTTTTAGGACGTGGTGGTACCGCCGGAGGTAAATTCCGCATCTCACTAGGTTTGCCCGTAGGCGCCGTGATGAATTGCGCTGATAACACAGGTAAATAAAAGAAAACAATTGATTAAGTGAGTTTTCATAAACAATATATCCATTTATTCCGTTCGATTTTAGGTGCCAAGAACCTGTATGTCATTGCTGTCCATGGTATTCGTGGTCGTTTGAACCGTCTGCCGGCTGCTGGTGTCGGTGATATGTTTGTGGCCACTGTCAAGAAGGGTAAACCTGAATTGAGAAAGAAGGTGTGTAATTGTTTTTAAATATGTAGTATGGTTTATCATTAATATTTTTCTAAAATTATTTTCAGGTCATGCCTGCCGTGGTTATTCGGCAGCGCAAACCGTTTAGAAGGCGTGATGGGGTCTTTATATACTTTGAGGATAATGCGGGGGTCATTGTGAATAACAAAGGCGAAATGAAGGGCTCGGCCATCACAGGACCGGTGGCCAAAGAATGCGCTGATTTGTGGCCCCGTATCGCATCAAATGCCAGTTCTATAGCCTAAGCGCAAGTAGAGTTCTCCATCATCAAAAAATAAAACCCAGAACGGAAAGATGTTGTGTTTTTCAATACGAATTTTCTTTATTTAAACTTAAATTTTTCGCGAGTGTTTCACACTTATGCTTTGGGTGCTTCAGTGCGTAGTGTGGGCTTCGGTCGTGTCACCTCCATAGAAATTTTTCCATTGGCTCCCTTGAACAATGCATAACAGACTTGGAAGGTCAGACCCTCTAGGGAATCGCCATTAAATTTGGTTATAATATCGCCGCGTTGCAATTTGTGATCGATTTCGGGATACTGTCCGGAAACCTGCACGGAAATATACAAGATATGCATATTATTGGATATATCAATTTAGGCAGTTTATACTTACTATATCGGATATAGTGCAACCCTTTTCATTGGGCGAAAGGGATAATCCCAGCTCTTTTCCGGCCTTTTTCATGAAATCGACATTAAACTTCTCCAATTCGGGTGGATCAGCACGATATACAGTAAAATTGACACTTTTTTCGTATGTCACATGGAACAATTGATGTACCTTGAGAGTGGTCAAACTCTCACAATGTATTGGATGACCATTAACATCGCAAATGTGATCGAAAATCTGCAAGCGTTTATCAGCAGCCAAGGCGCCTTCTGGATAGATGTGTGTAATGACACAACCAGTCTGAAAGGAATTATAAAATGTTATTCCACCTTCAGGAAGATAGTTGAAGGATTTACCTTGACATAGTTGTTCTTGCCGCCGGTTACAATAACGCCCAGCGGTTTCTTCTCCACCTTCACCTCAATTAAAATCTTTTTATTAGGTTTTATCTCGGCTGTGGCTGGTTCCTGTGGCTTCTCCTCCTCTTTCTTGGCTTCTGTAAAGTGGCAGAAAAATGTGAAGAAGTGTGGATCAAAGATAGGTTTTATTTGTTAATTGACTTGTCTGTGTGTGAAGAGATGGAGATGAATCACTGCTTATGCTAAAACCACGTTGTTGTAGTATTTAAAAACATTTTACAGATAATAATTGGATAATTTTCCAAAAGCAATTTGCACGTGTAGAATCATGACTTGTGCAAAATTGAAGTTGATATTATATGAAAGATGTTTTTGTTTTTTGATCAGTTATGGATTTTTCCACTAGATTACCTTCTTTTTTCTTTTCCTCTGCTTCGCGTTCGGATTTGATGGACTCTTCGCTCTTGAGTGTGAGCAATATCATGGTCACTATGCCCTCAGCTCTCTTAATCAAACCAGATGCCTGGAAAAAAAAAAATAGCTAATCTATCTATCCGGATCACATTTTAGACATACTTCATCGTAGTTGGATTCCAGCGTTACATCCTGGTTAATTGCCAGTAGCATGTCACCAACTTTGACGCCTGCTGCCTCTGCATTGGAACCTTCTCGCAAATCAGAGATAAAGATGCCATTGCCAACTTCCACATGCTTGCCATAAATAACCATGATGCCCAGGAAGCCTTCTTTGCGCACTTGGACAGTGCGGGCTTTGGGAAATTGATCGAAAATGAATTTGGTCTAAAAGAAGAAATCATTCAATAAGAGATTCACTGTAGAACTTCTCAACTTGCCTCATCGGAAGACGTTGGGAACTTCTTAATGGGCTTCACACACATGCCTTCATCGTTGGGTTTGCGTCGCGATGTGATCATCACTAGCTTCTCGCCATCCAAATTCTTAAACACACCCGAGGCATTGAGATGGCAGCGATTTTTTAGTACATTTCCATTGACTTCGACTATCTCGTCGCCCGGTTTAACATCTACACTGGCCAGCAGACCTTTCGGATCTATTCCAGCTACAAAGCAGGCCATCTTTTGACGATCTTTATGACCAGCCAAGGCTATGCCAAGAGGTACGTTGGCCGGTCGTTGGGTTTCTATGCGACGCAGATCCTTCATCATGTTATAGCGTTTATTAATCTTAGCTAGTTAAGGTTAGATAATAAAGAAATTAGTGAGCCTCACTGGACTTCAAGACTAGCACAACTTACCCATCGTATAGCCAAATTCATCTTCCTGCTCTTTATCCCGATCCTTTTCCTGCTTATTCAACTTACAGTTGCCGGCGGAGGCTCGATCAATCTACCGAAAAAATAGTAACCAAGGTAAAAAAATAATGATTTTGCTTATTTTATAAATATATAAATATATTTTTATACTATTCACGATCCCTATTTTTAGATATCCCCAAACTCACCTCAAATCCACTTTCCGTACGTATACGTCCAGTCATGTCTCGCGTATCCTCATCATCCTCTTCGGCATAATTGCTCGATGCATGTTTGTTTCGTGTCGATGCCGAGAATGTTGTATTTTTCCTATGCATTGTTGATTGCTGACGATTCATACCCATACCACCGCCGGATCCACTCATATTATTATTGGCCATTGGTTCCTGATTAAATTTATTTTTAGCCTGCATATATCCATTGCTGCGGGGATCATTTTTGTTTTGTTGTTGCTGCTGTTGTTGTTGTTGTTGCTGCTGCTGCTGGTCATCACTCTTATCGAATGTTTGTATTTCCAAATCGATTTTAAAATCCGCCTCCTTAATAAGATCAATTACCGCCTGCTCAGTGGAATGCCTCACATCCTTGCCATTGAGCGATAATATGCGATCACCCACTTTAAGTTTGCCACACAAATGTGCCGGACTTTCGGGTACAATGCCCTTTATGAAAATGCCGGTGGTTTTGGTATTTGGTGAATCTTTCACCTCGCCACGGACAATACAAATGCCAAAGGATTTCTTTCCAGTCTTATCCAAGGTGACCATATGAATGTGATCTGATTAATAGAAAAATAAAATGGTCCATTTTAACTTGAATAAAGTTTAGATGACTATATAATATGAATCCAAATGGATCCATTTGATCAGGTAAAACTGCGATTCCCTAGGTCATTCGAGGGGTATTCGAGACACATATTTGAAAACTAAGTTCTTCTTGATCTAACTCGAATTGCATCACTACTTAAAAGCACATTGACAAAAACTTTATATTGTTTTTATATCTTTGAAAAATTTAGGCATTTTACTATTTTAAATAAACGTATATTAATAAGAATAGTAGAATGAAACAGATGGGATAACTGATTAAACATTTGCTACTATAGAAACACAGCTGATACTAGTATATAAACTATTATGTCACTTTATTAGTTCCGTTTGTCACTTAGTATAAGTTAGTTAGACACTGAGAAATTGAGTTGCCACAATTAAAAGATTTGAGTTGATTTTAAAGTTCGTTTTAAAATTAATGCAATATTACACTTTTTCATTTAGATTTTTATGTAACATTTTTTATAATTGCTTTTTAGAATTAGTCGAAGGTTTTGAAAAATTCGAGATACTATTTTACTTAAAACGTTTTAAGAAGTTCTTAGGTTAGTTATTCCTTTTTAATATATGGGATTATGTTTTTTTATATTTATAAAATTAAAAACTAACCACCCTGTGAACCTGCATTGCCTTGAAATTGAACCATGATTAAGAAGGATTATGAATTGTTCTCGTTAATCGACTTTTATCAAATAATTTGCATTGATTTTTAAAGAGTTCCGTTATTATTAATTTTAAATAAATTTAAAATTAATTTCCGCTGATTGTGAATTTTCCGCGCAGTGAATTCTCGCTTTTGAGTCCATTGAAAATCGCGCCTAAACTGATTTTACAATTAGTTGACGAACATTCTTGCTAACTGACTTAGTGGCCATTCTATTTTGACTATGATTTTCGTATCGATTACACTGAACTACAAGTTTTGCTGCTCTAAAATGAAATTGTAAAAAGAAACGGATAACTATTATACAAAGAGGTGGTTATTCTTCTTCATTTATCTGTGTATTTTAAGCTTTAATTTATGTAACATTATCTAAAATCATTACGTTATATTTTATATTTATTATTGATTGTGAATATATAGCATATTAATTTGTTTAAATATACTGAACCGATATACATATACGTAAAAACGATATATAAAAACTAACCATAATTAGTAGAATTAAATTATCTTACAAAAATTTACGGTTTTACTGTTCAAGTTTTTAAACAAAAAAACGGGATCTAGAACTCTTTTGGTCTTGTATATTTTATGATTGATTTCATTATAAAAATATATATGTCGTTGAGTGTTATCGATCGGTTCGGTTCTTCAATTGCATTGAGTAAGTTTTGCTGCCGACTGAATGGAGACTGTCATAATATTATTGGAAGTAAAAGTAAAAATTGTCTTTTGATGGGTATTGGTTTTGAGGTTGCCTCCGGCATTTTACTATGGCTCTGGGCATTGGCATCTTTATTGGCCATATTACAATATTAATTTGTTTGTGTGATTTGGACTAGACGAAACTCAACACTCCGTGAATGGAAGCCCATCAAATGCACTGGCCTAGGCGGGAAATGCTCATCGATTTTAGCAGTTTTCTTTATGTCTTTGTGCCATCAGATGATTGTGTGTGCATATGCAACTGCCAAAGAAAACACATAACATATTGTACATGCCATCAATATATAGATACTACATATGTATGTATGTATATACGAGAATATACATATATGTTTGCATGTATAATTAAGCTGCAACTTGTGCAAGGGCATAAAAACCGATTATAAGGACAAAAGTTGATAATTCAATCATGTTAAAAGCCAAGAATTTAATTTGCCTAAAACTAGTTGAATAATTGATTAATAAATTCTTGATTTTGTGTGATACACTATATAAGGTATATGAACCTAAACCATCTAAAAATGATATCTTTTATTTAACATTGCAATCTTTAAAATAAATTTCGAATCGATTGTCTTTTTATTGTTTTGCTGTTTTCATAAATCTGTGTTTTAAATAATATTTTAAACCAGAGAAATTTGTTTTAAAATTGTGATAAATTGTAAAAAAAATCGGAATAAATTTGCAAAATTTAAAGCCTTGGAAATGTTTTTTGATGAAATAATGAAAAGCCGAAATTTCCACGGAATCAAGAAAAATTGGACTTTCGCTTTAAAATGCTCAAAGATTTCCAATAACTAGTTAAACATTTTATTCGTTCTATTTTAAAGAAAGTTAAGTAGTAGTTATCATACATAATTTGAAAACTTTAACCATACATACATACATACATATCTATATGAATCCAAATAGTTTTTTTTTGTTTTTATAGATACTGTTAATTTTTATAAATATTGCCTCTGATTTCCGAATTTGAAAATTTGTTTTCATAAGTTTAAGAAAATGATTGGAGAGCTTCACTATAATTAGATAAGTTTAATGCGTTTTAAGTTTTTTTTTTTGAGCTTCAAAGGTTTTGAAAAAACAAATTGTTTTTTTTTTATTAATACAAAATCTGCTTATTTCAAAAATTCTTTAAATATGTCTGTTCAACCATTCTTGATTCATGATTTATTTAAAAATAGTTTCCGAAGGTTGTGAAACTTATTTAAATTCAATCTTAAAAAAAATTCCCTAAATTCTTAAGACAAATGCATACTAATAATAATAGTTGTATTTTGTGGTTTGAATAAAGACAAATCCATACTAATAATAGTTGCATTTTGAATATATGCAATTTTTCTTAAACAATTTCTGAAGTTTCATGACATATGGACAAGGCCAAGATAACGAAAGTTGATGTCATTCAGCTGCAAATGAATTTAATTTGTCTGCTTCAGTTTAAATTTCATAATCAAGATTTGCATTTTAATGCCTTTGCCTTAGTCAGAGTTAGCTTGATAAGAAGCTATGGTGGAGAAGGAGAAGGAGGAGAAGGCGGAAGGGGGGCAACAAAGCTACGCAAACATTTCCATTAAATACTCTGAAGGGATCCAAGAAAAAGAAAAAAAAAAACGCAACGCAAAAAAGTAGAGTAAACACATGCTCTCAAAGAACGGGAATTAGGAAAAGAAAAATGGCTGCGAATGGCTCTAGATCCTGGAGAATGGGAATATAAAAATGAGAATGGGCCCATCTGTGGCAAGCTAGGCAAGCGGCAGAAGTATGGACGGGAGGGGGGCTTGATGGCTGCAACGTCAACGACTGCGAAACGATGTTGAAAATTAATTTCATAATAAAAAAGCGTAAGGAAACCCATTTGATAAAACAATTTCCTTTTTGCCTCCCAACAGTCATGTTTTGTTAGTAAAGTAAATTCAAAAAACAAAAAAAAAAAAATAAAAACCGAGAAAGAGAAATAAAACAGAAAAAGAGAGGCAAAAAAAGAAGGAAAAAACGAAATGAAAGCAGAAAAACAGAAAAGCAAAAATATGGCAATGAGCTTAACTTTTTTTTTTGCTGCAAAATATCCTCTCTCTCAACAATGGCAGCCGACGTCGGCAGCAGGATTGCCGCTGCCACTGTCTCTGCTGCTGAAGGAGCAGAATATTTTTACCAGAGTGAGCGTACTTAATGCTGATTGGTTGATATGACATTTGGCCACGCCCATGGCAATGGCTGCTGTCAGCATCCTTTTCTCGCCACCTTTTCATACTCTGGCTGGGCTCCTGTTGTATGTCGACGTTGCTGTCGCTGTCGGCGCATGATTGTTGCAACGATTTAGTTAACTGAAGTGATTTTCTACTGTTTGCTGTCACCAATACATATACACTTACACAGATACACATATACATACACTAAGGAGCTCTTATGTAAGTGGCTACACGTGTATGTATGTGTGAATCCGTTGTTGACTTGTTCTCGTGTCGTGTACTTACATGCAGTTATATCAAATTGCTAATAATCGTTTAGCAGCCACTTCTGAGTGCGTCCTGGAAATGAATAAAAATTACAGTTTTTGCTGCGCAAAAAACACTTCAACCGGTCGAATAATATGGGGATTTTCTCAGGCCCTTAACATGCCATAACCGAAACAAAAAATATAACAAGGGTATGACAATTGAATCTGAGAGAGTGAGAAACAGAGAGATAGATATATATTACACACTTTTGTGGTCCTTGAATTCACAACAATTCCAAAAGGTACATCAAATTAATTTCAAAACTCAAACTGTTGATTAATCCGAGATTTATATAGGTCCTAGTACTCTATATACTAGCAAGTGCAGATTCTGCAATTTTTTAATTACTGCAACTAGATATAAGTAACTTTAACTTGTTTAGCTCTCGAGTTGACCTGAATACGAACAAGTTAGTAAAAAGTTTTTATACAATTAGCTGAAAGTTGAAATTTTGTTGCCACTTTTTTGAATGTTTTCTAAAACTAAACATTAAAAATAAAGCGGGTTTTTAACTTTGCTTTGTAATACATTTTTATACTCTTGCAGGGGGTATAATATAATTTTTCGCATGTTCGTAATGCATAGAAAAGATCGTTTTTGACCCCTTATTCGTGATCAGGATCAATAGGCTCTAGCCTACCGATTCTGTTCGTCTGTTTGTTTCTTCGCTGGTTTTAGATATTAATTTTTAAGCTATGTGGATGAAACTTGTTATATAAGCTTTTTGAATCTGTAGGCATAGCAAGTTTATTAATTGGTCGGATCATGCGACTTTATGTTATAGTTACTGTCGAAAGAATCAATGTACTAGAAATTTTATTTTCTTATAAATGTTTTCTTTTATCCTTACACTATTTAAGTTTCAAACAGATCAGTTAAAAACTAAGAGTATAAATCAATAATAAAAGTCTTGTATAGAACCAATTATCTTGAGTTAAAAATATGTAGACATCAATCTTATAGTTTATCAGCATTAATTTTTAAATTTTCATGTGACGAAGAAAGTAAGAACTGCAAGGTTAACTTCTCTTATATTTTATATTCAAATCTTAGCTGCTTTTAATACGAAAATAATCGTTAGACATGGTTTTTATCTAGCGAATAGATTCTAGAGATTTTTAACAATTTCAATTTGGATTATTAGTTATATAATATTTTTTTATTTTAAAGAATTTAGGAATCGATCAAGCTATATTATAAAAGCTTTTATTCACATCCATTTTAACATAAATTTATTTATTAAAAATAATATTTTTAAACAATTTTTGAAAAAAAATTAGTTATTGTTTATTTTCAGAATACATTTAAATTGCAAAAACTTAACTGAGCAAATATAAAACATTTTGTAACTATAGTATTTCGATCAGTAGTAACTTTATAATTCTTATAGTTACAAAATTTGACTAGCATAACTTTAGAATGTTTTCAAGCTGAAACAGAATTGGATAAAATTCTATCTTTATAATCAGAAAAAAATCATTTGAAATTTGATTTGAAATAAGTTCTTCAAGTATTTCAATAAAAGTGTTTAGACAGAAAGTTTAAAGAAGTTCAAAGACTTTGAAGAAATTAATTTTTTCGAATATAAACCTGCAAACAGACACACAAACCTGCATATATTGAACTGAACTCATAATCCGATAGTTCAATAATCTGTCTCTACATATAGCTTGAGGGGTCGAAATCTCAAAGTTTATTTCAAAATGTCATTAAAAACGTAGAAATGGGTAAAAGCCGAAAAGAGTTCAACAGGCTCTTCTCCTAAGCACATATACTTTTGAGTGAAGCAAAACAACAGGCAACAACAACTGAATATTCTCACGACATTTAAGGACATTTACAAACAATTATGTATAACACATGCACACATACACACACACACACACATACATAGAATGTCTATGGCCGGAATGCTAGCCTCATGGGCATCGGATTATAGATATTTTTGTTTAGTACGGGCAAAGATAATGTCCTCATAACTTTCAATACGTAGAACGTGATAGAGCAAATAATGGTGCCCACATAAATGTACCGAACGTGCGGTACTTGTTGTCCAAAAAAAAAAAGGAATTGAAAAGAAAAACGGGGTGCACAGGATGCAGGATTTTCTCTACTGATGTCAACATTAAAACTCAATTTAAATGACAAGGCATAAGCAAATAATTGTCCTTTTACTGAACCCGCCGCCAATGTCCTTGTTGCCGCCTCAAGTGAGCCACGGTAAAAGTTTACTCGTCGCACACGGTAGTAAGTTATTCAAATATTGAGTTTACCACCACCCTCCCGTTGGTGGCATGTGCGCAGGGTCGCAGCTGAAGCACAAAACCCGGACCGGAGACCGGAGACCAGAGAACCAAGGCACCGCACCATATATTTCAAGTGCCGAAAAGCGAACAATTTTCATTCGCAATTCGCATCCCTTTTTGTTTGAGTTCAACTCTCCTAAATGCGAGTATATTTGATTTGTTTACCATGGCCCGAAGCTAAACAAAAAAACAAAAAAAAAATGAGAGAAAAGTGAAATCTTAAGCTGCATGTAAATGCGTTAAATTAAATTTCAAACGCTAAAGGACTCCAAGGGACAATCGAAATTCGGTTTTTCTTTTTTTTCATATTAGGCTAACGATCTAATGCGATTATGGGTATATAGCTTAGACAGGCATCAATAGAAGGCTGTCAGTTAAAAAAGATGTTGATTCAATCACTGTCTTCCTTCGTCTCATTTTTTCAACTCTTCTTTAGTATCTTTGGTTATATACAATTCGAGATTGTTGATTTTAGATAGTGATATGTTTTTGTGAAAGTATCAGCACGTGTTCACACTTGGACTCATTCGCGGTTCTTGGTCACGTGTTAAATAATCTATTATATATTTTTTTTTTTTTGTTGTCAGACTTGGCAAATATTTACGATATTGGTAATATCACTTGATGATTGTTGTCTTTTCATTTGTCGCCATAACGCCCATCTAAAAACACTTTGATCTAACAAATTGATTTACACTAACGATTATTTAATGAAATTCCATGTCCTGTCTGCAGTCAGGAAGTGTGAATTACCCCCCCGAAAAACACTCACTCGAATAACAATAAAAGTGTGAACGTGCGACACGTGCCAAACCGTTGGCAAAGTTATTAGGTCTGTCTCTATGTCTCCTTTTCACTTTTTGGCTTGCATATTAAATTTTTATTGAAATTTCCCCTCCAATTCACACCAACTAACAACTCTCTGTAATCAAATGAAAGGGATATGTTTTTCCAAAGGCTTTTCTTGTTGTTGCTTCTGCGGATTGCTGTCAAATTATTTTCCTTTTGTGGTATAACTATTTGAGATTGCGGAATGTAAATATATTATTAATCTATAACTATGCATATATGTAGAAAATTATGAAGAGGTTTAACAATATAACTTAATAAACTTATATAACTACAAATAACTTTAGGCATTACAAAGCTTTATTATTTGGAAATTTATTGTTTCTAGGATTGTTATTTTACATGCCAAAGCTATTTTAGAATCTTTAAAAATTCGGCGGGTAATTTATTTTCAAACTTAATTATTCTCCATCCGATTTCAAAATAAGATATAACAATGTTATAGATAGCTTTGTAGACTGAAACTAGCCTAGAGTTTCGCCTTCTGAAGTTGTACTTTCATTGAAGGATTGGATCGATATCGATATCCATAATTAGGCCATTTCTTGGCTGTTTTTAAAAAAATTATAGATCAATGTCAACACTAATTTCTGTAGTAAAAGAACTACATAAAAACATTTAAAATTGAAAGAATGTTTGACCAACTTTTTGAATAGTCTTACGGTGTTTACATCGTCAAAATTTGCAAAAATCGGATGGAGAATTAGATGTGTTTCTAAAAACAAATAAATTTGTTTATTTTTCAAAATGAACCAAAATTAGTCAAAATTATAACATTCTGTAGTTGAGGTTTCTTCGAAGGACTTGTCCGATATCCATTTCACTGAAAGTTGGCTTTCTTTTAACTATATCGCTTAAGTTGTTAGTTGGCTATCTTTTATCGGATCTACAAAAATTTTATATCAAAATTGTCGCGAATTTTCTTAGTAAAGAAGTACTTAATTTTATATTGAAAATAAAAGAAAATTTCGAGTGTATTTTTGAAAATTTTTACAATTAATTTTTTGAATCGTTAAAAATGGCAAAAATGTAATTGAAAATAATTTTTCCAGATTTGCGTGCCAATTAAAAGATGCTATTATAGGAAGCGAATATAGATATAACTTTTCAAAATCGGCAAACTGACTGAATTGAAGACTTGTCAAGATGTTCCTTGTTCATGTTCATGTTCAATATAATAATAATAATAATAATATAACTCAAAATAATTGAGTCTTTGGTATCATAAGGAGTTACAAGGAATCTATAGTAACTGTTTATAAATTATCCGATTTTTTTTTTTTAATATTATATTAAATTAGGTACTAATAGTTTTTAACATGTAACATGTAAAAATGCTAATAAAAAAGGTTAAAAAACATTTTGGTTTTTTTAATTATTTTTTCATATATATAAATATATACTTTACTGGCTTCAAGATAAACCTATACATACTATATATCTTATGCAGATTTTATATTCATTCAGATTTGTTGCAATCACAAATAATAATAAGTTAAACTATTATATAAATTAGCTACAACAATTCAATAGTTAATTATAAATAATAACAATTAATATTACAAAATAATTTCTTTAACAACTTTACTTCTTTTTACCTTTGAAGGATATGCAGTTTGCATCCCGTTTTTTTGCCTCAACTTGGTACTTTTTCTGCTTTCTCAATATATAATCCCTAGAGAAATGGTTTGAATTGTTCATCTTTGACTTTTTGCGCTTTAATCATGATAACAGAGTGAAACCAAAACAAATAAATGATTATCCTAGCGTATAATAGCGAAAGGAGATAAAGGAGATCAGTGGTAAACTATTAACAACTGTCGAAATAATCAAGCCTCACGCCCAACCATTTAACACACACACACAAGGAGACTAACATCCTTTATATCCTTTTGGCGTAGACGGAATTTTGCTTTCGCGGCATACGGACAAGTGACAATCATCCAACTTAATTGAATCCTGTGCTGCATAATAAATCAACTTAATGCGATCCAAGTGGATCTGCTAGGCAATACGAGAAACTCCAATACGGAACGCGAAATCCTTTTGGCTGCGGTTTAGTCGACGCACAAGCAAATAAACAACAATAACACACTCACCCACAGGAGCCCACTTTACCCTACCCCACTCCTCACCCCTCCTAGCATCACTGCTATCATCATCCAGCCTATCGCCTGCAATGGGAGTAATTTCCACACTTGTGCTGACACATTGAAAGGGCTTTGGGTTTGCTTTTTTTTTTTATGTGTATTTATGAATTGAGAAATTCACATCCGTTGCAGGACTCGGGTTGCGGTATACTGAGAGGGGGTAGTTACTTCCCCAGGACTTAGCTCGGCTCTCGATTTTTATTGCCACCAAACAAGAGGCTTAACCAAAGCCCAACCCAAACTCATAGTCATCAAATGAACAAATGAATGAAATGAGCCTCAAAACATCCAGCGTGTGGGCAACAGGGGCGTACGAAGAAGAGAAAATAGGGGAGGGGTAAATATATAGATTATTACATTTAACAATAATATTCTTATTTTAATAAAACATGTAGAATTTACTTATGAAAATAGTATTTTCAAAATAGTGTTTTATTTTATTTATTTACTTCGAAATGTGCTTATTAAAGTTATTTTTTAATACAATCAATCATTTAGTTTTTAAATATTTTCATTCCTTATTCCTTAAAAATAAATGAAAATAAGATAATGCTTTTTCTTATTTTTCTTTGCTTTTAAGGAAGTTGAAGTATAAAATTAAATTTTATACAAATGCAACAGAGAGACATTTAGAAAACACAACCAAATTATTTTCTAATAAATCTTTTCGAAATCAAAGAAAAGATCACTTAAATTTGATTAATTTGATTAATTTTAAAATTAAATATAATATTTAACAGATCAGAATGATATTAAGGATTGATATTAATCCGGGTCTATTAATATTTTTGTTTTCATAATTTTTCTAAAGATCCCCTCACATTTTATATCTTGGATGCGCTTCTGTTTGGGAAGCACTTGCTCCTGACATTCGTCTCCATCCACCTGCTGCTCATTCTACCCTGCTGGCTGGATAAATCGAGCGTAAAATATGCACCAGCTCGGACTGCGAATCCTTTTGTTGTGGACTAGACCAGAGGAGAGACCGAAGCTGAGTTCTTACGGGATGCAGTTGAGCTGCTGCTGTGATTGTTCACATTGATGGAGGGTTGATTCCTGATTCCCGATATACCCAAACCAGGTCTATGTTCTTGTCGATCAAATTGAGCGTCACTCAAGTATTCAAGTGTCTGTGTGTGCCTGTATGTATGTATGTTGTGTTCTGTGCATGTCCTTGTGCCTGTTTTTGTTGCTGCAGATACTTCAAAGATTTAATAATGACATAAGAAGAGAGATGCTATTAAACCTGGCCAGGATATTCAGCTGTTGGAGACTGTTTGCATTCGCGATTGTTCAGGTGCATTCTGCAAGGCTCAAATTAGTGGCATCGCCATTGTTGTCCTGTCTTTGGTCCTATCCCTGCCTTAATATCCGTGGCAGTCAAAGCAATTCAAGTGTCAAATCTTTTATTTGCCTTTTGCAGATTTCGCAATAAAAATTTATATTGTGAAAGTCGTTTGGTATCATCCCCTCCCCCATCCAACCAACCTCAACCTTAGAGTCAGTCTCCTTCAGTTTTATCCTTCTTTCGCTTGATGTCGGCGGCGGCATTTGTTTGTGTGCAATAAATTTGCTGACAAAAGAAGGATTATTGCTGCTGTTGCTGCTGAGCAGGATGTGGTGGCTCTCTACTTTGGTCCTGGTCCAAGTTGAGCTGTTTCCCTGTTTCCCTGTCAGCAGGCATTCTTTGGCGTTATTGTTTGCCCATAAGTTAATTGTTCCCCTTGGAAAGCTTCCGCTTCTATGCAACGCATCTTTTACTCTTATCCACCCGAAAAAAAGAAAAACTGGAAAAAGAGAGTAATAACCCATGCTGTGTTTAGGCGATGATTAACCATAGATTGATATGGATATGGCTGCGGATTCTTTTTTTTTGCCAACGATTTATCCTAGCTAGAGAAAGAGAGCGGAAGCAGGAGTAGCCTTGACAACTAGTTTGCCCCATTATAATGAGGATTAAAACAATATTTGCCAAACACCGCTTGATTCCTTCTCTAACATTGAAGGATAACTCTGGAAGCTTAATATATAAAAACTATCTCAGTTGGAAAAATAAAATACTATTTAGCAGTTTTAATTTTTTTTATAAGTTATAGGCAATTTTAATTTTATTCCATTAAATTTTAAAATATCTTCAGGTTTTTCACAAGGGAATTTATTTGCCTAACTGAAACAAAAATTTTCATTGTTGAATTTTATAAAAAATGCTAAAATTTCTTATGCTACAACTTGGATAAAATTAGTTTGATCTTAAGAAGATATATGTACATATCTTTTTTATTCACCCAAGCTCCAAAGATTCTGACTTCGCACCATTTTAAAGTTTTGAAATTTTTTGCAGATTTTAACGATAGTTAAAAATGGTTAATCATCATTAAAAATTGCAGAAACTGTGTCAAAATTTACTTTTAATTTCAATTCTATTCACAAATATAAACTTTAGGAGTTTAGACATACATATATCTTTTTAAAATTGGTCAATATTTGGCAAAGTTAGAAAGTTATGAAGTTGACATTTTTGGCCAGCAAGAAAGTTAATTTTTCTCCCAAACAATAAAGAAACAAAAATTCTTTGATGACTCTAATTTGCAGGACCAGAGGAATATCCTTTGGCTAAAAGATTGCTTTATTTAGCCTGATATATTGACAATTTTTTATGCCAACATTCAACTGTGTAAATAGCTTTTAAGAACTAACAAGGATGTTAACCATTTTTCAGCCATTAAGAACAATTGCAAAAAGTTCTGTGATGCTTTTACTATTTTAATGAACAAAATACCTATAATAAAAATTATAAAACATTACCTAAAGTCCTTATAATAAAACTTATGAAGTAATTACTCAAAGAATGTTTAAAAGTAATGCAGGCAGAATGAGAATGCTGGTCCTGTAGCTTGTCCTTCGGTCATTAGCTTTTTTAGTTTGTTAGAGTTTGTTAGTTATCCTAATTAACAATTACAGTCTTTGTGTTATATTAATTTTATTTTTGAAACCATATTTATAAATAGTTTTTACTGCTTTGCAAAATATGCAATTTTTGGGTTTTCATGGTGCTCCTTGAAGTATGCAATATAAATAAGCCAAGTTTCTGATTCGAAATTAAGAAATAATAATTAATTATTAAGAATTTGAAAAAATATTTGAAAACGAACTTACCAGATAACTATCAGAAAGTCTATTTTGATGCTCCTTACTCCTTTAAATTTATTCAAAACTCTTTTTATAAATGAAACTGGCAAAAAATTGCTACATGTGCATTTTAAGAAACTTAAAAATTTAGTGAAAAACCGATCTAAATAAATAAATTAATTTAAAATGTTCTTATGTTGAACATATTTAAATTTCGAGATCATGTATTATATCCGACTTAATAATCCTTGCTATATATTTTAAGTCCAGCCAATCTAAACGTTCATATTTGATTTCAGCGCGAGGAATTATATGAGGATACATTAGTCTAGTTTCTTGGGAATGACGCTTTTTTTGTCTGTTTGTGTTTGTTATAAATTATTATTTTTGAATAATAATTGTAGAATATTTATCTCCAATTTATAATTATGAAAGTTTATAATACTTCTCACCATATATAAAAAACAAAGCATGTTTTTAATTAGCTCGAGTCCGAAAGTTTATCTATCACATTTTCCTCACAATTTCCGTAATTTTTATTTTATTTTTTTATGCCCATGCCAAAATTGTTCTTACTATATATAAAATGTTTAACCAATATCTTTATATATACATATGTATATACTTATATAAGGGTAATAGATGTAAAAGAAGAGAAAGAGGAAAGAAAAAAAGACAAAGCAACCGCAATAAATTTTCCAAAAACTAAATTACATTTAGGGCGGAATGGAGAAAAAGGAATGATATCCCCAAATCGCATAAACTTATCCATCTATCTATACACACACATACATACATATATGTATGTATTTATATATGGTAACCCCACCACGCCCCAAATAAAAATCAGTGATTTGTAAATGTAACCAAGTGGAATAAAAGGAAGAGGAATAGGAATAGGAATAGGAATAGGAATAGGAGATAGGGATTGCTTGGGTAAGTATAATGAAAATCAAGCCAAGTGAAAGAAACGATATCAATATTCGACTCAATGTAAAGATGGCGGACACTATAATGGTGTGAGTATAAGTGTATCTGTGTGTGTGTGTTGGAGATTGTTTGTGTGTGTGTGAGTAACTTCCGTAAAACTGAAAACTAATTTGAACAAAGTACAACAAATAAAAGTGACTACTGAATGTTTAATTTGAAAAGGGAGAAACGAACAAAAACAGCAACAACAACAACAATAACAACAACAACAACAAAAATAACAACAACAACAATGTCTAACAACTCGAGAACAAAAATAGCGAAAATGAAAAAGAGAAATAATGCCAAGCTAACAACAAAGGGGAATCTTCCATATACAGTCAGACACATGTATACAAAATACCCCAATTGTGTTGGACCAAAATGGCGCAACCAAAAGGCAAGGGACGGAGAGTAGGTGAAGAGAGGAGGAGCAGCAGCACAAGCA
Organism: Drosophila emarginata; assembly: GCA_037075365.1. Lineage (NCBI taxonomy): Eukaryota > Metazoa > Arthropoda > Insecta > Diptera > Drosophilidae > Drosophila > Drosophila emarginata. The sequence continues at coordinate 3,494,528 of JBAMCD010000260.1, read as the reverse complement.
CAACCAGATAGATAACTGTGGAGATGGGAGATGGAATCGAGAACGCCGACATACGGTTAGAAAAACATTCGCACATAAAAATGCTAACATTTGAACGAGCCGCAGCACAGACATACACACATACACACACACGCACACACAGACACAAACGAACGCACACCCACACAAACATGAAAACGTCTGGAGAGGAGGCCAAGAGAACTTGGGGAACTAAGGGAGACGAAGAAGAGCTGGAGGCAGCGTCTATGTGGCTGACATAATGAAACATTATTAAGAGCCACGACGTCAAAGCTGCAAAAGGTATCTAAATTTGCGCAAAATGTTTTATGCCACCGCTCGCCCACTGCCCCACAGTATCCCATCTGACATCTATTCCATCCTCTTGCCTCCCCTTCTCTTGGTCTCTTAGTTTTGGCATGAGTTTTGGCTTCTGCTGCCGTTGACGTTGCCGTTGCCGCCTCCTGCCAATTTGAGTTACACAAAAAGCTGGAGAGGAAAACACAAATATCACATTTACAGCACATACACACACGGACACACACGCACACACACACACAAGCCCGTACATTCCACCATTTTATGTGCAAGCGAGAGCCAAAGAAAGGGAGAGAAAGAGACCATAAGAGAGCAAGCGAAAGAGAGTGACAGTGAGAGAGAGAGAGAGAGAGAAAGGAAAACCCTGTTATTGCTCCTGCCACTTCTCATCCTAGATTGGTTTACAGGACAGCATCTCCAACCCTTAAATAGAATCTATATAATGCTATCCTGCTCTTAGGCAGCATAAGTGAAGCTGACAGCGACGCTTGCTCTATAGAATCACAGTTATTTGAGGATACGAAAACATAGCAGAGCCGACAAAAGCCCATGGAAGCGGCAGCGGCAGCGGTTTTGTCATAAATAAATGTTTGAGTTATGTAGAAAAACATTTTGGGCGAGAAGATTTTCGTTTTCGTTGCGTTTCAGTTAACATTTGGCAAAAGGATTCCGCCTACAACAGACACTCTGCTACATGCGCATCAACCGTTACTTGTAACTGTAACTGTAAATGTAAATCCAATTGTAACTTTTGTATCGCATGTACAGTTAAGCGCGATCGGCAACGGAAACGGAAGTGGAACGGAAGTGCGCGTGTATATTAAATTAAATGATTTAAAACCAAACCAAGAACAATTTTGAACAAAAGAAATTAACGAAACAGTTCCTTCAGCAATATCTAAAATAAAGAAAATAAAATAAAAAGCGAAAATAAAAGAGAAAGTGTTACGTCCTGTTTAATCTTAACAAAGTGTATATACAACATATATATATATATATATATATATTACTATAGCATAATTTTATAATCATGCACACTAGCACAGATCCCATGCACACTCTCCATGACAGTGTCTCTCTATCACCGCCTCTGCATAGGAGTCAGCGCGGCTCTTCACGGACTGCTGCCTCCGACGCCATGTCCATGGCATGTGATGATAGCGACATTGAACCATCCGTCGGCGGCGGCAGCATCAATGGTGATAATAAAGACAACCAAGGCGCCAGCACTGGTGGTCCATTGGTTAAGCCACCATATTCCTATATAGCACTTATCACTATGGCCATATTGCAATCGCCGCACAAGAAATTAACACTCAGTGGAATATGTGATTTTATTATGTCACGGTAAGTGAGACTTCTGAATTTAATTACGGACGGAACATGAAATGATAATTAGCCAGCAAACAGAGACTAATATTTGTACATTTTTATTGTTTATAAATTAAATAAATAAACAATAAATATTGTGCAATTATAGAAATCATAGCTATTGCAATTTAGTATTTCTTTTTAAGAATAATTAAAATTCCGCCGTTTAAAATATTAAAGAATTTTTTTATACAATCAAATCACAAACATTTCTTAAGAGAATATTTATATAATATAATATATATACATATACAGTGAAACCTCGATATAACGAATCTGAGGGGGATCGCAAAATTATTCGTTATATCTATTGATTCGCTATAGGTACTGAAATGTAAAACCTTAGTATAACGAAGGGACTTAACAAAAAATTCGTTATATTGGGTTTTTCGTTATAATATATATGTATAGTGAATTACATAATGTTACATTTTAAATAGAATAAATATAAAATAACAGGTTTGATTAACAATTCATTCCAAAAATTGAAATCATAAGAGATTTTTAATTTAATTATATGAAATGAACCATCTGATCGTGAATTTGAAAAGAAATTTGGAATTCTGTAAATTACTTTAAAGTAAAACTTAGTTTGCGCAATAACAAATTAGTTAATTCTCATTTTTAAAATCATTAAATTAAAAAGTAAAAGTTATCAACTTTTTATAATATGATTTTCTTTTAAATGAAAGCTAAAGTAACACAAAAAATAAAAGTAAAAAGCCAATTTAAATATATTGGTTTAAATTTATAAGCCTTTAGGAAAATATTAAATTATAACATATTATTTTCCAATCTTTCAACAAATTTTTTAATTTGTTCTTTTCAGTTTTCCATATTACAAGGATAAGTTTCCCGCTTGGCAGAACTCCATACGCCACAATCTTAGCTTGAATGATTGTTTCATTAAAGTTCCACGTGAACCCGGCAATCCGGGAAAAGGCAATTTCTGGACTCTAGATCCGTTGGCCGAGGATATGTTTGATAATGGCAGTTTTCTAAGGCGACGTAAACGATATAAACGAGCACCGGCTATGCAAAGGTTCTCCTTTCCAGCGGTTTTTGGTACTCTCTCACCATTTTGGATACGTAAACCAGTCCCATTGGTTCCCGTACATTTCAATGTTCCAAATTTTAATGGTAATCGTGACTTTGATGTGATGCACACGCCCAGCGATGTCTTCGATACGGCTCTTAGGGCGGATAAGAAATTTAATTTCTTTGCTAATGCGGAAGCATCTTTTTATCAAAATGATAAATTCGATCGGCTATCGTTCCTCAATCGTCGTAGTGGCGATCTAGCGGATGCACTGCCTCTTAACAATAGCGGAGTTGAGGCGACGAGCAGTAGAGTGGCCAGCAAGTACAAAAATCCTTATGCATTTGATGGTGTATCCACAATGACATCCGCTTCGAATACGGAATTTGTAGAACGCCAAAATTATACAGATCTCAATTCTTATACAGATGATGGGGAAGCGGAAGCCGATGCTGATGGAGAGGCAGATGGCGATGATGCCTCCAGTGATGATAAAATTGATGTAGAAAGTGCCAATGAGCATGAGCCAGATGATTCACACATATCGGATTCGGTGGACAGTGTCTGCACGAATCGATTGGATGCCCCAGCCGATAATATGCCATTTGATCAAACAGAAGCATCAAATAGTTCAGTACCCATCACGTCCAGCCCAAAGATACCAGCATGTTTGCGTTCCTCAAATAATGCCAAAGATTTTCGAATTGAGTCCTTGATAGGTGGCCAACATCAGCATCATAATCATCATCATCAGCCACATCACATTCATCAGCAGAGGATCGGGATCAGTGCCAGTGATGAGGCTAGTGATTAGACTTGTGTATACAATATACTAGATTCCATTTTAACAATTCTCTGTATGTGGTAATACTATTTAGTTGTATTTAGATTGGGATTATAAATTTATATATATATAAAATATCATAGATCGATGGCCAGTGGTGTTAATGCCAAGATGATGAATTTTAAAGCGACCAAAATGCAAGAGTCCACTTCAATTGTATAAATCTTATATAGTATATATATATATAGTACATATATATGTAGACCTGACAAACAAACAAACATCATCCATATATGCATACATACATACACACACATATACATACATACACATATACATATATATATATATACATATATACAATGCATATTTATAGCATACTTTTAAAGCAAATTCTATATATATTATATATATCTATACTACTTGTATGTGTGTGTGTGTGTATGTGTAATTGTAACTACAACTGCGAAAAAATAACAAGAAAAATGATAAAACCAAAAAATACTATTAATTATAATTTAGTGTTTAAGAATTTTGCTGATGTTATTGAAGAAAAAAAAATTTAATAAAAACCCATATAATAGATGAACAAAATAATGAAATTTTTAATCAATGGAAGGCCACGAAGGAAGCGATTCCACAAACACCTGTTGAATAGTAGAAACTATTAATTAATATAACGAAAAGCTAAAACTTAACATCAAAATTTAAAAGAGTATTTTGTTAGTTATAAACCAATGTTTAAACTACATTTAATAAACATTCTTTTAGTTTCGTAAAGCAATTTGTTTAAAAATTAGGTCACACTTGCACAAAAATTAGCCGACTTTAACCTCAACGATAATTGTCAAATTTCACAGCTGTCAAAGTGACACATTCCTGACGCATGCGCAGACTCGTTTAAGAGCTATCGAAAAATCAGCTGTTTATTTGTGTCCAGGACGAACAAGGACAAGCATATGTTCTTTTGTGTGGACAACAAAAGTTTCTCTTGTCTCAAAGAAAGTTAAAGCTTTTCACAAAAGCTCTCTCTCTCTCTTCTCTCTCTAGGCTGTTCCGTGTTGTCTTGGCCAAACGTAGTACACACGCTTCTATTCCAGTGTTAAAACATGAAAAGCTACGCTGGAAAAAGGACAACAGTTAAATAGAAGATACCAACACTATTGGTATCCAACGGCATACGAAGAAGAACTCTAAATCCGATTCAAACTCCATTTGGCATAATTTACCGTACACACACTAACACACATTCATACAAACACATATACATATATACGTACTAGAACTCCAATACTCTCGCAAAAACATACACACACACACACACACCGCGTAGCAAAAAGTCGATTTTCCACCAACAAACCAACAAAAAAAAAATCAAAAAAACAATAAAAGCCGTTTTTGTATATGTGCAAAACTTTAAATTGCTGACCATAAAATGCAATTGCGATAGCAAACGTAGAAAAATTCGAAAAAAAGAACACGGGAAAACATTAAAAGTTCCATAGAGATGTAGACAAAGTGTGTGAGAGCTTTGATTTTGCTCCGATTCCCCCCCAAAATTGTGTTTTCTTTTTTTTTCTTCTTTTTTTTTATTATTTTATTTTTGTGTTATTTTGTGCTGAGCTCATCCGAAACGGAAAACAAAAAGGGGAAAAAAAGTTTTGTAGCCCAAAGTGAACAACCTCAACCTCCCGCCCTTACATCAGTTTATGCACCACTCCACCCCCGCACTCCATTCTCGTTGGCAGCCTTAGAAAAAGGTTTTGTGATATTTTTGCTGATGAGTTTCGGTTGATAATGAGCGGTGTGACTTTAGGCCTACATGGCCAGTGAGTGGGTAACGGTAACCGGTGTCGGAGCAACGATTACGTTTAACGTCCATCTTCAAGCACAACGATTTGCCTTAGAGCAAAGTAAACACAACCACGGCGGAACAGGGCGAACGATAGGACGCCCACATGGCGAGCTGGAGCATCTTGTGCGCAACGCTGCTGGCCTGGCTGACGTTACTGACGCGTAAGTAAACATTTTTCTTTATCAAATTTACCAATTGAATCATTAATCTTTCATTTCGGATTAGTAACCCACTCGGTGCGCATTACAAACCTGAGGGTGCCACATACCTACACATTAGAACGTGATATTGAGCCCGATCCTTTGGTGCTCGACTGTGAATATGAACTAGGTCCGCGTGAGAAGGGATTTGTCCTAAAGTGGCTTTTTAACAATCACTCTATCTATCAATGGATACCCTCTGTCAAGGGTTTCGCCATGGTGAGTCATCCCTAACATGTGTGTGTACACACACATACACACACCCCCATCCCTTCGTCTCAGTTTTAGATGATGTGTTGGTGGGGGGTTTTGTGGAGAAAGTCAAAAAATTAATTAACATAAAATTCGCTTTCTTTCTTTCTTTCATTCTTGGGTCTCTCCTTACCATGCCGCTTCAATGGTTTGGCTTATTGTAGGGCTTCATGAAGGCCAAGATAGATACAAAAATATTCACCATGGAGGGCAGTCCCGGTGTTATATCGATAAGGAATCCCGATTGGAACATGACGGGGGAGTATACATGTGCGGTGCAAACCTTTGAGTCCACGGATAAGCGAAGTGCCCGCTTACAAATCATTGGTAGGTATACTAAGGGGTGTTAAGGTTTTGAATGGGTGTCAAATTGTTTGTTTGCATAGGTGTTGATGTTATGAGTATGTGTGTGTGTGTGTGTGTCTATGTGTATGTGTGTGTGTTTGTGAAGAAGGCACGTGCGTTACACAGTTAAAAAAATTTGTATTACTTCTTACAAGTCTCTTATATCACACGAAATTTTTGTTTATTGTGATTTAATAATCATATTACTTTTCTCCAAAATCTAATATTTTATTTTTAATCAGGAAATTCAAAAGATATGTACAATAAGGCTAACGAATTTCCATATCCATTTATAATATCTATACAAAAAATTTTGTTTATAAAAATTTTAAATCTAGAAGAGATAAGAATTGAGAAATTTTGGCCACTTAATCTGACAAAAAGTTGTATTAAATAATGATAGATATATCGATATAATTCATTAATTTTAAATCAGGAAATTTCGTTATTTAATTTTGAGTTATTTTAATTGTTAAAACTTGACTTAAAGTACAAGATTTTAATGTATTTTTTTTTCTGTCAGTGTATACCTTCTTTTTCATATGTATGTAAATGGATTTGCATGCGTGTCATGTGGCCATGGGGCTGCGGTTCCCCAGTACCTGTTGTTGTTGTTGTTTTTTTTTTTTTTGGGGATATTTTTGTTTTTGTTTAGTTTGACACTTGATTAATTCTCACGATTCAATCCTTCTTTACCCCACACATCCACTGACTGCTTTCAACTCCTTGCCCCTTTTTATCTACTTCAGTTCCTGAATCGGATTTCATGCTGGAGGCACGCATGGGCGGCGAATATACGGATGTGGACATAATATGTACAGTTCAACATGTTTTCCCCCAACCAGTGCTATCTGTCATGTAAGCATAAGCACCAGAATACAATTTAGTTTTAAATACATAAGAGATTAAATCATAATTTCATTCTATTTTCTCTCTGTATAGTTTTGATACACACATACTGGACTCGGTGCTGACGCAATTGGATCAAGATCCCAGCGGTCTGTATAGCATGACCGTGCGTACACGCATACCACGAGATCAACTAGAATCACCCACACCGATAACCTGTGCGTTTTTCCTGCTTGGCACAAACTATACCAAACGCAGGGAGACTATTTTCTATGGTAAGTAGAGGTAGGTAAGCTGCATATATGTAATATCAAAAATGTTATAAACTAATTTATTACTTTTTTGTTTTTTATTAGATAAGGCCACAAATATACAACGCAAATGGACAACAGTCGCCGTAGTTATGTCGATCGCATCCTTAGCTTTAAGCAGTTAGTTTCGTAGTGTTATCAATTTTAAATCTGTTCGTTATCTCATTTTCAACAATTTTCTTATAGAGTGTTTTTTCATTTCTTTTGAATAGAACTTTTTAAAACGGATAAACGTAATTTTTTTGCGGTATTTTTAAAAACAAAAACAAAAAAAAAAATCAACGCTTATTTTGTAAATGCATATAAATGTAAGTATAAAAAGAAAAAACAAACATACATACATACATTATATACATACATACATACATGCATACACACACGTACACAAAAAGACAACTAAACAAAAATAAAAAACAAATTATTGTATTCATATATTTACCACATAAATAAATATATATATATATAAATAGTTATATGAGATGTATAGGTCTAATTGAGTACAGAAACGCTAATAAAAAAAAAAAAACAAACAAAAACTGAAAAAACGTTGTTTATATTTTAGATTATGTTGACTTCTTGTGATCACTTATTTAATGGGGTATTATATAACCAGACAGGTTGAATAAACAAAAAAAAAGGGGTACACTATAATCTTTTCCAAAAGTTTGATTAATCTAAAGAATATAAAAAAAAATAGACATCCTTTTAAGTACCGATTTTTTTGGCACTAATTTTAAAATGTTCATACCCATTGCAAGGGTATTTTTAAATTTTCCAACAAAAATCAACTCTGTGTTATTGGTATGTAGCCCTGGTTTTTGGTTTGTAAGTTTATTCATGCGCATATCCCACTTCCAATAGCTTTCCAGTGCGCCCATGAGTATGCAGTGAAAAATGACAGACGAAATCAACATAGTCGCGCGTACCTAGACAGAGCAGAAAACAAAAGAAAAAAATAAAAAAAAAAAAAATAGAAGAAAAATAAGCATTGACTACTTAGGCAAAACTTATCAAAACCAAGGCCCTTTGATTGGAAAAGTCCATTCGATTCAAGGAAAACGGACTCATCCAACTGGGAGATCTCAATTAAAATGTCCTAGTAAAAGCTACGTAAGGGCAGACGAAAGACTGGAGACGAGGGACAGGAGGAGACATCTGAGCCAAAATGGCTTCTGGTGATGGTGATACCATCAATACCATTGACATGGACAGCTCCTCTACATCCCAGGCTAAACTCGCCGATGGTTAGTAAATTATTATTATTTTTCTTTTTTTTGGTTTTTTTTCACCAAAATGATGGCAGCAAAAAAAAAAAAAACAAAAAAAAATCAATGAATGGCCATCAAATGGAAGTGGCCGTGGCGCATGTGTCTGGCAAATAGAAGAAAGAAGCAGCGCCAGCACCACCACCACCACCAGCAATCACTCCACCCAACCCTTCTCTTCCTTCTCACCCAAGCAAAATACAATTTATATTTATATTTCTTTTTTGGAAACGAGCATGATAACAAAAGAAAGTTTGAAAGGGTCGTTCAAACGGTCATTGACTATTCTCACTTCGTCACATACTAATTTAATCATGAATCTGAACTAATAATAAACTTCTTGACCCCTTTATAGCCACCACCGACCATGTGGGTAACTCATCACCCGACGTAAGTAAAACTTCTATAATTGATGTATACTATATATATAGATGGAACTATCAAGGATATCAATTTTTATTTACAGTTGGGCACTCGTCCCTTGCGCTCGGCAAACAAGGCGGACAAAGAGCGCAAAATTGGACATCGACGTGTGGGAGAGGGCGGTGAGATTACCTACAAGAAAATACAAACATCACAGATTATGGGTTCCATACAACTGGGCATACAACATACTGTAAGAACAATCGAAATGATATACTTATTATTAATTATTATTATTCAAACAAATTTTCATTTAAGTAATTTTAAATTCAATATATAATTTTAAAGAAATTAATTTTAATTCTTCATTTTATAGGTCGGCAGCCTGGCATCAAAGCCCAAACGTGATCTACTTATGATGGACTTCTGGGAAATTGAGAGCATTACATTTCCTCCAGAGGGTTCTAGCCTTACACCTGCCCACCATTATAGTGAATTCCGTTATAAGATCTATGCCCCTATAGCTTTTCGTTACTTTCGTGATTTGTTTGGCATTCAACCCGATGATTTTATGGTAAACAAATAAGTTAAACTTTAAACCTATTTAAACATTGTTTTCCTTTTTTTTTTTAAATATATCTTGGTTAATATGATAGATGTCTATGTGCACTTCGCCTTTGCGTGAATTATCGAATCCAGGTGCTTCCGGATCTATATTCTATCTAACGGATGACGATGAGTTCATTATCAAAACAGTGCAACATAAAGAGGGTGAATTTTTACAAAAACTACTGCCTGGGTATGTCATTATAGACATTTGATTATCACTATCTGTTATTAATTGTTTCGTAATTTTCAGTTACTATATGAATCTGAATCAAAATCCGCGCACTTTATTACCGAAATTTTTCGGTCTTTACTGCCTGCAAACGAGCAACGCCAAAAACATTCGTCTGGTTGTCATGAATAATTTATTGCCCTCATCGGTTCGTATGCATTTGAAATATGATCTCAAGGGTTCGACATTTAAGCGAAAAGCATCGAAAGCGGAACGTGCCAAGAAATCACCCACATACAAGGATCTCGATTTTATGGAACAACATCCAAATGGTATTTTTTTGGAAGCAGAAACCTATTCTGCATTAATAAAAACCATACAAAGGGATTGCACAGTTCTCGAATCATTCAAAATAATGGATTATTCTCTACTATTGGGTGTTCACAATTTGGATGTCGCTCTCAAAGAGAAGCAAAGTGAGCAAAGGAAACCTGTTAGAGCGCCATTGGCCGAGGATTCAGATGTTGATGGAGATGAACCATTGGATGGTTTAGATGCAGCCACTGGCATAAGTAGAAATAAGTAAGTAAATCTTGAGATTATCTCTTTAATACAAAAAAAAATATGCATAATTATAACCAGTATGGCATATAGATCGGTTAATCGTCAACGTCTGGTGGCCCATTCCACCGCCATGGAGAGCATACAGGCAGAAAGTGAACCCATTGATGATGAAGAGGATGTACCGTAAGTATAAATTATATTTCTAGTTGATTTTTATTTTAATATTTTTAATTGATCCTTAGACCTGGAGGCATTCCCGCACGCAGTGAAAAGGGTGAACGTCTTCTCCTTTATATTGGCATCATAGACATTTTGCAATCCTATAGGCTGAAAAAGAAACTGGAGCATACTTTCAAAAGCATCATACACGATGGGGTGAGTTCCAAAGATTATAGAAATTATAGATTATATAGAAATTTTCCTTTCAAAAGCTTAGTTATTATTGTACTGAAAGACTTATATTTTTTTTATAACTTTTACGTCCATTTTCATTTAAATTTTCTAAATGTAGAATTTATTATAATATTTTGTAAAATAATTATATTATTTTTTTTTTTCTTCTCTTTCAACAGGAAACCGTTTCGGTTTGTCGCCCGTCGTTCTATGCTCAAAGATTTCAAAATTTTATGGCCAAGACCGTGTTCCGCAAGATACCATCCCGTAAGTGTGGACTTACCAATAACATTTGGGCTAAGTACAAGTACTATAAAGCATTTTTTGTAACAATTAAAAAATTGGCAAAATACCAAACAAACAAAGAAAAAAAAAATCAAATGGAATCTTAATGGTTCTTTTTTGTGTAGATTTGTTCAAGATACTCTCATACCACTCAAATATCCACACACACTCTCTCTCACACACACACACACACACACTTGTATCTTGCTAATTTGGAAAATGCAATATAGTACAATACACTTGGCCTTGGTAGTCCTTATTGTACATTTAATTAACTGCTATCTATATATTAATTGAATGTTAATTCTAAAAAATCAAAAATCGAAAAAAAAAACAAAACAAAAAATATCGAAATCGCTCTTGTTCTCTGCTTTCTTCACCATACACCTAACAACGTAACGCCTCCTAGTGGATCTCCCAGAGATCAAGGGGAATCACAGAAAATTTCGTACCTTGGTAACCAGTTACATAGGTAAAACAAAAAATTGCTTTATTCGAATATTGAATTCTTATGTTTTGTTGATTATTAAATACAATTACTATTTATTTTTAAATAATAATATTTATTATTATTGTTGTGTCTTATGATTTATGCACTGGTAACGGACGATAAAGCATGCCTCTCAATCTCACGTTAGTGTTCAGTGTGTTGATCTTGATCAAAAGCTTTTTGAACGCCAGTGCTTTTAGAAAGAAACTATGTTATTATATTGTAAATCCTTAGCTAACAAACCTAATCCTTTGCAGCGCTAAAGCACTCACCTTCAAAGAGAAAAAGTCTCTCCAAAGCCATACAACGGTCCATAGATAGCGAAAATGAAGCAGTGACGGCAACAACGAACCGACGTAAGTGACTGAAAATAAAACGTTCCTTCATATACTAAACTATTTTTCTATGTTTCTTAGCGATGCATGCCTCACATTCTCATAGCAGCGGGAAAATTCATCAGCATTTGTCCACCAAACCAGCTGCAACAGAGCCGCCCGCCCCAACATCCTCGGCTGCAATAGCATCCGATCGCGACAATGGCCGCAATGGACCGCCGCCAGTTGGGAAGCGCACACCATCAGGGGCACCGGCCGCAGCCACTAGCAGTAACCTTAAGGCCAGGGTTCCGCCACCAGTTCCACCACGAGGATCACCACGACGCAAAGACACCCAGGATCGTTCGACACCAGGTACGATCGTTAATCCCACACCAGCTTCAATCTCGAACCAAAGCCTTCAGGTGCCTAGTGAGTCTTCAAGACCAAGGTTCGGCGATCGTCGTTCGCCCAGCAATGTCCAGGATTGGCTGGAATTGCATGATCTCTTCGAAAGTAGCGAGAGTTCAGTTCCTGTAGTGCCGGCGCTGCAGCGATCTTGCTCCCTGCGACGACGAGACTCTCTGCAGTCAGCCTATTCCACTGCTAGGTCAGAGAGCAGTTTCCGACGACAACAGCCGCGTCTCCTTAACCATGTGGATATTTTCCAGCGTCAGAATAGTTTCATGGGGCGAAGTGAACGCTCATCGGTGGGCTCCATAGTTCGAAGTTTTCCACCTATACGAGCAGAAAGTTATCGTTCTGCTCGATCTCGATCCACTGGAACTTTAGTATCTACGTCACCACGTAGGTATTCGAAAGAGAAGAAACGTCAGCGATATTTCCACTATGCCGATCTTGCATTGGGTGAGGATGTTTGTGACACTCAAGAGGATAATCTACTGCAATCGGTTAGTGCTTTTCTAGAGGTCAAACGCGAATTGGAGGCCGTACAAAGACCAAAACGATCTCTTCCAAAATTGGAAATGCCCATAACTGAACCAATAATAGTTCAGGAGCCCAAGTATCCTGCTCGACGGGGCAAAAGACGTGCTCCAATAGCGGCGCCATCAACCATTCCCGAAAGCACCGGCACGGATACCCATTCAACAGCAAAGGACTACTATGTTTAGGCTACCTTCATTCGCTTGTCTTGTCCTATTTCCATCAAAATTACCTACCCAAACCATTTACATATGTATTCTCGTTCTGTACTCATTGTAATTTCTCCTTCTGCTCCAAATCTCATGTATTGCTAGGCACAACACCATCCTGCAGTTCTACTCCACCCCCTGCCTTTGACGACATCTCCGAGGACAGTTCGAACAAGAACAGCACATCGTCGATTGGACGTCGATCGCAGCCGTATTATCAACAACAACCGCAATATTTGGAACGTAAAATGAACATAGGGCCGGCATATCGAGGATCCTATAAGGAGGATATTGTGAGGTATGATCATTAAACTAAACTATTAATCATGAATGTGAGTTAATTTGATTCCACATGTTACAGCGTCTCTGAGGTCCATCTGGATACATTATTGGCGGTGGATACGTCATCAAGCAGCCATTATGGCTCACGCGGTGGCCTGGCATGGACGCCACCCGCTTCAGGTGAGGGCTCTACACCAACATGGACAGAGGGCACGCCCAGTTTTACGGACTCCAGTTCGAGTGGTGATCTCGGTAATTGGCCAAATGCAAATTTAAAGTTTTGCTTTTTTACTTTACTTTATTTTGATTCATTCAATCTCATGCTTACCAAATCTTGCGTAGACAACTTCTCGCCCATCAATTCATCTAAAATCGATCGACACAAGCCGACGGTGGAAGATGCCATCAACTCTCTGTCCTCGGGAATGGTAAATATCAGAGGTGGCAAGCTCTAGATATATACAATAACTTACAAATGTATATACATATATATATCCATATATATGAATAATGTAGTCAACAGTCGCCACACAGACACACCAAAAACATCCGATCCTATCCCCCAAAAATATAATAATAAGAAAAACAAAACCCCGAACACAGAGACAATTAGTAGATATAGCAAAAATCATGGATTGCCAAATTGAGACCGATCAATTTCATGTCACCAAAAAACTTTCATATATATATACAAACACATAATCTCTACCAATATTTCTCTCTTCTTTCTTTCTTTCTATATATATATTTCATTCTTATAGATCAACTAACATAGCATGTGATGATGGCACACTAAAACCCACTCATGTATACACTGGTGCGAACAAATTTCGAATAAAAATGTATTTTCTAAATGACATTGCTTGCGTGTTCAGGTACCCCGAATACTTGTATAGCTAGGATATAATCAAAACCATAAGACAACAACAAAAGGAAAATGCGCCCCCTCAATAAAATAAACAGAAAATACAACAAAACAGATTTACAAAGTTCATCAATACTATGATTGATATTATACATATATAAATATATATATACACATACATATACAATTGAAAGAGAAAATCAAAGGATTATAATAAACGATGATGAAAATGCCTACCCTATTTCCCAGTTCCAGTTTCCCCCCCCACATGCATATATATATATATATACATACATATATATATTTATACTATATATATAAATGTAAAGAGTTCGTTAGACGTTGTTCAAACAAACAAATTAATTAACGTTTTCGATCTCCAATAATATCCACATACGTATTATTGTACACCTACGTATAATCAGCAATCGCGATATTACAAATTCAAAATATTGTTGTAAAATATTTAAAAAAAAAAAACAAACCCGAAAAGCAAAATTATATACATATTATTATGCATTATTTGTATTTATTAACGATAATTGTAAACGTGACTTAGGTTTACGGACAAACCACTACGGACGACAGACATGGACTTGGGACAGACACGTACTCCAAAGAATTGATTATTTATTAATTAGTTGAATGTTATTTAACTTATATGCATTATTCTAAAAGAAAAAAAAAAAGGAAACCAGATTACTGAAAATCCAATTGTAATTACAATAAATTAAAAATTGCAAGGTTGAAATAATCCCGTTTCGGCTCTGCTTTTTTATTCCCTCATTTTCTTAGATTAATTGCAACTAATATAGCTTCTGCAGATCGTTAAGTGACTTGTTTAGGAAATCATTGGTCCAGTCATTCTCCGGATTGTCCAAATGATTATCAAAATCGATGACATCCCGCATGGCACCACGTTTCAATAGCAATGATACACCCTCCAGAGTCTGTGAGGAATGCGTAATGGTAAATTTGGCCTTTGACCAACGTCCATAATCATTTGAACATCCATACACCTGTATGGCTGGACGATCATGCTCCAATGTGACCAACTTATTTTCGACTAAGGCAAAGCAGGCATTTTTAAAGTTCTCCTGAATTTTATCGGCCATTTTTGCTGCCGGAGCCTTGTCCAGCTGGTTATCATAAAAGTTTTCCGGAGCGGCATAGTAACCGCCAATTACCAGACCCTCACGCTCGGCATACGCATCGATCTAAATTTGGTCCATATACTTATTAATCTTGTGCGTTCCCCTCTCATATCATCTGCCACAATTACCTGCATTAAAGCTATCTCTGCCATGGGGGTGACATGTAGACACTGATGAAACAGCGGAATGGCATCGACAATTTCCACCAGCGAACCTTTGGAGTTCTTATCGGCTAGCAGTAGACCATTGACAGCCTGATGTGGATATTTTGCTGCATGGAATATAAGTTTAGTGTAGGCGCGCTCCGATATCTTATAGTCGCACATTTTATTTGATTGTTTTCTGTCAACACGAAAAATATATAAAATTAATTAAAACTAATTTTTTTTTACGCACGTCCGTACATACAATTTACAACACTGACTGACAGCTGCTTAATTTTAATATTATCCAACACTGATAAATAAATATTATCGACTATATGTTTATCGATTATACATTATATGTTTATCGATTAAAGTGCGCGCTGCCAGTCCCACTTAAACATTTTGTTTGGTGTTTATGCAAAACAAGTCCTGAAACTATGAATAACATTTTATTTTGTAAACTGTCCGTCCGCGTTCTGCTCGATTTATGGTTTTCTATGTATTTTATGGTTGTAACTAAAATATATATATATATATATATAAGTTTTGCAGTTCAGCTTGGTGTCTGACCCGACTGAAGGTTGGAACTGGATGGGTAGTAAAGGATTAACTACGTTTGGTTGTCATTTAATATTGCTTTGATGTCGTCCGCATCCAGAGTCTCATATTTTAAAAGCGCCTCCGCTAGTGCCTTATGCTCCTTGGTATGTTTCTTAAGGATGGCCTTTGCTCGTTCATAGCTATCGCTAAGTATGCGCTTGATTTCTGCATCTACAGTTTCGACAGTGCTGGGTCCCAGAACTTCCCCACTTCCCAAACCCTTGGAGGCTTCTATAGTGCGCAGGCCAACCTTATCCGACATTCCCCAATCTTTGACCATGTGCGTAGCTATGGATGTGGCCTGTTTGAGATCACTGCTGGCCCCCGAAGTAATCTTGTCGATGCCAAAGATAATCTCCTCGGCAGCACGACCTCCCATCATAGTGTCCATCATGGCCAATAATTGGGCCTTTGTAACATGATAGCGCTCCTTTTCCGGGATATAAGCAGTGTGACCTAGGGATGGGCCGCGCGGCATGATGGTGACTTTATGCAGAGGATGTGATTCCTTTGTGTAAAAGGCAACAATGGCATGGCCACCTTCATGGTAAGCTGTAATTGTGTTGGCTTCCTCATCGGGCAGGCGAGCTTTGCGCTCCGGTCCCATTAGTACCTTGTCGCGGGCTGTCTCTAGGTGTTTCATGCTCACTGTATCTGCTCCATCAATGGCAGCCCTATTAATCAAAATAAATAAGAAACAGTACTTTGTAAGAAAATCATTTCCAACTTACCGTAAAGCCGCCTGGTTAATCATATTCTCCAAATCGGCACCTGTAAATCCAGAAGTGCCACGTGCTAGCATATCCAAATCGATCTCGTCGTGTAGTATCTTTGTCAAATATAGCGATAAAATTTCCTTGCGTCCAGTGAAATCTGGAGTGGAAACCATAACCTCAACGTCAAAACGTCCAGGTCGGAGCAAAGCCTGATCTAGATCATCCCGACGATTGGTAGCTCCGAGCACAATGACACCAGCATTTTGATGGAAACCATCCATCTCAGATAGTAACTGGTTAATGGTCTGATTGGCATAGGGATGTAGCACCGAATTGGTTCGTTTTGCTCCTACGGAATCGATTTCATCGATAAAGATTACACAAGGAGCACGAGCTTTGGCGGCCTCTGGAAAAACAATGAAATGGTTATAACGTATTGCTAGCAAAGTTCTAACAATCCTTACTGAACAAATCACGAACACGTCTGGCACCTTGCCCCACAAGGACTTCATCGAACTCCGGCCCAGCTGCATGGAAGAATGGAACATTGGCTTCACCGGCAACAGCACGGGCCAACAATGTTTTGCCAGTGCCAGGAGGGCCAACTAGAAGAACACCTTTGGGCAGTTTGCCGCCCAAATTGGAAAACTTATCTGGATTTTTTAGGAATTCTACCACTTCCTTTAACTCCTGTTTGGCCTCATCGCAACCCTTGACATCATCAAATGTGACATGAATCTCTTCGGGATCTACTTCTACCTGGTTGCCCAATTGAATGCTAAATAAAAAAAAGAAATAATACATAGAATGTATATTGGTGTTAGTATAGAATTTGGTAACAAACTTACCGGAAGACTGAACCATTGGATGAGGTAAAGAAACTCAGAAAGATCCCAATAAAAACGACAATAACAATAAGAGTCTGGAAAATCTGTGTGACAATTACTGAGCATTATTCAGAACACTTAAGATCAAACTGGACGCAAAAAAACACATGCATTACGAATGGCGATATAGACACACACACGACTAGCAAGAGGATGGAAAAATTTTAGATTACCTTCAGATATTTCATTGTTTTGCCAGTTTTTGGTGAATCTTCAGCATTGGATGCGGCCAGATATCCCTCGGCAAATGCAATTTTCAAATTTTCCTGTAGAGCAAAGTAAAAAAAAATTAAATCAAATGCACATCAAAAACTTGTGACTTTACAGGCTAATCCTTTTACCGCAGTCTTTGTATTCCCCAATTCATCCGAATTTGACAATAGTTTGCGTAATTTTTCCGCCTGCAATTGAGTGTCGCCATCCCCCTTTTGAGGTGCATTACCCAGCGCCGTCTTTATTCTATGGCTCATAGAGGGATTTCGCTTCTGTTCAGCCTCAATAGAACGATCTGTTTTAAAGCCACGTAATTGGTTGCTAAAGATAAAAATATGTTTAAATTCAGCTCAATTAATCCCGGAAGCTACTCACAATTGTGGATTGTAGATGTATGGGACATTGACCAATGCCTGGGTTAATGAAGGAAACAATTTCCTGGCAATATAGAGACAAAATTAGAATTAATTATTGGAACAAGACATGGTTTTTAAGACTTACACATGGGCTGTGTTCTTTTGTTTACCACCAGCTTGTCTACTTAATCCTCCCGAGCCGTCTAATGAGACCTCAAACTGATAATTTTGAAACTGTCCGCGAACCATTTGTACTTGTTTACAATTTGGCTCATCCAATGTAACCTGGACATTACGCATAGACGGCATAATACTGCAGACTTTGGCTAATGCCTCGGTGATGACCTCTTTATCCAAAATTCCATTCAGTCTGGCAGCCTTTTCAACCATATTCTGCAATTTGCAGCCCGACCGACTGAACAGATTTTTGACATCCAGTACGAGGTCATAGTGCTTGGAGGAGACTGATTTGGTTCTATTGCTAAAAAAACGAGCTGCAGCTTCTGTGCCCTGTAACTTGGTGCGTTTCACGCTGTAATAATGTGGTTTACGACTGAAGTTACCCAAATAGAGGTAGGGCTGTAACATAAATGAAATTATGAAGTGTCATTTAACGGAGTAGTCTTACCACTTACCACAGAGTGTGTGTTGGCAGAGAACATGTCTTAAATAAAATGAAATACAAAAACTTTAGATTAATTACAACAACAGAGGCTCAGGTTCTTCAGAAGGCGCAGACGACACAGTTAACTTCTTTTTGACAGCAAATATGTCATAACCTTCCTAACACTGCGTCTTGCGCAATGCAGCCCTGCCACGAGCGCCCTCTGCATATCCTAAATGGAACTTATAATTTTAATTTTTTAATTCCGCTGATAAAAAAATAGTATGCGAAATGATATTATGTTGCTTGCTTTGTTTTAAAATTGACATTTATCTTGTATCTTCTGATTCCGACAAAATTGGTTGCTACAGAACTCTCACTCTTACATACAGATAGTATGATGTATAATAAGGTTAAATTTCTTCCTGCACGCAACCCTGGTTGCAAACATTTCAGCACCACTGTTTACAACTGATTTCTGTTCCAGGGCTGGACACTTACACTGTATACTAGCCGGTGAATTTCGTGAATTGTCCCAGAAACTTAGTCATTGACATGGATTTACCACCACCAAACAATGGCCAATTTGGACTGGGATCGGAACAGGATTATCAGCAACGGCCACCAGGTGCACCAAACCAACATCCATTAGCAGATTATCAATTTTCGACAGAGGTTTGTAAGACTTTTTTGGAATCTTTGTCAATTTTTATCTCTCTCTTTCTCTCTTATAGGAAGTGAAGGCGTTACGTGAATGCAACTCGGAATCATTTTTCCAGCGTTCCCTGCCCTTTGGCACAGGTCTAGGTTTGTTGGCCTACTTCGGTGTAAAAAATGGCTATCTTCAGGGGAATGGGAAATACGGAGCTGTCCCTAAAGTTGTCATGGGTGTAATATTGGGCTATTTTGTGGGCAAATTCAGTTACCAGCAGAAATGTGCCGAAAAGATCATGCGTCTACCAAATTCTCGCCTAGCAGAAGTGTTAAGGCAGCGTCGACAAGGTGGTGGGGTCATTAGTACTATGACCCCAGATGAAAGTTTGAGCAGGGCTTTTACTTTGGCTCCATTTTCGCCCAGCTCGCCAGATGTGTATAGCGATGAGGCCTATCAACCAGGTCGTAGCACATCTCTTAATTTGGATACGGAATCTAGACCCACTTTGAGTGGCTTAGATGACATCTATAGGCCCAATTTGGACTGTGAGTGTGGAGATAAAATCTATTACCGTTTTAAAAAATATTTTAAAATGTTTATATTTTAGCTGCCACATTAATGGATACAGAATTGCCTTTAGAGCCTGCTAAACCAGGTCAAACCTATGAGGATTTGCGTCGCAAAAATCGGGAGGAGTACACCAAGCGTCAACAGAGCCCTTATTCAAAGCCATATGAGCCGCCAGTAACTACTTTTCAGCAGAGGCCGGTGGAAACATTGGAGGATAGAAATCCAAATCCGAGTGCAGCGAGAAAAAATAAATATGGAGACTCGTGGACGGATTAAAGTGGACACAACTACAATTATAATTGCTTATAAATTTACGTATTGAAGATTACAATGTTTTGAATTTCATGAAAAGTTTTATTTATTATAAAATCCTCAACTATCACTTTCTGGCATGTTCAAAGTTGCACTTAAACCATTCCACCGATGACTTGATAGCCTTATCAAACTCTGTAAACGTATAGTCGGGCAAAAGACTACGAAGCTTGGCATTTGAAGCAGTCTTCTTGTACTGACCATCCGCTTTGCTGACATCGCAAACCAATTTGCCCTGAAAAGATATATAAAAGTTTGTAAGTCAAATAATTTAGTCTTGATCTCGTAAAAAATTTACCTTAAAATCAAATGCCTTGGCTATGGCCTCAGCCACTTCGTAAATGGTCACCTCCTGTTGTTCATCCACACTTAGGACAATGGGTTCCACACTATCATAGTTTCTTAATACCCAAATCATAAGCTCAGCCAGATCCAGGGAATAAATAAACTGGCGCAAAGGTCTGCCGCTCCCATAGACTGTGAACGTTTTTTCGCTCTCCGGTTTCTCAGGTTCCTCTTCGTTGATGAGTCTATACATACGATAAATCATTCCTGGAATGACATGGCTGACCTCTGGCTGGTAGTTGTCATGAGGTCCAAATATATTACAAGGAATTACAGAGGTGAAGCTGTGACCATATTTGTCATGATAAGCATGATTCTGTATATCAATCAATCGCTTTGCATACGAATAACCATAATTAGAAGGATGTGGGGGACCATTATGTACCATGGTCTCGTCAATGGGATAAGTGGTTTTATCTGGGAATATGCAAGTGGACAAGCAGGAGACAACTTTAGTGCATTTGTACTCGTGGGCAGTCTGCAGAACATGATCGTTAATCAATAGATTGTGACGCTATCAGAGAGAAATTTATATTCGTTAGAACTAGCGAAAATTGGTTGCTTGACCGGCTTACCAAAAAATCCAGATTGTTGTTCATATTGTGGAATAGTCCGCCAACCATGGCAGCCAAATGTATCACATGAGTGGGCTTAACCTTAGCAAAGAGTTCCTCCGTAGACACTAAATCTCTAATTGTTTATTTTTAAAAACTTGATTTTGTCTTCACTCATCCTTTGAAGTACTCACTTCAAATCTCCATCTTTGGAGCCGGCGAAATACCATTCCTCATCTTTTGGGTGCTGTTGTTTGATCACTTCCTCCAGAGCTTTGCCTACTAGGCCAGTACCACCTGTTACCAACACCTTTTTCATGGTTTCACCGTCACCTAGACTAGGAACAATAGTGATGGCAACATCGATGACTTAGTGCTGCGTAAAATATCGATGTATTTTTTCAAAAGTATTTTGTTTTTGCAGCCCTACACAGAAAAGCGAATAATAGACAACAAACCGTTAGTCAACGGATATTTGATACCTTTTGGTAGCCCAAGTATCCATACTATAATTGTTGCGCTTTACTTTACATTTGTGTGATAGACGATATTAGCTAGAAACTGAGATTTAAAAGATCATGAGTACCTTTAATCTATTAAGATGTTTTCAGCTATAAAATGGCTAACATAACATCACTTTTATAAAACCGGCAAGAAATGCAATAAACAGATAAATAATGGATGTGGAAACCCAAATTATTGACTCTGTAAATGATTTCCTGGTAAGAATATAAAAAAAAAAGAATACATAACTCCCAGATTATTTACTAACTTTCATCCTTTGGTCTTCATGTTGCAGAAAGTCGATTCTATCGATGAGGCATTTCTTAGCGTTATTGTATTTAAGCCAAACGGGGAGCAGAACAGGGCACAAAATTTCACAAATGATTTTGGTATGTAATTTCAGTTTTATTCAATCGCAGCCTTATTTATAAATGTATTTTAGTCACTGCCTTTGGACAATTGCCCCAAGAGAGCCGGGATCAAGTCCTGCGCTTATATTTGTTGCGTACTGCCAGTGCGTCCAGTTGTCACATGAAGGTGCTGATGGGTGCCCTAATTAAACTGGTTGATACCCATCTTATTACTGCTAGGGCGCTTTGCGACAAGGTTTTGTCTTGCGAGAAATTGGAATATGAGCACAAGATTTTTTGGATTGAAAGTTTTCGTTTAATCAAGAAGGTGATAATTCATGTGGACTACAAAGGTGTTAGGGAGATTATGAAGGTTTGCCGTGACAAGACCCAGTGGTTTCCATTGAATGTAAATGTCGCCTACCTGCCCCAATTGCTGGCTGTGGAAGAAATCATCAGATTCATTTTTGATCGGAATAATTGCCTACTGCCCGCCTATTTTATTGCCAATGAAATTATGCGTCCTTTTCCATACCATTGGAAACTGAACAAGTTAATGACAGATTTTGTGGAGGAGTTTCGAAGCACAGCACAAATGGTATCCATTATTGGTCATGCCCATATGTTGCCTATAGTGGAACATTTTGGCTATGCGGATCACATGATGAACTCCTGGCGTTTGGATCATAACACTTTAAAATTTACCTTTAAAGGCAGCTTGCCATATGAACCCGAGTTGCTAGAAGAGCAGCGTCTTTTGTTGCGCTACGTTCTGGAACAGCCCTACTCCCGAGAAATGGTCTCACAAATGCTCAATTTACAAAAACATCAGAAACAGCGTTATAATGCTTTAGAGGAGCAGCTGGTCAATTTAATCATACATGCTATGGAGATGACAGAGGCCAATGACACCTTAGCTGGCAGTGGATTTAATGCCTGTGATGAGCAAATTACCTCATATGAATGGGTTTGGCTACATCTGTCCTCACAATTGATATATTTTGTACTCTTTCAGTTTGTTAGCTTTATGCATATTGTTTTATCGCTGCATGAGAAGGTATGTTAGTAATAATTATATTGTCTTTAATTTAATAAAGTTATATTTCTAAACAGTTATCCAAGCTGGAGCTTCGCAAAGGAAGAGATCAATTGATGTGGATCTTGTTGCAGTTTATCTCGGGAAGCATTCAAAAGAATCCTGTAGGAATACAAATCTTATAATTCTACAAAAAAATCTATAATTTTATTGATTTTACCTTAAAGATTACCAACTTCCTGCCAGTATTTCGTCTATTTGATCTGCTTTACCCGGAGCAAGAGCCTCTTAAACTGCCCGATATCAACAAATCTTCCATGGTACGGCATATGGCTCCCATCTGTGTTTGGATCCATTTAATGAAGAAAGCTCGAGTGGAGAATATGAATATTACCAGACCCCTTCCTATTGCTTTAAAGAATCATTATGAGTAAGTAAATTATATTAAAAATAGAAATGCAAATGAAAATCTATCAAAACCATTTTTCTTTCATCTCTCTCTCTCTCTTAGTTTCCTTCAGCACTTGGTCACTCCGAATACCTTAATTAATATGTCTCTGGGTTCTGATTTTCGGATTATACTCATCTGCAATGCTTACTCTACAAACCAGGAATACTTTGGACGACCTATGAGCATTTTACTTGATGCTTTAAATGGCAATTCCAAGTCAGCTAATGGTGCTCAAATTCCAGCAGTAACCTTCTCGGTGGCGGTGCTTGATAGCTTAACAGTCCACAGTAAGATGTCGTTAATCCATAGTTTTGTCACACAAATGCTTAAGCAGGCTCAGAACAAGAGTCAAGTACCAGCAGCTGCTTTGCTGGAAACTTATGCCCGTCTGTTAGTCTATACGGAAATAGAATCGCTTGGAATTAAAGGATTTCTGAGTAAGATTTAATTATATATTTGAATATATTTACTAAATTTTAATGTGTACTTTTTTAGCTCAACTTATGCCGACAGTATTTAAAAATCATGCTTGGGCTATGCTGCATACTTTAATGGAAATGTTCTCCTATCGTCTGCATCATGTGCCAACTCATTATCGTGTCCAGCTGTTGTCATTACTTCATTCCCTCTCCTCATTGCCTCAGACCAACAAAATGCAGCTTAATCTTTGGTTAGTTACTGTGTTCATTTTGTAAAACTTTTTTTAATTAATTTTGTTTCTTTTAGTTTTGAGTCGACTGCTTTGCGTCTGATCACCAGTATCAGCTCAGCGGAGTTTCAACCCCAATTCTCGCGCTACTTCAATGAAAAATCTCCTGGAGCCGTTGCCTCCAATGAAAGTGAGGAACTAAATCGTGTTTTAATTCTAACTTTGGCACGCTCCATGCACGTGCATGGTGGTGGAGATGAATTGCAGGGTTGGTGCAAGGATTTTCTGTCCAATATTATGCAACATACTCCCCATTCCTGGCCACAGCACTCCCTGACCTGTTTTCCACCTGCACTCAATGAATATTTCACCCAAAACAATCAGCCATCAGAGAATAAACAGGTGCTAAAGAAGTCCGTAGAGGAGGAGTATCGAATGTGGACATCTATGTCAAATGAAAACGACATCATTGCTCACTTTTTAAGACCAAATGCAAATCCGCTGTTTTTGTGTCTGCTCTTTAAGATTATATGGGAGACGGAGAATATTAGCCCGGTGGCTTACAAGTGAGTAACATAAAACTGTTTTATTATAAATCTAATGAACTTTTCTTGTAGAATTCTAGAGCAGATCAGTGCTCGAGCCTTGTCCACGCTTTTGCGCAAGTTTTGCGATTATCTGGTTGTTGAGGTGGCCAGCTTTTCGGATGGCCGTGACTTCATTCACAAATGTGTGGACACTATTAATAATATGATTTGGAAATTCAATGTTGTGACCATTGATCGTGTGGTCCTCTGCCTAGCTCTACGCACACATGAGGGTAACGAGGCTCAGGTTTGCTTCCTGATCATTCAACTGCTTTTGCTCAAGGCCAGCGAGCTGAGAAATCGTGTACAAGAGCTATGCAAAGATAATAATCCTGATCATTGGAGACAAAGCAACTGGCAGGATAAACATTTGTCATTCCATCAAAAGTATCCAGAGAAATTTGCTCTGGATGAATCAGCATCGCAAATACCTTTGCCCGTGTATTTTAGCAATGTTTGTTTACGTTTTTTACCCGTTTTGGATGTGGTAGTGCATCGTTTTATTGAGCTGACCATAACTAATGTTCATCAGATCTTGGGCTATATATTAGATCATTTGAGCATTCTCTACAAATTCCATGGTGTGTAGTGTAATTATCTATTCTTAACACTAACAATTCAATTGGTTTTTTCATTAAAATAGATCGCCCAATAACGTATTTGTACAATACATTGCATTATTATGAGCGCATACTTAGAGATCGACCATCGCTAAAGAAGAAATTGGTGAGTTTAAATAAAAAAAAACTATTATATAGATTTTAAAACCACTCCCTTTTTAGGTAAGCACCATTACCAGCGCTTTTAATGAAATTCGGCCACCCAATTGGTGCATTACGGAACCTTATAAGTTATTCCTACAAAATCAGGATCTTCTATGGACTCCTGAACTGGGATACTATATGAATCTTATACGTCGTTTGGCTGACAGTAAGTTAATTATTCAATTGTAATAAAATAAGTTTATCTTTAATCTAATCTTATGCAGCAATTAGTGGCAAAAATGTGTTTTACACCACCGACTGGCGTTTCAATGAGTTTCCCAATGCCCCCGCGCATGCGCTCTATGTTACATGTGTGGAGCTGTTGGGTCTACCGGTGGCACCCTCACTGGTGGCCAACAATATAATCGATGTCATTGTCAATGGTTATGCGGTGATACCACAAAAAGAGATTCATAGCTATATTAATGCTGTGGGCATTGTCCTTGCCGCTCTGCCCGAACCCTATTGGAGCGGCATCTATGATCGTCTGCAGGATATGCTAAATACCCCAAATATGTTACAGTGGACCTATCGATTTAATGCCTTTGATTTGTTCAATTTTAAGACGGTACGGGAGGCCATGCTGGAGAAGAGTTATGCTGTGGTCCTGGCAGTAGCCCATGCAGTATTTCATCATATGGGGGTCTTTAAATTGGCTGCAATGGTGCGGTACATCAAAGAGAAGCTAAAACCTTGTGTGCGCACCGAACAGCAATTGCTTTATCTATGCCATGTTTTTGGTCCATTTTTACAACGCATTGAAATGGAGAAACCGAATGCTGTGGCCGGCATCGGAATACTGCTCTACGAGATCCTGGAAGTTGTCGATAAACAGCACGGGCCAAAACCATTGCAATATATGGATCAAATATGTGATTTCCTGTAAGTAACACATGTGCAATAATTTTAACGATTTATATTAAGTGTTTCTTTTCTTTTTAGTTATCACATCAAGTATATATATGTGGGTAATATAATTCGTAACGAATCGGAGGCAATTATTAAGCGATTACGGCCGCAATTGCAAATGCGTTTGCGTTTCATTACACATTTAAATGTCGAGGATATACACACGGAGAAAAGGTACAAAATAGTAAACAACTATCGGAAAAATTTAATTAAGCTTGTTATTTTGATTTTTAGCGTGGATAGCAATCAACATCAACTACAGCAATTGCAGAATACACAGCACCCACATCATCAACAACAACAACAACAGCAGCAGCAACACCATCAGCAGCAACAACAACAACATCAGCAGCAGCAACAACAACAACAACACCAGCACCAACAACAACATTTGCAACAGCAACAACACCAACTTCAGCAACAACAACACCATCAGCAACATCAACAACCTAACACAATGACCAACACGACAAGTTTACCCTTGGGCAGTGGAGGGAATCCTCAACAACAACAACAGCAGCACCAACAACAGCAATTGAATCAACAGCAGCAAATGTTCATGCAACATATGCAACAACAACAACAACACATGCAAAATAT
Organism: Drosophila emarginata; assembly: GCA_037075365.1. Lineage (NCBI taxonomy): Eukaryota > Metazoa > Arthropoda > Insecta > Diptera > Drosophilidae > Drosophila > Drosophila emarginata. The sequence continues at coordinate 3,467,492 of JBAMCD010000260.1, read as the reverse complement.
TGGCATGCGCCACAATTAACTACAGACAAGACATTTATTCACATAATTAAAATAAGGTTTTATTTAAGTAAAAAAAATAAAGTATAATCATTTATGCATTAATTTAATTTCTAAATAATAATTAACATATTTCATATGAAAATTGTGTGTAATTTTTAAACCGCTTCGTTTATACAATTGTAGATAATTCTGATAAAGAATTTTTGTAATCTGTTTGAAATCACAATAACCTGCCAACGTATCAACCTTGCGAGAACTTGTCTCTGCTGTTATTGTTGTCTGTCGCCTGAAGCTGATCTCAACTGGTTGGTCGCTCACCTCCAGCTTCTCAGTTTAGTTTCCGCTGTTAAGCACAATGCATGTGTTCCGGTTTATTTTCTGTTTCTTGGCATTAGTAAATATTAGCGTTCTCAGTGAGCTTTGTGATAATGGCACAGGTGAATGTAAGGAATTAACAGATACCGGTTGCCCATTTATATTCTACAATCAGCATTTAATTGGCACCGATCTCAAATACTGTGATGAGTACAATGACATTGTGTGCTGTCCTTTGCCGTTGAATCATCAGAAGCAACAGCCTATAAATGTGACCAGGCCGTTTGAGAAGGGTAAGAATTTCAAGATCAGAGTGTAACAAATCTCTCATTGCGTGTACTTCCCTTTTTAGAGTGCAAACGTTATAATGAAATGCGTTCGAACTGTCGATCCACACCTTTTATTGTTGGCGGCACTAAAGCAGAGAGTCGGGAATTCCCTTTTATGGCTTTGATTGGCGTTAAAGATTATGGTCGGGATCATATTAACTGGAATTGTGGAGGGTCATTAATACATCCCAAGTTTGTTCTTACTGCTTCTCATTGTCTGGAAACCATTGAGTGAGTTTTAATTTCTTTTTTTTTTTTGCTGCTGCCAAACTGAATCTTTACTCCTTTCTAGATCGAAAGCGGAACGTTTGGACCCAAATTTCCCCTCTCCTAAATATGTAATACGCCTGGGAGATTTAGACTACAATAGCACCACCGATGATGCACGAGTACAAGATTTCCAAGTGGTTAACTATGTACTGCATCCAGCTTACGATGAAGATGGTGACGATGGTGTATTTAAAAATGATATAGCCATCATGGAATTGGACAAAGAGGCTGTTTGTGATGATTATGTAGCCCCGGTTTGCTTACCTCCGAGCAGTGGGAATGATAACGAAAAGCTGACAGCTGCCGGTTGGGGTTACACTCAGGATAGGGGCAATAAATCGTCACATTTACTAAAGGTCAACTTGGAACGTTTTACCGATGATCTTTGTAAGGATCGTCTAGAAATCGAAATTGATGCACGAACACAATTCTGTGCTGGCTCATCCACAAGTGAAGCAGACACTTGTTCCGGTGATTCTGGTGGTCCAATTTTTGTCCAACATCCGAATTATCCATGTCTTAAGCAAATTATAGGAATTGTTTCATATGGTCAAGTATGTGGAACTGTAGGATTACCTAGTGTATATACCAAAGTACATCTCTACACCGACTGGATAGAGAGCATTGTCTGGGGCAAATGACAAAAACTAATTTAATTTACCATATGTATGTTAATTAACAAATATTCTATAAATAACTGTCGATCAAAAGAAAAACTTGACCTACCCTAAAAAAGAGTCTCTGGTCTATAATAAAAGTTTCGCCATATGTAAAAAAAATGTTTTGATATATGTAATACTTTTATGACTGATTGGTTTAGATAATGTAGGCAAATGCCTAATGAGACGTGAAACTAAAATATCGAGTGGTTTAAATGGTTTATTGCTAACATTTAATATTAGTATCCATACCATTGAACAATGACTGCTAAAAAATTTCCGTTTAAGGTGCTGTTATGGATTTTCCTTACTTTTGATATATCTCAGGTAATATTCAATTTACTTTATTAAACTTAAGTAACTGAAAATGTATTTATGTATTTATATAACAGATCAGTGGAAAATTTGAGTTTACCAATTTAAAATGCACTACACTGGACGAAACTTTTGTAGGATTCGAAAGCTGTTATTTGAAATCTGTAAATCGTACCTATAAATATCTGACAGTTAAAGCCAATCTTCGAAAACTGCCATTAAGGAATGTTTCCGTATGTATAGTTAATAATCGCTAGGAGTAAGAAATTATATATCGTATATTTAAAATTTTTAGATTAACGTGGTGGCTTTCAAGCGTTTAAATGGCTATAAACCATTTCTTTTTAATTTTACTGTGGACGCTTGCAGATTTCTTTCAAATCACAGAAATTCTCTTAATCAATATTTCTACGATCTGTTTGCTACATATTCCAATATGAACCATCGATGTCCGTATAATGTGAGTTTTATAATAAAATTAAACAAAATTAATGTAAACTATATCTACATATATAGCATGATCTGATCGTGGAGAAGCTTCCCATTAGTTATCTTAACCATATGGTGACTAATGTATTACCCTTTCCTGAGGGCGAATATCTTGTGCAAAGCGTTTGGACTGCTTTTGGTAAACAACGAGTGGATTTAAAGGTTTACGTTTCCATAAATTAGTTTTAAATTGAATTTTATAATTAAAATAGTAAACAAACATTGACCATTAATGATAATAAATGTTTAATTGAGAATAGCCATCTATATTTATTCTTTCTGAATTTACTTTTATAATCGATTTCTAACATTCACTGATATTACTTTGATTGAACAATATGCTAATTACAACTTTTTTTAACTATCTCTGGAAATCAAAGATATCATTATTGCAGCACTTAACATTATTTTTAAAATCGTTGAATCGTGAAAATACGTTTTCCGACTTGAACCAAATTTAACATTTTTATAAATACCATAATAACTGAATTAGTATTCCATTGGATATACGGATTGAAAGAATGCTCTCTCAAGGTTTTTCCCTCACGCTTTGGCTGTCACTTTTACTGATACTTTTTGGTATTCGCATAACTAAGGTATGACTTATCTAAATATTAATAATTTTAACTTTTCTCATACAAAATAAACATTTATAATAGATCAACGCCAAGTTCGAATTTACCAATGTGAACTGCACATCCCTGGATCAAAGTTTTATTGGATTTGAGAACTGTTACCTAAAATCGCTTAATCGTACCTATAAATATCTAACAGTTAAAACAAATCTCCATAAATTACCATTATCTAATTTGAAGGTATGTATAGCTCTAAATACTACCTCAAGTAACTGGTAAATTCTTTTTAGATAAATATAGAGGTGCTTAAACGTTTAAATGGCTATAAGCCATTCCTTTTTAATTTCACTGTGGACGCTTGCAGATTTCTATCAAATCATAGAAATTCTCTTAATCAATATTTCTACGATCTTTTTGCTCCATATACAAATGCGAATCATTCATGTCCATTTAATGTAAGTATAAGAATCAATATAATGCATTAATTTATTGATCTCTTTTAAAATTAATATTATTATAAGCATGATCTGTATTTGGACAAGTTACCCATAACTTATCTAAACCATATGGTGACTGCGGTTTTACCCATGCCTGAAGGAGAATATTGTCTTCACTCAGTTTGGAGTGTCTATGGTATAAAACGTGTGGATATGAACGTTCACTTCTCCATTACATAGAATGAAATTATTTCAGAAATTAAATGATGACATAATAAACTACGTTTTTTAGTTGGTTTTTTCTACTTTATGCAATCGATGAGTCGTGAAGTGTTTTCGATTTGACTCGCACGTTTTATATTATTATTCCATTTCATTAAGCACTAATCGGTTTTACTGATTTAATCAATAAAGGTCATTTCTATATGTTTATTAGGTAAGTTCCTTATAGATCAGATATCTTAAGATATCCCACCGATATGTGTAAACCGTTTTGTTTGTATCACCGCCTTGCCAGACTTTGTTAAAAAGATCGCTGCTAAAACTTTGATTCTACATGGCCACTTGAAGACGCTTTAAGCCAAGTTTATATTTAGCTTTTAAGCTCTAAGCTCGTAGTTGACTTTAACGTCTTCGTCAATCAGTTTCAAACGAGTCGTGCTACAAATTAGTCGTGTAATGCGCTTGAAGCTGGCAACTTGAGCTCCAAGTACGTTTTTTGTGTGTGAGTGCCGCTAGTTCTGGCTGACGAAGCGTGGCTTTCAATTGTGCAAGTGCAAGGCACGTACATTACATGCCATTGCAATAAATATCGATGACTTCAGAAATATCCAAATATTATTTAAAAATTAAAATGTACTTTCAATGCAGCTCTATCGTTGATTGATTAACACATCACACACCAGAGAGCGGTGTGGGTGAGCGAACGGAGTGACTGTGCTAGTGCTAGAGACTGGAGTGTGCATCCATCCTAACGTTCAAAGTGCCGCGACGACTCAGCATTGTTTTGATTGTGCTCGAATCGCTCCCCTTAAAGATCCGACGCCCGACCCCAGTCAACTAACTCCTCCTGACTGCTGGTACTCCTTCTCCGACGTCGGTAAACGCGTGCGTGTCGTAACTTTTGATTAGCTGCATTTTTTTGTGCTGTTTTTTGTGTTTTTGTGTGCTGCTGTTGTTGTGTCGGATACGAGGCGTCTTCACCGTCAACTCTTTGGAACATTGCGCTTGCGTTTTTCGTAACTTATCGCCGCCTACATCGCATAATTTTTTTTTTGTTGTTGTTTAGCGTTTTTGCTGTTGGATTTTTTATTCGGTCTCTTCTTCAAAGTACTTAAGGTGAGCAATCTAAAGGAATGCCCAGGTAGCTTCCTCCATCTTCTCCTCCTGTTAAGTTTCTTTGTCGTGTGGGTACAGTTAAAAGAATACTCGTCGTACATCACGAGTTTATCGACAATGCTAACTGAATTTGTAATTTTTAAAATTTCAAATGTTTCCAATGGGTAAGGGTACGGTATGGGGGTATAAAAAGTGAAATTAATGAGGCAAGCTGTTGTTATTTTTAAAAATTTGTTTTATAATTATTTGCTAGAAATCTTATTGCTGTGGGCTGCTGTGGCAAATGGAGATATGACATGAGATGAGATCATTGCTAAAATCGAATCGTAAAGAACCAAAAGACCAAAAAAACAAAACCAAAAAAAAAAAAAGAATTCTTGTATGCGTTTGTAAATTCATTAATCACAAAAGAAATGTTTACCCCGGAGGTGTATAATTCTGAGTCATTTTCATACACTGAGAGAACATGATAAATGTCATATTATATTAACTTTATTCAATATTAACATTCTTTGATTAAGATCAAACATTTTCATATGGAACAATATGGAATGTTAATTGAATATTTTATCAAAAGAATTTAAAAATTGAGTTCAAAGAATTTGCATATACATTATAAATATTTGAAATTTCTTTCTTATTGTTTTTCAGTTTCTAATATTCTTTCTTCTAATAGTAGAAATATTCTCTTGAAAAAATACAACAAAATAGTTTGCAGAACATTAAAATCAAGAGCTTTATCTTTGTTAATTACTAGCAAATACAAATATTTGGTTTACAAACTTACGAACTTTTGAAATATATATTCATAAGTAATTTATAATTCAAGATATATTTCCTTTTTAGTTAAATAATACAAATCTATATTCATATAAAACAAAATACAACTATGTACTTATAGACAAGATTTTTGAATTTAACTGGAAAATAATCTTACTATTTAAGTTATTCAAAATTTTTAAAATGTTTCTCACTTTCAAATGATTTATATATATATTTTTTTTTTTTTTGTGTAGTTCCGACCTGAAAATCTACCACTTTGTTTATATCTATCTCTCTATCTGTCATAGATCTTGGATTTTCTTTCTTGTGTTTTTTGGGCTTAGTTTCGCTTTGTCTACTTAAGGAATCTAATTAATACTCGTTTTGTTTGTCTCAGTTGTTTTAAAGCCGCTTAACAAAGTGTTAATGTGATTCTCAGATGATTGTATCAAGAATAAACCACTTGAAATTTATCGAGTTACTTTTGCTTCTTTGTTTTTTTTTTTTTGTCTTTTTGTTCATTTCTCGAAACATTTAAATAAGCTAACAAATTGACCGAAAACAATTTAAGTAAACGTTAGACAAAATAGAAGCTTGGTATCTAAACCGCAAGTCATGCCTAGAGACTGAAATGACCTTGAGGTAATAACTCAAGATATCTGGTCTTGTCTTCAGTTAGTCATAGCATGGAATGCAGCTGAACAGCATTGCCTTTGCTTTGACTTTGCTACAAAATAATACAAAAAAAAAAACAAAATACAAAATAATAAAACAAAACCGGATGGCATCCCTCTCTCTCAATATGTCTATCTCTTTTTTCACTCTATGTAAGTCGCTTGTGGTCTTCGGGCTACCCACATAGCATTCAAATTCTAAAACGAAGAAGCATTCTCCGTCATATGTTAATTATTTTGAAAGGCATTATAAAAATTATTAAAAGTCCGCATTTGCTTATACAAAACTTTATTAACATACTTATACACATACAAAATATACAAATTCCAATAAACCGCACAAACGCAACAAAAAATTCAAATATAAATAAAAAAGTGAGAATGCTGAACAAAAAACCAGAATCAGAATCTCAATCTAATGGTTGAGTATATGTGTGGAGGGGGGGGAGGCGCTGGGCGGCTCAAACTGGTTAGACACTTGCTCTCCCTCTCTCTTTCTCTCTCCCTGTCCCTGTCCCTCTAACCCATCTCTAAGCTTCTGCTGTCGACTGCAAAACCTTGGCGCTCATCTCTTGACTCTTCGAACATCATTTGGCTCAAGAGACCTGTCAACATTGTACAAATATATAGTAATTCCAATTTATTTTTTCATTTCTTTTATTTGTTTTTGTAATTTATGTAGTTGTTGATTCAAGTGCGACTAACATATACCAAATTGTTTATAAATTGTTTAATATACAATTTATCGTTAGTTTTTTGTTGTTTCTCTTTTATCAAGTTTGTTGCTCAAGTCTTTCGTTTTTGTAAGCAATCCATGTAAATTGCCCAAAGTCACGCTAAATAAAATCAATAAAATGCGTAAGAGTACATAGCTGAATGACCTTAAAAACATAACAACTTAAAAAAAAACGAGGCCTGATTCACATATCAAATATATTTTCAAATGGCAAATCCAATTGCTAACACAAAATGAGAAAAAAAAACAACTAAAAACAGTTACGAAAATCGCCAAAAAATCGTAGATAAAAACTAAAGGAATGTGTGTAATGATGGAAACGGGTTTTTTCTCTTTTTATTTCGGCAAATTATTTATTAATTAGCAAGTATATGTGAGGAAGACATAAAAAAAATAAATAAAGGTTAGAGAGTTACGTTGTAATGACGATTTGAAATATACCCTGCATTTCATATTTGTAATTTCTAAACTATTTGAATTTAACATTAGTTTTTAATTATGTACATTCCAGTTTAATGCTGTTTTTTACCAATTAATAAAATAACCTGGTGCCCTTAAGCAATCAGCACTAAATGATTCCGCCTAAGAGATAAACGTTTTGGCTTATTATTTTTCTATAGATAGATAGTTATTGAATATACAACAATCATATAAAGAGAAGTTAATAGCTTTAACGTTTGTATATAATAGTTTTCTTAATTAGTATATTTCTTTCAGTTACATGTTGATGACTAGAATGTAGCCATTTATATTTTGAGTAATTGGGCCTTACCAAAGTTGCAATACTTCAAATTAATAGTATTGTAATCACTAAGTAATTTTTCTCATAAAATTTTATGTGATTTTTACTATTTATTTCAGTTTTAATTTATAGTTGACTGAATTATGCTTAGATTATAAATAAAATATATTCAAGGTAAACAGAGGTGTAAGATTTTCAATATTTCTTATTATAGTAAATAAATAAAAATAAAAATATTACCACATTAAAATCTTGTTTAGATCTTTTATTTTTGTTTAAAAAATATGTAGGTTTTGCTTCTGTAAAATGCAATGCAGTTAAAACTTTAACTTATTTTTTACGCTGCTGTTAATTGCTAGTGGTTTCAAAAGTAGCAAACAATTTTTAAAAAAACTATTAAATTCTTTTACCCAACTCAAGTATACTATTAAAATTAACTTTATACAAATATTTCCTGCTCAAGATGATTTTTGCTACTTAAAGTGAATGGGGATGGTAAATAAATGAGAATAGTTTGTAAATGATTGAATAATTTATAAATACTATTTATGATGATCGAATCAATTTGTTTGGGCCAGACAGACAAAATGAACTTGAGTTCACATTAAGCTGCAAAACAAACAAGTTGATTTTGTAGTTGAAGGGATGAGGACGGGAGGGGAGCTGCCTTCTAATGCCAACAAACCACTCAGGCAAGACGGCCATCATTTAATTGTATTTGTTGTTGGTTATTTTTATTGTTGCTAACTGATTGAAATATGATCTTATAAGAGCCAAGTTAACGTTAAGCAAATATTACTTACGCCTATATGGATAATGTTTTTGACTTTAGCTTGTTTGTTAAACGTTGTTGGCTGGCAATTTGAACCCTGACCTCGGCTTTGCTTATTTTTATAGCTTTTAATACAATAAAACAAAACAAAATAAAACTTGTATAGCTTGATTCTTGTGAAAGTTTGTTAATGCGTTTTAGAAATCAACAAAAACAAACACACAAAAAAAAAACAATCTGCTAACGAAAGACTTAAGAGACAAACTGGCTGCACCAGTTGAACAAGATTACATACCCATTTATCCAAATATAAATGTATCTACATATATATTTTTTTTTGCTGTGCTAATTTATGTTAATTTAATATGCTTCTTTCAAAAATTGTTTAATAATTAAACGAATATCAAAACAAGCAACAGCAAAAATGAAAGAAAGAAAAAAAAAAACTAAATCGATTGTTGAATGGCATACCAAAAATGAAATTGAAAAACTTGTCATCAACTTTCACTCGACAGAAGTCACATTGATACGTGTGTTTATTTTACTAATTAAATTGATTAACGAGCATTAACACTCGAAGGCGACGCAACTTTGGCAGGCCGCTTAATCACATAGACCCAAACAGGCTCAAACTCAATCAGACTCTGTCTCAGCCTCAGCCTCAGTTTTACTCTGTCTTCAGTGATGAAATTGAGATTTGAGAGGGGCATTTTTATAATTTTCACAACTCTATTTATAAATAGAGAATTTACGATATTTTGAAAACAAAAAATTAAGCTAAAGTATCCTATAGTCCTATTTGAAAATTAAAGAAAGAGGTTAGAAAATCTGCTTTACTATTAGATCTGTTTAACATTAGTTCCAGCGATTACTATAGTTATAACTATAATCAAGTCTATAAATTATAGATGCACATATTTTGGAGATACTCTTCTTGTGCTGGAAAAGCATTTTGTTATTTGAAATTTTGACTATTAAATTTAAACCTAATTAATAAAAATGTTTGTTCTATTGTGGAATTTAGATTGTCCTTGTATTTGGAATAATCCTAGTAATCCACTCTAGGATTGATAATTCAAAAAATAGTTTTCAAATCGATTTCAAAAAATATATACAAATATATCAAACTCACTTCTGCTACTTGCCCCCGAAAATTGATCAAATCCGCCACTGAATGTATCTATATATATTTTTTTCTGCAAGTTGTGCCATTTATGTCAGAGCAAAGCCAAGTAATTATAATGAGCCCACTTGGCTTATATATAAATGTTTGTATATATACATATATGTTTGTCAATCAGCTACCAAACATTATTGTGGCGCTGATTTTGTGCGTGACATTCAATTGGGTTGAGAAATTTTTGCTTACAAATAGAAATCATTGGATAAAAAGAAAATATATCAGCACCTCACATAACACTCAGAGACTTTCGCAGCTCCCAGCAACAACAACAACAGCAACTCTCAAATCAAAATCAAATAGTTAGGGCACCGTTAATAGCCGCTGGTCAAATATAACGTATACGTCATGGTGGCCATCTTACTTTGCCAGTTCATCAATAAGGCGTGATTAGAAAGTTTGTGTGCAAAAGGCCCCTTGTGAGCAAATGTTTTTTTTTTTTGTTGTTTATTAGATAATAAAAAAATATTAAATATGGGCGCGACAAATACGAGTAAAGAGTTTAATATATACAAAAATGTTTTTCTACCCAGTCAGGTGCAAGTTTGTGCAGTGCATACAAAGTATTGCAATAAAATATTGACAATTATTCAATATATTTGCATCATCAATAAAATATTTCGTAGTATTGGCTACAGAATAAAACAACATTAAGTTAAATTTGCTGTTTGTTAGTAAAAAGCTTATATTTGAGTTAGTTGGCTTTTTTATATTATAGAGATTTTTAGTTATTTATGTAGTTATTTTATCAAAGAAAACATATTTTAGAAGCTGACTCTTTTTCAATATATTTTCAATAGGTAATAAAGATAGATTTCGTTATTTTCAAACTATATCAATTATTAGCAAATTTAATTTTATGGTACAAATAAAGATTTTAGTAAGAATTTTTATTAATTTTTTTTATTTCAATTTTAATGGAGATTATTAAGTCGTCAAGCTCTAAGGAAATTCTTATAAACATTACTAAATTTCTTCTCAATTTTAATGAAAATCAATTGCAGCTCTTTAACTTAACAATTTTCTTTCATTTAATTTACTTAAACTCTCGTTCGCTAAACTATTTTCTAATTTGGTTTTAAATCGACCAAAATAAAATGGAGCAGATTTTTGGTCAAGTTTTGGTTTTAATGTTGCTGTTGTTGTTGTTGTTTTATGGTCGTTTTTGTTTTTATTAGGAGCGGCCACCAAAGCGATACACTTGCCGCCCAAAAAGCACAAGAGATATCATCGACGTATCGTAAAACCATTAATAGTTGACTATTTTGTTTGGAGCCCACTAACCGGTTTCCGGTACAGATATACTCACATTTATACAGTCTTACACACAGATATAACCGAAACCTTTTCTTCTCTTTAGTTTTATTTTGAAAATTGTATCTCAAGCTCAACATGAATGAGCTTTTTTTTTATTTTCTTCTTTTTTTTTTTTTTGAAAATATTTCGTAACCAGTTGGACTGCATTTTTTTAGACTGGGCTAGCGGCTGTGAATCGAACATGAGTAGCGTGGCCAAATGTTTATGTCCGCAGCTTGCCTTCGGCTTATAATCGATATATACAGCATAACTATGACCAAGAGAGACCCAGACCAAGACCGACAAGCGACAAGTGTTCTCAAAGATCTCTAAGATTGGATACGGTCTCTCGACCAGACGATCATTGAGAATTTAATTGCGTGTGAATTGCATTTCAATTTGTTTTCCATCTTAATGATGTTCAGTTCTAATTAGTTTTAGTGGAAATGCAAAGCAACTTGTCTGGAAAAAAAAGGTAAATTCAATTACCGTTTGATACTTAATTACAACTGGGCTCCGTTAGAGTCGTTTGTTGTGTAAGAGAGCCACAAATTTTTGGCCAACTCATTGTGGTTAAATTTAACTAACATTCAGTCAAAACATTATGTTGGAAACCACTTACTCTCTGTCTCTGTCAAGAGTTAAAAAAAAAGACAATTTATTGGAACAATTCACAGACCGGATGCTTAATTTTATATATTTCTATTATTAGATATAGTATTATTATTATATTTTTTTTTATATCTTCTATAAACTTCTATTTGATTATACTCATAATTTGTAAGTTAATATCATTTTAAAAAATTGTTCAAGGCAATCTAAAAGATTTTAATTAAAAATAAGGAATCCTCTTGTGAAAAATTTAAATATATAATATAATTTGTATAAATATAATTTTGTTTAATTATTTTATATACTATGTATACAAATAGGAAATGACTATAAATTTTTAACATTTCAAAGCAAATCGATCAAATATGATCCATTTGACCATCAAGTTCAAATTGCCCCTTCCTCTTGGCAGCTCCCCAACAATCTCCACCCTCTATTTGCCAACACTTTTTGGTATTACAATTAACTTCAGTTGTTGTTGCTGTCTATTTTTTCCAGCTGTGTGCTGAAATTGCCTAAGCTCTTTGACATGGCTTGAACAGAAAAGAAAAAATGTGGGCCCACATATACATACATATATGTACTTGTATTAAATTACATAAACGGAAACTTTTGCCAAACAGTAAACAAATTCGATGCGGGCCAAGTATTGGTATTCCAATTTCCTTAACTAACTTGAACATTCGTTTATGCCAATAGAGCATTGCCAATTTATTCTAGCCTACTTTAAAAACAACAAAACAAAAAAAAAATAAAAAAAAAACACAACATATAGCAACATAAAATACAAAACAAAACGCAGTTTTGCTCTATATATTTTTTTGTAATTACTTTTCAACGCTTTGGCTAATTAAGTTTTTTTTTTTTTACTTTACACAAGTTTTTTGTTATTGTTGTTTTATTTTTTTTTTTGCTCCGATCTTGCTGAAGACTTTGGCTCCAATGTCAAGCCAAGTGTCTCTCAATGCCAGACCAGAGACAATTTCCACTGTCTGAGTCTGTCCGAGTAATCAAAACCAAACGAGGCGGTCACCCAAAACAGCTGCTCGGAAGTGGCTTATAAAAAAATACCAAAAAAAAAAAAAAAAACAAATAAATCGTTTATGTATATGTATATGAATGTATGTTTGGCATTGGACAATGACTTGGACCGGCTTAATTCTTAATTATAGCTGAGACTGTGACTCCAAACTGGAACATCCAAATGGTCTCGAGCTCGTGCTCCCATTCTGTTGAATTGCAGAAAATTTTGTTATTTTTTTGTTTTCTATTTTTGTTGCCAATCAGTTTATGTTGTTGTTGTTGTTGTTGTTATTTTTTTTTCACTCGTTTGTTTGTTTGTTTGTTGCCACGGCCGACTAACACCAATTGGCGATCATTTATCTCCCAAGGCATGCCACATGCAATTTGCCTGTCAAAACTGTGGCACAATTTTTACACCCAAATCAAAACAATTGGCTATACTCCAGCTATAGTTAGAGCTAAATCAGGTAGCAATACAGGGACGGAGTTGAAGGGGCTTAAAGGGTATACAAAATGAAGAAAGTTAATAAGAAAATCATTAACTTTAAATTGAAGCAAAGTTTTTAGATGATAATATATTTCTTAGGTTCTACAAAAAATCTTTACCAAAACTCTCAAATTGTATATTTATAGATGGAGTTTACCCTTCCTGCGCCCCTGATTGTCCTAACACTTAGCCCGGCTTTTTATGACATTTCATTAACCACAGTCCATATTTTTATTTTTCGTTTATTTTCAATTTTTTTATTTTGTTAAAAATGCGGCTTAAAGTGTTTTAAGTTGACTTTGGCAGCTGTCATTGGCTATGATTAGTTTGTTGAACGCGGTAAAAACCTTCGATTTCACCCCGATCATTGAACTGAGTTTCACACGCGTCTTAGCCCAAAATCTTGGCCAAGTAAAAGTTTTTGTCACTAGCAAAGATAAAAAAAAAGACAAAAAATGTAATGAACTTTTGAAATTTTTCACCTGGGAAATTTCCTAGTCATTGTTTTTTTTTTTGCGAGAGCTTGCAAAATCTGAATTATTAACAGAAATCTCCCCATCTCCTCACCCCAACCCTTCTACCACCTTATGCAACTACAACTATTAAATATTTTTTTTGTCTAAAATTAACATTCTTTTTCGTTTTTTGCAGATGTTTCAAAAAGAAATCGCAAATTGAAAAATAAAAGTCACCATAACGAAATCTTTTGCTAATGTAAAATAAAAAAAAGAAAAATAAAAGAAATAATAAAAAACCAAACATATAACAATAGATTTGTTAAAGAAATAAATTATATGAACAAAAAAGCAAAATGTCTATAAATAAAAAACAACAATTGGCAACGGGCAACGCCCCTACAACGTCCCGCTACCGTTACCAAAAGCGATCCCAACTAAATTTCATAGCCGTTGCTTTGGTGGCAGTTGTCTGCTGGAGCTGTTTTTTGATTTGGGGCACTGAGGCACACGTGGCTCTCACATATCCACCTGCACGTAAATACGATTTGGATTTCTTGGATAATTCCCGTACCAAGCCGCCGTGTGGCATGCCCAAAGGTGAGTTCAGACTGACTAAAAAAAAAAAAACAACTAAAATTATCGTGTGAGAAAAAAAATATATAATCAAACATCAAATTGACCTGGTTAAGCATTACATTGCTTCTTATTGATCTGCCATAACAATACAGAAAAAATGTAAAACAATTTGCTGGTTTTTCTCTCCTTATTTTTGGTGGGAACTTAAATAATCATAAGGATGGTGGCCCTTGTCCATGTGTGGGAAAATTTATGAAAGTTCAGCTGCATTTTTGGGTAGAGAAAGCTTATTTAATATAAGGAACAAAGAGATCAAAATTATCGATCTGAAAATCTCTTTCGAATGAGAAAGTAATACCTCTTTTATTATTCAGTAAATATGTTACAAGAAATTTTAAACAAAATTAAATGACTTAAAAAATAAGGTATAGATAGCGATCGGAAATATATTTATATTCCAAGTATATACAAAAGATAACTCTTTCTATATATATATTTGCTTTTTAAAAATCGTGTTCTTTGTATATTATTATTCTGTGTTCTATATTTATTTTATTGACTAGAAAATCCATCTAAGGTGTCCCACTAAGAACTCTTTAACATAAATATCGATTATCGACTATAAAAGTTTTTTTTTAGTTTCCAGTTTAACATTTCATTAATTCCAATTCAAATTCATAATGGAATTAAATGAAGAGGCAAAAGATTTCATTTAATTAACATAAATTCTAAAGTAAAAGTGATTATAAATATATATTTTATTTTCAAAAGATTTAAATTTAATTTGCATATTTTCTTGGCTTTTAATAATTATTTATGCTATGCATTGGCAGGTTCCAAGTTTCTTGGACTTTCACATAAGAGATTTCAAGCATTTTCTTTGGCTAATAACATCAAAAGATGATATAGTAACTATATATCAGATATTTATGCAATAACCGCCTTTGAAATTTACATAATTTTCCTCGAATCAACGAACCTTGAGGCAATTTGCTTCCTTCATAGAGAAGAATGTCTGCTGGCATGCATTCTAATTGCAAATGCATGGAAAAGCGATGGAGGGAATGGGTGAGATGGGGTGGGGTGGGGTGAGGTGGTATGGTTAGGGGTATAGTGGGTAGAGCCAAATATGGCTTGTATGTTGGCTCAACTAAAAGACTTCCGCAATGCACACACGAAGATATAGGTACATAAACTGACTCACGTAAGGTTGACAAATAAACTTCAGTTTCAGCTTTGGCTTTGGCTCTAATGGCAGTGGCACATTGGTATGGATTATAGATATTTGATATAGAAAATTAATGATGAATATCAATCGGATACATTAAATGAGGAGCCTTTGATATAGAGATTTAATTTCAGAAAAAGGAAATTACTTTTTTAAAGAATGAGGAGATCTGAATCGTTCCATATATTATCTACTATAACGAAAGTTCAATCCTTACTTCTATGCAACTGGTTCTTTTTCAATTCTACTTAATCTCTAAATAAATAATGAGTTGAATACTTTAAATTGTTGAACAAAAATATAATGAATATATTATAGAAATGATTTTTCGTAAACTACCTAAACATTGTGCTACTTAAAGCTATAATAATTAGTTTGAGGTAATTTAGTTATGGCCCCAAAACCTGTGTTTAAATAAATGAAAACATAAAATATTTTCGAACCGTATGCGGTATATTATGAAGCGGCGTTTATTTTCTATTAACAATTTTTTTTTTTTTGTTTAAACGTTAAACATTTGTTCGGGACAGTGTGCGGTAGTTGAAACTAGCGAAGCGGCAGTTGCAATAAGTTACATGCCATAAAATTAATTTTACTTTGGCAACAACCCTATGGCCGGCCACTGTCTTGCATACCTGGGCTGGCAAATTAACCTGACCAAGTGGTTGGCTGTCGGTTGTTGCCAACATTGGCAGCACTCCAAGAGTAGCTGAAATTGCTATTTCGTTTAGCTTTTGTTGTTGTTGTTGGTCCGGTGCTATGTTGTTGCTGTGGTCAAGGAGTTTCAGTTTCGCTTTAGTTAATTGCTCGTGACGTTGGCCATTTGCTCTATAGCTGGTATTCGATATTATGGTATTTATGGCATGCATACTATATACAGTCCGAGTCCAAATCGGACAATACATTCGTATCTATATCTGTATTTTTTCTTATTTAAATGTCAATTGTATTACGCGCCTCTCTCATTGATATTCTATGACATTTTTATTTTATTTTTCCCTTCTTTTTTTTTCTGTTTGTTTTTTTCTTTTAATTTTCTTTCGCTTTCAATGGCGACATTTCGATTTATTTATACATGTAGTATTGAAATTGAATGGGCATTCAAATTGAAATATGATGGTCTAAAACAAAAAGTATTTCGACCAACTGTTGATAAATGCGATTCGCTGATTTTGCTGCCAATAAAAAAAACTGAGAAAATAAATCTTTTGCAAAAGGCTTGGGAATGTTGCATAAAAACTGAAATCAAGTGGAAACCGCAACAAAATTCATAGCTAAAAGAAAATTCTGAAATTTATAGCCATATAAGTATGTAAATATCAAATAACCTTTGGCCTGGTTTCTGGTTACAAATATGTAAAAACAAAAATAAAAGAATTTGAATTTTTGTGGTAAACATAAAGATAGAGTATTAATTAAGCAAAAAAAAGTTAGTGTTAGAGTATTAATTATGCAAAAAAAAGTTCGAGTTTCATTGAAAAAATATGTAAAATTTTACCGGATGACTTATAAGACTTAATATTAAAAAATTTCAGAACAAAATTAGGATAAAAATTTGAGTCAATTAGAAAGATTATTAAGAATCTTTGAATGTATTCTTAAAAAATTGCAAGCAGGACATAAAAAAGAATGCATTTTATTCTTAATCAAAATAATAATTAAACCATCTATCTAAGAAGTAACAAATACTGTATGGTATATAGTTAATTTATAAATTAATGTTGTGTATATAGTTGGAGATATTTATCCCCTTTTTATTTATTTATTTAAAAGAATTATTTAAGCTCACTTGACTAATTTTTGAAATTTTCTTATATTTTGCCTTCTTTTCATTTATTTGTAATATATTTCAAATTATTTTTCCTTCTTGCTTTTTAACTCATTTTTGGTTTCCCAATTTCAATTCAATACTATTTTTTTTTTTTTCAGTTGCTAAATTGTTACGTTATTTTTGTTAGTTTGGCATTTGCGTTAAGTTTTTATGGCTCTTAGCATAATTATAGGAAATGTCTTTGTCAACTGTTTTATGTCTAAACCTGCAGCATCTCCAACGCGATGAAACCGCAGAGTGTGACACAAGATGTGAATAGACCACAACTTGACCTCCATTCAAGACAATTACTTGGTAACTCAGTTCACTGTGGCTATAAAAAAAAAAAAAAAACAAAAATAAGACAACAGGCAACAAAATCAAAGCAAATCGTGTAACCCTTAAGATCAGTAATATAAAAACCAAAAGCAACAATAATAACAACGAGTGTCAAACACGAACAAATTGAGTTGGTAAAAAAAAGAAGACACGGAAAAAAAAAATTAAGTATCAAATGCAAACAAGATAAGCAGGCAAAGGCAGAGGTCAACATAGTTGTCAGGTTAACCCACTCGGCAAATGTGTTCCAGTAAACCAGTTGCGTCCGATAGACATTCATCTGTCAGTTTTGAGATATGGCGGCTATATACATAGTTGTCTTTCTTTTTTTTTTTGCATTTGCAGTTGTTGTTAGTCATGCTGTAATCGAGGAACAACAGCAGCAAATCATTTAGTTGTGCCGTAATATTCAAGTGAAAGTTTTTCACTTGCAGCATGTTGCATTCCACTTTTGCGTTGTGTTGTTTCTTTTTTTGCCGCCGCATACATCATTATCGGCATCATGATTATCATCAATATCATCATTATTATGATTATCAAGGCAGTCAGTCAGCCTCAACCTGCTTGGCCAATTCGCGGTTTGTCCAAGCCAAAGACGCAAACGAAGGCAAAAGTTGTCATGTCCCGAAATGGGTTAAAACGTGCCACAGGCAAAGACCAAAGCCAGAGCCAGCCCACATTGCGTATACGCACTGCGTATAAATGTACTTGTATATAATTAAAAAAAAAAAAAAATAAGAAAAATTGCAAGCAAAAATGTGGCTTAACTGGTTATACAATAAATATAGGAAAAGATGCATATATACATATATATTTATATATATATATAGACAGGGGTGGATTTTAAATAGAAAGAAGACTTAAGATTAGAAATGTTCTTTAAGAATAATATTAAACAGATATTTCTAGTGATTGAGTATTAAATTTTAACAATTCTGATAACAATTTTAGAACACATATATAAATATATAATAAACAGCTTTCATTTATTGATTGAATATTAACTCATTATTATTATTATTCAGACATAATTGTTAACTTTAAATTGATCAAGATACTTAATTTCCCACTGCCTAAACGGGCAGCAGACATTTAAGGTCTTCCCGATTCCGCTCCTGATATATAGATTCCATTATATATATACATATATATAGCTACATATACAGCTATGAAATTGATTTGGCATTTTGATGCCTCGCACGTGTGTGCAAGTTGGCAATTACTTGAGGTTTGAGATGATCTCAAGGCTTTCAATATAATTAATATGCTTTGAGTATTGAACAAAATGTCAAAATCATAGTAAATACAATATGATTTTCAGTTTCAGTTTTCGAAAGTGCATAAATATATGTATATATACAAAGATACATACCTACATACATATGTATATCATAATTTATGACCCCATTTTCAATTGTTTTGTTGCGTTTCATATGTGGTGCGAGAGTGGGGCAAGTGAATGGCGGCGGTGCGCTGCTTCTTTTGCTCGCGATATGCAAATTAATTGGTAACACTTTGCAGCCACATTGAGTAAGAGATGCCACATACCTGCCCCAAAATACCCTCCATAGACCACCAATTCCATAAGTTATAACAATATTAACAACAACAAAGCAAAAAAGTAAGCTAAAGCTAAGCAAAACCAAACATTATGCAAGCAAACAAATGCAAAAGCAAAAGTTTACGTTTCTTTTTTTCTATTTTGAGATGTTGGAAAATGCACGTTTGTGGGTAAATATGTAAATTATAAATTTAACTATATGCAGGCATAGGCTGATTTCATATCTTTATATATGTATATGTATGTATGTATATATATTCATAAGTCTCAATATGTGTGAATTGAACGTGCATGGCCAATTTTTGAGTGGATAAACAAAGAGGCAAAACCGAAACTTGGCAATTATCAAATTTCCATTTTGGATTCAATTTCAGTAAACACTCTCGTATTGCCATGAAGCATCCATTGAGGTGGTTAAAATGAATGGAATGTGTAAACAATAAATACATATTTGTTAATGAATTTGCAAATGGAATTTACAATGGAATTTTTTTTTTAAACCAAATACCCACACAACATTTTTGATACAAACTGAACCAAAGTCATTCCTCTTATTAATACGATTATAATGCTTACATGGTCATGGCTATAAAAAAAAAAACAATTATTCCTGCCTTAAATTTAACAAAGAATTTGTTGTGGGAGTTTTGTGACTGCCAGTTTATTTATTTCTACAATTTTTTGTAATCTTAAATAAGCAATAACTTTCTAACTAATTTTGTGATGCCGTAAAATAAACCAACATTGGATATGAATGATATTTTCTTTGGTAATAGATCATCCTATAAATGTAGTTAGATCATTGAAAATTATCTTATAAAAAAACATTATAAAGTAATTTATAGTTTGATTAATGTCTAGTTAGGTAAAAAGAAACGTTGCTTCGGATGTTCCTTTTGACATAGATGGATAATTTTCATTTCAATTTGATTTAATTTGTAAATGGCAGTGAAAATTATCGATGGATTTTTTTTAACTAAATCCATTTTTGGAATTGATTGAAGAACCTGGTAAGCACCAAATTTGGTAACAAAATTCTAAAAACCAAAAAAAAATTGAAACGCTGTTTTCACATTAGTCTTTCGTGAAGAAGCTATCAGATTTCATTAATTATATCATCATAAGACACATCTACAGTTATAAACTTTTACTTCTAAATCATTTTCGATTTTATAATTTTAGTTATTACTGTTAAATTTGAATTCTCTAATTATTTAATCAATTTTTTTCACTTTTATTAATTTAAAATATTTTATATAACTCTTTTCTCACACCTTTTAATCGATAAATTCACCGTATAACCATTTCTCTTTAACATGAAAAAAACTGTAAGATGAAATCAATCAACAGCATAATAAAAGTCGATTTTTTTTTCCACCTAATTAAATAATGCTCAAATTAGGCAAATTTTTAATCAATTTTCGTACAAAAAAATTAAAAAAAAAACCAATTTCATGCAAAAAATATACAAAATTATTTTGTGGTGTGTAACAGCGCCATCATTATGAATATATACGTATGATGGAGCCGGGCAGTCGGTGCGGAGTTGGAATCGGAACGTGTGTACGGAGACGGGGACAGACTTTCGAAATGACCAGATCAGCGTGTAGACGGTGAGGTGAGTTCAAGCGCAGCCAGCGGCAATGTTTATGCATCGCAGCCTCAGCCTCCAAAAAAGAAAAAAAAAAAAACATAACCAAAGGTGAACAACTTTCGCGCCCAGCTCATGAGAAATATGACAGAAAACAAAATACAATTTTTTTTTCTTTCCATTTTTTTCGTTAAGCGTATAAAAATTTTGAACCTGACCAAGCCAGATTCATTGGCGGCTACATGAGAAACAAGAAAACGTAAAAAGAAAGAAATCCCCTTAGCAAGTTGGGAACTAGACTAAGAAATACCCTACTATATATAATACATTGCTTCCGCTGTCCACTAAAACTCAATGAATGTTTCATTTTTTTTAGTCAAATGTTTTTAGTTTTTATCTACTAGAAGAAAAGAATAAATATTACTATTATAAAGGTTAGATTTTTAGTCCCTCGATATCTGGGACCATTATAAACTACTTATACTTCTGTATATACTTCCCAACTGTGGGGTATCAAAATCACCTGCTACCATGGTAAAGGGTTTTGTTTTTTTTTTTTTAAGTTTTTTTGTTAATCGAAGAAGATGAAAGAGGCATGGAGTTTGGGGTACGCCCATTTTTTGGCATAATTTGGCAAGATATTTTTCGATTTATTAATGGTGAACAATTGATTTATATTTCTTCTTTCAAACTTAACCCATTTAAATGCACACATACAGAGAAACACACACATACACATACAAAACAAAAAGCAGGTTCAACGGCTTTTTTGGTATTTTTAATTCAAATTTTGCCTTGATTTAGTTTTTCTTACTATTTTTGTATTTTGTGTGTGTGTGTTCCACATTTTGTTCAGGTGCATTGGAACGTAGAGAGCTAGAAATAGATATAGAGAAAATGCATTGATCTGAAAATGGAAATCGAATTAATTTGCATACAAAATGTTAAGAGTATGAGACAAGAGCATTAGGTGCGGAATAATCCCACCACATTTTCATTTTCATTTGAAATTATTTTGAATCAAAATGCGTTTTTTTATTACACTAAACATAAAACTATATTTGATTGCTATCGGTTTGTTTATTTTCTTTTCTATTAAATAAGAAATCTTAAAAATATAAGTTTTAAAATATTATAGATATTGAGATATATATTGAGATATTCTAATTTTAAAAATCTTTTAGCCAGCGCAATTCCAATGTTTTAACAACATTTGTGTTTTTTTTTTTTTTTTTTTTTTGCCTTTTCCATTGTATTTTTACTCTTTTGTCCTTTGCTTTTAATAACTTATATAAGCAACAATTGACTTTGTTGTATAGTGTTGTTTACTGACCTACAAAAGATGCACAGATGCAGCTGTGTCTCTATAACTTATAATCAGCTTCGCCATCAAGTCGAAACCAAACGTTGTCATGTCCAATGCAGCCATCTGTCATCGTCATCGCCATCTTGACCATATTGGGGGGTTTACAGCCATAAACAATTGAACATAGAGACTCTAATACATAGTTGGTTCAGATGATCACTGTAAATGTTGGCAAATCTATTGAGGATGAAACTCGTGCCATAGAGTAATCATAATTTTCTGCTTCCTTATTTGTATGGAAAGTGACACTCCGCCTCCTTTCGCTTTCATAGCTTTCATAGACTCAACCTCGGCCTCTCCTTTACCAGTTAGAGAGCCCAGGAGACTGAGCCTGGGCATTGCCATAAACATTTAATGGCTTCAATTAGCAACTCGTTTCGTCTCATATTGGTTGCCAACGATGTGTGAGTTGAGCTTCATCGACAACGTCTTCGACTCCACTTGTAGTGTTTTTTTTTTCACAGCTGGTCAGTCGAGGTTACCGCATTCGATCTTATGTAATCTCTCTCTATAAACACATACATACATACATATGACAAAAAAAAAAGAAGAAAAAACAAATGTCTTGTAATATGCACCTAGATGATGATCTGTGTGCCGGCATGTGTGTGTGTGTGTGGCGCATAGTTGAGGAGACCGTTGCTAAGAAGTTTTAACTTCCTGCGATTGTCATGCACAATTTGCTGGGCTGGAAATTGGAAATTGGTTGGAATTTAGTGCGCAGGTGCACAGCGCCATGAATGAATGCAGTTGAGTGCACACACTTACGAGTATGAGTATGAGTAAGAGCATTTGCACTGAAGAAAAATAAAAAAAATATAAAAACCAGTTCAACTTGAGTGCAAGCAGCCAAAACATTTAATTATGCCATCTACAGAGAGAAAAAAAAAACATATTCTTGATATAGCCGATATACTAAAAACATATTTGAAAAACTCTTAATGTAGGATTTCGTATTCCCATATAATTTACAGATCATGGGAATGTCTGTTTACGAATATAAAAATAAATGTTCTCTCACTTTACCAAAGCATTTTAACAAATGACTTAAAATGAGAACAAAGTATTCAGTGCAGAATCTTTTTTTTTTTTTCGTATTTGGCGTATAGAACTTGTACTACTTTTGATATAATTTCATGAAAGATATGTTACACCAATTTCTCGCCATGTACTTGATTATTATTATTATTGTGGCTGCATTTCTTTGGCCTGTCATTATTATAAACTTCATATTGAATTGCACCTTTTCTGCTCTATTAATGTTTCAGGTTCTATACGTACCTCTTTGCTGTCTGGAACATTGTTTAATGTCACCTGGCATTTGGCCTATCCACATAAGGTAAGTTTATCAACCAGAAAAATCTATGTTTATGTGTATATTATTATTATTTTTTATCTGTGGTGCAAGCCATCGCCTCAAAAGTCATGTAACCGTCTTACCTTGTTCTTATCTGTCAGCTTACTTAGTTAGTTACTTACGAGGTAAGACAGAGGGCTCATCATTCTGAGCTAATGATTGCCTCACATGCCACATAGTCAAAGTCAAGACATTGCATTAGAAGTTCTCATAATTCTGAGACGACGGAATCAAGTCAAAAGTTCTCAGTCATTGTTTATAGAAAACATACGACTATAATAGATATTTATGTACCATCTCTTTCTTTATATCTTTTCTAGGGCGGATTTCGTTTGCAATTATTGGATGCACTTGATCGGCCTGTTCTTGATTTGACGCCCCATGTTAACAACTCGGAATTTGTCCTCACTGATGTCACGTAAGTTCATTATGGAACACTCTAACCAGATCATTATTTAAAAATATTCCCACTTTTCCGGTTTAGTGCTCAATCATATCAGGTCAACCTTCCCAAGGATTTCGAATGCTTTAATTGCACATTGAGATTGTTGCGCCAGGCCGATGAATGGTCCAATAGCTATCGTTTTTGGTCTTGCGCTGATGTGGATATTAAACAACGTAAGAACTTCAAGGAGACCTGCTCGGGCAATGGGAAATATTTCCCTTCACGTTGCAAGTGCGATAAGAACTTCTATGGTTCGCAATGCCAATATCGGGATGAGTGCACCAGCAATGCTGATTGCGGTGTTCAGGGTAAATGTATTGATCTAGCTGGCACCTCCTTGCCACGTCGTCAATGTTATTGTAATTTTGGTTGGTATGGATTGGGCTGCCAGAAGCGTTCTCCGTACAAGACAACTAGTCTGGATTTGACTTCCTATGCTAAAAAGGAGCTTTCGCCAGACTATCATATGTATTGGCGGTTATTGGAGGAGGAAAAGGAAATTGAAGTGGTACTCAAGGTTAACGGTACTTCCTGGGTGGGTCTTGGTTGGCGTCCACGAGGTCTAACACCTGAATGTAAGAATTTCCCACTTGTTCGTGACATTGGGGATTTGACCACAACACTCGAAGGATCCGTACCAGAGCCAAGCTCAGAACCAGAACCTAAGAGTGAGCCGGAACCTAAAAGTGAACCGGAGCCGAAAAGCGAACCTGAACCCAAGAGCGAACCTGAGCCTAAGAGCGAACCCGAACCCAAGAGTGAACCTGAACCCAAGAGTGAACCCGAACCCAAGAGTGAGCCCGAACCCAAAAGTGAGCCAGAACCCAAAAGCGAGCCAGAACCTACAAGTGAACCAGAACCGAAGAGCGAACCAGAACCTAAAAGCGAACCGGCACCCACGAGTGAACCCGAGCCTAAGAGTGAGCCCACTGCAGAACCAGAAGCCACATCAGAGCCAAGCGCAAAAACTAAGCGTGTAGCCAATCATGATGAATATGGCCACATCGATGGCGTACAATCGGTGGCTACTAGTGTATCATATCGTGTTAGTAGCAAATCGGGGCGCAGTCGTCGTCAAGCTCCAGGTAAGCATAGCTTAAAATTCCACAGATCTCCGCACAGTAGCAAGACACACAATCCCTGAAAATCCTCTAGATAATGCTATTCTTGTGAACCTCTGCTATTCTGCTGGATCCTCTTTTCAATCCCCCACTTAACACTAAGCACCACCAATCTATTCTATTTCAAAAAACAAATTATTAACAACAGAACCGAAAAGCGAACCAGAGTCTACAACTCCGACAGCTGAACCTGCGAGTACACCAGAGCCCAGTAGTGAACCGGAACCCACAAGTGAACCCAAAAGTGAACCTGAACCTAAGAGTGAACCGGAACCCAAGAGTGAACCTGAGCCCAAGAGCGAACCTGAGCCCAAGAGTGAACCGGAACCCAAGAGTGAACCTGAACCTAATAGTACACCCGAGCCGAAAAGTGAACCAGAACCCAAGAGCGAACCTGAGCCCAAGAGCGAACCTGAGCCCAAGAGTGAACCTGAGCCCAAAAGCGAACCTGAACCCAAGAGTGAACCCGAACCCAAAAGTGAACCAGAACCCAAGAGCGAACCTGAACCCAAGAGCGAACCTGAGCCCAAGAGTGAGCCAGAACCTAAAAGTGAGCCAGAACCTAAAAGTGAACCGGAGCCTAAAAGCGCTCCAGAGCCTAAAAGTGAACCAGAGCCTAAGAGCGAACCTTCTCCTAAAAAATCAGCCAATCTTGAATCCGCAGGTAAACCCTTCTCGGTTCGGTAATATTTTTTGCATCATTTTCACCAATACTTTTCTATTTACATTGCGTACTAACCTCTAACACCCACACAAATAGCACAAAAGTTCCTTACCATTGAATCAGGATCTAAACTCAACGTTAAATTTGTCTCTTATCAATACGTTTTTCTTCCACAACTAGAACCTAAACTTAAACTCAATGCATATACCCCACGGCATGACTTTAATCCAATGGACTGTACGGATATCGTTATTGGTACGGCTAGAGGCATGGCGAGTCGTGTCGGAGATTACTACACACGTGATCGGTCCACTCCAAGGAAAGATGAATTCTATGGTGGCAAATCCAATTTAGCGCTGGGCACTGGTTTCGAAGAGAACGGCGTGACTACTATAATTTTCCGTAAGAAACTCGTAGCCAACGAACCCACCGATCACACTCTAGACGATGCCTTGACTCATGTGATCTGGGCTAAGGGTCAAGAGCCAGGCAGTTATGTCCACGTTCCAGCCTCTGGTCTAGAAACACAAGCATCATCGGTCAAGGACTTTTATCAGCCAGATGAACTCAAGTACCATGGTCACAAAATGCAGCGTGGAGTAACGCAAATCAACTTCTTTGGTAAGCTAATGCCAACGACTACTCCCCGTCCAACTCTTATCGATTTACGGTTGATTTTTTGCAGAGAAAGACAAACCAAGCACCAGTACAGATCGCAATGATTTAAGCACTAATGTGCTGGACAATGATTGCTATGGTCACTGGAAATATCCATCAAACTGCTCCCCAGAAGAGCATACCTGCGAGTACTACGCATCGTGGGAAACAGTAGGTCGTGGTGATGAAATGCGCTGGCACATTGAGACAACGAATACTCAAACTTGGACGGGTATTGGATTCAGTGAGGATCAGCGTATGTCGCAAACAGATGCTATTATTGGTTGGGTAGATGGACGTACCGGAAGGCCATTTTTAATGGATACATGGGTGCTTGGTTATGCTCCACCAAAGCTTGATGATCGCCAGGATATCTACAATGCATCGGGACGAATTGAAAAGGGTGTCACCTTTTTAGATTTTAACCGCAAGAGGGTTAGCAATGATGAGCAGGATTTGTCCTTTACGGATGATCATTGTCTTTATCTATTTTTCCCTGTGTTGGGAGGTGCGTTTAATGTAGTTAACAAGAAGATACGTAAGCATGAACAAGTGCCTCCAGTATCACCCCAACGCGTTTGTATTAAATCATGCGGCAAAGGTAAGTTAATTGTATTTTCCATTAATTCATCAAAAATAAGTTTTTATTTTTATTTAATTGCAGAACTTGAATCTGTTTTTGTGGGTACTAGTACACCAGCTCCCACTCGCTTAGTCTATGCTGTGGGTGTAAAACTAATGAATCTGGCGGAATCTTTCGAAGCTCCCAAACCTGGAACGGTAGAGTTTAATAATCTGGCAGCAACCATTTCGGATTCATTCAATGGCATTCTAAATCCTATACCTGGTTATTACAAGACTGATATTTTGGGCTTTGAAAAGTAAGTAAATCTTACTTTAATTAGAATTTATTTAATACCCATTTAAACTAAACCTTGTTAATCATAGACAAGGCACTACGGTAGTGGCCAAAGTACAGGCTATGTTCGATAAATCGGATGTGGAGAAAATGCATGCTCTAGATACGAACAATATTGACAAGACCAGCGAAAATGCAGTGGAAAAGAATGCACAAGTCATCAAAGCCGCCTTAATGGATCAAATAGCCACCGGCAAAGTGGGATCGTTGACAGTGGATCCCCAATACCTTGACTTTGAGGCTCTAGAATGTATGTTGTATTATTTTAAAAATGTTTAAATTGTAGTATAAAAAATTTTGATTCTATACAGATAAGAGAGCTGAAGAACCAAGTACCAAGGATACAATTCTATCATTTTTCGATCTATCAGAGACACGTTTATACATAGTCCTCGGTTTGATAGCAGTTTTGGTATTGTTAGCTCTCATTCAGGCCTTTTGCACCATTTGGAAGACATCGCGAAAGAGTAAAAATACCAAGGTGAGCATAAGGGGAAAGCAGAGTTCTCTTCTTTGCTGCTCCTTAACTTAGTCATAAGAACAATGAATTAATTATATTATTATTTTGAAGCTGGTTTACATAATACCTGATGAATGGCGCATGTATCAACAACAACGAGAGCATCAACGCTACTATCAACCCTCTAGCGATCTATAAAGAACTATTCAAATTTGTAAAATATTATAAATCACTGCCCGTACCAAATGAAAATCCAATCAACTGCCTTAAGAATCAAATCCTTAAATAGTTAGTCCAAAAATCAAAAAAAAAAATTCTCAAAATTATGGAAATTTGTGTGTGTTAAGCCGCGCTTGTCTAAATTCTAGAACTTATATTGGTAATTTGAAATTCATACTATATACATATATATTGATATTATGATGTTGTGCGTATTAACCAGTGTTTTTTGTGTCTTGCTAACCCATCAAATCGTTTTCCTTTCTTTTATCCTATTATTCTTTCTCTGTCTCTATCTGCTTTTTCATAATATTTGATGCATTTTATCCTGAATTCCCACATCTCCTTGTATTGTAAAGAGACCAGTCAGCCGTATCTAATCTTTAACCATTTTCATATTAAGTAATCATTCTATCTGAAACTTTGACTGGTTTTTTTTTTATCCTACTCTTTCCTCTTTCTCCTTTCCTTTCAATATAAGAAGAATTTGGCATAGACAAGGCATAGCACAAGAGGCGCAAATTTGTTAAGCAGTTGTACGACACTCTAGATATATGTATACATAATTAGATTTGTTGCCCTTTACCCACATTGCTGACTGGTCTCACTGATCTTGCTAACTTATACCTAAAATTTTAATTACCATTTGCAGGAGAAACTCATCCAAAATTCACCCTGGAAAGAGTTTGCTTCAAATACCAATTACGCTTTTGATCCCTACGGTGAGACAGAGGAGAAGCACATGACCACCACCACCACCACTACGACAAGCACAGGTGCCAAGGAGAAGGCGCGCAATCGGTCTACAACGAGCAGCCAACAGACAACCTTGCCCATGTCGCACTCACCAACCAGCAAATCACAAATGTATTACGAGAGCACCAATAATGGTCATAGCAAAAATAGTGGAACCAACAGCCGATCCAATGGACGCCACAGCACGCAAGAGAGCAGCATAGGAGCCACGGGAAGTGGACCCTATTCACGCAGTTCATATGCAGAGCGTGCCTATTCATTGCCACGCCAGCCCCATCACTATCAGCAGAGTTCCTCGAACATGCAGCCATCGGGTGGAGGTTATTACACTCATGATCGTCGAGCTACTCGCCAAAGTCGGGAGAGAGATGAAGGGGAACGTCGCCATCGAGATCATGATCGATCGCGTGACGATCCTCGTCAAAATGGTGGAGCCGACACACCGGATTTCTATTTCATGCCCTCACAACGTAAATATTCGGGCGAAGTGGTGCGCGTCTATGTGGACTATAATAAGGATCCCAAGCACTAAGAAGTTGTGGGATACATAAAAGTGAAATGCGAGCACAAAAAAAATCTTGTTTTAAGTCCCCATTTTTGGTCTAATCTTATGCTATTCTAATACCATTTTCGATGTGCTGTTTCTTATGATTTTGCCATAAAGCGTGCTTTACCCAAACAACGCAACGCACACAATTCCACAATTTAGTAAATTGTATATATTTTACTTAGATGTTAATTGTCTAAAGAATCAACAAAAACACATAAAACGATTTCGCAATGTTTTCTCTTAAATGTGCAAAGAAAAAATAGTCACTGTATTTAATCAAATTAAATATACGAATTAAGTACATTTAAAAACAATAAAATTAAGAACAAAATAAATAAGAAAAAACAAAAATATGACTTTTATATAGTTTTCAAGACGTACAAAGGTTTCGCATGTTATTAAACAACTAATTTTGATTTGAAAGTAGAAAAGGAAACTCAGTTTTCTTATTAGACATTTAACGTTCAATAAATTTAAAATTTAACAGTATGTTGTAACACATAACAGCCACCTGTTGTTTATTAATCTGGTTTGTATCGATAACATTTCATATCGACTACTTGTCTGCTCTGATGTCATCACTAACTAGTTGTGGTTCGCGCGCTTTTTGGGCATAATTTTTTTTAATTACGAGAAAAACAGATTTGTGCGGGAATAAATTTTATAATATATAAAGAAACTTACAAAACAGCGGCCATGGACACTGACTATGATGCAGCGGCTGGACAGGCTTACCACGCAGTGCAGCTATCGGCCAAAGAAGTCATCACGGCAGGGCGTAGACAGAATTTTTGCAATGTAAGTAATTTTCTTTCTTGTCTCTGTGCTTTGAACTACTTTTTGAGCAAAAAACCAACAACAACTCGACAAATTCTGACTTCATATATATAATGTGTTGCTTAGATGATGGACTTGTTGGCCAGTAGTTGCAAAACCTCGGGACTTTTGGCTACCTCTTTCACAGACGACGAACTAGTCGAGTTTTGGATGAAGGACATTCTACCACTTATGTTCGATTCAGACAAGAAGATTCAAAACTGTGCTGTAGCTGCCGTGGCAGAGGCCTTGGTGGCTCTTGATGTAAGCGTCATACATGCCG
Source organism: Drosophila emarginata (assembly GCA_037075365.1). NCBI lineage: Eukaryota > Metazoa > Arthropoda > Insecta > Diptera > Drosophilidae > Drosophila > Drosophila emarginata. The sequence continues at coordinate 3,437,305 of JBAMCD010000260.1, read as the reverse complement.
CTACTAATTGGCGTCAGATCAGGACAGACCTAGTGCAGAAATTCGTTCCACTTGTTGGAGAAATGCGCGATGCTAAGAACAGCAACTGGCACAAGATTTGGACACTGATGGTCCAGATAATGGACGAAGAGTTGTTGAAGGGCTGCACCTATATTAACAAATTCCTGTCCGTGGTGGAGCTGGGCTTTCGCAATCCTGACAATAATGTCCGTTCCGAAGCATTTCTTTGCTGGCGTGTCTTGATCAAGATTTTTGCGGCCTACAATGAGTTGTCCTCATCTAAGCGTCTGCGTCTCCTCCTTATTCCACTCAAGACATCACAATCGCGTTCCTCTCATGTGAGTGGCATTAAGTTGCGTGTCTGGTGGTATCTTCTAACGTGTCTTGAGCAGGATTTGACCACATCCTTCGACAATGCCGTCGAGTATTTTTTAAGTTTTGTATTTGGGGGCAGTTCTAGAGCCGCCGCAACAAGCTTAGCCCATAATTACCAGACAGCCCGTGAACTGGCACTACCCTGCCTGGTGGCCTTGTGGAATATGGAAGAAAGTGAGCCACTCCAACGTATATTAAGAGATTTGCGTTTAGAGTCATTACCTCAACCATCGCCCTTGATGAGTGTGGAGGTATTCCGACAGCATTGGCGCCCTCTTCTTTCTGCCAGTGTATCGGGTTTCACTCTGCTCTCCGAAAATGATTCATCTGAGTCGGAACAGCTACTGCTGCAGTTACTAATGCGCAATCTAACGTTGGCTATGTTTAAACTGGAATTGCCCAGTTTTAATATAGCTCTCTGCACTGAGTTGGAGAAAGCTGGCGGAAGAGTAATCCGTCTGGTCTTTAATACCATAGCTACCGAGAATCTTTACCTAAAACGGGCAAAGGGCAGCGATGGCCTGGATATGTTGGAGTCATTTATGAAACTGTGCATCAAATCTAGACAAGAAGTTCCATCAGCCATTTTACAGCGCAGCATTAACTTGATATTTTCTTCGGAGCACTTGGAAGCCATTAGCCAGCAGGACTATCGCTTAATTAGCTCTTTTGCCGAACTTCTGATGCAGACCAACGACGATGAAGACTATGAAATATTTTCTATTAAACTAATCATATGGCGTCAGGTAACCTCTTCTCTGGTCTCATATATCAAGGAAAATTCTCTGGAATATCGTGTGAAACACAGTGCTTCGTTGCTGGACACTTGGCTTCTATGGCCCCTAAAAACGTGTGCTGGTTTTGCCGGGAGAAGGGCTCACAATGCCTTTGACAGTTCCTTTTGTGAACAATGGCGGCAGTTGCTCATTGCTGGACAAAATGCTCCAGAGCGTAAAACATTTCTTGGAGATCTTAAAAATTCATTAATGGATTTCCTCAAAAGCAGCAAGGAGGAACCACAATTCCCAGAGTTCTTTGATGCTTATGTGGCAGCAATTCTAAAATTAGGAATATGCAAAGATGCTCCACTATACAGAGATGTGTTTGGGCTTCTCCAAGTGGTGTTTGAACATCCCACACAGCAAGTATTAGAGGCGTGTTTAAATACTTTAAGAAATATGATCCTTGATCTCCGTCAAAATGAACTCATGGTGGTATTTGATGCTTTGAAGCCAATCTTAACATCAGCTATTCAGTGTTGGTCCAAACATAAATGTGAGGGCAGCTTTCTGGATGAATGGAAACGTTCCATTCAGGAAAAATTCCGTAAACTGCCAATGAAATCGATGGCCAATCAAATTAAATCATTGTTGAAAGGTGAAGATCTCTTTGTGATTATACCCTCAGTATGGAGTCTCAATCCCGAGAAGCTAACCGAAAGGCAAAAAGAACGTATGGCTGAAAAATCTGATATACCAGCCCTATACAATGATATGAGCCAATCTCAGGACTCTTCAATTAAGCCATGGACGCCTAAAAAAGTGGTCATATCCAAGAGCAAACAAGGCGAAATAGCCTTAGCAGGGAAAGATGATGAAGAACCAGATGTAGTGGTTATTGAAGACACACCAAACGATGAAGTGGAAACTCCAAATAAAACAACGGAAAAATATAATTTCCGTAAACCACGCATTTTAATCGAAGAAGAGTCAGTCAAATCCACAGAGGTTCCGATTCCTATGCGTCAGACTAGACAACGTTCTGCACAAAAGGAAATAGTGCAAGATAAGCCAGAAACAGTTAAATCACCCAAGAACCAACAACAGCTGTCTACTCTAACAACAGATGTGGTAACAACAGGTAAATAATATTTTAGATTCAAATTTCTTCTTCTTTTCACAAACCTGTAATCCCCTTTACAGGTAATTGTAAAACACCTGTTACTACATCACCTAAGGTAACTAAAGACCTAAATAAGCAGCCATCTGGTATATCCATACAAAGTGAAGATCTCTTTCCTGATTCGGAGTTGCCAACGACTTCAGCTGCTTCCTCTCCACCCACACAAGTGTCGAGTCAGCAGGTAGCAAAACCTAAAGATACTCTATCCATTGTAGCAACGGAAACTGCATCTTTAGTGCCTGCCACACAAATTATGACGGAAATTAATAATGATCCACAACCTGTATCCACTGTACAAGAGTTGTCACCTAAAAAGCCCAATACACGCTTCTGCAATTTGGTAAGCGAAATGAAATTAATTAATTAATTTATCTTTTTAATCTTTCGATTTTTGCAGAACTCACCGCCGGATCGTAAACAAACCAGCAACTTGACTAGCCCCACTTTACGTCCCAAGCCTACAGGTCATTTGACCGGCCGTGGCGCTCAATTGATTAATATGATACGGAATAAGAAATTAGATACGTCCTCACCGTATCCTCAGCTGTCTAACACGCATGTAACACGTAACCAGGTTACACCAGCTCGTATTATCGATCGATCAGAACAAGTTTCTACACCCACTTGTGAGTTGAACGAACTTGCGGGTGCAGAACACACATCCACCCCATTGCAGGGCAAGGATCTGTTGATATTCTCAAAACGTTTGCCTTCCCCGTCGGCCAGTCCTTCGGCCAGTATATTGAAAAGAAAACTCCGCTGTGAGAGTATCGATGATTTCTCGATGGAATCGCCGGCCATGAAAAGAAAACGTGTGAGTTTCCATGATCCACCCGTATCTGTGACAAAAGAGTACTTACGTGACACGGAAGACACACGCAACACCAAGACGAAACGCTGTCTACTGATGGATAAAATTGCTCAAACATCGGAAGCTAAGCAGGCGCTAAAGCGTCGTGGACGCTTGGACAGCATAATTGAGATTGAGAGATTTGCCCATGAGCAAACGGCCAGATTGGCATCGGCTGATAAATCTATGGACAAAACTGCAGAAGTAACTGGAGAAGATGAGGCATTTGCTAGTTTGAAATGGAATGACACCATTAATCCTCTAAGCAGCAAGGAAGAGAGTAAAAAAGCAGGTGGAGAACCCACTGGAAGTTCACAATCATGTCAAGATATGGGTATTATGGATACAGATGCTGCATTAAATCTGGTAGTCGAACAATGCTCGATGGACAATATACTTGAGCGCTACTTTGCCAAATCTAGCAATCCAGTACTAAAGACTGGCAATATATTGGCCAAATTTCTGTCCAATCAGATGTCTAGCAATGAGAAACTGAAAACAAGTGTATTGGAAACTCTTTCAGAGAATCATTCCAAAGACTTTCTCGATCATGCCGTACGCGAGAATCTTTCCTCTGTGGTATGCGATCGCTTGAATCCCAATTCGGTAATGGAATTCATTTGTGCCAAATCCAAAATTAACAATAATTGCCGTACAAATCTATTGACTCAAGTTGTAGACATCTTAAAGAGCAACAGCAGCCGATCAGAGGCAGAACGTTTCGCATTCATTCAACAATTGTTGCTGCAGTGCAGCCTCACTGATGAACAACTACTTGATATTATTGGACAATTGATTGTAGTTCGCAATGCTCGAAGTAGTAACAATCCAATTATCGGCGGTATTAATAGCCATGACAATGTGGCTGAAACTGCAGCGGATTCTTCATCAAACTTGTGAGTTCGAACAATCAAATCCTTCAATTGAAAATCCTGCCATAGCGATTTTTGGAATATTAGGGAAAAAAGTCTGTGAGCGTTTCACAACCTGTTTTTAATCTTTATCAGTTAAATGATATAGCCATTAGTTATATTATCTGATGACATTGTAGTTGTATTTATTATTTTATCCACTCCCAACTTTTTACATATATAGATTTATATATAACATATAAAATATTTCTAGTAAATAATTATAATTATTTAAGAGAAATCAAAGTATTCTATTTTGGGGGTCACATCTAGTTGTACCCAGTTCCATTGCTCACCTTCACACTAGGGCTTTCCTCTGATAAGATTACAATGTTTTTGGTTAAAGTCAAACCGAAACCAAACTAAATGGATTCTAAACACTAATTCATTGATAAGAGCACACAAATGACGTTGATCGTCGGACATCGACAAAAAGATAGCATCGTAGTCTGTCGCCGGGGGCTGGCGAAGCTTTTGGAAGTCGTCGGCTGCTGATATATGTATGTACATACATACATATATTTCCGTGTGGGCGTATAGCTACACGGTATAGTTGCGTGTCCGGAGCAAAATTTTTGCGATACTATATTGTATCATTTACAATCAACGTGATAGCCGGCTTTTTGTTACGATTCTATATATTTTTTTTATTTTTTGGCTTTAAAACGAAGGTTATTTGTAGGTCTGTATTATATAGGAGGGATATCTGTTTTCCCTTTGGGTTTAAAAATAAAATGGAAATTTCCGCCGGCAATACCGAACTGACCTAACCCATCATGCCGGAGTGTGACGTGCATTAAGGTCTGCTCTCTGTCTGTCATATTGTCTGGCCTTGTGACGTCAATCCAATGTCAAGAACCCGCTGGATCTCGTTGCCGAACTTGCTATGAACATATATTCCCATGATTCTTAATAAGCGCTAATGAATCATTCATAAAATTTGTTTTGTCGATGTAGATGTCTTTAGATCCAGTGAAATGCGTAAAGCATGGCATGAAATTATTCTTATCAGTTCAGACACTAGACAGCAAAATAAAACCAGACGATGGAAAATAACTTAACTGATAAAAATTACACATTCTTGAATTTTTCAGTCAGATTTTGGCAAACAATATATTTATAATTTAAATTAAGTAATCTTAAGTACATTATAATAATAATGAAAGACAACAAAATATTTAAAATTTAAATGTCTTTAATAATATGCAATTTTTAAAATGAATCCAAAATTTGAATTTTATATTTGTATACTAAGTTAGTTCTAATCTTCTTTTGTTTGGCCGGTCACCTAAAACGTAAGATTTGTCCATCTTGATCATTCATATGGTTCACTTATCAAAAATGCTAACCATGCTACCTTTACCGTGTGAGCCAGTGTTTCCTCACTATCTGCAAACCGTCTAGATATAATTGAATAATGGCGCGGCAAAAAGTATTAAATATGTACATAATTTCATATACAGATGTATGTAGGCTCGCTACGGCCGCCAGTTACAAAGTAAAAACGTACTGGGGCGCACACGACGCATCCGATCAGCAGACGCGAACGTAACGACAATCACATCGCACGAGTCTCGAATGTGAATATCTTTTTTGACGAATGCTAGCAATTTAATTAGCTGATAGACGGAACCAACTGGCCGGAGACGGAAGGTGGGAGCTCGCGATTAAAGGTGTTGCTTTACTAAACCAGCTGTTCGTGCAAGTTGCAAGTTCTCAGCGCCATCAAAAAGCTGCACATGCATATTACACCCAGCTGTGGCTGTTTTGTTCCCGAAGCAGAGAGACGACGACTATCAAGCGAGTCACAGCCAAGGCATCGAACGGATACGAACGGCGGGGGCTGTAGAAGTATCACCAGCAGCGGCAGCAGCAGCACCAGCATTAAAAAAAAGGTTTCCAGTTGTACTACAGCTTAGTTCCAGTTCAGCAGCATCAAATCAACATTAGGAAACGGTAAGCTTAATACCTATTTTACTGTAGCTAAGATCGGACATAGAACTACAACAACGCAAAAGTGACTCAAACTCTGATGTAATCATTCGCTATTACGCTCGCTAAAATCGACAAAACTCGCACATAATTGTGGATACACATATGTTTTAAAGAATCTCGGGCCATTGTCGTTGTCGGTTTGTTGTGGAATTTTATTCAGTTTTTATGCTGAAACGCTTTCGGTCTGGAACTCAAGGTAAAAATACGCATAATATTTCAGAGAGGTGAAACCCATCATTCATCAGTGTTTGAATTGACTAAGGATAATCCGGTAAATGAGAGTAAGTAACAGTCATTGGCTCCGGTTATTAACTTGGTCCAAATATTGATTTGGCACACTTAACATTGTTCATTGGAACGTAACGACAGCGACCCCTTCCAATGCGCCGGCAGAGCAGATAGAAACTGCCAAAACAAAAGCTTTTTGGCAAAAGCTTTTCGCGAGAGTCAATTGTGCGATAGAGAGCGCGAGAGCGATTAATTTTGAAATTTAATTAATCGCCTAATTGCCCAATTTCATATACACTAACTTATACATATGTATATATGTAGCATACTTTCACGTCTTAAGAATATTTTTTTAAAAATAGTTTTCATTCTTACCTTGGCAGAACAAACGGCAAAATACAGGGAATACTCTACACAAATAGGTTAAAATATGTCATCGCGTTTGTTTAAGTTCGGTGTAACAGCCGCAAGTGCCTGTGTGGGTTCGGTTATAGCCTCATGGACAATTGATCGTTGGAATTCACCGCATGTGGTAAGTGCTTTCGGTCAGTTTCTCCACTTTTATTTATTATTTGTTCTATCCATACTAGGTGAACAATGCCGTTCAACGTCCGCCAAAGCGGAAGCGTACTTTACCTCTCCGTGAGGAGCAGATCAAATCTCTGACAAGTGGTGAGGAATTTGATGTTCTCATTATTGGTGGCGGCGCAACAGGCGCGGGTTGCGCCTTAGATTCGGTCACAAGAGGTATTAACTTAAAATTTAATTAAAATTTTTCATTTAACAAAAGATTTATCATGGTTGTTATTTAGGTTTAAAGACTGCACTGGTAGAGTTGGATGATTTTGCTAGCGGAACATCCTCACGGTCCACTAAGCTCATTCATGGAGGTGTACGTTATCTGCAGAAGGCCATACTTGGTGTAAGTGTTTCCTAAGATTACTTGTCGTCCCTAAATTTCCTGGTAGATGGCTAATTATTGTCGTTACCTTTACAACAGCTAGACTTTGAGCAGTATCGTATGGTTAAGGAGGCGTTGCAGGAGCGCGCAACCATGCTAGAGTCAGCACCTCATTTGACCCATCCCTTGCCTATCATGCTGCCCGTTTACACGTAATTACTGTTTATATCATGTCCGACTAGCGCTAATCGCTCTCATTAATTTTACGCCAGGTGGTGGCAGGTCCCCTACTACTGGGTGGGCATTAAGTGCTACGATCTGGTGGCCGGTGATCGGAATGTGAAGAGCTCGTATTATCTGTCCAAAAAGGATGCTCTCGAGCTGTTTCCCATGTTGAAGAAGGACAAACTCTGTGGAGCTATTGTCTATTATGATGGTCAGCAGGATGATGCTCGCATGTGTTTGGCGGTGGCGTTAACGGCTGCCCGTCATGGTGCCACTGTTTGTAACCACGTTGAGGTCAAGGAGCTTCTTAAAAAAGACGATGGAACTGGTAAACAGGTTCTATGTGGGGCAAAGGTAAAGGATCATATTTCGGGCAAAGAGTTTACCGTGAAAGCGAAGTCTGTAATTAATGCAGCCGGTCCTTTTACGGATTCCATTCGTAAAATGGATAATCCCACTGTAAAGAGCATCTGTTGTCCCAGCTCTGGCGTTCACATTGTTTTACCCGGATATTATAGTCCGGATCAAATGGGTTTGCTAGATCCCTCGACATCTGATGGACGAGTTATTTTCTTCCTGCCTTGGCAACGCCAAACCATTGCGGGAACAACTGACCTGCCCTGCGATATTACGCACAGTCCCACACCCACCGAAGATGAAATTCAATTTATATTGAACGAGATTAAGAACTATCTTAATGCTGATGTGGAGGTCCGTCGCGGTGATGTATTGTCCGCCTGGAGCGGAATACGACCGTTAGTATCTGATCCCAACAAGGATGATACCCAATCTCTGGCACGTAATCATATTGTCCATGTGAGTCCCTCAAATCTCGTAACTATTGCTGGTGGCAAATGGACCACCTACAGGGCCATGGCGGAGCATACCATCGATGCGGCTATTAAAGGTAAATTTATTATTATTATTATTAATTCACTTAATTGAATTTTATGGGATTTCTTTTGATGGCAACTTTTCTTCAATAGCTTGCAACCTGAAACCGGAACGTGCTGAGGCTGTTACCTCGTACTTGAAAATTGAAGGCGGTCAAGGTTGGACACCCACCATGTACATCCGTCTCGTCCAGGACTTTGGCTTGGAGTGTGAGGTTGCACAACATTTGGCCAAATCATATGGTGATCGCGCCTTTGCTGTGTCCAAAATGGCCTCACTCACCGGTAAACGTTGGCCCATTATCGGTAATCGAATCCATCCCGAGTTCCCATACATTGATGCTGAAATCCGTTACGGTGTCAGGGAATATGCCTGCACTGCTGTCGATATGATTGCACGACGTTTACGTCTTGCCTTCCTCAATGTTCAAGCAGCACAAGAGGCTTTGCCTGTCATTGTTGACATTATGGGCGAAGAGTTGCATTGGTCTAAGGATGAAAAGGAGCGTCAAATCAAACATGCCACTGAATTCTTGGCTAACGAAATGGGACACACTGTCAATCGCACCTCCAAGGAAAGAATACCCATTAAATTGTCAAAGGAAGAGATTCAGACATACATTAAACGCTTCCAAATCATCGACAAGGACAAGAAGGGCTATGTGTCCATCAATGATATTCGTCGTGGTCTTAAGAGTTTCGGAGAAAGCGATGTCTCTGGTGAGCAGTTGCACGAGATTCTTAGGGAGATCGATACGAACATGAATGGTCAAGTGGAACTCGATGAATATCTACAGGTGACGATAAAACTTTATTAAAAAAAGGCACACACAACATAAAAAATACATTTTTTCTTTTTTGCAGATGATGTCGGCCATTAAGACAGGTGATGTGGCCTACTCCCGATTTGCTCGCATGGCCGAGCTGGAAGAGCAAAAACATGAGGCGGCAAATCTTAAACAAAAGATCAGTGTCGATCGCTCGGGTGGCGGCTTGTAAACGACTTAAAGGAGATGACATCACAACAAGTATAGGATCATCTAAAACATAAATTTTTGTAGGATTAAGAACAACGAACTTATTTTCATTTTGCTGTTAACAAATTAAAAAAAAAAAACAAATTTAACTTACACAAGATTGATTTATGAAAGTTGACATCCGAAATTATTTTCCCTTGTTTTTTTTGGTTCGGTAGTTTCAGGTAGTTTCTGTTCCTGGACTATCTTAGTTTGAGTATTGGCCGATGCTTTCTGCTTCTTTGACTGTTTGTTCACGTTGCTGGATTCTTTTTGGTTACCTAAATAAAACAAAGTTTTATATGGAACAACTATTTTATCATTTAAATGTCATAATTTACTTACTAAATGCCGAAACCAAATTCTTTTTATTATTCTCGTTTATGTTTCCACTGCACATCTTTAGTAAATATTCACCGGAGCCCACAGAACAGTTAAACATATCCTTACGCTGATTATCTGTTAAATCAGCAAACATGTCCAGATTGGGATCCCAAAAGAATAAAAGTTTTCCGTTTTTTTTCCCCGATGACAAGCAGTTGGATAGTTTAGCAAACATCTGCAATTACAATAACATTTAAAATCCTTTGTAAAAGATGTAAAAGAGAAAGATATTGTGCCTCACGTCAGTTAAAATTATATCCATTGGTTTTGTCCAGTAGCTGGTGTCTTGCTCAGTTACTTGCCAAAGGAACAAAGTTTTTATGTAATAACTTTTTAAATTTGCCATATTTTGTTTCGAATCCCGAAACGATTTCATAAGGCGAATGGCATTCTTTAGATTCTGTTTATCTTTTAGCAACCGATGCTCGGCTAAAAAATAAGAAGCTCTAAATGATATATTATCACACTGAAGACCCTTTATAGGCTTGGGTATGGCATTCCAAAATTCAGTATTGCCAAAATGTTGCCTTTGTTTTGGTGCTAATACAATTTGTTTTGAGCACAGCTTAATGGATGGTACAAAATCAACAGAATATTCGCAGGGTCCCGTCACATAAATGGTATGAGCTGGTCCTGCTCTTTTATAGATCAATTCGCATATTTTTTCATTCACCTCAACTTGAAAATTAATTTTATTTAGGGCCAATGTGACCGCGCTTTGGAACCAGCTTTGCAATTTGTTTTCAAAAAGCATATTTTTTGCATTGACTATTTTTTGCAGTAATTCGTATATATCCTTATTATGATCTTGACACCTGATACGATCCATTACCTCTGTCATGTCAAGGGTGACGTTACCTAATAAAACAATCAATGCTTTACGCATAATTCTCTTAAATACCGCAATAGTTTATAATATAAACTATTATATTATATAATATAATATAAATAATATAATATAAACTTTATATGCATACCAGGTCTTCGAGGATCTTGTTTTACAATGATATAGTCATTTTCTGGGAATACCAAATAGATGACCAAATCAAATTCATCGGGATTCTGAATTTTTAAATTGTCACCATAAGATCCTGTGAAATACAAAAAAAAAAAAACAATGATTGAGCATTTATGTATGTACATATATACATATGTATTTATTTTCTTAAAAAAAATTTTTCTAATGACGGAATACAAAATTCTAAGAAGTCCATAGTCGTATAAGATTGTTAGATAATGAAAATAAATACATATAACATAAAACATTTGATAATAATAAAGGAAGTACATATGTACATATGTACATACATACATATGTACATATGTATGTAGCTACAATAATATTTCCTAAAGAAAAGAATATTTGCGCCAACGATCTTAATTCATTTAAATATTAACCTCTTATACGATTAAAAATTAAACAAAACAAAAATATAAATAAAGAATATTCAGAGAAAACACAAACATAAACAAACAAATCTAGATGAATGTTGTTAAAAAGCCACGTAAGCGACATTTCATAAACTACTACATACACACAGCCGCTTTAATGGACACATACATACATATGTATGTATGTACAGTTAAAGTTCCCTTAAACGGACAGTTTAAGCAAAATTGTCCGGTCAGGGAAGATATTCACCGAAAATTAAGTAAAATATAGTATAATTATCGTACAAAATAACAATTAGGAAAAATAACCATTTTCTACTAATTAAAAATATAAATTTACCTTGAGAAGTCGAATATAACGAATTTGAAAATACAAAATACATGGATGCTGCCCTGGGAGATTTGGAACAAAAATAAAGCATTTATTCTTAAAATGTATTTTAAAATTTTAGAATTATAAACATTTTTCTAGCGAATGGAGACGTCCGCTTAACAGAGCTGTCCGTAATGAGAGCTTTTACTGTACACACAGCGCACACTTTCATAAAAATAAACAAACGCTGCTAACTTTTATTGCTACATACATACATACATATGTACATTATTGTTCATTGTTTTTATCAGAAAATTAGCAAAAATGACATCCTTACATCGTCTGCCGTTACATATGTACATACATACCTTCTAACTTGTGGCCTTTTAGCAATTTTCCTAACACACTTTTATCATTCTTCCAAATGGAATAAAGAGCGTTGCGCAGCTCGTTATAATGTTGTGTATATTTCATGCGATCCTTGTCGATATTAACGAAGCGTCCATTTACATCATTTAAGCTGGCTTCCAGATTGTTAACATGCCCCATAATGCTTTCACGGACCAAAACTACCACTGCACGCGAAGAAAATCAAGAGAGAACTGACGCAGAGTCGGCAAATTTTTTCAAAACGCCTTTGTGCCATTATCAGTACTATGGGACCGATCACATATTTATAAGTCATATTTGCGTGTGCAATTGCCCTTGTAATTGTAATTTAAGTGTTATTAATGGCAAAAGAATAAAAATATAATGTTATATATATATACGTGAAATCACTATATTAATCAAAAGTCTATCTTAGTTGTTATCGGTTGTATTAGTCATTGATGCCATATGTATTTATTGTCTTAAAAATATTTTTTCTAATAACAGAACACAAAATTCTAAGAATTCGTATAAGATTGTTAGATAATGAAAATAAATATGACATAAAACATTTGATATTAGTCGATTGAAAAGGAAGTATATTAATCAAAAGTCTATCTTAGTTATTATCGGTTGTATTAGTCATTGATCCCACACCATTTAAGTTTTTTGTAAATATGCCCCACTGTTCTTATTTATCTGTCGTATTAATCTCTCATTGTTCTTATTTATCTGTCGTATTAATCTCTCATTGAATTTAGGTAAATTGAATAATAATATTTTAGATGAGTTAATAAGTGTTTAACTGCAACTCTAGAATTCATAATTTCGCGTTTAAATTTAATCGATACCGATAAAGTTCTGGAGAATAAAATCAATCAGTTAGTACTGTGATATTAATTCAAAAAAGGAAAGTTAAATTAAATCTTTTACAAATCATTATATTCTCACGTCTGTAAATAAATATTTGGATCGATATTTTGAAATCGTTTTCGAGCCCAGTGAAGAATTGCTTTGAATTCCAACAAACATGATCTTCCCAATGTTTCTATTTTAATATTTTCCAACATAAAAGAGAATTTTTTTAAAATGCAATTCAAGAATATTTTTATTGATCATTATGTTTAATTTAAGTTGTATTTGGTATTGAATTTTCGTTTTCCATTTAGCGCTTCACATTATTCGTTTTGTTTTGCAGATTTATTTTATCAAGAGAACAATCATATTTGTTATAAAATTGGTTGATTTTGGTGTTTTTAATATATACTAGGGAGTTGCAAAAATATTTTACAATAACAATAAAAAGTACAATTGATACGATAGATAATTGATAGATAGATAAATATATGTATATATATCTATACATATACATACATATGTATAATTTAACAAAAGGCATAGGCCAAAAAAGCAATAAAGATTTTGTGTAAATTTTTGAGTTTTAGTCGATTAATTAGTTGAGAAGATTTTCAAGGAAGGGTATCGAAGACTTTCGATATTCGATTACTTAATTGGAAAATGTTGAAACCACTGCAGCGTGCGTGCATGAATTAGTATAACAAATTGAATATGATATATTTTTTGATAATAATGCTTTCTGATTTATTCGGAAATCATAACAATGGCCTAAATGTATAAAAGGATCGGTAAGATGGGTGGGCTTGTGGTTGTTGGTAGGGCCCTATTATAATCCATTGTGTTGCGCTTTTTATCTTTACCACTCAATTTAAATTGAATTTTCTCCTAACTACAGCGTGCATTTTTGTCCAAGGAATCAATTTTCCGATTGCTAGACAGTTGAGCTTATATACATACATAAGTATTCAGTTATACTATTTCTACACATATTCGTTTACGATTTCTCTTCATTTTTCTTTCTCTTTCAGTATATGTATATATAAATAAGTATTAGCGCACACACATGGAAAGTATTTTGGTTGAAAGTTCGCCGGCTGCATCGGTATTTTATGTGTAAATGTCTTGTCATTACCATTATTTCATACAAATAAATATATATATAGATATTGATATATTTATATATATATATATGTATACATATACTTATATAAAAAAGAGTAAAAAGACGCACAGACATTTAAAAAGCTGGCGCAAAAAACTTAAATTAGCTTAAATTTAACTATATAATTTTATTTACCATTTGTATCATTTGGTTTTTATCTTTAATTTTTTTATTTTTGTGTATGCCCAATATAATATTGTATTGCATATATGTATGTATATGCCGTTTATTTCATACGTTTCATGTTGTAGATTTTAAGTTGAAAAATGGAAGAGAAAAAGTTGTAATTATTAAATATACAGGGATTCTGTTCTCAATTCCGATTCGAAAATACCAACAGATGTTTTAGAATCATGATAAATTGTCTTAAGCAATTATAGAATACATATAAAACATTATATTTTAAATCAAGTTTCTGTGTCTGTCTCTCTATGACTTCTTAGCCTCTGATATGAATGATTCATGAAAACAAATTCGACCTCTTAAAATTTATGAATTCGCTTCATCTATGAGATTACAATATGTGATGCGTAACTTGAATTTTATTCAAATCGAACCATTACATTATTACATTTTTTTCAAAGAAATTACATAATTTATATGTGCCTCAGTTTACACCGACTTTTCGGTACATCTTGATTATTTGGAACGTTATGTTTTAAAACATTTTAAAACTTGTGTTACAGATTGCAATGGTATCTTTATAGTTTATTTTTAAATGAAATTGTGCTTAATATTTAATTGTATCACGAATCGGATTTGAACAGCCTCCCAATAATATAAATTTATGTTTTACATTTTTGTTTTGTTTTGGTGTCCCCTTGTTAGTTTTCAAGAGATCGATAGAGAGTTCATTTAGAGAGTAGAAAGGAAGAGTGAGTTATACATATATAAACTCAATGACGGGTGCTTAGAATATCTCTGTATATATATATATATATATATATATATACATATACATATATATGTATATATATATAGATAAGTATGCATGTTGTCAAGTGACATTTTCAAAAGTTGGAAAAAAGTATTTTGCTTAATTTTGTTTCTTTTGCTTTATAAAGTTATATAATTAAAAAGTTTAGGTTTAACTTTGAGACTTTGCACAGCATTTAATGTATTATACATTATTTTTTGGTTTCTTTTTTTCCATTTTATAAATACATATATATGTCATTCATACTTCTTACAAAAAAAAAAAATTGAGTATAAATTGATTTATACAAAAGAAAAACAAATGCGAGTATTGTTAACTAATCAAGTTAGAAAATGTTGAAAAGCGAGCTTAGAAAAAAAAACTTAAACTGAAATATATATAGAATACGTTCTACAATTTTCGGATTCTTTGACTGGATTTGTTTTGGGTTTGGATCTGCTACAATATAGCGTATAATGAATCAGTCTTTGCATGTCACAAGTATCAATAAGGAAACATAACAATGTTGAATTAACACAAAACGTAAGGACAATCTAAATTAAATTCGGACCTATATATAATAGATGAGGGGCAGGAATTATACGGAAGCAGCTGCGGGCATACAAATCGTACAAAAACTAACTATAGACTATAGATCATATATCAAAGTTTATAGAAGTAGAACTTCAAATTACAGTAAAACAAGTTAACAAGCTATAAATGTAATTGTTTTAGTTATAGATTTTAGCTAGGCTCAGTATCATTTTTGTTGTTTTTGGTTTTAGCTTAGCCAAATGTTATGAATTACAGAAGAGAGTTTTTATTACTCCTTATATAGTTAAATATATATATGAATGTATATAGTATATATACATATATGTATGAAGTTATATGTATGCAAGTAAGTATGTTTTTGTTTGTATCATTTGTATAAATATGTATGTTTATGGTTATAATTTTTACTCGTAATTGGTGCGTTTGTTTTTAAATGTACACAAAGTATTTAAATAGTAACGAATAAAAAATCTTACAATCTCTGGGGAAAAAATGTATAATTAGACTTTATAATTTTTGTTTTTCTTTTAAGTTTTTCGTTAGAATTTCTCAAATACAAATGATAATGAAGAGCTGCCAGCATTAGTTATCTTGATTCCATTTACTTGAATATTTTTTGTTAACCTGAATACAAAAATACATTATCATAAATATATGTATATATTATATATATATGTGTATTGTATATGTATATAGATGTATATGTATGCAATTGTTTATTAATTGTCTGCCTTGAAACTAAACTCTGGTATGAGTCGGAACAAGAACACAAAGATTTTACAATATTATTTCGGATTTAGCTATTTTACGACAAATGGTGATCATGAATCTCGTTCTCTGATTATACGCTCCTATAAACCACTTTATTTATTGTTTTGAGCCACCATATTGGGTGATTTGTAGAAATTTTGCACAAACTCCGATAGACTATAAACGGTTCCAGGACCTTTGCCGGCGCTCATGCATATAAAATCGCCCAGACAATGAGTATTGCCTAAGAATTAAAAAGTGATTGAATTAAGTCATTAAGATAATAATTGTTAATATAGTTACTGTTAGATAGAATGGGTGGATATGAGGGCGGCGGCTTAATCCAGCTGCCATCTGGTCGACGCATATGACGACGATCCGATGAAAACTCTATGAGATATGTATCTGCGGGTATAACTCTGAAGAATCTAAAAATATGAAGTATGAAAAACAAATATTAATTTGTTATATTCAATATAAACAATTAACGAATAAGAATTCTCTTACTACCAATACCAAAATCTTGTTATTATTTTGAACTAACCTATGATGCTCCGGTCGCAGGGCCAGATCGGAACGGAAAGTCTCTGTGACATATTTATGAAAATATGTGGGAAATGGTAGTGTTGTATCCAAATCAAAGACCAAACAGCGATTTGGCGAGGGATTATGCATAAAGAATACATGATAATCCTATTGAAAGGAAGAAAAATATATACATATATTAAATGTGAGTAAAAGATTCATTATTTACTTACCCATATCACAACTTGATCGTCGCCACGTCCGGCCTTCTGTCGCCATAGGGGCACAGTACGTCCTTCGTTGGATACAAAAACGGCATAACTTTTGGCTAGTTCTTCGGGCCTCGTTCGTTTGACCTGTTCACATAGTTTCCAAACGTTCTCCTCACTATAAACATGAAAAAGTATTAGTACAGAAAGTTAACTATTTTAATCATACCACCCAATGAATTTTAATTATAAATTTAATTTCTTTTGTATGGCTTTCCCTGTCACGAAATGTCAAAATATAAAAATAAATAATAAAGAAAGGAGACGAGTCTGACTTGTTTCTTCAAATCTTTCAATTTAATCAGCAACAGGCCAAGTGTTTAAATTATAATAATCGATTTTGTTAGGCACGCGGCGGTTTCTACGAATAAATTCCAATCAATTTCAGCTGCCACACATTGTTGCTCGCATGCCAGAATGGGGGTGGCATAGGATATGAATGTGGGTTAGCCAGGTAGCCGGGTATAGTGGTGCATGCCAGTGAGGCATTAAAATCAGGGCAACGCCAGGACAACAACAACAATAAAAACAAGGCTAACAACAATTTGCCATATCAACAGTTACAAAAACAACAACTCAAGTGGCGGCGCGGTCAAAAGTCGTGACTTGGCTGGTTATTAATGATGGTTTCGGTTGAGCAGATATTGCCCTGGTAGTTGATATAAACACCAGGCAACAAATTCAAATAAATATATTTATTTAAGGTACATACAAAGTAAAACAAGTTGAAAGAAAGTACTCAATGACTTTATTTTCCGATCGAAATCTATAATTAAATATCTGAGAGTTTCTCTTTAAGCTCTTATCTTATCTCCTTTATAAGGATCATTAGTAATCTCAAATCTCGAGTGAAAAAAAAAACATTTTATCAGTTCATAAATTGCATAGGATGAGGTTGATATGATGATACTTTCTTATTTATGATAAATCTTTAGAAATTGGTTTAACTTAAATGTTGTTGCTAAGTGTAATCGAACTTTGTTGGATAATGCCGCAAACTGATTCCGCCTAATGGCCAGAGGATAAGGGTGAATGCTAGTCTCTCCCCCCGCCTAGTTCCTACTCTTGGCTGTTCACCTTAATGTCCTGTCTGACTCACACACACACACATACACACATGCGCTATCTGTCTCTGTGTGTGTGAGTGGGGAAGGCGCGCGCATTGCAAAAATTCCTTCACTGGAACGAGACGAAGACTAAAGACGAGGATGATTATGACGATATGGATGAGGATGAGACGATGAATCTGAGAGCAAATGTGAGTCTGCAAGCATTTGGCGTATTAATCAATGAACATGTCCTGCGGGTTGAGGGATAATGTGAAATGTAGGCGCCATTTTTTTTATGACATTTGGAGTCCATTTGCTTCTGCTCCTTGGGGAGTTTTGGGGGATTGTGGAGATTGGTACATGTTGTCGCCGCCATTTTTGCAATTAGCATTTTTAAATATATGTATGTATGTACATATGTATATGTAAATACACACTGTCATGCACATATGTATGTATGTATGTGTGTACATAATATTTCGTTTAATTTTCGTTTTGGTTTTTGTTGTTGCCGCTGGTCGTTTGTTTTATAGCCAAAACGCGCCTCTCGCATGCGGCAATAAAAACGTAGCGAACCCTCCTTACCATTTCAACCTACAACCCCCTCAAAACACACATACATAAACACATACATACATATTGTATATGTACACACACATACACATTTGTTAGCAGACATGACCGTTTGACCTAATTTCTGGAGCTGCGCAGCGGCGAAATTGGAGTCGGAGTGAAGTGAGTAATGAGCGAATTTAAATGCGAAGCAAGGCCTTAAGAGACGAAAGGACGAACAAAAAGTAAAAAAAAAAAAAAACAGGTTAAATGAAAATCACCCACAAACATACTACAACAACAGGCTATGGGTTGGGATAGCTCTATAGTGTCGGCAGTGGCGTTAGCGGCTTCCCGCTGAGCAAACCAAGCATAGGCTTCAGAATTGATGGACAAAGGATGGAGTGAGATTGAGAAGTAACGGCATATTCGGCGAATGCTGTTGCCAAAAGAGATAACGCACAAAAATAAAATATACATAATTAAAAGAAGAAAATTTTCTATGGTCCTTGTGAAGGATCAACTAAGTGAGTGCTAATCATTCACAAGAATAAATTTATCTCACATATGTACATATGTATATTGAGATTAAAAATTTAGATGTGGTTACAATGTACATATATATGTATATGTAGTCGATTCTTAGAGTTTAATATCGACATAAAAAATACTTATCAAGGAACAAAAGAAGTTAGTTCATAAGCAAATACTGGGTAATGTTTTAGGTTAAAACAATTTTTTTAATTTTTATAGATCCAAATTTATTATGATTGTTATAAAAATATAGCAGTCTCTTTTAAGTTTGACATAGAAAGCCTAGCTTTAGGTTCATATTATTTAACCAACGATTGCAATAGATTCTTCAAATTAAACGAAATTTTGTCAAAATACTTTGAAAAGAATTCTAAAATTCTTGCCGTAAAATTATTATTATAATAACTCAAATTGGTAAAAAAAAAAAAACCTATTATACATATCGCACAACTCCGCCTTTACCCTATGTTAACAGGACTTCCAATAAAAAAATGACCATAACGATTCTTCATCCAATTCATCTCTTTCGCAAACTTCTAAGAAGCTTCAAAAAAGTTATATCAGATTCAATATATGTATTATATTTCTTCCAATAAACTCAGTCATTCACAGTTGTCGTCATCTTCTCAACACAGCAGACAAATTTCTAATTCTCTGACCATTCCCACCTACATTCCTACTATTCCACCACACTTTGGCATTATCTTTGTGTTAATATTCCCGCACGCCATGCCGTGTAAATGATTTTGTGTAATGAAAAAGTTTTGTATATTCTTTGCCTCCTGTTTGTCGCCTCCCTCTCTTCTTAGTCATCCCTCTTTTACCCACTTTTGCACCATTGTTGGTGCTGTTGTTGCTATAGCCTCTGGGCTATACGACGCGCTCTTTTAGGTTACTCACCAGTAACAGGACACATAGGAGCAATCCGCTATTTTGGGGAACAAAAAGTCTGTGGTCATCTTGACGCCTGGCTTGGAGGTTGTTTCTTCTTGGTTGGGTGTTTTAGGATGCTGTTGCACTTATGAAACTGTTTTTTTTATATGGAAATGCCTTTCACTGCATAACGGAGACGGGAAAGGGCGGTGATGCTGCTGCTGCTACTCTCCTATTGCTGTTGATGATGATGGCGGTGTTAGTAATGGTGCTGAGTCTGTATCTATATCTATGGGCTTTTGGGTGACAACGCTGGCCTATGCCTGGCATTGAATGCAATTTGCTGCTTACTCCTGGGATGGCACCTCCTTAGCGGCATTCCATGTTGTCCTGATGCTTGACAGCAATAGCGAAAATTGTTGACAGCCCCCTCTGAGGCAAATGGTAATGGCTGGTGGGAGATGGGCCGGAGATGAAGATTGCTATGGGCCGATAAGAGAAGTGAGGGGCGGATAGGTTTGTTTTTATATTCCTATTTGAATTTGTGTTGTTGCTGTTGCTTCTTCGTTTTCCAGGATGCTGCTGCACACATACACAAGCAAAGGATACACACTCACACAAATATACACTCGCGCATACAAATGAATTGTCGTAGCGTATTTTTCCTTTTTTGCTACTTATTTCTTAACTTTTCTTTATTTATTCCTCTTTGTTCTTTTGTTCATTAGAAAATTGCATTCTTTTACGTAGTAAAATTTTTAAGTAGCTTTAAAATTACACTGTTGGGCTTAAGCATAATTTCTAACAAAGTGCCACTAACAATTAAACTTTTGCTCTGATTTCTTTGACTTTTGATGTGTGTTTACTTTTGCCGTTGCACAGACAGGACCTCTTTCCTTTCCTCCTGTCCTGTGTGTGTGCGCTTTTCGCTTTAGATTTCCACGCTTTTTCTGTTTCGTGGAATTCCGTTAGTGCTGGGCCAATAATCCGCTAAATAGAGACCATTCCTAGCTACTTCTATTTAATTTAAATAATTTATATGACATGAAGTTATGCTGTTGTTGACCCGATAATTTTATTGTTGTAGATTAATTTTATTTCAATACCAATCATCAAAATACTACTGTGCTCTGGTCACTAAGCTTTCATCTCCTAGCTAAATATAAAGAAAGTCCAGCCATCCTGACAGCACTCGTCGTTTACGCTTTCCCGTCTGTTCGAAACGATAAAACCGCCAAGGCGCTTACAACACTGGTTTAAATTTAGATTTTAACTAATCTCCAAAACAGCATAAAGGTGAATGAATGTGATGTTAAATGAAAGGTGAAAATTTAGCACTACTTCAGGTGTGCAATCGCATGTTATTTCTTGTTTTTTTGAAGTGAAAACTTTTGAAGTGAAAACTTCTTTAGAATCGTTGGGAGTGATTTGAGACTCGATGAAACGAAAAAGCGACACTAAAAAGAGACATACATATA
The DNA here is from genome assembly GCA_037075365.1 of Drosophila emarginata. Lineage (NCBI taxonomy): Eukaryota > Metazoa > Arthropoda > Insecta > Diptera > Drosophilidae > Drosophila > Drosophila emarginata. The sequence goes on along the minus strand of JBAMCD010000260.1, from coordinate 3,416,030 downwards.
GATCTTATAGTATATAGCCTGCGAGAGAATGAGATAGAACAGAGTTATATAGCGTTCCTTATTCTCCGTCTCCTCTTTGTACGGTGCTTCGTAGCCTCCCCACTCTTGGCTACGAAGCGTTATATGTTGATATACGTATATGTATGTGGCTGAGTGAGTATTGTAGTATGTATACTACACTTACTAATACTTGCTTTAGTGTTAGTTCAAGCGTCATACGTATGTATGTTTGTATGTATGCTAGTACGTATGTGTGCGCGCCTGCGTATTACGGAGCTACAGTGAGCGAGAAGGCATTATGTATAGCTATACCACACTACCTAATACTTGCTTAGACCAAGCGTCCTACGAATGTTTGTGTGTATGTTAGTACGTCTGTGTAATACACGCGTTACGACGCTCATAATAGCAACCGCGTATGATGTATTGCGTCCGTATTTTTATATTCGTAAATATTTTCATTTTTAAATATTTACCGCAATTATACAGAAAAAAAAACAAAAAGAAAATAAAACTAAAAAAACCGCAAAGACTTCAACAGAACGTGTACGTGAATTTCGTGCACGCCGAAAAACATTACGAAATGCGCAACCAAGTGTTTCTACTGTGCATAACAATGCATCCACTGTGCAAAATAGTTAAAACGATCATCGTAAGTACTTTAATATTGTCTAATCAACAAAGGTAATTATTTACTTTGACTCCTCGGATTTTTAGTGTTGGAAAGTTCATAATGGAGTGAAAAGGCTAGATTTGAACTCCAGTGTTGGCAAACGTCAACTTTAGGTACACCGGCAAAAATATAGCGTTGCCATATTTTGTTTCTAAAATCAAATTTATAAGTCCTACTGCCTTTTACAGAGGATCTATTTCTGCAGAGAAGTTAAAAGAAATTTTTTTTGCAGAACACAGTGGCCAAATAAAAAAATTCGGCCGCCGAAATTTCTTTTCACTTCTCTGCAGGTATAGATGCACTATTAAGGAGAGTTGGTAAAAATAAAGATTCTTTAGCTAAATTTCTTCGAACGTTTTTGAATTTTTAAAGATTCACAGTCAGCTGTCAATATAATGTGTTTTCTGGCAGCACTTTATTTAGAAATCTCTCAACACTAATTCTGAATTTTGTAACACTTCTTTTAGCGGCAAACCACCAGATTTAGCTTTAAATCGATATTTTTTCGATTAAAAAGTCATTTTTATTTTCTTAATTGTGCAAAAACTAAGCAATAAATCGTTAAGGCGCACCCGAGGCGTTGCTCTGTGTTTTTTTTCCTTTCGTTTGGTACCACATTCATTACCCTTAAGGCTGTATTGAGCGCGAGGAGTCAAAGTAAATAGAGCTGTTCACATTTTCGAATTTTATAACACTATAATAAAAAGTAAATAATTCTCAAAGTAGATTATAACTAACTTTGCAGCAATCCTTTGTAAAAGGATTAGAAACATCGACATGGGCGACAAAAATATCCAATACAAAAATAAGCTGGGTACATTAACAGTAAAGCTGGAACCTGACGTACAGGAGGAATCAAAATGGAATACAAAGCAAGGTACCAACGAAGACCAGCAGCCAAACAAAACCAAGTATATGGTATCATTTGAACAGTACGGAGTGATAGAGGAAAATACAAATATAACCGTTTATGATCAAAAGCATCATGGTTTGGAACGGTTTCCTGTGCAAGAGGAACACAACAATGGTGACTTTGTGCCGGACACTGATGACCCATTGGCGACACACAATTCTCATTTTGAGCCTGATATATACCAAGATTTTGAATGTGGAATAAAGCAAGAACCGGAGCTGGATCTCAGCACAGATGAGGAACCTTTTAGTGAGGAAAAAAATGAAGCATGGGAACAATATGAAGAGAAAGATGAATATTATGATAACGAGTGCCATGAGCAAGAGCAAGAAAACGAAGTTGAAGAATCAGTTGATGTCAAAGGATTCCAAATAACATATCTTTCCGAAAAGATTATCCGTCCGTTTCAGTGTAAACAATGTCTAAAAGACTTTTCGCGTGAGTGCGATCTTGAAAGGCACCAACGAGTTTACAACAAAATAGAAGTTCAGTGTCCAGTTTGCCAAGAGCAATTTTCGCAAAGATGCATCTTAAAAGCACACCTTGAGAATCACGCTAAGGATAAGGTGTTTAAGTGTCCCGACTGTCCAATGGAATTTCAAAGACGAGTACAACTCACAGCCCATGTAAAAAGTCACACCGGGGAAAATCTATTCAAGTGTCTTGAATGCTCCAAAATTTATTCAAGGAAACAAAGTCTTATAATTCATCAACGTGTTCATGCAGGAGAGAAGCCTTTTAAATGCCCCATTTGTTCAAAAGGCTTTATTACTGCTCATAAAATGAATATTCATATCAGGACTCATACGGGGGAAAAACCCTATAAATGCCATCACTGCCAAAAGTCCTTTTCTCAATCGTGTACTCGCGATCAGCACTTGAGGACGCATACTGGGGAACGACCGTTTAATTGCAACTACTGTTCCAAAACCTTTTCACAATCAAGCAATCGTGATCAACATGAACTCATTCACACTGGAGTACGTCCCTATAAATGTGCATTCTGTTCCAAAGGTTACTACAGAAATAGGGAATATCAAAGGCATCTCCTTACTCATCTCAAAGATCGAAACCAGTAATAATCAAAATAAATTCAATTAAAATGCCTTGCTTTTTTCTCTGTAGACATTATTGAGGAAAGCTGGTAAACAAGAGGTCTCAATGTCTGGGTTATGTTTAAGTTTTTAACGATTTAAAACCAGCTGTTAATATGCTACTTCATCTGGCAACGCTATATTTACAATTCTCTTAAAACTAATTTTGAGTTTTAGCTAGATTTAGCTATATATCTCCATTTTTCCGATTAGGAAATCAAGCAAATAAATTCTTCGTTTCATTCTACATTCACTAAACTTTAGGTTTTTTGAGCGCTAGGATTCAAAGTAAATAATTGCCAAACATCTGACCGTTTGGATTATACTCTCTGCAAAGGTATAAGAAGTATATCAAATCTGGCATCATCATCATCTTTTTGGTCACAAGTAGTAAGTTGTTCGTTTACTAACACTGGTGCTTACACAGTCAAACTCTTATTCTTCGATATGGGTGACAAGAATAATCGTCTGGATGAACTGAATATAAATCTAGTTTCTGACGTAGAGGATAAGTTTAAGTTTGGAATAAAGCAAGAGCCCGAACTAGACCTGAATATAGAAGAGCAGTCAGAGACTGCCAAAGATCAAGATGACAATACAACAAATAATATTGTGTTTGCCTGTAACATAAAACAAGAGCTGGAACTGAATGAAGAACCTTTTACTGAAGGACAAAATCAAGTATGGGAGCAATTGAAAAAGGAAGACAAATACTATGAAAATGGGGAGGATGGACAGGTGTACAACAGCGACGTTGCAGGACAGCATGGTCTCTTGGCATTTGAAATCTCTTATCTTCCCGACAAAAAAAAGGATGCAAAGAACTCCCAAAGAAATCAAGATCGCCAGCAGTATCACTCTGGACAAGAGGATTTGAGGTGTCCAGAATGTCTAATGACGTTTAAGTCCGACCGCTTGAAAACTGTTCACATGGAAACTCATAGAATAAAGAAATGTCCACGTTGTCCAAAAACATTTAGTTCAAACGAAAAATGGCTTGCCCACAAACAAAGTCATATTGAAGAGAAGTCTTTCAGATGTCCACATTGTCCGCAGACGTTTAAATCAGACTCCGACAGGTCCATCCACATTCCATCGCATACTGGAATGGTATCCTTTCAATGCCCGTCTTGTCCCAAAGTTTGCTATCGGATGTCAGTTCTTAAAAGTCATCTAAAAACACACATGACAAAACTTAAGTGTCCTGAGTGCTCCAAAACCTTTACACGAAATCATAATCTTGAAGTGCACTTACGAAATCACTCTGAAAACAAGCATTTTAAATGTCCACATTGTCCAATGACGTTTATGTCAGGCCGCACCAGAATTATTCACATCCGAACGCATACTGGAGAGGAACCTTTTAAATGTCCCCGTTGTCCACAGACATTTACATCAGGGGCAAAAAGACTTGCCCACAAACGGCTCGTTCATAATGGAGAAAAGCCTTTCAAATGTCCACATTGTCCAAAGTCCTTTAGTACAGAGCAAAACAGTGAGGCGCACATTCGATCTCATACTGGAGAAAAGCCTATCAAGTGTCCACATTGTCCCGAAATGTTTGCATTGGAAACTAAAAGAACTCTTCACATTCGAATTGATCATGGGCAGCATCCCTATCAATGCGCTACTTGCTCGTTAACCTTCAATTTGAAGTCACACCTACGTACACATGAAAAACTACACATCGGAGAGCGACCATTCAAGTGCACGCGCTGTCCGCGGGCGTACACGAATATGCATAACCTTGATAAACACTTATTCTATCATAAGTAGCAGCTCACCATGCCCTTTTTATTTAGATTAGGAAAATTCACATTGTTCGATTTGCAACTCAACCTAACCCAGTAAACCCCAGTTTATGTATAATCGTTTTAACAAAAATAATAACAGAAATACAAATTTTAATTAACGTATTGGTTTTCTGGTGTAAGCGAGTTCATTTAAGGATTCCATGCCCATTGCATAAAATTAGTTCAATTCATTTAATTTAACATTTATATATTTAAGTAATTTGTTTGCATATACCATTTGGATTTTGTGTACATTTCATACTATCAGCGGCTTTATAAACAGTGTCAACAAAATTCAAAATACATATATATATTCACATTCATAACTTTATCTTTTTTTTTTTTTAAACAGTAGGTACAATGACAAGGAAAATAGCTCTACGACAAGGCCGCAGCCTTTGATTCTATGCACCAATCGAGAGGCATGTGTTATATGTTTAAATACAAAACAAATCTAAGCATATAATATATATAAGTATAAAAATCTTGAATTTAGGTTACTTCCATATAACAGACAAAACATCTTAACAATAGATCATTAAAGTGAATAGTAAAATAAAAGCCTACTTTGAGGAAAAAAAAAATATATATGTATATCTATCTCAATCTCGATCGGCCATCACCTTAGTCGCAGTTATACAAGTACTTAGTAGACAAAATTCATAGAGTATGCTCATTAATAGCATTGCTTAAACTGTGATAGAACAGGTCTACATTTTATCGAATCATTAGAATATTGCTATGCATAGTTATTAAATAATCTGATTTTATAGTTATTCTGCTGATAATCCTCAAGTTTAGGTTTAGGGCAGAAAGGCTCGGACATATCCCTTAATAGCTGTTCGGCATAATGGGCACTCAACCACACGGGCACACTGATTGCAAGTAACTAAACATAGAAAAGTTATGAAGCAAAGATAAAACCGTATACGAATTGAATTGCTATCCCCAAAGATATGACTTACCCAAATGCCCACAGGGTAGAAATACAACGGCCACCTCGTTGTCCAAACAGACCTTACACAAGCGGGCGTCCTTGAGCTGACGATTCTCCTCTTCCAAGGATAAGCTATTACCATTTGTGGTTACTGCCTGGTCAGTTGGAGTTGGCTCCTTCCTTTCTTTTTTGATATTTGGTTGAGTTGCCGCCTTGCTAGTGGTAGCTATTGGACTGGGATCGGAATCTAAATTTGGCGCTGTTGCTTCGGGTAGTGAATTCTGTGATGCTTGTCTCAGCGGCTCTGTAACTTCTAAAGCTGCCTGATTACCACCAGCCTCATCGAATATGGCCTGGAGCAGTTCCTCTAAAGTGTCAAACGGACTGCCCGAATCGCATACCCTCCGCTGTATTGCGTTTCTCACTAGCCCGTCATCAATACCAAGTGAGATAGCTTCCTTTGCCGGATTTTCATACATGAGTGTTTCCATATGTGATGTGGCCGACGTGTTATTAACTTCTCGCACAAAGTTCGGGCCTTTTGCCAAAAGAAGAAACTGGCATTTCGGTGACCATTTGGCATGCTCATGCCAAGGTTCATCTTCCTTCTCCCAGGATCTCAGGCCAATGTTGCAGTGAAAGCATCGGACTTGGTCGTCAATATTTTGGTAATAGAGTCCCGCTTGAGCCAAACCTTCTGGTGGCTGTACATTTGAGATGGGCCAATTATTGAACGTCATTAACCTGGCCTCCACAGTATCATATCTTGGGCGTTGTGGGGAACTTCTGGGTTGTATACCCAATTCATCCAAGTCTTTGCCAGCTGCAAATTCTATCAGGGGTCCCATCTGGACACGCGGGCAATTGGGGAAAAAACGCTTATGCTCATCGAAGGCATTGTCATTCTTCTCCCATTTAGCTATAACTCCCTGACACCATACACACTTGACATGATCTAAACGCTTTAAATAATAAAATCCCGCTCTAGCCAAGGATTCGGGAGAAATGTTGGGGTTCTGAAAATAATATGAACCATCAAATGAAATTTGTGGTCTTATAATTCCAATGTCAACTTACTGGCCAATTTGTGAACGTATCCAATCGATTTTTTTCCACAAGCAAGTCGACGTTCCCAACAGATTGCTGCTGGGAATCCCCGCTACCGTCCACCATGGTGTTGCCCTCACTGTCATTACGCTGGCTTTCGCTCCCAATAGGCACGTTTCCACAATGATTTGGAGCCAACACCATGGCACAAATAGGAGATAAGCTACCATGTCTTATTGCAACCTGATCTCCGTAGTCCCAGCGATCGATTCGGACATGACACCAATTACACTTCGCCTCTAGCCAATTACCTGTTGCGAAGAAACCATTTGCCACCAAATCCTCTGCTGTAACGGGAGCATTTGAGGGCCACTCTGCAAATGTGGCCAGGCGCTCACTCTCCAGCTCCATGTGTCGCTCCGTCATAGTTTGTGGTTGTCTGGGTTCTTCCCCCATACAATTAATGATGTAATTTCCAATTCTAAATCAGATTGAGCAGCAGCAAAAGAATAATAAGAAGAATAAGAGTCTAAAACGAAGACGAAAAAAATAAACTCTTATTGATTGAGAGATAAGTGTGACCGTGTGACTATTTAAGAGAACTTAAAAAATACTATAATTGAGAAACTCAACATAATTAGGGTACCACTGTATAGGTTTAACAATTATAAGATCCTTTGAATTTTTTAATTTGTGATAGGGATCGAATGAAAAACTCAACTACCAGAATACGTAAGTTATTGACATTTAACTAAATACAGCACGCAACAATTACGAGAATACCCCTAATATTTATTTATTAGAAATGGTAATTTATAAGTGTTTTTTCTGGTCACATTCAAATCAGCTGTTGAAATGATGTACGCGAATATTTTGTTATTGTTTGGTAAAATATTTTTTACATTATATTAATAATACAAATGCTAATATACTTATTTTTGATTCAATAGTCTTGTGCTTCGGCCAGATGGTGAATGCTGAATTGTCTGGCCTATTCAATGCCTTGCAATACTTTGGTCTTTATTCAAATGGCACCGCGTCCAACGAATCTTTGGGACAGTCCCGCGGACAATGTCACTACAGTTTCGAGTCGTTTGCATTGTCGGAAGATCGTCTCACCTGTGCCCCAGATGATGAGCATATCTTGCATTTATATCAGGCTCCACCAGTACGAAAACCGCCCATTATGATCAAGTGTCTGCAGCCAGATGTGGACAATAGTACCGATGCTGGGACTTCAGCAATTGAGCCACAATTACTGATAATGAAAAGTTCCAAGGAGATTGTGAATCTTTTGAAACCCATTGGTAATGCTACCAAACGACGTGAACATGGCAGCTGTGTGGTCATCCATTTCTGTACTCCAACCAGTCTGGAGTGCGCACGAGTAGCTCCAATTATCAACTTACTGCCCCATCTGTTTCCCACATTACCGATTGCGTACATTGATGCCTATGAATTTACACGATTCAATGCAGAATTTGGCATTGTGTCGCTACCAACACTTTTAATATTCCACCAAGGCAAGCCACTTATCAAATATGATCCACTCTGGACAGATTCAGAGAAGCGGAGCTTTGGTCGTTTTATTATGAGGCACACAAACGTCAAAACTGTGAATCGAAAAAGCCTATCCCCCCAAATTTTAATTCGAGCAAAAAGTGAGCCTTTGTCGAATGTTCCAGAAGTGCATACGGATTACTATTTGGGACTGTCATGGGCATTCATTTGTATTTGTCTTGCCAACTATGTGAGGGGAACTGCCTTCTGGAAGCAACTTGTAGATGCCATACAACGCAATTGGCGTGAATCCGAGGAAACGCAAATGCAAATGGTCGATTAGTGGGGATGTCTTCAGGGGGTTATACAATTTCATTTTATTTTAATGTTTACTAGATTAATTTTAATTATATGCGAAAGACACCGATTATAAATTTGCTTAAATACATAATTTATTCAAGGATTGGCTGTTATTAACTGGATTTTGGGTTATTGATATTTTGTACTTTCTAACGAATATGAATAAGTGCCATACAATATCATTCTGTAAAACAGGAAATAAGGTGCAGCAAATTACACTTTACTGAGTAAAAAGTCTGCATGGTCCAGATTGGTCTATTCTTTGTACTAGCTATGTAAATCGAACTTTTCTTTTAGTACACGAAATCTGCACAAGAAAATGAAAATATAGATTCCACATAAGGATATTTTCAGATATGTATTCCAATAGTTCAGTAAATAAAAGTCACTTTGATTTTACTAATGATGTAATTGTAATATACTGTTTTCAATTAAATTCACTTCAACATTTACTTAAGCCTTATTTATATATATATGTATGTATTTATTTATACATGTAGTTATATTGAAAGGGATTCTTTTGATGGGGATTTACAATTTTAACTGTAGTATATTTATCTTTTTCAGTTTGCATTCAATTCTTTTTTATAAGACATTCAATTTTCAACTCCCCAACAATTTAAAGCTAAATCTAGAAAAAATCTTGAGAGCTTTTACTTTTCAAAAATTAAAACCATCTTAAAACTAAACCGTTTCACAATAGCGAATTTTGTTAACGTTTTTATTTAATAATTAACTCTCAATTTTGCGTTGTACAAGTGTGTGTGTGTGTGTGTATGTTTGCGAGAAAATCTAGGTGAGTGTGCGTGTATGTTCAAAAGATATTGTCAAAATTAATTTTTCTCAAATTTTGCAATTATATAGAGAATTAATTGGCCAAAGTTGTAAAAAATAATTAAATTTAAAAATACGCACTTGAATATGATCAATAAAAAATATGATAAACATATAAAGGAATAGTGCCTTTGGACCAAACTGACAAAACTATAATTTACGTATGTGTATGTGTGTGTGTGTGTGTGTGTCTGTTTATATGTATGTATGTATATGTGTGTAGCTAGCCAAGAAAATGCTTTATGTATTTCTATGTGGTAAGTGTCCTGATGTTGGCGGTCTAATTCAGAATGTTTCTATATGGTAAGAGTGAGTGTGTTAAGTGTCCTGATTTTGGCCATCTGGTTTTCATGGTTTTTTTTTTCTAAACGTTTAGTGCATGGGTAATAATCCCACTACTATTTTCTTATCATCCTCATTTTGCTTCTCCTTCTACCTCAGCTTCTTCTCACTTCTCATTTTTGTTTTTTTTTTTTACTTCTTGGAGCGTCTGATTGATTTGGTGGCTAATTCGGATTCCTCTTCCGCACTGTGTAGCTGCTTCATGCGCTGCTGGTGACGTCGAGAATGGCCAGCATATGGATGTGGATGTATGCTGCATTTAATACACAAACAAAGTTTAATTTTATTAATTATATTTTAAATACATTAGACATATTATTTATTATATTTTTTTTTTTTGATTACGTAGAGCAAACAATGTATAAAGAAAAACAGGCCAATTTGAACTTAAATATCATAATTATGTATGACACAACAGTGAGGGGGGGCGGGGCAGGGCGGCAATGGAGCATGATAAATAGATAGAGAAAGGGGGGGTTTTACAAGTAGTGGTGAAAGTCTTTAAGCTGGACGGTGTGGTGGACGTTAGTGTTTGGGATTAATTGGCTGGATGATATGTATGTATATATATATATATGTATATATATGTGGTAAGTAAGACAGCAAACCGCAGTCGTAGCAGCAGCAACAACAACAACAGCGTTAGAAAATTTTGATAAGCGTCGAAAGTAATTGTTTCGTTTCTTTTTTTTTTTGTTCTTTCTTTTTAGTTTGTCGTTTGGTTTCAACCAATTTAGCATTACGTAGCGTAGTAAAAGAAAACGTAGAGTCAGACGACGTTAACGATGATTTGATGCACATAATTGGTAAAATAAAATAAAATGAAAAATTAATGAAATTTTTTTTTTAACGAAAATAATTGATACATAGGTTATTATGTGTGAGATACGTTGATACTGATTTTGTTCCTATATTTAGCTGGAAATTTTAGGACTTTGTTTACGTTATACGTAAGCAAGAACAAAATGCGGACGCTGCATGCTAATTATTACGTGTTCTGATCTTATTCAGTAATTAATATTATTATTGTATTTATTATATAAAAAAGAGAAAATGTGGGTTTTAATTTTTTTTTTTTTTGGTTGCGGGCAGCCTTACACGTAGTTGGTTGTTTTGCGTTACTTTACGTAACGATGATGTAGTAGCGCAGAGTTGGATGATGTAGTAGGCAGTGTGGATCAGAGCGTAGAGGATTGATTGGTGGTTTTTGGAGAGTGTGTAGCATGGTGAAGTCGTCGCAATAACGCCGTTGGTTAGTAGTGGATGCGCCGTATGTTGCTTCTATTATTTCTCTTATTATGATATTATATAGATATAGTAATATATATATATATAAATGATTATATTATGTGAATTTTTTTTTTTAGTTTGTTTTTTTCATATTTTGGTTTTTTTTTTTTTGTCTATTTGCGATAGCAGCGTGAATTATATAAACGCCAATCTCTGCATAAATTGAAAGTATACATGATAAAGAGGAGAGAGAGAAAGAGCAAGAAGTTGTTAATAGATTTGTATGCCATTCAGAAAATTGAGATAGTTTGCTAATATACATAGATAGGCTTCTCAAATAAATTTAAACAGGATAATTAAATCGAATATCAGACATTTTATCATTTGAAATTTAAAAGAAATCAGACAGAAAAACAGACACTGTTCACTTGAATAAATTCTCTAAATTCTTTACGATGTTGCAATGTGTTTCCTTCGGAAGGTCTTTGTTAAAGTTGAAGATGCAATAAAAAGCTTTTGAGGACTTTTACAACTTCTTAAAAATTTGAGTACCAAATGTTAGATTTGTAAGTTCATTATGATCATAATACGATATCCGTAACGTAAAGATTAATGTTTTCTGTTTTTATTGCTAGGGGGGGCCTTTTATCCTATAAACTTTTGCGATTTTCTATATTCTTAGGCCACAAACAAACCTTGGTGAGCCGGCAATGCTGTGGCTAGCGCTGGATATTGTGGTCAACGGCGATGATGGGGGCGTGCGCAATGGTCGACGGGGCGTGGCCAAATGTTGCCCATTACGCATATAGGAGCGACGCGAATTGCCCATATAGTTGTTGTTTGTTAGATCGTAGACTGTGGCGTTGGTTGCTGGTGCTGTTGATGCAACATTGACGGCGTTTCGACGTGGCGTTGTTGTTGTTGCTGCATTGCTGCGATTACAGTCGAAGTCGAAGTAAAAATTTGAAAGTTGATTACAACAAATGATTTTGTTTGGGTTTGACAATTTCAGATGATATGTATATGATATATATATATATTTATAGATAGATAGATATGTATGTATATGTATGCGTATAGAAAAAAGGAAAGAAAGAAACAAATTTTGAAAAACTAAAATGGAATTCTTGGCAAGATCTTTAAAAAAATGTTCCGCCTACCTCAAATATGTTGGTTTAGGCTTTTGTTTTATATATGTATACATATATATTAAATAAACATATATATGTTTCATATTTTTTTTCTTTTTTTTAGTATTTAACGTAGTTTAGGAATGTAATTAGCAGAAATATATATGTAATATGCAATTCATTGTTCTGATAAAATATACGTTTCTCTTGCGTTTTTTTTAGTTAATTGGTTTTTCTGTTCATTTCTTTCTTTTTTAATTTTTTTTTTTTTTTAGTAATTATATCTGTAAGTAAACACAAATATTTGGTTTTAAATAATTTTGCAAACAAGTTTTCAAGAGCAAGGAAAAAAATGTACGATACGAGAAGTAAATATCCTAGAGGAGCACTTGCATTGTGGTTAACCTTTATTTGGGAGGCGATTTGTTGAATCAACACTTTGCTATTTACCTGCTTTGTGGAGGCAAAGATGGCATTGGACGTCGAGTTGATGTAGCTGCTGGCTGCTGTTCTTGTATAACGCAATCATCATCATCATCGTCATCATCCAAAGGTTCAATGGTCAAGGTAGAAGTGGCTGGTGCTGGTGCAGCAAGTATGGCCGGTAGTGCCCGACCGCCATTACGATGTCCGCCGACGCCTCCAGTTGAAGCGCGTGAAGTGAATTCGCGATCAAACTGTTCGGCTTCCTCTTCATCCAGGTTAATGAATTCCTGACGCTCTTCTAATTGTCCAGAACGCATATCCTGCTCTTTTTCAATGATATGGGCTCTTTCGCCAATGTGATGACCAATGGCCATTTTCTTTACACCAGTACGTGAATCTTGTACCGTTTTACGAGTCTCACGCACACCTCCAGGACCAGTTTTGGTACTTGTACTGGCCTGATAGATCTGTGGACGGCCATCGGGTCCCGAAGACATTGTCATCACTGTACTTTGGCAAAATGAGGCGCCACTTGGAGCGCCAATATCTACAGTGAATAAAAAAAAATAAAAATACAAGATTAGACAATTTATTATAATGTTCCGATGGATAAATACTCACCAGCATTAAGCAAACGATTGAAATTTGGCATTACCGGCATTCCAAATAGATTCATTGCTGGCATTGCACCCATTTGTGGGCGTTCCATTAGAGCTCCTGGCTGTTGGAAACCTGGAGGATCAAAAGGCGAACCAATTGCCTGCATACTAAATGGATCCGGCATAAAGGAATTCATCAAACGATTCATTGAACGCATTTGCATATTCATTGCATTCATGTGGTGATTCATATGATTACTGTCAAATAAACCAAAAAAAAAGAAGGAATAAATTATAAACCAATTCTAATGCAGATATTCTTACTTATCCATTGGATCGATTACTGGGGATTGTATTAAACGTCCGTTTCTGCGTTTTTTAATAGAATTTCGTTTTATTTTCTTACTCATAATAAATAAGAGCCAAAAAAGGGATCGTAATGAATCGAAATTTTTACAGAACTGACCAAGTTAAAATTTAATATTTTGTCATTTAAATGAAATTTGCCAAAGCCTACTACAATCCGTAATTCAAAATAGTTAACTTGGCCTACTAGTAAGAAAATTCTTCTGAAAATACTGTTAATCTAGTTATTGTAATAGAACTAGATTTTTAGTCATTGAGAACTAGTTTGTTCAGATATACAAGGTAGATTAGAGTAAGATAATGTTTCGTCCTATCAAAATAATAATAATTGCAGTTCATTTAAGTCTCTTACTAATAACACACACTATCATTTATTAAGTTTTAAGTAATTGACTTTTACAATTACTTTTTACCACTGCTAACCGCTCCTGATGATTTAAACGTGGTTTGCTTTATCGCTGCACTTGCACTCTTACACTCACATTAATTCTTTTGTATGTATATATATACTTATATTTTATTAGAAATAACTGTATGAAGCGTACCTTATCAGGCAGAACAGTTGTTAATGCACTTTGGTTGTGGTTTTTTTTGTCTTACTACCGTTAAATCGAAATTATCGATTAAAATATACCTCTTCGTTGGTCAAGCATGCTTCACACATACATACATACATAATACAATACATTTGCTAAGCTGTGTGTATGTGTGCAGCAGGTCCACATATCTCAAAAGAGATCCGAATCATTATAGCCCAAACACTTAAAAATTGGTAGTCTATAATTGATTTCTATTGCTTTTCACACCCGTGAAAATACATACATATGTGTAAAAAAGAGAACAACAAGAACCACGAAGCTCTACAAATACATATACACACACACACACACGCAGGACACAAATTGTCAATTTTCACTTACTTCATGAAACCCAAATCATCATCAAAATCACCCATCAATGCACCAAATAGCGACATGTTGTTTTTTAATATATATGCGACTTAAGTAATTATTTTCACTGTTTATGAAGCAGAATTAAAGAGATTTTTCACGAGTTTTCTCGACTATAGTGTGGCAAGAGTTTAATAGTAATAAAAATACCAACAAAAAAATTTACTTAAGTTAACCGATAACCGATAGCTATAAATCGAAAATATTGGGAAAGCAGTGGCACCATTTGGCGCAAAAGTTTAAACATTCGGGTAATGTTTACGATGATTATAAGATAAGTAAAATTCAAATTCATGGGCTACTCACTCAATAGTATGACATGATGAAATTGAAAGGAAAGGCAATCAGTTGTACTTTCCCCGGAAAGACTGACAAGTCTATAAATTTCCGGAATTCGGTTTCTTATCAAATAATAATAATATAGTCATGATTACCTGTTATTTGTCTATAACTACTGTTTGCCAAATTACGATATGCCCAATTAACAATCGATATAAAGTGATAAAATTGTGCGAATCTAAAAAATATATTGCATACTGATTAGATTTGGTCTTAGACTGGGCCAGGAACATTTCGGTATGTACTTCACTTGATCAATAAATCAGTGCGTAAAGTTCTCATGCCCCTAATCTCTAGACAGTAACGATTGATTACATGCTGAAAGCAGACATCTTTCAAAGTACAAAACCTACATATTATGAATATATGGTGACTCAACTAATATTTATTGATAATCCCCCGACGTGCGCGGGTTAATTCAATTATATTGATTGTTCATTTCTTTATTATACAAATTATGGTCAGAATTTCTCCTTAGAAGGCAACCGATGTTTATTGATGGATATAAAATTGGCAAGTCCGTGTATGTATTCTTGATTATGGTTATATGAAAATCTAAGAACGATATCTTGGATTTGGGTTGTGATAAGACCTCACTATATAAACCATGGATCGTATGACTGTTTCAAGTTAAACGTTACCAAAATGTCGTTGCGTTTGTGTCTAAAACTCTTCGGAGTTCTCTCGTTGGTGGCCATAAATCAATCGGCATCGATTAATCCCCTTGTTATTGGGGGCTCTGAGGCAGATATATCCGAATATCCGTATCAGGTGTCCGTCAGATTGGAGACATATATGCTATTGCATATTTGTGGTGGCAGTATCTATGCTCCCAATGTAGTTCTTACTGCAGCTCATTGCATTAAAGGACGCTATGCTTCGTATATTCGAATTGTAGCCGGCCAGAATTCCATTGCAGATCTGGAAGAGATGGGTATTAAGGTTTCTAAATTGATCTATCACACTGGATATAACAAGAAGACCCATGTTAATGATATTGGCATGATTATAACTCGAGAACCTTTGGAGTACTCATCACTTGTGCAACCAATTGCCTTAGCCTTGGATCCACCAAAAGCTGGATCCCATGCGGTGGTCAGTGGATGGGGAAAACGGACTGAAGAGGATGAAGCATTGCCCGCATTACTGCGAGCCGTTGAAGTAGATATTGTAGATAGAAGTGTATGTGGTACCCAATATTTGACTAAAGATTATACGATTACCGATGATATGTTGTGCGCCGGATTCGAAGAGGGTGGCAAAGATGCCTGTAATGGTGATTCTGGTGGTCCTTTGGCTGTTGATGGTGTTCTCGTTGGCATCGTGTCCTGGGGAGTGGGTTGTGGACGCGAAGGCTTTCCTGGTGTGTATACAAGCGTAACTCATCACTCCGCCTGGATTGAAGAACAGGCAGAGACCTATCTGTAATATGCATGAGAGAATCAACTAAAATTCTCAAGCGAACAAAGCAAACGATCAAAATTTAGTTATAATCAAATAAATATATATATATGGTACATTAAAAGTTTTTAAGTGTTTTACTAAATCAAATTTAAATTTAACGATATAACTGTCCTATAAATTTTACACGCGTAGATAAGTTTATCGGTTAACAAAATTGATAACCGCTTGACAATGTTGGCAAAACGGGTATTGCGCGGAAAATTTAAATGCTATTAAAACGATCTCTCTCGATTTTGCATCGAGAAACTTTATTTTTTGCTCTCCCTTCGCTACGCCCTGGGAAAATGTTTTTAATAGTTTCAATGTTTAAGATAAATTTCCATTGATTACAAATGCTATTGATGCCTTCTAATGACAAACACTTGTCTAGCCCCCGTGATGACGTATTTTGTGGTTTTCTCTCTGTAGGAAATTTAATATCGGATTACAATTATATAAGTTGACTTTTTGTGGAAAAATAGTTTAAAAAACTCATACAATCCATAACGGATAATGCTGCAAAGGCGTATGACTTGGTAAACAAAATGTTGCAAATAATATTAATTAAATGGGTGCTCCCATTGACAGGCAGACAGATTGTACTGGCTGACTAATCGCTATCAACCCACACAACAACTGAAGATCAGCTGCCTACCTCAACCACATAAAACGTGTCCAACCCAAGGCATATTCAATCAGTAGACTTTGGATACGACTACCGCCGCCACATACGCAAATAGCAATTCCCCTCCTTAAGCAATTATAATTAAAGTAGTCAGTCAGTCATTCAGTCAGATTGTTACAATTCAGTCCACAATAATGACAGCTCCGATCAACGCATAAATCTGGCGCGTGTCGCGAAATAATAATTAGCAAATAAATAAAAAAAAAAAAAAAATTATCATTATTATAAACAAAACTTATCAAATATTATTGCCATCTTGAATACAATGAAATCAGTTGGCAATTGTTCTTCATCGGTGGAAGAATTAAAATATCTTTAAATATTTTAATTAAAATTAAATTGTGTGAAGTTTTCCTACTGAATAAAAGCAATCTTGTGTTTCCACAAAAATAATAAAAATAAATGGTATATACATGAATATTTTCTATTTAAGTTTTTTTACTTTAAAAGTTTATTAAACATATTTTGGAATTTGAGCTAATTGAGATTTAGGATTTTCCATTTAAATGATTGGCATTATAATTAACAATTTCGCAAAGTGATATAAATCAAAATAATAAAAAATAAATGCTAAAACAAGAAATCGTTTATTAAAGTTTTTCATTAAACTGTTTAAGTTCCCTTTAGTAAATTTATATTAAATGAAGTTTCTCTTTTAATAAATAAATTTCAAAGATATAACTTTCTCTTTCTATTCGCAATGTATATATCTATCATAATTTCTATATTATGAAGTTTCTTTAGTCTAAAATTATTTTTCTGTTTTGGTGTAGGGATGCTTGACTTTATATTATAAATATTTTACTTTTTGTCACTTTAATAATTGGCTTATACAAATTTTAACAACTGATTTTTAGCAAATTAAAAACTTTTTAAAAGTCTTTAGTAAATTGAATTTGTAATATATACATTTCAATTATTTTGGAAATGATTTTAAAAGAAATTCAAATATTGTGTATTCAAGCACAAATAAAACAAATATAATGTATACATTATGTGAAGAAACTTTAATTTTCGTTTATACTTAAAAGACTTTTCATTGCCACATTTAACAACATATTCAATCACTTTTTGTTGCTGTTGTTGTTGGTAATAGTGCAACAGTTAGTTGCAATTAAAGTTACAGTTTACCACCTGTCCAATTCAGGCAAAATACTGCCCCCAATTCAACCCCTCTGGTACCCGCATGGTTATTTCAATACGAAGACAAATTCGGATTTTTTATCCCAAACACGAGGACAAATTCAAAGCCGAAGAGCAATCAGTATAAAAGGATGCGTCAGGCTAAAGGATGTCGCAGTTAGCCACAAGTCAAGTAATGCGCGTTTCTCGAAAATTGTGAAAGAAAAGTGAAGAAAAATTTCAAATTTTATAGTGCTACAAATGTTAAATACATCAATGGTTAAGGGGTATTCTTTAATAGTTAAAGTTGAAAGCTTTTTGTCGTTCGAGCAGTAAAAATTAAATCTTTAAGATTTAAGTTTTGCAACGTAAGTGGAAAAAAAAAACAATTTATTAATGTTTATTCCATTTTCCCTATACCTATAACAATAAAAAGAAACTTTTGAGAAATTGTTTTTAAACTAAAATATTTTATTTATTATTTTTTAAATAGAAATTAACATTGATTTAATTTAGAATCTCCGTTTTAATTAATATTTACTTGATATGCTTATAGATTATTAATAATAATGTGTTGAAATTTGTGTTAAATATGAATTTGATTTTAGCTATAAAACAGAAATTAAATTATATATAAATTTCTTCCACGTAAATTAAATAGTTTTGAAGTTATTTGACTAAAAAGTTTGTGAAACATTTATTAATAAATCTGAACCTAAATATTTAAATTAAATTCCAAATTATTTCATATAGAACTTTCAATTTGTTGTGATATAAATACGTAAAATTTTGGTTTCCGCAAAAATAAATGAAAAAGAAAACAATCTAAATCCAAATGCCCCCTCCACCTTTTGTTTCTATCTTATTATCACCCCTTTTCATATCTCTAAGTATCTTTTAATTGTTTTTAACTTCAACGTATTTTTGGCAGTTTGCCTTATCAAAAATTTCTCATTTAAAATTTTAACGAATTGTTGCCATTGTTGTGTTCACATACGTTTGGGGCAATTAAATGGCAATTTAAATAGCAATATTGTTTACCAGTTTTGAGCATTTTAATATCGTTTTAAGAAACAAAAATGCTTTTTAAATAAACAAAGGGAAACGTTTTAAGCTCGCTTGAGGCAATCAATGCAATGGTAATAGCTAACTGATAAAGGATAAAGGACAAACAATAAGGTCAATAAAAGAAGAATTATGCATGTTCAACATTGACATTGAAACGAAACGACAATTTCTCTCTGGTTTTTATTCTTTTTTTTTTATTCTTTCGAGTGCAACGATGCGCACCAACTGTCCGCCAATAGGGCAGAGGGAGTCATAGATTACCCAGAACATAAAGGACACCTCAGGGAATCCCACATGCATGTAATACAAAAGGGTTATTCACAGGGCTTGGAGAGTGCAAAACTTTTTACTAATTTGTAGCTTATACGTTTGGTTTAAACATTTTGTAGTTTAATTTATTTTGAATAATATATTATTGGGGTTAAAAGTTTTCAAATATTTTACAGTTACCTTAGATTTCAATATTATATAAGACTATTTATAAGGAACAATAAGTATTAGGCATTCACGGCAAGAAATTGTAATATTTTTAACCCATAATGCGATAAATTTTCGCAAACACCCAAAAAGTATGCAATGAAGAATTTGGAGTTTCTTGAGTTTTCCAATATGTACATGAAACACCCTCAGCAACAGTTTGTTAGGGTTAACTGAAAGCATTTACAAAATGTTGCCGCCACATTAAAATTAACCTTTATATTATTTTTGTAACTTTTTTGCAGTTAATGCAGATGCAGCATGTAAAATCTGTAAGGAAAAATGCAATTTTCACCGCAAGGAAGCTAAACTCCTGTCCGGAAACGGAAAGGAAAAAACGCAAATTGTCATTGAATTGACGAGGATAAAGGGACCTCGAAGCGTCTTTAAATTAAAGTACAAGTGCTACCTTGAAAACGCATTCCAGACAGGTGGCTAAGTTAGTGCCGCGATCGGCATACACAGCCACAGCATCGCATCCGCATACAGAATCACAATCATATCCATCCATTATCATGGATCGTAGTAGTAGTAAAAACAATAGCTCCGAATTTGCAGCCTCTGCAATGGGAGCAATGGGGGTATCATCTTTAGGTGCCAATTCCCATACACCATGGAGTAATAATAAAGAATCGCCCAATAATGAGGATGATTCGAATGAGGATGATGGCGAAACTGCCACACCGGCCAAAGTCACTGATCCCTTGGCACCACGTTTAAATGCCAATAACGAGGTAATTTTAATTTCCAACATATCAATTGCCATATATCCTTTGGCAAGGACTTTCATAACTTTAACAAATTTTTATTCATTTAGCGCATTTTGGTTGTTTCTGTGACGGAACGCCGTCGCGAAACTTGGGGTCAAAAAGCAGAATTTCTTCTGGCCGTTATTGGTTTTGCTGTGGATCTTGGCAATGTTTGGCGATTTCCCTACATTTGTTATCAAAACGGTGGTGGAGCGTTTTTGGTTCCTTATTGTGTTTTTCTCATCTTTGGCGGTCTACCTTTATTTTATATGGAATTGGCATTGGGTCAGTTTCATCGTTGTGGTTGTCTAAGCATTTGGAAACGCATTTGTCCGGCCTTGAAAGGTAAGTAAATGCAAAATTTGTAAAAAAAAAAACTATTGTAAAATTGATTATATGGCTAAATAAAATGGTCACAAATTTTTCGAAGTCACGATATATATGAAGCAAATTACAATAATTCGTTTTATATTTTTTTAATAGTCATAATTTAATTCTATTTTCGTGAAAGTCTTCCTTGTCCTTGCCATTGAACAAAATGGTTTACTTTTTGCCTAGTCACGACAAAAAAAAATCCATCTAATTGTTGTGAATATCTAGGAAATGTGTAACGAAATCGAATTTAGATATCTTTTCCCTATCGGTGGGAACAAAGGTCAAGTGCAACAACTGAATGTTATTAAATAGTTCACATTCGTTATCAATTATCCGAAATTTAGAATGAAAATTTGTGTAATTTTTAAAAGAATTATTTATTCTGCAAGGATTGTAGAAAATGCATTTATATTTTCCGGTACATCACCAAATTTAGAAGTGATAAACAAACTATTTGATTTAAAAGTTGATAAGTTAAATCATACTTTACATTTTATCGAATTTAAGTGCCCGAAAAATTGCATTTTTTTTTTAATGAAAAGCGATTTTTTTGTTTTACAAAAAATAAAAAACGTAGATAAAGTTAAAGCGTTTATCATTCCCGTTAATATTTTCATACAAAGGCCAATAAAAAACACAAAAATTGCGACAAGTCAATAAACAATATTAATGTGTTCAGCTTTTGCCGATAAAGAAGTAATCATTAAAAATTTCCATTGCCTGGGGTGTTTTTCACTTTTCACAATTTTACCTTGCGACCAATAAATGAATTACAAATATTGAAAAAGGAAAACATCAAAAAATTAAATTGCATATTGTAAGGGAAAATATATAAAAATAAAAAAAATTGAAAAACAAAAATGTTGCTGCCTAAGGGCAAGAGTGTTTACTCAAATGTTGCGTATACGCAATGGTTACCCAAAAAAAAAAAATATAAAAAATTGGCTATGTAAACGTATGTAGAATAGATTGAATGTGCTCTGTGAAGCATAAGCCGAAATATTTATCTTTAAATCACCCGCAGATGTTGCAAGACTAGAACAAGCAGCATTTGCTGGCGACATTATCAGGACAGAAGGATAACGGACGGTTTTTTTTTTTGTTGCAACAATTAATGCCGCATTCAAGCGGAAGAGCAAAGCAAAGTCATGGTAAGGGCAATGTCAGAACGCACAAAAGGCTCAAATCAAGCTCTAATTAAATTGTCCTAAAAATTGACTTACAAACACCCTCCAACTCCAGCGTCAATAAACAACTTATCTCTATGTCCTAGTTCTTTTCAGTTTAGTCCTGAATCTCAGCGAAAGTTTACATATCAAATGTTGATAATTTCATTAAATGACAAACAAAATGACAAAAACATATCCAATACTAACTTTGCCTATGAAAATGGTTTTTTCCCCTCTTTAAACTTGGTTAAAACTTTTTACGCTGAGTCAGTTGGTTGGCCTAGTGCCGTTTAGTTTTGAGTAGAATAGCAAACATCACTTTGTGCTCAACAAGTGTTTGCTCTGGCAAACCTTTTGCCACAGTAAAAGAAAAGCAAAAAAGAAAAAGAAAAGAGAAAAAAAAAAATACCCGGAAAATAATATATAGAAAATCACGTGACGTGTCTTATTGGCCTCATAAGTATACTGAAGCTGTAGCCATAAAAGAGAATCAGAAATGGCCAGGGAAAATGGAATGGCAGAGATGAGGTGTTTGTGAGGGTTTTAGGTAAGTAGATGTAGATGCAACTTGGATAAAAAAGCAAATTGTCACGCGGGAATAAAAGTATTCAACTTGATGATGATGAAGATAATAAGAAGTAAAAAAAAAAAAAATACAGAAAGTGGAACGGAATTTCTTTTCGCATTGTTAAGTATCAATCAGTTATTGATATTCCCTTGTTACCTGTTGATACAAATGTATCTCACGACTGTTGTATGAATATTTTTTATGGGTGGAAGTGTAAAATATTTCACATTTCTGTAATCATTTTTTACGTTTAGAAGAACAAGTATTGTTTTTTTTTTTTGTTAAGAAATGGTTGTCTAACTGCAATGTTTTATTTAATTTTAAAGAAGAAAAAATAGAAGTAAATTCTTTCGTGATTACTTTAAATGTAAAAAAAGTTAATTATATTCATAGGCTAGTTAACGTTTATTAAAACGATATTTTATTAAAACTAGATCAAAAAATATTTAAGGTTCTTTTAACATTTTCTTTGTTAAGAAACTGTTAATCAAAATAACACTTAATATTTAGGGTTATTCATCATTAAAAAATCCGAAAGTTTGTTAAATTATTGACAACTGTTTAAAGGCGATTAGATAAGCAGATTTTGTTATAATTCTCTTTAAATCCTGTATTAATTTTAAGGTTTTATTCATTATCTAAAAATCTGAAAGTTTGTTTACTAATTGACAACTGTTTAAGGGCGATTACCTAAAATGATACTAGTTTAATATTTTTCAAATCATGTATTTTCATGGAAAATTGACACTTAAAATGATTCGAAGAATCCTATAAAATATTTACATTCAATATAGATTGAGATTTAAGTATACATATATCTAATGATAAACCTTATGGATCTCAATTTAAAATAGTTTGAGAAATGTTATAATAAGAATATTAACTTAATGAATCTTAATACTGTAAGAGATTGAGGAATTCTGTTTGAGAAAATGTATGAAAAGAATATATATTTCAATTCTATAAAAATTTTAAAAATACATACCAAAATTTAAAGTTCTTCTACAACTTAAGATCTTTGTTTCCCTTAAAGTTTTAAATATTTAAATAAACATAAATTTTCCTCCACAGGTGTTGGCTATGCAATTTGCTTAATCGATATCTATATGGGAATGTATTACAATACCATTATCGGATGGGCAGTTTATTATCTATTTGCCTCATTTACCTCAACATTGCCATGGACATCTTGTGATAATCCATGGAATACGGCAAATTGTATGCCAGTGACAAGTGAAAATTTTACAGAATTAGCCACATCGCCAGCCAAGGAGTTCTTTGAGTAAGTAGTCCTATCCAAATCCTAATCCCAAAGTCCTTCTTAACTGATTCCATTGCAGGCGTAGAGTTCTAGAGAGCTATAAGAGTAATGGCCTGGATTTTATGGGTCCTGTTAAACCGACTTTGGCTCTGTGCGTTTTTGGGGTCTTTGTTTTGGTTTATTTTTCACTGTGGAAGGGTGTACGAAGTGCTGGAAAAGTTGTTTGGGTCACTGCATTGGCTCCCTATGTTGTATTGATTATATTGTTGGTACGAGGTGTCTCTTTACCCGGTGCAGATGAGGGTATTAAGTATTATCTAACACCGGAATGGCATAAATTAAAAAATTCCAAAGTTTGGATCGATGCCGCTTCACAGATATTCTTCTCTTTGGGTCCCGGATTTGGTACCCTATTGGCTTTATCTAGTTATAATAAATTTAATAATAATTGTTATAGAGATGCTCTAATAACGAGTAGTATCAATTGTTTGACAAGTTTTCTGGCTGGTTTTGTAATATTTTCAGTATTGGGGTAAGTAAACTGACAACAAAAAACTATATTATAAAGAAAAGTTTCTTGATATATATATATATTAATTTTTTGATTATTTTTCTAGATACATGGCCTATGTGCAAAAGACATCTATTGATAAAGTGGGTCTGGAAGGACCTGGCCTGGTATTTATTGTTTATCCCGAGGCTATTGCCACTATGAGTGGTTCGGTCTTTTGGAGCATTATATTCTTCTTGATGCTCATCACATTGGGTTTGGATAGTACATTTGGTGGCCTTGAGGCCATGATAACCGCTTTGTGTGATGAATATCCTCGTGTGATTGGCAGACGAAGGGAATTGTTTGTTCTCTTGCTCTTGGCCTTCATTTTTCTCTGTGCTCTACCCACAATGACCTATGTAAGTTAGTTACTTGTATCTTTAACTGATTTGCTTAATTAACTGTTAAGTGCGTTAGGGGAAAGGAGAGGATGGGATAGAATGGTTTATACATATGCATGTCTTTAGGATATCATAAGGCTCATTAAATCGCCTTCTCAAAACAAAAACCCGCCAACCCTCGCATCAGTCGCTTCCTTGTATGACTGGTCCATTGTCTTGTCCAAACGATGGATTGCCATGTTAAGTGCTTTTTATCGTTCCTTTAGTTAATACTCACATACTCAAGACGATTTTTTTTTTTCATCTTCCCTTTTTGCTACCTTCTTCCTTTTGCATTTTTATCACCTGTCTGTTTGCCTTTGAACTGGACACTCAACACACACATCGCCAAATTGGCAAACACTTGACGCCTTGGATTCCTAGTCCTGGGTTCATCCCTCTTAGTTGATACCTCCCCCCTACCACTTTGTCTGATTACATTTGAAATTGTAATTTGTTGCGTTCTATATATTTTACCTACTTTGGCTTTGGCATTGGGGCCACTTAACTTCTCCCGGTCAATGGATCAACCTATTCAATATCACTGAAAGATGCATCATTAATCAGGCTAGGATAAACTAACTGACGTTTTAAGGATGTTGCATTTAAACTTGGTTTTATCGCCTGGCAAGGCATAGAAAATATACTTTACATTATGACAGCATTCTGTTTACTATTCAGTTATAATGGAAAAGTTAACTTGTTATAGGAAAATTTATTTTATTTACTTTTTAGTTTTTCCTTTGCAAGTTAGAATATTGATTTTAATCTATAGCTTTTTTTCTACCTTATACGAAATTTATGCAGTTTTTCTTTATTTAAGCATAATAATACAATTGCGTCTACCAGTTGGGAATTCTAAGCTCAAAATCTGTTAAGTTTAAACTTGTGAATTTATTCTGAGTTTCGTTATGTATTTCATTTATTTATTAATATTTTATTTATTATTTTATTTTCTTGAAGTAAATATAAGATAAAATGTTTCCATAGATTTAGTTCTATTTTCCATTTTGATAACTTTTTCAATGTCCAAATCTTAAAATCCTTCCATAACCAAACGCAACTGTACTTAAATTGACTAATCTGTAGCTAAACCTACTAAAACTTAAATTATTGCTGCATTTCGTAACAGGAATGCTGTTTAATCTTTATTTAAAGACGGTTGCTTTTTTTAAAGATATATAAAATAGATATTTTTATATATTTTTGACTCTAGAAAACTTGTTTAAACCATACTTAAAGTGACTTTTTCTTTATGATATATGTATATCTGTATAAATATTCTTACCAATTTTTATCTTCTTTTCAGGGCGGCGTTGTTTTAGTTAATTTCCTGAATGTCTATGGACCAGGATTGGCCATTCTATTTGTGGTCTTTGTGGAAGCAGCCGGTGTATTTTGGTTCTATGGCGTCGATCGATTCAGTGCCGATGTAGAGCAAATGTTGGGAGCCAAGCCCGGTATATTTTGGCGCATTTGTTGGACCTATATAAGCCCAGTTTTTTTATTGGTAAAGAAATAACTCGTGACTGATGAAATTTTTATTATATAGGGCGAAATTTTTCTATATATTTGCAGACTATATTCATATTTTCAATATTGGGCTATAAGGAAATGTTGGGAGAGGAGTTCTATTATCCACCCTGGAGCATTCAAGTGGGCTGGGCAGTAACTTGTTCATCTGTCCTTTGTATACCGCTCTATATGATCTATAAATTTTGTTTTGCCTCAAAGGGAGATTGTCGTCAGAGGTTGCACGAGTCCTTTAAACCGGTCGACAATTGTGGTTCTGTGGTGCCGGGACAACAGGGCACCACGGTGTGACATGATAATGCTGTGCATTTGAATATACATACCAAAAGAACCAATATTAAAATTTATAATTTAAATTGTACTGGTTTTTCACCAACAACAACAACAACAACAGCGGCAGCACCATCAGCCGAAGGCAGCAACAATCGTTTGCTAGATTTTAACAGTTACTACGCTTACCACACAAATAATCTTAACTATGCGGATGCCGATATAGACAGCGATCTGCAACGGAATGGTAATGATATTACTAATCATAATGTTAGCTCTAGTCTTAGCTTTAGTCGCGATAATAATCAACATCAATCCAATCATCAAAATCTAATAACATCATCTGCTGGCGAGGACAATAATTGCTCCCCTCTGGGTCTAAGCAGCTGTAAGCCGCTCAAATTTCCCCTGGCCAGCGAGTGGTTGGTTTAAATTTCGATATCGATAAATGTTTAGAAATCGTTATTGAAGATCTTGCAAAGCAGCCATTTTGCAAGATCTTCTAGTCGAAAGTTTTTCAGATCGTTCACAATCCTTTAGCTTAAAATATATATACATCCATATAAATGTTTAATTTATTACAAAGTATTCTGTATGTTTGTATTTGTCCAACAGTTTAGTTTGTAAGCGTTAAACTAAAGTTGAACTCGTAGGTAAAACTAAAAATTTGGTAAAAATGCTTTTTAAATAACTAATATTAACAAATCCCTGTACAATGGCATTAACAGCCCAAATCAAAAACCCTAAATCGTTTTTTATTTGCCAAATTTGAGAACAAATTGTAAAACAGCCATTTTACCATTTGTTCTTGTCCCAAAGTTTTCGGGTTTTATCTGTTTTATTTTCAAATATAATTTCGGTTGTACGAAAACAAAAACCTAAAAAATTACTCTCGGAACTTTGTTTTTAAAACGGAAATATGTGAAGTAAGTACCTAATTAAGTTATTGTTAAATATTTAAAATTGTGTAAGCCTAAACAAAGCTAAATTAAAGTTTTCTGACACTTTATTGATAACTTTAATGAACTTTGTAAACAATATTGAGCTTGTTTTAACAAATTTTTAACACTTTAATAACATTGAATCCTATTCAATTACTTCTTGATCGAAACTAACAGATAATCCATGATTAAATATTTCTTGAGCGTTCAAATTAATGAAAACGAAAGCCATTAATCGGGCCATTGCGATATCATCTGTTCATTAAATATTTCTCCATCTGGTTAGACAATAGTTTTAGATTAAGTAGCTGAAATTCTTAGTTTCATTTTCACTAATCTTTTTACGTAGGATTAATCAACAGATTTTGTTTATCTTGGAACTCAAATCAAAATAATTCCATTCATCAAAAATTTCCAATTTAGAATCGTTAGGCAATTGAAAACAAATCCAGGATTGTCTTAAGAAAAGCTAAAGTTCATTTTTTTTTTAAATTAGTTTAATTTTAATTACATAAATCTGGCCTTTACGTGTTATTTGGACAAAAATAATAATGAAGGATCTGGATTGCAAAGCAAGTTTTCTGTGTATCTATATAATAATATAACTAGAGCAAGATATTTTTTAATGTAAAAATGAGGATATATGCATTTTGACGATGTTATTGTTACGCTGAATTTTGGTGATTGTTGGCTCCTTCTATTCATCCTCTTTTTCCGTTTATTCCGGCGTGGGCGGTTGCTTCTTGCGTTTGCGACGAGGCTTGCGCTTTTTCTTTCGCTCCTATTTTTTTGTTGCCTTGCCACCATCATCCTTGCTCTTGTCGGATTTCTCCTCGGACTTTTTGGCATCTTTATCTTTTGTATCCTTATTATCTTTGTCTTTGCTCTCCTTGTTCTTATCTTTAGCATCCTTATCATTGGAATCAATCGATTTCTTACCCTCTTCGGCATCGCGATTCGCCAATTTGTTATTAATCAAATTATGAAGAGCAATAATAGAACGCACCATCGATGCCAAATAGACGACCAGCATCTGATCATTTGTCTTCACGTACATGGTACCTGTGAACTGATCACTTGTTATATCCGGAAGGAGATTGAAAATATCCTGCAGTTGGTAGACAATCTGATGATTGATGGGCATTTTGCCATCGCCTACTCGTTGCAGATATTGTTTAATATCGCGCAGTTGGGAATTCAGACCTTTTAATCCCATCAGCTGGTTTGTGATCTGCTGCGATAGACTGCCCACTGTGGTGTCCTTGATATCACGCAATAGATGTTCCACACCCACCTCTTCCGCCTCCTCAGCACCAATTTCGCTGGAAACATGCTCGAATGTTTTACTTGTGGGCGATCCATCATCATGTACCTCCTCCACAGCTATATAGGCCTCAGTAGGCAAACCCAAATCTTTGGGTTTGGCATCGATGATAACTAAGACGGAGTTGGGACAATAGCGGCGTATTAGCTCATTAATGGCTATGTCGTTCTGATGCAGTTTGGGTCCTGTATGATACCAGCCAACGACTCGCTCTCGTGCATTGACTTTTTTAAACATTCCATACATATTTTCGAGATAATCATGATCCAAGAACCAAACCGATTTGTCTTTGTCATCCTCATCGAATGGCACTGAAAATAAAGCAAATACATCAAATGGTTTTCTTTTAAAGAACCTAAAAACTTACCTGCAAAACTGTTTGACACATCCAGTACGCCCTTGGAACGCCAGCAGCCCAAAAGGACGCCTACCACACGTTTTTGATTGCCAATCTTGCCCATGCGATTGAAGTGATCCACTACAGACAGCAGCACCAGCGGATGCACTATCACCTTGTTTACACTTACCTCCAAGGATGGCATTTTTGTCGTTTATATTATGTTCGGTTGCTTTCGAATTGAGTTTAAGGTCTCTAGAAACCCTGTGCTGAACTCTGGGAGTTGTTTTGTTACAGAATTGGCCACAAAATTTAGTTATTTGCGGCAAAGTTGATGACAAGCAGAATTCGTTGCTTAGTGCTGCCAGACTCGAACGGAATAGTCTGTTTCTGTGCTGCCATATGTTATACAACGAACTATTTGTATTACAAGGTCGGAGGGTTATTGCGAAAATAAATATTTAATCTTTAAAAGCAAAAAGATCTTAAAATTGTTCACAAAAAAATGTTTTCGTATTATAAATTTTAAAATTTTCTAACTACCATTACTAATGAGTTAGCAAATGCATGTATTCAGAGTTTAATGAACTAGTTCATATTTGTTTAATTTCCCATATTTGTATAAATATATAAATATTAATAATAATAGCTTTTCTGCTCTTACAACTTGCCTTATTAACAATAACAAATATTATATAAATATATATATAATATATTCGTATTGAATATTGTTAGTTATCAAATCAACTATCATCTTGCAATAGCAAAGCAAGTTTGGTAAGATTTGATTACCGACATATGACATGGTAAGTGAGCACCTAAAAGTTTCATTGTAAGTTCTAACAGAAATCTCTAATTAACGTTAAATATTAAATTACAAGTCTGCTTAGTGTTAGATTTTAAATACAAAATACTTTTTAAAATAGTTAAGGTGGTTCCATTTGTGCACGAAGAGACATTCCTATTCCCCACGCGTAGATAACGCATTAATGTTACCCTATTTCACCTTTTTGAACAAAAGACTAACACAGAAGATATTTTTTATTGTACCATCTAAAATGTTATTTCGACATTCAAAATGTCTTTTGGGGAGTATTTTGTTATTGTGGGGAGTTCGCTTACAGTTATGATTTGCGCGTGTCTATAATGTCGTCTCTGACGTGCCTGAGTGTGACCAGACTTCAACTATCGCGAGAGAAATTACAATACAAACGCAACGCAAACGCAGGCAATTAATGGAAAAGCGCAAAAAAGACTAACGAAGAGTTTTATCTAGATCGTGAGACTAAACAAATTTAACGGTTGCCGACTGATATCAATGAATGAGTGTACGATGATCAATTGTGAAGCGAGGATGAGGTAATTTTTATGCCCATTTCACGCCCATTCCATTCTACCCCCTCCTGCTCCCGCTACCTTTAAAGACTGTCGCTGGCGGCGGCGTAATCATCAATGAGCAGAAGAATGAGTGTCTCGCAATGTGAAACGCGACTTTGCGCGTAATTTGTGTGTCGATTGCATTGAAGTAATTCAAATTGTTGTTGTTATCACTAAACCAACAAAAAGTTTCACCAAGTTTTGTGCCAAAAGAAATAAAAGTAGGAGAAAAAACTAAACCAGAGACCAGCTCACACGCACACACACATACACCCAAGTTAGACAGACGCACACACACATACGCACGCTTACGCTCTTTTGTCTACGTCTTTTACTTTTTTTTTTTCTCGTTTGTAATCATTTTCCTCCCATTCGTACGTGTGTTTTTTTTCTACAAATATTAGAGCTCGAGAGCTGCTAATTAAATTATAAAACATACAGAAGCGTCGAAAGAAGACGACGACAACGACCGAAACCAAACCAAACCCAGGCGTAACTCTTCATTTTTTTTTATACATATGTATGCCCTATTTTGCTGTGGCGGCGTGAAGAAGAAAATAAATAAAACATAGAGTGGAAAAAAACAACAACTATTGAGTGAGCAGAGGGTTAAGTCAAGTGCCAATTATTGCATATAAATAAATATATACATATGTATATCCGCAATAGACCAATCACACATCCGCATATATTTGGCATGCAAGTCGAAGGACATAATAACTGAATCCAATTAAAATTCCATTAGAAGTCAAAAAAAAAAAGTAAATGTGAACGAAAAATTGATTCATAACCGATACGAAGTCAAACTGCCAACAGTTAAAATCAATATACATATGTAACTGTAAACCATAATGCAAATCCAAATAAAAATACCCGTTTTATGTTAATCAGCATGACAGTACAATTCTTAGAAGGGGTTACATCTGTCTAAAATTAATGAATTATTTATTCGTCCAAAAATGTTTCTATTAACACATTTCAACAACAATTCAAATAACCATATTTAAATAAAAGCTTCAGTTCCGGTACAAAATTATAACACGCCTTGTGTTATAATTGGTGTGACCAATATTTTTAAATTTTAAGAATCGAATCAAGTTATGAATCAATTGAGAGTTAACTGTTTGTTTTGATACATAATTATTTTTATACCGGTTTGCATTATGTTGAAAATTGCAATTCTGTATTCAAAAAGTCAAGTGAAATCTTCTCAAGAGCTTTTTTTTTCATATAACCGAAACCGGTTGCGGTGCGTTTTACTGATTTCGGAATGATGTTCTAATTGATTTTGATTACAATAATTTCCAAAAATTCCAGTTAGTAAGATAATACTTAAATTTGTTTATAGAACTAAGGATTTTATGAGATATCCGACAAATTTTTCCAGATTTACTCATTTTTATAGTTTATTTTAAATTAATTTTATTGTTATTGTTAAAGTTTGCTGATAATTTATGAAATAAGTCTTCTTTAGATGTGCCTCTTTTAGTCTCAATCTTTTAAAGCAAAAATTATCTGCTAAATTTACATTTTTTGCCCATTTTTTAAATGTAAATGCAAACAATTATGTTACACACCTTTAAGTCATCCGAATTCGCGTAACCCTACGAAACCTGCAAAATCAATCAATGAAGAGCTCTTTTCACACACAACTAACAAATTTTCTTTTTCTTCATTTCATTACGTTTAATTTTTTTCATCATGGTTTTTTTTTCTTCCTCCAGCTTTCACCAAATCTAGTTTTTTTTCTTCTCTCGTCGTGGACAAGTGCCAAGAGCCGTCGCCAGCTCAGCTCCTCCTGCATCTGCACTATGTAGGAGCCAAAAAAAGAAAAAAAAATTATAATTGAAACCAACAACAACAGCGATAACGGCTGCAACAGCAGCAACAACATAAACTAGCAATAATTTGATTTCTTAGGTAAAAGAAAAATCAAAAAATAAGACAAACAAACAAATAACAAACAAAAAAAAAAAACCGCAAAAATGTCGTTTATAAATAACCTGAAGAAGGTATTCCACCTCGGCGGTGGTGAGGCCAAAAAGAAACGCCTCTATAATAATATTAAAATGGATACCGATCCGGCTGAATTTTGGGAAATGGTCGGTGAATTGGGAGATGGTGCCTTTGGTAAGGTCTACAAGGCTCAACACAAGGAACAGAAACGTTTTGCGGCAGCCAAAATGTGTACATTGGAGGATGAGGAGAATTTAAGTGATCATATGGTAGAGATTGATATACTCTCTGAGATTAAACATCCAAATATTGTTGAACTCTATGAAGCCTTCTCTATAGAAGATAAGTTGTGGGTGAGTAAAAAGGGATGACTTTTTGTTGCTTTCTGGAATTTAATTAAACATCCGTTTTCTTTTTAGATGCTTATCGAGTATTGTGATGGTGGAGCCTTGGATAGCATTATGGTAGAATTGGAAAAACCATTGACTGAGCCACAAATCGCCTATGTTTGTAAACACATGACAGAAGGTCTAACATTTCTGCATAAGAATAAAGTTATACATCGTGATCTTAAAGCGGGCAATGTTCTACTCACCATGGAGGGTGGCGTCAAATTGGGTAAATTGAAATATATATTAAATCTTGCATATATTCCTGATTTTCTTTGCATTTTTTCTTTTTAGCGGATTTTGGCGTTTCGGCCAAGAATAAGCATACCATGCAAAAGCATGATACTTTTATAGGCACACCATATTGGATGGCACCCGAATTGGTATTGTGCGAAACATTTCGAGATAATCCATA
The DNA here is from genome assembly GCA_037075365.1 of Drosophila emarginata. Lineage (NCBI taxonomy): Eukaryota > Metazoa > Arthropoda > Insecta > Diptera > Drosophilidae > Drosophila > Drosophila emarginata. Next base: position 3,383,105 of record JBAMCD010000260.1, on the reverse strand, counting down.
TGATCATAAAGTTGATGTTTGGTCACTGGGCATAACTCTCATTGAGTTGGCTCAAATGGAACCGCCCAATAGTGAAATGTCACCCATGCGTGTCCTACTTAAGATACAGAAAAGTGAACCACCAAAGTTGGAGCAACCAAGTCGTTGGAGCAAAGAGTTTAATGATTTCCTCAAGATATCTTTAGTCAAGGTAAGTGGTGAAAATGATTGAAATATTGTCAAGTCAGCGAAATGGAAATCGAATTTGTTTAAATGGGTTATTATTAAGTATTCTATTCTAAAGCCTATATAAAAGGCTCGTAGAACCGAAATTTGATTTCTTCTTTGAAGAATTTAAAAGAGGTGTTTCTGTTTACATAGTTGAGTTGGTTAAACAGTGTTTAATTATATATTTATTTTCATTTTTCTTTCCTTTCCTTTAAAGGATCCCCAACAGCGACCCACCACAGACATTTTGCTACAACATGGTTTTATTAGTCGAAATTTAGATGCCAAACCCATTAAGGATTTGTTATTGGAATACAAGGCTGAGGTTGTTGAAGAGGTGGTCGATGATGAGGCTGAGGTAAGTTCTAATTTTTATAATATTACCCATTTCATATATATACCCTACACTTACATATATGCAGAACTACATAAGTAGTAAGCTAGCTAAATGACACCATTTGATAATAAACGTTCTCTCACGTCCTCAAAATATCTCTCTACTCTTTTTTTCCTACACGCTGCTGCCTTTACCCTAAAAAAAAACAAACAAAAATATCAAAATGAAAATACTTTATAATTCTTTTTTTTTTTATCTATTTTTGTTGCCTTGTCGCAATATTTATTTCTTATCACTTTTTATGGTTGGTTTAAATTTATTTGTTGTTGTTGAAATTGAAATTAATTTAGAAGCTTAAACGCCAAGTGAAGCGGCGATCGCTCTATCAGAGGGTTGGTAAGTCGTTCTACAGAAAACCTTCATTTGTCCACCCTTTATCCGATCCCATATCCGTACCCCCTTCCGCTTTCTCACCCATCCACAATAAAAATATATAGATCAAACTGCATCCTGGCACTGGTTTCTTATTGTGCTTGTGTTTGTTGTTGATAAGCTGAAGGCAATTGGCAATGAGTTATTTTTATCAGCATTCCAAAATGTTAATCACCCTATTTTGTTCTTGTAGTGAAGGCTAATGTAATGCTTTTGGTATACTCTAAAAAAAATATATTATCAGTCAAAGTGTTCATATATATATACATATATACTTGTATATATAGGCAGGCGTTTATTTCTAATCAGAAATGGGAAATTTGTCTTGTCTTTAAGCTGATATAGAGATATATGAACTATTTTTATAAAATGATAAAGAAATATATATATATATTTAAAGGGTCTTGAGTCTTGGAACTATATATATTTTGTGATAATGGATACTAACTTTCTCTTTTCTATCATTTGTTCTTTGTCAAAGCAGAAGTAAAATATCGAATTGAAAGATCAAGTTTATTAAATTTTACATAAATATCGAATAAATAGAAAAACTTATTTAAATATCAGTGAGATAAACTTTTAAAGATTTCCTTTCTAAATGAATTTTATTCAGAGTTTGTATTTTCTAGCACATTCTACAGAGCAGTTAGTAATATGAAATTTAACTGGAATGTTTTATATATATATTGATAATGATTATATCGATAAGTTCGTAATTTGTCTTTAATTATATTTGATATATAGCCAAATGAACTATTAGTAGCTAATTTAGCTTAGGAAGTACTTAAGATAATTGGAATCTTATCATGTGAAATCGATTATTCATTTCCCTTTTCTCCTCCTCTTTGTCATCTTGTCTAGGAACCCCGCAACTCGGCGCTCCAGCTCGACCTGGACGATGATTCTGCTTCGCTGCAGAGTCAAGATATTGACAAACGTAAGTTACAAATTGGTATAAATTAAATTAAAATTTTTTATGTTAATTAAATATTAATTTTAGTTCCAGGTACACCTACATCCTTATCGCGGGATTCCAAAGAGCAATCCCAACCAAGTAGCACTCTGCCAGCAGCAGCGGCAGCAGCAGCAGCAACAACAACAACAGCAGCTGCTGCAACAGTTAAGGCCTCCACACCAGATAAACCAAACACAATTAAGGATGACAATGCGGCGCCTGGGGTTAGCGAGCCGACAGCGCCAGCGGCTCATACCAAAGTGCCAGCACCGGCGCCGCCGTCGCCACCACAACAGACGCTACCACAACAACAACAACCATTACAAAAGATACCGGAAGATGTTGCTAGTGAACCGGAGATAACTGATAAATCCGAATCGGACAAAAAGGTAAATATTAATATATACTTTTTATTTTAGAGAGGACTCTTAAATATCTCTTTGCAATCTTTCTTCCAGCAGCAGCAGCAACAGCACTTTGTTAAAAAGGAAAAGGGCAAAGCCCCACCTCCTCCTCCATCGGCCATTGTTGCCACTGCCGCTGTCGTAAATGCCAAGCAATCGCCGGAGAAGCTAATAGCTACTTCTTCACCTTCACCTTCGCCCACATCCGCTATCGAAGTGGCCATTGGCCAAGATGGCAACATGGAGCTAACAAAACCGCAACCACCATCGCCTACGGCTTCTTCCATTATATCCGTGCAATCGGTGGTCTCTAGCTCTAGTTCCAGTGGAGGCAGTGTATCGAATCCAATTATGAGCTCCAGCACATCGTTGATAACCATTAATAGTGATGCTCCAGCCCCACCCCCTGTTCCCGTACTATTGCCACCACCACCGCCAGCCACAGCGACTCATCCACAACATTTGATTTTACCAAATAGTTTGGAATCCGTAAGTCAAATCACTGTAGTAACAAGCACACATCCACCGGTGATTATAGATAATTCTGTGCCACCTCAACAACAACAGAATGAGGTCATCATCGTATCGAATGATATGAATAAGAGTACTCATCTAAATGAGTCATCGACAGATGATGATTTCCCCTCGCTCGATGATAGCCTAGGGGAATCAACAACACCACCACATAAGCAATCCTCAATGATACTGGCAGTCAATGAGACTGCTACAATTGGAGGTAATGCAACTGGGGCATCGCCTCCAAATGGAAATTCATCTGCAAATGCTGTTCATGCACGCAAATTGGATGAGAGTGAGGTCTTAATAGTAAGCTCGTATGCGGATGATGATTCAGCCTATAATACTGGCTCGGGTAGCCATGATCATAGTGATCATCTCATGGACACCAGTCATGTGTCTGTGGTCACAGTTGGCGATGAAGTGATCAAAGTTAAGGATAGCAGTAATGAGGTTATTAAACGTCAACCAAATGGCGTCCTACCGGAAGATGTTAATATCATAGTGAATCGCTTTAAGCCCACGGATCAAGATGGTTCGTTGAGCGAGAATGGACGACGAGCTGGTGGTGGCGTTGAGGTGCAAGTTAGTGGCTCCGATGTGGATAGCATAGGTACGAACACTAGTCAGGAAAGTCGTCATGAAGTGGATCACAATAATAAAATGTTACCACCATTGCCTGTATCGTCCAATCGAGGGGTTATTGACGAAGAAGAGGAGGTCATAATAAGACATAAGCCGCCACGAATACCATCCTCGGTACCTAAATCGGTGTCCACTACCCAGGGATTATCTAAAGAGGAAATCGAGTTGCGTAATCTGCGAAAGAAGACTCGCAAGCGAACGCGTAAATTTGAGATCGATGGCGTTCAAATGACCACAACCACCAGTCGGGTGATCTATGGCGATGAGGAGAATGGACGCATCTATGATGATCATGATTTCCGCAAGCAGGAGTTACGTGAACTGAAGATGCTACAAAAACAGGAGAAGAAGCAACAAAATGAATTACATATTAAAGAGCAAATGGCTAAGGAGCAACAAGATCGACGTTTCGAACAGGAACGCATCTCACTGGAAAAGACTTACGAGGCGGACATGGATACTCTAGCACGCCAGCATAAGCAACTGGTAGAGAAGACAGAGCAAACGCAAGAGAATGAGCTGCGATCCTCATCCAAACGCATACGTTCCGAGCAGGAGCAGGAGCTGAAAATCTTCCGTGAGAATTTGAAACAGGAGATACGCCTCCTTAAGCAAGAGGTGGATCTGTTTCCCAAAGACAAGCGTAAGGATGAGTTCAAACAACGTCGATCCGCCATGGAACTCGATCATGAGGAGAAGGAACGTGCCTTCCTTGATTCGCTAAAGGAGCGTCACGAGTTGCTTCTACGACGTCTTAGCGAGAAGCATCGCGATCATTTGGCCACAATAAATCGAAATTTCCTGCAACAGAAACAGAATGCCATGCGAACACGTGAGGCTTTACTCTGGGAATTGGAGGAGAAGCAATTGCATGAACGACATCAACTCTCTAAGCGGCATGTCAAGGAATTGTGCTTTATGCAACGCCATCAGATGATCATAAGACATGAGAAAGAACTCGATCAGGTTAAACGTATGCTGCAGCGCAAAGAGGAGGATCTGGTCAAAAAACAGACGCTAGAGAAACGGGCACTGCCCAAGCGTATACGGGCTGAACGCAAGGCACGTGATCTTATGTTCCGTGAATCGTTGCGCATATCAACGAATCTCGATCCAGAGATCGAAAGAGATCGCCTAAAGAAGGTAATCAAAAATAAATTACCATTAATCTTATTTTTAGATTAAACTTGTTTCTTATGGATTATCTTTTGCAGTTCCAAGAGCAGGAAAAGAAACGCTATATGCAAGAAGAGCGTCGCTTTGAGGTTAAACATCAAAAGCAATTGGAAGAACTGCGAGCCACACGAGAAAGCGCCATAAGGTAAAATAAAAAGAAAGCATAAAAAAAGAAAGAATGATAAAAAAATAATCTGTTATTTCTGCTATTTGAAATCTTCCAGAGAACTGGAGCAACTGCAGAATGAGAAACGTAAAGCTTTGGTCGAGCATGAGCATGCAAAACTCTCGGAAATTGATGAACGTCTAAAGTCTGAGTTACGTGAATGGCGGGAGCAACTTGTGCCCCGAAAACAGGTGTGTATTGAAAACCCAACAAAGGGTGTAAACTGATCTTAAATCTATATATTATATATATGCTCTCCGCCTTTTTTTTTTGTTGGTGTTTTGTGTTATTTTGTACAGTTGTGTGTAGTTGTATTTTTTTTCTATCTCTTCTTTTTTTCTATTTTTTGTACATATTCAAATTAGAATTGATATACATTAAAAAAAAACAATCATTTGGTTTAATAAGTTAGTTCAATATAAACACATAATATTTTTTTTTATAATATTATTAAATTTTCAATTTTGTATTATTTGTTTAACTGGTGAATTGTATGGTGTCTTGTGGCTCCCTTTCCCCTTTCCCCATCAACTGTTCTGGCAAATATCTCGCTTGCGTTTTAGAGTTGAGCAACACTGGAACTGAGACAGAGACGGAGACAGAGTTACGAGACTGTACTTTATATAATTAAATATGATTTGACTTGACTGTAATTTTTTATTTAAATAACTTTTCTATCTTTTATCATTTGTTGGAATTAATAATATAACTAGTAGAATTTTCTTATGATCAATCACTAAATCTATTAAATATGATTTTACTTTTCATCATTTAAAAATGTAAAATTTATTTTTTGCCCATCTCGAAATGCATTCGATGAGAGTTTGCCCCGAACCCTGAACGCCGCCTAAACTAAATCCAATTATTTTTTTCAACTTTTTCTCTCTCTCTCTCTTCTTATACCCCACGCAAATGCATACACTTTGGTGGCCTACTGTACCTACCTACAAAACTAAAACAAAACCAAAAAACAAAAAAAAAAATAATAAAACCAAAAAACCATGATAACTGATATAAACAAAAAACAAAAATAAAATATACGCTTATCGCTGTGCTTTCCAAAACTTACTACTAACCAACATAAACAAAAAACAAACCGAAAACAAATAAAAACTGCAAACGAATCCAACAACTTTTAAACCAATCAAATGGATTGGCCTTGCATGTGTCTGTGTGTTGTTGTTAACCAACTCTAGCAATTGAACTCCATGGTTAAAGCATTGATTACCCAGCATGAGAAACGTCACGGAATAGTGGAAAATCGAGCTGAATTTGAGGATCTTGAGGTTGTATTGCCCGTTAGATTGCGTGGCATATTCAATGAACGTTCGGCTAGATTATTGCCCAGAAACACTTTCATTGATGTCCAACAAATGCCCAGATCACGTTCATCCCTTCTAATGATGGGTGGTAATCGTTCATCGTTAAATTTCCGTGGATCGGCTCCAGATTTGAGTCGCAGTGTGCCCAGTACTCCGATTATGCATAAACAGCAGAGATCCAAGATGATAAATGAATTGGTTCTCGAAGAAGATGCTGCAGACAATGAAAATGATAATGATATTGTTGAGCGAATGAAGCGAGCCAGTGTGGCCACAATGCCATCTCAAAGTCATTTACGTTTGATAACCCAAGAGCCGACCAATCAACCAGAAATGGTCAAAGTGGTGACAAGTACTCCACCGTTAAATAGCTCTGAAGATTTGAGTGCAAAGCCAGCAATGAGTACATTTAGACAGAGCTCGACAACACCGCCAACACCTAAGACACCAGAGGAATTGGGTTTGGTGACCAATCGATTTGCCCGCATGGATTCGGGTGATCCTACTGTTGAGTTACGTATAAACGAGGGCCCTGTTTTGACGGCTCAAACGCAACGTTTATTGCATTCCACATCGTTTGCCATAAAGCGTCCATCGTTGGCCAGTCGCAGCAGTGGACGATCCTCGCTAAGCAGTGCCCAATCCATGTTCAATATGAACGATCTGGTAACTGCCAACAATAGATACACTATGAGCGATGCCGAATTGATATTCGATTCGGGACGCAAAGCGGCAGCCCTTCTTGATGAAGTTCAACCGCAATTGCGATCATCGGTTAAACCAAATGGTGGAGGACACAGTCGGAATAATGGCAGTTCAGTTTCAGCTGATTCGGTTGCCGGATCGGATGATTTCTATTATGATTTATATCCACAAAAATATAAATTGCCTCGTGTTAATCATCGTCAGCATAGTCTGGATGAGGACTCGTCGGCTGTCTAAGAAAAAAAAAAAAAATCGAAAAAAGAGGAGGACCACACATCTGCATCACGTCGTCACGTCACGTTTCGTCTCGTCTCTGCTTATATCTTATATACTAAACTAAACTAATACTTATACTAATCTTGCAACTGCTTTAACATATCTGGCTTGGTGCTGGCTAACTACTAAACAAAACCCTTCCCCCTCCTCAAAAAAAAAAAAAAAACTATCACTACCACTGAAGTCCTAAACTAATTCAAATCAAGCATATTCCATTAAAAATGCTTCTCATCATCTTTATCATCAAGATCAGCAAATGAGAAAAATGAAAATTACTTGCCATATAATTTTGTGTTTGCCAAAGTTTCTGAGAAAATGAAAACAAAGATAATACATTGTTTTTTATTTTCTTTTTTAATCAGATTATTATTTATTTTTATTAAGTGGAAAATGTAATGTTATATTTCTTTTTTAAAAATCCTATGGAAATGAACATTCCATTTTAAATAATTTTTAGCAGTATTATTGAATAAAAGTACTTAGTTCAAAGAAAGGAAAAAAAAAGTTAAACATTCCATACATATATACAATATATATATATATATATATATACAAATATACATATATAAAGCATACATGCCAAGCATTTACTAAACATATACACATACCACATACTCTATATATTACTTTTAAAACTTGGACTGTTGATACAAAAGAAAAAATACATATATATATATATATTTATCAAATATATAATGGAAATAGAATTGATGAGAAAGTTGCATAATGTTTCAAATCCTTAGAAAATCATATAAAAATGATCAACAGTACCATAACAAAACACATTGAATATCTGAACCAAAATATCTGCATATATATACATATGTATATGTATATATAAACCTATATATGTATATGCCATTTATATATCATTATGCTTTTGCACTGTACACATACATACACACAAAACAACAACAAGATCAAAAAATACTGCTAACTTGCAACAATTTTTATAAAAAATATATATATCAAAAATTTTATACCAAAAACCAAAAAACAAAAAAAAAAAAAACCAAACCAAAAACCATAAAAAAAACCAAAACATTAAAAAAACCGAAACAATAAAACTACTTGCCGGCTCTTCCTCCTCTTCCTCCCACTACTACTACTCTACTCCTAATGCGTTTAAAAAGCAACTACAGCAGCGGCTGCAACAAGAGGTTAGTCTTTTTAGTACTCTTTTTTTTTTTACATACATATATTGTATATATTTATATATCCTATGCACTTGATATATTTAGATCCTACTAATGCATGCCTCCATCTAATTCTTTATCGATATTGAATTAATGGTTAATTTATTGACTTGTTTGTTGTTGTTTTTTTAGCTTGTTCGTATGAACGTTTGAAAGACAATATCTAAATTTATCTTCTCTTTTTTTTTTTTTTTGTGTTTTACTCATATTTATATGATTTATTTTGCAACATTAGCGTTTGGAGGAGACATTTGCCCAGCAACTGGATGAAATGGAAACCTTATATGGTGGGGCTCTTATTGTTTCTATGCCAACGGATACACTGCAGCGGGATCACTTTACGGGCTCCACACGTAGCAGTCTAAGCTCATATTCCGAGGGTTGAGAAGAGGTTCTGTCGAACAGAAAATCAGGAACATGATGCAACAGCAGCAGCAGCTATGCGAAAACATCAATTGTCAGCCATTCGTTAAGGCTTCCGCCCCATCCCAAATCTCCTGCCCCCTGTCATTATTACCGTCTTTATACCTATATATATCTACTTATATATGAAATATATATACATATATATATATATATATATATATATATATATATATATTATAATTGCCAAGCAGCAGCCGTGTGCATTGGATCAAGCTTATATTTTGTGTCGTAAATTTTTAATCGATAAGTCTTAATTTTATTATTTTGCATTGTATTTTAGACTATTATGCTATTATTATTATTATTATCATTACGATTATAATTATTATTGTACATGTCCGATGTCTAACAATACACGTTGCACACGTACACATACATACATATGTATATATATCTATATATATATAAACCATACATATGGAAACTGTGTATAAAAATATGTTAAATGTTTGCACGAAACACATCAAAAGATCAGATGTAAATCGACTTAATAATACTTAAATACACACACACACACACACTAGCACACAAAACAATAGACACAGACATATAGATACATAATCCAAGCAATTCTTTTGTTGACCTTATCGCTATTGTAAATACACACACACATATATATATGTATATATATATATATTTATCTATATCTATATAGAAATTATATACATGAGTTGAGAAAGTTTAGCAAAAAAACAAAAAAAAAACTATGAGAAATATGTGAAATGTTTGCGGAATTCCAGAGAAACACAATAACAAAATCGAAAACGAAATTGAAACAAAAGCGTGTGGTGGATAGAGAAGAATGAAAAAAAAAGCATTGTTTTTTTTTGTGTTGGTAGGAGAAGGGAAAACGATAAAAGATATTTATATTTGTAAACGTTTATGCTTATATATTTTATATATACATATACATACATACATATATATATATATATATATATATATATATATATATATATATATATATAATTATACATATATATATATTTAAATTTAAACTAAAACCGAGAAAGTAAAAGAAGGAATAATTAAATAAACAATATTAGAAAATTTAAAACCAAGCATTTTTAATATTTAATTATACAAATGGAACAATAACTATTTTCACATTTAATAAATAAAAATAAATTTTAAATATTACTTTCGTGACTGAAAAGATATTATAATATTTGTAATACATGAAAGAATGCACATTTAGTTTATTTAATTTCCTGTCATGTCATACGTGAAAAACCCGATTTCATTATCAGTAATTACCATAATTTCATTCTATTCTTAGGAAATTTTCAGATCTTTTCGGACTTAATAACATGACTCCAAGTTATCTGCTAAGTTTAATGATTTACTCTTTAAACTAAAAGTTGTTATAAATTTACTTCGTGATACTTTTTTAGACAAGTTGGAATCAAGTTTACAAGTTTATAAATTTTAAAAGAATTTTTCTTTTGGTATTTTGCTTGTTTGATATTATTTTGTTCATCGGAATATTATTCTTTTGTTTTATTCTCTTCTGGGTTTAAATAGTCAAAGGTATTGTATTGTATAAATAAAATAAAATTCCAGCTAAATATATTCATTAGATGAATGTTCTTTTAGTATTCTCTATTTTTCTAGATTTTTAGATTGAACATTAATTTAAGAAAGGTTTTATTTTACTTGCTCGACTATGTCGTTACCAATATGAGTTCTATATATTCCAACACCTGAAAAGATTTATGTGAGAAGTGTTGTGGGTTTGATTTCAGAACTTATTTCAGCTTAGTATAATACAAAAAAATAAAAACCAACAAAATCGGTAAGTTCTTCTTTCAGTTAGTATTTAAAGATTTGACATGAAATGGCTAACATCAGCTAACATCTATATTGCACATATATTTATAGTCTCATGGTCTATAATAATAGTTTTACCAGGAAATAAATTGTCTCTCGGGTTTAACTTCTTGTTAAGGGATTCTTTTAACATTTCTTTTTCCATTTATTCACTTGTTTGAATGTGCAAAGTTTTGTCACCATATTTCACCATGATGAATAGTTAAGGTTATATGATACTATATATACATACTTTGTAATGGTTAATGGAGAAATAGTTGAAAATGCTTTATTCATATGGTTTAAGTACTTACAATTTCATTTGACCAACGTTGCGTATGAGTGACAAAGATATATAGCTCATACGCAGTGGTGTAAGCTCTAAGCTGTCGATTACAGAAACTTTCAATTCATATATGTACAAATATTGAATGCATTGAACACTGATACTTTTGACCTTCAAGCTAGCTTAGATTACAGTTCAAATAAACGACCAAAATCCATTGCAGCAGATATAGTATATATATATATATAAGCCTCAATATCTTCCGCCCTCAATTGACCGCTAAGTTCTTTACCTTCTTTCATGCACTCCCTCCTTCGTCCCTTTGTTGTGCCATACATATATTGTGTATGTCTTTTTTTTTTTTTTGCATTGACCATTTTGTATTTTTATACATGATGAACATATAGAAAATTTCTGCCAACCTTAACATGGTGCCCTAGGGGGTTAAGGGTTAGGGGTTAGCCATTGGGGGGTTGGGTTATTTAGGTTGATGGGAGGGGATTGGGTGATTGGGCGCGTCAGATCCATTGTTGTGTGTCCAGTTTAAACGCAACACGAGTTGCTATTAATACTCGCACAGCCAAGCCACTTGAGAAAAACCAGCAACAAAAACATTAACAACAACAACAAACAAAAAAAAAAGTGAACAAATTCACAAAGGATACGAATTTTGTATACCTACTTAAGGGAGAATATATACTCGTATTTCATCTGGCAAATTATTGTTTGGCAAAGTTTAACAAAAAGGGCAACTTTTAAACTTGCATAAAATTATCATTAGTTGAAGTTAGTTATATACTACAGATTTTTCTCAAAAATGTCATTTTAAATAAATAATAGAATAAATAACAAGTTGATGTATAAATTTAATACATAAAGTTAAAATAGAAAATTATCTTCTTAATTTAGGAATGCAACAGCTGAGGAGTCATCTTAAATCTTTAAATTAATCTTTTCTATTGTTTAAATTTTTATTTTTATAGTTGTTTACTACTAATTTAGAAAATTCCCACACATTACATTTAAATGTTTTTGGAGCTTATAATATTATTTGAATACTCAATTTGGGTTAGCTTCAATTGACTATATTTATTTGAAATTAATGACAAATAAATTGTTTAACTATGGAAAAAGAATGGGCAACAAAAATTAGAAAAATTATAATTAGAATAATTAGAATTAGAATGATAGGTTAATATTTTATTTAGCTTAGTTTTTAATATTAAATTAAATTTCTTAACAATGTTTATCGATAAAAAAACTTCTTAGAAAATTGTTTGAATTACTTTGTTTAAGATTTCTACATATTTGTTAACTGGTTAAATAGATTATCTATTTAAAATTTACATTGAACATTTAAATATGTTAATCTTTCTTGTTATTCAATTTAAAGAAAGTTTTAAATGCATTACACAGTTTAAAAATATATTATTAATTATAACAATTTTATTTCTACTTTATATTCTTAAATGTAATTTCTTTTCTAAAATTAACAAGACAATGCGATATCATTATATTTTTTATACACACAGATTTGAAAATAGTCAAAATTGTAAAAGACACTTTTGCATATAAAATAAGTTATCATTATTACATAGATATTAAAATGTTTAAATTACACATAAATATTTTTTTCACATTATAAGTATTTATTATTACTTCAAGTTAATGATAATAATAAGCAACATAACTCTCATCAAATCCCATAGACCCATGATATCCACTGTTAGTAGAAAAGAAGAGATACATTTTATGTCCAAAAAAAAGAAGAAAAATCCCCTCGAATAATAATAATAAAACTGAAACACGCTCGTGGTATTATTTAATTGAAATGTGAGAATGCGCTTTTCTAGCGTTCACACTCATTCTCAATTCGCCCAGAGAGTCCCATTGAAGGCAGGCAAAAAAACGAAAAAAAAAAAAAATAGAAAAGTGAAAAAAGAAAAATAAAACGCGACAACGGACAAGTTGCCTTTTGGCTGATGAAGAGCACAAACAGCAATCGTAGGCAAAGCCAAGTTTCTAGCACAAGAAAGAAGCAACAAAAAAAAAAAAAAAGGAAAAGAAAAAAAAAACCATCATGAACATCATGGCAAGAATGCTTGAGTTGAGCAATGCCCCGTGGGGCTCGTGGATGTGGATGGGATACTCACCCGACAGACCGACCCCTCCCCAATTATTTCAGCCACCTCTTTACTCCCATGTTGGGTTGTTGGTCTTCTGCATTTTGGCTGTGGCGGCTGTTTCATTCATATTCAACCATTTCGTTTTCCTTTTGCTGCAGCTTAACACACACGCGCACGCACACACATACACATACATAGATATGCTTACAGACATACCACTCACAACACACACATACAGACTCACATTGTAACAATTTTTCCGCTTTTACCACCCACGCATTAGCCAAAGTCTCGTATCCAAGCCCCAGCGTCTCTCCCGCATCCTATATGCTTTTATTTGAGGGTGTTCGCTGAGGATGCTCGCCATGTTGCCCAACAAACACAAATTCCAGCACAAAAGCCTAAAGATAACAGCTTCCTGCTAACAAAAAGCCGAAGCCAATGTTCAAACTTCGGCTTCGGTTTCATGCTCTCTCTTTATATTATGGGATGCTGCTCTCCCATATTCTCTCTCTCTCTCTGTGTGTATGTGTGTGTGTGTGTATCTTTGGGCTTTGGTACCGTTAAGGTATATGCTTGAAAATTTTTCAGTTTCAGTCCCGGACGAGAATTGCCAACGTGCGCTTCGAATACTTTATCTCTCTCACGCTATTCTCATACTAATAGTAGTTTTTTCTACCAAAGGCGTGCAAAAAACGTGAAAAATATGCAAAGAGAATAAAACAAAAAAAAAGAAAAATAGAAAATAGTATAATTATTATAATAAATAAATAAATTGTTGTGAATAATATAAATATAATCGTTATGGCGTGATTGTTTAAATAATGTTGAAATAATAATTGTAAAGCTAACTGGATTACGACAATGTTAAATGTGAAAACTTTGGGCACGCAAGGCGTTCGGATGGCATTGTGTATAATAAAATTGGCGAAAGGCAAAATGAATTGAGCAGGGCAACCAACAGCAGCAGCAGCAGCAGCAGCAGCAGCAGCAGTAGAAGCAGCAGCATCAGCAGCAGCAACATCATCATCGGCAACAGCAGAAGCGGCAACGGCAGCCAGCAATAGAAGTGTGGAGGCGGAAGTGGAGGTGGAGGTGGAAGTGGAGACGGCGGCCAGGGCGGCAGGCCAAGCAAAGATGTGCGCGCACAATACAAAAAAATTACAAAGCATACTTTTGGGAGCGGCAAAGCAAATGGCCAAAATCAACAGCGCAACAACAACAACAATGTCAACGTTACAACTGAAGCTGAGGCTGATGCTGATGCTGAGCGTTTACAAATAAGCTCAAAAGAGATAGAATTCCAAAAACACCAACACAGAGACACACTTACACCAACACACAAGCCCGCAAAGTAAGACCAAAAAGGAAGAGAGTGAGAGAGACAGAGAGAGCTAGTGAGAGTATCACACACTCACACACAAGAAGAAAAAGAGAGAAGACCATCAGCGTTTCATATGTAAGTGAGAGTAAACCAGCAGCATTTCTATGTGTGTCTGTCCATCTGTATGTCTGTGTGTGTATGTTTGTGTGTGTGTGTGTGTGCGCCTTCGTTTTCGTTGTTTCCAGTGCTCTCGTTTTGATTAAAACTTTGTGCGAGTAGTAGGTCGGTTGGTGGGGCGCGGCAAATATACCGTTTATATACCCCGCACACATACGCTCCCATCCTACAATACAATATGCTTAGCGGGTAGCCCAAGCATAAGGTAAAAGCCAACAGTCCAGCAATTTAATTTCCGCAAACAAGCCAAGCAGAGAGGAGGCCCCAGCCAGCCAGCCAGTTTCAAAGCAAAGGCAGAGCAAAGGCAAAGGCCATCATCATCCGACAACCCAAGACGTAGCCATGTGGCAAGCAATTAAACTCGCGCAAAAATTAACATAAAGCAGCAGCAGCACCACCAACAACAACAACGACAGCGGTAGGCAGCAGGCGGCACAAAGTGCTGTAGGTGAAGCAGGAGGCGTAGGACCTCTGACAAGACGCACAAAAGTATGCAAGCTACATAGTTTTTTTTTCCTCTTTCTTTATTTTTTTTTTGCCCAAGCTTTCTCTCTATGTGCCAGCGAAAATAGGTGTGTCTGTGTGTGTGTGTGTGTGTGGGTAGGCGCGTGTTGCCCGCATAAAAATTGCCAAAAACACCAAAAAAAAAGAAGCAAAGAACAGAAAAATATTTTATATGAAAAGGGCAGCTGCTGCTGTAGCTGATCATCCATAGATAAGGATAACAGTGAGAATTAACCCATATGAATGGGTCAAATCAAAGAGATAAAATTATATACAATAGATTTCACAAAAAAAAAAAAACAAAACACCCCATACAGCTTTTAACGAATTGGGTCTATCACTTAAATGTGAAATATTCAATTAATGAGGACTAAAATTAAACCTAAATTTTGGCTAACATGTTAAGAAATATAAATTTAATTAGACCACAAAAGTTAATACCACAAAGAGTTGTCAAAGAAACAAATTCTATTGGTGAAAGAAAAGTGAAGACATATTAAAAAGTTCTTCTATTTCTATATTTCTCTATCTAGTTGAAGCGAATTTCAACAGAAATAATCTCGTTTTCTTATAATTTACATATATGCTATATACTCAATATAGTATAGTCAATAAAGTCCATTTAGACGGATATATGTATATATGTATGTATTTAAGTGATAAAATCTCTTATATTTCATAGGTAGCAAAAAAATAAACTTTAAAGATAGGTTTTTTATATATACAAATTTCGATCCTATTTCTAATATTTCAAAAAATTAGCCTGCAGAAAATCATTTTAAAATTTGGAATTGTCTATTTTTTGGGATTGTTGATTTAATATTTATTCAATAACAGAATGATTTAAAATTATGATAGAACGATTAAACAAAAGTATTTAAATATTACTTAAATTCAAGTTTAATGCACATGTTTAATTCGTCGTCTTATATTTATATTATATATATATATTATTTATATTTCGTCATATTATATTGATTACGTTTTCTAATTTTTTTTGGTTATTAGGTTTTTTAGAATTTCTGATGGTACTAAAATTAATTAAAGTAATTCTTCAAGTAGGCAGCGCAAAAATTGAAATAAAATAGTACAAAATTAAGACGTTTTGGAGTTTTATTTACTTTTCTTCATTTTTTTTTTAACAAGGGTTAAAAGCAAGAATAAATAAGGTACGTTTCATATTTATAACGCCACCAATATATTTTCAATATTGGTGTAATGGTACAATTTTCGTAGTTGCAATATTCTATCGAAATATTTGTTGGGACACAACAACAACATATACTAACTTTGGGATTAGTGGGACTAACGGTACTTCTTTGTTTACAAGAATTCTATTTTAAGCGCGTTTCACAATTATAACGCCACTTTCAACTAATGAGTTTTTAAGAGTGCAAGAGATAGGATCGTTATTATTTTTGTGAAAAACTGATTGATTTCAATTGTGACTAAACATGCCGGGTGGAAAAAATTTGACCGACCGTGAAAAGGGTCAAATATTGGCTTACAAGTATGAAGGATACAGTGGCAGAGAAATCGCGCGCAAGCTGGGCAGGAGCCACCGACTTATCCAAAATTTTTTGAAAGATCCTGACGCCTATGGATGTAAAAAACGCTCAGGAAGAAAGAAAATACTTTCTAGCCGAGATGAGCGAAAAATTATCAATAAAGCTAGCAATACTAGTAAGAGTTTGCGCGACTTGCAAGGAGAAGTCGACAAAAATGTTAGTCGTACTACCGTTTGGCGGACACTAAATAGGTCCAACTTCATAAAGAACAAGCTGATAAGTTGCGTTCCAGCCTTGAAAGCTGAACACAAACTTGCTCGGATGGATTTTGGGCGTCAAAATATGGAGACACAGTGGTCATCCGTAAGTCACACAAAATAATAACCCAATTCGTTATTATTGCAAGGATAAAAATTCAGATCATCTTTTCGGATGAAAAGAAGTGGAATTTGGATGGTCCTGATGGTTTTCGAAGATATTGACATGACCTGAGAAAAGAGCCACAAGTTTTCTCTAAGCGAAATTTTGGAGGAGGGAACGTGATGGTTTGGGGAGCTTTTTCCTCAGTTGGATGCCTGAATCTCCAATTCGTATCTTCACGAATGAAGATTGGAGATTACATCCAAGTGTTAGAAAACAGTCTCATCCCATTTTTGAATGAAAATGAGGATAGAGACTGGATTTTCCAACAAGACAATGCTGCAATCCACGTCAGCAGGGAGGCGAAGTCGTGGTTTGCCTCCAAGGAAATCGGCCTTATGTCCTGGCCATCGAGATCACCAGACCTCAATCCAATTGAGAATCTGTGGGGCATCTTAGTCCGAAAGGTCTACAAGGAAAATCGCCAGTTCAACACAGTTCAAGAACTGAAAAATGCGATAGAGGGGGCTTGGCTGGATATTGACCTAGAGACAATTAAAAATTTAGTATTAAGTATGCCACGCAGAATATTCAATGTTATTGCCAAAAATGGCAAACAAATTTAAAGTATTTTGAAATAAAATAATTATCAAATGTTAACATTTATAGTAAAAAAACTCATTAATTGAAAGTGGCGTTATAATTGTGAAACGCGCTTAAAATAGAATTCTTGTAAACAAAGAAGTACCGTTAGTCCCACTAATCCCAAAGTTAGTATATGTTGTTGTTGTGTCCCAACAAATATTTCGATAGAATATTGCAACTACGAAAATTGTACCATTACACCAATATTGAAAATATATTGGTGGCGTTATAAATATGAAACGTACCTTATATTAAAAAAGACTAAAGACAGGCAATATAAATATATATACACTAAAAAGCCAATCCATTATATTAGAAACGAACGTTTATACTGAGTTTTTATTTTTTAATCGTTATAGAAGTTATTTATGATTAAACAATATATTATTAATTTTATTCTAATCAAATCTCTATGATTAGAAATCTCTCATCTAATTCTTAAACAAAAATTTATAGATAAAATAAGTTAGTTAAACTTTGAACAATTAAAGGTATAAAATGACAAATCTTTGCTAATTTTATAAAAAGTTTCTATATCATTTTGCAATCTGACTTTTATTGAAATTTTAACAAGTTTTCGTAAATGTCGGCTTGAAATATTTTCCCATTCAGTACCTGTAATTTATATAGATTGCTTTTTATTGTTTAAAATTTCCCACAATTAAATATAAATTGACAATTGCAACTTTTCAAGTTCAATAGTCTCAATTAGCGTGTACTTACTGTATTTACTGGTGCCTAGCAAGTTATGTATATGTGTGCGTGTGTGTGTGTGTACGTGTCATAAAAATAGCTTAATAAATGGCAAACAAATCCGCGAGGGCCGCAGGTTGCTCATATGTATATATATACACACACACATACACGCACATATGCATATATGTTTGTGCGTGTTTTGTATATTTGTTTGTTTATGCCTTTGCCATCGCTTTTGATAATAAATCCATAAATCCTTTTTTATGGCAACCAAAAACGAGGCATGGCTAAGACGTTCAATTCGATTATTTGCCAGAGAGCTGCTGTCTGCCTGACAAATTTGAATGTAACACAAAGACGACAGTTAGACCAGGAGTGAAAGTAACAGCAACAGTAAGTAAGATCAGGAGAAGGAGTAACAGTAGAACAGCAGAAATCGTTGCTGTAACGTAACGCAGGACCAAACCCAACATAAGCTGACGTGGCCATGTCTAAGGCACGTAGAAAAAGGTTTATTTTCTCTCTCAGTTTTTGGATAAAAGTTGCAACTACTTTTAACGAAAAAAGGGATTTACCCAGGATAACTGACTCACCCACATGGCCGCACATAACACACACACACACACATAGATATAGTTTTACAAGGACACTCGACTCCTTGCGATTTGTTTTTCACTTATTGGCCATGTTGTTCTCATTTTCAGTTAGTTGTTCACATTGCTGTTGCTGTTGTTGTTGTCAATGCGATATGTCGGCTCAATTTATGGCGCCCTGCTGGTTGCCCGTTTTGGTTGTTTTGCAATTGATTTATGCCCCCTCTATATAAATGTGTGTGTTGGTGTGTGTGTATTATTGTTGTTGTTGAGTTAGTAAGTTGTTCTTGTGGGTGTATAAGAGAGATAGATAAATAGGCAGATTTGATTGATTTATTGGTTGGCACTGCGTTTAATTGGGCAACGATTTGATTTGGCCAAAATAATTGCAGATAAACTAAAGCCACAAAAAAGGTCAAACAACAATATTTCAACATTTAACATTTCCCCTTTGACCTAATGATTGGTTAACCATTACAAAATGAATATAAACACATTTTAATTAATATTTAAAGAGTAAAAAAAATTTATGAGATTAACAAGGGCAAATATATTGGGCCATAAAAAACCTTTCTCTCAAGATTCTTAAGAAATCTTGTTAATCTATTAAAAACTCTAAAAATTTCTGAATTGTTAGGGTTAATTTCTATTTGAATTAATACACATTAAACTCATTGTAGGTTTAAATATATTGTAGTATAGAGTAATTAACACTGCACCGTTGGAGTAGTTTATTTTTATGAATTACTTGGTCAAGTAATTTAATTATAAAGTTTCTTAAAGTATGCTAAGATCAACTAATTGTGCAGTAATACATCGACCTTTATATACAAATTTAATATTTATTACATAGTTATTATATTATGTGTATAAATAGTTCAAATATTAATATATATATGCCATAAGTTATTTTCAAGATTCTGAAATTAAAGATTCTGTATATTTATTTCAAGAATCTTCCGAGTTTTTGAAGGGAAAGTTCTTCAAAAAATTAAGATAGAAGCCTAGGTAATTACCTAAGAATTATAAAGAATTAAGTTGGATTTTTTAAATTAATTTTCAAGAGTTTTTATTCGTAAAACAAATAAAAATAACACTTTAAGAAAGGTTTTACAATTATTCATAATTAGTTTTTATTATTTTCTCTAAGAATAATACACAAATAATACCATAATATATAATATATACCAATAATAATTTATTTACCTTACCAGTCAGAATAATATGATATTTAAAACAGTTTCCTTATATCAATTTCAACAGTCATTCTTATGATATATATTTTGATTTATATAAATAATTTTCAATTATATAGATAGGTTAGATCAATTTTCGAAGAAAAGAAAAACGATTCAGAACAAGTGAAACTCATAAGGAATATTATTATTATTTCATTATTATTAATATTTCACATTTATTCAAATTGTATGAAATACTAGCAAGTGTTGGCTTAAGTCCTTTTGAAGTAGCAATTCAGTTAATTATATAAAAAGGCGTGGCAGTATAAAGATTGTGATAATTTTTCCATTATCATTAAGCAGTTTTCTTCATGGAAAGTAGCCAATTAATTACTTAAAAGTTTACATTAATTATTCAGATTAAAATCACGCCTCATGGTCTGTAAATCATTCATAAAAACGCATTTTATTCCGTTGTGTAAAAAGCCATTTATTATTGCCAACTTTTTATTAAATCAGTTCGATCTTTGATATTTACACACACACACACAGACACAATGGTTATTATGCAGTAGCATACAATTTCAATTATAAAGTTGTGATTTTTACGGAATATGATTTAATATACATTTCGTATGAGTTGCATTGTTGTGTCAGCACAATGCCCACAAAGGGAAAAGGCAACTTTCAATGCGAATCAATCATGACCATATCATATGCTATCAATCAGAGGACATACATACATATATATAACTTATTTTCATTTCAAAAAGAGAGCTGAAAAAAAAAACAGAGAATAATGCGAAAGCGGGGGAAAACTTTCAAAATCACAATGGCTGCCAAATGAACAGAAACTGATACAGATATATGTATGTGTGTTAAATATATATATGTATATATATAGCCAATGACTACATCAATAGTTTTTGAAAAGTGTCAGGAAGCCGCCTTGAACATTTCCGTGCCAAAGTGTCCCGGGTAGAAGCCAAGTTTTCTTCGACTTGGACTGTTGCATGGCCCATTGTTTGCCATTAGGCCGGCTCTCACCATCTCAACTCTCCACACGCTTTCTCACAAACAACAACAACAATAATAACAACAGAAACGTTATTGTGGGCGTGGTTGAATTGCCCGCCTGCCAAGGAAACGCATTCAAGCAGTTTTCATTTTCATTTTCATTTTCATTTTGCATTTACATTTTCATTAAAACAAATCACACAGAAAATGTCATTTTGCGGACAAAGGCAGCTAGTCGGCCCCTGGCATTGTAAATACGAGTTGTATATATATAAATATATGTATATATATATGTATATAAATATTTTTTCCATTTTCTTTTTCCTCAATATAACTGGGTGTGTGCATGTGCCTAGAAGGATGATGAGATATTTCAAAGGCATCGCATAATTCTTCCCTTTTTTGTCTTTGTTTATTGAAACAGTCAATGAAAGAATGAAATAATTTCAAAGGTCAATTAAATTTAGTAGAAGTTCTAGTTAAAATTTGAAATAAATTTAGAAAAATTCTGTAAGGAAAAGTTCACTTAATAAAACTCGTTTTCTCTCATGGTTCTCATGCTTCACTACCTTTTATTGTGTTTCTCTATTGTTTGTGTGTGCTTTTCGTATGTTGACTTTAAAGTATATTTTGCGTCATTTTCCATTTTATTTTATTTTTTTTTTATTACACTCTTTGTAAAAAAAATAGCAATTTCTCACTTGTTAACAATTTGTTTATTACTCATCATCAGGACCAGTGCAAAAATGGCGACAGCTTTGCGTGGGTGCATCAAGGATAAACCGAAGACGAAAGCAAACTGAAAGCAAACCACAAAACAAGGAGAAGAAGAAGAAGAACTTCACCCCTGCCCCCTCAAAAATCCACAAAAAAACAACAGTTAATAATAAGAAATCAATATCACACACGCTTAAACGAAAGATATAGAGAGAGCAAGAGAGAGAGTATAAATATCACACATACGCCATGGAGCCCGTAATGAGTTTGGCTTTGGCAGCCCATGGACCGCCCAGCATACTAGAGCCGTTGTTTAAAACCGCAACTACGAGCACAACGACCACCACGACGACAAGCACATCCAGCACAACCAGTACCACAACAAGTAGTCCAACTTCATTGTCATCAACTGGTACAACACTATTAACAGCACTTTTGGAAAATCTAACAACAACGGCAGCGAACGGTCTCTATGATACATATGGCAATCAAACAAACGGAACTATGGGTTTCGAAACTAAGGGACCACGTTATTCGCTAGCCTCGATGGTGGTCATGGGTTTCGTAGCGGCGATTCTGAGCACGGTAACGGTTGCGGGTAATGTTATGGTGATGATATCCTTTAAAATTGATAAGCAATTGCAAACGATAAGCAATTATTTCCTATTCTCATTGGCCATAGCGGATTTTGCTATTGGTGCCATCTCAATGCCATTGTTTGCGGTAACAACGATATTGGGCTATTGGCCACTTGGTCCACATGTCTGTGACACTTGGCTAGCTCTTGACTATTTGGCTTCAAATGCATCGGTCCTAAATCTATTGATCATTAGTTTTGATCGATATTTCAGTGTGACAAGGCCGTTAACGTATCGCGCTAAGCGCACAACTAACAAGGCGGCTGTTATGATTGGTGCCGCATGGGGTATTAGTTTGCTCCTTTGGCCACCATGGATATATAGTTGGCCCTATATTGAGGGCAAACGTACTGTGCCCAAGGACGAGTGTTATATACAATTCATTGAAACGAATCAATATATTACCTTTGGCACTGCCTTGGCGGCATTCTATTTTCCTGTCACCATCATGTGTTTCCTTTACTATCGCATTTGGCGTGAGACAAAGAAACGGCAAAAGGATTTGCCTAATTTACAAGCTGGCAAAAAGGATTCTAGCAAGCGTTCGAATAGCAGGTAAGTCAGAGAATTAAAAATATTTAAAATTAGAAACCATAATTCTTTTGAGAACTTAGTTTTCCTTCTTTAAAATCTTTTAAACGGTTTTAAAATTTTAGAAATTATATTAAAAATAGAATAAAAAGTATATCTGTCGGTCCATCTGTTTGTTTCTTCGCAGCTATAGGACATTAATTTTGAAGCTATGTTGATGAAACTTGGTAGATAAACTTTTTAGATGTGTACGCTTAGCCAGTTTAAATATAGGTTGGATCAGACTATTATAAAGATATACTCACTATCGTAAAAATCGGTGCAGATTAAATTCTTTATTTGAAACAGATCGTATGTATCTCTTCAATAGAATCAATCTTATCTCTAGAGAGGGATCGAACATTTGAAGTGTATTTTATTTTTGCTTTTAATTTTCGATTTATAATATAAGAGAAAACAAAATTCGGCAGGACGAATGTTAGTTTCCTTAATATTTTTATTATAAATTCTCCAATTTATCCCTTGCAGCGATGAGAATACAGTGGTTAATCATACAGCTGGTGGATTACTTGCCTTTGCCCAACTTGGTGGCAATGATCATGATACTTGGCGTAGGCCACGATCGGAAAGCTCAGCGGATGCGGAAAGTGTATATATGACCAATATGGTTATCGATTCCGGTTACCATGGGATGCATTCACGCAAATCTAGCGTAAGTCTTTGTTTTAGTATAAAATTTCATTTATATATATATTTATTTTATATATTATAGATCAAAAGCACCAATACAATCAAAAAGCCATACACTTGTTTTGGCAGCATTAAAGAATGGTGTATAGCGTGGTGGCATTCTGGACGCGAGGATTCTGATGATTTTGCCTATGAACAGGAGGAGCCATCTGATTTAGGGTATGCAACACCAGTAACAATTGAAACTCCTTTACAAAGCTCCGTCTCCAGGTAGTAAAAACAACAACAACAAAAATTAAGAAAAAAACAAAAACAAAAAAGTTAAAGTTAATGTTAAACGTCTAACTAACTAATTTTCATGAGTAAGAGTAAACACCAGCACACTCTTTCTCTATATCTCTGTTTTTTCTCACTCTTAATTGTCTCACACACACAACATACTAGCACACACCCATGTTGTGTCTTGCATTCCATTCAATCGCCTCAATTATTGCACTTAAAGCACCAACAAAAAAAAAAAAAGAAAAAAAGAAAGCAGAATGAAAACGAAAAAAATTAACTCAAATTCGGTTCAATGTTTACAAAGAGAAACTTTCATTGCAGTAGTCCATCACAAAGAGGTTTCATATTGCACTTCCATCAAGACCATGTGCACCCAAACCAGAATGAAAAGAAAACAGAAACAGAAAACAGAAACTGAAACTAAGCACACAGAAGCTCCTGGCTTGGACAGGGATGGCAACTAGATAAAACTAGGCAAAAAAGAAAAGAAAAAGAATTAATCGAAACTTTAAAACTTTTCAAAGTAGTTTAAAGTGTTTTTATTGAAGATTTACTTTATAGATTATGGCTTTATGGATTATGGCTTCTTATTTTTGTTTGCTTTTATAAAATATATATAGGATACAATCCTTTGTTTGTATCTGTCAACTTGCACTTTTTGTTTTTATTTTGTTTAGTAAGGCTAACTCACAAAGTGTTGCATACTTATAGGGTTTCAAGTGAAAAAAAAAACACTTCTAACACTGGGAAAATAAAAGTTTCTCTTTTGGCTTAGTTTTTATGAAAATGTTTCCGTTAAAAGGCAAAATGTTTCCGTTAAAAGGTATTTAAGTTTAAAAACCAAAGCTTAAGAATTTGTATATACGTTGACCATATAGTTAGCTGATTTTAGTGGGATTTGATATTGAATTTAGTTGAACTTAAACTTTACTTTTAAATACTTCAGAATTATTGAAATTTTAAATATAAAATAACATGAATATGTTAAAATTTTTGATATTAAAGTGAATAGGAAATTCCTTTGAAATTTTAAGTCAATATAAATTGATAAATAAATTTCCTAAATCTAATGTGTTATACATCTATATCTACTTGCAATAATATTCGATTTTTAAACCTTTTCAATTTAAAGAATTATAAGATAAAAAACATACATATGGTATTGTATTGAAGGATAGAAAGTTACTTGAAAATTTGAAAAGATTTTTTGAATATTAGAAAGAAAGTTTGGTTTGATTGGTAATTATATAAATTATAGAAAACTAAATATACATATAAGTATGTATATAAAAAATTAAACTTTAAATCAGTTCAAATAGAGAGTTGTCATTATTGAGAAGCTATTAAATTGTAAATCGTTATATTTTATATTATGAAAACATTTTTTTTATGATTTGTGTAAGAAATATTCTATTTTATGTTCAAATTTATATTTTTATTATGAACAAGTTCAATCGAAAATTGATTGCAATATGGTTATGGAGCCATCCCTGTCGGTCAATTTATAGCACTGCGTGTATATCCATTTGTATTTGTGTGTATTATATTTTTTTTTTATGTACTTTAGTTATTGTTGGACGAGCAACTGCATCCGCTTGCTGCCCCATCTCTCTCACTCTCTTTCTCTCGCTCTCTCTTTGTCTGTCTTTATAGTTTTTGTTGTTGTAGCTTGTCAGCATTTGATTGTTGTTGTATTATTTTCTAAGCCTGTCAGTGTCAGTCGAGTCAAGTTGAGAGTCGAGTCGTCCAATGTTGTCTCTAATGCCAATCACCACAAACCTACAATATTTTTTTTTTCCATATTTTTTCTCTCTTTCCTTTCTTTTGGCCAATACAGATGCACCTCGATGAACGTTATGCGGGATAACTACTCAATGGGTGGCAGTGTGAGCGGTGTGCGTCCGCCTAGTATACTTTTACCGGATGTATCACCCACACCGTTGCGTCCGCCGCTCAATTCCATTTCACAAATGCAGGAAATGAATGCGGTTGCCGGTGGCAGCAACCTCAATAGCGTCCATGGTACAATAAATGGGAATGGCACTGCGAATGTCAATACCACTGGCAATACCATCGTCAACAACAATAACAACAGCATGAATAGCAATGGTACTGGAGGCATTCCATCTGCATTATCGACATCAGCATCGATGCGTGATTCACGAGCTCTTCCAGTGGGAAATCGAATTGGTTCACGTTCCGTTAGCCAGGATTCAGTCTATACGATACTCATACGTCTACCCTCGGATGGGGCTAGTGCAGCGAATAGTAGTGGTGGCGTTGGCAGCTCAGGCATATCTGGTCTGGGTGGTGTTGGTGGTAGCGGCGGTGTCGGCGGAGGCAGTGGCAGCGGTGGCGGTTCGGCAAGTGGCCTAACTGGGCACAGTGAGTGTGCACCCTCCATCAAGATGATACATGAGGATGTGACGGCCTCGACTTTGCTAAGTAGCAGCACTGGCCCAGGTTTGGGTTCTGGCATTGGTGGTATAAGCGGTGGCGTTGGCAATGTGGTTACAGCCCCACCCACAGCAACCACTCGACGGCCATTGCCATCGCGAGACTCGGAATTCAGTTTACCCCTTGGACGACGCATGTCGCATGCCCCTCACGATGTACGAATGTTAAATGCAAAAGTTATACCCAAACAATTGGGCAAGGCGGGTGGAATGGGTGTTGGCCCTGGCGGTGCAACTGGGCAACATGCCCTTCTCAATGCTCGGAATGCGGCCAAAAAGAAGAAAAAATCACAAGAGAAAAGGCAAGAATCAAAGGCGGCCAAAACATTATCCGCAATCTTACTCAGTTTCATTATCACCTGGACGCCATATAATATATTGGTATTGATCAAACCATTGACCACATGCTCGGATTGTATACCCACCGAGCTGTGGGATTTCTTCTATGCATTATGCTACATCAATTCCACCATTAATCCCATGTGCTATGCCCTATGTAATGCCTCATTCCGGCGTACATACATCCGTATTCTAACCTGCAAATGGCATACAAGAAATCGCGAGGGCATGGTCAGGGGTGTCTATAATTAGATCCTCATTCAAATTCCATACCAAAATGAAACTAGTTGCAATAAATGTTGTGTGCAAATTGGAAAAAAAAAACCAAAATATATATAAAAACAAAAGTTTAGCAAAACAAAACCAAAATTAGGCTTAATTGTGAAGATTGATACAAAATGAATAAGTAAAAAACAAAAAAAAAACAAAAAAACACATTGACAAAAAGCAGTACTGATTTTTTGATGTCTAGCCCCCGATTATACTTATATACAGACATATATACAAAATATATATATATATAACTAATATTAATTAATTTAAAAACACATACACACACACACACACACATACATACATACAAACAATAAGCGACTTGATCTAAAAGTTTCGGTAAAATTGTAAAAATTCCCTGTAAAAGGCTTGCAGAAAATTTTATAGCCAAAGTTTTCAAAAGTTTCAAAACAAATAAAATTCGCTGTGACGAAAATGTTTTATAAAGTTTTCAAAATTTTTTAAAAATTGTAAAAATATTGCAGAAAATTTTAAAAAGTTCTATGTTAAATTTTAGATAAAACTTAAAGTTACTAATAATCTCTTTAAGAGGAAAATATTTTCTAATCTTCCTTTTAATGTTGTAATTTCACAATATTTAAAGTTTAGTTCAAAAATTTCTTGCTTATGTGACTTTTAAAATAATAATTTTTAGTAAAAGTCTTAAAAAGAAATTCGAAATAAGTAATAAAATGAAATAAAGAGAATGGCAAATCAAAAAAACAAAAAAACTGAACTACAACGAAAGTTTTGTAAAACTTTGTTCAAAAAATGAACTCAGAGAGAAAGTTTAAATGAAATTGCATGTAAAAATTAGGACAAGTGTGAATTCAAAAATGTTTGTACAAATCAACCGAAACTTTTAGAAACCAACATGAGTAACCCCTTGCCCAAATGTTGCCTTTCCTCTCCCCCGATCCTTACACCAAGAACAAAAAAAAAACAAACAAACATGAAAAACCCATTTTGTTAGGCGTTTATGTACTTTTAGGTAGGCACATTGCTCCACGCAAAACAAGAATTTAATACAAATATAATGGATTACGATTTGGATTATATATATATATATATGTATATATATATATATACTTATATTATACATACATAAAGCAAATATACCTATATTTAAGTTGAAATGAAAGAAACGTATAAAAACCAAAAAAGCTTTAATACAGTTCAAAATACACTGAAAGTAATTAAGTTGCAGTTGTACCGCAGTCAACGAATACGAATCGTAGCGGGCCAGGCAAAAAATATGTAATTCTCATTTGTTTTTTGGAAAATATATAGTATATATATGAAGATAGTGACAGAGATAGAAAGACACTAAATGAGCAGAATATTTGGGAGGGAAAATGTGATTGTATTGCTCTTTTTTGTAATGAATTAAAATTTATTTTTTATTTTTTTAGTTATTTTTCTAATTTAGAAACAAAGATCAAGACATCAAATATGCATTAAAAAAAGACAAACCGACAAATTTGTAGTATTATATATATATATATATATATATACCAAAAGAAAACAGAATACAGTATATATATATATATATGTATATGTATGTATTAAGAACGTAACCCACCATAGTTCAACTAACTAAGAACAAAAACTTATTTTGTAAATGTTGATGGAGAAAAATTGAGAGAAAAACAAAAAGAAAACAAAACGAAACGAAACAAATGAAACTTTTGCAGAATGATTAAAGAGCAATAGAGATGCAGATGCCAAAAGAAGGACAGTCGATGGTTGGATTGGGGATTAGAGATTTGGGAGGTTTAGGATTACAGAGACCTGTGCAATATATAGTAAAATAAAAATGATGAGTTTACCTATAATAAATGTGTCAAGGTTGTGTTTGTTGGTTAATTGAGAGATGATATATGGGGGATTTAATTTGGGTTTCAGTAGATAAGCAAAGCCATCGACTGTTTCTTTTTTTTCTTCCTTTTTTTGATTGTCTGCCATTTCCAACTAATAAAACACACAAATGATGAAACAAACAATTTGTCATAGTTTATTAAAAATAATAGTATATAATAGTAACAACAACAACAACAACAACAACAACAACAAATCTTGCACCAACAATTCAACTAAGTAAACAATAAAGAAGAAATAATACATATTAAATACATATGAGAAATAATAGTAATACACACAAAAAAATACACAAATACAAATATAAACATATACACAAAACTTTTTATCAATGTGTAGTTAAATAATTAATAAATAATGAAACAAATTAACAAAGTAACAACAACAAAAATAATGTTTGTTAAGCTGAAATCAAAGCAACATTTGTAGTCTCAATGGCACAATGCAAGTATATTATACCATATACATACGATCTACATATATATATATATGTATATATATCTATATATATAGATGAAAAGTTTTGCAACCAACAACAAAAAATGAAATCGAAAATCGAAAAACCAAAATATATAAATGAGCAAACCAAACTACAAACCCAAAAGACATGATTTACAACCACGCACACATCCAAAAGAAAATGAAGCATATATGTATACATATATATGAATATATACATACATACATATGTATATATGTATGTATATATATCTGCAACCAAACCAAAATCTTATTACTATATAGTTAAAACAATGAGAATATGAAATGATAGTTTTTGTGCGGGTTTAGCTAATCAATCGAGAGAGTAAGAGAAGTTTTGAAATGAACACGAAATGGTACACAAAATGCATATTGATATGGAAAATAAAGAGATTTAATTGCATACAATCTAATTGTTTGGATATATACTACGATATATATATATATATATAAATAATGATAAATAATAATAATACCATATATTAATGCTAAACACAATAAAACTAAAACCAAACATGTGAATGACACAAATGAATATTTTCTATTTACGCAAATTTGGAAACGGAATTGGAAAATTTTTTGACATAAGAAATCTGGAAGAAAACGTAAGTATTGAAAAACAGAAGCACTTGATGTATATATATTAAATATATATTATATATAACAGATGTCTTCTATATGTTATAGCCAAGATTCTTGTGGGTTTTTAGATAATCGAAAGTTTGCTTTTATTCCAAAGAATTCTTTTTCCAAATATCTTAAATTGTAACTTTTTTGTTATGTAGCGTTGTGGAAATTTTAGGTCTCTAAAATAATTTTTTTAGTTTTTCTAACAGAACATTTTTCTTTTTTTACTTACTGACAAATTTTTCAAAGGATCGTTAAGTTCACAAAATTTCAGTCCAATCGAATTTCAGTTAATTTTGAAAAACTTTACCTTTATTCGTTTCTAACAAATTTTTGCAATTTTAATGTTGTAACAAATGTTAAAATTTTTAAAAACCTGGTTGGATTTTTTTTTCCTATATATATATATCGGCTAATATTAATTTAGTGCTATATAAACAGAAAGTCGAACAAGTCTTTTAAATTAACCTCAACTTGACAAGGTTCCGATTCTAATTTAATGTAATATTATTTAATTTTGAAAAACTTTTGCAACATTTGTAAATTTGTGGATAAAGGAAAAGTAGTTTAAATAAAAAATATCATTATGTATTACATAACATCCTGTTTCCATCCTTTTTAGAAAAATTTAATATAAATAGTGCTTTATTTCTAGATTAAAAATTGAAAATGTTTATTGCTGTCCCTCTTTTGGGGTCTCTCCATCCTGTGGATCATCCTCACCCTCGCCCTGTCCCCGCATCAACATTTGCGCATTCTTTTGTATAAGTTCCAATTTTTGTTGCATCAATTCTTGACGCCTTTGTTCAGCTTTCTGTTGCTTATCCTCCAGTTCCTCCAAAGTCAATGGCTCAACATTGGCTGCCTCCTCCATTAGTTGTTGTATACGTTTGGGTGGCTGTCGTAGGGTCTCATTTAGGGGCACTTCTGATTGGGGTTCATTATCCAAGGGTATGGTAAAGGCTTCCGAAGCAGCTAGAAAGAAAAAAAAAGGAAAGGAAAAGGAAAAGTGAAACAAGAAATATTTTCAACATTAAATTTGAGTGGCAATTTTCATTTACTTACGGTATTCATTTCGTGGAGAATCCATTTTGTTGTATTTAGTTGGTGTGGGTGCCGGTGCAGATGCGCGTGTGGCAGCGGTGCCAGAAGAGGGAGCAACAGCAGGTGCCTTCGTATCGTCAATAGAGGTACTGGACTTGGTGTTCGAGCAGCCCATGCTATGCTCAGCTATTCAGGCGCAAGGCATTATGGCCTAAGACTTCCGTTAACGTTTGTTTTTTTCTCCCTTCTCTTCTCTTTTTTCTTTTTTTTTTTTTAAATCTCTGGCAGCGTTGTTACCGATGCTGATGCGATTTCCTGATGCATCCGTTTGGATTGCCTCCGTATTCAATTTCCGCTATCAGGCAGAGGGAGAAATACAGACACTAACCATGAGAGACTATAGACAACGTTTAATGGCTCATTAGTATTGATTTTCTTTTTTTTTTTTTTCTTTTTTTGATATGCGAAATTTTAAAGGACGAAGGACAGAAAAAACTTTGCGGCCGTTTGCTAGGACAACCAAAAGGCGACTAAAAGTTGAGAAATTGCAATGCAAAGTTTTGCGCGCGTGACCAACCATTAATAATAATCACTGACTAAAGGTTGGGGTGGAGGGGGACAGAGACAGGATAAGTGTCCTGTCCTAACCGATCAATATTCATATGAGTATGGAGGAGTGTCAGTAGTGGCATTGCGTGGGTGCGGTTAATAAAGCCTTGGGGCCATACAACCAGCGACAATGTCAATCAACTTTAACGCTAATTGCATTTCCATAAAGAAAAGTTTACTGACCCACTCAACTTTGACCACAAATCACCAAAAACCAACCATGTCATCATGTCTTTGATTCTTTCTTTTCTTTTCATTTCACTCATTCATTTATTCATTCATTTGGCCATATAAAATAAAACCTACACATACTAACGGCTTCCGGCATTGAACTGGTCTTGGACTCGCCTCTCTCTTTTTGTTTTTTTTGTTTCCACTCTTCACTCTATGGAGGAAGCTCTTGGCGCGTGCCAACCACCGCCCGTTCAATTGATATGAGACACACGTCTCGCCTTTGTGGTCAACAAGTCTTTCGTATGCAAAGTGCCCTGGAGCGGAAGCACGACCGTCATCGTCACCTCCTCTAAGCCCAAAGCCCTCTTTCAATCTCAATCTCAAGTAGCTACTAACAGGTGCCTAGCCATTACCTACAATCAATGAGAAGCAGCAGCAGCAACGCGTCGTTTAATTAGGTTAACTGTCAATAAGATTATTTCGTCAATCAATCAATAGCAACGATTCCATGGACATCAATCAAGCGTTTAAATACCAAAAGCCATCACACTACTTCTAACTATGGCACTTATAGCTGCTCTTCTTTTCTCTAAGTGAACTTAA
The DNA here is from genome assembly GCA_037075365.1 of Drosophila emarginata. Classification (NCBI taxonomy): domain Eukaryota; kingdom Metazoa; phylum Arthropoda; class Insecta; order Diptera; family Drosophilidae; genus Drosophila; species Drosophila emarginata. The sequence goes on along the minus strand of JBAMCD010000260.1, from coordinate 3,350,778 downwards.
TCCAGAAGCATACTCAAACGACAATTCATATGTCATTACCTGGTTAGGACATCTCGAAAAAAGGTTTCTTTCATCTGTGTGGATATAGCCACATAAAAAAACAAACTAAAAACTAAATGTGGTTGTAAATTCATACATTTCAGTAAATAAAATGTGAATTGAAAGATAAATTGCTATGGCTTTTTTAACTCTGATTTTGAAGCTGATTAAAAATATATACATATGTATATATACATATATATACTTTATGGGATCGCAAATGTTTGATTCCCTGTGTTACAAATATCTGGACATTTTTATTTGCTCTTGAGAGAACTAGGATTAAAATAATTAATAACTCAAATGTCTTTTTTAAATTTCTCCCGATTCAATATTGTTTAGCAGTCTCGTAGCCATATAAATTCTACATAAAAATAAAACATTTTCTTTAAATACAAACAAACTAAAATATATATATAAAATATATGTAAAAAATCAAACTAACTTAAATAACAGAATCAATAATTAAACAAAAAACCCATTGCGATTTGCATTAACACTAATCCACTTACCGTTTTCATTTTAACGAACAATTCAGACATTTACCAACACTAACATAGACACAGGAATACCTTAAATATTAATGTTGTATTAATATAAATGAATGTGATCATTGTTAAAATGACAGGAAGGTAAAAAGCCAAAGCAGTTGTGAAAAATTATTTGAAAATGTAAAAGCTATTTTAAATATCTAATATAACACCAGGGAAATTGTCGTAAAAAGGCTAAGTCCAAAGACACCTACTCTGTACTTATAAACTAGCTAAAGAACTCATAAATTTTATTTTTTTACCACATTTGAAAGTCAAATATATATTATTTGATATATTAGTTCTAGCTATGTATATTCCTTTAATTATTTTCTACAGTTCAGAAACATATTTATATGACTTGACTAATACCTTTTCAATAAGATTCAAGTTATTATCTGCATTATAAAGTATTAAAAAAATATTTTTAGAATTTAGGAAAGAAGTTATTCTTCAGATTAGAAACTGAAAATTAGTTTGAACATTATAAAAAAAAATAAAAATTTATAATTAGTGAGATAGAAAAACTTAAAGAGATAAAGCTTCTTTGATTCTGTTTTTTTATTTTAATCGAAATGGATTTAAATTGAAAACTAAGAAAATCCAAAACAAGGGCCTATAATGCCTAATACATATACTCATAGTTTTATAACTATAAACACATATTTAAATTAAAACTTTTAATATTACCATTGAACGTTTCTATTTAAAGTAAAAACAATTTTTTTTGTTGAATTTCTTATTCATTTTATTTAAAAATACAATTTTAGAAACATTTTCATTTCGTATGCAAAAAAATGGTTTACAATGTATTATTTTCTTTTTTTTCTCATTTTTCTTTCTGTATAGTATAATAAAACAATATAAACTATTAACAAAGCAACGTATATTCTTTTTGTTCATTAACTCTGCAGCTTGTAGGAACATCATCATCATCATTATCATTTTCATTCTCATTATGAATTCTTAATCCTTGCAAACTTTAAAACTTACATATATAAATATTTATCTGCCATTGGCAGTTCAGGGTATAAAAATAGTTTTATATATGATATATAATAGATATATGTATATAAGTAGATAATATGACTTAGATGAGAGCGGCAGGTGGCAAATTGAAAATAATATGAAAGATGAAAATTAATTATTTTTTGATAGTTTTACATTATTATGGATGGGTGAGAAATGGACCTGCTTTTGGGTTTTGGTATTACTGTGGGCAAGTGGTTTATGTACGTTTTGTATTTATTGAAATTTTTCTGTTGTATAAAAGCATTGTTTAGTTTATTAAGGCTAATCATATTCCTGTTTGATTGATAATGTTTTTTCCACAGTCTGTTCAGACTTTACTTGGGCATTTGCATTATTGGTTGCAGCTGTCAATTTATTGCTCTTGATGAGACTGGCTGCCGAGGAGCTCAGTGGTATAGTTACATATTGATTGCCATCTGTTAAATGTAAATGTAAAGGAAATGTTTAGTTTTCATCGAGTCTAACTATGAAATGAATGAACTTACCCTCTTCGGCATGGACTTGCAAGTGTCCGGTTTGTATCAGTTGTCTTAACATATCCGGCGGTATGTTGGCAAACGAGGCAGCCGGATAGACATACTTGCTATCCGTTGTTGTGGCAGCTAATGATGTACCGCCACCTTTTGACGATGAGGGTCCTTGTTCAGTCTGATAATTCAATGCTGGCATTCCCTTAGATCCTGTCAATATTGTTGATGTGCTGGTGATTCCTGCTCCAATTGTTGATGACAATGTGCTTGTGCTTGCTGTTACAGCATTTGATTCAGTTATCTTATTGTTATCCAACTCACTGATTTCGTTTGGCATTTCCACATCCGAAGAATCATCTGATTCATTGCCAGATGATGTTGGTGAACGTTCATCCTATAAAAAGAAAACAGAGACATGGATTAAATCTACTGTTGTGTAGCCAAACAGTCTGGTTTGATCTTAAGCTTAAGTCTAAAGTTAGATGATTGCCTCGATCACTCGATCGCTGCTGCCCTGTTCTATATGCCAGCCAAGTAAGAAAACCAAAAAAAAGAAAGAGAAGAAAAAAAAAAAAAAACCAATATGTTTGCTCCAAATATGGCGCGAAATTGCGTATAAGTGCTGGCCAGGCTGTTTGCCGCCACGCATCTCAATGAGCTTTTTGCCTTAAATGTGCACACGCGTTAAAGAATTTAGAATATTGATTTCTGAGCTCTGAATGTTGAGATCCTACGTCGTTGACGATGAATGTCGTTGTTCAATGTTGTTGTCGTCATCATTATCATCATCTCCTTGTCTGTTGTGTCTGTCTGTTCGAGTGGCTCAATCGCATCATTTTAATTTTGATTAGTGGCCAGGCGAAAAATAATTGCAAACTGTAACAATGCGATCGCCATTTTGTCATACAGACAGAGATAGAATGTTAGTGGGAGCGAGTAAGCATATATTGCGCATACGCCACGTCTCCAAAGTCTTCGTCACAGACTTCCAATGAAATTGTAGCAGTCGTTGCCATCGTCGAGTAAGGTAAAATTGCTGCATTGTTGGACTAAAATGGGCGTCGTCGTCGACCGCCTTTTGAGTGACAGCCACAAGACATTTTAATTAGCAAAACCTCAAGTCAAGACAAACTGTCTCCAAGCTGATCGCCGGCAGCAATACTAGCAACACACACACACACACACATGCAACACGAGCAACAAGTGCAACTGTTGTTACGCTCGCGATTTTCACTGTTGCCACAGTTGCTGCGGTTGCTGGTTGGTTGAAAGATGAGCTGCTCATGTAAAGGTTACAATGTATCCAAAATGGTCATGTGGATCTGTCTCCAAGCGATTACTATAGTTTATATTTCAATAAAAAATAAAAGAAAACCCAGTACAAAACATTAACATTGTTAACATTCAAGAGGTTCAAGAAGTCATTCATCAAAAGTTAAGCGATTTCGGCAAAAGAATATTTATAACTCATTTAAAGTTTGTCAAAATCAATAATCAAATTTTTTTTTTTGCTTTGACAAAAGATGAATTATTCATTTATAGAATTTCATAATGGGTGGTCTTTGGGATTTGAGTAATTTAATTACTTTTTTAACAACGATAATAAAAATTGTTATATAAAATTGTTTTTACAGAAATAAAAGGTATTTGAATCATTTTGAGAAAAATTGTTGGCCAACTCTTCTTTATATGATAATAATAAGTTTTAATAAATCTATACTGTGCATGTATTTTATTAATTAATATTCATTTAGAGAATAAATACTTTTTGCAAGTATTTTAAAAAGTAAAAACATTACTGGCATTAAAAGAAAAATAAATTGTTTTGCATTTAAACGTTATATATGTAGTTAAAAGATTTATGCATTATTAAGCTTTTGAGTAAATTAGCTTAAAGTTACGAAATTTACATTTAAATATCCTCAATGAATGACTAAAAGTACTAAGTACTTTCCTCAACTAAACTACTTAAGTTTTAAGTATCCTCAATTAAAAAATAAAAGTAGTTGAAGTACACAAAACTGAGAGGCAATAAAAAGTTAATTGTCGGAAATATATATTTTTAGATGAGGGTAAAATTTTAAATCCAAAGAAAAGAAAAAGTTTTAAGTGTAATAAAATTATAACAAAGAACTAAGTTAAACTTAGTATATATTAAGTACAAATGCAAATTTGTTATACTTAATAATTCTAATTGCTTAAAAAATGTTTATTTATTTGATTTTAATACTCAAATATTTTCCAGGCTCAACCAAATCGAAATTTAATCCGATTTAAGAAAAAAAAAATATCTTAATTTAATCTATAATTTCTTTACTTTTAAATCACATTAAAAACATAAATTTATGACTCAATTTTTAAAAATTTTAATCATTAAAAATTGTAAAAAAGTGATGGAAATTAAGTTTCCAATATTTTACTACTGATTGTAAGATTTGATACTAAAAAGCAAATTAAGATATTCCTTTTTGAAATCCATCAAAAATTGACTGAGAGCAGGACAGAGCGAAATTTTAAATTGGATCTGTTAATGTACCCAAAACAACTTCATTTTTCAACTTTTTTTCTGGAAATGCTATATATACATTTATTCGTATGTTATTTTAAAATCAATTCTTATTTAGGCCACATAAAGTAGACCTTATTCTGTTTGTAAAGACTGAAAATTGCCGTAATTCAATTTTGCAAGTTGATTTTTAATTTTGTAAAATTCCTTGAAATTCCACTTAGCCAAACGGAGAACTCCTTTTGAGTTAAGGTGCAGTGATTTCAAAATCAGTTCATCGATAGCTTCTCCAATAAATTGATAGTCAGTCGTGTGTCGTGCTTAAATGCCGAGCGTGTCTCATTAAATGACAATTAGAGTTGAGCAAAAACCAAACAAATGCAACAGCAGCAACAGCAACAGCAACAACTAAAACAAAAGTGACCAAGAGCAATGCGAATTGCGACGAACCCTGCCCCAGCCCAACTCAATCCGTACTCAAACTGGAGAGGCACAATTGGAATGCCTGGCCAGGCCAATGGCATGCAATTTATATAAAAATAATGCCAGGCATTGTCATCGGCCTCGGTTACTGCAAAATGCTTGGACTTGGGATTGGTAGTGGTGATGGTGGTGGGGTGGTGCAGTAGTGTCAATGGTGATTGCGGTGGTGGTGGAGAGCCTGCGACAAAATGCAATTATATAGAAATTTGTCTTGCTGTGATATGTGCGGCATGTTGTTGTTGCAACTGCTCGTTGTTGCTGCTGCTGCTGTTGCAGTTGTATGTAGCTCTGTTGCTGCTGCTGCTGTTGCTGCTGCTACTGCTGTGTGGCCATCAGCAGCTCCAAAAATAGGCAATTTGGGAAAGGCTAATAATAAATGCTAGCAAACAGTCAGTCATTCAGTCATCAAACTGATCCAAACTACAGTAAACTCTGTGAAGTTTTATAACTCAAATAAATTAAAAAAAAGGAATATTTTTTCATGAGTCGATATCAAAGAACATATGTAAATTTTTGTTTTAAAATATTAAAGTTTTTTCAATTATTTTTTAGCTATTAATAACTTTAAACAAATTGTTTTGCAATCGTTGTGTAAAAAAGAATTTGTAGTCGAAATTGCTTCTTTCTATGCAAATAAATTCACCCTTTTTGCAGGTTATAAAAATTTTAAAAATTAAATATTTTTAAACTTAGAATCATTGAAAAATGCACTACGATAATGTAGGTGAGAAATCGGAATAATAGTTCTACAGTTTAATAAATCGGTTTATATTTTCTATATATTTTTTCAAATAAATTGTAGTTTTCTTTTTTTATCATTTATTTTTGCCAAATCTAAGCTTCTTCTATAGATTGGGCCAATTCCTATATAATTAAAATAAAAAAGAAACTATATTAAACCTAATCTAAGAGTGAAAATACATAAATTCAATTTCATAAGCAAAACAAATTGGTTAATTATTTTAATTAAAGAATTTTAAATGAATTTTTGGGCGTTTCCCAAACCTAATGCAAAGAAATGAATATTTTGAAAGTATTGGAATTTGAAGTATTAAATTAAAGAACCATTAATAATAATGGATACATAAAAGTACACTTTGCTATTATTTAAATTAATATCATATAATTATAAAATATGTTAAAACTTTCTCTTTTAAGCAGTTTGCACTGTACTGGTATGAATGAATTTTTCAAATTGGCCAACTGACATTCACAACCAAGGTGGCATTTTGTTATTTCATTTTGTTTGTGTTTTGTGCAGTTTTCTGTTTGGCAAAGTGAATGCGAGTCAATTCGAATTTGGTGACTCTGGCCTGGCCTGATGGTTGGTGTCGTGTGACCTACACCACAATCAAGTAGCCAACCACCATGATTGACGGATGGCACATTTGCCGATTGATTAGTTGTTTTTACCAAAATGGTTGTCACAAAGGCATGGGATCAAAGCATTGCAGGAACAGCTAGAGAAGGGGTAAGATATATGGCTGGCAACAAAAGGCGACAAACTTGTGGCAGTAGTCAGCACCCGCTAGAAATGGTAAACCGACGGCCATTTAGTCAGTCAGTACGACAGACAATCAGTTGGCAAGTTTTAACATTTGGCCAATAAACATTTGCATTTGCATGTTGTTGTTGTTGTTATTGTTGCTGTTCTTCTTATTGTTATTGTTGCTGCTGTTGTTGTCGTGTGCATCTACCGCTTCTGATAAAGTAGAAGCCAAAAACCAAAACCAAACTAAACAAAAGAATAGCCAAATGGAAGCGGGCTCCATTGATGCTGGCGCTCTCGATGAAAACATAAAAATAAAAATGCAAATTAAGCCTTGGCAACGAAAGCACTTAAATCTAACGCACAATTGCCAGGAAGGAATACTGGCAAAACCATAAGAGCCAGGGAAGGGTAATAGATGGCAGAAATAAAGACAGCAACAACAGTGGGTGGCAATGGCCAAAGAAAATTAAAAGTAGAAAAGTTTGCCAAGCAAACAAATAATTGGATAAATATTTGATATAAAGTTTTCAAAGTTTCAGATAAAACAAAATTACAAAAATAAGAATTTTACTCTCTTTTTTAGTTATTCTAAATGAAGAATCATTTAAACTTAAGCTTTTTGGTATTTTTCTGTCGAATTTTAAAGTGAAAATTGTTTGCTCTAGAAATAAAAAACAATAAGGATAAACTGGAAAATTCCATTAATAACTAAAAATATATTTATTTAATGCAAAATAAGTAAGTTAAACTTTAACTTGATATATATATTTATTTTATGCATTATGAATAAATTAAACTTTAAACTTTTATTAAGTAATAAGACTGTAAAACTTAACCAACTACTTACATTACTGATAATTTGTCCATTTAAAGTTAGTTTTAAATATATTTAAGTAAAGTTTTTGTTTCAAGTTTAAGTACAAATAATAGAAAAGTTTCTCAAACTTTGAAAATCTCAAGAAACTATATGAAATTTGTTTGCTTTAGAAAAAACAGGTTAAAGTACTAAAGTTAGTCCTATCACACTGTTAACTGCTTTGGGATAAGACTCATTTTAAATTCTATTCAATTTGTGCAGCAATTTTTGTAGTAATCGTAGAGAACTTTTTTAAATGTTAAAGAATATCATTAAAATTATTTTCATGTTGACATCTGCTACTGTTTGAAATGAAAAATATAAATATAGAAAAATATAAAAGAATAAATATTGAAAATTTTAACTACAAGTCCCCTCAATTTCCTCCAAGGGTTCAATTTAGTTTATTAACTTGTTTGTTAATAAAACGTTAATACTAAAACCACTTATTATTCCATTAAATTTTGACTATGCCGCCCATTGTAGATTTATAGGTAGTAGGAGGCTTATGGAAAGAAATAGTGGTAGGAGTAGGAACAACATTTACAATCACAACTCAGGCACAAACTGTAAGGAAAATTTCAACAGGAAACGGTTAAGCAAATGTTATGGCCAGCAGAAGGCAAAATGGGGCGGCTTTTGCCAAAACAAAGAATCCCAAACTCAAAACTCTAAACCGAAAGCCAAAGGCAGAGACTCAGTTGACACGAAACAGCAGCAATCGAGAATGAACAACTACAACAGCAACAACTACAACAACAATAACAACAACATCAACAACTGAGGGAGGAGAAATAACCAAGTTGCGTAGACATTTTGCCAGTTGAAGTTGAAGCTGGAATCGGAGTTAATGTTGGAGTTTGGCTATTTGGTCTTCACAAAGTTGTCGGTTAGCCGTTTGTCGTTTATTTCTTTTTTTTTTTTTTGTTTTCGCTATTGTCGCATCCGGGCCAGACCACAATATCGAGGTTTTTCCGAAAGCGTTTATATCCGCAAGCTTGCTAGCCGGCTTTCTTCTCTTTTTGGTCAAATCACAATCACAGTTTCGGTTTTTCTTTTTTTTTTTTTTGTTTTTTTGTTTTGCGGTTACACGGATTCACGCGCAAAGAAAGCGGCCATATCAACAGGAAGTGGAATCGTGAGTCGGTAAGTTCAAATTCATTAGTTAACATTTCGTTGCAAGTTATGATGAGAGAATTAGCATCTATTTAAATGTCATCAAGGCATTAAGATGCCACGATTGCCCCAGCCAGAGTACCAAAGGACAATTCGAGACTCGAGTTGCCTTATTGTTTTCAACTAGCAATTATTTGCCTATAGCCAAATCGAACTTAGCTCTACACTTGAGAAAAATTCAATTTTTATCATTTACATGTTTATCTTATTTAGTTCAGTTTTTGGTTGCCAATTTTCGTTCAGTGTAAACCTAATTATGCGTACACCGACAGCCAAACAAGCTAAAGAACATAGAGGAACAATAAAAAAAAAAAAAAAACAAGAGCCGCAGGCTTCCACTGGTAGTCAGATGAAACGCCACCGATTAGCCGATATCCTCCTTTTAACTCTCCACCTCACCTCGCCTACCATTCATTCTGGCCAATTTATGATGGGCACTAACAAACCGCAAGGTACAAGTACAAAAACCAAACAAACAAATGAAATGAAGTTTGGGCCACAAAAACCGAAACCGAAACAAACAAACAGTTGAATGGAAATTGCAATTATACGCGAACGATAGTCCAGTCTAGTCGGTGTATGTATGGTGCTGCCTCTTTTCTATAGGAGTAGAGAGAAGGCGACATCTGGCTATTTGATGGGGGTGCAACAACAAAAACAGCAACAACAACAACAAGGTATGTTTAAGCTAGATTGAGGCAAAACAAAAGCCACGTAACTGGCCATACAATCTGGTTAACCAATGACAGCGATTAAACTTAAACTTAAAGATACAAAATGTTTTTACCATTCAAAGACGACAATTGTCAATAATGGTATTCAAATAGATATGATACGGTTTGATAACTTGGCTTAAACAATTGGCATTAAATGTTTTATTGTACTTAAAAAAAAAAATAGTTTAAAAAGGGATTAAAAGAGTTTTTACTTGTGTAAATTTGCGTTAAATAAAATAATTAAATTTGTAAAAGCAATTCAAATAAAAGTTTAAATAATAATTCATCTATTTTAGGAATTAAATGAAATGTGTAATTATAACAAATAAATTAAGATGAACTTTGTTTTGAGTATGCATTCCGAAAAATTTATTTTTATTTTTGTTACTTTAGTTTCTTTTAAATAACAAACCATTTTTTATGTGATAATTTTAAATGGCTTAAATTTGGTTGCAGTCCTAAAATTCTAGTTAGCATAGTTTTTAATTATTTTAAATATATAGAAATCTTTTCAAATATTCCAACTTTCTGGGTTAATATGCCAAACAATTGCTAAATCGTGTCTTAATGAAGGATTAATACGTAAGGACTATGGCCAATTCGATTATAATAAAAAAGCCGACTCCACCACAAAGATAATAATTTGCCATAAATGTCAAAAAAATTATTCGAATCATTTACTTTTAATTTTTTCTTCTCGAAAACTTTTTACAATATAAAGAAAATATGCAGCAGGCAGAAGATGAGGACCGGCGTCGGTATATAACCCGATTTAGCCGGCCTTTGGTGTATCGTTCGATAATTCTGATAATGAGTTTACTGGTTCTCTTAGGCATTATAATATATTTTGTCTGCTTTAGGAAATAGTTTCATATTTATTGCCTAGCAACTGAATGGATATAAAGATGAAGAGGATTGATGATGACGAATTCTTTCACTTCATGGATAAGTTAAAAATGTGGAGATCTATATACTAATAACTTTTTAAATGATGGACTGAATTTCTTTTGTATGTACTGATATGTAAAAAAGAATTGAATTCCCTGTTACTAATTTTTTGGTTTCATTTAATTTTAGTTAAATTTTTTTAAATTACTTTTAACCTAACCGAAGTTTATAGGAATGGATTAAAAGTGAAGCTGAATTCAATTAAAATGTGTTTTAATCAATGTTAAGTCTTGAATGCAAGAAAATAGGTAAATTAACAAATATTATATATATTAAATTAATCAAAAATATTTCTAAATTCCAGAATCTATATCCGTTTGCAATTTATCGCTGCTGCGATGCATTTAGAAATTAATAAAAACAGAGTTCAAATTCCATTATGAAATTTAAAGTTTAACTAAGAATTCTGCAACAACTTTTAAACATTTTCAATTCAAGGCTAATCGATTTGTAATTAAATGAATGGATAAATAAAAAAACAAAATTCTATATTTTATTACAAGCAAACTAACATTAAAAGTGGCTTCATTAGCTGTAAGTAAACAATATTCTATGTTAATAGCATTTTGCCATAATAAACAAAATATAAAAAAAAAAAAACGTTGGCTAATAAGTTTCTAAAAGAACTTCATTAAAAATGCTAACAAATATACGATCTCTGTTATGATATGTTTAAATGTCAAAAATTCTGTCACTCGACAACTAAAAAAATGTGTCAACTAATTTGAAAATCAAATTTTTTTGTTTTTTTTTTTTACTTGTGTACCAATCATTAGTCAACACCAAAAGATTTCCATTGGATTGTGTCATTTTTACAAAAATGAGCAAAAATCGAACGAAAACAAAAAAAGAAGAAATCCAAAGATCTTGCGTGTGCCCACGCCCACAAAATAAATAAAATAAAAAAAAAAAATGCTAAAAAGCCAAATTGCTGATTTCATATGGTGAAAAAAAAAACTGGTTACACCCAACCAAGCAAGTAAATATATTTATATATATAACTATGTATGTTTGATTGAATTAATTTATAAAAAAAAAAAAAGAAAAAAAAGTAAAGTTTATGACTGAGACGTGTGCAAGTCGAGAAAGCAACAAAACACATAAATTGTCGCTCATTTGTTTGCTCATTTGTCCCCCACGCAGCCAGCCAATTGTATATAAGACCCGGCCCAAAATGGAAATGTGTGAGCAAGCGAGTCTATAAAATCTAATACGCAACAACACACGAGTCTAAGAAAACCGAGACAGCCAAGTCAGGTCGAGTCTGAAGACACGCCCACAATTCAGGTATATACAATGACAATGTATATAGGTATAAAAAAATATAAGTGCCTAATCAAAATGGTGAGAATGGAGTACAATTTAAGAGTAAATTGAAGAGAATTTCATATGAAAGAAGACATAAATATACATATGTATATGTATAGATTGCGCTCACTCACTCTCATGGCTTGAAGTAATACGATCGTTGCTCTCTCTTAAGTGGCATGGGGAAACAAGTTTCTTTTTTTTGTAGATTTTCTCAGCCAACTGGAGGAGGACTCAAGAGTCGTTGGTTTTGTAAATACGTTTTCAGTCTGTGAGTAACTGCGTGAGCTGCACAACGATTGAGGATCGATGAATCGATCGATCGATCGTTTGAAAGATCGTTCATTGCATCAAAGACGTGAAAATATTAATATAAAGTGCCAAATTAACTATCAAGTGTGTGAAGTATGGCAAAACTTAAAGTGAAGTGTTGACAAGACTTGAATAAAACACTAAATTGGTGATTAAAACTAACTGAAAACAAATATGGAGAGAGAGAAAACAAAGTATTGTTAAATTATGGAAGAAATAATAGGTGAGTAAAATAGTAAACTAAATTTAAGTTAAGAATTTTAGTTTAAAAAAAGTGCTTCAATTTATGTAAAACAAGTTATTCTGTTATTCATAAATAAAGTGATCTGTTTTCTTATACAAATTAGTAAATTATTAATAAACTAAGTGATAGTAATTAATAAGTATTCCGATTGCCAAAGAAATTCTGACAAGTGACATAGATTTATTTCTTTTAATTCATAAATTAATTCCAATTTAATGGGAAATTTAATTTAAATGATTTTAATAAATAATTGTGGCTAATAAATCAAAATTTTAAAGATATTGAAACGATAAAGGAAATTAAAGTATTAAAGTATGTATATGATTGCCAATATATATTTGCTATTATATATTATATTATATTTTTTATTAATCTGTATATATAGAAATATTATATGGTATATATATACATACATACATATGTACCAATAAACACGTCTGCAGAGAACTTTTGATAGTTTTAGCATCAGTTGTTTAATCAAAATTTTAAATTTAACTTTATCTTACATCAAAACTTTTAACTCTTGTTACATATGAGACTTAGCCTTACCATAATTTAATTGCAAATATATTCAAAAATAATGTGAAATGTATTTTTAGCATATTCTTCCGTGTCAATTTATAAATTCAAATATGAAAATATTTTAAAGAGGGAAAGGAATTTTTTATGAAATTTTTTCCTGTTCGTAAGTTTGGATTCTCCAAAGATTTTGCAACTTTTGTGGTTAGATATTCCACATTTCTGATTATAAATTTTACCAAAAAGCTATATCGTGAAATGTAACTAGTTTAGTAATTTATGATCATTGAGTCCTAGATCCAATTACTTGACATTAAAATGACATTTATATAAGAGTTTTGATAAAAGTACAACTAATTAAAAAGTATATGTATATATAACATACATATATAGTTTTATAGATCAAATTTATATAAATTACCTAATATGTTGTTTGTATAAACTGCAGAAAACTTGTAAGAAATTTAGTTCGAAATGTAGGAACACTAAAAAACAAACATAAATATAATTTTAGAACATTATTTTGATTTCTAGTATATCCCATTTTTCCCATTCCTATTTTTCGAGTTATGCTTAAAGCTTCTTTAACTATCTGCAAACACTTTTTCTAAGCAATAAGTCAAAACGAAAACTAAATAATCTTAGATGATAACCAATATTCCAAAGTTTTTCATGGGTCGATAATGATATTGATTATAATGGTTTTTAATGAAAAGAAGTTTTCATTGTGTGATCTTTAATAAACATTATTTAATAATTTTTGTTTGTTTAATAAAGTTTAAAGTTCATTGTTAGTCAGTATTTGAACTTTATTTTACATCAAACTCATCATATCTCTTATATTCAATAAACTCAAAATATTAGCAAAGAGTTTGGCTAATACATTTCACAGAATTACCACTTCGAATGTTGATTATAAACTTTTGATTATTCATTTGTAAACACTACGAAAATAAAACATTAAAAGATACTACTTTTATCATTTAAAAATGATTAAGAAAAGTACATATAACTAATTACTATCGTTTCAAAGTAAAAAGTGCGTTACAAAACCGTAATAAAGCCAATCATAATATTTTAACAAAAAGTGTTAACAAACAAAAGTAGGTAAGAAAAAGTTAAAAAAAAGGGGGAAAAAATCTAAAACAGTAGCTCAGCATGGCAACAACTCAATCAAAGATTTACAATCACAATTCACATAGACTTAAAGTCTGTGTGGAGCTAGGTATAGATAGATAGGTCTGGCCTGTTCCTTTTAGTTTTGTTTGACCGCCAAGTCGGCGTCCACATTTCATAAATCAGCATGATCAGGCCTGATCATGGCAGTCTAGCTGGCAAACAAAGTATCAAACTGAGTGGGTATTGGGCTTATATATATATATATAGTTAATCTATGAGTATGTTTGAATGCCGCCTGCTGCGAGTCCTGGCTATTTATTGTATTTTAACAACATTATAAACGAGCATTTAAGTGGCGAGTGTTGAAAGCCTGTTTTGATTTGTGTTAGAATGCAAATTCCAAGACAATACCGACAAAAGCCAACTTCCAGCAAATGCCGTTTCATAATCAGTCGCATTGACTCCAAGTCAACGAAGGAGGAGGAGGTGTATGTGTGTGTGTGTGTGGAGTGGGACCAACATGTGGTTACGTTGCTGTTGTCGTTGTCGCTGGAGCTTCGGGTCAAATGTCAAGCACATTTATTTTGTATTAACGTCTAATAAATATAAAAAAAGGAAAAAAATAATATTTTTTGATAGATTTTCCATGCCAATAAACAAGCTAAGCGAACCGCTAGAATGGTGTTTAAAACCAACACCAATATCTTTCCTCTTAAACCATTGTGTGGGTACATAAATCCAGAGGACCAGGAAGCCAAACTGCGTCAATCCTCTCGCTCTCTTCCACCCTTCTCCTCTCTCTCTTTCTCTCTCTCTCTATATATCATCCAATATTTATATATAATTTTTTTTTTTTTGCTGTCTATGCAAATGTACGCGCTGAGTTGCTTTGTGTTCAAAACGGTTTTTGCCTGATATTTCCTTTTGACTTTTTGTGCATTTTGGCTCAAACGATCGAACGGTACGTTTAGTTGACTGAGAAGGAGGACCAACCACGTTGACGTTAGCGAACAATGCCTTGTTGACACTGATGGAAAATCTGCGTGTCACAAATATCAAAAAAAAAAAAGAAAACCAAAACAGAGAGAGAGACAACAAATGCAATACAATCGTTAGAAAGCTTCAACCAGGATCAATACCAAAATGCCAGGCGGGTGGAGCTGGCCAACTGTCTGTCTAAGCCAAGTTATAGATCAGCATATCGATATGCTAATGTCATGGAAAGAGAAAAAACTTTGAAGTTGATATGTGTGATATCAAAGCGATCATCATGATTGCAATCACCATGAATATGATCATTATGATGATGATGATGATGATAATGATGTTGATGTTAAGGAAGCTGAGAGCAATGATCTTTCGAAAACATTAATCTTGATCGATCCCAACAGAATTCAATTCAATTATCAAATTTGAATATCAGCATAATAATATGAAACGGTTTTCAATGGCATTCCTTTTGAAATTGAAGTGATTTTATTAGAAATAATTGCAGAGACTTAACATGTAGATCAATAATTGATTATTATTTATAGTGTAAAATAATGTTTTTGATTTTGAAATTAGATAATTTTAGAACCATTCTGCGATCTCTTTAATCTGAAGCTTTGATAATCTTTTATTGCCCATTTCAAGTTGGCTACAAATTTTAATAAAATGAAGCAAGCAAGTCGTCCCTGCCGACATTGAGTATACCCTGTACCAAGTAAAACTACTCCATAAAGTCAAAAACCATCAAAATCGCCATCAATTTACAAAAAAAATTCTCTTAGCATGCAGCAACAGCGAACGCATGCTATCTCGCTCACACTTAACAGCCCATATTGCATGGGGCGTTTCAGTACAAAATGTAAATACGTATATCTCCGATAATTATTGTCCGATTTCCACAAACATTGGTCAGCTGGTGCATATTGGCTATATTATTAAGTGTGCCAAATGAGAATGCGATATCTTTACTACAGCTCAAGTTATAGTTTTTTGTAAATTACGGGGGCGGAAGGGGGCGTGGCAAAAATTTAAAATAAAATTGAGCTGCTTATACAATAGACGGATGTTGACACCAAATTTGGTTGCTCTAGCTCTTATAGTCTCTGAGATCTCGGTGTTCATACGGACGGACGGACGGACGGACGGACGGACAGACGGACGGACGGACAGACGGACATGTCTCAATCGACTTCGCTATTGATACTGATCAAGAATATATATACTTTATGGGGTCGGAAAATTTTCCTTCTGCCTGTTACATACATTTTAGCGACTTTAATCTACCCTTTTACCCTATGGGTACAGGGTATAATGAAAACACTAAAAAATTGTCTTTAAATAAAAAAAAAAATTAAATACATTTCTAAATTTTCATAAAATAATAATTTTTCCTTACACTTCGTTTAATAATTTTCCATTCCATTATGTCTAGGATTTTAGATCAGCTTTCTTTATCACCTAGATATTTAATGTAAATTTAATTTTCTAAATCCGAGCTCCTTCAATTTGGCTCGCTTTCGATATAGCAGACAACTTTAATCTATATAGTGAAGAAAAACATTCAGATGACTTTCATCATTCTATTAGAAATATTGTAGAAATTCTTTTATATCATAAAGAAGTAGCAACTAATAAAAGAATCCCATTTTCATCTCATTGTAGAATTCTCTTTATATTAACTGCTTAAAGATCTATCTTTAGTCTATGACATCATTTGATATTAACTTGAAAACATGTCCAACTGACAGTCTCTCATCAAATTATCAAACACCTTCTCTCACGCATTGCCTAATTGAATGCCAATTTATTGCATATGAACAAAAGAGAAAGAAACCACAGAACAGCAGCAACAAATATATATTTATATATATAAATGCTACAAAACTGAATTATATATAGAAAAGAAAAGGCAGAAAAAAGAAAAACAGATAAGGGGCTGAAGAGGTACAATAACAAAAGAAAGAGAGAAAAAAAAAGTCAACTAAATTACTTAACAAGCCGTTGGACGTCGACGACGACGACGACGACGACAACGTTGGACGATGATTTACTTGTGCGTAATAATGCAACGCCCGCAATGCTCTGGCCAAGACCCAGACGAGAGCCAAGGATGGCCCCCAAGAACGGGCCAAAATGTACACAGGCACTGGCACAGGCAGAGGCAGAGGCAAAACCACTGCCACTGGCACAGGTAAAGGTAAATGCATGTGAGAAGAAGTATAACTGGGAATGCGCCTCAATTTAAAATGCGAATTACATTATCTGATCAAATGCATTCTTCAGTTCGCTCCAGGAGGACGAAAGACACAATAAGACAACACTAACAACAATTCTTTGGACTGGTCTGTGTGTATATGTTGTGGTGTGTGTGTCTGTATGGATGCTGCACAAATAAATAAATTTTAAAATAAAAACAAGTAGCGCGCGCAAAAAGCGCCGAGTGGAAAATTCGTGACAGCAATTGTTGATGAGCAGCGTGTGAACAGCAGCATCATCACCCACCCACCCCTCAATACCCTCCTTACCACCCCATCCCAAAAAAAAAGAAGAAAAAGAACTCAAGATCAGAAAATAAAAAAGAAAATTAAAACACAATGTTATATAGCAAAACACTTAATATTGAGCGACTAATAGCGAAAACTTGACTTGAAAGCGAACGACAACGCAGAGAGAAATCAACCCACAAAAAAAAAAAAAATGAAAAAAAAAAACCGGGGCTGTTCTACACCTCCGCAATCTAATTAACTCCTACGAGTCAGCACAGAGCAATTTTTAATTAAGGCGCACATACTCTGATGCAAACATATAGAAATATAAAGAATATAACGAATCAAATGTATATTAAAGACCAATAACACAAACAACAACAACAATCGAGTTGTCGTCATTGTGATGTGGGCAGAGTGTACAAAATACAAATAATATAAATTATATTAATTAAAACATATAAAACGAATTATAGATACCCTGTAGTTAAAAAGATCAAAGCAAAATTTTCAAACAAAATTGCTAAAAAATTAAATTTATACATAGAAAAGCTAAGCAAGTTTTGAAAAAACAAAATTTGTTTACCCTATTATTATTATGTAAATATAGAGAATCCATTTTTGGGGTCTAGAATGACGAAATTACTGAAAAAGTTGATCTTGGAAACTAAACATCACATCAGATAGTAAAATATTTTTGACTATCTGGCAAGGTAATGAACGGGATCGGTTAAGTTAAACCAATTTTATAGATTTACTTTATCTGCTTAAAAAACGGTGAAGAAATAAGAAAAAACTGTTCTACAGATTGATAGAGTATTATCTCTCAAACATTAGGATCCTAAATATATTTATAATATTTTATGCTAAAGTCCACTGTACTAAGCCATATTATTTAATAAATGAGTGATAATTTATTTATATATATTGTTAAAGTTATTATTGTCTCATACTTTAAATACCCTATACAATCTTTTAATATATTTTATAATAAAATTTTTATTAGACTTTAATGACTATGCAAAATTTTTAGAATTTTCAACACATGTAATAAACAGTTAACAACATCTGGCAACTCTGTAAACAAATATGACCGAAATACGGGCAGTCTATTAATAGCACTCAATTTAAGGACGTCAGTTAAAATATATCTTTATTTTACCAAAGTCAAGTCTTAAATGAATACTGTTTTGAAAAAATTGGTAAATTGTTTAATTATTGAAAAAAACACACAATCTTTGTCCATTTTTTTAAGATTTGTTAGATGATTTTTAAAGTTCTACTTAAGATTCAATCAACTAAAGTAGAAAATGGTTTGATGGGTTTAAAGAATCAAGCATCATTTCCATATGTTGCCAAATATAATATATGTTGATTTATCATATAAACAAATATAGTTAAAAATTGTTTATTTTATCCTAAAAAAAACTTTTTCCTCATAAAATTACAAATTTTTCTAGAATATGAATATACCTCTGAACAAAATGTTATATAGAACATGACTCAAATCAAAGCAAAAACTCTATTTCAGTTTAATGATTGAAAAAAATGGACAATCCAAATTAAATGATTTTCATCATCTAATCTGAGTATTTTTTCTCCTACATCTGCAATGAACTGCATCATGTTAGACATGGCCCAAAAAAAAAAAAGAAAAACAAAAAACAAGCACTCAAAGGCAACCTTTTTAGCAGAAAAAAAAGTGCGCAAACTGTGCCAAGCTCTGCTCCTGGTGATGCTCCTTCTCCTCCTGCATCTCTAGATTTTGCCTGCTGATGTCTGCTGACTGAAGAGACATCAATCTAGAACGGCAGGCAGACAGACTTGAAGACAAAGAGACAGACAGACGATTGGCAAGTCGTTGAGAGTTGACAATAATGACGATGACGACGAAGACTACGTTCAGGTTGATGTTGCTTTTGGTCTTCGGATAGAAAGTAAAAGAACACTGCAGCATCGTTCCATCGTTTCATCGATCTCTTGCATTTTAACTGCAATTTTAATGAGACGTGGGAAAAATACTCGTTCCGATTCGCATATGCCTCAAGACATTGGACATTGTTGTAATTTGTAAACCTGGCACGTTGCCAGCATTAAGGACATGCAGATTTTTATTGATCGGCGTAAACATTTATGGCTATATTTTTGAGGACTGGTCAACAACAAATCGACCGGTAGCATAAGCAAAAGCAACAACAAATTAGCGCTGACAGGCCAAGTCCATAGACTTGACAAAGGGACCACCATTGTCCACATTCAATGACAATCGATTCGATGCGGTTTCTTGGTTGCCAATTGGACACCTAGCGTGCGCTTTCTAGGTGGCATCTCTCGATGCATTTGGAGACAGGCCGCCACCACCACTAGCCATCGATTGAAGACTAGTTCGCTTGTTAAATGCCGCGCCGCCAAAGGATAGAAAAAAAAAAAAAATACAAACTACATTGCCGCTCCATTGGCAAACACACATCGTGAGCGTCATTTGAATGGTGTGATAATTTTTGCGCCTTCTAGTTGCCAGTTGTTTAGGCATTGAATTAATTGCGTGCCACATTACCAATTTTCTAAAGACACACACACACACACACAAAAAGGAAGAAAGAGTAACGAATAAAAAAGAGAAGAAAATCACCTTCGGAACACGCGTAAATTGCATTTCAAAAGAAATTCTCACACGCCGATATAAAAGAAATACAAAAATCACAAATAACAAATAAAAACCAAGAGAAGGCGCAACATAAATTCCAAAACTTTTGTGGCATGTTGCAAAGTTGTTGGGGTGTTGTTGTCGTTGTTATTGCTTTATAATTTTTTTTTCTCCTTTTATTTTTTGTTTTTGCACTGGACGTGGGGGCATGTCAAGGCATCGCACGCTTAAGGTGCCTACAGTGGCAAATATTGCGCATACGCCACGTTGTAATCTGTCAGTAAACCCAAAAAATATGTGACAATGAATTTCGAATATCGGTTTAGCTATAGAATGAGTTCATGTGAATTTCTATATCGGAATTGCAGTTTCTGGAGTATTTTAGTATACCAAAATAAAGTAGAACAATTGCAAGAATTAAAATTATGAAACTAAATGTTCAAAAACTTTGAAAGTCTTTTGTTTTCTCAACTATTTTGCGGTAAATTGTAAATTGTAAAAAAAATATTTTTGCGATTCATTCGATTGTCATTATTGATTGGTTTTATTTGAGGTTTCTTTGTTTATTGGTTTATTAGTAAAGCTTTTAGTTTTTAGGCTCAAATCAATATAATTCAGTAAAATATTTCTAAATTGCATTTACTTAACCATTGTGGTTTCTTTATTTTCTTAAAAACAAAAAATATCAAGTACAAATAGGTCAAAAGTTGATTTAAATTTTACTTAAAATCGATCAATTTCACTATCTAAATAATATTTACGAATTTTTCTTTTATTTTTATAACCGTAGAAGAAAATTACTTTTAAGGTCTTTAGGCTGGACTTCCTAAACAATATTTATATTTCTTGTTTCCTAAAGATTTTAACTGATTTTTGTTTAAGAAGTACAGTGGAAACTCCTATAACAGCTACTTCTATTAAGCGGACACCACTTTTAAGTGTAGAAGACCATAAATGATTGGTTTTTTTTCTCTTAAAAGGACCCCTTCCTTAAGCGGACACCTTTCTTAAGTGGACAAATCAGCCACTGTCCGTCCAAGAGAGTTTTTACTGTATTTGTAATTCTCTCAGTAAGCTAACGTTTTAACCAAAAATTATTTGATTTGACACCCACTTTTTGAAGTTTGGTTTTCTACAACGTTTTGTATATTTTTATTGTGGATGTCTAAAAATAATTGTTCTAATTTTAAAATAATATTAAAGTTAATTATTGAAATTTGAAGGATATTTTTTTCCCTGAAGGGAAGTTTAAAGTCTAAATTCAATAAAAACATTGAAGACGTTTTTTATGCTATTTAAATTCTAATTCAAATCAAATAATTTTGGTATTTAAAAATGCTATAAAAAAGCTGAAGGCAAATAAGTTTAAATGACCATATGGCACACCGGAAAAATCATCTTTGCAAAATGAAGCATCTGTTACGCATCGTAAACAGAGAGAGGGTCTTGGTAAATCAACTCCGATTCCCATCCTTGACACTTCACACATTGTAAAAATTCTCCAATTATGATCCTTGAAGATCAAAAAATACTGCTGCCAGCATTTTATCTATTTCTTTGTGAATCTTTTTATAAATAATTTCCTGACTGGGTGGCAGAGTTCAATTATTTTTATATATGTATGCATTGTGACAATGTTCCATAATAAAAATACAATTTTCTTGCCTAGTGCCTATATAATTTCCA
The DNA here is from genome assembly GCA_037075365.1 of Drosophila emarginata. Lineage (NCBI taxonomy): Eukaryota > Metazoa > Arthropoda > Insecta > Diptera > Drosophilidae > Drosophila > Drosophila emarginata. The sequence continues at coordinate 3,329,219 of JBAMCD010000260.1, read as the reverse complement.
TTCGCTGTTACAACAACAATAACAACATTAAAAATACAGACAAATAATATGAAGAAATCGACTGAGCGATAGTTAGAGAGGGGAGGAGAAAGAGGAAGAAAACAAGGCAACTACAATATTCTGCGAAAATTTGCATATCAAACGTGGCCAACAAACCGACGCCGCGCAGTCGCAAACGACAACAACAACAACAACATGTCAGCCAAATGCATAGACAATGTTTTCCTCCACTTTTTTTTTCCTTCTTTTTTTTCATACATTTATTTCTCATTTTGTTTATTATTTTTTTTTTTTTGCGTATTCTGAGCTCTCTGGCGAATTAACTAAATTACAATCGTTGTCGTCGTCTGTGCTATATTTGCGTGAAATTATTATGGCAATCGATTTGATGAAAATTAAATGCTTTATAGCATCGAGCGACCACACACAAACAAAGTACGCTCACATGGAAAACTGGCGATAAAATTATTATTGATTACTCATACGCCGCATACAACGAGACGAGGCTAATGAAAACAGGGACAGCAGGCAGCAACTAGCCAGCCAAAGAGCCAGTAAGCTTTCTACCAAAACGTACACTGATGATGACGATGACGCGATCGCCAGTCACAGATAGCCCCGCAATTATTTTCGTCATAAGTCAGCCAATGTGGCGACTGACGACCAACAGCAGCAGCAGCAGCAGCAGCAACAGCAACAAAACGACAACGACGACGACGACGACAACAACTCGTTGCACTCGGCTCAAACCCTGACTCTTACTGTGTATCGAGTCTCTCCCGCTCACTGTTGCTGTTGTTGTTGTTGGTGGTTACTTTTTTTTTTTTTCTTAGAGTTTTTTTTTTTTTCTGTTTTGCACACAAGCTTCCAAATAAGGGACGGCACATGTGAACTGAGGAAGCTATAACTATTGCTACAAGCTACGCAAATCTTTGGCGTTTCCACTTTCGCATAGATTTCAATGGAAATCAAAGCATTCTGACAAACTCAAGTTCAGCGAGTTGATGCAACCATCACAAAATTGGTTCAGTTGTGCCAGGTGGTTGACACAAAGTCAACCAAGTCAATTCACAGCAGCCAAAACTACAGCAGCAACAACAACAACAACAACAACAGTAACAACAATTGTCGACCCAATGGCGACCAGGAGTCGAAATCGAAGTCGTCGTCGTCGTTGTCGCCATCGCCATCGTTGTCGTTGTCGTGCAACATATGGCAGCGATGACAACGCATGTTAACAGCTTTTTAAAAGGCATTGCACAAGCAACAACCACAAGCGGCAAACAAAAAAAAAAAAAAAACAACAACAAAAAAATATTCGGGCTATATGCCACAATTCCCAGGCAGATAAGCCATCGGAAGCGCCAAAACCAAAAAAAAAAAAGAAGAGAAAAACAACAAATAAAACATATTTCTTACACTTGTACTAAAAAAATCGTAGGTGTTGCAACAGGACCTGCCCCTGAGAGGAATCAGCCTCAGTTGAAGCTATTTTTTTCTTTTAATTGAAAGTTAAGTTTCAATTATCTTTAAATGCTTTAATTGATGCAATTAATATTTAATCAATTATCAGGAATTGACTGCTTATTCATTATAAACAATTATTGTTAAAAATTCGAAATCAATAATATATGTTGACTTTTTTAACATTTTTATTTTAAAACATTTTATTTGAAAAAAGCATAAATCATAAATCCTAGTTTTCAATTTCAAAGAACTAAAAATGTTTTCAAAGTGCAATATATATTTAAAAAGAAAAATACATAAAAATGGTAAAGTTTTCACTTTAAAAACGTTTTAGAAAAGCAAAAAATTTGTAGACTTTTGAATGTATATCGAACTTAAGTGAAGGAATAAATAATGAATAAATTTCCGCTTTCAAATGATTTCTTAAAAAGCTAAAAATTTTGACACTTTTGAATGGTTAAAGTTGAGGCAGTTTATTGAACCATTTTTATCTTGATTTTTAACATTTGTTTTCTATTTGAAACTTAGCAACATAATTAGCCAATTTCCATAGTTTTAACTATATATTTTGTAAAATATTTTATGCGATATATTAAAAGCTGAATGGACATGTTTCAATTGTATAAAGAGACTAATGAAAAATATTTCTACAGTAGGTAAAGCTAAATAGAACGCGGCGGTTAATTTTACTACAATTCAAGATCAAATGACTATTATTTGAATACGACTTTTAGCAGATTTCCTTATCTAAATATTTATCGTTTTTATGTTCAGTATTTTGAATTTAAAAAAAAAATATACATACTTTGACAATTTTTATGGAATATTTTACACTCACTTCAACTGGATAATCTTTTATATATAGCTAGTTACTGTGTATAGATTGATATCACAATTTTTGGCTCCTAAAAATATTATTACCTTAAAAAAAATAATTTTGGAAAACTATATCTTTATTGTACACAGTGGATTTTCAATTAATGATAAATTTTTCCTCCTTTCCTTTTTATATCTCTTTACATAAACTGGAGCAAAGTTTACAAGAACTTCTAAGAACTTTTTTTAACAGGAGAAAGTGAGAATCTATTAAACTGTTTCCACTATATATCAGTTTATATAGGTTTTTTTTTTGTATCTGCCTTTTGAACTTTGTCCCTTAAGTAGTACAGTCAAATTTTGGGCTTCTGTTTTTGGTTTTTTGTTTATTTTTTGGTTATTTTAAGGCAACCTGAAACTTTGGACAGGAAATCTCACGCGTGCCAAAAGCAGAGACAAAAAAAAAACAACAAAAATAAAAAAGAGTCACATAGAGTTCGTTCACTGGAGCGGATGAGAGATGAATGCAATTGGAGTGTATTATCCAAAAATGCGGTCTGGCGTGCCTTTGAATTAAGGTATCGATTTAGCCTTAGCCAGCAACTGGCAGACAGAAATACAGACAGACAGACAGTGGAGCAACTAAGTAGACGGTCATCTTGCCTGCTCCAGCAATCGTCAGTTAGTCAGTCAGTTGTTGTTGCTGTTGTCGTCATCATCGTCAGTCGTTTGTCGCTTTCATTCATTGTTGGCGCGCGCTCATTGTTGGTGTGAAATTTAGCACAACAACAGCAGTAGCAGTAGCAGCAGCAACAGCAACAACTGCAACAGCAGCAACATCAACAAGTGACTGCGGTTGCAATGAATCCGCATAACAGACATACAAGCAGACTTGAAGGCTTTTCGAAATGCTGCAAAATATTTCAGCATTGCTCTTGTTGGTGTTGCTGAAGTTGATGTTGCTGCTGCAAGCACAAAAATACTTTTTAAATGCGCTGAAGCGTCTCAATGCTTTCCATCCCAACGGATACGCGTACAAGGATCAAGTGTTTTTATAAATGTTAATTCGCAAATAATTGTAGGCAACAACTGCAGCAATAGCAACAATAAACATCATCAACAATGATGCAAAGTAAAAGAAGAAGTCTCTCACCAACTTGTTGCTTAATCGGCGCCAATCAGACAACCAAACTAAGGTTGGGCCTCCGTTCGTCTAGACGAAATGAAGAAAAAACTAAATAAAAAAAACCAAAGAAGATTGCATAACAACCGGGCAGAAGCCTACAGTTTAATTGAAAATTTATGGCACTTTCATTAAAGTCCAGAAATCGTATGAAGAAAATAATGTATATTTATAATGTTGAAGGAGTTAACCACATTTAAAGGGTTAAGGTTAATTTCACAATGTTGGCATAAGCAAAACTCTCAAGAACTTTAGTCAATCAACAACTAGTGAATACACTCGAACAACATTATCTCTATTGTTCATCTAATATTTAGTTTTCATTGGTACAAACACTTTCTGAAATAGAATCATCTTTTATTTACTTTTAAATTGTATTATTGTGGCATCATCTGCCCAATCCATTATATAATGAAGCTCAGCACACGCGGACAACCCACACGACGCACGGGCAATCTAAACCGACTTCTACTACCCACAGATCACGGGAACCCAGAGTACAATGACAACAGCAACATTAACAACAGCAACAGCAAGAGAGCAATCGATTTTTAGTTCGGTTCACTTCCTGCCCACAATAAAAATAAAATGTTGAAATCAAATACATATATAAATATTATATATGTATAAGTATATAATATTTATATAAAAGCGAATTTTACACTTTTGTTATTGTTTTTTTTTTTTTTATTAAAGCAATACTTGAGGAAAAAAGTATAAAAAAGTTTCAAAAATGCCTAAATATGAAGTTTCTTTTGAGAATTGATACAATTTTAAAGTTTTGAATTAAATTCAAAAGAAGTCCCATTATTTCTAATTCAATCACTTTTTATAAAGTTTTAATATTGGACACTAACTTGACAATTTTTATTAGTTATGTTTATAAGTAAGAACAATTTATAAATTTCCAAAGTCACCAAGATATATATATACATATATACATATTACACAAGAAAAGCAAAAAAAAAATAGTCACAGAATTTACTCTTCTATATAGCTTCGACAATGGCAAAATAAATTCACATTTTAATTAAATAAAAATTTTAATAATCTTCAAACCTGCCAGGGAAATCCCTAAACTATTGTTATTTATAACACTATTTTTCTGTAATAATAGGGTAAAAAACAGAAAAAAATAATAAGTATAGGATATGGTGGTAGCTTAGCCTCAATTCTACTTCTGGATTGGAAATATTAGAGAGTTTAATCTGATTGGTAAAATATTACATTACCCATAACTTCATCAAATATTTAACCGATTCCTACTAAGTTTAGAAAACATTTGAGATTTGTAATCTCTATAACAGAACTTCAATTCTTTTGGATGAACTTTTCTAAACTTTTTAAGTCATCAACAAAATTAAAACAAAAAATTTAAATTTTTTAACTCTTGGAAAGATTATTAATATAAATGTTTTTAAAAGCTCTGAACAAAATTGCCAGCAAATGATTTAAGATTTTTAAAGTTCAGAATTTAGAAACTTGTCAGCTTCGAGCACTTATTGTAAAATTTTCTAAAATTTTTTACTCCATTTGAGAATTGTGTACCTTACATTTCTACGACGATTTCAAGAGATTAAAATCAAGATAAACAAAGATACTGTATTTTATTTAAGACCCTAATATAATCAATTTAAACAAGTGCCTAAAACTAAACTAAATACTTAAAAACTGCTTGAAAATTTTAATTTCAATAAAACCCATCATAAAATTCTCTAAAAGGCCTATTAGAATTGCTTGGATTAATATTTTGAAAACAAAGACTATATTTGTGAGGTGATAATCAAGAGATCTTTAACAGAAACATAAATTGTTTTAAAAGCTGGCATAATTTCTCTATAAATCTCATTTATGAAGCAATCACTGAAAAGCAACACAAAAGTATCTACAACAAATTCTCAGCCATAAAATGGGCAGTCAAGCGCAGAGTTGCTTCTTGCCTTTGACCAAAATAAGTCAATTGGTGGAAAGAAAGAAGAAAAGAAGAAGAAAAAAAAAAACAACAAACAAACCCAAACATAAGTTTAACATGCTTCAGTGATCGGAAGACTATATATATGTATATATGTGTAAGTATATTGGGCGTGGTTCGGCGCTAGAAGATACTTTTTTAGTAGGTAGGTAGGTTGGGGGAAGGTCGTTGAGATTTTTAATAGTGGATAGCAAAGAATTTTGATTAACTTGAAAAATCATTGGAGTAAGTCAAAATGATGGTTGGGATAGTTCAGTGGGTAAAAAGGTACAACATATGATTGAATGGATAAAGAGGTGAAGTGAGGTAAGGGGATGGGATCAACGCATACAATGTACGCATTATTTGTTGGGTTTTTGTTTTTAACTTTTCCTTTGCACTGGCCAATAATTGCTTAACTAAATGTGAATTCTGCCCGAAAGGCCAAAAGAGCGTCTCGTTAGGGTCCAAGTGAGTCGCGCTGGGGCTTTTAAATAATCGCAATGGCACAAAAAAAAAAAAACAATACACAAACAAACAGACGAAAGAAAAGAAACCAACAACAACAAAATGAGAAGAAGAAAAACAAAAAAAAAAAAAAGCTCACAAATTGTCATTTCTTAACCTTTTCAGATTGCGAGGGAGCAGCAGCAACAGCAACAGCAGCAGAAGGCGAAGGAGTTGGTCGAAAAGATGTTGCCATGGCTCGCACAATGTGCTTTAAGAAATGCCGAATTCCAGAAGCTACAGTACAATCAGTTGAATTAAAAAACGAGCACGGGACAGACGGAGACGACTACGACGACGATTGGGACCTGAAGCGGCAAGAACGATATCATCGCAGCGCAGTCGCAGCTGCCTAGGAAATTAAGAGGACATTGTGGCGGCATGTGGTTAGAACTTGCTGCTACGTCGGCGGCTTAACACACACAAAATCCACCAAAAACCCATACCCATACCAATCCAGGCAAAATGTACGTCGTTCTCAGTTCTCTGTTCAGAGTTTAGTTTAGGATGAAAAGATTCTTGGCGTTGCTGCGTTGTTGGTGGCTTTTTTTTTTATTTTTGTTTTTTTTTTTTGGCCGGTTACTGGCCACTGGCCACTGACAGAGGTCGCCCTCGTATGTAATCGTTGGAGCGCACAACGACGAGCATTGCAAATGCTTTTGTGCGTCTTGTGCTGCGCACGTGGCCAACTTAATGTCTGGGTGACGGCGGCAACCGGGGACCCCAAATAGCAGCGGCAACAACAACAACAACTCCAGGCCATAGCAAATCATTGAAATGTCGTTAGGAGGAGGTTCCTTCGGCGGTGGCGGTGGCACGCGGCTGTTTCGATAGTCGTACCGAACCGCAAAATGCTTTTAATTTCTCAAAACAAAAAAAAAAAGAAAAGAAAAAAAAATACTGATATGTGTGTACTTAGTGGGCAACAGAAGAGTCACAAGGAGCAGACAAGGTTGAGCTTTGTAGCTGGACTCAAAATAATGAATCAGACTTATATAACGACATACACATACACACATATATGTATGTATATATATGGTATGCATATACATATGCCTTTCAATTACTCATTTAACTATTATTAGGATAATGAAATGAATTTTCTCCTTTGAACGTAAGTTTATCGCATATTTAATGATTGGTTATTAGCTTTATTTCTTTTTTTCCTTTAATCTAAGAAAATACCAAAGAAAATCTATAGGAAAAAGAAAAACTGCCATACTAAATAACAATAATTTTTTTTTTAAAGATTAAGTTTTCAAAATGATCTCAAATTCTGAATAATAGAGACTTTGGTATTCCAAAACCATTAAAATTTTAAAAATTATATAAGCTTCTCTCGAATATTCTAAAAAGGCCTTTTTAAAAATTATTTCCTTGAAGTTTGAAAGGAACTTTCAAAGAAGGTCTTTAGTATAGTAATCTCAAACGGATAGAAGATTTTTGAAAATTGAAATATTCTTTTACTTCTAGAGAATATGTTTTTCTAATTTAACTGGATGTATAGATATCTTTTTACAAGACAAAATTTAATTTTTATATATATTAAAACAACTTTATTCATATGGTAAAATAATAGAAAATAAATTAATATTTCACTCAGCAAGATAAACTATAGAGGCATAAGGAGATATTATAAAGAGTTTTTCTTATAAGTCTCGTTATGCTAGTAAATCGTTTTCATGATCAACGCACTATATAAAGACAATCGTTTCCACTTTCATGGTACTATATATAAAATGTACTTATTTTATTTGATTTAAATTTATTTCTTTCTTTCGAGTCTATAGTATTGCTTAAGGATCATGTCTGTAAAACGATGTTGTTTAATTTACTTTAATAAATTTTTAAGAGCTCCAGAATATTTTAATATGATTTATTTTTATCCATATACTAATCTAAGATACCTTTTAAAAGTCCTCAAATATAATAAGTTGGATTTAAGATCAAAACACTATACATCATGATCCTTAATATTGATATCCCTTTTTTAGATCATTTTAATTGTATCGGATTGCTTATAAAAAAATCTACCAAAAGCTAACGAAAAAAGTCTCGAAAAGACTTTTGAGATGTTTCTAAGATTTCTAGTTACAGCACAAAATGTTTAACTTTAAAGAGGAAAAACTAGCATATTTAATTTATAATTTAATTTAGTTAAAAATATAAGCAAAAACGTTAAGTGGGAGTCATTTATACCTTGAGTAAAGAAAATTTTAAAGATTTCATATTTTTTAATATACTTTAAGTTTTGTTTAATTTGCTAGACTATAAGAAAAGAAAATCTTAAAGATTTAATACCAATTTATGTAAAATTTATAAAAAATGTTTATAATTAGCAAACTTTCTTTTTTGAAAAAGAAAAAAAAAACAATCTGTTCACAAAATAACAACAATCAAAGTAAATGCCAATAAACTTGCCAAACATTTTGTATATATACAAAATATATCTCTATACTGTATATATACTTATGTGTGTATATGTTGTGTCTTTTGGGTTATAGTAGTGGTGGGCGATTTATTCAAGATGATGCGCAGGTGAGCGAGCCCATAGAAGGTAATGTTGTGTATGCTGACTGCTAACTATATAGTCAAAACACCCGCGCAAAGATATATATATATATATAAGAAAATATACATATATATATATTAAATATATAATGTGTGTAAGAGCACAAAAGTTGCCCAACTAGAAAATACTCGTAAGCGTGCAACCCACTGCAAAATGACTATTAACCTTGGACTGGACAAAGAGTTGGCGGGTAAAACGACCTACAGCAGCAGACAAGCTTTGGTAGTTTATCAGTCAAGTCAGCTGGCTACCAGCCAGTACCAGTACCAACAACAACAACAACAATATACTAATGATGATGATGACAATGATAATGATTATCATGTTCCTGACCTGAACCGGCGTTGGTGGTTCGTTGGTGACACCCACAACATTTTCGCTGCTTGGTGGCTGCTTTCATTCATCGTTGATTTTTTTGTTTTTGTTTGGTTTTTTTTGTTGAATGAAACGACAGCTGGTTGAGAAGATTTGGCAGAGAGTTGAAAGAGTTTTGAGAGTTACAGTGGCGCGCACACGTCATCCATAGCAAAGATACAAAACGAAGCCTACGCCATGGGATCGACTCGGTCTCGGGGCTGGCTCTGGCATTGAAAAGTATAAAACGCGATTTGCATGCCAACTCTGTGCAGGAGGCAAAAGCAAGTAATGGATGCGGAGAGGCAGCTAGCTGATGGTGCATGACGACGACAACAACAACAACAACAGCATAATCGATGATGATGATGATGGGCAATTGTTGGCTGATCGATTTATGAACTCGTCGCCAATGACGTCACAACAAAAACCCACCTAGATAAACCAATTGTCTATAGGCCAATGTAGCGGAAGCTTCAACAACAACGAAATTTACAATTCATTCAAATACCCGCACAACCCACTCATTTGTTTTTCTCAGTGTGTACTGTTTTTTTGTTTTTTTTTTTTGTCACTGTGTAGGCTTCACCTTGCTCTTGAATCTTAACTGAAAAACTGGTCAGGATTTGGAATATAAATTTGATTTTCATTTTGGTCAAGTTCGAAATTGTTATCTCATTAAAGCTTGTTCAATTTTTTGTTTTTTACCACAATTATATTTTTTTCTTGTTTTGTTTTATTAATTTAATAATATTGCGCTAAATAAAATATATATATTTCTGTGTATTTGTAAATAGATATTCATTCTCTTGTTTTTTTTTTGCACTTATCATTTAAGAAAAATTGTTTGTATTTTTTTTTTGTTTTAGTTAAGTTGAAAATAAATTTAACTATGGTTAGATTCTGTTTCTTTTGTTTTCTGTTTGACAGAAATGTACAGAAACAGCAGCAACAACAAAAAAAAAACTAAACTAAATATTAGTTTTCTTTTTATGTAAATTTAAGTTATTGGTTTTTCTTTTCGTTTTTAAATTAAATTGCAATTAAATTAAAATTTAAATTTTGGAAATGATATATAAAAAAGTTTTGTCTTTTATGTGTATGTGTTTTTTTTTGTTCCTTTTGAGAGGTAAAAGCTTTGAGCTGCTGTAAAATTTGGTTTTTTTTTCTTTAAAAACTAAAAACAAATATACAATAAATATTAGTAGAGCGAGAGGGAGCAATTGTGAGAGAGAGTGAGAATAAGAGAGCAACAGGCAGCTCAAAAGATTAAGTAAAAAAAAAACGAAAAATAATAAAAAACTGTAACTTTATATAGTATGTATATGCGATTAGAGATTTATAAATAATTTGCATAAATTAACTTAAAGAAACTCTTACTTAGAGCACGCTCATTGCCCAGCCATCAGGCTAAAAGAATCTTAACCCAATATATATATATCTACTATATCAGATATATAGAGTGAGAGAGATTACCCATATCTATTAGCTAAACAAACTAAATTAGTTGATATAGTTTTCATCATTTGTTACATTTAGACTCTGTGCAGCAAAATCTATTCCATTATGATTTATTAATTACAATTTCTACCTCTATATATATATATATATGTATATATATATATGTGTATTACTCTCTTTCGTTCTGTCTATATATCTTGTTTATTGTCTTTCATATATTGCACTTATGGTTTAACACAAAAAAGTATATATATATAACGACTAACTAACTAAAGCAGTCTCGGCTGTTTGTTTCTGTGTGTGTTTTTAATTAAACTTCTTTTTTTTTTTAAACATTTTCTTCCTTTGTTTTTTTTTATAGAATGGCACTGCTATTGCTTGTTGGGCGTGAGAGGTGGTGGGTTTTTTCGGGGGGGTTGGGTTTATTGGTTTATACAAATCTATAGTACAAATATATGTATGTATATATGGCTACTCAGAGAGCTGTAGCTTTTGCTTTTATTTTTTTTTTTTGCTATGGCACAGTCGCCTTTAAGTTTTGACTAGTATTAACTATATAAAATTATAATAAAAACTTCTTCGTTTTTTTCTTTTGTTTATTAAAATGAGCATGCCACGCCCATTTCGTTTAAACTATATATATGCATGTATATAAAACAATACGAGCGGCGAGATCGTAATATGGCTAACTATTAGATCCGCCCCTGATATAAATATTGTATAAGCAATTTTCTATGTTTTCATCCTTAAAGAGGGTAAAAGGGTGGGGTGGAATGGATTGAAGCCAGATATTACACTTTGGATCTGCTAAAAAAGATATATATATTTTGTTATATATATATTTATATATAACATCCTAATCATAATAAACTGCCTGGGATAACTAACTAAGTACATTTACTTGGTCTATAAAATGAATATATAAAGATATGATTTTGCATAGAGAAAATAAAAATTTAATAAATTTAAAAATGCTACAAAATTTTGATTTTAATTATTGTAAAATAATTGTAAAAAATTTTTTAAATAAACAAATTTGAACAAAGTGAAAAGCTTTGAAATTATTAATGTTTGAGTTGGTTCTTTATCAAAATATATATAAATAAACAGAGGTAAGCTACAAAATTCAAAAATCGCCAAGATATATTAATATATTATAAATATTATCAAGTTATATCCAACTCAAAATACTTTATATTAGAATATTTTTAGAATGAAATTTATATAAGTAGCAAAATCACATTTAATATTCAAGATATAGGCCCAGATTTTCTCTATATTAACTATATAGTTTTTAATTGCAAAATATAGCCATAATACCTCCAATATCTATATATATATATATATATGTAATCTAACGCTGCGCATGCGTATGGGACATATGGGAATGCGTTGAATGGGGAGGTGGGACATGTGGAACATGCGCATGATGTCCACCATAGGCCTGGGCATGAGATAAGGGTGATGCCTGTCCCCCACTATAACCCGATTGCATTAGACTCTGTTCAAGACTATAATGTGAGGGTGGCGCTGGCGGATGGGCTAAATGAGCGTGCCCATGATGACCATAAATCAATTGTCTTACTTTGGAGTCCTCATCGGCAATGTTGTAACTAAGTTCGGTCTCCTCAAAGCCTGTGGCCGACATACGTTGATCGCCGCCGCCCACACTGGGCGGATCTGGTGAATTGAGGCAGGTCTGTATGAGCTGTTTGCCCGCCTCCGAGGTGATCATCGGTTGCAGTTTGCGCGTGGCAAATGTGTAGACGTGACCCGTTTCGCTGGCAACCAGCAGCATTACCTGCGTTCCAGTCAGTGTTGACAGCTCGTAGGCCTGTAAACAACAAAAAAGAAAAACAAAAACAAAAAAGAATTAAAGAGTAAGCGAGAAAGCAATAATAGTGTGTGTGTTAAGTAGGCTCGTTTTCGTATCTTTGATATCAAAAAGTGCATTGGAAGAAGCTAAGACTGAGGCCAAAGCTGAAGCTGTCGAAGCGTGTTGCCCAAACGGCACATAAATTTTACCCCTCAAGTAAACTATGCGATTATGTTGCCGCGATAACACGAGGCAGGCAAATAAACGCTGAAAATTTTCTCTACCAACAAAAAAAAAAAAACAAACTAAACAAAAAATACAACAACTTTTTGGCGATGGCAACGTGCTAAACGTTGTTAGAGGTGGTCGCTAAAGAGGTTAAATTTGTTGGCAAGAGAAACTAGACATCAAATTAGTTAGCCAAAAGGTTATAAGGCAAAAAACGAAGGCCGACGGCAGTAAGGGCAGTGAAGGAGTAGCTTTTTTTGGCTCACAGAGTTTGATTTTTTTACAGATTTTGAATTATATAAAAAGGAGATTTATGGCTTAGATGAGGATATTCTGCGCGTTGTTGTATAAGAAGATGTTCGGGATGCCTATTTAAAATTCGTGTTAAATATGGAAATGATTTAAGCTTGCAACGAAAATCCGCATTTTATATAGAAAGGGATTTAACTCCTCCTTCCAATTTTGGCATAGTTTATTAACATTTTTAATATTTTTCCAGGGCCATTTTTTCAACAAAATTTTCCCTTTGCCTAGGTAGACATTTTGAAACATTTTATCCTAATTTCAGATACGAGAAACCTTTCGATTATTTCTTTTTTTTTTTAAATAGGAAATATTTTAGAAGTTCAATTAGATAGGTTACAAGTAAAATTATTGTTTCAAGAAACGTGATTTAGTTTACTGCAGTTGTAGATGATTTGTAAAATAGTTTGTTTCATTTATGAAAATTAATAAACTAATCTACCAATAATTTGACTGAAAAACTTATTCCTTTAATTACTTTATTTTGTGTAACAAGAATTTTGTAGTGTTATTTTCATTCTCTTTATTATTTTTCCAGTTACTTTGTGCTAAATTAGTTTTTATTGTTTCATAGAAAAGGGATGAACTTTGTTACTATACTAAATAATTTATTTCAATTCAATTTGTTAATAAATCAGTTTTTCTATACACCTTCAATTTGTCCAATTTGGCATAATCCCAAAAATTAACCTTTTTCGGGTTAAAGATTAAAGATTTAAACATATTTATATGGCTTTCTCTGGTCCATAAAAAATGTGTTTAATATTTATATAGATTTATTGATTAAAAAAAAATTAAAGATTTTCCCAAAACATTTACAGCATAATATTTATGGTTTACAGAGCAAAATTAAATTTGCTGCAGTAACATTTTTTAAAATTTATTTTTATACATAAACTAATTTTGGTTTGCCTATGAAACGGTTTTTATAAAGGTTAATTTGATTTACCTACGAGGCTATAGGCTAATAAACTTTTTAATATAATTCATATTCCAGTGAAGGACATTCCTTTTAGTTAGACTTTTTGTAAATGTGCTCCCACACAAAATATTTGGAAATCACGCAACCATCTCCTAAGAGAGACTATTGCTTCAGGGCATAGACATAAAGGCGTTAGACGGTAGTCTTAGCCAAGCTATCAACAGCTCGTAATTACTATAAAGCGATAAAGTTTTCTTTGCTGTCGCATAAATAACTTTTAAAGTAAAGGCAACATCGAAACATTTATTAATATTAATGAAATTGTTGTTCGAATGAATCGTTGGGAGTAGTTGTTGTCGCTGTTGTTGTTCTTGTTATTGGAGCTAGTGTTGGTCTACATCGATTGCCTGCCAATTTTATGTGTATCGTAACATGTGTAAATGCAAACAATTGACGCTATTCGATAGAGGATAGAAGATGCTACAATGCTGGAGATATTTTGTAGGTGTCGGCAGTTTGGGACGACATCTGGGAGGCACGTTGCTGTTGTTGCTGCTATTGCTGTTGCCTAGGTTGAACCCAACAATTCATGTCAATTTGAATTTCGAACAAAAACAAAAGGACACGACAAGCACAATGAGGGAGGAGGAAGGTTGGTAGAAGAATGGAGGGGTTGGTGGTAACGAAACGATACGACGATTCGTTTGACAGGACAAGGCAGCCCAAGAGACCAGAGAGTCATTTGTTAGAAGGCGATTGTTGCCTTGTTTTCTTGTTGCATGTTGGTATGGAGAAGCAAAGCTAAAGCCGACGTGGACGCGACCCGAACGCGAACGTGGGCAAAGCCAGCCAAGAAGGAGCCGGCGTAGCCCAAGTCGTCGGGCTTATCTGTTCACAATCTGCCGCTGGTTTGCCGCTTCCGTGCTACCGCAAAAACAAGAAAAAAAAACAAAAAAAAAAACAATTCCCAAGCCCAAAGAGCCTCGTGATTTCAATTTAACACCTTTTGGCGGCACCTTTTTGGCCAAGTTTAGCCATTGTTTTACATGTGTGCGGACGCTGAAGACGACTCGACGCTGATTTTTCCTGTGCATTATGCAAAAAGTTAAACGCAAAGAAGATCTGCTTCGACCTACGCAATTAGGTTAAATCAACAAAATGAGATCACTTTTAGTAGCTTTAATTTTCACTTTTTTTTTCTCCACTTCTTTTTCTTTACCCTTTCACCTTTTTTGGTGCGTCCTGCCCACGCCTTTTATCAAAATATTTTTGCCGCTAGAAAATTACCAAAATTGGCCATTGGACGATGGCGTCTGATCAAGTTCATTGGCCGCAATTTGTAGCGCCAAGCCGAAATCAAAAGAAGAGAGGGAAACAAAAAAAAAAAAGAAAGAAAAAGAAATATAAGAAACAGACTGCCCATTGTCTTGCCAACTGTCAACTGTTGGCCCAAACTGACTATAGCTGGACAGGGAATATCGTTGAGGGCCCCCACATCAAAGTCAACAAAATAACAACAAAGTTTGTCTCCAGCCTCATGGATTTTTTTTTTTGGTTTCGTTTTTTTGGTTTTTGCTGTCCGCAAGGCGTGCGCCTGTCATAAGTAGCAGAAACAGGACGGAATCGAAACTAAGAAACAACAGGAGTAACTACAACAAAAAAAAAAAAACCAAAAAAAAGTCTTATGTCTCTAGGGTCAAATATATATACTTGTATCTATATACATAGATATACATAGTTTAGGGAAAATACTCTTCAAAAGCAGAGAAGTTGAAAAATGAAGGGCATTAAGAACGCACGGGAAATAGATAAGGAAATCACGAGTTCCATAACTGTCAACTGATGTAACTTAAATAAAGCTAAATCAATGTCCTTTATATTGTCTTTTTATTGACATAGGATTATACTACAATTTATTTTAGTTAATTTACTATAATTTAGTTGAGAAATCTCAATTTGCTCACAATACGATGAAACATAAAAGGACTAAAAGAACATTGTGTTTAGGCACTAAAAACGGAAGATAGTGAAAGCTCCCTTAACGGATAACTTTTTTTCGCCTTTCGTTAATTCTGCACTCCTAAATTGGGAAGATCGTATCAGTCTTATGCAGAAGACCTCTTCCTCATATTACGAGAGCTTTTACTTTAATTCTTATAGTTGATAAGACTATCTTAACAATGTAATTAAACCTTCCTACTAAAACTAATTATTATAAGATTTTGGAGCTTTTTGATATAGGGATAAAAAGAAACTTTATTTCTGTATAAGGTTTTGAAATAAAGAGTTAAGTCATATACAGCAGCTCTTTCCAACGGTTACTACAACTTTAGAAAGCTCATAAGCATAAGTTCAGATATGTAGAGGAACCTTCGTTCACCACTTGGAGTGATTTCTCGATAGACTTCTTAAGACCTTTGACCCCCGTCACATGTTAACTCTTTTTTTTTTTTTTGGGTCTCGCAAACCTTTAATCAAAAACGTTTTTTTTTGTTTTTCCGACAACTTTTTTAAAACATCTTAATAGAGTAAGAAAAAAAAACTTAACGTTGTGTATTTTGGCAACTGTCCGTCCGTCCATTAGCAAATATTTCGAGTTGAAAACGTTTTTGCTTGGGTCAAATATTTCATAAGATTTTTGTGTATGTTTGCGGGGTTGCCAAAGATCGTGCTGAGATCGTGATTTAAGACATCGGCGACAGCGATTTTTGGATTTTGATCGGCATTGTGATCGGCGGTGATCAAGAGTCTATGTATGTGGAAAATGTTAAGCATTTCATATGCAAGTTTTTTTTTTGCGTGTGAAAACTGTTCATTTGAAAATGCCACAACGAAAGCAGATATGAGGATGGTAACGAAGTGAAGTGGGAAAAGGAGAAGATGGGATGTTTGCCGACCAAGACCAAAGAGCACGCAATTGTAGGAGGACTGCTGGTGGGTAAGTAGTTTTTTTTAGTTTTTTGGTAGGAGGCAGGAGAGAGCCTTCTTTGAATGCAATTGTGGCGGCAAATTAACATTTTATGAAGCAGCCGAAAACAAAGGGAAATGCAGAATCGTGGCTACCGCGCTTACACAAGCCGCCAAAGAGGCCAACAACGGCGACTGAGACAAAGACAGGGACCACTACTTGGTTTTCAAATTGGAAAATGAATGCGCGATGCACAGTGACCTATCATATATAAAAGATTCAGTTATTATATATATCAGGAAACTCATATCTAATTCATAGTCATTCTATATCTTCTAGAGAATTCAACTGCAGCTTGTCTGGGCTTTCGTTAGCGTCAGGCAGATATTTTTTCGTCACTGAATTACAAAATTAAATGTCCAGTTGTTATCCAAAGAGTATACCTGTGCAACAAGTGGTTTTTTCTCTAATAGTATTTTCCTCCATCTGGATTCTCACTTTACGAGACACTTCATGTTTGTGGTAGGAAGCTTATAAGAGTTTCCTCTTATAAGAGTCTTTATATCCTTTATATAATTTTTATATTGGACTGACTAACCCTATATTGATAACTTTAATAAAACTGAGAGAACTTTTGAAGTAAAAGAATTTAAAAGGACAACAGAATGTTGGGAAGATGGAAATAAAACGGAATTTGATATAAAAGATCGTAGTATCCTATGTATACTTCAGTATCAAAATATTATATATTGGGTGCAATAAGTTTATCTTCCAATATAACTATTTTTACTATTTTTAAAGTATTTTCCAAGCTTGTCTGGTTTTCTAACTGCCTGAAATATCATATCTTGTACCACTGTGCGATGGCCGCATAACGATAAACGACTGAGAGAACGCAACATCAGGAGCAAAGTAAAACAATGAAAAGGAACTGCTACTGCTGCCATTGAGGATTGTGAGGGAAGTGGGCGACATGGTAGTCAAGAAGCATTTATTAATTGCACATGCGCTCAAAACGTGTCCCAATCCAAGCCAATTCTCCAATTCTCCTCCATCTAGCAGTCAACCCTAAGCCATTTGTTTGATTGTGGTATGGAGGATGGGGGTGAAGGGATCTGGTATTGACCGTTTGTGTCTTACCTTCTTCATGATACCCGTTTTGCGTTTGGAGAAGGTCGTGTAGCGACGCAACTTGTTGTCAATGTATTCCATTTTGATTTTGACCCTGCCCTTTGTCTTTTTGCCATTGGCGGGCGGTGATTTCTTATTGGGCAACGGATTATAGCCTTCCACATTATTATCAACATCGACGCCGCCACCAACACTGCCAGGAGCACCACAATTCTCCAAGCCCTGCAGTGACAGACCTGAGCCGGCTGAACGCTGTTGTTGCTGATGATGATCCTCATAGCAATCGCTTCCGGAACGTTTTAGTCCTCGGTGTTGTTGTTGTTGCTGCTGTTGTTGTTGCTGCTGTTGTTGTTGTTGCTGTTGTTGTTGCTGCACATGCTGGGGACTGTGATGCGTTTGGCTATTGCCCAAGGTTTGACATTGGCTAGCTGTGGCTCCTCCTCCTGCACCACCCCCGCCCGGGGGATTTGGTCTCTGAATGGGCATACCGCCACCACCGCCGCCCATACTCTGCAAGAGTCCACCGCTGGGAGGACGACCGCCACCCAGCGCTGCCACCGCCGGATTGCCATACATATCGGCCTGATCGGCCAGACTTAATCCAATACTACTCATTGAGTAGTTTAGATTATATCGCGAGTCACCTCGCGTCGGATCCATTCTGAGGTAAAAGTTCTCCACCGTGGAGCCGTAGAAATCCAAGGCACCGCGCGCGTCTATTATTGCTACCTTTGCTTGGCACACTTTTTACCCCCTTCCCCGGATTACGCGTACCCCGCTTTCACGCTCTGGCTCTCTGGTTCGTTCCAAAAATAAAACACAAAAACACACACTGCTGCTCCGTGCGGAGGGGGTCAGCCAGAGGGATAGACGACGGCACAGTTGGGGCAATATGTTAACCCTGTCTCGCGACTGACTCGGCGCTGCAACAGTTTGCTTTTATTTGTTAAATTCTTATTTAATTTAACTATTTAACGCGATTTTGTTGGTTGCAAAACGACGGCGTTTGCAACCACACACACACATACATACGCACACTCGCGCACTTATAGAAAAAACTGACAGCTGACAGTCCTGTAGTGTTGTGAGTGGCGCAAATCCAGGGCTGCAGGTGACCAACTAGTCGCAGTGTTGCATAATGAATTCAAGCAAATGGCGCTAAATTTAAATAAATTTGTTAAATTTAGCTTTGCGTTGTGTTTTAGTTAATTAAACAGTAAATTGTTGTTAAGTCGAAGTGTTCCGTTTGATTGTATGCTGATTTGTATCTTCTAATCCGTATGCTGTTAGAATTCTGTGTAGAGCTCCAAGTGATTAATTGTAATGCTTAAGTTGCATTTGGCTTAAAGATTTTTTTCAGTTGATGGGGTTTTCTATTTATTCTCCGTTGTTGCGTTAAATAGAAATCTCAGAGGTTTTTTTATTCTTTAAGTTGAATTTATAGTTTTCTTTAATTATAATTTGCACTTGGTTATGGAAAATGTTTTAATATTCCTTTTAATTTCTTTATCGCTAAGCTTTTTAGATTATTTTTTGATTAATTATTCGCTTTTACTTTTTTCTTTGCTTTAGATCGTTTTTTTTTTTCTGCTAAGTTTAAATAAAATTTGTTGCTTGATTTTTGAGTATTATTATTAAAAAATTTTTTTTTAATTGAAGAATCAATCAATTTTGTTTAAAGTTTTTCTTTCCGCATAAGCAAATAGAATTCAATTTATTTGTTTGTTGCAATATCAATTTTCCTTTTTTATTAATTTTGCTTGTATTGTGTTTCTTCTCCTTTATTTTTTTTTGTTTGTTTGTTGTTGTATTTAAGTTTTGACTTATTTGTAGCTTTGCACTTGTTTTTGGACTTTTTACTTTATTTGTGTTGATTTTATTGTGGTTAATTCCTAATACGAAACGACGTAAATGCGGATCGAAGAAACTTTTGCGATCGATTGTTGCCTTCGTTGTGCTTCAGATGGCGTGCAAATACCTAATAAACATCCAACGTATGGCATCGTCAATGTTTTGCTCCAAACTTGGAGCTGAACCGGTTGCCCCTCTCTCTCTGTTTGCCACTCAGTGTGCATACATCTATGTATATATTTATGTATGTGTGTGGCAAGTTAAGAGAGTGAACCGAACATGCCCCAAGAGAAAGAGAAAATCATGGCTACAAAAAAGAACAAAAAGAAGAGAATACATATTGTGTGTCTCTCAAGTTGGATGGCTTAATTAATTATATAGTATATAAGATCTCATATATACATATATATATAAATATGGCTACGCCCCTTGAGCCAACACTTTTATGCATAATTCCATCCAAACTTGATTGGCTGATGATCGTTTTAGTAATCGCTTTGCACTCATAGATCATTAAACAAAAAATAAACAAAAAAAAAAAGAAAAATTATATATTATACATTTATTTTAGACTCCTCCCACCAAGTTGTTGGTTGATTTTTGTCTCGTAGTTCGTGATTGATTTTTTAATTATCATTTTTGCTTATCAGTTTGGCTGATTAAGTTAATTTGTAATTTAAGAAAATGTCAGCGAAGTAACCAACAAACAGAAACATTTTAAACATCTTCTTGTACAGATTCCCCACAGGCCCCCAGGTAAATGTCCATGTCCAGTTCCAGGTCCACGTCCTCGGGTTGAGGACAGTGCAACAAAAAGCGATACACTTAAACTATGCCAAGAATTTGCTGTGCTTTGGCCAATATGGCCAATGCCTCTAGAGGATTTGCCTGGTGGGCCACTTGTACGAGTATTTCACCATGTCCTTAAATAGATGTTCACAAGAAAATGCTGCTGGTGATGCTGCTGATGCTGCTGCTATTGGCCACGTGCAGTGACTAACAGATCCATATCCATCGATACACTCTCCAACGGCTCCCAGTTATTGCTGTTCCTTCTGGACAATGATAATCATGATGATGATGCATTCCAGCTTCGATTTTTCCATCCATCTCTGCAAATGGTCATTGTTGCCTTTTCCAGACTGGAGGCAGCGCTTGTCGCCAGCTTGTCTCTTCCGCGAAGAAAAACGACAAACAGAATGATCAAGACGAGTTGGTGGATGAGGATGAGCATGAGGACAGTAAGTTTCTACGATTCCTGATGTCTGCATTTAATTAAAAAATAATAAAATAAAACAACAGTCTATGACTCTATGTCTATGTCTTGGTATATGTTTTATTAGCTACCTGCCTCGGCTGCCTAATGATTTAAATTAATCATAATGACTGTCAAAATAGAACATTGCCTTTTCCCTCTATAAGGTGCGTCTACGCAGCAGGCCAAAAAAATGCACATGAAGAAAATTATTATAAGTTAACTCAAAGGTTTTCCCAATTTTTTCCAATAGAAGACAATTATTTGAGTTGGAAAAAACTATTAAAAGTTAACTCAAAGGTTTTCCCAACTGCTTTCAATAGAAAATAATTCTCTAAGATGTAAAGCATTTTACAGTGAAATTTAAATAAAACCTATTCTTATTAATAAAATCTTAAAAATAAAAAAAAAATGTTATTATAAACGAAATATTATTTGCGATATTTTAGAGACAGAGATAAATATTCATGGAATCATCTTTATTTTATTGCAATGTAAAATATTTTATTCAACTTTAAAAAACAAATTCTTTGTTTTAAAAACCAGCTAAAATACTTGTGGATTTATTTTTTCAAAAACAAGTTATTTGAAACATAAACTAATTTAATTGCAGTCTATAGTAATTTAAAAACTAATTAGAATATATTTTTTTATATATAATTTTTCTTGATTCGTCTGAACTTATTAGCAAATATATAATATATATATACATATAATAAAGAAGTACGTCTAATAAAAAAATAATAAAAATGCAATTTTTTTTATATTTAAAGAAAAATATTAAATTTTTTACGTTTTCTGCAAAGTTATAAAAATATATGTATTTTACATAATTAATTAACATTCAAGAATGTTTTATTATATTAAGATCAACACATGTAGTATTAAAGGGATCCACAATTTATATTATAATTATTATTATATTATTCAAATTATAATAATCATTTTTATATTTTTTTTTTATCATTAAAGTCTCACAAATCAATAATAATATTCTATTCGATTAAAAAAGTTTTCTTTAAGATAAATAATTATTTTTATTGTTTCACTTTGATTATTTTAATGGAAATTTTAAGACGTTTCTTGGTATCTATTAGTATGATTGTAATGTGTCTGTTGTTTGCATTTAGAATTAACAAAAAAAACATTTCCCATGACATTTTCCTCTCTGTGTATAATTGAGGTTCGATCTGGTGCTCCTGGCCGATTTGAGGCTGACATTTCATCATACTCACACGGGTCCGTTCGGTCTAAGGTTCTGTTCAGTTCCCTGTTCTCACAATTGTAGACGCGTTTTGTGCAGCGCTTACTAATTGGTTGCATCGTCTCATCGATGAGGATGCCTCTCGAATCTTGGCTCTTTCACTGGCTCCAGTGCGGCTGTCTTTCTAACTGCACGTCAGTTTGTCTGGCCTGGCTTCTGGCTCAGAGCTCAGCTGGGAACAACAGCAACATCAGGCACTACCAACAGCAACAACAGCAGCAACAGCAGCAACAACAGCTACATCAGCAACAGCAGCAACAACATCAACTTTTTGTATTAATTTTTCTTTTTTTTTTCCATGCATTTTCCTAGGAATTTATCCTTAACATTTTTAATACTTAATTATTTGCGTGAGTTTTTCTTAGCATTTTACGTGCATTTATTTTCTGTTGTGCCCACCATGACCACCTCCTGCTCCACTTTGGACTTATGTAATCCTGCATCACCTTAGCCAGATCGTATATACATATATACACATATACATACATATATATACATATATATCGTGATTTCTATATCTATCTATATATCTATGCAAGTGTTGATATTTTTATCACAAAATGTTTGTTCCATTTACCATTTCGAACATTTTTGATTTGCTATTTTTTTTTTGTTCTTTGGTTTTGTTTTCTTGTTGTGTATTGCTCATGTATCTTCGTTTTTGGTAGTCACTATTTATAGACCTGCTTGATTCTATATTGCTATAAGCTATAAGCCAAAGTATTTTAAATAGTCTAAATATGTAAATTTTTTTCATTTTTATTTTTTTTATTTTGTTGGATAAAGATTTGTGGAATTTTTGTTATGACGATGAAAATTGCTAAAAATATTATTAGAGAAGATGCATAAAATGTTAAGAATAAACAGGTAATCTATTAAAAGGGACAAGTGTTAAATGTTGGTTCTTATTAGGTTAATATTTGTCATTGAATTTGCTGAAAAATTTCTCATTACTCAAATTTTCAGGTTAAACGATTTCAGCAATTTTCATGTTTAAACTAAAACTAATACTAAACTATAAATTATTATTTAACTTTTATTAAATATAATATTTGAGAAAAAGGTAGGTCTATTAAATATATAAATATATATAAATGTCTAGGTCTAGGCTATCTAGGTAAAATTATTTAATACAGAAATATTTATATTTAATATTTTTAATATTTTTTATACCTGTACTAAAAAATTGTTCGTTCAAATATATTCTGTTATATTAATATTTTTGGCTTAGCAATACTGAAAATGAATTATTGTCTAGTGAGATTATTGATTTACTTGATCAACGAACATTTATAACCTTATAATATTTCTTATAATATTTTATTAATACAAGCTTCTATTTTTTTAATCATTTTATCAATACACTCAATATTGAGATAGATTACATTTAACAAACAGTTAATAATTCTTATTAAATTAGATTAATATGTATTTTTTTCTTGATCTTTTATCTTGTTCTTTTTTTTTGCTTACTGTTAATATATATTTAAAAAAATAAAAAGCCTTAAAATCTTTAACCCCTTTTTCTACGAGTTTTAATCCAAAAGAAGTTACCTTAAAAAACTGCAATAATTTTAAAATTTTTCGAATTTACTCTTTTTTTCTAGCCCAAAATAGCAAATCGATCATAGAGTGTGCTCCTCTGCTTGATCATGGAGTCAACATCATTATAAAACTTACAACATACAACATACCTTTATCTATGCTACTTACAAATGCAAAACAAAGTCCAGTCAGGTGTCTAATTGGGCGCTGGGGTGACAATGAACCACTTAACAACAGTTGTGGACACCACCATTGAAACCACAAATCTCAATGTGTCCAGGACTGGTGCTCCTTTTGCTTGGATATCTTTTGATTTCCAATTCAAACAGTTGCAGAAAAGAGAAAACCGCCAACGCCAAGAAGTTCAACTCGTACCAATTGCCAATTGGTTTGCCAGCTTTGTTTTTGTTTTTGTTTATTTTTATTTTTTGGCTCATGAATAACGCATAAGGAATCTGGGGATCAGGATCAGACAGAATCGAGGTTCAAGAAATGCCTCTTGTAAGAGGGCATATAACTCGTTGTTGTCGTAACAATTTTGAATAAAATGACCAATGTTAGGTCCAATGGTTAAGGAAGGGTTAAGTCGTCACCTTTCCTTCTACATTATTATAGGTTGAGTGAAAAGTACCGTTCTGTTTACAGGAAACAAAAGCACCGCTACAATCATAAAACGATTAAATTAACAGGTAGGTCGTGACCATTTCACCTGATTACCTTCTGCCGCCGAAGAATCAGCTAATTTGCATTCATTGGCCATGGCTCTGGTTATAGTGACAAGTGCAAGCGGCGGAAGTTCAAACCTGATGGGTCCGGTTCCCCTTTTCTGCCCACACCACATTAAACAACACACACTCGGACACTCACACACAATGCCTTAGAACTTCCATTCGCATTTTAAACAGTCAATATTTAATTATAATAATAAAATATTGTGCGTGCTTTGCATAGAAGTTACTCCAATACCCCATCTGACTGACGTCAGTTTCAGTGTGAGTTCAAGTTGGATATTAAAAATCGCAGCTAAAACTGCAGTTTAGAGTGGGAGCTAATGTTGGAGTTGGAGAGTCTGGTCAACAAATTAGAACAGAATTATCCCACGCATCTCGGATAATGTACGCGAAATACTTGATCGATTGCCAGCGATCAGCTAAAGCAAAAACTGACATCAACTCGGTATCGTTGGGAGAGAGGGAAAAACATCAAGGGGAAGAGTAATTCTGGTCTCCACTCCAGGCCAGACAGGCCACAAGCCAAAGACATAGGCACAGGCAGAGACAACGGCAAACAGCAGCTTGGGATCGACAATTCGATCTGTTGTCGATGGCACAACAAATTTCAGCGCGTAGAACGGTAACTTATTTTTTATACTCTCTTAACCACTCAAACGAAGGGTATTTGAGGCTAAAAGAAAAACATGTTAATTACTCATATTACTTGATAATAATATAAAGGAAGGGCAACTTAAGTAGCGTGTAGAAAGCATATTCGACGATCTATTTTGATGTATTTTCGTCTTTCTTGTCCTGTATCACGAACTTGTACAGAACCGTTTAAAGTAACGGTTATTCACTGTTCCGTAAGGTATAACAGTCGTTCTTTCAGTATCGCAAATGTATCTTTTTGTATGTTCTCCATAAGTTGATAGATTTAGCTCATCGCTATCTTTTTATAAAAAGCTTGTAGTCCTAAACTTGCGTTGAAGCCCTTCACTTGACGAAGCCTCTACAACAATGTCGTTGCGTCACTAATTCAAATATTTTCTTAAGTGAAGTTTAAAAGTTTAAGCTTCCAAGTGCGGATTCTAGACAGATTTTTTTAGTTAAACAATATTCTTTTCTAAACAGACGACGTTAAATTACTCATAGGGCTATTTTTCAAACAAAAATAGTCCATCAATATACTTTTTCGTCGGTAAAAAGGGGAAAAGTTTTCAGTCAACTTATGTTATCTTCTTTTAACTTCACTACCTTTAAAAGATACAGTATTATTTGTTGAAAAGAATTTCCACATTATTTTTGTCATTTCGGTTACCAAAGGTTACCTATAAAATATATGCTCCAATAATTTTATGTCATATTTTCGATTCCTTGAATGGTTCATATATAGGTAACCTCTTGGTCGACCTACTGTCAAATCTTTGGCACATTCTTGCTTGTTTTTTCCACTTATTGTCAAACGATGGATCTGTAGAATAAAAAGAAGCTGGTGGAGGAGTTGGAAGGAGTTAAGTCACAAAGCTTGTAGCTTACAGCGATGTCTCCAGCTTGGCTGTGATAAAATGTGCGTAAGTGATCAGTTCAGTTGGGAAGACAACGACTCCGCTTCGGACTTGGACTCGTACTTGAAGTCGTAGTCCAAGTTGGTCTTTGCGTTGGGGTTAAAATTCTTTAACTTCTGCAATGATTTTTTTTTTGCTTTTTATTTTTATTTATTTATTTTTTTTTGTGCGCTTCAACTCTCTCGGCAGTTGGTAGCATTTTAAAATTACAAAGTATGTAATTTCACTGAAATCAAGCGCTCATATGAAAATTCCAGAGACAACGGGCTAAAAACGATCGCAGTGAATCGATCGAAAGGCAATTGTGGAGCATTTTTAATTTGTACACTTTTGCCTGGAAATCAGAGCAGATTGGTTAGAGTGGAAGCGGGGGCGTAGGGGGCGATGGTATAAAAACTACCCATGTACGACCTTATCGTGCCCACTGTGCACACACACACGCATACACACATACATACACACATACGGTAGCAACAAGAAAATGTCAATTCTGCGCACGTCCCATCCCAAGGCATCCCAATCAGTCTATGGCGTTTCAGGTAAGGCACACACTGACGAGAACAAGGAGGAGCAGCAGCATCAAGCATCAGGCTTCCAGCTCGTCATCATTATCTCTGCGCTCTGCCAACATCACAAATAATATGAAGAAAGAACAAAACGAAAAACTTAAAACCAAAAAAAAAAAAAAAAACAACAAAAAAATATATATATAAAATAAAGAAAAAGAGAAAAATAAAACATCGTCCAGCAGGCGGCAGGCAACAGCCATGGCCATGGGCCATGGGCCAGGTCGAGAGGCTGCAAATAAACTATTTCAATCAATGCATTTGGAAAGGATCGTTCTGACATTCTCTCAGTCAGTCAGTCAGTTGGTTTTAGTCACTATGCAATCGATCGATCGATTGTATTCGCATGCCAAACTTTGGTTTCTCTTTCGGTCTTCTTTTCAAAAAGGATGAATTGTTGTAGTTCGTTTTACTAGTGAAAGGAAAAACGGAGGGGGTAAGGAAAGATCGAAATCGTGCCAAAAAAAAATAGATTTAGAGAATAATTTTATTGATAATTGATAGTTAATTTAATTGATTTTAAATATTGAATTTGCAATCTGTACAATTTTAACTACAATTTGCTTTGTTTTGTTTGTAAATGTTCTATTTTATTTGCTTTAGTTTACAAATTTTTTCTTCTTAATTTAATTTAATTTAATTAAAAATTTGTTAATTGGTTTCTCATAATTCTTTATGAGGAGAGCCTTGGGACTTTTAGTGATATTAAAGAATTAAAAATTATTGATTTATTTATTCTAATAGTCAATATATTCATTATAAAATCTGGTTATAACATAAAAATTAAACAAATGACTCACATTTATGAAAAATGGTTGAATTTATTGTATTGTTTAATATATTGCATAAGTTGGCTGTATTTTTGCTTTCTTGAATAATTTAAATAAACCTAAAGAATCTATAAAAGAAATGTACAAAAATTGGATAATTTAAGCAAATTTTTATTATGAATGGAAAAACTAGAAAAATCAGCTGAATATAAAATTTTTCTTTAATATGTTGTATTTAAAATCGTCAATAGATAACGGGAGAATTTAGTTTTCTAATTTTATAATTTAGTTTCAGCACTTTTTTTTCTTTTTCCAAAGCATTTGCTTATGCAAATTTGCTTATAGAAATGTTAAATTTGAATCCGAAGAGGCCAAAGCAATCAAATGCATCCTTAAAGATATCTTTCAATGACCGAAGGATATCCTCAAGAAACATACAAAGGATCGTTGGATGCTGGCGTAGGCTGAAAAATTTGAGTCCTATGAATAGCAATAACAGGCTTGGTAACATTGGGCCCCAACGAAGCTGTTAACTTACATACTTTTGCCCCAATGCTGTTAGATTACATTTTGAGCGAAAGCCGGTATTTGCCACTATTTTACTCTTAGTACCCACTGGCGCCAACAATAAACTAAAAGAGCTCCCCAACCAGGTGGCGTTTTATTAATGCTTTGGCGCTAAAATTTCAAATTGAAATAGTACTAGTTTTTGTTTTTCTTTTTTTGCTAGATTTGCAAAAAAAGGGCAAAACATTCTAAAGATATTACTTTTGCATTTTTGTCTCCTTAGCTATTAATGCTAAATTGTAGTGTATACAAAACGATTTAATAAAAATATTAAATTAATAAAGGTTCATTGACTCCTTTTTTTTTTCGTTTGTCTTTAGCTCGGCAGCTTTTCCACAGAAAGTAAACTCAACTCAATTCTACCTGCTGCTGCTGCCTCTGCTGATGACGACAAAAAGAACAACAAAAAGCCAATATATTTTTAATGCTGATTCTACGCGATTATACAATGAAAGTGATTTTTACTTCGGCGAAAAGTTGAAAATTTTTTCAATTGAAACTGTTGCCGTGAGAATTTTCGAACAGATAGATAGACAAAAAATATCAAACGAATCGCTACCAATCGCTGCCATCGGTTGTATCTTCTTTCAGTCGAGTTCAAATTTAAGGAAGTAAAATAAATCTTATCGGTGACTAATGAATAAGACAAAAAAAAAAAAGGGAAAATGAAATGAAAAAAAAACCTGCCTAGCCCAATTGCTGACTGGTAGATTTTTTTTCTTCTTTTCTTTATGTTTTTTTGTGGCCAATTAAATCGTTATTATTATGATAATTTTATTACTTGTGTTTGTGATTCTGATTTTGTTTCTTTTGCTTTTTCTCTTGCTGATTCTGGTTTTTCGCAGGTGTCAGCCAAAATCAACTCTTTGCTTTTAGCCATGCCGAGTGCAACGAACGCCGACATTACCCAACCCCCGCGCTGCCCACAGCCACCCTTACCTATCATAGTAAAGTAGTATTTGTTGTTACTCGTATTTGTTTTGTTTACGCGCATTCGCCAGGTCTTTGCTTTTGGCCATCTTATCAGTCAGTCTCAGTGGCTAAAAAAAGAAACAGCCAAAACAGAAACCAAAAAAGGGAGAGAAAGAGATAGAGATAGAAATATTTTGCGCGTGTTTTGTTGTTGTTTTTATTAATAATAATATTTGTTGATCCCACACCTAAAGAGATATTTTATATGAGACGAGGGGTGAGCAGTGCTCTGCATTTTGGTTTAGAGTTTAACCATCTACAGATAAAGTTAACTGAATGAGCCATCTAGATATACAATAAAGGCGACAAATTCAAATATTTAAATTTCTTTAAATTTTCATTTTAATTTATAAATTGATCATATTACTTATATGTAATTAGCGGAATCTTTATAAGAATCAAAAAGTATATCCATATTCAGTTTTACGATAAGTTTCTTAAATAATTATATAGATATATACTTAAATCCTTTTTATATATCATTACTTCCATGTGTTTAATGCCAACTCTTCAAAAACGAACATTTCAAGTTCTTATGTTCATTTTCCTCACAATTCACAAAAAATTTCCAAACGTAACATCTTCCTATTTTTACAGAATTCTAGTATAATTTAAAGATTTATATTATTTTGTAAAATTTCTATAGTATGGAAAAGGAAGCTCCATCCGAAAGCCTTATTTTTATTGATAGCTCCATTATAATAGTGGCTTGTGGACTTTTACTAATTTTATTTTTAGCTGCCATATCGATAATACTACACAAGAAGAGTAAAGAGGTAAATATTAAGATCGTTTTTGATTCTTTTAATTTAATTTTAATTTTTTATTTTCTGTAACAGCTTAGCAAAAGTATTGCCCACATGGTTGAGGATTATGATAATATGATTCGCCTGGTCAATGAAATGAACGAATTTAAGCATTATTTTAATGGTCATCGTCATAAAGTAAATATTGGTAATTATAATTTAAAATAAATTGATATATCGATATCATTTTCTATACAGGTGATAAATTTAAGTGAACTGGAAGCATTAAATAGAACTCAAAATGCGTTAAGGGCACGTTTTGCCCAATATGAAAACTCTTATGGATGGTTTTAATCCAACAAATTAATAATTCCTAAACTTAAAAAACTAACCAAAAAAAAAAAGCGTTAAAAAGAATTAGCAGAACTACCGTTGTAGGAAGGCTCTCTCAAAGGACAATTGCTTCTTTTCTAAGATGAAATACACTTTAAAACTATAGAGAACATGAATTCGGATCGAATAGAAATTATTGTCAAAATTATGTGAGATGCCAATTTTCAGTGACAAAATCTCATCAACAATATTCATTTTGAAAGAAGTCATGGCAGAAGCAAAGTTTTTAGCAGGATGCTTTAGCAAACTGAATTAATATAGAGTAATTTTAGATGTCCAAAGAGATATATAACCAAATTCGAATGATAGGCCCCATCAATACTTCTGATATCCCCCCGCTTGAGCTTAAGTCCTAAGGCAAACTTTAGGTAATCACATTTTATTAATATTTTTTCTTTGTTTTCTAAAATCTTTAAATTCTTGAAACAATTGTCCAATTATTATAATTAATTTAATGTAATGTATTAAATGGAACTTAAATCTATTTTTTTCAAAAAGAATTGTTAAAGATGTTTTGTTTGAAGAATTTTCTGTCAAGCAATAATTTTATATAAGTAGCTGATCTCATCTGCATATATATATATATATATATATATATATGAATGAGATATACATAAACTGCATATTTCAAAATCATTGATAATCCTTAGATAAGCAGCCGATGGCAATGACTGCTCTGATAATAATGATTTGCTCATATGCATAATGCAATCGGTATTGTAACAATAAGGGTGGAACATTTGTTTTGTGCAATAAGGAAGCAGAAAAAATTGTATGATTTTTCATTTTTTCACAATATCCGATTCTGTCAACATGCATTAAGGTAGTCATCAATTGATATCGATATAAATTTGTTGCAATAATTTGACTGATAAGACGATACCCAGAGTCAGAGGCATAACATCAATGTACTCTTATCGTTCAACAGGTCGTATGATTAACAAAAAATGCACACCTTAAAATAAAGCAAAAAAAAGTAAAAGACAACTTGACCTAAATCAAGCCTAAATGGAAAAAAGGAAGGGGGAAAACCTTTGGTAAAGGGATGGTGAGAAAGAAAACAATAAAGAGAGAGAAAGACTAATATAAAAGAGAGAGTCAATTTTTTACAAATCGTTGCATTTAAATAAAAACAAAACTATGAGGCGTGCTAATTTTTGATGAATTTCATAACATGATTTTAATTTTAATAAGACGCAAAATAGCAACAACAAATAGTCAATAAATACGTTAGATTTATTGACTATAGGTTACCCTGTAAGTAACAAAAGGTAAGATTAAGTTTGCTAACAATTCGTCATAATGAATATTATAGTTATTACCGTTAAAGGTAACACTGTCGACAACTAACGGGTAAAATTACTTTCTTACCTGTAATAAACGTTAATAACTGTATATAAACTGTTTATTACAAAAAGATAAAAGACTATATTGAAAATCAGTTTAATATAGTTTATTATAGCAAAAGCTGACCGGGAAAAGAAAATGGTTTATAATCTATAAAGTAACGTTAATTGTTTCTTATTCCCAGCAAACTACAATTTGATGATTCCAATTTATAATAAAATCCCCAAAACTAAGTCATGTCACCCAGTACACACATTTTGTCAAACCTAATATACCCTCTTTCTACGCAAAAGGTTTTAGGGTATTATAACTGCGTATTACGTGAAAGCTCTCTGATGCGTTGCCACTTTACCAACTTGGCTCAGGTCACGCATGCGCGCCAAAAAACCAAACAGAAGAAAAACCAAAAAAAAAAAAAAAAAGAAAACTTATATCCAAAATGCAACAACAAATTGAAGAAAAAAAATAAATACAAAAACTTCTTCTAAGGCAGCACAAATCAAAGTGGGCTAGGCAAATGCAAGTTCCCCACTGCTTGTGAATGGAGAGCGTAGGAGCTGGTTGGAAGACGGGGGAAGTGGGGTCTGCGTTTTATGCGGGCGTGGTGGAGACGACGCTGCTGCAAACGAAAATGAAAGCGAACCAAAGACGCAGCAGCAGCAGCGACGCAACTTCGTTTAGCTCTCTTACAATTTGACTGTGTGACGTCATGAGAGCTTTGCAATTAAGTGCCAAGTCATTGGAGCTTTTTCATTGATGCAAGTTATTCTAAGGATCGAAGAGGTATTTAACAAAGATCCGTCTTGAATTTAAGGGAAAGTATTTGAGTCATGAGAGCTGTTGGTTTATATTGCTTAGTTTGGAGTTTTTTCTTATTAAGTTGAAAAAGAAATTTAAATCGAAAATTAAATTAAGTCCAACAATTTTAATAACTTTTAAATATATTTTAGTACTTATATGAAATATAAAAAGAATATAAAAGTATATAAAGATTTAAAATAACTTATTTTAAAAAGAGAATTCTGTTACAGTTGATCTTCTCTTTTGTAGATCTTAAGAATCTAAAAAGTTTTCGAAAATTTGCTAAATAATTATATAACAGGGTGTGTTTTAAATTACTTTAGCAGATATAATACACACCCTGTTATATAATTATTAAAAAACTGTCTTACAAATAAACCAGTTAAATCAGTTTGGTATTAAAAATATAAAAAAATATCAATAGTTGAAATGCAGTTTTAAAAAATTTAGTTCTTTTAGTTCTTCGTTAAGCAGATTAAAAGAAATAAGTTACAGTTGAAAAGCAAAAAAAAAACTTGCAGGCCAAGTAAACTGCCTGCTGCTGTCGTTGCTGCAGTTGGTGCTGCTGCTGCTGGCGTTAATTTTGGCGTTCTCCCCAATGAGAGTAAAAGTGATTGGGAAAAACTTTTGCTTTTTAGTTGTCAATTACAGCTTGCTTGCTGTACCTCTCTCTCTCTCTCTCTCTGTATTTCTCGCTTTAGCTCTCTCCTGTTTTGAGGCTCTCTCTCGCCTTATGTTTGTTTTTTGGAGCCATCCACAGGTAGTTGCTGTAAAGGCAGAAGCAAAGCAGCGACGACGTCATTTTCGGGCTTTTGTGTCGATCGCTAAGCTTGTGTGCGTTTTCCCCTCTCTCTTTTTCTCTGTCTAGCTGCCGCTGGGGCTATGTTTACTTGTGTATATGTATGTGAATGTATCTTTGCGTGTGAGTTACATGCGCTTGTTGTGCTGCGCGGCTGTGTCTGTGCTTTGTATTGCTTGCTTGCTGCTGGCGTCGACGTTGGCTGCTCATTTTCTTTGCGCCAAAGACTTTTTCACTTTGCCGCGTTCGCATTTTGTCACAGTTACAATTTACCAATTGTAAGCGACGGACGCGTAGCTCTTCTCCTCTCCTCTAAACAAGAAGAAAAAAATTACAAGAAACCGTCGACTCAAAAGAGATAATATATATTATATATATATGTATATAGAAAATTAAAAGCTCGCTCAGCTTTGGCTTGCTGCCTAACGGTTCTTCAGGAGCTTGCCTTCTCGTATAAAATCTGTTGCATCATTGGTGAAACACTTCAGTTGTTCGAACGCGTGCGGCCAGGGAAGTGCAGAAGAAGTGCAAAAAAAAAAAATAAAAAAAAAACCAAATCACAAAATTTAAAGTGAACAACAAAAACAACAACTGCAACTGCAGCAGTAGCAACAACAATGCCTAAGCTAGTGACAATTTAAAAAAAAAAAAACAAGAAAAAGCGGCAAGAAAATGAAATATAAAAAGTGAAATACACAAAACAAATTCCTTAACCCCTTTTTACCGCAAAGTGCAATGTTGTAGAACTGGGATTGATAACAAACAAAATAAAAAGAAATAAATAAATAAAATAAATTTCATTTTAAACCAAAAAAAAATAAAAAGAGGAGCGACAAATTTTTGCGAAAAATTTCTCGACAAAATTTAAGGTTAGAAAAAAGGCATCAAAATTTTACCCTCATTTTCCCAATTGAAAATGCTGAACATGGAATCGCCACAGATGTACGCCGATGCCGTGCAAACGTTGGCGCAGCTGGATCTTAAGAAACAGCCGCCACCACAGCAGGCAACCATTGGCCAGATCACCTTAACGGCGATGTCCAGTAACCAGCAGCAGCAGCAGCAGCAACAACAGCAGCAGCAGCAGCAACAGCAACAGCAGCAACAACTACCACAGCAACAACAACAACATCAATCCCAGCAGCAACAACAAACAACGGATGCGAATAATAATAATTCAAGCCAGGATGCTGCCACATTGTTGGTAAAACAACAGGCTGCTGCAATGCATCATATGCAACAGCAACAGGCTAACAATAATAACAATAACACTAGCAACAACAACAACAACAATAACAATATGAATTTGCTACAAAAACAAATGCTACAATATACAACACAAACGGATCTCGATGAATTAACCACACAGGAGATTACCCTGGATTTGCAACATTTGATTGATGATCAATTTCGTGATACCGAAACATTGGGAATATTCAATGATATGGTAACCAGTCCAGGTGGCTTATCAGCAACATTGCCACCCAGTGGCATGGTATCGGCAGCAGCAAAAGTTTTACAACAACAAACGCTACGGAATCAGCAACATGCCTACGGTCGGGGTGGTGCCTTGGCATATATGCCACAACCGGTGCATGCCACTTATAACAATTCCAGCGATGAGAATAGTTCAGTTGGTTCCGATTCTAGTACCATCAAGGAGGAGCCCATAGATCCTGAATATCGTCGACATTTGCAAGAGGCCAGCCAACAGGCATTTATGACAAATGGCAATGGTCTCTACAATGGCTATTCGAATGCCAGCAGCAATACCAATGGCTCTATGTCGACAAATAATAGCAATAATAGCAATAACAATGGCAATAGTCAACAAAATGGTGGCAATTCTCATGTCAATGGCAGTCAATTCACCAATCTAACCACAGCCAATGTTCTGGCCCATCATAATCTGCCACATTTGGCGGCAGCTGCTGGAGCCCAACATCTTCTCAAGCATCACAGTAAATTGCAGCAACAACAAGCCGCACAACAGCAACAGCATAGAAAACATAGTAACAAGCATGTAGATAAGGGGACTGAGGAATATCGTCGGCGTCGTGAACGTAACAATATTGCTGTACGTAAGAGTCGCGAGAAGGCAAAAGTTCGTTCCAGAGAGGTGGAGGAGCGTGTTAAATCCTTACTTAAAGAAAAGGATGCTCTAATAAGGCAATTGAGTGAAATGACCAATGAATTGCAGGTGCATAAGCAAATCTATATGCAACTGATGAATCATGCCAATCCCGAAGTGAGTCGTGTATGCCGCAGTTTTCTCAATACCAATGAGCATGCGCTGTAGCTGTGATTGATAACCGATTGATAACAGATTCCTGCTAAATCAAAGATTCAAATAAAACAAATTAAAATTGCTGTGTGGGTAGATCTTAAGAAAAAAAAATAAGAAATTCTATCATCAACTGTTGCTGCTTCTATAACTATTTCTATTTCTAATTCTTCTAATATTCACCTTTGTACATTTTTCTCTTCCAAGTTTCACTTTTTTGTTATTTTTGTACTTAATCCATAAATGACTGTAAAATATCTAATATATATATATATAAATGATTAAATATTATCATTATCATATAAGTTAAGCCAAAGAGAAAACAATGTTGAAAATATATACATATATATAAACATATATAAATATATGTTTATATAAAATGCAGGAAAGAAAACTGAAAATACAAACAAATTGTTGTAAATTGTATATTAATATATATATATATATATTTACTTGTGTAATTATGTAAAATTTTGTATATTTTTGTAAAATGGTGTACAGCTTGAGCTACGCTTAATGCTCCCCCCGCTTTATTTTTTATCCAAGGATACACATCCTTAAACAA
The DNA here is from genome assembly GCA_037075365.1 of Drosophila emarginata. Taxonomy (NCBI): domain Eukaryota; kingdom Metazoa; phylum Arthropoda; class Insecta; order Diptera; family Drosophilidae; genus Drosophila; species Drosophila emarginata. The sequence continues at coordinate 3,293,594 of JBAMCD010000260.1, read as the reverse complement.
GTCCCCTCCCTTCCCTGCCCCAAAAACAAAAGAAAAACAAAAGAAAACTATATACAACCACAAAAACCTTTTATTAGCAAATCTTTTAGCTGTAAGCTTGACTAAACTGCTTTTTTAAAAATGCATCCAAAAATGGTTAAGATATATAATTATATATAAATATATATTGTTATTGTATAATTTAAAAATTTAGCAAATTTAATGAGAATGCTTGAAAATAAACAAACCAACATCAACAACAACAACAACAAAAAAGAAAACCAAGAAAAGTAACGAAAACATTGAAATTTGTATTTTAAGCGATAAGAACGATGAATGCTATTAATTTTTAAGGCCAACGCAATGTTCTCATTTTAATTTATAAATTTATAATGTTTAAAAAAAAAAAAGAAAACAAACTGAAAACCAACATCAACAACAACAACAAATTGTAAAGCAAATCTAAATAATTTAAATAAATAAATATAAAAAATATAAATAACATAAAATTATATTTGGAAATTTATTTTTGACTGGAATTTAGAAAATGATTCTTACGGAAGTTGACAAAGTATTGAAAATATTGCTTATTTTAAAATCTAACATTAGCAGAATCTCAAGTAAAAATATAAAAACTAGTGGAATTTTTAGAAAATGTTCGCAATTTTGAGTTTTAGCTTACAGAATAATCTAATCCCAAAATATATCTCATATAAAGAAAGAGGTTTTGATTTTTATTACTTCTCCAAAAGTAATTTTAGTTCTGAATCTACATATGTTAGAGTAATTTACCATTCAATTCGTAAGGATATTATTCAATGGAAGAAGATTCAATATTAAATTTAATTATAGGGTAAAAATTTGAAGAGCCTAGAGCCTAAAATATTTCTTATTAAATGTTTCAATTCATTTATTTTTTTCAACTTAATTTTTGAAAATAAAATAAAATGTTAAGAAAATAAAAAGATTTCGTAAACTTTTAGTTTTTTATGGGGTCTATGAAACTAAAGAAAATGTCATAATATTTAACATATTTTCATGGTAAATTTTGAAAGCCGAAAAAATCCTTTCGTTTAGGTTCATGCCTACAATTATTCAGTATTCGATTTTCTGTATGTAGAAAGTCTATTTAACTCAGGTAAAACTCTAGTAAATTATTAATTTTATATTTTTTTTTTTTCCCATGAAATAAAGATAAACGCAAGCTATCAATGAATATTATATATACATAATACATAATACATAATACATTATTCAAGAAAACATTGAATTTGCCCAATTTGTTGTTGAATTTTCTCGCTTTCCTTGCAATTTTTTTTTTTTTTTTTTTTTTTCAAATTAACGCAGCAGCCATAATTAAAAATGAAAAATCCGACAATATTTTTGTTGATGTTGCTGTTGTGTTGCTGCAGTTGCTTGTTGCAAATTTATCATTTGGCACTCATAACTCATACGCCGTGTGTTACATCTGCTTGGCGCTTAGTTTGGCAGTAATTGTGCGGCATTTATTTTGGCAAACAAAAATTATTTGAGTTTCCCCCATTACGATCAAAATGTTAATGATGGACATCATAATGATGGAGTGAGAAAAAGTTATGTTTTGCCGTTTGACAGGAGTCAAATAAACTTTCACCAAAAATCCGGCTTAGAACCCTTATCAAAAAAAAAAAAAAAAACATTTTTGAAGGCTTTCTGTCCGATTTTGTGTAAACCGAGACATAGAGTAAGTAGAGGGGGGGGGGGGGTTTGGTTTCGAACGTGCACCCACAAGTTGTACAATTTCACTTTTGTTTCTTACATTTCGGAGGCTGTTGCTGTTGTTGTGGCTGCTGTTGCACTTAAAAGCGCATGCGCAATTAGCTTTCATCAATCAAACAGCTCAACAATGCACCCAAAAATAGGTTGTAGAAGACAGCTGGTATGGAGACGTAAGAGGGAGGAGGAGGGGGACCACAGATATATTATAGAAGATGGGAGGGGAGTGTATATATGGCTCTCATTTGCAGCCTAGACAAATTGAGCTTACGCAGCATTTAGAAAGAAAGTTGCCTTGGGTGAATTTTTTTTTTTTATATTTTCTTTTATTTTTGGTTTAAAAAACAAAAAAAAAAAGGGCTTAGCTCAAACCTTTTTTAAGTGATTATCTGGCCGGGGTCGGCTTGGTCTTTTGGCTGTAGTAGTTGTTGTTGGGTTTTTTTTTATTTTGGTTGGCTTTCACTGTGCGTTAATTTGTCATTTTTAGTTGCATTAATTTCTGTTCATGTCTTTTATAAATTTTTGCTTTTCATTTCGGGTTTGTCTTACTGTCAAATTGTGTCAACACGCGGTCGCCTTGCAATTGTCTGGGCATCCACACACACACACACACACACACCTGCCCCTGCCCCTACCCCGGCACAAGATAGGGCAAGAGGCATGGGCTAGGGAACCTGTCGAGCCAACTGTCGCGCCTGGCAGCCCATATACATTGCCTTGTCTGGCCTGTCCCATCATTCTCTTTCGTATGTGTTTTCCCTCTCTCTCTCTCTCTTTCCCTCTGTTTGTGTTTTTTGCCGCCTAAATATGGCTGACATTTTATTAGACATTTTTTGTTCATCTTTCGTCTTTCGGCACTTTTTTTCTTTTTTTTTTTTTTATTTTGGCAGAGGCCAATTGTGGTTTTACTTTTTTCTGTGAGATTTAAATTGAGTAGATATACAGGTATACGATCTTTCTTTATTTTGTTTCTATATATAGCAAAATTAGACTTTAACTAGCTGTTAATATTTTATATTATTAGACTATTCTTTTTTTTGTTTAAATATCCTTTAAAATAATATATCATTAGGCGAAGCTAAATTTTAAGGCTTGTTTCGGGATTACAGTGGTAAAAAAGATAATGTTTGATTGTAGAGATATACATATATAATCGGGACTTACAAAACAACAGTTTAGCTAATAAAATTATTTATTTGCATGTATTAAAATTAGATAAGTATTTTAATCTTTTATCTATCTTAAACAATATGGTTAATATTTTTGACTTTTATGTAAGGAAACTGTAAGTCGAATTAAAATTTCAGTTAATCAGAATAATAGAAAATTGTTCAGTAAAATTGCCTAAGAAAACCAGAAACTGTATTTTTATGAATCATGATTCTATATTTTAAACATATGCATATATATATGATATATATTTATAGGTATATATATCAATTTATTTTTCCATAAAGATTATTCAAAAAGCCAAAACAACATATTGGATCTAGACTAAAATCATTAATAAAAATTAAATGAAAACAACTTTGAATTCAAATAACTTCAGATGTATATCTTCTTAATAATTACAGTCGAACTTCCCTATAGTGCATAGATTTCTTATTATAATTTCAGTGTATCTATCTTTTCTATTTGATGAGTTTTATTTTCTGGACCCGTTCATTACAGTAAAGTTCTACTGTTAAATAAACGTTAATTGGCTTGCGTTTAATTTGAGTTAAGTAATTAAGCCAAATAAAAAATCTTATTACATTATAAAGTAGATATATAAATTCTATATTCTAGTGTTCTTTATTGTACCAATATTTATTATAGTCAAAGATAAAGTTTTTTGAAAGCTTTCAAAAATTTGAAATAAAATTTTAGAGTTATTGAGTTTTACTAAAACAAAAAAAATTAAATAAAGTTTTATTTGATTTGATGATATATTTTTTATAAGCTTGACTCCTTAGACAATAAGTCAATTTAATTTATTTTCATTTAATTTTTTGTTTAATTTAATTTTTAACCTAAAGTGATCTTACCCAAACAAAAAAAGAAGTGAACTTAGCCCTCAAGATATTCGAGATTATCTTTAATAAACCCAACTTCAAGTGTAGTTAGCAAAGATGCCAGAAAAACAACTGATTCATTCTCTCAATATATATCTTTCAATTGCTAACAACTGATTCATTCTCTCAATAAAACCAATTGCAATTGATGTCGGCCAAACTGCAGCCATTAACTTGTAGGAATCCAAAAAAAAAAAAAAAAATAAAACTAAATAAATATCTACCATTACCATCTTCTGTCATGCCCCCAAACTGGCAACCAACCAACCAATTCATCTTTCACACTTCAGTTCCACTTTTTGACGATTGTTATACATTTTATCAAAAGTTATTGTTGCCGATGTTGCTGTTGCTTTTGTTGTATCTGCAAAGCTTTAAAAAGCCATAACGGAGAGGAAAACATAGAGAAAAAGAAAAAAAAAAAGTGGGTTACTTCATTTTTATTTTCTTGCTTTTCTTGCCCACCAACTTTACATCTATGCATCTATCTATCTATCTTTATTATTGTATTTCTTTTTTTTTTTTTTTTTAGCACAGATTGAGTAATAGTTTGTTGTTGCTGCTGTTTGGTTTATATTTTAAGCCAAGCTTTTGTAGCCTCTTTGTTAGTGTCTCTCTTTCTCTCTATCTGTCTCTCTCTCTCTCTCTTTGTCTCTCTCCTTCTCTTTTCATCTATCCCCGGTTGTATCTATCTAGCATTCATTCGCCTGGCAACTGGCAAACGATCGTGCGGTTTCACTTTCTATGCCAAGCTGAGACTGACTTTTGCTATCTAACTCTGCCAACAACAACAATAACAACAACAGCAACAACTATTCCCCTCTTTTTTCTTTTTCTTTTTTTTTCTTCTTCCAACAATACTTTGACTATTTTCTTTTCGACGGTCCGCCATGTTTTTGGCTCAGAGTCGAAGTCGGAGTCGTTGTCGGTAGATACAGCTTCAGTCCAGAGTCTCATGTATCTATAACCGAGCAGAGTGTGTATGGTGAGGGGGGGGGGGGGGGGGGGAGGGGTCTTATGTAATATTCACGATCCACAACTGCTGCTTTTTTTCTTTATTGTTGTTATTGTTGTTGTTGCTGTGCTGGGATGCCTTTTCTTTTGTTGTGCCTGATGACCAAGTTAAGATATTATGTTCGTTATGTTGCGCTTATTAACGTGGCCTACAAAAAAAAAAAAAAAAACAAGCAAAACATTTTTGGTTTTGTTTGCTTAAACGATTTTCCGTTATAAATCAAAAAAAAAGACTCCAAAATCGAGACATTTTTCAATATCGAGGGAAAGAAGAGAAAGACAGAAAGAGAGAGAGAGAAATGAAATTATACTAAAATTGACCCACAGACATACATAGATAGATATATTGATAGTTTTACACCCCTCCATACACAATTTCAGCTCCTCTCCCCTTGATCCACGATTACGCAATATTTTCCAATGCAATCTTCACGACTCACTTTTCGGCCCATTGAGGCGAAACAAAAGTTAATAACAATAACAAAAGGCAAAGAAACAAAAGGGAAAGAGAAAGACCAACAATTAAAAACAAATCAATTTATATGCTTAGCAAAAATATACAAAAAAAAAAAAGAAAAAAAGAAAAGAAAAACAAAGAAGTATCTTTAACTCTCAGCATCAACATCTATTAACAATTTACAGCAAAGAAGAAGAAAAAAATCCAACAGATACCTTGCTAAGTTGTCCAAATAGAACATTTAGAAAGATAAACTAAAGGCAAACGACTAAGCAAAATACATAATATACAAATATACAAATATATATATATATATATACACCGAAATTTATATATACATTTAGGAATGGATAATTAAGAGAATATACAACGATATTTGTATACTCTATTTTCTTTTGTGAATGGAAATTGATTTCTTATATGTATCTGGTATATTTTTAGGCAGTTTAAGATACAATTAAAAATGTTTTTATATATAAATGTAAATATACAAAAAAAGGTGTATTCAATGCAATCTTACCAATATTAATATTATTTCTACAAAACTTTTGTTTGAATTTAAAGTAAACACAATTAATATTCTACTTTAGTCAAAATTTGTTACAATATATTAAACAAATGTGATTCTTATTTAGAATTATTAATATTAATATAATATTTATATATATCCATATAATATTATTATTATTATTAATATTATATATTCTGATAAAGTATATTCTACAAGAAATTATTTTAAATTTAAATAGCTCGAAATATATAGTTACAACATTTTATTTATGATATTTTACTTAAGTTGAATTTTTAGTTTACTTAAAAGGGAAATTAATGGCTGATTTCCGCTCAATGAATTTCCAAAGGGTTCAGTTAATAAAGTTTTAAGTAAATATTAAGTATTACATCATACTTTATTATAATTCAAATCATTTACAAATTATATGTATTATTGATTTTCCAGACACTTTATGTAATCATTTACGTAATTTACATTAAACAATTTAAATAACAGTGCATTTTCGTTTAATTTAAATTTAACAAAATAAAACAATTTTTATTAATTGGTTTTATGTATTTACAAAAGTTTTCATTTTTCATTTAATTTAAATTGAATAAAAGAAAACAATTATCGTTAATTTATTTTATTTACGAAAGTTTCCATTTGTTATTGCGTAATTAAATAATATTTAATTTTTTGGTTAAATGTTACAACACTGTTGAAAGTATTTAAAAAACATGCCCTGAGAAAGGCCTATTTTAAATTCAAAATTTTGTTTTCGCTAATTTTTTTAATTAAACTTAAGTTTCAATATTCAAAATATGGTATTTAAAAGGCAAAAAAATTAGATTACAGTTTTTGTGTTAAATGATAATTAATTTTTAATTGGCTAATTTGAACTTTAAGTTGGCAATTTATAGTCCCCAAATCATATCAATAAAAATAGTTAAATTTTTAAATGTTTCATTTCCTTTATTATATCATCTATCTCGTTTGTCTGTGGTTTATCATCTTTTCGATCTTTCGAATGCATTCCCAATTTCATATCAAAGTCGGAGCACTCCCTTTTTTGGCAAGGGCAGAACCAAATCTAAACCACTCACCCAGAGACCCATTGGCCTACTTTTCCCTTACAGAGCCCAGCAGCAGCAGCAGCAACAACAACAAAAATATATAAGAAAATACAATAAAAAACAAATGCTAGAAAATAATCTCAACGCCAACACACACGCACACTCACACACACACATGCTAATCAACCAAAAAAAAAAAAAAGCAAAATTTACAACGCTCGCGCCCTTTTAAAAAGAAAGAAAGAAAAAAATAAATGAAAAACGAAAATGAAGAAAAAACTTCTTCCAAAAAACACAAAAAATAAAAAAAAATTGTGCGCTCTTCTATTTTCAGCTGCTAGCGTTGGCGTCGCTGCCTGTCTTTATCAACTGCAAGGAGGGGGAGGAGTTGGGGAGAGAGGGGGCAAAGAAGTGGGAGTCAAGCCAAAAAGGGAGAACTTATCTTAGGGCAAGACCCGCGTCCGTTGGAAAGAGATGGTCTCGGACCCCCAGACACTTGTTGCAAGCAATGCGAACGCACAGCAATAACAATAACAACAACAACAACATTAATAACAACAACAGCAGCAACAAACAAAAATTTGACCTAATTTTTTTTTTCTGTTTTACACAAATACAAACAAAACCTAAATATGTGGGGCCCTACACACAGTCAGTCAGTCATAAAGAACAACAACAAAATGATCCCTTAAAGAAAATTGAAATTGTTAATTGTTATGACAAGGAGCGGTTTTAAAAAGAAGAGGTGAGGCCGCAGAGTTACTCATTTAACTTTCATATAAAAAATCTATTATAGACATTAGTATTAAGGTTTAAATAAATTTAAGATTTGATTGTCTGATTAGTGAGTTGTGAGTATTAATTTGTTATTAAATAGTCGCAAATCTTCTAAACACACCAGCAACATGGCAAAATTTTCCTACTTAAAGACCAAAATGCAGTATTTTAAAAATAAGAACAATTAACTGTAATATTGTATTATTGAAAACTTAATAAATATCATAAATTTATAAAATCTAAGTAGACTTTTCTTATAGATGTTGCCGAGGGATCATATTATTATTTGGTTAAGTAAGTTTTATTAGCCCAAAATCGCTTGCTAGCCTTAATTATAATGCAAGATTATTGTGGTTTTGCGGATTTCCATTAATTTACTTGTGACTTAGTTAAATGTAATACCTTTAAGCCAATTTAAACCGCTCCTGCTTGCTGCTGTTGCTGTTTGCTTTGCAGCAGTTGCTTTGCGCTTGGCGACGACGTCGGCATCTGCAGCACTAGAACAACAGCAGAATTCACTTTCAATTTTTCGTTGTAATTTTTTTTTTTTTTCTATGCCTTTGGAAGAAATTGTTCTTAGTTTGCTTGACTTTGAGCAAAGTAGGTCAGCAGCTGTAAAATAGACTCCAAATAAAAGAAAAAAAAAGAAATACAGAACCAGACCAAACACAGACCCCAATCAAAACTACAGAAAGTATAAAAAAAAATGTTGGTGCATTGTTTGACAAGTGGGCGAAATGTTAGGGTGAGAGGTAGGGGCAATGTGTGTATGTCTGGATACGGTGTCTACTTTTCTTTCCTTGAGGTACTAAGCACATTCCATGTGCTGGTGATGATTCTTCAAAGGGTCTTACAACTAGGTCAGCACTTTTAGTCTGATCAAATTCATTTTTTTCTTCTGTTTTTGATTTTCATTATCATTCAGATAATGCAACCGAATAGAGTTTCGATTCAAGTTAATTGTTTGGCAAACAAAATTTTTTCAATTTTTATTTATAGAAAAAAATGTTATTTGGTTTTTCTTTTTTTGTTTATTTCTTTTGAATTTTTAATTTGTGTTCTGGTCTTGACATCTCGCTGATCTAATCTAATATATAACACATGATTTACGTCAAGTATATAGTGTAAGTATCTACAATTTATACTAATTACATTAAAAATGTAAGTCATTTTATTTGCATTTATATACACATATATCTCATTTGCTTATAAATATTTAGTTTTGTTGTTGGCAGAAGCAGCGCCATTGTTTTGGGTTTGGCTAACTAATAAATGCGCCGCATCGAATAGAAAATGCCATTTTCCCCCATGGTTTTTCACATATATGTATATAGAAGAAGGAACCTTTTTTTGGTGCTATTTTTAAGTGTCAAGTGTGAGAGAAATGAGCGAAAATTTGCTTACATGTAGGAAGAAGGGCGGACAATATCAAAAACTAAAAACACAAACTACACGGCAATGAAAATTGCATAGAATTACGCACAGAAATACAGACATATATAACTACAAGTATATATATGTATGTACATATATATTTATATATACAACCATATATTTTTTTGTATCTATAAGATACAAGAATTGGCTTTTGTTGCTTCTAGAAGCGTGCCATCAAGTGAAAGCTGAATTTCTTAGCTGAAAATTAACAATAAATTCGATTTAGTTAGCTACAGAAAATAAATTCTTAACCTTAAATGATATTAATGATACGGTTACCGGAAGTTTTGATTATATTTAAAGTTAAACGCAGAACTTATATTCTTGAAAATTGAGAAAATATGCAAAAACTAAGTTTTAATTTTCATTATTATTAAGTGCTTTTTCAAAACAGTTTAATTTAAATATATAATTTAATTTTAATTTACTCAGAGTACTGGTTTACTTTTTAGTTAATTTATTTCTAAATACTGTACATTATATACATACATATAATACATAAGTATATACTTTTAATTTCACTTTAATAAATAAAATGATCTTAAGAAGTTTAAGTCCATTTTTCTTGCTTATATACATAGTTATGACATTTTAATTCATCATATAATTAGAAAATAAATTATTAAATTTAATTAAATTTGTCCTGTTATTACAGCATAGTCCATGACACAAGTCTATTACTAGATTAATCTTTATTTTATCATAGAAAGTAAAAACGAAGTACAAAATAAATTCTTACAAAGAAAAAATAGAAGTCATAGAGAATTAACAAAACTGAGTTTCTTTTATTGCAATTTTTTATGTCGTATAAGAATAAAATATAAAAAAATATTGGCGAAATCAAAGAATTTTATTCGTAATTAAAATACTTAGCCCAAATAGTGGGTCAATTTAGCTGATTTAGTAGTCGTTGTATGAATACATTTTTTGTATTTTTGGGGTTTACTTTAAAACTAAATTTAGCTACCTACATATCTAGGCTAACATTGCTTTAATAAAAGTTACAAATACATATCTTGGCCAATATATTCTCTTCAGAAAAACAGATATATCACAGACTACTTGATCAATACCTAAGATTCTTGTATAAAACCTTACAGATTCTATTCACACATTCGACTAAAGAAAAGTACATGAAAAATATACTTTTTTATCCCTTTTCTCTATTTCCTATCATCTTACAGCGAAACTATATGAAGAATTACTTCAAAAGGAGAACTTATCAATAAGAAATTCACACTAAAAGAACTTCATAATTTTCTTTTAATAATTCTTAAGACTTTAGCAGAATAAACAACGAAAATTTCGAGAAATTTTCTTTACATTTCTATAGTATTTGATCATTACTTAGTCGAAGACAGTCGCTTTGCATCCAATTGTAAGCGTACCAAAATAGATTTATTGATTCAGTGATAATTAATTTCGAATTTCAAGTTTATTTTAAATTTTGTTTTTATAAATTTGGGTCAATTAACATTCATTATTTAGGCACAAAAAGATAATAAATAAAATTAAATGAATTTTCTGGATTACAGCATTCATCACCTAGTTTTTGGTCTCTGTCCCCTCTTTATGTGTTTGTGTGTGTGTGTGTGTGTGTAAGGAAAATGTGTGCCACATTTTGGCGCCAAAGATAACCACTAATACCATAATACCAATAGCAACAGTATTGCTACCAGCAGCTACCACTACAAACATCAGAGACATTGGCCATTGCCTCATTTCACCCGGCTTGAGCTTGAAAGTAAAAGTGGTTTTGGCTTTCTTTTGTGGCACACGCTTTTGGCGCTGCTTTCCAACAAAAGTCAAGACAACGATGGTAACAGCAGCAACAGCAACAGCAACAGCAGCAACAACTACGACAAGTTGCCGTCTTGAGTCCAAGGTCAAGAGGAAGACTTTGAAAATGCCTCAACAATGTGGATGAATAATGCAAAAGCCAGGCCAAGAGTGAGAGTGAGAGTGAGAGTGAGAGTAAGTAAGTAAGAGTGAGAGTTTTTGGAGTCTGAGTTGGAGTCACTGTTGCCAATGTTGGATGGAGACAGAGAGCTTTGTGTGTTTACCGTTATGCGAGCCAGTTCCGGTTTATAACTGGTCTCATCTCAAAAATGTAGTCCATGTAACTGGCACAGCCAACGATGACGCGACTAAACCCAAAGACAGAAAATGGAGACGAGTTTTTTTTTCGTTTTTTTTTTTTTGGTTTTTGGTTTTTGTATTCAGTTTATGATTACGCGAAAAATCATTTGACGTGGGCAACTTAGTCTCTCCACATTTGGGGGTATCTGTTTTTATCTCTTCATATTTTCGGTTAGATGCATAACATTTTATCTTCAGTTTTTTTTTTTTATTTTATTTCTCGGAATGCATAATTAAACACCGTTAACGGAACTGCGTTTGTGGCCCGCAGGAAAAATGGGTTAAAAAGGTTTTTTATTTTGTTTTTGTTTTTTTTTTTTGTTAAATGAAATGCACAAGACCCAAAAAATGTTGCAATATCTAACTAAAAGTTTCAGTAGTATATAATATTATTATTATTATTATATCTGTTTTAGTTAGTTCGTTCGAGTAGTTAAAAACAATTAAATATGTAAGGGCTTATATAAGAGGTTCACCCTATGTTATTTAATTACCTTAAAAAAACATTAATGCAACTTTAACTTGACTTATGAAATGAGTTGTTTTTTCTGTATTTGAGTATGTATTTCTCTGCCTTTTTAAACAATTAACTTGAATTTGACTTTGTGTTTAAAATGATTTTATGTAAATGAGTTAACTGTACAACTCCTGAATGAAAGACATGATGTGGGTGTCACCTAAAAACTGCATTCACGTGGGCGTCTGACATTTTGGGCCAGAGTCAAAGTGAGAAGTGTCAGAATTGGCGCTCAGTTTAATTGCTGTTTAAATTTGCAATTTAAATTTGTCAGTTCAAGTCAACAAAGTTAAAGATTTTTTGTTTCACTTTTTTTTTCATTGTTGTTGTTTGTGTTAAAAAGCGAAAGTCACCAGGTCTTAAAAAAAAGGTCTCCTCTAGTCGACACCTTTTCACTTTCAAGGCCGCGTAATCAATGGAAAAGAAAGAAGACAAAAAAAAAGAAACAAAAATCAAAAATCGAACACACCCAAAAAAACAAAAAAAAAAAAACGAAAACCAGAAATACGGAAGTCGAGTCCAAAGCAAAAAAAAGAAGAAAAAAAACTATAAAAGAAAACAAATAAATAAAATAATAAAAAGTGATTGTAAACGTTTATTTGACAAGTTGTCAATAGACAAATTCCATTAGAACGATGAATGGGATGCAGTTTAAGTTGTAAATTTTAATAGTTAGTTGGATGGATTACCTACTTATATAATGATATGTTAATCAGATGATGTAATACCAACTAAACTGACTTAGGTCAGTTACATAAAAAAAAAAAGTTAAGGCAGGGAAACTGCCAGACGGATGACCGGATGTAAAAGAAAACACACAAAAGTTAAACACTTTGGGTTAAATAATAGTGGGAAAAAATGAATAAATTATCTTAAATAAACATTTAAAATTCACAACTTGTTGATTTTAACATATTAGTTCTATTTTTAGTAAGAGATTAAGTGGCTTTTTGTGCTAGTTTCGATTAGGTTAAAAAAGGTTGATATCCATTTAAAACTTTCTTTTAAAATAGATACTTACCTGAAATATATGGATATTAATAATAGTTTAACATTAAATTTAATATATGAATAAATTTAAAAAATTTTTTTTTGAAATGGTTTCTTATTGATAAAATAGTTTGAAAATTTATTTAATTTAACTTTTTGGGATTTAAATTGAAAATTTCTTTTAGGTTAAATTTTGGGTTAAATTTTAATTGGCTTAAAATTATATTAAAAATGGTTAAATAATTTAAAATTTGTTTAATATTTTTAATTTGTTGGGAACTGAAACAGTTTTATGAATCTATTTTATGTATGTCATAATGATATAATGATAATAATGTTATATAACGATATTAAAAATAAGCAAAATAGTTTTAAAATTTATTTAATATTATTAACTTGTTGGCAATTAAATAAAATAATCAATAAAGTTTAATTTTTAATTTTTAACCATTTGTTGTACTGACCTATATACTAAGATGATTTAGTCGCTCTTCCCACACGCACACAAGTGCATGTATGTAACATGTAATGACTCCCTGTTGTTTGATGAAAACTCGAATGAAAATTGTGTGTAGAAAGGAAATAAAGAAAAAAATAAAAAGAAGAAAAACCAACACCAACAACTAAGTTGAATTGAAGTGTTGAAGTATCTTGAACAAACAAATAAACAAACAAACAAACCAGCACACAGACAACATCGAAAACATCGACAATATCGCTGAGACGCAAAGATGCCGACAAACGAACCCAACAGCAACACCAACACCAAAAGCAACAGCAACAGCAACAACAGGTGGGGTGCATAGGGAGGCCGGCAGAGATAGAGACAGAAAAAGAGAGACAGCGAGAGAGTGTTGGGGGGGACACGCAACAAGAGCCGGACACTTGTAACTGCATGCTAACATGTTTTCCAACAGCAACAGCAACAACATCAGCATAAAGTAAGCAAAAATATAAAAAATAAAACAAACTTTTTTATTTATTTATTTATTAAACGAAAAAAAAAAACGAAAACTTGTTTTATGTTTGTTGTTGTTTGCATATTTAATACGCACACTTTTTTTTTTCTTTTCTTCTTTATTTTGGCCATGCTACAACAACAATAAAATAATAAAAAAAAACAACAGATATAGAAAGAAGAAGACACTGCCCATGCATATGCATATAAGTAAGTGGGAGACCCATCAACCCACCAACCTACCTATATATGTACATATGTATGTATGTATGTATATATGAAAATTAAAAAATTGAAAATTTTTTATACCCTTTAACCATTAAATATAAGGGTATATGGAAAACTGCAAGCAATATGAAAAAGGCAACAGAAACTGCTATTGGAGTTATATAAACTAGATCGGTAGGAATATAAAATAAAATAGTCAATTTAAGGAAAGTAAGGACAAAAGATAAAATAACTTTAATTTGATATATAGAATTTTTTGTGATTCTACAAATGTAGACAAAGTTTAAGTTTAAGCCACATCCACATTTTTCTCCAACTTTCTATATATAAATATAGAAATTCAGGCTATATTTCTATTATTCAATTTTTTAGTTCATTAATTTGATACAAATTTTCTATTTCTATATACAAGTTTATCCTGGATAAAGGATTACGAGTGATGTTTTAACGTACTTATGTATATATCTAGTATATTTCCTTTTATTCAATTTTTTAGATCTTTAATTTTTTATATAAAATTTGTGACCTTTTCTGTAGATCAAGCAATAATTTTTAACATGTTTTTCTCCAACTTTCTATATATGTATATAAATATATACCTAGTATTTTTGCTTAATTTAGTTAATTTTTTAGATTTATGTTATAAGTAGATCAAGTTTATGTTTATCCTTGTTTCTAAATAACTTAAATATTAAGTATTTTTGGTCTTCACCAATTTTTGAGACTAATTATCATACATCAATTTTCCAATTGATAGGTCCAATTTTTTGTTCCAATTTTCTATTTCCCAAAGTATTTAAGTTTTTTTCTTTTGAATATTATATACCCAAATTTATATAAAAATAAGTTTCGATAATCCTTTCAAAATTACTAACAATAGTTACCAAGTCATAGATAGCTTTTTCTTAATAGAGTATCACAAATTCGTTGTACACACATACATTTTCGAGTGCTTCATTTTCGTATATGACAGGTGTTACATAATTTCAACCGTTATGCGTAAACATATGACATTAATTTGCATGCAGCGTGTCAGGCATAAATTAATTTCTCTATTGAAAAAATAATTTTTATTTTTTTTTTGGTTAGCCAGGCTCGAATCTGGGAATCTCTCATCCAGCCAATTCAAAGAGTCATTCAGTTAGTCATTCAGTCACGCTGCTGTGGTTCTTGGTGCTGCTGCTGCTGCTGTTGGTTTGCAAAATGTTTACTAACTATTTGCTCAATATTTTTCCATTTCCTCACCAAAAAAGCCTAAAGCTTTTTTTTTTATATTCGTCTGTCTGTCTGTCTATCTGTCTGTCTATCTTTCTGATTGTCTGACTGCCTGGCTTTTGCCTGTTAGTCAGTTGGTTAGTTTTCCTTTCGCTTTCATTGACGCGTGAAGTGGGTTAGTATAGGGCAGGAATTGTAACGACGACAGCAGCAACAGCAGCCAACCACAGCAGAAGCAGCCAAAGATTGTTGGCTATTAGGTTAAACGAATTATTTGATACTCTTTAGTTGGCATAAATGGAAATCTAATAAACTTTAAAACTGCTTTATCATTTTAATAAAGAAGTAATTAAAAAAAATTAGCCTTAAGTACCAATTACATAGATGAAGTAATTTTGTGATGGATTTCTTAAACCATAATTTTTACAATTTTTAAATAGCTTTAAGATATTTTAACTACCTGCTTTATTCTGGTATTTTTAGTCTTAAAAAAATCGAATCAAACAAAGATCCTAAGTCAGAAAAAAGCCATTTTAGAAAGGTATAATAGAAGTACTTCTTTATTTCAATCTTTTTGTAACAAAAGTCAAAATCAACAGAGAACTGAAAATTTTAAGGAGCAAAGCAAGTAGAGAAAAGATTGAACGAAGAAACTTTTTAAATTTTTTCAATGGTTCTTAATTTTCAAATTTGAATTTCTTTGTTTTTGTTTTATGACTTTGATCTCGAATATAAGAAAAAATTGAATAAACAAGATTTTAAACTAAAACGCAATTTTGGAAGAAGGATAGTTACATTCTTAAATCTTTACTTTTTTTAAATCTTTTTGTAACAAGAAAAATAATTTCGTATTAAAAGTTCTTTGAGAAGCGATCTCTATTTTGAAAGAAGCTAAGTATTGAGAGAAAATATTAATACAATAATAATTTTATAATATTTTACTGCCATCTAAACAAATATTAAAAATTAATTATATTATTAATTATATTAATATATATTAATTTATTATATTTCTTTGGAGGTTTTTTTACTTTTCTAAAAGCCAATATTAAATAACCCTTCATTTTGAATATAGAGGTACCTACTAGCAATTCTTTAGTAGTATATCTGAATTATATAGTTAATATACCTTATATAGTACCACAATTGTCCCTAGGTACCCTTTCTTTAGTTGTTCGTCTGATGGTAAAGTGTATCGAAAAGCCCGAAACTAAAATATGCTTAGTTAATGTGTATTACATTTTCGTGATTCTGATCAATATCGTCGACGATTTTTTTTCTTTTGTAGTTAATAGAGCTTTTTGGTTGCAGACATAATCAACGAAGCAGAAATGCCGCCTCTCCCACCCCTCCCTGCTTACTTCTCCACCTCTATTAACCATCTATAAAATTTTAAGAAAAACTTCTTCGTTTTCGACCGTCCTTAGATGCCATGTGCCGCATTTGATTTTCTTTTTGTTTTTCAGTTTTTTTCTGTTTGTCTGTTTTTTTGTTTTTTGTTTTTTTTTTTTGGATGGTCGACCAATTAAAGCAAATGCATAACCGAAAAGAAAAGAGACCCGAACCCCAATCGAACTTCAATTTGTTGTTGTTGTAGTTATTTTTTTTTTTTTTCTTTTTTCAATTATATGTCAGGCCCACATGCTGCATAATATCGGAACGATTCAAGCACGATAATTGATAATGGAAATATGTTTATATGTATTTATATATATATATATATAGATATAAATGTGTGTGTGTATTTGTTTGTATGTGTACGGCTGAATGAGTGTAAACTGCATAAGAAAACGATCAAAGTGGAGCTAACAGTGTAACAAAGGGGGGCAGAGGGAAAGACAAGGCAGGCGAAGACGTCGAGGCACGAAACCAGCAAGAAAATCAACCAAACCAAAACGACGACAACAACAACAACAACAACACCATACCATAATAATATTAATTCCAGTGTGTGCTTCCACGTTCATTGGTAGTTGTATGAGAAACTGGGTCAGCGTGTCGTTTTATACACACACAGATAGACAAACACATACACAGATAGAGATACATAAACACACACACACACACACACAGCAAACAAATATATGCATACATGTTAGTTGCTGTTGATGTTGTTGTTGTTGCTGTTGTTGTCGGGGAACGATAGAAAGTGAAAACGAAGCAGCAGCAGCAGCAGCAGCATTTGCGACTACGACAACAAAATGTATTACTATGTTAAAGAAAAATCACATAATCGGCGTCGGCAGTGGCAGCGGCGCACCAAGACGCGACGCCAGCAACAATAATAACAAAAACAACAACAACAAGACACTGACGATCACCCAAAATGAATTATAATTTTAGGGAAAATTATGCACGCAGCTCTGTAAATATAAATAAATAAATAACAAACAACGAACAAAAAATTCAAGTCACAAAATTATAAACCCACGTCTTGGCCCGCAAAATGGTGGAAATGAAATTTCTATGTTAAACTTAGTTTTGTTTTTTGGGTGGCCCTTTCAAAAACCATTAAAAATTATAATAATAATAATAATTTATTGAATATTTTAATAATTGCTAAAATGGTTTATTGATACCATATCTTGGTTAAACATAATGCCAAACAAATAGCAATAAAATAAAAATTGGAAAATTTTTTACTTTAGATTCGAATGTTTTAATTGGAACTTGAGAATAAAAATTTTGGCTTTTAGTTTATTTTTAGTAGTTGTCTTAAAATAAAATAAAAAGCAAAATATTCTATTTAAAATCTATCTTTTAAAAATACTTAACTTATTCTACAAAATTGTCATAATTTTTATATTATTTTTAATGTTTATATTACAAATAAATTTTAATCAAATTTTATTTTGACTTAGATAAAATTTTTCGAAAGTTATGTAAGCTAACTTAATTACTAAAAAGATTAATTAATTAAAGATCAAAATAACGTAGGGAAATTAATTTATTTGATTATTTAAATTATTCATTTTATTGTTATTTTTTCAATTATTATTAATTTTATACCATTAAAAGAAAAATTGCAAAATTGTCTATCAAACAAAATAGTTTTTATAAATTTTTACACACTTGATATATATGTATATATATACATATATATATATATGTATATACTAAATACCATAATCAAGATTACTTCTAGAGATAATAAAATTTTCTGAGAGTCTATAAATCTTTCTAAGGTCTAGAAAGAGTTTTTTATATAGATTAAGATTTCAGTACCAGATACCAATTCTTTGATTATCATACAATTTCTTAAAAAGGAAAACCTTAAGTAACATCAAGTCAAATATATTGTTAAGTTTTTCTGCCTTTTATTTAGAACTGAGTTAAGTCCAGAGCCCTTTTTCTCTAAGTACTTAAATCTTTTTAAGGGAATATATATATATATTTATAGTGAATCAAAGAACTCGGATTTTCCATCACGACTTCCTGGTAAAGTTTAAGATTTTCTTAAGTGTAACTATCAATATTTTAAAATAAATGTTTCTAAACTAAATCAAACAAATAAATATCTTTACAGTACAGAAATCAAATAATCTTATAAAGGACTTTCTTTAAATTTTTTTTCTATTTTTTCTATTTTTCCACTCTAAAACTTAAACTTACATAACTTTGCCAACAAATGGAAAATAGTAGTTAAAATGAAAATCAATTTTCATGTGAAAATTAGCGCACGTTTATCGATTTTGAGAGTCAATAAACCGTCATGAATGTTTGCATTTGAAAGGCCCATAAATTGATGTGCTACGCCGAAAACTGACAAAAACACAAAAAAAAAAAGCAAAGAAAGAAATATCAACAACAAAATAAAAATATCTAACAAAATATAGATAAATATGTCAACGGCAAATACAAAAGGGAATCAGAGTATAAAGATACCCCCTATCTACCTCCCCACCCCCCAAGCCTGTAGCTTGTATACAAATTTATCCTCTTTTGCCCTAGCTGATTGTTAAATGGCCAAGAGGGCCGACAAAATGAAAAAACGTGACAGAGCAATTACAGGCGAGACGAAAGATTTGCAATGAAAAATCTGAGGGGGAAAATATAAAACCAAAAAATAAAAAGAAATATAAAAGAAAAGCCTCACAGGCAACTCTACGAGGAATGACTGAGTGAGTGAGGAGCGTATGTGGTATGTAGGATTATTTGTAGCCAAAGTGGCCAAAGCAATTCAACCGGTTCAGGATAGGCCAAAAAAAAAATATATATTTGTATAAAACGAAGAAAAAAAAAAAGCCAACCACACCCAAACAAGAAAGCGCGTTGAAGATTACAGGTCCGTGATTAGGCCAAAACTTCAATCTATGTGAGTGTGCCAGTAAGTGTGGTGTGTGTGTGTGTGTGTGTGTGTGTGTGTGTGTGTGTGTGTGTGTGTGTGTGTGGGCAGAACTGCAGCCTAAAGAAGCAACCAGCAAAGACCAATATAGCGCTGGACTAACTGGCTAAGCTGCAAAAATCAACGAAGCGCTGCAAAAATTTCGGCATTGCGAAAGCCAACGAAGATACTCCAAGACTATAGTCGATTCAAAGTAGCGACTAGAGATGGTCACGTGACACGAAAGGGAATTGATATTCTTAACTATAGTAACTAATCGAGGACTTCAATGTTTGTAGAAATATATTATATTTTTATTATTAAGATGAGGAGGTATTTTTTAAAACTTCAACTATATTTTTTGGGATGTTAAATATTTTGCTAGTATTTATTGGTTATTATGTAAGAATAATAATAAATGATTTCGAATTCATCTTAGCATGTCATAGAATTAAATGATTCAACTTTTATCAGTGCAGATATTTACTATCTATTTCATTATAGCCAAAAAAAAAAAAATGTCCATTAACATTTTCGATAGATGAAAGAAATATATTTTTTAGAGCGTAGAATAAAGAAATAGAATTTACTTATATATTATATATTTTAGAGTCTGTAGAATAAAGAAATAGAATTTACTTGAGATTAGTTGGTCCTTTTAGTTAAGATAATGATTTGGCCATTTTTAATGTCTTGATAATATTTCTAGATTGTTATGAAAAAGCAACCACAAGAACATTTTCCGGAGGTCAAATATTCGTTTTCTAAAAAAGTTTAATAATGGCAATAATTTTAAATTGCGTGTCCTCCGAATTAGGATTTTTCACTCATTTTTTTTTAGAATATTCTCTTTTATTCATTATTTTTAATAAATAATTAATTATTCTTTGATTTAAGATTTTTGAGAGTTAAACTATATTTCTCAGAGAAACTCTTTAAATAAGAGTTTAACAAGGGGAAATTAAATATTTTCCTAAGTCTTTCCTATATTATTTTCAAATCTAAAATAATCTCAGAAGATTTTAATTAATGAGTTTTAAATTGTGAGTTTTCATATTTATATACATTTAATGGAAAATATAACATTGATATCATTATCTCACAGTTAAAAAACAATTTTTAAAAAATTAATATATCATTCATATCTCATTATCTTTCAGTTAAAAACAATTTCAGATAAGTAATATGTCATTCATATCTCATTATCCAATAATAAGAAAATTTTGTTGCTTTTATTAGATCTCAATATTTATGTATAAATTTTTGAAAACCTTCCCAAACATTTTTTGTAACAGTTTGCTTTTAAAAATAGGTTTCTAAATCTGTACCAATATTTGGAGATTTTGGAAATACAATTCCTATTGCTAATTAAGAAGTATCCAGAATTGATAGTAAGCTAATCATATCTAATCATAATTTACAAATAATAAATTTCTTTCGGTATCATAAAAAGTTCTTCTGTACTTATTTTTATTTTTTAGATTTCAATCAATGAATGCTATTTGAATCATTCTTATTATATGTATATATATTTTATTTTCGTTTGTCTATTAATTGTATATAGAAACCGCCTCCAAAATGTCCAATGGAATTTAATTCCATAAATAGTTATATAAGATTTTACAGGCCTTTCATTTGCCATATTTTCTTTCCATCTTTTTTAATTTATAATGAGATTCAAATTCTCAATTGCTGGTAGATCATTTTACCCACCATGCCCACCATCTCTAGTTACCTACTAAGTCAGTCAGTAAGTCAGTGAGGCGGCCGGCCCACGGTATGCGAACTGCTGCCTCTTGCCCCTCTCCCTGCCTTGGCCCCCTCCCAACGTTGTTGTAGCCGTCTCGATGCTCCCTCGTTTGGCATACATATTTGCTAGTAGCTAAGTTTTGTTTTGTTTAGCGCTATGTTTTGGCCTGGGCCTGGTTATATCATCGAGCACTCTTACGACGACGTGCCAGCCAAATGGTCAGCAGCAGCAGCAGCAGCAGCATGACTGGGACTGGAGCGACCGACTTAGGAGGTTTTGGAACGCGCGCGCGCGCTTTATGCATTTTCGTAAAGAGGGAAGGTGTAGATGGAAGTGTGGGGGGAGTGGGGCGCTTATGGTAACTGTAGGGGTTGGGGACAAGGCGGCAAATGGCGCTAAATGGCCAACTGGTTACTAGCTTGGTCAGTCAGTCAGTCAGCAGTCCAAGACTCCGATCAACTCCAAGTCCGTCCCTCACTTATACACTCACTCACTCTCACTATTCATTCAGTTCATTCAGTTGTGCGTTGCTTGTATTTGAATAATGTTTGACCTAAATTCAAGTTTTGTACGCTTTTTTTTTCCTCTTCTTCTTCTTCTCTTTTTTACTTTGTCGTTGTTGTAGTTTTTGTATTTTTTTTTTTATTATATATTTTTAGCTGACAAGAAAGAGTTAGTTACTCCAACAAAAGGCCCAGCTGAAAAGTCAACAATCAACTTTTTTTTGTTTATCTTTTTCCCATTTTTTTTTTGTTACTTTTTGCCATTTGTTTAAAATGGTCATTTTTTATGCGTGTGAAAAGTTGTCAAAAAATTATATTTTATGAAATAAAGTTATCAAATCAAAATGAGATCCAATGACATATCCCATTTAAATCTATTTAACAAAAATTACTGAAAACTTTTATTTTTTGTAAATTTCGAGAAACCAACAGAAGAAAAAACAAAACAACAAGAAAACAAAAAATGAGTCAACATGTAAACAAAATTGTCCTTGAATAGCCAACAAAAAATAAAAAGAAAACAGAAAAATAAAAATTTTTAAAGAGGGGAAAGTTGTTGATGAATTTTATATATGTACATATCTATATATATTCTGGGCATATCCCGCAGACTTTGACCTAACTTTTTTTTTTTTTACAAACGCATAAATACATATGGAATGTTTGAAAGATTTTACCTGGAAAAGGAGATATACATAGATACATACATATATGTATGTATGCTACATCATGGATTAATCATGTTTTCTTGGAAATCTTTAGAAACTAACTCCTAAGGTTATTTCATTGTATAATAGAGGCAAAAAAGATTTTTAAACTTGTGAAGAGTATTAAAAATTTAATACTAATCCTCATCTCTATGGGATTTGTATCATAAAAAGCTTTTTATTTAAAACTATTATTGGAATTATTAAATAAAAATATATACATATGTAGTTGAATGGTGACAAAGTGTTTAGTTAAGTTACAAGTTTAGTAATAATTAAAAGATGTATTAAAAGATTCTTTAAATTATTTTTTTTATTTCTTTATTTATTTAATCTAATCAGCTTACTAGCTATAAATTCCAGGGTCTTTAGCTAGTTATTGTCGTTGCATAATATTTAGGTATTTATTATATTTTTTGTATCTTTTATGAGTAATTTATTTATAGCCTCTATTAATATATATTTTTAATATCAAATCAGTGAAACTTAGATTTTAATATAACTTAAATATTGTAAGACTTATTTTATCCTTAAATGTACATATTAGAAACAAATTCTATATATCATTTAAAAAATGTCTATATCAAAAATCTCACTAATAAAAAATTACTATAAAAACTGCTGCATCATTGAAAGCCGTTAAGACCATTTACCTGAGGACACATATGATCGTGCTCAACATATTTGGTTTAATGTGTTTTTCTGTATCTATACCCTGTAAACATAAAATATTATACAAAGGGTATATTAAGAATACAATAATTTAATATACAATAAATTTTAATATATGGAATACAAAATATTTTTCAATTCCTACATTGTAAATAAAGAAAATGCTTAAAAATGTTTGTTAGTTCCATTTATAAGAAAATTTAAATATTAGTGTCCTTTCGACTATTTGTTTGTAGGAACATTTAAATTATTTTAACTTTCTTTAAAGGAATATATGTTTGAATAAATATGGTTTTGAGTAACTAAAGCTTAAAATACTTACTTATTATATTTACTTGAGTACGAAAGAGTAACTTTAGCAGTTTGTTACTTTGGTATTCATTGGAAATGATTACAAATAAATAATAAAAAAATTGAAGTACGGTTTACAGTTAAATTGAAATTAATCGATACACAAAATCAGTCGAGATGTTATTTATTTTATAATAGCTTAAATAGTTCAAAGGAAACAGAATTAATATTCTTATAATGCTACAGCCATTAAATTTAATAGAAACTTTAATCAAAATACCTTTCCTTTCTTCTTTAACTTACTCCATAAATTTCTACCTTTAGCTCATTCGTTTGCAGGGTATATTAAAGTCGTTACTTTAATTTAAATTAGACATTGATTTTATTTAAAGTTTCAGTGAAAAATCTAAAGCGGTTGGCAGTCAACATATTAAATTCATGAAAAGAGAGCGCTTACATGCAGTTAAACTTGATGAAAATGTCAAATGTTTTTAGTTTAAGACAAAGGCCAGAGACATATAACAACTACAACAATAACAACACAATAATAATGAAAACAAGAGAAAAAAAAAAAAAGTTAAAAAACCAACAACAATAAGAAAACAATCAAAAGCGGAGATACGTGAGCTTATGAACGTGGTTATGAGTGCCAAATGTTGGGTACTTAAACAGCTCAAGCCCCTAACCCGGGACCCCCCTCCAAGTCACCAGTTCCCAGCTCCAAAATAAGCCTGTGCCCTAAGCTCCACACAAATAATGAATCAGCAAAGGAAAAGATATTATTAAGAGTAGGTTAACAAATATATATGTATATATATATGGAATGTGGTTAAGAGGTTAAAAAGTTGAAGACGGAAATGAAGAAGAAATGGTCTAAGAAATTAATTCAGAATAAATGAAAATTCTAGAATACTTTAAAAATTGTTAAATATCCGACTAGACATTGAAGATTTATATCTGAATAATTGGCTTAATTGAATTGTTCATTGACATATTATAAATTTTAATTTGTTGAAAGGATTAGGCAATCAGATCTTAAAATTGATTATAATAGATTTGTATAGTTGGCATCAAGTTTGGGCGTACATTCGAGATAGTTTGATGAAAATAGAGATTAGTTAAAGTAAAAAGTTTTTTTTTGGAATGCTAAAGTATTATCCAATTATGTATATATGTATAAACGTCGACGAATACCAGTTCAATTATAAAGTTTTCTTGTATAATACTTTATTCAATTTTATAATTTTGTACAGATTGTGCTGGCTTATATTTTATAATTTAATTTAATAATAATAATTTATTATTATATTTTTTGCCCCTTTTTCGTTTTTATATAAATATTATATTATATTAAGTTAATTATATACCGAACATACAGACTTCATGCATTTAAAAAAGATGTTAGGGACAAGTAAAAAAAAATTCAATGAATAAAGTATAATTCAGTTTGAGTTATTAAACATAAATGATATTTAAAATACTTTCGATAACTCTATAAGAAATATTTCTTTGATAAAACGTATTCGAAAGATACATTTTATTACTACTCAACAAGACAAAAAATTGGTATTAGCATATGTCAAATTAATTTGCCATAATGACGAAAACATTAGCGAAGGTGCGATAAATGAATTTGCATAGTTTGTCAATTGTGACTAATAGTATCTTAAATGATGACTCAAAGCAAAAGGGTAAAACTAAAAGATAGATTATTGAAATTCAATATATTTGTAGTGGGTTTTTCTTTTTGTCAGAATCTGCATAAAAAATATAAATTTATATGAAACCTTTAACCTTAAATGAATCAAATTATAGAGAAATATAAAATAAAATATAAATTTATAAGATAATTTTTAAATTAAATTGATCTTGTTTTGTTTCATCGTAAAAAAATTGTCTTTATGCAAATATGTATTATATTGTACATATGTTTTTATGTGCATAAAAACATATTCTTTTATTAAAGATTGGATTTTCACAAATTCAATGAAATCTTTTATAAAGGACAAGGATAAGCGGGATTTAGCTTACATTAATATTTTTTACAGAAAGAAGAAAATAAAATCAATATTCCTTTTGTATATATACATACATATAGCCATAGTTGATTTCTACCTAAGGGACAATTAATGATTACGAAAATTAGTTTATGGCCCTTTGGAGAAAATCCAACTACCAAAATGTTGCTAAAGCTCTTAAGATATTTTTTATTTCCATATATGTTTAGCTATAAAAAAATTGATTGATGACATATAAATATTAATATAAATTGACTTTTATTGAACTGCACATAAGTATAGAACTAAGAAAAATATTAAACTTTTATGAAACTTTTTTATAATTATGTAGAATTATATATGTATATATTTTTTAATTTATTGATCTGACTATCATCTCTTAAAACGATTCCTTTTTTATATATACATATTGTATATAATAAAAATTCTTTTGACTGAACAATTGACAATTGAATAAAAATAATTCTGCTCTTATCTATGACAGAATAACTTAATGTTATAGTTTGAATGTAGCTTTTGTGTTTATATTTGTTAGATCGGAAAACTTTTTTCCTTTTTTTTTTTTTGGGTTTTAAGCAAAGTTTCACATCACGCCTGAGATTGATGCCACAAATTGGTTCACATGGTGGCATGACTCTATCCGATCCGAGCGACTGTTGTAATCTTACAACTTTAATTTCTGTTTTCTTGAGTTTTTCTTTTGGCTAATTTCGGTGGTGCATTCTACGATTTTGAAGTGGTGTTGGTGGTGGTGGTGCTGCTGCTGCCGTGTGGCTAATTTCGTATGTTTTGTTATTATTGCATGGTTAGATTGCCTCTTTTTGTTGCTGTTGCCACTGTTAATTTTTGTTTTTTCTCTTCTTTTTGTTGGTGTTGTTGTTGTTTTTGTTAGTTTTAGTTTTCGCTTAGATTTTACATGTGTGTTGATTGTGTGTTAATTAACTTTGGAATCAGTCAGACAGAGAGACTGTTAGACAGACAAAAAATATGCACTTTTTGGGGCTGTGGTTAAGACAGTGAAGATTCACTAAAATTTACAAGTAATTAACACTTTTTTTTCTATTTTAACCAGTATTTACTGTTATTATTTTCGGCAGGTTTTTGTTATTGTTGTTGTCGTTGTTGGTATATTTTTATGTTTCGCCAATTCTTGGAAGTCGATCATAATGCTCCTCCGGTTAACTCTCCATCTGTCTCTTTCTAAATATTTGTCTGACTGTCCGTCTCTTTCTCTGTGTGTGTGTGTGCCTGTCATTTTTGTAGGGTTTATTAACCGTTGACATTTGTTTAACGCATGTCGTTTTACAGTTAGAGCTGCTAATTTGAGTTCCGTTATGACACATTTTCACGTTTTAAATATTCCCAAGAAAAGAAACAACAACAAAAATAGGCAAATGTGCTCCAATTTAATTTGGTTTTTTTTATCTTTAACAACATTTTAAAAAGTTGCTTACACTTTTTCGTTGTAGCTGTTTTTGTTGTTGTTGTTGCTGAGGCAATTGCATTTATTTGTTGCAAATCAATCAAATCAATTTGTCTAATGAGTTGTTGCCACAGGTGAACACAGCCAGCAAATCCCGTGCAGACACTGCAAAGTGTTAATAACCAATTGCCAATTGACTCAAGTGTCCAGTTCTTTCATTTTATACAATTTTCAGTTGCAGTTCCAGATGCAGCAGTTCCATTTTCTGTTTTGCGCCTTTGCGTCGCATTTACAATGGGGATATGCGATTTGTTGCAAATGCTAATTTCAACTTCATGTTGTTGATGTTGCCTGATTGATTGGATTGGTATGGATTTGATTAGTTTCGATTTTCAATACACAATAAAATGCGCATTTCGATGAAGCCGCCGCCGCCGTCGCAGCCACAAGAAAGGAAACAGAAGCAAGTAGGTGGGCCGCCTTTGGCTTATCTCAACAGTGCGGCATACATTGAACTTTTGGCGAACCCAAGTGCATATATTAATGAATCAAAATAGTATATAAAAAAAATAAGTAAATACTAGCAGATAGAATTCTCTAGATATTTATGATTCTCTCCTGTAACCAATGAGCAATTTTAGTTTAAATAAAATCGTATGCACAAGGTACAGTCCCGTTTACATAGGCGATTACTCTTTAAACATTATTTATCGATTTTAGAGCTAACCATTTACACATTTTAATAATCGCTCTACTTGTAGTAGTAATTTATTAGTAGTACATAGGAAGAATTTTCATTTAAATAATAAAATAGAAATTTATTCAAAAATAATTTCTTATATTTTTATGAAATATATTTTTATAATTAAATTAATAATGTTATATATATTGATATCCAAATAGTGTCCATTTCAAAAGAGAACATTTGTAATATGTTGGTTTCTTTTTAACTGGTTTTATTTTGCATATGCGCTATACAAATTCTAATAAATTAAATGGCTAAATTAAATTTGTTCAAGATACTTAAATATTGTATTTAACACATAAATGAATTAAGGATAACTACTTCAAAGATAAAATATAAATGTATTTGCGTAAAAATTGAATAATTGTTTGAAATTAAATAAATGATTTGTGTTTATGGAAATTGGAATAGGCTAAATACCATTTTCGACAAATCTGTTTGGATTGGAAAAGACGAAGTTATAGTATATAATAAAAAAACAGAAATACAGTAGATGCTGGTTATAACGATATCGATAAATATTGCTTGAGTATCATTATGATCGGGATCCACTGAAATTATAGTAAAAATAAGAATAGAAAATTTCAAGATATATGGACATCATATACTTTCAATATTCTATCAATTTCTATAGGATTTCGCTTTGTTTTAACTATGATATATATGATAGATATATATTAGCTTTAGCTAAAAAGATATTTATGTATGTATATATATAAAAATAACAACCTTGTCTAAATCTTACTTAATTACTTAACTATAATTTAATCGTTAAAATGACCACATATCATTAATATATGACAGTTTTAAGATCGGTTTTCTGGCGTGGAAATTTGGCAACTTTGCTTTAAGTTAAGCCCAACCCAAGAAGAGAGACACACACACACACACACACACACAATGGTTCATACACTTGTTTGAAGCACTTCCGCTGCACTTTATGAAGCACTTGTTGGGTGCTTTGTCTCTAGTAGAAATATATTTTTTTTTTGGTAAGAAACTTGGCAACCACGCAAGTGAACGTCCTCCACTTCCACTTGAAAATGAGGTACGACTGACTTTTGGTTTGTCATGCGGTCGCATCAATGACCAAGTGAAGCGTGTGTATTGTATGTGTGTGTGTTTGTGTGTGGGCCTCTAACTATAGCTTTTCCTAGCTGCAATTTGTCTAGTTATTGTTCTCCAAAGCCATGTTATTCTTATTATTATTTTTTTTGTTTCTGTTTTGGAAAAACCACAAAATCAACAACAAATTTATGAAAAAAAAATGAACAGAAATGACTGAGCGTAGATCAAGTCTAGTCAGCAGCGTTTCTTGTCTAAGACCAATCTAAACTAGTCGAGGCGTTTGCGGCGGCTACTCTAACAGGCAACATCGCAGCAGAGTGCATTGACGTGTTGCTGCTGGTTTGCATGTGCTCTTGCCTCCCTTCTCAGCACTTCAAGCAAGTTTCATTTTCTTTTACGTTTTATTTTTTTTTTAGTTTTTTTTTTCTGAAGAATCGGCGAGTTGCAGAAAACAAGATTTTTTTCTTCGATTTTGTTTTTTGCCGGCGAGTTTATTGCACTTCCCAGCTTTGGCTCCAGTCAAATGTTGAGGATCGGTGGTGGCAGCAGGTACGACAAGCCATTGGAATCAGAGTCGGAGTCTCTCAGCTTTCGATAGCGGCACGTAGGTTGTTGCCTCGACGACGACAACGATGTCTTAAAAAACTAGGTCAATCACTGGCTTTGCTTTATGGTTGTTGTTTTTTTTATTTTTTTTGTTTTTACTTGCATCTCTGGCACTAGGCACTAGGCACAGTGCCTGGTCTCTGGTTGGACTGGCTTTTTTTTTTTTTCTTGTAGAAGTGTAAAATTGCTGTCTTTTCTTTCCTTTTTCGTCATCCTCTTTGGTTTACTGCTAAAGTTTTTCATGAAGATTTACATAGTTCAAATGTTGTTCTCAGCTTTCGGTCAGAACTTCCGTTTTAAGTTAAAGTAACCTCTGGCCCAGGGAACAGATAAACATTTCTTTTATTAAAAAATTTAATTTGGTTTCGTTTAATTGTCACAAGTGACATAACGGTTAAACGCACTTTAACCGATCGTCCAGCAGTCTTTCCGAAGAAAAGAACGTGTTCTCGTGCTTTGCGACGACCTCGTCAAAAAAACGTCACTCAGACACACACACACACACAGAGAAAGAATAAATGCCGGCCGGCTCTTTCTACGCAGAAAACTGGTTTTTTATTCTATTATTTCTTCTTCTTTTTTTAGCCATATTCTTGGCTACTACTTAGGTTCTTAGCCGACTTTTTGTTATTGTTTTGTTGTTGGGATTTCTTTGTGTCACGAGACTCGGTTAAAGTTTTTAATTGCATTTAATTCTTCAGAATTTGTGACATACGAGAGTTTAGTTAATGGTAAGGTTTATACGACTGTGAGATCGGCGGTAGATATGTATGAACATTTAATAGGCTTGTTTGTGGGGTTAAAGGGCTTGTGGGAGGTCCGCGTGTATTCATTTATGAGAAAGAATAATGTAAAAACAGAAATTTTTCTAGAATTTGCCTAAAAACTTACTGAAGCTTACAGTACTTTTTGTCATCCATTTGTAATAATCAAATATCTTTGAATTAGTTGAAATAAATTTGTACTTTTCCATAATTAATGTACATGAAAAGAAGTTCACAACATTATAATAACAGTATCGTATGAAATTAAATATATATTTATGGACGATGTGGTTTTATTCAATCGTATGAAATATTTTTTTTTAATTAATGAGAAAACAGGAAAATTATTTAAAATTTGAAAATCACCATTACTATTAAAAGAACTGATATTCGTTTGTTCATTTAAATTTATTCCACTCTTATATAGAGTTATTCAGTTTTTAGAACAGTAAAATTAATTTTTAAGCAAAATAGTTGTGCAAAGTTTGATTTAGACTCATGGAATATTCCTTAAACAAATTTCGGTATTAATATAAGTATAAAAGTCTCTAACTATCATTATAATGTTAATTTGCAAACAAGGACTAACGATTTCAGAAAAATGTAAGTGTTAGTTTTTTATCATATGGTCCATTATTCTCTATTTTTTAAAAGATTTACTTAATTATATAATATTTAATTATATAGACTAAGTTTTTATATGTTCGCATTTATTTCGAATATTATAGTTTAACTTTAAGTATAACGATCTACTCTCTAAAGGTTTAAATATTCCGCCAAAATGCTTAAAGCTACTTTGCTCATTTTGAGCGACTGCTGCGCGCTTATAAATATGCAACATTTTGCTGACGGCAAAGATACGGTTCGAGTCTCGGCTAAACAAAATGGTCTTCTACACTGCCCGCCATTTGCATATTTAGATTAAAATATGTCGGAAATGGCAAAAGGCCATTAACTTAAAGTAATTTTAAGTTTAAGTTGAACTAATATAAAACAAACTAAAAGAAAATGATAAAATATTTGACTAACGCTTACATTTTATGCATTCTTATTAGAAACACATTCATATGTTGCTTCTATTTTAGAATTGGAAATAAATAATAGTGTCAGCAGATTAATAACAATTTTCTTTATTATGAAACATAATTGTATATATGTATATATATTTATGTGTTCTAACTATCACGTCTAACTTGAATGGTCAGAATTGGATAAATTATTCCTTTCCAAATACTTTGCCATATTAAAATAAAATTTTTACCCATTTTCATTCCAAATAAAAATAAAAAATTATGTTTGTAAATTTTAAACAAATTGCATTTTATTTATCGAAAAAAGTTGTTCCCATTATTATTCAGATTTAGCATTAGTTATTATGTTTTGGTTACATATTTAATTGCTTTTCTTGTTGTTGTTGCTTTTTGTTTTTTTTTTTTGCTTTAAAACTAGAAAGAATTTTTTTTTGTTTTTTGTTGCACATTAATACAAAATAATAATAATAATAATTATGATCGCATCGGTGTATATCCTAATATATATAGGTAAATACCATCAAAAATCGTTTCATGAGATGTCAGTTATGGTTTGCTGTTGGTTATATAAGATAATCGATATATATATAGAAATATTTATCTTTGGATGAGCTCGTATGATATTGCCATATATAATGCTGAGTTCAAACTGTGGTCAGTCTTCCGTGCAAATTCTCTTTTTTTTTATTTTAGTTTTTTTCTTGTGACATTTATTGATAAATAATTATATAAAAATTATGAAGTGTTTGATTTTTAATAAGATTTTTTTTCGTTTTAAATGATCTTAAATTAGTGAAAGTTATCAGGTGGAAATTAAAGGGTGAAGCAAAAGATGTTGAGAAAGAGTAAAAGATGATAAAAATGGCTATGAGAAATGTGATAGACGTGCCTCCGTGTTAAAGTGTAGCGTAGAGGGGAAAGCAGGATAGATGAGAGAAATGCCAGATGATAGATGAGATAAAGAGGAAGATAAAGAGAGGGAAATGAGGGATAGATGATGAAAAGGTGAACTAGGCGGGCTGGCAGGAAGTAAGTAGATGAGGAGAGATTTGGAACATTTCCGTTTGATGTTCTAACTACGCTTGACGTTTCCTGTATCTATGTATGTGAGTGTGTATGTGAGTGGGTGTGTGTGTGTGTGTGTATCAGTAGTGGTGTCTGTTTGTTTATCTGTGTGTATCTGTGTGGGAGCTAAAGTATATTGCAATGCTTGGTCGACAGCTGCTGTCGCATGCGTCGCAAAAACAATTGCTCCCCCTCACGCACGCACCTCATTCCTCTGGCCACACCATTAAATACAATCACCCTCAACCTCCTCTTGGTTAATCTCCTGATCGAATTCATCATCGGCAGTTGCCTCCTGATACTGTTGATATTCGGATACCAAATCATTCATATTACTTTCAGCCTCAGTGAATTCCATTTCATCCATTCCCTCTCCAGTATACCAATGCAAAAATGCTTTGCGACGGAACATGGCCGAAAATTGTTCAGAAATGCGTTTAAATAGCTCCTGTATAGCCGTAGTATTGCCAATAAATGTCGATGACATTTTCAGTCCCTTGGGTGGAATATCGCATACAGCTGTCTTTACATTATTCGGTATCCATTCAACAAAATATGAACTATTCTTATTTTGGACAGCCAACATTTGTTCATCCACCTCCTTCATGGACATACGGCCACGGAAAACAGCTGCCACAGTTAAATAGCGGCCATGACGTGGATCACAGGCAGCCATCATATTCTTTGCATCGAACATTTGTTGGGTCAATTCGGGAACGGTTAGAGCACGATATTGTTGAGAGCCACGCGAAGTGAGTGGTGCAAAGCCGGGCATAAAGAAATGCAAACGCGGGAATGGTACCATATTGACGGCCAATTTTCTTAAATCGGCATTCAATTGGCCAGGGAAACGTAGACAGGTTGTCACACCAGACATGGTTAGTGATACCAAATGATTTAAATCACCATAACTGGGATTCGATACCTTTAAAGTACGGAAACAAATGTCATACAAAGCCTCATTATCAATACAG
The DNA here is from genome assembly GCA_037075365.1 of Drosophila emarginata. Lineage (NCBI taxonomy): Eukaryota > Metazoa > Arthropoda > Insecta > Diptera > Drosophilidae > Drosophila > Drosophila emarginata. The sequence continues at coordinate 3,260,564 of JBAMCD010000260.1, read as the reverse complement.
TAGGTCTCGTCAGTATTCTCCACCAGCTGATGAATGGATAGAGTGGCATTATATGGCTCAACCACAGTATCAGAAACTTTTGGTGATGGCACCACCGAATAAGTATTCATTATACGATCCGGATACTCTTCACGTATCTTGGAAATGAGTAAAGTACCCATACCAGAGCCAGTTCCGCCGCCCAAAGAGTGCGTCAATTGGAAACCCTTTAAGAAAAGAATAATAAAATATGAAAACTTTCTTAATTTCTTGGAATATTATTACACCTCTTTAACTCACCTGTAGGCAATCGCAATTTTCACATTCCTTACGGACCACATCCAATACATTGTCCACAAGTTCTGCTCCCTCTGTATAATGACCCTTGGCCCAATTGTTGCCAGCACCAGATTGACCAAAGACAAAGTTATCCGGTCGAAATAGTTGACCATAGGGTCCGGAACGTACTGATTCCATAGTACCCGGCTCCAAGTCCAACAAAATGGCGCGTGGCACATATTTGCCACCCGATGAACGCGTCACAGCTAGAAAGAGTCAACGAGAGAATTAGATTTGAATATAAAATGTGGATTAAATATGGATTTACCTGATGCCTCATTATAGTAGACACTGACACGTTCCAGCTGGAGATCACTGTCACCCACATAGATGCCATTGCTGTCAATGCCATGCTCTTCGGATATGATCTCCCAAAACTGGAATAGAGAAAGAGATTAGTTAGAAATTAAATCAGGAAAATTGAAAATAGAAAAAATAATTTCTTTCTTAGCGAAAATGAGGAAATTAAGATAAGTACAGTAGAAACTCTTTTAGGCCGACAGCAAGTGACGATGAATTAAAAAAAGGGTCTTTTGGTCAAAAATATTTAACTAATTAACCTCCAAATAAATCTAATCTATCTAATCTGTTTTATTTTTTGTGAGTTTTAAAACATTTAATTTAATACAGAATATTGCGATGAGGGTCAATGTAAAACTTTTTAAAATTTTCTAAAAGATGGCTTCTTAAATCTTAAAAAGCTCCAATTCGGTCAAATTTTTGACCAATTTTGGAAAAATATATTTTTTTTGCTTCTAAGAATCGCATCTTTAAATTGGCATAAAAATCTGGAAAACAAATTTTGATTTTCGCTATTTGTAACGATGTAACCACTGTGAAAATTTCCTAAAATCTGTTAGACATTTAATTAAGTTTTGAATTCTTTGATGTAGTTTTTTACTAGGGAAACTAGCAATGAGATTGATGTAAAAATTTTTGATATCGGTTAAAGTATAGCCAACTAAGAGCCTAAACAGGACAAAAGGTCATTGGAATTACTTTGATTTAGCTTAAGTATAACTTAAATCTTTTTCTTTAATTTGTTTTTAAATACCTAAATAAAATGGTTTATTGTTCTTACAAAATATATTTAAAAGATAACTTTGTTAGTTTTTTAAATGTTGCTTTTTAAAATAAATACTGTTCTTTAAGAGTGTTTTCACTGTTCAACGAGAAAACTTTCCTTCGAATTTTTATACTATTTTTATCACTAATCCATTGAAAACCTTTTATATTTAGATTCTTCTATTGTCTACCCGTTGAAAAGACTTTAGATTATATTTTATTTCAATGTTCTATTGCAACAATTTAATCCACCCGCATGGTAAGACTTTCCTATGTATTGTTTTATTAAAATATCTACAATTTTTAAATACTGATATACACAGTCTTAAGGCTTTATCTCCCTTTTTGTTTTCTCTTATCTTTTATTTAGTATATCCCATTTTTGTTATCTCATCTATCAAAAGAGCTCTCTTATACTTTTATACATATATATAGTACCTATATCTTTCGAGTCGTTTATCAAATTGAATAATTGTAGCCACCCAGCCATGTCAGAGTTCATGTTGCCATCCGCCCGTTTGACATATGGCCAGCCGCAGAAACCGCCCAAAAAATAAAAAAAAAAAGAAACAGAAAACCCAAAAAACTAAATTCTCAAAAATTCTGTTTTTGTCTTCTCCAGCTGAGGGGCTGACAATGTGACAACGACAAGGCGCAGCCGCAATAAAGTTTATTTCAACCAAAACAAAAAAAATTAAAAAAAAAACATATATATATATATGTATATCTGTATAGCTAAAAAAAAAACAAACTTCTATACAAAACGCACAAAATTTTGTGTCCATATAGAGGCGTTGCCGTCAAAAAGTGAGACACATTGCTTCGAGAACAATTTATGTTTAGTTTAGACCCGACAGTTCAGTTCAGTTCAGTTCTCTGGTTTTGGTTTTTAGTTTTCAGTTTTTAGCTGTTACTCCCAACATGCCCTGATTTAGTGCTAAATTTAAAAGATGCCTCCTCGTCCGGGGCCAGTCAGAAACAAAAAAAAATGAAAAAAAAAATAATACACCAACAAAAAACTGAAAGAAAATTATTTGAAATATTTTCACTGTATGGGACAATTTTCAACATGCAACGCTCCTGGGGTGCTGCTGCAACCTTAGGCGAAACGACGAAATACAAAAAAAAAAGTGTTAAAAATAGCCTCGGCCCGAGGGACGACTCTGACTCATCCAACCATTCTACACGTTGCATGTGCAACAGAAGCAGCAACAGCACAGGCAGCAGCAGAAGTGGCAGGTTAACGACCCAAAAGGCAGAGGCTAAGACCAAATTAACGCCCCAGATGCCAGCTGTAGACAAGTCGACAACATCATTAGAGGAAATTCTAATCGCTTGAGAATCTCAAGTATCTATAAGATACAAAAACAATTGCTCAAAGCAAATCTAATTGGTAAAATGATCCATTTCTAAAGTAAAGTATGTACTGAAACATAATTTATAGTCATGGAATACATAAAATATCTATGAGATACTATATATATATTTATATAATATGTAATTGGTAGAAAATAAAGTTTGTTAACTGCAAACTATAAGATAATCTTATTTATTCTTAATTCACTATTCAAATTTTATTTCTAAAACAAACTCTTATTAGGTAAAGCATCTACGAGATATAAATTTTATAGCAACTTTATATCTAAAGTATCTTTTTTAAGTATATTTTTTCAAGATACAAAGGCAATTGGAAGAGTTGAAGTTAATTGGAAAAATATTATCGCAATCTAAAGTAGCTCCGAGCTAGAATACAAATATTATAACTCAAAGCAAATCTAATTGGAAAAAGCATCCATAAGATACAGAAATTGCTGTTTCAAAATCTAAAGTATCTGTAAGAGTTTAATTTGGAAAGTTACTTCCAAACTTCTGTGGAGGCAAATCTTAAGTATCTCTAAGATACAAAAGAAATAACACTACTAAGACCAAATCTAATTGGTAAAAGCAACCATAAGATACAAATATCATTGCCAGATGCAGCTCGAATGATGGGAAAACAAAAACTATCTTTAGAATACCATTCCAAGAGGCGAATCTAATTGGAAATATCCATTCCAAAATACAAAAATCATTGACAAAGAAACCATAGAAGCAGCTCTAATCGGTGAAAGACATTAACTATCTACAAGATAGATATATCATTGGTAGGATAAGATACAAATATGATTAACAATAGCAGAGTATCTCTAAGATACAAATGCCATCATTAAACATTCTTTTGGTGTTCTTTTCTTTTCATTTTTGGGTACAATTTATTGCGGAAATGCTTGGCAATTGGTTTTGCTGCTATTAACATTAACCAAATATGGTGATTTCGGTACACTTTATATATTTCGGTTATATCACATGAAAAAGAGAGAGAACAAGAAAAAAAAAATGAAGAAAGAAAACTATTTTCGGTTAACGATAACTTTTTTCATTGAAGCGCAACGTTTAAATGGCAGCTTGGCAACCGAAAGAATTTACAATTCTAGAAATAAACACACAACTATGAGAAAAGAATAGGAGAGGGGAGGGTGGGGGGGGGGACAAAGGAGGAAATAATAAAAATGTTAGCAACTAAAGTGGAGTAGCTAGCCCCAACTCCTATCCCCCCAATCTGTCCCATTCATTTCAATGCATTCTTTCTGTCTGTCTTGTTTCCCTTTGGCACTTGAACTTGACGTGTGCTCTTTTAACGCAGCGGGGGGAACTGTAAAGGGGAAAGAGTTGAAGTAACTGCAACTGGCGCTGCATTTCTTTGTTTAAAAAAAAAGAAAAACCAAAAAAAAAAAGAGAAGCAAATGCAATCTCCGCAAGATCATCAAATTTAATTGGAGTGTGGCCGTCGCTGTAATTATGATGAACAACAATAATAATAACAACAACAACAACAACAATAAAGCTTAGTTTATAAAACGCCGGACGAATAAACAACAAAAGCAACTACAGCAACAACAAACAAACAAACTAAATTAGCACACAAAACTGTTGAAGTGAAAAGTCGTTTTTCATGTTTTTCATCTCTTTTATGATTGCCTTTCATTCTTCATTTATTTTGAGCATTCGCTTTACTTTTACATCCAAAACTAATATTTCATGAATTTTCCTCTTTCTCCTTTTTTTTCTTTGTATATTTTAACGATCCCTGGAAATTGCCTTTTCTTTATTTTGGTAGTTAGACAAGAGATTAATAATAAAATCCAGCTGTGAAAATTTGTTAACGCTTCTACAAAAAAATTAAAGAAAATGCTTCTCACAGAATACCAAAACATTTTACTGTTAGATTGTAATTAGAGATCAATCAGTTGCACGATCTGAAAAGTTGAAAAAAAAAAGAAAATTTTCGACAGTTATTCCAGCTGACTCATGATTCTAACACTTTAAAGAAATGAACTGAACTGAAAAAAAGGGGCAAGATTTGGGAATAGGAAGTATTAAATATGATACACAATCTATTTTTCATAGATGACCTAATGGATGATTCATCGGAAAATTGGGACAATTTTTAATGAATTCTTTAGAAAATGAATTGAAAAATATAGTTTAGACATTCCATGAAATAAATCTCAGTCTCTATGACTCATAATTAGACTCAAGATTCCTAGTAATTGAATTCAAAAATTAAATTATAAAATATTTTATTAATTGTCTTAATGTTTTGACATTTCATAAATTATTTAAAATTTTTCTTAGAAATTGCATTAAGTTAATTCAAAAATACAATTTAAAAATTATATTCGCAAATTTGAATTTAATTTTAAAAATATATAAAGTGTACATAATTATTTGTTTATCATTTTAAAAAGTATTTAGAAATGAATAAATCATACATTTTTTTAAAGTATTTCGTAAAATTTTATAAATATTTCTTGGCTTATATTTTGACAGTTTGACATGGAATATTTAAGATTATTACTTAATAATGGGATTCAATTCAAATATATATATACATATATTCATAAAATCAAAATGTTTTCATAAGATAAATCTGTTTAAGATCAAATATGGTCAAATAAAATGAATTTTTATATCAAGTGAATTAAAGTCTTAAAAGTTGGTTTTTGAAAGAATTATTTACTCGACAGATGGCAGCAACGATTTTATATTTATCTGAACTCTTGGATAATTAAGTAAACATCGTAAAATAAAGCCACAAATGACTAATAAATTATATCAAATTTACTTTAATTGTTTAACAATTAAACAAGTAAATGATTCACAAGTGTGTTTAAAATTATTTTCCGGCTCATTCTTTGATTATATAAGAGAAATTAAACTAGTTCTTTACTTATAACAAATATTTGCTTAGCGATATTAGTTAAATGTGTATTTTAGTTAATCTGTTTGTGTTTTTCTCTAACGAATTTAACCGATTTTGTATTGGTTTTTCCTCTAATTACTCCATTTTCCAACCAACATCTGTTCGACAACATTTTTTTTGCGTTTCTTCTTTATTTTTTTGTTTCTTGTCCAACTTCTCATTTTCCATGGCTGTAAATTCTCTATAAACTTTTTTTGTAATTAATTTTCAAAGCTTCTTCTCTGTTTTTTTTTGCTGTGTATGCCTGGCAACAGCCTTTGTCACGCCCCTGCCCCCTGTCTTTTCTTTTTGCTTGAAACACCCTAATGCATGCGATCATCTGGCCGAGGCGACTGGCAATTGAGACGCCCTCATTAAAGTGTTGCATGTCTTGTAGAATGCAGCAGTTGCAATTGCATTTGCCTCTTCAAAAAAGAGAAAAAAGAAAAAACAAATCACTCGGGCATGAACTTTTTTGAAGAGGCAAAATAAAAGAAAAGAAATGGAAAAACTCTGCAAAAGATCGCATTTTCCGGCGTCAACAACAAGAGGCAAGCAAAAATGAAAAACAAGATAAATGAAATATTTTCACATGATATAAAACATTTGGCATATAAAAGAAAAAAAGCATAAGAAAATTTCTTAATTGTAGAGTAGCAAAGACAGCTATCAGACAAACGGTGGGGGAGAGGCTAAAGAGGGGAATCCATGGTGTCAAAATGCCGGCGATAATAAATCTCAAAGACAGCGTAAAGTTTAATGACTCGTGGGCTATCGGCAAAATGTTTCTATATACTATATTTATTTATTTATTTATATATACGTATATGCTTAAAATGCATTTATCGACAGCGGAAATGTTAAATTTGTTGATGAAGGGCCGCTACTGTCCTGTAACTGGACACGGTATTTGTGTCTACCCCTTTCCGAGTGACTCATTTCCTTCTTCCTGTTGGGGGAGGGGGCTGCACTTTTGCGGTTTAACCATTATGTTACCCCAATATTAAATAGGTAGCCTTAGTTTTTCGACTCTTATTTTTTGTGTCACATTCTAAAATGTCCACTCAGCTGTTTGCATTTCTTTATTATTATAATTTTTTCTTTCTTTCTTTAATTTTTTTTTTTTCTTTTTGTTTCGTTTCGTTTGGTTTTCTTTGCTCTTCTTTCGAGGTTTCACATTACAGTTTTTTTGCTCAAATTACCAAAGCCGAAACTTCTCATCGTATGCTGTGGGTAAACAGACACACACATAGATACACACACACACACACACACGCACACACATAAAGATATATTTGTGTGTACTATGTCTGTATATTTTAGTAAGTATCTCATTCATTTATATAAGCAAAACTACTTCATAAAAGCATTACTTATTGCCCAATTCCGAGAACTACAAAAAGAAAAAAAAAACTTAAGAAAAGTTTACTTTAAATTGACTCTCTGCCTGTGTGTTCGTCTCATAGAATTGACTCATCTAAAACCAAAGTCCCCTTATCTAAATGTATTTTTTTTTTTATTTTCTTGCTTAACCTGGTTACGCTTTTTTTTTTTTTTTGTTTAGTAAATTTTTTTTAATCATCACATGTTTGCCATTTTATCAGCATTCACTGCATTTGCAATGTGACACATTTTGTAAACTGAAAATGTATTGAATCAAATTGCTTTACAATTAAAAAAAAAAAAAAAAGGAAAAAACGAAAAAAGCAGCGAAAAAAATGTATACATTGACATTGATTTTTGGAGAATTGCGATCGCTCTATGGGGACCTGAAAAACTCATTGGAAAACAAGACAAAAACTTAAATTGAAACTCAAACTGGTATTGCCAAAAAAACAGACAGAAAACAGAAAACCAAAATGCAGACTTATAAGGTGAAGAAGTTGCGAGGGAGGTAAGGGAGGGCGGTTGGCAGATTGCACTTGGCGCCAGCTTTTCGTAAAGTCAAGATTGTGAGGCATATTGATTCTATATACTAATTGGTCAAATTCAGTATTCTAGCTAATGAAATGTTTTCAATTAACGGGAATTAGTTGTATATAAGCTAAGGCAAGAAATTAGAGAACATTTGATAGAACACTTGGAGAAAAAGTTTTCTTTGAATTCTCTTTGAATGAAATTGTAAAAAAAAAATTCTTATTTAATCAAATTCATTATCTAAACATTATATTTTTTATATTCAATTATTAAATGCCGTTTTTGAACTTTTAAAAGAGTCTAAATAAATCAAAGTCCCTTTTTAAAATTGAATAAATATTATAAAATTATTTCCTAAGGTCTCTTGCATACAAATTTAATGTCAAAAAAATCCTTAAAACACTAAAGTAGTATTTTTAGATATCTTAGATTTGCAATATTTCCTTAATGTTTCTAGTTTATTATTCAATTTTATAATTCGAAAACCAATTTAAACTAAATGGTTAAGATCTTATAATTAATATGTTTTCCATAGTTTTCTTTAAAATTGTTAATTTTTTATTCAAATATTTCATATCAAAACCAATTTTAAATGTACATCTATCAAATCAAATCTGTCTTCAAGCTAATTTAATGCCAACGTTTTTATCTGTCTTGAACCACAAATGAAATGTCAAAGTTCTAATTAGTTTTTTTTTTTCTAAAATACTTTTTTTTTTTCTTCACACTTTGCTGATCGTTTCAATGGGGTAACAAAAAGAAGAAACTGTTTCCAGTGATTTCTACTTGAGGTTTTTTTTTTCTTGTATCTGCATTTCGGTTGGAGGCACTCAACAAAGCGCAAAGATCCAACCGCAATGATATTTCAACAGATTTCCTTCGTTTGGGTCAAGCCCCAAAGTGCAACAAAGAGAGAGAGAGAGAAAAAAAAGAAAGAAATGAGATGATGAACAAGAGGCAACAAAACATTTCTTTTCACTTCCCTTTCTTGCTTTCAGTTTTTTTTGACTTATGTTCTTTGCCTTACATCAAAATGCCATAATTCTCCTTAGAGAGGACGTACAGGAGAAGGCTGATGAGGTGGTGTGGGCGCGGGGGCCGAAGGAGCAGACAAATGTTGGAGTGGGACAGTGAATCATTTTTTCTTTTTTTTTTTTTTTTGGAAGGCCCAACCCGTTTTTTATATTGTTGGTGTTGTTGTCGTCGTTGTCACTCCTTGCCACAAAAAGGGCATATTGAGTGCCTGCCAGACAAGACTCAAATAAATTTCTTAACTTGCCCACTTTGATTTTTTTTTTTTTGTTGTCTTTTTCTTTTTTTTATTTTTTTGTATGCAGTTTGCATTTAATTTATTTAGTTTTCTTTTTGCTTTAATTGCTGAATATGCTGAAAAAGGCGACGACATTGTTCACATTTTGGAAACTCATTGAAAAACATTTTCGGTCAATGTGCATAAATTAGCAGAATCAAAAAGCAAAAACAAAAATACAAAAAAAAAAAAAAAATACAAAAATAAATAAAAATAAAAAGATAATAATGACTATTGATAGACTCACCTTAGCGCCAATTTGATTGCCACATTGTCCAGCCTGCAAATGCACAATTTCCCTCATTTTGAATTAGGTTTTTTTTTTTTCTTTTATTTTTTCCTTCTTTCTAATTGAATTTAATTAAAATTAAGGAGCTTTGGGCTGGAGCTGATATGCCGGATTAATTCGTGTGCTGCTGCTGTGGTTCTTTCTTTCTTTTCTTTTCTTTGTTAGGAGGGAAGAGTCGAAGGCAGAACGCGCAACTTTACCGCACAACGCACAAAACTCAACTGATCGCACAGTGCTCCACGAAGACTCCAATCGAACGACAGCGACAGCGACGAATAAAGACGACGCGTCGATGGTTCTGGCGAGTGCCACTAGAGCGGGATAGAAGATCACACATAAAGATAAACCAATACTCTTCCAACAGACGGACATACACACAGGGTGACTGTAAAGTTCTGCAACTTCTTAGCTTTTATTTCATTTTTTTTTGTTTCTTTCTTTGGTTTATTATGGCAGCTTCCATCACTCGAACACGACAGGGCAAAAGCCAAAACAACAAATATTACGAGGATGCTATTTATAATGAAAACTCTATAGGGTATCGAAGGCATATAAACTTTTATTAGATCACCGAAAATTTACTCAAAACTCTAATATCTTAAAATAAAATAGAAAATTTACTGAATGTGTAAAAGTGTTTGATCACATATTATATATTAGAGCATAATTAAAAATTTCTATAAATTAAACAAAATGTAATTCCAAGAGATTAATTTGAGATTATAAATATTAAGATTGAGACTTGAGACTTTCTAGGAATTAACTTTCATTAATAAATATCTAAAAAACCTAATATTTACATCTGTATATATATTTAATTAGATAAATTTAGAAAATCGAATATAAAAAGTTAATTTTACTGACCTTACTTTAATAAGGCAAAAGAGTGAAAAAATGAAATGAAATAAAAACTTGTATATAAATTGCATAAACTAATACATTTTAGATTTACAAATTATGAATAATTGTTTAATTTAGTCAAAGTTTTTAGTAGCTGGAGTTAAAGATTTAATACATTTGTTTATGCTTTCCAAAAATTAAGCTGTTATTAAGAAAATGTAAAAGGGTTATCATTTACGAGAACAATTTCGATTTTTGTGAATAGAAGTAATAAAAAATGATTGAGAAACTGTAAAATATATTATTAAAATATGATGAAATAATAATTCACATACATATGTGTAATTTCGAGTTAAAAAATAGACGAAAAAATTATATTCTATTTCGCTGTATTTTCTTTTAATTAACAAAAATAAATAAATATTGTTTACAGTTCTATAGAAAGATATATAATATAATTGAGCTATATTTTCTTTTGAATATTTGAAATAATTACAGAAAATAAACTGTTATACTATTTCCCTTTAAAAAATGTTATATTATTAAGTATTGATTACATTTATTTAGATCAAAATTGTTGACCTGCTATAAAGAGCCAGTTAGTAAGAGTTGTTTTAGGGATTTCCTTTGCCCTTTATTTTCCAATTCATTAAATATGAACTCACTTTTGAGTTCATCTTGATATTGGATAAGTACCAATTAGTCGATTTTCCTTTGAATGAAAATCTTAATAAAATCGTCTCTTTTGTTCTGTATTTGTATCTGCTGCATCTGCATGCAATGCAATCTGAATCTGTTTGTGTGTGAGTAAATATATGTATCTATGTTAGTGTAAGTATATTAAGCTGTCCGTCTGCAACTGAGGAGGAACCGAGGCAAGTCACTGGCACGGCACCCCGTCGTCTTTTTTCCTGTTTCTAAGTTCACACATTTTTACGCTGTCAACTGCAGCGACGACTTTCACGTTCTAATTTTATCAGGCAAAAGACTCGACGCACAGGTATGCAAGTCCTAAGTATCTAAATGTGTGTGTGTACAGAGTGTGTGTGTGTACAGAGTGCGTGTGTGTATGTGTGTGTTCACTTCCACAAAAGTGTCACCGCAGTCATTAGAAATGTTTTTCTACATGTGTTTTTCCTTTCATTTTTCGAGAACGAGAAGGAAAATGGGAACGAGAATAGGAATAGGATTGAATTTTGGATTGGAAATGATGCTCTTCTAATGCATTCAACTTTTATCTTAGTTTTTCTTCTTTTTTTTTGGTGGGAAGGAGGGAAAATATATTTTTAGGCACACTTCTGCGCTAAGGAAAAGACTTCTTCGAGTTTGAGGTTCGAGTTCGGCGCCTTCGTTTTTCCTTGGAAATCAATCAATGCTGTTTGAGACAATTTGTAGTCATTTTACTTTCTAATTACTTTCAAGTTGAAAAAGCCAAAAGCGAAATTTTTTTACCAGATGTAGGGGGGGGGCTTGTATAGTGTGCATGAGTAAGAGGGGAAGCTAGAGGTAGTTGCTCTACAAGTGCCTATTTTCATCTGCTGCTAGTCCAAACCGCAAAATTCACTTTAATTTAAGGCAAAAGTAGCAGACAACACACAAGCGCACACACACATGTTGTGTGTGTGTGTGCGTGTGTGCTGCTAAATTTAAATATACCACAAAATAATCTCAAATTTACGAGCATGAATAGTTATATAAAATGTTATACATTTATTTCCAACAATACACACACAAAAACACATAGAGAGAAGAAACAAAGCAGTTCTCGAGTTGGGAATCCTGGCCGAGGCAGTTCTAGGCATTCCAGTACACAGATTCAGAGGTCCTGGCATTGTCCTTGCTGGTTGGCAAACAAATATTGGCCTGACATTTTAGGTTAGCAAAATACGAATTGAAATGATGAAATAGTTAACAAAAGTGGCGTAGTTAAACAAAATTATGTAAAAAGGATATGTGTATTTATAATGAAACTAAAGTTCAAAATGCATATAAAGGATATATGACTTTTAAATAAAGTTCAAATAGAAAGTTTTGAAATAAAATATTTCAAATCTTCATTAAGAAAATAGGCATTTAAAAATATGGAAACTGCTGTATTGAAATATTTACCTAACAAATAAGGAATAAAAGGATAAAAATTATTTTCAGATTGTACAAAATGTATTTCAATTATCGAAATAAAAAATTGAATATCTTAGGTAATTATAAAGAATTACAAAAGAAAACTATGCGAATGAAATTAAGAATTATAAATGCTAACTGAATGTATTTATTCGAAAGTAAATGAATAACAATTTTACCTGTATTCTCTATTTGTGATAAAAAAGTTTCTAAATAGATAATTTATGCAAATGTTAATATCCATAAATAATACTCGATATAAAGAATTTTCAACTAGAAAATCTTATCTATATACATATATAATAGAATTATAAAATTTATAACACTAATTATCTTGCCATTTGATTAAGATAGATAACAGATTTAAATAAGATACCAATATTTTGCATATTCTACAAATTTACCTAAACGAATTCCTTTATAAGTATGCATTTTATTTTCTAAATAATAATGGAAATTTTCTTTCAGAGAAAAAACAACATTTAGTGTTTTATATAATATTGTGCGTCTTTTGTTTAAAAAAAAGTTAAACGAAATATAATCGATATATACTTATGTATGTATGTTGATTCTTCTATCGATATCTAAAGTAAAAAAAGCGAACCAAAACTCCTACAAACTTAATAAAATTTTATAATTATTAAAAACGATTTACGTTGAAAAACTTTTCTGTTGATCAATTAAAAGTTTATTTGTTTGTTTGAATATAAGGTTTATCTACATATATGCATATTTCATATATATTCAAAAGTTTTCTTTAAAGCCCATCAACATGGTCTAGGGCTACGCTTATGTCAACACACAAACTCAACTATGTGTGTTCTATATGTATACATATGTGTGTGTGCGTGTGTGGTCACCCCTCAATAGTATACCCAATCCAACAACATAATGCCCAACCCAATCCCATGACCCAATACAAAAGCATTTTACCCACAAAAAGTAACAAATGTTTTTTTAGGATTTGTGTTTTGGGAATTTTTGCACTTGTGTAAATGTAAACGCATACACATACATAAAATCTACAGCATATACATACAATATATATATATATATATATATATATATATATTTAAGCAAAAATTATACAAAAACGCATAAACACAGACATTCAAATATATATAAGTACATATATAAAACACAAAAATTTTTGCAAACATTTTCTTTTATTCGTTTTTTTTTTGTTGTTTCTTTTGTTGTTGTTGCCACTGGACTTTGTGATTATTGCAAGGTATTAGCATATCTCTATCTATGTGTGTGTGTGTGTGTGTAAATGTTATTATCATGTTAACATAACAAGCATCACTAATGACCTCCCTCCCCCCTTCTCTCTCTCAACAAGTTCTCATTGATTGATTTGCTCTCCCGCGTATATTTTAATTTATTTTTCAATCATCTCTTAATTTCAATTATAATGCGCATTTTAATTTATGTTACTAGCTATGAATGTAGTTTCCCCCCATCTTCCTCTCTTTTTCTGTATCCCTTTTGTTTTTTGGTATTTTAAATTAAAATTAATTTCTGCATAATTGCATTTCGGTTATCGTTTTTTTTCTTCTTTATTTTTACCTACGGCTGAATTTTTGTATCCTTTGCGGCTGCATTTTAATTGAATTTGATTGATTTTTGCTGATATTGTTGATGGAAAAATAATATTGTTGTAAAATCATAACAATTGTGGAATGAATGGTGGAGCCTTTTAAGGAGTTGGGGACATATGGGGGAATAGGTTACACCTGTTGGGTCTTGGGCCTGGAGCTTAACTGAACAGAATAAAACGCAACACCTGCGAAATAATTTTTCTATCTCTCTGATTTAAATGTATTTGTTTGCGTCTCTCTCACTCTCTCTCTCTCTCTTTATGTGTGTGTGTATCTGTGTGTAAGCGATAAAAAATGTGCGGCATACTTAAGGGCGCTTCATGTTTTGTGGGGTGAATCGTTAGTTCAACGAAAATGGTTTACTTTTTGTAAGTAAAGCAAAAGGATACACAATGATTCCAAACTGGGATAAATTTAAGGGCATTGAACTGAATTTTTATTGCTGAAATTGAATACAGATTAAAGAGAAGCAAAAACAGAAATGAAACTCAAATTGAAAGACAGAAAATTATATTCAATTATTAAAACTATCAACGACTAAGAATTAGAACACCTGCACATGGCAAAAGCAATGTTTTTCGATTTCTAAAGCTTCTTAAGATAGAAGTGTCATAATTTTTAAAGAAAAATTATTAATTTTTTACTAAGGGATACGATAGAAAAAGGTTTCTATACTTTAAACTACTTTATCTTTCTATTTTAAATCGATGTATTTATTTCTACTAAATAATTTTGATATCTTCTGTCTTAAACATAAATAATTAGAGTGCGAAATCAAATTTTTTCCGCTAAGACAATAAATCAAAAACCTATTAAGAAACTAATTAAAACCATTTGCTTTTCCTCAGTTAGTTAAATTGGTTCTAATTTTCTTTAATAAACACCTTTTTTTATCAATATATTTACTTAACTGAACTTAACTTCGTTTTGTTAACTTTAAATCAAATATTTTGTTACAATATTTTTCCCGTTTTGTGGTAAAACCGCAAACAATTTGAACTTCTTTTTCTGTTTTCCTTTCCTTTTTTTTTGGGCTACAAATTTTACAAAGTTTGTAACCAAAAGCCAGAGGAAAAAAACTCACCTCATTTGAACTTTTAGTTCTAAAATTTATGCAACTAATTTTTCAATGTCTAAACCCCAACACCCAACCCCTCTGGATACCAACCTTACCTATTCATAGTTCAACCCGCAAACAGCTGCATTTTGAACAATAGTTTTTGCTGCCAATTAGTTGTTTTAATGGCTTCAAAAAACGCCGCCAATTATGCAACACAAGGCATGTTATGGGCCATGATGTAGGCAAACAATTCTCATGTTGCAAGTTGCTATACACAAAACGACAATTTAATTGCCAACTAAATGAGGCAAACATATTGTATATATATCTACATATATACCTATATACATATATATATACATATGTATGTATTTATTGTTAGGTGTGGGAAAGATGTAACACCTTTTCAGCTGCCACTTCCGGCGGGAGGCAACAAATATTCTGTCATTGGCATTTCTTCCTTTATGGCTGAGCCGCAGTAATTTCAATAAATCTTGTCAATGTTCCTTAAAAAATATTAGCATAATAAAAGGCGCGACAACAAAACAGAAGGGTCAATATCGGTTGGAAATCGATGCCAGGAAGAAAATGGAAATGGTAACCGAAACGCATTGGCACATTTACACAGAGGGGGGCCCAAAGAAAAATTTATGGCCAGCAACAAGCTAAGCAAACGACCTTAATACGCATAATTTGGCCAACTGGAAAGCGTATTAGGTTGCTACGTTGTGGGCGCTATATGTGGGCGTGTCAATGGTGCAGCCATCGATCAGCAATAAAAATTCAAATTTTCTACAGTGAGTAGCAAAAATTGTTTCTTTTATTTAAATGTAGATCGAACTGTAGATACACTAAAATAATATAGATGAATTTCGCAACGAAACTTTTGTAAAAAATGGCAATTTTTATGTCACAAGCAGCCTAAGAGTATGCTTTGATTTATGTTATTAAAAGGACAGCTGCTTTAAATAGAGGTTTAAATGGGTTTATACTAGTCTTAGACATATAGAAAGCCATCGATAGGAGATCTATTTTTTAGCGCCATTTATCGTCCAGTAAAGGGTATTTAAAAGTCTTTATCTGTTGGCAATTTTGCTGTCAGTTTATCCTCTTGTTGTTGTCATATGCATTAGACAATATTGCCAAATCTATAGATATACATACATATATATGCATATCGTGAATACATATCTCATATATATAAATATATATATATATATATTGGCAATACATGTGGCAGTTGTAATATACCCTATACATGTATATATATTTATATATGTATATATATATTTGTATTTGTAGGTCTTGCTGCTAGGGCTATTTTGTTGATGCTGCTGCTGCTGCTGTTTCAGCCGAAGCTTCGTTCACATTTTTGCCAATTGGCCAACAAGTGTTGCCAAATTGCGTTGCGGTTGCTGGCCATAAATAACGGTACTTTTGTCATTTATACACATAAATTGCAGCAGACGCTGAAACGCGAAAAAAGCCAGTAAGCCAGTGCACAGAAGCTAGCCTGATGTAAAAAGAGAGTGTGTGTGAGTGAGAGAGAGAGAGCAGAAACTGAAGCCGAAGCCTAGCAGCAGCATACTGGTTACTGGACTTTTGTTGTATTGTGTTGGTGTTGTTGTCGTTGTCGGTGTTAAAAAAATGTGGCCATCCGCATAGGCTGACAGAGGACCTCACCCAATTTTCCTTCACCCACATACCTCTTACCCGTATTCAACTAACGACATTGGCTATGGCGACACAGCACAGCTGTCGTTTGCCATTTGGCAATAATTGTTTAATATGCGGGCGCATAAAGGCGGCCGAGGAGGTCCTTTGGCCATAAAAAACAACAATCGAGTACAGAGAGACAAAAAAGAGAAGGTAGAAAAGAGATAGAATGAAAGGAAACAGAAGCAGCTGAGCCAGAACAAATCGTAAGGCGGGCAGGAAATATCTAAGCAAAGCTCAACTTAAGCACACGTGTGTCCTGTATACAAAGTCCTTTGTCCTATGCCATGACTAAAGGCTCGACATCTGCCAATGGACCACCCATTTATTCCCATTGATGATTGGCCAGCTGGTACAGGTTGCAGGAAAAGAAAAAATTAATATGATGGAAAATAAACTACAATTCATTTTCTTTTTTTTTCTTTTTAATATATAGAAAATTTTCTTTAAAAAATTGCTACATTATAAATATTGTTCTCTAGAATTTTGCTTGGTTATATTTAATTAAAAATTTGGTCTTAAAATTTAAAAATTAATTCATTGAAAGTTTGAAAAACGACAATGGAAAGAGAGAAAATAAAAGTAGTAATTGCTTTTCAAGAAATGCCAAAAACGACAACGTTGCTGCTTATTGGCAATTTTATATGAACAGACTAAAAGTATGCAACATATTTTGCTGCCAATGCTATTGTTGCTGCTGCTGCCAAAGTCGACGTCGACTGCCGGCCGCACATGCCGACTGCAGTTAATTACAAAACTGTCAAATCCAAAAGGTGCCACGAATCAACTAACTAACGAACGAACGAACGAACCAAACGAGCAAACGAAAGAACGAAAGGTACACACAAACACAGACAAACACCCACAAAGGCACATAGAGAGACACACACACACACACACAATCACTGGCATGCCAGCAACAGCAGCAGCAGCAGCAGCCATTTTGCACACATATAGAAAAAGAGTGAGTGTGAGTGAACGAGAGAGAGAAAGAGAGAGAGGAGTGAAGCGGTAAACCAAATAGGCAGATCAACCAACAGCTGCCAACGTATGCGAAAACTCACAATAAAAACACAAAAACAAACAAAACAAAAGCGGGTCTGTGGCTGCTGCAGGGATGGGGGTGTGGGGGGGTGACAGGGTTGGAAATGGGGTTTGAAGGCAGTTGCATTGTGTGAACTTTTTGATGTGTCTGTGTTGTATGTCTCTCTCTGTATGTATGTGTGTGTTTGTGTGAAATATAATTTTGCTGTATTGTTGTATTAAATGATGTCAACAACAGCCGCCCAACTGAGCTCTCTGAGTTGCCTTTCTTCTCTCCGTTTTCCCCCCCCCGTTAACGTCTTGCCAGAGTCGATGGCTGAGCCAAATCGAATTTAATTGCATTGCCGCACGTTGGCTTTTAATTAATTTTTGCTGCAAACTGGTAAAACTGGCTGCACTTGCTAACTGGCAATCCAAAAAAGGCCAAAACCAACAAACTAAGCATTGCACACATATACACATGTACACACACACACACACACACATAGAATTACCAAATACATAGAAGCGACAGGGCAACATCAAACGTCACGCACAGGTGCAATGTAATTAGCACGAACTGACAAAGCTACAAGAGGCGAGATGCCTGATGGCAAGGTTCAACTGAATGAGATTTTGGTGTAAAGAGTATAAGGACAGGGGGTGGTAGAACGCGGGTGTATGGCATACAAAAACAAAAACAAAAGCAAGCAAAACCTTTAAGCCCAAATGCATACAAGCAACGTAACGCAATGCAAACCAAACGAAACGAAACCAAACCAAATTCAGACCAATTCAACGAACAGCAACAGCAGCAACACAAGCAACAATAGCGACATCAGTGGCAACAACCAGCAAAAGGAAAATGTTAAAGAAAATGGCATGTCAGGTCGAAGTTTTATTTACACTAAGTGGCAAAAGTTTCAAATACGAAACATAACAAAACAAATATTGACAAAAATTTGTAAAAAAAAATTCAGCTTAAGTGTATGCTACAAAAAATTATATAAATATATGTGAAAAAAAATATTAAAAGTACTTTTGGTATTTTCTTTTAATGCATTTAACTTAACGTTTAATTCAATAACTAATTAATAGTAACTATATTAATTACATTTAAATATTCTATAATTGAAAAGAGAGCTAAAATTTATATAATAAAAACATTATTAGAAATTTAGAGTTAAGTTCAATATCAATTAAAAATATTTTACTTATTGTAATTAGTGCAATTAAAATAAAATTGTTTACCAAGTAATTAACCACATATTATGGAATTTTCCATTATAAATAGCTAATCTAAGCCCTGAAGTTTATAGATTTTGAAAGACTTAAAATTATTGACAATTTTGTTTGAATTCTTTTATTGAAATCCAAAACTATTGCCACTAAAAATTTCAGAAATGTTTCTACAGTTTAAGGTAAAAAAAATTCCATATAAGTTAAGAGTTTTGATCAAATAATAATTAAATCAAAAATACTAATAAATTAGTTGGAAGTCCTTAATAACTTTCCTGTGTTAAATCTTCGCTAAAAGTTTTTTAAAATTTGTTTGCTTTCTGGACAAAGTAAATCTGAATAAATAATCAGCATCAGGAATAACATGAAAATAAGAAACCAAATATTTATATTAATATATTTATGAGGTAAATATATTTAGATTTAATTACTAATTGATTAATTGTTAAAATTTACAAAAATAAGTAATTGTCATTGTAAATCAGAAATTTACAATATTTATTGTTGAATAAAATGTTATATTTCACCAAACATTTTACATTTATTTCCATTGGTTATCTGCTTTTGAAAAATATTTTAAAAATACTTAATAAAAAATATTACTTCCAAATAATCCGAAATTCCAAATCAATTAACCATAGTTTTCAATATAAAATTAATTTGATTCGATTGTACTGACTTCAAGGATCAATTTCTGTTGCAAGCTTAAAGGAAACATCTTGATGCCCAAAAAAAAAAGAAGTTGCTTTCTGAAGCAATGGCAACATGGAGCCCGTTTGGCCATGGCTCGACTGGCAGCGTTTTAATAGCTTTGAAATTCCAATGGCAGCTGTGGCGCCGTCGCAGTTGATGTTTCCACCTCCCCCCATGCCACCCACGACCTTCACATCTTTTCCTTCTACCCCGAAAAAACAGCGTAAAAAAAGTAAAGTAAAGCGAATGTATAGAAAAAGGAATGGTGTAATGGTTTGGGGGTAAGGATAAAAGGAGGCGAAGTATTGCTCTGGTGACGTTGTCGAACATTTCGAAAAATTATTGAAAAATTTTTAATTTTTCTTCTTTCCTTGGCGAAAAAGTTGGCAGTTGTTGTTGCTGTTGTTGCTGTTGCTGGTGTTGCTGGTGCTATTGTTGCTGTTGCTTTTATTGATATTAGCTATGCAAGCGTATGCATGGCCCTTGCACCCGCACTCGTTGCAACTGCCATTTTGTTTATGATGCTGGAAAAACAAAAAAAAAAAAAAATATGTAGAGAAAAAAAGAAGAGTAAAATGTGGCAAGAAGGAAGGCGGATTGCTGGGTAAGAGACAGCTGCGTAAATGTTGCTGCTGCCAATGCAACTTTATGTGCATTTTGCAGTCATATGAATACCATTTTCTGGTTCATGGTTTATGCTCTCTTGCAGATATACATGACCAACATTATACATAGATTACATTGTTGTTTTTGTTTTTCTTTTATTTGATAGTGCAACATTTGTTGTACAAATTTTTGGTTAAATCAAGGTCAAAATATGAATTTTAGATTTGAGAGCAAAATTTAGACAACAAAAAAAAAAGATTTTATTTTTATTGGTTCATCTCATGCCCTTCCATAATCTAAAACCCTTCTTAAAATAACACCGCAGCTTTGTTAGCCATTTCTACGTTTTTTTATGATTGCCTGCCACAACTTTTTCACCATCGATATTGGTGGCTGCTTGTGGTTGCAACATAGCCCTGTGGTTGTTGCCGTTGCTCAGTTCAGTTGTTGCTGCTGTTGTTGTTTGTATGGATTTTGCACATCGTTTATCTTAGACGATGGCAACGAAGTCGCAGCTGCCGCTAGCTAGCGGAAATGGCGTTAATGTTGCAACAGCAGCAACTGCAATAGCAGACGAAGAAGGAGAAGCACCAACAGCAACAGTAGCAGCAGCTGCCAATGAGCGAGAACTTAATCTTGGGGATTTAACACTTTCGATATATCTCTTTTTTTTTTTGCTTTTCTTGTTGCTCTTTCCACCTATTCTGTTTTTTTTTTTTTTGCGTTTACTTGCCACTTTCTTCTTGGGCAGTAAAATGTATTGGCGGCCATTATCGGTTAAGCTTACCATTTTATGGCCAAAAGACGCTTTGGCCTTATCTTATGAAAATAAAAATTGCAGGAAAAATGCATTTTTATCAGTCGTTGGTTTTAGTTTTACAAAAACAAAAAAGAAAGAAAATTGAAAATACAAATTAAAAATCGGTAACAGAAAAATGAATCTAAAATTAAACTAAAACGTCTTCTCTCTCACTCTAACCGTATATCTATCTCACAGTCCAGCTGTGCCAGCCTGCAAGGACTGATATTGCTCTTGAGTCAATTGTCTATAGATGCCATCTCGATTTAGATAGTAAATGGGATCTGTTAATTTTCTTAGATTATAACCCTCAACGGCCAATTCACGTTTCTTTAATTTAAATGTTGCTGTCCGTGGTATCTCATCGAGTAGGCGTATAAAAAGTGGGCGGGCATATGGTGGTAAACTTCCTCTTATCACAATGGATAGATAATCCGTGTCCACTTTACGTGAAGGATCCACAATGGCAGCCATGCCAGCCTTGCCCTCCACATGGGGAATCTATGGATTAGATAGAAATGAAAATAAATTATAATTGAGTCATGGTCTGTAACTGATTAGATATTGTAGAGTTCGATAAGAGTTATCGGGGGTAATATGGGAAACACCATAAAAAATATCTAAATTTCGAATCAGTGTTTAAATAATTTTTTCATACCTCTACACCATAAACCACACAATCCTTGAGTCCAATGCAATTGGTTATAATGGCCTCCACTTCTTGTGTGGCCACATTTTCACCACGCCACCG
This sequence comes from Drosophila emarginata, assembly GCA_037075365.1. Lineage (NCBI taxonomy): Eukaryota > Metazoa > Arthropoda > Insecta > Diptera > Drosophilidae > Drosophila > Drosophila emarginata. The sequence continues at coordinate 3,238,935 of JBAMCD010000260.1, read as the reverse complement.
AAACGTGTCACCCGTTCGATCCTTGAAATAAAAGTAACCCAAAATATCACAGACAACCATATCGCCGGAATTGAAATAAATATCTCCCTTGGTATAGACATCACGTAGAAGCTTCTGCTCTGAGGCTCCCTTATCGGCATAACCATGAAAAGCGCTCACCGCTCGACGGGCATTCACTTGACCCACTAATAGACCCGCCTCACCCACTTTACAGCGTATGCAATGTCCCAGCGAGTCTCTAAGGACTTCACCAGTTTGCTCATTACAGCGTAAAATTTGTACTGGATATAATCTCCGGCCAAAGACTGGAACAAAACCAATGGCTCCAATACGATTTGTAATATTTATTAGATTCGAATTGCCCTCGGTGGCGCCATAGATCTCACCTATTTGTGGTATGCCAAAGCGAGAGATGAATTGTGTCCAGATTTGAGGACGCAAACCATTGCCATACATTAGCCGGAGATTATGTTGCTGCTGATCTTTGGTATATGGTGTGGCCAGAAGATAGCGACACAATTCACCAATATATTGGGCAACTGTGCAATGATTTCGGTGACAATCCCGCCAGAAATTCGAAGCGGAAAACTTTTTACGTAGAACCACTGTGGAGCCATTGAGTAAAGCATTGCCAACTCCCACAATGCCGCCTGCCGTATGATATAGAGGCAAAGGATTATAGATGATATCATCGCTTTTCAATCGCAGCATATAGAATGTTCCAGCAGTCATAAAAATATAACGAAGATTGGTTATAACAGCCGCTTTGGGTAGACCCGTTGTCCCGGAAGTGTAGACATAAAGAAGCTTGGAACGTGCCTCATCCGGCAGCACTGTAGATGACATTTCCAATGGGATTTCAGTGGCCAATTCCAAGCTCAAGTCGATGGCATTTTTAAGCAGTTCATGACCTGAACTTTGGCTTAATTGCTCATCCGTATATTGATAAATTGGTAAATCTGGCATTTGATCTGCATCGATTAAAGTCTGGACAACATTCGCCAGTTCACTGCCCACAATCAAGGCACGAGCATTGGCCACTTTAATGGAATGGAGAAAAGATTCACCACGCAAATTGGAATTGATTAAGGCGGTTATTACACCCAATTGGGATAGACCCAGCCATATGCAAGGATACTCTACTCGGGTCTCCATCATTAAGGCCACACAATCACCACGTTTTAGGCCACGTTTTTGGAAATAACCCGCTATCCTTTGACTCAATAATAGTGCCTCCTTATTGGTCAACTGATGATCATCCATTATAAAGCAAATTTTCTTGGGCTCTTTCTTGGCCAAATTATGAAAACATCTGGCTACAGTATTACCACGTTGATCCATTATAAATAGATATACATTTAAGGCCATAAAACGCTGCAAAGCCCTAAAAGTAACACACACAATTTATATTAAAGTTGGTAACATAATTAAATTAGTTAGTCATACTCACATTAAGTCCCTTTTAACTGTCATAACCCAAGCAAATACAAAGGTGGGACTTCGTATTAATAGGGCCAAAACAGCTCCAAGTGTTAAACTGGCCATGGCACTATCATAACAAAGTAGGCCAAATAAAAATATTCCCACAATAATTATGCCCAAACGAGTGGCAAACTTTTGCTTAAGATTTAACTCTAGCAATAATTCCATTTTCTTCTGACCAGGTGGACTTGACTCCTCGTTATCCTTGTCCTCCTGATCGATTGGTTCTCTATTTTCGTTCACTTCGAGTTTGAAGTAAATGGGAAAAAATTTAATATAATTTCAATAAACATGATCAATTCATTCTATATTTTGTGTAAATAAATTTTGACTATTAAGGCAAAGGCAACTGTTGGAACTGACCATAAGTTACTGACTGAATTTGTCTGACAATAGAAAAATAGTCTAAAGACAGGTTCGGGCATATGTTCGATATCTATGCAAGATTAAGTTGTGTATTATGTGTGTGGAACGCAAGTTCTTATCATAGAAAAGATAGTGAGACAGTGAGTGAAGAATGAAGGGGAGGGAGTGTGACAAAGGGGGTGAGTGCCTCAATGTGGGTTAAAGTCTTGTAAACATTGCGATAACTGTGGTTGTGTGAAAATAAACACTTTACTTCCTAGCTAAATGACACTCTGCAACAAAAAATATATAAATTGTTAAACATTATTTACAAAAAATATGAAAATTAAATTATTAAATATTTTATATTAATAAATATTTCCTTAATAGCTGCATATATGTAACTTTTTAATACAGATGTCATAAGCAAAAAAAGTTTTCGAAACTAAAGCTCAATCTTAGATTAATTATTGTCGTACTAGCTATATGATAAAGTACTTTGGCTTAAACAAAAAATTTCGAAACAATATTAAATCGAATTAAGTAAGAACAATTTAAAAATTATTAAACCCATACAAACTATCTTTTTGATTTAGATATAATTTGCCAAAATCATTTGGAAGTATATAAAACAAGTCAAATCAAAATTAAATGCCTAAAAAAATTGTTTTTTTTTACTAAAAAATTTTTTTGGTTCTATTGTTCCTATGGCAGCTGTAACTTTTAAAGTCAAGGGATTCTTTTGAAACCGAAAAAAAATGTTTTTAGATTTATCAAATAATAAATAAATTTATAAATAACAAATTTGATGACAATCGATTTTAAAATAACTTAGTTAATGATCTAAAACTTAGTTTTTGACCGATTTTATATATGGATGCTATATGATATAGTCAACCGATATCGTTTAAAATTGTGAGAATTATCAAAAAAAAACTAATGAAAACTAAATTTAGTGCCATTATTTAGAGAAACAAAGAATTATGATATCACAATTTTTTTGCACCGATTATTAGGGTTATATCATCGTGCTGATTAGAATATATACATACATATATGTACATACATATGTATATACTTTTTAAATTATAGTGCTTTCTTTTATGTGTTGCAAAACTTCTGACCAAAGTTTATGCATTTATTTTGCAAGGGTATAAAAAAAGAGTTGCTTAATCAATGATTGCTAAATCAAAAGTTGATAATTTTTTATATTAATTTTTTTATATATGCTCAAAAAGTAATATACAATAAAATGAACATTGCTAAATCTAAAACTTGTCAGTTCTTGCTGATCAAGAATATATATATTCCTCTCTGCTTTACAAACAATTTACTAGGGCACAAAAAATGTCATGATATATAATTATTATAATTATATAACCGCAAAAGCCATTAAATCACATTTTAATAACTAGAACTTGCTGTCTAGTAAATTGATTTAGTTTGATAAAATTAATGCAAAGGTTGCGTAATCACGCTCGTTAAACGCTAAGTTTAGTGTTTGTATTTTCATATATAAATAAATTATGGATAGTAATTAACTAAACACTTTATTAAGCATTAACTTTAACGACATATAAAATTTTATAAAACTTAAAAATTTTTAGTTTTTCTTTGCTCAACATCCGCATTTAATTTAAGTAATTGTTTATTTAAACACATTACTTAGACTTTTATTAAAATCAAGTCATTGAAACTATTTTCCAGTGCTCAAAACTGTTCCTTTGTTTCGTTTTACTAATCAGTTTTATTTTTGTGATAAGGAACCGACCGACCTACTTCGAAGTATATTGAACCTGCCCTGTGTCCATTTTGGCTTATTGTCTACAGCTGATATTAATGACATTGATGACGTTTTGTTTTGCCGGCTAAATCACCTTGAAACAGAGGCATAAACAAAAATTCATACAAATGACAGGTGCAATACAAGGAATATTGATAAAGCCAACTTTTATTGGAATTGTAAAAAATAGCATATTGAAGTGCAGCAGGCAATTATTTAATATGTATGTATGTATATGTATATATATATATATATGTATGATATAATATTTGATTGTACAATATTGGAATATATTATACTACTAAGGGTTAAGGCAACGGAGGCTATCAAATGACGCGCGTAAAGTTCATTGCCATTGCTGAAGCGAAACCTACATTAAATATATATATACATATATGTACATATATATGTATACATATATACGTTCTGAGGCTCCATCTCGCGTATTAATTTGTTTATGTATATATACATTTTTCCATGTACATATGTATGAATGATCTTTGCTGTGATTTTAGGGACCTTGACTTAATTCGTATGCCAAGCACAGAGCTTGTCTAAACGGTTCTCTACATATTTTCTATTTGTCATTCTTTGCAATTGCCATTCGCCTTTGAGAGATTATTTTGAATTCACTTTTAACTAGTCATTTGACAAGTTTTTCAATGTTATTCTTGCAGTTAGTGCATAATATTCTGCATTCATTTCATGACATACTTTTGGCAGCAGCGCAGTAAACAATTCTAGTAATACACAAACAACAAGTACACACAATAAATGCAACAACAGTTTTTCTTTTTTCTTTTTTTTCTATTAACAGTCCGATCTCACTTGTTGGAGCAGAGCGAAAGACTGAGCTCCCCAGTGGCGTCTCTCTGCTATTTATCAGCTATTTATGCCGGTCTCGAGAGCGAGCGTTAGAATAAAACAAAGCGAAAGAGAAAGAGAGAGAGAGACAGTATAGAGTAAAGAACTAAACAAAAACTATCTATGTACTGTTAAGATCTGCAATGTTAAATAACAGTCATTTATAATTGGTATGTTAAGAACAGATCTGGTGGAGCGTAATTTTTGTTAAATCAGTTTCCAAACGAAAATTAAATACATACTATATATAAAACATATATTATAATAAGATTTAAAGAAAGGCTAGGAAATTGAATAAAAAAATAAATTATAATTATTGTACATCAATGTTTTCAAAACTTAAACAAAAAAAAGTAAGCTATCCAATAGCGTAAAAAATATCTCAACTTTAACTTCAGAGACAATAAATTAAGTTAGTTTTGTTCTATTTTTAAAATGTATATTTTTATTTGGTTTATAATCTGAAAAACTATTTTCCGACACAATTTTCACGAAATGATTTTATTTTAATGATACAAACACTGTAAAAGTTTTTAAAAACCTGGCGGAAATTTTTATTATAAGTTTTCAAAGTACATAGTTTATTACTTGAGAAATTAGCAATTATTTTCATTTGAAACTTTTTGAAATCGACTAATAAATGTCCATTTAGCATTATTATTATTGTTGCAGTCAAAACTGAAACCTGTCATAATATAAGTTTTAACAATATTTAATTGGGTAAATTTCTATTCCTCATTCTTATAGAAAATATTGCTAGAGTTTTATACTCTTCCCTTTTTTTTTATTGGTGGGAGGAGGAAATCAACAGAAGCGGCAAATAAAACAAAGACGAACGAAAAGCAATTTGTTTTGTCCTACCAAATGAAATGCCTATGCCCTTAAATAAAATGAATTAACATAAGGCAGCAGAAGTTGCCCGTTGCCCATTGCCCCGCAGCTTAGGTTAGCTGTCAAATGCCGGCAGGGCATGGGAATATAAAAATATGTGCATACTTTTGGGTGCCGCATATAAAAAATGTGCTCATACTTTTTGGCAGCTTTTTTGAGTTATAGACGGTGAGTGTGAGTGCCAGTGTATGCGTGCTAAAGAGTGTGTGTGTGGGTGAGTTGTGATTGTGAGTGTGTGTGGGTGAGTTGTGATTGTGAGTCTGTGTGTGTGTGTGTGTTTCTGTGGGTGTATATGTGTCTGTAATTGACACATGTTACGCGCACAAAAGCGGCAAGTTCTCGTCCAGGCCCAGTGCTCAGTCCCCAGTCTATCGTTATTATCGACAATGGCGCCGCCAAAAACACACAAACACATACACACACACACACCCACACATATATACACTGTTGCCTGTTGCCCTGCCTCTTTCAGCACTTTTCCTCTTCTGCCTTTGCCTAGTGCACAGGCTTCAACTGCAGGCCCAGAACTCGAAGGCAACCTCAGTCAACTTTGTTTGTAGCCGGCAAAAACAAAAACACACACACACCACACACACACAAACACACGCACAACATAGAAAGAGAGATGTGAGAAAGGAGAGAAAGAGAACGAGAGACTTTTGCTGATAACGTTAACGTCAGCTGTGCAGCACTTGGGGCACACGTGAGTCCTGCTTCTGGCTCACGATCAGGGTCGGCTCAAATTTGTATGGTTGTAGGACAGGGGAATATGGGGGAGGCATTTGCTATGTATGTGGATATTTGTGTGTGTTTGTGTGTGCAGGCAAGCGTCAAACGTTTTGTACCTTCGCCCCGCCACAGGCATAACTTGATTCCTTCCTTCTCCTTTCTCACTCTCTTCATCTCTCATTTGCTTTCTCTCTTTCTCTTGCTTTTGCTTACTCGGTTTGCTGGCTCTCTGCGTTTGGCATTTGTTTGTGTTGTCAACAAAAGTTTCTTTGAAATCAGTAACAGATGTCGATTGAAATGGTACAATTTGCTGCCAGCGTCGCTGTCAACGTCGTTGGGCGCCACTTACGATGAATATTTTTAATACTACCCTCCAACCCCCCCCCCCCCCATATTCACAATACTACCACAACGACAACTTCCCTTAGACAACACACATACACTCACATATACATACATATACAAGGAGCTTAAGATTCTCAAAAAATCCAAGTAATTGGTATTAAGAGCGGGCATATTGTTTGTTTAGTTTTTAATTAAAACATTTTTAATCACTTTAACAATGCATCCGGAAATGCGTTTCAAGTGGAATAATACAAAGGAACTGGTTTGAGTCGGGTTACTTTGGCTATATAAATATAATAATAATAATATAAATTATTAACAAATAAACAAACATCAACAGATATTTAGCATAATATGTTTCCTCTTATTTATCATTTCTATTTCCCAGATCTTTAAAAGCTATTTTTTTTAGACTCAACACAGAAACATAAAAAATGAATAATATGGAGCTTAATAAATTTAATTGAAATTAGTTTAAAAAAACAATGCATATAATATTTTTGAAAAATCGGCCAATAAAAGATCCGATTTTAAGAAGCAAAAAGGATTTTAGAATAAGATTGAGTTAAAACCTTGTGAAGTCGGGGTAGGTTAAAAAATATTTAGTTTCATAAATTATAGATTTTTAAATAATCGGGTAGAAAATTCTTTTTGGAACGCTATTTCAAAGATGCAGTTTTAAGAAGCAAAAAGAATATAATATTTTAAAATAAGATTAAGTTAAATCCCTTGTGAAGTCGGGGTAGGTTAAAAAATATTTAGTTTCATAAATTATAGATAAATAATATATTTACAATAAAAATAAGTAATATATTTTATAAATTTTTAAGTAATTTTTAAGCCACTCCCTTTCTAAAATATAATACTATATAATACTTATATTATATTTATGTTTATTATTTAAACTACTCCGTACTTACCTGCTTAGATTTTTGTAATTGCTAAAATAATTCTAATTCTATTATATAGTACAAAAAGGGTACACAATGTTCTTATAAAGAGAGTTGTTTTATTTTTTTTACTCCACCCGTTTGCTTCTTTCATGCGTTTCCGCCTCTCTCCCACTCTCTGTTAATGCCGTTGACAACATGTCTATGTCCTGTTGGCAGTCTCCATTCCTGTTTCTGAGCTTGTGGCTGCTGGCGATAACAAACGATAACTGCATGTTAAATAGAAGCTAACGAAAGGATAGTCCAGCCAAAGGGATAAACGGGTATGAGGGGACGTTAGCTAAAAGGATAAAAGAGTGAGAGAGCATATGGAAGCTTTTGGACAGGACGTGCAGCTATTTGAATAACCAACTGTTTGTCTGTAGAGAGTTAGAATTAGACTAGTAGTATGGGTGATGGTTTAAAGAGGGAAGGGGATTGGGTCAGGGGCTTTAGAAAATCACTCAGGTAGCAAAATGCCATCATCATCATCATCATCATCATCATTTTTGTTGTCTTTGCTGTTATTGTTGTTGCCACTACTGCAGAAGGGTTGGCAAAAAAGCGCACAGCATTCGAGACAAAAGTAAAGTTAAAGCAAGCTGTGTGGTTCAGTTGTGTGGGTGAGTGTGGGTCGGTGTGTGTGTGTGTGTGTGTGTTAGCCACAAGGCATGTGCGTATGTGTGCAACAAATGTTTTGTGGGCGCCCTTCAGGCAAAGCAAAAGGGCCAGGGGTAAAGAGCTGAAGGGAACGGGGTCGTCATATACGAGTACTAACGAGCTTTTGCTGGCTTGCAATGCGACAGCAGCAGGTGTGCCATACACACACACACTCACACACACACACACAAACACACTTAGATAAGAGTCTGCACAGCTGAGTGACGATAATTGAAATTTCATCACAGTAGTTTGTGGTTTTGTAACACACAAATACACACGCACAGTTGCACTCACTCGCACACTAATGCACAATTCATAGTTGCCTAGTTTTAGGCTGCATATCGAAATGCAATTTTAATACCCTGTAATCCTTAGGATCAAATCGTGTTTATCAAATCGGGCATGAAGCAACCCAAAAGGAGGAGCTAAAGTGCTACAGTAAACTACAAGTAACCAGTAAATAAAACTAAATAAAATAGAATAACTTGTACTAAGTATCTTCTTAATCGTATTAATTATTAAACTCTTCTTCATTTATCGTAGTTTCGGTTTAAAACACTTTATTTCTTGGGTTTTTCATTTAGCCTTTTTCTTGAAGTTGTAACATTTACTTGGATTTTCATTTCATCTTTGTTGTAGTAAAAGTACATTTAGTTATTTTAAGATTATAATAATAAATACTAATTAATAAATAAATACAATCAATAAATTAATCATAATTGTAATAATCATAATAATAGTTATAATAATAATTGTATTTTATATCATATTAATAGTAATAATAATAATAATAATAAAAACTACTATGTTCAGTTTTTCATATTCGGTTTTTTTTACAGTGTTTAGTTTGGTTTTTTCTTTTGTATTTAGTATTCATGTCCATTAGTTAGTTAATTTAAGTATTTATGTTGCTCTTTAACTAGATTTTAATTTATATATTATTTTTGTGCAAATATTGTTGTTGTTTTTTTTTTTTAATGCTATGAAAGTGCTGTGTTTCTTTTAAATCTTTTGTTTTTGTTTTTATGAGCAAAGAGGAATTTTGTTTTTCCTCTTTTTTATCTTTCTCAAGTGCTTGTTGGAAAAACATTTAAATGCATAAACGTGTAAATATATTTTATATATAATATATATATATATATTTTGGTATTTTATTTAGTGAGAAAAAATGCACATCGATGCCATTGAATTGTTATTTGGATTTCTGTTTCATTGTATCTAATAAGATTCATACAGTGAGAAATATCTGTTAAATGGATTTCTGTAAGTGCATTTAGAAAACTATTTTGAATAATGTTGACAACTTTTCTCATCATATTTTTTTTTTGCTTTTTTTTTTTTGGTTAGATTAACTGCATATCTATATATTTATATATATAAATGTAAATTGTAGTGTCGGTATTTTACTGTCCACCTACTTTTAATTTGACTAGCACAAGTATTTCTTTTTGGGTTTCATCATGCGAATGCGTCATTTGGAGCCCAAACCATTGGCCACTAAAGCACTGGGCGTGGCAGCGACCACAGCTGTTGCACCTGAGACACCACCAACGACACCGCCGCCGCCACCACCACCTCCACCACCACCGCCTCTTTCGCCAGAAGCACTTCCAGGAACACCGCTGCTAACAGCAACTGTTGATGCCACCGCTTCACGTGCCCCTGCAGCTGCTGCTTGTAGATGAACTGCCGCCGCCGCTGCCGCCGCTGCTGCTGCTGCAGAAGTGGGTGTGGGTGGAGATCTTGTAGCCATGGCACTACGTAAACTGCTGGCCGAATGCATATGCTTGGCACTTAATTCACTGGCCCGAGAATTGCCACAGACCTGGACAAACATGAGAAAAACATAAAATGAGATGAGATTCTCTGAGATGGAAGATGTCAACACATACCTGATGATGACTATCCCAGTCTCTGTATTGACACGAGGCGCTGCAATAGCGAGCCATGTTGCAACCAGAGCAAGTTTCGGTGGCCTTGCGGCCGCAATTCCAACATTGTTGCTGCAGATTGTTGCCCTGAAAAATAAGCCAAAAGCAATAAAATAAATGATAAATGAGAAGACAAAATGATGATAATGCAAATGAATATGAATGATCACAGATGAAAGGTACTTTCCATCTGAGTAAGTAGGCAATATAGGCGCTCTTAAGTGACCATGGACGAATGCTAAATCATTAAAAACCCTTCCTTCCATCCATGGTCACTGATATCGATTTGTTATCATCTTTTTTACGCCACTTACATTCTGTGCCGCGCTGGTGATGGAAGGTGACTTATTATCCAAATCGCGCTCACCACTTGAATGACGACTCATTTCCATAAAGAATTTCTCCATACGCAATCGTTCCTGGGTCATAATTTCAGCAGCACGAGTCTCGGCAGCAACAACAGCTCTTTGAATTTCAATAACGGCTTGACGCTTCACCTACAAGTGAACAGATGGAACAGATGGAGAAACATGAATTTCCATTAAATGATTAACGGAAGTCTATGTAAGGACTCACCTGTGTGACAGCATCCTCGGCATTCCGTTTAAACTCGGCAACCTTCTCTTCGGTTTGACGACGCAATTCGGCCATTGCCGCCGGTGTTACCTCTTGGATACTATTCGGATGCTGTGGCTCAATGCCACGTTGTTGGAGTATCGTAATGGCACGCTTTGTCTTATCCACCATGGCCGAGATACAATTAAGCATAGTGTGGATATTTTTCCACTCTTCCTCGCCACCGCCGCCGCTGGCTGCTGCTCCTGGGCCGACATTGGGATTTGTATTGGAATTGCCTGTGATACGTTGTGGTGGACCCGGATGTCTTGCCTGGGCTTCGCTCAGGCGCATATCTCGTTCATCGCCACCACGTTGCATGTAGCTGGCTTCGCCAGCGGCTGCTGCTGCTGCAGCTGCTCCATAATCATAGGCAACTACCGAGTGACCAGGATGCATGGCCAAACGTTTGCTGGGCGGAGGATATGCCGATGAGGAGAGGCCACCATTACCGCCAGCTCCTCCACCGCCACCACCACCTCCGCCACTGGCCATATAATCACTCCACTCATGCAGTCCATTATGTCCGCCATGTTCCATCATAGAGTCTGATGAGCGTCTCTTAAATACGGCACTAGGACCGCTGCCATTGGATGTGGGAGCCTCCAGTTGTACGAAAATGTCACCAAACTCTGTACTGGCCATGCCATGGGGTAAAAATTCCATCACTGCTTGCTCATTACTGGTCACATACTGCAAAGCTGATTGCCCAGTGGCTCGGGCCAGTGCCACAATCTCACGTTGCATCAGAACAACACTATTCTTGAGAAGAGGCATCACGTAGGGACGTAGGGGCAGATTGATGGCCTCTTGTAAAGCCAAACGAAACTCCTCCACTGAGATAGTACCGCAACAGAGAGACAATACCAAAGCACGGACACGCTCACTGACCTCTGGTTGGCCCAACTCTTGAGTGAATTGCACCAGTGCACCAAGAAATTTGCGCATCTTTGAAACCAAACGAGCCTGTTCAACATGAGCGGCTGCTGCTGCAGCGGCCGCAGCTGCGGCCAATGATGCTGTTCCCGGTGTGGGTGAGGCACCCGATGAGCCAACTCCACCGCTTCCGCCATTCACCACTGGTGAGGCGCTTGCATTGCGCTGTGGTCGCTGATGTTGATGCAATTGCAACGGTGAGTGGGGGGATCTTGGTGCTAGACTGCGGGCCGAATCGGGCGGTGAATCCGGTGGAGTTCGACATAGACGATCTCTTTCACGTTCCCTCTCTCGTTCTCTTTCTCGGCAGCTTTGGTTGCTATCTTTACTGCTGTTCGAGGAGCAGGAGCTCTTGTCTCCATTGCTGCTGTTACTGCTGCTGTTGGCTGATAGATAGATAGATAGGCGGATTGTGAGGGCGGGGAATAGAAAGGGGGAAAAGTTGGCTCGTTAGTTGTGTGTTAACTATAAACAAGAGAAACAAGTCCAACATATACACAGGATGTGCAGGCCAAGCGCATTACAAATGCATTAGTAGCAAACTTGGGGAACGGAAACTGCCACAGCAAATATATTCTACTGACCACAACAAGCTACAGCACTTGTCTAGTCCTGTCCAGAGAATGATGGCTACTGGGCTAATGTGGCACAAGGGATGAGGGAAAGGATGAGGTAGGAAATGGAAAAGCAGGGTGCACTGGTTGCCCAACATTAACAAATTTGTTTGAACATGGGAAATAAATTAGCAAACATTTTTGGACCCAACCAACACTGGTCTGGGCCCAGTCAAGCAGGCAAATCAAGCGCCACGCACTAATTGCTGGGCCTTGCGGGCAGCAAGAGGGATACAAGCTATAGTTTTTGGGATTACGGGGGTTGCTATTTGGCAAAAAAGGGGTTGGGTTGGATTTTGGGGTTCCCAGCCTTGATCCTGCCAAAGCGCCTGCTGCAGCTCAAAAATGAAAAGCTTAACGCAAATCCGCAATGCGCAGATGGACGAGCAAAATGTTGCCGTTACCGAACATAAAACTTAACAGGCGACAAATGTTTACAAAAGGATTTAAATAGTGAAAGAAAAGTTATACTAATATTGATATACATATAATAAAATATATATATGTATATATATATATATATATATATATATATAATGTTTAATAGTTATATAATATATATACTAGATTATATATATAATATATATTTTGTTTAAGTATGTAGAACATATGTCAAAAAAAACATAATGTATAGGAAAGAAATGTTTGAAACTAAGGAATTAGTTTATTCAATTTTGAATGCGAATTTTGAATCTTCTAATATTTATAAATTTAGTTTTAATGTTTTATCATTGATTTGCCCTGTTAACATTGATTTCAATTATAACGCTTATTATAACAGACTTGTCAGGGTAATGTGACAGTGTTGAACAGCTCTGTTTAGAAAAAAGACCTCTGTATTATTGACTCTGTTATCATGTCTGTTATCGTTAGTTTTAATAGAATAAACTACAATTTTAGTTAAATATTTATAACAAAGCACAAAATCAGAATTAAATAATTTCAAAGTTAATATTCTATGCCTTCTATAAAAAATTATAGAAATTCAAAATGTTTGTAATTTTTACAAAACTAAAAGTTTCTTAAGGAAACTCAACTATATAAACACACTGCTCAGTATCTTATCTATTTTCTGTTTCTAAATCCCAATTCTTAATCGCTTAAATTCAAATCAAAATTTTCAAAGAATCTTTCTCCATTACATATTCGATTAGTAAACCATTTTTTTTCCATATTACCTTTGAAACTTTTGTCGCCTGTCGGATTGGTGGCTACCAAACACACCCAAACTTTGTTTGCCCAAGCTAATGGAAATTGTTTATGTGTATTTGTGTGTATGTGTGTGTGTGTGTGTGGGTTGTATGGGCGGTAGAAGTTGGCTAGGACTGGGTGCAAAATGTAGCTACTGACGATGATGATGACAACGACAGCAACGACGATGGCAGAGAAGCGGCAGCAGCAGCCAACAGTAGTCAGTTGATGTTGCCGCTGCTGCTGTGGCTGCTGCACAGTTTGCTTTTGTGATAATGATTGTGGATACAGCTGCAACTGGCTGTGTTTTCACAGCCATTCAGGCACGCCACCGCCATGCCAATCGAAGGGACATACATACTCCCAGACGACACACACACAAACACACACACAGACATACATACATAGTTGGGGGCATCACTCAACTGAGTTGGCGGCGCTTATCAAACGCCAAACATAGACAATGATGGATCATCACCTACTCCTTCTCTATAGAATTTCTCTTATTCTATCTTCTACTATAATTGCCTGGTATCAGCCATCGACTTTTTTTAACTGTTTGAGAAGAGACAATTGTTAAATATTGCACTTGGGACCAGGCTTAAAAGTTTCCATTTCAATTTTCGTTTCCATTTTTTTTTGTTCTGTTGGCCTAAACCACAACTGACCCAAAGTTGGCAGCAGCTGGTCGAGAAAAACGAGGAGAGGAAGACACACACACATATAAAAAAAAATGAAAGAATAAAAAAACTATTTACGAAAATTTCGTGTTGACAATTCACATATTTTCTAAAACATAATGTTGGCCATATCCAAAAGCGGTAGGGAAAAAGAAGATAGAGAAGGAGAGAGAGAGACAGAGGGAAAAAGAAATTTCAACTGCTGGCTCAACATTTGCCAGCATCATGAGCTTGCCATCGATTTAAGGTTACGTATACGCAGCATGGGCCAGGCCAGCCTGCATGTCTCTCTCTCTTACTCTCTACCACTTCTCTTCATCTCTATCAATCCCTCCCGTTTCCCATTCACTCTATATATATATATATGTATGGATGTGTATGTGTGGGCAACAGAATTTGCACAGCTGCGTCCCATAGATTGCAGTCGAGCGCACAAAACGAAACGTTAGCAAGTTTAGTTTGTTGTTTGTGTTGTTGCTGGCGTTGTTGTTGTCGTTTCTGTTGCTGGCATAGTCATTTGGGAAAACAATCATTTTGGCAAATATTCATCATGCACTGTTTGTGATTATCATCAGATAGAGAGCAAAAGCAGGCGGAGAGTGAGACAGAGAGAAAAAGAGAAACAGACAGAGTAAAGGCAAGAGGTAGACCATCATGAAGTTTCCTTTGTTGTGGTTGTCGTTTTGGCAACAAACAAAACTTTTTTTTCTTCATATTCCATTCATTCTATATAGTTTTTTATTTTTCTTTTTTTTTGTTCTCTTCCTATTTTCTAGTCTACGCTTTGGACATTCCGTTGAATGCTAATTAGAGGAGGAAAAATTTAAGCTTCTTAAATTGCAGGGGAAAGCATACATCATTGGCCTGGGAATTGCCACAGGTATGAACCAAGAACAGTATCAGGAACAACAATAGGAAGAATACAACAACAACAACAACACCAATAATAAGGCAATCAAAGCAAGGCACACACACACACACACGCACACACAGCCAAACAAAAGCAAACTAAGAGAAGCCCCAAAAAAGCAGGCAACAATTTTCGTCTGCGTGCGGGCTGCTGTTGTTGGTGTTGGTGTTGTTGCTGCTGCTGCTGCTGTTGCTGGGAACCAAGCCAGCAGCGTTTCAACATTTTTCGTTCCATTTTTCCATTCCTGTTTTTTTTTTTTTTGTTCTTTTCCTTCTTTTTTTGTTGGATGAGGCAAAAAATAAACAGACCGAGGCTAAAAGAGACGAAACTAGCAAAATGCTTTTGGAGCAACGTTTCCTGTGGGCTGCGGTTTGAAATCAATGGCAAAAACAGGAAAAGAAATAAAAGAAAATAAAAAAAAGTATAAAGAAATATGCAGAGACTGTTGGAATATGCAATCCGGAAGCAAAAAAGAGGTTTAAATCGTTCATAGAACAAGATATTTGAATTTAAAATTAAATGCTAAATATATACAGATATTGCATAAATGAAATGGTTCAATTCTGGTTTATATTTCTATAAATTTTGATCAATTTTTATCTGTTATCAGTATGCAGCTCAATAATTGTAATTGTAGAGAATATTTAAGTCTGATTTTTTTGTGCTGTCATTACATAAAAGCAGAGAAACAGAGAAAATGGAGACAGGAGACAGACAGTAATACACAGCTGCGGGCATTCACACCATCAATCGTCGGTCTGTCGCCTGGCTGCACTTCCCCTCTTCTATGTTTATATATAATATATGTATGTATGTCTCCCCTTGTTGCTTTGCTACTCATTATTAAACGCCTTAAAGTATGCTACACACTCACCTTTAAGCCTTCGACTAATTGCAGCTGCTGCTCCTGCCGATGTGTTGTTATTGTTGTTATTGGTCGACGCTGCGGCTGCTGCTGCTGCTGCTACTGACGACGCTGCTCCTACTCCTGACACTGTAACCACTGACGATGACGATGACGCGGGTGGCATTTGGACAGCTGTTGCTGTGGCCACTCCTGCCGCTGCTGCTGCGGCCGCAGCTGCGTCATATGCGTCCTTGTCGGTAATCTCCTCCTTAATTATCGCTTTACCATCGAGCGCCATCTAATGGTGGGAAATAGAGAAAAAAATAAATTGTAAGTAAAATGCCAAGAAAATTAGTTAAGAAATTTAAACACTTTGGAGAACGCCCAATACCTCCTTCCCCGTCCCAACCTCACTCTTCCCCCACGATTTATGTAGTTGTAGCTGCACAGGTTCCCATGAACAGAACAAAAACATCAAGTGACAAAGTTCTCACATTATGTTTTCAAATTATTTGATTTCAATTTGATTAAATGGTTGTCTGACATGCAAATTGGGCGCACCCACACACCCAAACACAGAGAGTGAGATGGAGTGAGTTAGAGACAGAGACAGAGAGAGTGAGATAGAGAGAGAGTGAACCAAAATGAATTGTAACTAAAAGCCGCAGGACCATATACACAAAGGGAACAAGCAGGTGCACTCGGACTCATTAAGCAGTTAAGTTGTAAAATTTTGTTGGCAAAATAATAGGTATCTGCTGTTTAACAACCTTCTATTAGAATTACTAAGTAAATCATTTACAAACGCAGCAACTAAATGTAATTCACTTTTGAAATTTAGTATGCAAGTTAAGTTTAAGTTAAAGTAACTAAGAATTATTAATCATTAAGTACTTATAATAGTAAGTTATGATGAGATTTTGGAAGAACTTTTGATTAAGTGTGTTAAGATGGTTCAATTATTTTGATCTTTGGCATTTATGATTTCAAAAGAAAAAGAATAAAATTTGAATTCTTTTTACATATGTCGTTTGTATATTTTTCTAAAACAAAACCAAATATTTAGAAAAATATATTTTTAAAATTCGCGTTCTCCACATTCCTGCTGGATGGCCAAAAATAAAAGTGGCATCTATAAACTAGTCCACACAGATTGTGAACACCTGTTAGCTGATTTAATGGTGCGTAATAATTTTCTTTTTTTTTTATATTGTTTTCTTGATTTCATTGAGCAATATGTCAAAAGAGTGGAGAATTAATGTATTTGGCTAATTGACTTGTGGCAAATGTATTAACGACAACTGTTTTCAATAAGACCCCAAAAACTTAATCTTAATAGCAATCTCTCCAAGCCTAAAACAAATTTCAACCCCAAACCCCCCGAAAAAGAAATCACCATAACCACGCACACTTTCATGTCCGGGGGAAAACAAAAAACAAAAAAAAAATTCTTTTTTCTTGTTGATTTTTATCACTAAAATATGTAAATACCTGTGTGCGGACTGTGGGAGTTTATGCAGCTTGCCTCGTGCTGCATAAACAAAGCTCATTGTGGATGATGAAGAAAAGAAAAAAAAAAAAAAAACAAACCAAATAAAGAGGGTAAATGTAGGAGATGGCGAAACGGCAAGTGAAAAGGCGGAAAAACCTGTTCATTTTCATTCATGCTTTCGATCAAATTGCTTTTGCGGTTTATTTTGTCTAAAAGGTGTAAAATTGCTGTGAGAAAAGTGTGCGATAGAGAAAGAGACAGAGACAAATAGAGATAAAGAGAGAGAGCAATGTTTAAAGTCAATCAACGCATTTCTCTCTTACCCCTTTAACAAGCATCAGCAGCTGTTTCGCATCAGAGTAAATTACACATACACACGCACACACACACACATATACACACACACACATACAAACACTTGAACACACACAGAAGGAGCAAAATGCGGCTGCAAATGAAATTCTATTAAAAACAAACACTTGACACGGCAGCTGCCATTTGCCAAAGTGCCGAGGCGACTAATGACGACCCAGACTCTCGAACCCAATTTCCCATTCCGAGCATATGTTAACCATAAAACACTTGTCAACTGTTTTTGTTCTCGATTTTGCATACCCTATAACTAGCCATGGCAATTGAGTATACGTAACTCATCAATTCTTATGTAACAGATAGCAAGAAGCAGCATTTACAGTTAATACTCAACAGATTCTAAATGAGTAAATCTAGACTAGAGGGCGGCAAGGAGAGGGATAACAAAATGTTGATGCATGTTCATGTTATCTTTAACTGTTCCTTTGCTTTACACTGCTCAAAATTGCAAGTGCATTAATAACAACACAAATTGGGCATACAGCATGAGCGAGAGAAAAACGCAAAGTGAGAAAGCGTGTAAAAGAAATTTTTTCGTGTGTAAACCAGAAAGAATTTTCTAGAGACATTTTTTGATCACTTCGGCAATTGTTCGTGTTGTATGTGCGAGATCAGCCGATTGCATTCGATCCCCACTTACCCCTGATACATGTATATTCATCGGCTTGTTATTCCCTCTGCTATCTCCCTTTCATACAGAAGGGAAACCGATTAAAGTATTAAATGCTTGAGAAATAATAAATATTAAGTCGTAGGTCTTTGCTATTAAGATTTTTAGGCATCCCCAATTACATCGAATATTAAGTATTTAATCTTAATTTGTTAAGCAAATAAATTATATTATGATTATATTCTTTGTAAGTATAATTACTATTTTCTATTCTATTATTATTATTATTCTTGTATGTATAATTAGCATTATATGTATAATAATATTTTGGTTTTTTTTTTATAAGTTGGTTAAGTTAATAAGTTAAAAAACTTTTATTTCTACAATTTAACAAATTTTCGAAAAGTTTTAGCGATTGTTGCATCAGTAAAAATTCGAAAAATAAAACAACAAAAATAGTTTTCCACACTTTTATGCACCTTAAAAAATTCTATTCCAATATGCAAAAAAACAAAACATATTTTTTTTAAAATTGAGCCATAATTGATCAAATTGAAGCCATGGAGAATTAAGGTTTTTGTGATAAGATTCTCTTCTCTCTTTCGACGTTTTCTTTTCCTTTTCTAAGATTTCCACCATCTAACGGTATCTAACACTAATTGTTTAAATGGGACTAATAAAAACAAAGTTAATTGGGAAATATATGAAAAGTATTATTAAGTTAAGCTTTGACTTAATGCAGGGTAACACATAGTCGGTGCCACAAATAGGCCAAGGGATTATGCCTTTTTTTGCTTTGTTTGGTTTTTTTTCGGAACTTTTGGCTTTTCTAAGCAGTTTGTAAAGCCTGGAATAAAAAGAAAAAATTTAGGAAAAGAAAAACTAACAAAAGCAAAACATGCGAGGCAGAAGGCAAACAACAAGTGTTTTACTCAAAAGCAGGTGAATGTGGGAGGGCGTGGGCCTGATTCACTTAATAGCCCGGGTCTGGCCGCCAGCTGCTGCTCTAACTCTGACTCTGTCTCTGGTCTTAGCCATTGCTTCAACATTCTCTCTCTTTCAACTCTCTTTCTGTTCATTTTTGCCTCTCCTCCTGGCTATGACGAATGAATCAAATGTCAAAAGCAGCCGTGTCCGTTGTCGCTCAAGTAAAGCAGCTGTCGCCTGTCGTCGGCAGAAAACAGCAAAGGAGAGCAGCAGCAGCAGCACCGCCCAACCACCGCCCAATCCTCACCAAAGCCCTGCCCTCCACCACATACAAAAGGCCGGCACTTCAAAGAGCTCAGTGGCAGTGCTGAGTAGAGCAGGCTCCAGCTTCGAAGCTTTGGCGAAATGGAAAATGTCGCCCGCAGAAGTTTTTCCCACAAAACTTGATGGGGCAGCTGCTGCTGCTGACGACGGCGACGTAAAACGGAGACGACGACGCGTCGTCGGCAACGGCTGCTGGCGAAATTGCTAAAAGAAAAACTAATTATTTAAACGAAGAGGCACAGTGGGGCAACTAATTGCACTTAAAAAATTTTTTTATTAAATTATCTAAAAAAGAATGTGAAATTTTCGATTCGATTTGTCAAGTTTTCCTTAAAAACTTCTTCACATTGACAGGATGCACACGGCATCTGTCACCTGGATGATAAATGAAATTATAGTTCAATACTTTTATCTTTATCGATACGATATATATAATTTTAACAGCAAGCAACAATGTTTGTATAAGAGAAATGTTTAATTAAGAAAAAATCTAAATTAATTGATAATTTATTTCTGCTTTCTTACATGGCAAAATTCAGCTATTAAAACAGCAAACAACTATATCAATAATAGATTAATAATGTAATATACATTACATATAAATGATATATATTCAGAATTTAAACTTCTTTGCTCCTTTGAATATTAAAAATAAATTGAATAAATTGAAAATAAATTGAATTTAATTTAAATCTACATATTTATATATATTCTTAACCATAAAAAATTTCAGTAAACCAGTCAAAATATTTCAAAAATCTCTACTCTATCTTCTTGTTACAATATAAGCGAAAAATTAAAAGAAAATCTTTGTAAAAAAATGGTAATGATTATTTAATTACATTATCTATAAAAAGGGTTTTTCATCTGCAATGCAAATTGAAATTTGGATGAATTAATTTTTTCAATGTTTTTCTTATATTTCATCCATTGTTTCATTATGGGATACTTAAAATTTGTCGTTTTCTTTTCGTCAACTCGTCATGACAAATTAAGACCAGCAATGGCAGCAGCAACAACAAAAACAACATAATTTTATAATTGATAAATTTCATAGCATAATTTTTTCAATTAGGCTAGAAAAAAAAAAAACAACAAATCATAAAAATTTCAACGACATTCGTTTAATTCTTATAAAGCGACTGGACTGGGCAGGATGAAGCCATGTGCTGGACACTAAAGCATTTTATACTTTTATCCCTTTTGCTAACAAAAACACACACACACACATCGAAAGAGAGAGAGAGAGAGAGAGGGGAAAGGGAGAGAGATGATGGAAAGGGGTGTTGTAAGGAGTTAACGAAAAGGCGCGCCAACTGTAATAACAACAACAGAAAACGAGGGGGAGGTTTCCCAATGAGTTGGATGAGGCACTAAAAGGGATGTGGAAAAGGGGAAAGAGGTTGGAAAATCACAGCCAGCACAGCTGCATGTGCTTTTGCTGTAAGCTGGCCAGTTCACGTACAGGTCCTGCCATATGTGTGTGTGTGTGTGTGAGTGTGTGTGGAAATGACAGGCAAGCGGCTGATTCGGACCTCGGACTTGGACTCTTTGTGTATTGCAAACTCTGCGGACTGCGGACTGAGCTGGCAACTCTGCATTGTATTGTATTGTATAACATACATATATACATGAGAGTGTGTGTACGTCATTATGCCCAAATGGCGCCCACTGCTGGCGTTGTCTCTGCCTCTGCTTCAAAGAGATTACTGGCGACGACACCTGTGCAATAGCAACAACAATAACAGCAACAGCGACAGCCTGTGTCAGGATCAGGACCATACATACACACACACACACACACACATACACACAGACACTTTCAGAGTGTGTGTGTCTATATGTATATATTTTACAGTTAAAAACTTTTTTGTAACTTGCTGCGTCAGCTGCTTCATTACACATGGGACAAGGGACATTCACAGGAGCAGCATCAGCAGGAACAGGAGGCGCCGCGAACGGTAAAACGGCAACAGGAGCTACAAATGTGTTTTCGGTAATGCTAATGGGGCTGATGCTAAAGTTTCAGACCAAAACATCTAATTAGGTGATAAGTAAAAAAGGTGAGAAAGTCAGGCTAAAGTACACATACCTTGAAATTATTATACATAAATTATTATAAATGCAAATGAAATTAGCTCAACTGAAAGCAAATATTGTTGGAAATTTTAAATATATGTATATAATATATAGCTTAATTTAATCCGCTACTATTCAGTAAAAATATTTTTCTAAAAAGCCATTGAGTAATATTAAAAGGACACAGCTGATAAATTAATAAAGTAGTATCTAGCCTTTTAAAAACTAATTCTTATCTAATTTTAAAACCTTTTAACATTTAATTCCTATTGAGTTTAATTTTCATTCATTTTATTCCGTTTATATTTGTTATATTTAAAAAACCATAGTGTTTCTTTACGATAGTTACAATTTTTATCCAAAACTCGACTATTTTTGTAAAAACTAACCATTTCTATTAAGAAAATTAAGAAAAGGATTTCGTATTTATATATACAGAATAAGGCGTAGAAATTTATAAGAATAATTTTATTAACTTGATAAAACTTTAATTGTAGAATAATATTGCCTAAAAATTTATATTTAAATGATTTTAATGGCTTATAAAATTGGCATGTAAAATTAGAGCATGTAAATGCAACAAAATATTTACATATTTCATATAAAAGAAACTTTTTAATTTTTCCAATTTTTTATTAAAACAAATCAATTATAATTATTTGATTTTGGATCCAATAAATTTTGACAGGATCATTTTACTGAATCATTTCCTTTCATTACGGTTTATGAAAACGAATTTTGTATTTATTTAATTTGGAAAAGAAAATATGAGCAAAAACTTAAGATTCTGAAGTTAAATTTTTTTTTTATTAAATTTAAACATTAAAATTATTCTTCAAAATTGCTAAGTTCCTGAAGGCAATTACAGTTTACAGCAAAGTTTTATTGCTATCAACTCTAATTGCCTTTAGATCCTTAGCAATTTTAGATAACCTATAAACATATATAATATCTGAAAATAATGTTTATAAGATATATAGATTGATATTTTATTAATATATAGATTGTTATTGAAGAATAGAGTTATAAGTGCATTAAAGTGTATTCAATTCCAAATTCTTTAACTGACTTTCTCGGAGGAGATAAACATGCTGACAACAATTTGTATAATTATCTAACTGTAACTGGAGAATCTAAAACAAACTATTGAAGAGACCCTCGTAGAAAACTATTTATTCTGCTTCTTCCTTTAGCCACAATGAATGTATGCGTATGTGTGTGTATGTTGTGTGTGTTTGCAACGTGCCGCAGCATCGGCATCATTTTAAATTACACATCACAGACACACACACACACACACACACAAAAACAACAACATAAGCGGTGGCAACATCAACATTTTTGCACTAGTTGCCGCACGTGTGAGTCGAGTCGAGTGGAGTCACTTTGCCCCTTCGTCCTTCTCTCACTTATCCCGTTGCTGTTGCTGCCAGTGTCAGTGTCAGCCATAATAAGATAATGGCATGTCACATACTGAGAGAAAGAGATGGTAGATACTCGAGTGTTTGTGTGTGTGTGTGTGTGTGAGAGAGAGAAGGAAACATAGTTGAACGGGTGTCGCGCTTAATCGGCTTTATGGTCTGTTTTATTTCCGATATGAACTGCTTCTGCAAAATGTCCAAAGAAAACGCCATTTGGTAGATACAAGAGATGTAGAGGGGAAAATGGTAGAACATTTGCCTGCCACATGTTGCCCACAAAATTTTGTATTTAGGCAACCAATTATGCCTAGTGATCCAGCTGATGGCCGCCAGCTGCTCTATGAAATTCCCCAATGTTGCTGCTGTTGCTGATGATGCTATTGCCAAATGCAATTTTCAGTAAAAACTCTCCAAAACGGGGCCATGTTGCAATTGAAGATTTTTCCATCTGCCATCTAAAGAGGAGGCTTGGGCTTGTTTCTGATTGGAAAAGTATTTTTTTGTTTTGTTTATTTGGGTTTTTTTTTTTTTTTTTGGTGAGGTTTCGTGGCACGTGACGCAGTTGCTGCCGTTGATTGCCTGGCTGCCTGGTTGTTTGCCTGGGCAGCCAAGCTGTCTGTAGTTGGCAGCAGCAACAGCAGCAGCAATAACAAGAACAACAATAACCAGGCAACTGGCAATGGCAACACATGTTGGCACGTGTCGACGTTGATGGTACCGGTCCCTGGTCCCTGGTTCCTGGTCCCTGGTCTCTGCTCCTGACTGCACTAGACAGGGAATGCGGCTGCGAATGCGGCTGCCGTTTTCAATTAAAAATTGCGAATGACAGCAGGTGCTGTTGATGGCCCTAACCGAAACCTGGAACACACGTTTGTATCTACGTGCACCTGTGTGAGTTTTTTTTTTTCTTTCTTTCTTTTGTTTTTCTTCGGTTTTTTTGTTATATGTCTAATAGTTGGGGCAAAGCTTCTTTTGGACCATTAGCAAAAAGTGCAGGATCAAAGAGAAATTTTGTAAGGGGGATAAATTTGAATGCATCATTCAAGGGATTGTACACTGTTCAACACATTTTAGTTCTAAAAGAAAAGTAAAACACAAACCAGTAATTAAACCCTTATGGAAGTTAAACTTAAACTAAACAGAGCTACCATATATAAGGGTTCAATATCTTTTTAAGTTATTTTGAAATGAAGTTGTATTATAATTAATTGTAAATGAAATATTTCACACCAGTTAATTTTGACAGTTCTGAAAACATATAAGTATTACTTCAAAGCCAGCTCTAGAATGAATCCTTAACTAAACTGTTATTTCTCTTCTCTGGATTATTATTTAATTTAGTTAACTAAATTTATGTAAAACAAATAAATATTGGTCAGTGTTAATTTAGATTAAAATATTTATATAATCTTTATCTATCTATTAGAAATATTTCAAGCTATTAATCTAAAATCTTCTACTATGCTTTTCATTTAAATTTTAAGATTTTATTATTCTTTTTCTATTTCTCATTTCCTAATGAATGCATATATATTTTATTTGAAAATAAAAATTCCTTTCACACTTTTACCATCATTAATACTGAAAACTAAAATTTTAACTTGAAATACTCATGAAGAACTTAGATTTAATATTATTAATTTATATTTATTATTATTTATTATTTTATTAGTAAATTATTAATAAAAATTAAATATTTGGAATAAAATTCAAGCATTTGTTTGTGAAAAGTTCCAATGCTTGATTAATACCTATATATTGGACAGCTCAAAGGCTTATATTTAAAGAATTGAAAAAATCTATCGATAGTTTATGACTTTACAATTTTTGGGATTAAAGATAAAAACTTTAAAAAACATTTATATCCCAAAATAAGTCAGCTTTAATATTTCTCACATTAGCTCAATTTTATAGATGGTATTAACTTCTCCAATAGAAATTTTACCAAATCTTTTATCTAACAATTCTCTTCACATGGTGCAGTAAATTTATATTTTTAATTATAAAATTGCTTTTAAATGAAAAATACAAATTAATATTTCATTCCTTAAATTCAATTTTAATAAGTTGTTGCACAGTGTTTTCCAACTTTCTATATGCACTCGTAATGTAAATGTTGTAATGTCATTGAACAAATATTCCGGAATGTTGCTCTCAAGCCGGCTGCAAGTGTGCCCGCCAGCAACATATGACACTGCAGCAACAATCAATTTTTTGCTTAGCTTTTTTTTTCTTATATTTTCTTTCGTAGTTTTTGCTTCGTTTTGGGTAAAAAAATCTGTTGCAGACACTTGAGCTAACAGCTCAAACAACTGTGTCTTGACAAGTTACAAGAAAAGGCATGACTAAAATAAGAAGAAGGGGAAAGGGAGAGACAAAGAATGACTGAGAGAGGGAGACAGCTGCTGCCACTTGGCGGGCGCAGTTTTTGTTGCTGCTGCTTCTGCTGCTGTTGCTGTTGCTGTTGGGCATCATCTGCGTTTCATCTGGCACAAGAAATATTGCGGCAGCTGTGCCAGCTGCTTCGTTTTGTCTTCATTTTTTTTTTTTTGGCCGACGCCCCTTAGCCAGAGTGTGGTTGCCGGGTGAGTGTAAATGTGTGTGTGTGTGTGACAAGGTCAGCCCTGTCTAAGGCCTGGAGAGGCACACGGCTCTTGCCTGGCAAATTCAATTCAAATGTTTTGCGTTTAACTCAAAAGTGTGGGCGGTAGACGGTCAAAAGAGGGTTAAGTGCCAAGAGAGGAAAAGGAGGATTAAAATTTGGTATCTTGCCAGCAAATGCCGTCTACAATTGCACTGGACATGGCCCGTTTTTCTTTTCCTTTTTTTGCTTTTGACTATTTCGTCTTTTTTTTTCTTTTCTTTTTGTGTGTTTAGAAAATGTTTAAAACATAAGAGAGGACAGTTTTGCAGCACTTGGTCAAAACTTGGTGTGGGGGCAAGGGGAATGAAAGTGGGTAAGGTTAATGGTTAAAGCATTTGTAACTCCCATACTATTGCAGCAATGTGTGTGTGTGTGTGTGTGTGACTGTTTATGCGAATGTGAGAAATCTATGAAGAGGAAAAAAGGATAACAATGCAAAGTGGAATATCTAACAGAGTTAAGATAGCAGCAACAAAAAATAAATGTTTCCAACGAAAGAAATTACTTTTAAAGGATGAATTTAAAATAGGATGAAAGACTAGAACTTAGATTAGAAATTTTAAAGTGGAACTATCTATATTGAAATATGATTTTATGTGTGAAGTTTTAATATAATAATTTATATTTATTTTTGACTTCAAACTATTGTTGTTTTAATTGTAGCATTAAATTAAATAATTTTGTAATTTTTATATTCTTTGCATATTTTCATATTTAATGGAATTATTTGAAAACTTTCTTAAATAACTCAACTTGATATCTACAGAAATAGTCTAAGTTTAGACTAGACAAGCGTTGCCAGACTTCAATACACATTCAAACGGCTGGATTTCTTTGAAAAAATACAGATCTATATATTGTAACATATAGTTTGTATAGTATAGTACAATATTTATTGTATATAAAATACAAACTTGCTTGATTCTGATTTTTATAGCTCTTGCAGTTAATAATTTTTAATAAAATACATTTTTTTATATTTTCTTCATTTCTCCAACAGGAGAATAT
The DNA here is from genome assembly GCA_037075365.1 of Drosophila emarginata. Classification (NCBI taxonomy): domain Eukaryota; kingdom Metazoa; phylum Arthropoda; class Insecta; order Diptera; family Drosophilidae; genus Drosophila; species Drosophila emarginata. The sequence goes on along the minus strand of JBAMCD010000260.1, from coordinate 3,212,303 downwards.
ATATAAATATTCCCTAGTTTAAAATTAAATATTCTCAGTTTTTATTTTATGAAATGTTGTATATATTTTAATGTCAGCAAAGTACTGAAACTAAAGTAACAAATTCCACGTATGTATTTTATGGTACGCAATGATAGTGAAAAATCATAACCATCATATATATAGAGCAATTTAAACTATTGTCACCAATATCTAATGTGAAACAATGAATTCAGCTCAGACAATAAAAAGTAATTTTCAGTTTGACAACATAAAGTTTTCTAAAATTCATTCATATGTATGTATGTGTGTAGGTTGGTAGCCAATTGTTTACCTTCCACCAAATTGCCAATTTTCCTAAAAGATTTTGCCATTGTTTCTACACACACGCAATATATATATATATATATATATTAACTACTGTATATATATATGTATATGGTATATACCAATATATTTTGCAACTTTTTCCTATGACATTTTTGCGTTTTGCCTGAAAACATTTTATGCTCCGCTTTGGTAGTTGCTGCTGCTGTTGCCCACGTCTTTTTAATAAGCTGCCACTTGCAGCGACAACAATTTCGTTTTGGCAAAGCCACAGGAAAAAAGGAAGAAATTCCTATGAAGGAAATAAAACGAAAGAACAAAAAAAAAAAAAAAAAACAAAAAAAGAAAGCCAGCCAGGCGAACAGCAGAACTAGAAGCAGAAGCAGAAAGCAGGACGAGCAGGCGACAACAGCAGTACTAGCAGCAGGAGCAGCAAAACCCAAAATTTGTTTTTGACTTTTTCGATTAAGTGTATGCACACCAATACACAAAAACACACACATAGGAATAACCGTTAGTTGGCTTGCCTGTGTGTGACATTTTCGCGCTTTTTTAGCTTTAATTCTTCTTGGTTCTTTTTCATTTTCATTTTCAGTTTGTTTTTTTGGTTTTTTTTTGTTTTTTCATTGTTTGACTTTGAGCTTTTTTGAGCAGCATTTGTGTCAGTGTTGGTTGGGCTAATAAGCAAATTGACTTATTTCCGGTTGTCGCCATATTGTGTTGTCTCAGCTGTTTCAGGCCGCAAACAAAATGGCGTCTCATTAGTCAATGTCGCCGCCGCCGTCGTCTAGGCAAAATCGTCGGCATATCTTAATTGCAAAAGGTGTGAAAATTCCAATGGTAAACTGAAAATGGGGTACAGGGAGCAGAGAGCAGCAGGGTGTTGGGGCATAGGCAAAGTTTGCAGTGCTAATGATTGATTGAGCGCTTGATGGATTGCCAAACGGTGTAGGCAATCGTGATATAGACGGGGATGGATCTAGAGATGGGTCACATGTGTGCATGTCCAACTCTATATACACACAGTGTGTGTGTGTGGACTAATTTCATGCCATCTATAACAGCTGCATTTGTCATGTGCATTTCACCTGCTTGGCTTTAATTTTCTACTTTTTTTTTTCTTTTTGTTTTGTGTTTCGCTTTATGTCTGCCGACTATTACGCTAATAACTTTGCCCTTTTGTTGCTGCCGACGCTGTCCATTTTAAATGCAATCACAGTATTGCCATTCATCCGCCCCTGCATTTATTGCATTATTTAATAGTAAATTGCTGTTCTTGTGATTGCTTACTGACTACTGATTGACCAAGGCATAAAACATTGATTTACCAGCGGTCAAAAGAAAATCAAATTATCACATACTAATTGGATGGGCATTACATTTATACGATATAGGTCAAGAATATTGTAAAACGTGTCAAGTTTTTTATAAAAATAAACAAGTCTGTGTCTAATAAAAGTCAGAACATGGTCAACCAATATTAATGGAAATTAATTATCATGTAGCATAAATAGACCTATATATTATATATATGTATATTGTAGCATGAAGTTAGATTCCAATTGGGCATAAGTAAAATTTATCTTCAAGATATTTGATTAATTTATTTTTATAACAGCACGCAAAATCTGATTTGTAGACTTTGAATAAGCTTAAAATAAAGTTGATCTATATGTCGATATATATTTATAATTGATTATTTATTTATCTATATTAATGCCAAGTGCCTTTTAATAATAATTTTCTCTTTTATGATGTCGTTAACATTTCATCTACTGTTATGCTAATTTTAGTTAGTGTTGGTAAGTATCTCAATCGTTCTATTCATCCTGCTATGTACCTTATGTTAAGATGTCAATGTTAATTAGATGCATGTCAGAGATTGAAAGATTTTACTTAACATATAAAAATTCTTTTATTATGATTTTTCTTGTTGTTTGGTAGCATAAATATGATGCCAAATATTAGAAACTTTTAAAAAAAATATTAAACGAAGAGGTCTTGCTAATTAATTTCCGCTATAAGTTAAAAAAATAAATATTGAGAGATAAATAAAGTGACTTTTAAACTGTATTTGAACTATTTATCCAAATATTATAACAGACAAAATAGAAAATAAATAAATTACTATGACAAATTTGTTGCTATTTGGGAACGCCTGGAACCTATTATAATACCTAGCAGATTTTTAGCACATTTCAAAGGGTAAACATATTAACCCATATAATGGAACATGGTTTATTTTTGAGATTATGGAAAACGTTGTTAACTGGGAATTCCTCTATTAAATATGTTTTAAATAGACTTTTGTTCTCCAGCTTCAGTCGCATTGTATGTTGTTTTTTTTATATATTGTATATATAAAAAAGAACATATAAAACAGAAGGCAGACTGAGCAGTCTACAAGCTGTTGAAATGTTTATGCAGGTGTCATGCCAATGACAGACCGAGAGACGGTGACTAGATGGAACCACAATGATTCGTCTGCTTGGGTCAGGCAATACAACAACAACAGCAACAACATGAACAACAATAATGACAATAAGAAAGGCCAGAAAGCAGCTGGCTGAACACTTGCAACTTGCTCAATTTCATTTCAATATGTCGCCTTTCTCTCATTTGATCATCAGTTGGTAAAAAAGAAAAAAAGTAAGAAACCAGCTGTCCCTTCAAGGACGAAGGTCAGGCCAGGTGAGCTGATCGAGAGAGAAAGAACATCCGTAAATGACTCACTTTTAGGATAAGGGATCGCGCGATCTATCTGCACATTATAATATATGAGAAAGATATTTCTTATTTTAAGAGTTGAATTTAAGTATGAAATGGAATCGACATCAACAACATCAGCACATGGCATACAGCTGCAATTATTTGCAGTTATGGAAGTTCTTTTCTCTCTTTCTCCCTTTCTACATTCCTGTTTCTCTTTCCCTCTCCTGCGAAGGCCATCAGAAACAGACGGCGGCGCGACCAAAAGTCATGGACCAAAGCCAAAAGCCAGACACAAATGTTATGACTGTGTCGCAGGAGGTGGTAGGTAAAGGCAAATAATTTATAAATTTGCACGTGAAACTGACAAAACAAACAAACACAAAAAAAAAATGGTAAGAACTGAATGGCAAACAGAGATTTTTGCTGCGGCAATAAAAATCAGAAAATAGTATATTGAGTGCCAGCTGGTGGCAATCAACATGTGTTGTTTCATTCAGCCTCCCCTCGCCCCCCGCTCTGTATCATTGAGATACTCATAACTTACCATTTTGAATGATTTTTAGATTTTGTGTTTTAATTTTTTAATATGTTTAACTTAGTTGTAGTTTTAATTTGCTTTAACAATTGGATTTGCTTTGGTTTCGTTAGAGATTAAATATATATTTTTAATTTATTGAATTGATTTTCGGCATCTTTTGCCAATAAGTATCTTGCAGATACTTTTGGTAATTTCTATTGTGTCACCGGTGTAATGTTTTTATTTATTTTTTTTTTAATAATACGTTTCAATGTTTATCTCACAATATAATAACGATAACAATATCGCATCAGCACTTCTTGTACCGGCATCTCGGAGCAATGCCAAACGACTGACTAAATGTGAAAGAAACAACAAACTCATACACAGAGAGAAATCAACGTTCCGTCAGATACGATAAAGATTTTCAATATAAAATGAGTGAGAGAGAACACAGAGCAACGACGTCCGACCAGTTGAAAGTTGAATTTGTTTGTGAATGGTTCGTCGTTTGGTTCTTTCAGGTAACAGCACAAACAGTGGCAGCAGCAGCAATAACAACGACAACGACAACATTCGTTTCATCGTTCCCGAATCGTAGATTACCTCGGCAAGGCGCCTGCGCAGTCGCAGTTGTTGTCGCTGCTACCGTCGCTGTCGCCGATGCTGCTGCTGCTGTTGGTAAAACAGCTGTTCAACTGTTTCCTTCATCACCCTGGCGGCGTCAACGCAACGTTACCGTTCCCTCTGCCTCTGGCTTATCGCTGGGCTAGAAGCAGAGGCAGAGACTGGCACTGGCACTGGCAACAACTGCCAGACATTTCGTTGTCGTTTGTCGTCCCCGTCGCCTTTGGGCTATTAACATCAGCTGCTGTTGCTGCTCAGCCTTCTTCTCATTCTCTCGTCCTTCTTAAACTGCTGCTGCCGCTGCTGCTGGCGGCAGCTGAAAAAAAATTCCTTTTTTTTGGCAGCAGCTTGCCTCGTTTTGTTTCAGTTTTATATTGATATGTGTGTGTGTGTGAGTGTGCCATGAAATTCCAGTTGGCATTGCGTTTGCCAACTGCGTGCCGATATTTAAATAAATTGCCAACCAATTGTGCACATATACAGGCACACACGCCCACTTCTACCGCCCCCTTTCAAAGCATCTAGCAATCGCTCCTGCTGCTGCTGTTGTTGTTGTGCATTTGAAAACCATTCAAATGGCCTTATGCTCGTGTTCACACCATGTCAAATGCTTACTCCACATAAACCTCACTCTTGTACCCGCCCCCCTCCCCACCTATCTATCTCTCTCCACCAATATAACCCATGGGAATTTTCGGGTTTTATATTTGTTGTTGTTTTCATATTTTTTTTCTCCTGTATTGCTGCAAGGCAAGAAAATAAGCAAGCAAATTAACAGGGTTTCAGTTTTTCGATTTGAATTGGAAATTATATTCAAAATTTTGTATGAACAACTGAAGAAATTCTAAATAATTTGCTAAATAAAAGTAGAGGGCTTTAAAAATGTTTTTCTTTTTGTATTATATTATATTATAATAATGCTGGCTTAATGACTTTAAGAAATCCAATCATCTGTGCATATTAATCACATAATTCACTCTCATGATTAATTATAAAATATAATTTTAACAAGCAATGAAAATTATAGTTTTTTAAAATCGACAAAAATTAGTCTCAATTAGAACCTTGTAAAGTTGAGTTTATATTGAAGGACTTTTACGATCTCCTGTCCTAATAGCTCAAATTGGGGAATCCTTTAGCTGATTTTTTAAAGTTTTACATCAACGTCTTTGCTAATTTCTATTAAGTCTTCAAAAACTGGCAAAAAAAAATATTTTTGATGGCATTTTTGAAAATTTTTACAGTGTTTACATCGTTTATAATTGCGAAAATTGGGTAACAAATTGGTTATTCGAAATGTTAATGATAATTAAAAGATTCGATTCTGAAAAGCAAATTTGTTATTTATTTGTGGAAAGAAAATATTAAGTAAATTAATATTTAACTTTCTAATAAAGGAAGAATTTACTATAATATAGTCTTGTCATATCAGAGAATGATTTAAATAAACTTTTTTGTATTAAAAATTAAATATAAAGTTTTCAAAAGGTAGAAAATTGTATTACCAAATATCACATGGACATAAATTAAAATAAATAAAGTTATCAATGAAATTTGAAGTATTAAACAAAATAAAGTATACAGAGTTGCATTAAGTCAAATGAAAATTATTAAGAATTAAACAAGGCACTTTTTATACCTAGTCCTTATAGGATAAATGGATATATTAAGGAGTATCATTTAGGGAGTATAATTTTTTATAGTACTTCTTGGTAGAGTGATTACTAGAAGTTCTTCTAAATATTTTACAAAAACAAACTTGCTTTTCATTAATAATATGTTATAATATTATTAAGATTTTTAAGTTTTACTTGAATTATTATTTTTCATATTATTAAAGTTAAGCTAACTTAGGGTCAGAATATATAGATAAACAATTAACATTTTCGTAAACGTTTGTTATAATTATTTTTATAGTCCATTTACTTATTCAATCTTTAACCCAATTACTAATACCCGTTGGTAATTTTGTTTGACAGATCAATTGATTTTTCAATTTTGAATAATGCTTTAACTCATTTAAATATCATCTGTGTGTGTTGTACAACATCTGCATTATCCGTCTATAACTCAAAAGACATTTCAATAGTTTCAACAAATTGACCGAAAACCAACTAAAACAAAACCTGCTTTTGGGCCAATAAATGGCCATTCATCTTGTCCATCCGGCACCCACTCGATGCCACACTTTTTACCCCCCTCTCTCTCCCTCTGTCTCTCTCTCTCTCACCCAACCCAAACCACAAACTTAGAACGTTGAGCATTTGGCACTCAACGAGGATGTAGTAGAATGAGTGTGAGAGTAGAAGGAATCGGCATCTTCTTTTACGTCTCTGCTGCTGTTGCTGTTGCTTTTGTTGCTGCTGCTGCTGCTGCTGCTGCTGCTGGTGGTAGCATTTGGCTCTGGCAGCAGCAATGGCAACAGCAGCAACATCTCGGGCCAGCATCAGGCGGCAAATAATGTAAAACGCCATTAGGCGAGATTTTCTCATACAAACAACAATTGTGCATTGGCAATGTCTACCAGTGGTGTTATGGTGCGGGAGGGGGGAGGGGGAGCATAAAAGAGAAAGAGAATCTGTTGGTATGTGTGTAGAGGGGAGGGTGTTGTTGGGCAAAAGGGAATGTTTAGGGGCGTGACTGTGGGCGCTTTGGACACAGCATTTTTTTATGCGCATTTTGCACACAAGCACCAACTGGAGGCAAATGTCTGAGATGCTAGCATAGAATTGGGATGGAGAGAGAGAGAGAGAGAAGGGATAAGGGAAAAGAAAATCTCATGAAACGTAGCAAACGAAAACAATTTTGGGCCATGCTGCCGCTGGCTGGCAAGTGGCAACATTTGTTGCTGTTGCTGTTAGTGTTGGTGTTGGTATTGCTGCTGTCGCTCTGCGACAAATTGAATGAAATCACGGCAATTTGGACGGGCATACATCGAGAGCTGGAGATTCTTTTCATTCTACCCATACAAACACAAGCACCCCCCCACTTTCTCTTACCCTAAAAACTGGGGACAGCTGCGTCCAGATTTCAGTTGCCAAATGGCCAGTCACAGCAGCAACACAAAAAAATTGTGTTTGCCTTTCTGTTGACGCATAATTGAATTATTAATTTTTATTTTTTTTTTTAAACAACAATTTATTGAGGGTTTTTTTTTATTTTGGATTGGTTGTCGGTCAAAGGGGGGGACGAGTGGGAAAAGAGAGGGTGGGAGTGGCATACTGGCTGCACATGGTTCATTTTTTTTTACTCTGTCTGTTTATCAGCACGAATGTGGCGTGTATTGCTTCTGATAAAGAAGTTGTTTGCTCAGCGCCAATTCAGCAGACCAGAAATCCCACACCTCCCCCAACCATCATACTCTGTCCTCTACCAACGAGAACAGGCAACCATTTCATCCTCCCCTCCACCCATTTATACCCACTTGATGCGCCCTCTAGGCCAGCAGGTCAAAATGAAGCTGTTTGTGGTTGTGTGGAAGAGACAGTGTGTGTGTGTGTGTGTGTGTGTGTGTGCCTGTGTGTGCGTGTGTGTGTGTGCCTATGGCATTGACTGACTTTTGATAATAAGTTCGAGGAGTTGCGGAGTTCCATGGCCTTCCTTATTTTTCTTCCTTGGTTTTGGGGTGCAGGGAGGGATTCAGCAACTGAGTGCGAGCAGATAACACTTCATGGATGGTAATAATGCTGATGATGATGTTGCTGCTGTAGATGTTGTTGATGTTATTGCTGTTGTTGTTGTTGTTGCTGCTGCTGCTGCTGCTGGTGGCTAAGAATTTATTGAGAACCTGAGATTTTATTTTCATTTAAATCTTAAATTTCTTAAATGTTTTTCACTCTTTTGGCTAATTGCCTTTGTCAAGTGTTGACTATATCTTACCCATGCTCTTTTACATCGATTCGCAGCAGTTGGGCCCGTCCAAGGAGACGCGTTAAAAATGTCACCGTCAGCGACAGATAACAGCAGCAGTCTGGGCCAGGACATGAATAGTCATCTTGGACTGCCTGGCGCCCTTTTGTGCGTGGAAAGTGGAAAGCGTGAAAAACTGAGGCTGAGACAGAGACAGAGACTGAGACTGAGACAACTCCTGCTACTGCTGCTGCTGTTGACTGGCAGCTGAAGTGTGGACAAAGCAAAAGGGTTTGACGAAGCAAGAAAACCAAACGAAAACAGTCCAGAATAAACCAAACGAAACGATAGACAAGATATAGTTCTTGAAGGACTTGAATGGCTTGGCAAATGACAGCAATTGAAAAAAATTAGAAAATAATTTCATATACTTACGATATTAAAGTATTTTATTAACTAAAGTTGGGCCTAAAATTTAGCTTAAATTACTAAAAACAATTTTTTTTTTTTATTTTATACATTGATGTATTACTAATTATTATTTTTAATTATTAATTTTATGAATATTTCATATCAAATATTAACCTATGCGAGGGCTAATCAAAATTATTGCAGGCAGCCAACAAAACATAATTTTATTTCGATCTTTATCAATATAAATATTCTTTTTTAGTGGCAACTACAAATTAGCATTAATTTTAATGTATTTTACTTTATAAATAATTTGTGTAGTAACAATTTTTACATATACAATAAAACATAATATAATAAAAACATATAAAAATGAGTTTAGCTGCTTAAACTTAAGAAGAAACCCTCGTTCAAAATGTTTTACATTTAATAATCTGTAAAAAGAAAAAAAAATCACATTTATGTTCATTCGCTTTGCATTCACTTTGCATTCACTTTTTATTCATTGTTAACCACAAAAGACATACAAAGACTTCAACTAACTAAAGAAGACGAACTAAATAATAGTAAAACAGAACCCACTCAGTGCGTATGTGCGGTTAAAATTTCTTCTATATGCATATGTATGTGTATGTGTGTGTCTGTGTTTGTGTTTGTGTGTCGGCAGCAATGGCAACTGGCAGCAACAGTAACCGTTATTAAAGATTTTGAATACCTAATTATGAAAATGTCAGTAGCAAACGTTTTTATTTTTTTTTTTTATCCCCCTCTCTGTCAGTCTCTCTTACCCTCTCTCTCTCTCTCTCTCTCTTGACTGCTTTCTATATCTCTCTCTCTTTCTGTGTTTTCCATGTTGCGAGAGAGAAAATGACAGGAAAGACAGGAGACATGGAGATGGAGATGGAGATGAAGATGTAGACTATGCTATGTGAGAGCAAGTTATTGTTGTTGTTGTTGTTGTTGTTGCTGTTTTTACTATTATTGCGAGCAACAACAAATAACTACAGCAACAACAGTTATAGCAGTAACAGCAACAACAACAACAACAACAAATTGTGTTGCTGATGTGCCTGGCAGGCAAACATGCTTCTCTCTGAGCTTCTCTCAGCACAAAATATGAGAAAAAAAAAGAAAAGAAAAAAAATTCCATTTTCATGTCACTCAATTGAATTTCCATTCAAGTTGGGGTTTTTTGTTGCTGTTGTTGTTGCTGCTGCTTCGCTTTTTCTCCTTTTTTGTGCAAGTGACTGACGACGGCGGCGGCAACAGCAACAACAACAGCAGCTCGTGGCTTTTACCAATTTTATATTTTTGCCTATTTTTGGGGATTTTTGGTTTTTCCTGTTAAATTAATTGCCTACGGATTTGTAGTTAGTTGCCATCGTCATTGGCATTGTTGAAAGCTCAAACACAAATACACACACACACACACACACACATAGAGAGACACACACAATGCCAAAAGTCCTTTTTTTTTGGGTTGCCCCCGCATGTACGAGTTTATGGGAAAAATAAATAAATTTTGGGTTTATCTCAATGGCATACAAGTCATTTGCAGCTGAGATTTTTTTCTCTTCACAACTACATACATAACTACATATAATACATATAACATACAACCTACTATTTTTTTTTGTTCACATAGAGCATCTATATATGTATGTACGTATGTATGTACATATAAATTCTTCTTCTAGTTTTGTATTTTCTCATATTCACTTGCGGTTGAGTTGTTTTTTTTTCTTCGTTTCGAATGCAAAAGGTAAACCCCAGTGTGTCCCTGTGTTTGTGTGTGTGTGTGTGTGTGTGTGTGTGTGTGTGTGTGTGTGTGTGTGTGTGTGTGTGTGTGATTTTGGAGAACAATATGTGAACAATTGAAGCATGTCGTGAAGATGTGTGTTATCTGGACAGAGACTTACATGGATATAAATTGAAAGAAATCATTTAACAAAAAAAAAAAAGGTTATAGAAAATTGAAATAACAAAAACGTTTTGATTTAAAAAAAAAACTATGCCAACCTTTTGCATAAATTTTTAAATTTAATAAACAATAAAACTGATTTTCTATGCTTAGGTATTTTAAACATAAAACTTGTTTTTATTGTTGTTACTTTGAACTGTCTTGGGAATACCCAAATTTAATCTTTTAATTCATTGCATACTTTTAGGTTGACAATTATTCAGTTATTTTATTTTTGACTGAAATAAAATATAAAATCTATTTAGAATATAAAGAAGATTAACCTATTGTATTTATTTTATTTTATTTTATTTATTATTACAGACTTTTATAGTTCTTAATAAAGTTAAAGTAAAATAAAATATAGTTTTTAAGACAAATTTTTATTTTATAAAGCCAAAAACTGTTTTTATTATTATTATTTCATAAATCTTTTTATTGTACATCTAACACAATCGAAATGCCTTTATTTCTCGTAATTTTACTACTTTATATAATATATATGTATTCTTTTTAGAAGAAAATATTAGATTTTAAAACAAATTTTTAGTACAAAAATGGGGGAAAAATATCTGTTAAACTTTGTTTTTGCCATTTTTTCATTGTTCAATCATTTAGAAATTTTAATCAATTTTGAAGTTATACATTCAAACTATAAAATAGTTTCGAAAACTCCGTTTTTTAAGTGATTTTCATTAGGTAACTTAAATAGAATCAAACTGAATTGTAAATCAATTATATTGCACTAAAGATCGTTTTCTGGATTTATCTGTATTTAAGTGCATTAACATAAAGTCTATAAAATTTAGAGTAAAGACTTTTATTATTTTCCGTATAATATTGTCTAATACATAACACTTTCAACTTGCATTCTAAACTAAACTAAACTGCCTTATGCAGATCTACTCAAACCACTAGTAAAAGTCCTGGGTGTTTGTGTGTTTGTGTGTGTGTGTGTGGAGGACCTTTGTTTAGTGAGCCCCATAGCAATGCCAACTGCAGTCACAATTCTCGTGTTTTTGTGCATATTTATTTATAGAGATTTTTATAAATTTAAAAACTGACCCAAACAAATTGAAATGAAATGAAACGAAGGCACGCCAAAGGCTCTACGGCACATTGGCGCCTGCTGTTGACAAGCTGACAGTCCTGCTGAGTCCTGACTCTGATTGTGATGCTGATTCTGATGTTGAGGCTGATTTTCATGTTGTTAGTTCGGGCCAAACTGAGGGCCAGTTGCGAGTTGAGGGACTTGTCAGGCTTTTGCTTCAGTAATTAAATGAAATTTTCTTTTGCTTTTTACACGGCAAAAAAATATAAAAAACACAAAAAACACCAGCAGCAACAACAGCATGAAAATGTTAAGGAAAACAGAAAAAAAGTTTAGTTCTGACAGCTGATTTTTGGTGTTGACAGGAGACAACAAGTCCGAGTACATTTTATAGAAGTTAAAAATTATTTATATAAGTGTTCATAATTTAAAAGTTAGAATTAATATAACAGAAATTTAAAAAGTTGTAAAACTATTTTATTTTTAGCTGCCACAATCTATGTATTTTGTATGATATATTTGGCAAGCTTTATAGTTATGGCTGATTTATATAGATACATCCATTGCATTAAATATTTTATAAACATTTTGAACGGATTTTAGCAATTTTATTCATTTGTTTCATACTACAAATATATATTAAAAGCTTTCAAAAAAAAAAATAAATAAATACAATCTCTTTAGTATAATTATAAAAAAAAATAAAGAACTCGGACTACAAGTAATTAATTCAATATAGAAATATTAAACTAATTTCAGTTTAACTCTTAAAAACAAAAAAAAAATTACTCTTGATGAATATTTAATTTTTGCTGTTTGAACTTTAATTTTGAATCCCAGTATTGTTTTGAAGAGGTTTTTCAATAAATTCGAGTTACTTTTTTTCTTTGCTTTTTCCAAAAAATATTCGACAATGTTTTTGTTGCTGCTGATGTTGCTGCTGTTGCCGCCTGTAACAATAAATAAGTGTGTGCAGCTGCAGCAACAAAAACAATGCGCATCAATTTTTTGTAACATGTTGCCAAACATGGTCAACCACGCCCACCGCCACCTACTATTACCCAACTACCAACTGACCAGTGCCCACTGATGCTTCTGCTGCTGCTGGTGGTAACGTTTCTGATGCCGATGCCGATGCTGCTGCTGCTGCTGCGGTGGCCACTTAAATGTCGTTATGTTGTCGGGTCACGCGCCATGTCCCATGGACCATGTACAGATCCCTATTCCTTTCCCCCTCTCTCTTTCTCTCTCTCTCTCTGATGCTCTAGGTCTTGCCCTTGTGTGGTGGTGGTAGTGGCTTGCGGTGAGTTGTGGGGGGTGGTTGTAGGCGAAAAACAACTTTATTGCCGCAGCAATTATGCGTAGCTAATAAAAATGTAAAGGAAAAAGAGGGAGGGGTGACGGCAGGGTACAGAAACATCGACAGTCCCAACGATTTATGTATGCTAAAATAATTAATGCGTTGATTTATTTTAAAACGTGTTATGGCATTCAAATGATGGCGCCAATCGGCTAAAAGCAAAACCAAAAAATAGAAAAGCAAATCATATTCAATATTTTGCTCTTAACCCATTAATGACAAAATATATAATTGATTAGAAAATGTTCAGAATTTATATTGTTAATTTCTTAAAGTATTAATAATGGAATTTAATTTGAATTAGAAATACTAAAATATGTTTAATAAAGAATATATAATTAAATTAATTAATATTGAATAAGTATATTGTATAATTTCATAATTGTAATTTTATTGTGTTTATATCTGTAATATAATATTCAAATTCGATTTAAATGGATTCGAAATTTAATTTAGTTATGGGTTAATATCTATCCTATATCAATATATATTTACATATATATATATATATACCGATGTGTAAACTCTCTTGCGATTTATTGAAAAGCAAAAAAAATTTATATTCCAACTTGGCAGTAACAAGAGCAACAACAGCAACGGCAACACGAACAGCAGCAGCAACAACGGCAACACCAACAACAACAATCAAACAACTAAAACAAACAACGTTGACAAAAAAAAGAAAACCATAAAGAGAATGAACAAAAACCGTGTTGAAAAAAAGTAAATATGTTAAGCGGCATTTAAGCATGTGGACAAAGGGGCAATTTGGGGGGATGGATGGAGAAGTTGATGAGTGTTTGGTGGGATGGGGGAGGTGGAGAAATTGAGGTCCTTTTGACTGCCTGCCTGCCTGCCACATGAGATAATGCCCGAGTCGGGTTTGATGTGTTTGTATATTTTTCTAAAAATTTGCACGCATTGCATTGTTGTTATTGTTGTTGTTGCTTTTGTTGGGTTTTGTTTGTTTGTCGCACATGTGCGACGTTCCCAGCCAGAGTTCCTAAAAGTATGCAAAGCAAAAACAAAACAAAACAAGAAAAAAAAAAAAGAAGCGGCGGCGCACGCCATTTGTATATCTGTGTAGGTCTCTGTGTGTGTGTGTGCGTGTGTGAGAGATGTGGGAAATGTAAACGGAATTGTTTTGCTTGCTCTTTGTGTGTGTGTGTGTGTGTGTGTGTGTGGTGCTGTGGCGAGTGTGAGTGTGTGTCAAAGGGATAATGACTGGCAGCCAGGCAGACAGTCAGCCAGGATATGGGCACGGACTCTCACACACACACACAAATACTCACACATATGCCCCCAACTCTGTTAAAGGTGATGACGTCGACAACGCGTGCTCTGCCTACGCTGGCCTCTACTTCTCTGCCGCTGCTTTGCGTGTCTTATCTCCAATGAAGGAAAACACGCACGCAACTCAAAAGGCAACTCAAGCGGGTTGACAACACAACTTGAGTCACTCTCCCTATCTCCTTCACTCACTCCCTCACTCTCTCTCTCTCTCTCTCTCTCTTGCTATCTCTTTGCCAAGAGTCTCCATCTCTCCATCTTCAAGTCTTCTTACGAGTCAGATGTTAAGTTGGCCCAATCGATTTGCATTGTGGCCTTTTGTTTGGCCCTGTTTGGCCTTATCCCTTTGCCACAATGAAGTGACGTTCATTCTGTTGCCATAAGATTAACTCACATAAACACATTCACTTACGCACACACACACACTCGAACACACACCACACACAATTACGGTAATGAGCCAGATAATGGCATCAATTCTTATCATATTGTTTTCAAACAAGCATCTACATTTTGATCCAATTTATAAGGAATCTAATGAGGCTAATATTCACCTAATGACACAAATAAATTTACATCGTTTTATATGCAGATTGCATTACAGAAATCTTGATCGAAAATGCAGATATTGATTTACAACCAATTGAATAGAGAATATCCAAATTGAAAACAATTGCAAAACATGAATTTTAAAATAGAATCTGATTAAGGCAGTAAGAAAACTTGTTTTCTTCTTAATATTTACAAATGTTGGATTTTAGTATTGTATACATATTATATTTGACTTAATGAATCTCTTTCATTGATTAAATAGTTAAAAAAGAAATTTTCAAGAATATAACAATAAATATTTTTTGTTATATTTTTTTACAAACAAATATGATAAAATTTTATTTTTCATTTTCGTTTCTATTGAAAAACAAAGCTATTAAGGAAATGTTTTTCTAAACCTTTGTTGTTTTTATTTTTATCCATAGTTTCTATGAAATTGAAAATGTTATCACTTTTATTTTATAAGTCTTAGTTTTAATTGTGTTTAGAGGCAAATAAAAATGTCTGATTTCTATAGTTTTCTTCACTATTCATAATGAAACATAAAACTTCTTTATAGAAGACACATATATATATATATATAAAATATATCTTTTGAACATTTTTTTTCGCTTCATATGTTATAATTTAATAATGGTTAAAATCATTGTTAATTTCGTTTAACATTTTGAATACATATATATATCTTTCAATACATTTAGGAAAACGCAGATATATCAATTTCATTCTGTTAAACGAAATCATGAAGATGGACAGAAAAAAATAACTATAAAGATGAATAATCTTTTATAACACGTTAATATATTTTAGATATATATACATAGTTACCAATAAAATCTTTTAAATTTTAATCAACAGTTTATTTTCTAAACTTTTCTCTCGCAATTATTTTAGGAAATTTTTTCGCTTCTTAGAATCATATTTAAATGTTTGGCGCCAGTGAAACTTTTCAAACGGGATAAATATTCTGTTAGTTAACATAGACAAAGCTTCACTGCTTTGTTAACCGTTTCTAACCGTTCATAAGATTAGAAAGCTTTGCATATTTAAAAATACACGTTAAGATTTCCAATTGTCCCCATATCAAAAGAATTCTTTAAACTTAATTAAATTAATTGCACTTTATTCACGATACTTCTATAATTCTACCAAGTAATTTGTTAAACTTTTAAGTAATCATTGCATTGAAGAAGGCAGATCAGACTGCCGCCAGCTACCATGACGTCCATCAATTTAATTTTAATGACTATTGTGTTCATTGACTCGGTTGGAGGACTGGACTGTACTGGAGTTCTGGATTGGACGGGGGCACTGCATTCGTTGTGACATTATTAACTTAATTCAATTTAAAATATATATTTAAGCACTAATTATCACATAGTAAACTTATATTGTAGGCGTTTTTCTTTCGTTTCGCATTTGCACTGTATTTTTCTGCATTGACTCTGCCATTGACTTTTCCCATGACGGACGATTTCCTTCTCAGCGATAACCCAAAAGATATTTCGGTAAATAGGTAATGGATGAGAGCAGACTATAGCTATTGGATTGCAAAGTAGGGAATAAAAATTATGTTGAGTTCTTTGTACCTCAATTTATTTGATTTATTTACAATTATTAACACCTTAACCACCAATATTTACAATAACCAAATCCACAGAACCCCAATTATTGGTAGTTGTCTCCATTATAGAATTGGCTTCATCGTTATGAGTATCCTCCCCGCTGTTTTAATCGAAAGAATGTTGAGTTAACCAAAACCAATGTGGAAAATAAAAAATTGTGATTATTTAATCATTTTAATTAATTTAAGAAAAAACCAACAAAATGAATTACAAAATGTGGAAAATATAAAAAAATAAATGAGCTTTGATAAAATAATAGTTTGAATAAATAAATATTTTTTGCATACATTTAGCTTTAAGGAACATATATTAAAAACGCTATGGCAGTTAATGTAACAACAAACCAACACCAAACACAAAATGAACAAAAAAAAAACTTTAGTTAAATTGTACATACGAATTTGATAATCCACGATAGAACCAAGATTTCCATGATTTCGATGACTCTTCATCAATTTTGGACTCTACATCGGCACAGAAATGTTTGCGATCATGAGAACGTCCACTCTTACAATCGCAAATCATACGTTTTTTGCATTCCGCATCGCAGGTGGGTCGAGCCGGCGAATTCTTCCAATAATATCTAAAAAAACGGAATTAGTTATAGCTAAAAATTAATGATAAAAAAAAGACTTCACTTACTTATAGTACAATTCAAAAAGTTCCTGATTGTTAGTTAACTCATTTAAAAGATTATGCCAATCGCTGGGTCGCAATGCCTTCATATTGAATGCAGCCCTGGCTGTGTACAGTTTATACCAAATGGGATAGCCATAAAGATTGGCCTCTTTCAGATTCATAATCCAGGATTCGTGATCGATAACTAGACGAGTTGTGCTATCATGATCGCCATCAACATAGTAAATACGATAGCCAGGATTTAGATCATAGTAGGGTGAAACCGAAGGTCCAATATAGGCAATACTATTGGGATGATCTGCAAAAATGAATCAGCAATAGTTTAATTTCAAATTTTTTACAGTTTCTTAACATTTTCTTACTCAGATCATGCGGATCGTAAAACATTTCAAACTCATCGTAATGTGTATGACCATAAAACTGGGCTGTAATTGTGCTCTCATAACGGGATATAATCTTGTAAAAGTTACGGGACCATACTTTCAGGCAATCAGAATGTCCTGGCGGTATATGACCAATGACATGGACCTTCTCATTGGAAAATTCAGCACTTTGCAGTTCATAAATAAACCTGAAATTTAAAAAAAGTTATTAAAGAAGTTTTCTTTTACTTTTTCTTTCGACTAACCATTGTAATTCTGTGGCCGGATCGGTGGAATTGAGTAGAAGCCACCAATTCTTATTATTGCAGTAATTCATATTCATTGAAATAATCCTAAAACCAGGACGCACCAATACCGAATAGAAGGCTCCACGACGAACTGTATGAGAGACACTTTGTGGTAGCCAACGGCGCCATTGATTATCCAATTCATCGTATAGCCAATTGATGGATATATCCACTTGATTCACATATGGAGGAGGAAAACTATTTACCGGAGCACTTTCATGATTTCCCAAAGCCGGAAAAATTGGTATGCCAGGGAACTTTTCCACCATTTGCTTAACCGTCTCCTTAATAATGGCCAAATTCTCTTCCTTGGTTTGATTCCAAACATCATGCGGAGGCAGATCACCTGTCCATAGGATATAATCGATATCCTTGTGGGTTTCAGCAATATGAGCCAGCATATTGTCCACAGTTCTCTTGGGTGTATCACATTTGCGATAATCTCCCCATTTACCAGCCGCTGCATTGGGATTTGCTGGTCTTCCACTGCTCAGGCGACAGCACAAAGGTTCATTACACTCGGCATTGGATCCCTCAACATAATGGGGATCATAATGGGTATCGGAAATATGAAGAACCTTGAAAAACGGAGCTGCCTCTTGGGGTACAGGTAGATCTGCAAGACGTGGTGGTTTCGGTACCGGGGGAAAAATAACCTCCCATTCATGATAGGGATTGTAGACATCGCTGCAGCCATCACCTATGATGAAACTGCACAATTCATCGGGGGTTAGATTAACCCTTTTGAGGACATAGATCAGTTCACTGCCAAATAACTGGGACACACCCTGACACACTCGAGCACTCTGGATATTCAAATTTGTACAATATTCGGCTATAAGACGCATTATCTCCTCATCCGATTTGCCCGATTGTATCTGATGTTGGAGCATTCCGGCTCCTGCCTTGCAAGCGGTACACGTCACCTTTGACATAACACTATTCTCAATCTCGTAGGCCACCTGTTTGAGATTCAACAGTTTTAGGGCCTTATCCACAAACGGTGGATAGACGAGACCATCGCCGGCTGCCGCATCGTACCACAGCATGCGACCCGTTGCACTTCGGTTTGCCTTGATGGCCCGCAAACGTTCCAAGAACTCGGCATCGCTATCAGAGGGTTCACTATTCGTTCGATTGGGATGATGCATCAATTCTAAATGTGGATGTATACTTCGTGGCTGCTCTTCAATAACCCATTCAGCCAGCTCTGGTTGAGTCCAATTGATTTGGGGCTGGACACGCGGGAACAGAAAGGGAAAGGCTGTATCGAAAAGAATTAGAATATTTGTCATTTCGAATGATTTAAAGTTCACTTGATCTAGTTACCATCTGTTACGGTTAAAAGTGCTGCAAGTACCGCCATGAACCAGCACATTCCCCTTGGACTTCGTCTTCGTCTTGGACTTGACCATGACGCTTGTTGCAGTGTCATAATTCTCAATTTATTTGTCTCTTCTCTCTGGCTCTCAGCCGCCAGTTCACAGGTAGACAGGCAGCAGCTGGTTTGACCTACATTTTGGGTTGATCAAAATGTAAGTAAAAAACGGTCATTATTATTATGTTAAACGGGTTTCATTACATACACAATAAATGGTCAAATAAAGGGGGTAATGAAGGTGGGGCAGTACATGAAATTCCGTTATGCCATAAACATATTTTTGTCCGTTTGCAATTTGTATAAATTTTTTATTTTTTTTTTTAAGGCAAATTTACTGCAATTTTTAGGTTTATAACTTAAGTTACTTTATATATACATATATAAAAGGTATAGTATATATACATATATAAAAGGTATATATATATATATACTTGATAAATATTTCCAGCTTCTAATCTAAAATGTATTTCGAACACTTGTACAAATTAAAATGTTTCACTCAGAGTTTGAGGTAGATTAGAGAGGAATATAAATTTGGCAAAGATTTTCTATTAAAACATATTTCTAAAGAAAAAGTTTTAAAGGATATATAAAATAATATATTTTATCTAGTGAAATATTATTAAATAAGGTGGACCTTTCGTTTATCTAGTAACGTTCCTTGGGTCAGGAAGAAATAATATTTCTCATAAGTGAATAGCTATTATTAATGAAGCAAGCAAGTCGTCCCTGCCGACATTGAGTATACCCTGCACCAAGTAAAAGTACTCTTTTAAGTCAAAAACAATCAAAATCGCCATCAATTTACAAAAAAAATTCTCTTAGCATGCACTGCTTGCCATGCATCAACAGCGAACGCTTGCTATCTCGCTCACACTTAACAGCCCATTTTGCATGGGGCGTTTCAGTACAAAACGGAAATACGTATATCTCCGATAATTATTGTCCGATTTTGACAAAATTTAGTCAAGAGGTGCATTTTGGCCATATAAATGTGCATGCCAAATAAGAATACGATATCTTTAATATTGCTCTAGTTATAGGTTTTTCCCGAATTGCGGGGGCGGAAGTGGGCGTGGCAAAAATTTAAAATAAACTTGAGTTGCTTATACAATAGACGGATGTTGACACCAAACTTGGTTGCTCTAGCTCTTATAGTCTCTGAGATCTCGGTGTTCATACGGACGGACGGACAGACGGACAGACGGACAGACGGACAGACGGACGGACGGACGGACAGACGGACATGTCTCAATCGACTTCGCTATTGATACTGATCAAGAATATATATACTTTATGGGGTCGGAAAATTTTCCTTCTGCCTGTTACATACATTTTAGCGACTTTAATATACCCTTTTACCCTATGGGTACAGGGTATAAAAATATAAAATATAATTAATATGATCCTTGTTTTGAAGACACATTAATGGGATATAGTTTTAAAAAAATAACTTAAAATATTTTAAACTTTTCGAAATATAAATTATAATATTTATGATTATGGTTTTGAAGAAAAATTTCCATTTCATTAAAGACAAAAAAAGTTTTCTCTTCAGAAATCGTTTCTGGAAAAAGGGTTTTTAAATTGTACAACTTTAATAATATTCAATAAATTTCTTATAAGATAATTTTACATAGATATACAGTTTTAAATAATTAAATATTATTGTATGAATATCTTTCTATAATTTTACTACATTTGGAACAACTTTTTCTCTTTGTGGAATTGCTCCGAAAATTGATTTATTTATTGAATTTTGGTTACATGTAATTATACCCTGTACCCATAGGGTAAAAGGGTATATTAAAGTCGCTAAAATGTATGTAACAGGCAGAAGGAAAATTTTCCGACCCCATAAAGTATATATATTCTTGATCAGTATCAATAGCGAAGTCGATTGAGACATGTCCGTCTGTCCGTCCGTCCGTCTGTCCGTCTGTCCGTCCGTCCGTATGAACACCGAGATCTCAGAGACTATAAGAGCTAGAGCAACCAAATTTGGTGTCAACATCCGTCTATTGTATAAGCGGGTCAAGTTTGTTTTAAATTTTTGCCACGCCCACTTCCGCCCCCGTAATTTAGAAAAAACTATAACTTGAGCTATAATAAAGATATCGCATTCTTATTTGGCACACTTAATAATATAGCCAATATGCACCAGCTGACCAAATTTTGTCGAAATCGGACAATAATTATCGGAGATATACGTATTTCCGTTTTGTACTGAAACGCCCCATGCAAAATGGGCTGTTAAGTGTGAGCGAGATAGCATGCGTTCGCTGTTGCTGCATGGCAAGCAGTGCATGCTAAGAGAATTTTTTTTGTAAATTTATGGCGATTTTGATTGTTTTTGACTTAATAGAGTACTTTTACTTGGTACAGGGTATACTCAATGTCGGCAGGGACGACTTGCTTGCTTCATTTTATTTTATGTTCATGTTAAAATATTCATTTTGAAGAAATTAAATTTGGAACTTAGAAAATTAAAAATTAGGAAGAGAATTCTTTCCTTTCCTCCCAATGATTCCGCCTTTTAAATGAATTCTGCTGTCAATTTCTATATAATATTTTATAAAAATTAAAGTTAGATCTTATGAGATTGAAAATTATGAACCTAAAATCACATCTGCCATAACATCCCTTAAAAATTTCTGTTCTCAAAAGAATGGAAGTTTGTTTTCTTTTAGACAGACTTCAAAAGCATCTTATATAAACTTTTTTTAAGAACGATAACAAAAATGCTGCTGATGATCTTAGCTGTGTGTAAACATTTTCATTTGTTTATTTGGGCAAGTACAAATTATCACACAACGTGTTAAACACAACAATCTAAATGGTATTAAGTTGTCGTGGTAATTTATATTATTTTTTTTTTTTTTTTGTTTAGTTTGCTGCCTTATCAGCTTCCTCTCAGAGTAAGCAACAACAACTAAAACTAGTTGCAATCTAATTGAAATGTGTTTCTCTAAAAGGGAGAGAAAAATACAGATCTTCTTATCAGTGGAAAAAGTTGATTTATGTAACTAAAAACTTACTAAAGATTAAGTATAGTAATTCGAAAATGTGGCAAAGTAAATGATTTACTTAGGTGACAGAACTAATTAACTAACAGAACGAATATGATTAAAAAGTTAATTTTCTTTTATTAAAAACAAGGGAAAATTTTTTTTGATTGTTTTTGATTGAATTGTGTAAATTTGTTTTGCTCAGTTAAATTTGATCATATGATACCCAAAGCCAACAATAAAACAAACAAATTGATTTGTTTGCCTTTGCTCAGTTGCTGTTGTTGATGTTGCTGATGTTATTGCTGGTGTTGCTGACGGACAACCTTAAGACCATTTGTGTTTATTGTGCCAAGCGAGCAACAGCGAACCATTATGCATAATTTCAATGGCTGACAACTGTGGTAAGGGGGGGAGTGGAACGAAGAGGCTACACTCAATGTCGAGCCATCATTTGGTCACTGGCAAAAAATTTGTATATTTCCCTCCAACCACCGCAACAACGCGTAGCAAAGTCTCTCCCACCGAGTCGGTACATTGGCCTCTCCCAGACAAACAGACAGACAGTCAGACAAAGAGACAATCAGCCAGACAAAGTGAAATCGTCAACTTTGGTGTAATAAGTAGTAAGTAGTAGTAAATAAGTAGTAAGGTCTCGAAGAAAACAGAAAAAAAGTAAAAAAAAAAAAAGTAAAACTAAAGCTCGGTTTTTTTCTTGTTGTTGTTGGAATTTCATTTGTCATAGGCGAAAATCGAAAGTGTCTTCAGGGCGAAGAAGAGTTCATTTAAACAAAATGCATTTATTAACACATTTTCAAGCAAAGAGCGCAAAAGAGACAAACCACAAACAAACTTGTTTTTAGGCAAGGTTAGGATATACTACACATAAATAAATAATAAAAATAAAAAGCAAAGAAAACAAAAATATTCCAGCTAAAAAATACAGGTCAAGTTACAGTCATAAAACTTTAAACTAACTCATATTAAAACAAAAAGAAGGAATTGTGTGTGTAAAGACGGCTTTAAAATACTCTATATTTAATGTAGTACTCGTAGTAATTTTTACTCTAAGAATTTGATTTGTAAATTTATTATATAAGATAAAATGCTTAAATGAACTAAACCAAAACCAAAAGAAAAATCGATAAGGTTTATTAACACTTGTCACGTTTTTAGCTTACAGATCGATTTATATAGATTTGTTTTTTCTGATTTATATATGTGTTATTTTTATAAAAATAAGCTTTAAATTTAATAAAGAATTATACGATTTTTAAAACTCTGCTTCCATTTATAGAGAGATTTATAAAACTTTGGTTTAAGCGGTATTTAGTTATATTTATTAGACTATGGAAAAATAGATTTATTAAATTATTAAATTATTATTAAATTAAGACTTAGAGAGGGCTCAATTTTTAATGGCGTTTTATATATTTAAGTTGTTATTCTAATCAGGTTTAATATCATCATTCATATACATAGGTAGGTAGTTTTTTAAATTCGCTTAAGCAAACGAAAAGTAAACCGATTAGCACTGAATTTCAATTGCCTCGATTCACACGGGAAAATCAGTTCAAAAAATTGTGAAATGACCTTGGTTTACTTTAAAAGATTTGTCGGAAACAAGAACTGCCCTCATCTTGTGGGAAGTGGAAAAATAGTTGTGCTTCTCACGATCTTTAACCACCAATTTTATTTATTTATAAACTTTATATTTACAATTTTCAAATGTCACTCTATCAAAGAACAATACAAATTTTACCTGTCAAATTCATAGTTAACATCTTATACAAATTTTAGCTATATATATTGACTAGTTTAGCATTTATATGGCAATCTATCATGCCAACCTACAATATTTCTGTTTTTCGATATTCCATTGCGTAAAACATTGTTTTATTTACTCATTATATGGTTTTTTCTTTAAGCTACAAAATTACTAACTTTACAGTGATCTATTTGATCTGACATAATGTATTTTTTAATGTTTACTTAAAGTCAACTAAACAAGTCTACATGCCAAATTAAATAGTCTTCTATAAACAAGTGGTTTTAAGCCAGAAACAAAAAAGACAGAGAAAGAAAAAGACAAAACAAGCGAAGAGTTAGTCAGGCGATCCTTGTTTCATGGTAAGTGATTCTTACCAAATTTCCTGTTAGCCATTAATTAGAGGGTATTTAAACGGATTACAAGAGAAATGCTTCTTTTTTTTTTTAATTTAACCAAAAACCGGTTAGGCACGTGTAGTTATTACTCTTCTTGTTGTTATTGTTGTTGCTAAGCTATGCTTTTTGGCACACTTCAATCCAAAGACTCTCTCTGATGTAGGTAGGCTGGTTCTCAAGATATCAGATTTAATCAATATTATTGATCATTATTCATTCAGCGTCAAGTTGTTGCTTATAAGGGCAACGGAACCGCTTTAAACTTTCACTTTCTTTAGAAATTATTTTCTTAATAATATGAAAATGCTTTTTGGGATGTGCTAAATAGCTCTCAGAGACCATGTTGTTATCCATTGTTGTATTTTTTTTTCTCTTTTTGTGTGGGTCTTTGTTTTTTTGTTTATGCTTTTTTTTTTTTGACTATTGTATAACGGTTGTGCGACGGTGGCAGTGTTGCAGCAGTCACGCTGCAGGTAATGTTTTAATGGCCATTTCTTGTTTTATAATAATTAAGAAATGAAAATGAAAGTAATTTTCTTACTTTTCCCATAATGTGTTACTCAGAGCAAAAGTTTTTAAGGTATAATTATAAAGTGAAATTTTTGTTCTATCGGAAATTATTTTAATTATTCTAAACATTTCTTTTGGTCTTTTCAATATTCTGTTGTGTGGTTTGGAGTGTGAAACGTTTTATATACCCTAAAAAACAGAGTTTACGGTGAATGGGTATATTAAGATTAGCCAAAAATTAGGTCATAGACTGAAGTTAATAAATTAATATATATTTATAGTTAATATATTATATTATTATATTTTGTAGAGTTTTAAAACTTGATTAATTAACTGATAAATATTTTCATTTTATTCGGAATAAAAAAAAAGAGTAAAAAGTGTTGTGAAAAAAGAGTAACCAAACCACTTTCTTGCTTATTCCCGAATGATCTTCGTTAAAAATTGCATTTTCAAAGACACTGCAGAAATTTGCAAATATTTTTATCAATTTGAAATCTAGAATGGAATGCCACAGGGTATCACAAAGCCATTGCCGTTTAGTTAACATTGGAAACTTTTTTGTTTAGTTGTTTTTTTTTTTTGTTGGCCTCGTCATGCCCAAAATACTGGCCTATATAATGGTTATTTCAATTTTATTTCTTTTCTTTTTTTGGTAACAATTTATTAGCATGATCTAATTAAATATGCAGCTACCGAAAAAACCGCAGTGCACGAATTGGGAATTGCTATTGAAATAGAAATAGAAACAGAAACCAAAGACCAAAACTAATGAAAGCGCTCCATAACCTGTCCAAGAAGTCTGAACTGAATGACAAATCAAAAAACATGAATTGAACATAATGGACAAAAAGAGAAAGAGACACAACAAGATGATTAACAGTCAGAGAGTGACAAAGACGCCAAGAGTTTAGAGCTTTAGAATGTCATACAATAAGATGGAGTGGAGTGGGGAGATACAGAGATATGATAGAAGAAAACAAAATAGAAAAAATAAAAAAGTGAAAAACCGTTGACAACTTTACAGATTTTGCAAGCGAAGCTTAAGACTTGTGAGCATGCGTGACAGACAGAGATGGACAGACACTGGGGATGGACAAGTGAAATGCGCATGCGCAAACGTGTTTCTCTGCCTAAAGGTGTACATGTATGTATGTACATGTACATTCCTACATACATAAATACATATGTATGTATGTATGTATGTGTTGTCTTCTGACGAAATGTGTAACAGTAAAATAGCCGACAACTGGTTTTGCATTTAATTTTTTTTATTTTTTATTTTTACCAATCAATGGTTAAAGCTGTAGAAGAACAGCAAAAATGTCGCTTTATTATTTACCTGTTTGTGTTTTTCTTTGTGTTTAAATAATTCACTTAATCAAAAATGTATCGCACATACAAAATTGATGACACTTTTCGAGGCCGAAAACTGTGAACTTTCGTTCTTGACCCAAACAATCAACTTCTCCCTCCCTCTCCTCTCGCGCGAGTCCCTTGTTCTTTTAAGTAATTTAGTTTATTGTTTCTGTTTATTTTTTTTGGTTTTTTTTGATTTTTGGTATGTGTTTGCCACTTTTTCTTTCTTTTGTGTTTCTATTTTTATACATTTACAATGAATGCGCCATAATTCGCAACTCTCTTTTGTCGATTGGCCTCAATTATTTACATTTCATTTCGGTTATTATTTATTTTATACAATTTGTTGTTTTTGCTTCTTTTTTGTAATCTTTTTTTCTTTTTTTGGCATGCACTGAACACTGAGCACTGAGATTGTCGTAGATTTCACCCGAGTAAATATTGTCACGAAATGTTTTAATAATAAATTTAATAAACAACCGCTTGCCACTAACCGCCGACGACAACTGAGAGAATTATTCGTTTGCTCAAGCAAAAGAGTGAAGCTTTTGAGTCAAGCTTGGCGAACAGCTGATTGTAGCTAACAATGCAAGCTTTTGTTCACCTAATCAAGCTTCCTTAATTAAATTTACAAAAGAAACTTGTTTTGGACAATGATGAATTACTTTTTACCCTGTATTTATGAGAGAGAGTAGTTAAGGCAATACAAAAATAAATATATGTATTTAACATTTTGTGCTGAACTTATGTACAACGCTGCGTATACTTTATAAGTTGCTGACAAATCAAATAAAATAAAAACAATTTTCTTATTTATCTAAAACTGAATGAAACATTTAATATTTTTTTTTTTTATTTTATCATACAATATTAAAAGATTATTTTTTTTGCATTTTGGAATAAAAACTTTGATAAATTCCAACAAAACATTATTTTTGTTTAGTTACATTTGTTGTTATGACTATAGGGTATCCTTTAATCGATGCTTTTTAAAAAACTTTCTTAATCGTTTCATTGTTTATTTCGCTTGAGTAACTTTTGACATTTAATTAGTGCAATGATAATGATGATGGCTTATCTTAAATTGTAGAATATATTCAAAAGCCATTGTTAAAAAACCAACGGAAATTGTTAAACAAAACTAAACTTGTTATATATTATGCAAAATTCTGCTAAAATTCAGTTTAAACAGGAGCTTAGTCATGTTAGATATGTTTTTCAACTAAATTGAATTATATATGCTAAATAGAAAGATTAGTTCATAAATTGGTCAAAAGTGAGTCAAGAACAGAAATTATTCAAATAAACCATTTGTTATTCAGATATAATGCATAAGGCAATTGAACTCTTATCTTATATTATACATTTTTGTTTATACACAAGTTAATATATATAAATATGTATGTATATGTTAATATACAGTTGTATACTTGAGCCATATCAATTGCAGTTACAGTTTATGTGTGGGCTCATCATTATTAATCAATTTACAATAACCGTTAGACCCCGCTTTTCATTATTTACCATATCAGACGATCAGGTTCAATGATTGATGATAATTATGATGATGATGGCGTATCATACAGAGGACTCAATTGACGCACTAAATGATTCTTCATTTTGATTATATATGCTGTATATATCATTTTTCAAATTATAAAAGAACTGTAAACTACTAGGATCGGCTTCATCCTGTATATCGATTCGTTCAACTGGCGGCATAACTTCATGTGGACATTCTGTTTCCGTTGCCATGGATTTACCTTTAGCTGGATAACAGCGCCAGGTAATGGTTATATGTCTGAGACCACAACAAACTCCAAAACCACATTTTTTGCCCGGTTCTTTTGGTTCTGTGGGCATAATCTCATCCTGCAATTTCTTTCCTCTACAGCAAGTGCAATTTCGTATCTTTTGTTTGAAATACGACAATGTCCGTATAGTCTGAGTGAGGAAGGTATAAAATAATGGATTAAGGGCACAACTGGCTAGATTTAGGATGCCGAAACTGAAATAGAGTAACCAATCTACTGGCGTGGAAAAGGAGCCATATAGCCTCATAATAAGAAAGATCCAAGCCGGCAAACGTAGGCAAATAAAAACGGCCATCATAAGGAGAATAACTAGAACCATACGACGATGTCTTGCCTCTCGGGCCAGAGCTGCTGCACCCACTGTTGGTGGTGTAGGGGCAACTGATCGCATTGGCTGTGGCAAGGTACTCGATGGAACAGTTGACAAAGCCTTCTTATCGAGACTAAAAGGTGCAGCAACACTTAGGGCACTCATCATGGCCGTTGGCATTAAAAGTTCCACATTGTTTCCTTTAACACGAGTCTCGGCTTGATCCTGATCTTGTTCTGGCTGCTGTTGGTGATGATGATAGTGACGCCTTAACCACAGTTGACGAGCAATTGTTGTATTAAGCCAAATGAATGCCACAATGCATGGCACAAATATCAAGCCAAACAATATGACGTAGTAAAGGCCAACATCGTGCTATAGATTGTATAAATAGAACAAAAAAAAAAAGAAAATAACATGTTTTTATTGAGTGGCTACAAAGATGATAAGACCTTATCATGGGCTAACCCTCCCGCTGATCCCCCAATAATCCGCTTTGCATTCAACTTACGTTGCCAGTTATACACATGCTAACCAATTCCAATTCAGTGACCAGCAATTCATCTTTATCAGTAGTTGGAGTTGCATTCGTTGTGTCCTCCACTTTGTCTTCTTTTTGATTTAATTGCATTTGAGGTTCATCCAATTCCAATAGATAGATCTTATCCAAATCGTAGATGGCAAACAAGGGAATAGAGGTACCCATTGAGGCCAACCATATGCCGCCCATGCAAATGATACAAATGCGTACACTCGGATTCCAGAAACCCAAAACAGCTTTCATAATGGCCATATACCGATCAAAGGCAATCGCCACCAAAGTCAGGCTACTGACCAAAACAGCGGCAGTGGTAATGAAGGGTACAAATTTGCACATAAAATCTCCAAGGGTCTGGTTAGAAATTATAAAAGTACCATTAAAAATTATTGTTTAAGAATTCTTTAACAGTTTCTTTAAGGACTTACCCATAACTGTATATATTCGGCCTTAAATTGGGCCATATAGGCGACCGTACTAAATGCACACGACATTAAATCACTACATGCTAAAGATATCAAACAGGCACGAAAAAATGGACGTAATTTCCTACGCGAATTCACATACAAGGTACTTAGATTACCCAAAAACGATAATAAAAATAATATACCCACTATGGACATGAAAATACTACGTTTCTTTCTTGTAATCTGATTGAGATCGGATATTAATATTCCCGGATATGTGGCTTCATTTGAATAATTATCCGTTGATGCCGTATTTTTATTTGTTATATATTTTAAATAATATTGCAACTCTTCGTATGTGTAATGCAGTAGGGCCATTATTTTGACCCTATTGTGTTGCCTATAAATATGCAATTGTTTTTCGTTCAACTTCCCGGATTAGACTGACGATAAATTTATGATTGGAATAATGTTAGCTTTAAGTTTTATCATCCCATCATAGCATTTTGGGGTGAGCTTATCATTGAATTTCTATGAAGTGCGTTTTTTGTAGTATTCTTTTCGTATTTAGATTGTTATCAGCTGTCATAATTAATAGAGCGAGCGCATTGCACCTGGCAATCACAATCAATGAATGAATGATGATGGGCATGATATATACATACTAATTTTGGTAAAGGTCTTTTAATTAACAAAGGTCACGTAGAAGCTCTACATTTAAAAATTATATCGTATATGTTGACGGAATTTAAGTTTAAGTGCCATGCTATTCGAATTAAGCGCCACGAAACTAAATTTATCGATTATTCTATTTGAAAAACTCCCCGCCAATTAGTACCATATTTTTCCCAGTATTTTTATGATAGTGATGAGCAAATGACTGCAA
The DNA here is from genome assembly GCA_037075365.1 of Drosophila emarginata. Taxonomy (NCBI): domain Eukaryota; kingdom Metazoa; phylum Arthropoda; class Insecta; order Diptera; family Drosophilidae; genus Drosophila; species Drosophila emarginata. The sequence goes on along the minus strand of JBAMCD010000260.1, from coordinate 3,182,355 downwards.
AAAATAGAGTAAATATACTTATATATATGAATTATACTTATATATATTAAAAACACCTATTTTTAGTTGCTTATTAAGGAAAAAGTAAAGGGAAAATTACCATTGTAATAATCTTAAACTAAAGGAAACCAAATAAGATTTAAAACGGTTACAATTTACATGGATTTACATTAACACCATCATTGGAAATTAGACAGAATGTTTTAAAAACTAGTTTTCTATGTTATAAACCGATAAAACTGATATTTAACGATCTCGAAATTTAATAATTAGAAATCTGTCAAGTTAATCTGTTTTAAAAAATATTTAGTCAATACATTTTTGTAACTGTCCCAAATGTAACCTATCTAAAAAGAGGATTTTTGATAAAAGAACGACAGAATAGACTATGATAATAATACTTTAATATGTTTTTAAAATTAACTAATTTAGCTCCCTAGCAACCTTATTTCTTTTCTGATCCAGCACTACAAATTTGAGTTAAAAAACAACCTTCACTTTGCTTTGAAATCATTTATTTTAATTATTTCTTTAAAACCCATAAATATTTGCTTATTTTTCATCAATTAACTAATGCTCAATAATACTTTCTGTTGTTCTTAATTTTAATTTAAACATATATAATTATATGTATAAGTTGTATGTATTTAGTACTACATAATGTTTTTGTAGTTGGAATTGTTGGCATCATTTGGAATACATTTACATTCAAATAATCAATTACAAGAACAGGTATTACATATAAAATACTGAATATGCTTTTTGACCGTGTAAACATTTTTTGTTTTCTTCCAACTTTCCCTATTTTGCCTGTTAGTTAGTTTTAAGATTTCTATAACTTTTTGAATTACTTGTTTATCGATCGGTTGGTTTACTTAAAAATAGTTTTTAGTATTCTCTTTGTCTGTGTATATAGTATATATTACTTGCCTTACTGTATACATATAACGATTCAATACCTTTTTGTTGTTTTTATATATATATAGTTTTAGTTATTCGTTTTTTTGGTTTTTCATTTTATGTATGTACATTGAGCTGTTGCCGGAAAGGTGGGTGGATTAGTTTATTCACTAGAATTTGTTATGAATATATTGAGAGACATGGATTGAAGTTTGATGCCAATTTGCTTTATATTTCTATATATTTATATATATATCGATATGAATTTTGTGTTTTTCTTTGTCATCGACAAGCCCAAAATTTGGTATAAAATTTGAAGCTCCTCTGATTTTCTATATAGTGTATATATTTTTCGGTTTAAAGTAAATATTCTTAGAAATAAATATTTATATATATATGTATATATATACATATAGTATATATATTCTTGTCTTGAATTGACAGTTTTTCTTTAATACGTAGTTTGGATAATTCTCAGGTTTTCTTTTGTTTTCATATCATTTTTGCGTTTGTTTTTGATTTGAGCAAATTGCTTTCCTTTTTTTGATTTACTTTTCTACTTAAATTTTTAAAAAATACATGTACACACATATATATATAGATATAACTAGGTATGTATATATATATTTATATTTATAGGTGTATGTATATTTATTTTATTTACAAAATAAACATTTCAATTGCCTTTCAATAACTCTCTTAAGTTTTGTTTGTGTTTAACAGCCATTAAATATTTTTTTTTTATTCCTTAGTATTATTGTAATATGTTTTTAATATATTTTCCTTTTTATACCCTTGCGAAATCCTTTAAATATTCTTGATCGGCTTCTGTAACGGTAATTTTGAAGCTATTTTCGTTTCTAAAGAAACGAATTCTTGTATATAGCGAAATAGAAAGCTGAATCGGAAAATTATTCGTATAATTGTTATAAGAACAATTTAACTTCTTTGAGTTCTTTAAATTAATGTTGTTGTCTTTTAGGTTTCTTAATTTCTTAACAGTTTTACGAAATTTGTTCAACATCGGTTGACTATATGTGGAAAGATTTCACCAAGCTTCTTAAATTATTTAAACTTTTAAATTTTATGACTTTTTAGATCGACAACTCGAATGGTTTTATAGGACTGATGTAACAAGGATATAGAAACTTCGGTATCACCAAAGTTATTTTTGTTTCTTAGTTTAGTTTAAGTACTTTTTGTTTACTTTTTAGTTTGATTTTGTTTTTTTTTTGGTTTGTCACAGGTACACACAACATGCAACATCAACATTTAATTTGATTACTTGTTATACATATATAGGCATTATATGACTAGGTACATATGTTTACATACGTTTTGTTTTCTTTTTTTTTATTATGTCACAGCTACTGCGCTAAACAAACAACAACTATTAAATCATATTTAATAACAACACTTTGTTTAAATTCCTGTTTACCGGTTTATCTTTTTGCTCATTCCAAAAATAAAAAATTCAAAAATTTTCATTCCATCACAAAATACACTAAATGAAAACTAAACTGTGTTTAACATTTGCTAGTATAGGTTTATATATATATATATTTTAATTAACTAACTACAGGTACAAACACATACAAATTTGCATATATATTTGTATGTATATATATATATATATATCTTTTGTATAGGTATTTTTTTTTTGTAGGCAACACACAGCTTGACATAGTTAATATTCATAACAATTACATAAACATTAATTAATACACTCAATCATAGTTAATTATTGTTTTTTTTTAGTTAATCCTTTCTCTGTTTGTTTGTTAGTTAATTTGTTTTTTTTTTTGTTTAGTTCATCTACGTCACATACACAAAAAACATTTCTAAATATATTTCTGTCGGTACATACATATATATATATATAAATGTTAGGTATTTTCTTAAGACTATGTATGTATCTTAATTTCATTTAGGTACATTAGTCTCTCATTTATTTATATATTTTTCTTTGTTTTTTTTTGCTTTACTAAATCTAAATACATTCACATAATTTTAGATATTTATATATATATATATTTCACTAAACATGAATACAAAAGAATTCAAATCAAAAGATTTCATTCTATTTATCAAATACAACAAAACAACACAAAATAATACATCATAAACAATTTAATCAGCCATCATCTGTTATTTAAAAATTATTGGATAAAAACGATTCGCATTTAATGTCATACATAAATATATAAAAAATTAATTTATTTTTGAGTTTTTTTTTTTAAAACTTTAACTTGTTAAACATTTCACTAAACGTTGCTTTGCCATTGCACTTGGACATTGCTCTTTAATTTCTTTTTGTCTCATTTCTAAAAATACTGGGCATGTATTTTGTGGGGTAAAGGGAAGGGATGAGTATACGAATAGACACAATTTTTATATTAATTACGACTAAGGACTAAGTTAACTCTTTTTCTTTTATGATTAAGTAATTGCAACTAAGTAACGTAAACTGAAAATATATGGCATAGTCTTGTCCTTGTCCAAATTGTATAACATAAAATAAATATCTCTAAAATATTTTCTTAGTTTTGTTCTAACAATTATATATGTATATATATAAATAGTTTACTTTTACTTTGTTTTATGTTTAATATCCTAAAACAATTTCATAGCATTTTCTGCTTAGCTCGTGTTGATTTATTTATAAGTACTTATAAAAATAGTTTTTTTTTGTTTCGATATTGGAACTATTATATGTTAGTTTATTTTTTATATTTTGCTATAGTTTATTTCTTTAATGGAGTTGCCGATGTTTTTGCTTTCGTTTTGACCGTCTGACTTTGACCACTATTTATTGCTGCTGCTGTTGCTGTTGTTGTTGTGATTTTGTTAGTGGTTTTTGTTGGACTTGTTGTTGTTGTTGTTGGTTTTAAGGATTTGACCATGGTCTTTGTGGGACTTGTTGTTGTGGGTTTTGCGGTATTTGCTTTGTTGACCTTTGGCGACATATTGCTGCTGCCACTTGTTGTCGCCGTTGGCTGCTTGTTAGATTGCGACTTTTCGTTTCCTGCTTTTTGAATTGGAACTTTTGTTGCGGCTGTCGTCGATGATTTGGTAGAAGCTGTTGCGACTGTAGCTGTTGTTGTTGGTTTAACCGTTGATGAAGGTGTTGTAGTGGCTAGGGATGATGTTTTAACCGCTGTTGTTGCTGTTGTAGTTGCATTTGCTGATGGATTAACCGATGACATAACTGCTGTGGCTGTTGCTACTGGTTTAGCAGATGATATTGCTGTTGTAGTTATTGCTGCTGAGGGTTTAACCGATGATGTTGCTGCCGCAGTTATTGTTGCTGATGGTTTAACCGTTGATATTGCTATTGTAGTTGAAATTGTTGTTGGTTTAACAGGTGAAATAACTGTAGTAGTTATTGTAGCTGATGGTTTTACAGATGATGTTCCTGTTGTAGTTTTTGTAGTTGATGTTGCTGTCGTATTCAGTGGTTTAACCGATGATGTTGCTGTTGTAGTCGGTGGTTTAACCGATAATATTGCTGGCGTATTTGCTGTCAATGGTTTAATCTCTGCTGCAGTTGTTACTGCTTTTGCTATTGGTGGTTTCACAGTTGATGATGCTGCTGATGTTGATGTTGCTGGTGGTGGTGCAGCAGCAACAGTTGCTGTTGTTAATTTCACTGATATTGCTGTTACATTAGCTGCTGAAGTTGCAGGCTTTGCTGCATTTTGAACAGTTGTTGGTATTGGCTGTGATAGTGTTGACACATTAATTACTGCAGCAACTTTTGTATTTTGAGTTGTCGCTGGTGCTCCAATATTTGCAATAGCAACAGTTGCTGATGTTTTTACTGATTTATTTGATGGCATAAATGTGGACAAAGCGGGAGTTGGCTTTGTGCCAGTCATATTTTTGCTTACTATTGCTGTAGGTGCCGTCTTTGCGGCAGCAACAGTTGCTGTTGCTGTTGCTGCTGCTGTCGGTGTCTTGGAAGCAGTTATTGTTGGTGTAGTCTTGGCAACATTTTCTACTGATGGTGGTGCTGCTGCTGGTATTGAGTTATCTTTCTCACCAACACCAGCAAATGTAGACATTGTGGAGCACTCACGACCACTGCTCAATGTGCCTGTGGCAAATACTTTAGTGGTGGCAGGAGTAGGGGCAGATGTAATAGGTGCAACTACTGCATCCTTTTTGGCAGTTTGTTCGCTTTCACTCTCTGGCTGTATAAGCGGCTGCTTGCTGGGACTTACCTCTGGCTGGGCCTTATGCCTGCCATTCTCGGCCATTGCCTGTTGATTGCTGCTGTGTCTGGCCGATGTTTTTAATATGCTGGGTCCTGGCAGTTTGCCCACCGTTGCCACTGGCAAGGCATCAACGTCAACAACCGTCGACGAGGATGCCATCACTCGCTCTCAGAGTTGCATTGCCTCGTCATGGTAATTGCTGCCGTTGCCGTTGCCATTGCCAACATCATCGTAGGGTAAGACTGCATCAGGTGGATTTCCCGTATTGCTAATCAAAATTTGTGTATTAGTCACACCATCATAATTTTGACTCTGATATCTTTCAGCATGTAAATTAACACACGGACGACCAGCGGGTCCCCATTCAGCTGTTGGCTGTAGCAAATGCTTGAGACGTTCCCGCATAGTTAAATGTTTTGGAGCCTGACAAATTTGTTGAAATCCCACCATAAATATAACAAATACTGGCAAAAGACCAATTATCCAACCCACTGTATCGGCCCATATTGGATAGACATAATGACCATATTGTGCTGGCTTATATTCCACCCAATTGAAGAACAAAATAAACTGGCAAAATGGGAAAAAAGAAAAAAAAATTGTTGTTGAGAGGATAAGAGATGTGTGTCAATTAATATGAAATCGATGTGAACACTTACCAGCAATGTGGCCGGTGTTATATACTGCCACATGATGCCCCAAAAGCAATTCCAGAAACGTGATCTCTTGCCAATCATGCCTTGTATATCATTAAGAAAACGTTGAGAGCCATATATCCAGGCTATTAAAACACATTCCGATATGGCTATAAGCAAAACAGACCAATTGGCTGCATATTTATCCATCAATTGTAGCCAATACATTCCGCTCTATGAAAAAATCAAAAAGAAAAAAGAAGAAATGATTAGCTAATTTCTATGGATTTCTCTTCATGCTCAACTCACATTTGTGGTGAATCCTAGACCACCAATATAACCAAAGATGGCCACAGCCAATACAACCCAAATTTTACATTGTCGCAAATTTGGAAATTTATCCAAAATGGCAGTGGTTACGGTCTCCATTAGAGCAAATTGTGAATCCAAACCAAGTGTAAGCAACATTACAAAGAATAAAATTGACCAAACGGGCGAAATGGGTAAACGTGTTACCACCTCCGGATAGACAATAAATGCCAAACCAGCACCCTGATCCACAACCTTTTTAACTTCCACATCCAATTCGTGGGCCAGAAAACCAATAATTGAGAAAATCACCAAGCCAGCAAAGAATGATGTGGCAATATTACAAATGGCCACAATTAGAGAGTCTCTGCAACAAACAAAAAAAAAAAAAGAAAAAGAAGGGAAAAAGGAAAATTGAAATGAATAGAAAATGTAAATAAAAAAAATAAAAATAAAATCAAATCCAATTCTGGCATTAATTTGATCTTACTCAATGTCTTCTCTACTCACTTGTAGCAATTATTTGAGAACTTGTTATACGAAGATAATGTAATCAGACCACCCCAGGCGGGACTTAAGGCGAAGAATATTTGTACAGCAGCATCACCCCAGACCTGCAATAATCGAAATTGATTAAAAAGTTTATTAAACATAAAAAAATATATTATTATTATTTCATACCTGAGCATTGGCCAGTTGTTTCCAATCGGGTGTTAGATAAAACAAAATTCCAGTACTGGCTCCTGGCAGAGTGACACCTCTTACGAATAGTATAACCAAGACCACATAGGGAAATAGAGCTGTAAAATAGACAACTTTGCCAGAGGATTGAACTCCCTTGCAGAGGCAAAGGAAAACAATGACCCAGGCGAGTAGTAGACAAGCAGCCAGGGAATATTTAATATTGCCAGTTTCCTCAATGCCATTGGATAAACCCAATACAAAGTTACTGCAAATGATTTAATGATTGATCCATTTTGAATATAAAATCTCATTTCACTTTACTCACTTGAAGTACTCTTCAGCTGGTGGACGTTTCAAAGCATGTAATGCCAATTCGGTTATATTATTCTCCTCCGCTGCAGTTGAATTGTAACAGGTACGTAGATAATAAGTGCCATTTGAAGCCTCACACTGATCCGCCTGGACATAGGAGAAGCAATCTGCAATAATATGAAAAGAGACGATGGTGAACTGTCATCAACTTTTTTTTCTTTACTTCCGCAAACTTGCCTTCCCTCCCCCCCTGCCACGTTGTATGCTCAATTATGCACACAAAAAAAAAAAGGGCTGCCATTTGGCATTTTAATATTTATGAACTATTTGTAAGAGACTATAGGAAAAAATAAAAGGAATCCCTCGCCTTTGGCAACTGGCAAATTAAAAGAAGAAAAAAAAGGGACTAAAAGTATGCACAAGACTACAACAAAATGGCAACTTTTGTGCGGCTACATAATTAAAAGGACAAAGTAGCAAATCAGTGAAAAGCAGCCAAGAGCCAGGACTAAAAACTCTGACAACAATGTTGTCCTGTTAGCCAGCAAAAAGAAAAAAAAAAAGTAAAAGATATAAGCAAAAATAAAAAAAATGAAGGGACAACACGAACCCAAACTACGGCAAGGATAAAAAACAGCGAAAGTCAAGTTCATGTTGAATGAAATGAATTGGTAAATAATGGGGCAAGGTGGCCGGTGGAGTTGCTCATTTGTTGACCAGCTCATGATTAAATTCCGTATTTTTTTTTATTTAAAAAGATGCCAAAGGTAGCAATGTAAATTTAAAGTAAGCAGCTGCTTTTGACATTTCATATTTGTTTTGTGGTTAGTTCCATTCATTCTCCATGATTAGCAAATGGCATTGATTTGGGAAAAAGTTTGTGTTTTTAGCCAAAAAAAAAAAAAAAAAGCGGTTAACCGCATAAAAACTGAAGAATTTGGTATGTTTTTGGGCTAATAACCAAATTTGAGGTTTGTGTTTGTTTGGTCCAAGGACAAAACCGAAAAATACTAAACGAAAGACTTTCCAATTGGCCAACAGCTTTTGGTCTGAAACATGTTTTGCGTAACTAATTTTCAGTTTAGTTCAAGTTCAGTATTGTGTGTAGTTTTTCGTTTGATATTTGATTATACACACCTGGAAATGTGTGTATGTGTGTGTATGTGTGCTTGATTGTATTTGTGTGTTTGTCTATTTCCTATTAATCTTACTATACTTAATTATGCAGCTCACGTTGCAAGAACATTTCAAGGCAAAAACAAAACGAAAAGGCAATATTAAATTTCATAGTGAATTTCTCTATATGCAATTCTTGCAAAAGTTCTATACAATACAATATTTAACCATATTAGAGAGTCAAATGAATCAAATAAAACGAACTATGTTTGTTTTGTATTTCAACAAGCCAATCGGCATTTCTTATACACACTCAAATTACACATACGCCCTGTGAAACGACTATTTCTATTCTAAGTAGACAGTTGCCACAGACAGTTTAAGCCACATTTAAACCAAAAACAAAAAAGAAAATTCTCAACTGAAACAATCAATCAGCATTAAAATTAAAATAAAATAGAATAAAATGCGGCGCTGCTAGAAAATTGAAAACAATTTCTTGTGGTCCTTTGGCAAAAGGAAAAGTAACAAGAAAAAAAAAAAACGCAAGGCAAACTTCAAAGTGTTTACTTGGCGTTTAATTTGGCCTGTCTGTGTGTTGTTTGTTCTCCAATTAATTTGATTACACACAAGCACACATACACATGTAACCAACCAAACACACACACACACACACACAAACACAACCCGTAGATACAAATCGTATAAATTTTATTTGTGTAGAAAGAAAAGGAAGCAAACCAAAAGAAAAAAAAAATAAAACGTAAAAACGAACGAAAGAGAAAACTCTGGAAATCATCTCATGAGAGTGTGTGTGTGTATGTGTGTGATTGTTTATTATGCTTGCTGTCAAACACACACGCATACACACACACACAAACACACACACACAAACACACACACACAAACACACACACACAAACACACACACTCACAGAGATCTTATATAAGTTGGCTCCAACCTGCCATAGAAGAAAATTTTGCCATTAAATTTTTTTTTTTTGTGACCTTTAAGTTTACTTTTGCCTTTGGCATCGAAGAACTTTTAGAAAACTCCACTGACAGTTTGTCGGGTTATGTCTATGATGACTGACATATTGGTCTTTTGATTAGCAAAAACTAAATGAGAATATTGGCTTCATTATAAGTTTCATTACTGTTACGATCCAAACATGTGTCAATTTTAATTGGCCAAATAAATGTTGATGGATGATTACATAGAAAGAAAAAGAAAAGCTTACTCTTACATCTAAACTTGGCTATAATCCCATCTAAGACACTGTCTCAAATTTAAGTGGTTTTAAGCCAATAATAATAAATATTTACACAAGAACATGGAAGAGGGAAGAGGGAGGGAGGTAAGAAAAATGTGAGAATCCTAAATACATACTCGTAAATGTTCTCCCTGTCTCTCTCTCTCTCTCTCTCCTTTAAGTATGTGACATTCAATCAATACACAAACAAGTTAAACACATTTTAATCATGACACTAAAAGTAAACATTTATCATCTAAAATATCAGACGGACGAGGACGTGGCCAGGAGCCACAGTGGATCAATTGAAGGATGAAACGAAAGGCAGGAAGGCAAAAGTGTCAATAAATAAAATCCTTAAGAAATTGCTTGTCTTCCTCTAAGATTCTCTGTCTCTTTTATTCTCTCTATTTTTCTCTCAATCGTATTTTTTTTTATGTGCAACTTAAGAGCTTATGGAGGAAAGCAAAAAAAAAAAAACGTAGATGATGAAGCTTCCGCAAGGTTGAGGTTGTCTTGGTTCAGTGTGTCGATTGAATGTCAAAAACAGTTAAGACATAATTGTTGTCATTTTAACAATTTTTTCAATACAACATAAAAAAAAGAAAAGGTATAAAATATATAAAAATATATATGTATGTATGTATGTATGTACAAATAAATCCAGTTGAAGGAAAAACGTGAGAAGAGAAACCAAGACGGCGACAGATACGACCAACATCCGCACCTCATATCGATTTCTAACACACTCGCCGATACACACACAGACAGACACACAAAATAAAGGCCAAAAGGAAAACCCCCAATGGAAATGCCAGCAACGCGCTTTCCTTGTAGCCTCCATTCGGTTGGTTTAAGCTCTCAGTCTCAGCCTTTTGTATCAATGGCGGTTCCATGTATTAAATCATCGCCGTCTGTGTCTGTCCAGAATGAGGAGCATTTGAGCGGTGAGGAGACGCAAAGTAGGGGCATCTATGTATGTGTGTGTGTGTGTGTGTGTGCGTGTGTGTGTGTGTGTGTCAGTGTGTTTGTAGGGGGAGCTCTGCTTTGGCTCATGCAAAACTTTCAATGGCATTTGACATATTTGCTGTTGTTGTTGTTGCCATTATTATTGCCTTAGCCTGTTCGTAGAGACGGCCACTTGAGAGCCTCTCTTTCTATATATCTTTCTCTCTCACTCGCTGTCTATACAACTGGGTACACATAAACGTACCAACACATGAACATGAGTGCTACTAAGTCAGCAGCCATAAAATAAGCCAAACATAAAAATGCTAAAAAGCAAACTGAAATAAAATCCCACACATATAAAAAAAACTCCATCTATATATGTAATCTCGAAAATTGTTCATACCCTTTCATTAAAATCAACTCATAATCCAAAATTATTAAATTTGTAGAGAGATAAATAGCAGACCACTGTGTGATATACAAAGATTTATTTCTTGACCAACACTAATGGAGCAAACAGTTTTTAATTTAACAAACGATCGAGATGTTAACTAACACTATTATTTGCAGAACTGTTGCATAAATAATAATGTTAACAGATCGTTTTTAACACGAATGCTCAGAAATATAGAAGAGGCTTCAAGATTGAATAAACAAATGAAAATTATTTAAATATTATGAAGGTTGTATTAAATTAATGTGTATATACTTAAATGAATTAAGATATTATAGTAGATTCACAGTTGAAAGAAATAAAATAAATAAAAATTTAGTTTTACGATTTCTCTATTTAAATGCTTGCTTTTTCTCAACATTTTTATTATATTTTAATTAATAATGAGAAATCAGAAATAGAAATATATTGCTTAAAAAAGAAAACAAAAGGATCTTCTATCTACATAAAATTTGAGTCCGAGTGCGCCAGAAAAATTAGGTATTGTAGTATAGTTTATAATGTTAAGCTATATTCTAAGTAACTTTAGTGAATGTTTTTTCTATTTCTATTCTGTTTAACTTTTTTATGTATTATCCATACAAGTTCTTTGTCTTTACGAAAACTTCATCACTTTTTACCACTTTCCTCTTTTTTAAATTATTGCAATCAAGATACTACTTACACTCTTATCTCTTTACCCACTTTCGTTCCTATTTTTATCCCAACCTTTATAATCTTCCATCTCCCGCTGTTTCTCATTTTTCATTCTCGCCTTTTTTTTTTGTTTGTTTCCCTTAGCTACTTAGTTGCCTACGCTTATTCATTTATAATTTTTTTTTATCCCCATTATCATCAATCATTCATTATAAATTTCTCAATTGTGACATTTTGCGCCAATTTCGCACTTTTAAATTAAGTCATTTTAATATTCTTCAGTTGCATATATAATTTATTCCTTCGTTAACTGGAATAAATATTCCTCTCCTTTTTTGTCATTTAATTGTTTCTATATATCGAATATCTGGCATTCCCTTCTTTTTTGTCCTCTTTTTGTATAATTTGCATATATATGTATGTATGTTTATATATGTACATGTAGTTTTATTTTCCCATGTCACTTTCATTTCCCCTCTGGCATAGTCTAGTTTTTCCGGATGCTAGGCCCAATTGAAGCTTTTGGTGGCATTCCAAACTGAGCTGCATCGTTAAAGATTTATATTCATGTCCTTCGCATAGCAGGCAATTTTAAAGTATCTTTGTGTGTGTATGTGTGAGTGTGTTTGTATGTGTATGTTTGTGGGTGTGTGTAAAGAAATCAAATGCACGCTTAAGCGCGTACAATACAAAGACTGCCAACGCCCAGTTGCCACGCCTCTTGCCATTGCTGTCGCCTACGTGATATAGTTGTCTGCCGCCTTGGCAGTGGCAGGGAGGGGGGGTGACCCCGAATGCTCACACCTAACCTAACAATGTCAAATGAGAAGCAACGAACCAAGGCACAAAAACAATTGCCTACTTTACGGCGTCGCCTTTTGGTTTCCTTTTGTTGTCACTTGCTCCTTGCTCCTTGCCCCGCTTATCCCATGTCACTTGTTTATTATTATCATTTTCACTGAACAGTTTTCCTTTCTCTTCCTCCCACTCTCTGTCTCTCTCTCTCTCTTTTATTGTTAACGTGTGCGTAAATAAAACTGAAAATGTGGGAAAAACACTCGATAGACTTTACAATACCTTTTCCCGGATATTTAATAAAGAATATAATAAGTTAATTCAAGGATGTCAAAACTTTGTTTTTCAGTTATTTTATTTTTTTTTTTTAAACACCTTAATACTTTTTATATCAGTTGAAGGTGAATGAATTTTCATCTAGTAAGTTTTTTAATCCCATAAAAAAGTTCTCATCTTCATTAAATTCTCGGCTGAAATTCTCTGCTGGTGTTGTTTATCTTTGAAACAAATTGTCTAGTGGGTCAGCAGTTTTTTTCTCTTTTTTCTGGGACTTTTCACCCGGGGCCAAGCAAACAAAAGAAAATATAAACAAGAGAACAAAAAAAATAAAAAATGAAGAATAAAAATAAAAGTTTCACATTTGACAGCTTGCAATTTGCCTAATTTATTAGCCAAGAACAGAAAATTGCTGCCACTTATATTTGTTCATTTTTTTTTTTGTTGTGTCTCTGGCAATTAATTGCAACCCCAGGAGCATTTTCTTCTCTTGCCCTTTCACCCCTCATTTTGTGGTTACTTACGTTTTGTGCTCCATTCGGGCTCACAATTTTGCCACGGCAATTGAGTGCGAAACGAGGCAAACATGTAGAAAATGGTCCATGCAATAATCAGATTATAATAGAGCATCACAATGGCCGAAACTAGAATCATGCCAGTACCAAGTCCGCGAAATAATGGGCAAAATCGTCGATAGATGGCCACCGGTCCCAGAGCAGCATATTGGCCAAAAGATAATTCCATGAACATGAGCGGCAAACCCGCTATAATCAGCATTATGGTGAATGGTATGAGAAAAGCGCCTACGAAATATGAATGTGAAATGGAAAATTCTTTCTTAGTACGCAGTTGGAAAATGAATGGTCGAAAATACTAGCTTACCGCCGCCATTGTTGTAACACAAATAGGGAAAACGCCAGACATTCCCCAATCCAACTGAATAGCCCAATAGAGAGAGGAGAAAATCAAAACGGCCTGTCCAATTGCCACGCTCCGGTTCTGTGCCGACCCCGGAACCGCCACCACTTGCAGTTACATTGGCATCCAGTGTGACCAGAGCTGTGCCAGATGCACAACCAGCAATGCTAATGGCTGTGGGTGTAGTGCTCATTTGGACTACTGGCATATCCTTATCCTTGCTCTTTTCCTTGCCCTTTTCCTTGTCCTTGTCCTTCTCCCTCTCTTTTGTCATTGCCGCTGCACTGGCTGGACAAACCACAACTGGACCTTTGCCACCGCTGACAACAGCATTTACTCCCGTTCCGGATGTTGCAGCAGTTGATGTTGCAGTTGCAAGCATTTTGCCATCTCTTGCCATTGGCAGGTCAATGGTGCTGAAGCGATCTTCGTTTTGCTGCAACACAACAAAAAAAAAAAAAAAAAACCAAGAATAAAAATGGAAACATTGCAAATGTTTGGTTAACCTTGGACATGTGGCAAGTGATTTGGCCATCTGCCAAGTGTAACAGTTGGCAGCACTAAAGCAAATCCTTCGACACTAACAAATGACAGCTTGAAGGTCACATAGACTGATTGAGATTGATTGGCTATTTTATCTACTATAATAAATAAAAAAATAACATTTTAAATATATTTTACCAAAAAAAAAAGGGACAAAAAGGAATGTCTCTTGGGATTGATATAAAAATGTTAACGTTTAACGTCAAACAATTATATATATAATATATAAATTGATGTTAGTCTCAAAAGCCAAATACATGTTTGTCTTTATCTTTATTCATCTGAGTAGCTTTCTATAGATTTAACTACTTGCCATTAAATTTTGTTTATTGACTTGACTTAAGAATTAATTAAAGCATAAAACTCAGTATGAAGTGTAGTAGGTTAAAACACTTAGGTTTTTTATATGTATATATTTATTTATGGACAATTTGTTTGTGTTAATTGCTCGCATTTTCTTCGTAGCATAGCCGTTCTCCTGATGGTTGCTTTATTTCTCTCTGTTATGTTAAATCCTAATGTTCTGTTAAAAGCTACTGTACATATGTTAAATGCTAGTGTTAGTCAACGAGTATTTGGGTTTGTCAGCAATGATCGTTACCGTTTAAATATAACGCCAGAGTTAACTTTTAAGATCTAGACAATGGCATTCATTTAAATCAATATTTTTTTATGAAATCGAATAGAAGCTATCGACACTATATGAAAATCTGATTGTCAATTAAACGATAATAAACGTTTTGAAAGCAATTTCTATATTGACTATAACAAGAAACGATATTCATTTAAATTAAAGTCAATTAAGAATTATTTAAATTATGAATGAAGAATTATGGTTTTTCTTCAGTTCTTTATTTGAAACTTTGAGCGTTTGTAGTTCGATTTTCATTTATTTAGGCTTGAATCGTGTTACATATTTTTTGTAATTTATGAACTTATAAAACTATTAAAAAATTAACGATTAATAATTTCAATATAAATTTCGTTCTTTTCAAGACAAAAACATAGCTTCATTGATAATGTATAAAAGATATTTATACATATATAAAGATTGCAAGATTTATATTATATAGTCAACTTTTATCTTACCTCCCATAGATCCACATCCAAATGAGTGCTTGACTCTTTATTTGCCTTGAGACCTTTCGTTTTTGATTTTGTTTTTGATTTTTTATCCATTTTTCTTTTTCTATATGTTTTATAATTGATTTACTAACACTTTTTTTTAGATTTAACTTAATTAGTATTTTGCAATTGCCTTTCTATATCTTTTTGAATATTTATTGATTTAATTGAGTTTTTTGGCAAACAGTTGTTGCCACCAATCAGAGTTGCAGCTGTACTGTGCGGTTGCATGGCCAATCAATAACCAAATTGGTTGCAGCAGATGTTACTTGGTTGATAAAAGCAGCTAAAGCAGATGTTGCCCATGTAAGCCATGTTATTGAGCAAAAACTGAAATGAATCAAAAAGAGGAAAATAAGTTTATTGCAGTTTAGAAATTTATTGCTAAATTTCACATATTTATGAATAATTGGCATTTAGTTTTCTTCTTTTTTTTTGTTTAAACATTTCCATCAGTGGATTTTTCCCTTGTTTTGTGAATGTGTGAAATATGGCATTCAATTAATTTCATTTAGCATCTTAAAATTGAAGGTAAACAATAAGAGAAAAAAAAAACCTTCACATTGACATACAAGTTATACAATTTAGAGGAAATGTTGATGATGAGTGGCTTATCATTCATATTAACTAAATAATCAAGTTATCCTGTCACTTCATCTCACTTGGCCATCAAATTTATCACATTCACTCGTTAAACTGACAGGACAGGGCCCTTTCCACACACGGACACACACACACAGTTTTAGCTTTTTGCCCGGCACCTCGAGATAAATGAGTGCTCAAGAAAATGACGCCCCGTCAATGGCACTTGATGTGCCACACACAACCAAACACACACACACACACACAGACACACACATTTGCAATCCAACTGTCACAGTTTTTGTAATGGCCATAACATCATGATGTGAAGGTGATGAGATGAAGGCATGAGATGGTTGGCATCTCATCTCATCTTTGCCTCTTAGTGCTTGGTCACGTTTTTTTTAAGCGAACTTTTATATTACTGCCTTGGCTAGACATGCAACAACGAGGGGAAAAAAAGAAAGAAGAAAGAAAACTAATTACACAGTCAAATTAGAATTAAGGCTAAAACAAAGGGTATTCAATATTGACTTGGAACTGGTACTTTATCTAATAAAGGCAGTAGCCTAGTAAGTTTGCAGAGGGTATAATAAAATTGGTCAGATGTTTATAGCGCATAAAAATAAGCATTTCCGGCCTCATAAAGTATATCTATTCTTGATCACCATCAACAGTTGAGTTGATTGGGACATTCCCGTCCATCTGTCTGTTTCTTCGTACGATTTTGACCTTAAATTTATAGCTACTTGGCTAAAATTAACTAGAGAACTTTTTTAGATGCATAGATTTGGCAAGTTTAAAAATCAGTCGGACAACTATAAGATATAGTAAGGTAAAAGATATAGTTTCTTTTTTGGATTAAATTTAGTTTAATTTTGCATTTAAAGAATTAATTTTTCATTTTTTAATATTGCATTGAGAATTATGTGACGTAAAAGTTATAAAATAGTCTTCAACTAAAAGGGTATACAAACTTCGCCAAGGCCGAAGTTAATGACCCGTTTCTCTTATACATTTTCTTTTTTCATCTGCACTGTTTTTTTGTTAATATATTTCGCCTCCAAACAATTTTTCTATTACTTTACCACATTGCCAACAATTGTTGTTGTTATTGCTATTTGAGTTTTCTCTGGGATTTCACCACCTCTAAAAATCTCCTCCTACTATATTCTCCTCCATCTTCTTTAACCATCTCCTCTCATTGTCTGTTAGTTGCTGTGGCAACGGCGGCTTTTTGTGCTTGCGGCATTTGCTTAGCAAATAGTTTTTAATGATACCCCCAATGCCTGTGGGCAGTTTAGGAAATGCAGAGAAAACAACGGGAAATAACAATAAGACCACCGTTTTAGCTTTGAATTCTGCGGAATTTTTCCGGAAAAAATAGTTGAAATCGTTATTCTTTAGAAAGAAAAACAAAACAACACAAAAAACACAATTCGCATTAAATGAATGAATAAATGTTATTTTTATTACTTTCTTCCTCATTATATTAAAATTTAACAATTATATTTCAATTACTTTAACAATACTTGAAATTCACAAATGGCATATAAAGTGTAACACAAAGATGGCAATTTGTATGGAAAACATAAAGCTAAAGGAGTTTATTTTATCAACAAACAATATACAGTGGAAATTAATTAAAATTTAATGAGTTTTTTTTTTGCAGCTTTTTTTTATGAAACGTTGAATTGAAACTGAATTTCTTTTGCGCTTTTTTTTATTTAAATTTTTTTTTTTTAATTAAAGAGCAATGCAATCATTCAATCCATTGGTTAAGAGCTTTTTTTATGAAATTATTGTATAATAAACATTCTGCAAAATTTCATTTTAGGTAAATTCATTTACATAAATTTATCTAACACAATAATATTTTTTTATAATTGAGAATCTATTGTTCAATAAAGAATAACTTAATCATTTTTTTCTGTATTTAAAGCCAAAAATACATCAATTTTACTTTAACATAAAATCATGTTCTTTTTTATAGCCATTTGACTTCTTTTTTATGGCATAAATAAACATTTTTTGTTCTGCTGAATTTTAAAACTGTTTTGATTTGTAAAATACACAAAATAGATAAAAAAAAAAGGTTCTTTTATATTTTACTTCATTATAGAAACAGTAAAAAGTTATAAGTAACGGTATTTTTTATGAAAAAATAAATAAAAGTGATTGCGTTTCGTAGAAGTCAATTGTACAGTAAAATCTACAAAAAAAAAAATAACTATCAATACCAAAACATTCAATTTAATGTTAGCAAAGTTTTTTGCTGCGTTTTAATTAAAGAAAAGTTTTGTTTTAAGTTTGCAGTGGCGACAATCGACAAATATTCAGTCGAACTACATTTTAGTCAACTTCTATATAATAAAGTTCGTCGTATAAATATATTTTTAAAGTATATATGTATCACAATTTGTATATAATAAAGGTTTTATATAATATAGATTTTTTCTGGTACCGTGCGAATTCATAATAGGGAAGTTGCACTGTAATAAAGTTTTTTTTAATATATAATAAGAGGGATGCCTTTATATATATACATACAATTGAAAATTTCATTAGAAGATAATTAGCCCAAAGGCCGTGTAATAAATTATGTATCTTCATTAATTTTTGCTTAAATGAAATTGAAATGAGAAAATTTTTTGCTATTATTTTAAAGTCAGAACTTTATTGTTTTATTTCAATATAAATTAGATATTGAAAGTCTTCAATAAATACATTTTTAAGGTTTTAAATACATAAAAAGACAAAATCTACATGCAATATCCTTAACACTTGACCAACTTACTTTATGGTAAATTTTGGATTTTTTTTTTGTTCACCTACCAATGCATAATTAATGTGCAGCTAGTTGTGTGTAAAAATAATAAAAAGAGGCAGAAACAACACAAGCAACAAAATCAGTCAAACTAAAATGCAAGAGTGGCAATTAAGTGTTACGTATACGCCCCATGGAGCCTTCACTAGACTAAGAATTGAACAAGGGAAATTGTTGTCTGAGTCTGCACTTACCCTCCTGCCTCTTCAACATCTACTCCTGCTGCTGTTGCTGCTAGAGAGGGGTGGATGTGGGAGGAGAGGCTGGCTCTTGCTCTGTTTGTGTTTGGTCAATTCGAGTGTGAAAATGTTTTTGAGCTTCTGCTGCTATTGTTCTTGTTGTTGCTGCTGGTGTTTACACAACGTCGAGGACAGGAACAGAGATAGTTACGAGACCGGAGGGAAAAGGGGAAGGTTGCCCAGGGACAACATAGACAATGACCTTGGCAATGTGCAACGCACTGCAACAAAAGTGGTTTATGGGGCAGGAGACTATTTTAGTGAGTAAAATATTTCAGTTTTTTCGTTTTCCTTTTTCATCCTTTTCATGATGATGATGATGATAATGATAATAATGATGATTCGTTGTCGGCATCTTGTCGGCCCAACAGCATTTTTCCGTTTTGACATTCTTCTTTAGATTTCTCGTTTTCTTTTTTCTTTTTTTTTCTTTGTAATTTTTTGACATTTTTATGGCAACATCGCTTAAGGCGAGACAAGGGAAACAAAGAGTAACGAGAAACCTTCATCATCATCACAATTCTCGGCAATTATTAACGGGTAAAAACTTTAAATGCTTGAACTTGATCTAGCGGAAGGTTGCCCATCACCCTCTCTCCCCTACCATACCCCACCACACCACCCCCTAAGTCCAACAAGCAGCAATTGAGATGAAACAAGCTGCCAGGCTCAACCCTAGAAAAGCAAATGTAAAAAAAAAATTGAGAACAGAAAAAAACTGAAGGGCCACTGAATTGACATTGGTTATAATGAAATTTGATTACTCTTTCCTAATGAAATTTAACATGAATAAAATTTAAGGAATTGTCTGATTTAAAGTAAATTTTATAGTTATTTAATAATGGAATGAATTATCTAATTAAAAGTAAACTTTATATTCCTTTAAGCGATAGATTCTTTATTATACATATTAAATTATTATGTATTAAATTTAATAATATATATTTTATATTAAAATTAATATATTTTAGTAAAATGAACTTTGCATATACTATGCCAATAAAATTTGATGGAAATTTAAAGAAGAATTCAAGTTTTAGATGTTTTTCGACAGATTTTTTATGCTATACAATTTCAATTCAATTTTTTAGAGAATTCTCTCGCAAAATGGTATCAAAACTAAGAACCTTTCCGAAAGCAAACCATTTTTAATCACAGAGCCATTAACTTTTTAAAAAATTACTATACTCTATTCAAAAAGTAGAGTAAATATGGAACAAAAAAAAAATCATTCATGCCAACACAAAACATATTGAGTAATGAGCACGTAAAGCAAACTGCTGAACTGATTCTTCGGTTTTGTTTTTTATGATAGATGGAAAATGGCATATGTAAGCATAATCATAATGAACTCTTTAAATATGCTTTAAATTAATATATGTACGTAATGGCAAACTTCTTTAATAACATTACCTAATAATGAAATTCAAGACAAATGCTTATTTTTATGTAAAAATTCTGTTACTAAATGCTGACGACATCTGAAAGGGGTCTAAGGTCGTTGCCTTAAATGAAGAAGAGGACGATGAAGGAATTGTTGCATATTGTTGTTGTCATATCGATTATTGAGTTTGTTCATCACCAAATGCCAATACGCATACAAATTAGTTTCAGTTGTGAATCCAAGCAATAAATTTCATTGGAATTTTACCTTATTTTTTTTCTAGACATTTCCATTTCTATGCCTAAGTAAATTTTACGTTCTGTTGCCTTTTCTTGGAAAAAAAATCTATGTTCTATTACTCTTTCGTTTTACTTTTTTGTCGTCCTTTCTTTCGTCCTTGCATTAAAATATTCAAGTTCAGCAGATTTCTTTTTTTTTATACTAGCAAATTCAGCGTTAAATCTCAATCAAAATGCGCGTAAAGTGGCATTTCGAGTGATTTTTATGAATTTAAAAAAGAGCAAAAAAGCAGCAGAAAAAGGCAAGAGAGAGAGAGAGAGAGAAAGTGGGAGAAAGGGAGAGAATTAAAATATGCCAGGTGCATAAAAGTTAACAAGTTAAATGGGCCAAACTGGCATGAAAGGCATGAAAAATAATGCATCAAAAAGGCTTAAATATATTTTAATAACAAACTGAAATATATCTCTTAAGTTAGTTAAGAATGTATATTGATTCTTGATTAAATAATGTTAAATCATAAAAAAAAATAAAATATATAAAAAATATATTTACGTTAAACTTTTTCTTAATAAAATGATGATGATTTTCAATTTAAGAAAAGTCAATTTCTCAACGGGCATGACTATCAATTTATTTAAACTCGGTAGTTGAGTGGTGAGTTTTTGTGGTGGTGGGGGGGAAAGGAGGGGTAATAATAAATCTGTCCCTATGTCACATATATGTCATTTTGCCGCAATTTCCATTTAATCCGCTCAATTTGTCGCCAGATTTTGTTAATGGCGACGACTAAAACTTTCCTTTTTCCCGGGTTACATTTTGAAGACGAAGCCTTTTGCCTTGAGTACAAGAGAAAGTGCATTTCATTTGAATTTTTGAAAGGCCAAAGGCAAGCAAATATGGAAAATAAGCAGGTAAAAGTATACATACATATGTACGTGCGAGACAGAGAGAGAGAGAGCGCGCGAGAGCGAGACGGCGGTTAAGTGAATTAATGTTTTTCTTTGGAAAAATGTTTCCTTCTTTCCTTGGCTCTGAGATGTTTTTACACTCACTTTTTTCGGTTTTACCTCTGCATAAATTTTTCAAGTATTTGTGAATGATTGTATGGGTGTATGTGTGTGCGTGTGTGTGTATGTGTGCATATGCTTTACTTTAAATTTGCAATTTAAATGTAATTTCTTAACGCAAACGCATAACTGTTTATTTGGTTTATGACGATTGCACTGATTTAAAAAAAACTGATGACAGGATATGAAATATAAGGAAACGGATCATGACTAAAAGGAAGTGACAGGATGACTATTGATTACTATGGTATAAACAACTTTTATTATACTGTTGGTGGTTAAATTCTTTGATCAATTACAACTTTTAATTGACAGAAAAATATTTAAAAAATCAATAAAACATAAATTTTAAATTAAATTTAATTAGTTTAAATAACTAATTAATTATAAAACTGATGTTTTCTCTTAATAAATTTAAATTTTGCTGATGATTTTATTCAAAGTGAGTTTTAAAAATAATAAATATTTTCAATTCTTGTATTTATTTAAAGTAGAGTAAAAAAAAAATTAAAATTGTATTACATTCTCGGTTTTGTATGAGTAAATGTTTTCTTTTCAACTACAAATCGTTTAATAATTTTATTTAATTTCCAGCTTTACTAACAATTAAATAACTTAATATGTGTAAGGCTAAAATAACAAAAGTAAATAATTTAATGTTAAGTAAAGCAAAGAAGTAAAAAATAAACAAAATTATATAATTGGCATTAAAATATTTCTAAGTACCAAAAATTGTTGCTCATGAACTACTTCTCATGGACAATGCAAGCTGCACATTTTCAAGTATCCTTTGTCTTGTGTAATATGTATCCTTAAGCTTTTGCAAGCCTTTACAAAAAAATAACCTGCTTAGAACATTTTTAAGTGACTATTTATTTGCCTCTTTTCTTTTTGTAGCATGAAAAATACTTTTTGCCGATTTTACTATTGCATCGATACAATCTCTGAAATAAAAAATAAGCTCCAAATTTTTAAGTACTCTTTGCTCTACATTGTTTTTGGCTTCCGTTTAGTTCTGTTCTTAAGCTTTTTGCTATAAATAGAAACTTGAAACCTTTCAGCAATATGCATGAAATATGAAAATTGCAATTTGATGAAGCCCTTAAATTGCAGTTGCTGCCACACACAGTGGAGACTCCGGGCTCCAAGCCTTTACCCATAGAACAGGAAAATGCACAATTATAATTTTCAGTAAATGTCAAAGGAAAATCAAACATATATAGCTTAAATTGTCACTTTAAGAGCATGTCAATAAAATTTTCCATTCAAATGGAAAATGAGCATGAAAGATGTCAGATTTTGACATTTTATATATGTATGTATATTTGTATATAGCATAAATATTTCCATTAGATACATTTTTATTTTGAATTACCAAAGAAAATGAAAAATCTGACTAAAGCTGAAATGAATTTTGCATTCTTTCGCATAATATGTTTTTTTGTCAATATTTTGACAAATTACTTTTCATATCAATAAACATTTTTTATCAGTTGTTTGGCAAGTCTGCGATGTCACCGTTTGCAGCTGTTTTTTTTTACCATTTTCCAAGTGACTTTTCATAAAGTTTTCCTTGCATTGTGGGCCATTAACAAAATGTCTTTTGTACAGTACACTCGATGCATTTTCATTATGGGTGCATTATCCCAAGCAATTTGTCAAATCACACAACTGCAGCAGGTGGCAAATTCACCTACAAATCCAAATGTCAATTATAATATACTAAATGCAGCTCTTATTGGCATATCCTTGGTAACTGTTCTAGCCGTATTGGGTAAGCATAGAGTGATAAAATTAAGGTTATCCGCATATATAATAACTATTCTCTCCTGATATCTAGGCTGCCTTTGGTGTTATTGCCGTTACTTGGCGAAGGCCACTAAAACTAGTCTGGATGCCTATGCTCCACGTACACAAAGCATTGTATTCCCAACATTGCCTCATCTGTCCCTAAGGAGCATTCATTTGCCTAACTCTGTGGATTGTCCATGTCGAACTTGCCATTGGGTTAAAAGAGATGTCGCTCGTGTAAAGAGCTTTGCGGCTGATACAGAATGTTAAGGACATCAATTTTTAATTGTAACAAGGAATTGTAAATAAGAAGAAGAGAACACAACCCAAGATCAGATTTTAATAAAATGAAATTTTAAGAAAATAAATAAAGATTTAGTTAAACAGATTGTAGACTATTTTTAATATAGAAAATAAATTGGAAATATTTATACATATATCAAATTTGGTTTTTTACTTTTATCCAGAATTCGGAGATTTAAAAGAATTATTTCAATGTTTTTAAGGTAAAGATTTTTGCTGGTTACAACATTACTAAATGTTTCCTCAACTAAATAAGTATCAAATGCAATTTGTTTTTATAAAATAACTTCCTAATTGGATAAAAAATAATCTTGACTTTCTTCAAAATCAATATAATTTTTAAGGTTTTTCTTTTCTTACTGACCCTTTTATAGAAATTCGGAGCGTTACTCCACACTTAACAAAGTATTTTTTTAGATTTTCGCATTTCAGCTGTATATAAAAATGTTCACCAATTTTTTTAAAGTTCTAAAATTGTTTTAATTTTAATTGTGTTGCCATTTGTTAGCCGATTTCAGAAAGAATTTCATTAATTTAAGTTTTCAAAGGCGAAAACTACATTATAAAAGTCCAAACTTAAAAAAGAAAGTCGACCAAAAATTTTTTAAATTTTAAGTGTGGTGTGAACGTAATAAATTTTAAAATCTGTTTGAAAAATAGTTTTCCAGATTATAACGCCAATTAAAAGATTTGATTCTAAGTAGCAAATAAAGATATAGTTTTCCAAAAGCGAATTGGAGGTTCCTTCGAAGGACTTGTCCGATATCCTTTACGCTATTAGATAGCCGTAAACTACATAAAAAATGTAGACTTGAATTTTCAAAATATTTTACAAGTGAACATGGCTATATAAAATTAGATGTTTCATTTTTCTACTAAAAAAATTTAAAGAATCACCTAAGAAATAGAAATTTAGTTGTCTCTTTTTAGACAAACAAAATATTTTTGAACCATTTTTAAAACAGACTTCATATAATTTAAGCAATTTATCACCTTAATTGCCCAATTAGCGATGTACTCCAACTATCAATTTTACGAAACAGCTGTTTTTTTGCTTTCTTTTTCACCTGTACATTAAATTATTTGAGTCCAAATTTTAAGCTAAATGCATTTAAAATTTTCAGTTTTCATTTGAGTTTCAGCATGAGCACTATGAAGGCCGTTAAATATTTACCTTTACTTTTCGCAATTTATCCTTATAATAAATTTTGTTATTGCCAAAATAGTGATAATTTTACAGGTGAGCAAATTTTTTAGCAATTAGCTTAATTTCAAATTAATTTCTTATAGATATCGACTGGCTAAATGAGACACAATTGCTAATGTTTGACAGCAATAATAGTACAAATCTTACACTCGATACAACTTATATATATAACATAAGCAATACAAATGAGAAATTTGGTAGAAACATGGAGGAAGTGCAAGAACAGCAATTTACAAAAGTGGCCATCTGTGCCCTATTGTTGCATATACTGATTGTTGCCATGGGTGAGTTTATATTATATAAGAAATATATAGAGATTCTCAAGTGATTTCATATGTATGACATTTTTAGGTCTCGTTATCTACAGTTGTGTCTACTACAAGTCAAGAGCACAGAGGAGGAAACAACAGAGAGACAATGCACAGCAACGTTTTAGGTTATCCAACATGCAACATCAACATTTACCTAATATATCAAATTGCCAATGTCATGGTTGTTGTTTGGCCAGAGAAATGTTTCATACACTTATATTACAACAAATACAACAAATGGTTGAGTGTTAAAATGTTTGTGATTTATAATATATATATTCTATATAATAGATTTATATTTCTCAATATGTTTTAAAACTATTTTGTTAAATTGTTGCCATAGCAACAAGGTTAAATAAAAATACATCACTCCAGCATCTGCAACCTTCAAATGGCATTGGGAATCCTTGTATACATATGGCTACTTATATATATATACGTATATATGTATTTACATGTATCTACATTTTTATACATTTTGATTTGATTTTCATATGGTTGCATAAATATATTTCTCTAGGTTGCTAGTTCTGTTCCCTCTCTTTCGTTTCCCCCTATTTATTTTTTCTGTCAGCTGCTGAAGCCAGTGCTTAACAACACATAAATGTCAATGTTAGCCGCAAATAACTAATACAATCAGAGAGACAGATACACACACACACGCGCTTTCACACACACACATACCCACCCATATGTGTGTATGTATGTCAACAACAACAACAACAATCTCTGCAGTTGCATTGTCATAAAAATGTAACAGCAGCAAAGCTTATAAAAAAAAAAAAGAAAAACATGTGCAGGACTAAAGAGTGAGAAAAAGAGAGAGAGACTGAAAGCAACAGACAGAAAGCCAGAAAGAGAAAGAGATAGTAATAGAGTGTGTAAGTGAGACAAGCTCTTTAACCATTTAACGTTGAAGTTGCAATACGGCAAATGTTGGCAAAGGTCAAAGTTCATACCATTTAGTCTATATGTGTAAGCTTTGCTTTGACCAAACTCCTTAGACATTCCATAATAAATAGTTTTAATCCATTTACCTCTTTTCCTTTTCTCCCACCTCCCCCTCTAACTCTACTATTGGTAAAATATTTGATATTAGTTTTACAAATAAAAGCCACAACTACAAAAATTAGTTGACCTTGGCTTCAAAGGAAATTGAGAAAATGAATTTTCCTCCATTTCATTTCTAAAATGTTCAAGTGTCAAAGCAAAGGTTAAATTAATATCAAAATGACTTAAATACATTTTCGAAATTATATAAGATGGATAATTGTCATGGAAATGGTTTTAGATTTAAATTTTTGGAATAAAATATTGCACGACTTAATCATTATTAATATAAGGAATGAGATTAGATTTACCAATACGACAAATAAATTTATTTAAGTAGAAAATATAAATAGCTGCCTATTTCTTACAGCAAAACTTATAATCGATAACTTTTACCCTTTCAATATATTTAAATATATTTACACACAAATATATATGTATATATTAAAAGATAAATAAAACTAAAAACCTAAAAAACTATTTCCGAAAAGCGGAAAATTGTTTTTATGGTAAAAGTTTTGCTATTGCATTTGAATTTTAAAACTTCTATAAAGCTTAAATTTCCTTGTTAAAAGGAAATTGTTGCACTTATTAAAAAGAAAAAGTTAAGATTTCATCAATCAAAAATATGTCTATGTAAGAAAAATAAAAATAGCTTTAAACCAAACAATATTTATTGGACACAATAAAAAATTCCTTTATTTATATTTCCGATTTATTTTAGCCAACTTAATGAATTATAGATAAAAACTTTCATTAATGATGACTGAGTAAAAAACTATTTAACATTGTTTTCACTATTTTAAATAATTGAATATCAAAGTTTTAACGATTTACTTAATTTCCAACTAAACTCTTGTAAGAATCTGATTAATTATTTAACAAATTTGGCTGCTTGTTATATGTATGTATATATACATATAAGAATAGATGATTTTAAATGACCTTAATTTAATATCGATTAGTTTTCTATTGTGACAATTTAAGTTTAAACTGTTTCGTTTAATCACCAGCAACCACTTCATTTCTCAACTGGCGCACACATGGCGTATACGTCACGTTTGACAAATGGCAATGTCTCTGTGTGTGTGTTTAGATTTTAAACTCTAACCATCAATCAAAATCAATGTAAATTCCAAGACTAGTTATTGATATATGTAAATATGTGATTTTTGACTCACCTGATGACAATTTACCGATGTACTATATTTATAGTGATTCTGATGTGTGATTTTGATTCTGTTTTAGTTTTCAAAATTTAGATTCAGTTTTGGATGTTTTCTGTTATGTTGACATTTTATTGTTATTTGATTGCAAAAAGTTAGTAGTTCAACCAAAAAGAAGAAAAAGTCTACAAAAAACAGAAAAAAAAACCAAAGTCAAGTTGAGCCCCGGCAAACACGCACAGGACACGGAGGCGGACATACCAATGCCAAAGCGCTTGTAAGAGAAGGAAACAACGCACGTTCACGTTGAACAGGAAGGAACCAGGCGAAAGGCACACAGGAAGTCAGCAACAAAAAAAAAAAAACCGGAGACTTGACGAGGCACAGAGAAAGAGAAATCAGAGTGGGAGAGAGAGAGAGAGAGAAAGAGTGAGAGGT
Source organism: Drosophila emarginata (assembly GCA_037075365.1). Taxonomy (NCBI): domain Eukaryota; kingdom Metazoa; phylum Arthropoda; class Insecta; order Diptera; family Drosophilidae; genus Drosophila; species Drosophila emarginata. The sequence goes on along the minus strand of JBAMCD010000260.1, from coordinate 3,154,626 downwards.
AGAAAAAGGCGCGCGGCTGCAGCCAAGGACAAGGATGCTGAGGTAGCTACAACAATAACAACTATTACACAAAAAAAAAATAGCCAGCACAGACATTCCAATAACAATGAGGCGCACAAAAGCAATAGAAAACATTAAAAAAAAAAAAAAGGAACCAAAAAGTATAAGAAGGAGAACGGCAAGGCAAAAATACAAAGAGAAGAAAGAAAGGCAAAAAGAAAGCTGTAAAAAAAGTTGTCGAGGCTGGCAGCTGTGCGCCAAGAAGCTGAAGCTGGAATTAATTTTGCGTTCCTCCATGCTTGACTGGCGATAGTGGATAATGGAGAGTAAAAGGAATAGTGATAGAAAGATAGATACACCAGAAAGAGTAACAAGCAGAGAGAAAGAGAAGTCTACAAGTTAAGGCAAACATTTGCCCAACTTGAATAATCCATTGAGACTGGAAATTGGTTGCACCTGATGCAACATAATTCGTTCGCCGTTGCCCAGAAAATAAAACGTTGACGTTTTTATGCAAATGATTATATTCATTTTGGTAATGGCTCGAGTTTGATTATGAAAATTGTATTTTAAATATTTGAAGAGTTGAGTAAGCCAACGATAATAAATAAACATAAGAAAATATATTTAAAATACATAAAAAACTGTAATTGCATTTAATTCGAGTAGGTGAAAGAGCTTTAAATTTGGCATAATTCTTTTTAGAATTAATTACTATATACAATCGAACTTCCCTATAATGTATTCCCACGGGACCAGAAAGTAAGGTAATTAATATATAATTATATGTATTATATTATATACATATTAATATACATTATATAAAAACTATGGCACAATAATAAATAAATAACTTGGTAAACTTTTTATTAAAATTAATTGGCCAAGCTAACCAATCATTGGAAACTAAATTTTCAGATAAAATTTTTAAAATTTAATTAAATTAATTTTACAATTTAGTTTCTCTCTCTATAAATTATTCTAAAATCTCTTCTTTATACTACTAAAGCTTCTTGAGTAAAATATACATAATTCAAGATCTAATAAAATTGGCTAACAAATAGCTAAGAAAAATAAATTTCCATGAAATTTTAATGAAATTCTAAGCTCAAGTTAATTAACCTTTAAAATAAAAAACGTTTTTAATACTGTATTAATTTCCAAAATTTAATTTAAAACCAATTATAATACTCTTTTTAATTTCATTTGCTCCATCATTAAATGTTTTACAGTGAAAACCCTTTTAATTAGCAATTGTTCTCAAATTCCTTTTACATCACCTATCACCTTTACACACGTATTCTATCTCCCCATCATCCGAGTTCTTAGATTTTTCCTTCATTTTTCACCCATTCGAAATTTAATATCTTACAGTTTGCACCATCATCGTCCAGTTAACGCATCCTTAGACAATTCTGAGAACTACATAATGCATTTTAATGCCCTCCTCTTGGAAGTTAATTTTAGAATTGATAAAATATTGCACAGGTAAGTATCCACTTACTTTACTTCTTCTTGGAACAGAGAGGAATGTAATTAATTTTCAATTGGGATAAACTGAAATTTAAAATTCATTAAGCAGAAAATTATAAGTCCTTAATTGCATATTGGTAATAAGTAATAAATATAATTTTGAAGTAACATTTCATTGATGGTAAAGGGCAATTGTTGGCTATGAATATGGCCAATAATGTAACTGTTCGGGCTGGTCAAGGTTGGCAACAATAAAGCTGATTACCAGTTAATTACACAGAGCAATGCAATTATGCCTTAAACAATGGCAAGTGAATGTCCTGAATGAAAGCTGAACAGAGAGCAAGTCCTTTGTTAATCACAAACAAATACACACATACTCAACAAACCCACATACACACCCACACACACACACACACAGAGAGATATATCTATGTTGGCAGTTGTTGAAAACTGCAACCAAAATTGTGGTATCATATTATAGGTTTAATTAAGTTTCGCCTGCCAACCAAGAGGAGATCCAACGATTGCACCTGCTGGTTTTAGTTACATTGTCCTGTTTTGGCTTTGGCTTATTTTAATTGCTTTTATACTAAATCCGCGGCATATTTAGAGGCATACACACACACACACACACAGACAGAATGATAATGGTGGCATAAGAACTTACACGTTAATTTGTTTTATTTTGGTATTCTTTTTTTTTTTTAGTTTTAAGTTTTGAATTTCTTTTTTTTGATTTGTTTTTTTTTTTTTTGTTTTAATTTGCAGCCCTATAAAACTTTTGTTATAAGCTTAAACGATTTTATGGCATTGTTGTAGTTGCAGTTAACATTTATAGCTGTTATTGTTGTTGGATATCAGATTGTGTATATTGTTAACTGAACCTTTTTGGAAATACATCCAATTTGGCGGACAATTCGAAAGCAACTGAAAATGAAACGGAAATGTTAACTGTAATAGCAATAGCAGCAGCCGAGAGCGAGAGATCAGAAAGCTTACGAAATCGCCTAAAGCTCTTGGCCATATATACATACAAACATATATACAAATATATAACACCCACAACCTACTCTTCCTACATTTTACTCAGTTGCCATAAAGTTTATGGCATTTGAGGCTGCTTGTGATTTACGGTTAAGCTATATATTTTTTGTGGGTGGGATGCCCAAGCTTTTAACTCTCTCTTTCTCTTTTTCTTTCACTCGTTTATTTCATTCTCTTTCTAGCTCGCTATTCCTTATTCTTTCTCTCTATATATCCTTATCTCGTTATTTTTCTCTATATCTCTTCCATCTCTTTCATGCATTGGGAGTGAATACTTTATTGTGAACTGGTCCTTGAATAATAATTCACTTAATAATGCATGTGTTAGTGACAAGCGTTTGCTATAAATGTTGCATACTTGTAGGCGGTTAACTAAAAACTGCATATGAGGATAGAGAACTTTGGAAAGAATACCAAAAATTTACATAATTTGATTAATTTAAAATAATTTTAAACTAAATATTTAAACAAAATAATAAACTAAATTTAAATAACTTTCATTTTCTTTTGATATAAATTTTTTCAATTTTATTTTTCTTCAATTCTATATTGATCGCATGTTTAATTCCTTGACCATTTAATATTCATTTTATTTGTCTGCGTTAAGCATAATCAAAACTAAATCTAAACAATTTGACAGGCATACAAAACTTAACAAATTATGGTCGACCTTCACCCATGCTCCCTACCGCACCCAGGCCACATGAGAGCAAAATTAAAAGCTGCCTCGACCTAGACACTGAAGCTTCACCATGGGTGAGAGGTTGTGAGATGTGGTTGTGGTTGCTAGATATCATGATGATGTTGTTGATTTTATTTCTGCATGTGCTGAAGCTTAGCAAACAAAAACAAAAACATACAATAAAAAAAAGAAAAAAGAAATAAGAAAAAGAAAAATGGGAATGTAGAAAAGCAAGAGAGTTCCTTACAATCAGTAGAAGAAATCAGAGAATGAACTGGCATGACGCCCACATCAACTGGTTGGCTCTATAATGTTTTTACAATTTCTTTGTGCTAAAACTATAAGCCGATTATAAAGGCTACCCCCATGTAAACTTGAATTGAAATTTTCCACCTTTTTCCTGTTCCAAGTTATTTTCACCTGTTTGTTTTTTTTTTTTTTTTATTTTTTATGTGTGTTTTGTTCATTCTGTAGTTCCGCCTCCGCTTTTGTAATTTTATCAGATTCGCATGGATTTCTTATTTCGCTTCATTTCCGTATGCCACCCGCTTCATTGCTGTTGTTGTTGTGCAAGGTTATGAATGAAAAGCTTTTTCAATTCAGCTTTACTTGGCACTTCGGGTCACTTGCCGACTGCATGTCCTTAAAATTCGTACTTGTGTACATATGTCCTAGAAAGCTTTGTTTATTGCTCACTTTTTTTTTTTTTTGTTATTCTTCTGCGTGTGTATGTGTGTGTAGGGTTTTAGGTTTAGGCGTGGAACAGTGACATAGAAACAGTGGGAAAAGTGTGAGAAGGAGCGCAAGTGAAAGTCCTTGGCTGTACTAAAGCTGTAAAAAGGGATATCAAAGGGTTCATGTAGCGTGAGAATTAACGCAAGATATGGCATATTTGATGATTGGGTGGTTCCTTTTGTTTTTAATTTTACATTATATCCATTTTGGATATTTACAGGTTTAGATTTCCAGTAGAATTTTTTAGTTTATTGGATTCAGTTATAAAGATGGCAATAAAAAGATATTAATTTTTATATTTTTTAATATTACAAGAATAAAAATATGTTTTTAAAAAAGTAAGATAAAAGGAACTAAATAACTCATAAAAACTCCTTAAAAGAAGCACATTAAAAGCATTTTCAAGGGCTTTCAACTACCACGTCCAAAGTTATGTCCTTGTAAGTTCATTGAACTTTCATTTAACGATCATTTTGAACACTCTATATAGATCGTAAATCCTCATTCTGGTTTAAAACTTTGCTTACGCACAAAGCTTTTACTGCAGCCCAAAAGCTTTCTGTACGTTATAGATCCCATAGATATACCGTAAGACTAAGAGTGACCAAGACGATCGTAAAGAGTATAAAACTTCAGTAAACAACTGTTAAATTAATAATCAGCTGTTCGAATAGACAATTAAGAATTATTTTCACAGGCGCGAGAGCGAGAGAATCTGAGACGATCATTAAAAGATAGAGAGAGAGATAGAGAGAGATGGAGAGAGGGAGAGTCAAATTGTTGTCCACTTGCTTATGCGTGTGTCTGTTATTTTGTATCTGTGTATACCAGTTTATAGCTGTGTGTGTCTGGGTGCCTATGTATCTGTGTGAATACCGCCGATCGATGCGACTCATAAATATAAGAAGCCGTTTTAAACATTTTGTAGCCAGTACGCGTTTTGGCATCAAATTGATCGCGTGTTCCTCCTGTGACTAAAGTGTATAAGTGTGTATCTGTGTGTGTATCTGTGTGTGTGTGTGTGTGTGTTAGTTTGTGTGTTTTCTAAATGTTCGATTGAATCCAGACTTGATGAACATTTGCAAACAAGGGTAAAGGAGGTGCAGAAGTTATATAAAAGTCAGAACCAAATTATACAAAACTAGTTGAACTAATTTGCCCTTCGTGTTTGGAATAAATTATTCCTAAATACCAAAAAAAAAAAAATAACAAATAGCGACAAACCAAAATGAGTGTCGAAAGGTAAATAAATACACAATCTATCAGCTGTTTTGGAAAAAAAAACGAAACAAAACAGAGAGCAAAAACGTTTTATAAAAAACTACTGTCTCATCAGCATATTTTTTGCATATTTTAATTTGTTCTGTCTGAGCAGCTAAAAATACATTTTTTTTCACACATAATTTGCAAACTTTAAACTTATTTAAATGCCAAGAAAAATATATATTTTTGTTACCAAGAGTCCAACGTTCTTTAAGTACCTTCATTCAGTAACAGGAACTATGCCTCTTTTTACTCCGATAAGATTTCAACTCTTTACGCCCGCCCACATTTTTTCTGCTTATTTTTACCAATCAATTGAGGAAAGTTTTTTTCGTTCAAAGTACAGCAAAAAAAAAAATAATAAATGCATTAATCTTATAATTAGTGACTAATATTAAATGAGATTTACGTGTATTTTCTTGCTAGACATCGACAAACAAAATTCAGTTTATTTTATTTTTCGGTGATTTTTGACCAAAAACCGATTAGATATGTGTCTACCTGACAGGAATTCTGTGAACAGAATACAAAACAAAAAAACACTTGAACAATGAAATCACATGTAGATAATTTCTAATAGTCATCCCATGAAATTATGTAATATATTTAATTAAAATTAAATTATTTAGTGTGAAAATGGCAAATTGTCAGTTACAGATAAGCCGCTATAAATGTGTCTGTATAATCAGTAGTTATAATCAGACTTGGGTTTGCTACTCAATTTAGTTTACCAATAAATTTGCATAGAAATTGATGAAATAAATTTGTTTGCTTTGTAAATTTTTGTTCGCCTCAGAATTGAAAATTGTTTCTACTGTCAGCAGAAAAACATTTGCATGAAATATTTAGAAGCATCCAGAAACATCATCCATTTTCTTAGAAACGGTTCCATGTGACTGCTTCAACATGTTCTTCAATTCCCTCGAGACTTTGAAGTTCTGTTTACAATAAGAGACCACATTTTCTTCCTATATATACATAAATCAATAGTTTAATTTTATGTGTCAAAAAACTCCCACCAAATAAGTGAATTTTATTCAGTCAAAAAAGTATTTAATTCACATACAAAACAATGATGTGTCATTGAGTGATGGCTAACCATAACATGTGACACAAAATTATCAACTCAAAATGTCAACTTTTGTCTACCCATAAATTTTTGGAAAAATTTTGTAGACTTCACCTTAAATTTGAAATGACAAGTAAACAAGTGAAATAAAAAGAACTAACCCTTTAAGATTAAATCGTTTAAAGACATTTATCAATAGCAAAATTTAACTTTATTGTGAGTCTTAAAATCGATAATAAAAAAAATTACCCAAAAATTTTGGTATATCATTGTTGACAAATCAATCAAAAAGTCAATAACAAGCAAAGCATAATAGAGGTATACAATTTAAATATACAAATTTCATAAGAAATACATTTTTCGCAATTTCATCAGAAAGTGATAATTGACTTAATAAATATGGAAAGTAGCAAATTCAATTATTATTCCGTTTCTATGGCAAGCCATAAACTTCTCTTTATATCTAAATATTGTATAAAATATATTTCAAACTAAGTTCCAAAAACTTAAAAACTAATAGTTAATCAATAACAAACTGGAAAATCCTGCATTTAAAATTCTAATAAAGAAAGAATATAAAAAATATAATATTTTATATTAAATATAGAAGAAAACTTTATAAGTCGTTTAAATATATATTAAATCGATCTATATATGTATATGAATATAAGAAGAGAAAACAATATACTTATGAAAGAATAAGGATAAAACATCTTTTTCATATTTAGTTTCATACAAATTCAGACTAATTATAAAAATATTCTATTTATTCAGATTAAAACTGAAATATTTGTTGAATATTTTTAAAAATCGACATACAAACGTATGTTAATATAAATTGACTCCAGTTTTAATCCGATTCAATATCAATATTGCTGCTGTTGAATTCACACAAATTGAGAACAAGATTGCATTTTAGCTGGATTTAACTGAATCAACATAAATTCAACAATATTTAGATACGAAACGAATTTTAATACATATCAAACAACCTGTTTTTGTTTATACTTTTTTACATTATATGGCACCAGCCTTGTTTCACCTTTATATTTATTATCCCAGTTTGAATATTTGTATAAAGGAATATATATATACATATATTTATATTTTCTATATATTACATATCTGTGGCAAAGTTTCTGCAAGTTTTTTTTTACCCCTACATCATTATAAAATATGTTTCATTTAGCTTGTTAAATAATTTAATTAATGCGATAAGCTCAATGGTGCTTCATTATTTTTTGGTTTCAATTACAACCAGACTATGTACATATGTATATAGAGTCAACAAAATTCCCACGGCTTTATCTTATCGTTCGTAAAATCTATTTTAACGGAATTAAATGCAATTTAATTATACGCAAAAATTTTCCAGCCTGGGCAAGCATCTCACTCACAACAACAATTTATCTCCCTTTTACTGTCTGTGTTGAAATCAATAGTTTATCAAAATGTTTCACATTATATACATATATATATATATGTTTTTATATATATCGCATAATTGATGGCCATTTTGATTGGCTCAATTACGCTGTTTCATTTATCTATTTTGGTTAACTTGGACAGAGTTAATAGAGTTCTTGAGTCAACAGAATTCTGCAGTTGCCAATTAAGAAACTAATTAATGCTGTCAACTTTTTCTATTTGATCACTCTTTTCAATTCACACATTGGAAATAAAAAAAAACCAAAATAAAGAAAAAAGCCAAACCATAACCAAAAAAGAAGATGCGACTCAATCACGCCGATTGCCAATTGAAAGCGTGTGACAAACTCGTGTCAACTAATCCATATTTAGCATCAGATACCATATATATGTATATATGTATAAAAAAAATAAATATTTTATTATCTTTTTTGGGTCTTAAATTGACTACCTGCCATTAAATAAATTCTCTGATAAAGCTTTTTACCTCGTCTGCCTGCGTTTTCTTGGTACATTGAACTGTTTGGTTATCAAATTTTATCGGTACTTCCTTAATCGTACCGAAAACAAGACCATACACAGACGAATCGATTGATAATGAAATCGTTTACTAAAATCGGTTAATGTTGCATTTTGTATATATGTATGTATATAACAAAACTGTTTTGATTTCTTTTTTTTGGACTCTTTGTATATGCGTATCACGATGAGTTGAGTGTTTTGTTGTGTTTTCTTTTTGCTTTTTGGTTTGACCAATGCTAAAGGTGAGACATTTGTGGTATCAAGGTTTCTATTTTAACGCAAATGTTTTTATAGATCAATGACAAAATTTGTTCCAAATAAGGTCCTGAGGAAGTGTGCAATTTTTAGGCCTAAACAATAGGACCAGGAAAACAAAAACCAAAGAAATATGCAAAAATATAGGAAAACGGAAGAAGGCTTTAAAAATTCAAAGTGAAGTGAAGGTCTTCCAAAATTTGTATCCCATATACTATAAATAATCAATGATCAAATGCTAAGAAATCATTTCCGATGATAAATTTAAAATACAAATCGTGTAACTATTTTAGTTAAATATTTTAAGGTATTTGCTAAGTTGAAATATTTTATTATTTCATCATTTTTTACAACGATAGATATAATATTTAACAGACTTATACAATATATAAACAATATATTTCCAAATAAGTTCTAGAATATTAAAACTAATTTTTTTCAATTTTTTTGTATATTTTTCAATTTTTGTTTCTTCTAAATTGCAAATGTGTTATCACATTTTTAATACACTTTTTGAAAGACATTAAAAAATTCTTAATACATCAATAATAAATTTAATGCAGGTCATTAAACCTGCTTAACCTTGCCAATCAAATGTTATTCCCTTTTTCAATCAGAAAGGTAAAATTACAAAGAAAAAAGTAAATTACGTTTTTTTCACTTGTTTGTTGTCATTTAAAATAATTACAAGAGGCAAGTAAAAAAACAACAGCTAATTAAATAAAACACACAAAAAAAAAAACAGTGTATAAAAACAAAACACAAGAAAAACGATTTTTTTGGTGTTCTTTTTTGGTTTTTGCAATTTTGTTTTAGTTTCATTTTTCTTGTTTTATCACCCGAATCAAACTAATACTAAAACATATTTTACGCTATGACGTATACGCAACGTGTGCCCAAGCTCTTTTACTCCCTATATCTGTCTCTCTTTTCTGTCTCTCATCCGGTGTTTTTGCTTTATCTATTTGCTTTTCGTTTTTTAATTATTTCGACTTTAGTTAGTGATCCATTCGATAAATTGTATTAAGACAACGACTTTAACATACACTAAATATAAAGAATTAAATCTTTTCCATGTATTTTCATTCATAAATAAATTGATTTTCTAGAAATATCAAAAAGTTATTCCTTTCGCTTATATTTAGTAATGCACATTTAAGTTTTATGTAAAAGTTTTATAGAGTAATCAGAGTATTCTTTGATTAATACATTTAATAAAAATTTCTTGGGTATGTAGAACCGTGACTAAAAGACGTCTAATTAAAAGTAAATTTAATCTATTTATGTATAAACAAAATGTAGATTAAGTCAATAAAATAAAATTTAGGAACACTAATGAGCAATGAATTGGTATTTAAATTATATGTAGTGTATACTAGTTCTATGGTATTTAGACAGAGAAGTGGAAATAATTAAATATACCTTACAGGTAAAATATACAGTGTACAAGAATGACTCAACGATTGCACACAATTAGGATTAAAGTGCAACAAAAAAAAAAGTGCAACTTGATCACTTCGAATGGCGTGTAAAAATTATACAACATTAATTGGCCCATAAGCCCTCAATTACGATACAGAAAAGTAAAATACAAAAAAACAGAAAACAGAAAAAACAGTTGTTAACGATATTTCAAGTAGCCGCAAAATTGCAAATAAATAGGCTTAAATTCCCAACTGAATGGGTTTCAACAAACCATTGACCATAACAATTATTGTTAATGGGTGAATTTGATTATTACAATAACTTAATTTTATCTAAATTTTCTAGGGATGATGAATATAGTAAATTTGTACCAAACAAATTATCATATCATGTGGTATCTGGTGCAGAATTTCAATGCAAGTTAGTCACACATACACGAAAGCTATCAACTATCGATGAACAGGATTGTGATGGAGCCAATCGTAGGGGTATTCTCAATCAGGTAAGCGAACCAAATTAAAATGTACCCAGCTAAAAAACATGGCTCGAAAGCTTTAATAGAGAGAGGGGAAAGAAAGAGGGTCTCTTTTTTATGACATTTTCCATTCATGTTGGCCTTGAATTGCATTCAACGAGCGAGTCTTGAATGCCCTCTATAGGCAATAAAAATCAATATACAGTTTTATATATATATGTATGCGTATATACATTCTTATTCAAGAAGTCTAATAGCTTTTTAAGTGAAAGTTGACAGAGGTAATTTTTTTATTAAAATTATTAAAAAATCATTGCCAAGTTGAAAAAAAAATAATTTTTTCTAGAATTTCTTGAATTAGGCAGAAGATTTTGCCAATAACTGAATGATAACTTTGATTTAAAAAAATCTATAAATTACAGCCCTTAAGCCAATTATTGTTAACAATTTCAATGAATTTATTTTTCCTTTGGTAATAAAAAGTGGTTCAAAGAATTTGTTTCTTAAGATTGTGAAATAAGTTTCCAAAGAATTTCTAAGATAAAATTTTGTTTTAGTCAACTTAGATTTCGTGGAATAGTTTTTGTTTCTCTAACATTTAATAACATTTTATTAACAATAACAAGCAGAAACTAGTTAAACATATTTTTGAACAAATTAAAAACGACAAATGAATGTGTATTTATTTTGTTTTGATTTAGTTGTATGATTTTTGAAGGACAAAATGATAAGATACGCAATTGAACTTTCTTCTTGACGTGATTAGAGAGAGAACATGTGTATATAGAAGCAAGAACACCATTTTGTTGAAGCCATGTGATGATGGCACAAAAAATATTGAATGAAATGACTGTCAAAGTCCGTGCATAGCCTGTTGCACTGACGTCACGTACAAAATATAGCAAAAAAAAAAAATAAATAAATAAAAGGGAAAAAAATAAAGATATATATAACAAACATATTGTATTTGTTTTAATTGAGTGAGTGGCAGGCACGCAGCAGTTCAAAATCATTTATCAACCATTTACCTCAAATCAAAAAGTGTTGCATCAATATCAACACAAGTTCGCTAAAATGGCGCAACTTTAATTGATGGCAATTAGTTGACCCAAGATGCAGTTTTTTCCATTACAAGACTACATGCATACATACATACATACATACATATCAAAATGCAATTCAATTTCAAACACGTCATAGAGATCACTGACAATGAAGAAATTGTTGCCAGGCCAAATAGTTGCTATGCAAAAATTAACAACAATGTTTTATCTTTATTTTATTTTTTTTTTTCTCTTGTGTCTAGGTGCTGGCCACTTGTGCAGTTCTTATATTATCCACTGCCTGTGGGATGCCCATTGGTTACTCGGCGGTATTGTTGCCACAGCTGACGGACAAGAATACTACAGAGATACCAATTGATGTAAATATTGGTTCTTGGATAGGTAAGCTAATCCCCAGATCCTGCAACTTAAGAGCTTAAAAGGAAGTCATAAAAGTGCATATTTCAATACATTTATTCCATTTTTGTTGCATGTTTTAGATGGGACTTGTAGAAAATTAAATCCTTTTCCTTTCATTCATTTCTTAGTCATTATTTCCTTTTCCCTTTTACTATTTGTTTTACTTTTAATAATTTAATAATTTTAATCTATCCACTTTTCATTCAAATAATCAATATTTATATTTACTTAATTTTTGCAGCCAGTGTTCATAGTTTGGCCACACCAATTGGTTCATTGATGTCGGGTCCTTTGGCTGATTATTTGGGGAGAAGGAAAACCTTAATGGTTTCAATTATACCATTATGTATGGGTTGGAGTATTATGGCCCTTGTTAAATCGGTGAAAGTTTTAATATTTGCACGTTTCCTATGCGGATTTGCTACTGGCATTTTGGGTGGACCCGGTCAGGTGAGTGTCATCTAATTCCCAGTTCAATGCAGTTCATTCAACTACTTTACGTGATATTTGTCACAAATTAGAGATGCCTTTTATTTGCTTGTGTCCGACTGACCTATTAACCATTATTCATCACTTAATTCGCACTTCCTTGAACCCAGCACGTAAAATGTAAGAGAGAGAGAGTTCTTCTTTTCTTGTTTTTTTTTTTTTTTTCTTTTAGGCTTGTCAATTGCCCACTTAATGCTTTATTGTCCCGGCGTTTTGGCATCTCCATTGTATATCTATGATAATACGTCAGTTTTCTCATCTTGTTTTCTTTTTTTATAAAATGAGCAATTTGCTTAGACGTAGCCGGTTTATTTATCTTATGGATATGTCCATGACTTATCAGGCGGCCAATATGATAACGATGATAACGTGTCGTCGGCGGCGTCGTCATCATCATCATCGTGAGCATTAAATGGCCAGCATATGTATTTGCATTAGTGGCGCCGTACGATGTCTGCGACTACTACTACGATTTTCCTTCCGGATTCTTGACCTTAGTCTATAATAAGTTTGTTGTTCTGGGGGGCGGAAAGACGCTGTGGGTTAGCTTGGTGACTGTTGCGCGTGTCACTTCGTTTTCATTAATGATAAGATTTACGACTTTAAGATTGCAGATATACAGAGATTAAGATTTTTTATAGTATTCCCGGAATGGTATTTTTCTTCTGACCCTGCCTGGCATTTAATTTGATCAAATTGTTTGTTTATATTTTATTTATTTAATTTTTTTTTTTTCCTTTTTTTCGGGAACCAAAACGAAACGAAAGATTAAGAGAAAGTGTTTATTTAAGCATTAAGTGGGTGAGTTGGCATTTCTAGAAACTTGTGTGAGGTCAAGGATGATTCTTTGAGTTGTATAATAAATTAAATAAAAAGAGTTTTAATCAAACTAGGTCGTGGAATACTTTAGCATTTAGTATAATTATTTATTTTGGTTTTCTCTTTTACTTTTAGGTCTATATAGCTGAAACAGCGGAGCCGAATTTACGTAGTCTCCTCATTGGTGCACCCTATGTGGCCTATTCAAGCGGCATTTTAATGGTCTATACACTTGGATCAATGTTCTATTGGCGCACTGTGGCCTGGTATGCCAATGTATTACCGCTGCTTGCTATGGTGGCAATTTTCTGTATACCAGAGACACCAAATTGGTTGCTAAGGAACGGACAAGAAAAACGTGCCTTGGATGCCTTAAAATTCTTACGAGGTAGCGAAATAACCGCACAAAAGGAACTGAATGATATGAAACAACGTTTAGCCAAGGAGCGAGCCACCACCAAGACAAATGAGAATATCTTCAAGTTATGTTGCCAGCGAGTGGCGATCAAACCGCTGTTTATAGTGATTGTCTTTTCGTTGTTCCAAATGTTTTCGGGAACCTTTATTGTGATCTTCTATGCCGTCGATATTGTATCAGAATTTGGAAGTGGCTTCGATACCAAACAGGCTGCCATTTGGACAGCAGCCGTTCGTGTGGTTTGCTGCATGATCTTTTGTGGTATTTTGATCTTTGTTCGTCGACGTCGTATTATGATTTTAGCTGGCATAGGATCGGGCGTTTTCTGTCTGGCTTTAAGTTGCTTCATGTATGCTCGAGTGGGAGAGCAAAAAATGCCCCATGATGTCCTGGTGCCTGGCATTTGCCTTCTAGGCTATATAGTATTCAATACCGCATTAATGGTCATGCCGGGCATTATGATTGGTGAACTGTTTCCGGCAAGAATTCGTGGTCGTACTGCTGGCGGTGTCTTTGCCTCCATGAATGTTGCTCTCTTCATCTTTGCCAAGGCATTCCCAGCTCTCCAAGGGGCATTAAAAATGCGTGGAGTCTTTTTGGTCTTTGCCTTGTCCAGTTTCATGCTCACCATTTTCATGTGCCTATTTCAACCAGAGACAAAGGGTCGCAGTTTGGATCACATTGAGGACTATTTCAATGGCAATAATTGGCTTTGGTTCCGTCGGGATCGTGGCTATAAGACGGTCAAATTGCTACCACTTCAGCCACTCAAAGAAAACTCAACGAGCATAGTGGAAGGCGCTTAATGTCAACAGAGGTTAATCCAAATGATATATTTTTAGTACAGGGTTCTTAACATACCAATTCACTAGCTTGCTTTAGTTTAGTCATAGTGATTAGATTTTTTATAGCCCACAGTGCCTAGTAGTTTTTTAATCTGTAGTATATACTTTATATATATAAAAACCATTTGTTAAATCGGCACCATTAAGAAAACTGCAAATGTTTTTTTTCTTTAAATTAAGTTACGAGTAATCTTTTAAAATTGTGATTTTTATGCATTACATGTATTTAGATGTTTAATCGAGTATATTTTACTATTAGTAATTACACAAATATATATACCTATATATGAAAAAAAAAACTTTGCTTTTATTAATTCTAATATTTATTAATTTAAAGAAAGTCTTCTATAAAAATCAAGAATACGTTGAGAAGTTATATTCAGACTATATCTGAAAAATTTAATTGAACTTAATTACTTTTATTTACAATTTTACTTAAACTTAAAAAAATTACTTATCCGTTTCTGTTTTGGGTTTCTTTGCTGCCGGAGCAGCAGTTGCATCCTCTGTGGGAAGTTTCTCAGAAAATATGGCTTTGGGTTGTGTCTGTTTATAGGCGGGAGCTATCCAATATGGATTTTCAGCTGCATCTTTGGCATACTTGAGTATAGCCTCTCTAGGATCCTGATCATCATCCACACGCTTACTTAAACCCAAATTGCGTATGACATATGAGGAAAGTGTACCACCAGAGCTGGCCACACGTCCACCCTGACCGCTAGTGATGGGTAAATCTGGTCGTTTTGATTTGATTGGATCCATGCGAGCCTTTTCCATTTTTTTGCGTGACGAACGAGATTTCTCTTGCCGGAACAATGGCAACGCATGTGGAGTGAGGATCTGGGATACGCCCACCATTTCGATTTGCTGACGCTTGCGATGAGTCTTTACCACACAGAGCTTTGCTCCACGTATACTCCGTTGCTCATCGTAGTAACATTTGATGGTTCCATTGCCGCAGCTGACAAAAAGTTGATTGAGTTTGGGATGCCATAAAGTTTTAATGATATGAGAATTGGCCACTGGAATGCGTTGCACCTCCTCGTAGGTCTTTGTACTGTAGAAATATAGATTTGCCTCCGGTTGATTCTTTGGTAATGATTCACCGGTAACCAGGAGACGATCGTCGGGACTGAAGCAACAGTCGGTGGTATCATAGCGAGAGAAAAGATTCGTCCATGTGTGGAGTGGCTGCTTAAATTGACGTAGATCCCACAATTTCATGGTCTCATCATTGCTTCTGGTGGCCAACTGTTGTCCCATGTAGGAGAATACAATTGAGCTAATCTCAGCATCTTTTTGATGTGCTCCCCTCACACAGTGGGTAGTGTTTACAAACATCTTGCGAGTGTCCCAGGTTTGAATGGAACCGTCAACACAACCAGCGGCTATTAGAGTGGCATCACGATTGAAACAGCAAGCAGAGGCATTTGTCCTCAATCCTCCCATGGCTCGGGTCTTGATGACTTGAATTTGCTCTTTGCTTTTGATACCCTGCCAGAGGCGCAATGTGCCGTCCAGAGCAGCGGTAAGAAATTGCTCTCGATTAAAGGGATGCCAACATCCCGATGTCAATTGAGCCACATGACCCTTGGTCTTGGACATATCAGAAATGTACTGATCGCCCTTGCAGCACTCCAACTTCTCAAAGCCATCGCGATCAAGAATCTTTGCCTGAGCATTGCCAGAGATGACCAAAATCATGTCACCCGTTACAGAATACTGTAATGATCGAATTGGATGATTCTCGCAGGGCTGCAGCTGTCGGAAGCTACGCATGCCTGAATCCATGCCAGCAAAATCCCAAAAACACATATCATAATCAATGGAACCTGAAACCAAACGGGCACCAGATGGATCTCCGGCTAGAGCGAGCACAGCGCGGGAACCATGCTGCATCTGTACCTCGTGGGTGTAAGGTATACGACGGACCAAACTTTGCTCATCGTCGGAATCCTCTTCATCATCTGATTCTTCATCAGAGTCCTTATCCTTAGACTGCTCTAAGTCTTCTTTGGATGACTTAGTATTCTTTTCAGTTGTATCCGCATCCTGTGTTGGTGGTTTTGGACCTATAACCTCATCATCGTCATCATTATCATCCTCTTCCTGTTTTTTCTCTTCCTTTTTATCCAGTCCGGGCCGTGTGACACGCGCCTTGGCAATCTGTTCATTGATGTCAAAGACTTTTGCTGCTTTCCGGCCGAAGCCACTGATTCCCATTACTTCCTTCAGATGTTGACTTTCCAAATCCTCCGCTACATCTTCGATTTGTTGTATCATTTGTTTTTTGTCCATTTTTTTGAAGCCGCCGGTGCTGGCAGCTGAATCTTCAGCGGTTTCATTGCCGTCGCCTTTATCAGAGACAGGAGGAGTAGAAGCAGGTTTATTCACATTTAGCTGAATCTTGCCAAATGTGATTTTTCCACGCTGCATGATTGCCAGCAATATAAATTAAATTATTTATTAATAACAACAAAATAGTATTTCTCGAACTAAACAAGTGGCTCAGTTGAAAACTGCTGAGTTCGAACCAGTTCCGCTCAGTAATGTGCTCTCTGCCTTTAAATTCTGATTTATAGCAGGCTTTTCTTGCCGTTAGCTAGAAATTCTCGCTCACTCAGTATAGTAATTAATAAATCACTGTTTTTAATACAAATATTTATAGGCCACAGTGACTGAAAAAGAATTAGCTGCTCAACACTACTAACTCGTTACTTCGATTATCGAACCAATTGAACTAGTTCAACTGACTCACAGCGTCGTTTAACCTAAAATTGGGCGCGCAGTGTTGTGTTGTTGTTGTTGCTAGCGGCGTTTATTTTATTTTGCACATTTCAAGAATTTCGTTTGCTGTTGCAATTATTTAATTGTTTATCAGTTTTACAAATTTGGAGCAATATGACGGACACCTTGGAATACAATGACATCAACTCGGAACTGCGAGGTGTCTTGGTAAGTAATAAATCAAAAATAACGAAAAGTGTTGTTTTTTTGCACATGTCGTCTGACTGCCTCTTTTCCCTTTCCATGTTTTTACAGTCTTCCGGCCGTCTTAAGCTTACTGACCAGCATATTACCTTCAAGAATAACAAAACGGGAAAGGTAGAACAAATTGCCGCCGATGACATTGATCTGATCAACTCGCAGAAATTTGTGGGCACTTGGGGCCTGCGGGTGTTTACTAAGAGCGGAGCGCTGCATCGTTTTAGCGGCTTTCGTGATAGCGACAACGAGAAATTGGGCAAATACATTAAAGATACCTACTCACAGGATATGGTCGAGAAGGAGATGTGTGTAAAGGGTTGGAATTGGGGCACTGCTCGCTTCATGGGCTCTGTCCTCAGCTTCGACAAGGATACTAAAACAATATTCGAAGTGCCCCTGGCACATGTCTCACAGTGTGTGACAGGCAAGAATGAGGTTACCCTGGAATTCCATCAGAATGATGATGCCCCAGTGGGTTTGCTCGAGATGCGTTTTCATATACCAGCCGTGGAGTCAGCTGATGAGGATCCAGTGGATAAATTCCATCAGAATGTTATGACTAAGGCTTCGGTGATATCGGCATCGGGCGAATCCATAGCCATATTCCGGGAGATACAGATCCTCACACCACGTGGTCGCTATGACATTAAAATCTTTTCGACCTTCTTCCAGTTGCATGGCAAGACATTTGATTATAAGATTCCAATGGATTCGGTGCTGCGTCTTTTTATGTTGCCCCACAAGGATAGCCGGCAAATGTTCTTTGTATTATCTCTGGATCCGCCCATTAAACAGGGTCAGACGCGTTACCATTATTTGGTGTTGCTGTTTGCTCCAGATGAGGAGACCTCCATAGAATTGCCATTCTCAGAGGCGGAGCTAAAGGATAAATATGAGGGAAAACTGGAAAAGGAGCTATCAGGTCCCGTATACGAGGTAATGGGGAAAGTGATGAAGGTACTGATTGGCAGAAAGATTACTGGACCGGGTAACTTTATTGGTCACTCGGGAACTGCTGCTGTCGGTTGTTCCTTTAAAGCAGCAGCTGGATATCTTTATCCTTTGGAGCGTGGATTCATCTACATTCACAAGCCTCCACTTCACATACGCTTCGAGGAGATTAGCTCAGTGAACTTTGCCCGAAGTGGTGGCTCGACACGTTCCTTTGACTTTGAGATTACCCTCAAAAATGGAACTGTCCATATCTTTTCATCCATTGAGAAGGAGGAATACGCCAAGCTATTTGATTTCATTACCAAAAAGAAGCTTCACGTCAGCAACATGGGCAAGGATAAGAGCGGCTATAAGGATGTAGACTTTGGTGATTCCGATAATGAAAACGAGCCTGATGCCTATTTGGCGCGATTGAAGGCCGAGGCCAGGGAGAAGGAAGAAGACGACGATGATGCCGACGATTCAGATGAGGAGTCCACTGATGAGGACTTCAAACCCAATGAAAATGAATCAGATGTTGCCGATGAGTATGATAGTAATGTACAAAGTGATTCCGATGAGGATAGCGATGCCAGTGGCGGAGGAGGTGGCGATAGCGAAGGCAAAAAGAGGCACAAAGAGAAGAAGAAGGAAAAGAAAGAAAAGAAGCACAAGGAGAGGGAGAGAACGGTATGTATCAAACAGAAAACAACACGTAATTATACTTTGAACTAATTTTCTTTGATTTTTTAGAAAAAAACCACCAAAAAGAAGGATTCCAACAAGCCGAAAAGAGCCACCACGGCGTTCATGCTCTGGCTAAACGAGACCAGGGAGCAGATTAAACGGGAGAATCCAGGCATTAAGGTCACTGAAATTGCTAAAAAAGGTGGCGAAATGTGGAAAGAGCTCAAAGATAAATCCAAGTGGGAGAATCTGGCCACCAAGGATAGGCAACGGTATCAGGATGAGATGCGCAATTATAAACCCGATACCAGTGGTGGGTCTGCTGATCTGGATAAGTCAGCAGCAGCAGCAAAGAAACGCAAATCGGATACTTCACCCTCAAAGAAATCAAATACTTCTGGAAGTGGGTTCAAGAGCAAGGAATATATATCCGAAGATGATTCCACATCCTCTGAGGAGGCGAACAAATCTGGCGACAAAGAACCATCCAAAAAGAAGAGCAAAAATAGTACAGCAGATGAAGATACAAAGAAAAAGATTAAAAAGGAGAGTGAAAGCGAAGCAGAGGCCACAGATGAGGAGAGTACAGGTGATGAAGATGACGATGATGATGATGATGATGCCAGCGATTAATTCCACAACAACACATTTAGTTTTAGTTCATTGATAAGATCACTGTTAGATACAGTTTCCCTCCCCTCACCCAATATTGTTTAATTAAAACTCAGCACAGAGTCAAAAAAAAATATAAAATAAATATGAACAATTATTCTTTCCGTTTAATGATTTTGGGAATAATTACCAATAATTGTAAACCGATTCGATCTGAAATTCGGGGTTTGAATTATTTTCGTTAATCATTACCCTACTAATGACATTCAGAGTCAGTCTATAAAACTTTTCCGTCGTGTTCACTTAACGTTTCTCAAATGTTTCTGAGTTTAGTTTGTGTGATTCTGCTCTGGCAGATATTTCAGGCAAGTTATTGTCAGAAAAAGGGACCGCATTTACTTATAGTGATATATCCTTAGGTTCAGGGCGTTGCCAAATTTACTAATGTCCAATGTCTGAGCCTGGATGAGAATTTTACAAACTTTTCTCTATGTCGATTGTATGCAGTTAAGCGTGACGTGGTCGAGATGAGCATAAGGGCAAATATTTTGCATATGCCCAAGTTTCCTATTGGGGTGAGTTTTGTTATACACTTGCAAAAGTGTATATTAATTTTGGTCAGAAGTTTGCAACGCATAGAAGGAAGCATCTCCGACTATATAAAGTATATATATTCTTGATCAGCATGATGAGCTGAGTTGATATAGCCTTGTCCGTCTGTCCGTCCGTCCGTCTGTCCGTCTGTCTGGATCAACGCAATCTCCTCCGAGACCCTTGGAGCTACAGAGCTGAAATTTTGCACCTAGGCTTCTTTTTGCTGCAGGCATTGTATATCTCGGAATCATCCCGATCGGATGACTATATCATATAGCTCCCATAGGAACGATCGGTCAGGAATAAGGTTTAACATCAATAACTCAGTTGTTTCTTAATCGAATGTCACTAAATTTGGTGTTTGTGAGTTTTATATAATCCTCAGCATATATACCAAGTTTTATCAGAATCGGTCGACTATATCATATAGCTCCCATAGGAACGATCAGTCAAAAATATAGTTTTTGATCAATAACTTCGGTGTTTTTGAAGCAATCGTCACGAAATTTGTTATTTGACAATTTTATATAAAAAGAAATATATCTTTTAAGTTTTATCAGAATCGGTCGACTATATGCTATAGCTGTCATAGGAACAATCGGGGAAAAAAAATTTGTTTTAATTTTTTTTTTATGCCACGGACATCAAATTTATTGATGGGTTTTATATACTTCCTTATGATTCCGGCAAATTATATATAAATCAAAAAGATAGTTTGCAAGGGTATACGAACTTCGGCACGGCCGAAGTTAGCCCATCCTTCTAGTTTTTAAATATTTTTGAAATTTTAATTGTTTAAAGTTCTTAATGTGAGAATCTGGCATTTCTCTTCCATGTTCCTGGTAATTTCAAATTTGCAAAACGAATCAGAAGATTTTTTATTTATCGGAAAGTTTTTTAACTGCATTTTAAATTGTTACGAATTACTTCGATTTTCAATTTAGAGAGGTATAAAAAATCGGTGTGCGATTATTTCCCTGCGCTGTAAAGATTATTTCAATATTACCTTCCATCAATAAATGTAAATTGGTATATTTTTTTAGTTGGAATAAAATCTGTTACCTTTTAGCTCTTTAAAAATCTGAATCATAGATTATAGTCTGCAGCTGCAGATACACATAGATATGACATACAAAAAATATAGTAATAATTTATACAGTGACAAACAGGTAATACATTATTACAAAGAGTATATAATATATATATATATATATATATATATATTGATGCTGAACATAAATATATATCCTTTTCAAAACGTATGCTTATTAAACGTTTTTTTGACCTCACATAAAAATAAAGCATATGACAACAAGGCCTAAAGATTATCAAAAGATAATGTAACATACTCTAAAAACATTTTAAATGTGTTTTTGAACTTTTGAAATTATTGATTCGGTCCATCAATTCCAAAAATTATCTTCCATTTTTATGGATGAGTCAACTAGGTGATTAGACATATTTAAAATTTGCTTAACTAAAACTAAATATATTTAAAGAGAAATCGATATTTGAGGAATGATAAAAAATCAAAGGAATTGAATTTCAAAATTTATAAGAAGACTTCTTTAAGATATTTTTACGAATTGATAATAGTTAGAAATTTTCGGTTTTGCATTTGTATTTATTTTCCAAATATGTACTTGAAAATGTCACCAAAAGTTACTTCTTTTATAAAAAAGGTTAAAATTCAGAACAATTTGATCATTTTTTTTGCAAGTCTTGGTATTTGAATGATCTCATGCCATTGGGTAGTGGTGGTTTATGTGCCGCAGTTTGGTAACCATACGATTATGTTTGCCTGCCGGTTTACGCTCCATGGTGGCTTCATTTAACTGATTCTCAATCTCGTCCTCGGGATTCATTTTATCTTCACCTTCGCTGTCATCGACTGCTGCTGCTGCTGCTTGCCTCAGGGATTTACTGGCCATGTGTTGTTGTTTACGTTGACCACGACGATTCAAGGTATTCATGTCGACCGCCTTCTTGGCCAGATCGGCTAGGGATTGCTGCAATAATGGCGAGCCCAACACGGGATCATGTAGTTTAGTCTTGGCTACGGACACACCGAGCTTAACCATCTCCTGATGTAACTCAGATGGAGTCAATTCATTGTCGCTAAAACTTGTCTCAGAATTGGATAGAGATGAATAAACAGAACCTCCTGAAGTATTTGCATTTTTTGGTAATGCAGCAACAATATTCCTTTCATAATCATTCCCTGTTAGTCTGAAATTTATCTTGCACCAAAGATACATGAATAGGGGCATCAACATTTGACGACAGCGGACCATCAATTCGGTGGCAATGGCAAAGCAATCAGTAAATAGCCGTTCCCTGCCTTGAAGCAAGAAATTATCGATCTGCTGCTGACGCTTGGACAGCAATGGACCGACAATTGCATCACATACCCAGACACTAGCATATGGAGCAGCCAATACAATACCCAGTACTATTAGAAACTTACTAGGTATATATAATGGCATCCAGGAGAAGAAAAAATCAACCATATGCTCCAAACAGATGAGTAAGCCATAAACTATCCAATATTTTGACCAATTACGAAACTCGTCATCCCGCTGCTTAACCATAGAACTATAGGTGTGAAAAGCCGGCCACAAGGTGCCATATATAAGGATCAGGAATCGCGTTATAATGCCAAAGAAACACATTTTGAAATAGTTGGAACATAGAATCAGTAATTTAACTGATAACTACAGAAATTTGTTTTCAAACTGAATTAAAACAATTTTTGCTGACAGTCAGTGTTTGGTGAAAGGATAGATACTGAACTGAAATCAAATATAGCACCTACTTATATTGTTTTATTTTCAAAATATGGTAGAAACCAAACATTTAAAATACGACTAGATTCAGTTTGTTTTACTAAAAAAAAAGGAACAATTTGAAAATTTACTTGTACCAAATATTTTCCCCATAGATGCGCATGCAATTGCTTAAAAGGGCCAGTGGATATAAACCATTTCTCTATGATGTCAGTCAGCCAGATCTCTGTGAATATCTACAAAGACGTAATCATCCTTTTGTCAATATTATACTAAATAGTTTTGCCAATCGCACAAATATCAATAAATGTCCTTTGCAGGTAAGTTTATGATTAATCTTTCAATCTCAGTGGTAAACCTTTCTATCATCACGTTAGCCTGAATTGATTTTGGAACGATTTCGTTTCCCTGTCAAGGCCCTGGAGATGCTACCTTTACCATATGGGGATTATGCCCTCTTTACCACATTCAGTTTTGATACAATGGAACGGGCCTGGGTCAAGGCATATTTCACATTGACAGAATTTCGTTAAACAAAAGAATTAAATACAATTGAAAAAGTTATGAGTGAAAATTTAAATACATTTAATTAAAATACTATATGAATATCTTAAACGAATATGAATATAAATACATGTAATAAAAATCAATCGCAGTGCAATAAACCAATTTATAAATTACACATAAATTTGTAAACCAAACAAAGAAAGAAAAATAAAAACACAATGCAGGAGAATATTAACAAATAAATTTTGAATAATTGTATTAGCAACAATTATTTTGTGTAATCAAATTCTTACACGTGCATATACACAATAAAATCAAGTTACAATAATTTTTCATATGAATAATGGTTTATTAGTGAAATTGATGTAAAAAAAAAACTGCATTAATGCCCAAACACTTGGTCATCAATTTCATGCCAACCAATATGTGGAGGAGAAGGGAATGGTAGTGGAATGGCTTCAATTTTGAATTCGAGCCTGAATCTCTGTCTCTGTAATTCCCAATCTCCAATTGCCTTTCGCAAGCCCAGGAGCCAAAGCAAAAGACAAAACGCCATGTGTGCCAACTTATGCATATTTATAGATTTGGTTTTTAGTTTTTTAAACTTTTGTTACTCTTACCAAGAGGGTATAGACATTTTAATAAAAAGTTTGTAATGCAGCAAAGGTTAGAGGTTTTTTCACAAAATCGTTTATCGATTGTTTGATGTCAGTTAACAAAATTTTACTTTATAAAAAATATAACTTTTTTAACTTCAAATAAAATTAAATGAAGGAATATTTTTTTAACTTTCCCAAGATGGTAAAAAGTATTGGTTTATTTTGTCAAATATTCATAGATTTTAATGAAATTTAAATAAAGTCATTTTATCATTAATTCCTCATAAAATTGATTGGTCAGTGTATTTTTTCAGTACTTTTATTCAACATTGAAAAACTTCTTTCTTGTACGTTAACTTTCTATTTATATTTATTTTAATGAGAACCGTTTTTTAGATAAACTTAAATTAATATTTTATCATTTTCAAATCAGCAAAAAAATATTTTAAGCAATTGTACAAACATAATTATGAGACAATATCTTATAAAAAAAATAAATCGCCAATATGTAATAAAAAGAATTAAATTTATGGAAACAAAATATCAAAGAGTTTAATCCCATACCCAAAGAAAAATTGCTCAAAGTAAACTAATATTAATCAAACGCCAAATTTAAATAAATAGGTAAGACCTTTTATTTCAAAGATCATGCACAAAAAATAGGTTTTATCAATTTATGAAGAGTTTATAAATTGTTATAAAAATGCATTTCTAATAAAAAATTCAAATAAAGAGTACAAAAGCTTCGTCGTAACCGATCCTATCCCGTTTCGCTGTTTATTTTTGCTTTTGGTTCAAACAAAACCGCCACAACAACACCAACAACAACTGTGACTGTATGTTTAGACCCAGTTTATGGGCCCGGGTTTGTAATGCAGCGGCACCTTTTTTGCCTTCTACTTAGTTGGAGTCTCTTGTCCATTTTTCAATGGGTAACTGGGTAGCCCAATTGTATTTGTTGTTGTTGCTGTTTGCTAGTTGTTGATAGTGCTGTTAAAATAATCGATTTTTGATGCTGAAATACTGAAATTTTCATTTAACTTTTTGCCAACTTAATTTATGGACATTTCTTCAACTTGTTTCCTATTTCATATTCATATTTCTTTTTGTATATATTTGCTACAATTTTAAACCTGATTAGTTTTATATTTTTCTTTTTTTGTATTTTTATTATTACATCATTTAGGTGACCAAAAAATAAAGTTTGTCAATTTCATAAATTTTATCTCTCTGTGTGTGTTTCTTATTTTAATGATTGTTTTTTTTTTTTTTTTTTTTGGTTAGTTGGCGGATTTTTGTTTGCCGAGATGTTTGCTCAATTTCTAGTGTGAAATGTTGAAAAAAAAAACAAAACGAAAAACAAAAAATTATGCAAATTGGTTTTTATGACTTTTCTTTGTTTATTTTTATAGAAATTTAAAAAGGTCTCATAAATATCAGCTGACTCCTAAATTTTTTTTTTATGTTTTTTATGTATCATTGTCGGTGTTGGCGCCTCGTTAAAATCGGTCAGTTATAACCGATCGTGTGGTGTGTGTATATACATATGTATATGTGTGTGTGGGGGATGGAGAGAGAAGTTGAATCTGAGTTCAATTTGTGGTTAAGCAATTTCAACATCTGGACGGGGTTATGCGGGGCAAATGACATTGACCCTTGTATATGACATGGATTAATAACAAATGATTAAGCGGGGAAGACTAGAGAAGTGAGGGGGTGTAGCCATTTTTGATTAAGCGGAATGCATATCTCTGATTAAATGACCCAATGCAACCTTCATGTCATTGATGTTAACTGTGTAAACAGAGAGTGCTTTTGAAGGTATTTGGGCAACATCTTCTCGTTCAGCTTTTATGCTATTAGCCAGCTGTTGAGAAATTCAAAAGAGTTAACAAATTCTGGAATTTCATCTATAGTTTCTGTGAATTTGTTATTTTGCTTTATTTGCTTTGTGTTTATATATTGCTATGAGATCATTTTTAATGAACAGCTTTAGTTTTTCCGCCTGACCAATCTTTGAATACGTTTTGTATTGGTAGAATGTTTCCAATCGCTGCAAATATCTCATCGACAACTGTCCGAAAATCGTGAGATCCGCGGTGATTATCTGGAAACACAATAAAATGTTTCAGTTAAAGAAACACCAAGGTAAACCATTTGGACAAATCTAAGGTCTGAGGTTAACTACTTTCTATTTGCCTTCATTTAAAGTAATAAAAAATTAAGAAAAAATATTTTTCCTAGAATGAAAACAAAAAATAATTATTTTATTTTCAAAAGAGATGCAATAGATGATTTCAATTATTCATTTAATTAATTAAAAGAGCACTAAAATTCCTATAAGTCATTAAAAGGATTATTTATACAAGTTTTCGGAAATTCTCAATTTGATTGTATTATTTAATTATTCGAAGTACTTTTCGGAAATTCTCATCTTCAATTTGGGTATTTTACAATAGCTAACAAAATCAATTAGCCAATTAATCATCAAGTTCATTGCCATTTGCCAGGTCTAGATCATTTTGTTAAATTTAATCGATGAGCTGACAAATTTTTGTGTTACATTTTAACACTCAACAGTTTATCCGTAGCTGATGATCGGTAGCAATTTGCGTGTAATTACAAAAAATCACAACATCAAAAATAAATATTAAAAAAAAAATAAACTGCGTCACTTAGACAAAAGACGCCACAAAATCGATAAACGTAAAACACACATATTTTTGTTACACTAAGCAAAATGATTTGACTTGCTTTGCCTCTACTCGTCCCGTCATGGCGACGTTTGAATAATTAATCAATAACAAAAGACTGAAGCAACGAACTTGCTCCCTTTGGACGCGTGTTGGTGCTCCTGTCCGATGAGTCGGCGGCATCAACAAGCATCAAGAAATTTGAAAACAATTTTAATGCAATTAGCACACTATTAATCTTGATCAAAATCGAACATTTTTATTTTTTCATTACTGGCAATTGCTGTAAAAATTCAGCTGCATGCAATTTGTTCTCCCCTTCGTTCTCTCTAGTTGTTTTTTTTTGGCTTTAAAAGGAAGTCTGGTACGTGACCCCTTTTTTTGGCTTTAGAGTTCAACAACGTTTACCACCTTGTATAGATATTACTCCTTTTATTTAACAAGTACATGAATACTTTAAAGGAAACTCACATTTTTGAATTATTAAGAATTTTTATCACGTTTCTGCATTATTTTGTATATACTTTCATTAAATGTTTTTACTTAACACATTTTTACCTTCTAAATAGCCAAGATATAATGTTTCAAAACCCCCTTTTCTATGTTCTATCTAGGAAACTATTTTCGGATATTAATTCTAAAGCTTGGATAAATATTATATCACATAGTTCAAAGTCCTTTTAAAAATAATTTGTCTTTTCCCCTTTTCATGTATTTGAAAAAGTCTTAAAAAACTTGATTTAGGTTAATTATCATAACAGATTCAATCAAGCGCTTCATTAAATCTGGATCATTTTAAAAACTAATTGATTTCAAATTGCTTCAATTCTTATCTGCTGTTACATTTATATTTATACTTTTAAAAATTTACATTAATTGACGAATCAAATAAATTCATTTATGTTTCCTTTCTGTTTTTCAATTAAAATTTTGCTTTCACAATTCAAATTTTCAATTACTTTTCCCTAATGCATCAAATAATTTGCTTTATTGGTGTGTTTATTGATTGCAAACAAGAGGCGCGTGGAATATATATTTACATAGTTAATTTGCTTATCAAAAAATTACAAATTGCTCCCCCGCCCAAAAAAAGAAAAAAAACAGAGAAGCAACAACAAAAAAATTATCCTAAAAAGCAAAAATAAGTCAATAACTTTCCAGGGAGTTCCTTAGCCTTTTTTCGATGAGTCTTTTTCTTGTTTCTGTGAATTTTGTTTTTTTGTTTTGTTCCTTTTAGCTGTTTTACCTTTTCTCTTTTGATTCATTTAAATTTGGGTTAATCAGCGATAAAGAGCGCATTGCCATCGTTGACGCCCCGAAAACATGGTGCAAAAATTATTTACATATTTTGTAAAACAAAAAAAAAAAAATAAACAATACCACACAAAATATGTAAAAATTATTAATAATAATTATAATATACACACACACAATTTATAAATCGGCTTGTCTGTGGCTAATTGTTTGCCATTAATTTGCATGCGAAAATGAATTGTCGGTGATTTTTTTTACATTTTTATTTTTTAATATTATTGTTATTGTTATATTACTTACTTCCTAGGCAATGTGTTGATAATAATTATAATACTGATGATGATGATGTGCTGCTACTCTCGAGTTGAAGTTCAAGATTTTGCAATTGACCCACAAATTAATTATGCATGCAAATGTTGATAATTGAAATCGGATTTCTACCTTTTACATTAGACAAACTTACGTATACGTAATATACACATACATATATGGATAAATATATATATATATATAGTTTTTTTTTTTAACCAATGGTATTTTATTTCCGTCAACATTTCAGTTATTAGACACAATTACAATTAATTTTCGTTTCAATTTCAATTTGAATGGGGCCCAGCTACTCGAATCGACATTTGACTATTGAGGGGAACTATCGGAAATTTTTTTACGTTTTTTGTGTTGAAAGGTCTTT
This sequence comes from Drosophila emarginata, assembly GCA_037075365.1. Classification (NCBI taxonomy): domain Eukaryota; kingdom Metazoa; phylum Arthropoda; class Insecta; order Diptera; family Drosophilidae; genus Drosophila; species Drosophila emarginata. The sequence continues at coordinate 3,125,874 of JBAMCD010000260.1, read as the reverse complement.
TGATTTCTATGAGATTTTTGCTTTAGATGTTTATTTGCTGATGAGTTTTTAATAGTCTTGTGGCCAAATGTCATGAGCGTTCATTTTGGCAGGGTCGATGATTGGCTTTAAGCCTAATCACAAAAATATGTGAAAGAAATTTGGGAAAAAAATATGTTAAGGGTATTAATGTAGGTCAGCAATTTAAGAGAGAGTGTTACGAATGGAAAAGTTGGCAATGAATTTGATATTATATATGACATAAATAGAATTTCAAAAATTCAAATTTTACACAAACACAAATATCAAAAATCTATTAAAATGATCCATTCAATAGTGATTGAGATATTTTTTGTTTATTTTGGTGTATTGCGCCCAGGATTGGCCACATTTCATTCACTAAAGAGTGGAAATCAAGCACTTATCTGTCAATGGCTTAAATATTGGATTACTTTTGCTATATTTCAAATATTGGGAAGTATTTCAAATACTTTCTTTGGCTGGCTGTCTTTCTATGATGAGATGAAACTTGTTCTGGGCAGTTGTATCTGGTTGACCAATGCTTATAGTATTGCACGTTTTTATGAATATTTTGAACCCATTTTCGAATATTTGGAGCCAATTATTGATTTCTATATTAATAGAACTAAATTATGGTTCAATGAGATAAAGAAAACTCAATACGAAACATTTGAAAATGATCCACCCATTGAATATCTCTTTGAAAAAGAACAATTGAATAATGAGATATCAAAGATAATGAATGATCATTCGGATTTCAAGGAGGATCTCTATCAAAAGTTAAAATATTATGCTAAACTATTGCAGCCAGAAAACAATTCCAAGGAATTGGGAATGGAATCCGACGGAAGTTTATTAAATAATATAATGAATGTTATATATCAAGAACTAGACAAAAACACAGAAATATCAGTTTGAATTTGAATTTCGTTTATATTTAGAAATTTGCTGGATTATGGTTGTAATTGTAATATATTTTGTTAGTGAATAAAAGTTTTAATTTTCCCCCAAAAAAATAGTTAAAAAAATTGGATATAAAAAAAAAGTTGGCTTTGATTTTCAGGAAACATAAAATTTATAATTTTATTACTTTATTTTGAATATTTTTATTTATTTCTTCTTGAAGATGGTTCCACCAATAATTATAGAAATTTTCTTTATTTATTATGGCGTATTGCATCCCGGATTGGCCTCACTTCGTTCTTTAAAATATGGCATTCCGAACTTAATTAATCAATGGCTTAAATATTGGATTATCTTTGGATTTTTTTATTTTCTTGGCAACATTTCGAGCATATTCTTTGGCTGCCTGTCATTCAATGATGAACTGAAACTAATCCTTGCTGGCAGCGTCTTTTTAGCAGGCAGTGTGACCACTCGTCGTAGCATTATACATTTTTATAAGTACTTGGAACCCATTTTTGTGCACTTGGAGATAAGTATGAAGTTTTTTATGGTTATGGAAAAACTAATAATGGTTGAAATTAAGCAATTTGATTGGAAATGCATTTTGATACAAGAGAATGGTATATTTGATGAATATTTGTTTGATGAGCAGCAATTGATCATTGAAACCTCTAAAATATTTAATGAGCAATCAAATGTGGAGGAGGAACTTTATGAAAAATTGGAAGAATATGCAAAATTAGTGGAAAAACAAACAACTAATGAAATTAACCAAATTGAAGCAATGACTTCATCATCATCGCTGGACAAACTCATTCATATTCTAAGTCGTAAACTACATAAAGATAAAAATTAGAAAAATACAGATAATTATAATACTCATATTATTATCTATTATTAAAGAGTATTTTTCATGTATTTCACAAGTTTAAGATTCGCTTACTGTTTTTATTGGTGTCATTTAAAATCAATATGATTCACCCAAAAAATTTGACAGCGATTGTAACAAGATCTAATTAGCTCTACACTCTGTCAATGATGAAGTACTTTAATACTTAACGAAAACGAGATCCCAATATGACTCTCCAGTCACTTCGATCGAACCCATTTCATCTACAACCAATATGTGTCAAGATACTAAGTACCTGGGCTGCCTGGTCAAGTGCCGTCTCATCGCAAAACCCGTGACACTAAACTCGTTTCGGGTTCAATAATTTACGCGATCTCCATCAACCCCAAATATACACCATATCCATTCACAGAGTCCCACCACAAAAAAAAATCACAAAAAAAAAAAAAAAACGTGTCAAATAATATTTAATGCAGTTTGAGAGAGGAAAAAAAAAAACGCAAGCAAAATGTACTTCGGCCATTTCTCGAGGAAGATCGTCAGACAGAATGTGAGAAAGCCAAATCGTTTGACAATAAAACCAACAAATTTAAGACAATGTCAAACAAAATGCAAAGTAATTAACACGAAAATCACATAAAAGTAATGAGTTCAACTTGCAATTCCAACGAAAAGCGAAACTCGTTGCAATTGCAAGAGATATATCAGTCTTATGGTGAGAGGGGAAAAACCGGGGGGAAGGGGGATTAACAACGAGGATGGTGATGGGGCTAAAAACAAGAAATGTCACAGCTCATTAATAGATTTCTATCGGTTGAGTTAAATGTCGCTTGGCGCGCAAAAAGAAAAAAATAAAAAAAAAAACTCTTGTTGCGCTTGGTTCCACGCGTGTTGCTGATATATCGAGATCCAGATCTATATCGTAATGGTCTCTTGTTTTTTTTTTTTTTTTGGTTATATAATATGGAAAAAAAAGCAAAAACTAACAGCGACGAGAGTAACATTAACACATTTACAGCTCATGGGCAATTCGGGTCAGGTGGCCACTTCAATGATCATTCATACTCATCTCGATCATTATAATTATGATCATGATCATCTTGAGGCAAACGTCAGGCGTTGAGTCATATATTCGATATCAATTGATCAATTGATTGACGGTTCATTGCCATTTCACCCAAAAAACAACAACAACAATAACAGAGATGACAACAATAAACGGCTGCTGGTCTTACGTTGATTTAACGAGAGTTCACTGTGCCCAGAATTCCCATCACCATTAAACAACTTCAACTCATTGATATATATCCACATTGATCTCAATCTTAATCTCTGCAATGTGTGACAATTACCTTAAAATCAGTTTTTATTTTTCTTGTTTTTATCTTTTAGCTTAATTGGCCCACTTTGATTTGATACATTTTTTTAATATAATTTATGACCCTATTATTATTGTTTACATATGTTTTTTTGAGGGAGTTAAATTTTACCCTATCAATTCGACATAAACATTGATTGAAGTTTTTATTTCCCTGCCATTGAACTCATTTTTTTTTTCTTCGTAAATGAAATGATAATGGAAATCTTTTTAAAATCAATTTTTAATGTTTATAAAGTTGTCTCGGTAAATTGCCTTAAAATGAATCATTTTCAAATAAATATTGTTAGATGGAGCAAACGGAAGGGGAAGAGACTTTTGAATATTCTTGTTATAATGGTATTAGAAATAAATATATGTATCTATATCTATGCATCTAATTCATAGAACTTAATTTATTGGCACTGATATAGATTGTGAGTAAAAATAAACTTTAGCTAAAAAACTTTAAGTTCTTTATTAAAAATGAGGTTCGTGTGTGAATATTATATTTAATAAGAGAAATATGAAACGGGAATTTAAAATTAGATTAGTTATTCCTTTTTGATACAATTGATTTACAATTTTTAAATTTTATATATATACATATGTGGTATTTTGAAATGTATGATGTGAAGTGGAAAATTAACTTACCCAGAGGTTTTCGAATAAAAATGGTTATGACGTTTATCGAATTAAATTGGTTAATTTACTTTGCCTTTTTATTCTGCTAAACCCGATAAGTGTCTTTCAATCCTTGATTCACCTGAAAAATAACAGTAAATATATATAATAAATAAAAAGTTAATAGTTAGAAAGAAATATAAACATTTAAAAAAAAACCTGCATATATTCCATGTCTGTTTTCACGAATCTCTTTTGATCCTAAAAAATAATACTTAAAAATTGTAAACTTTAATTGCTGTTATAGAAATATTAAATATATTGAATAAAAATTTTATTGCTTGCATAATGTATCTTGATTTATAATTATTATTAATAAACAGCTTACATACATATTTTATATATATAAAATGCATATTTTGTAATAAATGAGCTATAATTTTCATCTCATTTGTCGCATTAATTTTTCTAACCTCCGAACGATTGCAATTTGTTTTGCTGATTAACTTTTCGGATCATACACATTAGTGTATCTATAGCTGTACCGTTAGGCATAGATCACGTTTACTGAAATTAGCTTCCTGTTGTAAACGCCAATGATGTCAATGTCTTAATGACAAGTTATTTGTGTAAATTTTGTTGTTGTTTTTTATGTTTATTAATTAACGTATAATTAAACAATGTCAAATTTTCAGATGCTACAAAATAATTTGCATTGCAATCTGAGCGTAAACATGGAATGGAGATGGAAGGTAGATGAAGATCGCCAAGTTAAGATTAATTAAAACAAATCTTTACAACATTAATCAAATGCTTTTCAACGACAACTCCAAATGTCATTCAACTGTAAAGACATTCGATAAATTCACTCCAAAAATAAAAATACTGAGACATTCCAAGATGAGATGAACTCAAAAAGCTGAGCTAAATCCATCTGATTTGAGACAAGTTGAAATGGTTTTAATTGAGCTTAGCTGATTTGAGTCGATCTCGGGGGATTTGAGTCGAGCTTCGTTTTATCTATGGAAAATGCAAGTGTTTTTGTTTTTATTTTATTATTATTTTTTTTTTTGGAGTTTCGCTTTCGTTGGGTAAAGCTTTTCAAGGCTTTTAAAGCCAACTATGAGAGCGGTTAGCTTTTGTTTTGGTCTGATCAACGGTTTCTCGGCTTGGGCCAAAGCTTCAACTTGTGTGTGTTTCTTTCTGTTTTGTTCAGTTTTACAGTTTTATTGCTATCTCGCTTGCGTTAACCAACAGCTTTTGGATCGTGAGCTATAATTTTTTTTTTACCATTTTTTTTTTTTTGTTTTTTGTGGACTGAACTGTTGCTCTGCCCAAGCGAACGTTAACTTTAGTGTGCGCCGACCAGTTTCCGTAGACGGCCACAAAATACCAAAACGCAGGCCGCGGCGTTTCGCTGAAGCAAAAAAAAAAAAACAAAAAATTTTCAAATTAACCAAAAAAAATTAATTGCTTAAACTCTCGGATAATCGATAAAAATATAAAATAATCAGAAACAAGAAAAAAAAAACGAAACGGAAAAGCAACACAAAAAGAAGGGATTGCAGCTTACATAAGGAAGAGAGTTCTACGGCTGCTTCTTCTTCCTAGTGCAGTGACGTCATTAAAAAAGTGCAACCTACTACCTAGCTAGCTAGTACTCCAAACCCCTGCCCCTCCAACAACAACAAAGGCGAAAACCAGCTCAATTTGCAATCTCTCAATATAAAATATTTCGCCCCCGTTCCCTCTCTCCATAGCTTCACCCTTGTCGCATTTTCGTAATCGTGCAAAAAATAACAAAAATAAAAGTATATTAAAACAACAACGACACAACAACAACAAAAATAAAAAGTGAATCTGCCTTTCAGTTATCTTTCATCTCCATCTCATTCGCACCCATCTTGGTGACTTCTCTCTGTCTTGAACCGCCGTCACCACCGCCGCTGCAGTCGACAAAGTCGTCGCCGTTGTCGAGTTTTTTATTGTTTATGTTATTTTTTTTTTGTTGTTGTCATGTTCTGAGCCCGCGCAGCAGAGAAGGTTAAGAAGTAATCACAATGAAATGAAATTGAGTGAAAAATAAATTTCGTTAAAATAAATATAAAACAAAACAACAAAAAAATAATAAAAAAAAAGAAAGAAAGAAAAAAAAATTCACTGCCAAGCAAATTTCACGCCGTATTTAATCTTAGCTCACTGCCCGCCTTTGGCTTAATCGCTTCTCGTCTTTCTTTCCGTTCCGTTCGCTCTCGCTGATCGGTAAATCGGTTTGTTCTGTGTTCCTCCGTTCCGTTGTTGTGTGTTCTGCACGTTATCGTTGTACGGTCGCGCACTTTTGATATCGTTTATCGTCTAATCAGATCTTTGACAGAACAGCACACGGTTCATAGAGATATACACACATACAGATATATACATAGATCAACGTGATTGTCTCTTGGAAACAATTCTTAAGTATCTAAATAAAAAAAAGAAGAAAAAAAGATAGTTTTTTCTACAGCAATAGAAAGTGTTTGTCTTGTGCAACGTTTGTCTAAAAAGTGTTTTAAGGATTTCAATTAAAAAAAAACAAAAATAAATTTTCATTTTGGTGAACATCATAAATATATGTAGATTTGCGGTTTAAAGAAAGTTCAAGTTAGCAAATACAAAAGACTTTAGGTAAGTTTCGATACATTATCAATTAAATCTTAAAGGTAAAATTTATTTAGTTAAAGTTAAGATTAAATGTAAAATGTCCTCATATTTAAAAGAAAACTTTATTCATAAATATTTTTCGGAGAACGATTTTTTTTCTTTGTGTGACAATCAATATTATTTTTAAATTCATTTTTAATAAATTAAATTGTTAAATTACATGCATTATATACTTAGATTTAGAGAGGTTTTAATTCATTTTGAGAATTTTAAGAGTTAATTATCATAAATTTGGTTTTGAAAATAAAGAAATAAACTAAATAACTAAATAAACTAAAAAAATATTAGCCTTTGAAACTTTAAAATTAGTAGGCAGAAACCTTTGTAAATATCTAAAATTCAAAAAGAATTCTATAAATCTTTAATATTGTTTAAGAAGTGTAAGATATACTAAGAAAAAACTTAATTGATAAAAACTTAGAATTCCTAGCTTATTTTTAATAATATAATAAAATATTTGTAAATGTAACTAAATAATATCAGTAAAATTTAACACCAATAGACAAAAATAATGCCAAGATATTGAAGAATTTATATCGAAAACTTAAAGCCTCTTAAGCCACAAAATATGCTCTTTAATTTTTGGCATCTCTTCTAATACCGCTTTCTTACTGGTCCTTAGCAGTCTTCTCTAGACACTTTGTCTGCTGGGAACGGGCAATGATCGACAGAAATTGAGAAAAAAAAAATTGAATATTAACTTTTGTTGTACATGGCCAACTTGTGTATTATATCATAATTTGCATATATGTGATATATATTCGTTAGTCATTTATTTTATTTTCTTTCTAGCTGATTGTGAGTTTGATTATTACCGAAATATAAATTTTAGTTGGCTTTTACTAATTAGTTGGTTTAATTAAAAAACCTTCGCACGTTTTAGAAAACTGTTGCTGTTTGATCCATTATAATTATTATTATATTTATTTTATTTAGTTGCTAATTGATGCTCAGATATGTACATATATAAACATTTATATATGTACGTATATTTGGGGTTTCTCAAAGCTGGTTTTAGTTTTACATTTAAAATTTTATTTAAAATTTTTTTAACTTATAACTGCTCTCGTTTTTTTTTTTTAAATCGACCATTGGGCGGTTTTGTAATATTCCTACAGTTACTTGTATATTATTATTAACTTTTGCTTTTGCTTTGCCTTTTAGAGCTCCTTTGTTTTGGCTTTTATTTCGTTTTGGTTTGCTTTTGCAATTATAACAACTTTTTTTGATTTCAACAAAAGAGAGGATAAGAGAGAGAGAGTGCAACAATAAAGAGGTAGAGAAAGAGAAAACTCCCAACAGAAACTGAACAAATTGTTATAAATTTGTTGACTTTCTTAGCATTTTTGATTAATTCTGAGCATTGAACAAAATATTAGTTTAAATTTATTCATAACATTTATAAAATTTCATTGTATTTATTTATATAGAAAACCTTGTCTAAGCATTGACATCGCTCATCAATCTGAATAATCTTCACTTTTATTTCATTGACACTGTAGAAAAAACACGAGTAACCTGTTTGTTTCTTTTTTGTATACCCTTATGTATATTTATTTTCAAAGCAGAAATATGTAATGTTAATATTAATACATAAACACATAGATATATATTTCTGATCTTTGTAGCGTGATGCTTTTTAAGTTAAAATAAGCATACAGAAGATTTCTAGTTATTCAATTTGAAAATTAAAAATATGTTTCTAAATTTAAAATAAAAAATGGTTGAAGCTGACTTTATTATAACAATATATATGATTGAATGTTTACTTTTAAGAGTATTTTAATGCAGTTCAATCAATATGTTTAAGTTTTATTTCTACCAGTGAGTTAAACAAAAAGTTTACCAGTTAAATAAATTTTAATGTAGATTACGAAACTTTGTTTTATCATGGAATTTAAATTACTAGTAAATGGTTTACTGTTCAATGGAAATGGTAAATAAAATGTTAATTGTCATGACTAAGCTGTGACTTCAAAATTTTATTGTCAAAGTTTATTTAAGTAAATTTTGTTTGTTACAAATTGGTTTTTGGTTAATTGTTTTTTTTCACTTGTGTTTCCTATTTTTAAATTGATGATTTTGCAACTGCAATTAGTTAAAAGTCAGAGCAATCATAAACATCAAATGCAAATGCCAGAAATACAATAACAATTATTAATTGCACAAAAATAAAAATATTAAAGCAAGCAAAACGAAAAAAAAAAATGTATTTTTAAAATCATAAAATCAATTTTAAAGCTTAAAGTTAGAGTTTGTGTTGTTGTTGCTGTTGCTGACGTCTTCTTTAATTTCAATTTCACTTTCATTTTGCGGTTTAAAGTTTTTCCGACAGTCGCCGGCTTCGACGTCAACCGCAGCAGACGCAACTAAGCTGCACGCAATCAGCATGCCTCTTGCTGTTGTTGTTGCTGTTGCTATTACTGTTGCATGTTGTAACTTCAACAGCTGGAAAATTATAACAAGAGCGCACTAACAATAGTTGCAAAAAAATAAAACCCCAAAAAACAATTCAATTCCGAAATCCATTTTTTTCTTCGCTTTTTTGAAAGCAATATTTCTTCTGTTTTCAACTTTTTAATGTTGTTGATGTTGTTGTTGTTGCTGCTGCTGCAGTTGCATGTTCTTTTTGTATATATTTGGCTAAAATTGAATTTTTTACCATTTCTTCTTCATTTTTTTGTCGACATTTTTTCTCTGTCATTTTTAATTTTTGTTGTTGTCTGTCATTTTGTTTCTTTGTCTGCTCATCTTTTTCTTGTTTTTATTTAATTAGTTGGCATATTACGTATACGTAATGTGTCAGTGTCTTTTTTATTTTTTGTTGCTGCTTTGTTTTATTTTCTTTTCTTCGTTGATTTTGATTTCTACTTAATTTGCTTGCAGTTTTTCAATATTTGCTTATTTTTTTAATGGCATTTTAATTTTTTAGTTTTCTTAAATAAAAAAAAAACTGGTTTTCTGTTTTTGCTTTTTTTTGTTGTTATTGTTGTTGTTATGACATGTGTGTGTGTGCGTGGTGTGTATTACGTATACGCACCATGTGTTTGTCGACTTGGCCATGCTATTGAAGCGAATTATGTTGATAATGATGGTTCTCTTGGCTAACTACATACTTAATATGCATAAAATATTTGCCTAATAACTAAGAAGAGCATTGTGATTAAGAAAAATTTTCCAGTTGGACAAGTTTTTGAAACTAAGAATGAACAGATGATAGAAACATAAAAGCAGATGTTCAAAACATACGGCTATTAGGTCGATGAATCTATAGTTAAATATATAAGCATTTTATTCAATCACCTTTTTCTAAGTTTAATAAAATTAAATATAAATAAATTATGGAAAATAACTTTGTAGCTTCAGTTATAGTGATTTTAGTATATTTTACTAGTAAACTTTTCCAAAATGGACACAAACTTTTGTGAAATTTATTGTTTTTCGCAAAAGAGGTAAACGAACGTGAATAGTTAAATTGAAACTTAAATTGGCAAATAAAAATTTTTTGTATAAAAGTTATAAAATAAAATATAAAATTTGACTAGTTTTATATATGTATATACATATGCCAAAATCAGCTGCACTAAATAGGCATGGGATTAAAGTGCTTATCTAAGCTCGTTATTTGTGGCGAATTTAGAATCTAAAAAATTATTTTGGTTAAATAAAATTCTGACCCAATACATTATAGACCTTTTGCAAGAAACTGTAAAAGTTTTTAACACAATTATTTCAAGTCATTTACACAGCTGTTGGCCGCATGTCTATTAGCTGTTTAGTTGTTTGCGGAGCTGGCAAACTCTTTTCAACACACTCATTCAAGGTGCAGGTACAAGTTCCCAACAAAATTCATTGTTTCTTTATTTTTGGTGGAAGTTTTCGTTAACAATGGCAACGATTCGCTCGCCCTTAAAAACTCACACAGGCCAACAGCAAAAAAAAAAAAAAATGCAGTTAAAGAAAAAAAAATGTTAAACAAATGCAAAGAGTTCAGGTCACAGACATTTTACGTAACCATCTCCTCATGCTACTCCTCCTTTGCAACTTGCAATGCCAAAAGCAAAAGTAAAAACAAAAAAAAAGAAAAAAAAATCGAAATTTATTATCTTTTTGTTGGTTGTCTCTTTGGCAAAACGTTCACAGTTGAACTTTGTTATGTCAGATTATTTTTGATAAAGGTTTCAGTTTGTTTTATGTGTGTAGGTGTGTGTAAAGGAGTTAAAAGACAGTTTTGGGGCACCACACAATGAATTGAAGTTAACTATACCTACACTTGGCTAATTTAATTGTCAACCATTTGCGGTTAGGCAAGGCTCCACATCAGGGCAAAGTCTGTCTATCTCTTTCGATTCCGGATGCAACATGTGTGCAACAGAAAGTGAACATTCATTTTAAACATAATTGGCTCATGTTCAAGTGAAACCAGGCAAATCTAAAAGACAATTGATATTACCCTAATTTGTAACAAATCTTTCAATTCAGTTGCCAACTGTATAAATTTTCACTCAAATTAAGCCAATGCTCGTTATTAAACGAAGACTTTAAGTGGGTCACTCTGAAACCAAATTGGTGTGGAGAAATTCTATTGATGAAAGGGAAATAAGCAGATTGAAGTTTTTATACCATCGAAAAAGGAAATAATTAAGAGATCAATTGTACTTAAGTGGAGTGATAAGCTCTTTATTACCATGGGAGAATAATTTAGATTTTTAGTTAGTGTTGATCATAAGTTTGTAGTCAAATTTACTTGGCTGTGGTTTTAATGCTTTTAAGTGTTTAATGTCGGACAAAAATAAAGCAAAATAATTTAAATTCAATTGTAATAAATATATAAAAAATTATAGATGTATACAGTTTTGATTTTAATTAAATATGTATATAGACAAAGAGACGAGCAAAAAGAAGACTCTTTTTTTGGGCAGAAATGAAATATATTAAAATTTGTTTTTGTTAGTCAATTAATTATAACCAAAAAAGTAATATTATAAGCTATTTGATTACTAATGAAGAAAAGTAATTTGCATATTAATAAATTAAGTGGTATTTAATTTAGTGGGAAAGGAAAAAGATTTATATAGATTGATAAATACATAGATATATAAATAAAGAACTTTATATATGCATATTGAAAGCTTTTTCACACAATTCTTTCTTCAAGTGTAGCCAAAAACTTGGAAAAGAAACTATTTTGCTAGCATTACAGTTTTTCTTTTGATTCATCAAAAGTATTCATCAAGTTCAACGAAAGGGCAACATATGTATGTATGTATATAAAAAAAAAATCGCATATGTATATATCACCATGTCAGCTAAACCTTAGTATTAACCTTCAGTCAGACTTTCACCCGCACAAAGTCAACTCTTGATGAATATATCAAAAGTGTTAAAATTATGTTGAATTCAGAGCTACTGAATGTCAGCGGCAACATCAGCAGGAAATCAAAATGCAGCATCATTCATAAAAAATATCAAAAAAAAAAAAAAAAAATAATAAAAAAAAGTCGAGACTAAAAAACTGACAGACCTAGGGCAAAAAACGTGATGCTTTTTCATCAGAGTGGCTGGCAAACATTTTAAAAGATATCAAGCATAAATATATGTATACATATATAAAAACAGTTATGAAGCCATGCCGAAACCGAAACTGAAACGAAACAACTATAATATAGCCAGTGCTGTTTCGGTTAACATTTGGTCTCTGTGTGTTGTGTGTGTGTGTGGCCATTTGCATAATTAAGGTCGATTAGGGTCCGATCAAAATGAATCTCAAAATCTAAGACTCTCAAGGTTAGACTTTTTGATTTATCTCTGCACAAATTGCACAATTTTTTTTAATTTTTTTTTTCAACTTTTGCATTTGAAATTATATAAGAAAAATAAAAAATATGCCAAAAAGTCATTGAAAGCAAATGTCAAAATAGAGCCAAAACTAAAGAAGAAAGAAAGAAAACAAAAAAAAAATAAATAAATAAAATAGTTAGCCGAATACAGCAAGTTGCATTGTCAGCTTCCGCATAATTATGCCGCCATCACAGACAAAGTTGCCATATCTATATATACATATATAAATATGTATATTACATATATACATACATACATATATATAGTGTTAGTGTCTGTTTTGGCCAAATGCATTTATGGGAATTTTTTACTTGGTTTTCGGCAGTTTTTTTTCACCTTTTTTTTGTTTTTTTTTTTACTTTCTGCTTAATGAATTTGCTGACACAACTTTTGGGTCTGTTGTAAGCCCCCCTTCCCAAAACCGAAACTGGGGGCGTCAGCGTTTTACCTAAATTGACATTGACAGTTGGCTACTCTCTTTTTTTTTCTCTCTCTCTCTCTCTCTTAGTCTCTTTCTCTGTCTGGTCTGACAGCTGTTGGTTTTCGCCATGGCTTTTTTTGGCATAATTGACTCAACTTGTTGATCATTGCGAGATTTCTTTTGGGGTTTTTTTTTTATTTGGTTTTTGTCAACACCTGTGTCTTGGCAACTGAAAAAGATATAGTTTGTGATTTCAGCTTGATATTGACCTTTATTTTGAGTCTATGTTAAAGATTGTCAAACGGGGCGTATGCTTAATGAGATTTTCTTCATAGATGAATTTTCGAGTGTAAAATTATAGAATATTCAAATATACAATAAAATAGAATTGAAATAAAGAATTTTTAATTTAAAAATGTATTTATGTCTTTAGCTATCTATTTATACTATGTACATTTATATATACATATACTAAACTAATTCATTTTAGGTTTAATTAAAATGGTAGAAATAAAGCTATTTCAATAAAATAATTTTTAGTTTAAAAAACTTTAGTTTTTTTTTATTGGATTTTGACAATTATTTTTTAACTGAATTATTTATTTTGAAAGTCATTTCATTTCTAAATCAGTTAAGTATATAGTAGTTTATTAGTTTCATGATTAAACTAAAATTAGTAAAGTAGTTTTTTAATTGTTTTTCAATTTTTTAATCTATTAGCTATTGCGTATTGTTTGCTTTATAGTTTTACTTTCTTTAGTTTTTGTGTGTAAGCTCTTTACAGAAAATAAATAGAGAGGGAAAATAAATGTCATGCAATTTGTGTTAACTGCCGTTGAGAAGTTGCAACATGCAAAGCTGTTAGTGTTGTTGTTGTTACTGTTGTTGTCGTTATTGTTGCTGTTGTTGCTGTTGTTGCTGATGGTCAGTTCTGTTTGTTTTCAGTTGGTTTGTCAAAAGGTTTGGCCATGTCAGAGAGACATGATTACTGGTGATGCTGCCACGCATCGCTGCATCATTATTGACAATTAGCCGCATTCGATGGCATTTTGGGCGGATGTGCAATAGCAATAGCAACAGAAATAACAATAATAACAACAAACAGACAACAGGGCCGTAGAAGATTTGTATTTTAGCCTAGCCTCGAACGAAGCTGCTTCTTGGCCTTACGCAACAATTAATTACCAGACAGCAGCGGGCCAGAAAACTAGGTTTTCTGTACAATAAATAATTATTAATTGTACAACAACAACAACAGCAACAATAACTACAACTACAATAAACTGCAATAAAATTGCAACAGTTGCATGATGACGATCATGCCTGTAAGTAAATTTACTGGCATAATGTCCATTTGAGCATGACAAGACAAGGGGTAGGGTGGGGGGCGAGAAGAGATTACTAGAAATATATATACCTATTTATCTGATTATTTTCAATATGTTTAGCATGCAGCAATTGCATTTTGCCATAATGCCTGAAAAAAAAATGTTCATTGCACTTGCGGCATAGTTAATGGAAATTATGGATTTACAATTTTTGTTTTAAAATCTTTTAAAGCCAAAAAAAAATTGAGAGAAGTTTAAATATATATATAAATACATACATATAAATTGTTTTGTAAGCAATCATAAGGCAATTATTATTGAAATAAAAGAAAATGATTATTAAAAAAATATTTAAGCATAATTTTTAGTTTTTTGAAATTTTTTAAATCTGTTAGTTGAAATAAAATATTGCGTTAAAATTAAAATGGTTACTTATAATATTTATAATTTAATAAAGCTGTCGTTTTATAATGAATTTATATACAGAAAGTTCAGCTATAATGTGCACGTATTTTCATTGTTAATAATTTTATGTGAATTGAATAAGAATTTTTTTATATTTATAATTGTTAATGGTTTCCAATTGACAATTTTAGATTTCTGTTTTAAAAAATACTCCATTTTTCTTATAACTAACAAAACATTTAAACATAAAAAATATAACATTTAAAGAAAATTGTAATTAAGGTAATAAACAATGAAAATAAATTACCATTTCCTTTTGTATTTGCAGTAAAAATAAATGCTTCTGATGATAGTATTTAAACATAAATATACATATGAATTGCAAACCTTTCTATTTGTTTGTTTTTTATAATTAAAAATCAAAGTTCGCTATTGATTTCAACTATGACATTAAACCTGAAATATATTTATTTAAATTGTGGCTATAACAAGCCCCTATTAAAATGTAATGAGTTTTACATATGTTATTTTAGATTATGGTCATAAATCTCTTGAGACTTAAATACTTAATGATATATATTTGCTCTATTACAATATTCGCTCATTTCTATTATTTTTTTTATCTCATTACAGTTTAAGCTTTATTAAGGATATTCTCGAGACTACAGAACCTGCATAAAATAAAATGTCCTCATTACTCAGTTTTATAACAGCGCTTTTATTGGCCAGTACAATATGCCAAGCATTGCCAGATGTAAGTAATCAACTTTTTTTAACGGTATATATATAGATATATATATATTATATATTTGCATTTATATCACTATACCTTGAGATCGATGGATCACGTTCAAAATTGTTGTATACAGAGAGAACTCAGCCATCAATCAATTTATATCAATGAAACAAATAAACATTGGTTTTTGTCTGGCTTTTTGTTTCTTTTGGGGGGGACACTTGAAAGACAATTACAATTAACCGTTAACAGTTCGTTTTGACCAAAAACAAAACAAAACAAAACAAATGACCATCAGTCAATAAAATTTCATTGTCATTTTATGTGTAATTAGCATTTTTCTCTTTTTTTTTTTTTGAATATTAAATAAATTACAAAACTATTTCTCAGAGAGCAAAAGAAACTTAAAGAGAGTCATATGCATAGTAAGAGTATGTGTGTAGCTATATATGTGTGTGTGTGTGTGTGTGTAAGTCTCATTGAAAATTAACAATTACAAACTCAGCTTTTGTCTCAAAGAAAAAGCTTCGACAACAAAAATTATGGCCAAGGTCAGACGTAAAAAGTTCTTGTAATTATTTCAAGTAAATTTTTGCTGTGTCTGGCCACAAGGGGAAAATCCCCACCAACCTTCCTCTCTCTCGCACACTCGATTACTTATTGTTTTTTTTTTATATTGTTTGCGACTGTTTGTCTAAGTTATTGTTTTTTTTCTCTTTTCTGTTTTGGCTTTTTTTCTATCCCTCTTCAAGTTCTCTATTGTTGCTATTAACTTGGTCTTTTGTTGGACTTGGAAAATTTATGATTGAAATTGGAACTCGTTAGAGGGAACATTGTGTTGACTTCGTATAATACTATAGGGTCTTTCAACTCATTTAAATATTGACTTTGATATATAGTCGTATAAAATTGATATGCATTTATAATATATTAAAAATCTACATCTACATATATGGCTATAAATTATATATTTGTTCCAATAATAAACTTCTAAGAAAAGTTTGCACAATTGGAAAAAATTTCGAAATATGTTAAAAATGATGAAATCTTTTTCAATAATTTTTTAATAAATTATCCATTTAAAAAGTTAAATAAAAATATTTTATTTCTCCAAAACACAATTTAATTTCAGTTTACAGATAACTTAACATTTTCATTGCCAAGAGTTATTTGATTTTTTCGATTAAATCTATGATTCAAAAGACTCAAAAGAATATATCTTAATTTGGGTAGTTATTATAGAATGAAATATCTAAATTTGCTTATAATTATGGTACTATATCATATTCTGAAAAACTCTTCAAAATGATTGATCAAAATTGACGAAAATCTAATCCTTGAAGAATTTTTGCTTCTTTTGCTTAAGACAAAGCCCACTTACTCACCCCATTATGACACCTAAGGCCCCCCCTCCCCCAAATGCCCTGCTACCGCTTGAAGAACGTGATCGACTGGTTAAGTAAATCCAAAGATAAAGACAGAAAAAAATGAAAAACAAACCGTGACAAACAGCCGCCAACTTATACAAGCCAAAAAGACAGCAAAATCGAACAACAACAAAAATAACAGCAACATCAACAAACAACAACAACAACAAATCGTGCAACAAATGCCACAAAATTCTTGATTTCACAATTAAAGGCTTAATTTATTTGACCAGCAATTGATACGGGGATCGAAACAGGAATTAAAGAAGTAAAGGAGACAAAAGCGCATGACATAAGAAGAAGGGGGGGAGTTAGGAGGGGGTTATCTTTCATATTTTGTCTACAATTCTTGACAGCACATAAAACATAAA
Source organism: Drosophila emarginata (assembly GCA_037075365.1). Taxonomy (NCBI): domain Eukaryota; kingdom Metazoa; phylum Arthropoda; class Insecta; order Diptera; family Drosophilidae; genus Drosophila; species Drosophila emarginata. The sequence goes on along the minus strand of JBAMCD010000260.1, from coordinate 3,108,908 downwards.
CAGGCCACAAACTGAGAAGGTGACTCATACCCAATTGACTCTACTTCTGTTTCCATCTGTTTTTGCCGTTTTGTTTCTCTTGCTCTTGTTTTATTCTCTTTAAATTTGTTTAGTTTTATTTTTGTTGCTGTTGTTTTGTCATAATTTTATGCTTGGTTGCAGCTTTAAAGGGCCTCGTCATAGTTACTTTTTATAAGGTATAACAAAAAAAAATACAAAAAAAAAAATGTCAACTTTAATTGCAGCATTTAGTTGTTTGTGTGGTAGCATCATGTTGCAAGCGCCATTTAGAAGACTGTGGCAAGGTTATTTAATGGTTGTACTAAAAGGAGTTCAAGTAGGAGGAAACACAGACGAACTTGGCTGTAAAATTAAGTATGAGAAAATTGAAGTTTTAAGCAATCGATTTGAACAGAGTACTTAAAAAGTTCTTTGAGATTGCCAGCAGAAAAAACTTTTAATGTAGAAAATTTTGTAAAATAGGTAAAAAGCAAAATAAGAGGTTAAAATATTTGATTAATTCTATCTATATAATTTTACTTACAAGCCAAAATTATAATTTAATAAATAATATAATAAATGAAAAGAAATACTAGTAACTTGAATTACTTAACTTAAATCAAAAGACTGAACCAAAACAAAGTTAGCTATTTCTTTAGCTATTTTCTTCTTCAGATTTTGTTAGATAATGAAACCTAAAAAACATTAATAAGATTGTTAGTTTGTCTTTCTAAAATAACTTTATAAATTAAGTTAGCTAGCATTGCATTTACTTCAAATTGTGGAGAACCTGCATCTTAATTTTCAGTAAAAAATTTACTTATTATTTCAAATTATATAATAATTTATAGCTTTCTATATTTACAATATTAAATGAAAAATATTATTCAATTATACAGTTCATATAATAGAAAGTTCTTAGCACTTAGCAATGCATATATAAAAATAAAAGTTGTTCAAATCAAAGATTTTTCATAAAATTTTTGCAAAGTTACCAAATATTTTTTCACCGGCAGCTGCTAAGGTCACGCCCTTTGCAAATGAGGCGTTATTGCCAACACTTAAGACAACTTACTTGATTTTTGCAATTTGACCTCAACTGATTAACTTTGGTTAAACTTTGGTGCAAAAAACTATGTAAAAGCAACACTTTCCAGCCTTGGCCTAAATTCAATGGGAATTTAATAAATAAATATACGTATTATGTATTTAACAATTAAACTCGCCTATGTTAAGATTTAAACTTGGTAGCAAGTTAGAAAGTTTCAACTTGAATTGAAATTTTTTATTTCTTACTGGAACTACAGAAAAAAAATTACTTTTGACCTTCTTAAAGAAGTCCTAATCATTAGTCTTCGTTCGAGTCAAATGTTATGCTGATGGCAACATTTCATGAACTTTTCACACTTTGCTAATTTTGGGCAAAAAAAAAACTGAGAAAATAAAAATAGCAAACATGGCGCTAGCCAATGGAAGTAGTTGCTAATTTCCTCCGCATGCCAACTAGCAACAACAAGGTCAACACACCCAAAAAAAAAAAAAAACCATAACCAAAACCCAAAACCAAAAACAACAATCAACTTAAACATATTTACTTGTAGTTAAACAATTTGACTGCCGCTTACTACACTTAAACGACTCTCGCTCCCCTCACTCATCATCCATCTTTTGCTCTGAGTGAATAATTTCCTTTTGTATGAATGGGCCAAAAAGGTCGAGTGATACTCTTTCGTACATTTGTTTCGTTGTTGTTGACTTTGACCGGCAACGAAAAAAAATTGAAAAAAAAAAAAAATTGCACAACAGTGAGTGCGTTAAGTGTCTGTACGTACGTATAGCTGCCATAAACAGTGTATTGGCCTCCCCAAAGCCAATTTGAAGCACACTTTTTGTACACCTTTTACTTTGCGATGCCGGTTATATCGGGCGTATGAGTAATCTCACACAATTTTCTGTAATTGCAAGCGCGCAAAATAACCAACAACCAGCAGCAGCAACAGCAACAACAACAAGCTAGCCATACAAATTACAAACACAAATTTCACAATATCCGTCATTGCACTCAACTCGTCGAAACGAACAAAATTAAACCAAAAGCGCGACACTCGGACAAATCGCCATCGCCAATGAATGTTGCTGGTGGCAACAACTATAGCTAAGGCAACAGCAGCAACAACAACAACAGCAACTACTTAATAGCAACTGCAAACTAATCGAATTGAATGACAACCACAAATCGTTGATGGTAAACAAAACTTTTTGATTTATTTAGGTTAAAAGAACTAAAAGATTTTGGTTCTATAAACATAAAATGGATATATGTATTATTTATGCTGGTTTTGCATCCCTGGTCATGATGATTAGTCAGTTGTTGGAGTTTTAATCGGCGCTGCTGATCTTGTTTAACGAAATCAACGCCTCTTTTGGTTTTTTTTTTTGCATAATAGATAGATATATGTATGTATATATGTATAGTAATTGCAATTAATTGGCCACAAGGGCTTTATTGAAGTAAGTAACTTGGTTGCTTAAGTGTTGATTGGTGTTTGGGTGTGGCTATTGCTGCATCAGTATCACTTAAAAAGATTTGCATATAGACTAGCCATAGACAAGTAATAATAATTTACTGCAGGTGCAACTTTCCAAATTGTTTTTTATTTATTTTTTTTTAAATTAAAAGCCCTAGACATGGATGCACTCACATTTAGATTCCACTCGGACTGTCACTCCACTTGAGAGTCAGTTTCACTTTCAATGGTTAAAAGTTGCTCAAGAGACTCAGAGAGAGAAAAAAAAGAGAGAGAGAGAGCATAGAGACGACACCAGCAACAGCTGTTGTTGGTGTTGCTGCTGCTGCTGCTGCTGTTGTCTGTGGTCACAAAACACGTTTCAAATGAAAGTAAAAACTCCTTTGGCATTGTCTGTGTGTCTGGTTTCTGCATTTTTTTTTTTTCTGTTCAAATATATTGTAAAATTTTTCCTTTTTTATTTTTTCTTTGGCATTTGTTCGTTCACCTGTGCCCGAACTCAATTCATTAAACTTACCAATTCAACTTTGTTGTTGTTTTTTTTTTCTCTCGATGCGCTTACATTTCAATTATAAAAGAATTATCATTGCTTACCGTTAAAAAATGTTAACAGTAAACTAAAGCGACAATATATATACATATATGTATAAAAACTGGTAAATATACAATATATGTTTATACATATATATATATATTTTAAACGATCCAGTCAGACTGGCGGCAGGCGGCTCTCCATCTTGTTTACCTTGTCTTCTGCTGAAGCTGTTCAGTTTTATTTTTTTTTTTTCGTTTACTTCTCTTCTGTAAAAAATTTTTGATTCACCTTTTTTGGTCTGATCAACACAAACTGGCAACAATTTTGAGAAATTTTGGCCAAATTGCCGAGATATTTTTTATGCAAGTTCGTTTCTTAAGTCTTTTGTTTTTTGGAAATTCTAGTTACTCGTTTTGACCCTGTAACAAATTTTCCCAAATTCGAATGCATATGAGATGGTGCAAAATAAAGACACAAATACAAAAAAAAAAACCCAAACGGAAATGCAATTAAAGTTCGACATGCTAAAGATTGATGATGGATAAATATTGATGGAATGATGGCATGCTGCCATAGACCATAAAAGGTTAACCGAGGGCAATTTGGCCGAAAGAACAGCTTAGTAACTGCACAGTGTTGTAACTTGAGAATTCTAAATGAACGGAAAATGTAAATGTAGTTGCCAAGAAACAAGAAACATAATAAAAGAAACAGATTTAAAGCAACGTTTAAACATCGTTTGATGATATTTGATATGGTAAACGGAATGATATTTAAAATTATGAGATAACCATATGACATAATCACTGATACAAAATTTTGGTTTTGTTTTTTTAAATATAATATGTTTGGCAATGAATATTTATTTAATTACAACAAGATTCTTGAAATATACACTCAAGCGATACTCATGTAACTCAGTGATGCCAAATTTGGCTAAATTATCTGTCTTTGGAAATCTATTGTATTTTTCCTATACTAAAGCCAAATGAAACTCCTAAATTTTCTATAATGTAAACTTTTTTTAAATTTATTTCATGTGTTATATTTTTTTTAGATTGAACATTTTTTCTTTATGATTAGAACAAGGTCTTGTTCGCTGTAGCTTCCACAGCTATATACACACAAATCGATCTTTATACAGTTTAGATAACGAATAAGAAATTTATTTAAATAAAATATATGAAACGTAGGAAACCTAAATAGATATTAATATATTTATTTTATTGTAATTTTTATTGATTAGAAAAAAAGAAATTAAGATACCTTTAAAAGACAATTCATGACTTTAGAATGATTGTTGACTTTAATTCATCACTTCGGAATCGATATAGTTTTTCTCCTAAGTGTGTTTTGGATATATTTTAACAGAATTCTATAAAAATTTTTTTTTAGTTTTATAGGCAGTTTCAAAAAACTCAAATGACTAGAAAAAATTATCAAAACTTATATTTGTTTAAATTAATATGTATAAATTTAAATGTCAACTATAAAGAAACATATTTGCACTTCCAAATTATAAAGACATATTTTGTTGAAATTGTTTTAATTGTGAAATTAAGAATTTATTGGAATTTATTTATATATTTACTATTATTTATTTATATATCCGAACACTGTATTAAACGAATCTAGATACAGGTAGCCAAATTTATTCAACCTTTTTGCAAAATATTACCTTAAAAATCCATTTCTGTTGAATTTATTTTTACACTTGCCAACAAAATGATAGATCTGACAAGCAACTATGTTTAATGTGATCTGGAAATCCCCTCAAATTAATCTCCACTATATCAGAATGAGTTCAATTTATAAATATTATAACAATTGACCATTAAATTAAAAAGCCATTAAAAGCAATCAAAATTAATTCGCAATAAAAATAAAGTTGGCTGTTTCTTTTGGTACACGCAAACTAGATCTTTAATTCGGAAATGTAAACATACATATATATAAAAAAAATATCTGTTTATCTTATGTATAATAAAAAAAAAAAATAAAATCTTAGAGTAAATAAACAAACGCATTGACCCTGACCCAGTTGCTGAAGATACACTCAAACCTGAGCTTGTCTTGTCTTAACTTGACTTGTCTTGGGCTCAGTCGTTAATCTCTAGACCACTTGAAAATAAAAACCGTTTGAAAAGCATGCAGTAAAAACAACAACAACTACAATAATAATAACGGCAATACTTGGACTCTCATGCTCACATTGAATTATTGATAATAATTTCAGTATTCAATTAACAATTCAACAATTACCACAATTTGTAGTTTTACTTTTTGTCTATGTTGGGTTAATAATTCATGTTCTTTTTTCATTGCAGCTTCACAAACAAATGTCGGCAGAGCAACTGCAATCAGTTTTCCATGTGGACACACATGATGCAGTGCCGCATTATGAGCTCATTCAGCTAACTCATCACACACATCAGCGACGGCGTCGCAGTATTGGCCTAGGACAAAATAAAGTTCTATCACCGCATCATGTGAAAAAGGATCTCAGCAAGAATGCCTATTACAGTGAACTGAAACAACAGGCAGCTGCTGGTTACAATGGCAATCATTTGGATGATGTCAGCTCCATCAAGTCACATAATGTATCCTTTAAAGCCTTTGGCAAGCATATGAATCTCTCGCTCCAAGCTACACAGGGCCTATTCAAGGGATCGCCACACGATCTGAGAATGTGGACAATGGGCAGTGAAGCAAATGCCACACATGGCTTAGATTTACAAGAGGTGCCCAAAGAGGAGGTAAGTCGATAATGAAGTGATTTAAACGTTTTAAATGTACACATATTCGATATTAGTTGATACATTGTTTAAAGTTTGCAGGGGATATAATAAAATTGTTCAGATACGTGCAGCGCATACCATGAGCATCACAATTTATAGCGGATCTGTCTATTTCTTCGCACTTTTTAGACCTTAAATTTTCAGTTATATTAATCAAAGTTGGTAGATAAGTTTTTTAGATGTGTACGTGTCACAAGTTTAAAAATTGTTCGGATCCGACCACTATAAGTGAAATCTCAAAATATATATAGTCACTATGGGAAAAAATGAAGAAATAGTGAAACTGTTCAGGAAAATGCTTCTTTTCATTTCCAGCGGAATTAATGTAGAGAAATTCTTAAAAAAGAAAAAAAATAGTTCTGTATTGCTCTCCTTTTCTTTCCCTTTAAGTATTATTATTATTCCCTCTGATGAAGCCAAATTTGTATAAATAAATTTCAGTAATTCATTTTGCTTGTGCATATTTAGCCCTTTTTTATTTGTTATTTGTGCATATAATCCTATGTCTAACAACTACCCTTTCATGATATAGTCCACACATAAATACTCTGCTATAATCCATCCATTTTGATCTTTTTTATAATATGTACTATATTTTGTCTTACTACATTACGTTGCATTTCTTTTAGTTCTTTGTCATCTTCTGATTATGTTTTATGGCAAGTTTTTAAGACATGACCCAGAACTTGCCAGACATTTTAAATTTATATGTTTTTACTTAAAAATTTATGTCTTTTGTTTGATAAACCTTTTGTTGTTGCATTTACATGATTACATCATGAGTTGTAACAATTTTTGTTCGCTTTGCCTTTGGCTTCCGCTTGTAGTTTTGCTTTTTAGTTGCGTTTCAGTTTCGCTTTGGCTTGGTTTCGGTTTGTTTTTATTTTTTCTTTTCTTTTTCTCATATCTTAACAAAATTAATTGGCCATGTGATAAAGAGATTAGGCCCAACGATGACTTGGCTCTGGCTACAACTGTTGCTACTTGTTGTTGGAAAATTGTTGTCTGTATTTTTGTTGTTGTTTAATTACATTTGTTGTTATATAAAATTAGCTGCTTATGAATGTGTAAAGTTAAATAAAGAAGTAACAACAACAACAATTACACAGAAACATAAAAATCGAAATGCCTAAAGTCAAGGACGTACGGAAATCAGCTTATAAGTATATATAAAAACAAGATAGTTAGGTTCAGGTACTAGATTATTATTATGCAAATATGTGTATAAGAGGATTATTATTATTTTTCTTTTAGAAAAGTAATGTAAAATAGTTATGCAAATAATTTGTTAATAATAGGGTATCCATTGCGTTTAGGTAATTTATTTCAATTGACTTTCTTTTATGCATCAAAATTTTCTTTCGCTCTTGCTTTAGTTTTTGTTTTTTCTTTTGTGGGCGTGTGCCCTTTTTTATTTTGTTTTGTTTTTCTCTCTGAACGATCGATCGATCGCATTTCATTACACCTTTCCAACTTTCCTTGGTTATTACCACACACATTTTGCCGCTAGAGTTTGTATAAAAACGGAATAGTAGTGGGGGGCGGTGGGAGGGTGTTAAAGCAGCTGCGGGTGGAGGTTGTGGAGCGGGCCCGTTGTGCATATGTATATACAAATAATTTTAATGCAAGACACAGACTTCGGAAATGAAAGTGAAATGTCATGTCAGACGACACAAGCAACTGGCCAACAAATACAACCAAAGAAATGGCCCGCAAATCTTTTTTTTCATACCCTGTAATCATTGCATTATAAAGTATATGAAAATTTCACAAATATTGAAATGAATTTGCAATTATTAAACAGAATTTGAGCTATACCTTTTAGACTAATTAAAGGTTTTAAAAATTAGTTTATTCATTTCATTTGATATACAGATTGATCTATTTTGCGCTTCTTTGATTTGCCACGCCTTCTCTAAGATAAAATTCATGCATATCTTAAGTTCTTTAAAAATAAACATTCATATCTCATATCAATTTTTGTTGTTTATAAATCTTAAATAGGAATATATGTAAAAACTTATTTTTTCCACATTATGAATATATATAGGGTATTTAAAAGTCGTTTTCTTAACTTCCTTATGGAATGTGTTTTTTTTTTTGTAGGTCTTTGTAATTTATATGTGATAAATTAACTTTTAAGTCTTTGTGTCAGAGCAATGCGGAAAAATTTATGCATGAGATTGAGGATTTTTTTTACTTTGTTTTTAATTGATATATGAAGAGATTTATTTCTATAAAGTTTTGTTTTTTGTGCAACATCAAATTAAACCCACGAAAAGACATTTTTTGTGACTTGGCAATTATTAGCGATTTGGCCTTAGGTTATAGACCACATAACTACTACAACAAGAGCAATAACAATTGAATTGCTTTTTTTTTTGTAGGCTAATGTTTGCATTTTGTCTGTGTGAGACCTTCCACAAGACAACATTTATTCTAATTTGTGGTATTTGTTTGATTCTTTTTACCTTTAATATTTCTTTTTTGTTTTGTACCTTTTTTTGGCAACCACAACCAAAAAAAATTCTGGCCAAAAAATATAAAAACTGACCTCGTTTTGATAGCCACAAAAAAGTGGTTTGTGGAAAATTATCAAAATTTTAGGTGTCAAAAGTTAATTTAAGTTTAAATTAAAAATAAACAGTAAAGAAAAAAGGAAAAATAAAGCAATAAAAATAATTGCATTTTTATTTTAAGCAATTTTGCTCTCACTCCCACAACGCTCTCTTATTCTCTCTCACTTTCCTTTTCTTTCTTTCTTTTGGTTTTTCTTGATCAGATTTCGTGAGGAGTGAAATTTTCATTGTAGGCTACACCCTTGCCAACATTTTCTTTTGTTAGTTATTTATTTATTTACTGGATTTATTTTATTTTTTTTTTTGGCAAACACAAGGCGTCGCTGGGGCACACCCACTACCGCATTCGTATCGATTCAGCCAACCGATTCAACCAAAGGTCAAAATACACAACAACAAAAGAAAAAAAATTTAATAAAAGGTGCAGGTAACTTGGCAAAATTCAAGTTGCTTAAACAAAGCAAAAAATCGGGTAACATTTTACATACAATTAGCAAAATGGGGAAAAAATATATTTTATTCACTCTTTCAATTGAAATACTGATTTATATTCCATTTCATAGGCTAATTAGTTTGCTAAATAGATTATACCAATATTTGGCTCATACACTCGGCGAAACGTACAAGAAGTTTTATTAAATTTTCAGTTAATACCCAGGGAATTATATTTAAAATGATCTTAGTCAATTTGAAGGTCTTTTTAAGAATACATATATTCCAAAGGTATTCGTAATTCTTAAAAGTAATTAAATATTGCTATAAAGATTTGAAGTATGTATTTCAAAGTGTCATATCAGAATAACTATTTACATTATCCAACTAATTTTTATTATTTTTCTAATTGAATAAATCTTTAACTTGTAGTAACTTTGAAAAAACGATAAATACACCAATATTTTTCTTATCATAAAAATGTGATTCACAAATTTATGAGTCATTTTTTACAACTATAAAAATAATTATTCTTTTGTAAAGTTTTTTTAAACAAAACTTATAATAAGTACAGTCCATGATATCAGGTGTTAACCTGATCTCTAAATAGGCCCATCATTCTGCTCCCTTTATTTTATTAAAGTGTAGCAAAGTGTTTGGCTTTGTTTGAACTTTGTTGGTGTTTCTACCTCTTTTTTTTTGTTGGCCTTACAACCAGAACAATCCCCTTTTTGGCTAAAGGCTTGGCAACCTGCCTAAAAAACTAAATCTATACATAGTTATATATAAAGAAAAATAGTTAAATATATTTACGGGCTCATTCAAAGCCAAGTCAATTATCATAAAAATGGCTCAAAATAAAAAGAGAAAAACACAAAGTAAAAATCAAATGCATATCAAAAGACTTAGGCAACAAACTCGAACTCAAATTGAGCACTCATAAGAGTGCGTTTCTCTAAAAAAAAGAAAAAAACAAAAATTGAAAGCAAACTAATTAAGTTTTCAACAAAACAGCAGAAAACAACAAAAATGCATTTTTGATAGTGCATAATTAAACAACCAGCAATACAGACAATCGGAGAGAGAGAGGAGGGAATTCCAGATAGAGGGGGAATTGGAAGAGGGGTAAAGCATTTACTTTACTCACATTTCACAAGTCCGAAAAATGTTGTATTTGTATCTTGTCATTGCAAAACGACGACCATTTGGCAAGGCGGAGGTGCAGATTGGAGGTGCATGATTAATGAGCTGGCGATTATGGTATCTCTCTTTCACTCTCTAGCTGAATCACACCCCCTCACCACCTTTCTCGTAGTCTGATCGGTCAGCAGAGCAGTGCACAGCAGTTGAATGAATTTGAAATTAGCTCAGTGGTTCAGTTTGATGATTGCAGTTTGGGGGAAAAAGTCTTGTGGCTTAGAAAGCAGTTCCAGACGACCATCGTCTTTCTCTCCCGCTCTCCGTATGCCTCTTTTGTGGCTGAAATACTGTGGTTGCATAATATGACCAAGTTGTTGCCATTGCCTGACAGTTGCAGTCTCTGTTGTTGTTGTTTTCGCTGGTGCTGCCGCTGTTGTGCTCATGTTGCAGTTATTGTTAACGTTGTGCGGCTTGTTGCTTTGAAAAAAACAACAACAGAAAGAGCACAATAATAACAACAACAACAATCGACAATCAGCAACAACAGACCATTTGAAGTTGAGGTTGTTCATTCCCTTTTTGCACTTTTTTTAGGTTAATTTTTCTTTTGCTTTTACTCTGCTTATCTCTCTAAGTAAAAATAAAAACCTATCGTCGACTTCAAAGAAATTTCAAGGAAGTTAACGAATTGGCCAGAAAACATAAAATACACTCTAATGATTAACAACAAGACAAAACGAAAACAGAAGAAAAAAAAGCCATGAGAGAAATAAAAAAAAGTTATAAAATTATGGTTCAACAGAAAGTATCTGCAAGCAGAGTGAGGTAATTGCTAGAAGATAAATGATGTTGTAGCCAATGTGATAACATGGCTAAAATGCACGATGATAGATCTACATACCTACTAGATATGCCAATTAGGTAATAAATGATCTTACACTATAGTTAACTAAGCGAAATAAGATAGGTTATAAGCTAAAATGGCTCTGAGCAATTTGGATTATCTAATAACAAAGGGAAAGCTTTCTTTACCTTTAACAAGTTGTTTACTTAATTATTTATGTAGAGATTTTCTCATGCAAGTAATATGAAAATATAAATGTTATTTATCGTTGACTCATTTGGGAGTCACTAATAACAACTGAATTTGCTATTGTTATCTACTTATTTTAAATTTTCTTCAACGTATTGTAAAACAATATTGTTTGAAATGTTGAATTAGTGTTTTTTTTTTGTGATAATTCTTTAGGCTTATAGCTATTAAAATTATTGAAAATATTTTTAAAATTCTTTGTTTTTTTATTCATACAATATAAAAAATAATGGCCAACAAAAACTTTATTCCTAAAAACAAACTAAAAATCTAAATCTACCTCAAAATATACTTTTTACTATATCTAACCAATAATAACAAGCCATTGTCAACTACAATTAAGCTTAAATTACCGAAATAATATAATCCAACTATAATCATAACATTGATCAATGAAATATGTAATTAGCCAAATAATAGACAAACAATGGTCACCTCCAGACCAGGTCAGACCAAGAAAAAGCCTTGGCATTGTCATGTCTTACAAAAAATAAAAAAAAAAACTTAAATAAAAACCAAATAAACTACTTTGAACGTAGAGAAAATCAATGGACAATGCATAATGGTGCGTAATAAACGGCCACAGCAAATCAAAACCGACACGCAGATAAATGGAAATTATTATGCGAGGTGGCCAATGTGGCGTATGCGTAACAAACGAACGAACGAACGACCAGGCAGACAGCAAGAAACAAATAAACGCCCACACGGCCAACGACTTTGGCTGCTAATGCGTTAATTGTCAGTTAGCGTGGTTAAATGGTGTGCGGATTTATGTATCTAAGCCAACTACAACTCCAACATCGTTTTCAACTTCCAACGCAATTTCAATGTGGGCGCCAAATTTAAAGACTCAACTTGTAGCTTTCATTTCCCCCCGTTAAAGAGAAACAATGCCAAATTACCTGGTCAGGTTAAGGGCTAACGTTTAACCTTCCCTCAGCACCTGGTTTTCACTCTTCTCTATGAATCTATCTCTATGTCTTTCTCTCATACACTTGAAAGGTTCATAGGCTAATTTTCACTTCGCCAAGTTCGCTGCTTAAGTCATTTGTTTCTCATTTCTGTGTCGTGTGGAGTGGAGGCCTCATTTGCATAACGAAATTGCCAAAAAAAAAGAAAGAAAAGAGAGAAAGAGAGAGAGAGACCTAAATAAAACCTAAATAAAAAGTTTGGTCAGGAAGTTGTTAAATGTTATGCTTTTACTTTCATTTTTTTTTTTTTTTTGTATTTTAGAAAGATTATTTTAAGGAAGACTATAAACAAAAAATTTCAAACAATAAAAGCTATTGTCTTTATACTCTAAAAAAGGGGTATATTAATTTAAACAATGACGTTCTTCAGTATAAATAAAAAAAAGAATATGTAAAGGATATTTGTGTTTTGCATTTTTTCAAGATTTTTAAATTGCTTTCACATGAATTTTTGTTTTTCTAACGATCAATGAATTTGTGCAAGAGTATAGAGACTTCTGCATTTCTTTAATTATCTTATAACTTTGCTTTCCCTCTGGCTCATAACCTTTTTTTTTTTAAATGAAAGCATTATATCAAAAATCTTGATAATGTACTCAAATCTGTTTCTCTACTTGATCTTTTGCTTTCTTTGGATTCTCAAAACTCTTTCGCCCACACAGTTTTCGAGCAATCTTTCATTCAAATTACTTCAAGCAGACATTTCACTCACTGCTCTATAAATTTTTAATGATATAATAATAATAAAAGTAATAGAAATATGCAAAAATTATTTCAAACCCTTTGGGCATACTCAAAAAAAAAAAAACGAAGCGAGAAATATGTTTTACATAAGTTATTTTTTTTTAACGTATTTTGTTTGTTTTTTACACTTGATATCGGTGTCTGGCAATCTTTATAATGTCTTGTTGGCATTTTGTAATTAAAAATTTACGACGCCATAAATAAAATATAAAAAAAAATAAATATATATGTACATTGAAATGCTACGATTTGCAATTCATGCATCAAGTCAACTAATTAAAATTGCAACAAAAATGAGAAGAAAAAGAAGTATAAACCAAAACGAATACTATGAACAATTGTCAATATACAAAAGGAAATTGGTGCATGTATTTTTTTTTTTTTTTGTTATGTTTTTAGTCTATGCAAAGTCAAGTCAAGAGCAAAGCTGACCAATAAGTGGTCACTGACAGTTCATAAATATGGCCAAAACACTTGGCCACTTGCCAGCCAGCCAGTCAACTAAAGCTGGAGCCAATGTTGACAACTGAAATTCTTGGCAACCGAAATACGTGAGTTGTTGCTGCTTGTAGCTTGGTGGTGGTGTGGGGGTCGCACTTGTTGCTTTGAACTTATTTTTCCACAAGGTCGTACGTACGGCCTGGCCCCAACAACAACAACAACAACAGCAACATCAACAACAAATTAAGCCATAAATGCCTTGTTGCACATGAAAATTGCTGCCCAATTGCGTGTCCGCACGTTTTGACGGTCGTCGGGTAGAACCTAACCACGCCTCACATTGACAACACAATAATTCGATTAACTGATAAATAATTATGACAGATGAGAGATCCAATCGTTAGAAAAATTAATATTAAATTATACGATTCATCTATTAGAAAAAAAAAACGATTTAATTATAGGCACTCCTATATTTATTCTTGCAACCTTTTCATGTCTTTGCCCCAATCAAATTACGGAGTTTGCTTTTATATAATTAAACTTGCTGATCTAATTTCAATATATTTTATTCTAAATAAGAAATATAGAGCCTCCAAATACTTTATTGGTTTTCGTATCTGTCAGAAAATATTCTACGAGTCTCTAATTAGAGCAGCTGTGTTTTCCATTTATACAAAATATGCTTAAGTTAATTTTTGGTAAATTGATTTTCATTTTATTTCCTACATGTCTACAACTAGATGACACTTTGACAACATCTATGACCTATGGATGAACTTCTCATTCTTTATACAAGCAAAGATTTGATCACACTTATTATGTAGTATCTTTTATAACTGCCACCTACAATTGGAGCTACCAATTCCACTGTAAGAGATTGATTTTCATAGCCTTGAGTATTATTTGTTCTGTTATTATTTGATATTGGCAAAGATCTAATTGTTGATAATAAAGTTTTGTTTTTGTTTTCGGTGTCTGCAGACTGATTTATGTCTCTCACTTGGCTTTCATCAGAAATGGCTAAAGGCCACTTGGATCACACATTTGTCTATGACTTTGATTTTGGTTTAGTTTTTGCAGTTAAATCAATTTTTAATACAGCATTTCCATTTTCTGTACCAGTGGCCAGTTATGAAAAATGATTTATGTATGTAATTTGATAGAGTGCTGCAGACAAGTTTGGTTTTGGCCTGGTCAATGCCAAATGCTGATGTCAAGTGTCAGATTACATTTATTTTCATATTTATTACAGAATTAATGGTCTAAATTAATTTAATTAGTTTGAGATATCAAAAAAATAACAAAAATTTATGCTAATATCCATAACAAATTGCCAACTAATATCCCCGGGGTATTCCCAAAATAAAAATAAAAAACCAAATACATTTTTTTGGCAACTAAATTGCCTTGAAGTTAGCAAAGAGCCGAATGTCGATGTCAAAGGATTGAGCATTAGTTGAGAATCGAAACCAGAGCATATAGCCAGCAGCTGGCCGAAAATGTCAAAAGCTTAAGCTTAAGACAAGTATTTTTTTTTATTGTATTTTAGTAGTATTTTTTTTTATTTGTCGTTTTTTATTTTAGTATTTTTCATGGTCAGCCAACGGCAATGTGTACACATGGCGTATGAGTGACATGCATGCTGAGGCGTCACATTTGCTGACCAACCGCATAAATCAAAAGCTCACAGTCCTCACTAGTCCGTTTTGTGGTTTACCCCACGCTCTAAGAGGTGTTTTAGGTGTCTTTACCCCTATCTCCTTCTCCTCCTTCGTGCTTTGCCCCCCCCCCCCCAATTCCTCGACAAAGTTGCATTTAATTAACCACGCGCTTTGTCTAAGAAAATTACAGACCGGCATTTTGTTTGTATTTTTTTTTTTTGTGGTTTTATATATATAAATAATAGCTTAAGATTTATTTTTTGGCCAGCTGCAGTTTGGTTTTGGTATGCTTGGAATGCATATACAATAAGGAATTAATTATTTTTTAATTGAAAACTATATTCAAGGTGCTTAAATAAAATACTCAGAAGTGTCTATCATAATGTAATTGTTAAAATATTATTGATGTTTTTTTTTGTAAATAGTTTAATTTATTTTTGAGATTTTTCTAACAACAATTTTCTTATTGTTTCATTTTCAATTGCAGCATCTTAGAGACGAGATTGGTGAAGTGTTTCAAGATGAGCGTAATATGGCAGCCATTTTAATGCGTCGTCATATGGAAACGGGTGATTTGATAATGGTAAGTTTAATCCATATTTATATTTATTATACATATTTATTTCTCATTCTTATGACCTCACAAGGTCACTGCAATCAATAAAATGAAATATAACAGCAAACAGCAACAACAAGAACAAGAATTTCAATTAGCGCACCCGTTAAGACTTGTTCTTGTTCTTTATCTTTTTTTTTTCCCATTATTTTTGTATGTATTACTTGACTGTTTTTGGACAGTCAGACGGCCATTGTTATGGTCAGTTTTGGTATTGAACATGGCTGAGAGACAGAGATTTAGAATGAAATAAAAAAAAAATGTATTTTTCTTGTGGGCTGTCGACGTTTTGCACTTTGGGGGCCGGCATTGTCGTTACAATTAAACGCCCGTCGACCATTGCGGATAATTTGCGGATTTAGACAATTTCTGCTGATTAAGCATTAATTTATCGTATCTACATATACACCTTTGTATGTATTTCTATATAGATTTTTATATATATGTATATATTGAAGTAAATGTTCAGACGTTTGGCCAATCGTCAATGTAAATTGCATGTCCATTCAACTTTTTTTTTTAAAGTGCTAAAGCAAAAAAATAATATTCACCGAAGGTTGTAGTCGACTAATTTGTACTTATTAATGTAATGAAATTTTTAAGGCAATAAATATATAAAACTTATATCTATCTATCCGTCAGTTAAATGTTAAATTTTTACAAATTTATTTAAAATATATATATCATAACTTGAGCTGCTGTTCTTACACCTTGACCATTTAGACAAAGTCAACATTTCAGTGGCATATAGGTGATAATTATTTAACTTAATTTCGTCATAACTAATAAAATTTGTAAACCGAATTCAAGTCGAATTGCTAGCAAAAAGTAGTCAACGAACAAGTTTAAAGCCCAAAAACGAAATATTGTAAACAAAAGCTTGTCAATCATCTCCCTGTATTTCAATAACAATCTGAAATATATTCAATATATAATTGTTCTTGAAAACAAAAACAAAAACTTTTAAAACATATTTCATGTTCTGTTGCAACAACAAAAATCATTAATCATACATCGTATCTTTTTTCTCTGTCATTTTATGATACATTAAAATTAACATACAAACCCAAATTTCAAACAACTTTTTGATAACTTCCTCGATTTTATGTAGAACATGTGCACTTGCAATTATTCTTGTATATTTATCTCTCACAATTGTTTCAAGGTTAAATTGGCATTGCTAAACAATAGTTAATTTTTCATCTATATAGTGTTGAGATTTTTATTGTCTGATAAATTCCACTGACGTTCAATTAAAAAATAAAACAATTGACAATTAACATTTAACCCCAAAACGGAAATAAACACCAAATATCTGCACAAGTATAGATGATAGGAATGTGAGAAGAAATATTTGAAAAAGTCTGTGACACTTTAGAACAAGTTTTTTTTTATTGATTATTTAAAGGAAGTGGAATTTTTGTTTAATTAAAATTCATTCAAGTAATTTCTAAGACAAATCCCTTAGCCATGACAAATAATATTAATAAATTTCATATTTTTAATAGTTGATTGCATATTAAATTGCACAAGCAAAATGTCACAATGGCAAGCCAAATTAATAATCAAAGAAGAAAATAAAAATTAAAAGACAAGCCAAGTTAAGCCACAAACAATAAGGTCAATAAAACCCAACAACAGTCAACATTGACAGTCAACATCAAAGTGGCTAATAAACAAGACTTAAAACTTCAACTTTGGCACTCAAAACGATTTTTTGTTGTTGTTTAACGATTGTTTTGGATATCTTTTTTTTTTTTTGGCAATTATCGTGAACGGATATCGTACATCTGCCTAGTTATTTTTAATTTGTTAAGCAAAAAACCGAAAAATTGATTTTTCTTTTTATTTGGATTTGCTTCTTTTTTTTTTGATAATAATTACAGACAGCCAATAAAAGGTCATACAAGCAATGTCTGATGGTCTAGTGGTTCGGGTCTGGGTCTAGTCCGGTCCCGTCCCGTCCGATACAAGTTGACTTGTCTTGACCGACTTGTTATGGCCAAGTGCGCCGAAAAATTGCATTGAAAGATGGAAAAATTCATAAATAATATGTAGAAAATACATATGTACACATGAAAAATGTTTCGCTTGCCTCTGTGTATGTGTGTGTATTGCTGCTGACATTTGTTAGAGGTGCAAATGTGGCAAAGACCAACCACACACGGACAGACGAAAAATTTCGCAAGACGCGCAGCTGGTCGTCGGGCGATGGACCGGCCAGTTGGCCGGCTAGTTTGGACATTGGCAGGTCTTCCGGCTTTTTGTTTGACCTTAAACGGCTTGAAAATATCAAGAGACAACACCGCTTCGATTTTTTTTTCTTTTTTTTTTTGTAATTAACAAAAAATCGTCAGAAGATGTCTGAAAGGTAGTAGTCCATTGCGTAAGATATATACTTGCTTCTGTCCAGTCAAACAAAAGCCGCTAAAATGAAGTTGCTAAGTTGCAATGGTCATTTAATTAGTCTCACCCATAAAGTGCTACGAAAATTGCTTCTAGCGAAATAGCTTTAAAATACTTTAAATAGTAATTTTTGTTTTTTATTTTTGGTTTTTATTTTTTCTCATTTCAATTTTGTTCACGCCAAAACAAAAGACTTAAGAAACGAACTTGCTCATGGCTTATATTACACAAGTCTCAGCTAAGCAATTTCGCTTACCTTTTTCTTCACATCTGATTTAATTATGGGTTTAAAAATTGGCACAAAACTTACACGCACTATTTGGTATCATGTTTTTGTTGTTGTGGTTGTTGTTAGTGGTGTGTCGATTACATAAAGTTGGCAAGTAAATGCAGTACCCATGGTAGCTGATGGGCCGCCCAGCCCACAGGCATTTAAAAAAAATATATATACATATATAACGTCACGACAGCCAACAATAAAATGTTCGGCAAAAACTGACAAGTCACTCGATGTAGGAGAGATACTGATGACAGCTATAACTGCTGTTTGGCTTATGTTGGCGAAGGCGAAAGACCACGCCTATCTGAACTACAAAACATTTTTAAAACTATCAAAAGAAATTATGAAAGAAATTGTCTATTAGATCTAAGTGCGGTCTATATAAATTTTAATATAAGTTAAATCAGTCTCAATCAATAAACTGTAATATATATTTAAATACTAGTAATTAAACTGTAGCTAATTAATGACATAATGACCCAAATTACTAATATGATTTAAGTTAAAAATAGAACTTATTTATATAATTTGATTAATATTTTTCTCAGAAATAAACAGCTTAATGGACAGGTTGTTCAATGATAAAGTAGGCATCCTCTTCTTTGAATGATTATGGCAGCATAACTAAACGAAATTTAAATTATGTATTTTTAATAGCTTTAAAATAACAATTAATAATTAATTAAGATTTTATATTTTAGCAAAATAAATATGTTTATGCATATTACCATGGCAGTAGCTTAAACAACATTTAAGGCCAATTTCGAAAATTTAAACTTATAAAAAATGTCCAAAAAATATGTTTAAATTTTAAAAATTACAACTTATATTCCAACAAAAAGAAATAAAGCTCATCTCGAACTTCTCTTTTAAAATCCAATTCCCATAATTTATTTAGCTGATTATTTAAAGCAAGATGCATCCTATATTATTACATATACCTACAATTATCTATCATTTATAAGTGTGGGAAAAATTTATAAATATTTTGAATGCCCTTAACACCCTGAACTTGAAACATTCGTTTTGCATTTATCTCAATGTACAGGCATAACCTTAATCGTTGGATAATGTATCTAATCAGTATTAACATTGAATTTTTGGCAGACAGACAGAGACAATTGAAAACTAAAGAAATCCATTTACATGCCTCATGAATTCATGGTCAATTACACTCAAAAAAAAGTCTCTTAAAATTATGTTTGTTTGGTTTTTTTTTGTTTTGTACATGTTAATGTATGTCAATTTGTATTGCAAAAATTTGAAAAACAAAAATATTTATGACAACAATTTCAGTGTTAAACAAAAAAAAAGTGCGTTAAAATTTATCAAAATGAAACGAGCTCAAGGGGAAACCCGCAGAAGCATCTGCACGCGCCAATGCAGACGTCAATCAAATAAATTGCAATCATAACTTTTCTGTTGGCCAGTTTTCCGTCCAGTTCAGTCAGTCAGTTAGTCAGTTCTTCCAAAAAAAAACCCGCAGAAGCAACAACAACAACAGCAGCAACTGTAACTAAGCTTGATTAATGCTAATTGCGGTAAATGTCAGAGCATCAGGTTGGTAAACAAATGAATAATACAAAAAGGTCGAAGCATCCATACGATGGCCAACTGAATGATGGCCCAAAATTTGTTATCTCACTGCTAATTACATCTATGCATGTACATTACATATGACGCAGTGAAAAGTTTGGCCATGAAATGAAATGAAAATGCATTATTTCTGTTTTTCCCCTTTCACATGGCCAATATAATTTAAGTGCATGTTATATAACCCACTCTCCAAAGATACCATATCTTTGTTAATTTTATAAATTGTTTTCGGACCACGAACCCACTAACTCTTTTAAAACTGCATTATTCAAGCTTATTGTTAATGCTTTTCATTATTTGGTAATAGAAATGGTTGGAAAACCAAAAACCCATCTTCAGTTACAGTGAGCACACATTAATGGAATTTGGTAATAAATATAGAAAAAGTGGGGAATTATCTGAGAATTTTAAAATGTAAAATACTTAGAAACTGAATACAAAAATATTTGTAAAAGAATTTACAGTTATTTGAAAAAGTGTTTAAATTAATGTTACTTTTTTTTGGTATGGATCTAATTTATAAATCTACAAATACATTAAGTTAAAATGCGTAAGAACTTTCCATAAGGAAAATTTATCAAAACAACGATAAATAAATTAAATTTTTCTCAGAATGTAAGCTTTTACTGGCTCATAGAATTTTTTCTACATAATTTCTTATCAACCTTCAATTAAATTGATATATATTTTCTATGGATTATATTGATGGATTAACTCATCACTACAAAGAAAAATAAAAGAAATTATTCAGATATTGCCATTAAATAATAACAGATCGAGTTATTTATTTAAATATTTTATAAGAATGAATATTTATTTTTTACAAACAAAGCTCTTAATTTCCAATTTTAGTACTTACCTTTAAAAGTAAAAGCTTAAACTAGTAATTTTAAAAAGTAATAAATACTACAAAAAATTGATTAACATTACTCTAAATTAAACTACTTTTAAATGTAAACTACATAACAAAAACAAACAGGTTAAAATTAGATTTAACTACTTATTGAAAACTGTAAGAACCGATCAACAGAAACGAATTTAAAAAAAAAAACTGTAAAAAATGATTTAAATATCAAAGAAGTAAAAATAATATAAAACTTAGTGTTAACAAAAATATGGGGGTTAAGAACTCAATTAGATCCAATTAAGAGATCGATGGATTATTTCTATATATGTCTTTGGCCAGCCATTAAATGTGTTAAACATTGCAAAATGTCGTCTCATAAATATCAATTGTATTGTTTTATAATGCAAATTGTTACGTTTCACCTAAATGAATGTCATGGAATGGAAAGACTTGAGCAACTCTAACCAAAATGAACAAAAAAACATAAATTTTGTGATGTGATGGCTTATAAGTGTAGTATGTGGTATGTGTGTGTGTGTGTACACTTAAACCTGATGCAAATCAATGCAACTATATTTAAATAAACATAGTTAGAAATTAAATTGTTGGACACACGTTCAACTCTTCTGTAAATATCAAGGCTAAGAAGCGATGCCAAGTAACCAATTTGTTTAAGAAGGTGACGACAATGATGATTGTACTAATGATAATCATCATCGTAATGATGATGATGAGCAGAAGCTCTAGAAAACTCGTTTGGCTACTCTCTTAGCTATGTAGATGCCAAGTGTTTGTCTATGTCTAATACAGTTGACCGAAAAGCTAAAAAGCCTCTGCCTAAGCGTGGCCAAAATGGCAATTTGCTGTCAGTCGCCTTTTAGCTACCTAATAATTGCAGTTGTTTTGTTGTTTTTGTTATTACTGTAGATGATCAAATGGCATCAAAATGGTAAGAAATATGCCTTATACATATTGATCTTTATTTTTTTTTTTTCCGAAATGTCAAACTGAATGCAAAGGGCAAATTCAACAAAGTTATAAACCGATCAAAAGCAGAAGACCAAACAAGGGTGCGGAGTGTCGGGCACAAATAAATGTCAATTTCCCCCTCCTACCCTAAATCTACTTGTAAGCGCCAAATGTAATTTGCATTATTGCATCATAAATATGTATATATTGAGAAATTTTCACCAGATACTGATACGTATGTATATATATAAATTAAATTAGAGACGACGCAACCCACCCCAAAAAAAAAAGAAAAAAAAAAAACAAAAAATCAACTGACAAGTTTGTTGCTCAAGTCATTCGAGTTTCGGTTTTCGGTTACTCGATTCGATTGCCGCAAGGAACAACTTGAAATGCAAAAAATCTCTGTGAAAAAAATTGAAACTAAATCGAGTCGACATAACCGACAAGCGTGTTACCAATATTCATAAAACTTCACTTCTCTCCAATACAGATTTTCCATCAAAAAGCATTTAACACGAGCCAAATTGATCAAGTATTATAGGAAAAAAAAAATATATAAATATATATATTCAATTATGACCACCTTACCCCTTAACCAGTAGTGTTGTTTCCATATTATTTAATCAAACAATTTGGGGCAGTGTCTGTGGCAATTTCCTCATGAAAAATGATTTTTAATTGCTCTCGAAAATGGGTTTTGATAAGAAAAAAAAATATATATATATAAACCCAGTGGCGGGTGCCATTCCAGTGTCTACTAACTGACTAACTGGCTGACTGGCTTTAATAGCAGGCGTATACGATTACGTGAATACACTCATTCACCTATGTACATATATATATATGCGATGCCATAAGACGATTACTGGCTAAACAAAAATCCCCAAGGAGGAGATGGAGGAGTAGCCATGTGCCATAAGCCCAACCATATGCTACGAGGAAAGTCATCTGTGCATTGGCTTAAGTGAATTAAGGAGTCAGAAAATCGAATTGCCGCTAAATTATGGAATATGTGAAAATTCAATTCAATTGATGATTGGAAAGGAAAAAAATGCAAATTTAATTGAGTTTGTTAAGAGGTGTTAAATTTCCTCATCATAACGTTAATATTAAATGGCTGTTAAACAACACTTTAAGGCAACAACATTTTTTTCATTTATGATAAGATTTGGTTTTTGTATATCAACTTTCAAATGTTTTTAAATATTTTGTATTTTTTTTAACACCTGACATGATATTTAAATACAGAGTTATTTTTAATTACCAAATGATTTTTTAAGTGAAAATATTTTAATTTAAGAATCTTTCATTAATTAGGATTCTCAAAAAGATTTTTTCTTTTTGAAAGACAAATCCACAACTTAAAATTTAACCATAATTAAAAATCTTTAAATTATTGTAAAGTTTAACTAAATGATAATAATTCGTTTCTTATGAATATTCCTTATTCTATCTGAAGTTTAGAAAATTCTAAAGATCTAACATTGGTGCCATAAAGTTGACTCATTGTAACAAGGTCTTTTTTTCACACATGCCCTACCTTACCATCTGTCCTCTAATAACCTAACCTTACCTAACAAATAATCACTGAGCAATAAAATGTGTAAAGAACAAGCTTTAGTTCCCCGATTGAATAAAAAGAAAAGAGACAGTGTTAGAAGGTCTTTTTTTTCTAAACAAGCCTTTCCCTACCCTCTGCAAAGTGACAGTTTTCTATCTGAGCCTAACCTTACCAAACAAATTGTCACCTAAAGGTGACTTATCTAACGCCCAAGTAACATGTTATGGCAGGTTCTATGTATATACATATATCTCACACAACAATTTGTTTTTTCTTTTATCTAAAACGACTGTCAACCTTGAGAGACCTTCACTATTTGATTGCAGTTAAGTGCAAGGATAACCTGACTATAATGTTGACTCCACTTGACTTTGACATGGCAACTTCAATTCTAAACATCAACTTCATTAAACGTTGCCTGCCCATATGCTTGTGTATTAGGCCCAATATCCAATATCGAATACCCAAGTATCCAAGTATCAAATATCCAATATCAATCAACCAACCCCGGCCTACGTTAAACTTACTTAAACTTAAACTTATTGGAGCGGCAACTTTAAAGCGCACTTTGACTCGCCCCCCGTTCGCATTGAACTTGTTGCCAACGCAAAAAAAAATAAAAAAAGAAGTTGTAACAAATTAAGCCAAAAAAAAAAATATACCAATAAAAAACCAAAAATAAAACAACTGCATCAGAGTGCGTCTTAGTGGCAGATACATTTTGCTGAGCAAATTAATTTTGATTGGTTTTGATTGCTTTTGGTTTTAGTTTTTTTATGTAATTTTTTCTTATTTTTTGGTTTAGAACGTTTCGGTGTGGGCCAAGTTCTTAAGCCATAAAACTATACAATGACCATGGGCGGTGGCTTGTAGCTACTTTTTTATAAATATTCATTGATCAGAATGTATCTAAGTATATATATATATATATATATATATATATAAAGCTGATATGGACAAGTGGGGGCTGAATATTTCTATTTTGTCTCATATATTTTTCTTTTTTTTCACATTTTTTAACGACCTGGCTTTATGTAAACAAACTGTTAACACAGTTTGGGGCCGTAGCAGGTCTAAGTAAGTTGGAGTGTGTGTGTGTGTATTAGTGGCTGTTCTTGTTCTTATTGTTGGTTTACTTTATGGCTCTCTATATATGCACTTGCATTGAAAACAGCCGATCCTAAGAGCCGATTAGATATAACCTTGACCAAGATGATAACTTTAGAAACCAAGAATAATAACCAAATGCAAAGATCAATCCACTATTCCATTACGCATATTTATTGATGATACGAAATGATGATCATTGCAATGATAATATGTTCGTTGATGGTATAATAAGATGCTATTGATGAGGTGGCAATTTAAACAACTAAAAAAAAACCAATATATTTTTTCAATTCAAGGTTTAAACTATTTGCATTAGCTTGTTAACAAGTGCAGAGTGTGAATTGATTATTGAATTAAGTACATGTACTTACTTATTATTCTAGTTATGCGATTATTTAAATCATTTGAAATCGAATTAAAGTGTAGCATATCAAAACATGCATTTGATTGATCGTTCATCTGTAATTCATAATTATAATCTCAACATGTTGACAATAATATCAATGGAATTTTAATGGAATATATTTAAGATTCCTGTTGCCTCTACCTTTTCCTCCTAATCAATCAAATTAAATTAATCGGAAATCTAGGCAATTTTACATTTATGATATTTTTAAGACTTTTACTTTAGGTTTTCTTTATTTTTCTGGAAGTATTTTTTTAAAACCAAAATAACATCAGTTAAAGCACAGCAAATAATTCTTTAAAATAAATGTTCAATTTATTACGTTTTCAAGTGATTGTTTTTAAAGTTTCGGTTTCATTTTAATACTTTTTAATTAAGAACCGTTGCCAATAGCCACATATATTGTATATAACCTATTAAAATGTTTCTAATGTATATTGCTTTTTTTTCTTTTTGACCTTTTTGAATTTGCTTTAGTTGACTTTAACTAAGAGCATTTACAGATGGTCTATAAAATATTCCGCAATGAGTTATAAAAGTGCCGACTTCAGATTACTGTAGACTAGCCAAGCTAACGCCTGAGATTCATAAAATATTTTTTAATAGCATTCCATTTTCCAGCAGTTTTTAATTTAATATTCCAGTTTATCTGCATTAATATAAAAATCCAAATTTTTATTACCGTCTTTCATTACATGTCATCATATTACAAACTTCAACATGTTTGTAGATACTTAATATTTTGAATATAATTTTCGATGACTATGTGATATCAAAAAACTGTACTTTTGCTCTGCGTTTACAAAGTTCACTTACGTAAATAAGTTTGACATTAAAATCAAGACAATTGAGTTAAAAATATATGAAAGTAATTGTCAAGTTTAAGACTATAAAAATAATCAATTGATGGATTTTTAATATTTGTACAAAATGACAATTCAACAGCAATTGCTTTTTCTCAATATTACCTCTTTTTTTTTTAATTGCCACATTTAAATATATTTTTAATAGATAGATTAAAAAGTTTGAAATGACAAACACTCGTGATTCTATCCAAGATTATTTATATAATTTGTTCTGCAAAGCCATAAACACCTTTTTCTAAGGTAAGGGGTAAAAAGAATTGAAATTCTTTAGAATTTTTTATATCTATATCTAAAAAACAATAATTATTTTTGTTGATATCTGAAAATTTATGTGCCACGACTTGTTAATAGTCTATTCAGTTAAGGTTATAAAAATATAAGAATTTAATGGTTAGTTCACAAATACAAATATTCCATTACAGTATTCATTAAACTATTCAACTATGATTGAAAGTAACTAGAAATCACTTATGTTTCATTTCTGTCTCCTGTTTGAGGCAGGTCACTTAATTGATATTTTGAATTGACGGCATTTGATGTGGCTTATTGTCTATGTAGTGGCAAGTAGTACCAGCAGCAGCAGCAGCAATAAAAATATACAAAAAAAAAGAAATAATACTGGCAACAATAAACACCAGCAGCGACGGCAGCAATAGTCATGGCTTTAATGACAAACATAATTCTTTCCCCATGGCAGAGCCACAATGCTCAAGATCGTGTCATGAATTTGCACAAATTATGCTAATTTTCAAAATTACAAACCGCAAAAGTGATTTTTTTTTTATTTTCGGTTACTATTGCTGGTGCCTGTTCAATTTTTAACGTGATATTTGCCATTGCTAGTGGCTTTGTGTGTATTTGTATCTCTTTTTTAAGCGAATCAATAAAATTGAAATGAAAAACAAATATCACAAAAGGTGTTAATTTTGATTGTAAGTGAATTTGTTTTTGGTTTTGTGTATGTGTGTGTGTCAGTTTATTCGGTAATGTTTTGGTTCAGTGACCTTATGATTATGCAATCAACGGAAGAGATAGATAAATATTTTATAGCTAAGTGAGATAATTAATCAGCGAAAAGATATAAGACAAAAGCCAAAAAGATCATCACAAATCCATCAAAAAGGATTGACATTCGATTGCAATCTATTTTGGGGTTTGGTGTTTGAATGGGGCGTGGGTTTTAGCCATCTTGTTGTATCTTACCAATGTTTCTGTGCAGGTGCCACTCTCTGGCCTGTCTAACTGACAGATGCGGGACATGGAGTGTGTGTGTGTGTGTGTGTGTGAAAGGCTGCGGTTTCTACGTAACTTTAACTGACTCCTATCTCCAACTGTAACAATCATGTTGTGGGTGATTACATAAACCTAGACAAGTAGACAACTTTATTCATTTTAGACCAGGCTAAAAGCCAGCCAGAAATTGTGTGTATATGTTGAGCTGCGTGATTTGAAAGCAATTTGCTGTTTTCCTTGTTGTTTCTTTCAATGTTCATTTTTTTTATGTTTTTCTGTTATTTTTTTGCTTAAATCAAATATAATTGACTTGGTAGCACTTGTCGATAGATAAGTAGATCTCAACGAATTATGACATTAAAGTCTTCAAATATTGATTTAGATAACTCGTAACTTTACAAATCATTTTTCCAATATGTAATTAAAATGTAATCAAATATGTTCGAACAAAAAAATTTGAAAATGAAGGATTTAAAAACGGACTGATATAGCCTATTTACGGAGCTTTATATGGTGTTCTTTAACGATTATTTATGGCCTTCAATTTAAGAAGTTTTTCATCTCAAATGTATTATGAATAATCACAAAATATTATTAATAATATTATTATTATTAAGATCTAATAAAATTTCCATTTACGAAGAAAGGAGTTATATATATATATCTATCTATCTTTATTTATCCATCATATTTCATTCCCCTCTTTGCCTATGGAAACTCTGAATAATTTTAAAAACTCAAAAATATTTCCCTATATTGTACCCATTAACGTAATACCGATTTATTACCTCTTTATTTTCAATTAGTTTCGCCCAAATATTTTCCTGCGGAAACTTAAAAGAAAATCTATAGCGAAATAAATTTATCATTATCGTGTAACAAAATAAGTTTCCATTTACATAAATTTGCAAACCACTCAACAAACCAATGGGAAATTTGAACAACTTTCAAACTTGAGATATTCCCTCGATATCAATTAAATAAAATGTTTTTTTTTAACAACCCTGCAAATTAAAAGCCGCCACTTTTCGAAGGAAAAAAATTCCCATAAATCGCCAAGTAATTTATTAATTGCTTTTTCGCATTAATCCCGAAATGCAAGTCAGATAAATATACTGTATTTGTATATATCTACGTAATATAGTCTAGGTAATGTTATTAGTTAAAATTACAACGTGTTGCGTTTGCTAGACGAATTGCATAACATTTGGCTGGCACGTCCCAAAAAGAACTCAACTAACTTGGCTTAAATAAATAAATAAGCGTACAAAAAGCGACACAAAAAAAAATCAACAACAACAGCAACAAGAAAAAATTGGCACAAGCACACGCCCAAAATGCCTTGGCCAGTTGCTGGAAAATGCGGAAAAAACACATGCATAAAAAAGTAAATTTAGCTAAACTAAAAAAAAACCCCACTGCAAGAAAAAAAAATACTCAAGTTGCTCTCAATTGGCAGCCGCGAAATAAAACAAAAAATTTGCAGGCAGCCGCATAAATTAAAATAACTTAACAAACGAAATAAAACTAAATTCGAACAAAAAGAAAAAAGAAACACACATAAAAAGTTAAAGTTGTCTGTGACAGAATTAATAGTAAATTAATTGTTGTCGTTTTTTTTTTTTTTTGTTTTGTTTTTAAGCCAAGGAAAGTTTGTTTGAAAATCATGGAAAGGAGAAAAAAATATATAATTTGTTTTAAGTAGGGCAGCAAATACCCTGTATGATAAATTTGGCAAACTGTAGATGAAACAGAGGAAATTCTTTTTTTTTTTATTTTAATATAATGTATTATAATTATTCAACAGTTATTTAAACTAGGATCAGTCAGCAGAGTCGGACATTTATTAAGTACATGCTTAATAAATCCCTGGTTATACATATATATTTATATTTCTGGAACCGTAACTTTCTTTTTTCTATACTCTTATTAACTTACCTTATGTGAGTATATAATTGTTGGCTTAATATTTCACATAAGTTTGTTATAGGTAATTGAAATTACAACTACAGCATCTCAATTTTTGAAGAAACAAAGTAGAAAACGAATCATTACATTCCTTATAAAACAAAAACTATACAAAATAAACTCTGAGCAATTTGTTTACTTAGTGTTAAGTGCGTTTTCTTTCATTTTCACTGCACAACTCACTTTCAAGTTGAATGATAAATGTTTATCATAAGCATTTATCATACTACGCACTGTTTAACCATTGGCAAAATAATTTAAGTGTCGCCAGAGCAAACATTATTCATAATTCAAAGACAACTCGAAGAGATGCAACGTTAGCAGCAATTGCAATTCAATGCGCAAAACGCACAAAAAATATATAAAAAGAGGCAAAAAGTAAACGAAAAAATTTCAATAGAGATTCAGAAAAAAAAAGAGATTTTGTTTGCCTCTGTTTGCTGCCATGTCATCAATGGCAATTTGTTGTTGTTGTTGTTGTTGCTGTTGCTGGTGCTGCTGTCTGCTTGGCAATTTGTTTATGGCACAAGTTGTTGCTTACTTAGTTGTTGTAGTTGTTGTAGCTGTTGACATTTTGGCCAACAAGAGTCGCGTGTGCAATGTGGGGACATTGAACTTTGTTAGACTTTAATTTATTTGGGAACATATTCAAGTTCGTTTCTTAAGTCTTTCGTTTAGTTATTTAAAAAATTGATTCTGAAATCAAATTGAAAGGAATAGCAAGCAATCGAATAACTTTTCATAATTTACGTTCCCTAACAATTGAGTCACAAATCAAAATCTTACATATAGACATAGATATATATGTATATAGACAATTCTAATTTCCGTTTAGTAATTTGCATGCAAAGTTCTCGTGTTTTGGCCACATTAATAATCCAACAAAGCCAAACAAGACAACAGCAAACTGTTTCGCCAGCTAATTCTAGAGTTAATATTTTAATTATACCATTGAAGTGCACCAAGAATACCAGTAACAATAACAACAACAACAATAAACGGGTAACAAATTACTGACTAAGATTTAAATTGCCTCAACTCACCGCGGGGCGTTGTCGAGTGGGTGTCCATTTGGTAGCATTATAATACTCTGATAAAAAGGTTATATTAACTGATGTCTATATATGGATTCTGGTTACTCTCTGCTTTACGTTAATGTATCATTCAACAATATATATACATTCATAGATAGTTCCCAGTAAAAGAACAGACTTAAAGAGAAGGTCTTAAGCCACTATTACTAGAGTTTAATATTATTCTAAATCGTATGCTTAAAATTAATCGAAATGGATAGACTACAACTTGATGTGATCGATATTAAATGTAGTTTAAACTGGAAAAACTTCACAATTATAAAGTCTTAGTAATCAGAACCCATTAACAGATTTACATCAAAAACAAAAACTTACAGTCAAATTGAATTACTATAAATAATATAATTTCAAGGGTATACATTAGCCCAACTTAGCCTAAATCCTCTCTCATTTTTGTATTTTTTATTACCTCTTTGATGCTTGATAAAACAATGGCAAAATACAACAAAAAAAAACGATTTAACCAACAAATTAGCTCAACCTTTCTCAAGGTCTTTTAACTTGTTTCAAATTGGTTCTACTAATTATTGCCATTACAAAGGCGATAAAAACTAAACTTCGCAGAACCAACTAAAGCAAACAAATTCTTATCTAGATCACAACTTAAAAAAAAAAGAAAAAATGAGAAAAAAAAACAGACAAATTATTTGCATAAAATGTTCAACTATGCAAATTGCAACTAATTTTTATGACCGCCCAGCCAGTTCTATCCAACTCATACCCAAAGATTTCTCATTGGTATGATACGTATATTAAATTATAAAAATATTTTTCTCTCTCTTTCTCAAAAAAAAAAAGAAAAATAATACTAATAAATGCAATAAATAATTTATATGGCTTGTGGTTGACTGGCGCCAAATGTGGTCCACAACAAGTTGTTTGACAAATGTTTCAATGATTTCTACAGAAGAGGAGAAAGAAGGCGACATAAGACAAGAAATTGTTCAAATATTTCAACAAAAAAATATATATATACATATATTTATATTATGTATGCAAGAAACTTGGTTAATGTGTTTAACCATTTTGTGGTTCAGACAAATTTGTTTTCAATTTTTGCTCTAGATTTTTTTGAAATGCAAAGTAAACACAAGAAGACATATAACAACAGAAACGACAATTTAATATTAATAAAACTGAACTAGATTTTTATAGCAAAAATCTTATATGATCATAAATGTTACTTTATCTTTAATAAGTTCAGATTAAGTTTTGTTATAAAAATGACTATAAACATTTATTAGTAAAATGTCATTTAAATTTTAATTAATTTGATATATATTGATTTAAATTTTAAACAGAATTGGTTTTAATATATTATAAGCTAACTAAGTGTAAAATTTAGATAAATTTGTATATACAAATAAGCAGTATTTAGATCCTATTTTTACCTTAATATAATATTAAAAAATCATTTAAGCTTAGTTGAAAAATATAGTTAGTAAGCATTTAAATAAAAAACTAAAAACCTTCTAAGAATCTCGCATATTTCTAAATAAGAAAATAAATAGTATAAAAAAGTATTCTCTTGAAGAAAGAAATCCATTATTATACACTTGCAAAAGTGTATATTAATTTTGGTCAGAAGTTTGCAACGCATAGAAGGAAGCATCTCCGACTATATAAAGTATATATATTCTTGATCAGCATGATGAGCTGAGTTGATATAGCCATGTCCGTCTGTCCGTCTGACCGTCTGTCCGTCTGTCTGGATCAACGCAATCTCCTCCGAGACCCTTGGAGCTACAGAGCTGAAACTTTGCACCTAGGCTTCTTTTTGCTGCAGGCATTGTATATCTCGGAATCATCCCGATCGGATGACTATATCATATAGCTCCCATAGGAACGATCGGTCAGGAATAAGGTTTAACATCAATAACTCAGTTGTTTCTTAAGCGAATGTCACTAAATTTGGTGTTTGTAAGTTTTATATAATCCCCAACATATATACCAAGTTTCATTAGAATCGGTCGACTATATCATATAGCTCCCATAGGAACGATCGGTCAGGAATAAGGTTTAACATCAATAACTCAGTTGTTTCTTAATGGAATGTCACTAAATTTGGTGTTTGTGAGTTTTATATAATCCTCAGCATATATACCAAGTTTTATCAGAATCGGTCGACTATATCATATAGCTCCCATAGGAACGATCAGTCAAAAATATAGTTTTTGATCAATAACTTCGGTGTTTTTGAAGCAATCGTCACGAAATTTGTTATTTGACAATTTTATATAAAAAGAAATATATCTTTTAAGTTTTATCAAAATCGGTCGACTATATGCTATAGCTGTCATAGGAACAATCGGGGAAAAAAAATTTGTTTTAATTTTTTTTTTTATGCCACGGACATCAAATTTATATTTGATGGGTTTTATATACTTCCTTATGATTCTAGCATATTATATATAAATCAAAAAGACAGTTTGCAAGGGTATACGAACTTCGGCACGGCCGAAGTTAGCCCATCCTTCTAGTTTTTCTTTTTATTGACCACTCCATTTTAAAGTGCTTTGACTCTCTTTTAAATAATAATTACCATAATTAGTTGCACATATTTCATATATATTTTCTTTTCCATTTTAATATATTACAGGAGGGCAGCATTGGTCACGATCTGGTCATTAAACCTTTGCCACATGAACTGAGTCCCAATAAAGAAGAGTCCCATCACATTGTCTACAAACGTGAGGCCAGTCAGACAGAAGATCAACTAAGTGATTTTGGTGAGTATTTCAAAAAAAAAAAAACGCCAAAAAAAAAAGTAAATGTAATCTCATCTTGTGGGTAAAGCAAATAACATTCTAAAAATTTGTCTGATATCTAAATCTTAATGGGATCATTGAACTAGAAATCGTCTTAGTCTCTAAGCATCTATAAATCTCTTAGACATACAGGCGCAACCGACAGGTTGAGAAGCCCGCAAAAAAATAAAGAAGTGAGATCGACGTGGAGTTGATAGCAATTTCCTGTTTAACAATAACAACAACAACATATACTGAGAGTTCAATGTGAGACTTGAACTTTACAGATAAATTGTTGTCCTTCATTGGTTACATTTACCTTTTCGCAAGAAGTGGCGCCAAAATACCAAGCTATAAAAATTATTATTTAATGGAAAAGTTTCCCGCAAAAAAAAAAAAAACGGCGACTCTTTTAATGCCTGAAAAAATTATACTAAATACAGTTAAATTGTCGAGCTACCTGACTTGCTTTATAATAAAGTCATATGATATTTAATTTTTTCCCCATTTTCATTTAAATTTTTCTGTTTTTTTATTTTTGGTTGCAGCCTTCATGGAGCCCGATGATTTGTTGGCAAGCGAAAAACTTGAACGTCTACAACAACGTCAACAAAGACGTCGTCGTCGCAGTACACAAAACAGTCCCTCAAGTCCCGACTTTGAAGATCTAAATGATGAGGATGAAGGTGCTTTAGAAACGGAATCCCAGACATCTGAATCTCGTACACGTTCTAGACGACAGGCACCCTATATTATCTATCCCGAAGTCTTGGTTATTGTGGACTATGATGGCTATCGTCTGCATGGTGGTGATAATTTACAGGTGCGTGACATAAATGAAACAGCAATCAAAAGAAATAACACAAAAGTCTAAATGAAGTTGTCGCCCCAGACAGTTTCGATATGTGTACATATGTATGTATGATATTTTTTTTTTTGGACACAGAACCACACCCATTTGCCCGGAGGCCTGTGGAATAATATATTTATTTATTTATTTATTTTTTTGTAAAAGTTGTTTGTTTTGTCTGAGATAAGTCACAAAAAGATATATATTTTGATAGATAGCTCCAAAATTAAATTGCCTTAGGGAATTGCAGTAGAAGTTGAATGCAAATATAATTTTGTATTGGGACATAACAAGAAAAATTGATCCTGGTTAGCGAAAATATACTTTTTGAAAGAGATGTTGAAAATTATTAAGATTTTTTTTTTGGTACTAGAAATGAGTCCATGTTACTTTTGAATAGAATAGATTTTTTATACCTTGAATGTTAGTTTTGTCATTTAATTATTTTTTAACTTTCTGTTTTAAAGTTGGCTACAAGTTCAAATTTAAATGAAATTTATTTTTATTATGTACTACTTTTAAAGCAAAGTTTCAGCCAGAAAAATTAAGAAAGCATATATCTAATTGTAAAAAAAGAAACTATATAAAAATGAAAATTTATAGATAATATTATAATTAATGTTAGCTCTAATCTTAGTTTCCTAAAAATTGATTTTAATTGCAATTGAGTTTACTTTAGCTACATTGAATGCCGTATAAAAATACATTTTTTTTACATACTGTGAAGCTATTTTGCTTTATCTTAATCTATAAAAAACGGTTATAATTTCTTTAATTTAAAAGATTAAAATAAAAAAAAAAAACAAAAAAACAAGCAGTTAAATCATAATATAAATGTTACCAGTTTTGGTTTCGAAACAAAATAAAACTTATATTTATATACAGATTGATATTTAACTTTTTACTGACATTTGCTGAACATGACGATATATTTCATCATAATTTTATATTTCTTACATAAAGGCAACAGTATTAATAGTAAATATTAAAGTATTAATGATAGTTATAAACATTATTCAACTTAAAGATTTACCTTACAAGCAGTTAAAGTTAAATAGATAAAAGACTGACTCTTAGAAAATTAATTTAATATCATTCTAATCGTTTAATTTGTTTTAATTATTCAGGTCAAACGTTATTTTATTTCTTTTTGGAATGGTGTGGATTTGCGTTATCGTTTGCTTAAAGGACCCAGAATACGTATAAGTATTGCCGGCATTATTATCTCACGAGTAAGTAGACCAGAAAAATAAACCCACTCATTACACAATCCAATCAAATTTCAACTTTCATTTGGTTAATTGAGTAATCCATTTTGGTAGTTCAACTTTAACCCCATTCCCCAGAAAGGGGGAAAAAAAACATCAAGCCAAAACTAAAACCTAAAATGGGATCTTTTGCAAATTGGAGTAACTTTGGAACTAACCGCAGGCCAAAGAGCTCAACTGAACTGAATTGTCACGATTTTTTTGGGGCAAAACTAAAAAGAAAAAAAAAATCGGCAAAAACATGCAACGCATGCGCTTCGATTAGTTAGAAAAAATGTGAACAATCAATTTGGCTAAAAACCAAAGCAACAAATTTTAACAAGTTTTTTTTTTAGCTTGGCTTTTGTTTTTTTAGCTATTTGGTTTTTATGGCAGAAGCAAAAGCATTGCTAAATTTTTTTGTTTTTCTTTTAGAAATTAGCAAAAATTTATTGGGGCACGCGAACAATCAAATGCGTCAATTGGGATTTGGTTAACAGTTGAAAACTGTTTTATTATAAAATATTCAATCTCTAAGCAAAATAAAAGTGAAATTATGCATAAGAACATTTTGAAAAAATTTAAACAGTCTTGAAATTCAATTTAAGTGTAATTTCTATATATATACATATATATATTTATATATCCTAAACAAAAATTTATTTGGAATACATATCCTTTTCTAAGTAGCATATAAAGCTTGATTTGAGTTTCAAATGTGGAGCATAAAAAGTATCATAAGGTTCCCAAGGTTCTGAACTTTATTTAATCTGTGTGAAATTCAATTTTTAATCTCTGTTTCGTTTTATTCAAAAATGTTTTGTAATAACTTTATTTGTTTTCCAACATTTAACACTGACAACAATCTACGATTTTAGAAAATAAATCTGTGTCTTCATTTTTATTTAGATTAAATATAAAATAAAGTTAAATAAAATCACACATTTAGCTGCGTATTAATTATGAAATGCAAATGACCAAGATATTTTACTACATAAAATAAATTTTCATTATATTTATATATGTATATATATATACATGCTAATATGTATATTTGTATATTTGTACATATGTGATTTTATCATATTTTATTTTTGGTATGCCTGAAATGAGTTATGAGCTTGTAAATGCATTTGAAAGGGCTTTTCCACACGCTTCCCCATTGCCAGTCTCAATCTAATCTATGAGCTTTGAACCATTTTAAGCTAATTAAATTGCATAACATAAAATAAAAAACAAAAATGAAAAAAAAATATAACAGATAGAAAAAAAAAGGCCATAAAACACTTTGACATGATTATAACATCGTTGGCTTACCGCAGCTTCACATTCAATTCCAATTCCACATTCAATCTTAGCATTTTCATCTCCATAAACTCAAGACTTTCTCGCACAAATCAGTTGGCGTTAGTTCAGGAAGCCATTTGTCGCAGGCAGAAGAGAGAGAAAGAGGGAGATAGAGAGAAAGAGAGACACAAATGAAAGTGGAAAATTGGCACAAACGGTAGGCAGGTAGGAAGGCACCTGCAACAGGCATCAAAAGACAAGCTCAGGCAAAGCGGCGACTGCCCACACGATCAACAACAACAACAAAAACAAAAACAACGATGACGACGGTTTACCCTAAGTACGTCAATTGGATTTTGGTTGCAACTGCAACAGAAATTATTTCAGACCACATAAATAATGCAGCAGCAGCAGCAGCAACAACAACACGCAACACATTGCTGACGTTGTTGTTGTTGTTGCTGCTGCTGCTGCTGCGTTGGCCGTTTTGGCTTACATAATCTAATGGGACTCAGATTTTTGCCCAATTTCACACACTGAACACAAACGAAACTTCCTCTTCTATGAAGTTTGTTTTTTTGTTTCTTTTATATTTATATATATATTTTTTTCTACCCACGTTTGGCTATACGAAATGTATATATGTATCTTTTAGATACGTAGATATTTTTTACTGGTGCTACTGCTGCTGCATCCGTCGCTAAACGTTGGCCAATGCTGCATTTTCAGTTTTCGGTTTCTTTTTTTCTTTCTTGTCGCTAATTAATGTTGAAATATATATATGAGTATTAGCGCCTCGGACATAAACCATAAAATGCGAATTTATGACTCAAGAAAATTGAACCGATGTTTAAGTTGAAATCGAGTCAAGTATAATTACTCAGAATTTACGAATTGGCTCACAAATTTATTGGCATATTTTATATCTGATAAGTCGATGAAGTTTGTTTGCAAATACTAAACCAAATACATTGGTATATAACATATAGTCAATAGTCAAGATATTAAGCTATATTAAGCTTTGCAAAATTTTAACCAACTTGTGACATTTGCCATAAGCTTAAAAAGATTAACTCAAAGAAAATGTAATTTATGGACAGTGTTTGAGAGTAATTGAATGATGAATCTTTCATATGATGAGCTTTTATTTAAACTAGTCAACAGAAGATATATTGCAAAAATAAATTAATGAAATGTAGCTAAAAAATAATCACATGACAGAGATAAATAACTACCCTTTCTTAAACTAAATAAAACAAATATAAGAAGTAAATTTTTGAAGTTATATTTTTGTAAGAAAAAGGCGGGCACACTGGCTCGTGATCATCCTAAAATCAGGGTGGCAGCATAAGAATTAAGAGAAAAGAGGTGTGGCATCTCATTGACAGGTTATTTAATTAGGCACAGGCATACATAAAACTGGGCTTATATATATTTTATTTACTTAACCATTAACATTTTATAAATAATAAAGTTCGCATTTTAATTCCATAATTTTTGGCAAACATTTACATATTTCTTTTTAACATTTTTTTTATTACCGACTAAAAAATATCATTAAGCCAAATGCCGGAAAATGGTATTTCCCTTATATTTTCTCATCATAAATGCTTCCTCTCAGTTTCATTAAAAAAAACCAGCTATATCTCCTGTACTCATTCTTTCTTGTTTCTAGATTAACTGAGCAATCCAATTAATCAACCGCCTTCTTGGTTGCTTGGTTGTTATTTTTTTTATAATTTTTCTTCCCCCATATCATAACAATCCATAGATTTAGATTTATTAAGCCAACACTCTTGTTTTTTTTTTATGATCGGTGGGGGATTTGAAATGTAATCATGATTCAATGAACTGACGTAGGCGCTACTTGTAGGTAAATTGACTACCGTTCGACTAGGTTGAACTTTTATCTATGACATTTAATTAACATTTTAATTAATTGCGGGCAACTTTCCGTTAGAAGTTATTATGTGTACCCCTCACAGAAACCCTCCCCCCACCCACAAAAAATGTTGGCAGCATGCGCTTGCGCCACCAATATATTTATATATACATATATATATTCAATGGTGCCAGCATTGCGTATACGCAATTTATTACTAAATGTGCGCGTGTCGTGGCAGAAAAAAAAAAACAAGTGTGTAGAGAAGTAAGAAGTCAAACCAGAACTCGACTAGTTGTTACTCAGCTAAAAAGAAACATTAATTGTTCATGTTTGATTAAATTTTACATTTGCAGTCATGTTTTTAAGACATAAATATTTGGTTTAGATTATCTAATTTACATTTGAAACTGTAAATTAATTATTTAACAGCTAAGCCATTTTTGTAAACTCTATTTTAATCGAACTCTTTGTTAATCTAACCCTTTGATACCCACTAAATTATTTAAAATTCATTCAGGCATATTGTGTAATTTAAGAGCTGCCATCGATTAAAATTTTGTTTTAGTCAAGTTTCGTATGACTTTTTGTATTTTTCTTTAGTTTTTTTTAACTTGTAAGTTAATGACATTTATTAGACTTATGAATCAAGGTTTTTGGTCATAGTCTTTGTTCTTATTCTCATTCAATTATAAATTGGTGCTAGTAGTTATTTTTATTTTTTAATTTAAAGTTACCTTGACAGTTCTTAACGCCTTCAGTTAGCTAGTATTTAATTTCAAGTCTTTTGACTTACGCAGTTTTAACGTTTTGTTTGGCATTTTAGCTTTTAGGTATGAATCAATTAATTGCGCAAATTCGAAACAAGAACTCGACTTTAAGTAATTCAGCTAGTTATTTGTCAAAGCGTGATTAATTTATGTGACTTTTTTCCATTTTATGGAATAATGAGTGGCAGTTGAATTCGATTGGATTGCTTGCTGACCAACATTTGGGGTCACGTAGCCAAGGTATAACTGAGAATTCTCAGTTCTAAATAATCCAATCTCGATCTGTAGATTTACTTTCTCGACCGGCTGCCAATCAACAATCTCCCGGACATTATCTCATTGTCTTATCTATATAATTTTATCAGTCTGCTGCGGAAATGTCGAAAAAAAAGGAATGCAAAAATTTATATATGACACACCCAATCCGGTAAATCTATATACCAATCATATATACGTATATATACTTTTATTTTTTTTTGTACTTGTGTCAAAATTTTTTACGAATGTCATAACAAATTCCGTTTGCTAACGAAGTCACTTTTTGGCCAGGTGTTGGCCTCAGGGCAAAACATTTCTCGTCCTCCCACTCTTTGGTTATAATCCTAAATAAACCTACCTATATTTTTTTACAGTTATATATATCTAAAAGAGAGAAAAATGTGTCACGAAAGCGGTGACGGGAAAAGCAAAAGGCTTATCGGCCAACTCGACTGTCGTTAGCCGGTAGCCAAAATGCAAGTGCCAGACAAACTGTAAGATATACATACAATAAATTGCCATAATGCAAATGGAAACGTGAAGCTCGCCACATAACAGATAGACAAATAAACAAACAAACAAACAAACAAAATATACAGACAAACACACGGACAAACGAACACTCAGACAGACAGACAAACATTCGATTTAGCGGTAAAGGTAACATAACCATAATCTCTTCCTGTAAAACGAAATATGAATACTCTAAAATAAATCTAATATCAATTTATGGGATAGAAATAGAAATTCATATTATGGAAATTAATTTATATTTACGATAACCCACTAAGTAAATCTGCTTCAATACTACTCCATTTCATTAGCTCAATTTCATTGATTTCAATTCATTTTTTCCTTTTCCTTGATTTATTTTCATTAATTCTATTCATTGATTTATTTTCATTAGAATGTTTGAATCTAATAAGAATGACAACTTTTCTTTATTCGCCATCAGGTGAAAAGTTGTCTCTTTATTATAAGAAACATAATTTCTTTATAAATTTATTTAAAATAAAAATATATCAAATTTATAAAAACAAAAATTAATCATATATTTATATTAATATTACTATCAATTGAATATTAATTGCTGAAATGAATAACTAAATCCTCCATGACATTTCCAATATTTAATTATTAATAAAATCAATCTGATTTTTAAACATTAACCGAACGAGCTAATCTTTCAAGTTTAAAGTTAAAAAATCAGATTGAATTTATTAAAAATTTAATATTGGAAATGTCTAGGAGGATATCATAATTCGCGTTTCATTTTCGGTTAATGTTTCATTCCTTAAAGACTACTCTAATTATTTGTTTAGAACCTTGTTCTCTTTATTTAACAATTTCTCTAAATCTTACAAATAATTTTACAATTCTAATCTTTCGAGAATATGTGTATATTTTAATTTAATATATAAAGATTTCAACATTTTCTATAATCATTTTTGAATGTTCGTTTCTAAAACGATTTCTCTTTTGCAATTAATCACTTGCTGCCTTATTTTTAGTTAGAGTATAGCAAAGGAAAAGTCTCCCAATCGTCTTGACCCAAAAGCTAAAAGATATTCACATATATATATACATATATAGTATATCTAACATACGCTGTGGGTGGTAGTCGCCCCGCCTGTCGCCAAAATAGTTTTTTTCTCCTTCCTTTTTTTTTTTTTTTTTGGTCATGCTGTGTGGGCGTTTTTTGGCCATGCGAAAGTCAAATCGTATGTCATTGCAAGGAAGAAACTTGTTGGCTGTTTGTAAGGGGGAAGTGTATTGAGGTTGGTCATTGTAGGTGGGTTGGTTTCTATTTTTTTTTTCTCTATTTTTCCTTAGTGGCATAGTTTAATGCGCATTTCGAAATATTAGAAATTACTACATAGTCTAGGGGTCTATTGACAGTTGCCATGATTTATATATACATATATATTATTGCCCTGCCCAGACGTCCAACTTGGCTTAATTAAATTACTATATTAAAAAGTCAAAAAAGGCGGCAAAGCAACAAACAAAAATAAAATGAGAAACTATTTTAGCTTTTAATTACGCACACAAAAGCAATTGCAAAACTGTCGCAAAATATTGCCATTTTTTTTTTTTTGGGAAAGGCAAACCGGTCGGTCGGTCGGTCTGTTGGTCGGGTGCCCAGTTTTAAGTCCCTACACGCTATAACACAGGCAGAGTGACATTTTTTGCGATTATTTGACAAATTAAAAAAAAAATATATATATGTATAAGAGATTATTTGTAATGCAGCCTTTCAAATAATGCTTCACCCCCCTTCCGTTTCGCTTGCATATGTAATCAAAGATGTGCCAGGTCATCCATCCATGGTCCAGTTACTTTCGCAAGTCTGGAAACAAACAACACTAAAGACTGAGGATTTGTTGAATATTGTAGACTCTGTCTTTTCCCATGACTCTCAGTGACGTTGATTGGTGTCGGTTGGCCAAAAAGCCAGTGCATATATGGGCCATAATTTTAGCAAGAGATCTCTTCAAACTGTCTCAAAAATGCATGAAGGGGGCACAAACATTGTTAAACAACAATTGCATAATCCATTTAGGTTTATGGAACAAGGAATCGGATAAAATCGTTTACATTAGTTACCCAATGAGTTCCTACAATCAATCAAATAATGTTACATCAACTGAAGTCAATTGAGGAATTAGGCAATTTTTCATAAAAAAAAAATACAAAAGAAAATCATTGAAAATTCTATTCAGATGGCAAAAAAAAAATGCTTTGGAAAATCTATGACAAGAAATTGATTAGGTATAAAAAATAAATCTTATAACCTGTCACATTTTTGTTAGTTAACTTCAACTAAAGATGAAACTGAACTAGTTACTAAAATTATTGCAGAATTGATATAATACAAATGAATGAATATTTTTTTTCTTTTCGAATTCCATCAACTAAAGTCAATCAAATTTTTAACACCAAATATTCAGGCCAAGTTCCATCATTTTAAATTCACTTGAAATAAAAACTGAAGATGAAGATTATCGTATAATTTGTTAATTCCCACCAATTATTTTGTAACTGAAATATTCAGCCTTTTGCTTTTGCCTTTCCCTATTTAATTTAATGGTTTTTTTTTTGTTGTTGTTGTATCGAAACTCAAGGCCGAAACATTTAAAATTCTTGATAGTTTTTAATGCTGTCTAATGAAAAAAATTTACCCAAAAAAAAAATAAAAAAAAATTAAATGTATCAAAAATGTATACAGAATTCTAGAGGAATAACGTGCCCCGCACTCACAATTGATCAAATATGTCAAATTGTCAAACAAAACGAAACGGAAAAGACATCGAGTGGCATTTGAAATGTTTTAGAACAATATTTTTGCTTATATTTCTTTTTTTTTTTGTAGTTATTTTTTGGGTGAAAGGGAAATTTGTTGGCAATAAAATTTAGGCAGAAAAACTATTGTGCAATTGTTTCTAAGACAAATGAGGAGAAAAGTCGGACAAAATTTATGTCCCAGTTGGTAAATGGTAAATCATGAGGGGGAAGTTGAAAAACGGAAGAGACAAGTGAACGTGAAAAACTTGCTATTAAATGGGATGATCATGACGACAATAATGATGATGATGATGATAATGATGATGTTGTTTGGCAAAGTCAAAGTCGTGTGGGTTTCGTGGAAGTTAAACATTTTTATTTTATTTTTTGTGTGTCTTTGAAACCAGTTGGAATTATGCGTTGTTGCATAATTGAGGGTGCAGGCATGCTGATGTTGCTGCAGTTGCAATTTCAGTTGCAGTTGCAGTTGCAGTTACAGTGGCAGTGGCATCCCAGGGCAACTTTCAGTTCAACTTGATTTAGTTATATATATGTATGTATGTATGTATATACATACAATTATCATGACTTAGGGGCGTTTGAGATTTTTATAAAGTGACAGCTACATAAATTACAATAACACAATTGTCAATCATGTTGAGCTGTAGGGCTAATCAATACGTTAATATGCATATAAGTGGGTAGAACCCGTTTCAAAGTGCAGGTGATAAAACTAATGCATTCGCTGTGTGGTTGACACTTTTGATTTGCTGCCATTTGCCAAGAGACAAAAAAGACAAAGATATATACATACATACATACATACATATGTACATACATATATACTAAAAATCTGGAACTTATATAGTGTTCACTTCACTTCATGTGGCTTGTGGCTGCGCTTGATCGTCGAGTGTCGCTTGTGAAGCGTTTTTTGATAAATTGCTCGGCTAGACTAGACAGCAGATGTCTAGGGCTGACATAGTATGGTTTAAGTATATATATTAACGGTAATATATGCATATATGTATATTCTACAACATTTATGTTAGTATAAGTCTAAATAAATCTTAATCCATGCGGTTTACTTGTATATATATTTCAATATGATTTATCAATTTCATAAACATTTTGATGGAACGAAAATGGATTAATCTTAATATCTTTGTTTTGAAATGTTATTTGATATGTTGGTAATATAGGTAATCCATCAATATTAA
Organism: Drosophila emarginata; assembly: GCA_037075365.1. Classification (NCBI taxonomy): domain Eukaryota; kingdom Metazoa; phylum Arthropoda; class Insecta; order Diptera; family Drosophilidae; genus Drosophila; species Drosophila emarginata. The sequence continues at coordinate 3,065,479 of JBAMCD010000260.1, read as the reverse complement.
ATCTGGCAACGCTTGCTTGCCTTGCCACAACAGAAACAATTAAAATGGCAACGACAGGAAATGAGCTATAGAGTGGAACTTTGGAAAGGAACAACGAGAGAAAAAGTGCACCTAACTATCATAGATCTGCAAATATTTTCATATTTCAGATTTTGTTAGATTTATTAAGTACCTCTTTTTTAAACAATGTTTAAACCTAACTGTAAATTCTGACATAGGGTATATCCATTTTTTAATGTTAATAATATTTTATTTATAAACTTAGCTAAAGTATTAACACTAGACCTAAACAAAAGGTACGAGTACTAGCTACAAGGCATTTGGCATAGAAGATTCATTCAGTTTTTGGTAAATTTAGTAACCCGAAATGCCTTTGATCCATTTCCGATTTGTTTTAATTTCATTGTTAATTCTATTTTGATTGTTTATTTAATTTCTCATAATTTTCACTTCCTTTCTTTCACTTTCAGGGTCGCGATGCCACACCATATCTGGAACGTAATCGTGTTGGTCGTGATGCCATCGATTCGGCAGCCGCTTTAACCGATATGGGCAAATATCTATTCCGTGAACGTCGCCTGCCTGTCTACGATATAGCCGTGGCTATAACCAAGTGAGTTATCGATGAAATGCTGATTATTGCGTTTGTTTGTTTTTTTTTTGTTCGTTCTTTTTGATTACAGAGAAAGCTGAATATAGATATGTATTTATGTGCAGCAGCAAGCAAATTACCTCTACCCTTTACTTTCTATCTTCTATTTTTTCAACACTATTTTTCTTATTTCTATATATACTTTGATATAATACTATATATATCCTACTTATGTCCAGGTATGATATGTGTCGCAGAAGAAAAGGCGGTCGTTGCACCAAGGGCACAGCGGGTAAACAAATACAAAAAATACCAATAAAATATCAAAGAAAAATACTAGAAAAATATACACAAACACACATACATATACACAAAAAAAAATGTCATTTAGTTTTTAGTTTAGTTTTGTTTTTTTTGGTGGCACAACAAAACAAAAACGTTACCTAATTTTCCGTGTGGGTCTTAATAAATTACTACCACCACACACACACACACAAACATACACGCACACACATATTACATACATTACATATTACAACGACAAATAAAACAAATAGTTAAAGTGTTTATTTAAACTAATTTGAGGCAAAGGTAGTTGGAGCGGGTTTATATAAATCATAATAAACCGGTTGAATATTTCTACTACATATATTTCTTTTTTTTGTTTAGTATTAAAAGTATTGCCTTTGGTTAGAGTATTTTACATACATATATATATAATATAAAAAATATATACATATATATATGTTTAGCATTTAAAATTAAATTTATGTCTAAGTCAAGCGTAAGAATTAAAGATAACTAAAAAAAAAAGGTTTTTTAAGAATAGATTTTATTTTAGCTGCTTGTTAGGTTTTTTAGGTTAAAACGAATATATTGACCGTTTTTATTACAGTTAACTGTTTGGGGAATAAAAGCTACAAAAAGGGTCCTTTGAGTAATAACATAAGAACTCCAATAGACTTTTACAACACTACAACAGTGCAGTAAACAATTTTACTACTTTTTTCCCCAAACAAAAAAAAAAGATAAAATTGTTTAATAAATTCCAGTAAACTTTTAGTTCTACCCTCGCATGCCTTGGCAATTTTGTAGTAGTAGTAACTTTGAATTAAATTTGTTAATTAGTTTTTAGTTTTTTATCTATATATATATATATATATATATATATACTTTCCCAACTATTTTTCTCAATCTATAACTTGATTCTCCTAGTACTGTATTTTCCTCTTTACTCCCCCCTCTTATAAGTGTAAGCTGTCGCTATCTTATGACAGGAAAAAAAAACTATAATCAAAATCAATATAAATTGACCACATCAAATCAAATCTAAAAGAAACACCAATCAAATCTCTACGCATTTTTCTTTAACGATTTTCGCCCGCAGACTTGATATGTGCCGTCGCACCTCAGCTTATGGTGAATGTAATCGCGGTACCGCAGGTAAACACCCAACGATCACAATTTGTTAGCCCCAAAAGCAAAAACCAAAATTGTACATAAAAATGCAAAAAAAAAAAAACCAAAAAAAAACTTTAGCAAACGCGTTTGCCAAGAAATAACATTAAAAGACGCCGATTTATTTATATATGTACAAAATACTTTTGCTCCATCATCAAAAAATCAAACCAATTTAATTGAATTTCATGCACGTCTGTTTATCTCTATTTCTCTGTCTTTTTCTATATCTATTTTTATCCTATGCGAATTTAATTTATGTGTTTTTGTGTGTAGCACCACGCGTTCTTTCTTGGTTCCTGTATAAACAGCCAAATCAAGAACAAGGAAATGTCTGCGCATGCGTTCGCTCTATTCAATCAACATCAAACTGTACAGTTCTCAATGCATTGCCTTCTCTTCTATGTGTGTCTGTCTTCTCTATATATGTGTGTGTAAATATTACCAAGATGCGGCAATATATATATTTTTTTTTTTTACAAATTGTTTTGTATTATATTGATATAAGTTCGTGTTTAATCTATAAAATGCATGTGCAATTCTACGATATTTTCAGCGTCTTTCACAATATGCAGGTATCTAAAATTTTAAAAACTATTGCATACATTTGGGTATGCAATATGTTTTCTATACTAAGTTATATGTGACAAAATTTTAGGAATATTTTTAAAAAGATTAACATATTTGAATACGGATTGATCAGTATAGAATGAGTATTATTAACAAATCGTTGCAATTATGAGATCTCTGATGTATTACTATATAGATTATAGATTGTATATTAATTAGAAATCTTTGCTTTAAGAAGATCTTCCAAATTGAAACTAATTTTTTGTGAAATTAGACTCTCTAAAAAATATAATTAGAATATTGTAATTTTTAAAATTTTTTAACTTTTTATTCCTCTAACTTAATTAAATTTGGCGAAGCCCTACCCAGTTTTTAGTTTAGATATAACGATTTATAAATAATTTGAATCGCGAATTTCGCAAAAGTTATTTTTGAGTTCAAGTTACTAGTAGAATTAAGGGTATTCATATTCATATAAAGAGCATTGGCATTAATATTAAGTATTGACTCACCATTTTGATTAGAGTTTATTTAACATTTTTTAAAAATTTTTCACTTAAATTTGATTGATATATAACGTTGCCAGATAGTTTTTTATAGCATACTGTTCTATATTCTCCATATTGCATACGATATCTGAAACAATAAAGATGAAAATTATTTACAATAGTTAACTAAGGAAAAATATGAAGTTTAAAAATCAATATTTAAGCGATTACTTATACACACAGTGATCTAAAATACCATAAAAATCAAGTATTTCTGAAAAAAAGATATAATTTATAAAATACCATATAAATCTATATAATGTTTCACAAATTTTTAAGAAATATGTTTATGAGAAATAAATTTCTCTCAAGAAAATGTGATTATAGTAATTATGAGAGTTTATTATTAGTCTAATGATCTTGAAATAGAATTTTAGAATTTAATTTCAAATAACTTTAAAATATTCTGCTGATTACAAAATAATAGAAGCTTTAAAAAAATATTTTTCTATATGTGTATAAAATGTACTTGCTTTAACCTTAATATTTTGGAAATTTGTTTAAATAAGTTAAGACTGAACAAATATTCCAATTTGGTTTTGAGTATTGCTTAAATTTAAAGTAACTAATTTTTAAAGTATTAAAAAACTTAGCTCCACATTAACTTAAATTGTTACTAATCAAAAGGTTTAAAGACTTCAAAAATTATTCTAAAACTATTAATTCTAACGATACTAACTAAAGTTAGTTAACCTGAAACGCAGCAACTAACTAAACTAAACATTGTGATTAGCTCAAGCACTCAACGGTCGTTTTTTATTCAATCCTCTGGTATAAAGTTTTTATAAAATTAATTATATATAAATTTACCCAACACTTGGTAGTTTGTTTTTTTTTTTTTTGCTTTGATTGAATAACTTGATTAAAAAATAGTCAACTTCCTGAACTAAGAGATATTTATTTTCTTCATTATTGCGAAAAAGGTTTTGCCTATGTCGGTGGCGCCTGTGTGGTAAACAAACGTTTGGAGAAGGTTAACAGTGTGGCCATCATTGAAGATACTGGCGGCTTCAGCGGCATCATTGTTGCTGCCCATGAAGTGGGACATTTGTAAGTACAAGGCAATGGCAACTAAAATATTTGATCAACTTTCATTTGACTATTGGCGAAGCTGTCGAGCGGAACTATTGATCAGTTTTTTTCTTTCTCCCTCTCTTTATTTTTGTCTTACTTCCCCTTTAATTAGTGGCGCTGCCCGAAAAAAAAACTAACGTCAAAGTTAAAGAGTAATGCAAAATTTCATTTCTTAAAATTAAAAAAAAAAAAAAAAAAAAACCGAAACATTCAATAGTTTCCGTTTAATGGAAAAAAAAAACTGGTCATTGAAACTCGTTTGCATTTCCGTTTGACATCATTCGCTGTACAATTAATCAATTAACATTTTCTTTTGCACAGATTGGGTGCTGTACATGATGGCTCACCGCCACCAAGCTATTTGGGCGGACCGGGTGCTCAACGTTGTCGCTGGGAGGATGGTTACATTATGTCCGATTTGCGTCACACAGAACGTGGTTTTAGATGGTCCGCCTGTACAGTTCAGAGTTTCCATCATTTTCTAAATGGCGATACGGCAACATGTTTGCATAATGCCCCCCATGAGGATAGCGCTTTGGGTAGAAATTTGCCAGGAACATTACTTTCCCTGGATGCCCAGTGTCGACGAGATCGTGGCACATATGCCTGTTTCAAGGATGAACGTGTTTGTGCACAATTATTCTGTTTCGATGCCCAAACAGGATATTGTGTGGCCTATAGACCTGCTGCGGAAGGTTCGGCATGTGGTAATGGTTATGTAAGTAATAGAAATTTATAGGAAAGCTTACAAAAAACAAAATATATATAATTATTATTTTTCTTTAATTTATTATTAACATTTAAACATCTATACAAATATAATTCTTATTATAATATTATATATATAGCACTGTCTGGATGGTCGATGCACACCTCTGCCCTCGAATATAATACCCGATTATGGACATAATTATCGTTTAGTATACAAGTAAGTACGGCACAAATTACAACAAAAAAAAAAAAGTGACTGTTTTTTAGTAGTTTTGTTGTCTAAAATTAAGAGTTGATACTAAAAAAAAAATATATGAAAAAAAAGAAACACATACACACACATAAAAATATACACAGAAAAGCAAAATTTTTTAATATGCAAAATTTTTACAACTTTTACAAAATTCAACAACAACAACAACATCGAAACACCTCACACAAAAACCCAAAAAAAAAAACAAAAACACAAAATCACACTCAACACACACAACAACCACCAACAACAACAACAACAACCTTAGTAAAATCAGCCATAAAAATGATGAAACCACCGAGGATGTGGACAATAGTAGCGAAGAAACTGAATCCCAATCCGAGGAGAATGAGAATGAAGAAGAGCATGATGAGGAGGAGCAGCCAGGTAGCGAAGAGGGAGGTGAACAATTGGAACTGGAACATCATCGTCAGGATGATAATAAAGTTGAGCAAAGTTCGGCTGCTGCAGCTGCTACTGCTGCTGTGACAGCGTCTACAACAACAACAACAACAACTGAGCGCCCGAAATCGAAAAGTTTTGAATATTTGCAACGTCTGTTTCCCTTATACAACACTGAAAGGCAATGGATGCAAAAAGATGGCGTTTTAGTAAAGACACGAACCAGCAGCAGTGTTAGCAGTAGCAGTAGCAGCAGCAATGGACACTATACACCAACAACAACAACAACAACACCAAAAACTACAACAACAACAACCACAACACAAACACCAAATCTATTTCAAATTTATACACATGAATTACGCAAACAAATTGAATACTATTTACACATGATACAAACACAACAAACGCCACAGCAACAGCAACAAAAAGAACAGTCAATAGTTGAAATACCTTTGGTACAAAAACGAAAAATTACAAATTATAGTGCAACCAACAACAACAGCAACAACAACAATAATGAGAGTGGGACAAAAGAACAAACAACTAAGGATGAGGAGCGACAACAACTTACGGATGAGGAAAATGAAGCCAATGCCGGCATACAGAGCAATGAAGCAATTGAGCGGCAAAAACGTAAGTTTCTCATACAACAACTACAACAACAACAACAGCAGCAACAACAATCATCACCCGCCATCATAGCAACCACAACAACAACAACGAAAACAACATCAACAAGTGCCAAACCAACAACAATTGGAACTAAAACAAGTTCATCAACATCGTTTCTTGATGCATATTTGAAAAAATTACAAGCATTGCATTTACCAACACTACCACTGGATGGTGCCGTTACAGCGACATCTGTAACAAAATCAATCAGCTCGACAACGTCAGCAACTGCAGCAACAACAACATCAACAACAAAAAGCAAACAATTGCAACAAACACACGATGGCAGCGCATTCTTAAAACGTACGACAAATCAACGCAGTAGTACGAGTAGTATTAAAAATCAACAACAAAATAATAGTTATATATATCATACAAGTAGTAGTAATAATATAGGTGGTAAAAATTTATCCACTTCCGCCTATGTGACAACCAATTATATTGGTGATAATACAAACAATCTGCCAGCGGTGTTGGACAATAGCAATTACACCAACAATGAGTCAACGCAAACGCAGAGAATTGTGGAAATTACTACTACAACAACAACAACAACAACCAAGAAACCCAAAATTAAGACACAAAGATTAATACGTCGCACACGAGTCATGTAAACGACAAAAATAAAACAAGAGAGCGACAGAGAGAGAGAGAGAGAAAGAGAGATATATATATATACATATGAAAACTCTGCTAATTACAATAAATACTACTCAAAGACAACTTTCCAACACTGGTACACCACAAAGCACACATTCTTCAACACTCTCCAATTCCAACCACACACGTAAATGCCCAAAAAAACAAAACAAAACAAAAATTGTAAAAAACCAAAAGCAATTACAAGAAAAGACCAAAAGCAAATATCAAACGTTTATCCATTTTACGTGCGGTAAGCCAAAAACAAAAGTCAACTTCAAACAATAAACCCAAACAATTTACCTAGTTAAAAGCTTTGCCTTAAAGTATACTACAAATATTCTTTGATTAGAGCATGGATAAGCGCAAATACTTTTCTTATACTCTATTTTTTTTTTTTTTACTTAGTAACTTAGTAGTTCTGCCTGCCTGCCTTTTTGGTATAACTCTGGTAATTGAGGTTGCAGCAAAGACAAACAAACAATCAATAAAATAAACCAAAATCAATACAAAAACCAATAAAAATTCATTTAAATTTAAGAATATGGCTTATATGGAAATGGAGTTTTCTAAGAAGTCTCACATATTTTATATCCATTTTTTCAAAAACATTCCCATCAGTTATATTAATGGAAACTGGCATTTTTATTTTGCATTGATCTCATAAATATGTAAAACTTCATTTTTATATAATCCAACCATACTTAAATAAAATTTTTGAAAAAATGTAGTACAAGTAGTTCTTGAAATGTAGTTGCATAGAAACTCTTATAGCATGAATTTTAATATTAAAATTAATAAAAAAAAAAAATAGTATTTATTCGATATTTCATATCATAGTCAACCTTAATTTGTTTGAAATTTTGAATATTACAGATCGTTTATAAAGGAATAAACTGCATTCCCTTCGGAATGTACATATATGCTATAAATTAAAACAAGATTAAAAAAATAAAACAAAATTCTTTATAGTTTTCAATATTTTTTAGCTTTTATAACATTAGGATACTTAGATAATTCATTTTGACATGCTTGAAAATCTTCTCCGAAAAGAACACCATCTAAATCATCGAAAACAACTTTTAAAAAATCCAAAAATCACATCAAAAAATTGCATCGCAAATAAACCAATCCGATACAAATTGGCAATGAAACATGCACACACATACTCGTACATCTACAATTCCACACATACTTGAATACGCTCTCTTTCTCACACCATATATACACACATACACACACAACAGCATAAACACACCTACACATAAATACATACATATGTTCAAACTATTGAAATCTATCAATTTTTATATTGGAAAATGGCCTGGAGTAAAAATATTAGCGATATAAAACGCATTCAGCATACTAAAAATGAGTACAAATATATAATGCAAAACTGCAGCAACAGTAATTTTGGCAAATGGAATCGCATGGAATATGGAACACAAAATGGCACAAACACACGCACACATTATAATATATATTTAATGGCGGCGATTTTTGAATATTTCTCTCTTTATCTAGCAAAAAAAAAATAATAATAATAATAATAATACATTTTATCTCATTCTCTTTAATTTTCTTTATTATTTTGCACGCCTCAAATATATTACATTTTCATTTGGGATTTTCAGAAATTATTATTAACATTTTGAATTTCTTTCTCTCTCTCTCTCTTTCGCTCTCTCGGTGCAGTGGTTAACTGGAAGCTGTTTCCGTTCTAGTGAAAGTGCAGCCGTGGAACGTTTTTGGAATTGGCACACGTCGATTTTGGTTTTATTGCCATTTTTGAAATTTGATTTTTTGAAAACAAATCTTTGCAGTTAAATTTGTGTTTTTAGCTAGAATTTATTATTATTATAATTGTAATTGTTTTTAGTTCTAGCCCCCAACAACTAATTTAAAACAAAAAAACAAAAAAAAAAAAATAAAAACATATACACAATTGTTTGTTAAAACAACATGAAAAAAACTGAACAAAATATGTTATATTATATAATTTAATTTAATGCAAATCTTGTAAAATAGTACATACTGTTTATTTTCTGTATAAAAAAAAAGAACAACAACTCAACAAAACAAAAAAGTTCATACTCATTCCTACATTTTGGCATAAAGAATAAGAAAAGATAATGACAAGTAATATGAAAAAATCCCACTTTCCAATGTGATAAAAACAAGATATAATACCTACACACATATGTACATCTACTTAACAAATATTTATGGATATCTTCTTCAAAAGAATTTTTGCTTGTGAATGTGTAGATTTTTTCTTTGCCTTGCCGCAATTTTGCCTACAAGAAAACTTAACAAATTCCATTTTATATTCTTAAATAAAAAATTCATTAATTTAAATATACATAGTTTAATGATCTATTTGATTAAAAAAAACACACACACAGACAAAATTAAAACATTTATATATATATTATCTAAGTTTTAGTTGTAGTTAACCGCAAATTGTCTAAATAAAAAAGTGAAAAACTGTACATTTATCGCATACACAAAAAAAAAAACAAAAATTTAAACTTTAAGTATACATTAAATGAATATATATATATACAAGAAAATAAGCAGCTTGTTTTCCATTTGAAAGTGGATGGGCACTAATCATGATTCAATCATATACAGAAAGAAGAGACAAAAACCAAATCAAATCCCCTTCAACTTAGGTTGTAAGCTCTTATAGGATGGAGGTCAAAACAGAAGGTTCATCCAGTTTCAAAAATATAAAAACCTTCTTTGATTAGTTTTTGATCCTTTTTTCAAATAAAAAGCAAAAGTAATTATCAAGTGGGTGACTTTACAAAATGTAAATCATTGCTTGATATATAAAACATATTATATCACATCGTATACCAAAATAAGAAGAGAAATGGTAGAAAATCGAACTCGGAAAGTAGCCAATCATTTGAATCTTTATCTGGTGAATTCCCACCACATAGAATATGAATACTTTAGTCATCATAGCATACTATCAAATTACCGAACGGTAGGCAACCTTTATTGCTATCTTATCGGTGGTATCGGCCAAATAAATGACACAGTTTAATTTAAGTATTAACCCATCACATATATAAAATTCTTTAATTCACTACGGCAAAAAACATATTAAGAGCAAAATGTAGTACTAGAAACTCATGAAAGTAATCTCCAGGCAAGTTCTCGAGCAGCAAGTTTAAGTTTCCTGGCAAGAATTGGTTGGTTCTTTATTTAGGCACCCTTGCTACTTGTGGGCAGTGGCAAGTACCGATTGTAGGTGACCAAATTCCGGACAAGAGCTGCCACAGAAAGCATGCATACGACACCAGCAGGCATTAGTTTGCCCGATCTATTCCAACGGGTACCCATCAGACCAGCTAAGAATATGGAAGTACCCAACTGAAGTAGGGGGCGTGGTGGATCTTGAGAGTTCAGATGGGCGCCATAGCCGAGCAATGCTCCAAAAGCCAAACCGGCCCCAAGAGATGGTACGGAACCTTCGGAAATGTTGTGAAATGCATAAGTTGATATTGCACAATGATAATTGTTAATGGAATTCACCTGCTTTGGCATAACCCATGATGCCGCCAGCGGCAACTGTGGCAGCGTAAACATATCCGAACCAATCTACTGGCATATTATTGCTGAATATTTAACTTATTAACGTTATATTAATGAATGTAAATACGCAGCCGAAATGGTGTGACCAAAGATTTCGATTCTACCAATATAAAAATATCGATATATATGTAGTATTTTTCCAAAAATACAGTATTTTAAATTCGCCTCTCCAAAGAGAGCCACAAAGTATAAATCTAAAATTCGCCCCGCAAAATCGAAAATTATTGGAGATTACAGGAAAATTACAAAATTTAACAAAATTTACTTTTCCTAACACGTTGACGTCGTAGATGTCATCTCTCATTTAATCATCACTTTGAACTTCCCAGCAACTTATCCAAAATAATAAGAATAATACATATAAATACACAAAAGTACACGAAGTTTTGAAGAGGAGTGTGTTTGCTGTTGGGTGAGGGGAGAAGATATAGAGTGTGAGCGAGTAAGAGCGAGGGACAAGAAGAGCAGGCAAGATGAGCAGCTCAACTGCAACCCAAAACCAACGCCAGCGTATGATCCAGGAGAAATGTCAAACTCTACTGACCCAAATGTTGCGCGATGAGGATAACAAATATTGTGTGGACTGTGATGCAAAGGGTAAGTAGAATCAATCCGTCAGTCAATGAAAGCGTCTCGTGAGAGGTGGAAAAAAAGGGGTAGATAAGGCTAAAATCTGCTGACGTACACCCACATCCGCAAAGACCCATACATATGTAGATAAACAATAAAAAAAAGAAGAGGGGCAGCAAGTTTCCGGAATGAACACTGATTGGTGGGTGTCTTTTTAATCTTCTCACTGATGGAATTCTCTTTTTTATAGGTCCACGATGGGCTTCTTGGAATCTTGGCATGTTCCTATGCATTCGATGCGCTGGGATTCATCGTAATCTGGGCGTACACATTTCCCGTGTGAAATCGGTGAATTTGGATACATGGACACCGGAACAGGTTATCTCGTTGCAACAAATGGGTAATTCACGTGCACGTGCTGTTTATGAGGCCCAACTGCCGGATGGATTCCGTCGTCCCCAGACAGATACGGCTCTGGAAAATTTCATACGCGCCAAGTATGAGCACAAAAAGTATTTGGCACGTGAATGGGTACCACCGTCGCCACCGAAAGTTGATTGGGGCAAGGAAATCGATGAGGAATTGGAGCGACAAAAGCGCAAAAAGAAGGCCACCGGCGGATTGGGTGGCATAAGCAACCTGTCTGCAAATGACAAACGTTCATCTGCCACAAATAGTGGCAATACGACGACATCCACTGCCTCGGCTGCGAAGCATACACCACTGCCAGCCCCCTTACCCAAGCCGAAACCCCATCAAGCTGGCGGCGGTTGTAGTCCCAAGAATAATCTTCGCAACAATAGCAACAATACCAGCGCGGTTGCCATTGAAAGTGATCTGCTAGGATTGTCTTCGCCCACAAAGCCATTAGCTGGTAGTGGGAGTGGCAATAACGCTAGCCAGGATCTGCATAATGAAAGTTTCACAAGTTTCTTGAGTGCCGGCAACTGTGAGCGTCCAGAGCTTATCAATGGGAATGGAGATGCCATTGCCAATGCTCTGTCGTCGCCTTCCTCCAGCACCAATGCCATCAAGCCCAATTCGTTGGCTCAAGAGGAGCAGGACTTCTTCAATCAAGGTTCATTGGGTGGAGGATCCACTGGCGACAAGGATCAGTCTGGTAAACTTTCTAAGGATAGCATTTTGGCATTATATGGCAATGCGCCGACCACCCAGAATCCACAAATGAATTTCGGTAGCTTCACAGGAATGGCGCCGGGTGGCTATGTGCCACAACAGCAGCAACAACAACAGATGCCGCATCAATTTATGACGCCGCCGAATTCAGTGAGCATGTACAATGCTCCAGTTATGGCAGCACCCAATGCCTTTAGCAATGCCTCCATGGGAATGGGAGTGGGATTTCCAGCTGCCGGTGGTGCTGTTGGTAGTCCATATTCTGTTACCGTACCGGGATCAACGGCGAATCTTATGCAAACAAATCACAGCATTCTCAGCAGTGGCATGCATTGGGCACCACTTCCACAGCAGCAGCCACAGCAACCACAACATCAGCAGCAACCACAACAACAGCTTAACCACCCGCAATTGGCCGGCCTTGGCATGAATCTATTGCAACCAATGGCCAGTGGTGGCAGTGCCACAACAGCTACTTCTGGCATTAATCCAAATGGTGCGGTTACTTCAAATTTAAATCAGCAATTCGGCAACTTAAATATCGGCAATGTCTGGCAATAAATAAAGAGTTATCACAGCGATTTGCCCTTTTCCGTACGGTTCTGGCAAAAATATTCCTTTGTGTAATTGCTTAAGACATAAGTAAATGTAATTATATATGTATAACGGTTGATACGTACATATATATATATATACAAACATACATACATATGAATGTAATTGATTCCCCTGTAATGACTTGCCGCCAATTCAGTTCAGCTCAGATTTAAATATTGACATATGTACGTAAATGTAATTCAATTTTCAAGCGACGTGCAAAATGTGTTGGCCCGTGCTTATTTATTCCAATTAATTAATACTATTAAAGCATATTGAAATGATTATGAGAATTTGTTCATGAGCAAGAAAACAATTTAGCTAGATTTACATATAACACACAAACAAACATATGCATACGTAATTCGTCCACAAAGAGATTTTGGCAAGCGTACTTCTTTGAGCGAATTGAGAATTTATGTAATGGTTTTTTAAATAATAAAGTAAACTTGTGTAATATTACAAACATTTTGTTTGTTTCTATTGAAAACGAAAACGAAAACATTATTAAACAAACTGAAGAAAATCGAAGAAATAAATATGTTTTCATTATAGAGCAACGGACTTAGAAAGTACAATTTTAAATTTTATATAATGTTTATTCGGAACAATGTACTAAAACTATTTAAATTAAACAGTTCTTGCAGACAAAACTATAAAAATGTAACACATTTTAAATAGTACTTGTATTTGAGTCTTCACATTTCTTGTTTTTTGAATTTACGCGCCTTTTTGCTTTTGCCATTCACATGGCAATGCCAATTGGACAAAAGCAACTCTGTTATGGATGGTGCAATTTTATTTATTTTATTTACCGCACACCCTTTCCCCAGACGCCTTGATTATAACACGTCAACCAATAACAATAATAGCATATCGAAATAACTCATAATTTTACCTTTCCAAATTGTCGTTTGTCATTTGAGAAATATGGGTGAGACGAATGATCCACATGACAAAACGTCAAAAGAAACAAACAAAGAAAATCCAACCACAGAGATGTCAACGAAGGAGGCATATTTCGCTTCTCTTGCAGAATGGGCAAAACAGGCGGCCATAACACAAAATGCAATGGCTATGTTTCCCTATTACCTGTTGGCCAATTATCCACAGGTGTTCCAAACTCCAGCAGCTAATGCATCATCAGCAGCAACAGCAGCGGCAGCAGGAACAGTGCCTTTTCTGGGCTTCGGACAACAACAGGCCAGAGGAGCACCACCAGCTGGAGCAGCTGCCTTAAGATTAGTGCCTGGAGCTCGGACAGAGCGTGCATTTAGCAGATTTCGTCTCCCCGATGAACAGCAACAACATCAAATTATCGAAACATTTGGCGGCTATGAATATGTGTTGGCTCCCTTTTGGAAACGGGCGGTGGCCGAGGCAATCGATATGGTTATGTTGTTCGTTTTAAAAATCATTGTGACCTTTGGCATTGTAAATTTCTTCGATATTGATTTCGACAAGGATGTGATGCGACGTAATCTGGACGAGGAGGACATATTTTTCAGCTTTTTTGACATTTCCATGGACTTTTTATCGTTGTCGTCCAATCTATTGATTATTGAACTCCTGACCAAGCTAATTGTATGCTGCTACGAGGCCATATGGACAGTATGGTACAATGGAGCCACCCCAGGGAAATCATTGATGAAAATTCGTATACATTATGTCGAGGCTGTGTTACCATTGCAAGTTGTTCCACAATTTGTGTTACAACCACGTGAACCGTTGCGCGCGCTACTCTTTCCAGCTGAAACACCTCGATTAATTCGAGCCTTTTTGCGAGCTTTGGCCAAAAATCTAGTGATGACTTTACTCTTTCCCATTTGCGTGGTAATGATATTCTTTAAAAATAATCGCACCGCCTATGACATTATTACAAAGACCATTGTGGTGGAGACGAATTCTAATGCCATATATCGTAATCAGATTCCGCCGCAGGCCCGAATCCGTTAATAAAAGCCACATGCAGCCAAATTATGTAAACAAAAATTTTAAGTTTTTGTTACTGATAAACTAAATTTATATCGTTATATATATATAATTATGTATTGATGTCAATCTTGTAAAGTAAAATAAGATAGTAAAACACACACCTGAGATTCTCAAATTATCAAATTTCATTTATTTATTAGCATTATTTTTATTTTACAGCTACATTTTTAAGTGTCTGGGCCACCACATTTCCCTTGCCGGGAACATGTAGTACTGCCCCCTTATAGCAGGCAATCAAGGATTCGTTGGTCTTCAAATCTGGAGCACATGTTTCAAACACTTTCTTCTTGGGATTCAGTTGGGCATCTGGCTGCCGGGGATAACCCTCACAGTGAACTAAATCTCCAGGCACTGAGCCAGCAGGAGGAGACAGCACCTCAACTTTGTCTGTTGTGGAGGCGCACATGACCATGGCTTCTGAGGTAACGCCACGCATTTTAGCCGGCTTAAGGTTGCACATGACCACTACCATGCGATCCTTCATTTCCTCCAATGGCACAAATTTCACTAGACCAGAGACAACAGTTCGTGGAGCTGGTTCACCGCAATCAATCTTCTCCAAATACAGACTATCTGCATCCGGATGACGTCCGACCTCAATGATCTTTCCCACACGCAAATCCAAGCGGCCTACATCAATAGGAGCTTCGGGTGCAGCAGCAGGTTTGGTTTTCTCAACAACAGGCTTTGCTTTCTTCTCCTTGGCTGGTTTCTGTTCCTTTGCATCGACTGGTGCTGGTTTTGCCACGGGAGCAATTGGGCTAATCTTAGTTTCAGTAATCTGAGTGCGACCTCCCGGCACTGATATTTGTTTTTTACCATTACGCGATTCTAGTTGGACGAGATGGGCCAGTGCAGCTTCCACCTCCTTGGCGAGATTGGCATTTTCCTGAATCAGCTGTTGCTTTTGACGTTGGATGAGCTGCTTTTGCAAACCTGTCACCTGGAATCGTGTTCGTAAGTCAAAACTGCACGTGCTGAAGAACCACCAAAATACTTGCCTCCAGTTTGACGGAGTCAATCAGTGTTTCAATACGTTGATTGTTCTGCACAATTATATTAAGTCCTTCCATTTTAATTAATTTTATTTTAAGTTCTTCAATATAAAGAAATATTTCGAATACTCAGTCGCAGTGTTAACAAGTCTTTTATTTTGTGATGAGTCTAGTGTTGGTAAATTAGTGTGTGGTTTTTGTTGGATTTAGACGAATGGACTTTCATCTTGGTGTTCTGGACTTTATTTTATTTTAAAATCAAACATCATGGACAAGTGGGTGCAGCTGAACAACCAAGCAGCAGGAAGAGATAAAATTGCCAGGTGATTCAAATCTAATTAATTATTCTTATTTTAAATCAAAACCTTAAATAAGCGTCAGGTCAACAAAGTGGTCCGATTTAAATCCAAATAATATGATTTAATCACCAATTTGAAAATATAAACAGATTTCTGATTATAAATAAAGTTTATCCAAGTCTACGATTCAAGTCTCATTAGTTAATCTTTGCAATTTCCCACCAGGCTCATACAGTATGCCTCGCGTGCTTTGTGGGACAGTTTGGAGGCCATCAATTCCACGCCCGCTTTGGTGGATAATTTCAAAACTATTGAGTATATCCTCAGTACATTCCGCAAACGTAAGAAGTTCATAAAGTTTGAAAAATTTCTATATTATTCATCTTATCTTATCATCTCTAATCCTGTAGTGCTACGTTTTGGAAAATGCCTGGATGTGTTCTATGCTTCATTACGCACTCTTCATTATCCGGATTTAACTATACGTGTCACCTTAACACTGGGCAAACTGTCACAGTCCTTGTTCCTATTCGCCGATCATTTTCTGTGGCTGGCCAGAACTGGCCTTACCACAGTGAATGCAAAACGTTGGTCCAACATGGCCAATAAATATTGGCTATTTTCGATTATAATGAATTTATGCCGTGATTTCTATGAGATTGTGAGGGTATTGGATTTGCACAAAGCTGGAGCTAAGAGCGGCATTACTCGCTGTCAAATCCCCTGCAGTCTATCATCGCCCGCTGATTTTAAACGCTTGGCGCTTCACTCATATATCCTGTTGCAAGGACACAAGGCCATTGCTGTGGACACTGTAAAGAATTTGTGTGATTTCTTTATACCATTAACAGCGTTGGGATACACTAGTCTAACGCCCAAGACAATTGGTGTCTTGGGAGCCATATCGTCACTGGCTGGTCTATGGGCGTTGTTGGAACCAACGGCCAAGCTGACGCCTGCTTAAAAACAAAAATGGTGACCTGATAATTGTTATCGTTGTAAATATGTATTAAGTTATGGGTGCACAATGTTTGTTATTAGTCCTTGTCTAATCTACAGTAAGATATTAAGTCGTAAAAGTGCATAATAAAAAATTTTAAAACAATTTATATTTTAAATCTTCAGTGTCCATCTCTAAGCGATAAGGTGAATGGCAAGCAACAGCTGATTTGACGCTGCTTTCCAGTGAATGGCAATTTTGGAGGTTTATTTTATTTCTTTTTTATCAAGTGGCCGAAAGTTATTTTGTTGTTGTTTTTGCTGTTGTTAGTTAAGGAGCCTTATCTGCTTATTGGAGACCAGAATATTAATGTGTCATTAACTAGTTGTGGGCCGGCAGCGAATATGAATAATTATACATATTCCGCATTGGCCAGCGGCGGCACCGTTGACCAGCATAATTTTAACAATTGTTGTGGCCGACGTGCCTGGTGTGTGAAGGACATTTGCGGTATCTTTTGTGTTATCTTGACATGGCTCCTGATATTGTTTGCAGAATTTGTGGTCATGCGTTTGATACTGATGCCCAGCAATTATACGGTATTCAGTACGATCAATATGATAATATTTCAGGCATTGGCCTTCTTAGCATTTGCCTCCCACATACGCACTATGCTCTCGGATCCGGTAAGCAAAATTGCATATAAAAATCATATAAAGATAACTAAATAGTGATTTCTTTTTTATTTGTAAGGGTGCTGTTCCCCGCGGCAATGCGACCAAGGAAATGATTGAACAAATGGGTTATAGGGAGGGTCAAATGTTCTACAAGTGTCCCAAATGTTGCAGCATTAAACCGGATCGTGCACATCATTGTTCCGTGTGTCAGCGTTGCATACGCAAAATGGATCATCATTGTCCATGGGTTAATAATTGTGTTGGCGAGAATAATCAAAAGTACTTTGTACTTTTCACGGTAAGCCAATAGAAATGCAAAATAACAAACAATGTGACAAGTTTTAATACGTTTTCTTTCTCTCCCACTTTGTTTCTTTCTCTTTTTGCAGTTTTATATTGCCTCCATATCGTTGCACACGCTCTTCTTGGTCTTAACACAATTCGCCGAATGCGTTAAAAACGATTGGCGCACCTGCTCACCGTACTCACCGCCGGCAACAATATTTCTCTTACTTTTCCTTACCTTTGAGGGTTTAATGTTTGGCATTTTTACTATTATAATGCTCGCAACCCAACTAACGGCAATTTTCAATGATCAAACTGTAAGTATATATATAACTTAAAATGTCGCTTTCTGTTGTTAAATTTCTTTCTGTTTTTTTTTTCGTTTAGGGTATTGAACAATTAAAGAAGGAGGAAGCTCGTTGGGCCAAAAAGTCGCGTCTAAAGAGCATTCAATCGGTATTTGGACGTTTCTCTTTGGCTTGGTTCTCACCATTTACGGAACCATCTTGTCGCACAAAATTTAATACACATTTCTATTCAGTTTGAGGCACATTCACTTTAAAAGAATTTTTTCCATCTTGGCTTAAATCAAAACGAACAATATTAATACGTACAATACCAACAACAAATTGTTGATTAATCCGTATCTCTTAATCCCTTATGTATGCCTGAGTGTTTGTGTGTGTGTGTGTGTCTGTGTATGCGTGTTTATGCTTTTTATAACTTAAACATTTTCTACTTAAACTACATAATAAATGTATTTATTTTATTACTTAATTTGCAATTGCAATTCAATTTTGAAATTATATATATGAAAACTACAAAGATTTGAAATAAAGTTATAAGTAACAAGAACAACAAAACAAAAAAGTATCAAAGAAAAGCGTGCACTTACCTATTCACAGATCGTGATGAGCAGAGATCATTTCATATATGTTTATATATTCATATTCCTTAAACTCTTTGGACTTGTACTCTCGGCCATTTGGCAGCAGCACCTTTGCTGTGTGCGACTCTCTCACACGAGGCCAAAATTATCCGAGTATCTGCTCTATGATTTTAGTCTGAGAACAACGATCGGAGATCCAGGAGGTGTCTGCTGGACGTGGTGCGCGCGCGTTTGCCATTTGTATTGTATATAGTATTTATATATAGAAAAGAAGGCAAAGAAAAAGTTTTTTGGTGTCAATTATGTGAAATTTTGTGTTGTATTGTATGCGGTGCGAGTGTGTTTGTGCGGTGCATTTTCAATTTTAATTAAATAATTTATATTAATTGCCCAAGCAATTCCAACAAAAAGAAAATACAGGAAAATTTTCTTTAAATATTAGAAAAACGGAAAATTTCGAAAAAAAAATATACAAAAATAATAAAAGAAAATTCATTGTATTTATGTGTTTTGTGTGCGCCGCCGCCGCCGCTACCAATTTCTAAATATAAAAATCCATTTTCAGTTAATGCCGCATGAAAAAAAAAAGGAAATAAAAGAAAAGAAATATTTAACAATTTGCGCCCTAATCCTACAAAGAAAAATTGAAAAGAAATCTCTTATTAGAAGTAAAAGTCCTGAAAGTTTTTATTGAAATCCCGATCTTCTACAAGAAAAAGTTGCTGCCACAGTGTTAGTGTGTGTGTGTGTGTGAGTGTTTGTGCCTGTGTTCTTGCCCCATGTTAAGGTGGCCCTGTTTTGGCTAATTATATAGTGAGACCTGAACATGGAAAGATCGCCACCACCAGCAGAAGCAGCCGCAGCAGCAGCACCAACAGCAGCCGCCGCCGCCGCCGCCGCCGCCGTCGCTGTTGAGTCTGACGTCGCAGTAGGTAAGTTCCCCGATTTCTCCTGTTTTTGCTCCCCATCCAACAGACAATAGACTATTTTTTTTTTTTTTTGTTTTTCATTCTTTTATTTTTTTATTAAGAGTATTTTGTGTGTATTTTTATGACCATTGTACGGGCTCCGTCTACATCGACGTCTAAATGGTCCATGTCCGTGTTTTGTCTATCCGGCCTTTAGTGCGGTTACGTAATTTTGAAAAATTTTCATTATTGTATCTTGGAAAATGCTTGTCATATTGTCATATATTGTAAATGGGTGAACGGGACAGGACGGGAAAGTGATGGCTCTGCCAACTAGGATCGAGATGCTGATTTTCTTTGCTTCACATTTGATTATAGTTGTTCATGCAGAAAGCTTCGACATGGTCGAATTGAATATAGTTTTTGTCTGCGTTTATGAATAATATTTGGAACTATTTTTAGTGCATACTTTTGCGATACCCTAACTCTAGTATCTCAAAATTGGGTATATTGGCACTTATAAGTTAGTTTTCAATTCAAAAATAATAATTATAATGCAAATATCAAAAAGGCTTAACGTTTAATACCTTTCCATATATAGTAATAAACGATTTTCTGAAAAAACAGTTTTTCAATAATCTAAGTAAACTATTTCAAAGTGATATATTCTAAGTAGACATTATATGAAGTAATCTAATATAGGAACTACAACTGATTGTATAGATTTATGTGATTATATATATTTAGTATACACATTATAGATTGTGTATATTGAATGTCTAATAAAGGATAAAAGTGCTTAAGATAGGCCATATCTTTATTAAGACTTATTATTAATTAGAATCTAAAGCTTTTAATTTATCCAAATAACTAATACTATAATGAAGCTAAAATAAATATATAAAAAAAATAGATTCAGTAACTAAACCATTCAAAATTTTCTAAAAAATATTCATTAAAATGTAAAAAGTATGTTTATGTTTTTCTTACGAAAGCCAATAAAAACGTTACGGTTAAAGGGTATTTCTAAGTCGAACAGCATCTGCATTTTTGTTTATAGACAGCGATGTTGCCGGCATAAATATATGTAGATGTTTAGATAGTCCTAGTCACATGAATAATTTTTCGAATATTTAAAAATTTTGCAAATATTTATAAGTATTTTTTTTGATAGCAACAAAAACAAAAAAAAAAAAGAATTTTGAACAAGAATGATGACAGTTGTGTTCTATTTGTTGTAATATTGTATGCAATTGTTTACAGAACCTCCTGGCCAGGATATAGCACCATCATTATCATCATTGCCAAGTAGACCACCACCCCGCATCACATTTAGCGAGAATTCTAGTTCCCTAATCCGTTGCATACCCAATGAGCGGGCAACATTTTTTGTCAAAATCGATTGCGATGAGGAGGATGAAACGGAATTGCTGCCCTTCAAATTCGAATGGTAAGTCATAATCATTAATGATCTTGTACCTGTGCATTAGCTCTTTTTTTTTTTTTGCGGTTTTTAATTTTCTTGTTTTTCAATGATTCACCGGCTATTGGGCAAAGGGGTCTGCATAATGCCAAATGCCAATTTTTGCGCATTTAACATATGATTTCTCCTTCACGCTTGTCAGCCATCTCGAGAGTGCTTGAGATGGGGCAGAGCAGAAGAGAATTGGAGAATGCGACAAAGAGAGATAGAGAGAGAGGGGAAAGAGAGTGCAATATGCCTGCGACTGCGCCACAAACTCTTCACAAATCATTCTCTATTTAGTTCTTGGGCTGCCCTGGCCAAATGAGTAAGAATTGTCGGCCAGTTCCACTTTGTCGATCGGCGCATTAACATATCCGTTGCCCAAGCATTTCGTTTTTTAAATTATTTTCTTTTTTTTTTTATATATCTTTAGATATAAACACACGCACACATATACCACAAGTGCGGGAGAGTGCGTTTGGTGCGTAAGAAATATAGGTCCATACACACGGCGTATACTTAATAAATCAGAAATACTTGGAAATCAATCAATTTCATAGTAATTACCAACAGGGGAAAAATTTAAAAATATTTTGTTGTATGGAATGTTTAGTATCTGTACTATATAAAGCTAATGATACCTGCATTCTATATATTCATGGACCAAAAGAAAAACTATGGCAAATAGCTAAATTTAGCCAGATTAACAAATCGTTTCGTACGTACGCTCATTTTGTGTCGCTCTGTTGTGTGTTGTGTTCTGCTCGACGAAAGAACTTTTTGTTTTTTTCTTTTTTTTTTTATGGGGGGCATTACGGAATTTCGGTAATTTTGTATTTTAATAGTGTGCGTCAAAAACATTTTAATTTTAATGCCTTAAATAGTGATGAAAATAGTTTTCAAACAAAATTGAACAAAAATTACATAATAACGAATCGGGCAATATCCCGTGCGAGAACAATAATAAAATAGCAACAAATACAACATACAAAGAAAATCAACAGAAAGAACAACATTTGAAAAATACTCAATTTCTTAAGGGGAAAAAACAACATATTATTAGCGTTTCAAAATGAAAAACACACACAAACCCAAAAATAAATTGCCAAAAACAAAAAACAAAAAAAATCAAACAAACCGCAATTCTAGGCGAATAATAAGAAGAACCTGTTGTCTAGGCTCTCTCTCTCTATGTGCCTTAACGCGTCTAAATTATTGCAATTTTCGATTGTTGATAAAAGGGGAATGGGGGCGGGGGGTTTTGATAGGATATACAAAGAACCGAAAATACAATTAATACCGCGCAGCAAGTTCGAGCATTTATTTATAAACTTTCTTGTTTAGATTGATATATTTTCGTCATTTTTCATTGTAGCGAGTGGATGTTGTTGTTTTCTTTCGGCTTGTTTCTGTTTATTAGGTAATAATAAAATGCCAAAATAAATAAATGACGTTCACGTTTATACGCACGTGCCAAAATAATATTGTGAAATATTGAAAAATTCATCAATCAATTGCAAGAGAGAACCTTGTGTATATATTGTTATTTATATATATATATAGTAGTTGAATTTTAAATCGGAAACGCCATGGGCAACGGATGTTCAAAATGCTGTCAGTGTAATGAACATAAACAAATTAATGGCGCACTCTCCTCTGCCTCGTCAGTCTATAGGAAAAGGTAGTTTCATTTATAGGATTGATGATTCATTTTGTTTCCCGCGTTTTGTGGATTTAAACATTTTAATATTTTAACAGGAGTCGTGGCGAGATACCCATTGAAAACTCCGATCGCTTTCGCATTACACAGACCAGCAATGCTGTTCAATTGGCTGTGGAGCATGTTCAGCGCGAGGATGCCGGTCACTATACCCTATTCGCACGCACAAAGAGCAACGATGTGGTGCGCCGTCATGTTGAACTCATTGTCGAGGACAGATCGATGGGTGAAGATCCTCCAGTGTTTGTGCGTCGTCTTGTTGATCTGTCTGTTAAAGTGGGAACACGAACACGTCTTCTTACCGAAATACGCAGCTCAACAGATCTTAAGGTAATATTAATTAGCAGTGGAACCCCCAATGAACCCCTTAAACATTGTGATTTATGGAAGCTAACTTTCATTTGAAAGGGAAACACGAAATAGAAACAAGAACAAGAACAAGTCGTGATAATCGTAAAAAAAGGGGATTTAAATCAAACAATTTGTCTTCAATATTTGGCAGATTGTAAATACAATATAAATAAATTGATAGAAAAATATATTTGATTGAATTTTTAAGTTCACTTTAATACTTCCGCAAAGCTATTTTAGAAGAAAAAAATTTACATAAAGCTTAATTCTTAAATGTACAATTCCTCAAATTTTAATAAAAATTCTGTTCCTCATTCAATTGGTAATAAATATTTAGATACGCTTCAAGGCAAATATATAGTTATGTAAACTCCATTGCAAAAATCTTCAAAATTTTCTAACTTGTAGCTTTCATTAATTTCTTCAATCGCATCTCAAAAAACCCTTAAAATTTATCTAAATAGAGTCTTAGGTGCTTTCATTAATGTCTTCAATTAGTTAAAAATAATAAGAATGGTATTTAAAAGTAGTTCACATAGCTTCCAAAACTTTTTCTAAAAGTTAGTAAAAACCTTTGCCAGGACCTTTGCCATTTCGATATTAAAATTAAATTTTGATTACAGCTAACCTGGTATCGAAATGATCGAAGAGTATGTGAGAATGATCGCATAACCGAGACCAACGAGGGCACATTCCACTATTTGGAGGTGAGCCCAGTTACCTTGGAGGATGGCGGTCAATGGATGTTAATGGCCGAGAATTTGGGTGGACGTAATTCATGTTTGGGTACCCTAAATGTACTAGTGCCCAAGGCATATAAGACTCCAGAATTTGTAGAGGAATTGCGTGCTGTATTAACGGAACAGGGTACTGTCTCACTCGAATGTAAAGTGGTGGGAGTGCCTACACCGCATTTACGCTGGTTTAAGGACTCCAAGGAAATAAAGGCTGGCGATATATTCGCTCTAACAGCCAATGCTGATGATCCCACATCGCTGGGCACATATACATGTGAGGCAAGAAATTGTATGGGCGTCACTTATTCCAGTTCCAAGGTTCATGTTGTGGGACGTGGTAGTCGTGAGGGTTCCCTTAAGCCAGCCGATAAGTGAGTGTCTTCGTCACATCTCTTGTGTGGAAAAACTCTTTATTAGCATTCTATAAAAATTCTGTTTCTCTTTAGTGTCTCCAATAATTCACCGCCTCCGATTTTTACGAACGAACTGCGGGACGTGAGCGTCCGCATTGGCGAGACAATCATTCTCGGCTGTCAAGGTGAGCATCATCATCAGTAGTGAGCAATTGAGTATCTTTGGCATTCTGCCAAAGCATTTTTGTTTACTTTTCTCACACACTCGGGCACGGACACGGACACTTGTGGTCTAGTTTTTTCTATATGCTTATTTGCTCTAGAAACTTGAACTCGATGAAATGGTTGAAATGCCGCGAATGTTGAGGTGGGTCAACAGCATCGGCAAAAACGTAGCGATCAAAACAAAACTCACGATAATTACCCAAACTGAGAAAAATAACAAAAATGCTTAGGCATATGTGACGAGAGAAATTGCTCTCTCTCTCATAATGATCTTTTCAATTGATTTCCTCTCACCCTCTCACTTCCTCTCTCTTGCCCAATTTTTTGCGTTTCCTCACCTTTTTTAGTGGTGGTACCACCCTGGCCGAAAAGTGTTGCTTGGTATAACACAGATGGTCGTGTCGAGACTTCCGATCGTTATAAACTAATTGAAGATGGCCTAGGCGTATACATGATTGAGATTAAACCATCGGAATCCTGCGATGCTGGTGACTGGAAATGTGTTGTAACCAGTTTTGAAGGTTCTGTGGGAATCTCAACCAGTGTGGTTAACATGGATAGTGAGTTAAAACCTTTGTCATTTGCTCTTTCAATTATGCACTTAACTTATTGCTTCATTACAGTTCCGAAAAATTATCGAAAGCCTAGATTCATGGAGAGTCTTCGTGCTGTACTTACCGAAGAGGGACTAGTCTCTTTTGAGTGCAAAGTAGTAGGATTTCCAACTCCTGTTCTCAAATGGTTCAAGGATGGACACGAGCTGAAACCAGGTGATGTTTACCAGTTAACTGGAACCAACTCCTTGGGAACTTATTGCTGCATTGCCCGCAATTGTATGGGGGAGACAAGCAGCACTGCTGTGCTGACCGTTGAGGATATACAAAATCAACTAACTGACGAAGAACGACTTGTTTTTACTCATCAAAATCAGGCACCTAGATTTTTAACTGGCTTAAAGAGCACTGATGCTAAAATTAATGAACCTTTTCAATTCAAAGTGGTGGTCCGTGCCACTCCTGATCCAATTTTATCCTGGTTCCGTGATGAATTGCCTATCGATCCGAATGAACGCTATAATCATTATCGTGGCGATAATGAAGAATGGCTTATGGATATTAAAGCTGTGGAATTTGTTGATCAGGCCGAATGGAAATGCGTGGCCGTCAATGATTTTGGTACAAGCATCACTTCTTGCTTCCTTAAGCTACAGATACCTAGGCATTATAAAAAGCCACGATTCTTGGAATGTCTGCGGGCTGTTCTGACCGACGAGGGCGCCGTTAATCTGGAGTGTAAAGTCATTGGTGTACCACAGCCTGTGCTCAAGTGGTATAAGGATGGAGTGGAGCTGAAACCCGGCGATATTCATCGCATAATTTCTGGCCAAGATGGCACTTGTTGCTTGGGTACCTACACCTGCGAGGCCAGGAATTGCATGGGAGTAGTCGCAAGCTCAGCTTCCCTTTTAGGCTTTGAGGACGCCCAACGTAGTCAAAGTCAAAAGAGTGAACAACAAGTACACGAAAATGAGTTGCAAAGAAACTTTTCGTTGTCCACTATTCAAGAGGAGCGTACTTCACAACTTTATGAGACACCTATCGGCGACATAACTATCGATGAGAAAGGCGATGTATCGTTTTCTTTCGATGGCAAAGAAGTTTCCGTATCACTATACGAAACCCCTGATCTAACTGAAGAGGAAGCCCTAAAGATTGTTGAAATGTATGCCGATCAAATATCAGAGCATGTAACGGAACACAATATTGTCGAATTGCCGCCACTGCGTTTTGTTAAAGAAACTTCACAGTCTGGTAAACTTCTTATGGAGGCAGTGGTAATTGATATATCTCCCGAGTATTTCACTCACGAAGACGATCTAAGAACGGAAGCGGATATGGATGATATCTCCATAACAGAGATTACAGTGCATGGCTCATCTGGTCGAGATGGCGTTGGATTAATCGACAGAGAAACGCAACAATATGTCCAGGAGTCATTTGATAAAATGGAGGAAGAGCTATCTTTATCTGCTCCTGTGGCACGAAAGCGTAAAAAGTCAAGACCCACGGAGACGGAAGAGTTCTTCAGCCTTTCCAAGGCATCCGGTAGTCAAGCCGACGAAGAGGAAACATCGGATTTGCAAACTTTTGCAAGCGCCCAAATGTCTACATCTCAGAATCAGAAAATATTGTCAGCCAAATCAGAGCAAGAACAAGGTCAAGAGTCTTTGGCAGCACCTAAGCGTAAAAAGTCTAAAAAACCTTCCGACAGTGACTCTTCAAAGACTACCGAAGACGAGGCTCGTTTACAGGATATTTCTGGAGCAGTAGGTGATGGTCTTTTGATGTCACCAGCCTCACATTTGAAAGTCATTACCGATGAGTCAGAGATCAATAGAAATCTTATTGCCCTTGTGCCACTGGCTAAACTTTTGAAGGTCATAGAAAATCATCTGACAGCTGTTGAGCATGAGGTCTTAGATCAGTCAACCATGATGATGACACCAGCTGCTGCAGATCAAAGCATTGCAATTATACGTAACATTATAGACCCTATTAAGCAAATCGAATCCAAGCTACGCGTCTATTCGGGCGAGACTCAAATAGATGCTCTCATCCAGTCCATGGACGATGACATACGCAAGCTGCACATGGGTCTGCAGGTGATTGAGAAATGTGTGGAAATTGACGGAACAGGCGCTACACTCATACAGCGGACCAGTGTCTGCATTATTGACACTGTAGGCGAGCAGATGAAGAGGGCATTGGAAGAACTGAAAATTGTTAGCAAAAAATTCCATTCGGATAGTCTAAGGGCACAAATTGAACTGACTGCCGATGATATTCAGCAAGGTTTAGATATCACTCAAGGCACCATCAAATCGCAGACTTTATTACAAGAGGCCCAAGATCTGGAAGCGGCTCAGCATTTTACAGAGACAGTGGAGAAAATGCAGCAGGATGCCAACGAATCAATGTCTTTTGCTACCATATCTGAGGCTAATTTACCAAGTGAAGCCAGTGCCTTAAAAGACATTTGCCAGCCGGTGGCTAAAATACAAGAGGCTCTAGAACGTGTTGAGATGGAACTTTCGTTAGAAGAGTCTGAAGAACAAATTTACAAAAAGGTACACCAAAAGGTAATTGAAAGTATCGTAGAGCCCATAAAGGAGCTGCAGAGCACACTCCAATCGATTGAAGACAAAACAGAATCTCTGGCTGGTACCGAGTCAATGGAACAGAAAATAAATATGGCAATTTTGGATATTGTAACACCGCCATTGTTTGAACTCAACAAAGGCCTTGAGGTAATTCTTAACGAAAAATCCGACAGTGTGGAGGGAGGTATGCTGACAGTTAGTACTGTGGAATCAATGGTGCCACCTTTGCAGGAGATTCAAAACGGTCTGGCCCAGTTAGGGCAGGACTTAGAAAGCAGCGGAGGCCAGGCAGCCCTGAGTGTACAAGAGGAAGCCATACCTAGCATACCGGAATCCTCACTGGATGTGGCTGATACTCAGAAGCTATTGCAATCGATTGCACAAGCTGTGTTGCATTTTGAGACGAATATTGAGCGAATTTCTCCACGACTTTCGCCCAACGTGAAAATACGTCTTCAGAATCTCAAGGATGAACTGTCTGCACTGATTGGCACTATTCTAGATAAAGATATAACCCGCCATCATGTGGATCTACTCGAGCAACTCAAGCGTCCCATTGATGAGTTAAATTATTGCATTCGTCAAACAGAGGTTAAGTCTATGACCGGATCACTGGCTGATCTAATAGAACCACTGAGCATGCTGCAAGAGAATACACAAAAAGGACATGGCCTAATGCTAACAGCTCGCGAACCAGATAAACAATCACTCCAAACTCTGGACAACATACGAAGCATAATACGCAATGCAGTAATAGATATTGAAGAACATGAATTCAAAATTCTTCAACAGGAAATTCAACTGGATGAAGAACAAGCTTCACAGCAGCAACAGGATAAATCGTTTAGTGCTTTAAGAAAGGTTCTCGAAACGAAGGTCTCCTTGGAAGAAGCCATTGATAATATAGAAACATTGCAAATGGCTTTAAATCAAATAAATGAAAACACAAAAGCTACCGAGCAGGTGAAAAAGTCCGCTAAGGAGGCGCAAGTATCACTGTTGCATATTCTGCAGATTGCAAAGGGACTGGCCACGTTCAGTGAAGCAGAGACCACGCTCAATCCTCATGAAGCCAACACAACCCGTATATTATTTGAATGTGGTAAAAGTTTCGCTGATCTAGCGAAAACACTGGAAAGTCCATTAGCAGATTTTGGAAGTGAGTTCAAACAAGTTTTAAGTCAATTCACTGAAATTGTGGGACAACAGAAGCAAACCAGTGATGAGAAGTTATCTGTAGAGGGTCCACTTGCTGGTCTTATTAACGCTTTGGAGCATTTAGAGCAGCCTTTAAAGGTATCCGGATCTGTGGAAGATCTATCAACATTGGATGATGTTTCTGTACTTAAGTCAATTGCCGAATCATTGCCGACCGAGCCAGATGCTGAGTTGCCTACTGGCTCCGATAAGCCATCGCTCAATGCTGACGCCCTTCTCGCTGACTTGAACCATGGAATTGCTTCAGTTCTTTCATATTGCGAAGATTTGGATGTAAATTCCTTGGCTAGTCCCCTTAACCAGCAAGTACAAGGCGCCATTATCAAGATGCAAGAGCTTCAGAACAGCATTGCTTTGGTACATGAAGCCAATGTCATTGAAACAGCCCACTCATTGTCCTCTGAATCCGGCAGTCACCAAGGAACATTTGCCGAGGCTCTTTGCAGTCTGGAACGTTGCGTTTTGCAGGTGGAGGAATGCATAGCACACAGTGGCCTAGAAGAAATCAGTGACCTAGAACTTTCTAAATTAAAGACCTTAGCCACTCCACTGAAAGACGTTAGGCAATATTGTGAAGAGATTTATAACCAAGTACTAGATCACGCCACTGATATGTCCACCCAGGAAGATATTTCTCAGCTGAAGACTAGTGGACAAAAGCAAACAGAGCAGGTTGGCGTTGAAGAAAAAGCAGAAGTACAGCAAGAACCACAAGTAGAGATATTTGATATACAACAAGGCGTTGCCAGTGGCATTAAACAATTGGAGGCCTGCCTGGAAGAGACCCAATCGAATTGTAATGAGGAACTCCATCAAGTCAGCCAAATAATGAAGCAGCTTAAATCTGATTTGGAGAATATTCAAACAACCCTTATCTCCAATAGCGATCAACAGGAAACTGTGTTGGCGCAAGCGAAAATAGCACGGACTATGTTTAAACTGAAGGAGTGCCTAGTCCATACGTATGAATCTGGCTTAGTTGATTCACTGGAGAATGTAGAAAGCGCATTCGAGGATATTCTCCTTTCACTTCCCATTTTAGAGACACAATTGGCCGAAGAAATGTTTGCCAAAATTGAAAAATCACTAGGCAATTTCATTCACGATTGCCAGCACTTCAACTCGGTTGATCAACACCAGCAATTGAGCAAACTTATAACTTCCTTCGAAATGCTTTTAGTGTCTATTAAAGCGGTAGCTACACAGGCAAATGTTGATATTGACAAATCATCAGTAATTATAGTCAATCTTCAATCGAATCTTATGGCTGCATTCAGATCTCTAAACGAGGTCAGTGAAAACGTGAACAATGATCTTTCTGTTGGGCTTTTGAAAACACAATCCAGCCTGGTTGCTGTCTTTGACTTTATTGAAAATAATGAAAATACACTTCGTATAATAGAACTGCTGCAAGAAATTGATTCGATAACTGCTGAATTAAACACATTATCCTTGATGCCAGTGGGGCCGATATTGCCCATCGATATTAGCATTATTATTGAAAATGTTTCGACTGGAAAGGCATTTCTAACAGAACTTGAAGAAGGACTAAAAAACGATAATCCTTTGAGTGTTCGCATTCTCGAAGAAAACAGTGGGGATATTGGTCAATTGGAAGCGACTCTTGTTCAGATTGAAAATGAAATATTATCTCAGCCACAACTCAACCAAATCACTGCAAAACAGTATGCACTCATTGAAACTCTTCAAAATCAACTGAATAACTTACAAGATAAATTGAACTACCTGAATACATCTTTTACGTCTAGTGAATCAAATTTGGGCACGGATCAAGAAATTGTGCAAACAAGTACCGAATCAATTGAATTTGAAAAACAGAAAAAACCTCTTACCAAAGACGGCGAACTGGCCACATTGGTTGCTGTCGATGAAACCAAGCAGCCCGACGAACCTGCATCTAAAAGAGCAAAGATTCTGGAAAGTGAATCAATTGCTGAAAAGATTGAGGAATCGGAAAAGAATATTAAAGAGATAAAAGAAACCGACAATAAGGAATCAGATGCAGAGGCTCAAGAGGCCAAGTTAATCGAAAAGGAATCTCTTGAAGAACAGAAACTGGATAAAAAAAAAGAGAAACAAGCCAAAAAGGATGCGGAAAAGAAGGCTGCACAGGGTGAAGTATCTGAAGTTGTCGCAGAAACGATATCTGAAGAACAGGTTCAGGATTCAGATGTTAAGGCGCAGGAGGCTAAGGTCTTTAAAAAGGATACTATTGAGGAACAGAATTTGGATGCCAAAAAGCAGAAACAAGCTGAGAATAAAGCTCAACAGGAAGAAGTATCCGAAGTTGTCGCAGAGAAAACATCTGAGGAACAGGTTCAAGAGGCAAAGAAACCTGACGTTAAGGAATCAGATGTTGAGGCTAAAAACTCTAAGGTACTTGAAAAGGTAGCTCTTGAAGAACAGAAATTGGATGAAAACAAACAGAAACAAGCCGAAAAGAATGCTGAGAATAAAGCTCAACAGGGAGAAGTATCCGAAGAGGAAAAGGTTGAGGAGGCAAAGACACCAGAAATGGTTCAAAAAATGTTGGTGGAGAAGTACGCAGACTTATCGAAAATTCTGCAGTTAACCGCTTGTGATGATGAGGTGAAGTCTATTTTGACAGAAACCAAAGATATTCTCGAAAATCTCGAAAATGAGGAACGAGTGGCTAAAGCCATATTCAAATTAAGAGAGCATATAGTTCACACATACGATGGAAAACCTCCGGAGGAACAAACCGGTAGAGAAGCTGTGGATGCCTTTACCGAATCGCTTCTTGAGTCCTGTCCAGAAGCGGCGCAGCAATTGATTCGTAACTACGCTAAGGAAATTAAGACAAATGTGATTTTAACGAAAGCGGCAATTCAACTTATTAACGAGAGCGAAATGTTTCTTAAGCCCTCTATATTGATTCCAAAACTCGTTAATTTGGAAAATATATCCGATAAAACTCAGTCTTTATTACATCTGGATAAGTCATCTGAAAAAATGATCAACTTGCAGCAAAACTTGATGGATATTTTCATTATTCTGGATGACTTGTTAGATGAGAAAACTGATAGACTAAGACCCAAGATTGAAGAAATTAAAACAATATTGCTAAAAGAGTACGACTACATTGAGAAGAAACAAGGACATCTTCATACGGCAATTATACAAGAAAAGGTTTTTAACATTACGAAGAAAATGTTAAACATTTGTGAAGAATTGCAAGAGGTCATAGCTGGCCAAATAGGCGACGTGAAAACTCAAGAGAAACAGGAGGATGTTGTCGATAATTCTGGACTTAATGCTTCAGTGGATGAAACGGCTGAGAAATTGACAGAAGATATCGAAAAGAAACTTAAAAATGATGGGGATAACTCAGAGCAAATACCAGTTCAAACACCAGAGGTTTCTAAACAGATCGATGAAACGGAGAAAAACAAACAAGCCGATAAAAAAACTCAACAGGGGGAAGTTACCGAAGTTGTGGCAAAGAAAATATCTGAGGAACAGGTTCAAGAGGCAAAGAAATCTGACGTTAAGGATTCAGATGTTGAGGCTAAGAAAGCTCAGGTGCTTGAAAAGGATACTTTTGAGGAACAGGAATTGGATGCCAAGAAACAGAAACAAGCTGGTAAGGATTCTGAGAAGAAAGCTCAACAGGGTGAAGTAACCGAAGTTGCCGCAGAGAAAATATCCGAGGAACAGGTTCAAGAGGCAAAGAAACCTGACGTTAAGGATTCAGATGTTGAGGCTAAAAAAGCGAAGGTTCTTCAAGAGGAATCTCTTCAAGAACAGAAATTGGATGCCAAGAAACAGAAACAAGCTGAAAAGGATGTTGACAAGAAGGCTCAACAGGGTGAAGTATCCGAAGTTGTGGCAGAAAAAATATCTGAGGAACAGGTTCAAGAGGCAAAGAAGCCTGACGTTAAGGATGCAGATGTTGAGGCTAAAAAAGCGAAGGTTCTTCAAGAGGAATCTCTTGAAGAACAGAAATTGGATGCCAAGAAACAGAAACAAGCTGAACTGGATGCCGAGAAGAAAGCTCAACAGGGAGAAGTATCCGAAGTTGTCGCAGAGAAAACATCTGAGGAACAGGTTCAAGAGGCAAAGAAACCTGATGTTAAGGATTCAGATGTTGAGGCTAAAAAAGCGAAGGTTCTTCAAGAGGAATCTCTTCAACAACAGAAATTGGATGCCAAGAAACAGAAACAAGCTGAAAAGGATGTTGACAAGAAGGCTCAACAGGGTGAAGTATCCGAAGTTGTGGCAGAAAAAATATCTGAGGAACAGGTTCAAGAGGCAAAGAAGCCTGACGTTAAGGATGCAGATGTTGAGGCTAAAAAAGCGAAGGTTCTTCAAGAGGAATCTCTTGAAGAACAGAAATTGGATGCCAAGAAACAGAAACAAGCTGAACTGGATGCCGAGAAGAAAGCTCAACAGGGTGAAGTAACCGAAGTTGCCGCAGAGAAAATATCCGAGGAACAGGTTCAAGACGCAAAGAAACCTGACGTTAAGGATTCAGATGTTGAGGCTAAAAAAGCGAAGGTTCTTCAAGAGGAATCTCTTCAACAACAGAAATTGGATGCCAAGAAACAGAATCAAGCTGAAAAGGATGTTGACAAGAAGGCTCAACAGGGTGAAGTATCCGAAGTTGTGGCAGAAAAAATATCTGAGGAACAGGTTCAAGAGGCAAAGAAGCCTGACGTTAAGGATGCAGATGTTGAGGCTAAAAAAGCGAAGGTTCTTCAAGAGGAATCTCTTGAAGAACAGAAATTGGATGCCAAGAAACAGAAACAAGCTGAACTGGATGTTGACAAGAAGGCCCAACAGGGAGAAGTATCCGAAGTTGTCGCAGAGAAAACATCTGAGGAAGAGGTTCAAGAGGCAAAGAAACCTGACGTTAAGGAATCAGATGTTGAGGCTAAAAACGCTAAGGTACTTGGAAAGGAATCTCTTGAAGAACAGAAATTGGATGAAAACAAACAGAAACAAGCCGAAAAGAATGCTGAGAATAAAGCTCAACAGGAAGAAGTATCCGAAGTTGTCGTAGAGAAGATATCTGAAGAACAGGTTCAAGAGGCAAAGAAAACTGACGTTAAGGAATCAGATGTTGAGGCTAAAAACGGTAAGGTACTTGAAAAGGAAGTTCTTGAAGAACAGAAATTGGATGAAAAGAAACAGAAACAAGCTGAAAAGGATACGGAGAAGAAGGCTCAACAGGGTGAAGTATCCGAAGAAGAAAAGGTTCAGGAGGCGAAGACACCAGAAATGGTTCAAAAAATGTTGGTGGAGAAGTACGCAGACTTATCGAAAATTCTGCAGTTATCCGCTTGTGATGATGAGGTGAAGTCTATTTTGACCGAAACCAAAGATATACTCGAAAATCTCGAAAATGAGGAACGAGTGGCCAAAGCCATATTCAAACTAAGAGAGCATATAGTTCACACATACGATGGAAAACCTCCGGAGGAACAAACCGGTAGAGAAGCTGTGGATGCCTTTACCGAATCGCTTCTTGAGTCCTGTCCAGAAGCGGCGCAGCAATTGATTCGCAACTACGCTAAGGAAATTAAGACAAATGTGATTTTAACGAAAGCGGCAATTCAACTTATTAACGAGAGCGAAATGTTTCTTAAGCCCTCTATATTGATTCCAAAACTCGTTAATTTGGAAAATATATCCGATAAAACTCAGTCTTTATTACATCTGGATAAGTCATCTGAAAAAATGATCAACTTGCAGCAAAACTTGATGGATATTTTCATTATTCTGGATGACTTGTTAGATGAGAAAACTGATAGACTAAGACCCAAGATTGAAGAAATTAAAACAATATTGCTAAAAGAGTACGACTACATTGAGAAGAAACAAGGACATCTTCATACGGCAATTATACAAGAAAAGGTTTTTAACATTACGAAGAAAATGTTAAACATTTGTGAAGAATTGCAAGAGGTCATAGCTGGCCAAATAGGCGACGTGAAAACTCAAGAGAAACAGGAGGATGTTGTCGATAATTCTCGACTTAATGCTTCAGTGGATGAAACGGCTGAGAAATTGACAGAAGATATCGAAAAGAAACTTAAAAATGATGGGGATAACTCAGAGCAAATACCAGTTCAAACACCAGAGGTTTCTAAACAGATCGATGAAACGGAGAAAAACAAACAAGCCGATAAAAAAACTCAACAGGGGGAAGTTACCGAAGTTGTGGCAGAGAAAATATCTGAGGAACAGGTTCAAGAGGCAAAGAAATCTGACGTTAAGGATTCAGATGTTGAGGCTAAGAAAGCTAAGGTGCTTGAAAAGGATACTTTTGAGGAACAGGAATTGGATGCCAAGAAACAGAAACAAGCTGGTAAGGATTCTGAGAAGAAAGCTCAACAGGGTGAAGTATCCGAAGTTGTCGCAGAGAAAACATCTGAGGAACAGGTTCAAGAAGCACAGAAAGCTGACGTTAAGGATGCAGATGTTGATGCTAAACAAGCGAAGGTTCTTGAAAAGGAATCTCTTGAAGAACAGAAATTGGTTGCCAAAAAACAGAAACAAGCTGATAAGGATGCTGAGAACAAAGCTCAACAGGGAGAAGTATCCGAAGTTGTCGCAGAGAAAATATCTGAGGAACAGGTTCAAGAGGCAAAGAAACCTGACGTTAAGGATTCAGATGTTGAGGCTAAGAAGGCTAAGTTGATTGAAAAGGATACTATTGAGGAACAGAAGTTGGATGCCAAAAAACAGAAACAAGCTGATAAGGATGCTGAGAACAAAGCTCAACAGGGAGAAGTATCCGAAGTTGTCGCAGAGAAAATATCTGAGGAACAGGTTCAAGAAGCAAAGAAACCTGACGTTAAGGATGCGGATGTTGAGGCTAAGAAAGCGAAGGTACTTGAAATGGAATCTCTCGAAGAACAGAAATTGGATGCCAAGAAACAGCAACAAGCTGAAAAGGATGTTGACAAGAAGGCCCAACAGGGAGAAGTATCCGAAGTTGTGGCAGAGAAAATATCTGAGGAACAGGTTCAAGAGGCAAAGAAACCTGAAATTAAGGATTCAGATGTTGAAGCTAAAAAAGCGAAGGTTCTTGAAAAGGAATCTCTTGAACAACAGAAATTTGATGCCAAGAAACAGAAACAAACTGATAAGGATGCTGAGAACAAAGCGCAACAGGGAGAAATATCCGAAGTTGTGGCAGAGAAAATATCTGAGGAACAGGTTCAAGAGGCAAAAAAACCTGATGTTAAGGATGCAGATGTTGAGGCTAAAAAAGCGAAGGTTCTTGAAATGGAATCTCTTGAAGAACAGAAATTGGATGCCAAGAAACAGAAACAAGCTGATAAGGATGCTGAGAACAAAGCTAAACAGGGAGAAGTATCCGAAGTTGTCGCAGAGAAAACATCTGAGGAACAGGTTCAAGAAGCAAAGAAAGCTGACGTTAAGGATGCAGATGTTGATGCTAAGAAAGCGAAGGTTCTTGAAAAGGAATCTCTTGAAGAACAGAAATTGGTTGCCAAAAAACAGAAACAAGCTGATAAGGATGATGAGAACAAAGCTCAACAGGGAGAAGTATCCGAAGTTGTCGCAGAGAAAACATCTGAGGAACAAGTTCAAGAGGCAAAGAAACCTGACGTTAAGGATTCAGATGTTGAGGCTAAGAAGGCTAAGTTGATTGAAAAGGATACTACTGAGGAACAGAAGTTGGAAGCCAAAAAACAGAAACAAGCTGATAAGGATGCTGAGAACAAAGCTCAACAGGGAGAAGTATCCGAAGTTGTCGCAGAGAAAACATCTGAGGACCAGGTTCAAGAAGCACAGAAAGCTGACGTTAAGGATGCAGATGTTGATGCTAAGAAAGCGAAGGTTCTTGAAAAGGAATCTCTTGAAGAACAGAAATTGGTTGCCAAAAAACAGAAACAAGCTGATAAGGATGCTGAGAACAAAGCTCAGCAGGGAGAAGTATCCGAAGTTGTCGCAGAGAAAACATCTGAGGAACAGGTTCAAGAAGCAAAGAAACCTGACGTTAAGGATGCAGATGTTGAGGCTAAACAAGCGAAGGTTCTTGAAAAGGAATCTCTTGAAGAACAGAAATTGGTTGCCAAAAAACAGAAACAAGCTGATAAGGATGCTGAGAACAAAGCTCAACAGGGAGAAGTATCCGAAGTTGTCGCAGAGAAAACATCTGAGGAACAAGTTCAAGAGGCAAAGAAACCTGACGTTAAGGATGCGGATGTTGAGGTTAAACAAGCGAAGGTTCTTGGAAAGGAATCTCTTGAAGAACAGAAATTGGATGCCAAGAAACAGAAACAAGCTGAAAAGGATGTTGACAAGAAGGCCCAACAGGGAGAAGCATCCGAAGTTGTGGCAGAGAAAATATCTGAGGAACAGGTTCAAGAGGCAAAGAAACCTGAAATTAAGGATTCAGATGTTGAAGCTAAAAAAGCGAAGGTTCTTGAAAAGGAATCTCTTGAACAACAGAAATTGGATGCCAAGAAACAGAAACAAACTGATAAGGATGCTGAGAACAAAGCGCAACAGGGAGAAGTATCCGAAGTTGTCGCAGAGAAAACATCTGAGGAACAGGTTCAAGAGGCAAAGAAACCTGATGTTAGGGATGCGGATGTTGAGGCTAAAAAAGCGAAGGTTCTTGAAATGGAATCTCTTGAAGAACAGAAATTGGATGCCAAGAAACAGAAACAAGCTGAAAAAGATGTTGACAAGAAGGCCCAACAGGGAGAAGTATCCGAAGTTGTCGCAGAGAAAACATCTGGGGAACAGGTTCAAGAAGCAAAGAAAGCTGACGTTAAGGATGCAGATGTTTATGCTAAGAAAGCGAAGGTTCTTGAAATGGAAACTCTTGAACAACAGAAATTGGATGCCAAGAAACAGAAACAAGCTGAGAAGGATGTTGACAAGAAGGCTCAACAGGGAGAAGTATCCGAAGTTGTGGCAGAGAAAATATCTGGGGAACAGGTTCAAGAGGCAAAGAAAGCTGACGTTAAGGATGCAGATGTTGAGGCTAAGAAAGCGAAGGTTCTTGAAAAGGAATCACTTGAAGAACAGAAATTGGATGCCAAGAAACAGAAACAAGCTGATAAGGATGCTAAGAAGAAATCTCAACAGGGAGAAGTATCCGAAGTTGTTGCTGAAAAAATATCTGAGGAACAGGTTCAAGAGGCAAAGAAAGCTGACGTTAAGGATGCAGATGTTGAGGCTAAAAAAGCGAAGGTTCTTGAAAAGGAATCTCTTGAACAACAGAAATTGGATGACAAGAAACAGAAACAAGCTGAGAAGGATGTTGACAAGAAGGCTCAACAGGGAGAAGTATCCGAAGTTGTGGCAGAGAAAATATCTGGGGAACAGGTTCAAGAAGCAAAGAAACCTGACGTTAAGGATGCAGATGTTGAAGCTAAAAAAGCGAAGGTTCTTGAAAAGGAATCTCTTGAAGATCAGAAATTGGATGCCAAGAAACAGAAACAAGCTGATAAGGACGCTAAGAAGAAATCTCAACAGGGAGAAGTATCCGAAATTGTTGCTGAAAAAACATCTGAGGAACAGGTTCAAGAGGCAAAGAAAGCTGACGTTAAGGATGCAGATGTTGAGGCTAAAAAAGCGAAGGTTCTTGAAAAGGAATCTCTTGAACAACAGAAATTGGATGACAAGAAACAGAAACAAGCTGAGAAGGATGTTGACAAGAAGGCTCAACAGGGAGAAGTATCCGAAGTTGTGGCAGAGAAAATATCTGGGGAACAGGTTCAAGAAGCAAAGAAACCTGACGTTAAGGATGCAGATGTTGAAGCTAAAAAAGCGAAGGTTCTTGAAAAGGAATCTCTTGAAGATCAGAAATTGGATGCCAAGAAACAGAAACAAGCTGATAAGAACGCTAAGAAGAAATCTCAACAGGGAGAAGTATCCGAAATTGTTGCTGAAAAAACATCTGAGGAACAGGTTCAAGAGGCAAAGAAAGCTGACGTTAAGGATGCAGATGTTGAGGCTAAAAAAGCGAAGGTTCTTGAAAAGGAATCTCTTGAACAACAGAAATTGGATGACAAGAAACAGAAACAAGCTGAGAAGGATGTTGACAAGAAGGCCCAACAGGGAGAAGTATCCGAAGTTGTCGCAGAGAAAATATCTGGGGAACAGGTTCAAGAGGCAAAGAAACCTGAAATTAAGGATTCAGATGTTGAAGCTAAAAAAGCGAAGGTTCTTGAAAAGGAATCTCTTGAAGATCAGAAATTGGATGCCAAGAAACAGAAACAAGCTGATAAGGACGCTAAGAAGAAATCTCAACAGGGAGAAGTATCCGAAATTGTTGCTGAAAAAACATCTGAGGAACAGGTTCAAGAGGCAAAGAAACCTGACGTTAAGGATGCAGATGTTGAGGCTAAAGAAGCGAAGGTTCTTGAAAAGGAATCTCTTGAACAACAGAAATTGGATGACAAGAAACAGAAACAAGCTGAACTGGATGCCAAGAAGAAAGCTCAACATGGAGAAGTATCCGAAGTTGTCGCAGAGAAAACATCTGAGGAACAGGTTCAAGAGGCAAAGAAACCTGACGTTAAGGATGCGGATGTTGAGGCTAAACAAGCAAAGGTTCTTGGAAAGGAATCTCTTGAAGAACAGAAATTGGATGCCAAGAAACAGAAACAAGCTAAGAAGGATGTTGACAAGAAGGCTCAACAGGGAGAAGTATCCGAAGTTGTCGCAGAGAAAACATCTGAGGAACAGGTTCAAGAAGCAAAGAAACCTGACGTTAAGGATTCAGATGCTGAGGCTAAAAAAGCGGAGGTTCTTGAAAAGGAATCTCTTGAACAACAGAAATTGGATGCCAAGAAGCAGAAACAAGCTGAGAAGGATGTTGACAAGAAGGCTCAACAGGGAGAAGTATCCGAAGTTGTCGCAGAGAAAACATCTGAGGAGCAGGTTCAAGAAGCAAAGAAACCTGACGTTAAGGATGCAGATGTTGAGGCTAAAAAAGGGAATGTTCTTGAAAAGGAATCTCTTGAACAACAGAAGTTAGAAGCCAAGAAACAGAAACCAGCTGCAAAGGACGCCGAGAAGAAAACTCAACAGGGTGACGTATCCGAAGTTGTCGCTGAGAAAACATCTAAAGAAAAGGTTCAGGAGGCAAAGAAACCTGACGCTAAGGATACAGATGCTGAGGCTGAAAAAGCCAAAGTTTTGGATAAGAAATCCGTTGAAGAGCAAAAACTGGATCTGAAGAAACAGAAACAAGTCGAAAAAGTTTCCAAGAAGAAAGCTCAACAGGGTGTATCCGAAGTTGTCGCCGAAAAGATATCTGAAGAAAAGGAATTAAAGAAACCTGACGTTAAGGAGAAAGATGCTGAGGATCAAAACGCCAAGGTTTTGGATAAAAATTCTGTTGAAGAACAGAAACTTGATGCAAAGAAAAAGAAACAAGCCGAAAAGGATGCAACGAGGAATGCTCAACAGGCTGAAGTATTCGATGTTGTCTCCGATAAGATATCTGAAGAAAAGGTCCAAGAGACAAAGAACCCTGATATTAAAGATTCAGTGGACGAATCCCAAAAAACGAAGGTTGTTACAAAAGAGCCTATTAAAAGTCAGGAGTTGAATTCAGAGAAACCGCAACAAGCTCGCGACTCTACGAATAAGGCAAAGCAAGCAGAAATATCAGCAGAGGTTGGCGAAATATCTAAGACTAAGGAACAAAAAGCTGTTGATGAAAAAACGGACTCTGTTAGTCTTCAAAGTTTATCGTCCAAATCGTTTGACTCAGAATACAGGGACAGAAAAGAGAGCCGCAATGCAAAGCGGAAACCAACTATAGATATTCAACTAACTAATCGAAATTCAGCGACAGGCAGCGACCTTAAATTAACATGCGGGATATCTGGACACGACATGAATGTGCAATGGTTTAGGCAGAACATACCCATTGAAAATAATGCCAAGTACAGAAAAACATTAAATGACGGACTCTCGTGCCTTGAAATCAAGTCAGCAGAACTTACTGATTCTGGTGTTTATCGTTGCATCGCGTCCAATCGAAATGGAGAAGTCGAAACGAGCTGTCTTGTGACTATATACGAAGCACCTTCAAGTAAATTTGGAACTCCGCCAATATTTACACGCAACATTCGAGGTAAGTGTAGCCCGTGTCTATGCCACCTAGTGATCTAATTGCCGAATTTTAAACCTAATTAACGAAGAAAAACAATTTCGTATATGCAGACACTAAGTATACAGATATTTTCATTAATCTATAACCTAAATTAGTATATAGGAAGTGGCAATTGTATGTATGTATACATGTTGATACTTGGACAACTATTTGACTAACAATCGTCTCACACTTTCGGTTTGCAAATATGTCATGAGTTAAAAGTCGGGGGTAAGTCATGCATATAATTATATGCACTTAAATAGATGTGAATGTTACTATAAATAGTTAATCGAATCCAAATGACAGCCGTGAATTGGTCCATTTATATAATTGCATTTATCTGTACCGCCTAAGCATTTTGCATTCATTAAAAAGTGGCCAGTATATAAATAAATAGAAATGATTTTTTGGCAACTAGCGTCGCATGTGTTTGTGTGTGTATGTTTACATAGTTGTGTGAAGCCCGACGACGATGAATAAAAGAGAATTCGTAAAATTGTTCATAGCATAACAATGGATTGGCAATTAGGATTGATTCGAGAAGGAATGTATTTTCGAATTTTTCACCACGTTCGGTATCAGTCGTGATTCTTCTTTTGCATCGAACGGACGTCTAACGTCCTAAAAAACCAAACTATCGATCGAACCGTTGCGGGTTATATATATAACAGATTGATACATATACAACTCGAACGGATATAATTTTATTCGGTTTTCATTTACGAATTTCATTCCCACGTTA
This sequence comes from Drosophila emarginata, assembly GCA_037075365.1. Taxonomy (NCBI): domain Eukaryota; kingdom Metazoa; phylum Arthropoda; class Insecta; order Diptera; family Drosophilidae; genus Drosophila; species Drosophila emarginata. The sequence continues at coordinate 3,023,552 of JBAMCD010000260.1, read as the reverse complement.
TCCTTTTCCCATTTAAAAACATATAAGAAGAACCCTATCATAGTACGATGGGTGAAACGGATGGTGACATTGAGGAGGCTGCGCCAGCCCAGGAAACTTTGCAAGTGCCAACGCAAAAGAAGCGTAAACTTAAGTCTCCAACTCCGGGAAGTTTACGCGGACGTAGTGCAACGCCTATTCATGGTCGGAGTCAGACACCGTTTACCCTGTACATGACTCGACGAAGTGCTACACCCTCGACATGGCGCAGCATTACACCGTTTCTAAAACGGGAGGAAAAAGAGAAAACTCCCTTCGAGTTGGGTCGTGATATTAAAAGCCAAACAACATGCAATATTGCCGTTTTCGATCGGGCTCTTGTTATGGATATCTCCGAGCCATTAGAATTGCAGAAACCTGTGCGTTACATAACATCCGATTTGTCCGTCATCGATCGCGCTGCCGTAATGGATGTGTCGAATGTTGAGGTTATTTACGTGGTGGAAGAATACGAAGAAGTCGAAGAGGAGGAAATTATCGAGGATATAAAGCCTAAGAAAAAAGAGAAGAAAGCGCGAAAACCACGAACCCAACGAAAATCTATTGACAAGGACGCAAGTCCATCCGGAGAATTCGACGAATTGGCCGATTATGGGGCCGAAGAACGAGAGGACAGTGTGGACTTTGATGACGGCGATGAGCCCGTGAAGAAAGGTAAAAAGAAGGCTGCTCCAAAGAAAAAGGAGAAGAAGGAAAAATCACCTAGCCCAAAATTGACCTTGAAACTTGAAATTGGTGGAGGCCAAAAAGCCAGCAAGAAAATGTTTGAACAACAAGCTGCTGCTCCGAAGCCACCACCGAAAAAGAGCAAAATGGTCTTGCAAATGGAAGAGCAAGCTAAAGCTGCCGCAAAAGCTGCCGAGGAAGAGGCCAATCGTGCCAAGCCCAAAGGGGAGACCTATGAAGAACGTCAAAAACGCCTTCAAGCCGAAAAGGAAGAACAGGAGGAGCAGGAGCGATTAGAAGCTGAGCAACGGGCTCTGGAAGAAGCAGAAGCTGAGGAGGAGGAGGAAGAGCCAGAAGAAGGTGACGAGGGAACAGAGGCTGGCACAGGCTATGGAGACGAGCAAAGTAATGTTGGCACAGAAGGCGCTGAAGATGGTTATCCAGACGAAGAACTTGAAGAAGCAGATGAGGTTGCAGCACTGCCTGAAAAGCGTCGTGGCAGCGACTCATCCGACGACTTTGTGCGTCCTGATCCCTATGAGGAAGAACGTTGGCAGCGTATTGCCGCCGTCGAGGGCGAGGAATTCATGCAACAGATGCGAAAATACAGCATGGCCAAGCGCGTTAGTGAAAAAGAGCGCGACGCTGACTGGCAACGTCGTCGTGAACAGGGCCGTCTACCAAAGTTTATCAACTTTCTGTCCGACCGTACGGCAGAAGCTGGTCAAAGTGTTCGCTTGGCCTGCGCTGTTGACGGGCCAGAACTATCGGCAAAGTGGTTCAAAGACCGCAAACAGCTGGAACGCGATGGCACTCACCGCATTATAAACAACAACAACATACTTGTCCTTGAGGTTATTAACACAAACATCCTGGACTCTGGCGAGTATTCGTGTGTAATTTCCAATCAAAACGACGAAGTCACATCTTCGTGTATTGTTACAATTTATGAAGTGTTTAAGGATGAACCCAAACCTCCCTCCATTCAATATATCAAAGGTACAATTGTCTTGCCGCAACTGGTCAGTCATCTTAAAGAGCATATATTTTCCCCATTCCAGAGTACTATCATTTGCGTGACGACGAACTCACCATTGAGTGCCATGTTCATGGTGTACCTCGACCAGTCATCACTTGGTGGCGCGGTGCCTTTGAGGTGAAGCCGAGCTACAAGTTTACCATACTAGAAGAAGCGCACGGCGTTTGCAAACTACTTATTTACAAGCCAGGTAATAAGGATGGTGGAATATACACTCTCAAGGCATTCAATTCGATTGGTGAGGCGCAGATCAATCATACCGTCGAGGTCGCTAAGAATCTGCACTACCATGTCCCTGGAATTTTCCATGCACGTGACAAAATCCAGCTAGATAGCTTAAAGCAGGCTAAGAAGGCTATGGAGGCAGCGCTGAAATCAAAAGCAGAGTCAGACCAAAAACGAGCTGAAGTGGAAGCTGAACAGCAAAGATCGCGGCCTGTGCGTGCTTCACCAGAACCATTGGTGCCAGCTAAACAAAAGTTATCATTTGCCACTCAATTGCGTGATCGTATGGCGCTGGAAGGCACTACCATTAAGTTTGTAGCCACGGTCATTGGACCACAGCCTAATACACGCTGGATGAAGGATGACAAATGGGTAGTTGTTGGTGGTAATTTGAAAAATCTTTCGGAGGAAGGCAAAGCCATTCTTGAAATCAGCAATGTCACCTCTGCCGACTCGGGCGTATACAAATGTGTAGCCAAGAATGATCTCAGCGAAATTGAAACGTCTTGCTACTTCAAGGTGTACACGGCGCAGGCCGATGGCGACGAATCGGAACCCATTTTCGCCCTACCCCTCCGAGGTATTTTTGTATGTCTGTACCAGTCCTCAAATTTATGTCTGTGTGTGTTTTCGTGTTACCAAACAAATTCGAAACAAAAGAGATCAAATGAACACATTTTCTTGTTGGTGTTGCCGATTGAGGCCGTCCGTGTACGAAAATAGACAAATTGATTGATTGATTTATTTATCTAATTGCAATTGTGCACTTATATAGATGTATATCATGCATCGCAAAACGATTTGATTATCGACACGAAGGTGCGCGGCAATCCCCGGCCCGTCATCTCGTGGACCAAAGACCAGATACCCGTGGTGCTCGACGATCGTATCGTACAGATCGAACATTTGGACGGGATCTGTGAGCTGATCATTAATAAACCAACGACGAATGACAATGGCATCTATGTTTGCACGGCCCAGAACAAATTGGGCAGTCAGTCGACGACCCACACGGTTGTTGTCGACACCACGCACACTTCGCGCCGCTCAAGTGTACTCTCTGCCATGCAGGAAGGCGACACTGCCGATGGCAGCAAGGCCAAGGCCAAGAAGAAGAAGAAGGACAACGAAGAGGAAGGAGGCGGAGAAGGCGGCTATGAGCGCCGTAGCCGCATGCCAGATCCCTCCCCCAAGCAAATGCTATATTTCACAGTAAATTTGTCTAATCGGTATGTTGCCGAAGGCTCCAAGGTCAAGCTGCAAGCGGTTATAGGAGGTCCTGAACCCACAATCAAATGGCAGAAAGATGATCAGAATGTGCAGTATGGACCGCGTATTCGCAACATGAATCGAGATAGCTTGGCTGTGCTGGAGTTTGTTAATGCTCAATCAGAGGATTCCGGTACCTATTCAATCGTTGCACAGAATGAATTCTGTAAGATCACTACCTCGGCATTGCTACATGTTTACCAGCCAAAGGTTAATACAGATGTGCAACCGGTCTTTATTCGTTCTCTTAAAGGTAAGAAGAGACGCATTGATGTCTAAAATTAAAGACGATTATGCAAAGACTTTAATTGGTTATTGTGCAAGGATGTTGATCGTCGTCGACGTCATTCTCATTCTTAACTTATGTAATAAGTGTCGATTTTTTTTGCTATTTACTAGAGACATATCATCTAAACACTAACGAGTTAATTCTGGAGACAGCAGTGCGTGGTCAGCCTACTCCAGAGGTGCAGTGGTTCAAGGACAGCATTGAAATCCAGAGTGGCGGTCGCTATCAGATCCTTGAACACCAGGATGGTACCTGTGAACTCATCATTGATCGTCCGGACAATAAAGACTCCGGCAAATATGTGGTCAAAGCCGAAAGTCGTGCTGGAAAAATGGAGATTTCCCATTATGTGCTGTTTGAAGGTCAGGCTCATCACATTGCGGACAACATTCACGGTGTGTTCCATGCCGATAAGAGTCTGTTGCGTCCCAAGGAAGCAGAAAAGCCAGCCGAGAAAAAACCAGTGCCTCCGCCAGCAGCCAGCGAGAGCGAAGCTGAAGATGGCAAGGAGGGCAAAGGTCGTGGCCGCAAGAAGGGTGACGAAGACGAGAGCGCTTCAGCTTACGCATCGGATTATGCCTCCGACTCAGCTAGCTTGTCAAGCAAGCGTCGGGAAAAAAATATTGTAATCCATTTTAGCACTTCAATGAGGGATCGTGTTGTAGCCGAAGGTTCCAAAGTGAAGATATCATGCTTCCTCGATGCAAAAGAGCCTCAGGTGAAATGGTTTAAGGATGGTGAACAGATCCAAAATAGCCCCAAAATTCGTGGACGCTATAGTGAAGGTCTCTGTCTTTTGGAAATTATGAGCGCCACAGTGGAGGACAATGGCGAGTATAAGTGCTGGGGCCGTGACGAAACTGGAGAAGCTTCAACTTCGTGTAAACTTGAGGTCTATGAAGATCCAGGAACGGGCGATGTTCCTCCAACATTTACGCGCAACATCAAGGACACACTGCACGGCAAGATCAATGAACTCCAGTTGGATGTTCATGTGCGTGGACTGCCAACGCCATCGGTCACATGGGTAAAGGACGGTGTGAAGGTTGAAAATAGTGACAAATACCAGCAGGTGGATCATGAGGACGGCACCAGTGAGCTTTTCATAAGTAATCCTAAGCCGTCAGACAGCGGCAAATATGTTTGTCAGGCCGAAAATCGTGAGGGCAAGACAGAGATTGTACATATGGTAACTGTAGAACCACGTGTACGTGCACCAAGAGGATCGCCACCCAGAGAAGGCAGGCCACCCCGCCCAGTAGCAGAAGGGGAAGAATTAGGTGCAGCCGAAGAGGGTGAAGCAGCTGAGGGCGGAGAGAGACGCAGAAAACCAAAGCCAGATGAAGAAGAGCAGAGCTCGAGGCGAGAGGTGCCACCACCACCAGATCTAAGGAAACGTTTGTACTTCAGGAATTTCTTATCAAACCGCACTGTAAAAACTGGCAGCAATGTCAAATGGATGGTCAATATCGATGGGCCAGAGCCAACTGCTAAGTGGTTCCATGGAGATCAGCCAATTGCCTTCGGACCGAAGAGCAAAATGTCCATGCAGGATGGCATTGCTTGGCTCAACTTGGTTGGTGTTACCGAAGAAGAAGCCGGCGAATACACGTTAAGAGTGAGAGGATCAGACAACGAAATTGTGAGCACTTGCACCCTCTTTGTTTATAGCACGGGTAAAGTTGAGGTTATTCCGCCCACCTTTGTTGTGGGTATCAAAGGTAAGATACTATGTGTGGGGTAAATAAAGTAGTTTTAAAAAGTGCGTCCAGGTGAAAGTCCACATTTTCTTGAGGTTTTTGTATTTTAAATCAACTAACCCTAAATCAAGCCAAAATTCCTTTGTGATGTTGTCTTATGTGTTTTGTGGCCTGTCACACTCTGTCATTTATTGCAGATGCATATCATTCCCAAAACAATCAGCTTATTTTGGAGTGTAAGGTTTCGGGTAGTCCCAAACCCAATATTTATTGGCAAAAGGATAATACATTGCTCCCCCTAGAGGGTTCAAAGTATCAATGTGCCGAACAAATTGATGGAGTCAAGCAATTGATCATTTCAAACTTTGCCACACAGGATTCAGGGCTTTACACATGCTATGCGGAGAGCGAAAATGGTCAAATGAAAATAAGCAAATTTGTACAGGCTTCCGACTACCTAAGAGGACGGTTAATTGAAACGAAACCAGCGGAAAAGGTGGTTGAGGAAACCATCAAGCGAGATGATTTAAGTACATGTTTGGCCACAGATAACGCCATCGTTAAGGCAAGGGCACGGGAAGCTAAACTACGTCTGAATCTAGAAACTAAATTGAAAACAATGACAATTGGTAGCGGAAACAAGGCTCAATTAATATGCTACGTAACGGGCTTTATAGAGGATGTACACTGGCTTAAAGACGATGAACGTGTAACTAAAGATGCCCGTCATAAGATCTATAATATAAACGGAGCTATTAGTTTGGAAATCTATGATGCTAGAGTCGAGGATAGTGGTCACTATCGGTGTGTCGTGAAGAATAGCAAACAGACCGTTGAGAGTGAAGGACAACTCAGTGTGCTAGATGAGGCTAAAGGTCGATTACCAGAAAGCTTTTCAAGTGGAATTACAGGTATGGTAATCTAATAAACCAATAATAATAACTAAAATCTAAATGTGTACTTTTGTATCACAGAATCCTACGATGACCAGCGGAATGAGATTATACTGAGCTGTTATGTTCACGGCCGTCCAAATATCAGTTGGATGCGTGACGATCATTCGATTTCCAACAATCGATATAAAACCATAGAAGAGCCAGGCGGTCTCCGTAAACTAGTTATACGAAACCCAATATCTTCTGACTGTGGCATCTTTGCCTGTTATGCTGAACACGAGGAGCGAATTGATTCTATCAGTACAACGATTAGAGCCGGTGACCTTAAACGATTAATAACAGTAACTAGCCATGGTAATGAGCACGATGACCGTCAGGTTCAGCATCAGCTCAGCTCACCGAGTCGCGTAAATGGCTATGGAGATCTTCAACATGTTGGCGATCGAATTTTACGTAGTGTAGACCAGACCAAGCCACTGTTTCATAGTCTTTTACACGATCGTACTATCTCCGAGGGTGGAAATTTACGTTTAGTGTGCTCTGTTTCTGGTAATGAGAATACACACATTGAATGGCTAAAGAACCATAAGCCATTGCCCAGAGATACACGTTACCAGATAGTCTATCAGAATGGTGAAGCCTCATTGGAAATCTTTGCCGCAGTGGCCGATGACAGCGGCAATTACACTTGTTGTGCCACAAACGATTTTGGAGAGAGTTTGACTCATGCTCAACTACGAGTATATAAACACTTCAAAGATGCCACAATGCCAAGTACCTTTACGCAACCGATTCGAGGTATTATCTAGGAAAAATACGTTGGATAACGATTTCGCTTTTCACACATCTTTCGATGTTTTTATGTTTTAACTGCTTTATTATTTGTTTTCCTTCTTAGTTTGGTATGTTTTTAATTGATTTTTACTTTTTCATAGACACATATTCTCTTAACGAGAATGAGTTGGTTCTGGATTGTCGCGTACGAGGCCAGCCACGTCCCGAAATTCAATGGATGAAGGGCAATGATCTTATTATCAATGATGAGAAATACCAACAGGTGGATCAGGCCGATGGCTACTCCAAATTAGTCATACGTAATCCCACTGAAAAGGATTCTGGCATATATTCATGCGTGGCTCGCAACGAGGGTGCCGAAAACAAGATGCCTCATCATGTTGACTTCAAGGGCCGTGAACATTATACGTTGGAGAAAACGCATGGTTTCTTCCATCGCGATCCAAACAAGCCTCACTTTATAATGCCACTAGGCAATCAGACGGTCTGCAATGGTGGTACTGTTGCCATTTCCGCTGAGTTCATGCAGACCAGCACACCCATTGAAGTGAAATGGTATCGCGATCGTCGTGCAGTAGATGGACCTAATGTGAAATCCTTAGCCGATCGTGGTGTTTACACGCTAACCATTATGAATGCCACACCCGAGGTGGAGGGTACATACACCTGCCGCGCCTCAAATGCATATGGACGAATTGAATCTCATGCTAATGTTGATGTTTCTGTTGGTGCATCCAAAGACGAACGCCCACCGTTATTCCTGTCTAGGCCCGATACTGAAATGAAGATTGCTGTCGGTGATCCATTCTCGTTATCTTTCCGTATTGCTGGCGATCCGAAACCGAAGCGTAAGACAATTAAAAAAAAACATTATCTAACATTAATGATTAACTTTATCCTTGACCTTGGTTTTTAATATACAGTCACCTTTATGAAGGGCACCAAGGATATTACCCAATCAGATAGGGTCAGCAAAGAGGTATCCGATGACTACACCAGATTCACAGTGCAACAAGCTCAAATCTCCGATTCGGGAACATATTTCGTTGTTGCTCGCAACAATTTCGGCACTGACAGAATATTCGTGACTGTTACGGTAGGTCTTTGTTTTCTTCGGAATAGTAATTTTTATGATCTTTTGTGTTGTTGCGTGTTTCTATCTTTTAAATGCTTCTGCTTATTAACAACTGCTTATTTTCTCTTTTTTATTTTCTTGCACTTCTTTTAGATTAAAATACCAAAAAAGAAAGAAAGCTTAGCTTAAAGCCTTTTTAATTAACAACAAATATTATACGAATATTTATTTTTGTTTTGCAATGAGAAATTTTAAAGACCTTCGCCTCCCGAAAACAAATACGCCAATTTAAATACATTAATCCTCAGACTTCGCTTCCTGCTGACTCTACTCTATGTGTTCACTTAAAAGCAATATACATAATAACATCGTTCTGACTACAAAACTTATAGGTAAACCCGCGCACACGATCCGAAACGCCAACGCAACCACGATGGGGTCTACCCTTGGACAGTTATAGTGATACAACGTATTTCCGAGGTAAGTTTTATTCTTTAAAATTTCTTTGTTTTAATTGTGGGTGTGTGTCCTGTGTTTTTAAAAAAAAAGACTTCCGTGTGTATTTGAATCAATTCTAGTGTCCTTGTTTTGTCCGTTCATGTTAAATGTTAAATTATCCTTTGGTCTCATGGTTGATTGCATATATTTTGCAGATCGTTCCGAATTTCAGCGCAATATAAAAACGACAAATCAAATAATTTCCTGTGAGAAATACAATCAAATTTGTGTATTTATCTTTATCTTTTGTTAGTATTGATGAACGATTTACTTTATTTTACTTTACTATTATTATTTATCATATTATAACCATTAGAATGTATTATATAAAGCACAGCAATCCAGCTTATACATTTACGTAGTGAAAAAAAGAAAAAATAATAAAAAAGAATTCTCCGGGGCGTAATGAGTTTAATTTAATGGATTTCACACTGAAATATAACTATTTTTCCATTTATATCTGTATATCTGTATATATATTCTTTGTCCATACTCTAGACCCACCAGGTTGCATATCCACCGAACCATTGGTTGTTGATTCCGGACCCACACACATCTCTTTGTCCTGGGGCAAACCAGTTAGTGGCAATTCTGCTCCTGTTATAGCCTATAAGGTGGAAACCTGGATAGTTGGCCACGAGGGTGGTGCCTATTGGCGCGAGTTGGGTCTAAGTCCCATAAACTCTTTTGATGCATTCAATTTAAAACCAAATTTGGAATACCATTTCCGTGTAACACCAAAGAATCGCTATGGCTGGGGCCCAGCTGTACAAACAAGTTCCGCTTTACAGGTGGGCGGCGTGGAGTGTCTACCGGAGTTTGTAAAAATTTTGCCTGGGCAGGTTAAAGCACTCTTGGGCTCTTCCTTTACACTACAGTGCAATATGCGTGGCGCTCCAAGGCCACAGGTCACTTGGTACAAGGATGGCATTCAATTGAGCAGTAGTTCGGAACGTGTAAGGATACGACAAATTGGCTCCACTTGCGCATTGACCATAACAACTGTCACAGAACTGGATTCTGGTCGCTATACATGCGAGGCAACTAATGCCAAGGGGCGTGTCTCTACGTTTGCACGCCTTCAAGTTGTTTCCGATCCACGTTTATATGAGGCGGATTCACGTTTAAAGGAAATTGCTCACGGACGCAATTTGGCAGAAGTGGGAGATTCTTTGCCCATTTTCACGATGCGTTTGAGAGATCGTCGAGTTCAGGTTACCTATCCAGTGCGTCTTACCTGCCAGATAGTTGGCTATCCCCAACCAGAAATATTGTGGTATAAGGATCAAGAACTTATTAATAGCGATAGAAAGCATCTGATCTCATCCGATGGACAATTTTTCACCTTGGAAATTGCAGCCACAACATTGGACGATAGTGGCAATTATACTTGCCTGGCCAAGAATGAACTGGGCTCTGTATCCTGTCACTGCACTTTGGTGGTAGATAAGGGCATACGTGCCTATATCTCACCCGATTTTTATGTACCTCTCGATCCCTTCTATATGTTCCGCGAAGGTACCGAAATACGTCTATCTACAAAAGTTGAGGCCTATCCATCCGTAGGCGTTACCTGGCATCGCAATGGCATCCGTTTACGTCCAAGTCGACGTCTAACTGCCACTTTGGATTCCAATGGATTTGTTGAGCTAATTATAGCCGATGCAACAGTACGAGATGCTGGCATTTATGTATGTGTTGCCTCCAATGTGGTGGGCAAAGTGGAAACCATTTGCCGCGTGGCCATAGAGGAAAATGAAGAGACCCCACCACGTACCTTAGAAATACCTACCATCAAGACTACCGATATGCCGTAAGTGGATCAAGGAATATTTGTTTTAAAATTTCTAAATTCTAAATTCCATATTATAGCTATTCCAAAGAGCCGTTGTTTGTGGTTAAACCTCGTTCAAGTGAAGCCTATGAGGGTGACAATGTTATCATATTCTGTGAAGTTGTCGGTGATCCCAAACCCGAAGTTGTTTGGTTGCGCGATTTTCTCAATGTAAGTATTATAAATTAACGAGCTTACAAAACACTTGTGACGTCAGTAGAGATGACTAGCAACAGCGTCAGCAGGCAGCACGGTAGCGCAAGCGCAATTGCAATTGCAATTCGAATTCCATTTAGTTGCATTTACAACATTAACAAATGTGGGTCGCAAGTCTCGTTCTCGTTGCGATAACAATTCAAATATAAACAGTAAACTCAAGTTCAGGTGGGCCAATGTGGGCCGGCCCTCAGGAAATATATTAAAAAAATAATAATAATAAATTCGATTTAATTTCCGCCTTGATTATTCATATAAATAGTTAAGTCTTGTGGGATTAATGCGTTTAGTGTGATTTCGTTGTGTTTTCTGCAAACAGTTGCTCGTGATGATTCGGATAGAATTTTTTTCACCAATTGATCCGATTAAAGCGATTAAAGTGTATATATGTGCATATATAAATTAAACTTAAAAAAATCATTGCCAAAGGTACAAAGCAGAACACATAACATAACAGCAAGATAATAATGCAACTCAAATTACCAAGAAAATGCGTCATATGCAAGTTATACAATAACCAACGTGGTTACAGATCTTACAAAAGCCGATCTGTTGCGATCCGCTGTCAAACGCTAATTCAAGTTCAACCCATATCAAATAACAGCCAAAACAATTACAAGCCAAAAAGGGAAAAATATAATCTAAAAAAATTAAAAAAAAAAAAAAAAACAAAAAATTTAATGAAAAAGCATGTTAAAAAATAACAATTTTACAAAACTAGTAAAAATTATTAAGCCACAATCGTGTGCGGTTGTTCGTTATTGTCAGGAAGCAGGAGGTCAGGGTGGCCAACCAGTTTTAACGACAGACACAAAATTTGAAATTCAATTCAATTTTGTGCTTATATGGGCATAAGCGTTATACAACAGCAACAACAATAATAAAAAAAAACGGCAGCAGCCTCATTTTACAACAGATCAGACAGATATATAGACAGTTGTGATTCATTCGCTGTGACAGCCACATTATTAATCCTTAGAGTGATTTTAAAAAGTGACCTTGGACTCACTCACCTGTTTTTTGAAAATTTTCTTCCAGCCGGAATATTATAAAGACGCTCCACATTTCCGTCGTATTGGCGAGGGGCCAGAATATCGTCTTGAAATACCCAGTGCCAAATTGGATTTTACCGGAACATATTCGATTATAGCCAATAATTGTCATGGCGAAGCCAAGGCTGTAATATCACTACAAATTTTTGCCAAAGGTAAGTTTTTATAATTTATTGTCTCTTGTAAAAGTATTCTCATGTGATTTGTGGATAAGTGTTGAGGAGTCGTGGATAAACATATATACGCCAAAAGTCCTCGGCCATGGTTAGCAGACTATTTACAAATTCAGGATCTGCCTGAACCCAGACATAATGCAAAGCTCCACTTGTCTCAAAAGTGGGACTCAAGACGCAGTACAAAGCCTTTTTGATTTTAGCCAAGAACATTTGTATCTGTATCTGAGCCATATATTTTGGGGCAATTGATTCACCAGACTCTAAATATTTCTCGAAATCCTCATCTGTTTTGGGTGACTTAATTTCTACCATATGGTCATCTGTTATCCCATCGGGAGCACCGCATAGAAATGGATAATTTTCATTTAATAGTAGACCACATTCAGTGTACTTTTTGTTCTCCAGTTTCTCAGTCTGCTTAAGTATGAATCGTTTGTGTTGCTTCTGTTGGACACGTTCCTCGATATTCTTGTCACGTCCCTTGCAAAACAACATTTGGAATATTTTCTCATCATCTTCTGCCGATTTGCGTGTTGCTATCAAATGCATCATGGAGCAACGTATTCGCATATACTGCACCTCTAACCAGAGTCGGGATTTGTATTGATTTTTTGTAACCTCAATGAGGCTATCAAAGCGACCAGCTTGTGCCTGCCTTTTCATATGAAGGACAAAGCTCGAAAAATCCACTATGTTGTATTCCGTAGCCTTTAGAAATACATGGTGTATATATATACATTCATATTCATCGGTAGTCTCTACGCATTGACGATACAATGCTGAATCTCGACCGCAAATGGCCAATTCGTCAAGAACAGATTCCAAAAATGCTTGTCCATCGCCCACTTCCTGTGAGTCCAATTCAGCCTCAAGTCGTATCTCATCTTTGGGTATTAGATCGCAAATTTGCATTACTTTTGTTGGAGTAGGCTGTATAAGTGTTTCCAGTTCATGACCCCAGTATTCCACTAAGGCTGTTGGTTTCTGCTCTGAACACTTATGAAGAAGCCAAAATACAAACGCCACCATATGGATACATCTGACTGCAAGAAATTTTGCATTAATTTTTATTTGTTGTTATTCATCAAGAATACTTACCTGCATCTGGGCAGAAACTACATTGACCATTTTCTATGGTTCGTGCGCCCTCTAATATTTTAAGTCCTACATGGGCATGTAATTCTGTATTGGCATAGTTGGAGGCTGAAAAAACCAGAGCTTTCAATTCACAGTAAATTCCTTGACGGCGTATTTGAACATAGTCCACTAAAAAATCATTTTTATCCGTTGTAGATCTGCAAAAAGTATGACATAATATTATTCTGTCTTTATTTAAATTGTGGTATTATTGTTTACATCTCTTTGGTTTGGCTACCGGCTGCCAAACAAAAATTAAATACCATCGGGCTGGTGAGTGATGGCAAATTGTGTACATTTGCTTTACGGTAACCAGGATCCAAGTCCATGGACACAATAATTAGTCCCGACATGTTCTAACAAACAGAAATTGAGTTGGAAGATATTAAAATAATGACAAAAATTATATTTACTTTTTTTTTTTTTTTTTTTTTTGTATTAAGTTACTTCTGGTTAACAGAAGTTTAATTTGGCCTTCCCGTGTAAACAGGTTAACGCCACCGCGTATGTATGTAGGTGAATCCGTTTGTTGTTAATATATTAGTTTATATTTACTTGAATTTGCCACCAATTCTTAATCGCCGGAGGCGGGAACAACAGCTGATTTGATATGTACTGATGCCGTCTCACTCACTCCGGTTTGAAACCAGGGCGGGAAAAATTGAATCGTCTCAGATATATTTTTGTTAATTTTAATGAAATTGATTGGTATTGACGTACATCATCATTCATTTATATAATGGAAGTTTTAGGAATTTGAACGATCACGTGGTTATACTGTCAGCTGCTGGTAACACTTTCTATTAATGGATTGTAGTACTCGGGACTGGTGATATATAGTGTGACCGTGGTTTTTCAGATAAGCAATCGAATAATCGATTGTTAAATCAGGGATGGTTTTAATAATAATTTGAAAAACCAATTTAGCGCGTAATTCTAATTTGTTTGAATTCAAATATTCGTTTCAACTTCACAGATATACTTAAAAATAGCCGCATGGACAAGGTTCACACAAGACACGGGTAAGTTCTTCAAAAATAATAATCACAAATTTTCCGTTTTAATTTTTTTGTCTGTTTGGTATTTCAGAAATATTGAAACTCTTCCACGTTTCGTTCGCAACCTAAGAAATTTGCGCTGCTGCGATGGTGATGCCATCTCATTGGAATGCCATGTGGAGGCGATGCCCGAGCCCTTTATTATATGGGAGAAGGATGGGCGTGTAGTGCCTAGCGACAATAAGGACTATGTGATGTCCTTTGATGGTGTAAAGGCGACATTAAGTATACCACGAGTATATCCTGAGGATGAGGGCGAATACACATGCGTGGCCAAGAACTCGGTGGGTCGCTCCCTTTCATCGGCCTGCATTATCGTGGATGTCCCTGAAGAGAAAGAGAATATGCTCAGTCGACAGCTAACGCGTCCAAGTGGTCTACTTTCCGCCCACTCCACTCCCAGATCTACGCCCCGCTCAACCCCCAATCGCAGTTTCTCTCCCATGCGATTATCGTATCGGCACAGTAGTATCGATTTAAGTGGCGGTCTTGTGGAAAGGCGACGTAGCGATGGACGTCATGCTATTACAGCTCCAAAATTCCTGGCCATTCCCTACAATCGAGTTGTCGAGGAAGGCGAAAGCGTGCGTTTCCAGTGTGCCATTGCTGGCCATCCAACGCCTTGGGCAACATGGGATAAAGATGGTCTGATAGTGACGCCCACTGGTCGTATAGCTGTAAAGGAAGTAGACGATCTCCGTTTTATTGAGATTGATGAGGTAGGCTTCGATGATGCTGGACTTTACCGAATCACTTTGGAAAATGACTTCGGACGCATCGAGGCCACTGCTCGGCTAGATGTGATACGCAGCTCCCGCTACTCAAAGTCTCCTTCTGTGCGAAGTGTTAGAGCATCCTCAGCTCGAAGGAATGCCTATTTGCATAGGCGAATTATGGGTCCATCGACAGCCATAGGTGGACGCATGGCTTTGGCAACAGGTTATCGTGGCTCATCCGTTCCATCAGTTAGATTCTATCACAACCATGATGAAATGGAACCCTCTGAACGGGTTCATATTGTAGTTGAGGACAATGAGGCAATGCTGTTTGTTGAGAATGTAACCCATGAGGATGAGGGCATTTACACATGCATTATAAGTGGCCCGGATCACGATCCTTTGATTACATCGACACACATTAAATTTTACGAATCAAACACTGATATTGTTAGACACCGAGCAAGGGTAGTCGAACCACTAGCGGAGATAACCAGATCCGTAGAGGGGGAGATCATTGATCTCTGTTGTGAAATAGACTGCAGCGAGCCATATTACTATATATGGAAGCGCAATGGAGAGATCATTCCCGATAGCCCGGATTTCAAGTACGTTGGAATACTATTTAAAATTCCTATTGACACATGTTCAAATTAAAATTCAATTTATTTTACAGTTACATCGATCATGGCAATGGTTTACTAGCCCTGCGAATCAACGATGCTTTCGATATCGATTCGGGGTGCTACACCTGTCAGGTGTATAGCCAATCCAACGACGTTGACGCTGACGTCGACATTAATGGGGACTGTGACTGCACGAGCAGCGGCGAACTCTGTGTGCTGGAGCGTGATCTGTCTGAAAGCGATGCCGAAGAGAGTATACAATTGCTAAAGTCTCCACTACCAGTTATTTGTGGAGCAGGTGGGGAAGCCGTTTACTATGCCCGTGTCTATCCCTCCCAAGCGGAAGCAGCATGGTATCTCAATGGAAAACTCATCGAAGATGACTCACTTAACATGACGGTGCGTAAGAGGCCCAAATACAGAAATACCCAATGCGGTTAAACAAAATATTGTTTATGCCGTACTTTTAATACCCTTAAAAATAATAAGGTTAATTAGATAAATGGTATTAACCGAGATATATAACATAAACTTGATCAGTATTAATATTTAAATTAAAACTTTTCCGCTTTATTTTTTTAATTCTAACTAAAGCCCAAATTATTTGAAAGTACTTTTCAAAACAGAATTTCAACTTATCTTTCCGTTAATTTTTAACCCTCTGTTTTCAAAATGGCTTTCTTTAACCGTTATATTTAACCATTGAACCGCAAATCCATTTCCGTTTGACCGTTACAAACACAATGCCTTAAGATATAAACCTTCATCTCTTTTTAATAACATTTATAAACAAATGACATTTAAATTTACATAAGTTCCCCCTCAGTTGGCCCCAATTGGGCGACTCTTCACATTGCCTTGCGGAACCACTTCTCTGTCGCAGTCTCTGTCACTGTCACCATAGTCAAACAATCTTCAGTTTTAGCTTCATTCCAGCAGCCGTGGGGACTGCGTCTCGTTCACACCTTGATATGTGCCAGAGAAAACAATAATAATATCAGTATAACGCACATAAAATTGAAAACAGACAAAAACAAAATGAAAAGAAAAAGATTGAACAAATACCATCGAATGTGAGCTGCATGCAAAACGATTTCAGTGACGCTTGCGTCGACATATACGCCGCTGTCGACGTTACCAAACGGAGAAGCATTAATAATAAAGTATAGCTTAAAAATACAAAAAAACATTCGTTGAGCGGCATTCAAGCAAGGCGCTACCCATAGACCCGAGAAACATACATACATACATACCTTAAAAACGGGCAGGGCAAGATGTCCCAGGTAAAATAGATTAGAACGAGCATTTCTAGTATCGATATCGGTTACATAGATAAAATATCTTAACAATGTTATCACACGTATGTACATACATATGTAAACAGAAGGGCGGGAGAGAGCAGAAGAGCTGATAGGGTCACATGTAAAACAGTTGTTGCTTTGTTGTGCTTCAATGAAAATGAGAGCGAATTTTTATGATCGTTAAAGTGTCATTGTCACGATCGTAATCGTCGGCCCCGTTTCTCCCTCAATTAATTAAAGCATGTACATATGTATATACTGTCTCTCTTCGTCCAGTAGTTCTAGTTCAACCTTCAGCGACAACACTTGTGCATATATAAAGAGACGGAGAGAAAGATTTTGCAAAAACAAATAAATCTATCTTCTCTTTGTTCTAACTTTTTCTTTCCTATTTTCTATTTTCGCTTTCAGTTGGAGTCATATCCAGAGAACGGCATTCGTTTACTGCGCATGCGGAACTTGCAACTGCCCCAGAGCGGTGAGGTACGCCTGCAGGTAAAACATCCACAGAGGGAAGATAGGCGTACACCTTCATCACGAACATATACAAGTTTGTTAGTATTACCCATTAATAATAATTGTGGTGAAGCCACAACAAACCCACTGGCCAACAGAAGCTGCATTTTAACGTGCCCCGAAGATTGCACCGCCCTGATAGGTGGTAATGTGAGGCTAAGCGTACGTTTCGAGCCGTACCCAGGCACCAAGGTCATTTGGTATAAGGCGGTAAGTTTTCACCCAATTTGGCCATGAAATCGTCTGACCCAATTAGGCAAAAGCAGCTCACACAGCTCAAGGGATTAGGTTAGTGTGAGCTGTGCACTATCATTCTTTATCTTGCCATAAGCCCACAGACAACGACGGGTAATATCTTAAAAAAAAAAATAATAATAATGTAACAATTGTAGCTATCTTTCATCTTATTATGGGCATAGGCACGTATAGGTTTAGGTCTCGTCTCGGTCTTTGGCTCCATCTCAGACTGTGTCACGATCAGTTTGCGGTATTGATGTCTGACCGCAAATTGCGAATGTATAAACGAATTGAACAACTTAGGTTTATTTTTTATATTTTTTGCTTTTGACGAAGGTTAATCTCAACTACTCCTCCTCCATCTTCTACTCTTTTCACAGTCCCATGCCATTGTGGAGAGCTCACATGTTACCATTCGTACAACATCACAGCAATCAACGCTCTATATCACGGACATCTCTGCGGATGACAGCGGCAAGTATACAGTAGAAATTATGAATGATCTGGGATTAGAAGCAGCTGCCGCTTCGGTTGCTGTGGAAGGGCCACCAGAGCCACCAAGTGGTCAACCAAGTGTTTCATTGGGACCAGACCGTGTGGCAGTGGCATGGTGCGGACCGCCGTATGATGGCGGTTGCATGATCACAGGATTTAAGTGAGTTACTAATTTTAAATTTTTTTGATTAGATTTATAGTATATAATTTTTTCCCCAGCATCGAAATGCAGGAGAACTGTGATAACATGGAGAATACCATGTCATCATGGCAACAAGTGGCCAGCGTTGTGGACTCTCTAGCCTATACGGTAAAAAATCTTCAGCCACAATTGCAATACCGATTCCGTGTACGAGCTGAGAATATTCATGGACTTAGTCCTCCCAGCCAGCCTAGTGAATGGGTACAAATATCACGCAGTAGATTGAGGGAGAGAGAATCGACTCCTGACCAGACAGTGCCATGTGTTCAATCTGGCGGAGATTTCAAGTCACGCTTTGAAATCATTGATGAACTGGGCAAGGGGCGTTTCGGTGTTGTCTACAAGGTGCAGGAACGCAATCAACCCGAACAATTGTTGGCCGCCAAGGTGATCAAGTGTATTAAATCGCGTGATCGTCAAAAAGTTCTCGATGAGATATCCATAATGCGTTCACTGCAGCATCCAAAACTCCTGCAGCTGGCTGCTTCCTTTGAGAGTTCACGGGAAATTGTTATGGTTATGGAGTATATAACGGGTGGAGAATTATTCGAGCGTGTTGTGGCCGATGATTTTACCCTAACCGAAATGGATTGCATTTTATTTTTGCGACAAGTCTGTGAAGGTGTGGCCTATATGCATAGCCAGAGTGTGGTCCATTTGGATCTCAAACCGGAGAATATAATGTGCCACACCCGAACAAGTCATCAAATAAAAATAATTGATTTTGGCCTTGCCCAACGATTGGATACCAAAGCACCCGTAAGAGTTCTATTCGGTACACCTGAATTTATACCACCCGAGATAATTGGCTATGAGCCAATTGACTTTAAATCGGATATGTGGAGTGTGGGGGTCATCTGCTATGTGCTGTGAGTATCTCCTAAATGTATATTAAGCTTAAATATTGATCAATATTTGTCCATTTTGTTTTGCAGTCTCTCTGGCCTTTCTCCCTTTATGGGTGATAGCGATGTGGAGACCTTTTCGAATATTACTAGAGCGGATTACGATTACGATGATGACGCCTTCGATTGCGTGTAAGTGGAGAACTTTATAATTTGATTATTTTAATTGATTAAACACTTTTTCTATAGTTCGCAGGAGGCCAAAGACTTTATATCCCAACTATTGGTCCATCGCAAGGAGGATCGGTTGACGGCTTTAGAATGCTTGGAATCCAAGTGGTTGACACAACGACACGATGATAATTTGAGTAACAATAAAATCTGCACCGACAAGCTAAAGAAGTTCATTATACGACGCAAGTGGCAGGTAAGTGTCCTTAGGTGTCCCCTGTCTGCCTTAACTCGCCTAACCTGCTTTGCTTATTTGCTTCCGTCCCTGCTGCTGCTGCTGCTGCTGCTTAACGCTTAATCAGAAAACTGGCAATGCTATACGTGCATTGGGACGTATGGCAACTCTATCCGCCTCGAGACGTAACTCTGCCATTGCAATGGGAGCCTTGAATAGTCCACGACCCTCCATTTCCGGTTTGGGTATGCTAAATGTGAATGCTGTTACCACAAGTAGCACGCAAATGGCCTCTCTACATGAGGAGGAAGATGATTTTAGTGTCGAAATGCCTCATCTGGAGAAGCGTTATGGAGCCCATGGCTCTTTGAAACTGCGGGATAAATCCCAATGCAGTGAGCGCAGTGACTCTGGTTACAGTGAATGCTCGAATTGTAGTCTTGGAACACAGGAAACATTGCTCCTTTCGTTGGCCAAATCCAAACTTGAGCAAATTGCCAAGGCTACCAATAGTAGCACCAATTTAGAGGAGATTGATGATGGTCATAATGAGAGTGCCATAACTCTTGAGCTGCCCACCAAGGGTGAGGCTATAATGCGTTCCGATTTCACTAATACCATTAAAATGCGTAAAAAATCTTTAGAGGATAGCTGCATGCGAGAGAAATCCAAGACACACACAAAACCTGTGAGTGAATCCAAACTGAAGGTATCACAATTGAAGGATAAATTTCAATCTAATGAAGCTGCTGCTCCTGCTCCCGCTGTTAACAAATCCAAGCTTATCCATTGTGAACCCAATAAAATCGCCAAAGTAGCGAGCGTGGGTCATCTGCAGCCAAGTAATACTAAAAAGAAATATATATATACTTATATATTTTTGATTTTTTATTAATTTGGAATTTTTTCTTTCTTTAGAAGTCAAAATCAGTGGCAACAATATGTCCGCCTCCAGCTCTATACAAACCCGATCAATGCCTAGTTCCCCATTGCCCCAGCGTAGTGCAACGCCAACGAGGCTGATGAGTCAACGTGTCCTTGAGACCACACAGCGTCTTGCCCAACAGCATACAGTGGCTAGTGCTCAGCGTATGAATGGGAATGGTAAGACGCAGGGGAATGGTAATAGCAATGGCAATGATAATGATAATAATGGCAATATCCATGAGTCACGTGCAAGAAGACTCATTAATAGATTCAACGAAACGAAGCATATCACGTCCTAGATTTTTATATATATATATATATATACTTAACTTTATTTTATTTTACATTTTGATTGAATACAACAACAAAAAAAATTAAGAAGAAAACCCACTTAACGAAAAAAACACTCGAATATGGATGCACATATACAATACATTTACAATTATAATTATAAAATGGATCAGATGATGCACCTGCACCCAGGCACCGACGCGGACTTGGGCACTTTTAGGCTAAGGATACTTAAATTATTATTGTATCAATTTATATATATTTATATATATATATATATATGTACACACAACTATTATACCATACTAATTAAAGTTAATGTAACGAATTCCCCCCTTAAAATATATCCATATCATTCTTTTGACCACTCCTGCTGCTCGTGTGGGTTATATGATGCTCTCGTGGCTTCAGTCTAACCCAGAGACCACCCGAAGCCCTTAAAGTAATACGGAATGTTGCCTCAAATGTGGTCCTACCAGGCACTGGTAACAATTGATAGCTTCGCAATAATCTGGATACTATTGTTTTAATCTCCAAAATGGCAAATCTATTGCCAATGCAATATCTTGGACCGGCACTAAATGGAATGAAGGCATAGGGATGACGATTTTCGGCATTTTCGTGTGAAAAACGCTCTGGCATGAATTTCTCTGGCTCTGGATAAATGTGAGCCAGTCGATGGGTGGCATAGGGACAAATGAATATATTACTACCGGCTGGTAAAGTATAAGCTCCTCCATTTAAGCTCACTTCCTCACCCAGTTTGCGGGCAATTAATGGAACACTAGGATATAATCTAAGCGATTCCTTGATACACATTTCCATATAGCGCATTTCTCTTAAATCACTCATACCGGGAGCCCGATTGCTATAATCAAAAATGCGTTCCAGTTCCTCGCAACACTTTTCCTGACATTCCGGATTCTGGGCCAATAGAAAAATGGTAAAAGCTACAGCAGCTCCCACAGAATCTTGACCTGCCAGCATAAAAGTACATGCTTCATTGACTATATCCTCTTCTGTGAAATCGGGATTACTTTCCGATATCTCAATCATATAGTCCAGGAGACATTTACGCTCATCTGTATTATTATTGCCACAATTGGCCATAATCTCTCGACGACGTTTGATCATTTGGCGAGTAAAGTCATTGAGGCGCTTCTTTTGATTCAGTTCATCATTGGCCAATTTGGTCCAATGATAGATGCCATCCAATAGCAGCCAGGGATGGGCAAAGCGTGTGGGTATCATGAGCTTGCCCTGGCGAAATGGTGAATCCTCCATATCCACCAAACCCTGACCCTTTTTACGTATAGGCACACCCAAAACTGCCTCTGAAATGTTTAAGAAAAATATTTATTAAATTTAAAAGATAAAAGAAAATTTATATATTAACTTACCATTCAATATATCCAAAACACAATTGTTGACATATTTGGCTATATTGAGATCACTGCCCATTGAAGAGGCATCAAGATTCTCATACAGAGATTGTGAGGCATCCACAAAGGTGTCAATGAATTTGCCCAATAAACTGAGATGAAATGCCGGTTGTATAAGTTTACGATGAGTACTCCATTTGTTGCCACTGCTAGTGATGAGGCCATCACCCAAAAAATTATGCATCAATCTATAGATGAAGACCTTGTTCGTATGCTTCTTAGATGATAGTATAACCTGTAAATCCTCCGGTTGCAGGACCACAAAAAAAGGAAATAAGAAAACCCAAATCCTTACAAGAGAACCATATAAATCGAATGCCTTGGCGGCACGTTTACGCATCACTAAAATGAGACACAGAAAAATGGATTATAATTAAATCTAGTTAATTTTTTTTATTTTGGTTTTTTTAATATTTACAATCTTTTTCCTTGATTAGCATACAATTACCCAGAAAGGGCAATGTTGGTGGACCCGATAGACGCAATGATAATAGAACCGATCTTAGATAAGTCTGTAAATGTGCATAGAATGTGTACACACTTAAGCTAACTAGGATTAGAGCCAACATAGTACAAAGCTCTGACTTTGTGGCCCGTTCAAGCTGTAACGATAAGGAGATGAATATAAGTTGTTTATTTTGGCTATATTGTCAATAATTTGTTTGACTAACCCACACCCAACAAATGACCCTTTAAACGCACTTCATTTTAATTGCGCTCCAACAAACGCCTCTGTCCAGTTGTATTCCCCCTCTCCCACCTTTGCTATTATATATACTATATCTGGGTACAAATATTGGGAATTTAATTAAATGGGCAACGTCATATGGTACACTACAATGAAGTGTGAGGGATATAAACAAGTGCCTCAAACGGTTGTGTCGTAAGTTAACCTCATCATCACAATCGTGTCTATAATTCAAGTCCAAGCCCAAAAATTTAAGCACAAATCCAATTCCTAAACCACATTGAAAGTGTAAATTAGTTGGGACAACATGTCGTATGCTTGATATATATACTATATACATACAACAGCAAAACAGATATATGAAATTTTTATGGCCGATTAAATGAGTTACTGCCACTTAACCTAGGTTATCTCAATTCAACACCTTAACAACAACATATGAAAAATATATTTATATATTTTTTTAACTAAAATCTCATTGATCTCGGGTGCGTACATGAATTTGAATCTGACTTTGGGTTTTTTTTTTCTTTTCTTTTTTTTTTTGGCTCTTACTTTTTGGTGTTACAAGTGCAACAGGTTTAGGACAGGAACCCACAAATGATGATAAATGATGATGATGGCAATGTTGATGATCTACCAAACGGAAACAAAAGTATTGGTTTTTTTCGTCTTCTTTTGGCATTGTTCGATTCTGAACTAAAGTGAAAATAATGAGATACAGATAAAGATACAGAAAGTATCCCATGAACCGACGCCTGTCAAAAATAATACAAACAAACTTCTCTTCGTCAGTTAAGTTTTTTTATTTTTAACCAAAAAAGTCAGGGTCAATTGCACACGTTCGAGTCGTAAAAAAAAGTGACATTTTAGTTGTGAAAATTATTATTATTTGTTTATAACAGTAAACCAAATTTAATAAATTAAATAAAAAAAAAAACAGTTTCCCAATTTATAGCTTTGAGTATACAGTTTTTCCTCAAATACAAAATAAAAAAAAATTCAGACTTACAAATTTTTAATAGAAAATGTATTTTAAAATCTAAAGTAATTAATTTTAGCTTTAAAATCATTATTTTATGAATATGTAGTTAGAGTTTAAACCAGGAAATATATGTAACTTTAAAATTCACTTTTTTAAACCAGAAAAAAAAAGAACTTAAAAATGATTTATAATTCCGATTCTTGATTTCTGGTTCCTGCAACTTCAAATATTTTATAAGTTTTCATTACATTTTAATCAATTTTAATTTTTTGTTTTTTTACTATGAAAAATTTACAAATTACTAAATTTATATTGGAAACTTTCAGATTTAAGGTTTTCATATAAATTCATATTCATAATCTATAAACGTTTTATACAACAAAACTCTGTTTAAATTCAGAGCATATAAAGATTTCGAAATTAATTGTTTGAAACAATTTTATTTTCATTGCGCATAAATTTCGAAATATTAATACAATTTAAACATGAAATGAAAATGCCCAGACCGATAATGATAAATTCTCTATAAGTATTTCCCTTGATGATATCGTATCCCACCATCATAACACCAAAACATAAAATCTAGAAAAAGTAAAAGATATATAAAATAAAGTGTCAAGATTCAAACATACCATTGTACCATCTCGTTTGATCTCCCTAAGTATACATTAATTCAGTGTAGATTAGTTATGTATTATCTTTAATGAATTCTTTATCAATCTTCATAGCCATCTGGCAAAGCATTGAACTTTGAATTATGAAACAAACTACGATTTCCATCACCCCAGGGAAATCGTTTGGTGCGTCGACGTAAATACTCAAACTGGACAAATGGTTCCGGTTCGATTTCTTTATGATTAAAGAAAAATGCATTAGCCATGCAAAGGCAAATTGCTGGTGTGGCCACAAGGATAGTCACTTTTTTCCACATATTTGAATTATTGTTAATATGGGCTTTAACCAAATGTCGTCGGGCCATTGTTGTGGCCACCTCAAGGCCTAGTTTAGGATTGATTTTCTTCCACATTTGCCACATTTTCTTGGGATCTTTTTTTTTTTGAATTTAATAATATTTTTTTTTAGCTTCGTTTCTGTGCTAGTGAGAGTGAATATTGAATGAATTTGAATTGAAATGAAAATGAAATGTGAAATAATTTTACACGAGCCTGCTGAGAATAAAGAGAGAGAAAGAAAAAATAAAGAAAGAGGGGGAGAAGCGAGGTGTGTACAAGTATTTTGCAATTAGGGGCTTTCAAGGAGAATCATATGTCGGTAACCTCCACACATTTGTATAGATTCTTTTTTGGTTTAATATTTGCCTAGCTCAACCATTGAAGCGTTATGCCAATATCAATATATTGAGGGATGCTTCCGATCTTTCATCTCTCTTTCTCTATCTATCTCTCTCTCTCTCTCTTTGGCACACACATTTCAATCGGATCGTTGGGTCTTTAGGCATATCCAGACGAATGGTTTTTGACTTTTTTAAGTATGCAGAATCCAAAAGTCGCATATTTGTATAACAATTGACACTTGCCCACTAATAAATGTACATGATTATTTTTCTCACTAATTTTATAAATTATCATAATCGTCTCTTTTTCATTTTACCTAAGTAGAGGCCCAACCTAAGTTCCCGGCCCAAAAACTCATGCCCCCATGCCCCTTCCGTAATATGATTTGTGCAATAGATGGAAGGGTAGGAGAGGGGGGTCTGAGAAACCAAGTTACGTGCTATGGAGTAACAAGCACATATAATGAGTGTTTTTCGTCAGTTCCAATTTATTTCAATATCATTTACACATTCGTTATCGACTTTCTATATTGTTTTTGTTATGATATTCCCTTTTTTTTTTTGTTTATCACTTTTACTTTTCATTCACTTACCACCTTTTCCACAAACATTTTGCACTCAAATTTATTTTACACTCAAAGAAACATTCGCAATTCTTAGATTATCCTTGCCGTTTTTTATGGTTTCTTTTTCAATTGAAGTTAACTAAATTATGTATGCATACATATGTATATGTAATATGTTCCACACCCGACGACAGTTGAAATTCAAATGGTGAATCTTCAACCGATTGGCGTCTATTTATAACCGAAATCGAAACCGACGACAATACAACGACGACGTACGTGAGCCGGAGCTGGAGCTGGCTTTAAAGCTGGAGGAACTGCATTGGATTTATGTGTGAATGAGATGGAGAGAGTCCGAGAGAGAGAGAGAGCAAATATCAAATATTGTATATATTAATTGGCCAACTAGTCGCCACTCAATGTGTTAAGTAGCTAGAAGTAGAAGTTAATTTTGGATAGACATTCAATCAAATGGCCGTGCCCCATAACCAAATCATACATAAATAGTTACGAAGTATTATTACCTACCCAAGATAATTCCCCCCAGAGTTAATTCAATAATATTTTTTGATGTTTTGTTTTTCAGACCAAATTTGCCAAGTTCTAACTAATTGACATTATTATGAGAGTCGATTGAATGGGGCTTGTTGTGTTGCGTTCGAGTGGATATGGACACTTAAGTAGTTTGCTAAATGGCAACAAGGAGAGACGCGAGCCTGCACTTTGCAATTCATATTAAACCAAAAATAATCAATTACATCAATTTTCTAAATTTACTCATAGACATTAAAATTATTCAAGTTTTGTTTTTTTTTTTATTCATCTTTTTTTTTCGGGGAAAGAGCAATCGGTTTAGGCACTTCCGCGAAATTTGAATATGAATATTGATTGATATGGCAAACAAATGGAAGAAACCAAATGTGTGGGAGAACATTAGCAACAAATTTCAAGCGTTCTTGTACAAACATAGAAAAGTATAAATAAAAGTTTTCAATTTTTGTGGAAATTATAAAACCCTAATCGATATAGACACAAAGCGTTAGATTACGTTTAGTTTCGGTTATTAAGATCTTTTATTCAAATTATATTTATGCGAATGCCATTCCATGAAAAGTACATCTAAACTTCAATCGTTTTTTTTTTTTTAACTGCTTAAAGCTTCATTTAAATTGTTTTATTTTTATTAACTTAGCAAAGTGTGGTATACTCTTAGGCGTTAGCTAATTTGTTGGCTTTTAATAGAAAGTGTTGCCTATACAGTGGCTCTTATAGAAACATGAAATTAAAATGTCTTGTCATACCCTAGTAAAGTAGCAGAAAGAAGTATTTCCGACTATATAAAGTATATTTGGATATGATATATTGATATATGAAGTACTTGATCAGCAAGACAAGCTTATTTTATATAGATATGTCTATTATTTTGCATAATTTGGTCTGGATTGACGCATTCTCCTCTGAAAGTAGAAATTTAAGATTCTTTTTTCTCAGAATCATCCCGATCTGACATAACTTCCATAGGAATGATCGATTGATTTGATGCAACCTCAACTTCAAAAGGTTCCATTTCAGTCTAATTTTGGCCGATTTTGAAAAAGGATATCTTTATTTACTTCTTAGAATCGTATCTTGTAATTAGTATAAAAATTTGAAAAACTAATTTTTAATGCACTGTCAAAATTTGCAAAATCTGATCACAATTTGTTTTCCAAGTTTTTAAACTTTTAATGCAGGTTTTTACTATGGATACTGGCAATGACATTGATCTCAAACTTTCTGAAATCGGCTGAAGGATGGTCAATTTAGAGCCTTAAGGTCATCGGACAAATACTTCAAAGAAATATCAACTTCAGAAGGCTTAAAGAAATAGAAAAAAATAACGAAAAACATTCTTAAAACAATGAATTGCCAAATGGAGGGTATACAAACTTCGGCATGGCTGAAATTAGCCTGGCCTTTTTGTTTTTTATTGCCATAAATTTCTATATTACAACATATTCACTTATTTAAAACTTACTTAGAACTATCTCGTTTTAAAATTTACACTGAGATAACTAACTTATTACTAAGATTGCACATTTCCGGCCCAAGAGACTTGCTGACATTATGTTATCACAATTCGCATACGATATATAAATCTGATTTTGGATAAATATTGTTATTGATTGCACTTGGGTTTTGGATTAGATTTATAACTTATATTAACTTATTTAATAGGTTGATTATTAGTTATAAGTATGTATATAAATTGCACCTTTGTGGTTTGGCAAGCATCATGATAAAAATATATATATATATTGCACTGATTACTTTTAGTTAACTTAACCTAAGATGGAAGTCTCTAATCTTTTTATATTGCACACATGCCTTAACTTTAACTCTTTCTAATCATTTTATAGAGCACTGAATGGGTCTCAATGCTCTCCGCACCCGATTCCCACATATCTTCTGTATTGGTCTCCTCATCTGTTTCGGATGAACCGCAACAAGTACTGCTCCGTCCATGTCCATGTTCTCCCTCGGATGAGGAGTATGACGAAGACATTGTGGTGGTACTCCCTCGTACATGGGAATTAGTTTGGGAATGTGAGCGGGTTAAGGTTTTATCAGAGTCAGCATCGCTTAGATTAATATCTTCATTGGATACTGGGATAGCTCTACTATGACTCTGTTCCATATGCTCCAAATCCTCAAAACGATTATCATTCTCCTCTTCATTGTCTTCGATGGTATCCACTCTAATGACCTGACCCCGTCCTGTCTGCATCTTAAAGTTGTATCGATCATAAACCTGTCGTTTATACAATTCAGTGGAATCGGTGCTCATATAGCCACTATCCAGCTGACCGAAACGCTGTTCATAGTATGTCTGACTGCCCGGGGGACCTACACCCAGGCCTATACCGACTCCAGTTGATTGACTTGCTGCATCTTCAATAATCGATGCGATGCCCTCATCCCGTTCAAGTGATTCCAAGAAACCAGACGAATGTTTACCGGTGCCGTAGGTTGGAGCTGGACTCTGGCTGGGACTAAACTTATTAGCCGCCATGGTAACAAATTTACGCCAGGCGTTCTTCAAATCCTTGGCCTTTTTTGCCCGATCCTTGAGACCAATAGCAATCTGCATGCCATTTGTCAACTGGGAAGGTTCAATCTCACACCGATATACAGTTTGGACCACATTAGTGTTGCTATTAGATGTGGAATTGGCCGCCGAACGCTGAGGATAGGCAATGCCCACTGGAACTCCAGCATTTCGATACATCTCCTTAGTGCGTTCGGAAAGATGACTGCTGCTGCGATTCGACCGGGAGCTAATGGACAAGGCATCAAACTGATTGAGATCAACTTCCTTAAGGTTTTTTGCATTGTTTATTTCCGTTTCGGGTTTGCCCTTCTCCTTCTTAATGTTATTGTCGTTCTCGTTATCACCCTCCTTTTGTTGGGACTTCCGACGATTGAGATACTTAGTCAGGCTATAGTCATTTCGCAGGCTGTTAATCTTCTTGTTGTACATAGTGTTATCATAATCCGCTTCCTTTGTATGTTTCCTTTCATCAGTGGTAGCTGATATAACACTAGAGAGTGTATTATTGCAAGAGTTTTCAAACTCTGAGACGCCTGTTATCTCAGTAACTTCACTGTGCATACTGAAGGTATCCTCCTCTTGTGTTGCTGTCTCAGTCGTCGGAGGTGGTGGGGGCAAAGGGCGTTTAGTTTGCACCAAAGGCGGACAATAATGCTGATTGGGGCGTTGTGGTGAGGGAGGTGTTTTCCTCATCTGCTGCTGCTGCTGCTGCTTTTCGACATGTTGCTGCTTGGGTGAGGATATTGTTATTGTTGTCTTATTCACCTTAGCCACATCCACAATTGATAGAGTGGGTGAGCTCTGCATGCCTCGCTGACGTCGCGAATGCTTCGCTTCCAGCGTGAGAAGGCGTCCCTCTATTTCACTAATCGATTCACGCCTCTCGCACTTGCAGTTCGAGTTATCTTGCATGGCCAACGGGGATTCGTAGATCTCGCGTAGATTGCGGAAAGAGTTGCTTGACCTCAAGATAAATGAAGCTGTCCGTGGTTTGCTGGGCTCATGCGGCGTTGGGCTCAATTGGCGACTCAAATCGGGCAACGAATTGATTTGGTTATAGTCTGCATCAATCTGTTGCTGTCGCTCCTGCTGCTGATGCCACGCTGAGATGTCGCAAAAACTTTGCTTTTTGGGCTTTCGATCCAAGGTATCTGGCTCGAACTGATCACTATCGGTTCTCTCCAAATCCGATGGTGGCTCATGCTCTACCTCAATGGTCATGCTACCCCGAAAGGGCGTGTCATATTTGATACGAGCCGCAGTCTCTTTTTGTCTTCCATGTGAATTTTGATGGGGATGATGCCGTTTCTTCATTTGGCCACCGTCCTTTCGTAAATTATCGATTCGATCGTAAACCGTATGGCTAATTTCCATTTCTTCCTCAAGCGGCAAAGCGGTACTAAGACTGGGACTCAACTGAGAGCTTACATCGGACGATGGTGAACTCGATGAATGAGAACTCTTACGTTTGCTTGGTTCCAAACGCTCCAGACTATCCGTTTCGTAATCTACAATCAAATATTGTGGAGATTTGCGTCTATAAATCGGAGAATCTGGCTGGAACTGTTTAAGGGATTTGCGGCTCAATGAACTGTAATCCGGCGTAGGTACTGATGGAATACTACTCTGGGTGCTGCTGTAGATATCCTTGATCTTCTTCTCCATGGTGCTGTCATAGTCGGGTGTTGGTATATGGGCGGAAAACTCTCGCTTCAGTGAGTCGTAGATCATATCGGATGGTTTCATATTCCTCAACATATTATAGTGCTGTCGATCGAAAGAATTGAGTGAAGTGGGCGTGGAATTGGCAGCAGCGAATTGATCCAAAACCTCGCTACGTTTACGCAGACTCTTGGAACGGCTGGAGGAACTACGTAGTGAAGCAGCTGGTGAGTCACCCAACATGAATTTTGGATTATTATAAATTTCCCCTCCCGTCTCAGCGAAGCCATAAACATTGGCAGCCGCCGAGTATGCCGAATAAGTGTCAAAATTTTTGAGACTTGGAGATTTAGATTTAACAGACTCTGTCTGAGGTGGAGGAGAACCAGAAGATCCTTCTAGTTTAGGCTTTTGCATGGATTGTGGTGGCGGTGGTGGACGTTCTTTAGGTGCTGAAATTTCCTTGCGTGATGACCCCTTGGGCGGTGAAGTATTGCCCTTTTTCGCTATCATCAACATAGGTCTGTCCTGGCTCTTTTGGGTTGACGTTGATGAAGTCGTCTCAGAATTGGGTACACTTTGCAGCCATTGTTCTATGCTATTCCGCTTATCGCCCATACCTTCCTTGGCCGATAGATTCTGTTGCAGGGGCACATTGTACATAGTTCTGGAAGGGCTGTTGCTAGACTCAACTGGAACCTCCTCGTGTATAATATTAAGAGAAGGCTGATATCGTTTGGCAGCCATTTTGTATTTGGCAATAGCAATCACTTCGCGAATTTTCTGCAAAAACTCAATGGCCGCTTGTGGTGGCTCCTGGATAATAAAAAAAAAGGAAACAAATAAAAACTTTTGTAAGCATTAGTTTTATCTTCCGCTTACCGCTAGCAAATGTGGCTCAAAGTAGGCTGGATTAAAATAGAGCTTCTTTCTCACATTCCCGCTGACCATGGCCCTTAGATTTTCCAACTTTTCCTCGCTCATCAGATCTTCAATCACGGCTACATTTTCCGCAGGTAAGCATTCATTTTCCTGCAAAAAATCATCGGACTCCAGAGATGGATTCTCCATGCCATTAGCTCCCGGTTTCGGTGATTTGTTCAACTGTGGATGCACCAGAACAGAGGTCTACATCGAAATTAAATTGAACTGAAATCTGGTTATATATAAATTATATTCACCTTGATCTTCTCCTCCATTTCACATTCCGAATTCGAGTTGGATATATCGCTTGCAAAGCCTGAATTTTGCTCCCTTTCTCCCAGTTGTGGGAAATGTTGCAGCAAAGGATTATTCTTTACTATACCCAAATCATCTTTTAAACCATTCATAGATGGTCGCCCATTTGGTGTATCAGGACCGCCCATGCCCAGGCTATGAGCGGAATAAATGCTGCCCACACGACTAAATGGAGCTCCATAAGTGACTTGATCATTCTTCGGATAATTTATCTCATTGGGCAAATTGTCGAGAGAGTTGCGTGAATTATGACGGCGACTCTTTCGTTTCTTCATATAGAGATAAAGGAATACCGATGCGACATAGATCAGACCCAAAAGCAAACTACAAATACCAATAACTACATATTCCCGCATGGTCATGCCATCGGAAGTGGAGGCAAGGCGTGTAGAGTTAGCTGGCTGAAAGAAAACCTCGGGTACATCTACACAAAGAGAAATGGTATTACAATAGACTTTTCAGATTAGATTATTAAGACGGAAGTCACTCACTATGAACATATTTTACTGGACTGCCATTAACACGAAAGGCCACACACGGTGAATGAACATTTCTGGGCGGCATCAATTGGTCATTGTTAGTCGTTTTCTTGGTGGCATTCAAAGTGACTGTCATATCACGGCATACCAAATGGACCACAATAAGACGACCTTGCATCTTTTGACGCAACTCCGTCTCACCCAACCATTGAAGAAAGCTACGTCCCTCATCACGAAACATACGAAAAGGATAATCCGTATCAATTGGATTTCTTAAATCCGACCAACCATTTGAGCCGAGATATTGAGCTCCCGTTACAGCACACACTGGCGTATGTATATCTAATAAAAAACAGAAAGAAATAAAGAAAGAGAATAATGAATAAATGGAAATGGAAAGTATTTTTCTTTTTTTAAATAGTATACGATTAGATAAACTTACTGGGAAAACTAATCTCACGACTGGGGTAAATTATTTGTCCACGCAACGGCAAAAATACAAATGGAATTTTCTCCGACGATGAGCCACTGACGAAG
The DNA here is from genome assembly GCA_037075365.1 of Drosophila emarginata. Taxonomy (NCBI): domain Eukaryota; kingdom Metazoa; phylum Arthropoda; class Insecta; order Diptera; family Drosophilidae; genus Drosophila; species Drosophila emarginata. Next base: position 2,991,043 of record JBAMCD010000260.1, on the reverse strand, counting down.
GGCGACAGTGAACACTCTGTAAGAGAATAAAAAAGAAAAAAAAAACAATTGACATTGACAAACAAAACATTATTGATAAGCCAAAGTCCGTCAGACAATTTCTGTTAGTGTTTTTACTTTCTTGTGGCGAAAGTTTTCTTTCATCGTTCAAGAAAAAATTTAAAAAGAAACGATTTGTTCGATATAATAACACCAAGCATAGTTTTCCCCTTTCCATACATTTCTTTCGGAAACCGAGGGGGGCACACACACACACACACACTCAATCTTGGATTGAAGGTAGAGTTGTTGGGCTTTTTTTTTTTGCGTCACGTTTCGTTTTCATTCTCTGTGCAAAACCCTGCACAATCACAATTTTTGCCTGTTATTACAGCATTTCTTTTTGCTTTATATATTTTTTTTTTTTATACTTTTGGAGTTGGGCAATCTTTTTTGTTGTTATTTTTTTTTTTTTTTTCATTCATTGTATATGACAAAACAATAGATGGGAATGGCTCCCAGGTGGGTATCGGGTTCCATGCCACAAAATGGAGCACACCATTTTATTTTATTATTATTTTTCTTTTTTTTTTTTTTGCATTTTGCATTTTTCTTCATGCAGTCATTGACTAATTATTTAGCACTTCCGCCATTCGAGTGGGACTTACCGTGTATATCGTCCACACAAATACCCAAATCCTCCCGATAGGCTGGTAAATATGGCAAACAACGGCATGAGCAACCTGAATCCAAATCCCCGCTATTTGTACCTAATTCTCCTGCTCCAACTCCTCCTCCTGCTCCTCCTCTTGTTCCGGCTACCAATTTTTGTTGCAGCTTTAGGCGACGCGTTAGCAATTCCAATTGACCGCCCGATGCCAACGAGGCGGAGGCTTGACCTAGTCCATCTAAACACACATACATGGATTATGACAAAAAACAAAACAAAAAAAAAAATATATATGTGTATACAATGTTAAAAACAAATACTTGGAAAAGTTTTTCACATTTAACGTTTAATCTCTTGGTTAGTTACCGTTGACTTGACGCACCACAGCCGCTGTGCCGCTGGATAGGCCAATGCAGGTGTCCGCATTGCATACACTGGTAATGCCTAAGCGGAAAAGGAGACAGATGAAAAGAGATAGCAAGAGAGAGAGAGTGATTAAGATGGATTGACTTAAGCCTTCACAATACTGAGAGACACACACGCATACACACATACACAAAGTTTTAGATAGAGAATCATTGAGTGGGTTTGATGGCTAATAAGTTGCTGTCAACGCTTTAGACAAGCAACTCCATTTCCAAAACTTCAAAAAAAAAAAAAAAAAAAAAACTTACCATTTGTATGGAACATATCGCCATCGTGTTGCCTTGTCAGATTGATTAGCTGACTATTGGTTGGCTGTTGTAGATCCTCTAACAGTAAATTTGCCGGCATTAAATTGTCATTGTGATTGACCGTGACCTCTAATTGGGTGGGTGATCCATCTCCTGGCACAGCATTGTGTATTAGCCATAATAGTAACAGCAGTAAGGATTTGAGCCACATCTTAAAAGCCACATAGCTCCTATTCCAGCACCTTGCCACACAGATTGAAATATATAGATACAAATAGCAATTAATTAAAAAATAAAGTCCAAAACTGGCTTGACATTCCACACACAGCTTTAAGACTCGTAATGAGGCAGAAATTGTTTTGGCTTGGTAAAATGGAGCAGCAACAACCACCACCATTTACTATACATCCCCCATACCCCTTTCTCAACCATGTCCACTCTTGGTCTTGGTGTCGAGTGTCGTTAGTTAGCTAACGGACAACATTTAAACAAATGTTGCAATTAAAACTTGTTCTGTCTGCCCCGCAAATGTTTAAATAAGTATAGATGTATAAAACAAGGTGTACCAACGGCAATACAACAACACAACGCAACAACAAAAACAACCACTACACATACATACATACATACTACATAGACTAGAGCAAGTGCGTCGCAGTGGGAAATTTTTCTGCGTGTCAAGTATAAACATCTTTGTATATGTGAATCTGTTTTATTTCTGCTTATGTGTATGTTTAGTGTGTGTTTGGTACCGTTACAAATGCGCTCGCAGCGCTGCCGCTCTCTGCACTTGGACGACTCCCCGTTTATACCGCTAATCAGTTGCACTTTAGCAGCTGCTCACAGGCAATTTACATAAATATTTCACACACACAAAAAAAAAAAAACACAACAAAAATATATAGAGGGAGAGGGAGAGAAGGAGAGAGAAAAAAAATCAACACACAAAATAACAAAATTATTGGGGACTCCTAACTGTTTCTGCCTAGTTCTAAGCTTTGGCCATTCAAAAGAAGAACAACAAAAGCTACAACAAAAAAAAATAAACCGAAAGAAACAATCATAATGTGCAGAGAGAGATAGATAGAATATGAATGGAGAAGAAAGCGATAAAAAGCAACAGTTGCGGCCTAATTTGAAAGTAAAATTTACGTTGGTTTGGGCTTGATTTAAAATTGTTGTTGCTGTTGTTGTTGCTTTTTTTTCTAATTTTGCCTTAGTCTTTTGATTGACCAGTCTCTGTGTGTCTATCGCCATCTCTCCAACCATTTAACCATCTATCACTCAACCAGCTGTACAGTTATGGCATTTAAATATAACAATATTATTTTGTTGATTTGTTTATGGCTTTACCTTTAGTTTTTTTTTTTTTTTTTTTTTTGGCTTTTCAGTTTTCAACTCTTTGCCTCATGCATTTTCGAAACTTATTTAATGGCAGTAATGACCTGGTTTTATCTTTTACTACAGCCACCTCTATGGGTCTCAGTCAATATATACAATATGTACATATATATACTTAAATTTATCCATATCTTGCACAAGGTGATGCGATTTTGATGACGCTGGGAAAAACTCACAACTGCAAAATAAAAACTCAAAAACTCTTTTGCTGACTTATAATGTATTCAAGTCTAATTCTGAATTTAATTCTAGATACAACTCAAACTCAGATGGTGGTAGTGACTCTTTGGTTCGCAGATCTCTTGACTCTTGTGCACTCAGCTAAACTCAATTAACAGGTAATTGAACTCGTCGGACTGCATATATTATGTGTTGCCAAGTTTCCTTCCTATGCTTTCCATCCATATTCCATACATCCATTAATTATTGGGCAACACGAGAAAGAGCGTGTGCTGCACATTGTTCTAAGTCTATGCATAAATTTATCTATCCATAAAGCCAAAACATACCGAAGTGGATGGGGGGAGAGACTAACTCGTAGTTGAAGCTACGTGTATGAATTTAATTTAGACTATTGGCGAAATTTTATATACCCTAAAAAATTACAAAGATTAATATAATCATAATAGTAAAAAACTAGATTAAAAATTATATAATAATAAGAAATATTAATAAAGTTTTTCTCGTTAAAAATGGAGATTGATTCAAACTTCAGTTGTTAAAATTTCGACATGTTTTCATTAGAAATTACCTATCTAAAATTTTTTCTAATATACGTATCAATTAAATTGCTTCTAATTTAAAACTTACGAATTGTAAGTTTCAGATATTTTTCAAATTAAAACTGTCTTTAATATTCCTAAGTTATAAAGTTATAAAAGACTAGCAAAATTTTTTTAATAATATACATAAATTGTATGTTTCTAGCAGTAGAAAAATTAGTATCTGTAAATATGTATATAATTATAAATGTTAGTTCGACGAAAAACATAATAATTTTAATATTGTAAGTATAATATCTTTGATATTTAACTTTAAAGCTTTTTTGATTTTATAATAAAATATCCATTTTAATAAAGAAAAAAAAAATCGACCAGGAAATTCAAAAAAAAACTGCTTAAATTGTTCTCCAAAAGAAAAATCATTTTTTTTCATGTGTTTTATCTCAAGGCTGCTAATAAAACTAAGGTTTTTATTCCTAATAATATTATATCTCTATTCACTCAACAAAATATTTAACCTTACTCAAATAAAGTATACAAATAAATCTTTAAAAAAAAAATCCCCCAAATATAACAAAATATCATTAAAAATTGTTAAACCAAAAATGTGTTTGAAATTAATTTTAACCTTTTAATATATAACATATAAGTTTAAGATTCAAATCTATCAAAGTTTAATTTAATTAAAGTAAATACATATATTGTAACTTGGCCAATTATACATCATATCTAAAAAGCAAATTAAAACGAAAATTTGAAGATAATTTCAAGCCCTATGTATTATTAAAATGTTTAAAATTATTAACCAGAAAATTGATTTTAGACTTTAGAGATGTTGTTCCTAATTATAGTACATTTCCGTACTGTGAGTGCACATGAACTATTATTTATCAGCTTTTTCGAAGCTAATTAGCCAAATTATTGCACTCACATATTGCTTTTGATTGGATAAATTCTTTGTTCCTGGTTAGAGTATTAACTGCCACAACGCATTGTAACCCGAGCATATTCACATGCACGCAGATTCTAAAGTTTGTTCTGCTCCATTGTCTGGAGTTGGGAGTTGGCTCTGGGATCCCAGTCAGTCGCCAGGCAATGGGCTTCACTTCCGAGTACGAGAACTGCAACATGAGGTGCAGTCGACGTCACACTCGGCGTACTTTTAACACTTAGAACACGCCAACCTCACATAATAACAAATTTCAAATTTATTCCCTCTCTATTTTTTTTTTCAGATTTTTCAGTTAATTTTTTTTTTTTTTTTTGTTATGCTGTTGTTGTTGTTGTTTGTTCACGTCCACGTCCATTGTGTGGCCAGAGGAGCGCATCATTTGCTCGCCGCCTTAATATGCTTTAATATGTACTTATGCTTATGCTTTTAGCCAAGTTATTGTTGTTATCGCTAATGCTGTTGCTCTTGTTGTTATAGGGCTGGCCAACGGTTTCCAGATAGTTGTTAAAACTTAAATTACGACAGAGCACTGAACGAATGAACGAAGGAGATGATCAGTCCAAAACTTGCCACTGGGCAATGCCCGGCATTTGCCTGTAACTTGGCTAAGATTTCAATTGTTTTTTTTTTTCTTTTTTTTTTAGCAAATTACTTTCTCCCGCCCCGAAAATAGTTTTTGTTTGTAGTAGAAAATCTTATTTTTTGGTCAGTGCTTAGTGACCTAAACTTAAAGAAGTGTGGGCCATGTTAATGCTCTGATAAGTCTACCCCTTCCCCCTTTCCATTAAAACCAAAAAAAAAAAAGGGCAAAACAACAAACTCTGTTTCAACTACAACTTGAAACTCTTACTCACAGTGTCAGGTTGGAAAATTCAGATGGAATAAATTAACACCTTGAAGAGAAATGTTGATTTTCCGCTTGTGGAAGGTTTTTCGCAGATGTTTTGTTTTTTATTTTTTTTTTTTGCGTCTTAAGGATTAGTTTTTTTTCACTTTAAATTGTGGCTAATTTTATTTTACTTTTTTTCACATCAAACACACAAACACTCAGACATTTGTAGCATTTTTTTTTTGTTGTTATACATTTCCATGCCACATTTTTGAAACACTTGCAACATTAACAATTGGCCACATGTTTTTATTATTGTTATAATTTTTAATAGAAAGCTTTAACTGATGAACACGACAATCCGCGACGACTCTTTCCTCTATCATTTGCCACTATTCTCCACTTGTTTATTGTTAATTTCTTTTCTTTTACCACTTCTCTTGTGAGACCGCTAGACACGTCTATCAAGGTCGCCGTCGCTGGAGCGACTGAAGCTTGGTTTTGGCCAAATAAAAAGTAGCTGCAGTTGCAAAGTAACCGATCTCAAACTAGTTTTTCATTTCTTTTACTTTACACGCTCTTATATCTCGAAAGTATAAGTTTGTTTTGACAAATTGTATAAGAAAATCTTCAAGACTAATTAACACACACACACACTGACAGTTAGTTGAAAGGGTTGGGGGTGTGTGTGTAACAACAGATATCAAGTATACGCCAAGTGAAGCGACAAAAATATCAATGTACTATAGGTATACCGTTCTTTCTTGCCATCAATTGTCTTCGGTCTAAATTTGATAAGAGATTAACCCCACCAAATTGTAGAAGCATCATTTGTCATTTTGTCTTGGTTAATTTATAACAATTTACTCATTTTAGTCACACTCGAGTGCAGAATACAGAGTGAAAATTAAACTAGAACAAGGTTGGAAAAACTTTCCCAAAAGAGACACACTTCAAGTGGAACTTCATCAACTATATATTTATACACGGAGGGAAAATGGGATTAAAAAAAGAAAAGGGCAGTCAAACTGACACCATTTAAAATTGAAATTAAAAATAGTTCAAATTAAATGAAAAATCTATATATTTGTTTGATTATTAAGGATTAATTTTAAGTGATCTATTGTTAATAGATTCAAAATTTAAGACGGTAAAATATTATTTTACTTTATTGTTATGTAAATGTTTGATTATTTTTTCCAAATGAAATATTAATCAATGAAATAAGATTGCCGGATCTTAATTAAAGACGTAGCCAAAGGAATTATTTACCCTATATTTTTCATTGGTTTCGACAATATATTTAAAACTAAAAATTTATTTAAAATATATAATTATGTCTCTTATATTTATCAATTATTTCTAATCTGTATTTTATAATTTAAAGAACTGCACATATGCAAACTGCAAAATAGTATTAAAAACAATGCATGACAAAATAAAATCATAGAAAAAAACCATTAACATATTTTATGAACCATTAAGTTAATCTATAATTTTGTTTAATTTTTTTGTCAAAATACTGTCCTCTTATTTTCTTTTCTTCTGCAAACTTGCGAAACCATTTTCATTTCTTTCAAAATGCATTTGTCACCTTTTTTCCATGATTATTTTAACTGTTAAAATATTCAAAGATTTGTAGTTTTATGTGGCCAACAAACCTTAAAAGTTGTATCTCTAAATGCTTCTAATAACCGCATCCTTTAACTACAATTACAATATAGAAGATTTAATTCTGGTCGAATTATTGTTAAGGTTATCAAAAATGGCATCAAAATTCAATGGCATAAGAGAACATTAATACACAAATAATTTTCTTTTATTTTATTACTAGAAAAGGAACTCAAAATTTTAAAAATTTATAAAAGAAGAGGTTAGGAAAAATACTAATTACTGAAATTCTTTCAACCTATTTTATACTAAATAACATATCCTTAATTAATCGAAAATAGCTCAAAAATTATGTTGGAGAACCATAAATTATAACTTAAAAATGTTAAGTCTTTAAGATCACTATTATATATAAATAATATATATCTATGCATAAACAATATAAAGAAATATATTTCAAAAATATGTTCTAAATATGTTTAAAACATATTTTTTATTATATCTAAATTTGTATAATAAAAATAAATAAAATAAAATAAAAGATTAATAATATACATATATAGAACATATTTCTTTAATTTACATTTCTAATGGCTTAATCTCTTTAAGATCATATTAGTTTATCCAAAAAAAATTCTCAAATTTTTCCTACATTATAGTCAGCATTTAAAATCCAAGTTATTCAATTTGCTATACTTTTTTGCTGTGTAGATATTGAATTTCGAGACACTTTGTTCAAATTACACAGACAACGGCAACTATAACCAATGGCAACAAAAATGTTTGACATAAGCTGGGAGTTATAACATCTATATAAGGCGGTCGGAATAAAACAAAACAAAACGATAAAGAAAAAAAAAAAGAAATATAATAGAAAAAGAAAAACAATTACCACAAACTGGTTTCAATTAAAAACAGTTAAGCACATGGCAAGTTGCAAGCAATGGAAAACAAAAAAAAGAAGAAAAAACGCACTTGTCGTCTTTTGGCTTTGACTGCGGATCTGGGGACGATTCGACTGGGAACGTGCTTCGTCTCGGTCTCGATGCCATCCACGAAAACTCTCTGGAAAACTGTTGAATCTGTATGGCCAATCTTGGGTAAGGCAATAATTATGCTTTAGTTGGCGACGCCGCATCAAATGCATAAAACTATTTACTATTTAGCTTTGGCTGCATTTACAGTTTTGGTTTTTCTTCTTTTTTTTCTTTTTGTTTTATTTTATTTATTTAGAAAGTTTTATACATTATCGAACCATATACAGTTCTTGGGCCTTCGTTCACCTTATTTCTTCTCATTTTTTTATGACCGAATGATAGAGTTTAAGATGGAAAGAGGAGGGAGGGGTTTATTATTATTTTTTTTTAATATATGATTAGTCGAATTAGTTTTCATGTATTTGTAACGGTTACAATTTGGTTTAAATTTGGAATATCTAAATCGATGTAAAATGCAGATGATGTTAGTCTGTCTCTCTCTTTGCCTTTAACTGCCTGCCTGTGGCAAAGACCTTATCTTGTTCTACTATATGCACACACACTCTTACCCCCACATACACACACACACACACATACACAATTATCCTCGTATCTGTTTGCCATTTTCTTCAACATGATCCATAAATCTTTAACTGTAAAAAGTAGCTAGTAGTCCACAGTCCAGTTCATGGCCAAGAAAAACTTATGCAAACTTTTTTCTTTTTTTTTTTGTATTTATTTAATTTTTTTTTTTCGGCACACGTCGAGGGGTAGGAGATGATGTTGCCTACTGCCTCAAGATGTTGCAGCAATGCGGTGCCGCCTGTCTGATCTGTAGACATAGACGAAACCAGTTCATGTTCATGTTGGTTGCCCAGGCAATAGCAGGAGCTAGTTATATTGATACGTGTTCATGCTATGGCTAAACAAACTTGCAATTGTATTCATAAATAACGATTGAAAAATGCATTTTCTTTCGTTTTTTAGTTTTCTCTCTGTGGTCGCATACTTATTATCAATTGCCGGCAATAAACATGAAAATGTGCTCACATAACGGTAAGAAGTGTGCAGGATTAAAAAAAGAAATAGAAAAATATAGAAAAAATAACCAGGGCAGACACTTAATTATTTGATCATTATCAACGATTGAAGTAAACTCACAGCAGGATACCCCTCCATAACGAGTGGACTGCGTGTAACTACTGGTGACACTGCACTACAATGTACCATAATGTCTCCATAGGGTCGTCGCGTGCAACATGCAGTGCTTCCTTCCATTTCCCCTCATCTAATGCAGTTCCATACAGACTTCATCTCTAGTCTGTCTGATTGACAGCAAACAAGCCAAATGCATTTCAATTAAACGCTAACCGCTACAAATATTTCCATTCCTGCCAACTGGTCAGATGATATTCTTTCTCTCCCTCTTTCTATCTCTCTCTCTCTCTCTCTCAACATACACTGCAAAAAGTTGCTCAACGATTATAATGAAACCATCAACAACAAATTGTTCTTAAATTAATTTTTAATATCCATACTTAAACCATGCAAAAATTGTTCATTTTTCACCTCATATTATTGTATTCATGTACCATTTGGGGTTAAAATGTTTTCGTTAACAATTTAATCAACGGTTATCGTCCTAATTTTATTACTAAATATTTAGTGTTTTCTAATGAGTTTAGTTTAATGTTAAAGGACGTAACATTAAAATTTAATTTATTGTTTACTTTTATAAATAAAAGGAAATGACTTTAGGTGTGATCAAATTACCATTTAATTACTTCATCTAGAAAATTAAAAACTTGATTTAAGAACATGATCTGTTTTTACAGTTTTTTATTAACGACTTCTTTAATATTAGTAATTCCACTGAATTGGTAATTTTCGCATAAAAAAAAGTAGTCTAGTCTTGATTCAAGAAAACATTTAACAGCATTCCAAGTTTTTATTTGTAAATAAATTGGAAATAATAAAGTTCAGAAGGAGGCTGAAACAAAGATATCATGGAGAAGATAATCAATGGAGCGATAAATTAGTCATCAACTTAAATCCTTAGTGTAATTGATTCTTATATTCAGTTTGAAACAAATATAACAAATTAATCAACACACAATTGAAAAAGGAGATTTATTGTAACATAAAGTTAAGTAAGCCGTTATTAAGTCAAGCTAAATTAATTAGAGATTTTAAATTTAAATTGAGAACATTTTTTTCTAAAAGAAAACTTTTTCGAATATTAAATTAAAATTAATAAACTATATGTATAACATAATTTATATTTATCTAATATTACTTAATTATTGTAGTTCAAATAATTGTATAATGTGATGTCAATTTTAAATCTTAAATCAAGAATAATTTTTTTTTATCATTTTCCAAGTTTTTCTCACAATACAACAATAAAAATTATATACTAATGCAAGATATAAGATTATTTTGTCGTACAAATATAGTAATAACTACTGAATTTAAAAAGATTAATGTTTAAATAAATAAATAATAAAGTTCAGTTCAGTTTGTTTACAAAATTAAATTGAAAGAAACACATTCTTGAAAAACAAGCTTCTTGAGACTTAATTCAAGAAAAGTTTCTTTATTTGAGAATTAATTGAGAAATATTTTTAGTTTTAAAGTCCATTTTGCAATAAGTTAAGACTAATTTAATAAATTTTGAAAAGTTTTGAAAAGTAAAAGTTGTTATAAAACTTGAAAGAAACTTTTTAATATTAGAATCTTAAAAATTAGTATTATTTATTTAAACTCCTTGACTAGAACTTGTTTCTTTTGGTATGATGTAAAAACAATTAAAAAATGTAGAAACTAAAAACTAGTATGTAAACTTTAAAATCTTTTGAAATTTCTATTATAAAAGTAATAAAACATCAAAACTAATTTACTATTGTAATATAAAATAATAATAATTTTATTTCAAGTTTTTATTTAGGAAATTTCTTTTTGTAATAAGTAAAAACAATTGTAAACTATAAACAACTTGTTAAACTTTAAAAACTTGTTAAATTTTAAAATAAAAGTAATAATAATAAAAAATCAAAACTTGTTTATTAAATAATAATATTTTTATTTGAAGACTTGAATATGTTATATGTATATAGATAATATATATGATGGAATTTCTTTTTCTAATGGAAGAAACAATTTAAAAAATTATTTACTGTAAACAATTTCTAAAAATTTTCAACATTTAAAATGCAAAGAAAATGTTAATTAATCCAAATAGTGTTTGAATTATATTTTGAGAATTTTTGAGCTTAATTAAGAAACATTTTAAAATTTGAATCTACAGATTAAACAATCAGTATTGAAAATTTCTTTTTATATTATGTATTAAATGCTTCTGAAGGTTTCGCTGAGTGAGTGGAGAGTATTCCACTGGCTTAGCCACTATTTTTGTTATTTTTTTTCGTTTTCGTGATGCCGCCTTTTGGCTTGGGATAACATAACCGATCGAAAGACGGAGAAAGAGAGATTTAGCGAGGAGGAGGGGAGAGAGCACAATTCGCAGTGGCGGTGGCAATGGCCACTTGTGCAGCGGTCAACTCATCAGTATGCTGTATAAATTAGAGCATCAAACGGCGCTTTCAGCTTCAACTTCAACTCGGAACTGGAACTGGTCTATACTGTTATTGGCCATCGAAATAGAATCAGAATCAGAAAGACATAGACACAAAAGCCATTGGAAAGAGAAGAAGAGTGAGTGAGAGACATGGTGCGGAGGGGGGGGAGGGGAGAGGAATATGTTTTGGAACATATCTTGATGGCTTCTGGCTTGTGAGTTCAATTGCCCTGGCTAGGCCACATTTGTGCATATATTGTTGCTAAATTGATATCAATTTGTTTTAATGTTTATACCATTATGATACCATTAAATTTGTAACCATAATACAAACCACTTTATAACGCCCCACCTCAAGTAGAGTGACGTGAAATGTAATAAAGTGGCTTGGCATGAAGTCAACAGCCTGGACAATTGTTGTGACTTGTGGCAACGAGTGTTATATGATGATGCACTTAATCCTAGATTGATTCCAATGGCCTTGCTAAACACTAATTCATGGCCATGTACAAGGGGATGGGTAGGGGAGAGGGGGTCTTACGGCATTTTAAATTTACCAATCTAAGCGCCGTTACACCGCCTGCAACATGTTTAAGAACCTGTCCATGTCCAAGTCGTCTGTCCGTTTCTCAGTTGTCCAATTGCAGTTTATGACAGGCTCAAACTGAATCTCTAAGTCTTGGTAGTTGCCAAAGTGTGTTGGAGAAATTTGAATAATGTCCCAGCTAACATTGCGTTTTTCCATGCCTTTTTGAATTTATGAGTATGTTATTTTTTTTTTTTTTTCTCTTTTTAGTTGTCGCCTAGTTTGCGCCTTTAGCATGCAATCGACTTCTTATTAAGACATAAATCATTTAAGTTGACTTTAACAAAAAATTTAATATTTCTTTTTATGCAAAATCCTGCCGTAATAATTTGTATGGGCAAGTTGATTGAACTCTCTTTTTGATTTTATATTTTTCTCTTTTAATTTTTGTGCTATTTGTATTTATGTTTTGCTATACGCTTCAAAAATTGTGAATAAACAGAATTGTAGTCGAAAAATAATTTTTAACATGAAATTGTGATTCGCATTGTTCTTAATGATGCTGATGATGATCTAATATGGATAGAGTCACGCGAAACTAAACTAGCCAATGGCTGTAAGGTCATTGAACGACACATACCCCACCACAAATGATTTTATATGATGAAGGGGAGGAGGGTGGAAGGTTTGTAGATAAGTGGCATTCAAATGACTTAATGTTATCCTAACCAATACCAATCGATGAGTGCAATTTGTAACATGTGCTCTTTCTTACATGGGCGTAGAATTAAGGATTTGAAATGACCAATGGATTACTATTATACCCTCACAAATGGGGTATATGCATTTTGATGTAAAAATTTGCAACTCATAGAGTAGACTATATGTCTGTATATGTATATAATAGAATCTGCTTAGCCAAATATACTGAGTTCATATACCCCTCAATATGTCCATCTGTGTGTATCTAAGCAAGATAATCCCATAATTTTCAAACAATCGCGTTAAAATTTTGCATAAACTTGTATTTCAACTGTACGCTATATATTATATATGTAGGAACCATCTGGATCGGTTGATTGTATCACATAGCTTCCATAGAAATGATCGTTTGAGAATACAGTTTCAGTTCAATAATTTACTTGTTTTTTATAGGATTTTCTCAAACTCCGATATTTGCGAATTTTATATACTTTTTGATATTTCGAAAAACTTTCATCAGAATCCGTCAAGTATATCACATAGATTCCATGAAAATCATCAGTTAAAAAAATGCTTTTGGTGGGAAAAATTTATTTTTCTTCAAATGTTGGCATTAAATTTAGTTTTTATTGTTTTTAGATACTTTTTATTAATTGTGCTAAATTTTAACAAAATTGCTGAACTATATTATATAGATTCCATGAAAAATCTAATGGCATAGATTGAAATTCTAAAAAACTTAACACAAAAGTTCCCCACACAAAGTTCTCAATATGGAGAATACTGCAAACTGGAAGGCCACAAAACCACAAACCAAAACTTAATTAACAGTTTCGAGATTAAATTTTGCAAATGCCATCACAAAGCCTAGATTCCCTTCCAAGAACCAAAAGTCTATCTATGCTTTTTTTTAATAATAGTTAAATAAAATGATAGCCTTAGACACACTCTGCTTATATATTTCTTGGGCGTTTTTCTAATCGTTTTTCTGCCATTTTACTTTAAATATAATAATTAGAACTTTTGCCAGGATAAACTCTGTGTATGCCACTATAAAAGAGGTTGAAACTAACTAACTTTAATACAGTACAATTTGAAATGTCCGAGTCTGATTATAAATCAAATTTGCGTCTTGTTTGCGGCTTCTTTGATGAGTTTCTGTCTGTGCTGAAGAAGAAGTCAAGACCGCCACGTATGGTTTTGCACTATCATCGGGCATTTCTATGGTATTTGAATAGTATTATATATATGTACATATATGCATTTGTACATGAGTAACAGAAGAATCTCATCTCTTTGGCAGTCTACTTTTCATCTATCCCAACAAAAACATGTTAAAGAATACCGCGTATGGTCAATGCAACATATTCATCATAGCCAATTTAACGTTCCTTCTCATTACGGTCATGTGTGCGGTTCATGAGTCAAAGAATGTCATCGATTTGGGTGAAGATTTCGTTTGGATCATTGGGGTTAGTGTTCTTAAAGTCTTCTAATCTAATTAACCATTCTTACTTTTACTTTTTTTTTTTTTATTAGATAACCCTTATACTTACCAAGTTTATTAACCTTCATTTATGTGCCGATGATATTGATTCTGTTATTATGGATTTGGAATATTATAAGGAAAAATTGAATCCTTTTAATAATGATCAGGAGATATTATATTGGCAGCGTATCTGCTATTTGGTCGAATCGGGAATATTTATCAATTGTTTTGTATTGTTAAATTTATTTAATTTAGCCATTTGTGTACAGCCCTTAATTGGTGGTGATGATTTACCTTTTCATGTCTTTTATCCCAATAACTGGCATCGTTCAGAATTTCATCCAAAAATCTGTTGTTTTATCTACATATGGCAAAGTATTACATCACATCATAATCTGATGTCTATATTACAAATTGATTTACTCGGTATACATTCATTTTTACAAACGGCATTAAATTTAAAAATTCTTTGCTTAGAAATGCGTAAATTGGGTAAATTTCAAATGTTAAATGATCAACAATTTCATAAAGAGTTTTCTCGACTAGTTAAATTTCATCAGCATCTAATCAGGTAAGAAATACAATTTAAATTTATTTTTAAATTAAGTGTACACTAAGAATGTTTATTTAAAAGAAAATAGCTTTAAGGAATTTCAATTTTTTCCACTCTTTTTCCTTAAGTTGTTGTATCTTTTATGTAATCTTTTTTTATATGCATTTTGTTTTTTTTTTTTTGTTTTTTTTTTAGCACTGTGCAAAAGAACAATCGTGTATTTTATGGGTCTTTTATTACCCAGATGATAGCCAGTTTCGCATTGATTTCCATGTCCACATTTGAGACAATGGCTGCTGCTGCAGATCCCAAAGTGGCTGCCAAATTTGTGCTTTTTATGGTCATTACTTTCATACAGCTTTCCTATTGGTGTCTAGCTGGTACTTTGGTCTATTCCACGGTAAGTTTTCTTCCTTTTTTTTTTTTTGTTGTTTTATTATTCTTGACATAAGAATTCCCATTTCTGTTATTTAGTCAATGGAAGTAGCTGAGGCGGCTTTTGATATTCAAGATTGGCATACCAAATCTTTATATATACAACGTGACATTATGTTTGTCATTCAACGTTCGCAAAAACCTTTGGTTTATGTGGCCGAACCATTAATGCCCTTCACCTTGTCAACTTATACGATGGTGAGTAACTTTTTTTTTTTGATTTCCTTTTTTAGTAAGATTTCCTTTTAAAATACTTAAATTTTATTTATTCTATTTTTTTCTTTTAGATACTCAAACTATGTTATCGTTTATTGGCTTTGTTAAGGGAATCAATGTAGATTTTTTTTCTTTTATTTTTAAAAATAAAAGTTGAGCACATTTATTTTATGTCTTTCATTTGCATTTGCATTGACTGTGATTCGCCTCGTTAAGGTTGTGGACCTCGCCCATTTAGCACTCGACAATGAGTGTGGGGAGACCTACGCACACCCAGCACAAAAAAAAAAAAAAACAAAAAAAAAGAGCGGCGACAGGTGCAACCTCCAAGCTGCACCACCAAATGGTGCTGGTGGTGGGTTAGCATAGAAATGGTAAATGGAAATTGGAGCTAGCCTCGAATTTATTCAAACGTGAAATGCATTGTCATGATCTGTATATATATATATATATTTTTATATAGTTACAATGGAGGAGCGGCGATCGTTTAGCAAACAGCAAACGGGAATGCCCTTCATATTGGGGAGTTAATACTTTTTTGGTACTGTCCATGAACCATACCCCGCTTACACCTATGCAGAAACCGCCTTTCCCGACACACCCACACGCAATACAAATTCTGATTAACATTTGAATTGAATATTCACATTGCTCATTGTTGTTGGTTGTCTCCACATCTAATTAATTCCTCTTTCTGACCATTGTCTCGATATATGTATGTATATATGTATGTACATATGACTATATCCGAATGTACATATGTACGAATGTTTGTGTCGCTATGGATTCGAACTGCTGCCCCCGCTAATGGTAATGATATTTGGGGGGGAGGGGAGGGGATGATGATGGTTATGGTCCAACTTGTGGAGTTTTTTGAAGTCTGCTGGGCCGCAACGCTTTCAGTTTGTCGCAAATTATTCTAACGATCGGTCAGGTCTGGTCCCTGAAACGCGAGTGGAAAATAATAATAGAATAAATACTATAATTACATATCCTTTCAAACGCTAAACGGTAAACTAACAATTTAATTTATATTTAAGTGGTAAATTAACCTTGAGAATAGTAAAGTACAAATTCATTATGAATAATTTAAAAGGATAATTTAATATCAGTTTAAAAAATAATTATGAAAGAGAACTTAAATAAAAAATTCATAAATAAATTATTAAATATTTAAAGAAGAATAAAAGAAAATGTTATCGACAAAAATTTAAATAAATTAATGAAATATATCATCAAGGTGAACATAAATTTAAAAAAGAATTCATAAATGTGTCTACAGAAATACATTCTAAATTGCTGAACTGATTAAAAGCTCTAAAAAAAACCATTTTAAGATTTAAAAAAAAAAAAAAAAAGAACAAAAAAATTATCTGTAAAAGAAATGGAAGATTTTAAAAGGATAATATTAAAATAAAGGATAAATAATTGAACTAAGTTCCAATAAAAGTTTAAAAAAAGTGGGAAGTATTAATAAAAAATTCTTTAATAGCCCAAAATCTTTTAATGAAACGTTTGAAATAGTTTAGAAATTATTGACATAAAAATAATTAATGAATCAAATCTATAAGGTGAACTAAAATATAGATGAAAACTATTAACACGAAAATAAAATATTATAATTAAGGATAACTTTCTCCCAATAAGAAATAGAAACTCTCAAAAGAACTAGTAACTTAAAAACATTATCAATAAATAATAATAATTATGAATAAATGAATAAAATTAAGGTTAACTTAATCTTAAGAATAAAAAAAAGTGTCGATATAACTATGAAAATAATCATAAAAATTAACTAAACAATTCCCAAATATTATATTCGAAATATTAAAATATCCAAATAATACAAAATAAAAATAGTCGACATTAAATTAAAGTAACCAACATTTAAAAAGAAAATTTTAACTTTATTAAAGAAATGGAAAAAAATTGTTAAAAACTTGGAAAATATCAAAAATTTAATAAGAATTATTTATGCATCCTTGAAGTTCTTTAAATCAAGAAAATCCCTTAAATATCTATATAAAGGACATATTCAAATGGGATTCTTTGGTGCTATCTCTTATTGTATTAGCTTAATTATTTCACATTTGGAAAGTTTCCAGTGACGAAATTAATTGACGTATGGTACAGCCAACATAGTGTTTCTGTTGAGGTCAATGCGACAGCTTTTCATATGAAATTCGAATATAATTCTATCTCTAAAATTGTTGGCTTAACTATTCTACATACCGCATTAATGTACATACATATACATAAATAGATCTGTTCAGGGGACAATAAGCCGGAAGTGACATCCGGAGTTGTGGATCGATATGAGGAGAGCAAAGCTAACTTTTTTTTTATAGCATTGTTGGCTTGATTTTTGTTAAATTTTATTTATTTTTTTTTTTTGTTGCTGTTGCTGTTGCTTTGGTTAGTTTAATGATCCAAATTCGCGTTACGCATTGTGCACATTATGGCGCGCTGAAGTTGACATGATGTTGGACACACCAACAGAATATTTAACTATTTTAACTATATTTTTTAGTTTTTTTTTTTTTTTTAGTGAAATTTTTGATATTGAGGTCGCACAATTCATGTCATTTTGTTGGCCAATGAACTAATTAGTTCATGTCACTTATAGCTCAAATCTATATACAATCTATTTACAATTATTATTTCGTTTGTTCAAAAGACTAAAAAAAAAATTAAAGACACGCAATCAGTGGACCAATAAGGGGATTTATCTAGAATGTCGCTTTAAGCACGGGACATTCCATTGAGAGCAACAATCAGAGACAAAATGAGAAGCAAACTGGCTTTAACCACTCTACTGACAGCCAGTCTGATCAGTTTATGTTACGGTAAGCTTTTAAGCCAGTTAGTCCTACAAACAACTTCTTCCTCTCTCTCTCTCTCTTTCCCCTTTTTTATATATATTTCTTTTGTTTTCCTGTAGGCCAAACCACTTGTAAAAATGGTCTAGGACGTGTACTCTATGAACGTCTGCCCAATCAACAATTGCAGGGATATGACGATGATGTGGTCAGAGATACAGCACCACCATTTCGTGTCCTAGAGAAATGCCAGGATCTATGTCTACGCGATCGCACAGGCACTAACAATTTAGTGCGCACTTGTACTAGCTTTGATTTTCAACCTGGAAGTCGCATTACCTCTTTTGGTGGCACCTCCGAGTATGAGGAATCACTCTGTTATCTGACATCCGAACAGGCTGGTCCAGAGGGCATAGGTAGCCTGATGCTGGTACCAAATAGTGTACACTTCAATGAGATCTGTCTGACATGTGAGTGGTTTTTTTTTTTTTTTTGTTAAGGGTGTGGGTGAATTTCTTATAACTTTTTATTACAGCCAGTCGCCCAGAGCGTGAGTGTCCCAGTAGACGTTATGTTTTTGAGAGACATCCGCGTAAAAAATTAAAATTACCGATCAGCGATATAAAAGAGATAACGGCCGCCAATCGTTCAGATTGTGAGGACAAATGTTTGAATGAGTTTTCCTTTGTCTGTCGTTCAGCTAATTTTGATTCTACCATGCGTTCTTGTACATTGAGTCGATTCACACGACGCACTCATCCCGAACTCATGGAAGACGATCCGAACTCTGACTATCTGGAGAATACGTGTCTGAATGGTAAATAGAGATTGAGTTCGAGAACGAGATTAAGAGATAAAGACTTTGAGATTAACTTGAACGATTTTCAAATTGATACCAACAGCTGAAAGACGTTGCGATGGCTTGGCTGTCTTTGTTAAGGAAGAAAATAAACGATTGGGTGGTCCATTCGAGGTGGACATCTTTAACAACATGACACTGGAGGAGTGCCAGACCATGTGCCTGCGTGCTGAAAAGTAAGTTCTCACTATTACCCTTCCCCTTACATTTTGCCCATTCATTTAAGTGTTTTAAATTTGAAGATACTTTTGCCGCTCCGTCGAGTTTGATGATCAAAGTAAACAGTGCATACTGTCTGAGGAAGATTCCATTTCGCAAAAGGATGACATTAGCATCAGCTCCAGCCCCACACATCATTTTTATGATCTTGTATGCCTTGATAATCGTAAGTGGCTACCGTAAAACTTTAACTGACTAGACTAGACCAAACCAAACCAGATCATAGCCACAGTGCTAACTGCACCATTAACTGAAAAAGCACTAAAAACTAAGAAACCAACTGAGACAGACCAAGAAGACCAAGACGATGCCAATGAATGTTGAAACACAGCGACAACAAGATTACAATGAGTGTGTGTGTTTGTGTTTTTTTTTTTTATAATTCTTTTACCTTCCTCCACACAAACACACACACACACACACACACACTAATGCACTTGTCCACATCTCTTTTATGCTGCAATTCCCGTTTCATTGCAGAACGAGCCACCGATTATCCAGATAACGCAGTTACCTCGCACCTCTTTTCGAGCGGCCGGCGGCCAGATACAGCTTTCCAACGTTACCGCAATTCTCGACTAGGCGGTGAGTTTCACTCAGAGATCACGGGACGTTCACTAAGCGAATGCCTGGACGAATGTCTGCGTCAGACAAGCTTCCAATGCAGGTATGTATATGTTTGTTTTTACTCAAGCACTTCTCTTTATATCTCTCTTTTTATTTTTTTTTTTTTTTTTGGATTTTTATGTTATTTTTGCTTTCTTCTTACTTACTTAAATTAACTAACAAATTGCAGGTCTGCGGTATATAGCGATCGTTTTCGTACTTGTCGCCTCAGTCGGTACAATCAAAAGGATGGCATGCGTATTATATACGATGCTGATTATGATTACTACGAGAATCTAATGTGTAAGTGGGTAGATGATGGTGCTAATGACTGTTGGTTAATCTCAAGGCTTCTGCTGTTGTTCTTTTTAGTGAATGTTGTGGGCGGTGGCGGCACCGATAGCGATTCGGGTCATGGTGGAAGTGATGGCAAACGACCTGGAGATCAGTCGGGCAGCAACTGGAGACAGCCTAATAAGCATGACGATCGCTATGGCTCGTCAGGCTCATCTGGCACAGGAGGCGGTTCCAATGGCGGTTCCAGTAATAGATTACCCACAACTGGCAGTGAGGGTAGCATTGACTATGGTAGGCCCTATGATCGTTATCCCGATTATGCGGCGAATGAATACGGTGGGTTAAAAATTATTATCAAAACTTAATTAATACTTTTCTTAACCGAAAATTATATCTTTAGATCGTTATCCATATGGAGATAGAGACAGGGATCGCGATCGTGATCGTTATCCACCCGATCGTTATGGATCACGTTATCCTTCCGGTGGTAACGATATGGGCTATGGCCGACCCTATGATCGTTATCCTGATGAGACTTATGGTAAGTGGATTTTCAAACCATAATTTTCTAAACCCATTAATGTCACCCGTTCTTAAACGAATCACTACCTAAATACTGACAACTAATTTACTAACCTTCACGTCAGATCGGTATCCAAACGGCGGTGCCAGTGGTTCCGAAAGAGATCGAGATAGAGATCGCGACAGAGACCGTTATCCTGGCGATGTTAATAGAGATCGTTATCCTATCGATGCTAATAGAGATCGTTATCCTGGCGATGGTAATAGAGAGCGTTATCCTGGCGATGGTAATAGAGATCGTTATCCAGCCGATGGTGAAAGAGATCGTTATCCGGATCGATATCCGCCAGATCGTTATGCTGATAGATACGGGGATAGACGTTATCCGGACAGAGAAGGCAGCAGAGATCGTGACAGGCTGCCCTATCGACCTCTACCTTATCCTGGAATCAACGACAATACTTTGCCAAGTGATTTACCCCACACTCGACCCTATCCCACCGATGATGATGCACCATTTAGGCCTTATGGTTATGGTGGTGGACGTTATGGCGAGAATAGATACGATGGCCGTTATCCTCCGCCTCCTCCACGTTATCCGCCTGGACGAGATCGTGATCCAATTGGTGGATATACGGGGCGTGATGCTCCCGATAGTATCTTTCCGGACAGACGTTATCGCCCCTCATCCATGGATTCTCCACGCTATCCTTATATGCCTGATTCAAGGGGACCACCCGGTCGTTATGATGATATAGTACATGGCGCAAGGCGCCCAGAACCGGAATCAGCTAAACGATACCCACCAGCTCCTCTGGCTCCAACTGGTAGTGCCAGCAAGTATGCCTCTACACCAAATCGTTTTCCGGTAGGTAACGATCGTTACCCAATTGACATCTATAAATATGGTAATCGACCGCTAGGACCCAGTGATCTGGGCAGACGACCTGGTAAGTACAAACTAACCCACTACCAGACCAATAGGAAAAAAATCCATACCAAAACGAAGAAAACGATTCTTAAAAAAAAGTTCATTATAATGAAAGTATTTTTCATTAGGTGCAGATCGTCCGCCTTCTTTCTATGACTATGACTACGAAGAGCGCTATGGAGATCGATATGGACCCTATGATCGGGAATATGATGGTCCACCAAGTCGGAGACCACCACCAAGCAGTGGTCCCTATGGTCGTTATGATACACCCTTCAATCGTCCCTACGGTGGTGGCAGTCTCGACGATCGTCCCCCCATTCCACTGCCAGGCCTAGGTCTTTCCCATCCGCCCACACCATATGGCAACGCTGGACATACAGGCATTGGTGTGGGCGCTGGTCCACCTCCTCGTCCGCCCATAACCCGTTGCGAGGAGAGCGATAACTTTAAACAGATTGCAGCCAGACACAAAATGCGACGTCATTTCGTACGACGCGCTCTTGTCGTGCCCAGTTTGATACAGTGCGAACGCGAGTGCATCGAAAGCAGAGATTTTGTGTGCCGCAGCTTCAACTACAGGTAAGAAGATTGAAGATAAAAAGCCAGATACCTATATATATATATATACAAATGTATAAACAAATGCAAATACACATTCAATTTGCAGAGACACAGCGGCAGGCAGCTACGACGATCGAGATCGAGATCGCGAGACGGCTAACTGTGAGCTGAGTGACAGAGATTCGAGGGAACTGGATATCCATGATCCGGGTTCATTTGACGCCTCCAACTATGACTTCTATGAGCGTAGCATAGGACGAAGCGATGGCGAGTGCATGGATGGTAAAGATCACAATTTGGCAAAAAAAAAAAAAAAGAAGACAAAAAGTGGTTCACATTTGACAACTAACTAATTGGCCTTCCACAGTGACACAGACTTGCAATGAGGAGGGTATGGAGTTTACAATACGAACACCAGAAGGTTTCTTGGGAAGAATTTATACATATGGTTTCTATGATCGTTGCTTCTTCCGCGGAAATGGTGGCACAGTGAATGTATTAAGAATCAGTGGACCACAAGGTTATCCAGATTGTGGAACCCAAAGGGTAACTAGCTTTATAACTAACCAATTAAAATGTGTTGAAGCTAATTCACTAATGCTTCCAGTATGGTGACACCTTGACCAACATTGTGGTGGTTCAATTCTCGGACAATGTGCAAACAAGTCGGGATAAACGCTATAATCTCACCTGCATCTTTCGTGGACCGGGCGAGGCTGTGGTAAGCTCTGGTTATATTGGAGCCGGTTCTGGCAGTCCCATTCCTATTGAGTATTTGCCTGCAGAGAATACTCTCAGTTCCAAGGTTCGACTTAGCATTTTATATCAAGGTCGTCCGACCACAACAATTGCAGTGGGTGATCCTTTAACCTTCCGTTTGGAGGCTCAAGATGGTTATAACCATGTTACCGACATCTTTGCCACCAATGTGGTGGCCAGAGATCCTTATTCCGGACGCAGTATACAATTAATAGATAGATTCGGCTGTCCAGTGGATCCTTTTGTCTTCCCTGAATTGGACAAATTGCGAGATGGGGATACACTCGAGGCTCGCTTTAATGCCTTTAAGATACCGGAATCGAATTTCTTGGTCTTTGAAGCAACCGTAAGATCATGTCGCGATGGCTGTCAACCAGCTTACTGTCCAGGTCCGGCTGGACGGCAAGAGCCCTCCTTTGGTCGGCGAAGACGATCTTTAAATAGCACTGAAGCTGGACAAGATGTGGATGATATACCACAAGCTCAGGCTCTAGAGGGTATCGATCAATTGGATGCAGGTGACGATGTAACTGTTGTCAATAGCACTACAGTAAGTGCCACACTGGGACAGGGACAATTCAACAATGATACCCAAATGGGAGAGAAACCAAAGGAAAATGAGGAACCTGAACAAGTTCGGGAAATGATTGAGGTAAGAAATGGTGAGAGGATTAAAATCAAAGAAATATAATAAATGATTCTTCCTTAGGTCTTTGAGACACGAGAAGAAATTGAAAAGGAATCCTATCCACGCAAACTAGTTGCTCCTGTGGAGACTGTGTGTATGACACCAGCCGAATATCATGGTCTAATCACAGCCATCATTCTACTGATGATTTTACTTTTCAGTATCACTCTAGTTGCTGGCCTAGGTTACAGGTGAGTGCGAACGGTTTGCCAATGATCCTCCAATTAGGTGAACAAATTGATGAACTTCCTTTTACAGGCGCTATTGGAAATCCATTTCAAAGAATCGTCTGGCCGATAGACATTCGCCTATACATTCGTTGGGCCACTCCCATTCCTCGATACGCACACACGAGAGGTTCACCGAAATTGGAAGTGGAAGCGGAGGTGGAGCCAATCAGAGCGCATCGAATCGTGCCTCGAACGCTTTTCGCACCAACATGTCCATGTTCGGCGGCTCATTACACAAGACTTTTGCCACAGGGTAAGGAGATCACCATCACAATTCATCTCATTCTCTCTCTCTGCTATATGTCTCTCTGCCACTTGATGAACCGGTCCACTTATAAGGTGTTTATATATATTAACAGCAACTTGGCTCGCATGTGCCAGCTGCCGGTCATAAATCCCATGCGCACAACGGGACAGAGCAATCATCAATTTGAGGATCCAAGTGAGCCCATTTACACAGATCCCTCGCTCTTTGAACGCTCCAGGTAATACACAAACATACATTCATTGACTATAACAGATCGTAAAAAAAATGAATATATATCCTTTCAATATTTATATCTCTTTAGGAATCAAGTTAAAAGTCCTCCAAGCTCAACCATACGCAATTGTAAATATTTTTCAAAAGATTAGAAATCTTTTAATTCTATATTAACATCTCATAAACTACAAGGGTCGGCATATACAGATTCCAACCTTGTTGCATATGCCATCTCGCCCGCCAGCAATTTGGCATTTTGTGGTACACCAATCGCCCTGCCTTTGGCATACGCCCGTAAATGTTGGCACACTGTCTATAACTAAAAGATATAGAAAATAATTAATACCAAAATTTAAAATCATTTATTTGCTAATTATACTTACACTGTGTATGGACACTGGCTAAACAGATTAACCATATAATTAACAAAATTCCCAAGTATCTCATAATGAAATGCGTCAAGCTTGAATGTCAAAAGTGTACTGAATACAAATGGATGAGATTTGATAAGCTTCCAATGCTATCAGTCAAACAAAAACAAATTAGGATGGTTTTCCCCCTTATACTATAATAATAATATTGTATAAACTAATAAATCTTTGTTTTGTTCCACTCTAAGCTAACACATGGAAAATATATGTATGCACATATATTCTTCTCTATTAGCTAAACTAATTTACAAATGTTGTTTCCCATAATTATCAATGATTAATATTTGTTTTGTTTACTTAAACAGATCGCTGCGAAGTCTGACAATGGTGGCCGAGTCTGAAGATAATCAAGAGGTCTAATTTAAAATACAAAAAACCAAAACCAAACCAAAACAAATTACCAAATGCACAAGAATATTTTGCTCGTCTTCTTGTGATTAGTTTGTACATAAGCTAAACAGTTTTGCCCATCAGCTAATAATTTTACCACTCAATATTTATACGCTAGCCTAGATAAAGAAGGCCCAATCAAATCTAGACTAAGAAACTGCAAATGGAACTTACAATCTCAAATATATAATCCTAGCCTAACAACAGAAAATGCAAAAAGAACACAACATAAATATTCTCTATATACTAAGATATCGAAATGCAATAAAATATAAACTTATTCAATACAAAAGTTCTTTTCATTCTTTCTTCTTTTCTGCAAACATTAATCAGTCTTTTTTTTTTTAAAGTTGTTTGGAGGTAGAGAGGTAAGCAGCTTATACTTATGGCCAGTAGCTGGTCCAGCAAAAGGTGATCCTTCCAGGGTCAGACCAGAAGCTAAGACATAAATCAAGCAGCAGGGCACAAAGTAAAAAATATTTTTAAAGAAATAGAAAAAGACTTCACGGTATTTAACCCCTTACATAACATATCATTAATTTCATCACAATAGTAATATTCAGTTTGTAATTTATAGACTTTAATAAACATTTTACTTTCGACTTAAATAAATTAAAATGAAACGAGCATAGAAATAGCATAGCATAAAAGTATACTAAGTATACACTAAACTTATTTTTTTCAATTTTCAACTTAATATCAAAAGAAAGTGAAGGGGGTAAAAACAGAACCAATAAATAAAAAATTCAAAAATAAGAATATTGCAAAATATCTGTGGGAAGATGTGGGGTTATGGGGATGTGACTAGCTTAAACAAAAATTAAATGAAGATTTCTTGGTGGGATAAGCGAATGAGCAGAGAATGAATGAAACCCTAAAATGATCACTTAATAACTAGCCTGACTACATACATCGTATATATGTATAAATGGTTGTCATGATCAACCGCATTAAATAAATTATAGTACAGAAATATATATACACATTTTAGATTTATGCATCTCAGCTAGAACTAATCTAATTCAATCATCAAAGAAGAGTATTTCCAAGATGCGCTTTTGTACATTTTTCCTACGATCTTTATTCATTTTGAGGAGCTCGGTGGTAACAAGTTCACCTAATAAATGCTCTGAAGAACGTTGCACACTTGGTTGAGGATTTGGCGGTGCTGGAAATTTACCAAAATTTGTGGCATGATGTGATGAGCCTGTTGCTTGTTGTGGTAATTGTTGATATAATTGAAATAAAAAATCTGTATTTGAGGGAAACATATTTTGATGTTGTTGTTGTTGTTGCTGCTGCTGCTGTTGTTGTTGCTGCTGTTGATTGCCAATGTTATTGCTGTTACCAGAACGTTGCATATTTAGGGAATTATTATTATTGGTATTATTATTATTATTTTGATAGTCATGCTGTAACATGGTCTGAGGTTCCATTAAATCCGAATCGGAATCTCCATCAGAATCCTGAAAATCACCATTATTTGTTGACAATTGTGGAACATGATTATTGGCA
This sequence comes from Drosophila emarginata, assembly GCA_037075365.1. Classification (NCBI taxonomy): domain Eukaryota; kingdom Metazoa; phylum Arthropoda; class Insecta; order Diptera; family Drosophilidae; genus Drosophila; species Drosophila emarginata. The sequence continues at coordinate 2,964,419 of JBAMCD010000260.1, read as the reverse complement.
CTGCCATTGGAATTGAGTTGTACACGAGGCTTCTTCATATGATAATTACTACCACCCGTTGATGAGTCTAAATCATCACTGTTCTTATGATTATAGTTAACCTGCATGTTAGCACTGGATGAGGAATGTACAACAGATGATGTCTGCTGACCAGAGGCAGGAGATGTTTGGCTCTGTTGCTGTTGCTGCTGTTGTTGTTGCTGCTGCTGCTGATGCTGTGAACCAATGCCACCAGCTAATGGAGAAGACAATGGTGATTTCATTGATGATGATGTTGAGGTAAGACTACCGGCACTTGTTTGTGGTCCCGTCACACCACCCACTGAATTGTCACGATATTGTTCCTGATAACCCTGTGAGGAATCGGCCATTACAGCGGCCACTGCAGCCGCCTGTTGCTGCTGCATTTGTGACTGTGAAATTTGTTGCAATTGCTGCGAGTGGTTGGCCACAGCCGCTGCAAAATCTCGAAAAATCTCTGCCTCAATTTTAACTTGTCCATTGACACTCTCCAAGGCTGATGCAGCCGTACTCAAGACATTCATTGCATCTGGCTGATGGTAGTGATGACCACTACTTCCACCATTACCTTGGCCTTGGCCAAAGTGCGACATATTTTTCACAGAACTATTTGATTTTGAGTCCACATTATATTCACTATAATTGGAACTATTGGCCGATTGTGGCGAGGTAAGAAAGTTGGGTACATTACGATAAGATTTGCGCGGCTGTATGTGTTGATCCAAAAATTTCATCTTCTCCAGATACGGACGCGACAGATGTTCGTACACGGGTGGATCGCCTTGCTTACGTTGAGAGACGTAGCGTTCCCGTAAATACTTCCAGCGCTTTTTGCATGTCTCCACTGAAAATAGACGAATAGGGGTCACAACATTGGAGTCAAGTCGAAGTCCAAAACCTAAGCATCATCTTACCATCGGTTCGCAGTTTCATGGCTATTAACTGCCAAGCTTCATCTTTTGTCTCGTACTTGCCGCCAAGCGCACTCCCATTCAGATAATACTTCTGTCTATTATAAATTACCCCATGATGTGCCACCTCGTCAATTAGCTGTTCGTCCATCATTTTGCTGGACCTCAGTTGCTTCAATTAACTTTAATTCCTGTTAATTTAATTTTGTTTCACATTACAATTTTCTGCTCAAAGGTGCGTTTCTACATAAATTAGAGATGTGATGTAGAATCTATCTACACGATTATACACATCGATAAGTAACCATAGGGCGGAGCGAATTCAAGTTTCAAACAAAGCAAATTCAAGTCGTCAGCAGGCAGCAGCAAAAACAAAAATAAAGTCTATATAAACAGAAGTCAGTCGCACCGGAAAGTTAGAAAATTATTAAAAAATGTTTCAATTGGCACGCCTATTGTTGCCAAAGCAGCCAAATGTCTTGCGATTTCTACCCAAATTTATATCCACCAGTGATGAGGCCAAATCTGTGGACACAATCGGTGGCCTGCCCACAGATTTGGTTAACGAGCAGAAATTGAAAAAAACTACCAGGTAAGAAGAAGAAATTATGTGTTATAATGCGGGGGAGTTTGCTGAGGGGAGGTTGAAGGTTATCTTTACCGGTTTTAGTACTTGAACTTGATTTGTTTACTTTGTCCACGGCACTTGCTAGTGTTTGGGGCGTGGATTGAAACCAATAGCTAGTGATACTATGCTGCGCATCTGAATGAGGTGGGGCTGGTGGGTGAAAGTTGTGCAGTCACGTAGGCCAAAAATCAAGTTGCAAGATATTTACTGAAGATTGTGTGTGTGTATGGAACTGTATTATTGTTATGTTATATACTCTATTGTTTAGAACTTTATCAACGCTACAAAATCATTCGGTTCCCATTGCTGCTCGCGTCACAGTGTCTAAAGATGAAAGTCGCGACTTTATGGCTGTGTTTCCAGGTGAGATTTTCAAAACAATTAGCATAACAATATTAAAAATATATATTACTATTCTATTATTTGTTTAGATGTTGTTCGTGACCTTACTGGCCTGACGCGGGCTTATAATTGCAATGATGCGGCCAATTGGTTCGCCAAGGTTCTCCAATATAATGTGCCTAGAGGAAAAAAAAATCGTGGCATTTTGACTGTCTTAACATACAAAAATCTAGTGCCTCCCGATGAACTTACTCCAGAGAATATCAAATTGGCCCAATATTTGGGATGGTGTGTGGAAATGGTATAAAATTAATTAATAACCATTCCGATAACAATTGAAATATTAAAATATTTTCTTTGTTTTCTTTTAGGTTCAGAGTTTCTTTATTATGTCAGATGATGTGATGGACAATAGCACCACTAGACGTGGCCAATTATGCTGGCATAAAGTCGACAATGTTGGTCTAACAGCTATCAATGATGCTGTCATGGTTGAGAATGCCATGTATGCCATATTAAAGAAACATTTTCGACATCTGGATTGCTATTTGGATCTAATGGAGCTACTCCACGAGATCAGCTATATAACCACATGTGGCCAATCACTCGATTTACTCAATTCGAATCGAAAAGTATCTGAATTTACCATGGATAATTACAAATCGATTGTCGAAAATAAGACTGCGTATTATTCCTTTTATCTGCCATTTGCTTTGGCTATGCATTTAGCTGGGTAAGTACAGGATTATCCCATTGTCCTGATCTTTACTAAGTCATCTGTTTGCTTCACTTTTTAGATACAAAGATGCCGAAGCCTTTCGCCAGTCAAAGACTATTCTCTTAGAAATGGGTCACTTTTTCCAAGTGCAAGATGATTTCTTAGATTGCTTTGGCAATCCGGAGGTAACCGGCAAAGTTGGCACCGATATACAGGATAATAAATGCTCCTGGCTGGCTGTTGTGGCCATGCAGCGTGCCAATGCCGAACAAAAACAAATAATGATAGACTGTTATGGACAAGATGGTAAGTGAAAAAGACAAATACAATGAATATATTTGACTTAATCTCTATTTATCCAATAGATCCCGTCAAAGTGGAGCGGATCAAGGAGCTGTATAAAGAGCTAAGTCTACCCACCACATATGCCACTTTTGAGGAGGAATCCTACAACATGATTAAAACTCATATACAACAAACATCACGAGGTGTTCCACATCAGGCATTTTTGCAAATCTTAAATAAGATCTATCAACGTGATTCCTAATCATTGACTTTATATATACATATATATATTAATATTCTGTACTTACTCAAATTGTAATTTATGATTCATTTACAAAAACATGAAAACCGAGGACAAGAGGTTTTTTTTTTACGAAAGAAAACAAAATTCAGATTTTTTAATCAATCATCGTCATCATCAGTAAAATCAAATGGTTGAAATGATTTACGGAATTCTGCCACATGTGCCAGTTCTTCGTCTTTATCGAGCAAACAGTCCTTCCAATTAACTTTTTCATCGCAATTTAGCAAATTCTCGGAACAGAAAACATCCCTGATAAGAAAAGAACAAATTATTACTAATCGTATCAACATAAAATAATAAAAATTATAATTTTATACGCACCTGGCAAAATGCAAGGGAAAATGTTTCATTTGTCGTGTGATTAAGGTGCTCTCATCGGGTAATTCAGCCAAAAAATATGGTCCCATTTCGGGCAACATTTTCGGTGAAGTCAGTTGTGGCAATGTTTCGAATTCCAAATTAAATTCCTCCGCCTTATCCTCAAAACTGTGCTTAATTTTCCAAGCATAACCCTCCTCGAAGGCTAAAACATTTATCTGCAAATGGACGGACTTGTAATGGCGCTCTGTAAAGCATACAACTTGTCCCAGCGACTTGAAGAATTCTCTTAGACTGGTCTTAAATTTGTCAAGCTCTTCCCAATCCTCTGGACTCAATTGGGCTGAACAGGGTATATGCTTGGTGGACATAATTAAGACATGATGGCTATTAATGGGTCCTTTGGCCAATGCCAGATAAAAGCGCTCTCCCACTGATATAATTAGATGTTTCTCCACATCCGGCGAGGACAGACAGAACCAACATTTTTCTGTAAGTAGATAATACTTAATATCAGCCAGAAAACATTTGTTATATCCATATAACTTACCCTGATCAATTTGTTGTAATCTGGGACGTTTATTATTCTGTCCCTGTTTGCCATGACGTTTCCGATTACCTTTGGAGTCCATATCAAAGAAGTACTGACGACTCTCAGACTACAAAAAAAAATGTTTTTAATTTTTTATATTTTAAATCTATGCAACAAAGCTCCACCCACCGTTTCATTTTTATTGATCGCCCCACCAAAGTCCAAACCTATAAATGGGCACGGAATCTCATTGGTGGTCTTTTGTACTAAATCCAGCAAGCGGGACTTATCTACCGGCTTCAGACTCAGTGCATAGATGTACTTGTCCTTCTTCGAATTGCCAACCTCAGCCAGGGAAATGAAACGAGTGCACAGTTCAAATTGTGTAGTCTCATCCTTGGGCATGCGAAACGGTGGGCATTCAAAATGAGTGCCATTAATAGCACAGAAATGATATCTAGGTTTAATTTCCCGACATAAAAACGATATCAACTTGGATGCCTTTTCCTGGAATAGAAAAATTTGATATACATATAGAATTATATATAACTCAATATTTAGTCTTACATTCTCCGTCTCTTGCATGGCATATGGCCATTGAGATGTTAGTAAAACATCTACTCCTCGATACTCCGTAGAGCTGTTCTTGGCCACCAAACAAGAGTTACGTAGAGCTCCAATGTCGGATTTGGTAAACTCATGACCGTTGGCATTATCTCCTGCTGCTTCCTTGCCACTTAAATAGGCTATCTTCACCCCACTGCTGAGAGTATATACTCCACGTTTGCCCAGATATGTGAGATTTGGACAAACTTCACCATCCGTCAGATTCTCAAAGTATTGCTCATGTTCCTTTCGATTTGGACCAAGTATGTAAGTGGGCACAGTTACTGAGGGAGTAGAAGCAATAAAGGTGATTTAAAGATTTGTCTACATATTCAACCAGACATTGTTTACTCACTATGTTTGAAACCATTTTTGTAGGCAATCAACTCATCGTTTTGTTGTTCCTCGCCAAAGAAGTCACCAACACAGCAAAGAATTTCAAAGGGTCCCGCTTTTTTGTTGACCTGTTCCACGCGCTGAAAAAGTTGCTTGAAATGACCTCGCACATCGCCCACCACTAAACTAATAGAGTATTGGGTTTATAAATGTTTATAATATTGTTTTTTTTATACTTTTACTCACATTTTTGTTGTTGCATCCATTCCCGGCGGCAAAATAACAGTATTGTGAAACGCAAAATGTGCACTATCTAAATCATATGGCATGAGCATGAGTGTCGACCATCCATTCTGAAAGGGGTCGTTTAGTCTGATATTTAACAGAACTCTGTTAGCTCTTATTTTATTTCCGTTGAGTTTAAATATTTTTGGTTAATGTTGTCACCTTGAAATCATGACACATTTAAATTTAGTTAATTTGCCACATGCCAATTTATGTTTAATTAACCGAAAAGTTAATCATATTCAAATACTATAAACTCAAACTTTGAAACTTATATAACCTTTCTGACATGTCAATAACCGAAAATATAGTTTTTCCCATTTGATATTAGAAATGACATTGGCCCCAAAAATGACATCCGATTGCAACAATGAACCCGGTCAACTGGGGTTTTCTAAAGTCATGCGTGGTTGCGTCCATTAAATAGCAATTGGCCGATGTTAAACTGCGTGGGGGTTTATATAAAAAGGGTCGTTAGATCAACTATTATCATTCAGCTTTTCATAACCATGTCAGCTAGTCACTTATTTTTAATAACTTGCTTATTTTTGGGATTGGCATTTGTCTGCGGTCAGACACAGATTAACTGCCAACGGCCGCCTCAGCTGGTGGTGAGTAAAAGAAAAACCATAAAATTGAAATTATTTTCTAATTTTTATGTTCTCAACAGGATCCAGCATTATGCTGTCGAGACGGCGGCCGTGATCAGGTCACTGAGCAATGTGCCCAGAAAATTGTTGGCTCGGGTTCCAATGGTCCACCATCAATAGAAACTGCTACATGCCTAGCCGAATGCATCCTTACCTCTTCCAGTTATATAACAGAGCCTCAAAAGATCAATGTGGCTAATATACGCAATAGTCTGTCCACTAAATTCTCCAATGACACGGCTTATGTAGAAGCTATGACCATGGCTTTTACAAGATGTGAATTTCAGGCGCAACAGAGATTAGCACGAATCCAACAGCAACAGCTGAAACAACCGAAATGCAGTCCGTTTTCGGCCATTCTCTTGGGTTGTACATATATGGAATATTTTAAGAATTGCCCACAAAATCGCTGGACTCAAAATGCGGACTGCACATTAGCCAGGGATTTTGTAACTCAGTGTGGTTTAGGGGCTTAAGTTTAATTTGTTGTTGTTGCTATTAAAATACCTTTATACATTTTTTCAAATTTCAACGGCTTTGTTTATTACCCAAAAACAGCATTACACAACACTAAAAAGCATTTAGTACTAAGTACGTATTATCAATGTTTCAGCAACACTGAAATATGCTGGTCTGGTAGCACTATAAATTTTATTGGCGTATCTGTGTTAGCTGCGCGCGGCTTTTGTTTAAAATTGTTTCTAATAGGCTAATAAATTGATTAACTATGAGTTTAAATGAACGCATTGAGTCATTCAGGACCTGGGCCATCAACATGGGATGTCCGCCCACTTCGTTGCCAAGTGATCAGGCTTTAAGAAAGTGAGGGTGACCTAAAAAAAATTGCTTTATTTGTTGTTGTTTTTAATAATTTTGCAGCATCCTAAAGTCCGGGCAGAGTCATCTTTTTGATCAACTTCAGGCACGTATTCAACCACATAATGTTGTCCAGAATGTACGGCAAAATCTTTTAATTGCTGAAATGGCAAAGACCAAAGATAAATTGGTACCGATGGCCTCTCGCAGTTTCCTACCCATGGAACTCCAAACACACATACGAATGCAAGAGCTACAACAACGAAAGGAGAAGGCGGAACGCGCCTTGGCAGAGAACCGAAAGCAATACGATACACTTGCGGCCAGTATTAAAAGCAAGCGTAAGTAGTCCACAGAAAGCAATGGCACATTAATATAAATATTAATCTAATCGAAAGGAATACAATGCACCAGTGCCACGCACAAGAGGAACCAGTTGGAGGCGAGAAATAATGTGTTGGAACTAAAACTAGAATCAATGAGCAAAACCTATGATAAGGAGCTTCAAAATAAAGCCCAAATATTGTCCACTATTCCCGTTTGTCTCAAGTCAAGCAATGGTAGTGAAAAACAAGCCATGAAATCCGTAGAACTTGCCCTAAAAGAGCTTGAAAAGTATTATGATATTTGTGATAAGGATGGCGGCACAAATATTCTTCAATCCAAACAAAATTTATGGAGTGAAATGCGTAGCATTTTTGCCGGCATTCCCCACGTTGTCCTTTTCAATGTTATTATGAAGCTGAAGGAGCAGCAGCTACAGCATGTAATGCAGTTGAACAAGACTACCCTTGAGCACAACTCCTCCATCAATAAAACATTGCCCAAACCCCGACTAAATAGTTTTGATAAGAAATTGCTAAGAACTAAGGGCGATCTTCTTGCTTTGGTATGCAAATATTTGGCAGCCCGAACGGAAGTGCTTCAACTGGAGGAACGTTTTGCCCAAGCCTATGGCACATTTGCCGATGAATTGCAAAGAAAAGTCAACTCGTTTAATGGTATAACCAGCGAGAAGGATGCGGATAATGCTGAAGATATTATCTCCGACTTTTTAGTTCAATACAATATGCGAAACTTCAATGGCGCTCGGAATGATTTTATCAGTGAAGAGATTGAGCGATTGCGACAAGAATTGGAGACTGATGCCAAGCAGTTGGAGAATCATGAGCTTCTCTTGGGCTCCATCAAACAGGTCTATAATGAGATTAACACATCCGTGAATCGTATCCAACATGAAATGATCCAGCTCTCACAGATCAAGGGAAAAATTTTGTACTCAAAGAATATGATGAAGAATCGTCTGGTTGATATGCAGGCGGCTACACAAAATCAAAATGCCAAATCCCAATTGGTTGGCACCAAACTGAAGGTTAACAACATGTCTCTGATGGGAATGGATAGCTTTTGTCTGGCAAATGATACGGTCTTTTGTAGCACAAAGTTAGATTTTGATGGCTTCGATACTACCGTGATGCCAATGGAAGCACCCAGTATGCCTTGTCATCTCCTCGAGCTGAATACATTTGCCGAAACTCCAATGGATAAGCTCAGCTGTATACCAAGAGCCTGGTGAGTCTGGACCAAAATGGAGAGTAGAACATTTGATTATATTACATTTTTCCTTTTACCCTTCATAGCTTATTTATGCTCTCAGCCAATCCGGTCATCGTTGAGGCTCAGGAATTGGCATCCACCGTTCAATTGGCTCCGGGCCATCTACTCACACCTATTGGCGCTTTGCAGGAAGTCCGTAAACGCATTTTGTGGGCGTCGGCAATTGCCGCACACACGTCTGACTTGAAATTCAATTTGGAGCCCTTAATTGGTAAGCTGAAACTCAAAACTTTCGATTTCAAGTCAACATTTTTTTTTTCATTTCCGTTAATGTCTGCTCTCCCCTTATCTTCTCAGTTGATCCGCACGATTTAAAGTTGAAGGCCCGACGCCAGAATGATGAAATATCTGAATTACTAGACAATATGAAGGCAATTGGCGCCAAGACTCAATATCAATTGCAAAAGGTTGAGCGTATTTCGAAATTTATACGAGAGAATCCGTTGAGGCGTTATGTGCCGCCCACAAAGAGATTTAATAATTGTTCATATACTGATTTCGAAACGGAATATAATCTATATTTGCGTATGACCCCTCAAGGAGCAATACGTCATTAGATCCCAAATTATAGATTTCATATAAGAAAATAAAGAATGAGATTCAATAGAACATATTTTCATATTTTTAAGTTTTTTTTTTTTTATTAAAATTTTCTTCACATTTTCTTTTCATATTTTTCTTCTTTTTTTTTTTGTATTACAAAGTCAAAATTGTTAATATTATTATTATTATTATATTTATTTACACCCACTTAAAAAATTGGGTTCAAAATTTGTTTTCTTGTTTCTCCAAAAAGGTATTTCGAAATATGTATGTATGTTTGTGTGTGTGTTGCTTAAGAGCTAAAGAATGATGTACACAGATTTGGATTTTATAGTATTTATATATATATATATATGTATGAAATTGAATTCTATATGCTTGCCTCGATTCGTTAATGTTGGATTTCTTATTCGATTTTAGAACTGGGCACAACAATCCGAACGAGTTGTCAGAGAAAAAAATTAATTTGCCAAATACGAAAATACTTTATATTTTTATTTAATAAAAAATAAAATATTTTCATTCAATGTAATGATTGTGATGTATTTAGAATTGTTATTCTTTGCTTAAACATAAAATCTACTATTTTTTAAAACAGAAAGATAGATTGAGAGAGAGAGAGAGAGAGAGAAAAAAATATACAGAAAAACAATTATGTATATAAATCGAGAGATGATTAGAAAAACAAAACGACGGACGGGTTTGGTTTGAAATTGAAATGCATTCGTTTCGAGTTCGAGTTTCGAGAATTTAAGGTGCTAATAACTTATACATTCCGCAATTAATTCTGATATAGTTTATTGTTTTAGTCCTTCTCACTTAGCATAGCATTAATTAACTTAAAACAACTAATATTGGACGTTTGTAGAAGCTTGAACAAGGTGGGAGAAAAACACAAAACAAAATTATATTAGAAAATTGTGGGAATATTTCTAGAATGTTTTGCGACACCTTTTCCTTTTTTTTTTGTTTCTTTTTTTGTTTGTTCTATTTGGAATGTTCTGATTTCTTTCGTTTTTTATAGACATCTATGGGGATATATATATATCATATAGATACCTATTATATTTATGTATTCGAAGTGTTTGTGTGTTTGTTTTTTTTTTATTATTGTAAGGGAGGTTTTGGAGCAATCGGAGTTGAGGCATTAAATAGATAGAAATTTAGCCGCTTATCTGGTAAAAATGAGAGCCAAAAGTATTCCTACTAGAGCGAAAGAGGTAGCTGCTCCGGTTTCGGCACCACCATAATATGCCTGTCCACAAGCTGGCGGGCATACGGGAATAATTGTCTCAAAGAGATTGACACGAGCCTCGGCCACACCAAAACGATTTGTGGCCCTGCACACATAATCACCATATTGACGTTTCTCAATTGTGATAACACGAAGCGTGGAATCGGTATATTCATCGGCAGTGGCAAAATGTGATAAACTATAATGCTGATTGTTGGCCAACTGAATATCATCCTTGGTCCAGACAATAGCTGGTGGTGGATAAGCCTCAATGTGACACTCCAAATCCATATCATATTGCAATGCCTGACCCAAACGTGGACGTGGCACGGTTATAACTGGTGCAAATTCAACTTCCACATTAATATTACGACGATCACCCTTGCTAACACCATTATCCGCCACACAGTAGTAAGTGCCACGATCTTCCTTCTTTACAGATTTGATGCGGAGAATATTACCCACATAGGTGGCACTATCTGGAAATTGAAAGAGTGAAAGAAATTAAGTTAGTCAATGATATAAATAAAATGTATATAAAAATTATAAAATAAATATATATTATCATGTTTCTTCCGATTATCTTATAATGGGAAAAGAAAAACCCTTCGCCTTAATGCAATTAGAGACCTAAATTGAGTTTGAAACTGAAGATCTGAAAGGTCAAATATTTCCATTAGATATTCCTTAAGTGAAGTGGAGTTAATGAAGGACATCAAATAGGAATTAGGGTCTGTCAATTAAGAGTATGTATCCTTTTGTACTCTTATTTAGCATTCAATAAAATTCTTCTTTAACATTCATTCAAGTCAGAAGGATATTAACGTTAAGATGTCTGGATTAGGGCCTAGAATAGATGAATAAATGCGCTCCTATTGAAAACATATTTGATTATTATTTGTAGAAATAAATTCACTTCTAACCAACATTAAAAGATGTCGACATAATGGAAATAGAGCAGAAGATATTTAATTTTCCGTAGAAAGATAAGGTTAAGATTGAAAGGTTTAGACCCTACAGCATCCAAAAGAAATTTCATTTTTAATATTTTTACAACATTATTTGTAGAAATTTATTTATTTATTATATACTTTTCTGTAGAACTCCAAACTAAAAATTGCCTTTTCTTAGTAGATTAAAATTTATTTCATTCAAAGCAACTAAACAATAAATTTAGGATAAATGAAAGCATTTAAAAGAACAATAAACTATTCATTAAAGTTAGGTCCTCGTGTTAAACATTTTTACAAAAAAAATTTATAGAAACAATTGAAATCTAAATCACTTTTCCCATTTTTCATGGTCTTCCACTTTTTCTACACAATTAAACAAAAACTTTCTACTGAATTCGTCCGAAATCAATTTATTTTGAACTCAAAGTTCATTAAGTCAGTTTTATAAACTGTAGTCAGTATCAGTATATATATATAATGATTATAGTATATTCTTTCAATATCTGTTCATTGTTTTCATGTTTGATAATACGCGTTCGAGTGCGAAATGTCACGAAGTGCTATCAATGGAACAACAACAGTTTAAACGCTGTCGCCTGAATTTGCTTTTGTATTTGTGCAGGCGTCATAGATTTAAATCTGGTTTTAATGAGCTGCCACCACCACCACCAAGAGAAGCAACCCAAGCAATGGGCACATCCGTAAACGGTAGTGGGTGACCTTTTGATTGTCCATGGTTATGGGATCTCGTAGGTTCGCTCCAAAAAATACAATAGAAACGTTAATGACCTCTAACAAGCCAACCAAGCATTTTATACCATGTAGTATTTGCAGTGCAAACTAATTTGTTAGAGTATGGGTGGGAGAGGGGAATGGGAGAGAGATGGCAGATGAGATGACTGCAGATGCACTTTGAGCGCCTTCCTTTACCAAAGTGACGAAGGAGAGGGTAAGGCAGGCAGGCGCCTGCGTTTAACTGAGCCAACTGAAGCGTAAACGTGAACGACGAATGCGAATTGCAAAAGGTGCTCAGAAACATAACCGGAAGTTGGGCTCGGTTTTTTTTTTTTTTTTTTTTAGAAATGGTAGCGAGTGCCAACCAATGTTAGTAGTGGCAATGGCACTAGAGAAGATAAGGAATTCAAGTAAGGTAGAAGGGGGTAGGGGCTGAGGGCTGAGGTGTCTACTCTTCAAACAAGCTTAAACAATTGACACAAACTAAACAAAAAGCTGCCTGCCATCAGTAGGAGCCATTGACCAAACTCTGGGAATGCATAGAAATGCGGGCGGGCGGGCGTACGGTTGTGCAATGGGGTGGCTCTAAGGGTGGGAGGGTTGAAACTGAAAGGGTTTGAAAACATTTCAAATTAATTGCGCTTGGGAATTATTGAAGTAAAGCATGATGTTTGATTAAAATTGAATTGACAGCATGTCTATCTCTTTCAATCCCTCCCTCTCTCTCTCTCTCTCTCTCTTTGAGTCCGATCAACGAACTCGAATTGAGGGGAGCCAAAAGAGAAAGAAAAGGGTTATGAGAGAAGCTTTTCGTGATGCGGGTCTAACTGTAACAAATTCATTTCAAATATGTATGTAGGTGGAGAAACCAAAAGCACAACCAGAGGAGCAGTAAAAGCATTAGAGGCAGACAAATGTTTAATTGGCCAATTGCCTGATACACACACACACTCTCTCTCTCTCTCTCTCTCTCTTTCTTTACAAAACATTTGCCTAAAACAATCAACTTAGCCATTTGCATACACTCACTCTATTGTTAGTACTAACAAGCGGTTTAAGACAAAAAAAAAATAGTACATTAAAACCAGTTTTATTTATTTCTCTCTCTGTCTGTCTTTGATCTTACCCGTTGGTTAAATTTCCCTAAATGTCTTACCACAAACCAGTAGCAGCTGCCTTAAAAGAAGATATACACTTAGGTTAATGCATTGACTTTTAAATACCCTATAAAAAGCTTATAAATATCACTTCCTGCATTAATGTAATAATCGTTTGTACACATTTATTGCCTTAATAATCGATTCATAAAGAAACCATAAATTTTTCATCAATATTTATGACGTTCGTGTGCAGCTGTTTTATTTTAGATGAAGCAGATAACTTAAAAAAAAAATATACTGAACTTGACACAAAGTTGTTCCACTTATTAAATGAAACAAAACAGTTGGAATAAATTGAATAAAGTAAAGATATAACCCAATTTTGTATAGTTGACATACATAATTGCCTTAAAACTGAATAATATTAATTGAAATAGTAAACTGCTTTCCGTTACTACAGATAAAGATATATTTATATAGATAGATAGGTAAATATATAGAAGTTTATATAGATCTACATATGTATAATAAATAGTTGTAAAAGTAAATTTTTCACATTTTAAACCTCAAAAGATTATAGATTTATCTAAACAATCATATTTGTAGATCTTTTAAATATAAAAGCGTATATAGAAGAATATAGAAGTGTTGGTATATAGATCATATTTCAACTCAGTCCTCATTTAGATGATTAGCCTGTAATATTATAGTTTCAGATCGATTTTAGATGATGATATTAAAGCAGACTTCTGTTAAGAAATCCGATTCTAGAACCTGCTAATACTAAAGAAGAAAAATCTTTACATATGTATTAATACAAATATAGAAATATATATATATAAATATATACTAATATCTCTTACTGATATCAAAAACAAACTAAAATAGTTCACAGTACAGTTAAATGCCTTTCAAACCATGTTAAACTAAATGTATACTTTCTACCCAAATCCTATTAAAGTCTTCAACAACTTAGTGACTTCTATTAAAGATCCATTCATATACTAAACAAAAGTGTTATATATGTATGTACATATATTTAAATTCACTGATCTTAAATATATTTAACTTACAGCTAAATTACACACCCAATAAAAGCACTGGGTATGAAAAGTTATAAAACAAAAAAGAAAGAAACGTAATAAAAAAAAAGTGTTAACTTTTTCTTATCTACTGTACCATGAAATTATATGCAAGTCAGGTACAAGGCTTGAAGGCTTCTTTTTTTATTTCTTTACAATTATTTTCTCAGCAGAAAAACAAATTTCCATTTAACGTTTTTGTCAACCGTTAAGCATGTCAAAATGTCAACAGTAGCAAAAGAAAAGAAAACAAAGAAGAAGAATAACTTTTAAGTAATTGGGGCGTGGCATTTGTCGCCGTTGAATACGAATATATATGTACATATATAGTTAGTGGCAAATATTTAATTGCTAATTAGTTATGCCAAACGCAGAAAGTAAAGATCTCCAAGAAAAGAGGCTATATATGATCTCAGTGCATGAGTAATCAACTTTACCAGAACATTTCTTTTATAAGAAATTCCATTCTTATGTATAATTAAAATTTCTAAATATATTTTTTCGACATTTTGGTATTTTTGTGTAATTTATAATAATGTAAAGAGTTGCCTTAGGATTATGTAATTGGAGTGTAACCAAAGTCAAATTTCAGTTTCAAGTGGCTCATATATCATTTTGAAAAACAAGATGATAATTAGAGAACGGAGCAACCGAAACTAGATCCATTATATACAGGATGCTATTGCATAGTGTTTAGAATGATGTTTTGCCCTATTCCATTAATATGACAAATTACAAAACTATGAGAGGGGTAGGGTAGGGATCTATCAATGTAAAGGCGTTTCAGTTCAGTTCAATCATTTATAATGAGAGTGCTGCTGACTGACTGAGTGACGGAACGGCGGAGTGAATGAGAGTGAATGAATGAATGAGTGAGTGACTGTGGCCCGCATAGGGCAAAAAACCGGAAATCTTTTTCGCTGCATTCGTTCTCTCTTTCTCTATGCGTTTCTCCATGACTAAATGGTTTGTATGTGCGTGTGTGTGTGTGTGTGTGTGTGTGTGTATGTGTGGTGTAATTTCTGTTACTAATGAGAGAATTAAAAACACTTTGGCCCCCGTGGCAGAGGAACGGCCGAAGGAGATGATGATGACGCTCTAGAAAATGCAACTAATGAAAGAAAAACACACTCCATAACTCCGTTCCGACTCCAACTCCATCTCTGACTCTGACAGAGGTGCAAGTAATGAAAAATCAGACAACGAGACAGAGGAACAGAGGCGGTAGAAGCCATTTGTTTTTAGGAACCTGTCTGCTGCATCATCTCACTCTTTCTCTCTCTCTCTTTCTCTCCCCCTCCTAGCTCTCTCATCAAACAAAATGCAATCCAGCACCGACTCCATTTCCAACTCTGTCGTCGTCGTCGTCTCTGTATCCCTTGGGCAAACATTCAAGCCGAGATAAATTGTCAGTTAAAGGTAAAAACAAAGTGGAAAACGAAAATTGTGCAAGGTGAGAAAAGAAGCAGGTAGAAGTAGAATAAAGAGCCTAAGACTAGGCCTCAACCTTTCAAAAGGATTCGAAAGATACACAAGTGTGCTAGGTGTAGCTAAGGTTAGGTTAGGGTAGCAACTGCATACATAGGTAGATACCAAGGTTTTGGGCTCATCTTTTATGCCTAGGCCTAGAGGAAATGACTAGACTAGACTTTAGACTTTGTCATGCTGACAGGTTCACCTTCACCTGGCGGGTTCCCTCTAGTTTTTGTTGTTTTTTCGATTGGCGTGGGTTCACTTTGGATCGCTTCAATGACTTTTACTGTTGAGTTTTTACCATCATTCATTTACGCGCTGGTTTGGAAAATTTGTTTGACGACAACATACTTTTTAATAGGGTTGCAACAACAACAACAACAAATTGGTAAACTATATTATAAAAAAAAAAAAAAAAGAAAAACACCCGTGAGAAGAAGGCTCAACGCCATTTTGTTAAGCAACCACCACCAAATCGTCATCGGCAGTTAACTTCTAACGCTTTATGGAAATGGAAATTAAATGGCATGCAAAAAACAGAAGTAGCAAAGATACAAGAGATCAGCCACCAATCAGAGAAGGGCCAAAAATAAAACTCGTTGTTTTTTTAACCCCTCCCTACCCTCCCTGTGCCATGTGAATGGAAAAGCGCCTGAAGCCATATTTGTTTTTCCTTTTCAATTTCCTGCAATTTTACAAGTCAGAAGAAAACTCGATTCGTGGAAAAAGTACTTTGGCAAAGAGAACAACAACAACTAGAGTTCCACTTTTTCTTTTTTTTTTCTAACTCTTCTTTCGAACACTTCAAATGTCAACAAATTCTGTAGCATATAAAGCGTTGCCATGTGGAAATTATGAATGTTTTAATGCACCACCACAAGAGCAGCAGCAGTGCCAGTGGCAGTGGCAGCAACCACGTGTGACTCATCATAATCAAAGCATGGCAACGGTTTGAACGGAATAGCGGCAACTGGCAAAACGGGTGCGCATTTAATGACGGTTCAGATTATTTGCGCCTGATGCACACTTCCAGAACCAGACCCAGACCGAGACTCAGACCCAAGCCTAAGCCGAAAACCAAAACTCAAACTCAACCCAGTCACCCAGCATGGTCGCTCTAGGCACACACACACACACACAGAGAGTGATGGCTCTACACTGAAAATCCAATTAAAAGAGTGTACTCTGCCATGATGTTTGCTTTTCACTTTTTATTTTCTGCACAAAGAAAAAAAAAATAAAGTAACATTTACAATGGGATTTTGGCTAAGACACAATATGAATGTAGGTTTATAGATAAAAACTAGATAATGAAAGATGAGTTCCAGGTCGATAACTTTACTAAGAACCAAATTCTTAGGGAAGGAAAAAAAAGGTTCTTTTAAATATAAAATTTATAAAATCTTTCTAGTTTGCACTAAACAAAAAGTTTTGGCCTCATAACTCTGTTCCCAGCTGAGTTACTTGAGGTTGAAAGCCGTTTTGGCAACTTTTACTAAGTGAATTTGATTGGTTTTAATATATATTTTATATAAAGACTTAAAATTTATGCATACAAAATTTTAGAAGCATAAGTCTTATAAAAGCTGAGTTACTTGAGGTGATTTGGCACGTCGTGATGGTGCAATTTAAATAATTTTAATATATATTATATAAAAAGACTCCTAATTTAAGCATACGAAATTTTAGAAGCATAAGTCTTATAGAAGCTGAGTTACTTGAGGTT
Organism: Drosophila emarginata; assembly: GCA_037075365.1. Lineage (NCBI taxonomy): Eukaryota > Metazoa > Arthropoda > Insecta > Diptera > Drosophilidae > Drosophila > Drosophila emarginata. The sequence goes on along the minus strand of JBAMCD010000260.1, from coordinate 2,947,204 downwards.
GGAAACCGGTCTAATAAGTAAATTTTAAGGACTTCACTATATATTTTGTGTTGTAAGTTAAAATTTTGCCGTAACAAAAGCCGAGTTTGAAATATAATCTTGTATTTTAATAAATTTGCATATTTTTATTACATTTACAAGCTAAAACTTTGTTTGTTTTCGATATAAACCCAAAACTCTTTTCTTTTAAATTGATTGCCCAATAATAACATCTGGCCCTAAGATCATTATGAGCTCCATCTCATTCATCATTATCATCTCTCTGTACATCTTGGAATCTTGTTGTTCTAGCAAAAATTGCCAGCCTGTGCAAATTTGTGGCCTCTTCCTGTTTTGTCACCCAAACTCATCAAGTAACATCAACATTATATATGTATATGGAGGAGCATAGGAGGAGTAGAGTAAAAGACGGGGGGTCTCATCGTTGTTTTTGTTGGTGTTCGCCATGTACATACATATATTGAGCATATAACAAGCTCTTGAGACATGTGAAATGCACCCACTTTGGTCTTTGCCTTTCTTGGCTTTGCCTACGAAAAAAGAATAAAAATGAAAACCACACACGAACCAAAAGCAGTGGCACAACCCCCTTTAAGATTGAGAATCAAACCTCACCCACCCAACCACAAACAAGTTGCCCAACCACCAACCACGTTCGTTCATATGGAGAGACAGCAGTCTTAGTTGTTGACTTTTGAAAAGTGATTTCTTCGAGTACAAGTTGAACATTATAGCTACCCTGACAATGTCATTTATTGGATTACACTTCCATCTGCAAAACAGATAAAAGAGCAATTGCATTTTCATTGTATTGCAGACTGTACTTGAATCTATAAACAGGCAACAAAAAGATAATACACACACACACACGCACACACACACTATTAAAATAGCAATTATGCCAAAAGTACAAAAAAAAAAAAAAGTAAAGAAAAAGAAAAACCTGAAAGGTTGCCACCCCAAAATACAATAAATCTTATATGGAATAGAGCCTAAATAAATATTGGCTCAAAGCCGTTGTGCAAATAGAAAAAACCAAAAAAAGGAGAAAGCCAACATTGAATTTTGTACCCTTGTGATAAGGATTAAAAAGAACCGACGGACGACAATGATGATTCTAAGGTGACACAACATGGACACATTAAAAGTGCTAAGTAAATACTATAAGGGGGAAAAAAGGAAATTTAAATTTTGTAAAAAAAAATATACACCTAGACCTCGCTTTGCGTCGGGGATACGTTCCAAAAAAATACGACGCAAATCGAAACGACGCAAACTGAATTAAGTTTTTCTATAGCAAACCATATAAAGATCGAGGATAGGTTCTAAGGTTGCGAATATCTTACATTTTTTAAGTATTTGAGTTTAACAAAGCAATAATTTAAAAAAAGAAAACAAAATCATATATCATTTTATTTCATGTTATAGATATAAAAAACAAAAAGAAACTAATTCAGTTAAAACAAAATAATACATTCAACTAACTAATAATGACAAACAAATTAGAATTAATCACAATCGGATGAGGCTTGAGTATCTGTTGACGTACGTCGGCTTTCTTTAAAAAAGAAAACTATTTACCTTTTTTATAATCAGAAACTACAGGAAAAAATTTATTGATCTCTTTTAAAAAGCACAACTCACTAATTGAAATGCGATACACTACATAAAAGGTGGGCAAGCAAATGGCAAAATGAGACGAAACAACAAAATGGGAATTCCCCAGTTTTGATAGTATAGCGCAATTAGAACGAAAAGTGCTGCCACCTTTTGAAAAAAATAAGTATTCCAAAAAAGATTAACGACTCTTCCGCAACGCAACATCGAAATCCAACGACGCACAATGAAAATTAGTGTTAATTGATCAGCGACGAAACTTCGAAAAAAACGCAAACCGAAACGACGCAAAGCGAGGTCTAAGTGTATAATGTTATTTTTTTTTTTTGTTGCTAATGTGTGATAAGCTGTTGCCCAAGGGAAATGAAAAATGGCGTCAGAAAAGTAGAAATTGGAACAACAAGAACAACTACTAACAAGTTATGACTTGGCCACACACACATACATACATACATATGTACATTTACACTTAATATGACCACAAAGAAGAGAAAGAAGTGAACAACAACAACAGCAAAAAAAATAGAGAAAAAGAAGAAGCCGGAGCGCGGTCGGTCAGTTGCCCAGTTTAGTTATGCCTTTTGGTCGTTGCCCCAGCAACCAACATTTCAAAAACAAGTTTTTTAGTATTTCCCTTTTTTGCATTTTGTGTTGTTGTTGCTGTTCATCTCTCAACATCAGGAACAGGAAACAGGATGAAAACAAAAAATGGAAATAAGCAGCACAAAGAAATAATGAACGAAAAGAAGGCAAAGGAAGGCGGCAAAGGGCATGGGCATGGCTTTGCTCACTGGCTATTTATTTGTTGTTTGCCAAAACCTAATTACTTGCAAATATTTTCATCTCATTCTCTTAACAAATCAGCCCTTGGGTAAATGTTTACGTTATTTTCAATTCCAAAAAGGGGCCAACTAATTTGTTCACCATGTGAGTGAGTGTGTGTGTTTGTGTGTGTAATGCCACGCCCCATTGAGATCTCAAGTGATAGCATCAATTACGCATCGAAATTTCTCTTGCGTAAATTAAATATTCAATCTAAAATCATTTACATAAAATTCACCCTCCGATTAGATGAATTTCATGCAATTTAAAATTGCATTTTATTTCATTACCAAATTGGAATACTTCAAAATGAATTTTTCATTTATTTACACTCAAGTAGCTTTTATTAGGTTGATGGAGGGGGGAGAAACGCAAGTGAATGAGAGCACTGAAGACGGAATAAGTGACGGAGATGAAGAGACACAAACACACAATAAGATAAAAAGAGGAAGAGAGAGTTTGTCTACTGATCTTCTTTCAACATAATTGACCAATTAATATCAATTGAGTGGAGTATATGATAACGCCTAGACTATTCAATATATATTTCTATACATATATCCACAAAATAGATAGATACTTCCTGTACTTGAATTTAAATCACAGGAAAAATATCTATATATAATCATATATGTATTATATACACAAAAAGAAATGTTATTAGAAATTTAAACTTGGTTTTTCTATTACTTCCATAGTTACCATTATGAACTTCCTCTAAAGGTTCTTACTTAAAGATCAGACTAAGATCCCCTGTTATTAAATAAATCATCGGGAAATGCACTTGAAATATAATAAATATATATATATATATTGTATATATTACATATTAGATCAAGATAAGATACAATTGTACTAATAAATTATATAAAATGATAACCCTTCCAAGTTCAGACCGATTGACGTTTTCCATTAATCATAACACATTATTCCCCTTAGCTTTCATATAAAAAACCTCTACTAATTTTTTTATATGTATTTCCAATCGAGAAAAACACAATTATAAATTTAAATTTATTTACTTAAATTCTAAGTTTCATTCAATTCTATATTTTCGTCACTTTTTAGCTGATATTGCAAAATTTTCAGCTGACATTGCTTTTATGTTTGGGTTTGACCTCACGTGATTTTGTGGGCCCAATACCAAAAAAAAAAAAATAATAATAAAAGAGGGGAAAAGAAAAAAGAAATGAAGCCAAGGTGATTTTTATTATTATTGCATTATTTGTTATACCATTTTTGTGCTTGGCTAAGCAAGCTTAGAGCCAGGTGCTACACATGTTTGTCTCTCTCTTCCCTTTATTTTCTTTTTTTTCTATCTATATCTGGGAATTAATGTTTGATCATCGAACCAATTGATTTGCATGGCAACGTGCACAAATTGGCATTGGACCTTCTCCTGTTTTTCCCCCTTCTGCCGCTGTGACCCTTTGTTAAAAGCAGCTTGCATCAGCGGAAATGTTTGATTAGGGGTTCCTTTTTTTTTTTTTTTTTTTTTTTTTGGGCGGGTCCTTACCTCGGGCATGGTTTTTTAGGGTTGCTTAGAAGTCGCCGTTGTGCTTGTTTGTTTGCATTTTACAACACATTTTTCATTGTTTGGTTTTACCTTTTTAGCTTGTAATTTATATATTTTGTATTATATTGTATTTGTAAAATATCAAAATAGAAATTATGTAGCCTCTGCTTGACTGAGAGAGGCGGGGGGAGAAATAAAAAGGAGACTATGGAATGGGATAAGGATCAGCCCTTGGCCTTTCGTTATGCATTGTGCGTTGTTTACTCGGTTTTATTTTTTTGTTGCACTGTACCCGCCCAGGTTAGGTTTTCGTGTTTTCTTGTTTTTTTTATGATTTTTATAAAGCCTAGACCGTGTCTGATATATACACACACACATACACAGAGTGTACTTCCACACCCCTCCAAACACACACACACACACATATTTTGCATGGGTTGTTGTTGTTGTTTGTGCAGACCCATCAAACGTTCCGTGGAAACGTTTTCAAGTTGCGGAAGCAATTGCGCGTGCTGAAGTTGTCGAATGTGAAATGGGGAAAGAAAAAATACAAAAAAATAACGTTAGGGCGGCAACAAAGGCAACAAACCAAGAAGAACCATAACTCTCCTTATAGCCAGGAGTACCGAACGACTCCACTCCGATTCCTATTCCACTCCGATATATGTATGCCTGTTTGTTTAAACTCTTTAAAAATTCTGCGAGCGTGAAAAAAGTGTGAAAATCGCTTTGAACCCTTACCAAGGAAATAAAAGCTAAGCCATGTTAAGCCAAAGAAATAAATCTGTGAAGCGTAACCAAGATATTTTGTGGTTCACTTAAATAGCTTACTCCCTGACCAATTTAAGTAGCCAACACACCCACGATACAAAAAAAAAAAAAAAGAAACCCCCACACCCATGCGGATAGACCTTATTCGATATGGAATCTTTCATTTTCCACCCACTCACCGTAAATGGTCATTCAATGCTCAAGTAATTAAAAGATTGCTCAAAACATACAATCTCAAGGCTTTCGAATGGGGAGTGCCGTAAACAGAATTATTTTATTCTCTAAAGGAAACCAAATTTGGATTAGTTACACTAATTGCTTTTGCCAGGTCCTAAATGACGCTGCTGATCTTGTTAAGATAGAAAAAAAAAAGAAAAACCCAGGTAAACAGTCAAAGAAAGGAAGAAAGGAACAAAAAGAAAATGTGACCTAGCACCTGTCTGGGATTAACCTTGAAGGAAAAGAGCCATATAGGCAAAGATATGTATGTATATGATTACAGGTAGTAAATGATTTTATTAGCTTTTCCACAGAAACACAAAATAATTTTGCACTTGTCTTCAGGTAAACTGTTTTAGGGAAATTCCCATGAAAAAGTATGAAAAACAATGCCAATTTAGAGAAAATGCAAAATTGATGAACCCCGCGCGAACAAGTGAAAAAGACAAAAGGTAAAATAGAACAACAAACATTTAAATAAAAAAGAAAATGAAGCCAATGGAGACGCCTGAGTGAGTCATGGTCACACTCGAAGAGAGGCCCCCCAACTCACACATACAAAGACAGACGGACAACCATACATGCATACATTGTGGGAGAGTGAGAGCGAACGTGTTAGTGTATGTGAACAGCGCCCCGTCTTGTAACTGTGCATTTGAGTATCTTATGGCCAACAATTTATATATTTACGAAATAGATGAGTTAATATGAAATATTCGGATTATATATGTATGTATGTATGTACATACATACATATTTGCATGTAACGCTTACCCGTTGGCAATATGGCATTATTTTCACGTCGCCATGTTATTGAGGGTGCGGGATATCCACTAGCATAGCATTCCATTTGCACCTCACTTCCCTCGCTGGCCACTATCGATTGTGTGGAATTATCCGAAATGACTGGCGGACGACGAACAGATAGCTTCACATTGGCAGAGACTCTGTGTACGGTGGAGATCACCACTTGACATGTATAGGTGCCAGCATCAGTTTCTTGTATATCCTTGATCTGTAGCTTATATGTGGAACTATTGGGATCATAACGCAGTGAGAAGCGTGAGTCTTTAATCACAAGTGTTGAGCTCGTAGAGAGGAAGACGGGATCGGAGTCAGTTTTTATAAACAGCACATTATATTCTTTGGCATATTGCACAGAACAAGCGAATTCCACTGTCCCGCCAATGTCCTTAATTTGTTCCTGTGTTATGTATGAAATTGTTGGCGTTCGCTGTCCAGACGCCAAAACATTGAGCAGGAGGAAGGAGGACACTAGCGTGCGCCACATATTTATAATTTGTTATTTTTGGGTGGCTTTTATATTCAAACTTTTTTTTTTCTTTATTCCCTTTTATATACCACACCCTACACACAACACAACACAGCTAAACGCGCCAGAAGAAGAACAAGTTAATGAAGAAAAACAGTCAGAGAGTCACAAAGTCTCCAAATTGAATGAATATCAGTTAGCTTTGACTCTTTCTCTTACACGGGTTAACGCGGATGCTGTACACACTTGTCGACTCGCTCTAAAAAACAGTCTCAGTCTTCTCACAATTTACGCTCTTTCTGTTAGCGCTCTTTTTGAATTTCTATGTCTGCATATGTGTGTGATTAAGCCGAGTTTATTTTTCAGTTGAACAACAAACACGAATCGCAGGTAAAACACGTCTTGACTCTTCGAAAGTGGCGCAACGAATTCACACTGAAATATTTGAGTGCCGCTTTTATACCCACTATACTCAGTTGCATCCCAGTTGGAACTGGCAGAGTCAGGCCGAAAGTAAGGCATATGCACTGGTTCATTTTAACTGATGTGGCAGAATAGTCATAGAAGGGCATATCATATTTAAAGCATTTTATTATAATTTTGGTTACCAATGAAATCGCAACAGATAAAATATACATTTGCTTAGCTAGGTAGCTATCAATTTTTATTTATGTTTATTAAAAGACTTTTCATCATTTGCTTGGCATGCATTTCCAACTGGGTGGCGCGCTCTCTCTCTCTCTCCCTCTTTTACCATGGTGGGAGAGGCAACGGTCCGTTAATATTCAAATTGTGTTCTCTGGCAAGAGAGCGATAACAATTTGTATCGATGTATGTTATCGAGGCAACTGTTCTCAGTGTACCCGTTAAAGAACAGTTTACAGTTGTGACCAGTGTTGATAGATAGACAGTGTTGAAAGAAGCGCATTTTTCGAAATGTTCGTTTAAAATTGTTTGCCTTTTTATTTATTTTTTTCATAGTTTATGTATAAGTTCTATAAATGTCTGTGTGTGTTTGTGTATGAATGTGAGTGTCCTTGTTTTTTCTTTTAGTGCTTTTATGCATTTTTATGATTATATTTTTGTTTAACATTTTCTTGATTTTGATGAAAGTCTGTTATATAAATTGAGAATATATATATATATATATATAATTATATAAATTTAGTTTCAAGTTTAGTTTTAACATGGGATTATTGATTATTTTTGTTGTTCTCCATTTTCTTTTTTTTATTTGGTTTTTATCGCATATCCAAAATCTGTATTTGAAGGAGGAGGAGACGCATGACAAGAATCAGCATTTAGAATTTGATTTGATTTTTCGGTTTCGTTTTTGTTTTGTCTTTTTTTTTTCTTTTTTTTTTTAACAAGTTGCTAGTTATTTAAGTACATTATGTAAATGTCTAATATATTTTGTGTATATGTTTTGTTTGAATTATCCTTTCAATTTGATTTTCAATAAATATTTGCCCCGCAACTCAGGCGAGAAAGCTTAAAAACATAATCTATATATGTATGTATAGTATAGATGATAGTAAGTAAAATTCTGCATTATTGCCAAACGAGATTCCAAAAAAGATATAATATGTTACTTTCTTATTTGTTTGATATAATCATATATATAAATATATACTTATATATATGTATATGTACATATATAGGTATGTTTATATATATCCCCTCCAATAATTAAATAAACGATTAAGGTTAAACAATAAATAAATTGCTCTAAATCCAACATAAGATTTAAGGTAAAAAGCTAAGCGAGAGTTCATTCATTCATCCATCCATCCCATCTATCCATTATCCATTTTGTCCATTCAATCCATTTTGGCTGATGGTTTTGATCCTGGTCCTAGGCTTTTCTAGTTCTTTTGTGAATTGAGACTCCATTGGGCAAATTGCTCCTGCCATTGGCTATTCGCATTTGCCTGAGAAAAGAAATAAAATTTTAACAAATTAAAATGGAATTTATATGTAAATTAATAGAAAGGCAAAGCCATGCAAAAAGTCACGTGTATATAAAAACTTAACTTTAATCCACAAAACAACTACACAAACTACATACATCAAGAGTATATATTGAGATATTTTTATATATGTTTATCAATATATTATATATATATTAATATAAATATATATGGGGTATAGAGTGCAGAAGAAGAAATGTAAATACAGAAAAAAAAAATTTTAAAGAAAACATCAATTCACTTTTTGAGAAGGATTTCTCGTAGCGAAATCCTTTACCTTTTCATTCCATTCTGGATTATACGATTGAGATTCATCGAAATCTGAAATTGTATCAATTGGCATACATATAGAGAATATACATATATATATTTATATACAGTGCCGCTCAACTGAATAGGTTTGACTTTTTTTTTAGACTTCGAACGTAATATCTTCATAACGAGCACTCCGATTTCAACCAAACAAATTTTGTTAAGTAAAACGATCAATTATTTATAAAATACAAAAGTTTTTTTTTTTTTGGTTTGGTTTTTATATTTTTTTTTACTGTATTTTCGAAAACATAGCAAAAAATGTACATTATTTTTGGCTCAACTGAATAGGTTTGACTACCAAAACTTTACAAAATAATGATTCACAGTAATATTTTATGGCACTTGGTAACTTAAATAATAGAATACACTATTTCTGCATTATTTAGCATTTGGTATGACCACCCATATTCTTAATTATTTCAAAAATTCGAGTTGATAAGGAATCGTTATATTTTTCAATTTCACTCAGTGAAATTGTTGACCAGGCTTCTTTAATCGCTTCAACCAAGGTCGCCGAGTCTTGAAATTATCTTCCCCCTTCATACACTCTTCTGGACAAAAGTCCCCAAATGTTCTCGATAATATTTATGTCTGGGGAGTACGGCGGTCAGTCGAGCAAGTTGACATTCTGGTCCTTAATCCACTGTTTTGTAACCCGGGATAAATGGATGGGGGCGTTGTCTTGTTGGAAAGTCCAAGGAATATGTCCAAAAACTTCGGAAAACTGGGGAAAAGCCTTTTGGAGCACAGTCTTGTAGACATTTGCGTTCATCTTTAAGGAAACAAACTGCAGCTCGCAAGTTACATAAAACGATATGGCTCCCCAAACCATTACGCCGCCTGCGTAGGAGTCATGACGACTCAAAAAGCATTCGTCTTTTCGAATATCATGAAAATAGTAGTTGGAGTTGGAGGTCTGTCGAAATTTAACTTTTTTTCGTCAGAGAAGACCACAGCCTTCCACTCCTTGTTCTACGTCATATGATCCCGCGCAAATCGAAGTCGTGCTTTCTTCCGTGTATCATTGAGATGAGGTTTTTTTTTATTTTTAATCTCTTTAAGTATTTAGCACTCCGAATAACTCTTTTTAACGTTGGCAAACAAGCATTTACACCGCATTTATCCCTGATTTTACTGGCAGAGAGGTGGAAATTCGAAGCAGTACGAAGGATTCGTTGCCTCCCTGACACCGTTCAAGCATATTTTTTTCCTTATTTCATTTTTTTCCCGTTATCTGTCTCATTATGAAGAAAATTGCATACAACGTTTTGACTTCGACCAATCTTCTATGCTTTTTCATGATGTTTTAGGCCAGATTCAATATAGCCTTTAATTTGACCCTTTCTAAAATCGGTTAAAGATTTTCCCCGACCCATATTAAAAAAAAATGGTGGCAATTACTTTAAATTTAAGTAGACCAAAGAAATTATCTGTTTTCAATCACGCAGTCAATCAAAAAGTGAAGTCAAAGTTGTCAAACCTAATCAGATGAGCCAAAAATAAACCATACATTTATCGAATTTCACGAAGAAAGCAAAATTCTGATTTACCGTTGTATAGAACCCGTTATATTTTTTTGTCATATTATTAGTAAACAAATAAAGGATCTATACAAAAAAGAAAGATGAAAAAAAATGTCATAGGAACAAACAGAGAAGAAAAAATAGAACAAATAATTTTCAAACCTATTCAGTTGAGCGGCACTGTATATTGTTCAGTTTTTTGATTGAATCAACAAGCGGTAACTTTGTGATTCCATAAACGAGCCTTCATTATAATGATTTTACAAAGATTCAACTAGAATGGGGTCATGAAAAACTTATAGACAGTTGAAAAAGTGGCGAGTGACGAGTGACGAATAACGAGTTGATTACTGATAAGTTTCGAGATGAATTCCAACAAGTGCGCTGCTATGTGTGATGAGAAGCTACAGACAGAGAGAGAGTTATACATATATATATATATAGAGAGATTGAGAGAGGCAAAGGAGAGACTATATCTTCTAGCTGCGAGAAATATAGATGAACTAGAGGCATTTGTAGTAAATTATAGTTGATTATATATTTTACCTGTAGAATAACGATTATAAACCTAGACTCGACTGCTCTTATATATTCAAACTATATTTCATAATATAAGCGTGCATAATCAATTGCAGTTCATCGATTGTCTCACCAATCTCATGGAGTGCTGGAAATCCAGCCTCTTCATCATCAATAAAGATTTCTGGATGATGGCGATAGCCCAAAATGCGATTCATTTGCGATTGCTCCTCGCTCTGACCGAATAGATAATCAAAATCGTCATCTTCGTCATAAGGAGCAGCAGCAACACCAGCAGCTCCTCCCTCGCACTCAAATTCCTCATCGTAGGCAAAGACTTCCTCATACACCTGGCAATTGCAATCGCACTCAGAACCCTCCGATGCGCCCTCGATGTGGCGATATTCTTAATTGGATTTTTATACAATTTTTTTAAGGGATTTAAATTTTTGGTTGGAATGGTTCAAACAAAAAATAAAACAACAAAACAAAACAAATATGTAATCATAAAGGAGGAATTAAAGAAAATAAGGATAACTCAACATTTGCAACATTTTTTCTTATGCCGTCGTCTATTGGGGTAATAATCTAAAATCAAAAAGAAAACGCAAAAGTACAAAAAGAGAGGAAGGCAAGAGGAAGGTCGGTCAGGAATCCATGACAACGCGCTGGCGACAACAAAACGACGATGATAAATCCAGGACGATAACTTACCCAATGGCATTATGAAACGAGCTTGATTCAAAGTATTGGACTGGCTCTGTCCAGATCCCTGTCCCTGTCCTGCAAATGGAACCCAAAACAAGACAAACCAAAGGAAAAGAAAAAAAAGAAAACCAAAGCACACACCGAAAAAGATAAAAAAAAAAAAAATAGTTAAAGCTTTCAGACAAAGAGAGATAGAGAGAGAAAGAGAGAGTGTGTGTGGGTGGGTGTGAGAACACATTCCATTCAGTGTAGAGGATCGGTGGATGGATGAATGGGTTCATTGGATGCTCTAAAAGCGGTGCTTCTACATTTTGCTTAGGTGCTAACTAAACTAATTATTATTTTTTTATTTTTGGCAGGGTGCAAGGCATCTTTCGGGTAGATCAGCAAAGCAGCGGCAGCAGCAAAGATTAGGGGAAAATTATGGCAAGCGATCAATCGATGGAGGAGACAAACAGAGAGAGAGAGAGAGAGAGAGACAAAGAGAGAGAGATGGGATTCCAACGATTTACCTGCATTTAAATCGCTGACCATATTCGATATGGCCGATGTTATAGTATCGGCAGCTTCATTTAGCTCGGCATCAGCTGGATTTGGATTTGGATTGACATAAGGCGGAGCTGCGAAGGCGAAGCGTTTCAAGTAAATGTGTGAAGAAAGGGTGACAGAGAGAGAGAGAGAGAGTGTGTGTGTGTTCAGAGAGTGAGAGCAGGGCGGGGCGGATGTTATAGTTTTGCTGGTTGTGGGTGGCTGGTGTGGTCATGTGTTCATGGTGGTGGTGGTGGTGGCAGTGGTGGCAGTGGAGTGTTCCCTCATAGCAAAGGGCATTTTGTTCATAGAGTGAAGAATAGATTAATAATCTCTTTATCATCTGCTGACATTATTAACTTGCCTAATCCTAACGCCAATCGAAACGAACAATAAGAATTTTGGACACAACATAATAATAGATATCACCCATATATATACATATATATACTTAGATAGATACATATATATAATTATTTACCCTACCCACAATTACCATCCCAACTCACTTGCACTGCCATTGGCGGCAAAGGCGCTACGCATATCGCTGCTTATTTGATTTAATTGATCCAACTGACTCTGGCTGAAGGGTCCATGTCCTTGTTGTTGTTGAGCTGCTGCTGCTGCTACTGCTGCCTGTTGCTGCATTAATTGTTGTTGATTTGATCGCATTGATCCTGGCATAGGATGCTGTTGCATCTGTTGTAATTGCTGGGCATGTAGAGCACTCATTGGTGATGTGCCAAGTATACCGGGCCCAACACCAACACCCACACCACCTGGCATGGGTGGTGATTTACCCGAACGCGGACTCGAATTTGGTGTAGAACGTGGCGAGGCAGTCTGTTGATTCTTTAGCATACGCATTAATCCCTCCAGTTGTTCCATTAGCTGACGCCTTGAATCCTGCAAGGCACCCAAATGACCCTCCAGTTCACCCTTGCGTTGACGTAAGGCACGCAATTCATTGATCAATGCTGGATTCTCGGGTGCCATCTGTTCAGTCTCCTGTTGACGTCGAAGGCGTGCTATCTCACGCATTATTTCCTTATTCTTGGCTTCCAATTGGGCAATTAGTTCACGCTGTGCCCGTGAATTATCTGTGCCTATGGGTGTGGCATTCTCTGGCATATTCGAGGGCTGCAAAACAAAGGAGAGAGGAGCACTATTATAGATTAAAATCAATTTATTTTTATTTAAAACTTACTGCTCGATTCTCTTGGGCCAAACGGGCGGCATAGCGTGCTATAAGACGATGCTCTTCATCATTGGCTGAAGCAGCCGCCACTCTTGACATAGTAGTACTATCCATACTACGTCCTGTGGCTCGTGAATCTAGGGTACTCGCACGATCAAACATGCCGGGTAGGCCACCGGCAGCGGCATGATGTGGATGTTGATGATCATTGAAACCATTGTGCGAGGGCAACGGGGACGGCGGCACAATGTGGGACAAGTTGAGGGTCTTTTCGGGCTGATCGGGGAATCGTGGCAACACTTGCGTCGTCTTCTCGGGCACACAGCGGAAGCTTTTGCGCAGCGAGTGTCCAATCTGTTTGCTTGGTGACTTGTAGCTTGAGTATTCCTTGACCTCGTGATCGTTTTGATGATTCAGCGATGTCTTGCCATGCCAAAAGCACTCCTGGCACAATTGGTAGGCGTGACACCGCTGACAACGATAACGAAATCCGGTGAAATTTTCCTTATGGCAAACAGAACAGATCGTCGGATGCACAATGGTCTCCACAGTGGCAAGCCGATGTAGCAACGGTAGCCAAACCAAACATGACGGACCCGGTTCAGACATAAGTGTTGCCATGAAATCATTAACTGTAACCTTATTCTCAGCCGGAAAGATTTCCTCTTCGAGGCCATCCTTATAATGGAATGTAGGTGACTCATAAACGGCTGCCGGCAATGCTAAAACTTCTCTTAAAAATTCTGCCAGTTTCCAGGCAACCAATTGTCCAGCACCATCCGAAATTTGTGAGAAGATATCTAAAATATAGATTTTGATATATAATGAGACTTCCAAATGGACAAATCCATTTACATACATCTGAGTTTATCCACTAGTTTGCCAGAGCACATGGTAGCCAGAGCCACTTTAATCGAGAAAACGCGTATTTTGCCTGAATTATCACTGTAAAGAGAGAGAGAGCAAGTTTTTCTAATTTCACCACAATTCACCACATTTCACCTCAAGGCACTACTCACCTTGTATATGCCGCTAGCAACCAATTGAGCAATAGCCCGGCCTTGGAATCAACTGGCACTTGTTGGGCCGTAGGAAGACGTTTATTTAAATTATGATAGAGCGAAGAGACTAGTGTTTCCAATCTAGCCACACTAACCTCACTCTGTTGCTCTAGGGTATTTAGGCCATTCTCCCGGAATGCCTCAATTACATTCCATATATCAACCAAATGTAAATTTGTCGATTTTTGTATATAACGCAATTTTGAGGCTGTTCTATACGATGCAAATCGTATCGAATCGAATGTCTGTAACCTCAAATCCTGCAATATGGCCACACGAGGCTCTAGATCCATGATGATGGAGCTCTGAAAAAAAAAAGATGAAATATCATATTTAATTAAGGCATTAATAATTGTAATAATAATAATAAAATAGTCCCTAGAGCTAACTGGGTCATCAAACAGTGAGAAACATCAACGTCATCATCATCAACAACATCAACAACCATGTTGTCCAAGGAAATTACCCGCACAGATTCCACCCTCACCCTCCCTTTCAACTTCACACACGTTTTCCGTTTCTCTCAAAGCTCTAACAATATTCCTTTTTCGGTTTTTTTTTTTCTTTCTTTTTTTATTATTACAGCTCCCATTGTATGCGGTGGCGGCGGTAGTTGTAGTTGTCGTTGTCGTTTATAGTCTAGTTGGCGACACAACCAAACCAACCAGGGCACAGTACACCGAGGACACAAGACTCTAAGGATAGATGACAAAGAGGAGCAGAGACTCTAACAGCAGTGCTTCATTGGTAGGCAGGCACGCGCTGTAACTTTTTCCCTCATGGCCATGCCGGAAGTGGAAGTGAGCAATCCATGAAGCACGCAGGCAACCATCCCATCCTATCCCATTCCATAACATTCCTTCCCTCTTTTCCTCTAACCCTCTCCCACTCTCTCTCTCTCACTCTCTGTCTCTGTATAGTCTAGTTATGAAAAACAAAGCATATTTCATAATCCGCCTACGCTTACAAAGTTTTTGCTTTCGTATCGTTTTATAAACCGTTCTGAACAACGCAATTAATCGACCAGGATTGTGCATTATGCATTGTCCTTATCCCCAACACGTTAACTCTCTGTAGGCCCCCAACATCATTAGCAATTTTGACGGTGGATGTAGGAGTAAAAAAAAGGAGTTGGCACCCATAAGCTTGTCTGTGATGGTTATTCTTTATTTATTTTTTTGTTTTCGGTCGGTTTGCCAAAGGCAACAACGCCACAAACGACACTTCAGACGCCTCGTTATATACATATATATATATATATATATATATATATATATATATATCATCACGTGCCGGTCTTCCTTTCACCCTTCCATCAGTATCAGCATCAACTTCAACTGTAAAAACGTGATGACGCATTTCGCGTTGAGGCAATAGACAGCAAGGCGAGAGCAAAAAGAAATATCATAAATGGGGGATGGCCACATAAAGGACATAAAGGACTGTTAGATAAACCTCATTCCCTAAATATTCACAATATGGTATCTTTCATATATTAATTAAGAGATCACCAAGGATATCCAGTAAAGGTTTTTTTTATGGTAGATTATTATAGCTCCATTAAAACAAAATCGATCAATTATGTGTGGAAGTTATCTTTAAATGGGATAAAATATTTCAACATTTGTATAATCATCTTCGACTTTAAGCCGGCTCGACGTCAGGATTATAAACCTGACGAGGGCAACACCAGATGAGCAGGTTGTCAGTAAGTTATTTAATTGGAAGACTTTGTTTTAGGATTTGCATTTCCGCTAATTTAACGCTTAAACTGGTTGAGAATTACAACTTGGTGAAGCGAAAGAAAGGAAAGAAAGGTCCCAAAGCAGCAGAGGCGCTTACTGTTCAGAATTAAAATTAAGTAATAATTATATAATTTAATATACAAACAATGGTATTAAGTTCTTAATTAGGATGCAATTGTTTTTTTTTTTTTTAGAACTGATTCAAGAGAAATTCAATTAGTTCTAAAATTGTTTGAGATCAAAAAGCCTCACTTGCTTTTTGTATATTTTAGATCATATAATTAAGAATGAATAAGTATCGTAAGTCTAATTTTGAAACAGTTTGAGTTCAGATATAGAATTAAAATCTGAGCTTATTTTTTAAGGGCCATTTTCTTTTTTTTTTTCAGAGAAGCTTTTTCAAATACTCTTATTAAAAGAGAATTTCTTTAAATATTTCACTATAAATTAAATGTTACTAAGAGCCAGCGTTTCTATGGAAATGAATACTTATACTGTCATTATCTCGTTTAAATTGTGTTATAAACCAAGGCTAAAACGTTTCAGTTATAAAAGATATAATTGAAAATTGAAGTTTAACATTTCTACATCATTTCATTTCATTTTTTTGAAATACTGTCGCTTTGCTTGACATGTTTTGTCAGAGAATCAGCAGCAACAAAAAGAAGAAAAAAAAAAGATATCCAGAATGACAGAGTTGTCATATTTGTGGCGAATGGTAGTCGGGTCAAAGAAGCGGGAAGGAATGTGTCCAGAAAAAGAGGAAGTCAGCCAATCGCCCTATCTCTGTCTGTCTCTCTCTCTCTCTCTTTGTCCATTGGACTGTTCAAAATGGAATTCAATTCCCGAAACTGAAAACTGTGCATAAGGATGATGATGATGATGACGAGAATGATGACTCATAAAGGGCGACATATGTGGACATACACATACACATACATACACAAACACATTCACACATACTATCTTGAAGGACATAAGCGTAGAAATGGAACTGTGCGAGCTGTGCAAACATTTGCGCACAAAAATATGCAACAAGAAAAGACCTGGTCTGAATAATTCGAGTTTGGTCAGGCAAAGAAACGAAACAGAGAGACAGCCATATGAAACTAAAGGAGAATGAGCATGGTTTGGAGGTGGAGGGTGAAGAGATGAGGTTTATGGCTGCAACTGGAGGATGGTATTGCGCATTGCCAGTAGCTCTGCTGACGCTACTGCTGCAGCTCGCCCAAAGCTATGACATCCTCTGCTCTCTCGCATGAGAGTATGCCAAGTGGCCGCCCTCCTGCGATTACACATCCTCTATCCCCCATCCACTCCATCTTCATGGCTAAAGTAGGTGTAGGGTATGAGTAGGGTAGGGTAGGGTAGGGGTAGAATGTTGCCCTTATTTTTGTGTCAACCAGATATTTCTGCACTAAAAATTCTCGAGAATTACACTTCTTGCACATGCAAATAAAAGGGTATAACAATGTTGACTAAATTTTTGCAGGGCATTATATTATATATTTCATATATAAATATATATATACATTCTGAAACAGTTTAAACATTGAACAGCTTCATCTTGTTCATAAATATCAAATTATTTTCACCATCTTCTATTTAGATTGAGATGTAGTTTTGGAGCAAAAGATTTTAAACTTTTCTTAAATAATAATCTTATGGGAATTAGTTTAAGAAATGTTATAATATACATATATGTAGATATGTATAGTTATAAATATATTTATATTAAAAACACTGAAAAGTATACACACACACACATTCTTTTTTAATATTTTACTTAATTTTTGTGTACTTTTATCAAAATTCTGAGTGTAAATCATCTATAAATAATTGCCAAAAATCGGTTAAATAGTTTACAATCGAAAATCTTTGAGCATTTCTCTATAAAAACATAAATTTATCTTCTATAAAGCTATAAATATCTCATAAAACCTTATATGAGTAGTAAATTCTATATTTATCATGATTTCAGTCGTAAAAAAGATTTTAAAAATTGAAACAACGAAATTTCGTCCAGATTTTGAAAATAATGAGTCGTTTAAAAATTGTAAAAATTCGATGAAAAATAAGTTTTCCAGATTTTTAGGCCGATTCGAAAAATTAAATAAAAATATAGTTTTTTTAAAATTGACCAAAAATAGAGGAAGGAGTCCTGTAAAGTTGTGGCTTCTTTAAAGGATTCGTATTGATTTTCTTTAAATACAAAAAAATTGAGTTGTTCATTTTCCTAAATTCCTTCACAAAAAGAGTCTTAGGTAGTGTAATAAATATTTTTTTGTAGGGTATATCAACTTCGTTGGAAATTGAAACATGAACATATGTCCTTTATATTTTTGTGGTTCTTTTTTGGCATATCAAATTGTTTACAGGATTGCATTTTTGGGTGCAATTGTTTTGGACATATTTGTTTAGATTTTTCTTCTTTTTTTTTGTTTGGTATTTTTGTGTCTTTGTCCGATTTAAATATAAATGTATATACATATATATGTATATATACAATGCACAAGTTGAAAAGTTTTCTAATAGCTTTACCAGCTGGTGCTACTGCGGTTAGTAAGGACGAAAACTTATGTCCAATGATGAAGAGAAAACTTGTCAAAGGAATGTCAACTACATGTATTTAACCTCATTACAAGCATATTGGAAATAGGCGTAGAGAAATGGGTCATGATGATAGATGGGTAAACGGTTCTTTAAGGAAACTGACCCCAGGTGAACTCCAACTGCAGTACCCTACCTCTCCCCTTGGTCTTCTCTTTCTCCCCATTGAAGCTCAATTTACTTTGCTGCGGCAAAAAGGAGGAAAAGAAAAAAACAAACGTAAAAAAATGGAAAAAGTTGAAACCGAGGCGGATGAAAAATGAATAGCAAACAAGGACCTCAGCGATGTTAGCATGTTCTCACTGGGGGTTGGGGGGGTACAAAAAATAAAAAATGAAAAACAGAAAAATAAGATTTTCAAAGTTTTTCATTTTTTTCTACTTTTTTTTATATTTTTTTTTTCGCCTGCATGTGCCATGTTTCATGGCTTTCCTGTCCTCTGTTTTTGTATCCTGTCTTTTTGCCATTTGCGTGCTAGTTAAAATCACAGCACATAATTTGCAATTTTCTGACTTTTATTTCGTTTCGTGTTAATTCAAAAACCATTTTCTCCCCTACCGAAACCCTTCAAAAGCATAAAATGAGATTGCATGCCTGTTGGAAATTGATAAACTAAAAATCACGAAGCGTACATTAACCTTTTGGCCAAAAGACAGAGAGAGAGAGAGAGAGAGAGCTGGTCATAATTTAATATATAACAAAAATAAGGAAAATAACTAATACTCCATATGGAGCCCTTTTACTATTTAACACTTGGTCTCTCTAATTGATTCTTCTTATGGCCAAAAGTTTTTGTTTTTCACCTAAGCAATGAAATTAGTTCATGAACAACAAAAGGCGAACAGGCAAAGAGCCAAGAAGAAAAAGTTAGTGGAAGTTGTGTCCCAGTTTGCAAGCTATGAAACGAGACGAGTAAAGACTTTGCTGTCAGCTCCTCATCATATCGCACACACACACACACACACAGACACACACACACACAGACACACACACACACATACACACACCCATAGTAATTATGACTAGCTAAAAAGAAGAAGGAGGAGTGAGGAGAGCTAGAGATTGTGGTGTGCTACTTACAACTTGAAATGGAAAATGGAAAATGCACATTCCATACCACAAAGCGCCATTAGACGAGACGCCATCTCCTGCCTTCAAGGATTACCAAAGGGAGAAAGGCAGAGAGAGAGGAAGAGAGAAAGAGAAGGAAAAGGAAATGGCAGTGGCTAGGCAGCAGTGGGGACTGTACACAACAAACAACAAGTGGAGTAAAGGGAGCAGTTAGAAGCCAGCTAAATGACGTGGCATATTGAGAGAAATGAATTCAAGTTGAAAGGAAAATACTTTTAACTTGAAATTGCAGTTCAGTTTTTGAATGGAGACAAATTGCTGAATACTAGATGGTTATAAATAACAAAAAAATTGTCCGAATTCATTATTATTCAGTTTTATTAGTTGTATAGCAACAATTTAAGCAAACAGATGACGCCATTTTCTTATTTAGAATATTAATAATAATAGTTATATAAAAATAATGAGTCATAATTCACTTTTTGCACCGAGAGGATATCATATAGTATCATTATAGAGATAAGACACTTCGTAATTGGAGTATGTTTCAAGGAGAAATAGGAACTACGGAGTTCACTTTTGGGCCAAGTTAGAGCCTAGCTAAGTTGGTCTTACTCGGACTTATGGATCTCGCTGAAATGGCATTAGATCACCCCGTATGGATTAGTCTTCTACTTTTCTTATCACTTGGTTCCTTAGAATTTGAGCCATTATTAAAAAAAAAAGCTTAGCCATAGGTTAAAAAGTTTCAATTCTTCTAAGGATCGTAGCTTAATCGAAAATTTACGTAAAGTAACACAGATTATTGATCAAAATTGGAAATTCCTTCGAGGCATTTGTCTGATGTAATTTTCTCTTAATTGTAAATTCTTTTGCCGATTTCAATCATTTATAGACTTATCTAATTGCAGTTTGTTGTATTAAGAAACTACTTTAAAACTTTCGAAATTTGAGAAATAAAACTTCGATTATATTTTCTGATTGTAATTACATCGTTTAAAATTCTAAAAATCAAATCAAATATTAGTATTCTATATTCTCACGCTAATTAAAAAATGCGATTCTAAGAAGCCAAAGAACATAACAGTTTTTCAAAATCGACCTAAAGAAGCCTAAATTATGGTATTCTGAAGTTGAGGGTTCTTCCAAGGACTTGGCCGATATCATTTAGTCTGTAAGTTGGAAATTTTTTAGCCGATATCGAAAAGTTTTATATCAGCGTAATTGAAAATTTTCTTAATCAAAAACTACATAAAAACTTTTGAAACTAGAAAAAAAAGATTCGATCAAATTTTTCAAAATTGCAAAAATCGAATCAATTATGTATTAGTTTTCTAGATTTTTACACTAATTTAAAGATCCGATTCCAAGAAGCAAATGTAGATATAGTTCAAAACCGAACAAATTTAAATCGAATTGGAACCATGTGAAGTTGAGGTTTATTTAATGTACTAGAACATGAATTTTAGCCAGATTTCTTGAAAGTTCCAAGAGTGTACCAACTTATCTTAGTACATTATATTTAGAAGGATTTATATAGATATAAATTTTATATTATATAGCTTCCTCTCTTCAGAAAAATGAATTAATTTCCCATACTGAAAGCAATTCTGTAACATATTCATCGTTTGATTGCATTATCTAAAGAAACAGCTATCAACTTTTAGCAGAAATTACTTATAAATATAGTAGTTTAGTATGTATGTATGTACTAGCTACAGTAACTAACTAGCAAGCTAAGTCTTGTGATTAAAATTCAGTATCAAAAACAAACTTCTTTTAGATTGAACTCTAACAAAAAGTATTCTGCAATTACTATATTTTATATGTCTAGACTTTAGAGATATTTTTTTAACATTTAACTTTTCTTGTGACCCTTAACTTTTCATTTAAACACTTACTTTTTTGCCTCTATTCTTTGTTGCAATGGCATCATCATCGATTGATGTAAGAATTGTTTGTTACCTTGGACAAACTGAACTTTACCTTTATTTGTTCAATTTATAACCTTTTTGGTATGTCAAATTGCCACCGCTACACATTGAGTGCCAACCTATGTACCTACCTCCCTCCCTCCCACCATTTCCATTTAGTCTGGCTTGTAAATGAGTTATGACAACACCTGCAGTTAACGACATCAAAATGTGGGCAAAGTTGGCAATAAGTGCAACGCCCACCAATCTCACACATTGCCCCAACAATATCAATTTTGACACCCCTTCTCCTCATATTTGCTCCCACCTGACTGATTGAGTTTTTAAGATTTTAGCTTTTTCACAATTTCCAATGAAAATGGTAAATGGAAAATGGAAAATGCAAAATATTTCCCCTTTGGGTGATTAAGTGGGAATTAACCCAAAAACAAGGAAAGAAAAAGAACCTAGAAAAAATGACAATTTCTATTTAAAATTAGATCAACTTTTGAGTGATTTATCACCAGGAGAGCAACAACAAAAACAATCAACACTATATATATGTATATAATAGATATACCCTACATATGTATATATAGTTTATTTATACGACATTGTTTTAGCAATATTAAGCATGTCGATGCAGTAAGTAGTCACGCCTATTTTTAAATAAATGTGTAAATTTATCAGCTAATTATGGAAACCAAGTTGCAAAGAAGAGAGAAATCGAAATCTATGTCAAAATATTTTACATAAATACACTAAATAAAAATATTGTGTGAGTCTGTGTGGGTGTAAATAGTTGTGACACTGTGAGAGAAGTTTTTCATAAAGAGGTGGAAATCGTTTGAAAAACCAAAATACTTTTTTTTATTAATATTTTTTTTTCTTCTTTTTTGTTTGTTTTACAAAATGTGGGCAGTTTTTCTCATTTCACAATTCATTTGCCAGACCGACGCTAGGAGGAAATGTGGCAGCCGCTTCGATCTAGATAAGAATCCGCAAAAGTAAATTAACCGATAAGATAAGTTTCATTCATATGGAACAAAAAAAAAAAGGAAAAACGAATAAACTAAAAAAAAAATTGCATAATTTCTTGGCAATGTATAAAACAGAGATTTATTCCTCTTTATGCTTGGACATACCCTAACCAAAGTTGAGACTATTCTTTATTATTGAAACAAGTTAAAATTATGGAGATAGTTTCTTATAAATTTAACATCAATAGTTGATAATTTAATTTATCTAAGATGGGGATCCTAATACTCCACTTTATGATTGTTCAATGTGAATTCAAAAAAATTCAAAAGGCACAAAGAAATCAAAGAAGGTAACTTTGGCCTTACCGAAGTTTTAGGCTATTTTTAGGCTATTTTATAACTTTTTTCGTCACATAAGTTTCAATGCAAAATTTAAAAGAAGAAAATTGAACAAATTCTAATCCATAAAAAACATATACCTTATATCTTACTATGTCTTATAGTTATTCGATCACACTGATAAACTTGCCAAATCTACACATCTAGAAAGCTTATCTATGAAATTTCAACCATGTAGCTTAAAATTTAAGGTCTAAAACGTGCAAAGAAACAGACAGATAGACAGACAAACATGTGACCAATTTCATTATACCCTTTGCAAGAGTATAATAACTGCTTTCTTAGCTATCTTTCAAAACAATCTCTTGGGAATATCTGCTAAATTTTAAAACTTTCAATTAAAAGATAGTGTAATAAAACTTTGGCTTTTTAAGATTAGTTTTTTTCTTTTTTTGGTGCATTGTCTCTTCTAGTGCAGTAGAAATGGCAAATGAAGAAAAGGTTACAACAAAAACCAAAACCCAAAAACCTAAAATCCATACAAATCAATGCGGGCCAGGGACAAGTCTAGAAATGGCAAAAAAAAAAATAAACAAAAGTAGACATAACCATGTAAAAGTTCTCAAAAGAAAAAGTTGAAATATGCATATGCCTATATACATATAATATACATATATATATATGTATATATGTGGGTACGATTGTCATTTTCTGGGATTTGCCATAATGAGATTTAAAATAACGACGACAATCAATGAAGCTTACAAAAAAAAGTCAAACGCAGGCAGACAGTTGGAAAATGTGATATAAGAAAAGTTGGCGCCCCCAATTCAAAGCAATTTATTAAAAGACAATATTGTTATATATGTATATATATAAATATATATAAATATAAAAAGAAGAAGTAGAGAAAGACAAAGAGGCCTTCCAGGCATTTTCTAGATCTAGTTCATAGTTAATTTTTGATATATCAAGCTGCAAAAGTAGAAATACAAGGCAAAGGGAATGAAGTGTGTGTAACATGCTCCAGATCCCCAGATATTTTTACAACAAAAAAAAAAAATACAAAAAAACACAAACAAACACACACATTGGCGGCGGGCTGGAAAAATGTTGTGAAAAGCTAAATGAGGCATGACATGAGAAAGAAAACAGAAAACAAAAAAAGACGACAAGAGAAAAAACAAAACAGAGATAGAAGAATGAGCGGACCACCCATCCAACCAACCAACCATCCAACCTACCTACCTATCTATCTATCTATGTACCCACCTAACAACCAACCTCAACAAGAGTCGTTGAAGTAATTTAGGTTCCTCCCACCAACTTCCTTGCTCCTCCTCCCCCTCCTCCTCAGCAATTGAGCGAGCATTGCAAAAAAAAAAAAGAGACAACAACACAGGAGAAGGACGTGGAGGGGAGGGTGTATTGAGAATGACAGGAAAGGACACCACAATTAACCCTCTTGTTGAAACAATTGCTTTGAAGTCCGAGCTTTAATTAGTTTATAGCAAAATAAACCATGAGAGAGGTGAATAAAATTAATCGCTTATGCTGTAATCGCATTTTCATTTAACCCAACCATTCTATTCACTCCTCTATCCCCTTATCCACTAAATGGAAGCCTTCTTTTCAATGGTGGCCAATCATGTATGTGGCAATTCCCAACGAGATGGCAGGCAGGCTGAGGATTAGTCAAGCGTAAAGTTACTTCTTACCACTTTATGGTTTATTTTTAAACCACTAACTTTTTACCCTTCTCCCTCTTTACTTTTTCATTTTTTCGTCTAAAAACCATAATTTATAGAAACTTTTAGCTAAATGATCTCACATTTTAAGTCTATCAGGTTAAGATAGAGTCTTAGTCATTTCAATGTTGAAAACACTACTTGAGGAGCGCTAAAACGCTTCGTTAACAGTGGTTTGGTCAAAAAAAAATATTATAAAATTCAGTTATAATATAACCATGTAGTTTTTCTATTTAAAATATTGTTAAAGGATGATTTTATAATAAACATTTTGAAAGATTGAGTTTCAGCGTCACTATATGTCAGCCAAGACAACCGAAAGAAATTTCGTTTCCATTTAAAAGAGAGCCCAAATTGTATCGGTTAACGCTATCAATTCATAACCAATGCAAGTTAAGAAATAAAAGTACTGGAAACTAATTTTGTTTCGGTTGTACATGGCGACTATCATTCAGTTGGTTGTTAACTTATCCCCATTGAATGGGTAAAAGGGTCTAAAAATTGATTCGGCGAAATTTTTCTAACTGCATCCAGTAAAGCCAACAAAAGATACTCGTTACATGTTCACTCGCTCAGCAACAGGAGCCACACATGGGCCAGCGATATTGGGATCGTGGTTGACCACAGCATCCAAAGCCTGTGGCACTCATAACACAAGAATCACAGCATCCGTGGCTACAACAATGTCGTCTGCCACAATTGCCAAATGGTCCATTGCCCCCATCCCAGCCGCATCTTGTAAATCCTGAACAGCAACCATAAGGGCACACACCACAGGCACATTCCGGAAAGGGTCCTATATAAAATGGATTAAACTTTGAACCGTAATGGCACATGACGAAAACTGCCAACGTAGAGATTTTTATATAAATATCCATATTTAATCATCATTAAAAACTTGGCTGAGATTAGAAAACTTACTTTTTTGGGGCTTTACTGCAAGCAGAAGATAAATTTTTGTTTACAATTTTCTTATTTTTTGTATTGACTTTAATTTTGAAAATTATTTCATGCTTTGTCAATTGCAAAGGGAAATATATATATTTATATATATATATGTTTATTATGTGTCTATATAAAGCTATTTTCAATGCGGTTATAGAGGATCGTTTCATCTTTTCTTTTCTTTTTTGATATTTATGTGCGGCGTCTGTCTAAACACAATTTGTATAAATATTTAGAAAATTATCAGCCGGAAAGGCGACTTTTGTTTGTCTTAACGTTTATTTACGGTATTTAGTGTAATATATGAAGTGAAAGGCTCACGGTCAATATCATAAATAGTCAAACTTGACCGGAAAAGTCTCATTAGTAGAAATTTATTTAAATTTAATTATATTTTGAATTTTAATCTAGTTTTTTATTAAACTTTGGAATGATCTACAGTACTTTTAAACGTTATTATTTTGCTTATTTTTTAATTAATTTAAATTTTTATTATTGTTTTGCGAAAGGTACTAGAAATTACCTTTTTTTCATTCTTTTTACTATAATATAACATTCAAGACAGTTTTCCTAATTTCATTAAAAATCTACTAACAAAAAACAACAAAACTATTAACTTTAGGTACTGTTAGTAAAGAAGTCACAAATGGAATGCAGTAGTTGCAAATATTGAACGTGTCTAATTACAATTTAAAACAATTTCTAATGTCTATATTCTATATTATAAGACCTTTTGATATTTCATACAATATTTCATTTCCTATCGTTTGTGAAAGTGAAATTGAATGCGATTGTTATATTCACTAACTAATACTAGAAAGCAACAAATGATCGGCACGTGTATAGGGCAGGGGTATACATACATACATACATACATATGTATGTATATATAGTGTAGTATATATTTGTATAATGTATGTATGTGTAGATATACATATACATATGTACATATATATATATAGGTTATAGAAATTCCAATGCTCGGCTTAGCACCTGCTACAGTCAAACCGCCAACGCCTCCTCACCTCTCTCTATCTCTCTGTCTCTACCTATCTCTCTCTACCTTCTACCTTCTTCTGTCTGTTTGTCTGTCTGTCTGACTGACTGAGCAGCAGTCAGAGAAGCAGCCGCCGTTTTTCAAATGCTAAAATTGGCGATTAGTCAAAATGATGTCACCGAGTTATTTTGATTGTTTTTTTTTCTTCCATTTTTTTATATTATTTATTTTTTTTTTTTTCTATTTTGTTTGGTTTTGGCATTCTGAGCGACACATCTCAACCTCTCTTCTAGCCACCCTGAACGACATAACACCCTGCTCATCGAAATAAAATTGATTTATATTCTATTGATATAATTAATAAACATTTGAAACATTTAATTGTATTACTTTTTATCAGCCATATGGTAAAAATTGCAATCAAATGCGGGCCGAATGGAAATTAAGTAAAGGTAAATGGAGGGGGATGATAATAGATAAAGTTAATGAAAGGTTATAACATTAATATGAACAAAAAAAAAACTTCAATGCCTATTCAGAGGGGCGTGGCAATGGCCCGAAACGCATTTAACAAAAACATAAAAAAACGGTTTATGTGAGGGTTGGTGGGGACGGCGGAGCAAAAGTTCCGTCAGTTTTTTTTATGAATGAAAGGAGGTTTTTTTTCTTGCAAATTTTTTTCTATTTTTTGCGTCACATAGAAAGTGGCATTGCACTGAGAATTTCGCCTCAAGATATTCATAAATCATTTGTTGTATATTTTTTTTGTGGCTTTTATTGTTATTGTTGTTGTTTACCTTTTGTAATTAGCAACGTTTTTTATGTGCGTCACTGTTTTTTTGTTGTTGTTGGCTGTTGTTTGTTGGTTCTGCGCGTTGCTTGTTGGTTTCGTAAATTGGAGTTGTTGGTGTTGGTAACTGTATTTTGTTGTTGCTCTTCTTCTTGTTCACCTGCCGTTCTTCACTTGTTAAATGTTTATGTTTTTTTTTTTTTGTTTAAACAAAAGCACTTATTTTTTCTATCTTATTTCTCTTCTATTAAATTATTTTTCTCTTTCTTATACTAAAGCCAAAAAGGGCCAGCAGGAGTTTGAGGCCGAGTTTTAATCCGCTCTCTGATACAGTTACAATTACACTCTCTCTCTGCCCACTCACATTTAGTAAATTTCTTTAGCGTCAGTTAATTGAAATGCACTTTATAGGAATTCAATTTCAAATTTCTTATATTAAACTGTTGTGTGTGTGTATATCTTATCACAATACTTTTTGTTTACCAACTTTATTGCTAAAAATTATTCGACATTGCGATAACGCAGACAACACGACCGCTCGCCCAGAAAACAAAAACAACACTGAAAAAGCAAAAGATAACGCAGCAAACATTTCTTGCGGTCTTGAAATTATAGCCCAGTCAACATATTTTTCTAGCACTTTTTTATTAGGAGTTAGTATTTTTACATTTTTTTCTCCAATTGAGTTTGTTGGAAGTTTATTATATATATACATAAACCGAATTTGTTGTCGAAAACAGGAAGCGGAATAGACATTTTCGCTAATAATGCCTTAATATTTTTGAAGAGTCTTAGTTTTACTTGCTTTTTCCACAGTACTTGGAAAAAAGACGGAGTGCTCAAGTTTTAGTACATATAAATTTGTAAGCATATGCATTGATTTTATATTAATATTTATTGCGCAGATAGTGTGCAAACAAAATCTTCTTTGTTTCTTCAAAGTATTCAATTTAAACAAATTCAACGACAACCACCGACGACCGCCATTCATCGATAAATTTTGATATATAGCTAACTTTAGCCTTTTATAGCTTGAATGAAACAGTGCTATAAAATGAATAAAGATACATATGCAAATACAGCGTTGCCAGAATCGCCGCACTCAAAGAATAACAAATAGGAAAATAACAAATAGAAAATTTTAATTTCATTAAATCAAAATGTGGCCCATCGTTTTAGCCATCTTAAGAAGAAATGCCGTCTACATTACCTTACCCATAGCTGGAGTTATTGGCTTTATTGGCTACAACTTGGAAAGTCTTATTTCAGACAAATATACGCCCTATAGTCGTGAGTACATGTGATAACAATTAATTTAACAGATTAAATAATTATATAAAGTCATTGAAATACCCTTTACCGGTAAAAGTGCAGTTGTACGTGAGCCTATAATTACCTTGCGTGGTCCTTAGAAGATCATATAATAGTCTAATTGTGTCCTTTAGAATTTAAACACTTTTTGTTAGTTCATGACAATAGGAATATAAAAATTGTTTCATAAAATTAATTTAAAGTAATGATTGACCCTTTTTGTTTCTAGCTTCCATTCAGGACCTTCGTGCCCAGCGTCAGGCACAGAGTCTGATCGAAAACACAAGCAATGTGGACAAACTGAGCGTTCTGGAGCGTAATCTATCCCCGTCGCTTCAACCCAAGGAAAAAGTATAAATTTTTTCTTTCCCCTATCTTCGGCACGTTGTTATCAAAATTCTTAACTATGATAAAATAAATTATTGACCAAAAAAAAAAAGAATCTCGTTGTTCACAGACAACAACATCCCTTGCGGGGATCGAACCCGCGACCTTTGGATTAGAAGTCCAACGCGCTATCCTCTGCGCCAAAGGGACAGGTGGAGGACGCTTTGCAAATGACTTATACAAGCCAAGGGGCACTTTTTGAGCTAAAAACACTTGGAAAAAGCTTAATATTAGCTTAATTTATTTATAATTTTATCCAAATAATAAGTTCAATTATTCTTGCTTCAACAGAAAGCTAAATTCTAGGTTTAGAATATGGCTAAAATGAGTTGTTCTTTAGACAGTTTGTCACACATAGCCTCGGTGGCGCAGTTGGCAGCGCGTAAGTCTCATAATCTTAAGGTCGTGAGTTCGAGCCTCACCCGGGGCATGTACATTTTTTTGCTAATTTGTTTTAACTTTTTTTTTTTCTTATTTAATACAATTTGGAAAATAAATTATTTTTACAATTATTGAAATAAATTTATTTGTAATACAATTTTGGGTACATGGCTATGAAATACAAAATAAAATAATACAATAAAACTTTAAATTCGATCACTTTCCCATGCGCTGAATAGACCATTCCTGCTGACAGAGTGGGCAGCGATTGTTCTGTTTCACCCACAGTGACATGCAGCAATGATGAAACGAGTGGTTACATTCACCCCATACAACAACACAATCCTGACGGCCCAACACATCACGCTTGTTATCAGCCTGGCAACGCAAACATGAATCTGTAAAAGAGAAAAATGCGCCAAGATAAATAATTTTGCTGCACTTAAACAAAGAAAAAAGGAACACACTTAGATAAAGACTTTAACAAGGAGATTGTAAGATATAAATTAAAATTTCTCAGATCGAAAATTGTCTTTGACCTAACTCCTACAACAAATTGTCACTGTTATCTATATTTTTATTTTAAATTTTTTTTTCAATCATAGTAAACAATAATCAATTTAATCCATAAAAAATGTATGGTTAAAAAAAGAAAGAAATATATTATAACATGTATAAAATACTAAAGCATTCGTCTAAGAAAATAAGATTTAAAGTACTAAATTTTATAATATAGATAATTACAGTTTTAGGTTGGTTAAAAATAATAAATATAAAAAAGTAAAGATTTTTATTGGGATCATATTAAATAAATATATATTAAAACTTTTAAAATATATAAACTTGACACTTGTCTTGATGCCAATTGAAACTTAATGAGTTATTTTAGAACAAACTAAAGCTTAGATTCTAACTAAAACGGAATATCATTTAAATGAATAACTTCAATGAATAACACCCATAATTAATGCAAGTGAATCGAGGCTCCACCAATCCATTTGTTACACCTAAATGCCATTGAGAATCAATTAGAGTGAAGAGTGGCAGATTTTTTTTTTGACGAAAAATGAGAACCTTCGATAACGAGTCGACGGTTTTTTTTTCCATTCAATAAAATTTAGCAAATTTTCATTCAATAAATTCTTGAGTATTTTCTTAGTGAGCCTTTTTTTTTTGGTATTTCGTGGGAGAGGTCACTGACATTCCCCCCCTTATAAGCAGTTTGCGATTTGGAACGCTTCGGTTTTCACCAACAATACTAAGTCGAAGTATTTTTCTCAGAATTATCAGTGGGCAAAATTTAGGTCTTTTTTTTTTTTTGTGTATCACCTGAGCCTCTTGGGAGACCCAACTACCTATGTATATACTTATAGTGCAGGTGTTGACATTTCGAAATATGATCGCGTTAGCAAAAAAATATATATGTATATATTTAAATTATAATGATAATCAACAAGAAATCGTAAATGCGTCGTCATTATTAAGCGGCATCAAGTATACGCCGCTTTGGCTGCCAGGCCGTTGGCCGTTGCTGAGATTGGCAATTCTCCAATTCTCTACCATTGAATGACTCAAAGAATTTCGGTTTATGGTGTGAAAAATAAATTGTCATACCATTTTTATTTTTTCCTGGTTTATGCACTTTTTTTCTACCCCACTTCTTGTTATTCCCTTTTTTTTACGTTTTATTGTAATTGGTAATTGAACACCAAACGACAACAGGAAATTGTTAACATATTTTTTCCAAGAATTACATGAAATTTATTAAATATTAATGCATTTGTACCGCTTTTATGCGTTTTCGTTAAAACACAAAGATCGTTCAACTTTGTTTTTAGTTGCTAGTTGGACTAAAACAAACTACTTTAATTTTTAGAAAATTGAAAGATCTATTACTAGATTATATTTGAGTTTAATATTTGTTGGAATCCAATATAATTTAAACACAAAATAAATATTTACATAAAAAAAATGTGATTTTAATAAAACATCGTAATTCTAATAAAAGAATTCTTTATCCCCTTAGAAAATGTTTTTTTTCTTTTTTTAGTTGATAGTTTCTTTTCATTTCTATTTTTAAATTATTAAATTATTTTACGAAACATCACAATACCTAAAAATAAATCAAGTTAATTATTTCACATAAATATATTACAATCTACCAACTTGGAAATACTCTGCACAAGTTGAAGGTAAAATTATTGTTTTAACTATGAAATTGTAATAGTAAATAACAATAAATATAATATATTTATCTTCATTTACTTTCTTTTTTTTATTATTTCGCTTTTATGGGGTGTACAGTTACAAGATTTATACAAAAACCAAAGTTTTACATGTAAGTATAATTTAAAAAAACAAAATTTAAACCAATTCAAATTTTAAGCATTTCTTAATATAGAAACTTTTATTTCATTTCTTTACTTTGTTAAAGAAAATTTAAAAATTACAACACTAATAATTTAAGATGTTTTCAATAATTTTGAAATACTTTTTAATTTCCAAAATTTTTAGAAAAGGAAAATTTTACAATGGTAATTAAAAAGTTATCCTAAAATCTCTGTCTGCATACCTTTTCAAATGAATTTTTTAATAATTGCTTAAAACTCTTTTCAAAAATACATAATACTGTTTTAGGGGAAAATAATTTATTCTATTTTAGTAAGCTATAATTATGCAAATGATTTTGTTTTTCAATATTATCCCAAATGATTATTTAATTGCAATGATTTTTTAGCAATTAGAGTAAAAGCAAAATATGTTGTCATTAAAAAATTGAATACAGATCAACTTATTTCAATCGGCAATCAGTCGCAAAAATGCGTTCAAATATTTGGTTACACCTTTTCGTATTTCTTTGTGGTTTTTCACTCAATGGAATTGCGGTAAGTATTTAATGACTTTAGTTAATTCTTTCTAATAATATTTAAAAAAAATCTATATAGGGTGTGCGCCTTTTGAAATTTACGAATGTGAAATGTAAAGATTTACCTACAACCAATGGCTTTACAAAATACGAATACTGTTATCTAAAGGTAGTACGCCGTAATACTGTGGAACTATCGCTAAAGGTCAACTTACTGCAAACACCCATCACGAATTTGACATGTCGTTTGCAGTGTTTTCAACGCACCGACGGTTATAGACCATTTCTTTATAATGTTTATTTTGATTTCTGTAAACTAATGGCGGCACAGAAGACATATGATCTATCATTTGCTAGATTTGTATTCGATGCCATACGTAAGGAAAGTAATTTCAATCAATCCTGTCCCTGGACTGATGTAAGTTAGAATATACCATATATCTATGGGTGAACTTAATACTAATACTTAATTTTATTTAATAGAATCATATGATTATCGAGAAATATGCATTGGATTTTACCAAAGTTAATATGCCCGTGCCAGCGGGTGTTTATCGTTTGGATTTTACATTTTACGCCTATGGCATACCCCGTACATTGACACAGGTGTTTTTTGAAAAAATTGAATGAGTTAGACTATTAAATAAATATGTATTTTAAATGTATGTATGTATGTATAAATGTGCTTGGGGTAAATGGTATATAGTTATTTTATGAACCAGATATTATCTGGGTCTTTTAGGATTTAACCAGCAAACAGACGACAGACAAATATATATATGTATATGTCTGTTTGTAGAGTATGTCTATCTATTTCTAATAAAATGGCGTCAATGCTTTCAATTTACATATAAATTTCATCATCATCCACATCATCATTATTATTATTAATATTATTGTCTGGGCAAGTTAAAGTCAATCAAGTCAATAAACAATTACGATCGTCGTCTACAAATCTAACGATGGAAATTTTATATTTTCGCGAGAGGGCTCGATTGAATGCGGCCACATAGTGTCTTTGGGGGGCCTGTCCAGCGTAAAATATTTCTACAGTGGAACATTCTAGCAAAAAAAAAAAAAAAATCAATCATCATAAAAATTACTTTTTATCGTCAAATATTTCCATATAAATTCTTAATAAGTAAATATTTGTTATGCTTTCATTTTGAACCGTTTTTGATTTATCGAACTCGGATACGCTTTTTCACATTTCTATACGATACTTAAACGTTCAAGTGCACTTGCACTGCGTCATTTGTTAAAATATATATGTATGTATAGTATATCGTTTTTGTTTTTAATTGCTTTTAAGTCAGGGGTCACAATTGTAGAGGGGTGTGTCTGTCTGAAAGTCATCTATGTGAATCGACAGTAGGCCACATTTAGTATTATAATATAAAATAAAAAAAACAGGTTAATTTTTCATATTGTCTCAGCTCAGACAAATGAAACGTGACAATGACTCGACCAGACCCTGAGATTCGATCGAGAGAGCGATGCCAGATCTCTGTCGGATCTCAGGTGACTTACATTATCCAATCATTAAGATCAGTTAGGTCGACTAAATGGATGACCTGTGCTCTTAATTAACACTAATATAAAAATAATATTATTTACTTCAACAAAGTTCTAATTTCTTTTATCTAACATTTAGCACCATTATTAGAAGCAATTTAATTGTTATAAGGTATTTTAAATGGCACCAACTATTTAATTAACTTAACACAATTCTATTGTAAAACTTATAATCTTAAAAAAATATTTTTTCTTTTCAAATAATTAAATTAAATTAAAAAATTAACCTTAAATTAAATCTATCAAAGTCACGTTGCTGTTCAGTTCAAAGTTTAGCCGAATTAAAAGGAAATATATTTAACGTTCCTTGAGATTCTAAGTAAGTAATCTTGATGATATTAGAAATTTCAAAATAAACTTCAAAATATTTAATAAAACTAATTCTAGGTTCAAAAGTTTGGAAAACAAATAAGGGCTAGTAAATTTGTTAGCAAAGTTTTAAATTTTGCAGCTTGCAATTTTCTTTAAGTTTGAAACGATTGAAATTAAGTTATGTATATTTTATATGAAACAATGTTTCAATACTCACTTAAATAAATTATTATTATTTATTTAAAAGTGAAATTTTGATTTAGTAAAACTTATAGAAAATTATAATGAAAAGGTTGACAAAAAGAATCATCAGAAAATCTCTTGGAATTTTCTTATATAAAATACATTTTTTTTCGACCCTTTTACAATTGGAAATAATCTCATTTCCCTGTAGGGTGTGAACCATTTTTGAAGGGCATTCGAACAGGTATGAAGATAAACCAGCTTGACAGCCATGACAAATATTTAATTTAATTTTTGTTGTTGTTTTTTGTTGCTAATTTTAAAAGACAAGTCGGCCGATAGAGGTAGACAGCAGAGTTAGATAATTAAAATTCCAGCTTGAAACACTTGACTAACTAAGTGAGTGACTTGTCTGGACTGAGGCATTGTCGTTGTCTGATTCTGGATTGGAAATGCAAATATCTTACGGCATTCTCAGTCTGATGCATTCTTACGTAAAATAACGTCTGATGGAAAAAAAAAAAACAAAAAGTTCAAGGTCAATGAAAGCACCATACATATCAAAGTTCACTCTCTCTGTATGACTCTCTCTCTCTGATATGTTCCTTAATATATATTTACTTATATCGGGCCATATATTCTTGGAATTTTTTATCGGTAAGATACATATTTGTGCATATTTCTTATCGATCGATCACATGTGCCATGCGACTTAAAACACGTTGCATGATTTGCCTTGGTCGGACACACACACACACATACATATACAAATATACTTATACATATAACCCGTTGTACTCTGTAACTGTACGTGACGTCATGCACGGGGGCCTGGCTGTCGCAGCAGCACCCAACGATCCGCAAACGTGCCCCCAAAAGCAGGTCTCTTTCTCTCACCACACAAACAAACACACAGAAATATTAGCTGCGCTCTTAAATGCATCCTCAGCAATCCAAAAAAAAAAAAACAAAAAGAAATAAAGAGTTATGAAGAGACAACGAAGAGTCTTGTATGCTCACTCACTCTTCTCCTAAAAATGGAAAAAATACTTTTACAGACCTGTGGAAATTTATCGAACGGAATTATTTGTCTTAATCTGTAATGAAATTCAAAATGATCGAATCGATCAGTTGACAGCGTTAAAGTACGTTTGTACTTGCCATTGTCAAAAGTCACACATGTGACCCAAAAGTTAAAAAAAAAAAAACAGAAGCGAAGGTGTAAAGGTGTGATTGTTAGTGACTTTATGTGAATTTCACCCTTTTAGTTAGAGGGAATTGAATACGTCGTTTATTGACGTATTTAGACAGAAATTAACAGTATACTTTCAATATATCGATCAAAATAGCCATATTTAGACAAAGCAAATAACAATTGTGTTCAGATCACTCTATAAAAGAGTGATCATTAAATACTTAACATACATATTATAAATTTAAATTTTGTTAAACAAGCTCATAAGAACTTAGGAATATACGGAAATTTTTAATTTCAATCGTATTTTAATTGTATTTCAATTAATCACAACTATACAGAATATGTGGAAACATTTTATGAAGAATCATTTGTATGAAAAATATTTTCAAATTATTTTATATTTTAATAATTTCTTTTTAAAAAATGTATTTATTTTTTAATTATTCATTATTTTTTTTTTATAAAATGTATTCATATTTTATAATTTCATTATTCAATATTTTCTTATCATAAAATGTATTTATAGTTTAAATTTTAACTATTCATTATTGTCTTGTTATAAAATGTATTTATATATTTATTTTTTGTTATTTTATTTTTATAAAATTTATTTATGTGTAATTCAAAATTTTTTTATATGCACATATCTATATGGAATATAATACATTATTTAACGAGATTTGTCAGCGTTTCCTTTTAAAAACATTTTTATTTGTAAGAATATATAGAAAAAGCTTATCAAAATTTTAAGATTATATATGAAAATATCGGCAATTATGTCTTTTTAGGAACCTCAACTAAATCATAATAGCAATAATAATGTATTTGAAAATTAGAGATCCTAAAACTATTTACAATATCTTAAGAAAGTTTAAAGATTTTATTAAAAAAAACTAAATAATTATAAAATATTTTGTTCGAAAAAATGTATCTCAAATAATCTTCAATATCAAGGAAGTTATTTCACATAATATAAGCAAATATGTATAAGATCTACAAATGTGATGTACTAGAAAGCAAATCATATATTTGTATTTGTTATGTTCATATACATATGTACATACATACATATATATTTTTTAATTTTTTCTAAAATTTTTAGAAACCTGTTTCTGTGTCATATCAAACTAAAATTTGTAGTCTACTCCTACTCTTAGCCATCACGAGAATATAGTGTATAAATCCGCAGAAGCATGAGCAATTCTGGCAAATTCTAGAGGAGCAAACGGAAAGGGGTTTTGTCTGGTTAATTTGATATCCATTCATTTAAATCAATACAAACTGAAATGGGGAGAAATAAGACAACGATAGATAAAATGAGTGAGTGCGTGTAAATGAGTCAATGATCACAAGACCAGAAGAGAGATAGAAAGAGAGAGAGAGTGAGAGTGAGTGACGAAGTCTTTTTTAGTGCGTTGAAGGCGCCTGATCAAGGCAAATGAATGGAAAATTTCAATTTTTTAATTTTGTTTCGGTATTGCCTTTTAAATGTTTGCACTTCTGCATTTGTGTGCACACCGCATGTACACACACACACACACACACACAGATTTTATTTTTGTGTGTGGTGGGTCACTGGTAATTT
Source organism: Drosophila emarginata (assembly GCA_037075365.1). NCBI lineage: Eukaryota > Metazoa > Arthropoda > Insecta > Diptera > Drosophilidae > Drosophila > Drosophila emarginata. The sequence continues at coordinate 2,910,228 of JBAMCD010000260.1, read as the reverse complement.
TCCATGAATGAAAATTTTCCACTTGCGCTAAATTTAGGACTTCACGAGACACAATGCACGCGACGACGAGCCATAAAAAACCATGGGAGGCATCCACATATGTACATATTCAACAAAAGAGATCTCCAGTCTCACATCATCTATCTGGATCCACTTGCTTATCCCATATATGCACATATGTACATATACATATGTATATGTTGATTCTTAAAAATTGGGGTTTTTTTTAAGGCTTGTAAAGTGATATTCCCGCATCCCGCTGACCTTGCGGCAATTGTTTACACATAAATTTATTTGTTTGTGGAATTGGTTCATCTTTCCATTCGTTTTTTTTTTTTTTTTTGGCACACTTTATATAAGCAGCGCGCCAAGAGCACGTGCAAATGTCCCTTAAAAGCTATCAGATTATTGTCAGATCAAGCAAAAACAAAACTCCTCTAAACTGGCGAAATGAAAAGTGTCTTTAAATAATAAGAGCTGAAATAAGAGTCATCTTTTTTATACCCTTGCAAAAAGGGTATATTCATTTTTGAAATTTCAAATTTAGAATACAAATTTCAATTTAAATTTAGATTTGATGAGTTTTATATACTTTCTAATGGTTTTGCCAAATTGTATATAAATAAAAAAGACAGTTTGTAAGGATATACGAACTTTGGCACGGCCAAAGCTAGTTCATCCTTCTAGTTTTAAAATTTAAGTGGAATATCATATATGTAAGTATATCCTGTATTTTAAAATGCCTAGATAAGGCGAAAGTTCTTCAAATGTATCCGACCCAGAAGATTCTGCAAAGTCGCGCAGAACGTAAATTTTTAATAAGTTACACAGTTTTACATATAAAGAAGTAAATTAAAGTAAATATTAAATTAATATATAAATTATTTCAAATATTAATTATTTAAAATCGAATTTTAAGGTTTAACTGAAGTTTAGATCCGAATTTTAAGAAGTATTAACAAATTTTTGCCAAATCTTAGAGTTCTTAACAAGAAAACTTCAACTCTAAGAAAACTCCTTCTTTATTCTCTACTAATCTGAGCACTAAAATTTTATTATGTTCTAAAAAACATTAACATTTAAGTGCTAAATACGTACACTCAATTTATTCAGTGGGTATGGTTATTAATTTTGATTAATTATATAATAAATCACTAAGTTCAATATCCCATAATTTATAAATCATAGAAGCAGGATATATAAAGGTCGGCTCCTATAAATAAGCGTAAGCATTAGTTTTAACTAGTTTTAACTAAAACGTTAAAACTAACTAACTAAAGGTTCTTTTGACATTCACTTAATGTGGGTGTGAACAAATATTGACTTTTTGGCCACTCGCAAATGCATTTGATCCATGGGGAAATATCACTATCCAGACGAATGCGAAATATTTGTTTTGTCAGGGTAAGCAAAAAACAAACCTGGATCATGCCTGATATATAGATAGATATCTATATATCTAGTGTGAATGTCAGTTGACAAATGACAAATTCCCTCACCTATCCAGATAATTGCCAACTATAAAGGTAACAAGTGAATTAATGTAACAACTAAAGTGCCCCCATAATATAATAATAAATGTAATCGTAATAATCTAACTGACTGCCCGTTTACAGTTAGTTGCTAGCACGGCATGGTTATTTAATATGACATTTTGCTGCTAATGTTGCTACTGTTTGCCTAACAACAAATCATTTGAAAATTTAATAAAAATAAAATTGATAAATAGAAAAGAAATTTGAAAAAAAAATCTACATGCCCCGGGTGAGGCTCGAACTCACGACCTTAAGATTATGAGACTTACGCGCTGCCAACTGCGCCACCGAGGCTATGTTCTGCCGCCGGTCAATTGCCATACATATCCTAAAAGCCTTTGACTTGCCACGTGGCAAATTAATGAAATTGGCAAGTTTAGTTTTCAAAACATTTTTGCACGTTTTTATGAAAATATTTTAATTATTTTGTAAACATTATTGTTTTTCCAATGGCGTAAAAATAACAAAAAATTTATATTTGTTTTCATGTATTTTAACATGTGGTAAATGCATTTAATTGCATTACAAGGATGAATAATTTACAAATACGTACATATTAAGATGAATTCGTCAATGTTTTTCTTTTTTTTCTCACAGTTAAGTTTATTAAATATGAAAACAAGAAAACGAATAATTAATAACACAAAGAAATCTGTCAATTATCAGAAATTACCTTTAAAATTATTTGTAATATTCTTAAATCATATATATTTCAATTAGTATGCCAATAAACATTGTTTACTTATTTTCAAAATAGTAAAATTTTTTAATTATCATTTTATTGCGTATTACGAATATATATTTTAAATATTTTTCTATTTACCACAGCAGCGTAATATATGTATCTAAAATAAAAAAATACATTTTAAGTTCTTAAAAAAAAAACATTTTAGGCATACATATATAGGATTTCTTTTAATAATTTAAAAATTTAAGATTTTGATAGTTCAAATCATTTTTAAAGGAACTAAGTAAATATTAGGTCATAGTTCCATTAAAAATTAATTAAGGTTTTAATTCGAAAAATCAAATTATAATTTTTTTAAAATATAAAAAGAAATCCACTAAAATTGATCAGCATTTAAATAGCTGTCTGTTCACTTTCGATCACTAACATATCAGATTAACATAATTGGGAATATTCTAAAGAAATATTCATAAATTCCATAAACGTCTTAAAATAACTTCTACTATTCTGATATTTCAATAATTTTTTAAAAACGTCACTATCTGGGCTTATACAATGAAAACAAATTCCAAATTCCAATCTATTTCTATCTTTGAGAGTCTCAACTTACTCTCGATCATTTGTCTGGAATACGAAAGCCAAAAACCAGACAACGCCTAAATATGTTAATCTATTCTCAATTCAGTCTGTATAAACTAAAGTGTATGTATGACTAATTAGTAAATGTAGACATTCAAAAAAAAAAAAAAAAAAAAAACTAGAAAGCTTTCATACATACAAAACCTGCATACTATAGGCGGTAATAACTTTGAACTGGTCAGTAGCAGAGACTTTGACCTTGACTGAAGGGCACTGGTTTTGCCATTTAGCCATAATTACCAAACGACCTGTACATACATATGTACATACATATGTATGTATCATACATATTAACTTTTACTCGCTTAACCCCACCCCACTCCCCCGCCGCATTGAGCAAAAGTAAAAAATGTTAAAGCACGTGTGGTATAAATATAGCAAAACAAAAAAAAAAACAACAGAAGTAAAGTCCATTTGCAAAAATGATCAGTTAAAAATCTTTAAGCTTTAAGAGCTTTTTTCTTTGCCTTCTTATTTTTTGTGTATTAGCTGTTGCGGTTGCAAAGTTTAAAGTACGAAAAACTGCGCCAAGAATAATTATATGTAATTACCAAAAGGTATTCGGTGTGTACCTATACATTCCGGGTGTTCGTCACTGGAAAAAAAAAACCTATTGCAATGCTGATTAGCTTAAATTTTGGAATTCTACAAAAATGGCAAAGTGGTTCGGATTTACTGGTCTAGATATGGAATATATATGTATATGTGTGTATGTATGTATGTACATATGTATGTGTTCTTGTATGTATATGTACAAGTCATGCAAGTTTTTCAGAACGTTTGTGTATGTGTGTGACTTGGAGGCTCGTCTGGTTTCACCAAAAGAGCTCCATTAACGTCATCACTTTGACACAAACACATAGATGCATACATCCATATGTATATACATACATACAAATGCAAATACATATTTATTTACACATGAGTTTTGTACATATTTTATGTTTATTTCTACGGGCGTATGTATGTATATCTACAAGTTTTTTTGGCTCGTGAGCCAACGTATCGGCGGCATCACATGCTTGAGTTAATTTTAATGAAACATACATATGTATACATATATACATATGTATATTTATCTACATATATGTACATATGTATGTATGTATGTAACATTTCGTGTGACTGCTAAAATTAGCATTTTTGGTTTAATTCGCCAAAGCGCCAAAGCGGAAAAAAAACATTACCAAGAGAGGTCCGCGATTGTGTGTATGCCCGTATGCGTGAGAGAGTGTGAAAGAGAGTGCAAAATTATAGCGTGTGAGCGCAACAGTTGGCGATCATTTTCAATAGTATTAGTGAGCCACACATTTGCTTACTCTCTGACTCTCACGTAGGTCAACTGGTTTGCACTCGCTCTCTCACTGTCTGGGGGGAAGGAGGTAGGTTTTTTATTTTATCGACATGACTCCAACATCAATTAGATAAATAAGCTTTTAATGTTTTTGGGTTTTTTCTTTTTTGATAATTGAAATTAATTCGCACGGAAGGACTTGCAGAATTTATTCGGTTCTGTACCGTCAAATTTCTCCAAAAAAAAAAGAAGTTATTTGTCTGACGCAATAAATGGTAGTTGCTTCAGCAATTTTGGTAATACATGCGCAAGCGCGAACAGACAGATGACTGGATTGTTGCACTATTTACTTTACATGCCACTCTCTCTTTAGTTCACTCTCTTTTGTACTTGCTGCCAAAGTGGGCAGCTCTTTAGGGGGCTCGTCTCTTTCTAGTGCAAATATAAACAGAGTTCTAAAAATAGTTTAAATACTCAAAGAGGAAATGTACGCTCAAGTACCTCAAATGTGGTTTCTACTAGACATTTTAAAGTACAGTAATTACGTGAAAGCAATTCAGTAGTTGCGTCATACAAGTTAAAAAGCCTTCAAAGAGCAAAGTCATTATTGATCAGGGCTATTACACGCTAGTCAGAGATTGATATTAGCAAAAAAAAAAAAAAAAAAAAAACACTATAAAAATTCCAGAAATCACCACGTCAAACTTTTACAACCCTAAAACACTCGGATCTAAGAGTTCATTGCACTCGGCTCTCAATTTTCATTTACAAAAGGTGTTGTACTCGTGTGATGCCTGGCCGAATAAGCTTTTCGAAATTTGTGTTTCATGTGCGACGACCTTCCTTCCCCTTCGATATCACATCAAATATTTGCACATTGTTTTTACTTTTCGTTGCAAAAAGCCTTGTGTAGTGATCCATAAGCTAATTTCGATCGAGGGCAAATGACGGACAAAAATCGTGATTAAAAAAAACTTTCCGTGAACATTTGTTTTTTATTTAAAGTACTTGGAAGTATGTGCCAATTCATTGCGGCACTTTTTTTTTTGGATTGTTTATCGTTTGTATAGTAATATTTTGCCATTTGATGAAATAGAAAGACGAGCCCTCTTCTTTCTGTGGCATTGGGGGGCGTGTTTTAATATAAATAATTATTAAGAAAAGGGGACATTTCTTTATCAAAAAGTGTGCAAGTTCCGTCAGGCCCCCAAATCCAAATTAAACAATCAAGAAGTCACACCAAATGTTTTTCAAGGTTTTTTTAAACATATGCATATATATTAATTTTTTTTTTTGCACGCGCATATCCCCAAAGTCAATTTAATAATATTCAATTGAAAATATGTGTAAATAAAAATCAATTGATATAGGCAGCATCATCATCATCAACAGCATCACATACAAAACAATTGGCTATTAAACATAACCACAGAGCAGCCAAAACAAATCAATAAAAATAAAAGAATTGAGGCACGCAGAAGGAATAGTGCTTAATATTTTAGCACAACGAAGTTTAAGTACTCTAAAGATAATTTTAATATCCATACAATCATTTCGAATTGTCCAATCATAAAAATATTAAAGAAATATCAGTAATTTCACCACCGTTTGTATTCATTTATTCATTCTAAATTTAAGGATCATTTTTATATTTGAATAGAAATTGAAACTTTCAGTGTCTGTATGTAAGTAAGTTGGAGAATATGTTTATAAAGAAATATGGTTTCGATTTCAGTGATTGTGAAGGGATTCGATTTCAGCAGTACCTCACACACCTCGATCGCTTGCGAATTTTCTAGATTTCATAAAAACAGAAAGTTATTTAATTCGCTAATAAACAATAAATCCTTCACCTACATACTTTAGACATAAGACTTTGGCGTTTCGACGGTACTCAAACCCGGTATCGAGATGCTGCCCTTCAGCTAGAGTATATTGCAGAAATGAATACTGTGTTTTGGATGGTGCCACTGGGTCGCAAAAAAAGAAAGAAGTCCAACAAAATGCGTCATCGTTATAAGGAAGGGCACCAAAACAATATACAGCATCCGAAATATGGTTCTGTCGCGCCGGCGTAACAACAACACCAACAATAAACATAAGAACCTACAACTACACCAACAAAAACACAGTTCTGCACTTGTCGGCGTCTAATGTTGGCGTCACACATACACTCACATATATGTATCTACATACATATGGATATATCCATTCATGCCTTCTTTTCGACCTTCGCGCCATAACAAAACTCTCAGCCAACCAGCCAGCCAGTCAGACAGACTCATTTGGGGCATTTCCTTACTCGCTCACACATACAAACATCGCTCAGCCGTAGTAGGTGTAGTTGGGGCCCCCAAGAGTGGACAAGTGAGAGAGAGAGAGCGCCCCAACAATTACTCTTCTCAGCTCGACTCTCTTGCTAGCGCCTGTTTTACCGTTCATTGGAAGAAGAACAACACCAACAATACACAAACGCTCGCACACACTCACACATACATACAGTGAGTGTAAAAAAAAAAAAGCTTCTGTGAAATTGGTGTGCGCTATATAAACGTTGCGCATTCGAATCTCGTGCTTCAGTGCCACAATAGTGGATATCACATTTAGTAGTTTGTTAAAAAGGTAATAACTCAATCACAGCACGGCACAACAGAGCAGTCTTCAGCACCGACAAAGTGTAGTTCCTAAGTGCATAAAAATAAAGTTAAAACAAAAGAAAAAAATAAAAAAAAAAAACAACATTTTTGAAAACTTATCGAATTTGTAAAAAAATTTGTTTTCATTTTATAAACTATTTAGCTATTTTTAGATTTTGCTATAAATTCTTGTTGTTTTATTATTTTTTTTTGGCTGGTAACCAGTTCCGGTAAAACAAAAAAAAAACCTTATCAAGTTTTTCTGTGTCGCGCCATAAAGTTTATGCAAAAATTAAGTTTAAAATAAAATCAAAGAGGAAAAATAATTAAAACATTAATTCAGTCTCTGGTCTGTCTGGTGTAAAAAACGTATGTAAATTTATGCGCATTTTGTTTCTTAAAAACCTACGTAAATTGGCAAAATATTTGTGCATATAATGAACCTCAATATTAATGGACAACTTGCAATCTATACACACATACTTGCATAGAGATACAATATAAATACATATGTACATATATATATTATAGAGATATAAAATCAAATTTACGTAATTCTTAGTGTCAAGTGTAAAAAATACAACTAAAAGTCGTCGATTCCCACCAATTGTCAAGGGTAAAAATTTGCAAATTACAAAAACGCGAAACAAAAAAAAAAATACATTTGAGAGAGAAATTTTCTATGACCGTGAACATTTCTTTTGGTTAAATATAGAATTGTTTTTATCTAAATTCTAGAAGATATAACAAATTTCCTATACTATACATTGTATATATTCATGTCTGTGCACATATGTAAAACCCAAGGCACTTGGCGAAAATTAACAGAAAATTTTTGCGGCACACAAAATTTTGTGTATGAAATTTTCTTTCAATTTTTAAAGCGCAAAAAGTGAAAACGTGGGCGGCATTTAGCTAATTGAACTAAATTTAACGACAGCGGCCGCTATTCATCTTACTCTAAGAAGTTTTTTGTTAATTAATTTATGTAAAAAGAAAAAAAACAGTAAGAAAAAAAAATGATCAGTCATAAATGAAAGAGAAAGACAGAAAAAATCGCAACGTTGCACTGTTGACAAGTGAGGCTTAAGCATTTTGCACCTGTATGAACTTGTGTTTGTGTATGTGTATGAATGTATGTATGTGTGAGGTGAAGAGAGTGAGAGAGTTCGGCACGTGAGGAAAATGTAAGAGAACAATTGGTAAAAGAGAAACAAAAAACAGCATTATCAGTTTTGAGCTAGGCTTAAGAGAGGGAGAAAGGGAGATTAAATTAAATTAAATGTAAAATTATTGTTGCTATTTGCATACCCTTTATCAAGCACAGGATGAAGCAGTAGATTAATATTATGTAGTTCAGAGATAACTTTTTTATACTTTGTAAATAATGTTTAGATGTCTGCTTGTTTGTTGATACATACATATATATCTTCTTCCTGTTTGGCACAAAATAAATTTCATTAAGATCGATTAAAAATCAAGTGAATATAGTGACGCTGCCCTAACAAAAATACATGACCTGGCAACTGCTTAATGAGAATCTTTCTCTTGTTCCTACAGATTAATTTGGGACGTCATTGTTTTGGTATTGCGGCAAAGGAAAGATTTTATAGAGCACTCGAGTGCTTTTTTGGCAGGGTATTTTATAAGCATTTCCGTAGAAATTTCTAAGGCACAAATCTTGTCAAAAATGATAACTATATTTACTTTTTTATATACATATGAATCACATCAATTGTAGAGATAATTGTACGTTACATTTTTGCAAATAATCGTTCAATTGAATTTTTTGTTATTTTTTTGGATGGGGGCTTATCGTTATGTCATGGCTAATGCTGTAGAGCAGCGCCCAATTACTACCACCCACTCGAAAAGAGATGTGGGTAAAAATAAGCATCAGACCCAAAGGCGTCGACGTCATGTCGCCCACACACAGATATATCTATCTTTATTTGTATGTGTCTCTCTGGGCATCACATGACGCAGGAGTCAAACAGCGAACAAAATATTCTTTATTTCTATTTGATTTTATTTCATTTCACTTTTTTTTTAAGACATATTTGTTTTTATTTATATTTGTGGCTATTAATTATGCGGCGTGGAAAATTTTTTTTGTCAAAAAAACAACTTTTCAAAAAGAATTCGGAAATACATACAATGTATATATGTACATACATATGTATATAATAATATATATAAATACCGTAATACGCATCTATTATTTTTTGAGCTCTACAAGTTGGTCACGAATGATATCAAGGACGTGAGTTTTAATGAAATACCTATACAAAAGTGGGTGTGTTCGATTATGTGGGGGTGTGTGTCACTTTTTAGGTGTATGAGTTTGTGTGTGTGAATATTTTGCTATCAAAGGCAAACAAATGAAATGTTACGATAAGAATCAGACATCGCACAATTTTTAACCAGACAGAACTTATACTATATATGCGATATTTATATTATATAAATAACTCTTTCGATATGAATATGGAAATTGATTAGAAGTTACGTTTTAAGTGTCAGGTCTTATATCAAACTATATATAGCTATTAAATATTAACATTAAACACTGTGTTTCTATATTTTATAGCAAAGACAAGAGGAAATAATAATAATAAAAAAAACACTCAACAAAGAGCAGATAGTTATATAGAAGCAGCAGCAGAATCGTCAAGGAAAAAAATCTCTATATAAAGTTCAAGTGCAAATTATTAAACTGATAAGATGAGTGGACGTGACAATCGAGGCGCCGGAGGTGGCGGAGGAAGCGGAGGCCATCATCACCATCAGCAATTAACCAGTGCCATGGGCAAGCTCAAGGAGAAATTTAACAGAGTTGGTGTAAGTATTACAATTTAAAAATTGAGGTAGTCACCCTATTAGACTAAAAAAATTCGGTCAAGTTCATGATCGAATTACTTAGTAATAAATAATCATTGAAATTGGCTAGATAAGATTTGGATTTATTACAAAAATATGAAATCAATAATGATATTTCTTTTTCATTGAACAAAGTTCAAATTAATTTATAGACTATCATTAAATCTTAGATAATCAAAATGCATTCCAAGTACAGAGCGATAATGGTCTTTTGACTTTTAGCCTTTAACCCTTTAAATAATTCGACCTTTTGATTTTAAATTTTAACACCTTGTTAATTATTTTGATATATGGATTTAAGAAAGTTTATAAAATTAAATTATTAACTTAAATTCCTTTTATTAGTAGAGAATTCCTTTCAAAGTAGTCGCTTCCGTATGACAATTCTTTTTGAAATTTCTGCATTTTTTTTCAATAATTAGGTCACTGACCATTGATAAGAAAGCTTCCCAGTAATAAACTGATTGATATATTAAAAAAAAAATATATATTAAAGCAAATTGAAAGAAAATTCAAGAATGTATGTAAATACATACGTACTTTTTGTGTGGCAACATTGAGACACTCGCCTGAACCTTATGACACGGACTTGAAGAACTGAGATTATGCTAAAAGCTCGTGAAATCGATTCTGGAATTACGTCGGTCTTCAATCGCTAGCATCAGCTATATAATCTCAATTTGAAGCATATTTTATTAATTCGCAATTGTCTGTTGTGGTGATACCAAGCAGATTTAATTTTATTCTTTTTTTTTTTTTTAATTGTCTTAACCAATTTTTTAATTCAATTTAATAGGACGATTTGGGATATCATCGTGTGGAAAGCAATTTGTCTACATCAAATACGGCCACAAGTTTGGACACAATATTGCCAGAGGATCCATTTTTATTTCCCCAAGAGGCACCACAACGTCATCCACAGACACAACAGCAACGTCGTTTTCTCGACGACGAACCGCCATTGTCTTTTCGTCCATTACTCGATGATGATGATATTAATGAACCACCTACACAGCAACAACAACAACAACAACAACAGTCACAGCAGCAACAACAACAACAACAGTCACAACAACAACAACATCGTTCACCTTTAAGAGCTAGTGGTAGCTTGGAATTGACACCTCTACCACCACCGCCAACAACATTAGAACCACGTGATCGCCAACAACGCAGTATTCCCGGTGAGGATCTGCAACGTAGCAAACAATCATTGAAGGGTTCACGCGTATCCTTCGAGAAGAGCAATAACAAAAAGCCAGCAGAAAGCAGTGACGAAGATAGTTTTGAAGATAAACGCATTGGTTTCCAGCAACAGAAGGCCACCAGTGTTGATCACAAGGGGATATTAAAGGATTTGAAGCACATATTAGCCAACGACAATCGTCGTCAATTTCAGGCTAAAAAGCACGTTTCATTGGATGTAAAGGGAACACGTTTCCTACAGGATTTACTTAAGGAATCATCATCCGAAGAGGAATTCCATAAGACACGTCGCGAATTTCAAGGACGTAAACATCAAAGTCTTGATCCACGTGTGACATTTAAATTAGATAAAGTATTACAAGGCTCTAGCACAGATAGTGATGAAGAAGGCGATGATGCTGAACATAAACGTCTAATACATAGACCCAAAGACATAACCAAACCTGTGATTATTGATCTAAAGGATTTGGAAAGTGAAAGTGACGAGGATTTTCTTACCTCAAGACAACATTTCCAACAGCAACGTTCGATTAGTACAGATTCCCGTAAGAGGTATGTATTAAATACATACATACATATGTTCATATGTATGTATATGTATGCTTAAATCATGATCTAAATATATAATACAATACATATAATCACATTCTAACATTGAAACGCAATTTCAGTCGACGTTTGTACGAAATGGATGACATGGGCAATAAACGTGGCGACAATCTACGACATGCAGTGCCCTTTGTACGCCAGATCACCGAAGATGGCAAACCTAAGCTTGAGGTCTATAGACCCACTACAAATCCCATCTATATATGGACACAGGTAGGTCAAACTCTACTCCTCTGTTCTTTCTCCGTACTACTATATATATGTTATACATATAGTATTCTATATCTATTGTTAGTTCGTTAAGCGATACGAATTAGGCGCCGCCGTCTTATGAATGGCATTAAAAAAGGCATTCTTTTGAGCAATTTAATATGCGTAAATTGTGGGTCGTCGTCATCATCGTCGTCATCATCATCATCATCATTATGAACACTATCAACACCATCATCATTCCATATTGAAAGCGCGTGGCGAAACAGCTATTTTCGCACGATTCATCGTCCTCGTTGAGAGCGCAAGCTTTAATTGAAATTGAAACTGGAAATAAACGCAGTTACTAGTTAAGTTATGGTCAGACTAAAAATACAAATGCCTGATGGATGGATGGCTGACCGGCTGGCCGACTGGCTGACTGGCTGATTGGGTGGATGTGTATGGAAGTGCTATTTACTATATGGCTTATGCATTGTTTCCTGATAGTGTCTGGACTTGAATGAGTTTCAACTTAGTTGCATTTTGCATATTAACTGGGTTAGCTCGAGACTCGCGTGAATCTAAACCGCTGTGACGAAGTTATTATACTCTAAAAACTTTGTTAAAAACATTATTAGAAATTGAAAAGGAACATTTTAGAAAGATTATCAAACTTTTTCTTAAGATTAATAAGTTTATCTTTGATTACCATTTTTGTTTTTCTATTTTTCCATTTTTTTTAGATATTTTTCAAATTTTCTTTTTTCATTGATTAGAAAAAATTGCAGTAGTATTTATTTAGGGAAGGGTAGAAAAACCGACATAAACTGGCCAAAGCTGGCTTTTAAGTGATGGGGAAAAATCATGAATAATAGCTTATTCTTTGCTTAATCTGAATCTTTCACACGTAAACAGCGTGATAAGTTGATGCTGGGACATTATCCCAATACATGCGTAGTAGTCGTAGCCATCAATTGTTTGCAAAGATGCAATCCTATAGATGATAAGGCAATGTATATATATACGACTATGATTATCAAGTCCAACCAAACCATCCAACCCTATCCAATTGAATCTATCAATATTTTTATATATACAAATCGAATTGTATATATGCTTGTATGCGTATGTATGTATTATCAATAAATAGATGTTGAACTTATTATGTACGTGCCTGAGCCTAACTAAATAACTAAACTAACGGCCAATGCATCGCAAAAAATTGACAACTTTCAGTTGAGTTTTGTCAAGCAAAGCGCTTAAAACTATATTCGTTTTCCACCTTAGAAAATATTGAACGGAATTGAACAAGGCTTAAAGTGAAAGGCGGACGGCAATTAACCTTGCCGCATATCCGTGAATAGAACAAAACTCTCTCTCTCTATATTTAGTAAACGAATTGTTTCCATTAAGAATAAAAACTAACTAACTAAAATAAACAAAATGAAGATCCTAATGCGAGCGGACACACATGTGTCCTTTTCGGTGCCAGTGGAGGAGCCAAAGGCTATATGTACTTTATCACAGGTTGATAATCATAATTTAATTAATTTAAAATCTTTACTTATTCGTTTGATATTCATAAATATGCTTTCTCTTGTGATTTATTTTAGGTTTTGGCGGCTTTAAGTGTTTCATTGGGCTCACTGGTTGTGGGCTTTGTCAGTGCCTATACATCGCCGGCTTTAGTTTCCATGACCAATCGCAATATTACATCATTTGATGTCACTCCACAATCGGTAAGTAAAAAAAAAAAAAATACTTAAAATTCGTTTTTGGTAGACTCGAGATTAAGCCTCTTTAAATTGTTTTTTTTTTTCATGCAAATTTTTAATCAATCTGTGGCATAAAAATTTTTAATCCATCTGTGGCATAAAAAGTTTCTCCCAACTTAAACTTGTTTTCCTTTTTTAAAGTCCTTTAAAAAAAATCAACATAAAGCCTATTGAAATTGCATTTTTTATACAAATGTTAATTTAATCTGTTTCTTAACTAATTTCTCCTATCTTTAAATTGTTTTATTTTATTTACAGGCATCATGGGTGGGCGGTATAATGCCCTTGGCCGGTCTTGTTGGTGGCATTGCGGGAGGTCCGTTTATTGAGTATCTTGGACGTCGGAATACTATTTTGACCACAGCAGTGCCCTTCATTGTATCCTCTCTGCTCATAGCATGTGCTGTGAATATTGCAATGGTACTTTGTGGACGTTTCTTGGCTGGATTCTGTGTGGGCATTGCCTCATTATCATTGCCCGTTTATTTGGGTGAAACCGTGCAACCGGAAGTACGTGGTACATTGGGTTTATTGCCAACAGCATTTGGTAATATTGGCATTCTATTATGTTTTGTTGCTGGCACCTATATGGATTGGTCAATGCTGGCATTTTTGGGTGCAGCATTACCGGTACCGTTCCTTATACTAATGTTCCTCATACCCGAAACGCCACGCTGGTATGTTAGCCGCGGGCGGGAAGAGCGTGCCCGTAAAGCACTGTCTTGGTTGCGTGGCAAGGAGGCAGATGTTGAACCAGAATTGAAGGGTCTATTGCGTTCTCAGGCTGATGCCGATCGTTCGGCCACACAAAATACAATGTTGGAGCTACTAAAACGTAACAATATAAAACCATTGGCCATCTCATTGGGACTAATGTTCTTCCAACAATTGAGCGGTATCAATGCTGTGATTTTCTATACGGTACAAATCTTTAAGGATGCTGGCTCCACAATCGATGGAAATGTGTGCACAATTATTGTGGGTATTGTCAATTTTATGGCCACATTTATAGCCACTGTATTGATTGATCGGGCGGGTCGTAAGGTAAGTTAACTGAACAGACTAAAAAATAATCTTTTTATTAATTTGAATTCTTTTTGTTTTTTTATAGATTCTATTGTATGTCTCCAATGTGGCAATGATTATCACTCTTTTTGTGCTGGGTGGATTCTTCTATTGCAAAGATAAAGCCGGCGTAGATGTATCCAATGTTGGTTGGCTACCACTGACATGTTTTGTTGTCTATATATTGGGTTTCTCATTGGGTTTCGGTCCCATACCATGGCTAATGATGGGTGAAATTTTGCCAGCCAAAATTCGTGGCTCAGCTGCTTCAGTGGCCACAGCCTTTAATTGGACTTGCACATTTGTAGTGACGAAAACTTTCCAGGATATGCTGGGTAAGTTACAAAAAAAAAAAAAAATAATAATCTCAGCTTTTTAACAATTTGCTAATGATTTAAATTTTTTCTAATCTTTTAGATGCCATTGGCTCATATGGTGCTTTTTGGCTATTTGGAGCTATTTGCTTTGTTGGCCTGTTCTTTGTGATAATCTATGTGCCCGAAACTCAGGGTAAAACATTGGAGGATATTGAGCGTAAAATGATGGGTCGTGTGCGTCGCATGTCCTCGGTGGCCAATATTAAGCCTCTGTCCTTTAACATGTAAACACACACACACACACACACACTCATATATATAAATATTAAAAAAACAAATGCCATATTAACAAAACAAAGAAAAAAAAAACAACATAAAAAGAGGATCTTTAAAGCGATCAAACCAAATATTAGTCTGTAGTGTCCTTTTAGAGATTAAGTCAAAGTTGGCTCCTAATTCAAATGAATCTTGGTTTTATGTAGAGGAGCGAAAAAGAAAAACTATTATGAAGAATTTCCTTTATATCTATATAAAATTGTATCTAAAAATAGTTGTTATTATTTATAAATATTAAGTTCTTAGTTTTATACATGTAAATTATATGAGTTTTACTAGCACTAATTTGTTGACACATTTGAAAAAATTTTAAACAAAAAAATGTAATGAATTTATCGGTGTAGCAAAGAAAAGATTAAAAGAAAATTAGATGTAATTTACCCCACCATAAACTCCTCTAAGAGAATACACCAATTGGCTATACATATATATTTCGAATATACATATTAAATATATTAGATAAGAGAGAATGCATAAAAAAAAAACCCAATCCAAATACAGTGAAACCTCGATATAACGAACTTCGTTATAACGAAAAACCCAATATAACGAATTTTTTGTTAAGTCCCTTCGTTATACTAAGGTTTTACATTTCAGTACCTATAGCGAATCAATAGATATAACGAATAATTTTGCGATCCCCCTCAGATTCGTTATATCGAGGTTTCACTGTATTTTAGTTACATATATACATATATATTATATGATGTAAATTAATTTAAAAAGTACAACAAAATGATATGCAAGTTAACTGATTTTTTTATTTCATCCTTGGGAGACAATTCTGAAAAATTGTCAATGGAGAATTATTTGCATTGTATATGACCATGATAAATGCATTTTACTTATAGTTCATCCAAAAACAATGTCATTGCAATTACGTGAGATGAATATGAAATCAAAATCCAAACTGTACTAAATCTATATATAAATCTAATTGCATATAGTGTCATTCCAGCTTCACATGTTTGGCATACAAAAATAGCATTGTTAATTGCAATTATTGCAACATTAACAGTATTTTTTTCCTTACGTATGTTAGATTATTCATATATGTACAAATATGTATATATATTTATAATCACATTTACATCTGGCTGACTTGAAGCTTATAAAATACTAGACAAACTTTGATGTCGGTTTCGGGTTCGTTTCTTATCAATTGGAATTACGACAGTGCGAAATTGAATCAACAACACCAGAAAGGCGCATTTGAGCTCCAACTGACGTTGATTTCTGATTATGCAGCAAAATGAGATATTCTAGAAATTGGTGGGAATCTCAGCACGGTATTAGCTGTTATTACAAGTCCTTAAAGAAAATAGTTTCATAATCTCATAAGAGGAATAAATATAGATTGACCTGGGATTAGAGAAGGTCATTATTTTTCGAACATAAATGGATATTCTTTCTGAAACCTAAGACTATTTCTTACAATTAACTACTACAATTAATAACTAAACTATTAACTTCGCTGCAATATAGAGAATATGGTTAATAAAAATCGACATTATTAAGACGAGATTATTTGGAAGATGTGTAAGTATGCTAAGGCAGCATCAATGGATTCTTTTATAATACAATTTAAACACATTTTGACATAAAATCAAATCTAAAACAATAAAATCCATTTTCATTTTAAACTTATAACCTTTCCAAGCTTCAAAAACTATGACTATGTATATCTTCAACCTATCCAGACAATATAACAAACAACTTTTAAGCAAAATAATTGCCCAAAGCCTATAACTTTCCAAGATTAGTGTCAGGTCATCAATTCTTTGCAAATTTGATTGGTTAATGTCATTGATCTTAGCCCGGCTATTTCTTTGTCTTTTATCGCTCTTATAATGTTTTTTGGTTTATTAATCATCATCGTCATGTGTGTCCACTCACCCATAACTTGAACGCGGCATATGGCACAAATATCGCTGTGTTGCAAAGGAAAACAATATGCAATTAATTAAGATATATTATTTGTTAATATATTCATAAATTTACCATTCCACATCCCAACTCCACATAGCCACAGCATTCCATTTCTTTAAGGTAAACATCTTCTCCGGCTTGCTGCCATCAGCGTCATCTGTGGGACGGTCCACTGAATTTTCACCATCATCGGCCATTGCACTTTTTATATACTTTAGATAAACTAATTAATTATTACAACGGAACTAAACAAGTTCAAAGAATTTTAAGACATACAAGAGTTTAATTAGAGAAGGGCATAGCAGTCGATAGGCAATGGAATCGAAAAACAATCTTACAGAGTTCTGTTAAAGTTGGCGCGGTCTGTTAAATTTGAAACGCACAACAACAATAACAGAGTCGAAACCAAATTTAATCTCTCTGCTTCGCTTTAATGCTTTAAACAATAGCAATTATTTGCAATTAATGCAATTCACAGCTATGTATTTATAATGTGAACACATTTCGAAATGGTGCCCCAAATGAAAGGCATATCACGATAGCCTCATTAATTTGTCTCTGGTTGCGCTTCAATTGCAAATGAAGCCAAAAAAAAACTAACTTGTAGCATTGTTGTTGTTAACGCACACACACACACACACACACACACACATACATATATATATATATATGTATAAATGCGCTAACAATGTTTTCAAATTTTTAAACAACTTATGACAGCCAAGTAGCAGCAGTCAAACAGCAACAAAAAATTTGCTAAAAAAAAGGCGGGAAGGGGATTGGTTTTTAACGAGCCCCCCAGCCAGTGGAGTGAGGTGAGTGGAGTGGAGTGTTGGCCATTTCCTGCAATTAGTTTTTGTTGTTATTGCTGTGATGCAATCCACCAAAAACTTGCATAATGAACTGGCCAAGAATTACCAGAGGTGGCAACCAATAAAAAAAAAAACAGCAACTGGTTTTCTTTTCCATTTCCATTTCCATTTCGTTGCTTATTACGTTCGTTCAGTGGGTCGGTTATGGTTGAGTTGTAATAATTTTCACTTTCACTGCCGTGTAATGTCTGTATTTCCCGTCTTCTTCTTTTCAGAGATAAGCCAATAATTAGGGGAAAAGTCTATCTTTTAAAACGCTACGTTCTTTTCTTTAACCCATTCCAATTTAGCCCAATAAAATTCATATTTTTTTTAGTGTTTCTTTAGCTTATAATTTAAATAAGAAAATTGTATAAACTAAAACGATGATAAAAGTATTAACACATTTGGCTTAAAACTTAACTACAAGATCTTATTATTGAAGTAGCTAGTTAGTTTTGTCCTCTCACTGGCTACTTCGAACTCCATCTTCATCTTCTCCTTCGCCTTCTGCTCTGGCATCATCTTCTCCTTCTCTTCGTGTCTCCCTGGTTCAACGTCCAGCTCAACGTTGCTAATTAGATAAAGACTTGCTGTTAGTGTCCCAATTTGCTCGTTCCTTATGTTGTTCCTCCTTGTACTCGCTTTCTGTGCTTTCAGCATCCTCATCGACTCGTCGTCCATTTCCTAATAGTGATGACCATAGTGCTCTTCGTTGTGGTGTTCATGGTGCTTGAAAATGGGCACCTCAACATGATATTTCTCTGGTACCGGAATCTCTTTGTGTACGGGGAATTTAACTTCCGAATAGACGGGAATTGGCTTCTCAATTGGTACCTTAACCTCATAGGGTACTGGCTTCTCAACGGTATAGTGTACCTTTTTCTCAACTGTATATGGTTGTGGTACGGGAATCTTAACATGAACTGGATAAGGTTTCTCTACTTCCACCTTATAAGGCTTATCGACGGGAACTTTAACCTCATATGGTACCTTCTTCTCAACCACAACCGGATAGGGTTTCTCTACCTCAACATTATAGGGTTTCTCCACCTGTTTGATATATAGATATTTATAAAATGAATCAATTTTTTTTTTTTACCACAGAAGGCGTTTTGTAAGACTTACCTCAACCTTATAGGGTTTTTCAATTTCCACCTTCTCTTCGACAGGAACCTTCTTGATCACTTCTATGGGTCTGGGTACTGGTACTTCTATTTTAACTTCATAAGGTACCTTCTTTTCGACAACATAAGGCTGTGGAACTGGCACTTTCACTTCATAAGGTACCTTCTTGATGACAGTATAGGGTTGTGGAACATGTACTTTAACCTCGTATGGTTTATCGACTGGTACTTTCACTTCTATGGGAATTTTCTTGATCACCTCATAGGGCGTAGGCACATGAACGGGCACTTTAACATATTCCTTAACATGTACAGGTACCTTTTTCTCAACAATATAGGGCTGTGGAACATCTACTTTGACCTCATAGGGGATCTACAAAGAATAATACATTTTTTTATGGAAATAACTACTTTGGATGGATTCGTTTGTCTTACCTTCTTTTCTACAGTATAGGGTACATGTTTAGTCACTGTATAGGGTACTGGAACTTTTTTCTCAATAGTCACCGTTTTAATATGCTCATGATGATGATGATAATGATCATGGCCGCCATAATCTCCCAAATGAAGACCACGCTTCTCCACAGTTTTATCATCGGCTGAGGCTGCCTTTGCCTCATCGATGGCGGCACAATGGGCCATTGCCACGCACACGGCGAGACAAGGAAGAACGAACTAAATGAAAAGAAGGATCAGGATCAGGCAAATTCCACCGTAAAATCGAACGATCACACAAAAATATAAATACACCAAACAGCACTTTTATAATCTAAAATCACTTTCAATTATTTTTTTCTTTACCATTCGCATTGTTGAGCTGCTGTTTTGACGTCTCACGAAGGGAACTATTTCTTTTTTACCACTCTGTAACACCAATAACAAGATACAAGCTGGTACTGATTCGTTATAGCGCTGCATTCAGCTTTTTATACTTGGCCACCAACGAAAAAAGAAAAAAAAAAAAACAAAACAAAAATTGGTCTATCTCGCAACGCAACGCAATTCACATTCGCAACTCCTCACAAAGCTTGGCTTAGCTTGGCGGGCTTAGTAATGAAAAGTCGACGGGGCGGGTCGAAGCGGGTTGGTTAGAGGATTGGTAGTATTATATGAAAACAAGTTTCAACTTTTGGCTTGGTGAATGCCAGGAGTCGTCGTCAGTCGTGGTCGTCGTCTAATATTACAACAAGGTAATCGGTTCATTATCCTCTCGAAACAATAGCTAGGAAGTATAACCCATATACTACTGAAACATAATTTCCATAATAACAACATTGTGACTGCGGCTACCTTTTGATTTACTTAACGATGAGAATGTATGACAACAATTATTCGATTCCCAAATATTAGTTTTAAACCGAAAAGCTTCCGTTAGGTGCTACACTACATGGGATGCTTGTCAAAGTGAGGGGGAAGAGATTATGTAAATGTTATTGACATGATGGTAAATCAAAAACAAGCAGCAACAAAAAAAAAAATATAAAAAAAAGACTGTTTGGTAAGTGGCAAGCAAAAGGAAAGAAGATACCCACGAATCGTTTACACTCTATATTAAATGAGATCTTATTTGTTTATCAATTGAACTTAAGACAGGTAATTGATGCGTATATAATTAGGCAATATTATCATCTGATAGTATAAACAATTTGACAAAAATCGATTCAAGATAATTAGGCAATATTATAATAATTACAATACAATAATTCTAATTATCAATAACTTGATCGTTTAAAACCCAGTTAAGGTCATTGTCTTAAGAAAAATTTAAGTCTAAAAGAACTTTCAAATGAATCATAGACGAACTATTCTAACATAAAAACAATTCTTTCAATACGGAAAACGAACTGAAAATGAAACAGTGATCACTAAAACCTTTCTATAGATCACTTTTATGGCTTATAAATATGTAAGATATCTTTTATGATCAAATATCAATACCTTTTTATCAAAGGGTATAACAATATAAGAAGGTTAAATCTTCGCACAATGCATTATGCATTTGCATTTTGGTTATGGTTATTTAATATTTTTATAAATTTTACAACGTATATCATTTTTCTTCTTGATGTCTTTTATGGGGTCATCAAAGCATCAAGTGGATAACAAAAGATCTAGTTAAGGGTTTTGTGTGACTGTGGTTAAAGGTTATGGGTGAGGTTGTGGTTTTGGAGTTTAGCATATGTATGTATATATGTATGTATCTAAATCTGTATCTCTTAGCTGTGATTTGATCGCCTATTATTACCGCCGTCTTGATGTAAGTATATATGTATGTATTATGTGCACTTTTTTTTCCTTTGTGCAATCGGCGCTCACTCATAGTCATTAAATTGAAAATACACTCACGGACTACTTGGCCACTATATTTTCAAATCCATACCAAAAAAAAAACCGAAATGTAGCAACAATTGTTTAAAACTTCGAAACTCCAAAGCATACGCGGAAGATAAGTAGACGAAAACGAAGCGTACCGAACGAACCCGCTTTAAGACAGCCATTTACATGCCTATTCTATTTCATAATCGAAAATATCCAAGAAGATCTTGCCGAAGTTTTTATACACTTGCAGTTCTTGAGTACATAATTAATTCAAAAATTCTTTTAAGAAAAATTTGAATGCTTTTTTTAAATTACACCTAATCACAGTTTGAACCTGCGCCACTTCGTTTGTAAGGCTGACCTCTACCTATTACACCACCAAGTCAAAAATTTGCTATGTAAATTTTGTTCTACATAAAACAAATACAACTATCAAAATGAAAAAAAGAAATATATAGCGATCATAGCGATAGTGGCTATAGTGCTGTTTATCTGATATCTAAAAATTGATCTACATTCAGGGTCGAAAAAGCTAACTTCGCTGCGTGCCAAACATCGGTCCAATTTTATTATACCCTTTGCAAGGGTATAACAACAGAAACATAAAAACGCAAACTGCAAACTTTTTGCTTACTAATTGCCCATGCCTAAAATATTTGTAATTAGTTGTTAAGCTTATTTATTGTTAAAGTCTTGTTATTACAATTCTTGCACTGAGCGATTAACGGCTTTTTCGCTCCATCTCTTTTACACTTTTGCTAACCAGAATATGCCACTCTTTCGAGTGTACCGTTGGTCAATGACCTTCATTCATAAACAATCTCTATTATCTCTTTGACACGTTGTTTGGTTCATTTGAATCTGAATATCTGTATCTGTAAAAGAAGGGTAAATTGCAACAACCTTGACCCAGTCATTATTTACCATGTTATTGTTTTTCCCCTTTTTTGTGTAATTGTTACTTGTTTCTTTTTTAATTTATTTTTAAATGGAAAAAAACAACGTAAATGAAAGTTAATCAGTTGGTGTATTAAATTTATCTTGGCTATAAAAGTTTACATAATTTTCTTTTACAAATCCTTGAAGACGTCAGTTTTGGCTCAGCAAATGGTGCATTAATCTGTCAATGAAGTGAAAGGCCAATGTATGTATAATTGATAAAAAATCAACGATAAAGTCGGCTAAAAAACTACATTAATGTCGAACGTAAAAATGAAAAAGTTGTAAAATGTTTTTTTGTAGTTAAATTGTAAAGGAAACTTAAAAAGTCATTTAAATTTAACTGTCAATTAACTAACATTTCCATTGTTAAGTTAACATCTCAATTCGATTAATAATTTGTGCAAAAGTTATCGATAAATTCGTCTTCAGTGCTGCCAGAATTTTACAACATAGCTTCTGGCAACACTATTTGAGACCCAAGCAAAAGCAAGTCATTCCCGGCGTTTGCGATTCATTTCGGTTATTTTGCGTTCCCAAGTATAAAAACTATAGTAAGCGTTTGCATTCGAATTGTTTACATTAAATTAAACGTATAAACGCTTTGAATTACAGGTTAAACATGTTTCTTACACGCTCCGAATACGACAGAGGCGTCAATACTTTCTCACCCGAAGGGCGCCTATTTCAGGTAGAATATGCCATTGAAGCTATTAAATTGGGATCTACAGCAATCGGAATACAGACGTCGGAAGGTAAGTAACCAAATGCTCAATATGGACATTTTATTAATTATATCCGTACCTCTTACAGGCGTTGTTTTAGCTGTGGAGAAGCGCATCACCTCATCGCTGATGGTGCCCAGCACAGTGGAGAAAATTGTGGAAGTAGATAAGCATATTGGCTGTGCTACCTCTGGTTTAATGGCCGATGCCCGTACATTAATTGAACGCGCTCGTGTCGAGTGCCAAAACCATTGGTTTGTCTATAATGAACGCATGTCAATTGAGTCCTGTGCCCAGGCTGTCTCTACCTTGGCCATACAGTTTGGCGATAGTGATGGCGACGCCGGTGCTGCAGCTATGAGTCGTCCCTTCGGTGTGGCAATACTCTTCGCTGGCATCGAGGATGGTAAGCCAGAACTCTGGCACATGGATCCATCGGGCACATATGTGCGTCATTGCGCCAAAGCGATTGGCTCTGGCTGTGAAGGAGCTCAAAATAAATTGCAGGAGAGTTATACACCGGAAATGACACTTAACGATGCCATTGACCTGGCCTTAAATACTCTGAAAGAGGTCATGGAGGAAAAACTGAATTCGACCAGTGTTGAAGTGATGACCATGACAAAGGCAAAGGAATTCTACATGTTTAACAAGCAGGAAGTGGAGGAACACATTAATAAATTGGCGTAAAAAAGTTTTGCTTACAATTAAATAATTTTATTTAACTGAATAAAGGGATTCTAAATCGATGGGATTTTTAATGGAAAGTGATCCATTTTAAAAGATTGTTATTTGTGACTACAGATCAAGACTAAGTCTGCCAATCTTGGTCATGAAACTGGGACATAACTTTGCTTTGATGACTGTTAATATCTTTGAAAGATATATTTATGTTGATCAATTTCACATTTCAGCTGGTTATCATTCATTCGGAATATTGAAAATCAGTCCCAAGGATTAAACTTCTTTCTATTGGAATTATAATTTCGATTTCTGTTCTTTGAATATTAATACAATTTCCATTTTATATACAGTTGACTTTATTTTTATATATTTGCATGTGTATACATAATTTCTGTATGATTATTTGCTACAACATTTTTATTATCGTTTTTATTTATTTTTTTGTTTTTGAATTCTACTTTATATATTATCTAGTTTTTGTATTTTGTATGATTTAAATCTGTATGCTAGAAAATTGTTGAGCATAATAGCTATTTTTTTCATACGGAATTAACTATGTTAATTCTCACATTTTCCAAAGGCAAATCATAAAGAATATGAATTTATATATTTATATATAAATGTTTTACTAAATATTTCTTCGATGCACAGACTTTACATTTTGTTGTTGTTGTTTGTTTTTTTTTTTCTTTTAAAAAATACTTTTTTCCTAGAGTTCAACAAATAAAAAATTTAATGCAAATAAGGCAAAGTAAATTTACAACTAATGTAGATATAAGTGTATATATATAATATATATACTAAAAAGATGGATTAGGTTTAAAGGAAGACGATAAAGAATGAAAAATGAAAACAATAATCATTTTGTTATACTATATCATAGACGAGTATATATATATATCAATATACAACATATTTAAAGTAAATAGAATAACCGAATAATATATAACATGAGTATAGACAAGGAATTTGGAATATATTTATGTATATCCAAGAGAATTTCAAAAGAGAAACCAATTTCTTGGTATACTTAATCTTAATATAATAGCAATTTGTAAACAGTTTTGAAAATTATTTGTTTACATACTATATAGAGTTTAAAGTTTTGTATTGGTTTATCTTTCTCATGCATATTTATCCGGCATCCTTTTTGTTTTTTTTTTTTTTTTTAGAGCATTCACAATTGGTTTTTGTTTTAACATCACACACAATATGTAAATATATATATATCTATATAAATTTAAATTTTTTTTCTTTAGGTTTGATGCTCGCCCACATTGGGACTGCTTGTTGTTGTTGCTGTTGTTGTTGTATTGGTGTTATTATTGGTGTTATTAATATTATTGTTGTTGTTTGTCGTTGAATTGGTGTTTGAATTGGATCGCAACATTAAACGCGATAAACTTGTATTTGGCTCACTGAGCGAATAAATTTCCGGCTCAAATACGGGCGGACACTCCATATTGGGATAATCGGGAGTGGCAGCCTTTGAGTCAACGGAATTGTTAGTGGACACTTTGGGTGTGCCACTACCTGATGAACTTGTTGCTCCTCCTGATCCTGGTGGTGCTACAAGTGGTGGTGTTGTTGCTCCTGCAGTGGATGCTGTTAATGATACTGAATCCTCTTCTTTGGTGGTGCTTGCTGTGGGTGGTGGTGGCGCCGGTGGTAATGGCGGCTGCAAAGATTCCGATGAACATAAATTGGTTGTTATCGGATAGCCACGATAGCCACCACCTGGATTGGCTGTGGGAAAGGTAATTTGTGAAAAGATTTCCGTATCACCATCTGGATCAGCACTGCTGGGTGGTGTCACAACCGGCAGAGGTGGTGTCTGCTGCTGCTGCTGCTGATGATGATGATGGTGTAGGTGTCCAAAAAGTGTGCGATGCAACAATGGTGAACCCAAAAATCGATTCTCTTTGCTGGCTTTAGTGGGCGTGGCATTACTCGATGAGGGTGATATTGATAGCTTGGAGAAAATTGGTATAGGTGCAGAATTCTTGCGATGTGTATCGTATTTTGTGCCCGTGATCTTATCCCTTAAATCCTGATTATAAGTCTGACTCTTCTTAATGCTAGAAGATGTTGGTGATGAAATCTGACCATCTAGATGATGATTTGATTTGGATTTCTTATTCAATGGCAGTGTCATAGTCATGGCACTACCAGCTGGTACAACCGCTCCACCAGTCAATGCCGAATGTTTTGTAAATGGAAATCTCCGATCACTGCTCGACTTTACCTTGTTCTTCTTTTGCAAATCGGAGGCAGAACCAGAGGATCCTTTACTAGTGTTGCTACTATGACTGGAACTACTCTTATGAAGGAAACTGGAGAACTGCAATTGCTGGGAACGAAGAAAATGTTTTGTACGACTTCCTGTCAATGGATTATGATGCTGTTGATGTTGGTGATGCGGTTGATGGTGATCTTGATGGGAATTCGATGATGAACTGGGCTCATCTCCACATATCATTTCATAGCCAAAATCTCTTAATATTTGTCCCTCTTTAGTGCGTGTCCTTTTAATGCTTTCATCATCCGGCTTAAAACTAATCTCATAATCTGGCGTCTTCGGCAGGCTAACACTTTGAATTTTGGGTAATTTCTCTGTGGCCGTAGTTGGTGGCTTTGCTATACTCAAACCACTTTGTTGACTGGCTGTCGATTCGGTTCTCATATGCTTATGTTTCTCCACACCCAAATGGACACGATTGTTATACATCTCTTGGGCCTCCTCTTCCTGTTTACGCAACATTAGATCCTTGAGTGTGACAAATCCTTGAATATTATGATGGGCATGATGTTCCAATGTTCCAGCAGCACTCATTTTCGGTAACAATGTTTTCGATGTATGAAAATCAAATTCCACCAAATTTGGATTGGATGCATGTAAAAAATTATATGGTACTTTCTTTAAACTTGATTTACTGCTAGTTGGACTTTGGCTCTGACTCTCCTGACTCTGACTTTCCGTGCTCTGGCTTTGACTATCCTCGGAGCTTTGATGTTGCAATGAACTGATCGTTGGAGCCGGTGATAATGGTGGACCCAAACTCACTGAGGTCGATGATTCCATTGAACTCCGGCTAGAACTACGTGATAGCTTTGTTGTTGCTGTAGCATTCACTGGAGTAACCTGAGTGGGTGGCATAGCCGGATCATGATATCCCGGTGTATTGGCACCAATTTGTATGCCAAAACTTCCACCTGGCACTTTTCTATAGCTACGATATTGTTCCGTTGGCACTGGTATGTCACTTGATGGTTTAGCTGAACTACTTTTGGTAAATGTTCCCATTGTGAATTTACGAAATGAATCCAAATAGCCGCGATCATTTTTTGTCGTATTACTTGATAATGGTGTTCCCATGTTGGGCATATCCTTTCCAGCTGATCCAATTGAAACGTTACCCGAATTACTTTGAGGGGAGGGAGTTGATAGATTTTTAGCCACCAGGGCATCATTTTCCTCACCCGAACTATCATTTTCTGAATACAAATCTTTGGCTTCTGTGGAACTAATTGTTGGATTGATTTTGAGTGAAGCTTGACTTAAAAGTTCTACCCACTGATTAAGTGCATCCAAGGATTCGGCAGCGAAATAGAAACTCTTTGCCGTATGATAGATTTTAAAAGCATATTGTTTCGAATGGACTTCCTTGGCAAGGCTAACTGTGAATCCTGGCAGAAAGATGACCAAACTTGCCGATGAACTTTGTTTGCACCGAAATCCATATAGAATCGTATCCAACATAAGAAAATAAATGCGTGCCCAATAGGTGACTCCACGATGATCCTTTTTGCGCCTAAAGAGATGTCCTTGTATATCACCAGTTCCCAGACGTTTCAAATTGGTATTCCTTCGTTTGGCCATTAGACTATGCTTCTTCTTGAGGGTTAAAGTTCTCGATTTGGTTGGTGTATGCAATTCACTGAGGTCAGGAGTGCTAATCTCTAGTAGGGGAGTCGGATTCAATGGTATTTGCATGCTAGCTGGTTTGGGTGGCGGCGGTGGCACTATCGGCGGTGTCATTTCCCTTTGCTTTCGTGGTCTTGGCGGCGGTGCCGGCGGTGTCACCAATAAAAATTCTTTCCTAGGCTCAATAGCTGGCGGGGTATCTGATTCCTCACCAGAATTATCATAGGCTGGCGTACTATGACTTTTGTCTAAGCGTCCACGACGATTTAATAGCAATGGTGCATTTATGGCCTCCGCCAGAGGTAAATTCTGATCTTGACCGCGAATGGCCTGATTGATGGCATCCAATAGATCATCTTTATTATCCGTTTTACAATTCCTTAACGTCTCAAGAGCATCCTCTTCGCCCTCATCGGCAAAGGGAATGGGCTCAAAAGTCTCTAAAATGGTATTTTCCACATTGCATGTGAATTTCTCATTCTTAACCACATAATCCTCCACTTTCATGTGATTGTCAAAGCGTACCACCTTGCTAACACCTGGCTTATAGCGTTCCCTTTGCTGTTTCACAAGCTCCTCTTCGGTTTGTGACTCCTCGGTAAGTTGCTTGAGTTTCAGTGATTCGTGAAACAAACGCCTTGCCTTATCCGAGCATGAATCCCCGGGTCTGCCACCAGTTATGCCTATACAGGTAGTCGGCCTTGGGGCTATTTCTAAGCCATAGCCAAATGAAATCGATTTATCTCGTATGCTTGGCGAGGTGGGATCACCGCATATTGGTTTCACTTTATCACCAGGTTTACGCTCATGCCAGGAGGGAATCATCACCTGATCCAAGTGTTTTAAACTTAAAAACTCATCACCACAAATTGTATTACGTCGCTGCAATAAAGCCCGAGGCTTGGGATAGTAGAGACGTATCTCTCTTGATGCGGAACCCTTGGGATCTGTGGGTGTCGGTATATCACTGCAACTGGAATCCGAATCCGATGATGCTACAGCAGAGGCGGCAGCAGCAACACTTGTTTTCTCCACTTTATTATTAACTTCCACATCTGATTTTTTGCTATTATTCAGAATTTTATTCTCCGATGTTATATCGCCTGCTTCCCTCCCAACTCCTATGCCATCTCCGGTTCCTGTTTCGGTGCCACCCGTTGTATTTGCTTTTTCAGGATCCAGCGTTAGAAGGGCATTTCTGGGACTGGGCAATTGTTGGTCAGCCCAACGACTGGCCACGTTCCTTTTTTTACTGGGCAATCTATATGGTTGCATATAGATCTGACCAAACATTTTTGTATGCTTGGGACGTTTTTTTACCGTTAAGACCACATCGGGCAGGGCTTCCCGCAAGTGCTCCAGGACGGTTTTATGTTGCCAACCCACAACCGTTTGATAATTAATCTGTACAATCTCATCTCCATCTTCGATTTTTCCTGAATTATGGGCTGGGGAATTATATTTGTTATCGGTAACCCGATGGATGCCATTATAGCTGGATTCTATATTGAAACCCAAATCCGGTTCACGTTTCTTTAGCGTAACTAAATTAAGAGACGCTGGCTGCAGTACCATTGGATCGGATACGTCTTGTATAATAAAATTGGCTAATCTTTCCAGACGTTCTGCCAGAGCCCTTATCTGGGCCACTGGCCTTTCAGCAAATCGATCTCGATGCGCTATTGTGGCCAATTCCAGACCACATCTTAGCACATTCCCACAATATTCTCTATAATTATCCTGTTTACGAAATGGCGCTCGTTCCAGGCTTCCTATCAAAGGCTTTAATGTTGCTATCGTTCTGGTTATGTCGTGCAGTATCCTTGTATCGATCTTTGTGCTATCCGCATGATCTTTGGCCAATTCCCTATGCAAATTTCTAGCAGCTGTACCCACATGCAATGCCATAAACTGCAGATTGTCATTTTTCAAATGATAATGCTAAAACATAAAAATTTATCCTTGAATTAGCTGGAATTTTTTTATATTAAACAAAATTCAAGGTTACTCACAAAATTTCTCAAATTCTCTACGGCTTCAAGGACAATTTCTTGATGGCCTATCCTTAGCATTTTCAAATTTTCCAATTCATAAGGACGTATATTGAGCAGGGCTCTGCCACCAATTTCATTTTTGGAAAATTCATGTAAATAGTTTTTCATGGACTCGTCGAGACCTGTTAGGGGAAAGAGGAAGAAAGAGAAGCGGAAATGAAATGAAAGTTGTTGTTCTTGTTAGGGCAGTGGCTCCTCTCTAGATGCACCTTGACCTGCTAAAATATTCTGCGTTTTTACCTTTCATCCAATCTGTTACTTGATCCGGCGTCCATTCCGCTATATTGATATAGGCCATTCTAAATTTTTAGAATTGCTAGCCAAACGACTAGGCCATTTTTAATAATTTAAAAGAAATAAATAAACAATTGATTAAAACAAAGATATGAGAGAATTGTTGCGTCCTCCTTCAGTTTCTCTTTCTCCTTCTCTCCTTTCCTTTATGAGTGACCAGAGTGGTTAAAGTCAGTAAAATCTTGCAAACTATCGATGGAAAAACTAATCACAGTGATTTCGCTAGATAAAAACATTGGAAAAATGCTAGATATAGCTATTAACGGCTAATGTGGCAGCACTTGCGCACTTGTATGCCGCCTCACGTGTGGATTTCGGTTTGTTTTGTTTAGTTTCTGTTTTTTAAACAATTTTTGTGCCCAAGTTGCTTTTTAATGGCTTTTGTGGCTCTTAGTGAGGCAGAGAAAACTTTTATTCTGCATGGCGTGGAGGTGAGCTAACTGGAACAACATAATTGCTATAAATTTAACTTTACTACATTCATTTTCATTTTCCAGGAAAATTATCGCTGCGATGGTCGTTCTCGACGAGATTATCGTCCCATGGAGTTGGAAACTGGTCTAGTTAGTAATGCCAGCGGTTCGGCCCGTCTACGTTTGGCCAATACAGATATTCTCGTGGGTGTGAAAACTGAGATTGATGTTCCAGATCCTCTGACGCCGGAATTTGGCAAACTGGAATTCTTTGTGGATTGGTAGGTAGCCAAAAGATAGAGCAACTAAAGAGATTAATTTTTTTTCTTGATCAGTTCAGCGAATGCCACTCCAGAATTTGAAGGGCGCGGCGGTTCCGACTTAGCTCAGGAACTAGTGTTGGCCATGAGGAATGCTTATGAATCCCCATTGTCATTTGATTATCGCACTCTCTGTCTCATTCCTGGTCAGCAGTGTTGGAAGCTTTACATTGATATATTGGTATGATGGATATGTTGATTTGCCGTATTAAATATAATTTTTACTTTTTTTCCTTCCAGATTTTAGAGTGCGGCGGCAATCTCCATGATGCTGTATCCTTGGCTGCCAAAGCCGCCTTGTATAACACCAAATTACCCAGGGTTACTGCTTCGCTTTTAGATGCAGGCGTCACTGATCTTATAATATCCGATAATCCTTATGATTGTACTAGATTAGCTATAGACACAGTGCCAATATTGGTTACAGTTTGCAAAATAGGAGATTACTGTCTGGTTGATCCATCAGCAGAGGAGGAAGTTTGCAGCACAGTTAGTATGGTTGTAGCTGTATCCATGAAAAAGAATGAAGGTAAGAATGACTAGAAAAGGCTTTCAATCGAATCGAAAGATTAAAGAAATTATATTTTAAAGCATTCATCTCCGGCTCCCATATGACTGGAGGTGGTTCCATGCATCGTGATACCATGCTAAACTCCCTTAATCTTGGCCTATCCATTGGTGAGCATCTAAACACATTTCTCATAAAAATGCTTAAGCAGGAGGAGCAACGTGTAGGTCCTAAAAGACCAAAAACTGTGGGTTTTCTTAAATAAAATATTCACAATTTTGTTTGGTATGAAAATGTATAATGTTAATGAATTCTCATTGACAAATACTTTTAGCTTAGGCTAAGTAGAATTACTTATCAATGAACAGCTAACTAATTGCGTTTTTTGTTAGTTTGTTTATTGGCCGTTGCTGGTTTTTTCTCCTTGGGTTCGGGCTGTTTCCCCGTTAGCAGCGATGTCAGCATTTCACTGATCTCAGGCATATCATTGGTCATCTTAGGGAATTGCATATTTTCAATTTCCTTTTTAGTCTCTGGATCATTGATCATCTTGGGCAGCACTAGCATGAGTAGCAAAGGCAAAACCATCATCAGCACCATGGGGCTGAACAGGAAGTCGGTGATCTAGAATAGCCAAATGTTATATTATTTTTCAAATTATCATATAATCCAATTACTTACCTTCCATTGCTCTCGTGTTTGGAAGTATTTGAAGCGCATTGTTGGCTTCATCCTGAGTGGATATGGCACTTGAATTACTTGAGCTGGTTGAACAAAGTTCACTTTACGGGCACGGAATTTGCCCTTTGGTGTAATCTCCACTCGAACCTTTTCATGAAGTATAAAGTTTAATAAAGAAAGAGTCCTGTCAATATGTTCACTTGATAATACACCACCTACCGGCTCATAGAACACATCTGGATGATGAATTTCTAGCACATAGCTACCCGAAGGCACTCCACTAATGATGAATTGACCATCTTGGCGAACATAACCACTGTATTCGCCATCATTAATGGTTACAGACAGATCAACTTGCCATTTGTTACCTTCAGAGGAGAGAGGAGGTATTGACCCCGGACTTGGACCCACTGGACCGCAGCTACATACAATGAAAAATTATCAATAATCAAATGAAAAAAAATGCAGCCCCTATATGGGGTGACAGCTCTCTGGTCTACTTATTAACACTTTCGTATACAAGCTAAATCAAGATAATGGACCAAAATGAGGTCATATATATCTTCTTTTCTGAACACGTAAACTTTATTTATTGGATTCATTCCGTAAGGATGAAACACTTACCATGATTCTGGTGAAACAACGCGTCCTTCAATGGTATACAGTCCAGAGACTTCGTCCACTAACTCTTCTTGGGCAATTGCATATCCGATTAGTGCCACTGCTAATAGTAATTTTAGCCACATTTTCTAAAGTTAAGAGATTGCAAGTTTTTGTATAATTAATATTAATTTTTTTTCATGAAAAAGTCACCTGTCAAATTTAGCTAGTGATGCTGGTTTGGCAATTTTTATGTCTAATTTTGACAATACGCTTTTCGGAAGAAGGTCACACTAATGGCGGTTTTTTTTACAGCCATTTAACTAAATTCTCGTTATTTTTGAATCTCAGCAAATAAATTCATAAAAATATGTAATGTTAATCATAAGACAAAGTATCTCTAAAAAAGAGTTTGAAAACTTGATACAAAATTTATTGTGTCAAGGTCCTGAAATTATATTTGCAAAACATTCTACCATGTCTTAAGTCAATTTTGTTCGCCAAGGACTTTTTGTATTTTAAGGACTTTTTGTAGATTAAGGTTTATAGATACATAGATAGATTGTTGATAAAATTTTAGTATCAATAATATCTCGTTAAATTTCTTATAATATTTTATGGTTTTGCCAATTGTTGAAATCAATTGGCTTTCATTTTGGCGCTATCTCTGTATCCATTTGCTGTTTTTGTTTTGGACTTTTTTTCTATCTAATTAAAATAGTTTTTGCATTTGGGTACCGTACCGCTTGGTATTTGGTTACCGGCTTCGTTTCCATTATATTTTTTCTATAGTTTTTTTTTATTTTTCTCTAATATGCATTTATTTTGCCTGGCTTCTATTGTTTATGGCATTTCGGTTATAATTGATTTCAAATTTGCAAAAAAGTAACAACAGCTAAACGGAACCGAAAAGAACAGGTGAAACGGAAATTGCCATCAATATAGTTGTATATATACTATAAAGATTTACTTTGACTGGGAATGATTAATGGGTCGTTTTGGTGGCGTCTAGCTTTTGTTTTAAGTACGTTTTTGGCAAAGATTTTTCTTTTATTTTCTTTTTTTTTATTATTTTATAAGGTAAACTAACTAGTGGGAAAGGGGAAATATGGGTTGACCCTGAAAATCCGCTTGATTTGCTTTTCCTTTTGCTTTACTTTCTTTTTGTTTTAGTATGTGTGTGATTGTGTGTGGTTTTTATGCCCTTTTTTGTTGTGTATACATATAGAAATCTCTCTGTGAGTGTGTGTGTGTACCGTTACTTTTTTGATTGCCATCGCACACGTCAACTTTTATAGAAGAACTTTGCATGTCTTTGATGAATTTGAAATTGTCACAAATGTGAAAGTTTTTCACTTGCCAGAGAGCAGACAACGAGGAGCTAGAGATAGAGAAAGTAGAAGGAATTTGCATCTAATGTTATATTTTCTTGTTCTTGTTTTTTGACATTGAGCGACTTGTACGCACTTCTCCACTCTCCCACTCATTCACATTCTCATACTCCGGCAAAGTCATTCATGGGCGATCTGTCTATATAGAGGATATATGTACAAAAGTACTAAACGTTTGCCAAATACTTCTTACATTTCAAAAGTGCAAAAAGGAAAACACAAAAGTTTTGGCAAGTTCATTGAGTTTGTTGCACGTGTCGTCGGGGGTGGGATTCAGGTGTGGATTGGCTATAATAAAGGGTTGGCGCTCACTGCCAGTCTAGTCTGTTAAATGATAAACAAACTAACTAGTTTTAAGTTGTCACCCGTTACTTTGAGTTTACATTTTAAAAGTGGAAGGGAATCTGGCAACTCTTGCTCAGTCTGATCATAGCTGAGCAACAAAAAAAGACAGTGGCAACGATGGAGTAAAGTAGAAGAGTTTGGCGGGAGCAAGGAGCAGCTGTCAATTAATTCAAACTTGTAAACTATTTGTCAACTTAAATATACCAAGAGTAGCGTTTAAACTACGGTTTAGAAGTTAATTTTTATCAAATTCCTTTCATTATACGTTTGCCATTTGTAAATCCTTAGCTTTAGATCTTAAGTTCCTTTCGATGTCTCCTCATATGGGACAAACCGTGCCTGTTGTCACCGGAAATGGAACAAACAAACTGAACTGAGAGCATAACTGCGGCGAGTTAGACTTGGCAACGCGCTCCAACCGATATGTTGTTATTGTTATTATTGTTTTGTTGGATAACATAACGAAACGCGGTGACTTCAGCACGAGTAACTCTTTTGGCTTGCACCTTCCATTCACAAAACGCAGTCAAGCGTCCCAAGCGTCAAGTCAGTGCTCGTTTAGATGGCAAACAAAAAGGACGTGGAAGCCCACACCAAGAGCTTAGAGCGACTACCAAAATTTTAGTGAAAGTCAAGTGGAAAGAGAGAATTAACTTTCGTGACTTTAGCCGGTTGTGTTTTTCTTCTCGTTCTTGGTGGTTTTTTGGTTTGGTTACTGGTTTTTGTTGACAAAGTTATTGCCTTCTTGCCTTAATGACTTCGTAATTGATTTGCATTCTCAATGTGGCAATTGATTGGCAATTGAAACGTAAGCCAAAATATCCATTTGTTTGAGTTTAGTTTTGTGTTAGTCATCGACACCTGGGCGTTACCAAAGACAACCATGTCGCTATCTGTGGCCAGCCGTCGTCGCTTTCAGACGAACGCCTCAGCGCATTCATCTTCAAGTTCCTCGGTTTCATCTGTCCCCCTTGGAGCCGGGGCCAGGCTGCTGCAGACGCAGGTCCGCAAACAGCATTCATTCATAGAACCGGCCAGCAAGTATACGGCCCAACAGCGTGGCTATTTATCGCGTGGCCTATCTGTTGGTAGATCCATAGAGAATATTCGCCAGAAGTTATATCATCATCCTTCGGCTTTGAGTCGCCAGTCCAGTCAGGGTACACCAAAGTTTTCGCCGAGTATTACTTCAACACGATTGCGGGATAAAAATCTTGCAAATTGGTCATCAACATCATCTTTATTAAACAACGAATGTGGTGAATCAAAGGAAAAGGATTGCGAAGCAGATAAATGGTGAGTCTAAGAGAAAAGGATAAAGGAGTGGAAAAAGAATGGTGGAGGAAATAGTTCATTTTAAAACTTTCAAAATTAAATATGAATCAGTGGAATAAATCTTTTCTTGAAATACAAATTCAAAAGAAAACTAATAACTTATAGAATCGAAAGTTAAAAGTAAAACCGATATGCAAACGATAAAGATTTAGCTGTCAGTTTTAAAATGTCGAACTGAGGATTTTTAAATTTATCCCATTAATTGAATTAACATCTGAAATAATTTAATTTATTGAAGGAGCTACTGCATCATATCATTTAATAATTTATTTATATAGTTATAACAATCTTACTTAGCTGACTTTTTGAATAAATGTGTTAAAATGAGCTTTTACACAGTTTTTAGAATTAAGAATATATTTTTTTGTTTACTAAAAATGAATTAGTTTCTATTAATAGACACTTATTTTTCAAACAAATCTCTTTTTAATGATTTTACTTTTCTTATACATATTATCAATATGTTTATTAATTTATTATTAATTTAATATAATTTATTATTAAATTTAATATTTAATATGACTAAATGATTTTTAATTTGTTGTAATTGATTAAATTATAGTTTTCTTTATAAATATTTAAGTTTTATACTACTTTTTCGCTTAAAGACAATTTTTGGCAACCAATTTGGAAAATAAAGTTTTTTTTATAGTGTGTTTAACTTAATAGTTAAAAAACATTAATACATTGAAATGGCAAAAAAAAAAAAAAACACAATAATAGTTTTGCCTTTGAATTTCCTTTCTTAAATTATAAAGTGTGGTAATAACAATTACAAAATAAGTTTATTGCCATATAAAGACATATTCCAAACGTCATCAGTTGAAACCAATTTCAAGTGCTAATGCTATTTATTGCATTTATTTAGGTTTATATATATAATTTCTACACAAAAGCCTAAAAAAAAATCAATCTCAATTGTTTGACCTTGGCATGTTTGGGGCATGACTTTTCCAAATTCCACCCTATATCATATGTAGATATATATATATGTATGTATATATACATACATACATATTTAAATGTATGCGTATTAGATTTGCATATGGGGCCCATACGTTGAAAATAAATGAATCTAAACGAGACTCCCCTTTTATAATAAAATAAATACCACTTAGAATGGTACCAACAAAAACATATCCAGCCTGGAACCATCACCACTCCTTGGTCTAATCCTGGTCTATAAATATGCCGAAAATGACACTTTCAATATGCTCATGCAATTTGCCAGGCTTCACACCAAGAACCCAAAAATCAACGTCAAAGTTTTCTTCTCCTATTTTTTTTTTGTATATTTTTTTTTTCTTTCTATGCTCAGTGTGTGGCATGGTGCACGATGTAAAAGAGGCAATGTTTTTTTTTTTTTTTTTTTTGTTGTATGATTAGGGCCAACTAACACCCACTAGACATGCGGCACACTTAAGTCGATCATGAGGTACCAACTGAATATGAGAGCTAGTGCTGACAAGATACTGCAAATACGAGCAGACTTCAACTGGAAGCAAGTCGGTACGGAACGTTGGGTTCAATGAACTCCTGATAAAAAGATACACGGACTTGTAAGCCATACGAAGGACTTGTAAAAAATACATTTTAACAGTGTCTGTGTGTGTGTGTGTTTGGGTGTGTGTTTTTTTTTTGGCTGAGCGCAAATTGTAAATGTAATTGACATGGTTTCGTTTTTCACAATTCACAGACAGGTGCACCGCCTTCACATTTGCACGAATTAATTTCTATTTCTATACCGATACTGATTTCGATTTGCATGTTGAGGGTAATAGCAATTTGGTTGTTTAGTGAAATTGAGTACAAATATATATATAGCATATAGCATAGCATAGTACATAAAATGAAAAACTAATGCAAAAATAATTTGATTTAAATTTGGATCAGGTCAGGGGTCAGGTCAGCAAAAGACTTTCATTCATTTTGGCTTTCTAATTTCACAATTTTCATTTTCATTTTCATTTGCAATTTCATTTTAGCTCAACGGACAGCAGCAACGCCAAGGCGGATAAGAATCGCATCAATTTGAATATTGTTTTGGCCCAGACAATAAGAGCTACCACAGAACAGGATATTGATAGTGCCACAGAAAGTGGCAATGATCATAATAAGGAAACGCCAAAGCATAAGGATATAGATTCATCAGGAATAGCTCTTACAACTAATAGCATTCCATTGAGCGTTTCACCAAATTCTCTGACCGTACAGAGGCGTCCGCCTTTGGTTCGTGCTATGTCAGCGCCAGTGCGTGGATTGGATGATAAAATTGCGGCCAATAAACGTAATCAACAGAAATTAAGACGTCGTAAGATATTCACAAGAACTCCATCCTCGGTAACGGCAGGCGGTGTTGCTGGAGTTAATGCCGGCTCTGGTGCGGATGGGTCAAGCACTCTTTTAGTTGACTCTAATGGTGGGAAGAAGGCATTAAGTCGTGCTCGGAGTGTTGTTGTGGCACCCGATGTTATCACTTTGGTCTCTCTTTTAAGTTCCGAGGGCAGTGATTCGGAAAGGGAGGAAAATTCAACGGCATCAACACCAGCGGGAGGTGATAAACAATCCCATTCACAGGGTGTTGCGACACAGCGAAGTCCACAGCGTCGTGCACCGCTACTAAGGAAAACGGGTAAATCGGGTAAGTTTTATAACAATAATAGATATAGCTAAGACAAGATTAGGTCTGTCATTATGTAGACCTATCGATCTGTAATAAACTGAACTAAAGCTGTTTGGCAGTCTCGTTTCAAGATAGCTATCCGCCCACCTTTCAACTGGCCTCCAAGGAGTATTCTCATATGATACGACGTGGTTCCATAGCACCGTTGGCTGCCCGCATCAGATCGAATAGGCCACCAACGGCACCGCCAGTATCCATTTTTCTGACCAATGAAACGAGCAACTCTTCAAAGGGTTTAGAAGGCACTCAACTGGAGCAACAGCAGCAGCAGCAGCAACAGCAACAACAGTCACAGCAGGTGAAGTCCTCCGCGTTACCCGATGAGGCAAAGAAGGAGAACAACAACAATGCGGCAAATTGTAATGTACAGCAGGATAATCAACAGGATTACAATTATCCTTTGTATGTGCGTAGCGTTAAGGAGCGTGAATGTTGGAAACTATTCCAAAAGATGTGCGCCAAAGGTGTTAGTGTTAGCTCCTTTGACACAGTGTTGCGTG
This sequence comes from Drosophila emarginata, assembly GCA_037075365.1. Taxonomy (NCBI): domain Eukaryota; kingdom Metazoa; phylum Arthropoda; class Insecta; order Diptera; family Drosophilidae; genus Drosophila; species Drosophila emarginata. The sequence continues at coordinate 2,871,433 of JBAMCD010000260.1, read as the reverse complement.
GCATGCTGACACCCACAGAATTCCGTCACTTTCAAAAACAACGCGAACACGAGGAGGCCAAAGCCGAAAAGGAAGCTGAAGCTGAAGCCGAGGCCGCTGCCCTGGCGGAGGCTAGTGAGAAGGAGCTACGTAAGGGAGCCACAGCCATTGAACGTCTATCCGAATCTCTGTTGCAGAGCAAATGAGATAACGAACACAATAATGATAATTTTGGGAGATAGAGATTTACGAGATTTCGGACCATATATTTGCATTTGTCCCCTTAACGGACTTAGAAGTAGTTAAAAGCACTTGTTAAATCGCATTGCACCCAAAGCTGAAGTGACACAAAACATTAAAAAAATAAAAGTATATAAATTGGCGTCCATTTTTTATAGTAGTAGCCTGTACCTTGTAACAATCCTTGATCCTTTTCCCTATAAAAAAATAAACTCAAGCTTTTGGACGCTCTGCAGGCCAAGTAGTTGAGAAAAATAATAAAATATCCATCCAGACACCAAAAAAAAACTCAATAGTTTATTGTATTATTTATTTAATAATTGTACATAAAAAGCAACAATATGGTTTATCTTCATGTAGGTATGGTAAAATTTAGTATTAAGGGTTTTATTCCCTTTTGGAATAAGTTTGGAATACGCAATAAAGGAAGTTTCATCGTTTATTAAAGATAGTTTGAGAAATGAGAAGAAAAATTTAAGAGATGTTTGAAGAAATTTAGTGAAAAGAAAGATTAAATAGATTCTCTTTGAAAAGTGATTAGACTTTGAGAAAATTTTGGAAAATATAGCATAAAAATATATTGTTATGGAATTTGGTGGATTACTTTTAAGAAATTTGTTTAAATGAAAAAAGAAACTGAAGAAAGTAGAGATTCTAAGAGAGGAATATTAATAGTACTAATTATAGTAATTGCATTATATAAAAATCATAAATTTAAAAAAAGATTATAAAGTGAAGCTATGGTTTTTGAAGAAATAGTTCATTATTCGATAAAGTTTAGTTTTTTTTAAATAAATTGTTCTTAAATAGTTTTTAAAGATTATACAGCAAAGTCCATAAGATAAGACTGTCCAAAAAAACTATGAAAATGGTTTTTAGGCGGTCTTTTTTATAAATCTTTTAAAAGTATTCAAAAGTTATAAACCTAATTGGTTATAAGCATTTCTTTAAAGTAAAAAGAAGAACGAGAAAGACATGAGGCATAAGAAAGAAAGTTTAGAAAGATTAAAAAGTGACTCAAATAAAATAAAGTGCTTTAAAAAAGAAACATGTTTTTTAAAACAGAATATTAAGTTAAAAACTTGGTTTTAAAAAATTAAATTTTTCAGAAATACGTGATGGAGTTGCCTGTTACACTTTCAAATATAAGTTTCAAAATAAATGAAATTAATACCAAATATATAAAAAAATATTGGCAACTCTGTCATTAACTGTAAAATTTTTAAAGGCAAGTTTGAAAAGATATTTAAGCGGAGTCAAAAAAAGGCTAATAAAAGAGTTATAAAGAGTAACAATTAAAAAAAGTACAGAAAAATAAGATGATAGTGAAGAAAATTAGGTGGAAAAGAAGGTTTAAAAGGTTGTTGCGTTTTTTTTTGTTTATCGTATACCATTGTTCCATTAACTACAAATCAATTGAGCAATATTTTGAATTTCTTCTGAGGACTATATCAATTATATCGTTATTTATGTAAATATAAATTAGAATTTACTTAGTTTTCCTTAATTTTTGCTTAAGACGCACGATCCTTGCGTATGGATGAGGCAAGATAACAGGCCAAAGCAATGCCAAGAATCTGTATGAAGGCAATGCCAATGCCAACACCAATCAATATAACAGCATTTTTATCGATACGCTCCTTCAGTTTGCCTACACAGCCATCTTGATAAAACTTATCCTTGCCCAGGGCTGGAGAGTCTAGACAATGGCCCACAGCCGTATCAATATACTGAGGCTGACAGCAACTGGCCGGCAATGTTTTATTGGCACTAATTGCACGCCAATCCGCCGGAGTATCGACACCGCAACACATCAGTTTACGTTGTATATTATCCCAGGCCATGGTATCTTCACTATTTGAACGTTTTATAGAATCCTGTAGAGAGTTCTTAAGCATCATTTCAAGATCCTTTTTAAAGACACTGGCTGCAATGCCCACAGCCAATTCCACAATGAAAATAATGGCCAAAAGCACGGCATACTATAAAAAGGAATGGAAAAACTGATTAAAATGAATTTAGTTGGAGAAATATTGCAATTTACCGTTAGTAGTAATGTTGGCGATTCCTTAATGGCACCAAAGCAACCCAATGAGGCTATCAGGAATATAATTAATCCGGTGACTATCAGAACGACAGGTGGAGCCAGGACACGACCTTCAACGAAGTGATTAAATTCACTCACATCAGCAAGGACAATGGCTCCGGCAATGAGTATACCAAGACCAGAAAGCTGCAAGCCAATTGGCCAAAGGAATCAATAAAGGAAATGTTGAAAATTATTGTTAATCCTTAGATCCGTATCTGAAAAACTTTCCATATAATCTTTACATAAAAGTAATTTTACTTCTTTTCTTTAGTTTGAATTTTATTATTTAGTTATTGATCAAAATCATTTAAATACATTGGCTACATTTTATTTCAATTTTTCTTTTTGTATAGAACTATTACTAACTTTAACTAATCTTTAATACAATTAGCCTAATGACAATCAATCAAGTCCAAGTTCTAGTCCTACCTACGCATGTTTCGCTCTCTCTTTTATTTACATTACCAATTCCAAATTGCCTGATAGATATCAAAATGCTTGCTAGCCATCTATGTATGTACATGCAATGGCTATAACACGCGGACATTGACCAAGTCAATGGCATTTCCATGTCATGTTCTTGTTGTTGTTGCGTTTGTTTGTTTTTTTGATTGGCTGTTTGGTTGGTCAATGCGAAGGACAGCAATGTCCTTGCAGCATTATTTAATCGTTTTCATGTGCATGTCCTTTATTTTTATTTTTTCTTTTAGTTAAGTTAAAAAGACACAAATTGCAGGCTATTTAGATTGCAATAAATTGGAGTTTTTTTTATATAAGTGAGGTAATTCCGAGTAATTTGCCAATCATGACAGGCCACAATGATAACCATCTAATATATGGCTAATTGTTGCGCCATTGTGAAAGAAATGAGAGACAAACTTTTGAAATATGAACAAATAATTGAATTATATATCATTTCATTAATAATTTTTAATTATGAGACGAATGAATCTTTATTTATTAAGTAAATTTAAGAAAAAAAGTTTTTCCTTGGGCAGAATTTTAGTTGGGCTTATCTTTTTTGTAGCATACTTTCAAGGGTTTAATAAAATTTTAATTATTTTTATTAAAACTTTCAGTTTTTGCAATTAAATCATAAAGAAATAATTAATTTGATCATTTAATCTATTATAAAAATGTTTGCTTTTTGTAATATATTATTTTACCAAAAGAATTTGATATATTTCTAAATGAAACTTTGAATTGTTGTTATAAAACAAATAAGAATAATTAATTTTCTTATATAAACTTTCATAAAATGTTTGTTTTTTTTGCTGAAATATTATTTCTGCATACAAAATATTTTTTTTAAATTAATAATAGAATTTTTTTAATAAAATCTTTATAAATAATATATTTTATGATTCTTTGTAAATTTGTTTGTTTTTTGTTAACATTATTTTGTTTATTTTGTATATATTATTTCTGTAAATTTTTTATTATTTTCTTTTATTTATTTCATTTTTATTACTTGTTCATGTTCCAAAATTTAAAATTCCGAAAAAAAACATATTTAAGGCGAAAAAAATATATTTCCTAGAACTTATGCACTTTTTTGTTAGACTTAATTTAAAGTTTATGTTTCTTTTACAAGATTTTTATTATATATTTGGATTTTTTAGTTAGATATCTCTTCAAAATAATTCAAAATATGTATATCTATATTAATTTCAGTAAATTGAAACTCACCGCAAAGAGCACATTAAATGCAAATAAGACATATTTAATCAAACTGGGGCCACAATTACGCATTTTGATTTTCATTTATTGGTTGAACTTTACTATTAATAGTCTTAAAGAAATAGATTGATGAAAGGAAATCCGTTTTATTTATTTTTTTTGTTTTATAGCAAGACGCGACTTGTCCAGAGGAGCTTAGGCATAGAACTGACCACCAGAACTACAGTCACAATTCAAAAAGAAGTGAAGCTAATGACGCATGATGTTGTGGCCATCGGATGGTGCTGGGCAACCAATTTGGATTGAAATAGGGAAATACAGTTAGAGGCGGCTATTCTTATGTAGCAGGGGGCGGGAGAGAAAAGTAAAAGTGAGTGAAAGTCCGTCTTCTGTGGGTTCCTGAGAATTCAGGCCATACCGATTAGGCTCTCCTATAGGGTTTTATGCCTTTGTAACCCATTTCGGTAAAAAAAAAAGAAAAAAACATTACCAACAACAAGAAAATAACAACTTTGTCCAGTAAAAGTTGGCAGACAAGAAATGATGGGAATAAGAGTGGGAAAACATGGGGGCGCCGTTTGGGGTTCATTGATTCCCTATTGCATGTTGTTGTAATGCTTTGTGGGTCGTCTGGGTCTTACATTTGTTTCCTTTTGCTTGTGTTCGACAGAAGTCATTGCACTCATTACATTTACATACCTTTACAATAGTGTAAATAGAAGTGAGAGTTTTTGTTACCTTTAAAGTTCAACTAGCTACTTGGCACTCTTGGACCTACAACACCCGAATATAAATTAATTGCGTGATTTCGTGCAAAAAAAAAAACGCAAAAAAAAGAAAAGTTATAAATGCCTGTTCTTAGCTCCTATATACATATGTATGTATGTATGGGAGTGAGACTGTGCAAATAATTAAAGCGCCTAGAAGGATACCAAAAAAAAAAAAAAAACAAAAATAAAAGCAAAGGAAACCCACACAAATACAAAGTTAGTCTTCATCATCATTCTCATTGTGGCCTCATTACTCTAGAATTGGAATGGGAATGAATGAGGCGTGGGTGGTGCCCTAACTCCGATTTTATAGTTACAAAGGGCATATTGGATTCTCTGATTAATAGAGAATAGTTTTTATAAGAAACTTTGAAGTCCAAAAATTTAAAATAGTTAACATTCATCTAAAGTTTTCTGCCTTACAAAAAAATATCTTTAAAATTTTTCATAAATTTCTATAAATCTATAAAAGTTGAAATCAATTTCCAATCGTTTATAAAATAGTAATATAGCTATCTATGTTTCTAATTCTTTAATTGATATATTTTTAAAAAGCTATTCCAATTAATAAAATTTCCTTTGTAGGGAACAGAATCGGTAAAACTTTCGACCTTTTAATACTTATTTATATTTTCAGATTTTTAGTCTTTATAATTGTCGAACCGAAAAAATTGGAATAATGAATTCCCAAAACCCGTCGTTACTTATCTAAAATGTCGGTGACAAATCTGAAAATCTCGCAGAATTAATCCTAAAGAATGTTTCTTAATATAGTCTTATTAAAACTTTATTTGTTTATAGAAAATAAAATTTTCATTAAATTACACTTTCGGGGATATAGAGTTTAGTAAAAGTATCAAAATTCATCTGTTATAAGAATTAAAAACTTTAAAGAAATTCTGAAAATAAATATATTTTAAATTCAATAAAATTTTGTTTTCTTTTTTCTATAACTTATTTTACAATTTAAAAGTTTTATTTTCTTTCCGAAATCCAAGCTAAAAATTTAAAGTTTAATTAGCTGAGCTTCATATAATTTTAGAAATATTTAACGAACTTAGTTTAAACTGCAGTTTTATATTTTTATAATACTTAAAAGCTGTAGATCCTTGTAATAAACCAAATTTTCCGTTCTGTGATAGCATAATACATTTGGAAGTAAATTAATCCCTCTTTGAGGGCATAAATTAAGTTTCCCCCGAGATTCGGAAATGTCTAAATAATAAAGTTCAAAAAAGTATGGTAAATATGTACATAAGTAAGATTTTTTTGTGTCAAGACTTATAAAGTCCTATGGCTTTTCAGTTACTTTTATATATAAATTATTATAAAGGATATTTCAAAGTCGTAGCCTTGGATCTTTCTTTACTATGTATTTTCGATTCGATGATGTTAATGTTGCGTGTTGCTAGCTGTTGGAATTTTCTATTATTCTTTCGTTTACATTTTTTTTTTTGCAAAAGAACTTAAAACACTCTTCCTCTCTTTCTACCCCCTGCTCGATTAGGATTTATCTATATAGAAAAATCTAAATAAAATCAGAAACTGTTGCTTGACTAAATATGAATAAGAAAACTCAAGCAGTGGTCATTCATTTGTAAGGCGTAACATTTTTTTTAAATGGAATTGCAGCTGTGAATTTTTTATTTCCGCAATTTAAGCAAAAATTTTGAGGCCATGGCACAATAATTTAATAAACATGCAGAATAAATGATGATGTAATACAATTTTCTTTTTCCAACTAATAAAATTTTATTTTCAATTTATATATATATTTGTTCTGCATAAATTTGATGATAAATATAATACAAAAATTGGTTTTGATTTTGTGCGTTTGTGTGTATGTGTGTTGGAATGAAATATTTCTTGTTAAATGTTAATGTGAATACTAAGAATGAATATTATATTATTCATGCTAAATGCTTTTCTCCAATTTTTTACATGCCAGGAGCAAATACCAGGACCACCATGAACATCAGAATGGAGTATGAGATAGTCAAAGTGCCAGCTCCACCATCTCGGCAAGGCCATTCATCAATATCCGAGCTAAAAATAAATTTTAGTATATGATGGAATATTACAATGCATATAATTAATCCAACAATCACAAATAAAACGGATACGAGGCATATGGATATGGATAACGTAGAAGTGGATAGATAACTTGATGATTTGGCTCATGAGGCACATAGAAGATGGAAGACTGATGTTGTGGAGAAGATGATGATTGTGCAAATGGAGATGCATATGCTGGTAGATTGGTGGTGCATTGAGTCGTTCCTTCTGCTTCTTCCATAGTACTGTAAAAACACATACACACACACAGATGGAATGAGCAAGACCAGGAACAAGTAAGAAAAGTAAATAAACTGAATAATCAGAAATCCTAGTAGTTTTTTTTAATAATATTAGTTTAATTAGATATTTTTCATATACCTACTTCATCTCCCTCTCTAACTTTATCAAATTGAAGTTTATTCAGGACCAAAATAAAAATATTAATGACTTGTTGAAAATAACAAAAAAATAAAAAAAGAAAACTTTGTCAGTTGTATCCAATAGAATTCTAGTATTTTCCTTTCCAATTTTTTTTTTGTTTTTATTATTAGATACACACACACAAACACACAGAGAGATAAAGGTTGAGGGTAGATAGATAGGTTTTGTGTGAAGGGTATTTTTGGTTGGGTGGAGGAAATATTCGAGCAATGGGTCTTGTTTGTTAATTGTCATAAGGTAAACATTACAAATGTAAGGAAAATAGTATGGTTAAGGAAAAAACACATTTCATTAGCACATGAAAATAAAATGAGTTAAGGAGTCGGAGAGTTAAGCATTAACATATATATATATATGTATATATGGAAGATTGTCGATTTCTTGGCTTGATATTTACTTGACACCAATAACGCCGCAAGCTGAAATATATAAAATATATATATTTAAATAATTGTCAACAATTACATTATATAAAATATTTTTCTTACCAACTCTTCCGCCTGCATTTCCTGTTTTCTTCGAATCAACATGATCACCCAAACCCAAATCATCTTCATTCTCATGTACAACCACACTGCGTCCAATGATGGTGTGTTTGCCAGTTAAACTCAATACGGAATCGGTTAGGGTTACATCCAAAATACCGGTAGAGTTCACAGCAACGTTACCCAAATCGCCAACATGACGGACTTCATGATCCGGACCACCATGATCAACCTGAATGAAAAAGAAATATAGTTAACATTTCCATATATACATATCGATATAAAATGAATGTTACCTTCTGGGGATTGTAGTGAGCTCCCAAGCTAGTGCAACCATTGGACAAATCTCCCTTCTCGTGTACATGGAAACCATGTTTGCCCTCCTTCAGTCCGGTCAATTGGACACGGACATGCACATTCTGGCCACAATCATTCTGAGAGAAAGTTACAGTGCCCTTAACCTGAGAATTATCATCTTGAACCGGTCCAATCACATAGGCAATGGCCTCCATGGGTGTTGCACGCTTAAATAAATAAAAGAATTTATTTATAAAATGGATTCCCAATTATTTAAATTTAGTTTAACAGGAACTTACAGTCTGAGCAGCCGCACAAATTGAGGCACATAAGGCCAGGGTTATTGCCAAAAGACGCAGCATATTGTTGAAGCTGCAATAATAAATAATATTTTTAAAAGATAATGATTCGCACATGTTTGCATATATTTTTTTTCCCCCATTTTATTTTTGCGAGGTAAACTAGTCAGTTATCCATGCACAGCGTATGCGGCATAGACCTTTTATCCAATTTAGCTAGAGCGCACTTTCATTTTACCTCCAATCATACATATAGATATAAACTAGAGATGATTTTAGTGGGGAGTCAAAAAAAAAAAAAAAAATATCGTCAAAAAAGTAGCTAAAACTGTGATTGAAAAGCAAACTAAAAAAGAAGATTGTTTATAGGTAAAATGATAAATATTGTCTCAGAAATAGTACATATAAAATAATATGGATATATATATAATAATAAAAAATAATATAATACAAAAGAATCTTTTAGATGATTAAAAAATGAATGTACTTTTGTTATAGCTTCAAATTAAGAACACAGAAAAAGAATTAATTTTTTCAAAAAAGTATCTTTAACAACTATCAAAAAAAAAAAAGATATGGACATGGAAAAAGAATTAATTTTTTCAAAAAAAAATCTTTAAAAAGTATCTAACAAAAAAAGATTGTTGGAATGCCAACAACACGCGGTGTTCCCAAGCGGTCCCCCATCTAAGTACTAACCGCGCCCGACGCTGCTTAATTTCGGTGATCGGACGAGAACCGATGTATTCAGCGTGGTATGGTCGTTGGCGAAAGGCATTGGTCATATCCAGGTTTTTGGGCAGCAAAAAGCTCTACAGAAAGCTCTTAAAAGTTCTAAATATATAAAACACAACTTAAAGTTCAACTTTTGTATCTGATATTTGCTAAAACAATTTTTTAAATTTGCAACAACTTCACTTTTTTATTTTATATTTTAAAAAATTTTAAACTACCAAAAGAATTAAAATAAAAGTATCTCAAAAAAGTGTCTATAAAAATGTAACCTAATACTTATTATATTATTATATTCATTATTATCTTCTGGTTTTTGTAGAGCAAAACTATCTACTAAATCTGGTATATCTGTTAAATACATCAGATAAATCTGGTTCATCTCTAAATTATACGAACGTCATCAGGTGTTTGGTCTACGATAAATAAATTTATAATTTGCTTGATTCGTTTATTGCGCTGTGTGCGGAATTGAAATGCCTAGCCTAGGCCTAGCCTAGAGTCAATTTATGAAACCGATTTGTGGGTCAGCTACATTAAACAAAATAATAATCAATTTAACAACCTTATTTTTAGATAGATACACACTCACTCGCACACACAGACACAGGGTTAAGTATCTGACGACTCTGCCAAATTAGTAAGGCCAATCAACAATCTCTTTTTTTTTTTTGTTCAATGAATTTATAACCAAAGTGGAGATGCTTGTCAACTATTATGGCAGTTGTTTAATTTGTTAGCCAGCTTATCATAAAACACAAACTGATATGCTGGAATACGGATACAAAAAAAAAAAAAAGAATAAAGACCCTAGTTTCAGGCCTGGTTAAGTACAATCGTTCATTGCCTGCCGCTACCTGGCTTATCAGAAGGCACTTGAAAGGAATGTACATATGTGGTGCTGTGGGTAAAATTTACAATTCTCACGTTCATAAATAAATAGGCGAAAAAAAATCTTCCAAAAAAGGTACAAAAACTCATTTGAAGCATGATTAGAAGCTAGCAATTTACGTCGTTTGCCTCTGGATAAGATAGAAAATATAAAAGTATATATGTACATATATATATATTTAAATATATAGTCATACCTTTAATTTTATATAGCACGTAATTTTTTCAAGTATTCACTCGAATTGCGACTAATAATCATATTTAGGTTGTTATTAAGAGACCTACGATGATTGATTTAAATATAATTAGCCGAGGGCAGGCCTCTCTTGACTGTTCTTTTTTTTTGCTTATCAGTATTGGAATGATACTCAATATTTGTGTGTTTCTTAAGCTAAGATTTCTAAGAATTAAATCATCTTTCTAAATATACTCCTAACCTTCAACTTGGAATTGACCTTCGTATCGCTTTTGCTAATTTTTACAACTGTCTTTTTTACTTAATTTGCAAACAATTGGCATAAAAATAGTTGATGCTAATAGATAAAATGGTTGAGGCAATGCTAAATAGATAGCAAAAATTGTAAACAAATGAAATTGCCTTACAGTTTTTCTTAAAATTTATTACAGCTTTTTTTTATTTTATATTTTGCTGATATTTTTTTTTTTTTGATTTCGTGTTGCATACCAAAATTACTGGTTATTGGTATCCCCCAATCACAAACTCAAGGGCAATGGATGGCTCAGTGAATGCATTCAAAAAAAAAACAGGAAAATTAAAGTGACTCAAAGTCGAAAAAGTAATCATAAAATGGATATATAAAAACATACATTTAAAATATACATATATATAAATTAACTGCATAACAATATAAACCAGAATCGAATTATTGTAAGAAAGCTTGATCTGATTTAAACAAAGTTAGAAAATTTTCGCTAATTGTAGGTAAATATAATAATTTTTGGAGTACAAAAGGCTTGCTAAAAAAAAAACCGGTTCACTTGAAAACATCTTGTGTATTGTAATTTATTTTCCTTATAAATGCGCAATATATTTCAATTTTCATTGAATTTTTTTATATTATTGACAAGTGTTCTCTTCATTAACTATTTCACTTTCGTTTGTATTATAACGTTTTGTTTTAGTTATTACCTTGTTACTTACCTAGATTCGTTTTTATTAAAATCACAAAAAAATTGAATTCTACCGCTATTATATTAACTGCACTTCTATACCGTTGGAGAACTGCGTTAAAACTGTTTTTCTACATTGCCATTGACAGTAGAAATCAACTTTGAGTGAGCTCCAAACAGAGATTACATTGCATAGGTGGGTGGCCCATGAACGAGAGAGACAGAGAGATCAATTGTTGTGCTCTGCTCTCTTTTTCTCTCTCTCTCTCTCTCTCAATTTTTGCATACTGTATGTCTAATCAGGTTTATAAGAGAAGTTTAATATGTTTATGCAATTTATCTTAGCATACAATTATGTATGAAACATTCCTAGCTATTTCCCTGTGGTGAGACACACTAACGTGCGTTTTATTTGGTATGCTTATCAAGCGTTACGTCACAAAATGTGGAGGAGATCGTGCCTTCCCTATACACTAATGGCAAAGTATAGCAAGTAAGCTTCAATAGTTTTCATTTGTTTTCCTTGAAAGTCAAGCGAAGTCTTCATGATATGATATATCAACCAATTATTATAGAACTAGTTTAATATATTTCAGTTCCTTTTAGAAATATCAATAAGTTTTAACTACTCCTTTACAAAAATACTAATTAAATTTAAAATTGAATTAAAAATTAGTTGTATATTGAAGTACCAATCAGTTTTATATAGGATTATTTTATATATGATCCATTTTGATAGACCTAGTTCTATATGGAAACTAAAATTAGGGTTACAGAACCTGGTTTTATATAAAAATACCTAGAAAAAAATAAATAGAGTAGGAAGAAGTAAATACAGAATAGAAATTTAGAACATAAAAACAATATTGATAAAGCCAATATTAGAAATAACATACATATGTACATAAAGAAATAAGAAACATATAGAAATAACAAACCAGTTTTAGTTCTATATATAGAAAGTTGTTTATAATACTTATAACTTTTATAAAAAACTGACAAACAAAAGATGACAGAACTAGCTCTAAAAAGAAAGAGTAATCTGTTTAATATAGAGATACCAACCAAAACTAGATCCATATAGAAATTCAATTTATGTTTGAAAACTGTTTATATATATAAATATAAACCAAAACAACTAGTTTTTTGTATGTAGAACTTAAAGCTGACTGATTTTTCAATCATTTTTTAAACTTAACAAGCATTAAAATATTTTTTGTGAATATTTGTATGCTTGTCAAAGTTAAGTATTTTTATCCAAAAGTTAGCTCTCGATTCGTAATCAAAATCAAATAAAATGACAAATTTTCATAATTTGAAAGCAAAATAAATGGTGTATTCGTGTATTCAGTTTCAAATTGTGCTAATTTACTTGATATATGTACATACAATAATATAAATGTCTCAATTATATAAATCATTAATAATAAATTGATGATAATGCATAGCCAAGCCAAGACCTACTTAATAATAGTGGGGTAAGTACCTAAATAGTTATTACATTAATGATTGTAAAAATGTTGTAACTGAAACTAATTATAATTTTGCACATGTCCGCCTTTTGTTGTTGTTTTGTATTATACAAAGAAATTGAAAATGTTGTGGAAATATTTCTCTTAGATTAGTTTATGCCTGCCCAGTGATGCTGTATGAAGTGGTGGTGAAGGGCTACAATTTTCATCGCTGGGTGGTGAACCTGGCAATGGTTTATTATTGTGGACTCGTTTCATTGGACGTTTTCGTTCAATCAGTTCGTTGTGGGGATTCAGTTCGACCGTTTGCAAACTCTGGGCACGCTGGAGAGAGAGACGCAAAGGTTTCTTTGGCGGTGTTGGACGTACGGTGGTGCGTGCCGCTTCAGTATTGCCGTTAGAAGGTTTCGACGTTGACTCCGTTTCACTATCAAAATCCAGAGATTTAACACTACGCATATCGCTGGGAAGACGTGAACGCAATGTTTGAGCTTCACTTTGACGTGGAATCTCACGACGGCTACAAAAGAAAAATTGAGGTTAGAAATTTGCTATGGATATCAACTGTACTTGCTAATAAACTAACCCGTTATACTGATTTAGATGTTCCACACTGCGAGCATGAGCACTCATTAGATGTTCTCTATGGAGTTGCTGCTGTTGCTGAAGAGGATCTCTAGGTCGTTCTCGTTCGCGATGTTGTCGTCGTTCCTTTTCTCGTTTATGTTGCTGCATATACGCGGAATCACTGTTAATGGAGATTTTTGAGGCGGAAAGGGATTTGGAGGGCATGGAATACATATTGGGCAAACGTTCCCGTTCCCTCAAATCTATGTGAGTGTTCTCCTTAATCAATGTCTTTGTGACATGATTGGACATCTGATTTGGATCATCTCCTATCAATTCAATGGGTTTTCCTCCCACCAAAGTGGTTATATAATTGCCACGTTGAAAGATTAGAGGCTTCTCAGGTGGCGTAGATGGAGGTGAAGATATGCTTATGCTGGTCACATGCTGAGATTGCTGTTGAGATTGTTGATTATGCTGCTGTTGATGCTGTTGCTGGTGGACTTGTTGATGCTCCTTGGTAGTCTGCAAATCTTTCACTTGCTCTTCCAAATATGAAATACGATGCTGCAGTCTCATATTGTTCTCCTTTTCTTGATCAAGTTGCTTTTGTGGTATGGGTACAGATTTCTTACGTAGAACAACCATTTGACATTTACCCGAATTACCCACATGCCTTTGGAGTTCTTCTTTCGTCTTACTGGTGACCAGACGTCCATTGATTTCCAATATGCGATCTCCCTTATAAAGACCATCGCCTTCTAGAGCCCATTCTATATAGAAACCTGGCTGATCGACTCTCTGTTGGGCTGCCCATCTACCAGATGTGGCATGTACAGCATGCAAATTGAGAGGTACACCCGAACTTATGATATTATATAGAGTTTGGGCCTCTGGTTTGGATTTCTCTAATCGGGCCTGTAGGGCTCGAGCCTCTTCCACTATGGAAAGCATTTGCAATTCCTCTCGTCCCAAGGCATATTCCAATTCCGCTTGACGAATACGTATATCAATGTTGCTGTATGAATGAATATTTCTTTATATAGTAATCATTTATGGTAAATATTTATTAAAATTATTTTACTTACTCTGTTATATCTAATTTTTCCAAAGCACTTTTTAAATTTTTAATTTTAATGCGCTTATTTTCCGCTTCGGCTTTTAGACGATTCAATTTCTGTTCTGCAGCTGGCTTCTCCGATTCATCTAATGGTGGACCAGTGGGGCGTGGCAATTTGCCTAAGCAAAGCTGTATACGTAGATTTTGTATAACAGCCTCACGATCCTGTAAAGCAGAGCGCAATTCCTTCGACTCACTTCGTGTAGAGCGAGAGGAAAGAGTCCCGCCCAAAGAACCGGCCTTACGTCGTCTTCCCGTTGTCGATGAGGAGCAATGTGAAGGTGTAGTCTCATGATTCTCATTAGCTGTATGGAGACTGAATTTAGCTGCACTGGCACAACTTTTTGGATTGAGTATCGTCTGCAAATAAAGGTAAGAAAATAAATTTCATTAATATAAAGTTTATAAAAAAACGAACTCCCAGAGCAACCCTTGAAAAATACTAAAGAAAAATAATTTAATGCTGCTCATTTTCATATTTATTTAACTATATCATTTATATATATATATATATATAGAGATAAGTCTATGATTTCAATGTCTAATTTACTCCTTTGGTATATCGTAAACACCGCATTCTCGATTAGCAGGCAATGAAGCATCTGTAATTGCATATTTTTTATTATAAAAACTAATTTCTCATTGTATTCTCATATTACACACCAATTTTCTTGGGATATGGTAGATTGAGATTATCCATAATTTTGACAAACTCTTCTAGATTTTTGGTTAAACGTGGATTAAGACGTTTCTCCTCCCAGACACTGCTCTCCAATTGTCCTCTGTAAAAGGAACGAAGGAATTTGTAATATTCTCCGAACTCTTTTTTCCTCTTTTCCTAACTCACTTGTAATCATGGGCTGGATATATGCGATAATTCTCAGGCAATGTGAAAATTTTTGAATGAACATTCTCATAGAGATTTTTGGGATTGCCCTCTTGAAAATCTGTACGTCCACAGCCGCGTATAAGGATCGTATCACCGGTAAAAATGCATCCTTGCTCTCCTATCACATAGCTCATACAACCGTTTGTATGTCCTGGTGTGGCCAAAGTATCAATTTGATGACGTCCAAATATAATTTTATCGCCCTCTTCCAAATGTTGATCGGCCTTGGCACCACTGGCAGCCGCTATAATTGTTTGGCACCCGGTTAATTTACGTAGCCATCCACTGCCCGTTATATGATCCGCATGCATATGTGTATTGACTAGTGGAAATTTTCATTAGAAATGATGAAACTCAATCTATTCAATCTTCAATTCTGCTCGTCAACTTACTGGCATATTTCAGCTGAAAACCCAAATCTTTGACTAATTGTGCATCACGTTTAGCCTGCTCTAGGACAGGATCTATTATCACAGCCTCTTTGGTATTAACATCGGCCAGTAAATAAGAATAAGTACTGCTTTCACCGTCAAATAACTACAAGATTTAAGAGATTTTCATTCAAATGATTATCTATGAATTTCATCAGAGATAATAACTCAGAGTCAGACATACTTGACGAAAGAAAAAATCGGATGTGAATGGTATACGTTGTGGTAAACTACTCATCATTCTGGATAATAGACGTGGGGTTTGATTCCAACTGACAGTTATTTTGCTACTGTTGATCGCTTGGCAAGTCGCGAGCCTACTGATGGCTCTTAATGGGCTGAAATTAACGAGGCGTCCCGTGTAGACCATTTTGCAATCGTTTTAGCGCTCGGCTTTTTCCGTAGTTCGTTTACAAATAAAGATGTACTGGAGGTTGTGGGTGTGTTCAGAGATTAAGATCGCTTATCGTATTTTAGATAGTATGTTTGTTATTAATAATATTAATATTATTAATTAATGTTATCAATAGGTATTTATGGAAGGTATAAAGTTCACTTAACTACTTTGACTGATCACGGAGGTAGTTTTCAAACAATTATCACAGTAGAATTATATAAACACAGTTTTAAGTAAGATGTTTTTAAGGTTCACTTAATTAAAACTTTGTATGAAATAAATTTGCACATAACACTTAATATTTATAAACAAATCACAATTTGTCAAAGTAGAAATTATCACTGTATTGGATTCTCTCAGCTGTTGTTGACAACTGAAAAGCTTTTTAAAATTGCGTTGTGCTTTATTAATTCGAAAGCTAACCTGTTGCTTTGTTCGAATTCTTAATATTAACAGTGCTCCAAATTCTGTTAAAATAACAGGGCTCCCAAATGTTAATATTCAAAAATTTAAACCCAATGCCCGGTTAGGTCAGCAATTACCACCCAGTTATCATTTCACCCTTTAGGGCAATGCAACTGAGCCCAACCCTTTCAACCCTTCCTTTTTTTTTTTTATTTTGAACAAGAAAGTTGTTGAGAAATTGGTTACAAATTTTTTTTTAAGACGCACCCCTTCCGCCTGGACATTGTCCAGTTTGCAGCGTGAGAACATTTTTTTACTTCTTTTTTCGATCTATATAATTTTGCATATTTTATGAGGAAGTGTAAATTTTATAACCCTTTAGTTATATGATAGAAGGGGGTATTTTTAAAAAGGAAGTCACTTCATTAAAACCATGCCCAGTTTATTTTTAATTATTTATTACAGGGTATGCCAAAGTCAAGGTCTGCGTATTCTAAGGAATTTTTATTAGTTTTCGTGTTGAGAAATTGAAAGAAATTAATTGTCCGTCTCTCTTTTTGTCAAGGGTGTGAAAAGTAGCAAAAATTATTTTGGGGTGAGATTTAACAAGATCTTGTTCGGATTTTATTACTTTATTTTTTGTATAGGGTGAAATCAAGTTTTTTTTTTCTTTTTGTAAGTAATCTAGCTCAGTTTATGTATATTTATAGTTCCAAACTCGATCTGATGACTAGACATATGATTGTTCAGCGATGCGGCATTTAACGTTTTGTATTATTGCAATATATGAAGGTATCCAAAGAAATGCTGTGGCTTTCAATCATTTCATCACTTTCAGTGAAAGTTTTATTGTTTGTCTGACTTCTTTTAACTAATTTGCCAAGCAAAAATAATAATAATAAAAAAAAAATGCAGAAGCAAATTTGAAAAGAAATATAAAAAAGGAAATGGTCTCACTTATGAGGTGATATGAAACTCAAATTGATGGGAAATAACTGCAAAATGTTAAGCAAATTCTATTATTAGATATAATAAACGAGAATTAGGTTTAATCACTGGTATTATAAAAATGTTATTGTAATAGACTCTCATAATGAAGTGTTTGATAGACTTATTTAAAGCATTTTTTTAAGACTTCCTAGAAAGTGGGGCATAAACTTCAACTTCATATAGAAACCTTTTCATTATCTACCCCATTAGATTATTAGTTTATTTGTATAAATTGGTATTACATATAATAAATAAATAATATAGGGGGAACCCAATCTAAAGAAGTTCGCGAAAATTGAAGTGACGGAACAACTCAATGTAATTGGTAAGAGTTCTAAGAATTTGTACAACCAAAAGTGAACCTTTTATTATCTCCCCGCTTCTTTTAAAAGGTGTGGGATGGATTCCATAAGCCTCCATGTTTTTTTTTTTTTTTTTTTGCCATAAATCTCTCAACACACGTCATAGATTTGAAATATTTATAGATACAGATACATCATCATCTTGTTGCAACTGAATGACTTTGCATCGTTGTGAAAGTGTTGCATTACAATGCATTTACAATTAATAGTGTGTAAATTGTTGTTTTCTTCTTTCCATTTTTATTTTTTTTAAACTTTTGTATGGGTGGATTCAACGGTTTATTAATTTTGTTTTTTTTGTTTTTTTCGACTGTTGAGTTGGTATTTCTTTTGTTATATTTACTTGGGGCATGCCACAACACTTGTTCATGCATTTCATTTTCGACAACTTTCTAGCGTGAAATTATGTAAAATATGTAAAACTTGCAGTTGTCGGTAGAGTAATCTACATAGGGGAGACTTTGCGTGTCTATAACTAATTAGTGTCTTATATAATCGAATTAGACAATAGATATATGTACGTAAATACAGTTCGCCCCTCAAGACCCGGCAATACATTTGATTATATTTAAAAATGTTTACACAACTTACCATTGAAGCGGATTTCTGTTTGGCAAAGGCGCGATGATGCGCAGAAATCGGTTCACTAACCACACTTCCGGTATCCATGATGGGGTCACGAAACAACTCAATTAAATCCAAATTGTATTAGATCTATAAATGTAATGTAAAAAAAAAGAAAACAATTGTTAGATAAATGAACTTTTGTACTGTAATTCAACTTGACAAGCAAATGAGTTGACAGGAGTTAATCTTAAAATCAGGCATATAACTCCAAAAACCCTGCGCAAAAACTTGCTCTTCAAGAGTCACTTAGATGGCTGGTTCCGCTTCACGGAGCAAAAACAATTGCCAACTCAACCACAAACTGGCTGAGAGAGAGAGAGGGGATAACAGAGGGTAGGCAGAGACACATAGATTGTTGAGGTTGTCTTTGTTATTGTTGTTTTTTGCAATTTTCGGTTCGTCGGTTACAATTTTATATTTATTTTTCTTTTTCTTTTTTGTGGCACAAGTCTCTTTTCAACTTCAGCTTAATTATCAGCTCATAGAACCTTTTTTTTTTTCCAATGAAATATTAAACATTAAGCAACATACAATTGCAAAGAAGAAAATTATTGTTATCCCATGCAAATGAGCAGCTGTAAATTCCGTTACAATGTCGATCTCTCACTGTGTACGCACTTTTTTTCTTTTTCGGTAAAGATTTGTTTGTCTTGCTCACACCAAACAAAGAAATGCATTCGATATGCAGATTTTGCATAGCCTCAAGATAAACACTGAAAGATACACTATGTCTCTGTGTGTGTGTGTGTGTGTGAATGGTGTGGATGAGTTTGCGGTTACGGTTGCCTACATAGATCACATTACCTAATGTGGCGGCAACTCTTTTTCTTTCTTTTGATGCTTTTCACTTGTTTTGTTCAACATACAAAGAGTATCCATTCATATGTGCAAGAGTCATAGATATAGATACAAATAAGACAAGTACTTGTGACATACTTAAGTATCTTTATGTTGACTAGTTGTGTATATAAACACCGTTAGATGTGCTTTTATTATACATCTAAAGAGAACAAGTTCTATAAAAAACCCTTCATATCTATATGTATATAAAATATTTTGACCAATGGCTAAAAGTCTTTTGGAGCAACCATTTTTGAGATACTTTTTAAAGATACTTTTCTAATAACACTTTTTACTTTCTTACAAAAAACTGTTGTTAGTTCGGGTTCTATTTGTATCTGTTGAGGAACTTCAACCTCTAGCATACAAAGAACTTTTAAGAGCTTTAAAAAGAGCTTTTTGCAGCACAAAAACCTGGATATGACCAATGCCTTTCGCCAACGACCATACCACGCTGAATACATCGGTTCTCGTCCGATCACCGAAATTAAGCAGCGTCGGGCGCGGTTAGTACTTAGATGGGGGACCGCTTGGGAACACCGCGTGTTGTTGGCATTCTCAACAATCTTTTTTTGTTAGTAGATACATATTTAAGATATTTTATCAAAGATACTTTATTATTAACAAATGAAATTCTTTTAAATTTATCTCAGATCACGTTAAAATGATTTTAGGTATGACAAATTGGATGTTTATCTATCAGATACAAAACTTCAGCACGTACTTGATCTTTATTTAAGAAATATTACAAATAATTATTTTGTTATTTATTTAAATATACTATTTTATTTTAAATTGAAATTATTTCCAAGAATTAAGAGTCCTTTTTTTGATAGAATGTAGCAAGGCAAATTAATTTTACATGTGACAAACTAAATTTGTATCCATTAGATATAAAACTGCGACACGTACTTGATTTTTATTTACCAAAGATTACGAATGACTATCTTTAAATTGTTATTAATAGTCAATTAAACCTGTCTCTAAATATTATATAATATTAGACCTTTTTTTAATAGAATGTTGTAAGGTGAATTAATTTTACACAAGAGTATTTTTGTATCTTTCAGATACTTATACATGTACTTGTCCCTTATTTACAAAACATTTTCTAAAGCCAATTTAATTTTTTCCTGATTAAAGTCAATTATGACTAATTGTAATTATGACAAATTGTATTTGTATCTATTAGATACAAAGGTTCAACTTCAACTTGTTCTAAATATAAAGAACTTTAAGGAGCTTTCAATAGAGCTTTTTGCAGCACAAAAACCTGGATATGACCACTGCCTTTCGCCAACGACCATACCACGCTGAATACATCGGTTCTCGTCCGATCACCGAAATTAAGCAGCGTCGGGCGCGGTTAGTACTTAGATGGGGGACCGCTTGGGAACACCGCGTGTTGTTGGCATTCCAACAATCTTTTTTTTGTTAGATACTTTTTAAAGATACTTTTTTAAAAAATAAATTCTTGTTTTGAAGTTATTTTGAAGTTATAACAAAAGTACATTTATTTTTCTCATAGTAAATTCTAATTGTATCTTTTAGATACACAAATTGAACTTGTCCTACTTATTCCAAACTTAGATGAAGAACCGCGTGTTGTTGTGGCTTTGCATTCACCATTTTCTTAAAAAAACTATTTACTTATTATGTATTTCTTTTCCGTTTTGGGATAATTTTAGTTTATATACGCATTTATCTTGTATATCTTTGGCTATCTTTTGACATTGTACCATTTTGCTGGAGTCATTAGTCACTCTTGTCTAATTGCCTAGTTTCTAAAAAAATTAATGCTTAGAACTTCATCACTTTGTCTGTTCGCGTGTTTATCACAACTAGGAAATAGTTAAAGCCTCACTTGTTATTGTTGTTGTTTTTCCTATTGTTTTGGTTAAAACCAAATGTGGGCCTATCATTAATCTAATTCTTTGCCTTAAGTTTTAAGCTGATGCTAAGGCAAAATCTTAGTACTCACACATTAACAGTTTTCTATGTATTTAGTATTTTGTTTTAAAGTTTTTCTTTTTTATTTCTTTATTTTTTTTTGTGTTTGCTAATGAGCTCAAATTATAGAATCTAGTTAGGGTAGAGTGGTAGAGGAGACCTATTTGCCAAATTGCAACTGAACTGACAAGCGACCAAGTCTCAGTTACAATTGGCTTGGGTGAGAAAAAGTCAGGGAACCATGAAGATCATTCAACTATGCAATATACATAGGTGGAAATGTGCATAATACATTGCATGCTGATTTGCGTGCCGAAACTGGAAGGGTTCTCAGTTCTGGAAGAGTACAAGAAGCACACAAGTATTTCCCAGGCTCTCTCTCTCTATAGCTAAAAGAACATGTGGGCGCTGAGACCGCTCAAGCTTAACCAGACCAAGACCAAAAGACTAAAAATGTACCTTGTGGTGGCCTCTGTAACTGATAATTACCAACATACAAAGCCAAGTTACGTTTCCCCCCTCTCCCCTTACTTGTTATTACCCTGCCGCCATCAGTAATAATCATTTTCATTTACTTTACATTTTTGTTGAGCGTATTTCCGGTGTCAGTCCGACAAAGTCAACAAAAAAAAAAACGTTTATTAAGCCATTTGGTTGGTAGGTTGCTACGCATAAAAAGCGACGACGATGTTTCTCCTAAGAACTAGTTGCAAATGTACTGTTAAATTGCATTTTAGATGTTGTAGAATTGTAGAATGATGATGATAATGATGATGTTGGTGCTGATGATGATGATAATGACAATAAACAACTAACGTTGCGCTGGTCAAGCAGGTAGGTCGAGGTGCCAGGTGAACAACAAGTGAAACTTGTTCGCTCAATGTATTCCGGTCCACAATCAAACCAAAAATGACCTAAAAAGCCAAAATAATGATGACAACTTCTATAAATCTATTTCTCTCTTTCTCTCTCTGTTGCTTCTACTACCATAAAACAGTTCAATTAACTGAAATATTTTACAATTAGTAAGTTGCTGCACATCCCAAATGTTTAATATACCCTTTAAAAAGGTATATTAGCTTTGCAAAGACAATTGATTAATTTTACTACCATAATCAAGCAATGTAATTAATCATTAGAAAAAAGAACCTTATAGACAGTGTCTGGTTTCCAAAACTTTTGCCTATGCTTCTGACATATAATTTATGGTTATATTTATTCATGATCTTAGGTCATGTTTACTCATTTCTTAGGGTATACAAAATTGTCACTAAAATTATCTTTCTATTCTCTATAAAATGTTTAAAGGCAGCATCAAATCACTCTCCCACGCAATTTTATAGAAAATGAGTTTATTATGCAAATATGCAGCAAACCAAATCGAATCAGAAATCAGAAAAAAAGGCAATTTCAAAAATTACAGTTTCAAGCTGTCTGTATGTAAATATTTGTGACTGTCACATTGTAGTATCTGTCTCTGCCCCCGCCACTTACTCCTCTTAAGTATGTTAATGTATAATTTAAAACGCGTTTTTTTTATTTTTGTGATTGAAGGTGTTGCCCGACCTCGTCCCATCCCCATTCCATTCCATATTGTTATTGCCATTTCTATACAACAAATTGTTACGAGATGAGCTCAGGTGTGTGCGCTTGCGCCCACTATGCAAATGATTAAATATTTTCATTTTTATTATTGTTATTGTTCAATTATACATATATAAATGGAGACGACACCTGGCTGCCTACAATGTCAATTTGCGTTTTAATTCTGTTTAATTTTACTAAGAAGACTTCTGGAGGTTGTAAAGAGGGTTTGTCTAAAGAGGCTTGCGCAAATTTGTGGGCAAAAAGTATTAAATGAAGCTGCTAGCCATCTGCTGTGAGGCAGCGAAGAAGCAACAAAGCTTTGAAATCGACACCTGTTGCTTGTTCTTAGAGGGTTGGTCTACAAGTTTGCACTTATTACGAGAACTTCACATTGCAGAATTAGGCTCTGCCATAGAGCTAAATATTACAATAACTACAAGTGATAAAAACCCTTAACCTTTCGTCCATCAATTGTTTTAACTAATAAAAAACGTAAACTATTAGTCATACCCACGTAGAACAACCAACAAGTGTCGATTTCAAAGCTCTCTTGTTCCAAATAAAATGTGCTTTTTGTCGGAGCACTCTTATAGGGCTTTAGCCCGACTATCCGCATGCCTCTTTAGCTCAGTGGCAGAGCACTGGTCTTGTAAACCAGGGGTCGTGAGTTCAATCCTCACAGGAGGCATTCGGAAATTCTCTCTTTTTTTTGTATTTCAGAAACTTTTTTTTTCTTTTTAATATTTAATAAATTTATTTTACCTTTTTACTTGATTATTAAATAGTTGTAGCTTATTTTTATTAATTTTCTTATGAATTTTTTTAAAAAAAGAGAAGTACCATTTCTGTGTTTAAATCCTTTTGCGAAATGGGGTCCTCAGTTTAGGATTAACAGAAAAAAAAGTCTGAAAATAGTTAGACGAGGAATTTTTTTTTTCGTCTGTCTTCATTTTTCACAATAAAGGTCATTTTAATTATGTTAATTGCACTTGTGTTATATTTTGTTGAATCATTTCGCAGTTTTGCATATTTTTGTTTGTTGTTTTTCTTTTTTTGTAGCTTGCGGGTAAAAAGTCAAAAGGTTTGTAGGTTTATTTTATTGAAATATTAACCTGTAATTTCCAAACACCTGCACCCGTGTGCAAACGTGTGACACAGACATATACAAATTTTGGGAGATACTCTGCTTTTGGCCAAAAAGATTAATAATTTATGAATGCAGAGTCGATGTCTCACATGAACGTGCGTACACATACACTGACACAAATTAGCACACTTGACAATTGTTAACGCTCTGGTATGTGAGCACAAGTGTCACAAAAACAAAAAATAATAGTAACAAAAATAGTACATGTTTATGTATATATGTATATATACATTTATGTATAGCCATAAGCACGACATTGATAATGTTTAATCGAGGCTGAGCAGCAACCAGGGCCAAAAACAAAACGGTCCAGCTGGGCCAAAAAAACCAGGTATTTCTATATATATGTACATACATACATACATATGTACATACATATGTAGGAATAACCAAGTTAGCTTAATTCACTTGACACAAATACAAACAAGAAAGTCTTTTATTAGGTTTATGATTTATACACTAAAATTTACTTGTTGAGAGCATTAAAAATTTACCACAAAATGTGAGTGAATATATGTGAATATATACAAAGATATATATGTAGTAGTTTTATTTGTGAATACATATGAGTATATATCTATCTACAAATATAATAATATGTTGATCAATTTAATCACTTGCTAGCAAAATTAAACTGTTTTATTGAACTTTAATGAAAAGTTTTTTCTTCTTTAGTTTTTATTTTAAATTAAGCAAATGGATCACAATTTGAAAAGATTTTAAATATTTAAACTATTGTCTGCATCAAGATTAAAGTTGTTTTTATAATACAGTAAAATAATAATATAATATATTTATATAACATTTTATACAGAAATAAACATTAAGAGCAGAAATTTGAATTACAAATACATTTAAAGCAAATTGCCATGAAAAAGTTTGAATAGTTAAAACTTTAAAGATTTAATTGTTATTTAAATTGCATAAAAGAAAATTAGAATATGAGAAATATATCTTTTGTTCAATGTATATCATATTGAGTGTTAATAGATTTTAAAAAGCAATTTCCATTCAAGACGAATTTTTATTTAATGATCGATTAATAAAAATGCCGAAAAATTGGAAAGTGTTAATTACTTTTTATTTATTTGTATTTATAAATTACTCTTTATATTTGTATTTATATTTGATTATATATATATTTTTAGCTCCATGTGTGTTTATTCAGCTATTTATAGACTAAATAGCTAATTTTCAAGATCAAGTTTAGAGAATTAATTCAATAGTTACATGTGAAAAAGGTTGTAAAGATAATTTTCAATATAATGTTTGTTTTAGATTTATTAAAAAAAAAAATAAACATAAATATTGTTATCAAAAGTAGTTCCTGAATTACATATATCCACATTTAATTCCGTGTTCTAATATTTATCTTTTAATATAAATAATAGATACATTTGTATCTATTATGCATATTCTGAACAAATAATTATTAACTATTCTAGAATATTTGTATATGAGCCGGTTTCTTAGTTAAAACTTTTCTTTCTGAACTAAATGTTGGCATTTATTTTCTGTTGCCAAGCAACAGCTTATAGATAATTGGCCATCAATTCAATGGGCAATTATTTTGCCAATGATTTTAAATCAGTAAGAATGTCAGCTGACTGACAGACTGACTGATAGACTTAGTTTATTGGGGTCGTGAAAGCTAGTGAACTAAAATTTTTAGATAGCCACCTCATTTTGCATCTGACAGATCATTTATGCAAATCAAATTCTGTTGTCTCCGCTCTTAGAAAGTCACAAATACTTAGATTATTGTCAAGAAAGTCTTGCAAATTGGCTAATAGTATCAATAAACCGGAAAGCGAAATCGATAGATAAATAGATAGATATGTATATATATACATATGTATTTAGTTTCTGAGAGAGTCTCAAGTTAATTGTTTACAAAATCAAAGCAAAGCGAATGAAAGTGAATAAACAAGATGAAGGTAGGTTTGTAGTATTTGTGTGATAGTATCTGTAGCTTAACCATTAAAACGAAAACAACAACAAGACAAAAAATACAGAAAAACATTCACCTGAAATTTACATAACCAAAAACAAACAAAAACCTACATTGATTAGGTTGTTAGCATTGAAAATCATCATAAAATAAAAAAGAAGAGCCCAAAAAAAGTCAAGAAAATCAAGAGGTAGAGAATGTGAGAGTTAGAGAGAGGGAGACAAAGAGAAATATGTTAATGAGACAAAAGACAGGATGTCTATAAGTGGAAAAGGGTTTTCGGTCTTGGGGTTTTTCTGTTTTCTGTGCATTTCCAATGAAGGAAGCTACATCAATTGTTATTCAAATTTAAATTAATAAACAAATTCAAAAAAAAAAAAAAAAACAGAGAAGAGAGATAAATGAAAGAGAAAAGTAGATAATATGCCACTGTATTGTAATTGTATAAAACTCAACCGCAGAAAATCTATATGTAATTATATGATTGAAGGAGAATCAAATGTATCTACATTTTTCTATTGTCTAAAACTAAACCAATAATCATTTATGACTGATTGATGATGTTAACCAATATGTTGGGCGGCTGCTTTCAGAAATTTCATTGGAAATACTCAACTCAAATTTCAAATTCTTAATTTACTATGCGAGTTTCTACTGATGACTCTGAATTTAATTACAGTAACAGAAATAGGAAAAAAAATTCTTAACAAATCGTCTTAGTATTTATAAGAGAAAGATGCATAGAATGAGATACAAAACATAGTTCCCTTTGTTATGATAAAATTATTTTCTTGAAAGATTTTTGCAAAATTAAAATGACTAACAAAAGGAATTCTTGCCATGTATTATGTAAGATATAAAATTTAAGTAAAGTTTTTGTGCTTTTTTTTCTAAGCAATTGTTAAGAGTAGGAGTGGCCAAATTTAAGTTGCTAGTAAATTGCTCTATCATCATTTTGTCTTCTGGCGACCTCATTTAGTTGACTTTTATGCCCTTTATATGAAGAGGTATATTCATTTTTAATAGAAGTGCATACAAATGCAGCTTTTGTTATCTATTCTTAATATAATGTTAATATAATAAAATTAGGTTAGCTTAGATAAAATGAATCGATTCTTAAGAACGTTTTTAATAAAAAAACTAATGAATTTTTAGTATATTTTAGTTTGATTAATCAATATGGAACTCCAACAGTTTGTTTTTTTTGTTTCATTGGTTACTTTGTTTATAACCATAACAAAAATGTGTACTGTCAAGTGATATTGTCAAGCTTGTTTATTTTTAAAAATTCTTTTAATAATTTTAAATAAAACTTTTGTTAAACTATGTAACTTTTTGGTAACTATTAATAGATTTCATATAGAAAGTGTCTAACGCTTAGCGAATTCTAAAGGGTATTGACACTACGACTCAACTGAACTAAATCCGCCCTCTGGTTTTTAGAATGTTTTGCTATGGCAACTAATTGTTTCGACCTTTGTGGAATGAGTTTGCAATTTCTATATAAGGAATAATGATGAATAAGAAGAAGATAAACTTACCACCACAAGAATATATACAAAAAAAATCCAAACAGTTTAAATGGGTATACAATATTTTGCTATTGTTCGTCAATTTCCACAAAACACATAACCACTACAATAGGCAATAAATGAAGAAAATCATTTCATTTGATTTGATTGAACTTTGAGATTTGTTGTAATTTCATTTCATTTCATTGGTAGCCTCAATTTGACTTTTATTATTTTTTATTGCTAAAGTCATAAATCAATAAGCAGCAAATCAATTGCAAAAACCGTTACTAAAATGCGAGTAACACAAATTTTCTTTGAGGGTAAATAAATTTAATTTTGTTTTAGATTTTTGTTGTTTTCTTTTGTTTGTTTGTATGTACATATGCGTGTGTGAGTGTGCGTTATATCCGTTTCCTTTTTAGATTTTAATATGATTTCCGTTTACTTTAGACAGGAAATTTACACTTGAATGCATAAAACAAATAACTAAATATACACAACAAATCACTGAGAAACTCCCGCTTACAAGATTCGATTAGAAGTTACGCAGGCGCACTTTTTCGAGATTTTTGTATCAACTCGAACTCGAATTCGAATTACGTTATGATGCGAACGTGACCCGCTAACGGCAAAGTCTGTTTTAACACTGGATAAAAATATTGAAGCTGAGCTAGCAAAGCAATAACGTGCATTGAGAGAAAGAGAGAGAGAAAAAGAGAGTGGTTAGCTATTTTGAGCTCTCCATTAATCTGCTCTCCCCTCTGCTTCATTTCTCGCTCTCTCTCTCTCTCTCTCTCCATTGATGGTGGTTGATTTTGTTGTAGCTGTTGTTGTATTAATGCATTTTGGCAGCAAAATTATTGGACTATGCCTGGTTAATAGTTCAGTGCATTGAACTATCATACCCCCGATACCCCCAACCCCTCCCTTATGCAACATTCTCATCCAAATTATTAGACTACTCCCCTGACAATCCCTTGGCCCATTCCATTCAAGTAGGCGTCTGCATATTTTGACAGCTGCTGCATATTCACTCTTGAGATTTTTGATGACTTTGATCCGGAATCTGGAATTGGAGTAGGAGTAGTAGTAGTGGGAGTATAAGTAATAAACCAGTGAAATGAAATGGGGATGGGGTCCCCCCATCATCTTAAATGTTAATTTCCGTATACCCTAGTGGTTGGTGGTGTCTAATATCTAGATCGGATCGGAACGCGCTCGTGCGCAAAGTCAATTAAAATGATCACAACACCACGGACAACAAAAAATAACAAAAACTACTCACAACCCTTTGTGCTTAAGGGTTGCATTCGAATTGTTGATTACATTTTTGTCCATTAAAAATCATTAAAATTAGCCCAACACAAAAATAAAAAGGCATAAATCAAAATTTACCAAAAAAAAAAAAAAAGAAACCAGAAGGCCAAGGTAACTATAGATACTTAAACTGACACGGCTATTCTATACTCTTCCAAACTTTCATAGCAGCAGAAAACTATCTGTAGAATCTGAGATATCGTCAAAATATTTCGTCAAAATTTGAAATAAATAATGGAAATTAACTAAAATTAACTAAAAACTTGAAAACCAATCAATTTTAGTAAATTTTAGTACATATTATGAAAAAATATATACATATTACTATTATTATACCTCTAATACTTATGTTTTTAAAAAATAGTCTTTGAAATCTTTTAGCAGCATTTTCTTTCTAAGAAAACAATGATAGATCAATGCTAACTATTAGCGATAGTCACTCCAACTAATGCTATAACTAATAATGTTTATCAGAAATATAGTAAAAATTTCTTTTCCTTTGCAAACGTCGATCCAAAATCTATATACTCTTTATGTCAAGGGTGTGTAAAAAGGGGTAAAACTAATGTAGAGTATGAAGAGCCTGCCAGACACGCGTTTCGCCCTTCTTCGCTCCCTAATTGTATTCCTTTTTTGTTATTTTTTTTTATTTTGAAGTGGCCCAGCCTTAACTTTCGAACACTAAATCATTTCGATTAGCTAATGTCGGTGTGTATCTATTTTTATTTTTTTTTCAAACATATAAATCAAAACTAATTTAAATTTTTAGTCATTATTGTGCGGGTTCATTAAAAATTTATAGAAATATAGTGAAATGTTTATACCGTTAGACTCTATTTCTATTACAAAATCAAAAAACAAACAAACTGAAACTAAAATCTAAAAAAAGAAAAATAAACTGTTAAAAAGCAATAATTTCCATAGACAAGTTTGTGGCTTGAGTCTTTCGTTTGTTAGATAAGCATTTTGAAGAACAATAGAAATAGAAAGATGAGTCTATAGGGAATTTCGATAGATATGAACACACATACATACAAACATATGTATGTATGTATATATACGCCTGCGTTTATTTGATATACGATCTTTGTGATCTCAGTCTGTCAAAACTAACCACAACAATTTTCCTAACTACATTTCCTCCTTTTCGAATGGATGGATGGATGGTTGATATATTCTCAAGGGGCACTTGTAGCCACTTTTTTATGGCCACAAAGCAAAGCAATGTAAAACCAACAAAATGAAGAAAAGAAAGGCCGCAAAAAGGGCAGGAAAAACTCAAAATACAATATATATGCTTCTTTTTTTTTTTGGTTTTCTTTTTTTTAATTTTTCCACAGAATTTCGTGGGTCAAAGGCCAAAAAGCAAACACAGACCAAATTTCAAATTCAAGACCCTTGAAATTGTTGAGAAACTCCAGGGAACTCGAAAGATTGAAACTGTGTGAGTTAGAAAGAGGGTCGCAGAGGCCCTCATCTAATTTATGCCAAGTGGGGAAAATGTTAAAGGGACTTTTAAAAAAAAAAAAGAAAAAGAAATATCGTATCCCAAAAAGAAGTAGCCATTGCTATGATCAATTAAACTAATTTATGCGGCATGCCTTACATGCCACATAAAAGACTTGATAGCTACCTGAAGAAACACCAACACCGCGCCATTTCCGTCACTTATTCTTCCTACTTCGCTCTCATTCTCTCTGTCTCCCCTCGCACATATAATTCTTCCCCTCTCTGTATCATCTTGTTTCTCAGGTGTTCGTGTCCATGGTACATAAACTGTGTCACTAATGCAATTTTGTAATTAACTAAAAGTGCAACGAGAGCGGAACTACAAACTTGTATATTTGTATCGTATATTTCATTTTGTTTTTATTATTATTTGGGGCAGGTGTAAACCGAATTTCATGCATTTCAAAATGCAGGCCACACTACATATATGTACATATGTCCCTTATGAAGGATAAATTGAGCTACATATTTACAATGTATACATGGGCAATAAATGCTTAGCAGTTTATTGTATTATAATTTATAGCATAGTTTTCAATAGACCTTAAATTTTGGATGACTACTTGTTTCTCTTAGAGTTTTTCGATTGTTTTCTAAAACTAACTATTCGATAAATGTATACCAATTATTATACACCAAATAATAAAATACTAAAATAAGATTATTATAAAATTTGTAAGTTAAAAAGGTGCCTTTCATTATCAAATTAATCATTTTCATTCCACTTATTCAACGACAGTTTTATAGTTTTTTTAAAAAAGAACTATTAGCTACTGCATTTTACATTTCTTAGCGAACGAGTTTGATAAAAGAATTGAAAGAAATGAGTTTATTAAAAGCCTCTTTTGCCTCTTTAATAATTTTACAATATTTCAATTTTTCTGCAATTTTCTTTTGGTCAAAAAAAATTACATTCTCAGCACCTTTCGGTGATGACCTTCTGCCTCCTGTGAGAATTGAACTCACGACCCCTGGTTTACAAGACCAGTGCTCTAGCCACTGAGCTAAGGAGGCGGACAAAATTAGCTCGCTCTAGTAGACAATTTCAACTACAATTGTAATAGTTTTTTTTTTTTGTTCTTTCATTATATTCTCCTCCCACGTTTTTAGTTGATATCTGAAGTTAAAGATAGAACGACATAAGAAGACATGGCGAACATATGTTGACACAGTTGTTGCCGCTGTCTGATAACTGTTTTTGAAATGAATTGGCTGTATAAGATAGATAGAGAGGCGGCAAGGTCAGAGAGTAAGAGAGACCGACCGGATATTAATTTTATGAAATGAATTACAAACACACACACACACACATATATACATACATACATATATATATACACTATCTACATTAGGGCATTGGCCCATGACAATTAGGGCCAGGTCAGGCTTACCTCTGTCTACCTGATTGTAAGTGAAACCAACAGAAGATGGAGCCATTAGGCTTTCCATCTAACAATAACTTGAAAAGACATGCTCGATGAGCAAAATATATATATATATATGTATACATTTATACATATATATTTTCCTCACATCATCATTATGATGATGATGAGAGCAATTTTTAAATTTTTTTTTGTTTTTGATTATGGCCACGCAGGTTTTTTCGATCTTATAAAGTTTCGGTTTCAGTTTCATTTTTGGAGGCAGCAAAGCGTTGAAAATGGTTCAACGATCTTTGCCGCTTCACTGGTATTACCCATCGAATTGGAATTGTTGCTGTCTTTAGTCAATAATCAATCGATTAGACCATATGTGAGGGTTCAAACACACTGCAAGAAGATGTTGCCTTGATCCTGGCTCTAACAAACAACTGACGCGTGCTGAGCCTTCGTCCTTTGAGTCTATTA
Source organism: Drosophila emarginata (assembly GCA_037075365.1). NCBI lineage: Eukaryota > Metazoa > Arthropoda > Insecta > Diptera > Drosophilidae > Drosophila > Drosophila emarginata. The sequence continues at coordinate 2,839,416 of JBAMCD010000260.1, read as the reverse complement.
ACAGCTGCCGGCCATGTGTTCTTCTTGTGTTTAAATGTCGTTGATCGGGGAGGGGTGAGGTTGAGGATGAAAATTCATTTCATTTCGACACCTAATAAATCGCCTTAAAACGTAATACAAAAACCACAAAAATCAAAATCTTTATTAGCTGCTTAATGTCTCTTTATACATAGTTTTTTTTTTTTTACCAATTTTTCATAACAAAACTGTCATCCGAAATTTGGGTAAAAAATTGCTTGATTTGGTGGAAAATTGCACACAGCATCACAAAAACTAAAAAGAACAGGAAAAAAGGAACCCCTCTCTAGGGACATTTCATCAATGTAACTAAATTTTTTCTTTCTATTTTCTTTTTTTTGCATTCGTCACTGCTTGTCTGTCACGTTCAGCTCATCCCTCGTCAATCTCAGGTTGTAACTGTATTACATCGCGGCGGAAAAAAAAGGGGAAAAGGATGCACAGGACTTGGACATTTTAATAGCTCGTGGCTGATCCTCGCCAGCAGCTGCCGACACCAACGCCTAAAATCCACCCTCTTTGATGATGGAAAATCGTTTGTTGGTTACGTTTAGCTTTTGTTTTCCACTTGAACACAAGCACTTTCCTTTTATATATACATACTATACATAAGTACATATATATATATATATATATAGATGAGGCCTTTTGTATAATACATTTGTTTTCATTTTGCTTTTTTTTGGTTTTTTTTGTTTCTTTTTTGCCGCGTTCACTTAATTAATTTGAAGTTGAAGTGCATTCACGCAACTGCCTCATGAAATGAAAATCAAATTAAATTATTGCTTTTGTTAGTTATTGCAGTGTTTGACCTCAGGTGGGGGTTCCTTTACCCTTCTTCAAACTCATCAAAGGAATAGGAATGAACGCATGTGGAGAGTCTTCCAAAAGAAAAGGTAAAAAAGGAAAGAAAAAATATAAAAGAATTGCATAAATGCTTTGAATTGAATCAATTGGAAATCTTTCTAAAGAATTTGAAAAATTTAAGACTATAAAAAGTTTTTCTTTATCATGCTGGGTAAAGAAAGGTTTTTCGTTTCGGAAATTTATAATGAAAAAAGGTCCTGAAGAATTTAACCCTTAAAATTAAAGGAAGAAAAAAATTCATATAGGTTGTAAAACATTCTTCTAAATAAATACACAATATTATTTTGTTGAAGTTATAAATATCCAGAATATAATTTTTGCTACTTTATAAATTCTGATACCATTTATATAATTTAGTTTAGATTTGTTATATGTATATAAGCATATCGATTTCTTGAAACTTTAATTATACAGATAGATCTGTCAATAATTGGTTAGATCTACAGATTTCATCATTGAACATATTAAACTGCCATTTTATATTCAAGGTTTATCTGCAAAAAAAAAAACACTAGTGATATATCGGCTACAGATTGATTTATCACATGTTTAGTAATATTCATTAATCTTTGCAATAATACAATATTTTAAATGTCAAGGCTTGAATATAGAAAAATATATATAAATATTGATATATATTTCATAACATAGTACAGAATTTAAACAAAGTGAATAATTTTTGATCTATTTAAAAAAAAAAAACAATCATTTATAAACTGATTCGTGTGAAAAAAATACCTCTGTCACTTACATTTATCAACTTTAAACAAGTTTACAAATTTATTTATTTACCTAATCCATTTTGTCAAGTTAACAAATTTATTTATTTACCTAATCCATTTTGTCTAAGATGTAAATTTTTTGATACTTATATCCAACAATCGATTGATTGATTTTATTATATGCCAATCAAACCATTTTAATTTTCTGACCAATGTCATCAGCTTTTGATTAGCTTATAAACAACTTAAAAATATTTATAATATAAATTAATTAAGTGGCACACTTTGAAACATTCGCATTGAGATTAAATGAAATTTAAAAAACGATAAACTTGTTTGACAACTATAAGTTGATACAAATCATTTAGTTTAATAAAAAAAAAAAGAAAAATAAACAATAAACCAAAATGTGTCAATTTAAAATGTCAAAGAGACAAAGGCGCCACCCACTAAATGACATTTTATTTGCTTTATGAGTTTGCTTAGCTATTTTTGTTTTCTTTTTTTTTCCAGTTGAATGAATTGAGTGCAGTTTCAATTAAATTGTACAAAAAATAAACTAAAAACCCGCAATGCAAAAAAAAAAACAAATATAAACTCTGCAACAGGCAAACAAAAAAAAATAGCCAAACAGAATACCGGAAGTGCAATGATTGCAGTTTGTTTTTTTTTTGCAACGGAAACTAAATAAATTGTAATTAACTGTCGGTTCTTGAGTGCACATGGCTTTTATAATAATACTTATGTATGTATGCATATATTGAGCGGTTTGGGGGGTAGAAGGTAGGTAGGTCGATTTGGATCTCGAGCCCTGTAATCATTTATTCCACATGAATTTGCATAAGGGGTCAGAGTTAGCATTTGCAACTGGTCATAAATGAATCTGAACCAGAAATAGTATGACAAAGGTATACAAAATGCATTTGCCAAAACGTTTGAGCCTGATAGCATGTACAATGCTTTATAATTAAGGGATGATCGGTATAAGGATGCTTTTGATAATTCTCTCTCTCTCTCCCTCTCTCTCTGTGTGTCTCTTGAAAGTGATAAATATTTTTCGCTTGGCTGACAGCTCATAAACATTGACATCGTACAGTCAATGACAGAGTGACAATGTTCAATCAGGTACACTGATTAGTTTTTGGTTGCATCCTTTTGATAACTGACTTAACTATGGATTGCTGTACTATATACAAGTGGAAGGTGGCAGCTGTCGGCTTTAGTTGTTAAAACTGATGATTACAACAACTACCCCATTCCAGCTATACTATTTGATTGATGATGATGTCCAGTTTTATACACCATTTCTGGGGGTTGTTCTTGGGCTTACACAATGCCGGCCAAAGTCAATATTCAACGGATTCAACAACTTAGATTACAAAAACCTTAAAAAATTACCATATTGCATATAACAGTTGAGCAGCCCTTGAGCTGAGGTTTGGGTTTAGGTTTCGGTTTCGCTTTTCCCATTGTTTATAATGCATTTTCACGGCGGGACACCCCGAAAAAAATAAGAACTATAAAGGTATAAAGTGGGCGTTGTAATGTTGACACTGTAATTTACGCATTGCACCTTTTTTTTTTTTACTCGTTAAATTCTTTCTTTATGGTTTTTAAAAATATTTGCATAATACTTCAATTGCGAAAGGGCTGTCGATGAATGAGGTAATCTGATATGCTGAGGTACAGTTATTTATTCGAACAATCCGATAGAATGTACAAGAAGTAAACTATTTAACAAACCCTCGTTGTACCACAACCAATCGGTGTCGATTTAATGACAAATCTGCCTCATTAAATACTTTTGATCAAGATCTTAATGTAGCCCAGTAACAGTGACTAATTCAGTAGCTCATAAACTCTTTGTCAAACCCTCGCAGAACAACCAACAAGTGTCGATTTCAAAGCTCTCTTGCTTTCACGTGGCTCCAATCAGTTGAGCTTTCAGCCGCAGCACTCTTATAGGGCTTTAGCCCGACTATCGGCATGCCTCTTTAGCTCAGTGGCAGAGCACTGGTCTTGTAAACCAGGGGTCGTGAGTTCAATCCTCACAGGAGGCATTCGGAAATTCTCTCTTTTTTTTGTATTTCAGAAACTTTTTTTTTCTTTTTAATATTTAATAAATTTATTTTACCTTTTTACTTGATTATTAAATAGTTGTAGCTTATTTTTATTAATTTTCTTATGAATTTTTTTAAAAAAAGAGAAGTACCATTTCTGTGTTTAAATCCTTTTGCGAAATGGGGTCCTCAGTTTAGGATTAACAGAAAAAAAAGTCTGAAAATAGTTAGACGAGGAATTTTTTTTTTCGTCTGTCTTCATTTTTCACAATAAAGGTCATTTTAATTATGTTAATTGCACTTGTGTTATATTTTGTTGAATCATTTCGCAGTTTTGCATATTTTTGTTTGTTGTTTTTCTTTTTTTGTAGCTTGCGGGTAAAAAGTCAAAAGGTTTGTAGGTTTATTTTATTGAAATATTAACCTGTAATTTCCAAACACCTGCACCCGTGTGCAAACGTGTGACACAGACATATACAAATTTTGGGAGATACTCTGCTTTTGGCCAAAAAGATTAATAATTTATGAATGCAGAGTCGATGTCTCACATGAACGTGCGTACACATACACTGACACAAATTAGCACACTTGACAATTGTTAACGCTCTGGTATGTGAGCACAAGTGTCACAAAAACAAAAAATAATAGTAACAAAAATAGTACATGTTTATGTATATATGTATATATACATTTATGTATAGCCATAAGCACGACATTGATAATGTTTAATCGAGGCTGAGCAGCAACCAGGGCCAAAAACAAAACGGTCCAGCTGGGCCAAAAAAACCAGGTATTTCTATATATATGTACATACATACATACATATGTACATACATATGTAGGAATAACCAAGTTAGCTTAATTCACTTGACACAAATACAAACAAGAAAGTCTTTTATTAGGTTTATGATTTATACACTAAAATTTACTTGTTGAGAGCATTAAAAATTTACCACAAAATGTGAGTGAATATATGTGAATATATACAAAGATATATATGTAGTAGTTTTATTTGTGAATACATATGAGTATATATCTATCTACAAATATAATAATATGTTGATCAATTTAATCACTTGCTAGCAAAATTAAACTGTTTTATTGAACTTTAATGAAAAGTTTTTTCTTCTTTAGTTTTTATTTTAAATTAAGCAAATGGATCACAATTTGAAAAGATTTTAAATATTTAAACTATTGTCTGCATCAAGATTAAAGTTGTTTTTATAATACAGTAAAATAATAATATAATATATTTATATAACATTTTATACAGAAATAAACATTAAGAGCAGAAATTTGAATTACAAATACATTTAAAGCAAATTGCCATGAAAAAGTTTGAATAGTTAAAACTTTAAAGATTTAATTGTTATTTAAATTGCATAAAAGAAAATTAGAATATGAGAAATATATCTTTTGTTCAATGTATATCATATTGAGTGTTAATAGATTTTAAAAAGCAATTTCCATTCAAGACGAATTTTTATTTAATGATCGATTAATAAAAATGCCGAAAAATTGGAAAGTGTTAATTACTTTTTATTTATTTGTATTTATAAATTACTCTTTATATTTGTATTTATATTTGATTATATATATATTTTTAGCTCCATGTGTGTTTATTCAGCTATTTATAGACTAAATAGCTAATTTTCAAGATCAAGTTTAGAGAATTAATTCAATAGTTACATGTGAAAAAGGTTGTAAAGATAATTTTCAATATAATGTTTGTTTTAGATTTATTAAAAAAAAAATAAACATAAATATTGTTATCAAAAGTAGTTCCTGAATTACATATATCCACATTTAATTCCGTGTTCTAATATTTATCTTTTAATATAAATAATAGATACATTTGTATCTATTATGCATATTCTGAACAAATAATTATTAACTATTCTAGAATATTTGTATATGAGCCGGTTTCTTAGTTAAAACTTTTCTTTCTGAACTAAATGTTGGCATTTATTTTCTGTTGCCAAGCAACAGCTTATAGATAATTGGCCATCAATTCAATGGGCAATTATTTTGCCAATGATTTTAAATCAGTAAGAATGTCAGCTGACTGACAGACTGACTGATAGACTTAGTTTATTGGGGTCGTGAAAGCTAGTGAACTAAAATTTTTAGATAGCCACCTCATTTTGCATCTGACAGATCATTTATGCAAATCAAATTCTGTTGTCTCCGCTCTTAGAAAGTCACAAATACTTAGATTATTGTCAAGAAAGTCTTGCAAATTGGCTAATAGTATCAATAAACCGGAAAGCGAAATCGATAGATAAATAGATAGATATGTATATATATACATATGTATTTAGTTTCTGAGAGAGTCTCAAGTTAATTGTTTACAAAATCAAAGCAAAGCGAATGAAAGTGAATAAACAAGATGAAGGTAGGTTTGTAGTATTTGTGTGATAGTATCTGTAGCTTAACCATTAAAACGAAAACAACAACAAGACAAAAAATACAGAAAAACATTCACCTGAAATTTACATAACCAAAAACAAACAAAAACCTACATTGATTAGGTTGTTAGCATTGAAAATCATCATAAAATAAAAAAGAAGAGCCCAAAAAAAGTCAAGAAAATCAAGAGGTAGAGAATGTGAGAGTTAGAGAGAGGGAGACAAAGAGAAATATGTTAATGAGACAAAAGACAGGATGTCTATAAGTGGAAAAGGGTTTTCGGTCTTGGGGTTTTTCTGTTTTCTGTGCATTTCCAATGAAGGAAGCTACATCAATTGTTATTCAAATTTAAATTAATAAACAAATTCAAAAAAAAAAAAAAAACAGAGAAGAGAGATAAATGAAAGAGAAAAGTAGATAATATGCCACTGTATTGTAATTGTATAAAACTCAACCGCAGAAAATCTATATGTAATTATATGATTGAAGGAGAATCAAATGTATCTACATTTTTCTATTGTCTAAAACTAAACCAATAATCATTTATGACTGATTGATGATGTTAACCAATATGTTGGGCGGCTGCTTTCAGAAATTTCATTGGAAATACTCAACTCAAATTTCAAATTCTTAATTTACTATGCGAGTTTCTACTGATGACTCTGAATTTAATTACAGTAACAGAAATAGGAAAAAAAATTCTTAACAAATCGTCTTAGTATTTATAAGAGAAAGATGCATAGAATGAGATACAAAACATAGTTCCCTTTGTTATGATAAAATTATTTTCTTGAAAGATTTTTGCAAAATTAAAATGACTAACAAAAGGAATTCTTGCCATGTATTATGTAAGATATAAAATTTAAGTAAAGTTTTTGTGCTTTTTTTTTCTAAGCAATTGTTAAGAGTAGGAGTGGCCAAATTTAAGTTGCTAGTAAATTGCTCTATCATCATTTTGTCTTCTGGCGACCTCATTTAGTTGACTTTTATGCCCTTTATATGAAGAGGTATATTCATTTTTAATAGAAGTGCATACAAATGCAGCTTTTGTTATCTATTCTTAATATAATGTTAATATAATAAAATTAGGTTAGCTTAGATAAAATGAATCGATTCTTAAGAACGTTTTTAATAAAAAAACTAATGAATTTTTAGTATATTTTAGTTTGATTAATCAATATGGAACTCCAACAGTTTGTTTTTTTTGTTTCATTGGTTACTTTGTTTATAACCATAACAAAAATGTGTACTGTCAAGTGATATTGTCAAGCTTGTTTATTTTTAAAAATTCTTTTAATAATTTTAAATAAAACTTTTGTTAAACTATGTAACTTTTTGGTAACTATTAATAGATTTCATATAGAAAGTGTCTAACGCTTAGCGAATTCTAAAGGGTATTGACACTACGACTCAACTGAACTAAATCCGCCCTCTGGTTTTTAGAATGTTTTGCTATGGCAACTAATTGTTTCGACCTTTGTGGAATGAGTTTGCAATTTCTATATAAGGAATAATGATGAATAAGAAGAAGATAAACTTACCACCACAAGAATATATACAAAAAAAATCCAAACAGTTTAAATGGGTATACAATATTTTGCTATTGTTCGTCAATTTCCACAAAACACATAACCACTACAATAGGCAATAAATGAAGAAAATCATTTCATTTGATTTGATTGAACTTTGAGATTTGTTGTAATTTCATTTCATTTCATTGGTAGCCTCAATTTGACTTTTATTATTTTTTATTGCTAAAGTCATAAATCAATAAGCAGCAAATCAATTGCAAAAACCGTTACTAAAATGCGAGTAACACAAATTTTCTTTGAGGGTAAATAAATTTAATTTTGTTTTAGATTTTTGTTGTTTTCTTTTGTTTGTTTGTATGTACATATGCGTGTGTGAGTGTGCGTTATATCCGTTTCCTTTTTAGATTTTAATATGATTTCCGTTTACTTTAGACAGGAAATTTACACTTGAATGCATAAAACAAATAACTAAATATACACAACAAATCACTGAGAAACTCCCGCTTACAAGATTCGATTAGAAGTTACGCAGGCGCACTTTTTCGAGATTTTTGTATCAACTCGAACTCGAATTCGAATTACGTTATGATGCGAACGTGACCCGCTAACGGCAAAGTCTGTTTTAACACTGGATAAAAATATTGAAGCTGAGCTAGCAAAGCAATAACGTGCATTGAGAGAAAGAGAGAGAGAAAAAGAGAGTGGTTAGCTATTTTGAGCTCTCCATTAATCTGCTCTCCCCTCTGCTTCATTTCTCGCTCTCTCTCTCTCTCTCTCTCCATTGATGGTGGTTGATTTTGTTGTAGCTGTTGTTGTATTAATGCATTTTGGCAGCAAAATTATTGGACTATGCCTGGTTAATAGTTCAGTGCATTGAACTATCATACCCCCGATACCCCCAACCCCTCCCTTATGCAACATTCTCATCCAAATTATTAGACTACTCCCCTGACAATCCCTTGGCCCATTCCATTCAAGTAGGCGTCTGCATATTTTGACAGCTGCTGCATATTCACTCTTGAGATTTTTGATGACTTTGATCCGGAATCTGGAATTGGAGTAGGAGTAGTAGTAGTGGGAGTATAAGTAATAAACCAGTGAAATGAAATGGGGATGGGGTCCCCCCATCATCTTAAATGTTAATTTCCGTATACCCTAGTGGTTGGTGGTGTCTAATATCTAGATCGGATCGGAACGCGCTCGTGCGCAAAGTCAATTAAAATGATCACAACACCACGGACAACAAAAAATAACAAAAACTACTCACAACCCTTTGTGCTTAAGGGTTGCATTCGAATTGTTGATTACATTTTTGTCCATTAAAAATCATTAAAATTAGCCCAACACAAAAATAAAAAGGCATAAATCAAAATTTACCAAAAAAAAAAAAAAGAAACCAGAAGGCCAAGGTAACTATAGATACTTAAACTGACACGGCTATTCTATACTCTTCCAAACTTTCATAGCAGCAGAAAACTATCTGTAGAATCTGAGATATCGTCAAAATATTTCGTCAAAATTTGAAATAAATAATGGAAATTAACTAAAATTAACTAAAAACTTGAAAACCAATCAATTTTAGTAAATTTTAGTACATATTATGAAAAAATATATACATATTACTATTATTATACCTCTAATACTTATGTTTTTAAAAAATAGTCTTTGAAATCTTTTAGCAGCATTTTCTTTCTAAGAAAACAATGATAGATCAATGCTAACTATTAGCGATAGTCACTCCAACTAATGCTATAACTAATAATGTTTATCAGAAATATAGTAAAAATTTCTTTTCCTTTGCAAACGTCGATCCAAAATCTATATACTCTTTATGTCAAGGGTGTGTAAAAAGGGGTAAAACTAATGTAGAGTATGAAGAGCCTGCCAGACACGCGTTTCGCCCTTCTTCGCTCCCTAATTGTATTCCTTTTTTGTTATTTTTTTTTATTTTGAAGTGGCCCAGCCTTAACTTTCGAACACTAAATCATTTCGATTAGCTAATGTCGGTGTGTATCTATTTTTATTTTTTTTTCAAACATATAAATCAAAACTAATTTAAATTTTTAGTCATTATTGTGCGGGTTCATTAAAAATTTATAGAAATATAGTGAAATGTTTATACCGTTAGACTCTATTTCTATTACAAAATCAAAAAACAAACAAACTGAAACTAAAATCTAAAAAAAGAAAAATAAACTGTTAAAAAGCAATAATTTCCATAGACAAGTTTGTGGCTTGAGTCTTTCGTTTGTTAGATAAGCATTTTGAAGAACAATAGAAATAGAAAGATGAGTCTATAGGGAATTTCGATAGATATGAACACACATACATACAAACATATGTATGTATGTATATATACGCCTGCGTTTATTTGATATACGATCTTTGTGATCTCAGTCTGTCAAAACTAACCACAACAATTTTCCTAACTACATTTCCTCCTTTTCGAATGGATGGATGGATGGTTGATATATTCTCAAGGGGCACTTGTAGCCACTTTTTTATGGCCACAAAGCAAAGCAATGTAAAACCAACAAAATGAAGAAAAGAAAGGCCGCAAAAAGGGCAGGAAAAACTCAAAATACAATATATATGCTTCTTTTTTTTTTTGGTTTTCTTTTTTTTAATTTTTCCACAGAATTTCGTGGGTCAAAGGCCAAAAAGCAAACACAGACCAAATTTCAAATTCAAGACCCTTGAAATTGTTGAGAAACTCCAGGGAACTCGAAAGATTGAAACTGTGTGAGTTAGAAAGAGGGTCGCAGAGGCCCTCATCTAATTTATGCCAAGTGGGGAAAATGTTAAAGGGACTTTTAAAAAAAAAAAAGAAAAAGAAATATCGTATCCCAAAAAGAAGTAGCCATTGCTATGATCAATTAAACTAATTTATGCGGCATGCCTTACATGCCACATAAAAGACTTGATAGCTACCTGAAGAAACACCAACACCGCGCCATTTCCGTCACTTATTCTTCCTACTTCGCTCTCATTCTCTCTGTCTCCCCTCGCACATATAATTCTTCCCCTCTCTGTATCATCTTGTTTCTCAGGTGTTCGTGTCCATGGTACATAAACTGTGTCACTAATGCAATTTTGTAATTAACTAAAAGTGCAACGAGAGCGGAACTACAAACTTGTATATTTGTATCGTATATTTCATTTTGTTTTTATTATTATTTGGGGCAGGTGTAAACCGAATTTCATGCATTTCAAAATGCAGGCCACACTACATATATGTACATATGTCCCTTATGAAGGATAAATTGAGCTACATATTTACAATGTATACATGGGCAATAAATGCTTAGCAGTTTATTGTATTATAATTTATAGCATAGTTTTCAATAGACCTTAAATTTTGGATGACTACTTGTTTCTCTTAGAGTTTTTCGATTGTTTTCTAAAACTAACTATTCGATAAATGTATACCAATTATTATACACCAAATAATAAAATACTAAAATAAGATTATTATAAAATTTGTAAGTTAAAAAGGTGCCTTTCATTATCAAATTAATCATTTTCATTCCACTTATTCAACGACAGTTTTATAGTTTTTTTAAAAAAGAACTATTAGCTACTGCATTTTACATTTCTTAGCGAACGAGTTTGATAAAAGAATTGAAAGAAATGAGTTTATTAAAAGCCTCTTTTGCCTCTTTAATAATTTTACAATATTTCAATTTTTCTGCAATTTTCTTTTGGTCAAAAAAAATTACATTCTCAGCACCTTTCGGTGATGACCTTCTGCCTCCTGTGAGAATTGAACTCACGACCCCTGGTTTACAAGACCAGTGCTCTAGCCACTGAGCTAAGGAGGCGGACAAAATTAGCTCGCTCTAGTAGACAATTTCAACTACAATTGTAATAGTTTTTTTTTTTGTTCTTTCATTATATTCTCCTCCCACGTTTTTAGTTGATATCTGAAGTTAAAGATAGAACGACATAAGAAGACATGGCGAACATATGTTGACACAGTTGTTGCCGCTGTCTGATAACTGTTTTTGAAATGAATTGGCTGTATAAGATAGATAGAGAGGCGGCAAGGTCAGAGAGTAAGAGAGACCGACCGGATATTAATTTTATGAAATGAATTACAAACACACACACACACACATATATACATACATACATATATATATACACTATCTACATTAGGGCATTGGCCCATGACAATTAGGGCCAGGTCAGGCTTACCTCTGTCTACCTGATTGTAAGTGAAACCAACAGAAGATGGAGCCATTAGGCTTTCCATCTAACAATAACTTGAAAAGACATGCTCGATGAGCAAAATATATATATATATATGTATACATTTATACATATATATTTTCCTCACATCATCATTATGATGATGATGAGAGCAATTTTTAAATTTTTTTTTGTTTTTGATTATGGCCACGCAGGTTTTTTCGATCTTATAAAGTTTCGGTTTCAGTTTCATTTTTGGAGGCAGCAAAGCGTTGAAAATGGTTCAACGATCTTTGCCGCTTCACTGGTATTACCCATCGAATTGGAATTGTTGCTGTCTTTAGTCAATAATCAATCGATTAGACCATATGTGAGGGTTCAAACACACTGCAAGAAGATGTTGCCTTGATCCTGGCTCTAACAAACAACTGACGCGTGCTGAGCCTTCGTCCTTTGAGTCTATTAACAGCTGCCGGCCATGTGTTCTTCTTGTGTTTAAATGTCGTTGATCGGGGAGGGGTGAGGTTGAGGATGAAAATTCATTTCATTTCGACACCTAATAAATCGCCTTAAAACGTAATACAAAAACCACAAAAATCAAAATCTTTATTAGCTGCTTAATGTCTCTTTATACATAGTTTTTTTTTTTTTACCAATTTTTCATAACAAAACTGTCATCCGAAATTTGGGTAAAAAATTGCTTGATTTGGTGGAAAATTGCACACAGCATCACAAAAACTAAAAAGAACAGGAAAAAAGGAACCCCTCTCTAGGGACATTTCATCAATGTAACTAAATTTTTTCTTTCTATTTTCTTTTTTTTTGCATTCGTCACTGCTTGTCTGTCACGTTCAGCTCATCCCTCGTCAATCTCAGGTTGTAACTGTATTACATCGCGGCGGAAAAAAAAGGGGAAAAGGATGCACAGGACTTGGACATTTTAATAGCTCGTGGCTGATCCTCGCCAGCAGCTGCCGACACCAACGCCTAAAATCCACCCTCTTTGATGATGGAAAATCGTTTGTTGGTTACGTTTAGCTTTTGTTTTCCACTTGAACACAAGCACTTTCCTTTTATATATACATACTATACATAAGTACATATATATATATATATATATAGATGAGGCCTTTTGTATAATACATTTGTTTTCATTTTGCTTTTTTTTGGTTTTTTTTGTTTCTTTTTTGCCGCGTTCACTTAATTAATTTGAAGTTGAAGTGCATTCACGCAACTGCCTCATGAAATGAAAATCAAATTAAATTATTGCTTTTGTTAGTTATTGCAGTGTTTGACCTCAGGTGGGGGGTTCCTTTACCCTTCTTCAAACTCATCAAAGGAATAGGAATGAACGCATGTGGAGAGTCTTCCAAAAGAAAAGGTAAAAAAGGAAAGAAAAAATATAAAAGAATTGCATAAATGCTTTGAATTGAATCAATTGGAAATCTTTCTAAAGAATTTGAAAAATTTAAGACTATAAAAAGTTTTTCTTTATCATGCTGGGTAAAGAAAGGTTTTTCGTTTCGGAAATTTATAATGAAAAAAGGTCCTGAAGAATTTAACCCTTAAAATTAAAGGAAGAAAAAAATTCATATAGGTTGTAAAACATTCTTCTAAATAAATACACAATATTATTTTGTTGAAGTTATAAATATCCAGAATATAATTTTTGCTACTTTATAAATTCTGATACCATTTATATAATTTAGTTTAGATTTGTTATATGTATATAAGCATATCGATTTCTTGAAACTTTAATTATACAGATAGATCTGTCAATAATTGGTTAGATCTACAGATTTCATCATTGAACATATTAAACTGCCATTTTATATTCAAGGTTTATCTGCAAAAAAAAAACACTAGTGATATATCGGCTACAGATTGATTTATCACATGTTTAGTAATATTCATTAATCTTTGCAATAATACAATATTTTAAATGTCAAGGCTTGAATATAGAAAAATATATATAAATATTGATATATATTTCATAACATAGTACAGAATTTAAACAAAGTGAATAATTTTTGATCTATTTAAAAAAAAAAAACAATCATTTATAAACTGATTCGTGTGAAAAAAATACCTCTGTCACTTACATTTATCAACTTTAAACAAGTTTACAAATTTATTTATTTACCTAATCCATTTTGTCAAGTTAACAAATTTATTTATTTACCTAATCCATTTTGTCTAAGATGTAAATTTTTTGATACTTATATCCAACAATCGATTGATTGATTTTATTATATGCCAATCAAACCATTTTAATTTTCTGACCAATGTCATCAGCTTTTGATTAGCTTATAAACAACTTAAAAATATTTATAATATAAATTAATTAAGTGGCACACTTTGAAACATTCGCATTGAGATTAAATGAAATTTAAAAAACGATAAACTTGTTTGACAACTATAAGTTGATACAAATCATTTAGTTTAATAAAAAAAAAAGAAAAATAAACAATAAACCAAAATGTGTCAATTTAAAATGTCAAAGAGACAAAGGCGCCACCCACTAAATGACATTTTATTTGCTTTATGAGTTTGCTTAGCTATTTTTGTTTTCTTTTTTTTTCCAGTTGAATGAATTGAGTGCAGTTTCAATTAAATTGTACAAAAAATAAACTAAAAACCCGCAATGCAAAAAAAAAAACAAATATAAACTCTGCAACAGGCAAACAAAAAAAAATAGCCAAACAGAATACCGGAAGTGCAATGATTGCAGTTTGTTTTTTTTTTGCAACGGAAACTAAATAAATTGTAATTAACTGTCGGTTCTTGAGTGCACATGGCTTTTATAATAATACTTATGTATGTATGCATATATTGAGCGGTTTGGGGGGTAGAAGGTAGGTAGGTCGATTTGGATCTCGAGCCCTGTAATCATTTATTCCACATGAATTTGCATAAGGGGTCAGAGTTAGCATTTGCAACTGGTCATAAATGAATCTGAACCAGAAATAGTATGACAAAGGTATACAAAATGCATTTGCCAAAACGTTTGAGCCTGATAGCATGTACAATGCTTTATAATTAAGGGATGATCGGTATAAGGATGCTTTTGATAATTCTCTCTCTCTCTCCCTCTCTCTCTGTGTGTCTCTTGAAAGTGATAAATATTTTTCGCTTGGCTGACAGCTCATAAACATTGACATCGTACAGTCAATGACAGAGTGACAATGTTCAATCAGGTACACTGATTAGTTTTTGGTTGCATCCTTTTGATAACTGACTTAACTATGGATTGCTGTACTATATACAAGTGGAAGGTGGCAGCTGTCGGCTTTAGTTGTTAAAACTGATGATTACAACAACTACCCCATTCCAGCTATACTATTTGATTGATGATGATGTCCAGTTTTATACACCATTTCTGGGGGTTGTTCTTGGGCTTACATAATGCCGGCCAAAGTCAATATTCAACGGATTCAACAACTTACATTACAAAAACCTTAAAAAATTACCATATTGCATATAACAGTTGAGCAGCCCTTGAACTGAGGTTTGGGTTTAGGTTTCGGTTTCGCTTTTCCCATTGTTTATAATGCATTTTCACGGCGGGACACCCCGAAAAAAATAAGAACTATAAAGGTATAAAGTGGGCGTTGTAATGTTGACACTGTAATTTACGCATTGCACCTTTTTTTTTTTACTCGTTAAATTCTTTCTTTATGGTTTTTAAAAATATTTGCATAATACTTCAATTGCGAAAGGGCTGTCGATGAATGAGGTAATCTGATATGCTGAGGTACAGTTATTTATTCGAACAATCCGATAGAATGTATAAGAAGTAAACTATTTAACAAACCCTCGTTGTACCACAACCAATCGGTGTCGATTTCATGACAAATCTGCCTCATTAAATACTTTTGGTGAAGATCTTAATGTAGCCCAGTAACAGTGACTAATTCAGTAGCTCATAAACTCTTTGTCAAACCCTCGCAGAACAACCAACAAGTGTCGATTTCAAAGCTCTCTTGCTTTCACGTGGCTCCAATCAGCTGAGCTTTCAGCCGCAGCACTCTTATAGGGCTTTAGCCCGACTATCGGCATGCCTCTTTAGCTCAGTGGCAGAGCACTGGTCTTGTAAACCAGGGGTCGTGAGTTCAATCCTCACAGGAGGCAATCCGGAATATCCTTAAATTTTTTATTTATTTTTTATTTATTAAACAATGTAACTAATTATTAAATGCTAGTATTTAATTAAAGTCTAATTTTTTCTTAATTTAAAAAACATGGAAGGTATGACACCTGGGAAAAGTGATTAGGGGGTCAATATCCTTATTTTTCATTTTTTTCCCATTTATTAATTGTATTTTTATTTGATTATTTAGCTTTAATGTAACAATTTAACAATTTCTTGGTAATTTTTCAGGTTTTTAAAACAGGTCTGACTACTTCTCTTTTCTAACTTAACTTCTTCATTGTCAAAAAAAATGCAATTTAATAATTTTAAATAAGATCTTTTGTTTTGATTCTATTTTCATTCTCCCAGAGGAGAAATCTCTTTTCCATTCTCTCTCTCTCTCTCTTGTTCTAAAAATAAAATATCCGAGAGAAAAAAGAGCTTTTTGGATATAACAACACGTTGTAGATACATTTTTAAAAATTTTCACATTTAGTCTGAATGCATTTTCCCCTCTAAATAGATAAACTTTATTTTAATTTTGTATTTCAACTTGCATAATTTAAATTAAAATTAAAATGAAAACTCCACTTAGCCAAAAGACGGGTTTCTTTGCCGAATACTATCTGAAGTTAAAGGAGAAAGCTGGATCGAGCTGTGAATCAGATATAACCAAGTTATCGAAATGTCAAAATGATGAGGAGCGCGTGGCTTATGTAGAGCAATTGGAATGGGTGCAAAAGGGCGATGGGGAACTGCAAGTGAAATTGGAATTCCATAATAAAGATGAGAAATTGGCAGCGGATATAAAGGAAAAGGCCACCGCTGCATTTAAGGCAAAGAAATGGTTGGAGGCAATGTTGCTATATACTAGAAACTATATAGCTTTGCCAAGTGATAAGGTACCCGAATTGCGTATAGCTTTAGCCAATCGTTCGGCCACTTTATATCATTTGCAGAAATATAGGTGAGTCTTATATCTTCCATTAATCTATAAAACATTTGATTCTTTAATCTTTTTTAAGCGAGTGCTTGTTGGACATTAAACGTTCAATTGATTTGGGATATCCCAAGGATTTAATTTACAAACTCTATGAACGTCAGGCTCGTTGCTATATGGCTCTTAAGGATTATCCACATACCATAGAGGCTTTTAAGTAAATTGAAATTGCTACTAAAATCTTTATCTTAATTAATACTTTTTATTTTGTTCTATAGGAAATGCATTACTGCCATGGATGATTCAACTTTAAGTTCTGATAAGCGTGCCAAACTTAATCTTGATGCCATGACCATGATTAAAATGCTTCAACATGATCCACGTACAGCCAAACAGGAGTCCAAGCAGCAAAAGAAGTCATCAGCTGCTGCTGGATCCTCTTCTTTATTGCGGGAGGAAAAGGAATTCCTTAGTGATTTAGTCCGTATTGATCAGAATAAGCAAGAAGGACGTTTTGCAAGAGCAGCTGCTGATGTCAAAGTTGGTCAAGAGTTACTTGTAGAGCATCCCTATGTGGCTGTCTTATTGGAGAAATATTCCAAAACTCATTGTGAGAATTGCTTTATGCGGTAAGCTTTTAGCCAGGACACAAACCACCAAGAAACAAAATTTCAATTTTATATTTGAAAGAGAGTGATAATGAGAATATTTTAAACATTTTCCCAGATTTTAAAAGAACTTTTTCAAAAATTCCACTACTTTATCCTGTAAGGAATGATATTCTCTCATTTTTCTCTGCATTTAACTATACTTTTTCAGCACCGTCGTTCCCATAGCTTGTCCCCGTTGTGCCGATGTGGTCTATTGCTCGGAAAATTGCCGGGAACACGCTGCAAATAAATATCACAAATATGAATGTGGAGTTTTACCATTAATTTGGCGTTCGGGTGCATCGATCAACAATCATATTGCATTGCGTATAATTGCTAGCAAACCTTGGACATACTTTAAAGAGTTGATACCTTTAATTGATGTGGAACTGCCGGTGGAAAAGTTGTTAAGGTAAGTTTTAAATGTTTCTATAAAAAAATAGTATAAAATAATATATAAATTTCAGTCTACCTAAGGATGATTTTCGTCGTGTGGCTCAATTGGAACGCCATCAGTCAGAACGACAGCCCTCAAATTTCTTTCAACATGTGCTAATGGCACGCTTTTTGGCCAAATGTCTTAAGGCCTCAAATTACTTGGGCTCAGATAAACCTACCAAAGAAGATGTTCAGGCTCTGACTTCACTTATTTTACGCAGCCTTCAATTTATTCAATTCAATACCCACGAAGTGGCCGAACTTCATAAGTTTAATACAACAAAACGTGAGAAATCAATCTTTATTGGTGGAGCCATCTATCCAACTTTGGCTCTCTTCAATCACTCCTGCGATCCGGGTGTAGTACGCTATTTTCGGGGCTCTACCATACACATTAATAGCGTTCGTCCCATTGAGGCTGGATTGCCAATTAATGAGAATTATGGTCCTATTTATACACAGGATAAACGCCAGGATCGTCAAGCTAGAATGAAGGAACTTTATTGGTTTGAATGCTGTTGTGATGCTTGTCTAGAGAATTGGCCACTTTTTGATGATCTGCCACGGGATGTAATACGTTTTCGTTGTGAGGCTCCCAATAATTGTACAGCTGTAATTGAAGTGCCACCAACTTGCAACGATTTTATGGTGAAATGTGTCACATGCGGTGAAATGACCAATATACTCAAAGGACTCAAAGTTATGCAGGATACCGAAATGATGACACGTACTGGCAAACGTTACTATGAAACTGGTGATTACTCCAAGGCATTGAATAAATTTATCGATCTATTAAGAATTATGTATGAAGTGCTAGCACCACCGTTTCCCGATTTCTGTGAAAGTCAACAGCATTTAAAGGATTGCTTCTTAAATTTGGGTAACGTCTATAATTTGGATTGATTAATGTAATTTATTTTAAAAACGAATCATTGAATTATTTAATTTCAAAAAAGGATAAGAATAAATGCATTGACCCTTGCAAGGTCCATCATTAAGTTTAAAGCAACCATTTCGGCCTTGGTAACAGCACCTATAACAGGTATATATTACCCTATAAGTGAATTCTGTAAAAAAAGAAAAAGAAAACAGAAGAAAAAGGTTTAGTTTTAGTTCGTTTAGGTTTTAGTATCAACAAAAAGAAAATTGAAATTTATGGTTAAAATAGGACCAGATATACATACATATACATATGTATATTCAGATATACATAGATAGATATTTTTTTATAGATTAAATTTTTAAAATATTTTTTTTTTTTGGTATTAAAAATCTATATGAATGGAGTTTATTGGAGTACTAAAATGTTATTTTTAAGTCTTTAAATGGATGTAATTTTAGTTTTAATTACCTCCACATTCTAGTCTTCGCTTGCTAATCCGTCCATATTGTTTATCATAACATGGTGTCCAAGGATTTGAATCTATATGTGAATATCTTTTCGTTGTTGTTGGTCTCGTATTGGGCAACTTTGTTGTAGTTGTAGTTGTTGTAGTAGAAGCAGTAGTGGGCAACTCTGTTGTAGTTGTAGTTGTTGTAGTAGAAGCAGTAGTGGGCAACTCTGTTGTAGTTGTTGTTGTTGTAGTAGAAACAGTAGTGGGCAACTCTGTTGTAGTTGTAGTTGTTGTAGTAGAAGCAGTAGTAGTTAACTCTGCTAAATCTGTAAAATCTACAGGATATTCGGGCCTTATATCCTGACCCAACACTATCGTTCGACACATCAAGAGTAGGCAAAGAAATTTAACTATATAATCCATTTCACTTTAAATTAATATTATATATATTATTTTTTTTACTGTGCTCTCGGCTTGACATTTAAAATGAAACTGAACTTATTCATCAGTTTGAGCTTCGTTTCAGCTTTAAATAGAGGATGCGGGCGGGTGACGAGAGGTGCTGTTCTTACTGATAAGCCACTGCTTCTGGAAAATAATTCATTTTATTATAAATAAACGAAAATCACAAAAACCTCTTATATATTGTATATATACAAGTGTATATTTAAAGTGTTATTCTTATCAGTTTCGCGATATTTGTTTATATAATGTTTACTACTTTCGCCAATATGCAAATATATATCCAACACCTTATCAGTGGCTGCTGCTGGTGAAATTCGACTAATTGTTTTTTTTTTTTTGTTAAAATTAACTGCGGGTTACTGTTTATCGAGTTTACCTTGTAACATATATAACTTTATATATATAACTTTATATATGAATACGTGTTTGTATCGCTTTCAAAGACGAGTGAAGAGGTAACATAAGGAAGCAGAATTTGCATTGAGAACAATTGTTGAAAGTAAAAGCCAGAGAACCTGAACTTGAAAATGTAAATAAAAATGTGAAAATTGCAAAAATAAACTTATTAAAAAAATAAATGAAAAACATATTAATCATATTAACATTAATCATATTAACATTACTCATACTATATGTCGCTAAAGTAATTTTCCTTACATTATTGCTTTAAACCTTATCTAACCTAATTAGCTACATCTTTCTACAGAAAAATAATCACAAAATAAAAATCAAAATCACATTTGAATTTACATTTGTTTATTTGAACGCGAAGTAAAAATTTATTTTTAATAACAGCACAGCCTAAAAGTATGCTATAAAAATGTATCCGTAAAACGAGAAGTTAAAATATACTTTTTAATAAAGTAATTGTCAAAGCAATTGTTGAACACATTTAACACTATTAATAAATTATAGACTTGACCTGATTATTTTTTTATTATTAGTCTATTTCATAACTGAAATACATTATTTATGTATAGAACTCTGCAAAGTTTCAAGTATAACAAATCGAAGACAATTAGCTTCAGTTTAGCCAAAGTCCCAAATTAAATTGATATTTTTAAAATCATTTATTCAACACAAAAACAAATTGACTTGGAAATCAAATATATCAAACATTCAGATTCCTAGTCTAGTTTTAGCACGCTATTTCTGTATGATTTTTGAAAATCTGCTAGTAATTTTTTAATGTGTTGGCTAGAAAGTTTATTTAGTTATAATCTGGTTAAAATGGTATAACAGAGTTGTCTTTTAATTACCATTTCTGAACCGAAACCATTTGACTGATTGTTTAAAATAAATTACAAATATTTGATTTTTTCTTAAATTTTTATTACACATACACAATAATACAATTACAATTACATATACAAATATAGTTCGTTATAATTTATCGAAATGCTTGAGTGCGTGCAATTATATAATTTGATATCGGTCAATTCCATAGACATTAAGAATATCATCAACAAATAACTAATGTATTTATATATATTTTAATTTTCGATTTTATTGATAATAATGCTTTTCGAGATTTAAAATATATAATTTATGCTTAAAATTAAATCATATTCATTTAAAAGGTGTAACAAAGAAAGTGATTTTTATTTTTCAACAAATAAAAATTGTTTAACAGTTTTTTGTTTTTGTGAAGGCTCTAAACTAAGTTTTAATGAATGAGGAAATGGGGGGAAAAAATGGAATAGAAAGGTATTTGAAATAGAGGAGGAGTGGGGGACAGAGGGTAATGTGTTTAGCAAAAGTGTAAATAGCTGGGACAACATTTAGGAATTAAGAAATTCCATTGAATTAAAAGTCATAGGAGCTGGCCTCATCGTCACCCTTGCGCACTTTGAAAATAAATTTGTAGATAAGGCCAGCCAAAATGCCACCAGCTAGTGGGCCCACCCAATAGACCCAATGATTTTCCCATATGCCCTGAACGACAGCGGGTCCAAAGGATCGAGCTGGATTCATGCTGGCGCCGGTCAATGTAATCTATAAAAAATAAAAATATAAAAAATAATCATTAAACTTCACTTCTTAATCCTTTATACAACAGTCACTTACCGCACATAAATGTCCTGCAGCAATGGATAGACCAACAGCCAAAGGAGCCGAACCCTTAATATCCTGACGGCCAGGATCCGATACTGCCTTAACCACAAATACCAATATGAAGGTAATCAAAGCCTCAATCAATACAGCCTGACCCACATCCAAAGATAAATTGAATGACGATATACCCAATTGGTTGGTAACAATGCCAGCTAATGCCACTTTGATCACAGCTGCTCCAGCAATGGCACCCACACATTGCACTATGATATAGAAGGCGGCCTTCAGAATGCTCATCTCGCCCACAATAAGGAAACCAATGGTAACAGCGGGATTGATATGACAACCGCTGATATGGCCAAGACCCTGAAATATGAGAAAAAGAAACAAGCAAATTATTAGAATGTTTTGAACAGTAAGAAGTTGATCTACATAAGAATTTTATTTAGGCTGACATAGACCAGACAGTTAATAACATAATCAGGAATTGAATTTGTTATTATAAACTATTGTTTCTGATTTGCTATTATTACAAGAATCTTTCTTTCTTTAAATCTAGAACAACAAATTCGTGATATTGTTATAGATTTCTTTTAATATATATTTAATTTAGCTTTTAGGATAATAAGACCTGAGGACATTAGAATCTTATTTAATTATTTTAATTTGTACGGATTTCGTAAATTAATTTAATGTAAAATATAAATTTAAACATAAATAAAAGTGGCTTTAACGTAGCCCATTTCAAAATAATCTTTTTAATTGAAGTATTAAATATATTAGAAATTATTTAAAGTATTAATTTAAATTAAATTTTAACTAGAGTCGAAGGCCTTGTAGCTAGTACTCATACCTTTTGCTTAGGTTTAGTATTAATACTTTATCTCACTTTGTAAATAAATAAATAATTTTAACAAAAAGTTCAACTTTTTATATATAAATTTATATATGTTATGTATATACAAGTTAACAATACCAATAAAAATGACAGTTGAAAGAGTTCAGGCATGTCAAATAAATGAAGTCATAAAGTTGTAAATTGTCTGTTAAAAGTTGGCAAAAAAAATTGAATAGCGATACACTCACTTAACCGCAGTAAGCACAATTTATACATATTCATTAAATATTATATAATTTTATGAATATATAAAAATTGTACTTTACGTACCGCTTTGCGTTAAATTACATTTCGTAATGCCTCAAAAAATTAGATAGGTTCTTATTTCAAACACATGATAAATACGTGCACATAATTTAGAAAAATACTTTATAATAATCAAAAGTTTATAGAATTGTTTAAAGAAACAGAAGCTTTCTTTAACGACTGTAAATAAAAATGATTCAGAAATAAAACTTATATAGTAAAAACCTAAAAGCCGAAATCAAGGATTTAAGATCTTTAAAAGAATATTACAAAGGCGTTTCAAATTTTTCTAATAGAGAAAGAAACAAGTTAATATTGGGTGCATTATAATGCTAGAAAGCCAAAATATTTATTTATTTAATTTTCATTTTAGATAATTATTCTTTTAGCTCTAATTTTAAGCATTTTCAAAGGTCGCATAAATTGATTAAATTTGGCTTTTCCCTCTCAAGATGCAAATGTATCTTTTCCAAAAGCTCTTATAAATCAAAAGTCATCTTAATATATTAAAATGATTATTTATTTATTAGGTGGATCTACGAAATTTAATATAGATATAGATAGTTGTTTTTTTTTATTGTCTTTGCTCTCTGTCAAATGTCAGCTTGTCGTTGGTATCTTTAACATCTGTGAATTTGGTAACGTTTACCCATTTTTTTTGTCATTTTTTGCCAACTGACAATCTGTTGTTCCTCTTGAGTTTCGCCTCTTTTTCGATTTTTCTTTTTTTTTGGCAATTATTGCACAATAGATGCAACGAAGAGACAACGGATACAAGCAATTTGTCTAACTTTGAAGAGATGCACTCGAAAAGTCCATGTCGATCGTAATTTATTGGTATAGTATCTATGCGTATCTGTATGTATGTGTGTGTGTGTATCTAATGTATCTTTAAAGTTCAAGCATCTTTTATAGCTAAAAGTAAAAGTATGTTTTATGTTCTGTTTAGTCATGATCATCTCAAGCCGGTCCCAGTCTCTGGTCTCAAATCAAATCACAACGCAACGCAACGCAGTTCAAGTGAAATCACTTCACTTTAGGCAAAATGGAAATCAAACAACAAATTGCCACTTGAGTGAGCTAAGTCCGACGAGTATATTCGTATGAATGAAAATGAATAACGAGCAAGTTTTCAGCAAATAAAAAAAAAAACAGAAAAAAAGCACGCAATATTGCAAGGCCCCCAAGGTCGATGTCGATCTACTATAGTATATATATATATATATATATTTATGTATATGTATGTATATATAGATACATATATACTCTGTATATCTGTGCTTAGGCAGGCTTCTATGTAGCTCCATATCTTTCGGTTTAGTTTGGTTTGCATTGCTTTTGGTTTTTGGTTGATTTCAATTCGATTTTGATATGGTTTTTGGCCAATGTCGCTATGCGTTTTGTGTGTGTGTGTGTGTTTAATTAATAAATGCGCAAAAAATAAAAGAAAAAAAAACGAAACAAAAAAAAAATGACCACAAAACGCTAATTACAAACCCCCAAGCCGAGAGCAAAAATCAAGTCAAGTTGCAGGTAAAATTCATGCAACGCCCCGGCTCCGATTGCGAGGCAACTTCAACTTGACATTTTGCTCATGCGTGTTGCTTTTTCTTTGGTTTTTCCATTGGTTTCCAAATGTTGTTGGTGTTGTTGCTGCTTGCAAGTGACTGTGTGAAAAATGCATTCGGTCATAATCATCAAGATCATGGGGCATTAAATCCAACAGACACACGACTCTCTAGGCCTAAAACGTTTTGTTAACGTTGTTAACCACCATATTGTTCTGTTTGGCTTTTATACTATGCCGAGTTTCAATTCTTTTGTGCTCAAGTTTTTCGTTGTTTTTTTTTTCCTATTTTTTAATTGCACACTTGAGTCACACTCGTGAAATTAATCAAAATTTTAATGGCCCATAGTCGTATAGTTAAATAGAGAGATATTGAGATATCGATTGAGAAGCAGGCATACACAAATATAATATATAGACAATACCCCAGAACCCACAATTAAACTTAATTTATGCAACAAAATAAGATTATATTGTAAATAAATTATATATTGACAAAAAAAAAGTGAGTGCGTGTTCACTACGCATGAATATGAGTGACTCAGAGATTTATCGAATTCTACAAATATAATATTCAATATTAAAATGATATTCTTAATTTTTCCGCAAAAAGGCAGCAACTAACTCATTGGGTTATTTGAAAATATATTTTAACATATTTCTTTTATATAAATTGAACTAAAATCTATTACGTTTTTATATATTTTATTCTGCCATTTACATATTAACATCTAAAAATTAAATTCAAATTGAGAAAAAGATGTGAATATTGGCTAAACTTTACTCCTTAGAATATATTTAGAAGGGCTTCTTCTTTTTTCTGTTACTTACTAATAAAAGCAGAAAAATTGTTCAATATTACTGAAATAAAGCAGAATTCTTTTAGTATATAAAACAAATTAAAAAAATAGATAAAAAAGTTACTAATTAATTTTAAAGAACCATTTACTAAGGAGAGTCTTTTTGTTAGTTCTATACCTAAAACGTTTTTTTAAGGTTTACCGAAGTCTAAAATATATATTTTGATTTCTTGATAAAATATTAGTATTCTATTATGTACATATATGGACATATGTATAAATATATTTAGAATAGAATTTCTGTGTGTTTTTTTTTTTGTTTTGGATTTTTAGTTTTCATCTTTTTTTATTTTTTTAATTTTTATATCTTTACAACAAAAATTCCATTTTTTAGAAGAAAAAACCAAAGTACCAAACATTTACTTTTTTTTTGGAATGTTAATGATATAGTGAATATGACTATGGGAAGATCTTGAAGAATGAATAACAGGGGAGAATTAGAACAAATACTCTTTACTTTTTACGCCTAAGAAATTACCATTTTAGTATAGAATACAGATTTAAGTCAATAAATAGATACAAAAATATATGTTGCAACTTTTTAGATTCTTAATATTCAATTTGAGAACAAAGTCATTAAAATGCAATTTCTGTTATTTGTTGTAAACAAAACATAATATTAAATTGCCCATTGACTGAATCTTGAAATGTAATTCAAGCATAAAATAGAACCAAATGGTCACTCAAGCATTCTACTTAACTACTTTGCTTTGGCTACAACAAGTCTGCCATAATATGTAGTATATTATATATATATATATTTATATATATATATATATATATATATAGACATTTGATCGGCTTACGCATGCATTGCAGTCAGAGTGTCTGCTTGCATTTGTTTCGCTGTTGTGGCAACATTTACGCATTTTAAATCATATTTTATGGCTTTTTTAGTTAAATTGAATGTTAACTTGTTTCATTTTGATTTCGTTCTGGTTTTCTGCAATTGCCAACAAAAAGCTGAGAATCAAAGCAATGCCAAAGCCAAAGCCACAGCCAAAAGACAAAGTCGGTGCTGAAGTTGATTTAGAAGTCGGTACGTTTGAAAAAAAATAAACAAATAAAAACTAAACAAAAAATAAAACAAAAAAATAAACGTGAATGCATATACGCACAAAATTTTGAATTGTTGTTGCAGTTTGTTGATTTGTGGCATGGTTGTTTAAAAACAAATGCGGGTCTCTTCGATATGCATATTATTTAGTGATTTTGCCAATCCCCAACTTGTCTCTGATCTTAATCTAAAGAAAATCACACAAATAAACAAACAAACAAAAACTGCCGGCATTTGAAAATTTATTTTGTTAACGCGACCTGCATATAAATAATGAAAAAAAAAACAATCATAAGGGGAATTTCTATTATTGCTTGACTATAAAATGCAAATGGTGGAAATGTTTATGTATATATAAATAATATATATGTATGTATGTATATATATATGTATATAGTAATGCGCTTTCTTGGCAGCTTGTCAAACAAATGTCAGCGAAATATAAACAGGGTGAGGTTAACTTTTAAACCGTTAACAGCCCGTAATTTAATTTTTATTACTTTATTTAAGTGTTGAAAGACGCTTGTGGAGAAAAGTATGATAATATGGAATGAATGGGATTAAGGAAAGGCTGAATTTTTGATTGTATAATGATAATCTTTAACAAGAATATACTTTAAAAACCGTTTAACTTTTGAACTTAATGTTGGTGTGGCATCCTCTTAACTTAACAGCTTTTAAGTTTAACAGAATGGAAGAGAACGGATGGAAATGTCTTACATTTGACTGTTAAATAACAGTCGAAAGTTAATCCTGCTCCTGTTAGTGTAAAAAATGTTAAAGTCACTCAAAGTCGGTCGCTACCCTCTGATGCAATTTAAATTAAGTAAAATAAATTATAAATATAAATTTCTTAATAGTTTTCTTGCTACACCCTGTGTATATATGTATATGTATATATAGATTGAGATTACCAATTTAAATTGCCTTTTCTTTGCAATAAATTCGTTTACTTTGTGTTCGCATTTTCATCATCTTCATCATCATCATCATTAGTAGAAAAATGATATTATGAATTGACGGCGGCAACGGCTACGGCATACCATATAAGCAGGCATTAAATTACCTGCAATTAGCACGTTTTTCATTTGACGCGTTTCCCCCGCTTCATTGAACAGTTAGCTATTCATTATATTTCTTTTTTTTTTCTTTTTGCTATTATTGTTGCTGTAATATAATGACGAACAAAACTTATAAACGTACACAAAACAATTGCCGTATGTTAGGAAATGCCACTGGAGAGTTCAGCCAACCCAATACCGAAACACGGAGGCTCATAAAATTGGACACAAACTGTATCCATTGACTGACTGGGTGACTCGTGCCACACGTCATCGCCTCAAAACCAAATGCAACCTAATCGAACGTGCCACACACAATTCCCAATGCAATCTTTCACCTGATGCTGTTGCATTTATTGCCGTTGCTGTTGACGTTTGGTAATCGAAACAAATTTGTAAATGTTCAGATAGTGAAAATGTGATGCAAAAGTGTTAAGCGTAACTATTTTTACATTTACTGCAGTTTCCCTTAGGCATCGTTAAGGGGCTAAAAGACAATCCCTTTCTAAAATTTATGCATATATGTTTAACTTCATTAAATT
The DNA here is from genome assembly GCA_037075365.1 of Drosophila emarginata. Taxonomy (NCBI): domain Eukaryota; kingdom Metazoa; phylum Arthropoda; class Insecta; order Diptera; family Drosophilidae; genus Drosophila; species Drosophila emarginata. The sequence goes on along the minus strand of JBAMCD010000260.1, from coordinate 2,811,372 downwards.
ATTAAGAAATTGTTTGCCTTTGAAACCGAGAAAGAAGTCCTAAAGTAAAAATAAATTGGTTTGGCTTACGTAAAAAGTTAAAAAATAAAATTATACTCAGTAAAAAATTTATAGAGGCTTCAAAATAAAGTTTTTGTTTTTTGTCTATCATTGAAAATTAATTGAATTTTTGCATTAAATTTCTGCATTAAAATTTTGTATTATTACATAAATTAGATATTTAGTAGTTTATATTTAATGCTATTTTCTTTGCCTTAACCTTAAAGCGATTTTTCATGTTTCATTTGTGCAAAAAAAAAGAAAAAAACGAGAGAAAAATCAAAGCCAAAGAGTCATAAAATTTTATTTGTTGCTTGCCATAAATTCAAATAAAAGCTGATTGGCGTTTAAAAATGTTAAAAAAAAAAAAAAAACGCAAGTCAAAGCCAAGCATAACGTAATTAAACGCATAATAATCTAATTGCATATTTTGCGTGTTGATTAATGTTAATTGCCTGATGTTTGAGTCGTAGTCGAGTATTTTGCCAGTTGAAGTTCCATTTCGTATGTATTGAACAAAAAAAAAAAAAATGTTACTCATACGACGCGTGTACAGCGATGCCAGCGGTTAATGACTGTGCGTGTGTCTCTGTGTCTGTATGTGTGTGTGTGTCTGTAAATCTGTCAATTTTGTAAATTACATTCGCAGCTTGTTTTGTTGTTGTATTCACTTTTAAATGCCAATGTCTTTGCCCAAAATGCAGCAAAAGTTTTGTGAATGAGACGCACGACGACTGAAAGTGTAACGCGGCGGTGGCGGTGTCCTTGAATAGATACACAAACACACAACAACACCAACACACAGACATACAGACACTCCATCACACATCTATATATCTAAATCTATATGCAATTGCTTGATAATAGTACATAAATTCATACATTCCCTCTCTATGATTTCATTTTTGGATACGCATTTTGTTAATTTTTCAATTTCAAAATCAATTTTTTTTTCTTTTTTTACTTACCTGGGCCAATGTGGCCACCGTTAAGCCAAAGGTGAATGCAATCTGTGGTACACTTCCGCTGCTGGTACTACCAACGCCAACGAATACCAAGAAAAATGTTCCAATCAGTTCACCCAACAGCATTCGCCATATTTTCTTGTTCTCGGTTATATCGGCAACGCCCACAAATTTCGACATGTCTGTAATAGAGAATGGAATTTATTCATATAATTTGTTTTCATTTGTGTATATTTCACATTATTTGATTAATTAATTTGTTCACTTCCTCGACAAGAAAAGATGCCTCAATAGCTCCTCGAACAGTTCAATGCTAATTGTTACGGGATGTTAATTAATTTATTCACAAAAATAAACAATTCATTTTGCAAAACTATGCGAAACAAGTTTCCATACCAACTCAACCCACAAAGTATGTATATAGAACTGAGAATTCACAATGTTAAGTAATATTAAGTCTTTTTTTTTTTGTTGCTTTTTTTTATCATCATGTTTATTTTCAGTTTGGTTGACGCTGTAGGACATGATCATAAATGGCTTTAACCTTATTATTTAAGCCACATTTAAGCCAGATGTAAATAGTTGAAAAAAATATTTCATTATAAGTATGTACATACATATGTATGTATATATAGATACAGTTATCACACTCTACAGTTCTAGTAAGTGTCAGTCACTTGACTAAATTTCAGGGCATCACTCAAAAAATGAACAAGACTGATAAGTAAAAAAAAACAACAAAAAGTGAATGCATTCAGCAAAAGTATTCATTATCAGAAATAACATTGAAAACAAAACTCTCATTTATTCCAGAAATAAAGACATTTTTTGGCTACATATAGAAACAAATAGAAATCGAAAAATCATATAAAAATTATGAAATATCTTTATCACTTTTTAGGGAAAGCTTTCAATTTGATTACCTAATCAAAAGTTATTTAAATCCTATAAAAAATGGATACATTCAGCAATCAAACAATAAATTAACCAAATTAGACAAATTTCTGTTTAATTGGGATTAACAGAAAATAATATTCAGAAACAAACAACAATTTCAATAAAGAAAAATTAACCAAATACATAATTTTTCATATTATTTATCTAGATCTCTAAATAGTTGTTATAGTTAACTTAAAAGTTCTTGGAACATAATCACTTGTATAATTCTATTTTCAATTTACAGATTACCTTATCTGTTTGGCAGCTTTTTATTAATTCCTAAAGTACATATTTATAAAAAACTGTAACTGAGCACTTTTATCACTGATCAGCAATTCCCTTTTATGATAGGTGAATGCGACCAGTATTATTACTTTTTGCTTCTGTTCTTATCATAAAATGAGTCAAGTTCCAGTGCTTTATTTAATATGGCAATTATTGTTTTCGGAATGTGCAGCATTTCAAGTATTCCTTACCATGTCGCCTGAGACTACAAAAGAGCTTCCCATCGAATGGAATTTCATTCAGAATTCATAAAGAGTACAACTATATATACTATATATATATGTACATATATATAACAAATGACTGAATAAATCATGAAATGCAAACAAAAATGTGTCACGCATACCAAAAATAACTAAAAGAAAAAAATAAGTTTGCTTCCTCTATCAAAATTTAAGTTCTATTTATCAAAGTCAAAATGATAAAAACAAAAACTTGACCAAATTCGAAATGTTGGGGGATTTTTCTTTCAATCAAAAATATTGCAAATATTTTATATCAGTAAAGTATACTGATTTGTAGCTTAGGTATATATGTATATATAAAATATATGATATTGACATATTTGAAAGGGCCCTTTACAAAATGCCAAGTCTAATTACAAGGTGACAATCCATCAATCAGTTCATCAATCAATCAAAATGCAACAAAGTGTAAGTATGCAAAACACAAAAAAAAGATTATAAATTAATAACTTCATCTTTATCTTCAATTAATATGTGATTGTTTAATAATATTAATCATTGGAATGATTTATATTTGCATTTTGTACCCTTTAAAATGCGATGATAAAAGGGTATATGAATTTTAAAGAAGTTTATGTAACTGCAAACAGAAATGTTTACAAAAAATTGATAAGTATTAAAAAATTCACATAACATCTAAAATAAAGTGAAACAATTTTAGGAAGAAAGAAATATCGTCCGAAATATGAACCAGTTGGAATCAAGGAAATATTTCTAAGCAAAGAAAAATTTATAAAAACCTTGTTAAGAAAATAAAAGATACAACTTTAGATATACTCTAAGAACTATTAAATAAATGCCTTCAGTGAGATTAGCTACAACTATTTCATTTAAGACTTCCACTAACTTAACTTTACCCATTGAAAAAGTTAGAATCTGCTTAAACTGGCTGTTTAAATACAAATTTAATTATTTTTTTGTGAATTTGAATTTACGTATTATTTTAACATGGTATCTTTAAGTCGATGTCTTAACAATAAATCGCCATTGATTCCAAAAAAGTTGAAATTGAAAGGGGATTGGAAATTAAATTTCAAGTTCAACAAAACCTGTAAATGCTAAAATATTAAGCTATATACTTGACATGCTCTGCCAATAATTCATCTACTATAATTAACACTTTTGTTTCAATTTACGCAAATCACACTCAAAGTTTACTTTTTTTTTTAACAAAGTTAATAATTATAGATATATTTAGATAACTAAATCAATAGCTTATTTAGGGTTTACTCTTTGGGTATAACAATTTATCAGTTTATGATCTCTGGAGGCTACCGTATAAGTGGCCATAAAGATAGTCAAAGCAGAAAACTAAATCTTATCGCCCTAATCTAAATTACTTAACCAGGCCCAAACATATAACGGTTTGTGCTTGGTAACATTTTGAGGTCAAATTCCAGTCAATGTTTGTAGGCCTATAATTTTTTGTTTTGCATTGTCACATCCTTGGATCGCATAGAAACAATAACTAAAACATAAAAATCAGCAAAAAAAATAAATTTAAAATAAAAATTGAAAATCCAAAACAAAAAAAAAAAAAATGGCAAATAAATCACAATAATAATACATAATAATAATAATACAAACAATAACAATTGAGGGCGTGACGACAAGACAGACAAATGGCAAAGAGTTTTATATGTATTAAATACGCGTGTGAGACAAGGCTAGATAAATTGTTAAATTGCTAAAGATTTCAATAGATGATCATGAATGAATGCTATTAGGCTTTAAAATTTGTCTAATATTTTCAATTAATTGTAAGAGTCATGCAAAAAACAGATTTAAAAAAAGGCTACACTGAGAAAAAATAGTATTGAAAGTGGAAATACATATACAGAGTGTAACTTTTAGTGAACTATATGTGATGCAATTCTTCGTAGAATGATTTATATAGCTTTCTTAATCTCATTCAATATATTTGATTTATTTATTTATATTATGTTCTGGTAAAATGTTCTTATTCAACATATAAATATCATAATTTCTTTATAATAAGTTTCTATATAATGAAATTTCTATATGTTTTATGAATTCTTAAAGCAAATTTTGACTGTAATACTTCAAATAGCGCTGATAGAAAATATAACAAATTTGTTTTTTATAAAGTAATAAAAGTAAATAAATCATCTAATAATTTCTCTAAATATAATAAGTATTAGTTGCTATTTTATATTATTAATTTATAATAAATATATTATAAAAGTAAATCAAAATTAAAAGAAGATTTAGAACAGTTTGAAACTGAATCTATAAAAAATGATTTCGAAAGTCTTTCTCTTAACATAAACTTAAGTAAAAATATGTTTTATAATATTTAAGTTATAATTTAAAAACCCTTAAACGCAAACTTAAAAATGCAATTCTAAACTTAAATTTAATTTTAAGTTCTTGTGTTTCTATATATAAAATTTTTCTTTGTTTTCCTTCTGTAATATGTTCAAAAATATTCTCGTTTTTTTTATGATGTCTCTCTGTAATATGTTCAAAAATATTCTCGGTGTAATCAATCTATCAATTTGTCTACCATTTTGGCGCCACATAACTATAATGTACGGGCGGCACATATGTATGCTCATATCGGAAACAGCCCCTCGAGCAAACACGATATTCCCATTTCGACATGAAATTAATTAGTGAGCTATCAAATACAAATACTAATATGTAGTTATGTCTTCCTTTACTTGTTATTTCTCAATATTTTGCACATACCAAAGCAATGTGTAATAAATAAGAACGCAATTTTTCAAAATGAAAGCAAAGAAATTTGTTTATTTTTTTACTTTGGTGCTTAACCTACATAACGAAACGAGAAGAAATGAAACAAAGTAAAAAAACAAAAAATATATGAAACTAATTGGCATGCAAAACGGGTACAAAGACAAGTGCAGGAGAAGAAGGGGAGTAGAAGGAGGGAGTAAAATAAAGCTTCGTTCTCAATTTGATTCGTTTTACACGCTTCCGTGTGGAATAGCAACAATAAAAAACAAATTTTTTATATTACCCGCACTCGAAAGAGAGATTTGAATCTTAAATTATACGAATTTCAAAAATTTAAACGAAACCCCCAAACCCAGTTCTAATGTCAAGGTCAGGCATAACTATATATGTACATATGTATGTACATATATACATAGAGTTGCCCGGCAGCACCTTATTTAGCACTTTTATTTACTATCAACGACTCAACATCAGTTTACGTCACACAAAAGGAAAAGCCACCGGGCTAACAAAAAGAAGGGTAGTCCAATGCATTGAAATTTAAAAAAAAAAAGAAAAAAATCTGATATGAATCTTTCTCCACATTGTCGGCTCGTTTGGTTTTTATGCCACCAAGTACTCAGTTCTGCCTCAATAATTTATGGCCATTTGAATTACTACTTCTCTGATAAGATAAAAAAAAACAAAAAAACGTAACAATGTCTGGGATTGATGGAGTGACTCAAATGTTTTCAAGTGCATTACCATTTAAAGTTTTGTTTTAAATTATAATAGCATTTGCCAAAATTGGTTAAACAAAATGAAAATAGATTTAATTTCAATCAAAAAAAGAAGGCATAAAATGAAATTAAAAGTCCATGTGTGGCCATTTTGCAGAAAGTCCAAGTTGCTGCAGTTGCTGCAACAAAACATTCACCGGATATCCGTTCAACATAGACTTGGATATGGTCTTACTGTTGGCTACAAAACTCGTAAAGTTCTGTACACAGAGAGAAAATGTTGAAGATTGTTTTAAGGTATACAAACAATTGTTAAGAAATCTATATCAAAAGAAAAAGTAAAGAAAGAAACCTTTCTTGATCAATTTTTTTAAAAACACACTTAAAATCCCATTGATTAAATTCTTTGTAGTATATTGAAAACACACTTATTTAAGTTGATTTATATATACATATATATATACACGGAATTTATTTCTAATTTATTGAAAAATTATTGAGCAAGTGTATGTAAAAATTAAAACGGTGGAGTTATTAAAAACTATTTTATTTTAATCTGTAAAAAGGGGCGACAATATTTGTTGATTCCTCAATTTGGACTTTTTCTCTTTCATTCTAGAACTTTATTTAATATAAATAAAATATACAATTTAAAATGCTTCAGTTAATGCTTTGTTTCTAATTCACAATATAGTATATTTTATTTATTGCAGTTCGATTGTATTAACTTTGTTGACGAACCAGTAAAAAATATTCCCTAAAATAAATTCACACATATTACAAGAAAGCAGTGTGTTTGAAATAAATTTATTATATAGAGAATTTCATTATATAGAAGTTCATTATATATATTACAAATGCTTAGATCAAGTAAAATATCACAAAAACTTATCACTTTAATTAAAGATTATTTATCATGACTCCACTCACTTCTACTTTCTTTTCTCCTAAAGTAACTATTAAAAAAAATGAATCCAAATGATTGCTAAGGTTTTCTACAATCAAAATAATTTTAATTTCATCCTCGATTTGACCATGTCTTTTTTAATATTTATTAAATGAGTTTTTGTTTTTTTGTTTCTCTCAATGTATGCTGGCCCAAGAGGTGCAGCAGTTTTGCTTTTCATTACCGTCTGGCAAGGCAAAGTCAAAGTCAAGCGCTGCCAATGACGGAGGAGGTGCGGCTCCTCTTAAGGCCTGGACACACGTGTCAGGTGCCTAAGGTGGTAACTAAACCAAAAAAAAAAAAATGAACTCAAAGGCTTGGCTCACTGACGCTCATTCTAAACTGGTTTTGTGTAACACACCCAAAATAAAAAAAAAAAAAAACTGAAAAAGAAAATGAAGGAAACAAAGCAAAAATATCCTTTGCTTGCAAATCACAAATGTTGGTAGTTGGAGAAGGTCTTCCGACCTAAATGATATATACATAAGTATTATTAGAACATGAGCAATGTCATAGCTTTTCTCACCTAGTTTCATCCACCGACTCCAACTCTTAATCCATTGGTTATTATGGTAAAACTTATTTGCCACTGACACGCAAATAACGCATAATTTCGCTAATATTCCCCATATGAGTTAAAGTTTCTTTTTTTTTTATGTTTGTTTTTTTTTTTGTGTTCGTTTTCTCTTAGTTATTGTTAATTTCCCATGTCATGGTAATTACAAGACAAAAGGCTCGTGTGTGTGTATGTTTTCTCCCCTCCCTTTACCTTCTTCTCTTTCTCTCTCTCACTCTCTTCTCTGTTTGCCTTTACATTTGTTCATCTACAATAATTAATCAATTTAATCGGATTATTAATTTTCGGTTTTGCGCAACACACATTTTGCTCTCTTCATTTCAGTTTTTATTATTATGTTTTATTTTTTTTCATACTGTTTTATTCAATAAGGTGATGATTTTATTAAATAGAAGAAGGCGAAATAAATGTAAAAAACCTGTTCACTTTTGACTATATATATTCCGTTCTGATCCCCCAATAAATTTTATTAATTAGTCACATGGACTGCCCAGCTATTCAATATTTATTATTTTTTTCTTTTTTTTTTTTTTTACTGTGAGGGAGGTTTTGAATTTCGATTTTGTTTATGGCAGGCATAAAATTTATATCATCTTAACTGAAGTCAATTACAAAACTAATAAATCTATTAGAGAATTTGTGGTTGGATTTAATATGCATTTGAATACCCCATATGTGAGAGGGAGAGTTAATTTTTAAATCATTTTCTGATTGTATAAAGTTTATCGTTAAGAAAATACTTAATAAAATTCTATAACTTTTTTTAAAATAACTTTAAAACAGTAAATTGGCACAGCTGATCAGTGAGCTAATATTAACAAAATGTTCTTGAAATTCGGTGTAATTTTTGATTAATTTATTAATAATTTGACAGACTGTATAATTGAACCAAGCTAATCTTTTGAAATCCCCAACAAAAAATCCCCCAAAATTTATGATGAAATTATTTTGAATTATTCGTTTTGGTAAAGAAATCTCTGTGAAAGTTTTCTTTTTTTTTAGCATGACTAAACTGATTTTAAAATATGTACGCTAGTTTATGTAATTATAAATTGCTTTTTTTCAATTAACCTTTGCTACTTAAACTGTTTGAATCCATCAAACCATTTTTGAAACCTTTGCTTTATATTTTAATATGAAAAGAGCTCCTAAAGAAAAAATTGTTTTTGCTTTTTATTTAAAAATAAACTACAAACTTCAAAAGTCTTTCTTACTTAAAATTTGTTTACTTTTTATTATTATTTCAGTTACTAACTTTAATTAAGTACAAATACTAGACATATTAAAGAGCAACAAAACATTTATAATGACTCAATTATTTTGATATTGTTCTTTATAATGAAAGGTTTTTGAGAGTAACTTAATTATAGTAAAAATTTCACTTTTCTGGAAACTTATATAATTTGTTTACTCATCTAGTATAATATAAACTCATATATATATTTTTTTAATTATTACAGTCACGTTGATTAAAAAAAAAAATTGAAAACTTTCCATGAGAATATCTTTTGTAATTCTCCATCTCAATTGCAATTTCAATGTCAGTCTAAGTATTAAGCTAATTATACATTAAGTTTAGTATTTGTTTATTTTTTTGTTATTTTTTTTTTTGCGGATTAATAACAAGTTAATTTTTACATTGAGGAGCACTCATCAAGCAATGACAATTGTTATACTGTTTTAATATAACAGATTAGATTCCATTCATTGAATACTTCCTTGGAAATCCCATTTTATAAGCTAATATTATGTTTCTTTTTTTTTTAATTTGATTACTTATTGCCCCGTGATGTCATGAATGTCAACTCCAAACTCACGATTATAATTATAATTTGTTTATTCACCCATGATTTATGTATAATTTAATGTTGATGAGCGACGCAAAAAACTTACAAAATTTGTCACCATAAAAAGCAGTCAAAAGAGATTAAAAAAAAACACGTTTTCTTCTTTAGAGGCGTAAAATTTCTCACGCCCCTCAATCTGCTTTTAAGTATATAACTAACTATGAATCGATCTAACTAACTAAATAACTTCCCCCATTCCCCTTGACTTTGCTTAACCCTTGAAACAGTTTTAACAGTTTTTTTTTTCTTTTGTTTTCGTTTCTAATATTTGAAACAAATATTTGTACAATTGTTTAAACATCGCAGCAGGTAACTTGACATTAATTATCTCTAACCAGAATGAACTTTTCGTAATTGTATCTCAATATCTTTTTTTTTTATATTTTTAACGCCTGTGCAAATTAATTACCACTCGGAGCGAGAGGGAAGCAGACAAAGTAAAGTAAATATTTTCTGTTTGACGCCAAAGATGGGTAAATATGATAAAAACAAATAATTAATTAATTGCACAAAATTTCAACATAATTTTTTTATTTTTGTGTTTCTTTGTTTTACTCTATATCTCATAGAACAGTTGGGCATATGAGACAATTAGAAGAAATAATAATTTTAAAGGTTAATTATTTAGTATTTTATTATTATGTGATTTAAGATTGTTAAATATTGATATTTTTATGATGCGTATAAGCTAAATATGAAATGTCTGGCAAACACTATGTTATCTCGTTATATACTTTTCTTAAGTTTCCTCTTAGTTTTCTGTAAACCTTTTACAATTTAATAATCCACAGATCGAATACAATTATTAATAACCCAAGAAAGATATTTCTTTTTATGTTAGAAGAATCTTTGTCTTATATAACCTCTAAGTAAAGGGATTTTTTAAAAGGATTTGGAATACTTTTAATATAAATTATGGTCACTTTATAGAAAAGACTGCAAATTGAATTGGGGTTTGGGGAATAATTTTACTTTTCTGTATCTTTATTTTATTCTTTTCATATCATAACTTAGAAATTAAAGACTAAAAGGTACAAAGGTCAACAAAATATTACGTAAGCAGCACACCTTATTCTGACACAGGTAATTTAAATTTATGAAACAATGGAAATTATTAATTTTTGTCTTAAAATAAACAATTTTTGGATGGGAGCAATAAATTTTTGGCTATAATGGGCTTCTCGATGACTGATTTTACATACATACATTCATATATGTTTAGTGAAAACCTCTTAAATTCTTTTGAATGGTTTCAGTAATTGACCTGATAAAGAAAATTTCGTAATTGATAGCAATTTCAAATTTAAATTCTTTGCTTCACAGACGGTAACTTTCAGTCGCTTGAAAAGGTAATGTATGAAGGTAACTTAATTTTTTACAAAGATTTTTTCAATTGTTGAATTCTGTCTGCTTTGTTTTTTTTTTTTGTTTTTGTTAGTTTCAGGTTCATTCACTTGATAACTTTTGCTTTATGTCTGCTTTCGTTGGTTTTGAGGAAGTCATCATGATTTAAATGGCTTAAAATCTGCTGTTGTTTACCTTACTATCTCCTCCCTCTTTCTTCGTCTTCTCTATCTCTCTTTCTCTCTCGTTATTTGTCATGCAAACTTTCAGTTACAGAAAACAGAAATCATCGCACGGAAGCCACAAAACAAAATCAAAATAACAAACCGAACAAAAATAGCAACAAAAAGAAAGAAAAAAAACCAAACATCATTTGGCTGTAGGCTAATTTACTGTCATGCTGCGTCTCAACGGTGAAAATATACCCAAATCGTAGGTATATTGAAAAGCAATCATGTCGTTATCGATATGGGGAGAGAGAGAGAGGGACTAGCTATATACATATATATTTACCGATTAAAGTTGACAGATGACACAAGTGTATGATTAAATGCTCACCAAGATGATTTTCAAAAAAAAAAAAAAAAAAAAAAAAAAACAACGTAAAAATAACAATCAACAAAAAACAAACTGTTTAATTAAAATGAAAAACGAATTGGAAAATGTTTAACAATGCCAACAAAAATAAGGGAAGTAAAAGTTTTATGAAAACCTTTTGACCATTACAACTTTAGCTTAACTAGTTCCGTAAATATCAGTTAGATATAATGAAAATAATATAAAAGATACAGAAATTTATTTTGCTTGTTAAAACTTAAGTAAATAATGTAAGCTTATTAAACAGCTTAAAGTTTAAACATTTTCCATAAGTTTAAATTGTTTAATTTAATTCCTTATATCAAAAAATTTTTAATTCCATGTTACATGTGAAAACTTTATAAAGAGAGGTGTTTTAGAAACTGTTTTTTATTTATTATGTAAGTTTCCAAAATTTCCAGATTCATGTAGGCTTTTTAACTTTCTAACTATATAGTTATTAATTGAAGATTTGATTGATTGATTTTGTCAAATTCCATTTGAATTAGAAGTCACAAAATTTAAAAAAATATATATAGTGATAAAAAATGTCCTTGTTAAGCTCTAGGAATTATATTTTAATTAGACTTCAAGTATTTCTTTAATAGAGTAGTTTCCATTCAAAAAGAAAATAAAATGTTGCAAAGTCAATCTGAATCAGTTTAAAAATAATTAAGTTCACTTAAAAACGAAATGATTTAATTGCAAATGCTGAGAAGAAACTAAGGATCTGTACTTATTTTATTTAAAGCACAGTTTGAGAAATTCTAAAAGGACTTCCCTAAGAAAGATGTTTTAAAATTGATTGAATATCAAATAAAGTATATTTGAAGTTGAGCAAAAAAAATGTTGCAAAAATTATTTCACACTAAAATCAAATACAAAAATTATTGAAATTGCTAGCAGAATTGTTTTTCATTTTATTTTAAATGTATTTAATTGAACAAACGACTAACTATATATGGCACTAGAATTAATTTTACATATTTTTAATTAAAATTTTGAAAAACCAAATCAAATCGCTTATAATCAGCCGGCAACTCTGGCAAATATTTTTACAAAATTTCATATACATTCAATTTCACACTTTGATTCCACAGAAATCGTCTGAGTATATATTTTTTTTATAAATTATTTCCTTCACTTTATGCCAAAGCAATTGAATTTCGCACACTTTTTCGAAATCATTAACCTTGTGGTAAGACTCCTTTCCCCTTCTTACCCACCCGATCTCTTTCTCTCTTCACACTCACCTGTTTTCTCAACCATTTTTGATTTGAAATTACAACAATTTTTTATATTACTTTTTTTTCAAAGCTGCCACTTGATCAATTGTTTTTTTCTTTTTGACTTTTTTTGATTTTATTTTTTTTTTTTTTTTCGTTTTTTAGTTATTGCCGCGTGGGGGGCTTTGCTTTCATTTGAAGTAAAAGTACTTTTTGGGGTTTTTGTTTCGGTTTTTTGGTTTGGCGCACTTAAATCGAAAATAATAATAATATTTAACAATAATAATTGTTAAGTTAAGGTTAAGTGTCTTGTTGAGGGGGTGAGGACCAGTTGTTGCACAATTGTCCAAAAAATAATTAAAGTTTTTTTTTTCGATATTATTATTATTATTTTTTTTGTATGCTTTTTACACTTTGATGATCAATTAAGATGAAAGCGCGTCTACTATTTTTCTTTCTTTCTTTTGAGTGATTTTTCAATTTAATTAGCCTGGTTGAGAAAGCAGTAAGCCTTGTCTGTTATTGGTAGATTGATTTGATTTGTGCAGATTTCCCGCTGAATTTTTATTTATTTTTTTTTTTTGTTTTTTTTTTTGGAGCTGTTTGTTGTGTTACCACGTTCGTTGTTCGAGCGCAAATAAACGTTGGCCGGCCTGTGTCTGTAACTGATATACTCTCAGTCGACGCCTCAGTTGCTGTCTCAGTCGGCGCTAACGTTGAGGCAACGTCAATGCTTTATGTGTGTGTGTGTGTGCGTGTGTGTGGGCTTGGCTATTAAAGGGTTGAGGGTGGTGTTAACTCTCTGGATGATGATTTAATTAGACGAATTCTTTTCTGCCATTTTTTTTTGTAAATGGCCGAATTATTATTTTTTTGCACACGCCATTGATAGTATGTTTTTTAACTGATTATGCTTAGTATTTGTGTTAGTCATTCACAATCAGACTGACCCATGCTTATCTATCGAGAGTTTTATAATCCCCCTACAAAACTAAAGACACACGTGATTTAGTCGTGACAACAACCTCGAGCAAGTTTTGAAACCTTCATTAAGATTTACCTTACATATTACATCTATTTTTTTGTTTTTAGCTTAGGTTTTTTTTATTTTTTTTCATTTTGCCCTAATGGGTTATGGCTGAGAGGGCCTTCTAATAGCCTGCAGCTTATCAGTTTTCACTTTTTTATTTTACCTGTCGCTAAATAACTTTCCACCCAGCTTTAATATTGATTATAGTCAATTTGTGTGTGTGTTTTTTTTTTTTTGGCATACGAACTCTGTCATATTTATATTAGGCCAAAAGCAACAAGTTGGCAAAGAAATTTATTGACAAAACATTTGACTGTTGGGCGACGGTTTTATGAAAACAGAAAAACAAATTATCTTTAATGCCAGTTAAATATTAAAACGGCACGAACAGTAGCAAAAGTAAAAAACTATACGAAAATCTACGTACAAATAAAATATAACTATATATTTAATAATTGAAGTTTTGGCCACTTCAACGATACAGAAAAAAAAATATTTCAAAAGGAGAGATAGGGAGAGAAACAAAAAAAACGTTGACATTGAATTTGTATTGGAGTTTTAATTGTAATTTTTTTTGCGGCTTCCAGGCAAGAAATTTCAACGCCAAGTTTCGACAAGTGGAAAGAAAAGATAATAATCAACAAAGAAAAAAAAAAGAAAAAAACCAAAAAAAAATTTTTATTTTGTGTGTGGGTTGGCGTTTGTGCAAAAACGATTTAAAAAAAAAAACCGAATTATGCACAGTTATTATTGAAAAAAGCGGCTAATCATGAAATGGCCAACAACAATTATAATAACAAATAACGCAAATGAGTCGGTAGAAAAATTGGTTCAAATCAAAGTAGAGTAAAGTAGTGGGGAGGGGAGGGGAGGGGAGGAAGCGTGTCTTAAATGCCACAAAATGTAATGATTAATTTTTTCTTTAGCCAATGCACAAACCCAAATAAAGGTCAATGCTGAGCTATATTTTTGACACTTCAGTCAAGAAAAGACAGGCAAAGGTGGTGAAGGAGGAGGAGGAGGAGGTAGCCCAACAGCTTCATCATCAATCTTTGTATGCCAGATGTGCGTGTGCGTATGGGTTTGTTGGTGTTAATGTTGTTGTGTCCAAGTCTATGCAAATTTTATTTTGCACTCTGATTATGGTATGACTTCAGACATACAGTTGATGAATGTACCATATAGGTACAGGGTACATATGACCACATAGATACAGTAAATACTCTATTGCAATAAAGGATAAATCAAGTTAAATTATTGACAAAAAGGATAAGTAAATTAGCAGACTCTTAAGAAAGTATGAAAAAATTTGGACTACATAAAAAAACTTAGCTATATGTATATAGAAAACATAGACAATTATTTTACATTATAAATAAGCTGTTAATAATAATAATTATACCATACCACAAAAATACACAAAAGTTAAAACATATTTACAATTTAAAATAAATAACTAAAAGTTCTAAAAACTTATATTTCTAATTGTTAGACACAAATAAAATCGGCCTTTAGTTAGCGGCATATTTCCTTATCGCTCAGTTTTTTTTTCATTGTTTGTTGCCAAACTCTTGGCAATATAAAATTGCATAACTTTTATGATCTCGAAAGCTTGTAAATTAAATTTTAGTTATACCATATTTTACATTTTCAATTTAGCAGCAAATAAAATTGTTATTTTAGTAAAAAAAATGAAACAAAATTTAAAAATATTTAAGTGGCAAGTCGGGGAACTAATGGAATAAGCTTAAACGTTTTTTTTTGGAGCAATTTTTAGTTTTAATTATTTGTTTAATTAATGCGCTTAGGAAATGTCCTTAATGGAGCAGAATAATTATCCTAATATCAAAGTGTTTCATTAAGACTCTATAAAATTTTCAGATTATTTACCAAGTTTATTATTGACAATTCATGATTTAATGTTGTTCAATTAAATGTCATTATGGTACATTTAGCACATGTTTGTTTAGTTTTACCATTGTCTATTAGATATCAAGAGTCATTTTGATATAAATCTACAAATGTTTTATTTAAGTTGGCAATCGAAATAAAGTCATTAAATGTTTTGAAATGCAATAAACAAAAAAAAACAAAAAGTTTTAATTCAATTAATTATTGTAATTAGAGCTTATCGTTCAGTAAAGTATTTCAAATCATAAATAAAAAAAATTGAATGAAAGTATACAATAATTACTTTCAATAGCTTTTCTTTTGGTTTTCAATATATTTTAATGCTTTGATATAAAAGGTTTTAAAATATACATTTAATTTTAAAATTTAGAGTAAATATATATAAAATAATGAAAATTTAGTAACTATAATTTAAAAGTTAAGAAATTAAAACAAATGTATAAAACTTTATTTAAATTTATTAAATAATTTGCGTGTCTTTAACATTTATTTAACTTAACTTTACAACAAGTTAATTATTGTTAAATTGTGTTATATAATTTCTTATCAGTCTGCTGATTACCCTTTTTTTGTTGTTCTATGAGTTGTTTTACTGTACTTGCACTTCATATAACAACACATTTATGTTTCAAAAACAAAACAAAACAGCGAAAAAAAAGGTCGCCGCTTGCGGCTAAAACAAAATTATATTTATACTTATAGTTGTTAATATTGCTGTTGTTGTTGTTGTTGTTATAGTTGCTTTTGTTGTTATATTTTGTGTGATTTTTAGCAAGCCTCTTGTACAGTTTTTTGAATTCAAGTTTTGTTATTGTTGGCCATTGAGCTATTTGTTTCGTGTAGTACCAACCATATGATGATGATTGTGGTTTCATCGTCTCCAACTTTATTTTTATCATCTTCTTCTTCATTTTCTACAAGTATTTTGGCTTATAGCCATGACTAACAGTACGTCTGAATGACTTTCTGACTGTCATCTAGTTAAAGCATTGTTATTTCTATTGTTGCTATTGTTGGCTATGATTGTGCCAAGTGTTTCATGTACACCGAGTCGTGGGAATTTTGTTGAAATAAAATTTCTGATTCTTGCCATAACTGCAACAACAAGCAAAACAACCAAAATAAAACAAAAAACCCAAAAAAAAATAAACAGAAAAAAAAAGTTTAACTAATATTAAAACTCATAAAATTTTGTTGGCCACACGACATCAACAACTTCCTGCGCGTGCCAGGCAATTAGCAACAAATATAAAATTAAGAAAAAAAAAATAAGAAGAAAAATATCTCTTCAGTATTTTATATTTAATAAAATTTTTTTTACAATTTTTTTTTTTTTTTTGTCTGCCACTCAAACAGCAAACTTGATTGACACCAAGAAGCACTTCGTTTTGGCTTGATTGGCTTGGATTTTTTAGTTTTTTTTTTTTAGTTTTTCTACATATGTTTATTTTAATAATATTTTAAGAACAAGAAAAAAAAAGTGAAATCTCGTTTTGTATTATTTAATTGTTATTTTGCGTAACTTGGGCACGGATTGTGTGCTTTATGGCAATTGTACGTGTTTCAGATCAATTGATGGAAATGTGTTTTCTGATCAGCTGTTACTATGACCGATAAGGCCCAGAATCGTTTTTTTAGTAACTATTTAGAACAGTGTAGCACTGCAAGTGTTATTTTTTTTTTTATGATCTTTTGTTCTGGTCTATAGTATAAACTTCCGCCATCAGGTGTAAAAGTCTGTTGTAGTGAAATTTAATTAAAATAATTGTTTTCCTAGGATGTTTGATGATGATGACTTTCAAGTTGGAATTTATTATTCTGCCACGTGTAATGGGGGCAAATTCATACAATGTCATGACTTAGGCCTTAGCCAAGGACTCGAGGGCGTGGCTGTGCCTGTCAAACTTAAAGGTCATATGCCATAAATTTGAATTTCAATGACTATAAAGCAAAGGAAATGACATTTTTACTTAAGATGGCTGCATGTGTTTGTATGTGTGTTGTGTGTTTTTCGTTCCAATGCCAATTCGTTTCAAAAGTAAAATTCTATTCAAAAAAATAAAAATTCCAAGTTACACAAAGACATCATAAACCAATTGCATTGCCTACTTTACGGCCTTTAACCCCAAAAGATGCTTTAAAAAAAGATAATTTTTACATCATCTTTTCTTTACAGTTTATTTTGTAACTTTTAATTGAAAATCTGTTTAATTTATCAATTCAATCACGTGTCTAATGTCTAATGATAAGTCTTATGGCATTTTATCACTTCCACCTAAGCAAACAATAGAAGCCAACAATATTTGAATGGAAACTTTTTTGCTAACGTCAAGAGACAAAGTGTATTGGACCCTCTCCCATTAATAATTGGTTTTTATGTCTTTAATATTTAACAACAATTCATAAAAATGCATAAAAGAAAGGTTAGGTTGTTAGGGGTTTGCCGACAGATTGATAAGGAAAAAACAAAAACATCATTGTCATGATCGGTTGGTGATGTGAAAACAATTTGAGAATACCCTTTATAAAAGGTCTTTTAATTTGCTTATTATGTTTGTAATAATTGAAAAGATATTTAATATACTTACATAGTTAATAATGGATTTTATATATATTAATATAAAGCAACTAAAGTTTAAAGTGTTATATATTTAATAAGTAATAATTAATAAACTATTTTTTCTGCTGTAAAGAAGTTTTATTTTTTTTCTAAATCAATTGGAAACGGGCAAAAGAAAGAGTATTTTAAATTTGAAGTTGATTTAATAATTGAAATTATATAGTTTAACAAAAATTTATTGTCACGTGTAGTAACAAAAATTGTATATTTAATGTATACTTAGATTTAACAACAAAGCTAATAAAGTCTATTAGGTGTATATTTAGTTACGTTTAGTAGTAAAGATTATATAGTTTGTTAATTTTTAGATATACTACGTTTAGAGATAAATTGTGGAATCTAGCGATTAAATTATTATTATATTTACAATCCATTATATATATATATATACATACATACATTAAACATGTTTATTTTTTATTCATTAGAATATATTCGCATACTTTTGTTTTTAGATTTTGAAAAAATTCTTCCAATTTTTATTCGATAATTTTAAATTATATTCTTAAATGTATATATGTATGTATATATTAAATTCATTAGTTAGAGTATAAGAAGATGAATAGTAGTAAAATAGTACAAAGAAATATCCAACTAAGATTTATTTATTATATGTATGTATGTATGTACAATAAATATTCTAGAATATTCATCTTGATTTTATTTTTTTGTACACAAACCTATTTTTTATTGCTTGTTCCCACGAGGGTATATAATCTTCGATGGATCATGCGATTTTGTTTTAATGTCAATGAAACAACAAATTCGCCTTCTCCTTTAATCGTTTGCGCCCGCGCTCTTTGTCTCTTTTTTTTTTTTTTGTTACTTCGAACGGCTGCTCTCTCTCTCGCTCTCATTTCGCTCTCTTCCTCTCTCTTACATGTTTTTTGTATTATATTTAATTTGTTGTTGTATATTATTTTTTGTTGTTGCTGCTTTTCGCTTGTCTTCAGGTCTTGCCATTTTCATTTTCAATGCGGGATCCGCTTAGTATTTGTCGTCGAGTCAAAGTGCGCGGTTCAGTTTAAAGAAATAAATCTTTACATAAAAAAAAATATATATATATATGTATATTTAAACATAAATATATTTTGTGTAAATTTGTATTGTTGTAATCGTTAGAAAGGAAAAAATAGAAAAAATAAAAGGTGGCATTTATTAACAAGTTCCAGAAAAGAGTGTAAAACGAACAAAAAGGAGAAGCAAAAAAAAAAACAAGGTAAAATTGATGACAGAAATTGGGTTAAAAAAAATATCATGACTTATATTTTGCCGTTAATGGTGTTCTACTTGTTAATATTTTTATTATGGCAAGATCAAACAGCTAAATAAAATTCACATCTGTCATAATAATATAAACAGCATTAATTAATTTATATATAAGTAAATAAATGAAAGTGAACAAAATTCAAATGCAAAGAACAAACAACAAGAGAAAAAAAGCAAAAGAAAGAATTAAAAATAAAAACTGTATAATTCAACTAGACCATTTCTATATCTAGTTTTTTTTTTTTTTTTTTGGTAGCTCAGTGTTGCATGAAATCATTTCGTTTTGGTTGGTCATAAGCTTTTAGGATTTCTATATAATTCTATATACCAATTCTATTGTTTGGCTAGGGTTAAGTTAATTAAGTCCGACAGCAAAGCTTTGTTATACATGATGGATGGATGGTTGGTTGGTTCGTTGTTTAGGCATATTCATAATGAGACAATTATCTATACATATATGTAAACATACATACATACATACATACATATATTTATCTGGTCATTTTATGGTTTGTATGTATTTGTGCTATAAGTGTGACTTCACTGTAAACACCATAAACACGTGTAGGAGTTTCAATCATCTATTAAAACTCTACCCACATTCGCATTTTTAGCTCAATTGCATATAAATTTCACTTTAAATTGAGTTTTATGACTTTTTAAGTGAGATAACAAACAAAAATAAAACAACACCACATTGCGACAATTGTGGTTTGCAATGTTGTGTATAATAGTTCAAAGTTTCTTATAATAGACATCTGTTAAAAGGTAGCCGAAAAATATCTTACATCATCGGACAATAATTTATGGCCCTAGTTTAGTCTTTTTTTTTTTGTTCTTCTCACAGATGAGGTAATCGAGGTGTGGTTAGAAGAACAGTTTCTAGATTTATGTATAACAGTTTCTTTTTTAATTAAAGTCGAAAATATTACAAGCAATGTTTAATGGTTTTCAGTTTTTTGATGTGCCTTAATTATAAAAAAAAAGTTGGGGTAAAAAAGTGTAAAGAAAAAAGAAAAGGTGTAGAAGAAGGAGAAGAATTAGACTAAAAAATGGAGTTTAAGCTAAATCAAAAGACAATGTATACATATATATGTTTCTTTTTTTTAGATGTGAAAAAATGGCTATACAAAAAGTAGTTTAAGATTATCTTTAAGACAATTTTTCTTTCAATTAATTAAGAAGGCAAAAAATCAATTTTTATAGCTCGAAGTCGAACTCATAAATATTTTCTACAAAGCTTACAGCTGGGCCATTCCTGTAATATAATAGTTTAAACTTTTGTATAACAGTTAACATTTTTCTAGAAGATAATTAGATTTTTACTGGTATTTAAAATTTTCCCTTAATAGCAATTTTTGTTCCCCATCAATGAGGTAATTTTTAAGAACCATAAAAATCTACCTGAGCTTAACCTGAAGTGTAGAACAGTTTGATTAGTTACATGTGTATATACATATATATAAGTATATATGTATATATGTATATATGTATATATAACTTACATCATCGGACAACCTTTTTATTGGCTCCGATCTCTGACTCTACCTGGCTCTCATTTATTGTTATCTTGTTTGACATTTCTTTGTGTGTTTTTGTTATTGTTGTATGTTTTTTTTTGTGTGTTTTAATTAATTTCTTTAATTACATACACATTCGGTAAATCAACTTTATGTATTTTACACATTTTTTCAGTTCTGTGAACTTTTGAATGTGACTTTAAAATAAAATTGCATTCACTTTTTCCTTTACATTTATGTACATATGTACATACATATATCTGTATGTATGTGTATTTGTGTGCAAATATTTTGTATTTTGTTAATATATACATTTCATTTATTGTTTCTTGTATATACATATGTACATATATATATATAATTCTGTGCTAATTTGTTAAACAAACTTTTCACTTTATTATTGTTTCAAGATTATAATGCCAGAATTAGCACGGACTCTGTAGAACGTGCCATAAAACTATAGACCATAAATAGGCAAAAGGCAATAAAGAAAACGTATATTCTTCACATATCTGTATATATATGAAAGTATGTATATACAATTACACATATTAAATTTCTTAAAGATTTTGGCCTTATCATTTAAGCCTTTAGCAAATAGATTGGCCAAGTGTTAATTGTTCAATGGGCCAACTGTTATACTTACCTTATTATAACAGCTGAAAGCAAACGAAGGCGCGGAATGTCGTTTAAATATTTTCCCATAATTATATTAGTTAGAACCAATTACAAGGCTCATTATAAATAATAAACTAAAAAAAAAAATGCACTTTTTCAATGATTAATCAGACAATGACGAATATATTTACAATTAACAAATATTGAAACAAAATGCATGCGAAAAGCAGTTATTGTCCTCCCCTCCCCTCAACAACCTACTAATCTTTTATTTACCCATTTACAACAATGAATTTATGATGCTCCCCTCCACACCCTTCTCGTGATTGTCATAGTTAGCCTTTCTTTCAATCAGTTTGCCTCATTTATCTATTGATCAAGAATCGAACACTCTCAATTAAAAGAAAAAAAAACGCAAGCACTTGAAATCAGTCTCTGATATGATACACTAAAAATGACGCAAATTAAACAACAATAATAAAAGAAATCGAAACGAGAATAAATTCATTAGCTTTTGCATTAGAACAACATATGAAAATTAAGTAAAAAAAAAAAATATAGAAAAATGATGAACAACTTGAAACCTAAATGCCTTAATATTAAATGAGAATCAACATTGAGCAATTCACTGATTGATGGGGCCACAAGTTTAATAGAATTGATTATTCTATCTCTTTCTATTTTGGAGTGCGTGTAGGGGGCATGGTCAACTGGTTTTAACCCATTTTTGGTCGAGCTAAAACAATCATGACCGCATTTTACACGCTCCAAAGCCAAATATGAGAGAAATGAAAAACGAATAAAAAAATTATATTTCAAGTGGAAACACTTAAGAAAAATTTTTGCCATAAAAATCAGCAATAAACACTTGTATTTATATATAAATGTATGTATATGTATGTACGATTATAATAAAGTGTCAATCATTTGAATTGTAACGGAAATGCAACCCAGACAATATCTTAAGTATACATTTTTAGATTTAGTATGCAAATGTTTGTCACAATCATTTTTATGGCCTGCCTCATGTTTAACAATTGTCCATTGCCATTTTAATGAAGGAGAAAATAATAAAAGCTTAACTAAAAATAGTCACTGTATAATATTTTTTTTTTTTACAGAAAATATAAAGACAATGGGCAAATATGAATATTCTCTGGGTCTCAATGAGCTCAAATCAAAGGATCTTCGTTTATGGCAGGCTTTAATTGGTGAATTTTTGGGTAATTTTATATTAAATTTCTTTGCCTGCGGTGCATGCACACAAATTGAAGATGGCACATTTAAAGCCTTGGCCTTTGGTTTGGGTGTATTCATGGCCATTACGGTGAGTATTACAAATAAAAAAAAATATATATAAACTATGTTATAATAATGTATATACATATATGTAATTCTTTGATCTTTAGATTGTTGGCCATTTGAGTGGCGGACATGTCAATCCGGCTGTTACCATTGGCATGCTTGTTGCCGGACGTGTTAGTCTATTAAGATCAGTATTCTATATAGTTTTTCAATGTCTGGGAGCTATAGCTGGAACGGCTGCTGTAAAGGTGAGTGAAAATTAAAGAAAAAAAAATTCAAATTTACATTGTTGCAAAATGATCAAAGGTTTTGACATGCTTTAATATTTTGCATGAGTAAATATTTCAGAAATGAGTAAAAATGAAACTAAATAAAATATAGCAAGCATATATGAGGTAATTTTCATAAAATGGATTTAAAGTATTTATTACTTTTTGTATAAAGGAAAAAATAGTTTGCAAAATGCTTTACACTCAATCATAACGTATACGCAAGGTATGCCAGGTGAGCTAATAATAGAAAGAGATGAACAACAAAAATAACAAAAAAAATTATTAAAAAAAAACAATTTTTAAACTTTATAAAGTTAAAAGACTTCAGTTTTTAATCTCTACAACTTCAGAATTTAAATTGAGTTTGGATTGAGAAATAAAACTTCTAATATTGCTTTATGGGAATTCGTTTTTTTTAACGTAATGTTATTATATGAAATTCGACTATATAGATATGTACTTCCTTCTATATACTTCCTCATTTTAGATTTGAGTATATATGAACATAATTATTTGATGTGTGGGAACTATATGATAAGAAATCAAATTTGATAATTTTAGGGTTTTTGAGAACTTGAATTTGTTCAAAAAAAATGTCAAGATCATTTGAGGCGCTTAAAACGAATGTATAACTAAGTATATATATATATATATACGAATTACTGGTGCGATAAGCATGAGGGTTGGTTTCAAAAATTATATTTATATATATATATTTTTTGCAATGTAAGAATAATAATGTATAAGAATAAAACTAACTCTAAGAAATCGAAAAGAAAAGAAAAAGAAACAGTTTCTTGAAATATTTTCTATTTTCTATTTTATTATTCATCTTTTAATCTTGCTTTCATTGTTCTTATCTGAAATTTGTATATTTATTTTCTATGATTAACATTTGTTTTCAAAATTCCATTTCAATTAAAAACAAACCATACAAAGCATTAGTTAAATTTGCAAAAATGATATACAAATACTTACTTGAAAAGTATTTTCAATACTATTTTCATTCCATCTAAAAAAGAAAAACTTTTCAAATTTCAAATAGAAAAAACCCATGATTGGTATATTGTTTTTTTTTTTCACTTTTTATAGTCACGGATAAATGAAAAACCGAACCGCAATATAACCGCAATAATGATTCATAACAAAATTTCATATTTATTCCATATTTTGTTTTCTTTTTTTTTTATCAAGAATGGTTGCTTCACTTATTTTTACATCCTATGACACTTTATTTTTATTGTTTAATCATGGTTTTATTTTATTTTCTTTCCCATTTTAGATTCTACTCGATGTGGATTATCACAATGGCCTCGGACATACAACTCTGGCTCAGCATGTTAGTGAACTTCAGGGTGTTGGCATTGAATTCTTTTTGGGTCTACTACTTGTATTAACGGTTTTCGGTGCCGTTGATGGCCATAAGCCAGATTCCCGTTATACAGCACCATTTGCCATTGGCATGTCGGTTACTTTGGGACATTTGGGTACAATACGTTATACTGGTTCTAGCATGAATCCAGCCCGCACTGTTGGTACTGCATTTGCCACCGATATTTGGACTTCCCATTGGATCTATTGGGTTGGCCCAATACTAGGAGGTGTGGCTGCTGCTCTCCTTTATACACAGATTTTAGAAGCCAAACCACAACCGAAAACAGGCGAAGCAGCTGAAAAATATCGAACACATGCCGATGAACGCGAGGTGAGAGTCAGATTGATAAATGCCTGGAGCGATAAGTATTTTTATTGAATACTTTGCAACACCCACGCAATCACTCACACACACGCACACACATATGTACATATATTTATACATACATAAAATCATTGTAAATACTCCACAATTGAAATTCGTCATTTTAACTTATTTGTTGTCTAACATTTTTTTTTAATTATATTTTCTTCATTTGCAGCTACGCAAATTGGATGGTTCACGCGATTTTGCTTAAAATTGAAAAGCTTTTGCCGTGTCTCGAAATCAGAGAGAGAGAAAAGAAAACCAATTATTCATGTTCATTCGTATAAAAAAAAAAACAAACAAATGTTTATTGTAACTATTATGTATTCTTCTCTTATGTAATTTATGTATTTATTCATTTTATAAACTAATACTTGTATATTTAAGCTGTGCTAAAAACAACAACAAAAAAATGCAACAAAAACAAAGAAATGCCTACTTATATTTTCATGAGTTTGGAATAAAGTCAAATATAATTTTTTCTTAATAATTGTTTTAATTAAATATTTATTTAATTTGCTGTATAAACAAAGGCTATTATGCTGAAAATTTAAAGCAAAAAGAATCGACAAAATGTTAAAATAAACCTCAAACAAATTTTTTAATTTGCAGTAAAAAAAAACAATAAAATTGGTTTAAAAATAATTTTTTTACATTTATGTCGCCATTAAAAATTGGGTCTTTGACTATGAAAAGAGGACCTGATTTTTTTGAATTCAAAGATCATATACATATAAACACATATTTGTTTTCATATGTTTTTGATTTTTTTTTTTGTTTGATTCTAAATTGATATGCAAATTCATGCCAAACAAACTTTTTTAATATTCAAAAAAAACCGCTCTGAAAAGCTCATTACCAAAGCTCCAATTGTCCACTTTCAAACACTGCTTGTTAAACTAACAGAGTTTTGCTAAATCTAGTCTGTTAAAAAACAAAGGGTTCAAGAGAAAAACACTGGGAAATTTTAGAAAAAGAAGAAAAATTAACAGTGGAGCCAAGTTCAGTTGCTTTTCACTGCGTGTAAAAGAAAAGAACAGCATATAAATTAAAAACAAACAGCTAAACATCAAAAACAAAAACACCAATAAGCATATAAAAAAAATTATAACTAATAAAAAATTATTTGAGAAAATTGCATTTATTTTTAACTGAAAAGAAAATTAAAACATAATATATATTCGTTTTAAACAAATCAATAGAAATTCAATGTCAAATCTTAACCAAAACCAAAGGAAATATTTAATCAAAATTCAAGGAAATTGATTAAAATTTTATCGGGCAGCATACAAGATCCTTCAAATTGCATTATTAAGCATTTGATTTTATTTTCCTTTTGCACTTGTGTTCCACTTTCTGCTGTTGCTGCTGGTGCTGTCCCCAAATCGATTTTTTGTGTCTTTTTATTATGAAACAACGAGCAACAAAAATATTGTCGTCTGTGAAACATTGAAAGTCAAGTGTTGAGGTGTAAACACATTACCGTAAGCTAAATCAATAATCGCGTGTGCCACAAAAAGGAAAACAAAAAAAACCATAGAAAAACTGCAAAATGCCGCATTAATTGAATCATTAGAAACCACAACAACAACAGTCTAAGGGCAAGTAAAAATAAAAGAAAGTGACAGTTTTTATGGGAGTTTTTTTTTTAGGGGTTGCTGTCTAAGCTAAAATAGCCTATACACCAACCCACCCCCACTCCAATGCCTGCAACTGGCCAAGATAAATTGCCTTCCATTTTAATTACCGGCTACAAACTGTAATTTAACCATTAACATTTGACAAACTGCTATTAAACTCTATAGATATAATGCAATTGGATGGAAATTAAAACACTTGTTGCTTAGTACCCGATCCCAGGACAATGACCCACTATTTGACCCACTTATTTGTATATAGTAAGGTGGTGAGTGGGGCGCAATTTGCTGCTGCAATTGAAAATTCTTTATTATTAGCGGTATAATAGATCTAAATTTAGCCTTACAACCATCAAACAAAAAAAAAAAACCTTAACCTAAAAATATCGTGCGACAATTTTTGTGTATTTGTTTAGTTAATGGGAAAATTGAGCATATTGACTTTTTAACTTATCAAGAAACAAATTAATGTCTTTTGAAATTGATTCTTAATTGGAAAACAATTTAAAAACGTAAAAGAAAACTTTTCAGAGGTTGCAAATCTGTTTAGTTCTAGGAAGATTTTTAAATTGGGAATATTAAATAAACAAAACAATAAAACAAATAATAAATATATTTTTAATATGGATCGATGTTTTATATATTATTTAGTATTATGTAGAAATCAATATTCATATTTACTCATATAAAATCAATTTAAAAAATTAGTAATTCAAGAAAATTAGATTTTTATATATCAAACTGATTAGAAAATATTTGAAATATATATTTATAAATATATTTAAACATTTGTTTTTCTTTCCATCAGCTGTTATATACTCTAACTTAGAACTTAAAATATATTTAAAATTAATAAAATTCAATTTCGTTCTATTTATCTGTATTCCATAAATTTGTTAGGGTATTTCCCTTACGTTATTATAGTTTTCACATTTATCTACAAATACTACAAATACTTAATGTTTGACGTTTGCTTTGCTTTCTTAGACATTTTCAATATTTTTTTCTTGTTCTTGGTTCTTATTTGAGACTTTGCCAAAGTTCAATGCAATAGAAATCGCAATAAAAATGCCAATATAAAAGTGATAAATGCAAATTTTAAGTAGAAATCACTAAAAGTGTCAAAAAAGAATGTATTTACAATCGATTTAAAGATTTGTTAGACATTAAATACCGAAAACATTATTTCTTTCGTACATTCCATTCAATTCAAAGAGAATTGGCACATTATGTGAATGATGGAATCGGTATCAGAAGGCAGACAAGGGTCGATTGACATCATTATTAGCCATGACTTGAGCTAAGTTGACCTAGAACACTTATTAGAGGTTGTGTGAATGTTATTTTTAGCCAGTTCTGATTTCTTCTTATGTTCTCATTTTTATTCCAACAAAATTATGTTAATATGTATTTTTATTAGTTTGACGTATGTTTTGAACAGGGCGAGAGTAGATCATCTTAAATTTTTATATAAAAAAAAAACCCTTAAGATCTACACACAACATCTAGCCCATTAACAGGTCATAAAATGACAAATGACTCCACTGTATTAAAAAAAAAAAAAGAAATATTAGAAATCAAATGACAGAATGAAAAAAGGAGCATAAAAATTGTTAAAAATAGAAAAATATAAATTTAGAAAATAAAAAAGGATGAACAAATGAGAGAGATAGAAAATGGGAATAGGTCACAATGGGGAATCTGTTTATATATAAATAGAAATATGTTTGATTGAACTTTATTATGAATTTCATTTTCTATATTTAGTGACGGCTGCATAATGCTTAAGATCAGGATTAGGTCAAACTCCTGAGTTGCAAATATTTGTGCTCTAAATTGCATAGTTAAAACATACAACGAGGTGGGTTTGTAAAGTTTATTAAAAAATGCAATTTAATACTAATTTTTAATAGTTATTTCAGTTAGTCAAGGAAAGGACAACCAATTTTTTGGTCATAATGATGCCAGCAACAGCTGGAAAAGCAGTTAACAATTGGCTGCTCCTATTGACAGGTAACATAATCAAAAATAGTTCATATACATATATTTATAAATATATATCTAAATGTATCTATCAATGATTATAACAAGATTTGATTAATCAGTTTACAAGGCGTCAATAATTGAAGGTCAATGTATTTCATATGATTTCGTTTAACATAATAAAACAAAGATTTATATTAACAATAAACTACATCAAAGAAAGAATATAGAAAAATTGAATTGTGTAAATAGCATAAAACAGAAATCGACAAGTGGAATGGATTCTTATATATACATACATATATATATATATCGATGTGTGATGTGACAAGCTAATAAATAACAAACACATACACAAAAGACTACTTTATTGAGGGTATTCGTGTAACCGTAACATAATGATGATGTGCCTATGCTTACTATTTAATAATACTTCAAAATTTTTTTCTCATTCATTTTTTTTTTCCAAAAAATTCTTTGATCTATTTTATGTGTTTATTTTTTATTGGTTTTACATAATTTTTTGGTTGTTTTTTTATCATAAAGTTATTTTGGCATTGGCAAAATTCGCAACAAGTGATAATTGTTTTCCAAGTAAGTTTCAGTTCGATAACAAAATTTGATTACAAAAAATCAAGAAACAAAAAGAAATTACAAGTTTTTGAGTTTGTTTGTTTGTTTGTTTGTTCGATTGTTTGTTATGTTTTGTACTAATCTAACTTCGGCAAGCTGAAGTTTATAAATATGCCTTTGCACCAAACATAATAATAATAATATATAATAATAATATATATATATGTATATACATATACATATATATCTTCATTGTGCTGTCCAAAATGAAATTTTGGTTATACGACTAGAAATCTTTCAAGCTGTCATTTTAACCAAGTAATATCTTTAATAATTGATAAAGTGGATTCCGGAAGACTTAGCTCATTTTTTTTAGACTTTTTATGAATAACTGTCTTTTATAGGATATCATGCATTTTGTCTAATACAAATTTCATATATTCTGAATTTGTCGTCAAAGTTTTTGGATTAAATATATAGAAATCGTATATACATACTTATATAGTTCATGGCTTTAAAATTATTTGTTCTTCCGATCTGCAAAATTTGATTAGTTTGATTTATTTTTATAAAAAGTTAGTTCAGTTTAAGGGAAAAGTTCGGATAGATATGGAAATACAAGGTATATATCATCTGTATAGATGATAAGAAATACTTATTTACCAACAAAAGAGTTTTTAAGAAGTTGTTAAACATTTGAGAAATGTTAAAATATAACAAATTTTGGAAAGATCTAAAATATAGATAAGAGGGAAATAAAAGAGAAAAAAGATATTACTTTTAATTAATAGTAAAAAGTAAAATAAATATAATTAATGCTTAAACGAAGTCCACTTATTGTAAATGTAGGTGCAAGGATATATCAAGAAAAAAAATAAAACCATACAAAAAACAAATCCCTTGTAAAAAGGCCACACCAAATTGAGTTACCGTTACGTTTTTGTTAACTGTAAATTGAAAAAAAAAAAAACCAAAACAAAAATAATACCGCTGTAAAATAAAACGTTGGTCACATCCACAAGTATGCGTCTTGAAAGTGAACAAAACAAAACATAAAAAAAAAACCAAGTGATCGTTCTACCACCCACAAACTCACTCACCATTAATGTCGCTGTCCATCTCTCTCTCTCTCTCTCTCTTTGTCTTTGTCTGTCCTCCCATTAGACGGTCATTAATCCTGATCGTATGTAACTGTAATCATTTTCACCATCCCTTCACATACCCACCACACACCCACTTCATTGTCATTAAGTCAACTTTGATATAGTTAGAAATTTTTTACCATAATTAAGACTAGGTTGTGTCTATATAGTGTAATAAATTAATTATAAACGCCTTCTGTTGCTGTGTTCCTGCTGTGGAGAAACTCACCTCCAATTCCAGTAAATGTGTCTGTGGAGAATATCGGTTGTTTGTTCTTCGTTTCTTAATTTTCTTTTTATGTTCTTCATTTTTTTGACTCCTATTGATTTCTGATTTTGATTTTTCGTTTCTACTCTGTATACACCCTCTCTTCTACTTTTGCTCTTCTTCTTTTTTTTCCAATCGTTTATTTGCAGCCATATTTGGATTTCTAACTTTAATATGGATTCCACAAGCCTCAGCTGAATGTCAAAGTATGAATCCATTAAACCATTGCTTAAAGTTTGCTTAAAATACTTTACGAAAAAAAAACAACATTTTTTTGTCAAAAAAAAAAAAAAATACATATATAAACAAAAAATCATGTCTAAGTATATATTAAATGTACTTTTTATATTCTAAATATTTCTATAAAACAAAAACCTTTATATAGGTTTTTGGATACTATAAATCCTGTCTAAGGAATTATTTCTTTTGTTTGATTTTGCTTCTAAATGTTTAAATCATTATTAATTACTCTGTCGTTTGAATACGAAATTGAAATCAATATTTTCAACTCTTTAAAAAAAATGTTTTTTGGAAAGCTCTTACGCTATGATTCTCTGCACTTATCAAAATGATGGGCAATAAATCGAAATTTCAACACAAAAAAAAATTCAAACCGATGTCCTTTGCTTTGACTATTTATAATCGAAAAGAAAAACCTATCACTAAATATTTTTCTATATATTTAATTGTGTGTGAGTGTGAATGTGTTATGTAAAAAAAAAACAAAAACAAAAACAAAAAAACCCTTTCTGGCACCTTGAACAGTAGAACTAAAAGTTAAATGTTTGTTATATTTCTAGTTATAGTATTATTAATTGTTTCGTTTTGTTCATGTTATGAATTTTTTTTCTGCATATTGGTTTAATTACAAATTTTTAGCATGATTTTTGTAATATATTTATTGTACCTATTATAATCTCAATTTTAGTTAATTGCAAAATATGCAATGGATTTTAATTTAAAACAATATTATATACTAATACCGATTCGTTTTCACAGCCCGTTCCATATACTGCTATGAATGTGATTCCTGGACAGATGCCAGATGCAAGGTAATACTCAATTGATGAACTTATCAAGTTTAATAATAACTTAAAATAAATCGAAATCAAGAAGAAGAATAATCAAAATACTTTTTGTTATTACTTAATTATTATGGTTTATATATTGTTCATTTAGGATCCTTTTAACTATACGGCCTTGCCTCGGGATCAACCTCCTTTAATGACCTGCAATGGTTGCTGTGTGAAAATGGTGCGACATCAGAGATCACGTACGTTTATCTTAAATTTTTAATGATATTTATATAAATAATAAGAGAAAAATGACTTAAAAACACGCAATGTACAACTATATATTACTGTACGTGGCTGTACCTAAAATTGCTACTTATATTTTTACAGCATACGAAGTGGTTCGACGCATGTGTACGTCACAGTTACAAATCAATTTATTCATGGTCGATCACGTGTGCATGATGGAAAGTTCAGGCAATGGACATATGTGCTTTTGTGAGGAAGATATGTGCAATTCTAGTAAAAATTTGTATACAAAAAACGGTTACCAGCATCTCATAAACATAATGATAATATGGCTAATAGGCATATTGCTCAATCAATTAAGACACAGATAGAAAGTGAACACATACGGACACAACACACACACACACACATTACTAGTACACATACATAAATACATATGCCCATATATGAAACTCACATCTAATAATAATATACATAAATTTGATTTGTAGTTAAGTTTATATTATATTTATTATTTCTTTATCTAAAAGCACTCACAGTTAATGAAAAGCGCTTTAACGTAGTTTTGAGTAACTTATTAAAGATCGTTAACTGAATGGGAATGCATAATTAGCATTAAAAACAGGAGAAAAGCTTCCACAGAAAGTGTCCTGATTCAGATTAAAGTTCTCTTGTTCTCCATCTCTTATATTTCTGCCTATCTCTCTCTCTCTCTCTCTTTCTCTCTGTTTCTGTCTCCATTTCTCTGTCTATTTTCCTCAAATACACAAACATCAAAAGTTTATTTTTACTGGTCACACTAAACACGAGAAAGAGATAGAGAGATAGAATGCATGTTACAGCTAAAAGCATGTAAAGCTTAAGTAGGATTTGGTAGTTACATACATCAATTTTTAGTTTTTGTTAATTACATTTATAAAAAAAGAAAAATAGAAAATCTAACAAAAAGATAAATGGAAAACAACAACAACAACCATACGTATAAAACTCATGTGTAAACTTGGAATAACTTTAGATTAAAACCATTTATCGGTTTTGTAAATATTCTTTAACAAACCCAAACAAAAATTAAAAAAAAAACCGTAAAAATAGTATTTATTGATGGGTAAACAAAAAAAATATGAAGAAAAATTTAAAAATTGAAATGAAATTTGCTCACATCGTTTATTCCAATGTCATTATCATTAAAATAGCAAAAGAAACATTATTTGTTATTACTCATACACACATACATACATACAATATTATTATTAAGCTTAGTTCTCTTCTCGAAATCATATCACACAATTGACCCTTAAACTTATCGATTTACCTACTTAATTATGTATATGGTAGTTAGCATCAAACACAAAAGAAAAAAAGAAAAAAAACAAAAAACTGTAAAAAGTAAACTCAGAATCATTTCATGAACAAATTCTTTCAGTTTATGTTCGAACAAGTGATAATTAGATTGTAAGTAGTCCAACCAAAACGCCCCCTTTACCACGACCTAGCCCATGCGTCATCCCCGAGCAACTCAATTTTCATTCATATGCTAGTGATAAATTTTAAAAAGATATTTCAAATTTTTTCAATTATTGAGTATTCTTAAGAAAGAACATTTTAATTTTGTGTAATAGAAAATTGGCTAAAAATAAACATTTTTATTATAACAATATGCATTAATACTACAACAACTAAATTATATAAAACTTTTCTCTCAGCTACATACTAACTTTCACCACACTTAATTAGTTCACCACCTTGCACCATATATAACGTATATACTTTTCAACACTTGTAAAGAACATGCTTTTAACCAAAAAAAAACCATCTTCCGTCCAACAAATTGGAGCATGTTTTCTTTATATAGCTTATATCATCTGCCCCCCGCCCTTCTATGCTCCTTAATTTTGCTTTGGCTCCTTCAGGTAAGTCCAAAAATGAAGTACAGTTGTGCACTAGTTTTTCTTAGGCCTTTTACTTGGTGATAAACACGCTTTACCCTCACCATTTATCACCCACCCTTCCACACTACAAACACACTTAGTATTTGTTTGATTTTCATTTTTTGTATAGTTCGTTTATAATTAGTTTTATATATGCTTTACTTGGTATGTTGGTTTGTTTGATATAATATATATAGATATATATTATTATGTATATATAAATAAATATATACAATTAACCAATTTTGGGTTTGTGAATGTTGGACAATATTCTTATAACCAGTATTTGATTGATGAAAGTTATTTGCAAATGATGAAATATTTTAAAAAAATTTAACTTAAAGCAAGAAAAAATCAATCACCAAAATAAAAAAGAAAAATACACCAAAAAACTAAACTAGAGAAAATATTATTTTAATTTAGTACTTTTTGTAGATCAACATCTCTTTCTAACTATCTTTCTATCTGTTTACCTTACTCAATCTATCTATCTTTTTCTAATGAACAATTCTTTTTACTAACTTTCTTCAGAACTCTTCCAAAAAGACACAATTTGTATGTAGTATACTAAAAAAAAAATATTAATAACAATAACAACAGCAACAACAATTTCAACAGCACACTTTTAAAGAGATATGCACTCGTTACTCGTCAAATGTCACTCGTTAGTCTTGGACTATGACTCGCTGCATAAACGTTTTTCAAGTGCATATCGTCAACACTCAAACAAAAAACAAATTTCAATGAGAAAACAACAAAAGTACCAAAAAAAAAAATACTATCATTAAACCGTCTAACTAGTCAAAAAAGAAAAAAAAAACATCTTAAAAAAATGAATATTCAAACTCGTTAATCTCAGCCTCTTTGGGCATTTTTTTCAAAACATCCATACATAAATTCCTCACAATACAAAAAGCACTAAATTAATAATCAAAGACTTTACCAATTAACAAATGGCAATATGGCTATTTTGACAACAAATTATTGGTATTGGTTGTTGAATATTGCAAAGAAAAAAAAAAACAGAAATAGAAAAAGTAAAAAAAAAAGAATGATAGAAATGAAACGAAAACAAAACCAACATTTTTTTATGTTTAGTTCCTTCCAACAAAAAAAAAACACAAATCTACTTCAGCAGAGCTTCCCAATTTGTTGCTTTAATTTATCAATATGATTTTCGAATAATACGCCCCCCTTTCCAAAAAATTCCCAAATCACTTCACCAAGTCATAGGCTCGGTTCATACAAAAACTTCTTCTCTACCTCAAAAACAAAATCAAAAAAAAGAAACAAAAAAAAAAAAAAAACTGTAACCGTAACCGTTAACGGTGTTGAACTGAGCCGGCTCAGCAGTCTATGGGAAAGCTTTGCCACCTGCGGGCGGTAAAGCTCTTCCATTTGGGTGCTGTCTTAGCCAAGGCTAAGAACAAAATGTTCTTAACATCCTTCGGTCTGCCTAGAATTACTTTTGCTTGCTTCGCTGCGAGAGAGAAGTGCTTTTTCACATACGATACCACTGTCTGACTCAAAATCCAAAATATTTTTCATCATGTACGCCATCGCCAACCATGACAGTGGCCGCAATGAAGCGACAGCTA
Source organism: Drosophila emarginata (assembly GCA_037075365.1). Lineage (NCBI taxonomy): Eukaryota > Metazoa > Arthropoda > Insecta > Diptera > Drosophilidae > Drosophila > Drosophila emarginata. The sequence continues at coordinate 2,776,266 of JBAMCD010000260.1, read as the reverse complement.
AACCACAATAGCCCCTATCTATGATCGATAGAATGAATAAGGTTTTTGTGGTTAGCACGAGCGTGTTCATTGCTGTGCAACTGTAGAAATGTGGAGCACCTTGCCTGTCCGAAAAAAAGAAGCACGATATCGTTATATTTTTTTTGGCCACAGGCAATTACAGCCACAACCGTGTAATTGTGAACGTCTGTGCGGCGGCCACACAGCAGCAATCGCCATCGGCAACAGCAACCGCAACAACTGCAGCAACAGCAACAACAACTGACTACAAATCAAAAAGGGGGGGATCAACATCCAAGGATCCAACGCTGGAAGGAAGGATAGACCAGCTCAAAGCTCCATAACAGCTAATTAGCTTCCAAATGCTTCTCTTCACTCAACGAATGCTTTTTTGTTCATATTATACTATATATATATACTATATATACATATATTTATATATCAACAGTATATGGTGCTTCCATTTCGCTTTTTCGTTATTCTAGCTTAATATTTTATATTTCTTTTCGAAAATAGTATTGAACATTATGAATGTAAAAAAACAAAATCAAATTAAAAAACAAAAGAAAAAAATATATACTAACTACTCTGCTCGCTAAACGGCTTAACACAACATATTGAAAATAAAATATTTAAAAAAAATACTCAAAATGCATATTAGAACCGAAAGTAGACAAAATAAGTTGAGTATATTATTGTTAGAATGAAAATGTCAACTTTACTTATATTTAAGCACCCTTTATGGACATAAATGCATACATATATGAAATTCAATTATTGTACTTATACTTGTACCTAGAAATATTAATTATCCCTAACAAAATTATATACTTAATAAAACGCAAAATGAAAACAACTTTGCAAACTATTTTCCAAGCAATAAATAAATACATTTTTCATAAAAAAAAAACAGAAAAATAATAATATCTTTTTATATTATTTCTAAACTGGAATAAAATCGATAATCTTATTTATGTTTTATTGGTTTCCATATCCAACAAATTTCAAAAACCTTTTATCAACTTTTCATGTAGTTTTTTAATAAGCAATAAAATTGGTATAAAACGTTTTCAAATCAACTAAAAGATGGCAAACTAACAGTGTCAAGGATATCAGACAAGTCCTTTGAATATATATAAACTTCACAAGGCACTCGAAGACTCTTCCATTTCAGAAGGCTCCAATTTAGTCGATTTAGGTGGATTTTCAAAAACTATTTCTTTGTGTGCTTTCTTAAATCGCATCTTTTTATAGAAGATGCCAACCGATTTTTGCAATTTTAGAAGATGTAACCTCTTTACAAAATTTTAAAACACGAGTCGAATTAATTTTTTTTTCAAGTTTCGAAAGTATTTATGTGGTTTTTCTAGTTTCTTACTGCTTCTTTTACACTAGACGCATGTTGATACCAACTTTGGTTACTTTTAGGTCTTATAGTCTCTGAGATCTATTCATATAGATAGACGGAAATGTATCATTTGGCTCAACTTGACGATGATCAGGAATATATGTATATACTTTATGAGGTCGGAAATGTTTCTTGCGCCTGTTACATACATTTTAGCGACTTTTAATATACTCGATGAGTACAGGGTATAAAATTAAACATAAATATTTACATTTGCTTGAAAATTTCTGAAATCTGAAATCACCAACTAAGTAATTAGTTTTCAATTTTAGCCCTATTCGGTGGTAACAGTTATAGCTTGATTCACCTTAGGTTTTCACTTCCTTCAGATCAAATCACCTAACCATATATCCGATGACAGAGCCAACGCATTTCCCGTTGACATGTGTCTGAAATGCCAATTGGCTGATTATCAATCAATTTCTACACAAAAAAACTTTAGGATGAGAAAGCGCAGGCTTAAGTCATACACATACATGGGAATACAATAAAATTTGAACAGAAAAAAAAAGAAATATAGAAAAAAATTGTATGTTAATATATATACAAAATTGTTAGATTATGAAACAACTTGGAAATGATTGTCGGCCAACGTCAGTTTGAATTGTGCATATTAATATTGTGATTAAAAGTTTTATAGAGACGGAAATATGGAAGAAATGCTGGCAATAGAAATGATTGCAGTACCAGTAAAAAAAAACTGAGAAATCTGTATATAAATATGTACAATATATATTTTAAATGTGTGGTTATGAGGGCGGGCGGGGAACACTTCTCTTTTGGAATGTCTCATTGGTTTTGGGACTTTACTATATATACAAAAGTTATATATAAAATGTTATGTACGTGCATACTTGTTTGTCTTTATGACAATACAAATCGTGTGGCGTATGTATATGAATAATAATATTCAAATTATGACTTTCCAAAAACAGAAGCAAACCGTCTCTGTGTGATGGATCCCAGTGTATTGCATTTGTAAAGAGAAACGTAATCTTTTCTTTCTGATGTTAGAGACTCCGCCGATAAATGACTACATAACTTCATTCCCATGTATGTAATTGTAAGTATATAAGAAAAGGTAAAGAAAGATACAGGTACAGGTATAAATGTATATAGAAGCACCGACGACTACAATGGCACGTGACTCTTTTTTATAATCGCGCATAAATATCTGTAATGTAATGGCCTATGTGGTTAAGTTCACAGTAAATCCATAGAATCTGAGGATCATTTGAAGTTACAACTATGTAAGTGTCTGTCTTTGTGTGTGTGGGTGTGTGTGTGTGTGTGATTGTGTGTGTATGTATACTTGCAGGTGGGTTGCAACGCTTCTTTTTTCTTCTGTAAAACGGAAGTGCCCTGGAGCCAATGGCGACAAATTCCAAAACAGCAAACAAACACAAATATATACAAAACATTTTTATTTCATTTAATTTCATATTTTTTTCTACTCAAAAAAGGGGAGTTCATTTATATTCCGGACAGGTGGCATTGCGCTAAAAACGTTTAAACGGCGCAGCGTGTGGAGACAAACGACAACGACGACGACTCCGACTCGGACTCAAGCTACCTGACAGAGTGTCCAAGTATATATATATACATACACCCCCACTTTACAATAGTGTGTGTGTATGTTTGTGTGTGCGTATGTGGCTCAATCCCCGTTTTAGACTTGGATTTGAATTGTATATAGTATATCTATATGCACATATGTGCGTGTATATGTATATACATATGTGTAAGTCAAGCCATTTGCCAACTAATTGAAACTTCTTCATCGGTCTGAGGCCGAGGTGTGGTGCTGAGCTCAAGTCGAGTCTTCGAAATCAGTTGCCAATTAGTCTTCACCGTTGACGGATTACAATTGCCGTACATCGAAAACGAAAACTTGTTAAGTGCTTTTCAAAATAACAAACACAAATAATTCATTGATAAAAAGCAACAAAAATAAAAAGAAACCAAATAGTTAACAAATACAACAAAGTATTATAATATTGTATCAATTGTGAATGGATTTTTAAAGAATTGGCATCATCTGTTGGCGAATTGGCAAGATGTCGGCATAGCTGACGTTGGAAAGCGATCTTTTTTTAAATAGCGCTATGCTGCATCTAGTCAGTTTATTCAATAGAACAATCAACAAAATCATATATAAAAATACAAACAGCAGAAATATTGGAATTTGTATCAACAATGGCAAGGCTAAGTATCAATTGGAAGGACTTCTGGTGGCTGCTTTCTTCTTTTGGCTAAAATCTGATATAAGTTGCAGTATGTTTTTGGGATCTTATGAAAAAAAATCGTTCATACCGAAATTTGTCCTACCAAATCCTGAAAGTAAGACCTAAAAGCACAAGTTTTAGATAGAAGGGTTCAGATTGACCGTATAAAAGTTTTAAGTTTTTGAATTTTGTGCTACATCGTATTGTAGTCCGATAACGATCTATTATCGATATGATGTTAATCGGTATTGAAACAAAAACTTCAAACTATCTGGCAGCGCCATTATCCACAAAATATCGTTGGCGGCCAATTTAAAGCGCAAACGATTTTGTCAATTAAGTTAAATATTCCCACAACAATAAAGGTAGTGAAAATTCTTTTTCAAATTTATAATTTAAGTAACGCTTTGCTCTTAATCTAAGTTGGGATACATTAGAAACTTGTTGGTTCTGTCTGTATGGTTTTTTTGGTGGACCGGCAACCAAGTCCCCATCGTCATCCTTCTTGACCTTCGAGTTAGTACTCGTCGGATGGTTCGGTTCCAAAGTAACGATCTCCAAAATTACCAATGCCGGGTATAACATAAAACTTACTATTAATCTCCGGATCTAGAGCGGAAGTAACAATTTTAACCTGCCAAAATAATAAATTTATATTGTAATCATTTAATTGAATTAAATATTTTGATTTGGAATTACCTTAGGAAAGGCGTATGCTATGGAGTGTACACCAATTTCAGCCATCAGGAGCGAGGCTAATATAATATTCTCTTCGGGCACATCGTGATCGAGGAGGACGCGTATGGCCATCATTGCAGCAGCTCCAGTTGCCACTGTGGCATCCATAAGTATCACCTTGTAGTCTTTTATATCTTTGGGCAACCTCAGATAATAGAGCTCTGGCTCTCCTGTCTTCAGATTCGTCTGAATGAGGATTTTACCAATGCGTATATCCTTGCATACATCGCAGACAGCCTGTTCCATTGTTTCGCCGGCACGTAGAATCGAGACACCGCATATTTTACGTGAAGCCATTCGTTTTCCCTCATACAGGACACCTTGGGGCGTTTCCACTGTCGTCTGCTTGAAGGGGAACAAACTCAAAGCATATTCGATGACCAATCGAATGAGACGTTTTGAATAAAATATGAATTCATCCCGCGATGTGTTCTTGCAACGGATAAATGTGTGCAGTCCCTTAATTTGAGGTGTGGGATGAAGTAAATACAGTGATTCCGGCATGGGCTGATCCTTATAAGAGTTGGCCAGAGTTTCGCGCAACTTGAAGCCACGCTGATATGACAAAAAAATTAAATTGGTAACCAATTGTTAACCATATGTTTCCCACTCTTTCAGTCCTCACCAATTGCAGTTGGGTATGCACATGCTGGACAATGAGATGTATGGCCACTTTATTTTCACCACCTCGTGGCACAATGATATCAGCATGCGCCATAGTTGGAGCTATATAATTGGCATAGGAAGGCTTAACCATATTCAAATATTGCTTTAGGACGCCATTCAGATCACGTCCACGTTGTGAGATGTCCCTGAAAGATTACAAATTTATTTAAAAATTAATAAGTTGTATAATAATCTTTTAAAATAATAATCCTGTATAATTAATAAAACAAATGGTTGCTGTTTTATTTACCGCTTCAGACGCCTGGCAAGGCGTATATCAGGATCTGTGTCAACAAATATTTTCATATCCAGCAGTTTAAGTACTTCGGGACTGTGAAATGTGAGAATTCCCTCGAATATAATAACATTTGCGCCATACATAGTCTTCGTCTGACTCTCACGACAATGGGTTACGAAATTATACACCGGAACTTCCACTTTGCGACCCTCTTTCAGTTTTGTAAGCACATCCAGCAATAATTCAATATCAAAGGCATCCGGGTGATCGAAATTGTATTCATTTATTAAAGACTGCTCATGTTGCTTCTCATTTAGGATCTGAAAACAAACAACAACAATGGATAAATAATTTATTTCATCGGCAGTATTTGTAGACAATTTTACCTTGTAGAAACAATCCATCGAGAGTAGTGTAACCTATTTTCGAAAACAAAAATGAAAATGTTTACAGCTAGTGATTAATGGAAAATCAATTTACTCTTACCCATGGCACATCCAGACTTTCAATAATTTTTTCAGCCACAGTAGTTTTGCCTGATGCACTACCACCACAAATACCAATAACAAATGGCTCCACTTGTTGGCCAGCACAATTATACCAGGGCGGACGTCCTGCTGTGTATATGGTACGATTATTTGCACGTATTATGCATTCGGACGGATTTGCGGTGGTCGTTTGATTGCCAATCGATGTGGTACGTGTGCGCTGTCTCCGGACAGATGGTCCACGGATTGGCGATTCCAGCGCCGATTTGGCAGGCACTGTGGTGGGAGAGGCCGGGCAACAGTTGAGTTCGCCCCCAGCTCCAGTATTATTGATTTCGACATAGAGATCTTTACCAAACTGTTCTGTCACATCGGAACGATCGTCACTGAAAAAGCAAAAGATTTCTTTTAATTTAATCACTAATATTAATACTAATAAAATTTGGAATTTTTGTGATTAGGATGATAAGGCAAAGAATGCGCCAATCATTGATAGCGAGGAATGGATAAGGTGATGACGCCATACATATTCCTCTTCTATTTTTATTTTTTATTGAAAATGGGTCAAGGAAAGTTTTACAAGAAAAAAAAACAAAGGTACAAAATCGTCAAAATATATATGTATGTGTACTAACTGACCTACTCTACTTTTTTTTGCGCACACACAAACAACACACAGTTACAGGTAGCAAAAATTAGTATATTGAACAGATATAAGAAATTTGACACAAATTAATTAATTAAAACTGAAAGTTTTTGTTATTTGCTGTGTAAGAAACAACATATGTTTGTTTGCTGTCTTGGCAACTGAAACTTACATTTAATATTTAAACAGCTTGTTTTGTGCCACATATGGGTAAAATTGGTATTTTGTGTTTTTGAACGCGTTAGAAATTGAATTTAAAATTAAAAATAATTTTTCTATTTAATAAATAAATGGCACTTAATGTGAATTTTTATACATAAATTGATCCGTTGGTTATTTAAAATTGATTTTCAATTCGATATACCAATACATACCAATACTAATTGACAATTTCAAGCAAAGATTAAAGTTTTCTACTGAGATTTCAAACTAATATTAATTATTGCGAAAGTCCAAGTGTCCCTAAGGTATTATTGGTTTATTGCGTGAGAGATTATCGTACATTGCACTCACTACATTGGCAGACAGACGGCAAGTTATTTTCCCTTAACACTTCTCATAATACCCTTCATCTATCAAATTTTTAGTATTAATAGTTTTTCAAAGAAACAACAAAACAATATGAAAAAAGAGAACGCAACAGGTTGCCAGGACACAAAAATATTACATATAGGAAAAGAGAGAGAGAGAGAGACTACTACTCTCACATTTGAGAAATATAGCGGTAAAAGTAATTAAATTGACAAAGCGATGGCAAGCAGCAGACGTGGCTTGATCAGTAGGTAGACCCAGTAACAACAGAAGCGGCCATATTGGATGGCAAAACAGACGCAGTATGCTGACGCTATCATTTTTGTGTGTGTGTCGTTTTTTGTGTGTGCGCCAGACGCTGACTCGATAAACAGAATATTAACAAAATACAAAAAAAAAAGAGTGTTAATTAAACACACAGAACACAACAAATAACAAAACAATTAAAGCATGATGAGAATAGTGAGGCGGTTGGGAAAGAGGGTCTGTAAGGAGAGGTGAAAATGGATGAAAAATATGCAATGAATTTTCAATTTACATGTGACCATTGGTTTTGGTAACTACAGCGGGGGCGGCGGCGACGATGCTCTTAACCTTTGACTGCTTTAGTTGACTGACAGAGTTGTTGTTGTTATTATTGGTTGCAAGTTTCCCTTTTGGATTGTTGTTGGCTTCGTTGGATTTGCTGCATAAAAACGTGATGCTGCTCATGGCGAACGACAGCAAGAAGAAGAAAATGAAGATGGTGAGTGATGTGAGGGTGGGCAGGCGACAGCGTGTAGTTTTCCTTTTTTGTTCTTTTTCAGTGAAATGGGTCAATCACTCTTTCACTCACACACACACACGCACATAAATACACAAAGAGAGACCGAGCGAAAGAGAGGAACCAAAAAATGTTTTCCTTTTGGTCTTTTTATTCTTGCCGGCTGATCACATGTACTTTGCGTTTTTCTTTTGCAATTAGAGGTCTACAAATAATGCCTGCTTTTATTTTATTTGTATTTGTGGTATTTGTCTTGCTTTTGATATCTAATAAAAATAATTCGAGTAAATCGTAAATATTTGCAAGAGAACCCGAACCCGGCGAAATAACAGCAACAACATGCAGCACGCGCGTTTGGAAACGGACTGACAAGAAATAAAAGAATATCTGTGTAAGGCAGAGTTAAGGTTAAAAAGAGAAAAATAAATCAGATCGTCGTTATCGACGTTTTTATACCCTTACGCTTCAACATAACATGTCTATAATACGTACGAAAAAGTCGTTGGATTTGTTATGAATTTAGCGATACGTATCGAAAATTACTAATCAACTTTTGTAAATTTAAGGCATCGTAAGAATATTAAAATAAATGAGAGAAACAAAATCTGTTTTTTTTTTATAAATGGTTTTTATGAAATTATATATTATATTTAGCAAGTTAAGCAATAATGGCGACTGATAGTCACAAAACTAGTATTTTTTGTATCAAATTTGTTGCATTCTTCCTTTCTTTTCAAGCTGTGGTTTAAAGTATATGTACCCTATTGCATGTACTCTTCGTATAACAGCAACAAAAAAATGCTGCGAAAGTGGAGATGAAAGAAAGATAGAGCAAGAGATACAAATTGGTTTCGTCCTCTCTCTTTTTCTGTCTTGTTTCTAACTGCAGTTAGCCAGGTAAAACAAATAATCTATTGAAAATAAATGTTTTATATGGCCAGGTATGCAAATACCTACGTTCGCATACATATGTATGTATGTATATATACATGTTTATTAAAGTGTATGTACATATGTATGTATGTACGTATGTATGTGTATTTAATTGCGCCTTTAGCTGGAGGCCTAATAATGATGAATGAGAAATGATTATTCACGTGTATGTGCATAAGTGCGTATGTATCACATTTTTGCTACTGATTTTTTTTTGTCATTTGTCCAACAGATTTTCACACATTTCTAACACTTAGGTTACGTCTGAATGTTGTTTACCTGTCGGAGCTCGCCGAACTCGATGGATTGTAAAATTTGATTTGTTTTGTCTGTGCCATATTCTATTTCTTTGATATTTAATTTATTTTGCAGTCGACCCAAATTGCAGCGATTAGAGGAACACAAAAAACACGCGGTGTTTCTCCTTGTTTTGGTAATTGACCTGATGGTGGTCAACAAAAAACGTGCGCGCTTCGTAGTTGTGTACTGCGCGTCGAAAATATATATATGTAAAAAAATGTGTCTATGTGTGGAAATGCAGCTGTAGAGCTGTAATTTAAGATTCAATAAAGTTCAATCAAAGCATAGATTCTGCGTTTGTTTTGTAAAAGTAGAAAAGAAAATGATGGGAAAATGAATTAACGAATCAGCTGGTTAACAAGCAACAATCGATTGGTTCCGTGGGTTCGTCGATGTTCTTGCCAGTGTTGCCAGCTATATGTTTTGGCGTATTATGGTCTAACTATTCTTCCTGTCCTTTTTTTTACTGTAGACACTTTTTAAAAGCGTTCAATAGGATCATAAAATATTTGAACATTTCAACCGTATTTAACATATTACAAAAAAAGCAGTCTGGCAATGTGTTTTAAATTTGGCGCTCAATAACAGCTGTTTTGATGTATCTGGCAACGCTTACGAGTAACCGACTCAAAATAGATAAGCTCTGTGCTCATGCGTTATGACTTAAAATAAATAAATATAATAAGTACATTACCATTGTATGTAGCACCCGTTGGAAAAGCGACAAATTTATTTATTAAATTAATGTAAAGGAGTCAGCTTGATTAAAAATCAAAGTCGACCATTATTTTGTACACAAAAGCCATACAAACAAGCACAGTGGGTTCGTAATACGAATGTACGTATTTTTATCTTGGTGGCCCATTGTACTTATTAACAATTGGTGTTTCAAGTAGGCATTGATATCAAACTGACTCTGGCAAAAATCTAGCTGCCTAGTTCGGAACAGTTTAATTTCATTTCGTTTTAGTTAGTCCTACGAATTGTTTCTTATTTGTGAAAGCTCGTCGAACGGAAGCAAATCTCGCTTTTTCCCCTTTTGAAAAATAAAGGAAAAAGTTCGTAAAAAGCGAAAGAACCATCGGATTGAACGCGAGACGAGAGCAAAACGAGGATTTCAAAATAAAAGGTAAGTGATAAGAAGAGGTAAAGATAAAGTGCAATAAAAGTGAAGTGCAAGAGATAAAGAGAAAGAGAGAGACATTAAGTGAGTGACATTGTAAAATGGCGTCAGTTGAGCAACATTTCCAGGCGTCAATATCCTGGAAATTGCCCGTTATGCTGCGGCTCCTGGGTACAAAAATTTTATTTTTGCTTAGTCTTGGACACTTCGCAAGCAAAGTTCAGTCGTGGTAGTTTGGTTTTCCAGTTTCCCTTTTTTTGAGGATTTTTCTTTTATACGTCAATTTACATTTCGACACCTAATTTTGCTCAATTTTCCTAGCCTGTTAAATCGAAAGTGAGCATAAGAATTATGAATATTTTTGATGATTAAATAAATTTGTTACAGGTCGTATATCCAAAATGGTTGCCGATAATATAGAAGCAGGCAGTGTCGGGATTGCCTCGCCCACATCAAGTGGATCTAAATCCAATGTAGGCGTTAAAGAGGAATTGCCTTCAGGCAATTTTATAATGGTAGCCGTTGATATAGATACAACTGGTCGCCGTCTAATTGACGAGGTAAGTGGTAAAGAATACACATAATTGAGATAAGGGTCAATAACCTTTAGCCAGCGTGAACCCTAACCTCATTTTCACTTTTCACTTTGTCATCTGTAGATTGTCCAGTTAGCTGCATATACTCCAAATGATCATTTTGAGCAATACATTATGCCTTATATGAATTTAAATCCAGCCGCTCGTCAACGCCATCAAGTTCGTGTTATTTCTATTGGTTTTTATCGTATGCTGAAGTCGATGCAGACCTACAAGGTGATACATATATAATGCGTATAAATCAATTAGTTTTAACGATTTTTCATTCAGATTATTAAATCCAAATCGGAGATCGCCGCTTTAAAGGACTTCCTCAATTGGTTGGAGCAATTGAAATTGAAGAATCCGAACTCGGATGGCATTGTCTTGCTCTATCATGAGGAACGCAAATTTATACCCTACATGATTTTGGAATCGCTAAAAAAATATGGTCTATTGGAAAGATTCACCAAATCTGTGAAATCTTTTGCCAATTCCTTGAATCTGGCTAAGGCCTCTATGGGCGACACCAATACCAAGCACTACAGCCTACGAAAATTAAGTAAAATACTCTCTTCGAAGGCATCCACCACTGGCAAGGAAGAGACTTCGTCAAGCAGCGGCGAGACTGTTGCCGATAGTACATCCAATAGCAACGGTAGTTCTAGCAACGGCAACGAGAAGCCAAACAGTACACCAAAAAATGTGGAATTCGAGCGAGATCAGTTCGATGGCAATGCCAGTGTCCGAGCTAAACTGACTTTCAATGTGGCCATGCAACTGAGTAATACCAAAGGGTCAGTTGAGGTAGAATCTTCAGAGGGATTGGTTAATCTTTTCAATGCGTTGCATCCCTTTGCTAAACCTATTGAGGCCGATATTCGTGAGTTGGATACTCAGAATGAGAATTTGGAACGTCAGAATTCATTTCGTCCAGTGTTTTTGAACTATTTCAAGACCACACTTTATCACAGGGTGCGTGCGGTCAAGTTTCGTATTGTTTTGGCCGAACACGGTTTCGATTTGGCTTCTCTGAACACCATTTGGACGGATAAGCGCGCTGCGGGATTGGATTTGGCTTTGCAATCGATTTCCAGTCTAAAGGTGGAAGATAAATCTGAACTAGTGGAATTGCTAGATAGCTTCTTCGATCCAAACAAAACTATCATCAAGCCGGTAATTAAGTCCAATAATCATCGTCGTCGTAGTCGTCGTTCAGCTACAGTTCCATTGAACAAATCTAGTTCAAATCCTGGAGCCTCTAGTTCCCGTTCAGCAAGCACCGAATTCGGTGCTGGTGGTGATAAATCGCAGAGTTTCTCGTCGGTGCCAGATTCCACCATTAAATCCCCTTCGCCAAACAAATCGGCTACAAATCAACGCACTGGCAATGGTTCCGGTGGAGCCGGTCGTCCACGTAAACGTAGCTCTCGTCGTAGTCTGACCTCCAATGAGGTTAAAGCTCCGGCTGTTGGTGTGGTTGAATCATCTTCCATTAAATCGCAGCTTAATAATACAGTTCCTGGATCCGTTTCGGTACCCGTGGCAAGTTCCCCCCCAAATCTACATACTCCAGTGGCCATTACGGCCTCAAACTAAGAACTGGAAATTTAGTCACTATAATGAAGCTGGCTGGCTGGCTGCGATGCAGTTCACGTAATTATCGTCATATTAACCATAGAAAAAGCTTACAAATTACATTTTGTAGAATGCGTCTTCGATTATTTTTATTAACCGTAACTATAGTTGCTTTTCCGTATTTAGTAAGCTTACATTGTTGATTAATTTTATGAATTTTGAAAAGAAAGAAAATAACAAATGAAATCAATTTTATCCCGCAACTCTTATCCAATTTAGCCCAGTTCAACCCAAAATTTGTTGTTTTCCAATGGAATGATGTATGAAGAACACATAAATCAAGCTAAAATATGAAAGAGACACATTTTAAACGAATCGGAAGATACTTAATAAGAATGCGAACTATTTTCCTTTTGAAAGAACTAACACAGATTGGAAACAAGGCACAAAATTCAGAGTGTACCCCTCCCCCACCCTACACTTGTAATATTGGATAATACACATCTACACACATTTCCAATATTAGCGCAAAAAAGAACAAGTTAGTGCATACATTAACAGTACAGTACAGAAGAGTATAGATTATCTAGATAGAGCCACTGTATAAGCTTCAATTTTCGGTGTTGTAAGAAATAGATTCAAAAAACAAAGGAAAAAAAATTGAATGGTGGCATGTAACGCAAATAACACGTAACTATGACGGATCTCTGAACACTAATTAGGTATTAAGTAACACCTATATAGATATATATATACAAATATATATATAAATATATATTTATACATATATACAGAATTGAAATACTATGATCAATCGTTGCGTTTGGGCATAGTTTTCCATTTGTAGCAGCTGTATGCAAGAAAAAAACGATTGGAAAAATATGAGCCAGTTAAACGCATCGATTGGAATTGATTTTGCATTGGGCAGGCCTTCAACACTAAAAAAAAGAGTACTCAAATCAAGAAAGAAAAAAAAGCAAAAAAAAAATGAAAATGAATGATAGAAAAAGCCGCCTATGCCCAATGTTTAAAAATTAAATATTTGAAGCTTAAACATTCGGTACGATACACGCGAAACGAATACTTTACACTTGCACAAACTACAAAAACTGGAAGAAGAGGAGAAACTAAAAGCTAATCACACACACATTGTACGTCCAGTAATTTTCAAGATGTATTTCATGAATGTTTCATGTTGGCACAAAAACGATACTTTTATCTTAATTTTTTGGTAAATGAAATTGTAAAAAGCTACTTGTAAATTCTTTGGCTATTTATATACTTGAAATAAAAATGTAAAGGCTATATGATAAATGGATTGCATTTCATTTTAAATAGGGATTATTTCTACCGGAAATAAATCAGAATCAAATTTTGATGTCCGTTAATTTATATGCAGCCGCTGATTTTAAATGTAAAAGCAAAAAATGTGTAGATAAGTATCTACACGACGAAAACGGTCTGTTAACAGATTTGACAACCTGTTAGCTCCAGATCTGTATATCACAAATCGTAAATATACTGAGTAAACGCACTAGCTAAAAACTAAATGGAATTAGTTTGCTGTTATCCGATTTGAATGTGACATATCTTGTACCGCTTATCTCGGCTGGTTAAACTTATCGACGTAACAGGTGGACGATTCTCCCGTAACATTACCATAAGGACTAATTTTACGTCAAGGTCCTTCAATTATTGGCAATTAAAAAAAAAACATGGCAACTGAAGAGCACCAGCGGTTGGCTAATATAGTCAAGAGCTGCCATGAGAATTTGCGACATATGACAAAGACACTTGGCGCTGAAGCAGCTTGGCAAGAGCACACGAGTCCCAGAAATGCAAAAAAACTTTCAGAATATGCGCAGGCAATGCGGGAGCTATCCCAGGTATGGGAGACAAATGATTCCAATATGGAACTACAGGCCAGAAGTCGTATCAAATGGACCTTGGACTATATAACAAAGTATTTCTACACTGAAGGGATTTACATGCAAAAGAGGCAGCGGGAACAACGTCTATTGGAATCTTATGAAAAGGACCTCCAGATGGAAGGGATCTATGATAATACCTGGACCTGTTCGTATAGAGAGGAACCACCAGATAGACTGCGTGTGTTGGATGTGGGCAGTTGTTTTAATCCCTTCCGAAACAGTCCACATTTTGAAGTGACAGCTCTGGATTTGTGTCCAGCTACTGAGGATGTTCTGCAGGCAGATTTTCTCAAAGTAGAAGTGGAGGAAGAACTAAATGAAATTGTACTACAACAGCATGACAAAGGAAGATCTGTGAGGAAGCTACCTGCTGGCTATTACGATTGTGTGATCTTCAGTTTATTATTGGAGTACATGCCCAGTGCTGAGCAGCGTCTTTCATGTTGCCAAAAGGCCTACAATTTGCTACGGCCAGAGGGAATTTTAGTGATTATTACCCCCGACTCCCAGCATGTGGGTAAGAATGCCAATTTGATGAAAAACTGGCGTTATTCACTGGCCAAATTGGGTCTCCTGCGGGTGCGTTTTGAGAAATTGCCCCATATCACTTGCATGGTCTATAGGAAGGCTATTAGCCTGGCATTGGCCCAACATTGGGCCAGCATACATCGCGAGGAAGGCTGGTGTGAGGCCATAAAGATACCACAGGATGAGAACTAGTGCAATAAATCAAAAAAATCAATTGTAAATCTACTTATTTATGAGTGCATTTGATGAGTTTTTTCTCTGTTTTTTGTTTTTATCTATGTCATAAATGCTTAATTCAACAAAAAATAATGCTACTGGGCTGGAGGAGAAGCAACAACACCTGCTGACGCCGTTGTGACGGCCATGCCATCCGTTTGTGGAAATATACCAGCTGCTGCTGCTTGACGCTTCTTCATCGCTGTGGTGGCCCCTTGTGAGATTTTCATGATGTTTGGCGGCAAAGGTTTTTTGCGATCTGCCTCCCATTCGGCACGATGTAATCGCTGGCGATGCTTGTACATATTGGCATTTGAAAAGAAGGTCATGGGGCAATTAGGGCAGGTGTATAGAACTTCACCAGTGTGCGTCGATGTGTGTTCCTATAAATAAAGACTTCAATAAGACAACTGCTGCTACTTCTTCAATAACTTACTCTCAAATCCTGTGGCCTTTTAAAGGCCTTCTCACACATGCCGCATTTGAATTTTCTTTCACATAAATGATTATGATAGATGTGTCGCTTTAGGGCACGCGAATTGGTGGATGTCTTATTACATATATGGCAACGATGCTCGCCACCGGGTGGCTCATGCACTGTATTCATATGTTGCTTCAGTCCGGATAGATGGCGTAGCCATGTTCCACAGATTTCACATTGGACTGGATCTGGTTTGGGACGTGGCTCATCGGAATGTTCAAGCTCATGATGCTTCTTGAGATTCGTCTGCGAGCGTAATGTTTTACCACATTTATCGCATATAATGGCCGTTTCTGGATCATGCATATAACGTAAATGCTCCTTTAATTTTCGCTCTGTGGGAATTCTGAAAAATATTCATAGTCAGTTCCCTAATGACTGTATAATATTTCTACATACTTTTTGTTGCATTCAGGACATGTGAATTTGAATTCTGATTTGGGTACATGCTTGGACACATTATGATACTCAACTGCTGCTTTTGTCGTGAAACTTTTTGGACACTTTTCGCATTGATAAGTTCGCTTTTCTTTACTCTCCCCACCAGCTCCAGTGCCTGTCCCCGTACCATCTGATTCTGTCGCATGAGATTGTTCATGAATTTCAAGTGTACGTGAATCCTGAAAAACTCTTCCACATTGGGAGCACATGAAATGATCAGGATTTTGATGGACCAGAACATGTTCGGCCAATGCCTTGCGGATGTGATATTTGCGGCCACAACAATTCATATAGCCCGACTCGATATTGTGGGACATACGTTGATGGCGTCGCATGTCTGCAAAATTCTGTACCAGCAAATTACAAATGTCACAGGGGAATTTCTTGAAAAAGGATAAAATGATTTCGTCATATTCATTTTGCTGCTCTTTACGCCGTTCAATCTCTTCACGACTAAGACGGACTGGCGGTACTGTGGGTTTTGGACGTTTGCGATATTTTTTTGGTTTTACCACCACTCTTTTGGGGATTTCGGCATAACGTTCCTCTGGCTCAATGTCCGGCAAAGAGTCTTCATCTGAATTGATTCGGCTGGAGTTATCATCTTCCTCAGAGGTGGAGGTATCGGAATCATCTGTTCCCAGTACGGCTTCGGCAACAACAAAATCCATATTCTGACCATCGTTATCCGAATCAAATTCTTTTTTCATTTGCTTAGGGGAAGGGGGAGATTCTCTTCGTATTTTCGGTGGACGTCCTCGTCGTGTACTGCGCCTTCTAGGAGCCGTTGCAGGAGCCGCGGGCAGTAGTTCGGCCAAAGGTCTGTCGCCATCTGAATCGCTGGCCAACTGTTGCTTCTTTGCTTTTGTAGCCACTGGATCCTCCAGCTCCCCCTCCACTTCCATTTTGGTCAAGGGTTCCAGCTCATTAACCTCCACTTTGATTTCGTCGGGGGCGAAGATTCCCTCGGCCAATGCATCCAGTTCCACTGCATACAATGGGTTTATTGCCGTTTCCCCACAAAATTCCACAGCGCCTCGTCGATTTTGATGCAATTCAAAGACACGATCGTGAAACTCGCTGAAGGAGCGTACATTCCGCCAACAATCTTGGCATATTACCTCCGATGGGATGCAGTCCGTTTGTGGTAACTACAGGATAAAAATTAATTATGCCGGTTATGGGACAAAAAGCGGGTATTTCCCTCACCTCGAAGAACAAGAAATGCTTGCTTATTTTTCCACGAACATTTAACCGCAATCCCTCGACCGAGGTGAGGCCCAGCGCTGTCTCAATTGAGCAGCCGCTCAAACAAAGCACACAGGCTACCATTGATCGCTTCACTAGTATCTTTTGAAAGGTCACAAAACTTCATTCATCTAGCGTTTGTATATTGTCATAATCTCAAAGTGAATTTGTTGTTAAAAAAAATTTACAATCTGTGAGACCAGACTTAAAATATTTTCCATGTTGCCACCTAAGTTTAATATATTTCGCAGTAACTGTGAACACAAAGTCACCATGATTTACCTCAGCTCTTAATGTCCCTCGATAAAACCTTAAATTATAAGAACAGAGTGAAAAAGAAACTAACTATATCTAAAGCTTTGCGATTTCACAATTATATATTTATATAAATTCATTCAGTATATATTCATTCTCTGAATTTAAATTCACCGCGCAATTGTGAATATTTGACAAACTATTAGAATTGTGACTCGTGACCGCTGTCTAATAACACTGGAACTATCGCTCATCTCTATCTAAACACATTTGCAGCTGATTGCATTTCAATAGCACACGGTTTTTGTTGTATCGTTAAAATTAAATTTTAAATTCCGTAAACATGGGCAAAATGGCTGGCAGTAAGCCCAAAAGCCAAACAAAACATCAGCGGGCGAAGCAGCATCAGAATAAAAACAAGCGCAAGCAGGGCAGAGTGAACAAAAAGAAGACCCGCCATGAAGTGGTTAAAGTGCGTCTCAGTCCAGGAACCAACAACATGGCATTGGTAGGTTAAATATTTTACGCGCGCGGTTTTTGGGTTCCGTTTGTTTCGTATGGGTTGTGGGCTGGGGGTTAAGGGGGAAAAGGGTAGATTTTATTGTGGCCAAGGCGCAAGCGTCAGAGCCCAACACCCAAAAGAGAAAATAAGTGAAAGGTGAAAAGTGTAAAATTGAATCATCGTCGTCCAGTTGCCAAAACGAAAAGGAAAAAATCCCACCATCGAATCTTAAAAAATGGAACAAATTTGGCAGCAAGTCTGCTCCCACTATGAAGTGCCCGAGCAGGTGGCCACCGAATGGTACACTCGAATCCGTCAACAATTGGGCCAGGATTCAGCTACACGAGCTTATCACAACTGGCAGGAGATGATGCATAGCAAAATTGGCCATCTGGCTGAATGTGCTCGACGGAACAGGTTCACTATTGTATTAGCCGCGTTCTTCCAGTATTACCATTTCGATGGCAATCGCAGTTGTGTCCAACAAAATTGTGAAGCCTTTGAGGAATTCTGTCGCGATGCACAGATTGAGGATGAGCAGGCCAAGGCTATAATATGCAATCTTCTTGGACGACGTAAGAATCAAGAACATGAGTTGGAAATGGAATTAATGTCGCATTGTGTCTATGAGGAGGAGGCAAATACGTTGCAGGATATGGATTTAGTTATCCTGGCGTAAGTGTATTCAGTGTTAAATGATTAAATTATATATATATATATATATTCCACTCGTATGCGCCTTTCGCAGTGCCCCATTGGAAGAGTATTCACATTATACGAAGCTTTTGCGATTGGAATATACTAATCTCGATGATGGGAACTATAAAGCGATGAGGATTAAAGTTTTAGAAACTTTATTATTAATACCAAGCATTTATGTCACCGCCGAGTACCATGAAAAGTACGAGGAACTGGCTCGTATCAATATAAATAACGAAATTCGTGAATTGAAGGAACAGTAAAAAGATAACAGAGAGAAGGAAACTCTAGGCAAAGATTTAGTGCGATTTTTATGTTATTTATGCTGAAACACCGACCTGAAATTTCAACCTGCGTTCCAAAGGATCATGCAACAAGAATGTAATCATAACAATTGTTTATTGCCCCTTAAAAATTTTTAGGCAAGAAAATGCAATCTTTTGTGACATGTTTCCTTTATGTTCTAGATAAACTATAATCAAAAGAAAATGCTGGTATCCTATAGTTAGGTTTTACATTTATGTATATGCCTAGTGTAATACGTAAGTCCTGTTGTCCATGTAATTTCAAAATAAAATTAATGTATATACATACACAATTCAATAAAAAAAAAAAAAACAAAAGAAAAAAACGTTGTTTCAATTAAAAGAACCTTAAATATATATGATATATATGCGCTATATATCTGAAAATAAATATACCGTAAGTATAAAAAGAAAGAAATCGAACAATTTTAAATAATATATTTTTTTCTCTCTTTATCAATTTAAATTTAGGCAAATCCACAAGCAAAGAAGAACGGCAAATTAAGACCACTCCTCCAACGGAACTTTCAAAAAGTTAAAGATGATAGGATCAAGGTAAATTAAGCCAGCTCTGTTTGAAATTATAAAAAATTAAATGATTTGATTTATTGTTTGATAAAAAGACACCCAAACGTTTGAAAGCCTTACCAAAAATTAAGCGTAAGCTGGATTTTAATACCGATCGTAAAGATCCAACACCTGTGAAACCGTTAAGGAATCTACCAAAACCAAAGTTTTATAGACCTTCAGAGGTAAGCTGTAAATAAACTATAAGTAAATACATTTGATAATGAATTTTGATAATTTATAGATATGCGGGTCTTCAAATAACTTGAGAAACGAAACTATAGAAGAAGGTGAAATTGTGGAAGAGCTCGACAGCAGCTGTGACGACGATTGTGTCATTTTAGATCCAAGTTTAATATCAATAGATATTGATGATAATTCACAAGAGCCCGAAAAATTGGATGATAATGCCAATGAAAAATTGGAGAACAATGTCGATACTTTAAATTTTCTTGAAGATAACAAACGTAATGCACAATTGTTACTAAAACCAAAAACTGAAAATGGTTTGCTCTATTCAACTTTGAGTATGACACATAAACCTAAGACATCAAATGATGATGATAATATTATCACCATTGATGATAGTTTTGATGAACCAAAACCTAAATCTATTTCTAATGATTCCGTCATAATACTGGAAGACTACATACCACTGTCAACTGTTAAACCTCCAACTCCAGTACCGAAACCAGTAAAAAAACGAGATCCAATTAAAAAGAATAGCCGAATGAATGATAGTCTATTCACAATGTCAGAGAGGAAAAAATTATGCGTATACAATAGCAATACCTTTAATCCTACAGAAGATGAAGCTCAAATGGATAATGACAAGGAGACTGCACCAGCAAATCATAAACGATCCATTGTTATAGATGGTAGTAATGTGGCTTTTGGGTAAAATTCTGTTTTTTTTCTAAGTTTGTTATCGATTAGGGTTTTGTTTAAAACTTTTATATCTTCTAGACACGGCAACTCGAACGTCTTTTCTGCAGAGGGTATTAAATATTGTTTACAATATTTTGAAAAGATGGGTCATACGGTAAAGGCTGTTGTGCCGCTATTTCGCAAGAATCCAACTAAATCCTCGAATCCTGAGTTACTTGATCGCTTGTATAAAGAGGGCAAAATTGTCTTTACACCTTGCAAAAATTTGCCTGGTCAAATGTCTAGCAGTTATGATGATCGGTAAGAGATTTAATTATAACTCGATTTTAATAGACTTAATTCACACATTATTTCAGATTTATATTGCAAATTGCTTATGAGTGGAATGCTGCCATTGTCTCTAATGATAACTATAGAGATTTAATAAATGAAAATGTTGCCTTTAAAAAGATAATTGAAAACCGCGTTATTGGCTATTCGTGGTGTGATAATATGTTTATCTTGGCCAAAGATCCATATGGACGTTGGGGACCACAACTAGATGAAATATTACGCTGCTGAAAATTTGCATTTATTGTTTACAGTACTTTAGTTTTATTTCTTTTTCCTTTATTCTTGTTCATAAATTTTTTTCATTTTTATTAGTTTGTTAATCAATATTGAAATTTTTATTTAAGTGTGGAAAATTCAGTTAAAAGTGAAATATTTATGTTTATAGTTGTCAAAAAGACATTTAGTGTGTAACCCAAAAGTTTATTATTTACACTATTAAGAAAAAACAATAACTGTACAAATAAAGTTATCTCATGTGTATAAATACATTATTTTTATAAAAAGTATATAGTTTATATAAGAGTTGTTTTTGTATATACTTGCAGATAGTTTAATCGTATTTGTTAAATGTTTATAGCGCGCGAATAGAAATTTTACACATTTCGGACTGCTTTGGCTCTGCAATTGTTTCTTAAGTTTTGAGTTGAGTTTAAACTACTCTCCTTGTAGTTGTTGTTGTGCTAGTTGTGGTAGTTACGGTATTACCCACTTCATACACTGGAGGAGGCTCGTTTGGACCCACTCCTACCGCTGCTGCTGCCGCTAGATTGGGATTGCTATTTTCCAAGTTGGTGGTTACGGTCCATGTAGATGCAGCTCCAGAGAGAGATTGATCTTTGGTTGGAAAGTAGGCAGCCTCATCATAGCTGGGAGGCAGATCCAAAGTTTTTGGCAATATGGTGATATTATTGGGTTCATCAATAACAGCACACAAGTTACTGGCACCTGAACCACCTCCTGAGCAGTTGTTATTGTTGGTCACATTTATCTCCATTTGGCGACGGGCTTCAGATAAAAAATTGAAATGAATAATATATTTAATTGTTCAAAAAACTGAAATGTGCAAAAAGTAACGGTCTGTTCAATTTAACATTGCTCGAATATGATGCTGTTGAGACATTCTGTTAATTACCATTAAGTACACTTAACAGATGGGACATTTAACAGAACTAAATGTTAGTTAACATTTCAACATGTATTATTTGTTGTTATTTTTTCAGAAGCATGAAGAAATTTGTTAAGTTTTATTGTAAATAAACCACCTACACATCAGTGACCAGTCTAGCAGAAGCTCTCGCAATTGTAAGTGGAGTTCAATGACTCAAGAGAAACCACAAATGTTGGCACTAATTTGGCCAGAAGAGCCCTAGCCTTACATAATTGTTGATCATTCAACAAAATAAATGGAGAAAGTTTAATTTACATAGATGCAGCAGGTTTAAATGGTCTAGTGGCACCAACAATTTGTTGGTGCAAAGTTCAGCCAAGTTGGTCATAATCGAAAGAGAAAGCCCCATTTCCAAAGGGCTAATTGACATTGACAACCTGTTGACTTCACACCTGATTGAGCTAGCAAAGAGTTTTCATTTAAAAGTATTTTTTTTTTTTGTTTCAGTTCTAATGCTAATGCTGCGTCGTATTGTTGGCTATGGAGCTCTGGGAGCCGGCCTCATTGGCACTGCCCGCAGTCTGCATACAAATGACTACGATATAAACTCTCTGGGCTTGGTAAGACTCTCGCGATCTGCCTGTGCCGTAGTCGATGTGGCTTTGACCTATAAGCGAGAACTCTACTACAGGGAATGGGATAAATCAACGCCCGAGTACAAAGCAGAGAAGAGCCGTGTTCACAAAATTGCCGCAGAGAAGTTACTTCAGTTGATATGCACCAATCGTGGAGTTTATATCAAAGTGGGTCAGCATATTGGCGCCTTGGAATATTTGCTACCAAAGGAATTTGTGCAAACAATGAAAGTTTTACATTCGGACGCTCCACAAAATCCCATCGAAGATTTATTTAAGGTCATTAAACAGGATTTAAAGCAAAATCCTGAAGATATATTCGAGAGTTTTGAAAGAGAACCACTGGGAACAGCATCGCTGGCTCAGGTTCATAAGGCGCGTCTGAAGACGGGCGAAGTTGTCGCCGTTAAAGTTCAACATCCTTATGTGAAGGGCAACAGCTTAGTGGATATGAAAACCATGGAACTAGCTGTTAAGGTTTTGGCCAAGATATTTCCTGATTTTAAAATCCAATGGCTTGTGGAAGAGTCAAAAAAGAATTTGCCCATTGAATTGGACTTCCTCAATGAAGGTCAAAATGCCGAGAAAGTTGCTAAACAATTTGCAAAATACAATTGGCTACGTATACCCAAAATCTATTGGAATTTAAGTACATCCCGTGTACTGGTGATGGAGTACTTGGAGGGCGGACATGTCACCGATTTGGACTACATTAAACGTAATCAAATTGATACCTTTGCTGTGGCCAATCGAATTGGTCAATTATATTCGGAAATGATATTCTCAACTGGATTTGTGCACAGTGATCCACATCCAGGAAATATATTAGTACGACGTACGCCTAAAAACAATTTAGAGATTATATTGCTGGATCATGGATTGTATGCAAACTTAACGGATAAATTTCGTTATGATTATTCCAATCTTTGGCTTAGCATATTGAATGTGGATAGGAAAGCCATGCGAAAGCATAGCGAACAATTGGGCATTAAAGGTGATCTTTATGGTCTATTTGCCTGCATGGTCACAGGTCGACCATGGGAAACGGTGATGCAGGGCATTAGCAAAGTACAATATTCCAAAGAAGAGGTAAGTTAACCAAAGTCACAAAAGAATCTCTCAAATAGTAATATACAATCTTTACAGAAAAACACTCTCCAAAGTAATACCTCGCTGGTGTTACCTCACATTTCGGATGTTCTGGAACAGGTGGATAGACAAATGTTGCTTATATTAAAAACTAATGATCTAATACGTGGAATTGAGTCCACATTGAGGACACAAAATCGAATGACTGCCTTCTGGGTTATGTCCAAATGCTGTGTACAATCATCCTATGCTGAACAAAGAAGCCATCAACAGCTAAGCAGGAAAACTCTAACGTGGCTAACACTTAAAGAACGCTGGGACTTATTTAAACTGAATATTTACTACCTCTATTTGGGACTGATTAATTTTGGTTTCCTTACTGCATTCAAACAGATTTTATAGAAGAGACAAGTACAAAGAAACTCAAGAAAAGAAGAAAAGAAAAGATAAATATTAAATTTACCTCGTTGTCTTTGTAGGGCCAAAGCGCGCATATTGGCCTGTCTTTTACGTTGCATGGCAGCCTTTTTGGTGAGGGTTCAAAGAAAGAGAGTAATGAGGCAAAAATTAAAACGCAAATTAGATAAGCACAAAAAGGTGATGGGTCATGCTTACTATAATCAAGGCCATGGGTAACAGAAAAACAAAGAGAAATACCATAACCACATAAATGACATATGTCGGATAGACACATGCATAGTAACCACAGAAACCGGTATTTATATATGGTTCGGGAGTAGTACTAGTAGTAGTACTAGCTGTAGTACTAACAGTACTAGAAATATTTCTCAAAATCGTAGTAGCTGTTGTTTCTGTCGTTATATTGTTAATATAACTTTGTGTTGTATTCACAGCTGGAGCCATTTTTTTTTTATTCAGACAAAGACTGAAACCGAGACTGAGTAACACTTTCTTAGACGAATTGTTAGAAAAAATATTTCCGTGTCGTTGCGTGGGCGTTTGCTCGTTAAAGAATCAAAATCGAAACTAAAAAAAAAACCTGACCGACAAATTGATGGTTGTCCACCCGCCCAATCGGCAGGCATGGGTCAGGTTTACCTATACATACACCAATACCCACATACATATATATAGAAGATATTTGCTTTGTAATCATTAGCTGATAAGGCCTGAATCAGGAGCTTAGAAATTGGGCTGGGTAACGAATGTTTATCAAATAATGGTGATACGATAAATGTGTGCGCAAAATAGATATATATGTACATATATGTATATACGTATACTGTATACTGTCAAATTCCATGATTTATTACCTTCTTAAAATAAAAAGGAAGCACAACACACGCTTATATTCAATTTTGAACTATGGAATTTTAAAAGATTTACCTGTAAGTTCTTGTATTTCCATTCTCATTTGTTTATATGAACGATAGCTAACCAATATTATCTGGAAAAATAAACAAAACAAAAAAAAGCATCTAAAAGTAAGTCTGAAAACTTAAAAACTTAAAAAATACGGTTTTGCTTACCCGTAGAAAAAACATGGCAAAGCATAACACAGCCAAGGCTATAAGAAGGGTTCCTAGATTATCCATGTTGTATATATATGATATGTACATATGCATAAGTCTATATAAGTATCTAAGTATATCTGTCTATATACTATATTTTACGGGGAGTGGGGACTTTGTTTCCACTCTGTGAATCACCTTAAAACCAAAAGTCTCATGCAAAAGATAAGATATTGGTAAGACTTAAGCTCTTGGCGAAATTATACTAATTACTATATCTACGCATATACATACATATATGTATGTATGTATGTATATATGTATATGTATCTGTATATATGGTATGTAAAATTGTTATTCTCTTCGTACTTGTTCGCTCCGAGTTTCAAATGCAACTGTCTTTTGTTATCTGTTTCATCATTATCATCATCTTCTGTTGGTTATCTTAACATGTTCTTCCCAAATGTTGACTGAGTTCGAGTTGATTTTTTATCTATCATTTGGAATTTTAATTAAAGTTAATGAACCATTCGTTTGTTTTAGTTAATTTTTCCAACATATATATTTATTTTGATTTACAATCAAAAAGAAAATCCAATCACACACAATTCTTAAATATATAATTTCATTTCCGATTTAAATATGTAGATATACATTTAACATTTTCAAACTATATTCTAAAAAATGTATAATTCGAAATTTTTTTTGATTAGCATGGAAATTTTAATTAGTTTTTCTTTTTTTGGCACAAGATATTTTTGTTGTTTGCAAATTAATTATTTTATACTTTCTTTTTTTTTATCAGAGTCAAAGCCAATCTACATTAGTGTATATATGTATATATATCTATATGTATATATACTACATATATATAGTATATATGGTAATTATCCTTTTTATTTATTTTGATTCATTTAATTTCATTCAATTTCCTTTTTAAATGAACTGTGGCCACGTGTCACATTCAATTAACAAAGTGATTTTTTCCATTTGTCTTTGCTATTTAAATAAACTTAATTATCTGCAAAGGTGTCTCTGTGTGTGTGAGGAAGAGAAAACGAGAAAGAGAAACAATTGTTATTATTAATATGTAAATGTAATAATTAATGTCACATAAAAAATTCACAGAAACAAAAAAATACTTTAAAATTTATGCTTACTTTGAAAAGTAGTTACAAAAAACCCCTCTCATGAATATTTAGGAAAATGATGCACACAAATTTTCCTTTTCCCCCATGTCAAATTGTTTACTTTTTGTTTTGTTAATTTTAAACAAACAAAAACAAAGATAAATCCATGCGACATTTTAATTAATTTATATGGTCTATTTTACTTGTTAATAGTTTTCAGTGTTGATTTTGTCATTTTGTTGTAACAATGCAAACTCAAAATGTCAAAACATCGAAAGAAAAACTAGAAAAGCCAGAAAACCTTAATCAAATAGACCAGCCCGCCACCTCTACTCCTCCACACACACACACACACATATATACACATCCGTATATTTTTAGAAAATAAGGTAACGATGAGGAGGCAAATTGTTGGCAAAGAAATAGGCAACGTAAGGACCAAGACGACAACGACACAAATCAATTTGCATAAGGATAAAAGTTTGTAACTTTTTGGTACATAGAGTAAAACTTTCAACATCGACCAAAAACAGGAGCGTAGTTAAAGAAGCTACTAATTGCCAAAATATATAAGACAATTTAATGATAAAAACAATTTTTGACTATAAAAATTTATTGACAGAAAATTTAAAAAGTTTTTCGAATTTTTGAAGATTTACATTTGCGATTAAAGTTGTTTTATTAAAAAGGAATTTTACGAAGGATATTTAATATAAATAAAAGATAAAAACAAATAAAACAAAAAGAGATAAATTAATAATAAAACTAATTAAAGATGACATCGAATTCGCTTTCATTAATTAAAATAAATTTTTGCAACATTTTTGTATTTTTATTAAATTCGGTTTGGTATATCTTTTCAGGATAAACCATTAATGAACTTTCATATCTTTTCCCTTTAACTAAGCCCCTGAAATTGTAATTTATAAAACGGTTCTGAAACCCAACTGGATTTTTGTATGTACATATATGGATATGGTCCCTAATTTAAAGTCCATTCCACAATATTTGTCTCCCACCCATTTTCACACACATTCAGTTATAATTTTTAGGTATTTGCTTACAATATTAGGTTCTTGTTGGTTTTTCTCTTTTTTTTTTTGGTTATTCTTTCATGTGGTAGGAAAATTTTGAAAAGTCATTCAGCTGGAATCAAGTTGTTAGCACAATTAGTAAAGGCCGAATGGGAAATGTTTGACTTAAATAAGATGGAAACTTTTTTTTTTTATTATTTTTTGGTTTGTTTGCTTTACATTTTTTTTGTTCGGTTTGTTTTTTATTTTTTGTTCATTTTAATATTATTTCGGAATAATTTCAGATTGTGCGGCTGCTTATTAAAATTTTATAATTAGTCAAACAGCAAAAATATTACAAAAACACAACAAAAAAACAAAGAGAAGGGAAAAGCAAATTTTTGTTTGTGTTGGCATTTTGAAAATTTTAATTACGAAAAGTTTTTGTTACGGTCTCGATAAATGAGGTTTTCCGGTTGAAGATGGCGAAAAATGTGGGAGGATGTTAGGGAGAGAGTGGTCCGTCAACCATGTTGAACAATAAAGTTTAATGAATTACAATTTAAGCCAGAAAGGCAACATTTTGTTTGTAAGGGGGAAAAAAAAGAAGCAACAAAAACGGAAATGAAAATATGTTAAAGGAAATGAGCATTGACGCCCAATGTCGATGCGACTGTCAATGCGGATTGCCTTCGTTATGGTCCTGTTTCTGGTTCCTTGTTCTTCGTTATGGTCGTCATTGTCGTTGGTTATAGTCCTTGTTCTTGGTCAAGTCACATGTTCTGATTTCCTGCTGGGATGCGGAAAATGGGTGCGTTTAGATGGCTGCTTTCTTGGGTAGCCATTTCATCATTGTCAACAAAACGGCGAATGGCGGCAAAGACATTGAGCAAACAATAAATATTGTAAACAATTTGTATGCCTGCAATATTTATTCCTTTCGTTTCCCTTAAGTTTCTTTTGCTTATGTCCCTGCGACTTATCCCTTGTCGTTTTCTTTCCTTCTTGCCACTGTAAATATTTGCTCAAGCTTTGAGGCCAACTCCAAAGCGGAAATCACCCGCCAAGCCTTTCAAGGGGTAAGGGGGTGGTGGTAGTATGGTGGCAATAAATTATCATCATCAGCAAATGGCAATGTGGTTCCTATGACTCCTCTTTCTAATCCCTACCCCCGCAATTCTTGCACGCCTCTTCACATTTCAGTCTCCTGCATTTACGAATTTTCCAATTGCCATCCGGTTAAGTCTACAATTTGCTCTATCCCCAAGAGGATTCCTCTAGGGGCTCCACTCTGGGCTTCTCTGTTGCCCACGTAGGTAATGCGGCATTAATTAAATCAAGCATCATTAAGCAGCGGTTTCCATTGCGGCCATGGCCAATGGGTAACATGAAATGAATGGGCGTGGTTCCATAGCTTTGTTATTGCTTCTGGGTGGTCCTAGAGGCGTATCAAGCGGTTGAGAGTTTAATGGCAATTGCATTTCATTTTCTATATGCACTTGCCACAGTGCTCTTAAAGTACAGTGGAACTAGACAAGGCATAAATGCTTTAAACAGGTATGCCAGATGAGCATACAAATTAGAAAGCTTTTTTAATGGAAAGATTGAAAATTTATTTAGTGGTTCGTTTTAAAAATTAATTCAATCTCTTATTATTGTTGAAAATTGCTTCGGTTTAAGTTTGAATTTCATAGTAGAAATTTGAACAGGGATATCGAAGTTATATTACAAAATATGTAAAATAGTTTGATTCATCTTTTTTTATGATAAAAAATTGGATTGGCATAGAATTGATAGAACTATGATTAGCTCGAGTTTACTGATATCATAATTTCATTCCGGGAAATAACTATGAAGACCTTCGATTTTTCCATAATAGTTATAAAATTAAACATAATTTTAGAATCTGACTGGATTTTCACTAGTTCTTACAATATCTAATAGAAGTATCGCTTTATTTCTTTTTTGTTCTCTAGATCTATAGAAACAAAAAAAAAGAAAATTTTTAAAGCATAGCGAAGAAGAAAAACATTAAAAAAGATGCTAAAAGATGTTTGAATAAATTTGAAATATAAATCGGAAAAGGTATGGAATACTCATAATATAGATTGAATATATTTACTCTATTAAAATCTAAAAAGAAAATCCATATTATATTAAAGTAGTTTTAACCATTGCTCAATATTTAACTTTGAAAGGAAAGAAAAGATTTAAAGGGAAATCATGTTGGCCCATTAAAGGCAACTTTTCTTGGTCCTTTTTTTTTAATGTTCAACAAAATTATTGCTATTACCTTCTTAATTCCCTTAAAATCAATTTTCCTATCTGATTTCTAGGTGTTGTTGCACCACTGTTATACAAAAATGTCAAATTTCTGTAGTCCATGGCATAAAATTTCATTTAGTCAAGTGCAGTTTTATGGCCCAGATTCATCTATACATATATATGTATAGGTGTGTGTGTGTGTGAGTGTGTTCATGTGCTTGCCTTGTTCAATTGGTCATGTGGAAAATAAGGTGAAATAATTTTTCAATAAACTTTCCAATTTTTTTCTTTCTCTTTTTGCATAAGTAGTAGGAGATTTTTCCTATCGTCCTTTTTTCTATTTTCTTTTTTTTTTTTTGGTGCATTGTCTTTGCTCGGTTGGCAAGTGGCCAAGCTTCATGGGGTGTCCTGCATTTAGGACTGTTAAATAACAGCAAGCACATATACCTATAGAGAAGAGAGTGGGATCCTTGAAGTCTTTTTCGTATTTATTGCGACCATTTTTCACTTGTCGAAAATTTTAAAGAGGCCAACAAACAAGATTCAAGCTCTTTTTAAAATTTCATTTGCTAAATGTTATTTCGATTTCCATTTGGCTATGAATTTTTTATTCTTCCCTCTATCTGCTTGACTTTTCTCTTGTTTCAATTCAAATGCATGCAAAACAAAACCAAAGAAAAAAAAAAAATAAGGAGAAAAAGAAAAACGCAGAGTGCGAAATATGTATAAAATATATAAAAATTGAAATGGAAATGGAAATGTGCATGTTTTGCATATTGCACGTTCTATTTTACCACTCTAACTCTGAAAATCAAATTTGCTGACCCTTTTTTGGCTTTAGTTTTACCACGACATCCCCACCCTCCTCAACCTCTTGCTCATAAAGGAAAAAAAACAAGAAAGAAGAATTCCAAAAATGTTGAACCCAAAATGCATTTATTTTGTGCTCTATAAATGACCAGTTGTTGCGGTTCTGTTTTGGGTCCAAGTGGCAGGAAGAGCTTTGCCAATTCAGCAAGCATTTTTGAGGGTTTATTTATTGTATTGTCTGTTTGTCTATATATATACATATATATATCTACATTCACATATAAAATGCAATTTGCTACTTTTGCATAAGCATCCTTTTTTTTTTGGCCATTGCTAGTTTTGGTATTAGAGTTGGAAGGGATAATGCTAAATTACATCGCAATCATAACTATAAAAGGACAACAATCTGACAGTAAATGTTTAAAACATTTTGGCAAACTGCATAGAAGTCCATTATTTAAATTTTGAGATTTACATAGAAAGTATATATTATTTTATTTTACTTTAAGTTGTATAATCTTTGAGAAATGTATTGTTAATTCTGTAAAAGTTTTGTCAAAGTTTAAAATTGAATAGAGAAAAATGTTTTCTAAATGAATCAATCTGAACTAAGAAAAGGAGACAAATATTGATAAAGTTTAAATTAGAAAACTTACAAACATTTGTATAAGAGATAGATTGTTTTTAGTGTTAAAATTCATTCAGAACTGTTCTGTCATTATACAAATAAATGAATAGAAAATAATAAATTTAAATAATTGAATTTTCTTTTGTACTTTTGCCTACAAAAAATAATTTTAATACTTAGCAGATCCGTCTGTCCGTCTGTTTGTTCGTCCGTCCGTTTCTCTGTCTACTTCTTTGCAGCTTTTAAACATTAATTTTAAAATTATATGAATGAAACTTGGTAGATAAGCCTTTTAAATATGTACACATAGCAAGTTTAAGAATTGGTCGGATCGGAGTACTATAAATGATATAATCACCATCGAAATAATCTGTGCAGAAACTTGCCGAAATTGTATATTCTTTTGGCACGACCAAAGTCAGTTTCTTTGCTATTTTTAAGATAGCTCCACTTTATCGAAGTCAATTTGCTATTTTTAATATAGATTCGCTTTGCTTAATTAAATTGTTAAACTTTTTCAATGTAAATTACTGGTGACTTACCTTAATTTACGTGAATGGTTGCTGCTGGATTTGCCTCTCAATTAGACTCAAGTCGTTGAATGTTTCACAATTTGCCAACAGTTGGCTGCTAGTTGCTGCTGTTGCATTAATTAAATCAAAATCAATGGCCAAACGATGATGTTGCTCTCGGGGCATGAACATGGCCCCTTGCTCTTGCTCTTGCCCCTCATCCTGTTTCTCGTTAGATTCTTCAGTTGGCAGTTGTTGGCACTTTTGCTGGCAATTAACAGAGTAGCACATGGCCTGCTGATGTCCTTCTATTTCAACTTGTTCATGTCCTTGTTCTTTGACTTGTTCTCGCTCTTGTCTTTGTCTTGTCGTTGTTGTCATCAACAACATTTGCAGCTCTTCGATGCCATAATCATACGCCTCGTACACATCATCCATCAGTTCCTCCGAATAGCTTTCATCATCATCATCATCATCGTCATCATCATTGGCGCAGTCAAAATAACCGCTCTACAAGTCAAACGAATCAGATTACTATCGATAAAAGATTGTAGATTGGACACTTACCTGACAGTCCAAGCATCGGCAATTATCACAGAGGCTACAACTTAGACCCAAAATGTCGGCTGCCTCCTGATAAAGCTCAAAACTGGATCTTGTCTGGGGCTTAACACTCAAATTTTGTTGCTGTTGCTGATGTTGTTGCTGTTGTTGGTATTGTGGGTAGTTATAGTTGGTCAACTTGTTGTTGTCATCATTATGCATGCTCCAATTGTTCAATTTATTCCGGTCGACTCTTGCCGCTGTTGCTGTTGCTTGTCCTGCTGACTCCTGATTTTTCAAGTGCCTGCCATTGTTGCCATTGTTGCTGTTGTTGCCGTTGTTGCTGTTGCCACGTCCCTTTTCGCCTGGCTGGCCCACAAATGGGAATGCCAATGATGATGATGATGTTGATGTTGATGTAGAGCTGGTTGCCTCATTGCTGTCAAAAGAGATTGGATGAGTGAGCAGGGCAAGTTTATTTAGCTTTTGCTTGACTAAACTAAACGTTTATTAAATGCCTTTCACTTCGTATGAGAGTAAATAAGCGAGTGAAGAGAGAAAGCAAAAAAAGAATCAAACAAAATGGTATAAAATCCCTCAAATTAGACAACCAAAAATTCAAGTTCAAGCCAGGCATAATAAATGACCCATCATCATTTTCATTTTACCCCCAGCCCCACCCCCACCCCCACCTCTCCCTTTCCCGGGGGCATCTTTATCACACCGCCAGTAACAAAAACTATTTATTCACATTCCACAGACATTAAAAGGGAAACTCAAGACACGCCTTCGCCTCCTCCCACTTGGTCTGTACTGTTTGCCTTATCAACTGCAAAAATGCAAAATACTTGCAAAAAAAAAAAAAGTTTTTTCGCAACTTATTTTGATGGAGTCGTTGAGGAAAAGTTGATGAATGTGCGCGTAGCGCGAAAAAGAATTTCCCACGGGCCGACTTATGCACAAGAAGAAAAAAATAAAACCATAAAAATTCCAAAAGAAAATATAGTGTAAAAACACTGTAGGGAATCTGTCAAACGTATGTGACACACAAATATGAATAATGCAATTTTCGTATCAAGTTTGTTGAGACGGTTAAGGAACCAGAATAAGACCACAAAATGATACTGCAAATCGATAATACAAATTTATGCAAGTGAGCAAGGTAAACTATTTATATATGTATACATTTATTTACTTGGCTAGATTTAAGTTGGATTTAAGTTGGATTTAAGTTGGCAAGTATTAATAAAGGAAAGAATTTAAACTTAATATTAACAAAAAATATTAACCCCAAGAAGGTTATAAATTTATTAATTTTAATAATTAGTTGCGACCAACTAAAAGACTAAATTCAAGCTAGTATTTAAATATATTTTAGAAACTATGCTAAGAAGTTATTTCCTTATTTCCTAGATTTCAAATATGGATTTAAACTTTATTCAGATAAATATTTTAAAGCTTTACCGAATTTCTTTACCATAAAAAGAACATTCGTCATGTATATTTGTATCATAATAATTCAGGAAAAAGATGAAATTTAATTACAATTTTGAAAGAGAATATTATTCTCCCAAACTGAATTCATTGTTATATTTATTTCAGTTTTCTGTGTCTGAAGAACTGCAAAGTATTTAAATTTTTAAGCATTTTAGTAGAGAAAAATTGAAGTCGAACGTTTTTCTAATACGGTGAATCTATTACATTTAGGTTTACCTAATTAGTTTTTGAAATTAAAAAAATTCTACAAAAATCATACATTGAAATAGGGAATTTACAATATTAAATTTTTATAATTTTGATATTAGATAAGTTAACTAGTTAATAGATTTTATATAATTTAAGCATTAACTATTAATTTGGATTCTACATAGAAGTAGAATCTAAATAAATATAGTTAAATGTTTCTGAAAATATTTAAATGAAAAAGGAGACGCAGGCAATATATATTAAATTAAATATTTTATTGAAAATTTCAGACAATTTTCTTAAAAAATCAATTAAGCAAAGAGTTGCTCATTATCGATTTCAATACTTAAAAACATGTTACCATTTTGGATAATTTGTTTGTTTATTTTTTTTCACTGTAATAAATGAAGGGAAAAATTATCCTATTTCCCCAGTTGGCCACGCTTTGACGTTTACTAATTAAACGCGCCCAGTGCGCTAATAAATCAAAGAAGCACAAGTTTCTGCCCCTTAGTGTATGCAATTAATGAAATTTTTTTTGCTGTGCCGTTGCCTTTTGTAACGAACTTTGACATGATTACATGTCGAAAACTTTTTTTTTTTTTTTTGATGCACTTTAAAAGCCCGGGAGTGATGTCTGGGGGGCGGAAAAACTTTTAGTGTTGGCATTCTTTTTGCCTTTGTTTTTTTGGGATGCATCTCACAAATATGATTATGGTGTTTTAATCAACTTTGTGTGCTGATGAAATTCCTCAGACTTTCTGGCTGCCTGCCTGACTCTTTTAGCTTTATTTAAGCTTCACTGCATTTTGATATTATGGTTGTTAATTTTTCAATTTCGAGTAAAATGTAGAGAAAGGATAGTCTCAAAGTAGAACAAGTTGCAGCTAAGCGCTTGTAATCAAAACTTATGACTTTTTCTCGGAATATCAAAAATAAATGCATTTGCAAGAAAGTTTCTTAAACATAAATGAAATGCACCACAAGCACCACCTATATAAGCAAACCATCACAAACGAGACGCAACCACCAAGTTAGTTCCAATAAAATGAACCATAAAAATCTTATAAGGCCAGCCAATTTCTGGTGAACAAAAAGAAAAAAAACACAGTCTATGGAAACAACTTAATGGCAAAGTTGTCGTCGTCATCATCAGTGTTAAGGAAAATTCCCCAATAAACTTTTGGACCATAAAAGTTAAAATTATTCTTCATTTTTTGTAACCTTTATGAAGCATTTAATACCCTTTTAGTCATAAGGGTATCCGTTAAATGCATTATATAGATAGAAGGATAGTTTGAAGTAAGAATAAACTTTTAGATCTATCAGAAAATTTGATTCGTTCCAGAAAAAAGACAGATTTGGTATAAAAAATGAGTGGGTAAGAATATTCTGAGATTCTCTTTCATCTTCTAGAGTATTTCAAAGTCGATTTTTATAGAACATTTCATTATTTATATATGTGTGTTAACCTCTATAGCTACCTTGATGCGCAGGTTTCCATAGTTGATGTTGTTGTTGGCGGTCTCGTTGCGGCACTGCTGCGCCATTTTTCTTCTTCGAGAAATTTCAAAAACTTTGTCTTCTTGGCAATAAGCGTTGATTTGGTGCATTTCTTCTTGGAGTTGTTGGTGGCGTTGTTGCTGCTGCTGTTGTTGCAGAGTTGCTGTTGTTGCTGTAGGGCACCAACCGAGCCAACTCCTGGTGTGCTCTCAAGTATTTTACCTGCTGCTGACAGACAGCCATTGTTATGGCTGGCGACTGTCAAGTTATTGTTGTTGCTATTGTTGACATTTTGGCAACCGCCGCCGCTGCCAACAGAGACGCTGCAATTGAACAATTTCTGCAACGCTGCCGTTGCCGGTGAACACATTGCGGTTGACATTGATGTAGCAGGATTTACGTAGTTTGATGTGTTTCCGCCTCCGCAACCAACTAGTTCTCCACCACCCACCCCAAAAGTTTTGAATTTATGCTGCAAACTGCAACTTGGCCTTGTTTGTTCACGCTTTGTTGGCCCAGCGGCAGGAGCAGCATATGTGCCAAAGTCCTTAGAGAAACAAAAAAAAAAATGAAAGAAAAGTGAAGAAAACAACAATATTGTAAGAAAAAGGCAACGGCAACGCCAATGCCAACTTTTAGATAAAATTGCAACAGAAAACTTACCCCATATGCGTTGTAACTGGCATTAAGTACATAAATAGAATTTTGATTGCTGCTGCTCGTACACTCCATTGTTTGAGCTGCAAGAGAAATTTCAAATATTTGAATTGAAAATAATAGCGCAACGTTGATATTAAAATTACACTTTGCCAGATGGGTTCTGGCAAGGAAGTTGTATCGGAATAATTAAACTGATATAAACAATTGAAAAAACCCTTTTGTTTTAGAGTTGTAACCAAATTTAAAAATTAACAGATGCTGACTATCTTTACTAACACTAGTATTAGCATAACAGTTGGAATTTAAGCGTTAACATTTAAATGTTTGACTTGAGGGAGAAATTTGCAGGTCCTTTAGAAAACCAATTATATCAAAATCAAAAGAAAATATGTTGCCTAAATCTTATTTCAGAATTATTTCGGCAAAGTATCATATTCTATTTACAACCTAAAATAAAAGCCACATTTTTTTGGCATGTAAATTTCTTTTGATTACTTTAACTAAAGTTTAAATTGTTATCGTTGCCACTTAAAGGGATTTGTCAGAGCTTAACAGCTGGTAAGAAGCAAAAAAAAAAAAAGAGAATTTTAAATAAGGATCAACAAAAGGCTACATAAAATCACTGCAAAATTCAAACTTTAATAAAATCGATTTTATTTCTTTTTTTTTCTCTCTTTTCATTGACAAATTAAGCAGCACGAAAGCCAGAATTCATGGCTCTGGACGAATGGGCAGAATCTCATTTCATCTCATTTTAACTTTTCACATTGAATGAATGAGGGGAAAAATATTAATTTAAATTCTTATTGAAAACAGCAAGCAGCCAGCATGCTGATTGCTTTATTTTATTTTATTTCTTTTTTTTTCACTTTTTTGTTGTAATTGTTTCAGTTTGTATATAGTTGTTGGTGTTGTTGCCTACCCATTGAACTTTCAATAAATTTGGTTTCGGAAAGTGTTGATTGCCGTTGCTGTTGTCGCTGAGTTGTTGCCGTTGTTGAAGCTATTGAATCCTGGAACTGGTAATCACAGCTACAATTACCACTGCCTTTGCCCTTGGTATTGCGTCTGTCGTACACGTCCAATTGAAGCGGAAATTTATGCGGCTGTTGTAGCGTATAAACGCCCAGAGTTTGAGCCTGTGATTCCTCTTCGTCACCCTTAGCTGCAGCCTGAATTTGGCCTGCTGAATGATTCCAATTCCGTTGCCGTTTCCTCGTTAGCCACAAGGATTGAATGTCTGCGTGGGAATAAGAAAGAGAAATGAAAGCAAAACATAAGCAAATTTTCCTGGCCAGATTTGTAGTTGTTCATTTTTTCTTTTCTTTTTTTTTTTTTCTCTTTGTTAACCTTGTTATTGTTGTTGTTAGCTGAACAATATACCAAAAAAAAAGGAAGAGAAAAGAGGAGAAAAAAGTAAAGTCCTGCCTGACCGAGCATGATAAAAATTTCGTTTGAAACGCAAGTTCATTGAAATGAACAGCAGCTTGTTTTTTGGGCCTCAATGTTGTTGTTATCTTTGGCCACATTTGAAACACGCCAAATAATCAAAATAATCCTTCCTTTTTTTTTTGTTCTCGTTCCCCCCTCTATTGTTTGGCTTAGAAAGGTTGCCAGTCGTTGTTATTGTTATTTTGACCATTTTGGCTAAGCCCCAAAACGATTGTTTTCAATGATACCGCGCCAACAAAAAGATTCGTATATGGATGTATTTTATATATATGTATATCTATATATATGTATATATACATACATATATAAAAATGGGAAAAATAACAAGTTTCCATTGTTTAGTAGCTAACAATTATGCAGCTTATACGCATAGCCCATAAAATCAACTGAAATTAGTGCCATCGAAACGGTAAAACCCAGCTTATGTTCATGAAATTTAAATTAACAGCAAAGTGGCAACACTAAATATGAATATGTAAAAGGTGGCAAACCTTTAAAAGAGCCTATTGCAATGTTAAACTATTTTTGTATGTTTACTTTAATATTGATTATGGAAAATTTATAAATATTAAGGACTAAAGTAAAATAGAATTACAGTACATATTTCAAAATATTTTTAAGCATGTTTAGAAAGTTTCCATACTAAGTTACAAATAAAAAAAATTTATTGGCCTAACTAAGTTATAAAAGAATGTTTGGAAAGAATTCAGATGGAATTTCTATAGTTTTAATAGTTAGTAAAAAATAAGAACAACTTGAGGCAATTAAGAAATAAGTAATATCAATACATCAATAACTAAATATTTCATTCTTTAAACGCAAGAACCTTTTGAAATGCCTTTTTGTTATTATTTGTGATTTTTTTTTTACATTTTCAATACATTGTGTATAAGCCTGGTGACATAGCTAGCCTGAACTAGCCTGACTTGGCCTGCCAACTGATCCCATTCATCAAAATGTCAAATCCAACAACAAAAATCTTTGTCACATGAAGCGCAAACAAATCGGTAGACTTAGCCAACCAGAGAAGAGAAGCAAAGAGGATATAAAAACTAAAACGTGTTAGAAGTCAAACAGGCAACATGTTAAAGGTGATTTGTGTCGAGGAGTGATGAAGGGAACCATTATATAGGAGGCTATTCAAAATTTGTAGCATGTGAAAGCTTTAGGTGAGACTAAGGCTGATGAGGCTGGGGCACTTCTAATGAGTGGCAATAAAGCAAATGTGGCAGGTGACACACATCAAACAATTTACACATGATAATTGACAATATATGTACGTATATATATATACATATGTATATATGTGTATGTGTGTGACATCATTAGGATACTTGTCTGTGTGGGATACTTGGGTCCTTAGGCTTTTCAGATCTCAGAATTTCAGTGCTAATAATAAAAGTTTTATTTATTTTTGGTGTTGGGGCGATAGAGCGGAAGTGGAAAAGAGATATGTGTGTGGGAGGGGGCAATGGGAGGAATTTTGCTTTTGACCAGAAACAAGCAAACAAAATAATAATCATAATATGCGACAAGGCCAGTGAAGCGTGGCATATTTGTCATAATCAGCGGCTTTAGGCATAAGCATAAATTTGAATGAGTGAACACACACACACACACACACACATGTCCAAACACATACATACATAGATAAGGGGAGAGGTTTGGCACGGTAGGTTTAGGCATATTGTCCTTATCAGACATACAGCTGTCTGCCTTTTTGGCCAAAGCTTTCAGAGATGAGCCTTTTACTTAGGGTAAATTCACTGTGCATAATTAGCGGTTTGTATTGAAACCAAAATTAGATATTATTTGGAATATATGTATATATATGAAGTATATATATGAAAGATATATACATATATATAAACATG
This sequence comes from Drosophila emarginata, assembly GCA_037075365.1. Classification (NCBI taxonomy): domain Eukaryota; kingdom Metazoa; phylum Arthropoda; class Insecta; order Diptera; family Drosophilidae; genus Drosophila; species Drosophila emarginata. The sequence continues at coordinate 2,737,280 of JBAMCD010000260.1, read as the reverse complement.
TATACATAGAAATATGTATTTTGGGACCAAAATTACCAAATCTCTTGAAATACAGATTTAAGAAATTAGTTAAATTTCTTATTTAAAAAACTTAAGTTCTGTAAAATGACGAACAAATCTATTAAAAATTTGCACTGTTTGGGTAGAAATCTCTGTAAATACTATTTTAATATTATTCAATATTTTTCAGTTGTATTTACTTACAATTATATATTTCTTTTCATTTAATTAACAATTTGTTTTGCTTTGTTCTAATAAATTGAATGATAATTTAAAAAGAAACTTTATTTTATTATTTAAATTGATCAGAATCATAAAAAGATATGAAGAGTTTTTAGATTTTAAACTCCTAAACTTTTATTTTAAATCGAGTTAATTACTTATTGCCTGTTTAGACAACAAGCCATTTAAAAAATATTACAAAAAAAATTGTATACATATATCAAGAGTTCTTTTTATAAATTCCTTTATATAGATTAAATTTATTATATTAAACTCGTCGTCGTTGCTCTACAGAAGTACTGATTTGTCTACATATATAAATTAATATTAATATTAAAAAACCACTAGGATCGATTTCAGTTTTTTTCTCACATTCTCAATTAATTTTGGTTCTTTTTTTTTTTTGAATTTTTGAAGTGACAGTTCTGAATGTGCTGCGACCCAGTTCTCAAACAGTGATATTGAACTACCAGCACATCCCAGAGCAGCTACAAAACATAAATATAAACACACACGTACACACTCACACACACTGACACGCAGACCTCCAGCTAGGCACATCACCATGGGATTGACAACCGAATCACATCGCGTCACCCAATCCGCCAATGGCAATCTCTGTAAGCAAATATTTGACAGACAAATTTCGAACACTGCTGGGACTGGTGCTGGTAGAGATGCGGTAAAATCATCGAAACCAGATTCCAACTCCAATCTCGTATTCCAGTTATCTGTTTGTGGCATATTGGCGCAGGCATGTGGGCCGGGCTATAAATTTGATGCATGCATAAAAAAAAAAAAAGAAAATAAGAAATCCTTAACTGAACTCAACTCCACTAATCTGGGGGGGAAAAAAACTGGGCATGGCTTTTTGTTTTTTTTTTTTGTTTTACCAATTCCTTCGATTTGCTTTTAAACATAAATTTTCAAAGGGGTCACGTATATACATATATTGTCCAGGTGTGTGCTGCGTGTGTGTGTGTGTGTGTGTGTGCATGTGTCTGTAAAATTATATTTGTTTTTAATTTTATTTATATTTGAAAATTTTATTTATGGGCAAAAAAGCACTAACAATTGTGGTCAGGGCAATTTTAGAATATTGTTCCAGTTGAACCTAATATAAATTATTCAACAATGGGCAGAATGGGAAATGGGAAATGGAAAATGAAAATGTTTGTTTTCCATTCGATTGCGATTGTATAATAATAATAATATGGGCAATAAATTAACATTTCATACGAGTTTGTATTTGCTCTGTGTGTGTGCGTGTGTGTTTGTGTATAAAACATTTTTCCACTATGCAGTTTGTATAAGCCTTTTATGGTGCGATTATCATGGAACACATATACATATCCACATAAACTCACAAACACATACACAAACACATACATATATATTATATATACAGTTATTTTTTGGCATTCCCAATAAGCAGTTAGTCAAAAGGGATTTTCGTTTTGGCTTTACCATAGCCAAGTCGACGAGCATTTTATGGCTGTTTCGTTCTCTGTGGCCTATTCCTACTCAACTAGGAGATTTATATGACAAATGGAATAAAATCTACGAATCAAATATGGCATAATATACATACATGCATAAATATTTGCACATATACACATACAAACATTCTTTATACACAAATACGCACAGCCTTAAAGTATGCTATACTAAAAAAATGCTTAATCAAATATTTTTAATTGAGATATATATATGAACAAAACAGCTTTAATTAAGCAACATCTGCAATTTTTTAAAGTATAAAACAGGCAAATCCTTATTAGTTATAGTTTGTTGTATATATATTTATATACACAGAAAATTATTTATAGAATTTCAAAAATTAAATGGTTTTAAAGCCATTTAGTTTCTAGAAAAAATATGTTCAATCAATTTTAGTTAATTCTAACATTTCTGAAAAATAAAAAAAAAAAAATATAGTACAAAATTTTTGAAACATAAAATTCAAAGAATCATTTAAAGATGCAATATTTTAAAATACTCCAAAATTTGATTAAGTTAGGAACTAGCTAAGTAGCAGATCAGTAAAAAGATTGGAACCTAATTTATCTTCAGATCTTTAAGTTAGTTGTATAATTATTTAATTAAACTTCTCTAAGTTAAAGAGTTATCGTCTTTTTTCTACTACACTTATCTTTTTCAATAACTTTCAAACATATTTTTATTAAATTAATCTTTAAGGTATATAAATTGCTAAACTAAGGAGCCCATAACCATATGCTGATGGATCTAGACATTGATGAATTGGACTGGAGATAATTGAAACTCAAGTGCGAGGAAAATTAAAATCTTGAAAAGAGAGAGCAGAGAATAAAAGGTACAACAAACCCTTTTTTGAAGTGTGTGCTTGAAAACTGAATTATGTCGTATTGCAAACATGTCCTTCAGTGTACAAGTACATATGTGGGTGTGGATATACTAAGGCCAACACTTGAAAGGACGACGAATATCTTGAACTATCCCGATTAGAATACATAGACGACAGGCAGGGCAAGAACGAAGTTTAGGCCAAAGGGCATTATTTACTTGGCAGATGGGTAAATATTTACATTATAACATTTTGGGGCCATGTATCCATTTAGACAATTTTGCTGTTAATTAATGAAAACACAACATTTTGGGGCACTAATTAAGGGGGGCAGAGACAACAGAGATAGCAAAGGGTTTTGGCAATGACTTAGACTCAGTTCGTTTTCACAAAAAGAAAATGTATCAAAAACTTTCTGAAGCCTCCTTCTTGAAGCCAACAACAAAAAAACAAAAGGTAAAGAAAAACTGACCCCCCAAGAAGACAGTTCACTTTCAAGTGGGAGACAAATGCCAAATAAAAAATCCAAAAAAAAAAGGGAAAAAAAGGCAAAATGAAAGACAACGAGAACACCGACGATGGCGACGACATTTGGCCAATTCAAATGGCTGGCAATGAAGTGCACAAAAAGTGCTTCGAGTATTTGGAGTACATGGGGAACCATTTCATGGTTGCCAAAGTAAACACATTAGGACCAAAGCAAAGTACAAGTAAAAGACCGAATGAAAGATTTAATTCCTGAAAATGTTACAAGGACAACCGCCCACAAGAATCACTCAGACACACAATCAAATAACATTAGCATTTTCTACGAAAATTTTCATTATGTGGACGCCCACCAAATTTCTCCTCTTTCATCCTACCCCCTCCTCTATCACTCTCCCACTCTCGTTTACGCCCTCTAAATGCCAAAGAAAATTTTGTCATTTGTTTCAGACGTGATTCGATTGCAGAAAAAGGAAATGCCATCGCCTTGCCACCAAATTAGTGCAGGCCACAAGAAGAAAGTTTTCAACCTGAGCACATACTTAGTATATAGCAGATATACATACAAACTACATATTATACATATATGTTTCCCTTGTTTATATATGTATGTATATATGGAAACTCCCTGAGGAACTTTCATTTTGAGGCCACCAGCAGGTCGTCTCTTTGCTTAGCTCCAACTTTAGTTTGTTCTCGCTATCTCTCTCGCTGTGTCTTCTTACACTAAGTCCTTTATAATAAATAGTTGAGTCACTTAAGGGGGATTAATGTTGAAATTAGTTTTATGCCAATGAGATTACCGACATGACGTGGCCAAAAAAAAAAATGAAAGAAAAACCAACCAAACATCATACAGTTAGTTCATTACATTAGCTAAAATCACTTATTTACGTATGTACATACATACATACAAACGTGGAGTTTCCTCTATTAAAGCAAAAGATAACGATTTCTATATTATCTCTGATTAAAGTGCAAATTGTGATAGAAATTATTTCAATAGCAGTCGAAATAATATATATGTTTATATATAATATATATGTATATAATTCTCTCTAATTTCACTTTCATATTTATTTAAAAAATAAAGAAAATTTAAGAGAAACCAGAGAGTAAAAATAAATTTGTCAACAAACAAAAACATTAGTAGAAATTGATTAAACTATGGTGACTATTTAATACACTCTAAGAAGAATATTTGGTATATATTGGGAATTTGTAATAATTAATTGAAATTCTACAAAAAAAGTATATTCATTATATTTAGCTTTGGTTTTTGTAATTTTAATTTCAATAATTTTCAAGATTTTTCATTATTTTTTATATTTATGCTAATTGATAATAATCTCGAAAGAGAACTGAAATTTTATGTGAATAATTTTTGGTACTCTTAAACATACATATGAACAATATTTGCCGGTTGTTTGCATACCCTTTAACACATATGAATTATTGACTTAAGGGAAAAGTTTGTCTAAAACAGAGAAACTTAAAAAAGTTCTGTGGTTAATATAACAAAAGATTATCTGTTAATAAATTTGATAAATTTGATTGTACGTTTCAGCAAAAACCAGTGCTTTGTTTTGAATATAACATATAGAAAATTTAAAATTTGATTGGTTTAAATTTTGTATACATTTAATATAAACTAATTTTTGTTACGCATCCTTTTACAGAGAAATTTATATACACATATATATATATACTAGCTGATAATATTACTAGATTAAAAGTTACCCATGCTATGAATCCGAATTTGCAAAGAGCATCTAAGCTTCGGCATAGCCGAATCAACCCCACAATTCGTGCTCTCCCGCTTTCCGCTCTCGCTGTCACTTTCGCTCCAGCCGGCACTTGGTTCTATATAAGCAAAGAGAACATAAATGTTTGCTTTCAGTGGCAATTCAGCAATTGGCTGACAAACACGCTTTAAATAAAACCAGACGTTGTTTTCTTCATCCTTTAGTGTTTAAAATCAGAAATTATATAGAACTTTAGCCATGGTTCTTGTTGAACTATTCCTTGTGGCATCAGTATTGGCCCTCTTCATCTACAAATGGTCTGTGGCGCCGTTTGATTATTTTGCGAAAAGAAATGTTGCCCATGTGAAACCATTGCCACTGTTGGGGAATGTTCCTCTCTCTGTGATGAGAGGAAAGAGTTCGTACCTTAAGCACAGGTAAGAGAAAGTTGTAAGAGATATTTGAAAGAGAGTATTATAAGGGAATTTTTTTAACTATTCTCTTTAGCATTGATCTGCATCTTAAGCTTAAAGAACATAAAGTTTATGGAGTTTACAATTTACGAGATCCGCTCTATTATTTAGCTGATCCGAAATTAATACGCCAAGTGGGCATCAAGAGTTTCGAGAACTTTTCCAATCATCGTCAAGGATTGAGTGATGCGGCTGATGGAAAGGGCAGTAACAGTAGTGTCATGTCCAGGAGTTTGCTCTCTCTGAGGGATCGCCGATGGAAGAAAATGCGTAGCACATTGACTCCAACATTCACCAGTTTAAAGATACGTTTAATGTTTGAACTGATTCATACCTGCAATCTGGAGGCTATCCAATATATTCAAAAAGAAATGGATGAAAAAAGAATTGCGGAATTGGAACTAAAAGAGTTTTTTACACGCTATACGAACGATGTGATAGCCTCAGTAGCGTTTGGTGTCCAGGTGAATTCCTTTAAGGATCCACAAAATGAATTCTATACAATTGGTCAACGGATATCGAAATTCAGTTTCTGGGGTGGACTTAAAATTGTTTTGTATATATTACTACCCAAATTGATGAAGGTAAGTTTATAAATACTAATTACTTTAGGTAATTAAATACTAAAGATTAATTATTAATAATATTCCAATTACTATAAATCACTTATTCCGAATACATATACATAATATTCAAAAAGTATTTGGACTTTTAAATAATTTCCAAATACTTATTTAAATATTATTTAATTACCCCAAAATTTAAACTATTTGATCTATTAATCATAAAATGTTTCTTAATACTGGGTATTAAAGTGTATTGGAAAGAAAATAGTTAAAGGTATTTAATTGATCTTCTATAAAAATTCGCAATTACTTAAGTATTTGAATACGTTAATGAATTTGACCAAAATTTCATTAAAAACTAACTAAATATATTAACCACTTAAAATCGTTTATTATTTTTCTAGGCTCTTCGTGTTCCCGTAATGGACATGAATAATGTTGACTACTTCAAGAATTTGGTTTTCGAAACAATTAAGTATCGTAAAATTCACGAAATTGTACGTCCCGATATGATACAACAATTGCTAGAGGCTCAGCGTCAATTTAAGCTCGAAGAGGAATCAGGTGAAGGATCACCATCAGCTGATCGTGCAGAATTTAATGATGAAGATCTCTTGGCTCAGTGTTTGTTGTTTTTTTCCGCGGGCTTTGAAACTGTGTCCACTTGTCTGAGCTTTACCTGTTACGAGTTGCAGATGAATCAGGAAATACAACAAAAACTTTATGAAGAAATTCTTGAAGTGGAAGAGAAATTGAAGGGTAAACCTTTGGACTATGACTCTTTGATGTCGATGAATTATTTGGACTGTATTATATCCGAGTCATTGAGAAAATGGCCACCGGCTATAGTAATTGATCGCATGTGTGCCGAGAACTTTGATTTGATCGATGAAGATGAGGATAAGATATTGTTGACCATTAAGAAAGATGATTTGGTTCATATACCCATTATAGCGCTGCACTATGACCCAGATAATTTTCCTGAACCTGAACAATTTCGTCCCGAACGTTTTGATGAAGAGCATAAATCTGAAATTAAGCAATTTACCTATCTACCTTTCGGGATTGGTCAAAGGAGTTGCATAGGCAATCGTATGGCCCTAATGGAGGTCAAGTCCCTAATTTATCAACTGATACGAAATTTTAAATTGGAACCATCGCCAAGATCCACATCTGACATGATGAACAGCATTGCGGGCTTACGCATGCTGCCCAGAGAATTATTTTGGTGTAAAATTGTGGCCAGGGAGTAAAACTGAAAATTAATCATAAATATTAATAAAGAAACCAAAAAAATAAAAAAAAGAAAAAAAGAAACGTTGTTATATGAAAATATGCAGAAAATGGTAAGGGAAAAAACAACAACAAAATCACAAAATTTATTTGCCTTTCTTCTCGTTTGTTGACAAATTTTTTTGGACTCGCGACAATGTTTCACCGAGATTCCAGGGGCAGGAACCAGGCGACAAGTCACGTCATAACACTGTCAGGGTCCCTTCAATGGTTTCAATGTGTATACGTGTGTGTGTGTGTGAGTGTATGTGTGTGTATGGGATGCGGTTACAATGACAACAACAACAGCAACAGTAATGTCAACCTCAAACTCACACGACACAATATAAACAACGAGTGAAAGCTGAAGGGCCAACATCAACAGCATAAACCAGACAGAACCAGCACTAGCAATGGCAATGGCAACCCACTCGCCCACATACTCGCAAGGACATTAAGGATTATTTATTGGGCGTTATTTTTCAGGCGGCATTAAAATTTTCGTTTCTGTTTTTTTTTTCTCCTTTGGTATGCACAATATGAATTATATTTCACTTGTATCATAAACTTCACCCACATCCGACATAACGACAAATATTTTAAACTCTACAGGGACTGGGTCGGCAAAAAGGGACTTGAACCTTAAACAAAAATCATAATTAGAAGATGAGAAAGCATATTTTTTTACGCTTTGCTTACTCTAATTTTTATGCTATACTAAAAATGGCTAAAAACTGATTATTTAATCAACGCAAAGCTTTTTAAGTAATAAAATGTATAAATAAATAAGTCATTGTTTTTGTAGATTAATAAATTATTTTTATACTTGAAATAAGAATAAATAAGTCATTGTTTTATAAATTATTTAGATTTATAAATTATTTTAATGTTCCAAATAAGAATTAAAAACTAAGTTAAAGATTTTTCGATAGGAAAACTTTTTGGTATGAACGAAAATATGTTTGAAAACTTTTTCAAACTCTATGAATAATGGGGGAAAAAACTTTTTTGTGCAGGAAATTTGCATAAGAATAATAAATTAGAACAAAACTCAAAGAGTAATTGAGGGTTAAGTATCCATAAATGTATATTTAACATAACTCGTCGGGGTCACCATTTCAAATTCTGGCAGCCAGTTTAAATTGTTGATTGAGAAAAACATAATAAATAATTCGTAAATATGCCAATTACTTTAAAAATTCATTGTTGAATAATAACAATGAAAATTTAAATGCTAAAGCACTGTTAAGTCTGTTAATTTAATTAGAGTTTTTTATAGTTTCAATAATCATAAAAAAATCATTGAATTATCCCATTGACATGAAAAACGTATCGGATTTCTTTAATAGATATGTAGACTTGATGGCAAATGTGACCTTTAGTCTAATCAATGAATAGATTAACCACAAATGCCAATCAATTAACGAAATTTGATGCATTGTCATGCCGGTTTCCGATCAATTAAGCAATAACGTGAATGCACTTTGCTCCTCTATCAATGGCCCCTAATGACTATTAGGCTCAATGAATATCTGTAGAGGATGGTAAAATAAAGGGAAAAGCAATTAAAACCAACAGTCCCAATAGACCATGGTTCCAATCCCAGTTACCAGTTCGTCCCTCATGCAATTATTCACACAAAGTAACACATGTAATTAGTATTAGTCGCATATTTAACTTTCAGGCCCGTGGCGATGGTTCATAAAACTTTCAACACAGGTCAAATTAGTGGGCAAGTTGAGTTTTGTTAGTATTTTTATAGGCAACGGCAAACTAACCAACAACAATGTTGTTGTCCATGCAAACGAGCCTGGGATTTGGTGCTCTCTCTCTCTCTCTTTAGACACACACTAATACACATATATACATATATATATACATACGCACTCAAATATACTCACATGAAGCCTGAAGCGTTTATTTGCTTTAAAAAACAAAAAAAAAAAAAAGAATTAAAGCTCTGTCAAGGATAATCTAGGCTAGGTTAAATGCTTTTGCGGTACTTTTTTTTTATAGTCAAAGTTGAAGCTTTTGCCAAAGGCCGCTTAAAGTTTTTTTTTGTTTTTCGGTATTCTCTTTTCAGTCTTCCTTCTTTTGTTTTTGGCGTAATTTTTACGCATAAACATCATAAACTTGGTGGCGACAACTGTGTTTCTCGTTCACACAGCTAAAGCAACCAGCAACAAAACCTTATCAATCAATTCAGGACAAACCAGCCAAGCAGTAAGGCAGATATAGCTGGGATATATATATATATATATACATATACATATATATATATATACTCACACAAACGCACACACACAAAGGTCATAAAGAAACTTTGGCGCCGCGACCGCCAGACGCCGCTAGAGAAAAAAAAAACCCAGAGAAAGCATTAAATTTCTCTCTCTTGTGGCAGACGAAGAAAAAAAAAAGACAGAAAAAAGCAGAAAAAGCAGAAAATAAAATAAAAATGTGAAAGTCAGAAATGGGTGTGGGGGGTATTGAATGGAATGAAGGATGTGGAGTATGAGTGGATATGGATGTGAATGTGGATGGAGAACGATGATACAATGATAATGCCAAGAACAATAACAACAAGCAAAACAGCAGCAGCAGCTCGAAAGCAAGCCTGACAAAACAGAATAGAAATAGAATGAATGCTCAGCATTAACAATTTGGCACAATGGAATGGAACTGTCTCAGCCCGATAAACACAAAGTGATAACATTTGAAGCGCCTTTTTGTCTCGCTCTAAATATGTGTGTATATCTACGCGCGCGTGTGTGTGCGTGTGTGTGTGTGACAAGTGTTTGTCATCTTTGTCTGTGGAAAAGATATAGAGCTGACATCGTGAAATGATCAAAGCATAAACATAAGAATTAAAAGGTGTACTCTATATATTCAGGTGGCTTAAGAATTCTAATCTGCTGTCACTCAAACAAAAGAGAACTTCTTAAGACTGTCGGAAATTAAGAATAATAAATGACAAAATCAACGATACTTATCTGTAAATGAATATATCTTTAACTTCTTAAGTTGAAGTTAATTGAAATGAATTAAATTATCTGTATTCCAAATTGTTTGCAGTAATTAGAGAGAAACTACTTTTAAATCTACATAAAATGGAACTTTTTATAACCTATTTTTATTTAAATTGTTATAGAACAAAAGTGAAATACTAAAAACATACAATTGATATCAAAAAATTGACAATATAACCAGCTAATAATGTTTATAATATAATCTTTAATATACAATCATTAATCTCCCGAACACATTGGAATTATTAACTTGAGTTTTAACATTTCCTTTGCAAAAATTTATGTAATAATTCGTGAAAATTATATTTCAATTTGAATGTTTGGATATTTGTTTATGGGCTAAAATATGTTTCTATCTAATTTATATATTTTTAGTATCTACTATTCTAATCTGATAAATATAACAGAAATATAGTAAACATTTTTTCAAACCACAACTGATTCATGTAATACCATCATTAAGGTAAATCTAAGTTAAGTTCTTATGTAAGAACCTTAATCCTTAAAACAATCGATACAATAAGGACTATATATATTTCTGTATCTTTGCTAGTTTCAATTTCACTTAAGAAACCGTTTCAATAACCGTCATTAGATTAAACCCTTTGACTTAAGTGATAGAACTTTTATCATAGGGAAGCAGCATAGCAATTTTGGTATCCCTTTCGTGTTTGCCAAAATGTATATATGATATGAAAGCGGTTTGTAAATGGTAATACCAATTTAAACAAATTGATTAGCGTGACATCATTTCGGCCGTTGCCTCACACGTAGACTCTCCACTTATATCCTTGGCAACATCTTCAGTTGCTATGCTTCGACTTTTTCTATGTGTTAGATAAATATAGAATTTTTCACTCCACTCGTCCCTTGTACTCAGCATCACACACCCCCCTCCTAACTCTATGTATGGCTGTTAACATCTCTTGAAATCGTTGTAAGCAAGTTGTATGTCCTCCGCCTTCGACTCTCTCTCCTGCCCCCATTCCTTGCCAACTTAAGGAGAGAACAAGCAAAGAAAAAGCATAAGCATAATTTGAAGAGTGCTTCAAGCAAAAGTTTCTTATGTCGTTGGCAAGTTTTACTGGGTTTTTTTTTTTTTTTTTTTGCTTTCCGGGTTTTTTCAAGTGTTTTTTGAGAGTGGCGAGGGAGAAAAACCGAAAAATAAACATAATTTTATTTTAGAGGGTTTCCCTTTGGCTCTGTGTATTTTTTGTATTATTCATTTAATGTTGCATTATTCTGTTTGGCCTTGTGCAGCAGATGGTACAGATATATGTAGCCACTTCCCCGCTTCCGCGTCTTCTCCACAAAATTTCGTTTTGTGGTTCCACTTGAAATTATTGTCTAAAGCATACATACATTGAGCTTGGCCAAGCACAAATATATATTTTTTGTTTGTTTGTTTGAGTATATTTTTTTTATATTTATTTTTTTTTTTTACCATCATTGTCATAAATCCCTTTTTTCCACTTGTGTGACATTTTTCGGTTGCAGCATGTTGTGGCAGATGCAACATTGTATGTTTGTTTGTGTGTGTGTGTGTGTGAGCGTGTGTATGTTGCAAAAGGTATTCACAAAACTTTTCATATTTTTGCTGCTGTTGGCAGCTGTTGCCACCTGCATCATCTGCATCCGTTGCTTGCCACACCATGCCAACGAAGCCCCTATTTATGCCCACATATATGTGATTTCCGTCAGCTTTCATCTCCTCCACTTACTCTGCCTCTCCCTCTCTCTTTTCTTTCCGTTTTGTGGCCAATTGCAATTGCCTGTGAATGGAGGTAGAGGAAATTGAAAAGCCCACAGGCATCGCCTCAAAGTATGCCACGAAAAAAAATGAACACTTTTTTGTTTAGTGGAAAATTTTTTGCTCTGCTCTTTTGTTGCTTTTTCAAAGTGTGACAACTTAAAAGGTTGAAGATTAGAAAATTAAAAACCATTAAAAATTCAAGCTACTAGTACAGAGTACTGTCTTAAGGTATTTCTAAGTATTTTTAGTATAGAAAATATATAGAAATTTTAGATAAAATCGTTTCCCAACCATATTTCCGCATTTTACGACAAAAAGTTTATTATGTATTGGTTAAAGTTTAAGAATAATAAACAATAAATTCTTATTTGTATAAGTTACTATAGCTTCGAAATAAAATATATCTACAAAGTATTCTTGTAGATGAAAATAGATTGGTTTTTGATAAATTAGTGGTTTATATTGTATTTAAATCGAAAAAGGCTTAAAAAACATTTCTAATTCTAATATTTAAACTGAAAATTCAACTGTTTCTATAGTTATGATGAATAAAGAAATGTGGATAAAAAAATATGTATGTAAAGAAGCGCCTAAATAAGTTACTCATACGCCACGTAGGCGTATACGTAATGTTAGAATAATGCAACCTTTTTGTTGGTGGTTTTCTTTGTAAACTTTCAACCATTTTAGACCTTTACATGTAGATATAAATAATAATAATATTAGCAGACTAGTGGGTATCCCATTTAAAATATTTTCCAGATTTCTTTTTGATGTGGTTAAATTTACAAAATACTTTAGAATATAGTTGATATCAAATTGAAATTAGCAAGTTTATTCCCCCTGAAACTTAGTCATTATATGTAGGTATGTATGTATACAGAACAACAGATGACGTTGGTTTTCATTCCATTCTTCTTTATCATGCTTTCACTCACCGTTGGTGGCATTTAATGAGCAGTTGGGACAGGTGAAAGAATGCCAAGAGAAGTAAGTGTAGAAGGATGAGATGAAGAAGATTTTACTTACTTTTTAGCAAATCCGCCAGCGTCGTGAAGTCGTTTATTTCAACTGCGTTTTTAGATGTAAGTAAATGAAGTTAAATGGTGGAGACGCGACTTCTCCACCCCGCGTCCTCTTTGTCTGGCTTGTCGGCTTGTCTTTGCCTCGCACTTTAAGTAGTTGTTGTTGTTGCTATTGTTGCTGTTACTGTTCACGTTATTGTTGTTGTTGCTGCTCTTGTTTCTTGTTGTTGTTGCAATTGTTGGTACTCGCTCAGCCTGGGCAGAAAAGTATGCAGCAAGGCACGCATAAAAAATTAAAAAAAAAAGAAGCAAGTAAGAAAAAGGCAAATGCCATCAGTGCGAGTAGCAAGAGGAGCAACAGCAGAAGGACATCAACATGAAAAAGGTGTGTAGCAGAGCAAAAGAGAGAGGAAGTGAAGTAAGCAAGTCCTTTTTATGTTCTCTCTTGTCAAAGACTTGGTCTCAAGATTTCCTTTAACTTAGCCAAAAGGTGTTTTCTTGGGTTTCCAAGCATTTTTCTGAGAGTATGCTGAAAACTTACCCAAAAAAACAAAAAAATCTTGTCTCTTACAAAAAAGATTTTAGGCTGAAATTTAAAACAAAAAGTAGCAGAACATACAAAAATTTAGCTACAAAAAAAGAGTAAGACGTAAGGCAATTAAGATAATATATTTATGATAGCAAAAATGAAGGAAAAAATCTTTGTTTCTTAAACATATTTAAAAGTTAAGTTTAATAATGTTGTTAACTGATTAAATTGCAATATTCATTTTTTCTCAATATACAAATTTTCAAGACTGAAACTCGCTATTTGTTCACCGATTTTGAAAAGTTTTATTTTAATTTTTTATGAAAAATTTTAGCTTTAAAAAAAAAATGTATCTCAAATGTTATTTAGATTTAACCTGGAAGAATGATAAAGCAACTAATCGAAAAATTGAGTTTCCAAAATATAAAATCAATGGAAAAATGCGATTTCCGAAATTATTTAGGGTTGTAGATATCGGAAATCGCATAAAATTAGAGCCTTTTAAAGTTGCGGTTGATTAGAAGCATTTAATCAATAATTTAATTTGCAAAAATGTAAAGAAAAACTAGTAGAAATGATTGAAATTTATATAATTTAAATTTTGAGCTAGTATATTTCTAAATTGATTAAACTTTTCAGTTGTATAAATGTAGGTTAGGAAGAAAGTGTTTATTACCAACTTAATCAATTTTTTCTTATAGTTTGCCGTTTGGTAACTAAATGATATAATCAGTCAATTATTATCTCCTATAATTATTTAATAGAAAACTCATTTTTTTAACACAAGTATTAAATTGCATTCTCAATCACTTTAATGCGAGCTATGTGATAAATTTGACCTATTCATTCGAGCGGATGTGAATTGAGTTCGAAAATAATTTAACAAAATTGACTTGGCATTAAATGGAAAGAAAATTCTTATATTGTAAGTTAAATTGTTAATAATATTAAATGTATATTCTTAGAACTTTATTGAAAAGAAAGGCTAACTTATGTTTCTCTTTTATCTTGCATCTTATCTGGCTAATAATTCCCAACTGGTTTTGAGAATGAGATTCCTGACTCATTTGTTATTGCTAATGTAGTCCTGCAGGTGTGATAATGCCTACATCTAATGACTTTCAATGGAACACCAGCTGAGTGTGAGTATGTCGTTTTTCTTGTAATCTATTTAAATGCTTTTCTTTTTGCTATTTTTCTTTTAGCTTGGCATTGCTTTCAACAGCTGCTGCGGCTGTCTGCAATTAGACTAACTAATATGGAATGAAATTTGAATTTGACACGCCCCAGAGATTTGAGTTAAACACAAATAAGATAGTCACACAGGAGGCACTTAATAGTTTGTTTGGCGTAAACAAGATACAAGCAAAATGGAAGGAGTAGTATCAAGGATATCAAGGCAAATGTGTGGCCACATTGTCTCTTTGGGTTCTTATTTTTTTCCTTTTCTTTTCTTTTTTCTTTTTTTTTTTTGTTGTGGGGGGCACATCAAAGGCATGGAAAAAGGAGCAAAAGAGATAAGTAGAGGTAGTCAGAAGACAGAACCGAGATTTTACTTTGACTGAATATTTAATAAATGCAAAAAGGTATGCCAAAAGGGGAGCAACAAAAACAACAACAACAAAAACAACAGCAACAATAACAATAACAACAATGCCTTAGCATTTCTTCTTACATATTTGCCGATGATAAGAGCAATGTGTGGGTGAAGCGCGTTTTGTAGTGCTTTTTGATATTTTATTCATGGAGTTGAGTCCTGACGCCACTGCCACTGCCACTGCCACTGCCAATGCTGATGATGCTCCTGTCAATCGGCATTACAATCGAATCGCATTGATAATGCCAAAGAGGCTTAATATAAACAAATTACTATCAAAAATGTTTCATTGTCATCTTAATGTTTAATTCTGATATCATAATTATTTACATCAAATTCACGCACATTTATGTTGACTTTACGTTATTTACGTATACGTAATATTCGTTGGATTTTTTTTTTTTGTATTTTTATTTTTGTTGTTTATTATTTTGTATGAATATTTTTGTGTTAGTTTTTTTTTTTTTAGAGCGCATCCAATGTGCTTTGCCTTTGCCTGGCTTCGTTCGACTGAAGCAATTTGCTTTGGATGCTGGCCAGGTCGGTTCTGGGTGCCTTTCGGAGTCTTTTATTTGATTCGGTTTCTCTGTTTCGGTGCATGCAACTCGTGGCACACTGGGGCACTGGCACACGCCACAAATGCGCAAGCGTTGTGAGAATTCACATTTAGTCTTCACTTTGGTTTCTTATAGCAAATTTCTTTTCTTTCTGGGCATAAGGAACGATTGTTTATGGTAATCAAAGTATTGTATTTTTAAAGTACTTCATACATTAAGTTTTATCTAAATATTGTTTTCTATTTGAAAGCGGAACCACATATGAATTGGTTTATAGACTGAAAATTGTATAATTTTATTATCTGTTGAACATTGTGGCTTAACTTGTTAGACCATATAATGCTTGAACGATTATTTAACCGGTTAATGGACTGATCAATTTACAGCTTTCTGCTACGTTGAACTTATTGTTCAATTTTCCATTATATATAATTCAATATGGTTTTCAAATTTATGTTTGCATTGGTTAATGGTAGTGTGAATTTTTTTGAAAATTGAACAATTTTTATATATTCATAATCGGGAAATTACTAATAGAATGGAACTAGCTTGTAAACAGGTTAACTTCTTGGCTTGATATAAATATATATTAAAACGTATTCAGTTTAATCATTTTTGTTCCCATTTATACTTACATTACATTATATTTTATATTATATTTAACCTCACATTTTTTTGTAGCGATGCTGTTATGTTAATTCTAGTGTTGGTGAATATCTTTGTTATGTAAATTCTTGACCGTTATACTTGAAACTGTTCTGTTCTAATCATACTGCTAGAATATATTCGAAACTATTGAATAAATTATCTTTTCAACAATTGGTTTATTTTAACTCTCAACTATTTAGCTTTAAAAGACGGAATGTAATAACATTTAACATTTATTCAAGTTCAAGTTACAAAGTTCTTAAACTTCAGCGTAGCACTCCGAAACAAATTCATAGGCGATTGTAAAAGTTAATAATAGTATTTCATTTAAGTCTTATTTTTCCAATTGCATAATAAAGTTATTAATTTAAGTCTCTCATATTTTTATTTACATTTCTAACATTTAAAATTTAGAAGTTGGATTGAACCGCTTTACAGTTATCTGAAAATAAATTTATTTATTACCTAAATTGTGACCCACTGTTGCAATTGAGGTAAAGGCTAGACGAAGATTCGGAGTAAAAGTAAACAACCAGGGCTGCACAAATATACACCTACACACACATTTGGAGCCACAAAACAATCGTAAAACTTGTCATAGAAATGCTAGGATTAATTTGAACTGGTTTTCTGTTTTAAGACCCCATCAACATTTTCACCACTAAAATGTTAAATGCCCGACAAATATAAGTGAAATTAATTTGTTAAATTCCATAGAAATGAATGAAAATTGCCACATAAATATTTCACATCAATTCATAAGTGATTTACGAAAGAAAAAAAAACAGATGAACATGTGCTTTTTGTCGCGTTGAAGTGTCAATAATTGCCAACGGGCTGGACACGGATCGAGTTGGAGATTAATAATTTGTTGTCACACATGAAAAGAAAATTTATTTATGCACATTCCGGTGGGGTGGAGATAGGGATGTATAGAGGAGGGTCCTCGGTCTACGGGTGTGCTCGTAAATCTTTCGCAGCCAACATATTGGAGAGACCACGGACTCGGGTATTGGTTACTGGGACTGAGATTGGGGTCTCGGTTGCAGTTGCTGTCGTCTGTGCTGCATGTGCGACATTCAGCGTTTATTTATGGCCCACAAGTAATATGAATTACGAACTTTATTATTATTAATATTGCGTTTTATTCAGTTACAATTGAGTGAAAACATTTCACTTGATGTATGTGTTTGTGTGTGTGTATATATTTTTGGCAAGTTTACGTCTGAAATTTTAATTGATTTCCATGAATAATTATGGCATATAAATCAATCAAATTACTTCTGACCAAAATGACTTTTTTATAGATTTGGAATACTAAATACGTTAAGGGTGCATTTTCAATTTCTTTATTTTTTAATATTCATCTTGCCTTTTTCCTGGTTTTTCATTGACGCTGTTATACCATTCAAAAATATTATTTACTAAGGAATTGTTGGAGACCGTTTTAGGTGAACATTTCATAAATCGATGTAGCGAACGTGATTTTCATTACATAGAAATGGATGTTTCCTATTTATGCCCGTTTGGCAACTTTTGCCAACGATATCTGATGGCAAATAGATGGGATAACAATTATCCACACCCACATTATATAGACATTATCTATGGCACAGCCAACACGTTCAGCACGATCTCTAACCAATTGTAGAAAATGCTTTATCTCACAAAAATATTTCACTTGAGTGGGAATTCTTTCTTTTTGTATAGAACCCATAACCGCTTTTATATGTTCATCGAACCACTTGCTAATTTGACTGCTAATTATATCCTTTTCTTTTTGTTCACCACGAAACTTATCGTATGGTGAATTTTGGCCAATATTCGGATATTGGGCAGTACCAGTGCATTCACTACGTTTCATATAACAACGTCTTACATTCAGTTCAGCCAAATAGGCTAATTCGGAACTCCAACCAGCCAATCGACTTCGTAAATTATTGTGTTTTGTCAAAATTAAATGATGATAATCATTACTCATATACAATTTCATTATTTTTACAGTCTTTTGGGAAACTCCTAAAATAAAACAAAAAATTATCTTTAACATGTTTTTCTATTTCATTAATTTCTAAGTCATTTACTTACGGCTATATTATTGCAAGCAAAAGTATTCGTAAAAATTACTAAAGCAACTGATAAATGACTTTAACCCTCGATTCGGATGTGTTTAGTCTAACAAATTACCTGATTCCCATAGGAAATTTTAATATCCATCCTTTTCCGCTTATTAAACCACATAGTTAATTTTATAAGTTCTTTTTAAGAATATTAGTTTCAACATGCATCCAATTTAGAAAATTTAGATTCCCGGAATTTGCAAGGGTATACAAACTTCGGTATTTTCGAAGTTTTAGAATATAAAAGGGATAATATATTAAAAGTTGTTGGTAATTTTTATTGAAATTTTCATTTCTTCATATGAAAGTTATTATCTAATCAAACCCTTTATTTTGGTAAAGATATCTATCTGACTATGCACAATCGTATACGTAATATAAACAATTTGTTAAACTCAAATTTAATTATTACTTACACTAAAATATACATATATGTTTTTATCACAAATCCCATAAAATATAAATCTTCTTCTACCTAGTGTGGATATTTAATATTATTAAAAAAAGTAAATATCTGATCCCAATTCAGTGAGTCTTTCTAATATTATATATAACAAATCAAAAATATTCAAATGTATTAAATTTATGAATTAGTAAAGAGAAGGATAAAATCAATTATAAGATTTCTACTATATTTTTAACTAGTTGGCTTTAGTATTCTAATGATTCCAGATTAAATAATGTCCGGCTATTGCTAATCTAACTTTCCCTTTGGTTTGCCAATAAAAAGTTGGTCCAAATGAAATTATTTTCCCTCCCAATATTTGGCCAAAATTACGCATAAAGTAAATAAAGGAATGAATAATTAGATAATATATAAAATAATTCTAATCTGATAAATACTATATAACAACCTGTGCTCCTTCTTTTGTATATCTATATAAAAATTTCTTCACTCGACAACAAATATTTTTTTGTCAATGTTTACGTGTCCATATGGGTATGATTAATCCCCATTTTGTGAATAAATAAATAAATATGATAGAGTTTGTCCCCAATTTGTTATTGTTATTGACGCAACGGAATTTGGCATATGTGGCGTATACTTAATGCTATGCTTAGAGATAAGTCGCAAAAAGTGGGTGGATTGAAAAGTTATATAGAAATTTTTTACATTTGTCATTAATTTTATAGTTTTCACAACTTGTTTTATTCTAAGTTTTGTTTTATTTTAACTTTTTCTTAGTTCAATTTATTAACTTAAATTATTTATACAGACTTATCGATTATCCTATCTAATGTTGAAAATTCTCCTGTCTATTGGGTTCGATGGTGACCCTAGCATATGGACTGCCACTGCCAACTTTTCTTCTCATGGTTACACCACGATGTGGACGCAATCCCATCACAATCAGATAAACACCAGCCGCACATAGAGCAATCAGGCAGAGAACAACTAAGCTATAGGCCCATCTTGGCCAAGTGTCACAACTGAAGGCATTTCGACGAGCCGCAGAGACCAGTAGGCCGCGAATTTTTGATGGCTTATAGCAACGACCATATGTTTCAATTTTTAGATCCTTTAGCCAAACTAATTCGCAGTCGCACTGAAGCGGCACACCGTTGAGATCCAATTCGGTAAGTTGTTTAAAAAGAGGTGCCAAAGTGCTATTAAAACTACGCACAAGAGTGCCACGAAAAATCAAAGATTTTAAAGTTTTTTGTAATTTGGCCGGATTAATGCCAAAGGCATAGCTATCAAGATGGTTTAGTTTACGACTATTTTGAAAACTGACCGTTTCCAGGAGCTCAAATGGTACCAAAGCATGGGCAGCTATACTTTGTAGGCGTGGCATATCCTCAACATAAAGCTGACGTACTTTAGTTAAATTAGCCGTATCCTCGGGCAGAAGATGGTCCAACAAATTGTCACTAATATCAAATTGTACAAGATTTGATGGCAATTGGCGGGGTACACGTTCAAAGAGATTCCGACGTAGAGAAAGCTCCTTCAATGGTACATTCACTGGCAAATACAATTCACTCAAATTGCAGGCATCCAAACGAAGAATCGATAGCCTTAAGTTAATGCCCAATTGGCCATATAAATCTAATGATTTTGTTGTCGTTTGATTCAGCTTTCTATTCCATGACAAATCCAGACTATTCAACACCAGCATTGGCATAAATAATTGTCCTGGCAGTGACAACAAATTATTGTGGGCCAAGTCTAGAGTTTGTAAATGAGGTAAATCTGCAAATGCCTTGTCACTAACTTGGCTAATACTATTCCAGCCCAAATACAAATCACGTAGGCTGGTCAATTTAGCAAAATTATTGTTAATCAATTGACTAATATTATTATGCATCAAATTCAATTGATGAAGACTATCACTAATGAATATGATTGGAGCACCATCCAAATTATTCCACGACAGATCCAAAGCATCAATATATAGTGGCAGCAAGGAGCTTAAATCTTCTGTTTTATAATATCTGTAACTGCAATCGATATGCAGGGCTCGCATTCCAAATGGTGAGGCACTAACATTATTGCATTCACAGGAGGAACGTGAATTTTTTTTCGATTCAGGATAACAGAAACGATCCGTTTCGATGCCATCAATAGCATCAATATTCTCAGCTAATCCTCCACTACAATTTCCGCTTAATAGTAGCAAAAGAGTTGCTAATATTAGATGAGCAAAGTTCACTCTTTTGTTCATATTGATAGGTTATTCGTCTGGTATTCACACTCACTCACTCCCTTACTCATCTACTTCCTATAGAAAACTAATTTTTGTTGCTCTATTTTAGTACCAAAATAATTTTTGTTGTCATATCTTATCAGTTGAATAAGCTTTCAAATAGTTTATTCGATTTTCCAATAAATAACTCTTTCGCAACAACAATTTTGTACTTACTCTGAATCTGTGTTGCGTTTTAGTCACCGCCGCCAAATAAAAAAAAGCTGTGATAAGATAAGGCAAGAAAAAAAAGCTTTTTTTATTCTCTCTGCACTCTTACACCTCTTATCGGGCTCTGTTATCTTTTTCATTAATCATTATCATTTCTTATAGACACACACACACTCACACATGGTCGAGGGTTCGCCTTAATATTGATGGATTTCTAGAAATCCCAATACTAATACCCCATGCCCCTCAATTTTCTCTATCAAATTCAAACCAAAAAATCCAAACAGAATATAAAAAGTCATGGATAATCCCAGAGACAGTGATTTAAGACTCGCCATCTCTAGGGGATTTATCTAGCCTATTGCATCAATAGAGTAACCGACAGACACAGAGGAAGAGATGTTCGGGGGTAAAGCGGAAAGAAGTTCTCGTTTGTAAGTCCTTAAGTTAAATTGTAATTAAGCCTGGAAGTGCTAAGGATTTCGTTTGACATTTGCTCTTAATGCCCATACAGTACAAAATAAATGGTTTTAAAAATATATATAAAAAAGAAACATAAAACAAGAACTAGTAATGGACATTAGTTTAGATTTTATATATCTACGGATTGTGGAAAATTTTATAGGTTGTGATGAGTTTAATAAGGGTTCAGATTGTATTAGAATTTCAATAGTATTTAACCAAAGTTAGTAAGACTTTACATTAATATAAAGTAAGAATTAATAGTTTTTGATAAACAACATTAATAGGAATTATTTTTTGAAGATAATTTAGATTATTTTTTTTAATTGAATATTATTCAAAAAAGAAAGCTACCAAAATAAAAAAAAGCTAAGGAAAATTAAATTTGGTTAGTCAACAAAGTTAAAATTATGTTTCATAGACTTGAATTTATATATGAAAAATAACTACCAAATTTCAGATTGAAAATTGAAAGTTTAAATATTAAAATGAAAAAAAAAATTATATTGCGAGGACAAATCAATTATTATTTATTCTTTTCAAATTATTTGCGTGCTTAACCATAACAAAAGCTTACAAAAGCATTATTATTTTTTATTAAAGATAACAATAAATAATAAATAAGGATTTAACATTTTCAACAAGACACTATTACAATACATTTGAAGTTCAATCTTAATTAATGCATAAGCAGCAAAGTAATAGAGTTTATTCTGTTTTTTAGTAGATCAAGTTGCATAATTTTCTATATACAAATCTTTAAATCTTAAATTTTGTTCGCCAAGAAAAATGTTTGAGTCTTACATTAACAATTCTGTAGCGAAATTTGTAGCTTAAATTATGGTTATTTCAGTTGGCTGAATTTTTCTTCAATTCTTTTTGCATAGAAACGAGTTTATTTTTCTATTTTTATTTTTTTGTGTATATAGAGGAGTACATATATACATATGTGTGTGAGACTATTTCGTACATACTTATTTTCCAGGCCCTTTGGGCCCCAAAACGAAGAACTTTTCTTTGTGTCAATGGAAAATTGATGAGGCAACATACAGGCACACCCACAAATATACACACACACACACACATATACATACATACATACATACGCACTGGCATTTGCATAAATTAAAGACTTATGCTCTTGCTCCACTCTCTCTCTTTATCTTGTCCCCTTCAACTTGCAAACGATTCTGGTTCTTGACTTTTGTATCATCAAATTACATGTGGAACACACAGCTAGCCCGAAGGATAATGGGTTGAAGTTAAGAGAGAGGGAGGCAGAAAAAGAGGAAGAGGGGGCTAGAGGGTAGAGGGTAAAGAGGGGAGCATGTAAAGCATTTAATGAGCTCAGTTACAGACTTCTACGCTTGTACGAAGAGATGTGCCATGTACTTAAATATATTGAAAATGCCAGGCACATTTTAGCTTTTCAACTTAACCCCTCCATCCCCCTTAAAAGTCAAGGCATAGAAATGAGTTTTGTTTCTTTATTTTAACTAAAAACTCATTAATTACCTTCTCAAGGGCTAGCCAGCGAAGTGTATAAATATATATATATATATATATATATATATATATATACATATATATAGTAATTACTGAACATTACAAGGCAATTTAATTAAAAACCAATTTTCACACACATTGGCAAATTGGGACGAGAGACTGATGGAATTGTTAATTAATAGGCCAAATCACAATCAGGTTGCAAAAGCATAAAATTCAGGTCAAAATCGAGGATTGAATATTTATGAAAATTTTAATATTAAATTGAAAATTTCACACTGCCTCTTAGCCAGTAGCGTCAATCAATGCAAAACTGAAATGAAATGCAATTTCCCCATTTCCCAACAATAAAAGCGGCTTCATTAAGCCAAATGGGGCGTAGAGGGGCCACTTGTTTGGTTGCCAGACTGTCACAGAACTGTCACACCCGCAAATAGGAAAATGGGGGAAAATGTCGGGCTAGGGGAAATCCGCATTGATGTTTGCTGTTGTTGTTTGTTGTTGTCTGATATTGTTGTTGTTACCGTGTGACAGTTTATGGCTCTTTAATTGAATCGCTTGTCATGCATTTGTCTAATAATGGTACATTCATTTTGGCTATAATGCAGCCCACACAGACTTAGGTCCCGATGGAATGTTGAACTAATTTGATGACTTCCGTTTCCGCCAATAAAAAACAAACGGAAGCGTATAAGCTGGAATATATATTCGACAATATTATGTGCTTTACTTTCTTGCAATGATTGTAAGAGCACAAGAATTAAATAGACATTAAAGAGGAATAGAGTTGAAATTGGAAGGGAACTGTGTATTTTTTACGTTTAATTCAAATAACAAATAAACAAGTAAAAGTGATGCTGCTATTAAAAAACATTAATTAAGCAGAATTAAAACAAACCTTCCATAAAGAATCCTGAATTTAAATAAATTTTCGGTAACTCTTAGCAGCATTCTGTAACTTTAATGTATTATAAATAAAAGTTAACCAACACTAAGTTGAGTCTGTTATAACATAAGACGTTTCCCCAGGTTAATTGAAACGTGCTGTTAAGAACCTCTGTTAATTGTCGTTTTTCATTGATTAGAATTTAACGCCCAAGGTTTAAAATGTTCTTGATATATTGGCCCTTAATTAGCAAAGTCTTATCGAAATATGAAAGAATACAATTATAAAACAAGCTATGGTTTTTGCCATGACACTGAAAAGCTTTTCTTTTTCATGAATTAAGGGTTTAAAACGTTATTTTTAATGTTTTTTAGTCATGCTCACTTACCTATACGTGTATGTAGATATACGAGTATATACAAGGATGCCTCTCTATCTCTTAAAAAGGACACAGACACCTCATTTTGAGCCCCCATCTTCCCTTTCAAGCGTCAGATAATTTAATTGCCTTTGAAAACGTTTCTGTCACGCATTTTAAAACTTGTCGTAATCATCAACGTAATTTAACAGGCCCTTTTTGCCCCCATTAGGAGATCCGGAATGATGGAGTGAGAAATGGGGATTGGTTTCAGCTTGGTAGTCGGTCTGCACACACTCACACACGTTCTTGTGGTTTCCTCTGGGCTGCGCTCAATTAAATCGACAAATTTAAAGAAAATTATTTTGTCTCTAATGTGCGGCAGAGACGTGCCACAGAGCGACCTTCGACCTCATCAAAAGACCCAGCCAAAAAGATAAACCCTCATTTAAAATAAATACATTTTTTTTCACGCTAAAGAAATATATAAAAATTAAGTTTCCAATTTCATTCGTTAGAAATCACTCACAGAGATAAAATGAAGTAATTGCAGTTTCTATAAATTTTTGATGAGAGAAACATTTAAATTTGAGAACATTTTTTCTTTGATATATATCTTGAGTTACATTAAAACATTTTCAAATAAATTGCTGAGTTTCGTTTTCATTTATTTGATATGTGTATATATGTATAAATATTATACATTTGAATGTTATTTATTGTTCCCACAATCTTCTTCATTTGCAATGAGAAATTTGCCTTTTCGGTAAACTTAATGTAAATACTTTTAAATGTTTAACCACACAACTGTTTCTGACTGCTAACAAAATAGAATGCAGAATTGTCAACGATATTGTATTACAAAATCACAGAGCGAGACAGACAAGTGGAGTAAGAGAGATGGAGCATGTAAAGTCTGAGATAGAATGTCAAAAATTACAAGTATATGTGTGTGTATACGTGTGCGTGTGTGAGTATGTCCTGTCATTAAAGTTTACTGTAAAGGGTTATATAATAACAGGTCCGGACTATCAGATTTGGAGGTTTAAAAGAAAGTATAAAAAGAAATTAAATTAAACACTTTTGTGTGACAAAATTTTTTAGTGTTGGGAAATTTCTAAATTTGTATATATAATATGTGGCTCTATGTGGGTTAAGTAATTCATTATTACTTATGAAAAAATCCCATGGCTGTACCAAAGACTGGGAGACGCATTCCATTGAGTTCGACGAGAAACTTATATGCAGTGGAATATATCGAAGATCGGTAAAAATTTTAACTGGACAGATTGGTCAAAAACTCTTACTCAAAAAAGATGAAAATTGCAGATTAAAAATACCAATAGATCTCCGAGTAAGTTTTTGATTCAATGTAAATTCTTAAAGTCTTTCCGATTCAATGTTTTAATTAAAATATCAGCTTTATTAATAAAATAAATATAAAAAGATTTTCAAAATGTAATTTCGACATTCATAGAATTGATTTATGTAGTTTCATCATCATAATAGCTCCTTTTTTCCCATTCACGGAAAAACCATTTTTTTGATAAATCTTATCTACCAGAATATGGGTTTTATATAGCCTCTAACAGATTGCTTTAACAATTTAATAAGGTTTCTATAGTAAACTTATACAATATAATAATATAATATTATATATACATAGCATTAAATTAAATAAAAATTTATTTACACCAACTGCAACCATCTGTTCCTGTCTGTCAAATATATATAACACATACGCAATGGTGTACAAAAAAAAAAGTTTAAGCTTACTTGAATGATTACAAATCTACTCAAAGGCTTAAGTATGAATATCTTGTTTATTCATCAGCTTATTTCTTGTATTGCCGAATTTATTTATTGCTCCCAAATCATTTCATTTGATAGATTTGCCCCTAGTTAAAACGTCTGTCTGTCAGAGCACTTTATATGCTTCAATTGAAAATTTCTGCTAAGTGAATTGAATTGGTTTTTTGTACAAACATATTTCCATGTGCTCCATTCCACACACAGTTGTATATTTTGAAGTGCTTTAAATGCTTCCCTCTCGTTTGTTGTTTCCATTTCAACTCTTTGAATTTTTGTTTATTTTGGTTTTCTTTTTTTTTTTTTGCAAATTGTAATTTCTTTTCACATGAGAGAGAGGAGAGGGCAACCAAAGAACATTTGTCTCTCTCGTTCACTTCTGACATTGAAACGTTGCCAAAAATGTTGGCTGCTTGTGTTTTGTGTGAAACTAGTTTCAATTTTGGCCAAGTGTGTTGCATGTTTGGTTTTGTTGGCCAACAGCAGCAAGTGCAGCTTGTGTAATTTGATTTGTTTCTTGCTGCTGATGCTTGCTCCCATTGTTGTTGCTGCTACTGTGGCTGTTGCTGTTGGTGATGTTGCTTTCATTGTGTCTAGAACAAAAAAAGAAACCCAAACAGAAATGAAAATCCTCTCTAATTAATTTTCAGTTTGTATTCCATGACTCTAAACGAGAACCTAATTTGTTCTTGACTTTAAATGCATTCAAATTTTGCTGTCTCTCAAATCTCTCTACACACACACACACACACACACCGAGAAACATACACACAACCATTTACCTTGTCAATTCACAAAAAGACGACCAAGAGATTTATGGCCAAAGCCTTTTGGAAGAAAAATTAATGTACTTCACAGTTAAGTTTAACAGCAGCTGCCAACAAGCGAGTTTGTCTTTGGATTTGGCTCAGCCGATGTCTCTGGTTTTGGCTCTACGTCTTAATGAAGTTGTTAATGTTAGTCCTCTGTTTCCTCTCGTATTTCTTCCTCTCTTCCTCTTCTCGTCTCCTAAATAACCCACTCATGTGTATGCCTTGCACTTATGTTCAGCTCTCTCAATATAGACACACAAATATATACACAAACTTACACGAAAATCTAATAAGACGCTTATGTCTGTTTCTGTTTCGGATGCCCATACACTTCTTCATCCACACACCCCTTTCATACCCTACAGGCCTCTGATCTAACATTGACCATTAGCCCACTGTCAGAAACTAGGTACTGAAATAGGGAACAGGGAATTTGGGGAATTTGGGGCACAAAAACTGAAGGACATTTAGCTGCTTGGCTTGTTTTTCAAATTTTATTACACTGCTTTTTATGGTCTCTAACTCATTCTTTGTCTGTGTGTGTGTGTGTGTGTAGTATGTGTGGGTGGGTATATATGTCCTGCCGCGTGTGTAGTTTCTTCTAGTTAGTTTGTTGAATTTTTGCTCGACTGGCATTTTTTTCGCTTTTTATGTCCACGCTTGATTGGATCGTAAAATTTATTTTCGCCTTGAGTAGCCACTTTCAATTCTTCAATTGGAGTCAAATACTTCACATAATAATTGGAATATGGGTGTTTTTTTTTTCTTTAGAGTCTTGGAAATGAAATTGAAGTGCATCAATTATTAAGTAAAAATAACTCTTTACTTTGGAATCTTACTCATAGTCAAAGTATTGCTGCCACTAATCTATTGAAAATAATGAATATACATTTGGGTAAACTAAGTTAGTATATCTTCACAATTATTTAATTTCTTATTTAATGTCGTGTTAGCAGTTCTCTAATGCTAGCTTAATTTTAGTGTTGAAAAACATTTCAATCTCTGGCTTTACTTAAATTCAGACTGTTAACTAATGTTAATAAGCATTTCGATCGTTACATTTTAAATTGGGCTGCTAATAATCGAATGAATCGCTCTGGAAACTAGGACTTAATTAATAATTTGTAGTGTCGGAATCAAGCACTTATTTAAGTACAAAAGATGTTATAACCTGTATAATATTTAAATTGGAAAAAGGCATTTATTAATTTGTAAAAGTTTTGACATTTGTGGGATTTTCATAACCCAAAAGTTGTTGAAATCTATTTGATGTTAAACTATTATCTGCTTGGAAGTGTTCTAAGTACTTTCTTTAGTGAAGTGGCCTGTTTTGCAATGATTAAGTGAGTGCCAAATAGCTGCCAATTAAGTGTTTTAGTGATTCCACGACAACTGACTGAACTTATTAACTGTAGTGCAATTGCAATAAACAAGACCACTTTTCTTTTGCCAACAAAATGATTTGCAAAAGAGTTGGTAAATTATGATAAAAACTGTCAAGATCTGTTCAGCTCAGTTAATGGCTCATTTCTCGTTTTAATGCATATTTAATTTGCAGTTTTTCAGTGCGTTGACTTGAATGAATTTTTCATTTTGCATTTTCCATATTATTTATTGCTGGCATTCAGAAGGAAGTGCTTTTCGTCTTAATTAGGTAAGTGAAAGTGGGTGCTGGTCTCCCATCGCCCCCACCATCTACAATTGAAGCTGTCATTTTCATTCTCTGCAGTTGGAACTGAGCCTGGAACCTGGGCAAAGTGGGTCAATTGCCTGCGGCAGGCCATGCTTCAGCATATTTTAAAAAGTGAAACAATGAAGACGAAAGACGAGAGATATAGAGACAGAGACAGAGAGAGATTGGGAGAAAGAGAAAGAGGAAGGAAGAGAAAGAGACTCTTCCACAATTTGGTCCATGCCAAACGATAAGTGCAGACTAATTTAATTATAAGCTGAATGTCAGAAAGAGAGAGAGATGGAGAAGAGAGGAAGGAGGGTAAAAGCCAGTGGCAGATAACAAAAGATGCCAGGCACCTGACTTGAAGAAGGATGTTTGTATGCAAGTGTGTGTTGGTATACATATGTGTGTGTGTGTGTGTGTACGAGTGTGTGTAATTGACAGCACCTAAGCCCTACACTTGACAGGATGGAATTGGAATTTATTATTGGTATTGGTATTTCCCAGAATGCTTGTTAAATGAATATTAAACATGCTTTCTGATTTATGAAATTTAATTTAAATGTCATCAAGTATTGCACTCCTGTGGACCAAAGGCACGGAAGAACAACAGTTGGTAGGAGGAGAGAAAAGCAATTTACCATAATTGGCATTTTATGCCTAACAAAAACTGAGGAAACATGCATTAAATCTCGAAACTGTCAATAAAATGTAACATGAGCTTCTGAAGTCCTAAAAGTCATTTTACTGATAATTTATGTAACTGAATTTTATTCCCCAAGATTTGAGCTTGCCCCTCTCTCTTTCAAACCACCCGTCTCACACCTTAGCATAATAGATGCCTCCTTGAAGAAGTTCAAGAGCCAAGGACATATAAAAATACTAAGTTGGTTCATTGACTGGCATTGCCAAGATTTAGCTCTTCTTTTAGCCAGGTGAAATTTATGCCACATTTTTGTTTACTGACAACACCCAGGCTCATAAATATATACATACAAATATACTTATATACATATATATGTATGTATATACTATATATTTTTATGTTTACTGCCTCTGACACATTGAGAGATATGATATCCTCTTACCTAGATTTCTGGCCATAAAAAAAACTTGAATCTTTTTTACGATGCATTTAAGGGAACAAAAAAAAAACACAAACAAACTTTCATTTTCCGTCACACAGAAAACCACATAGAAAATTTATAACAAGCCAAAAACGAAACTTATTCCATTTCCTTTGCTTTGCTCATTTAAAGTTTCAGTTTTTGGTAAAGCCAAAAACAAGAAAAAGAGATATAGAAATTCTTCTAAAATAAGTATAAACACCTAAGCCAAAAATACACAAGTATACATACATACATGAAATGTAATGGCATAAAAAAGTTTGAATATCCTCGTAAATCTACATCGCATTTGTCAGTTGGCAAACTTTGACTGAACACACTGCGAGAATTATTGTGAAATTAAATGTATAATAGATTTAATTGTCTATTTTCAATATAATGGAATATGATATCTATATGATTAGAGTTTGTATACTCAACTTGTTTTTATTTCTTATATTTCAATATATTTTACTGTATTCTGTCTACTTGCCATCTATCTTTTGAGTTGCCAGATCTCGTTCAATTTTGCATTTACGAATTCTTCACTGTTAAAGCTTTTCTTTTGCTTCTGCTGTTAACTCCCTGTTGTTAACAGATTTGATCGTTTTTGTTAAGTCATAAATTACCAAAAATCTGCTAAAGATTTCTCATAGTTAACAAATGTAGTTCATTTGCCCTTAAATCATTTGCTGAATCACAAATTGTATAAAATTTTTCTTTTCTGACGGTGTACAATTGAAATGTGGCAACTACTGTGAATAGATACGAATATTGGGTGGTTGGGCTGAACTGACTAGTTGGTTTGGGCGAGTATGGATGGGCCTACGTCTAATTGGCCTTTTTATGCACACGAGCACATCCCGGCATAGGCAATAGCAATGGCAACGGCAACTGCAAAAGCAACGGCACCGGCACACTCGACATCATTTCCATTTCCAGGGCCATTTCCGTGCCAAAGCAGTTTATCACTCTAACTAGGCGCATTCATGCCGGTTGCTAGTGCTCCTCAGTTTTCTCCTGCACTCACCTCCGCCATCTGCAGCATCTACATAGTCATTCTCTGTTGCAGTTGCAATTCAATATGACGCCCTCTAACGTTGCCTTTGGGTCCTAGGAGGTTGGACTCTTTAGGAAATGATGCTCCACCAAACTTGTGTCGCGTCCAGCTTCCAGATGCCGATTCCAGCTGCAACAAAGTGCTAATCGAGAAGAAAGAGGGAAGTTGGTAAGTTCTAACATCCTGCCTATACTCGTTTCACCAACTCCCCCAGCCGAACTTCCCATTTAATCGCCATGTGTGTGATGGGGGCTTAACTTGTCGGCTTTGAGTGTCAGCTTTGAGCGTTGTCGTTGCGCCTTTGAGTGGAAGCGTGGCAAACAACCATGGCACCACGGTGGCAAGGAGATGCTGTTAGAGGAGGCAACAAAAGTGGTTCATTGAGTGGTGGATGGGAGGACTCTGTGAATGTGTGTGCTGTGATGCATAAATTTAATTTGTTTTTTTCCATACCATTCATTTAATGCATTTTTGGCCTAATTGAGCCTGGCGGCCAATTTGTCCAATGAAACATATACATACAACAAAAATAAAAAGTTGAAAAAAAAGCTCTACAAAAAATGACAGAATTCAAATATGAATATTAAATTTTAAAGCAATATTGAATGTACTTTTTTTTAATATGTATATAAAATTGTGATTTATATGCAAATTTACGTGAATCAAAGTCGATTAAATTTTCTTTTTATAAATCTCTTTCAATTTTTAGATAAATATTAAGTTAGCAAATTTGTTTTCTTTAAAGTTAAATTTTAAATAAATTTTTTTTCAATCTTTAAATATTGAAAATCTACTCAACTTTTCGATATGTTTCAGTTTTAAATTCTTTTGATATTTTAAATAAGTATTAAATTATATACATTCTATTTGAACTATTAGATTTTTCGGTATTTTCAGCTCTTAAGAACTGAAAACTTTTTTGAAACTTTTCAGAAAATAGCTTTATATGAACAGTATCTATATTTATATTAAAATTTTTGAAATTAGTCTAAATGCCCTACAAAATCGTACTTATAAAGATCAAATATGTATATTTCTAACATTATAATTCTAATATTATAATTAGATATAATTTTATAATTAGATATAACTCTAACATTAATAAATAAATATTTAATTTTGTAACAAACGATATACAAAATAATGTTAGCTTCAAGCAACACATTAAACTTAAGAATATACTTGACTTAATTTTACACTTGAGAGGTTCTTGACTCATTAAAGCCTGGCTTAAAGTCGATTCTAGTTAGTGTTAGAAATTTATTTTATTTGAGTTGGAGCTTCTTGTTTGTGTATTTATGGGTTAGTCATGGGGCATGACGACAAATCTTATGGCAAAAAATGGCCATATTTATTTATAGGCTACTTCCCTCGTACCCCCATTAAAGCGCTCATTGTGTATTAAGTTCATGAGCTGAATATTAGAAATTCCTAGGCTCAGGGAGAGGTGAGTGAACAATTGAACAACAATAAGGCGACAGCCTCATTAAATGCTGTTGTCGATGACACCAACAGCAGCAACAACTCAATGAAAGGTCCAAACTTTCCTATTGTAAGTGGAAAAGAGAAAGAGAGAAGAGAGTAAAAGAGAGAGAGAGGTAGTAAAGAGGGCAGCTACTGCTGTTCGCCTTCATTGTTCGACAATAAAAAGCTGTTGTTCATTTTTATGGAGTAACGCCTTGGCCAGAATACACCCAGACGACGTCGTCAAGAAAGGAGCAAAAAGGGAAGAATAAAAGCAAGAAAAACGAAAGAAAAGGGGCGAACCAGAACAAGGCACTTGGAATGGATGATGACGATGACGCTGACGATGACGATGACGCACACATAATGACTTTGCCGAGAAAAAGTTTATGAATATGATGGAATAATTAAAACTTGGCGCCAATTTGAAGGCATAACCAGGTCCCCATGTTAGAGGTGGCAAAAACGAAAACGAAAAAAATAAAAGGCTAAGGGACAAGGATGCATTGTGTTTACTTGGCACTTTTTCTCGTTTCTTTGTTTACATACCCTGTATATATGGGGTATCTTACATTTTTATGACTATATTGACTTGCGGTTGGTATTTAAGAAAGTTTATTTTTTCGTTTAAAAGAAAGACAAATAAGCAAGCACTTTAGTATAGAAGAGATATATACATAAAATATCTTATTCAAGTTTAGTTAATATATAAATTATACTAAATCATCAAATTCCATAAAATTCAATTATTCTACTGCTTATATTAGCTTATATATTTCAAGTTATACAATCTCTACTTAATACAGAGTATAAAAAATGTGTTCCTTAGGATTTTTCTTCTATGTTATCTTTGTTTGACTTGTTGTTTTTCATAATTATAAAAACATGAATGAAGACATGAATTTCAACAGCCACAAAGCAGCAGCCAACATCATCAGCAGTTACCTTTTTAAAAGCCAACGTGATGTTTGATGGGTTGGTTCTTTTGGTTGGTGGTTGCCATCCATTTCCCATTGAAAGAAGACGAGCCACTCAACTCCAAGTTTATTTGCAGCTAAGCAAACTTAAACACAAACACGGAAATGCGCTAGACATATACATATATATATTTTTTTTTTCCATCGGGTTTGGCCAAGTTTTCTTCTTTTACTTGGTTCAATGAACCTCAGCGCCGACAAGTTTCAGACACTCTCAAGACTTTCAACTTTTAAGTTTTAACTCTTGTCTCTCATTCATGCAGGCCAACAGAAAAAATAAAAAGTATAAAGCAATAAAAACGACAAGAAAGTTTGCGTTTATTTTTGCTGTAAGAGTTACGACTTGCAACATATGTTCGAATTTTATTTTGTAGGTGGAAAACCCAAATCCTAATCTAAATCCCAGAGTATTTTCTCAAACCCAAAACAAAAAAAAACACAAATTCAAGACTTGAAAAGTTTAATCCGTCACAGGCAAAATAAAGCAAACAAAAGAGTACAAAAAATAAAGAAGAAAAAAAACAGCAAGAAAAAGGTGTTAGATCTATGTTGTAAATCCTTTTATTTTCTACTCCAGGCGTGTCATGACGGATGAGCTGTTGTTGTTGTTGTTTTTTTTGTTTGTTGTTGGGGCAGCTGTTTTCCCAACCTGTGACCTTTAAGAAAAACGACGACATAAAAAGTGCAGCCTACTTTTGGGGAGGCGTCGCCAAAAACATGTCAATTTCCAGGCCAATGCATTGCCAGCATAAAAGGAGAGAAGAAAAAAAGAAAACTGAGAAACTGAGAACGACAAACGTATTGCCCTTTACCGTTAGCTTTGCTGGTATTGGTGCCTTTGCCTGTGTGTGTGTATTGCGTTGAAAAGCCAAAAAGATTTTCATCCAATTTGCAAAAGTGGCGCGTCGCGTATGCGACATGTAGGCCGCCCTTTGACTTTGAATTCGATGCGACAGATGTGAAAAAGTAACACTGTAAATAATTATTAAAGACAAATAGCATATGTTTGGCAAACATTATATTTTATATGCCTAAAAATCGTTCAATTTATTGCAGATATTTAGTATGAATAAAAAGTAAGATGTTGTTTTTTTAAATTGAAAAATAAAACGAAAATTGTCATTAGAAACTCGTGACTTGAATTATTATATAGTATTACAAGGTCTGCATATATATATATGATCCTTCCAAATACTAATAGGCCTGCCGATAAGATAGTTTTGAAATAGTTTTAAGCGCAAATTCATTGATATCGATAAACTGTTAACTGAATTTGAATCTTGTATCAAAAAGTTATAAAAATGTTGTTTATTTATTGTATAATCTTGGAACATTTTGTAATGACATAGACCAACTTTAATACTCCATTGCTAGAAATTTAATTAAATATTTTTCTCAGTGTATGGTATAGCAAATTCGAGGGTTGAAGGTACAATTCTGTGGCACGTGCCCGCTGCTGCTGGCAAGTCAAACATTACAACATTACAACATTATGCGCGCTTTTCCAATTCACCTGTGAAAATCATTTTCCACCGACTACAAAAACAACAACTACAGCAGTAACAATAACAACAACATGAAAAACAAAGTCACACAACGTGTGGAATTTCTTCTTCTCCACATCTTTTATTTTATTTCTGTTTTGTTTTGGTGAATTTGCCTTGTCAAATGTTGAAGGAGACGTGACAAGCATTAGCTGGCACTGGGACAGGAATTGGGACTCCAACAGGCATTGCCCCATGTCTCCGTTGTTCGAAGTTCGAAAGGTTTTTGGGTATATCATGTCGATAAAAATCGTTGAATAGGTGGATATATGTATAGATTTCTGCACGTGCAATGGTAACTCACGTAATGCTTATGTATATATATACAACCCAACTTCTAGTGTACTGACTGAACTATTTCTGTTTTTTTACACTTCCGAACCGCGAAAGTGCTTTTTGATGTTCATGTTCGGTCACGAAGGAGAACAACTCTTTTGATTGCATTTAACAAAATAAAAGTCACTTGAACATATGCAAATGATAATGCGAAATGTGAAATTAAATGACTACAAATAAAACTACAATTGATTCGCATTTACATTTCATTTAATCAAATTGCTTACAATTGCAAATGGCAAAACTCTTCAAATAAATGGCATACACATTTTCTTTTTCCGTTTTTCATTTCACATGAGAGCACTTTTCAAGCATATTCCGCCTCCTTCACACCCCTCTGGCTATAGAAAAAGAAATCACATAAAAATACACCCACACCCACAGACTCATATACACATACACACATTTTGTATTTTATTGCCAGACAATGACAAAATAAAAATCAAGTGAAACAAAAGAAGAATATTTCTCTTCGACTTTTTCTACATTTTTTGAGTTAAATTGTTTGTGCAAATGAACAAAATTTTCTGAAAATCAACATCAAAACAATAAAACAAACTTTACATTACTTTTTTCTTGGTAATTTTCTCAATTTAGTATTTGAGTTAAAAGCACAGAGTATGTACACATGTAAGAAATTGGATGCAAATGATTTCATAGAAAAAGCACAAAAGCAAATGGTTTTAAAATTGAAAATCAAAATGTTAAATAAACATCATGAATATTAAATACAGTTCGAAATTTAGATTATGCCACCTGCCACTAAAAATAAATAAGACCCAAATAAAATTGACTAGAAGTTTTTTTCTTTTTTAGCCACGTCCTCCTTTCATTTCCTTTCTTGTTTAGTTAGTGCAAATTACTGAAATATGCATGCGACTTTGGCCCAAAAAAGCCATTATCCTTGTCTACCTTTTTTCTCCTAGTCCCTTGCTCTCTTTTTTACTACTACAATACACAGACTTTTTCCCCTATAGGAGCTACGTGCTTAGAATATTCAAGAAATATAACCGATTTCTTGGACATTGCGTGGGCCATTGGCATTTGCTTTCTTCTTATTCTACTATTGGTGATGCTCTTTGTGGTTTTTTGAAATTGCACGCATTTCATTTGATTGCGTTATTGAAATTGACTGTGTGGGGGCTTCATTACTATAATATCCTCACTTTCAGGTGGGTGGATGCTAGGGGAGATGGAGGAGAAGTAGTTAGTCTGGAGGAATTCAATTATAAATGCTGAGACATTCCAGACACCACAGCGCAAGGTGGAGAAGTGGTTGGCGATGGGCTCCACTTGGCTTATGAATATAAATCTGCTGGCTGTGTGGAAGCTTTAACCTTAATTGCCATAGAACTAGGCTCAGGTGGGTATACAGGGATGGGAGGCAAACTGCTGATACAGTAGGCGTAGTTAAAGTAGGTGGTAATTGTTAGCTTAGGGCAAGTTTATTTAAATGGAGATTATGTATGGTTTTTAATTAACAAAATTATGGCTTGGTGTGAGTTCTAAAGTTTCAGGCAAAGAAAAACACTCAATTTAAACTGTTGCCAAACGATAAAATAGTAACGGACAATTATCGAGTGCTGTAACGATTATCATTTAAATGTAACGATCTGATACTCTTATTCAAAAAGTAACACTAACAAGTTTCTTCGGCAGACGTCAGCAATATCCTCTGTATAATAAAACGTAAAACATTAACATTGTTACCATATATTTTTAAAATCATTTACTAAATACCTTTTAGTAAAAATCCACATTTTATTAACAAAATTGGATAACGATTTAGAATATTGTTCATGTTGTTGTCCTATAATAATTCATGAATTTTGTATAATTTTTCTCAATTTTATTTAACCCTGACAAGCAATATAATACTTCACATATGTAAAGTGGAATTTAAAACAAGTGTGTAAATTATAGTTATATAATGACGTCAGACTCGCGTTTTGAACAAAATAACCGCACACTGCGTTATCATTTTCTTTCGCTAACTCTGCTCTCTTATAGCCTATCAGCTGTTTAGTCAATTTATACAAATCAATAACATTATTTAACATTTCGTGTCGCCGCAAGTAAGCTCAACAAAACAATAATTTCAGTGAGAAATAATCAAAATATCTTTGTAATATTGATTTTAATTTAATTAACACTCATCTATACTTTAATATTGCCGCCTGGCTTTGTATCAGTTATATTAGCAATCCAATAAACAACCTGTTGATATCTGTAAATATTTTTATTTTTTTTCAGCTTTACCAATTTTATATCAGTTTAATTATGGCTTTGCGTCGTTGTCATCTTAATCCAAAGAAGACTCTTTTCCTGCTCTGTGATATACAGGAAAAGTTCCGACCTGGTATGCCACTTTTCGACAATATGGTTAAAAATGCAGACAAGTTGGCAAGTTGAACTTTGATCTTTCCTAATCTGATTATTATTGATTAATTTTAATACAGACAAAAGCTGGTAAAGCCTTGGATGTGCCCTTGATTGTAACCGAGCATTATCCAGAGAAATTGGGCAAAACAGTAGGCCAATTGGATGTGAGCCATGCCAAGATTGTTTCGGGAAAAACTCTCTTTAGCATGATCACCCCTGAGGTGAAGGCGGTGATTAAAGATATATTTCAGGAAAAACCAGAGGATGTAGTGCTTTATGGATTGGAGGTGTGTTTAACAAATGAACTCAAATCAAATCATTAATAATTTATTTATATTTAAATATTTTTAGTCGCACATTTGTGTGGAGCAAACCGCCATTGATCTGTTGGAGCAAAATATCAATGTCTATATTGTTGCCGATTGCTGCTCATCCCGTTTGAATCAAGATCGTGATTTGGCTCTGGATCGTTTGCGTCAAGCCGGTTGTGTGATAACTACCAGTGAAAGCGTTATATTTGATCTAGTTCGTGATAAAAATAATCCCAAATTTGATGTGATACGTAAACTGGTGAATCCACCCTCGTACGATATGGAATTGAAACGTGGTGTCGCTGGAGGAGTGGCTAAATTGTAATGAAAATCCATCGCTATTGTTAAATTAAATTGCATTTTGTATATGTATGTATGTATGTATATATTAAACAGATAAAATGTCAGAGAAAAATAAGATAGGGGAGGGTGAAGACCCATTTAAGTTGTCATTTCCGTAACATATTCCATTCAAAGTTATAAGCACACAATGGCCATTTCCGTTTCCTTTGCTCGGTCGATGACAAAGCTGATTTTAACTATAATTTTGAAAATCAATATTTATGGCTTTGTAACTTTATTTATTCACTTTCAACGTTACAAAACTTAATCTCAATGACGACGATGACTTGGCGACTGCTGTTTCTGCTGCTGCTCTTCCTTTCTGGGATGTGCCTTAATATAGGCCAAATTGTTTCTCAATATAGCCTCCGGAATTGGTGGAGGTGTGGGCAGTAGATCACCCTGTGGATGATAGCCATTCTCATCGGCAGTGTAGGAAATTTTTATTGGTTTGCCCTCCTTAGAAAGAAAATGATATTCGCCTTTAACCTGATGCTCATCGCCAGATTCATCGGCACCAATTCCATTGGTTATTTCATAACCATAGGAGAAACGACCACGACCATCTTCTTTTTTATACGCCTTATCCACATGGGCGTGGGCATCATCCTCGATGGCCAGGCAGGCAATTACAAAAAGGGAGAGCAAGGCCAACTGAGAAAAGATTAAAAAGCAAAATACGTTTTGCCATTATATTTAGGGTGGAGAATAATAATTGGTACTCACATATCTGAACATGTTGTAAGTATTTCCAAATGTTTTTGCCGAAAAATGCAATCTTACTTCATGCTTTTATACTCCACACAATATTCCAGTGTAACCAGTTGGCCGGTCATAAATTAAGTGGATCACAATAACAATTTTGATTTTAATTAATTTATATTTATTCAAATTTCATCGAAGTAACAACAATTCAAGGTCAATTCTCAATATGTGGACGAAAGCCTTGGGCATCGGCCGTATATGTAACACGTACTCGTTTACCATCCTCTCCAGGTATAAAGTATTCACCCTGGACACCATTTCCATTGCCATGTGCTTTTATATCAATACCATTGGAGACAATGGTTTCATGCTCAAATTTTCCCGCTCCATCTAAATTTTGTGAGTTCCTCGATGAGATAAGTTCCGCCTCACGATCATCTTCGCTTGAAGAAGCCAGAGCTACCAATAGAATGACTAGAATCACTGTCTAAATTGAAAGAAAAAAATTTAAGTTAAGCTTAAGATTCGTGCGGATCTTTAATTGACCTGTTTCAGCATATTGTGTTAAAAGTTTAAACCATAGACAAAATTTTGTCTTGCTTTATATACTCGACCAACAGTGAAGATACTATAAAGCAAGTTGCAAACTAAACAGGTTTTAATCAATTAGCTAAATGATTGAGATTAAATCAGATTAAAACATGGGCCATGAATATGCATATAATCTTATGTGTCTGGTGGTGTCAGGCCCCCAACCTCCTTCTCCTCTAGTTCCTTCGTCATTAGAAGTGAAACCAAAATATTGTTTAATTGGTTAATTAGACAAATTATTCGAGTAAAATTAGAAAATATTTTTTCAATCAGTACGTTAGATTATTTAAAATATCGCATTTTAACGTGCTCGTTTTTATGCAATGGCGCCGCCGTATTGGATATATCCATTAATTCTCGACTTCCCAATATTTTGGCGATACCCTTTAAGAAATTTGGTTTCTTATATGCCGAGGTCACCACCAGGTCTTTATTTTTTATATCCCAATGCATATCTTTGGATCCGAGCACAGAGGGATACAATTCGGCCACTTGTGCCTCCACCGATGAATCAATTTTTCCTGTATCGTTTGGCTTTGGACTATGAGGATCTTTTTCATTTCTTTTATTACAGAATTTCTCATAATATTTATCCGCCTCTTTCCGGGCAGATAACTTTAAAGCATTCATATCCCAGGGTACATCCAGTTTGGTTTTTATTTCATCGGATATTTTATTATCATCCGTACAGAAGAGAGTGTGAAACATATTCTTTAAATTGCTTGTCTCTGTGTCTTCGAAAGCCCGTGATGCACGCATGAATTTATCATTTTGTTCGTCCATTAGACTGGATTCGGTTTTCGTTTCTTTCAGTTCTGCATTCGATTCATTTTCATCAAACGATTCGGAGTCCTGTTTGTTAACCGTTTGAGTCTGCGAATTCCGGCTGACCACCACTCGTTGATCCTGCTCGGAGTGGAGCATTTCTTCAGGCATAATTTTCTGCAACTTATCAAAATCCAATTCGAAACCATCACCCATATTTTTGGGAAAATATCGTCGACTTTTTAAATAAACAATAGGCGATTGCCAGTTGTCAATGAGATCTTTTACTATGGTCTTTACGGAGTTCTTATAGGTCAGAACCTTAACTGGGTTCCCTATAGTTAAGGGAATAAAAAATAGAAGCAAAAGCCTAAGATTTGACATTCTAGCAAATTAGAATTAGTTTGTTATTTAAAAAAAAAAGTAACCGCCTGCTATCGCGCCGGATTCTATTAATTTAAATGGCGCTGCCACTACCGACAAAATCTTGATTTAGCCAAAAACGGTCACACTGACACTAAACAGCTGTTGTTGTGTTGAGATTGGGAAAAAGGTAAAAATTGCCAAACATAATTTACAAAAAATTCATTTAAATTCTGTCTTTTTTTGTAGATTGCAGCAGCAAAATGGTCATCACTAACAGCACAACACTGCCCGAGGAATCGGAATTAAATGTCCAGGAGCTAAATCTGTCTACCGCTGCTTTAAGAGCCGGAGCCTTCCATTTGGGCAAACAATGCGAACAACAGAATAATGTTAGTAATAACAAGAATATCACCAACTAAATCAAAGAACTTTGACAACTACATCTGTAGGAAACCCAGACTTTTCTTATTACAGTGACATTTTATTCCCGCCGGAAGATTTTACATTCTGTTTTCGTTATATAACCTAACCTCAAAAGTAGTACTTTTGTTTACGTTTTTTAATTGATTTATGTTTTATTTTAGGAGTTTATGCTGTGCCGACAGGAGCTTGATGATCCACGGAGCTGTTTGGGTGAGGGCAAGGCTGTCACTAGCTGTGCTCTGGACTTCTTTCGCAAGGTGAAGAAGACCTGTCATGAGGAATTCATGCAATATGCCACTTGTCTAGATAAGAGCAGTGGCACCATGGCTTTTGGACAGTAAGTTGGATACTTAACAGAGAAAAGCGAATACTAATTCAAAACCTTCTAGTTGCCGCAAGACCCAGGGTGTGTTTGACAAGTGCGTTAAGGATAACTTTGATTGGGACCGCCCATCTTATGGCTACTTCTCCAGGGCCAAGGTGAGTTTTCAGTGATGCTAACTATCATGGACATGATTTTAAAAAACATCATTTCCCCAGGTGGTAAAAACTGCTCGCGAGGCTCCCAAAAAAGAGGAAATCACCGTATATC
The DNA here is from genome assembly GCA_037075365.1 of Drosophila emarginata. Lineage (NCBI taxonomy): Eukaryota > Metazoa > Arthropoda > Insecta > Diptera > Drosophilidae > Drosophila > Drosophila emarginata. Next base: position 2,695,605 of record JBAMCD010000260.1, on the reverse strand, counting down.
CCGATGCCACACCTGGACTACCCGAGGATTATCCAAAGCCATCGGCCAAATATGGCTCACGTTTCCATTGGCTGGAATAGTTGTTCAATCAAATATATAGTTGCACCCAGCTTAAAATCATCTAATCTAATATAGAACTCTTCTAATTGTTGATTTTGAGTTTATTTTAAATTATTTGTAAATCTCATCACAGTTTGCTTAACCTTATCCATTATGTTTAAATACTGATTCTCCAAACAGCAACTGCAATAGCTTATGGGAAAGTTGGCGCTACCTTCAATCCTGGGATAAATGGGCAAACACTGATAGTACACCCAAGAGATATTCTCTTCGCCCAGGATCAACATTATCTTATCGTAACGATAGCCATTAATGGTGAAGAGTTCCAATTGTCCAGTTAAAATGCGCCACTCGCAGAAACGTATATTCGCTTCAGAAGGCAGGTTAGAACGTTCGCGCATCATGACATGATGAAACCATTCACGTACTTGGACAATGGATCCACTGGGAGGATATTTTCTCAGTTGATAACTGATGCGAGGGTAGTGAGGATGTCTGAAATATTAGGAGGTAGAAAGTTTCGCTATTAGACTTCATCATTACACTTTAAAATTTGGAGAAATGAAGATAGTTTCACTTCAGGCTTTTGGTTGACTCCAAAGATTGTACTTACAAATAAGGCGCATAGGATAATCGCACAATGACGAATTCATGCTTATCACGAGGAGCCATTCTTAAACTTGTCTTTTATTTGTAGAATATTATTCTAATATTTTTCTTGAAGCGTTCAGAACGCAATGCTGAGCTATACTGATGACACTAAGGATTGAGATCAATTATATATACTGGACTTGAGAGATACCAGGTAGATGCAGTTCTTCAAGCCAGCTGGCCGTCGCTAATCCCTTTTACCTGACTTTACAATTGACACAGACTTTTAACATAATTTTATAGTTTTAATAGTTTTATTACAGTTTTAACAATCTAGTCTTGGTACCATTTGGTACGCTTGGGTTTCTTAATTTTACCCCCGGTAGTCTCCTGATTGCTGCTAATCATATTCTTATATTTATTGATCAAGGGTCGCAGGTCATCTTTCTCCTTTTTATGTCCCTGCTTGGGTCGGTTATTAGCTTTACGCTCGGCCAGGTGGGTTTCGCGAATTTTTTTGTTTTTCTGCTTGCGTTTTTCGGTTTTTACCCGTTTAACATGCTCTTGTGCCTGCTCGATGATCTTCTTTTTGGAACGCATACGTAAGGAGGTACCTGGCTTGGCAGCTGTCCCCACAAAATTGGGTTCATCTTGGGTTTGTTTTGCTGGCGCTGATTTTTGTTTGTCTTTAGCTGCCCGCGAAGCTTCCAATTTTTTCAAATGTTTTTGAAGTTTGTTTTTATTATCACCTTGAGGAGGAGTTGCTATAGTTGGCTTGGACTTCAATTTGGCCTTGTTTTTCTTTTGCTCCAGTTTACTCTGATAGGTGGGATTATTTTGCTTAGAACGCTCTTGACGCTTCTCTTTGATTTTGTGCACTGCTCGATCTTCTATGCTGAAAGCTACGATGGGACGCTGCAAGGAGCATAAATCATATTAGACAAAGGAGCGAAACTAGGACATAAATAGGTATACTTACATGCTGTGTACCGAATATTTGGGGATTGTTATTCAACTTTCTGAGGGCTGTCAAGGCACGCTGATGTGTGTCAAATGAGAGAAAACCAAATCCTTTGGATTTACCTTGGGGGAATTCCGGTGTGATCTTCTGTTCCCGCATCACCCGACACTCGTGAGGACGGAAACCTGTATAGGTTTGAGCCATTTGCTTTAGTTTTTCATTGTCGTAATTCTGGGGCAGATTATGTATTGACAAACGATTGCGGGACACAAATCTATGTAGAAACTTAAGACAATTAGAGAAACTTCAAAAAAGTAACAATTTTATTTACCTATTTAAGTTCTTTAAAACTTGCGTTTTCACTTGTTCCAATTCATGCCTTTTAGACATATCAGATGTGGATACTCCATCGGCTGCTTTTGATCCTGACATGATAAGACCTTCCCGTGCCAAATACAGATTTCGTGAATCTTTGCCAGAATCATCTTTATTTTGTTCTTGCTTTTGTTTATTCTTCATTTCATCACGGGATAGAGCTGGATGGGGATCGAGAACTTCATCCATTAGCTTGAATTCCGTTCCCGCTTGCAGGCAGAGATCGGCAGATTCTTTGTTTTTGAATTTGACAAAAGCTGTGCCCTTGGAATGGCCTGAGATCTGCTGTCGGTTGATTATGGCATATTGAACTAGACCAAATTTACGACAAACTTTGCGTAAATCCCCGTCTTCAGCATCAAAAGGCACATTTTTAATGAACACTGTGCATCCCTGTTGAACATCGTCAGAGATTTGTTTTTCCTTTTTCACCTTCGACACATCTAATTTGGATTTTAGCTCATCTTTATCATCATCGTCCTCTTCTTCTCCCAAGTCGCTGTCCTCCAACTCTTCTTCGCCGTTCTCATTCGATGAATCTTTGTTGTCTTGCTCCTCTTCTGAATCGATATCTTCTTTTACCTGTTTCTCTTCCACTTCCTCCATGGCTTCGTTATCCTCTACTTTCATCTTTTTCTCACCAGGCTCCCCATTCGCATCATCTTCCTCTTTTACATGCTTGCTTGTGTATTCGTTTTTGCCCAGTGCCCAATCGACAAAGATTTGCCTTCCCAGCATTTCCTTGCCATTTGCTTCCTTAATGGCTTTGGTGGCCTGATTGATGGTTTCGTATTGCACAAAGGCGCATCCAACGAGCTTGCCATCTCCTCGTTTGAGTATTTGCACATCTTCCAGAGTTCCCCATTGCTGGAAATGCTGACGCAGTGTCTCATCCGTAGATTTATAACTTATATTGCGAATGATAATCCGAGCACGTTTCTTTTGCCGGCGCTCCTTTTCCTCCTTAAGGCGTTGGGTATTGAAAGGGTTGCGACGCTTCGGTGGTTTTCCATTTGCTGGTTCTGTTGCGGCATCAACAAGAGGTTTCATTTTATTTTTTAGCTCCATTTCCCCACTGGGTTTTCTGCACGTGGAGCAATTCGAATTGTTATGATATTGGTATCGATACTTGCTATCAGTGCAGCTAACTTTGTACTCGGTATACAAAAATGCCCAGATCTAGCTTTAAAAGCTAAACGAGATGTCACATAGATAACAATAACCAGATTGGCATCACTAAGTTTTTAATATTTAAAAACGATTATTTAACTTTTATTGGCTTTCTCAAATAGCTGGTGAAATTCAGAAGGCGTCCTGAAGTAGTCAACTAATAACATGGATGTGCGATTTCCTAATTTATACATAATGTGACTCCACGGATTTAAGAAGTTTTTATACTCGGCTATCTCACCGCGTTTAAAATTATGTGTCGTAGTGCCCAACGGCAATTGAGAGCCATATACAGCCACATATCTGTCAAAGATTGATAATAGTTTAAATATTTTCATAAATATAAATATTAATTTACTTACTTATCATTGCTCTTGTATATTCTTAAGGGATATTTTGCTACAAAAATGCGAATGGCCAAGTTAATCAGCACAAAACCTGATAGGAAGAAATACAAATCCGTCTCGTGCGACACAAGCGCGGCTACATCAATCTTTTTGGTTATATCAATAAAGTTCATATTGGAGGCATACTGATAGGCAGCAACTAAACCGACCACCGACACTGTGAAGGTGGATATATTCTTCGACCAGGTCACATAGGATTCAATTGGAGCACGGTAAATCAACTGATATTTATTCTCCAATCCATCCTTGTGTAACAATGTTCTCTCCACATCGCTGGAGGTTATTTTCCGCTTTTGGTTTTGCGTGGACCTGGTGCTGAGGACAGTAAATGATAAATATTTTCATTTAGATCGAAGCTGTGCCTTACTTACTAAATCAGTCTTTTAAAAGCTAATTCGGTATTTAGCCTAACATTTATAAATGTTTTTGTGCTATGTAAAAGAGCCGCCGCACACATTTTGAGAACTAAAACAGCTGATACGTTGGTTCCAGTGTTGCCACCTTTTAAGAAGTAAGAATTTAACTGATTATTATACACTACAGTGGTACTAAAATCTTGTAAATTATATATTTATTAATTTTTTTAAAGTGTTATGACAACTTGTTTGAAATAAGTTGTTGGTCAAGGTGTACACCATTAGCGGTTTTCTTTCTAATAAAAAAAATTTTGTAAAAAACACAAATTTACCACTCGTGTAAACATTACACACACAAGTAGACAGATTTTTCAATTAGACAAGAGCAAAACAAACTAGGAAATATATCACAAAAACAAAAAAAAAATACAACAAAAATATAAAACTAAACAAATAAAGAAGTGATGTCAAAACGCATTAGCCAGGAGGTATCTGGCGATGGCCCAAATACTAAAAGACGCTCCTCATCAATGGAGACAAACAGAATTCCAGAGAATCAAAGAAACCCAAAGGAAAGACTTATTGAACGGACTCAAGCAGAAGATTCGGTAGACAGAGATTGTAATGGCGATGGTCAAGCAGTAGAGATGAGGGTGGCTTTATCACCAAGTACCCATGTACCAGCATATACTGGCAATGGACCAGTTTGTAGTGTTCCTTCACTGGAGTCTTTCATGTTCCAACAAACACCAGCTGGGAGCCAGTTGACATCTTGGGTAAATGTTACCGAATCTTTAACATCTTACAACGAGGTGAACCCATTGCATTTAACAGAGTATGGTAATGGAACTGTTTTACGAAAACAGGGTAAGTCTTTCAACTGATACATCTTTGTTGTGGGAAAATTTTTAAGTTATCTTTGTTTCCAGTTTCCACAACTTCCAAATTATCACGACGTGGGCAATTGCAATTACTTCGTCAGAATGCCTTAAAAGCATTGGCCTTAGAACGTGAACTAACATCGAATAGCTCCTCATCGTCAGCAAATCAGAGTGTGGCTCTGATGATACGTTTCCCCGATCCAGAAATAACAGCATCCATGGTTGCCAGTTATTGCAAGGAGATAACAGATGTCTGTCTAAATACTGGAAATGGCGGCAATGTGCAGCCCCGCTCCTGTCTAGTCTATCTAAAATCAGGAGCTGATGTTGCAAAAGCTATTGAAGAGCTGAATCAAATTCGATTTGGATCAGGATATCTGCAAGCAGAGCTTCGAGCCTTTACAGACGAAGAGCAAGCAGAACTAATTGATCCCTGTTGGTTGTATGTAAGCAATATACCCTTTACCATGACGACGGGAGCAATTAAAGAATTTTTTGTTAACTCTGTGCGTGTGGATATTGGTATTCAAAAGCGTTTAAAACGGGCCCGATATGCCTTTGTACGCTATGCCAGTCCGGAAATAGCCCGCGATGCCTTTAGAGAATTGGTCGATAGTCAATTAAACAGTCGCATCCTGACTGTTCGCTATCGACGTAAACTGAAACGTTCCACTGCCCCGCCTGTACATCAGAACGTTGAACAGTCAAACAACTCCGAAATGGCACTTAATGGTTTGGGTACAGATGATGATGTAAAAGTTTTAACCCCGCCACCAGTTGAGTCCATAACCATTAGCGATGATAACGAAGATAATGATAATACAGAAGAGAGTAAACTAAGTAAACACGATAAGGATATTAGAGAGCTAAAGAAGCAACTGGAAGTACAGGCTAAACTCATTAAAGATCTGCAGACTAACCATCAACCGAAATACAAATTGGAATGCCTAGACGAATCCTCCAATAAAAAAGAAATAGACCAAATTCCAACTATCGATCTGGCGCAGAACATTAAAATGGAACGATCCTATTTGGGTATTAATGAAACGAGTGAAAGCAATTTGGAATCATCTGTAGGTGGAGTTTATATGCCAACAACACAACCTCTTGAAAACTCTCTCCAATTCGATGACACCCAACTGGGCAACAACAAATGTAAAGCAAAACGTTTTCCTTTCATTTTGAAGGGGCTATTTTTGAACTGATTATTTTTCCTACTTTACTCAGTTTTCAATTGTTTTGGGCGGCTGTTTTCAGGTGTAGGACGTCGCAAGAGTCACATAACTATCGGATCGCATGCGGACGAAAGTCGAGGAGCACCTGGACTCCAATCAAATGAGGCCCGCTTGGAAGAGCTTTACGCCCAGTTATAGAGCCTGATTTTATTTTATTAAAATCTTATTAAATTATCTGTAAGCAAAGTACAAAAATATGAAAAAATAAGTACATTATATTAAGTGTTTAAATTTTTTTTTATAGTTTTATATTTTTTTCAATTTGTTTTTCTTCGTATTTTTATGTTTCATTTGTTGTTCCTTAAAATATTATTACACATAATAATACATAATAGTTAAATAATAATATTTCGGTTTTAAATATTAAATCCGAACAAATATCTCTTACATATCTCACTTAGATGTTAAAACTTTAATTTTTTTAATTAGGCAAATTTATTTTATTTCCTCTAGAATTTTTAAATGGTCAAGTCATTTGTTCATAGTTTATAAAGAAAACACAAAAAACAACAAACGTTCTAAAATAAGTATAAAATTAATCGTTTACTTAATGTGTTCTTCTTTTGTGTTCGTTCACATCATACATATGTATATATATAAATATATTATATACATATGGCTCGTAAAGTGTAATATCGCAAAATTGTCATTAAAATTATTTTAAATTTTTTTTCTCTGATATAAAGTATGAAATGACTTATGTGTTTTTTTTTTCTTTGTTTCTTGTCAATTAAGGCGGAATGTTAGAAACTAATCTGACTTTCGTTTTTTGCTTTTCTCTTTATGTACACAACAACAAAAGATAATGATGGTATATATAGTAAGGCACCTGATTTTTATCGCAAATTTGATATTCGATCCAATATATTTTTTTTTTGTTAGGGTTACTTTTTTTTTTTAATTTTCGCAACGTGCGTGTAAAATTTTAAAAACTTTACTTGAGTTGTTGAAATTGTTGTTATTGAATGCATTTGGCTCCTAGTCATACACACATTTATTAAGTATATTTAAACTTTTTCTTGGTTTTCGCTTAGCTAACAATGAACTTGGTTATGCAACAGAGCAGGAAAGTGCTGAATAACACGGAGGCAATTGATTTGCCCCCTGTCAAGGGTTGACTCATTCTCGTGGCACCTGATGATCCTTGGCGCTCGGCGGTTTCCGGTTCATCGTGTGATTGGTGATCGCCTACGGCTATATTAACATGAAAATGGAGGAAACAAAGCGAAATTAATTAAATTAATATTACGAGATTAAGTTTTTTTTTTTTTAAACTTCTTAAGTGCCAAGTAATTTAAGCTAAGATACATATATTTATAGGAAAAGGCTCAAAATATTACAAAAAAAAAACAAGATTTACGAAACGATTTTAAAAGAATTTGAACTTATAATAACTTAAAATAGGTAATTGAAATTAAAGAAAAAATAATAATTGATATAACATACTCTCATCACTTTGTGCGCAAAATGGTTTATCGAGCTCGAATTCGAGTATCGGTTTCGGTTTCAGTTTCTGTTATTTGGACGTATTTCGGCAGCAGCTTGGCGTGGGCGTGTCGCAGCCTTAGCTTGTTTCTTATATGAGGTTTTTTGTTCTTTCTTTTTGTTTTTTTAAGATATATATATTTTTTATATATGTATGTAGTTTTGTGGCTTTAAACAGGGAAGAGATCACTCACAGAGGGGATGGGTATAACTTAAAAGAATCTGTTTGTTAAACCCCACATCCAGCCGGGCAGTATACCCCGATTTGTGGTGCTAGTGGTTGGACTTTGTGGTACTGTATGTAACGAACCACCGAAAATAAAATCAAAAATTAAATTAAAATTTTTGATACGAAATAAGGCAAAATTTTACATGAGAAAGAAATATGTAAAGAGAGGAAAGAAAAGTGCTAAGTGGATTTAATTTTTTTTGCTATGCTCTACAAAATGAACATGAAAACAAGGAAGTTGAGGTGGAAGAAGGAGCAGAAAGGAAGTAAAAGGAAAGCAGCAGAAATATAAGCGGCGCACACAAAAAGCTTTATTTTCTTTGAGTGTGTTTATTTATGTGTTTGTTTTTTGCTATTGTTGTTTTTTTGTTGTTGCTGTGTTTCGTTTGGTTAATTTGTTATAAATTTTTTATACATTTTGACTTTCTTTTTGTTTTATCCGCGTCGCTTGAAGCCTGCAAGAAATATTAAATGTTTTGGGAATGTTGTTGTTTTTTCTGTTGTCGGCTCGTTGCAAATGCAAATTTTTATAACGGTTAACAGTGTTTATGCAAGTGTGGGAGTGTGTGAGTGTGTTTTTTTTGTTTTTGTAAATTGTGCATGTGCATGCGGTGTTAAGTGGGTCATAACGGTATCTGTAACTGTATCTTGTATCCATGCAAGGTGTAAATTCCATCTACTTTGTTTCTTTTAAGTTTTATTTGTTGCTAGATTTAGATTAGTTTTGCGAGTAAATACATGCAGAGGGGTGATAGAAGTGTGATTGCCATAAATTTTACAGGGTCGGGGATGGGGGGGGGGGTTGTTGGTTCGTTTAGAGAGCCTTAGCCAGTTGATTTCTTTGTGCCAGAAGGTTGTGCCAAAATAACGGGAAACGGAAACGGGATTTTGCAACTTTACTTACTGTTCTACTTTACGCAAAAAGTGTTGGAAAATGTTACATTTTTTAAAACTACAGAGTATATAGTTTTATAGGTGGGAGAAAATTACATATAGATATAGTCTTAGTATACTACTTAGATCTTAAGGTGGTTTTTGAGAAGTGGCTACACTGTGTGGTGTTTAACAATAAAGAGTGTTGGAAAGTGTTTGTTGTTTTTTCTTTGGATTAGTATACTTAATAACGTTTTGTGGCTACTTTGAAAATTAGATTGGGCTTAGTATGGTTAGTTTATCAGGCACATGCTTGTGGATAAATTGCAGGTTTTAAAGTTCTTAAATTAGGATAATAATTGGTTTTTGGTGATTTAACTTGGAGCGTCTGTGGTTAGTGCGACCGACTGACCAGTAGTTTGTTTCTTTTCTTGATTTTGTTTAAGACTGTAAAGCAAAATATCTTTAGAATTATTGTTGATTCATTTATATGTATATAAATACATTTATAAATTTATATATACATATATATGTATATATATATACATATATATATATAGGTATATTACATGGTATGCTAAATTGAGTTTGTTAGTATTAAAAAAGGAAAAATAAAATACAAACACCTAATTAATCCAGCAATGACATTTTCAATTCAATTTTATGGACAGTCATGATGAACTATCCAGATTTATAATTCAATGTTTTTGTAATTAGTTATACGATTACGGAAAATTACTAAAAATTAGTAGTCAATTTTTAGTCAGAGTTTAGAAAAAATATATAAAAACAATATAATAAATGGTTAGTTCGTTGCTTTTGTTGGTATAAGCAATTTAACTAATAGTTAGTCAGAATATTAGTGAGTTTTTATATATAATATTTGTTTAGTTGGATTTAATAAAGTTAGGTTAAAGAGAAAACTTCACAAAGGATCAAAAAATTTGGTTAGAATATAGATTAAATTTATTTCAATATAAAAATTAATATTTTCATACATTAACATTCCCTATGCTACACATTCTTCAACAAAACTAAAGTAAAACACCACAAAAAAGGATTAGCTTTAGAATTGTATATATATATATATATACATATATATGTATATCGAAATTGATTTACAATATATGTATATGTATGTATTTACATATACTAAAAAAAAAAATATATATATAAGATATACAAATAGAAGAAATTGGACATAGACAAGAGTCGTTTGAAATTAGTTTTTAATAAAAATAGTATATATTTTTTCCTTTTGACAAACATATAATAGAAGTTGCTACATACACATACATTTTTATTTTGTTCTTTTTAGATAGAAACTTAATTAAACATACCATATTCGAGTTTGATCATTTAATTTTCAAATTCAATTAGCTAAGTAACAACTCATATATCATATAATATATGTATACATATATATATTTGTATATATATTTATATGTATTATTTATGAGATCTTTTTAGACTTATTAGAAACGTGGCTTTATTTTCATACGATTTTTTTTTTTCTTTTAAACAAAACTACCGCTGAGTCGATGCCACTCACCTGCATCCAAGTCTAAATCATCATCACCATTACCATCATTGGTATTAAGTTGTGAGCGTTGCTCGGATTCAGCATCACCATCATATTCTTCTAACAAATTACCTGTTGATGAAGGTGTATTTTTACATCCGAACCACCAGTGAGCAGTGGGTCTTGGGAATGGTGGCGTTGCCGTATCCACCTGAACAGAACAAAGAACAGAAGAAAGTAAAGGATAAAATTTATCATCAATTTCAATTCAATTTCAGTTTTTTTTTTATATGTATATAGATTTTGGTTCTTACCGCAAAACGAGAATCATGGAAACGATAGTATTTATCGCCCTTGAAAAAGTATGTATAACCATTTGTATATTTAAGAGCCGCATCAAGATTATTTGGTACACCTTCCCAATTCGATATGGGTTTGGGATAACTGGCCTTAACTGGTGGCCTCTTAGCCGGATCAAAACGCCAGAATTTGCTACCCTTGAAGAAATAGATTTTTCCATTTCCACCCCAAACCATAGCGGCATCCAAATGATCCGGTATACCAGTGAATCCTTCGCTAATTTCCTTTGGATAAACACCATCCATTTGACTGCCCTGATATCGCCAATATTGTGTACCCTTGAAGAAATATGTTTTACCATTTTTATAGGTAAATGCGGCATCAATATTGCTGGGCAAACCGGGCCAAGTCTTGGATATCAGTTGTGGATAACCCTCTTCAACGGAATCTGTGGTCAATTTGTAATATTTATCACCCTTGAAAGCATAAGTATCGCCATTAGCTGAATTGAAGATTGTATCAATTTTCGAATCCTTGCAAATGGAATCATCCAACGGCACTCTGGGTGGTATAAACGATGTTGGTCTCTGTGTGCTCGGCGGTGGGTTATATGTGGGTGTATGCTGATTTGTATTGGCGGTCTTTCGCCCATATAGTGCTTGAATAGCTGCCTTATCGTCCTCATCAAGCTTAAATGCTGGCTCAAAGCCACGATAAAATGGAGCCATTAATGCTGAACTTTGATCCGAATGGGACAGTCCCAAAGAATGACCAAACTCATGGGCAGCCACCTGGAATAGATTTGTGCCACGTGGTGAACCAATTGTCCATAATTCAGCATCATCGAAATGTGCATCGCCACCAAAAACAGGGAAAAAGGCATGAGCCAAAGTTCCACCTTGACCATCAAAGGCATCGCCATCACCATGTTCACTTTCAACAAATCTTTAGGGGAATAGATTACAGAAATTAGAAATCAAGAGAAATACTAATAATAAAGCCAATTGTTTTTACTTACTTGATTTCAATATGGACTGGTCCCGAAGTTTTACGTGTGAAGGTTAAATCTGTATCCTGGCTCCAAACGGCAAAGGCACGACCAATTTCAGCATCAACATCGGCACGCTTCAATCTTTTTGGATATTTAGAAATTTTATATGTTAAATTCTTAACACGCCAACGACTGCCTTGTAGGGCATAACGTTTTGAACGGCTATCGGCTGAACCGACACGATCTCTAACACCGCAACGTGGCAACGACATTAATTTCATTGTATCCTCATCCAGTTCACCGGTTATATTTAAACCAGCAAAACTTTGAAATTCTTCAATGGCACTAACCCATGTCTGTTTATCTTGCAGTCCGCTACTGGCCGGATTTCGGGCTGAGGCGGGTAAATAGCCAAATTGTGAGAGATAGATCTGAAATAAAAAAAAAAGAAATAATTTGAATTAATGGCTAATATAAAATTAAATAGAAAAATAGAACGCATTTTAACAGATGGCACTCTACACCTGAGTATTAATCTCTTAATCAGCTGATTGGTTGATCTGTTGATCAATGCTTAATCACGTTTCAACTTTTAGCTTGTTTAAGGAAGCATTACCAATTAGGTGTTAGTTAAACTTAATTAAATTGTTTAATTAGCATTGAGATGGAGAAATAAAAAAAAATAAAATCAAACATTCAATTCGGGAAGTGCAATGCAGTGGCAACAACAATGCAAGGTTGCCTTACGGTATTGCAAATTGTAAAATCAATTCACCAATTACAACGGCATTTGCAATTACATGTACATGTTAAATAATAAATTAAGATAACTTTTAAAATTAATTCACTAAACGTACATATTTCTTATTGCGCTCTCCCCCCCACTTAGAATGTAAGACATGTTTCAGCATGTGTTTCGGCGTTTCTTTTTTTTTTTAAGTATGTATGGCACATTTAAGATTTTTTTTATAGAAATTCGTATGCTTTTTTTTTGCATATTGCCAGCTGACTGTTAAAATTTTTTTAATTATACGATTATATGCTACTCGTATTTTTTTTTTGTTTTTTTCTGAGGAAGTAAACATCAGGTATTCAAGGCGCGGCAGCTACTTGGGCTGTTTTATAATCTTCCACTTCTGTTTCTTGCAAAAGGTGAACAGCTGATACACGGGGAACGCGTGTATGACAAATTGGAGGGGGGAGTGGTGTTGGAGGTTGGTAAGAGATTGAAAGAAACAGAGACAGAGTGAGATTGATTTGTGTATGTATGTGTATTGGGTCAGGTCTCTGACCCTTTGTTTAAATAAAAGTAATATAAAAGAATACATAATTATATAAGCAAATGAACTGAATTGTTGACTCATCTTCATACAGCGACCTTCTCAGCTTAATTCTAGTTGAGATAAACTTATGCAATTAACATAATTATTGTTGCATTTTCAATTAATTTATTAAACTTTTTGTATTGGCTGTGGGAAACATGACAAATGCCTTCAACGGTCACGCGCATTTATTTTACATTCGACCCAAAAGATGATTATAGAACATATTGAAAAACAGGTTTCAATATTATGGTATATAGAAAAGTACAAGCCATAGTACTTGTATTATATACTATATTTATATATATGCTTTAGTTGGCCATGGAATGATAAAACAAAATACTTGTCAATTAGCTTCATTGTTTGTATGGCATAATCTTAGTGTTACAATGATAAGATATTGTAGATATGTCAATATCGATAAGTTTTACCTTATCACTTAAAATTTGAGTCATTTGTTAGCCACAAATATAAAGCATAATATGCGTCAGAAATTACGGAAATTGAAAACGGAAATAATGATTTGTTTTCTTTGTATAGGACACTCACAGTAGGGAGTAGTTAGAGAGAGAGAGAGAGAGGGGGGAAGTTTGAATTTATAATTGGATTTCGCTTTGTTGCACTACACTCTAAATTGCATGCCTAGAAATTGGCAAATTATTGACTAAACCAATGTGGGTGGCAAATTGCTGCTGCTGCTGCTGCTGTGGCAGACATTGACACAGAATTTTTAATGTAGAGTTTTTGACCTCTTTGCCTAGTTGGGTTTCGAAAGAAAAACAAATGTGCACTGGAAAGTATGCTATGCACTCAGACACACACACACACACACACACATACACCACAAACACCACATACACAACCTTCAATTGAAAATATTTCACACAATTCTTGAAATTTTCTTTCTACACCTCAAGTCATTGAACTTTTAAAACATTCTTTAAACTGGCGTGTTTTTACCTTGTCTATTTCCGGTCAAAACCAGACCAGGACATGCATAAATTATAAATAATGAAAGAAAGGCAACAAAACCGAATACTTCTCACTTATATATACATATATACAAACGTACATATGTATTTCCTATTTAGTATATAAATGGAAATTGATGAGAAAATTGTACACATTTACATACAAATTCCTTAGCCAACAATTTTCTTATTTGCTTTTATTTTTTTTTTTTTGGGTGAGGGGTGAAGTTTATATTTTGTTGGTGTATATTTGGGTCAACGTAAGGTCAATGCTCTTTGCCTTGCCTGCCAACACTCTGTCTCTCTCTTTCTCTGTTTATCTATCTCTTTCTACTAGACCTAGTTAATGCAGGGCACGTGCATAATTTAATGTCTTCTAAGTCTGCGACAATTAAAACAAACAAAATGACAGATCGCAAAATAAAGTTAGTTTTCGGCTAGACAAACAAAACTAAAACTACAACCAAATCCCGACTAAAATCCCTCCTCTAACCGAACTAAGATCTAGCCTAAGGCAAACAAGCTTAACTTGTTTACTTATTTGCTATTTCACTTTATATGATTACATCATTTCAAATGCGAAAATAAAAAAAAAAAAGCGGACACAAGGTGCTACCAATATACCACCCCTCTCCATCCAATTTTACTTATTTACTCCATCTCCGACTCCAAAATCGAAGCGCAGGCGCCTCATTTGGCGGCATAATTTCTTTTGACGCACCACAACAACTGGGTTTGTATAACGTAAAGAAAATAGCTAACAGAAAACCTAAAAAGAAAAACTAAAAAAGACTAAAAGAAAAAGGCAAAAACTAAATTGAAACTAGGCCAATTAAAGTTGTATAATATCAAATTGGCGGTTTATGGCAAATAGCAAGTTAATTAAAGGTAAAGAATTTAACAAAACTATGGAAAAAAAAATACTTTAAACTAGATTAATAAAAAAAATTTATAATTTATGGAAATCTTAGCAAAAGGGCTTAATGAACAGAACGAAGAAAAAGAAGGAGTTTGGAATCACAAAATTTTGCAGTGGAAAAGTTTTCTTTAATTTTTTAAAAGCAAAAGTTTCTACGTTTTATTATTTTAAACTTTTATTTTAAGTTGAGTTTTTAGTAAAAGTTTACCCAGTTGTTATGCTTAAATATCAAGTTTTGAATTCTTAGTTTATATTAAAATTTCTTATTAAAAGCAGGAAAATCCAAAAAGTTTGGAATTTAAACTGAGTAACTATCTTATCTATGGACATATGTATGTATGTATGTATATGTATATGTACAGAAGCGGATATTCCAATAAAATATTTGACATTTCCCCTTTAAGTCCAAATGTTTGGTATAAGGTGTCTCACATTGTCTGTGGTAGCTGCTTTTTTGCTACTTGCCCCATGCCACATTTAGTTTTCTTTTTGTTCTTTCACCTTTTTGTGTGTGTTTCACATTGGCGATAAATAAGCGTCAGATGCTAAGATAACATAAAATAAAAACAAAAAAAAGTGTTTTATGCAAACGCCAAAATGGCAAAAAGCTACAATAACAATAATGAAAAGGATTTTTTTTCTGCTGTGACCTTAAAACTGGCTTAAAAAGGATGTTGCCGATGCAAACAAAAAAAATAAAAAGTGGATAAAAAGCAAAAGTATCATTTGTTTGTTAAGCTGGCAAGGTTTTTTTTTGTGTTTTTTCTTTTTTTTTTGGTGAAGGTCACACGCAAATTTCAGTTAAGTCAAATCAATCAAACTTGGCCAAAAGTGTACAAAGTGAGCAAACATAAGTTAATATTGATTAGTTTGGTAGAACTTAATCGTGACTCAGGCCAATTTCTTTATAAAACTTTTCTTTGGCTTTTTTTTTGTTGTTGTTCTTTTTACTTTTCCCAGTTGTGGCTGGTTATTTTTGGTTGCATGGCTGCTTGGGGCAACAAAGAAGTAAGGAATTGGGGAAGGGGAAAAGGGTGTTTCATGTGGAACCAAGCGGCCTTTAATTACCCAAACCGATGACGCTGGCCCCTCGGACCCCAAGCTCTGAGCTCATTTCAATGAATGTGTGTAATTAACCTTTTTGACTGTTTGATTATGAAGCTAGACAGAAACCCTGGAGATTACTTATAGAGTGGAATAATCGGAGAATAAATCGGGAATACTTTCAAAATCTGGGAATACTTTATAAGCTGGGTTTTTTTGAATTAAAATATTGCAATATGCAATTTACATATTAAAAATATATGTATATATAAAATAATTTTAAATAAAATTTACTTAGCTCGCCACAAAGCATATAAATATTTCTATTTTAATTAAGTACTAAAAAAGTAATTAAATAAGTTTACAACTTTCTACTTAATATTAAATGATATTTAATTATTTTGATTATATAATTTCTGTCTATATATTTATTCTATAAATATTATACTTTTATTACACTATTTTACACACTAAATCAATATTTTATAGCAGTGTAAAATTTATTTTAACTTCGCTAAGTGTAGTTTATGAGTCAGAGTCTAATATGTGAGATAGTTTAAACAAATTGTTCCTGTAAATGATATTTATCAATCTAATAAAATTAATAGTGTCTAAGCTAACACACGATTTTCCACTCACTAGTTACTCACACTCTCTCTTTCTCTCTCTCTCTCTCTCTGTCTCTCTTTTCTTGTGGTCATAGAATTTGCATTTGAATTAAAAAAAAAAAAGGGGAAAAAAATCCACACACATCGAGAACACACAAAAAGCAATTGCGGAAAAGAACAACTGAAGTGAGGAGTCTCTGTGACATTGGGGGGCCAACGAGACAATTATGGGGAGCCACGTTCAAGTTGCCGTCGTCATCATTATGATCATCATCAGCAGTGTTGTCGCCTTTTAGCTAGTTTCAGAACGACAACGAGCCAAGTTATTGGCTATGCATTCAACATATCAATTAGTTAATCAAATCGACAAAAAAAAAAAAAAAATAAAACAAAAAATGTTACGTAAATTCATATATAAATCGGCAAACAAATGTTAAGCACGCGCTCATGCGTAATGCTAATGGATGGAGTGAGAGAGAAAGAGAGAGAGGGAGAATCCGAGGGAGGGGATTCTCAATTTCGGGCATCAATTTTCAGATCGCTTTGTTACATTTCACTCTCATTTCAGTCTCAGTTTTCTAAATGTAAATGGTCAATCAGGAAGTTAAGTGTTTCGGCACACGTTCAAGCTAATAGTCATCATCAGCAATAGACAGCAACAATATTGTAATAAAAACAAAACAAATGAAAAAAAAAAAACATAAAACAATGACACAGCCCAAGCCAGAGCAATTCAGTTGAAATCGAAGTCGAAGTTTGTAGCCTCATTTAATGGGTTAAAATTGTTGATTGACATTAATTTTATTCCAACACCCGCCGACCCCCACTGATGATGATGAATTATAATGCCAACAATTCTTTCTTTCTCTATATCTTTCATTTGTAGTACTCTCTTGATTTATGCAAGTTGTTATTAGTTGATTGCTTTTAGCTTTTAGGCGAAGCTGTATTAAAAAAAACACTCAATTAAATCGTTAGATAGAGAAAAAATCATGACATGAATTAAACAGGATTCAATTGCGATACAAACTATTTATAAAACAATTAACATTAAATTATTAGTATAATAGTTGCCACTGAGATTAATTATTTAAAGATACACCAATGAATCGTGTTTGGTTTTAGGCTAATTCTATTGAATTCACTTGATATATAGTGGGGTTGGTTTTATTTATTACTAATTAAAACTAATTTTAACATAGCATTATTATAGTTTACATAGGGGGAACAGGAACAACCTTAACAGTTTCTTTTAATATGGGACCTTAACATTTCTGGTGATAACATAGAACAATACATACATTTCAGTTTACAACACTGACAATTATTTTCTGTTACGAGTATTTACATATGAGATTTCTCATAAATTCTGGCATCCATTTGCCCCATGGGCAAGTTCTATGCAATGTCATGAACAAGCTAAATCGATAGTCAGATCTTTCATCAATTTACAATTGCAATTACTAACCACGAGTATAAATTGCATGCGCGAGCATGCATGAGAGTTAAAAACCAAAGGCTAAGGCCAGTCAACCGTGTGCCCGGAATAATTTTTCAGTAAATTTATTTTTCTTTTTTTTTTTTTTTGGTGACATGCAAGCAGACATGCGGCAGTCGCCTGTTGCATTTAAGTAAAATTAACTATAATTTAGGTATAATCAACAAATGTTCGTCATGCAAATCGGAAGTAAAACAAAAAAAAATATATTTAACAAATAAGTGCATATGTATATACTATAGCGAAATCACATAAAAGCAACTGTCACCTCAATTTCTCTCCTCCTCCGACTTATCATGTATCCGAAAAATGATTCACTTGACTTTGTTTTTACACCGCAATTTATTATATTTTTTTTTATTTTTATTTTGTTACTAAGTGGTGAGCCCTTTTTTTCGTGTATATTTGTAAATTGCATTTCCTTTACTTTTATTTTAATTTTAAAATTATATTTTAAGATTTAATAACAATGAGACTTACCTCTGCCTGTGTTGTAGTGGAAACGGGTGCCGTTTGACTTGCTGCCAATATGGAAAACAGGGTGCCTAAAACTATGAACACTGAACTTTGGCAGGTAGTTGATTTTGACGTTGACATGTTTGCTGTTTTATAAGTTCCACTTGCTTAGAGCGCACTTTGAACTTTCTGAAAAAGAAAAATTAAAGAGAGGGAGAAGAACATGTTATAAAAAGGTCAATTAATATTTCATAAATCTAAGCCACACCGGACCCGTTACCGTTACTGTTACCGTAAACGTAACCGTAATAGTAGCCGTTGTCCAGACCAGGCCAAGTACAAGTTTAAAAGGGCGAACGGAAGTCATTTCCAACAGGTTGAATACACAACAATAGATTGAAAATGGCACACATTCTGCCAAACGGCCAACGGAAGTGCAAAACAGCAACAACTTGAGCCGTAGTTTGTAATCGTAGTAGCCGTAGTAGTAGTAAAAATAGTAGCACATGCCTATATATTTATATATACATATATACATAAATGTGTGTGTGTGTGTGTGTGTATGTGTGTGTATGTTTCATGTCTCTTGGCAGGCTCTATTTATGACGCTCAACTAGCTGGACGTGAATGTTAAGCCTGACGATGACGTGCCATGAAAATGTGTTTTAAGTTCACTTTTTTTCTTTTTAATACTCTGTCTGAAATTGGGTATAAGTGCATTTTAAATGCAAAATGGATCCTAATTTGAACTAAATTTGGGGTTTTTAGAAATAAAAGATTTTCGGATTAAAAATGATTCACTTGCCTTAGTCTTTTGGCAAAGACAGTTTAAAAGCATATTTTATATAAAAGACAAAAATGATTTATATTTATCTCTATGCTTTCTAACATCATTTAATATTATAAATGAGTATGCAATCTAATTGAACGTGTTTTTATAAAACAATTAACCAAAGATACAAATTTAATGTATTGCAGTTATCTTTGTGTTAAAGTTTATCAGTTTATTCTTTGTGTAGAAGTTCCGAATTATCAATTTCTGTGTTAAAAAAAGTGATTAAAGTAATCAAAATTAAAAAAGAAAACACACCAGAATCTTATATCAAATCTTATTCAGAAACTCATTCAAAGACAATTAATTGCAACTAAGACATTCTTCTAACAATTTATTTCCATTCAGTTTAGAGTATTTGCATTTTTAGTTGCATTTTTTTTAAGACTTTTTTATGCCTTTGTTGATTGCAGATATTAAGTGAAAAGAAAGTCATGTGGTTTGTGTGAATTGTAAATGTTATTCGTGTCTAGATTTAGACTCCAATTATTGTTTTAATTTTAGACTAGTATTACAACCATAAGATTTTATTTAAATATTTGTATGGGCTAAAAATAGTTTAAGTTAGCTTCTTCTTGGATAAATAAAGTTTATTTGTTGACCTAGGGTGACAACCACAAGACAAATGTCAGATTAAATGACATTCTATAATAATAAGTAGATGGCGGTGGATTATGTTTATGATATGGTAAGTAATTAGACAATTTTTTTTTTTCATGTTTTATTCTTTTACTTCATTTTTTTTCGTTTGTGTAGAGATACCTTAATCACCCTGTTTGTCAGCTGGTTGCGGCTGTGACGTCAGCAAAAAGGCAAAACAACAGTAATAATAAGACTAACAGTACAAAACAAAAAAAAAAGTGCGATAAGTAATATCAAGTATACGACAAGTGGCGGAGACTTTTCAACGACCAAACGTAAATGGTTTTACGGTTGCCTTTTTTTTGTGTTTTTTTGTTCTTCGTTTCAGCTTATTTCTTCTTTGTGCTCTTCTTCTATGCTTTCTTTCTTCTTTGCGTATGTATGAGTGTGTGTGTGTGTGTGCACTGTTTCATTGTTTTTTTTTATAGGTGCGTCCATACATACATATTTACTCATGATATGCCTCCACCTTCTTCTTTTTTTTCCAGACTCTGAGTTGACTAATAACTGGGGATTTCTATGTTGACAGCCATGAGTTGATATAATTTTGTTTTCGTTTTATGAATTTAAACCATATTTAGATTGCAACTCTAATATGTCCATTAAAAAAAAACCGTTTATAAAATTTTACTTTCCTTTGTTTTAGCCTACGCTTAATTTCTATTTAAATATCATAAACCATTTCCACTTTTAACCACCCCCCAAATAATTATTCATTTTTTTTTTTTTTTTTTTGGCTGTTGTATGTTATTTGTGGTTTTTTTTTTTTGGGCAATTATTTTCACTTGGGTTGAAGGTCGACACCTTATGACAGTTTAAGGTTAACAAAAGGTTGATATGGGGTTATGGGAGTTTCAATTTCATTTACCATTACGGGTAAACGGTTACACTTTTGGTTTTCATTTTGATTTGCTTATCTAGAGCAAGTTGTCATAGCAATGAATATTATCGTGTGTGTAAATCTGTTAAATCAATAGAATTTGCAATTTTTCTTTTTGTGGGTCATAAGACAGAATTTTGAATACCAACCGGTTAAGGGGAAATGATTCAGTCATTAGAAATTTTTTTTTTTGTTGCTTGGCTATAAACAATAGCCAGCAAAAAATAAAAAAAAAAAAAACCGATCATCCAACCAGTTTTTTTTTTTCGATTGACGATTCTTAATATTGCCTAACTTTTTTTAAATTTTTATATATAAGTATATAGATGTTGTGTCTGTGTGCGTGTGTGTGTGTTTGAGTGTGCATATATATTCAACTTTATCAACTTTCCGGGCATGTTCATGAATTTACAGCCATGCCTGATAAGATATGGACGTAAAGTATGTATGGCTGACTATATATATGGTATTTGGTATGATTATGAATTACCAAATATGTTGTACGTAAATATATTAATGAAAATGGAATTATTATTGGTTTAGAACTTGACCTTAGGAGATATGATTATGAGAATGATTTATTGACTAACCATTTAGTGTAACCCAAATTTTCAAAAAATTGAACTCAAGTTCATACGAATGAATAATATTTTTTTTTCTTATTTGATTGTTATAATAAGTAAACTCTTTTCTCCCATCCAGCCCTTTATATTGGTTCACTTACATATTTTTTCTTCTTGCTGATTGCAGATACAAATGCTGCACTGTTACAGATACAATTACAGTGATAGATCAATGAACTATTCTTGTTATTGTTGCTGTTGTGGTTGTTATTGTTGTTGTCTTCACTTAATAAATTAAATTAATTAGCTTTTTTTTTTCTTTTTGTTGCTGCACTGTGTGTTTGTATGTATGTATATATATGTGTGTGGGCGTCGCTTTCATCAGCTATGGATGTGTTGTATCTGTATCTCAAATCCTTTTGTTAAATTCGTTTCTTTCTTTATTTTAGCTGCTTCTTCCTCTGTCTGCCACTTTAATTGCAATTGTTGTCACTTTTTTCGCATTTCCGCAAAACTGAAAACATTCGCTTAACTCTTACTTGCACTTTTTCGTTTTACTTAATTGAAAAAATATTTATATAAATATATTTTATTAACTTATAGTTTTTCTATATATTTTATTAAATAGATATTTCGAATTCGTTTGCCGTTTTTGTTGACCACAAAATCAAACCAAAAAACACATCCGCACTGGGCAGCGCGCAAATTTCAACTGATCTTCAGTTCAAGCAGATATGACAAACAATAACGGCGACGACAATGCAGCGAAGCAAACGATCGAAGCTTTTGAACGACAAAATGAAAAGCTCTTAACAG
Organism: Drosophila emarginata; assembly: GCA_037075365.1. Taxonomy (NCBI): domain Eukaryota; kingdom Metazoa; phylum Arthropoda; class Insecta; order Diptera; family Drosophilidae; genus Drosophila; species Drosophila emarginata. The sequence goes on along the minus strand of JBAMCD010000260.1, from coordinate 2,673,618 downwards.
ACGGCAGTTAAAGTTAACAGAGCTGTCTTCTACAGCTTCAGTTTCGGTCTTTATACACTTTATTCATTGGGGGCATATTAAGAAAAAAGTAGTAAATATTTAAAAAATTATACATTTTTTGAAAAGCAAAGAAAATTAAAATTAAATAAAATATTTACCAATAAATTGTTTTGCAATATTTTTAGAAAAATATACTAATAAACAAATCAATTAAAAACCTCTTAAATAAGTTCATTTCAATCACCTAAAGGGCATTTACAAGCCGTTGCTTAGCCATGAAGTAGATAATTTTTTGTTGATTTTAACAGTTGCCTGGGGATTCCGATGCCGATATATTAACAAACCTGTTGCCAATATATGCTATGAGTAAGTTCAAATTTCTTGGAATTAACAGACATGTGTCATACTGAGCAGACCCAGCTAAAACGGAGGCCCAGCAACTCTGCCAAGTAGCATTTGACACTTAAATTTTACATCTCGAGCTTTGTTTTACACTTTGATCTGATGATTATTGTTTTTTCTTTTTACAGTTTCTTGAAATTTTAGTTGAATTTCCATTGAATTTTACGTTTTGTCGATCATTTAATATGCATTTAAATTTATGAATGAATTTTAAAGTTGGTTTTTTTTGTTGTCTTCCCCCGCTGCTATCGATGAATGAGTGTGTCTGTTTCTGAACTTTTCCCTGACGTTGGTTTTTGGTTTTCATTCCAATTTGCTGTTATTAATGAATGAGTAATGCGTAAACAAATAAGGTGTATAGAAGATAATTAACGGGGCACACGACTAGCTATTAAATCTGTCGGCTTCCAACCTTATAATAGGCTAGAAAACACTGGAATTGCGTTGTTTTTATACCCAGTATCTAATCAAAATGGCAAAAAGGGTATATTAAGATGGTGCAAATTTGCTGTTCAAGGAAATGTTTAAGTGTTTATAATGGATATATAATTTTTATTGTCACTGACACTTAAAGAGGCTTTACTGTATGCCTGTTTATCTATGTAAATAAATTATATTTTAAACTTGAAGTAGAAAATAACCTGATCCTATTTCTTGTTCTGTAGAACTATCTAATTTTTAGGCATAACAAATTGCCGCTGCTGTTTCCATATTAGCAGAATATTGAATAAATTTCAATATATTTAAGCTATTAAATTCTTCTGTTACAAATCTATTTATATAGCTTTTATTTGTCAATAAACCGAAATATAAAAACATAAGAGAAAAGATATGTAGTGTAAAATCTTCAACGGATGTTGAAATAACATATAGTTTTTTGTTGAAAAATTTTATGGTTTTGTAAATTGTTCTATATGGTAAAAATATATTTTAAGTTGTTAGCAACTAGTTCGTTTACTTTTTATTATACTTTTATATTTCTTTCTAACATTTTTCACTTTCTGCTAAATTTTCTTTAAAGAAATTGATTCCATATATTTGGAATAAAATTTGAGCTATTGCTTAGAATATTTATATTATATATGTGCGTATATATTTATCCATTATAATTTGCTGGTTTTATTTTTAAAAACTTATATAATGTCTTTAAAAGATTCGTTATTTAAATTTTACAATTAATATTTTTAGAATTTTAATAAATTTGTAAATAAATGGCTAACTTTTTGTTCGCCTCTCCTTTGGATAACATAAATATTTTATTCTTATGAAGTTTTTCTAAAGCGAAGAAACTTTCCCTTTAATAATTGTAAATAATTTATCTATTGCTGTTTTTTTCAGAATCATTTAGTCATCTTCCTTTTATGTACTCGTGCCCAGAATGAATTTTGTTTATATACATACAGACATAGAATTGCCTTAAAATTTGGCCATTAGCATCAATTTGCATTTAAGATTCAAGAAAATTTCTTATATACAATTGTATTTCTAAGAAAATATATGAGTCAGGGCATTAGAAAAGATATTTAGCCAGTCCCAGACAGACACGTGAATTAAATTGCTCAATCTAGAGTCTAGAATCTAATAAGTACTTAGACATATCAGATTGTACAGTGAGGGTTAAAGTTTATGATGGCACAAAAAAGCAAATATAAAACTTTCCATAAAACAAACAAAGGGATATATAAAGATAAATACAGATATGTATACATAGGGGACAGTAAATGAAAAAGAGTGAGCGAGAGAGAGAGAGAGAGCGAGTGTGGGAAAAGGAAGGAGGTGTATCAAGACAAATCTGTTTTTGCCATTTAACGAGTTGGTTTTGAATTGAACTCTTGGAGCAACTGTATCAGAGGTCTTCTGGTTTTTTGATTCTTGGTTATTTTTGCTCTTTCTATCTCTGTCTCTGTTTAAGGCAATGGACAACTTTGTGCTGTCCTCTAGTCCCTGGCTGTCATCGGTTCTTGTTTTTGTCGCCACTGCCCGCCTCCTGCTGTGATTCTCTTCTTGATTCAGATTCTGAGAGTCTGCTGCTGGGTGATGCAGTTTCCAGTTCTTCGAACAATGAAATATTTATGAGTCTTCTTTTGCTGTTCAATGACAACTATTTATGGTATTTATAGACCATCTGGTTTCTCTCCCCCTCACTTGTTAAATTTAGTTCATTGGCATTTCCACCCAAAAAAAAAAATAAATAAAAACACCAAAAACAAAAGTCAAAAGTGAAATGAACTTTTCCATAACAAATATTTTGCATTGACATTTGCCTTTGAACTTTTAAAAGTGAACTAAATCAAATTGTAGGCAGAAGAGCGTGAAAACCTCTATATAAATTTATATATAATTACCGTTTTTGATTATATAGACAGATAATAATAATTATTGTTATACATATATTATAAATGGCTAATCTATTGTATTGTCTCAGTGTCTGGCTTTCAGTGCGAAAAATCAAACAAAACTGTTTTCTAAACTCAATCACGTCACGGTCAATTTTGGCCATGTTCATTGGCAATCAATATGATATATATATATATAATTATATTATATTACCTATAAATGTCTGGCCTATGAATTGGGGACTAGTACAATATGGCTACGTGATTATTGTTATAGAATTTAATTGTTTCAAAAATATTCAATTGCCATTGAATATCTGTGACAGGAACAAAAGTTGCAAATTTCTAATCAAAAGCAATTGTTAAACAAAATAGTTTTTTTTTTTTTTTGGCATCTCAACAAGGTTAAATTTTATATAGTTATAGACTTTTTTATAATTTATTATATGATTGATATGATAATGATTTTGGACATTTTTATATAGTTAAATTTATTTGTTGAAAGTTTAAAAATGAATTGCAAAAATTGAAGTTAAATTTAACCATAAATAGAAAAGAATTTTGATAGAAAATAATGTGTAATTGATTTGAAGAAGTAATTGTAATATTGCTAAGTAATATAAGTATCAGAAAATGGATATATCTAAAAGTATGTATATAGCCTTATAAATGGCAGATTTTTTTACATAAAAGTCATTGTCTTTGATTACAATTTTACAACTTTGACTAAAGACTAATTTGTTAATTAAAATTTTTTTTCCTTATACAAATGGAATGTATAATTTATTGGAATCACTTATTTTTTTAGTCCAAGATCAAATTGTAATTCAAAACTAAAAAACAGATCTAAGCGAGTTTAGTGATCAAAATTGATAAAGACCCTGTCAAATTGCGAAAAGCCTCAATAATTTCTATGTTGATAAATTGTCAACTTACAAGATAAATACATTATTCAATATGAATAATCTAAGGCTATACAAAATTTAAGTGAGTGTCTACAGACTAGAGTGAATGACTCATTACTTACCACAGAAACTTAATAAAATGTTCACACAAAGATTATATATGAAAATTGAGCAATATGCCGGTGATGATGTTAAATAATTTGCATTAAACAAATTATTAAATAATGTATAATCCAAGTCCAAGATTATAATTTTTTTTTGTCTCTCCAAAGAAATATTGCATACACTTTGCTCAATTATTATACTCTTCCTTTGTTTGCTTTTGCCACTTTATCACTCATCTGGTATATTATGACTGTTTCTTTATTTCTTTTTAGTGTTTTTTTGTTTCTTTTATCAACAACTAGGCCTATTGCAAAGGCAAATTGCGATTAGATCTATTCAAGATAAACGTTAACAGGGAGAGCGTACGTACACACACACACACAAGGTTAACAAAATTAACTATTGAGTAAGAGTAAGGAATTTTACAATTACTTTAACTAGAACTACCTACAAAACTTTTTAATTTATTCACTAACTAATTAAATACGTTTTAAGTGAAAATGCAAAAGTACGTAAGGGAAAAAAAGAGAGAGAACAGGAATATTTAAATATTATTGCGACCGTTTCAAAGCACGTTCCGTATGCGACTCGTTTGACGATTTCTTATTATTTTGTATATTCTCATTTGGGCGGCGGCGGTGGCGGCATTCTAATGGATCTATGTATATGAGTTTATATATGTATAGGAAAGGTAAGCTATAAGTATAGGTGTGTATTTGTAGTTTTTGTGGTGGTTTCTAGTCACGCGAGTATTACCAACAACAATAACAACAACAACAACAATATCAATAAACGTATCAGTATACACACACACAGTCACATACACATACAGAGTCCTACTAGGGTGGAAAACTACCTTAGTTAGTTTCCTTAGTCACTTAGCCTGATAGCAACAATTGGGAGAAAAAAGCTTACCTTTCTGTAAGCTTGTCGAAACTGCTGTTAAGCCTCTGTTAAGCTAAACTGTTGATGATTCACCGCAATCTTTCACTTTTTTTCCAATATCGGAAGTTGAAATATTTCAATATCGGTATCAATTTATATATAAGTATATACTTTTTTCTTTAATTTTTGATTTTCAAATTTTTGCACTTTTGCCTAACTGTTGGCGCACTGCAAGTTTTCTTTTTTATTTTATTTATATTCTTATAGAACTATTTGTATTTGCAACTGCTTTATGCAGTAGACTGAAGCTTGATTCTCACAGCTTAGACTCTTTTATACAGTTTGAAAACAATATATAGTAAGTGTAATCACAATAACAGCGTCGCCAACGTCCTTCCCTGTCATCCCTGTTGACGTTCTCATTGTCGAAATCTTCCTCATTTTGCAACTACTTATGTGGCATGCATGTATGTATATATACATATATGCTGATCCAGTTTTATCTCTCACTCTCTCTCTATCACTCTCACTCTCTCTTTCTCTCCTTTCTTCTGTCGAATGAGTCATTTAAAACTGACGCACATAAGTGATATTAAAATCTATTGAACGAAATGAAATAATTTTATCCATGGCATTTCTTTTTGATTAAAGTTCAAATCTTCATTGATCTTGAGGAAATTCTTCTTCAATTGTTTTACTCATACACAATTCTGAATCATTTTCAAAACCACTGTTAAGGAAAAAGAAAAGAAAAAAAAAATAAATTTTATATTGTTCTTTGCACTTATGTTTTTTGATTTATTCATTGTGCAACGTGAAGGAATGTTTGGTTTGTTTTCTTATTTACGAGTTTAATGTCTCCTTTTTCAGTAAACAACACATAATAAACTAAAGATTTTAGAATCCAATTGTAAAGAAAGCAATCAAAGAGCAGTCAGCAGACAGGAAGTTATAATATTATCGAGACACTCCTTGCAATGCTAAGTAAATCAATGATCCTTGAAAAACTGATGAAAAGACAATACGAAATAAAGTTAATAAACATTTGGAGAATCTTAATTCTACAGTTAGATGATTAGGAAATGATTTACTTAGACTTACAGATTTTTATTTCAATAAAATTCTTAAAATAAATAAAACTTTAATTTTTAAAAATTATACAAAATCTGACAGAATTGGAGGCTTTTGAAATTGAGGCTCGTTTGAAGGATTTGTCCGATGACTTTCATTCTATAATTTTGCCATTCTTTATCAGAACTACAAAACTACAAAAAACTATAGAACTGGAACATAATTATATAAATGTAATATATTTGTTTAAAAGATTATACATGAAAATTTTCATAACTGCATTTTGTTTATACTTATGCCCAATAAAAGTTATATTTATATTTTTCCATATATTTGCAATTTTTTCCACTGTCTTGTTTAACAAATTTTTTAAATATTATTTTGGGTTGCCAGACTTTGAATTATTATAAATACTGATCTAATTAACTGAAAGGCTGAATAATGTTTGATAATTACTCTATTAAAGGTTCATTAAAAACAAATTTGTTTCACACAAAAAGAAATGATCTGCTGCATCAGTTAATATTTTGTTTTCGAACAATGAGGTCATTCGATTGGTTTTTACTCTTCAATTTATTAATACAAGTAATAAGATTTAACTATAATTTATAAAGTTTTATTCACAATTCTTTTGTATTCATATAGGTGACAATTAATGGTGAATTTCTTTTTACGAATATTATGATCAAATCGATTGACAAAGATTGGTCAAAGGTTGATTATTGTCATATTAAAGCAGTTAATAGAACCTTTAAATATATGTCATTTTGTCTACGATTAAAACAGTTGCCGGTTACCAATCTAAAGGTGAAAAAAATTGTATTTCTTAGATATATTTATTAATAATATATATATAATTTTTTAGGTAAATTATGCATTATTAAAACGCAGCAATGGCTATAGACCCTTCCTATACAACTTTACGGTGGATATTTGTCATTTTTTTGTGGCAACTAAAAAACATTTAGTAAATCATTTCATCTACAATTGGTTCAAGGACTATACCAATTTCAATCACAGCTGTCCTTTTAATGTAAGCATTAAAAAAAAAGCAAGATAAAAAATCAAAATAATTGTAAATTATTTCATATTACAGAATGATATTTATTTGGAAAAATTTCCAACAGTTTCCTGGCATTATATGGATCTCTTGCCCATGCCTGCAGGAGAATATGCCATTGATTCGTATTGGTATGCCGATAGTAAATTACGGTTTACAGGAAAAATTTTCTTTACCTTTAAATAAGAAGTAAAAAAAAAAGAAAGATAAAAAAATAATAACAACAAATTTGTGGCAGATGTCAATATGTATATTTTTCTTTTCAAGGATGATTTTGTTCAGCTTATTGTTAAATTTTAATATGTTTAATAAATAAAGGTGTCTACGGGCTTGACTTGACCGTGAACTGCCTCTTGTCTGTCTCAGTCTGTGACTTTGTCTTGGAGTCTGGGCTTGAGTCTGGGCTTGAGTCTGGGTTTTTGGGTTCGGTTCGATACGGACGTGTCTGTGGTTAGTGGCTGCAACATGTCTTTCTTTTCTTTTACTTGCCAATTTCATTTTATTTCAAAAAAAAAAAAGAAATTATTATAAATTATTAAATGTTATTCCATATTGTTTGCGGCGATGACTAGTTGACCGAGTTCTGGGAAAGTCCCTTGAGTAATAATACTACAATGTATATGTTGTTAAACAAATTTTGGGTAACCATAAAACGCATTTTAATTATTCACTCAACTTCCACAACTGATTCATATACATATGCATATATGTATATATCTTTCTATATATGCTGGAAGTCAAGTAGGGCTCCAGCTGGGCAATCGTTTGCTCAACTTCAATTTCAATTGACAGCTCAACACCAACAACTGCAACAACAACAGCAACAAGAACATTGAAGCTCTGCCAAATTGACATGGCAGACGCTCCCAACTGTCGTTCCCCCCTGTCCATGGCATTCTCCTTCTCATTTCGGTTGACCCTCTCAAGCGGCCAGAGCTGTCATTCAGCACATCGACTAAAAAAAAACAACAACACAAACAAAATAAAAATTAAAATACAAAAAAAAAGATAACAAATTCAACATTTCATTTGCATGCGACATAAAAACAACAAAAACTAACAAGTTGAACTTGCAACAATTTTTATTCTAACATTTTTTTTCCTATCCAATGGTCAGTGAGAATTTGAATATGTATATAAATATCGATTGATTAGACATGTATACTAAATTAAATACATATTCCATATGAGCATATTGAAAATATATAATTCACAGACAGACTTTATCTATAATAAATTAAAATGTTTCACTTAATTTGCGAAATTTATAAACAAAACTATTTTATATTTGCAATTATATTTTAGGTAGTCTTAAATATAATACTTTATTATATTTAATAAAATAAATAGTTTAAGGTTGGGGCTTAAAAAAATCAAAAATTAAAATCAGTTAAATTCAACCATTTCTAAAATACGACATTTCATTTTAAATATTTTGTGTATAAAATTTTCATTATTTACAGCTCTAATTTAAATGTAATTTTGAGCACAATTATAACAATTTAAATATAGAATACATTTTATATAAAATTCGGTGCTGATTTTGATAAAATTTTAATGAGTTTGCATTAAAATGTTATAAAGATTTTAATTTTTAATACTTACGAATAATAACTTTAAAATTCGGTAGAACCTAGTACTAAAACCTATAAATTTTGGGAGGAAAAAAGGTTTAAACTGAATAGGGCAGTTATTTACCAATAAAATGGATTCCAAAAAGCTTGCCAACATTTCCCACAGCTTGTTGGCTATGGAAAAACGATGAAAAAGTGATAAAAAATACAAGACTAAAGTTTGAATTGAAACTTTTTTTTACTTATATTATAATAACAACATTATAACATTACTAACAATATAAAAAACAATCCATTAACCATTTACTGTCGATTTTAGAGAAAACATTAAGGTCCTCTTAAAAGTAAAGATAATTCTTTTTGGTTTTTCTAATTGAAAATCGTTAGGCTTTAATATGGCTATAAAGCCCTGTAAATCAACTCTTTATGTTATAAATGCAATAATCCAATATATTTCAATTTTATGTCACTTATTCACCTTTATTATGACTATATCAGAATTATGAATCAGTTGCATATATTTATAAAATACCACGAATTACCCAAAAACAATGGTCAAGTTTTTCCATTGGAATTATTATCCATTAGCCTGGTCCAACGTTTTGTTGCAAGCTTTGAACAGAGTTCAATTAATAATTTTGTGCTTTTCATTTTTGTAATTTTTTTTGTTTTTCAGTTACTTTAATATGGCAAACACGTCCAGTACAGTAGGTTCAATGGACGCTAAAATTGTGATCGGCTATCAAAAATAAAAAATAAAACAAAATAAAAATGTTAAAAAAAATCAACAAAGAAATGGCATAACACAAATATAAATACACGTGAATTTGGCAAATAAAAATATTCAAATGCCATACACCAAAACGAAATTGAAATTTTTGATTTTAAAATCATTTTAAAGAGAATATATTTTAAAAAACAGTTAAGAGGAGTTGATATGGATTGATGGATCCTTCAACCATAACTTTCAATTGTTGGAGTATGCATTTATTTGTTTTTCCTGGTTCAATGCTTTCGTTTTAAAAAAAATAAACATACATTTATATATGTATGTATATACATATATATCGTGTAAATACATTTACAAATATATGTTTATTTATTTGGCTATATATTATTTAATTGCCCCAAGACAAGAGCAACAATAAGAAGACCAACAGCAGCAACAACAAAAATTGCCATCATAATTCTCCAGAAAATGTTCGGTGGATCTCTGCTCTTGTATGCCCAGCACGTTCAGAATGCCACAGCACGTTTTAATGAGTACTTTCCTACCTACCCTACCTACCTTCCTTACCCACCCCTCGCCCCTTTACACACTGACCCCTACACCCCCTCCTAAGAAGCTTACACCCTCTGTATCCACACCCACTCCTGCTGAATAAAATACTTAAACTTATTTTACTCAGGTGAGTTTTTGTTGATGTAGAAAACAAAAAATAACATAAAAACAATATTTTACATAAATTTAAAGGGTAGACTTTGTGATACTCTGTAATCTATAAGGTGATTATACTTACTTAAATACCCTTTGAAATACTTTATAATCGGGATTTACATACTAAAATGCTCTCTTAGTTTAGCATTAATAAACTTACCAAGAATTCAAAACTTGATAGAATTTTGATATTCAATGAATTGCCATTTAGCGCCCTCTAGCGTTTTAAAATATTTTTATCCCTAGTTTAGAAATGCATTTTTCAATTTTTATATTATGTATTATTTAAGCAATTGTTCGGGAATTTTATATATATATAAGGTGCCGAGTATCTGATTTGAATTAAGATTTTAATTTTCATAGATAAAGTAGGCGTGACAACATATTTATTCAGCCTCTTACAAAATAGAGAAGTCCACATACCAATTATAGTAAACCCAGTTCGAATCATAATAAAGATCAAATGATTGCAAAAGATTAGATATAGATCTATGGGGTATAAATATCTTATAGATCAATCACAACTTCTGCTTATTATTCCATACATTTTATGATTTGTATATATACATATACCTTTTGTATTCCTTGTATTTTTAGGGTATTAAAACAGTTATGAGGCACCATCAGCCAGTCATAATTTCAGTTAACAATCGAAAGACACTTCACTTGATTTGACTTGAGTTGCGTTGCGTTGCGTTAACTTGAGTTGAGTTTGAATTGGTTGTGTGGGTGTGTTTCAAGGAACTTCCGCCATTTAGGTGCATATATATATATATATATGTATATGTCTTTATATATAATCAGTAACTCAACTGTATAGGCAAATATTTATTTATTTTTATTATTTGTGCAATTTGTTTTGTTGTTATTGTTTATTGTGAAAACCGCTTGATTAAATGCACTGGGATTGTCCGCCTCAGTTCGCCTCCCATCCTTTTGAGGCATACAATTTTAGTAGCCAAAGAAATTGAAACCGCATAGCAATTTATCTGGTTGTCGTATACGCAATATGCCAAATTGAAATACAGACATATCATCGGCCATATTCATATCCAATGCCATCAATTTCTCAGCGGCCAATGGATGCCAAGAGCCAAATGTACAAGCCGAATTCATCTGCCACAGGGGATAACAAATGGATAAACGGGGCGACGGTGTAGTGTGGTTGCAAGAAAAAAATAAATGTTTTAAAATGCCAACAAATTTCGTTATTTAATGGAAAACCTACCTCCTTGCTATAGTAATGACAACGTCCATTGAGACGAGTCGATGGTACATACTCAATAAAGTCCACCTGAGGACAATGGGGCAAAAGTAGGGCCAGGCCTGTAAAATGTAATTGAAAATCGTAATGGCAAATGGAAATCTGCAAAAATGGCGTTTCTCTGCAATATTCCATTATCATAATGTAAAAATCTTATTCAAATCAATGTTAACAGCAGAGGCTTCTAAAGGTTGCCAGCATGTTGCTAAGCTAACAGTGGGCCTAGACAACATGTTGCTTGATTACTGATTGCATGATTATGTCTTAATTTAAACTAATTTAAGTGACTAACTAGCAGTGAAGTATTATATAATTTGGATATAATTTAATCAAGTTGAAGGTCAATCACTTATTTTATTGCAGTTGCAGAGTTTTTATATTCTTCAATTTTGGGAGTTGCCAGATAGTGAAACATATTGCCTTGTTTATTATTTAATTTTGCTATGAAATAGTTGTTAAATTTTAACGAATTTTCGAGGTATAACTTTCATTTCACCTTTTTGCATTTATATTACTTTACAATATAATTTAAAAAAATATCTAAAATATTGCTAAAAACTACATTTTAAAGTTTCCATTTTTTATCAATACTTTCTTACCTATAAAACCAGAACTAGGTGGATTACGTTTAATAGGACGATTGCCAGCAAACATTTGTAAACTTTGCCAGAGACGCCACACAGAATGTGGATCAATGAGAAAGGCTCGAGATTTGGGATAGCGTCTTCTATATATCTCATAGTTTGTAAATAGATCATAATCGGCCGATGTCAGCCAATCCTCAAGAGTCCCATTAAATTTACCTGGATCCCAGGCGGCAATGGTGACATTACGAAAAATGGGAGCATGAGGAAAATCGAATTCCGGTTTGGTAACAACCTAAAAGACAAACAAATAAAAACGGACAAAACAAATTGTGGATAGATAGAGAAAAGGGGAAATGGAAATGGAAATTTTTATTATTCTTTTTTTTGCTATTTAGTACGGAACTAGATCGAAACGCACTTGGCTATTCACCACACGAATTGTGGTTTTGCTGCCAACATCCACCTCGTGTCCTTGGGTGGGGGCATGATTGAATCTCATTACAATGTCATGCGTGTCTGAAACAAAATTGGAGTAGACAGAGACAGATAGATGATATATAGAATCGAATATAGTTAATCAATTTTCTTCCGTTCAAACTTAATTGCGAATGCAATTCGCATCTCATATGCAAGTTCATATCTCCGGCAACCACTCCTCGCTTACCTATAAAACGTCCCAGCTTGGAGCCAGCCAGAGAGCCAGCACTAGACACAATGGCACAAGTTTTAACATTTTTGATATTCCGAAAGAGTCGCTGCCTGGGAAAGAGTCGCCCAAATGCCAATTTATTGAATGGTGGATCCTTGCGACGGAGCACCCGAACACCAGCTTCCATTACTAAACAGGTTGAGGGATAATATTGCTCCTCGAAACTATCTCCAAAAACTGGTTTATAATCAACATTATAATGATTCTGATCAATTGTTTCATTATGTTGCGTCTCTCTCATTGATTTCTCAAATGTTTGCACAATTCTTTGGCGAAATTGTTGAGTTTTATTATGACATAAATCGGAATACTTATCATGACATAAATACAATTTCGGACTGAGTGTAAGTTTTGTATTCTTGGATACCTTTAAACGAGGATGTGGGGCCAATTTGGAGGAGTTAATTGCCGGACTTTCACGACTCTCAACAATGAATTTTTCATTAGGATTCCAACGTACATGGAATACACTGCGTGGCAGTCGGCGATGGATAAACGTAGCTGCAAGTATTCAGAGAAGTAACATTTTATTTTCAAATTACATTCCCTCCTTACTCGTCCCTTAAACTTGTCTACCCTTACCATTATCTCTGCTATATGTATTCACCTCGTCGCTGCCATTGAATGGTTCGTGTCTTTGCTGAGCTTTTGGTACAATTTCTTGACCCGCCTCCACGAATTGAATTATTAATCCGCTTGCAATGAGCAGAACGAAGACACTGATTAACGCCTGGCCGTGTGCTAGTGGCAATGCGCGTTTTACTTGCCACATTTTAAAGTCATTACTTTATGCCACACACACATACACACCGAAAACACAATTTATTTTGGTCACGTGGGACTAGAAAAGAGACAGCTGGGGTTAAAAACGGTTTTGAAAATTGAAAGAAAGTCGAGTTGAATAAAAGTTTACTTTACTCTAGGATTTATTTAATTGGAAAGAAAGAAATTTTGAAACAATTTTTTATTCAACTTCTATCTATTTAGGTGAAAACTGCCAAAATAATTGCTTAAAATATCCCATACTCAGATATTATAGGATAAGAACGAGTCTATCTACTAATAACTACTACGATTTATAAATCGATTTGAATTTTAAATAAGTTTTTTAAGAAATCAATTTCTTTAATACTGTTCCAGGGCAAAATTGTTTAAGATATTATTTGACTTGGCTCTAAGCTCTAAAAGAATCGTTAATAACATCAACTAAGAAATAGTTAAAGGTCAAAATTAGTTAAAATAAATGGTATCATCAATATACCTAGAACTAGTAAAGTAAAATGGAATTATCAATTTACCTAACATAACCTAAAATAAGTCAAACCTACACCAAACTATCTTAACTGTAATAATCAGAAACCGTTATGAAAAGCAGTTATAAGAATTTGGCTTTTTTTTAAATAAATTAGTAACAAACATCAATTGTTTCATAGCTGTAATATATAGCAAATTATGTGTTGAAACCAAATTTAAATTAACAAATTTTAATTTAATGACTTAAGAACCACAAGGGAACTAGCTATACGAACTGAACCACTTAGGTAATAGTTACAATCCTAATTTAAGATTTCAAAACTCTTAATCATTTTAAAATAAGTTATTGAACAATTACAATCTAAGGTAGGAACCATAAATCCTTAATTAAAATCCTGTGGAATGAACTTTGATTTAGTTAACTGATAAAATGGATATTGTTCATTCTATTTATATATATTAATCGAATACATTTTTATTTAATTGAACTATTGACCTTTTGAAATTTCGACCCGAACACAACCCAAAACGTTTCTCAATAAACGTCCTAAGCGGAAACCCATGTAAAGTGTCAAAGTGAAAGGGCAGCTGAAATCGCGACTAAATGTGACATTAAAGAATGTTTGGCATCCATTTATGGGTAAGCGGTAGATTTGTAATTAGGGATTCCTTTTCTTGCTTCTGTTGACCTCCCCGCCAAAAAAAAAAAAAAACAAAAAGAAAGTATGCTATGCTAAAGAGAAATAAAAACCGCAAATACACAACATGAACAAGTTGACCGTTGTCGTTGTGGTCGTGGTTGTCCGCCTGCAGCTCGTTAAGGTTTTTGCAAATATTTGGCTAACACACACACGCACAGGCACACATACACCTACACGCACACGCACGACTCATTTGCGCATTTTCACATCCGCATCAGCAACCGCATCCGCAACCACAAAATTTTTTTGTTTTTTTGCACGAACTTTCCCTTTCGCCAGTCGAAACGAATCTAAATCTGAGCAGCAACAGCGGCACAGTTCCTAGTCCTGTCCCAGGATATAGTCAACTTCGGCTTTAGCCAACGATTTGCCTTCGTCAGTTTCGGCATCTCGTTGCGTAGTCGTTCCAACTACCTCTTTCTTTCATTCCTTTATTTTTGTATGTGTTTGTGTTGGCCAAGCTTAATTAGACTGTTTGTTGCGTGAAAAGTGAAAGCAAAAAATAAATATGCGAAAATATAAAAACCAAGTTGTGGCAACTTAAGCGCCTTCACCGGCATGGGGTACCTTAGTTTGGCTTAGGTTAGGTTGTATTCCGTTGAGTTTGCGTTTTGGAATGGGTGCCTTCCCGTCGTTATGCAGCCGTTCTTTAAAACGTTAAAGCACAGCTTGTTACCGAATATTGAACATATTATGATATTTAAGGTATTTGGGAAGGGCTTAACTAAAAATTTTGTAGCTACAGGACTTCACTTGCTTTGCTTTCCTACCTTTCCAAAAAAAATTTTATTTTTAACCACAATAAAGTACTGTAAGGCCTGATTGAGAAACTGTCTACTTAAATTATTTCAATTTTGTTTCTTTATCTTCACGTTCCTATGTTATCCTAAAATGGTTAAAGAAGAAGAATTATTGAGCTAATAGTATTGTATTATTGAGCATAGTAGTAAAGATTTATCAGTCTTTTCAAATCAATCAACATAATTTCCCAAAAGCAATATAGGTCCATCCGTTGTGAGTTCTTCATTATCGATCACTTTGTTCCATTCATCTGTTCCCAACTTTTGTTCCATTCAAAGAAGAATCGATAGATCGATCTTGTTTTGGATTTGTTGATCTATGTCGCTCATTTCATTTAGTAGACATATTTAAGATATTTTCTATATAAAATACGACTTTCCATTGCCCCAATATTGGTTTTAAGACACAACCTCGACTATTTCTTATTTGTATATATATATTTTGTGTGTGTTTTTCTTGGTAATTTTTCTTTTTTAATTTTTTGAACAATAATTATTATTTTTGTAATCATTTTATTATTCATCGTCATAATCATTATAATTTTTCTATACAAATACATTCAATAACAACAATTTTATTTTTTTCGTTTTTTTTTTCTTATTTGTTTGTTTTTTCTTTTACTTGGTTTTATTTATTTTTTTTTTTTGTTACGTTTACGTCATTGTTTAATTATTTTACAATTACCATAATTATGCCAGGTTTTTTTTTCTCTTTTGGTTTTTCATTTATTACATAGTATTACTATTCTGTTTTTCGAAATTATTTTGTTTCTGGTTTTGGTTTTTGGGGACTTTAGCTTAAAGGCTATGAAAATTTTCTATTTGTGGTTTTAATTTGTTCTTTGCTATGTTTTTCTCTTGTTTTTTATTTTTGTTATTATTATTATTCTTTAATTTGTTAATAACAAGTTTAAGAAGGTTTCTTATTAGTTTTGTTGTGGTTTTTATTAAAGTTGTTAGCTGATTCATGTGGGAGGGGAAAGGGGAGGGCTGTTTCTCTTGTTATATATAATTATTTATATATATATATATATATATATCGATTTTTCTTTGTTTTTTATGTTATTAACTAATTTTTTTGTATGCGGTTTTCTTACTATTTTTTATTATTTTATTTGTTTTTTTTTTTTGGTTGGCAAACATTTTGGTTTTCATTTAATTAAATTAAATTTTCTTCTTTTTTGTCATAGGTATATTTTGTTTTTGTTTTTTTTTTTTCGTAGTTTTTAGTTTTGTTTGTGCTCGCTTTTTTGTCATGATATCAAATACAAATACATTTAATAATTTTTTGTGTTTGGTTTTTGTTTTCATTTTTGTTTATGTTAGTTTTTGCCTTGGCACATAAATTATGCGAAAATTTTGTTTTTCCATGTTTTGGCCTAAAAAGAATTTTGGTTTTCCGTTACGCTTTTCGTTTTTTGTTTAAAATACCTTATTAATTTTTTGTTTTCCTCATTTGCTTAAGTTTTGTTTGTTTTTTTTTTTTTGTAGATTTTCTTGTTGGTTTTTTAAAAAATAATTGCTACCTTTTTAGTTTGACATAACATTTTCTTTTTCTTGTTGAAAGTTTTTGGTTTACCCTTTTTTTTTTTGTTTTAGCTGCAATTAGAAAATTATTGTATTATGTAGTTGTTGATGATTTTATTTTTTATTTTTATTTTATATATATGTATATATATATTTTTGTTTATTTGTTTTCTTTTGTTTTTCGTGCTAATTGGATTATGATGTTTGATGCTGCTGATGTTGCCTTGTTTAAAGTAAACGTTTCACTTATTCGCATTCATTATTAATTTGTAAATTAATTAATTAGTTTGTTACCCACATAACATACACAAATTCAACTAGTTTTTTATTTTATTTTACTTCTTTTTTTTTTTGGACACGCCCTCTGCATAGGCGTTTGACTACCAAAACTAAACCCTAAGTAGAATGATCTATCTGACTCAATTCATGATCTTCTCTTTCTGATAGTGATCTACATTGTCAGCTTCTTGCTCTCTTCTGATCATTTTATTGTTTAAATTTAAATAAATTAACATTTAATTTATTTACGTTATCTTCTCCCGTTTCGCTTGTTGTTCTTCGTTTTGTTTTGTTTTGTTTTAGGCATCTATTCATGTTAACTATATTATATGGTATATATCAAAAAGTTTTACAAAAGTACACAATAATTCATAACAATTTCCCTTCTTTTCATGGTTTTTCCTTCTTCATCTTTTTGTTGTTCTTGTTTTTTCATCGTTTCATTTTTTTTCGTGTTTTTAGTAATCTGTTTTTTCTTTGTTGTATTTTGTGCCAGCGGCTGCCTTCATTGATTTGCCTCAAATTAAAAAAAAAAATAAAATCAAAAGAAATGCACAAAATAAAAATTAGAATTGAAATGATTTATTTTTTTTCTTTATTCGTTTAGTTTTTTGGTTAAGGCTTTCATTTACTACTTAATCGTTTTGCTACTGTTTAATTATATTCATCATTGTCACATGTACATACAAATAGTTGAAAATAGAAAACATGAAAATTGGAAAATTGGCAATTGGAAAATCTTGTATGCTAATCCCACAACACTTAACACTTAACCATAATTAAACAAAATGCCAAGGCTGCCTTTTGGTGACTTATTTTGTTTTTCTTTTTTCATTTGTTAATTTTTATTTTTACCTTTAAAGTAATGCGTCAGTTTTATAGAAAGGGAAAACTAAAAAACTTGAAAAATCAGAATAAGAGTTTTTTGTTTTCTTAAGGTTTTCCAACATTTCCGGTTCTTTAGTACTGCCTGCAGTGCTGCTTAGACCCTATATCAGAAATAAGTGAAAGTTGGTGAACAAAAAAATCATAGAAATTTCTACACAGATTGAGTGCGTTAAAGAAAAAAATATAATAGCATACAATTCATTAATATATCAATTTATATAACCTTGCAGTGGTTTATAGTATATATATAATTTATCTTCGTTTGCTTTACTTTGTAATTGAATTGCATTTCCAATTTAAGACAAAAAATTTATTGTAAAATATTGATTTTGGAAAAAAAAAGAACTTTCATCTTTTGACAGAAATTATTGGATCTTAATGTTCAAATGATGATTTGTTTTTTTTTTTGCAAATATAAAGCTTAATCAGTTGACGACATCGTCATGGGTTTACAGTGTGTCATAATAGTCATCGTCATCAGGGTAACAAACAGTGTGAGTCTGTATCAAAAGAAAAAATAAGTAACTTAATCGGTTGATTATGCCATCTGAAAGCTATATTTTAAACAGTGTTTAAAAAAAGTTTATGACTTCTTAGCTCACAAATAAATGCAAAAAAAAAAAAAAACAGTTTGTCATAACAGTTAAAATATAAAAAAAAAATTAACTAATTTGAGTAGCTTGAGTTATCATAATCATTGCTGACTTATGCATTTATATCAGAAAAGAAACAGTGTGTCATAATGGTCATCCTACTGCAAGGTTATATAAACTTTGACTTGCCAAAGTTACCATCTAGAATAGTATTTCTTTTTCGGTATTTTTTTCCAGTATTTCATTTTTCTTCTTGGTTTTTTTTTTTTTTTTTTGTTGTGCAAAAAGTGGGTATTTAATGTATATGTTGTATGTGTGTGAGTGGGTGTAAGAGAGTGTTTTTTTTTTTTTATTCCGAGGGCTTAGTTCAATTAGGCTCAATTAGTTAATACCAAATACGACTAGTATTTTGTTGTTTTTGTTGTTGGTTTTTTTGTTTGTTTGTTTTCATTTCTTTTTTTTTTTTTCTTTAGTAACTAATTATTTGAATATGCTTACTGTACGTTTCATTTGCTGCAATTATGTATGTATGTACGATAAATTGTTGCTAATTATACATACATACATATATGTATTATATATATATGTATAATGCTACTAGAGTTCACTTTATTACAAAAATTATTATTATGTTTTATTTGTATGCACTAATTTAATTATTTATATATATGTATATATATATATACACATTGTAGGTATTTAGTTGTTGTTGTTGGTTTGCTTTATCTTATGTTTGATATACCCATTATATATATATATATATATACATATATATATGTGTGTATATATCGGTTTAGGCTCCCCTTTTCTCTTATTCTTTCTTTCTCTTTCTCTTTTTTTATATATGCTTTGGTTTACTGAATGAATCTTAAAAATTACATTTTACTGTGCGCTTTATATACGTTTCCTTCTGCTACTTCATTTTCCCCCCTTCTATCCTCTCTGGCCTATTCACCTCTTAAGCTTCATCTCTGGGTTATACAAATGTTTCGTCAATGTTATTAAAAACTAAATAAAGATTCTCATACTTAGACACATTTGCGGTTTGGTATTTCTTTGTTTTGTTTTTCATTTTTTTTCTTTAATATTTAATTTTTTGAACTTGACTATGTTTTGGTTTTCATTTTTCGTTTTTTTTTTTTTAAACTAAGTTTTTCCTTTTTGGATTTCTTTTCTTTCATATATAAGTAAAGTTCATGTTTCGTTTTTCTTTTCATTTGTTTTGGAAAGGTGGTTGATACGCGGCCTATACTTTCGTGTTATTAGTGAAATGGTATTTTTTTATTTTGTTTTGTTTTTAGTATTTTCGGTATTATTATTATTATTTTGTTGTTATTTATCTTTATAGTAAGTTTTTGTTTTTTTGTTTCGGTATTTATTTAGTATTTATTCTCCGCTAATTTTGAAATTTCATTTGTCTTTAGTCTAAATGTAAATTTCATCCCGTCTGTCTTTTAAATGTTTTTATGTTTTCTTCTGTTTGTTGGTTTGTTTGTTTTTTTTAGCTAACCTAAAATTTTCTTTCGTATTTTTTTTTGTTTGGTTTTATTTTGTTGTTCGCCAGTTAAAGTTATTTAATATATGTTTACCTAAAAAAAACCTATTTTTGTGGCAGTTTGCTTTTTTGTTTAATTAAATATTAATATATTCATTTTGTTCTAGGTTTTCTTTTTCATTTTGTTTGTTGTAATAAAATATGCTATTAGAGATTTATGAATTAATTTTCTTTTTTTTTTTGTTTTGGTTTCACTTGAAAGAGAGGACCATAAATATTTTAAAGGGTTTATATAATTCGTTTTTGGTTTGTTTTTGTTTTTTGTTTTTATTTTTTTTTTTGTTTTTTGTGTTGCTGTTGTTGTTGGCGGTTTTCCATGCAGCATTTATCTATTTGTTTATATCATATAATTCGCCATTGCATTTAATTTATTTTTGGTTAATTCGTTTTGAATTTCTCTCATATAAGTTTACTCATCATTATTAGTTGCTGTCCGCATTTATGTTGCAGGCACTATAAGGCGCAACGTGGGCGGCGACTGTTGTTGTCGCTGTCGCTTTTCATACAGAGCCGCCACCATCTTCGCCACCAATCGTTTATGTTATAGTTGTAGTAGTAGAAATAACGGTAGTTTCTAGTCCTAATGCAAATCAACTCGCTGCTGCTGTCACACCCAATTCTCATCGATACATTTTTATCTATGCTAGACTTTGGTTTTGGTTTTGGCTTACATTTAAATTTACTTCGACTGCGACAACGAGTATGGTGGTTGCTGCCACATTTTAATGTTAGCTTATAAGTAATATTTAATGACCACGCCCATGCCCACGCCCATTTCCATGCCCATTGTTGCTGCTGTTGCTCCTGGTCCTGATGTTGCTTTCTATTCCTTTTCGTTATGGCCACAATTGATGGTTCCCCATCATCGATTTGCCTGATTTCCTGCTCATGATTTTGTGCCCGACAAGTTGCACACTCGTGATAATGATGATGATGACGTCTCAAACTACCTCCACCTCCCTTCGTGCGTCCTGATGTTGATCCAGCCACTGATGCCGCCGCTGCCGCTGCACCACCCCTACAACTGCTAAGTAGTCCTAGTAGAGCGCTTAGCCAAATTAATAATTTCGTACTGGGCAGTGGCTTAGATGATGCCTCCGTTCCGGAGGCATAATATGGAATCGTACAGCGACTTGTCACCGTCGGCACTGTCGCACAGCCGCCAGTTAATGGCGCCTCTGGCATATCGCCATCTTCATCATAATAATAAATACTATCATGATAGGCATAATAGGGCAGACGTTCCAACAGTGCCACCTCATCATCGACACTCTGCACTTTGGTTACATTTCTCAGGGCCAGGGCCACACTCTTGGCGCGGGCATGTTCGCCCGCTGGTGAGCTCAATGTGAGCGTTATATTATGGACACGTCGTGTGGCATTCGCTGCGGTGGATGAGTTGACGGTGGATGCACTTTGCAATGCAAAATTCGGGCATATGGTACAAATGCCCTCAAATGGGCCATTGCAATAGCTATAGCAGCAATCGTTGGGGCCATAACTTGATTTCTTAAGCTGCTCGCCGGTTTCGGGTATATTTTGATCTGTAAAACAAAAAAGAGATAAAAAAGAATCACTAAAAATTCTAATGAAATAAATGGTCTACAAAATATGTTATCCAATGAAATGGCTTAATATCTTCCATACTAAATAAAAGATTGAGTCAGTAAAAACTCAATGGAATTAAATGGTTTTAAAAAACAGAAAACTTTTTTTCTACAAAATATATACTCTCTGACAACACAAACCATTTAGTCTTCTTTTTCACTATTGAAACTTTAACTTTAACCCTAACAACAAAATATTTAATTGTAAATTGTAAATGAAAAGTTGTTTAATACTTTCATAGTTTATATAAACTTGGCTATTAAATAAAATCTTTTTCTATTGCCAAAATTTATCTATAAACGTTCTAAAAATATGGATAATTAAATTTCGGTATCGAATAAGATGTCGTTATAAGTTTATTTTAAATAATTTGCAGTTGGTTTTGGTTTTATTTCTGGTTATTTGAATTTGTTAACCCTAAAAGTATGCTGCAAAATGTTAATTGTCAACTGTTAATCCTTAAACGTGTAACTTTAAACTGTTAAGCCTTAAATTGTTAACATTCAACTGTTAATACATAAACTGTTAAATTTTATTTCCTTTTACTTAATATGTTGTTGACGATTTAACGAATCAATACTAGTAATTAACATTTTCTAACAAAAGGAAAAACTTCCATTTAATTTGTTATAGTCCTTACCTAGGCATAGAAATGTCGGTTCACCGGCATATTGGGTGGGGAGCGCTGGTGCGCGATCGGCGGGCAGCAGATAGGGGCACTTTTGTTCCACTGTTTGGCAGACACTCAGGCAGGGACGAATCCGACGACGTTTGCGTAACTCTGCCTTGCGTGTTGATCTGCAATTTACAAAAAAAAAATTAATTAATTGAATTTATTAATTTTAAAATAATTTTAAAGAATAAAGAAAAACTTACCTCTTTTGCAGTTTTGATATCACTGGATCCATTGCTCTGGGATCCGAATTATTGGCAGTCGATATGAAGTTATTGGATTGTTGTTGTTCTTTTTGTTGATGTTGGTGTTGTTGCTGCTGTGAATCAGTATCAGCAACGGCCTTGGCCAAGCCAACAACATTATAAAACGTTTGAGCCAGTTGCCTGTCAATGAACTTTTCCTGATGTTGGCCATTGTCCTTACTGGCTGATTTCGCGTTCTTCTGTTGCTGCTGTTGATTAATCTGATGCCCGTTCATGTTATTGCCATTATTTGATTTATTGTTATTGCTGATTAATTTCAGAGATTTATGCTGGATGCCAGTCTCCTGTCCCCCTCCACCAACAGATGTTGCTGATACTGCCGCTGCTGCTGCTGGTGTTTCTGTTGCTGCCACTGCATTCCTTGTCGAACGTTTTACTGTTGATT
Organism: Drosophila emarginata; assembly: GCA_037075365.1. Lineage (NCBI taxonomy): Eukaryota > Metazoa > Arthropoda > Insecta > Diptera > Drosophilidae > Drosophila > Drosophila emarginata. Next base: position 2,650,753 of record JBAMCD010000260.1, on the reverse strand, counting down.
TGCTCTGCTGTTGGTCATTGGCATCGGCAGCATTAGCGGCAGCATCAACAGGAGCAACATCCTTTGGTTCAGCAAAATATGGCACTAACGTACTGCATACCCAGCGACGATATGCTTCCTGTAATTACAAAATTGTTTCAAAAATTTTAGAAAAATAATTTTTTCTCAACATTTTTTTGCAAGTCACTAATTGTAGTGGAAATAGCTCTAGAAGCTACTTTTGATTACAAAATACCCTATAAAAACTGGATTTATAAATGGGAATATTAAAAAATACATCAGAGTTAAATTATATTCTCTTACTATTCAGTAACTTTTCCTTTACAGCATTTGTTACATGCATTTTCACAATTTCTATATGCCCATTTATCCTTTTTTTCTATAGGGTACTAAAATAGTTGTAGAACTCATATTGAACTAGCTTTCTCTAACTTTCCCTACACTCTCCCGAGGGAAAGTTTTACCACCCCTTTTTGTTTTTGAACAAGCTATTCGTTGTTCTGGTTAGTGAAAATATGTTTGTTAATTTTTCCAACAAATACCACCACAAAACGTCTACACCGGTTGCCTGCATCCCTCCTCCTCCCTACCTCTGTCTCTTACTAAAACCAACTAAATAAAACTCTTTTTGAGCCTTTTTGCTGGAATTTTTGGTTTCAACATTTTTGCGGGCAGCCGCATATATTTTTTTTTTTTTTTACTTTTCTATTTATTCTTGTTTATTTAATAAAATTTGCATTTTGGCTTTATAGTTTTCCAAATGTTTTTCAAAATGCTTTTTATGTTTTGTCCCCCGATCATGCCCCATTTTTTTTTTTTACTTGCCGTAAAGAATGTAACATTTAGTTAAAAGTGAATGAATCAATATTTGTTTAGGCACTTTGTGATTGACTTTAAATTGGAAAGTGCAGCAAAGTGCAGGAAATCAATTATGTGTGTGAGTGTGTGTGTGTGTGTGTTTGTAAAACAAAGTAAACACAAGACTAATTGAATTGAACTCCCTTGTACCTCCTCTGGTCTATCTCTCTCACTCTCTCTGGTACCTCTTTTCCTTTTGGCCCATTTCGATTCTATCAAGCCTCTCTAATTACTCGCTGACGATAACCGCAAAGCTTGCACCGCATTCATAAATCACGTATACGCCATGTTGGCTTGTGGTCACCAAATAAGCCTATATAGCCATACCCAGCAGCAACAGTGTCATTAATGTGTTAGTGTTTTTCATGCGGCTTTTTAAGCCCTAAATACCCTACCTCTACCCCCTCTTCCACCATTGCTATATACCGCAGATCAAATGATTACCAAAACCATACACATTTTCCAGGTAGTTGAAAACAACCTAATGAAAAGTCCACAAAAACAATTGATGGAAACAATTTTCGTAGAAGTTTTTCCAGCTTAAAAATCAAGTGCATATACATTATATATGAAGATGTGTTAAATCTAGGAAATTGAGTGCAATTTGTCAGAAGCTTTTCACAAAGTTGTCAGCAATGTTGCAGTGCACTTAACGAGAAAGTTTAAAGAACATAAAAGGTTATAAACTTTCAGCCAGCAAGAAAAATGGAAAAATAGATCTGGCAAATTGGCTATTTATTATTAAGTATATATATATGTATATACATTTCTGCTTTTCATGTTTTGGATATATCTGGTTATTTATAAATAAACATTTAAAACAAGTTGAAATTTAAGAATTTCTCATTACTTTTATAACTTTCAGAAACAAGCAATGCAAATTATATTGACTGAATGATTGTACCATTTTATGACACAGCTGGGGTCATTCTACAAATATTCTACTATATGTGTCTATATATATATATTTAGCCATAAAGTGCCTTGAACATTTGTGAAAAGTAGTTCATCATATTAAACTATGCGGCATGAGGGTAATGATGACAACGACCCCAACATAAAACTAACTAAATGTGTGCGCCAACCCACTCATTTATATATAGTATATATATATATATATACATATGTATTCCATATATACATTGTATGTATTTATGTACATATATATATGTACATATGTGCAAGAAGTTCGCCTACTTGAACTTTGTTATCTTGGCCCACACAACGTGCGAAATTACTATTTAATTACAAAACAGACGAGCAAAGGAAATGAACTTTTCATTAATGGGACACCAACTTGTCCTTAGGGTAGCACAAGGGGAAAGACTCAATTAGCGACGCAGCAAATTTAATTGAAGAGCTTATTAAAAAAAAGAAATAACGAAAAACGGTAACACCACACACACATTGAAAGAAAAAGAGAAAGAGAGTAATAACCATAAACAAGATTAGCGAAAAAGCGCAAAAATCCATCAAGCCAAAAGACAGGTGTGGATTTACATTTTTGCATATGTATGTACGTATGTATGTATAGTACTCTCCCTCTCTCTCTGTCTCCACACACACACACACACCCCTCTCAGCTGAAATCCTTTTAAGCTTGCCTTCAGTTAAAAGGCCAGGACATACAGGACTCGACAAACAGAACCCGCAATACACAAAAGTCAGTCGAATCGAAAACCAGAATTTCACGTTTTTCGTCCATTACTTTTGACATGCATCACCGGACTGGCCAACAGGAGGAAGGAGGAAGAGTGGGGGGGGGATTGCAAACGTTGTCATGGGGGTGACAGTGGGAGGGAAAAGAAGAGGTACAAGTGTGAATACACATTGCTATGCGTTACCCCATATCGTTCTGATTGCACACTGATGTTGATAAATTGGCAAACTGTATTCTAGCTTAACGTTCCGTAACTTTTGGCAAAAATGTTTGTTTTCTTAATAGAAACCACAACATCAGTCACAATATTAAAAAAATAAAACTAAAGCTTAATATTTAACGATTTGAAAGTAGGAATTTATAGAAATTGTTAATTTATAATCGGTTTAATAATCAAGAGAAAACGGATTAATAAATTGCAATGAAATTAAGGGGGTTAATGTCTTATCTGGCATGGAATTTGCCTTTCGGGTATACAAATATATAACAGCAAAAATCTTACTTGGCCTATGTCTATTACCTGTTTCTCTTGAACTTTTAATCAGATTTTTAAAAGTGCTTTTTCTTCTTAACTATGTAGGTATATATTTTGCATTGGATTAATGGGATATAATTTTATAAGCAGACAACAAATTGGAAAACGTCGAGATATTTAAACATATATTTAATCATATATATGATAATGCTAAAACCTTAATTATAAATACGTACTGGGCTTTAAAACAAAAACATTAATAAAAGTCTTAGCGCAGCAGAAAAAATGGCGGACCTGCGTTCGCTGTAGCCAATTTAAATGTTAACTAACACTAGAATTTAGTGTAAAAAGCGATCGAGTTGTCTGTTAACAGTGGCATTAGCAGAACAGTGACCGTAATGTTAGTATTTATAGAAAGGAGCAAAAGAAAACTAATTATGATCGTATAATCAATTTTTCAATAAATTAACTAAATCAGTATATAAACCACATAAACAACTACGAAAAATATGCACATATTGTAAGGTTAAATACACTGAACTCATTCATAAAGGAATATTTTCCCCACATAATGTCAAAACTGCTGAGACAAAACAAATGAAAATGATTTCAAATCATTAATTTATTCTAAGTATTAAGTTTAAAATTTTGGAAAATATATTTATGATGGCAAGTTCAAATAAAGATAAGTTCAAGTTAAGTGAAGATGCTTTCAGTTTGCCATCACCCACAGAGATGGGCCAAGGGTTAAGGTCATCACACTTAATGGCCAAAAACCAAAACTGAACAAAGGAGAGAAGAAAAAACCTTCAGTCAATGACCGTTTCATATGGCAAAATAATTGAATTTTTGTTTTCCACAAAGAAGGCAGTGAGAAAAACCGAGAAAAAGAAAGATAGAGAGAGAGAAAGAAAAATTACTTGCGGCAGAAACCGAGACATTGATTTACGAGTTGGCCATTTTGTTCCATTTTTACTATCATCATAATTTCATGTTCCATTGAACTGAACTGGACTGATACACACACAAACACTCATTTATATATAGATGGGTAATAAAAATAGCCAAAATATATACATATATAAATATAAATAAATATACGTATGTTCAGTATATTGACATTGGTTAACAGTTAAAAATTGTTGTGGAAAAACTTTGACAATTCACCAAAAATCTGTACAACAATGTATTTTGTTTTTTTTTTTCATTTTTTTTTTTTTTTTTTGTATAAGCCAAACAACACTTTAGCCAAAAGTGACCTGCTTTAGCCTTGAGTTTTACTTTGTTCGCTTGGCGTTTATAGTCTACCTCACACTCTTACCACTTATATTCCATCCCCCATCCCCTTCGCACTCTACATTTCTCCACATGTTTGTATATCAAAAGTTTATGCTTTCTGCATTGGCCTTCAAAAATTGTATTCGAACCATAAATATTTTATGGTTTTCTAAGCGCACTTACTCAACGCTCTCTCTTTCTCTTAGTTTTCTTAGTTTCCAGACAATGTTCCCCATTTCTTTCTTTAGCTAGATGTTTTTGTTGCCCATTTTATGATTTTCTTATTCTTGTCCAAAAAGGAAAACCCAATTCAGCTGGAATTTAATACACTTTCTCTAGAAAATTTTTGTCTTCAGCTTCAGTGGTCAGTGCGTTATGGAAACGTGACTAAATTTGCCAAAAAAGATTTGCGCAGCATACAACAAAAATGTTCATGCAAGAGACCCATGTAATGTAATTGATATGGCTCACACACACGCACACATAAACAGAGAAAGAGAGAGGCAGAGGGAAAGACAGAGAGAGAGAGAGAGAGAGAGAGAGAGCGCCAGTTGGTAGTCGTATGTATGCAAATAAGTTATGATTTGATTTGTACCAATGCAGGCAAAAATTTATGACCAGTAACAGCAGTAGTAGCAGCAACAACAACAACAATAGTAGCTACAACTGGCTTGTTGTTGTTACCAATTTGCATAATGGCAAAACGAAAATGAAACTGAAATACATATGCCCTCTTTCTTTCTCTTTCGTTTTGAAACTATGTAAACTGCGACGGGCACCGGCACCTATTCATGTGAGCGTTCTTTTCCCCCTTAAATAGGCTATAAGTTTTATTTTTTTATTATTTAGGTTTTTGAAAAACAAATCAAATTTAAGTCAAGTAAATAAATGTCTCTGTTATTGACTCTCTGTTATTGACTGTCTGTTATAAAGTGCCCGGCGACCTCTGTTGAATAATAGGAACCAGTGATAGAACCTTTAAGAACCAGTATAAAATTTACAACAAATTGAATTAACTAAATATTTAAGTTATTTAATAAGCATATATTCCTAAAAAATGTTTAGAATTCTCTTTTAAATATCCTTATTATGTAGATGTAGTGTCTCAAATTATATGCTAATCTATATTCAATAAAATATGATTTATGATTTTAATTTGAAGAACATTTCAACAAAACTTCTAAAACTTTAAATTGATTGCTTACTGAAGCCAAATCTAACAACAATTTAATAATTATTTAAATCTATAAATGCCTTTTCAAAACTTAGAAGTTAATCTTTTATTGGAGAAACCCGAACAGAAACCATTTTGTGCTAACAGAAAAGGTTTCAAAGCCCGAGTAAAGTTCACAATTTCCCTACAAACAGCTTTATACACTTAATAGTTGGTGTGGCAACAACTGGGGCAATTTATTTTCCTTTTAGAGCTATTTAAGGCAATTGCCGCACATTTTTATTTTCAGCTTTGTCACCTTTAATTGAATCTTTAGAACTAACTTGAACACAATTACAAGGCAGTAGTTTACAATAACCACCTCAAGAACCAAAACCCCTCAGCCAAGCCAACCAATCACCTAACTTCAACCTCCCCAACCCCACCCTCCGATGTCGTCATCTTAGCCACATCAGGTTTCAGTTGATAAGCAAGGGAGAAATGTCTTTAGACACTATGCCACTACCAAGTAGCAATAGCAATTTGGCTGCTATACAATTACAACACGAAACAACTTTGATGCGTTTGCTCTTTCACTTGCAGCGTTACTGGGGGTTTTCTTTTGCCCCCGCACGACTACCCTTTATCGCTCTTTTTTTTTTCTTGCTTTTTTTCGTTGTTGTTTATTTTGTTAACCAGCACACAAAAGTGCCCTCGCCATTGCAGTGGCAGTTGCAGTCCTAGGAGTCAGGTCCCAGGCAACTGCAACGGCAACGCACTTGACCAACTGTGGCACGTGTTGTCGCATTGGCTATGTCCTCTCTCTTTCTCACTATATATCTGTCTCTGTCTCTTACCCTTTCTCCCATTCCATTCTCTCTCTCTCTCTCACTCTCTGACTTATATCTCGGTCGTTGCTTTGCTCGACACTCTGTGGCTCGCTTAAGTAATGCTTGCTTTTCAGTCCAAGGATAAACTTTTATTTTCCAACCATTTTGCTAGTTTTCTTTTAGCCATTGGTCCCTTCTCACCTTCTCTCACTCTTGCTCGCCCTCTCTCTTTCACTCTTACTCTACCCTTCTCGTTCTTTTTCTCTTTTGGCACACTTGCTTCATTCCTCTCTCATTGCATAGTTTGTTTTGTTTGCCACACGGTCACGTGTTACCTTCAGAGAACTAGCTACAACATTGCAGTCATTCGTTTTTGTTGTTGCATGTTTCTTGTTGTACGTGCAAACCAGAATCCAAAAATTTAAGACCACAAAATCCCTAGAAATATGCCAAAAGCTGTTCGCGCTTTAACCAATTTTGTCCATGGGAAATTATCATTAACATTTTTGGCACACACTTTGTTAGTTGTTTTTCATTTTCATTTTTCAGTTTTTACCCTAATTGTTCTATATATCAACTTATATATTGCTTTCTCTCTTTCTCTCTCGCATTGTCTTTCTCTCTGTCTTTGTCTCTATTTTTGTGTCTCCGTAGCTGTCTGTCTTTTGGCTAATTGGCCAACAAAATGCTATCCTAGTCGAAATTTAATTGCCTGTCATAACTGGCTAGCATTTTTCTATTGTATATTTTTAACATTTTCCACCATTATATTTACGCTTATTTTTTTTTTTTTTCTCTCCTTTCACTTGCCTCTGTTTTTTCTTTCTTGTTGTTGGCAAAAAGCTCTGGCAATTTTTCAATTAACATGTTTGCTTTGTGAGGCGACACAAACTAACCCGAAAACCCAGCGAAACAGTTGAAATGTCAAGCAGAAAGCGCAAAATTTTCATAAAAATACACAGACTCATCCACACACACACACACACACCCAGGCAAACACAAATAAACACATACCTAAAAGGGTGGTTCACATTAAAAAGATTAAACAGAGAATTAATATAACTAATTTTAGTTCTTTTAAGATGTAGCCAGAAGATAATTGTTTTTTTTTAAACAACCAGAAAAAAAATGTATACAGTTTTCATTTTATATATAAAGAATAACCTGAACACACATATAATACATAAAATTATTAATTGGCTCGGAATGACTTTAATTAAAATTGAAGTATAAATTGATAAACCCAAGAAAATTAGGTTCTACAGAGGAAGTTCCAGTTTGCAAGTTCCAGTTTGCAAGTTCTAGTTCAAAAGTTCCAATTACAGCAAATGGTTTTAAATTAACAGAGAAATATTTCTGGTAATAACATGAATAATGTGCTTTAAATCTGTTAAAATAGCCTAACAGAGCTACTTAAATTTATTCTAATCGGAATTGGCCTTCATCAGTTTATAAAGAAATGACTTAATCGTAAACTAAGGTAAATGAGCTCTTAAAATAAAAGCTTCTAAATTATCAGAAGCTTTAATAGCTTTAATATTATCCCCAATTATTAAAAGAAACGTATTATAACAACAAGAAATGCTTTTCTCTATATGCATTCTTATCTAAGAGAACTTTACATTGAATCACCCTAATGTTTACATGTAAATGTGTGTGTTTATTTATGTGTCTGTATGTGTATGAATTTCAGTGTTTGTGTTTTTGTAATGTCGCCTGGTCAAATTTGCATTTTTAAGTGAAATTTACGTTGGTGTTTATGACGGATATGTGTTGGTCGGTCGGTTGGTTGGTTGTTGCTGTTGGATTCTGGACAAGTGCCAGGCCAATTTATGTACATGCATAAAAATATCAAGCCATATACTCATAAAATACACTGCAAACGAAAACATAAAAAGTAACTATCCATTAACTTTATATTGTATGTATCTTGATTTAAAATTTAAGTTTTGTGTTTGCTTTGCGTTTATGATATCAAACAGCGTTTCATTAATTATGTAAGAATCATTTTAAATACTTTTAAATGAAGCGATTTCTGAAGACCATAATTTACTTGGCTTACGAACAACTTATTAAAAACATTTTTAAACTTTATTGGATCGTAAAGGTTTTGGAGATTAAGGAATTAATTTTAAAAGAAATATAAACAAATTCTCTATTAAGATCCATAAAGTTTATTAAATACTTCAACAAAGAACAATTATTCCAAAATATAATAATAATTAAAATTTTTTTTTTAAGAATTTAAATATATTATAAATCGTCTCTAATATAATTTAGAAAAGAATGATCTAATATTTATAAACACTTTCAGTTATATATTCATGATATTTTAATTTGACTGTGATTATATTATTATCCTATTTTATTTATATAATTTCAGTTATAAATTCATAATGTTTCAATATGAGTGAAAAGAAGTATAAGACTTTTATTTATTTTTATAATTACAGATATTAATTTATGATGTTTGGATTTCACTATAATAATTACCGTTTCTTTACATAAATATTTAATTAAAATAAAACCAAATTGTTATAAAAAATAACTTATACGAGTATAAGCTAATTTCGATCTTATTAAACGGCTTGTCTATATAGTGTAAAAAATGTTCTAAATTCATTTTGTCGAGTGTATTTAAGTACACACATATCAAACATTTTCATTTAGATTTTAATTAGCATTTTAACTGTACTATGCCTGCCACATAAACCCACTTAAAATTTTGTGCTGGACAAACACATTAGATAGCATTTAATTAGGACACACAGAGCCCCCCAAAAAATATAAAAAAAAATGAGAAGTAAGAAGAAAAAAACTCAAATCCAAATTAAGAAGGGGACAAGGACGATAATTCTTTTGGTAGGCCAAAAACTACTTAATTGAGTTTCAACTAGGTACACACACACACACACACTTTTTATATAGACATTTTGTTATGTATAACATGTGGCAATCAGACAGAAAGACAGACAAACACAAATGGACAAATAGATAGACAGACATACAGGATTTTTATTTGTACAAAATGCAATGTTTAGTTTATTTTGCAGTTTCCGTCCGGTTGCTGTCTCAGTTAGTCAGTCAGTCATGAAAAGGAGCCTCCAGTCTCTGACTGTTTCCCTGCCTGTGGCTCAGTAGCATCTGGATATCTGTTCCTCCTTCGCTTGGCTGCCATTTCCCGTACCAACATTGGCATTGTGCGGCATCAACTGCCTTCTTTGCCTCTCCCCCCTATTCGACTGTTTGTCTGTCTGCCGCCTGCCTCTGTTTGTGATTTGACAATTCAAATACACAATGCAAAGTATTTATATATGTATACATATATAATATACATATACGATATTTATATATATGTACATATGTATGTACATATAACCATATATGGGGACACGTCTGCATATTTGTGTATGAGAATTTTCAATTCATTTTCATTTCATATATTCAATTTTACCATTATGCGCACTTGGCACTTTCTATGCCCTTCGTAACCAAGCCGCTTAAAGAACTTTAATTAAAAATTTATATACACGAGGGCGTATACGCAATTTCTGATACCCATAAATGTGAGCAAAGTGCAGGCGACTTTGACTTATTCAATGCAAATCAATTACACTTGACTTTACACACCTTCAGCCAAGCGTCAATTGGTTATTGGTATCAAATGTCAACTATTAACTAACTAAACCAGGATGCACTTGCTCGACTAGCTGAACGAACTTTACTTTAACTGAATTTTTTTTATAATGTTTTTATATGGCAAGGAAACATAAATTTTTATTTATCTTTATGAATTGTTTAATTGCTTAATCGCTTTCATAATTTTGAACTAGCATATTTGATTTCATAAGAAGATAGCGAACAACAAATAAATTATTCGATGAAAATTTAAATTTCAAATTATTTGCATTTATTTATCAGCCTTTGGCTTCTAGCAATGCATTTAATTTAAATTTGCTATTTTTGGTTAACGTATATTTTCTATGGTTTCGTTTGCATTTCTCTGCTAAGCTGAAGAATTTTCCTATTAAAATCAATGTTCTGAACGCTATTAAAACACAAAGGCAGAGAGAAAGAGTAAAACGTCTGCTTAAATAGTTTTAAATTTGTTATTATTTAATCAAATAATTATTTATTTATTTAGCATTTGCTAATTTTGCATTAAAGAGCAATTACTTAATTCAGAAAACAACAAAGGAAATCATATATCAGATGTGATTAAAAGCTAAAGATAACAGATATTATAACATAGTTGATAATTGACATAATAACAGAGATGATAACTGATGCAATATCAGAGATAATAACAGAAGTGAAAACAGATATGATAACAGAAATGATTGCAGAAGTGAAAACAGAATTGATAACGGAAATGATCATAAATTCTCTTAAAGCTTTTAACAGTCTAGCGTTAAAATATGTAACCCGTTAAATGCTACAATTCAAAAAATGCAAACAACAAAGCTAAATGAAAATGGAAAAATACTTTCCCAAATTTTCATTTCAAACTTTCATTAAGAAATGAAAAATTCAAAATGCTAAATTAATAAATTTCTTGTAATTTCAAATTAATAAACAATTTTAACTATTACAAGTTTCCTTTTCTATTCAATTCCCAAAGATTTAATTGCTTTGCGCTTCAATGCTTCCACAATGCATTAATATATGTCTTGGTTTAATAAAAGTTAAATATATTGTACTTTGTAAAGATTGTGAGTGAATGTTGTATTACATTTGGTTTTCTTTCAATATTTCTTTTTATATTTCGTTTAGCTAACTAATTGTGGGTCATTAGCTGGCTGAGTCATTGGCAACTCATTACATGCAACGCACACACGCACGTACACACACACACACACACACACACACACACACTGGATGGGTCCAAAAATGTGGGTGTGGCATATATTAATAGGCCAAGTCTGGGCAAAGTATGAATGATGCTAATGCCAGAGGCTACAGGAAGCAAGGGAAAGTAAAGTGAGCGAAATGACGTCAGCCCCTGTGCAAGGAGCAAGGACCAGTAAACGTTTGCTTTGTCTGGTTAGATTTGGTTTAGGTTTAGGTTTGGGTTTGAGTTTGAGTTTGGTTCAGTTTGGTTAGGATTGGTTGGGTCTGGTTTTGGTATATTCTTCGAGAGCGTAAATTTAAATAAATGCTTTGAAGCACACTAAAAGCGATTTATCTTTGTCGATTGTGGATTACGGACCAAAGAGGAGAGACAAAACAAAACAAAACAAAAAAAAAAAATAAAATACCCACCAACAAGGTGGTGTGTGGGCGGGAAAAAAAACAACTACAGCTCTCACTCTATATCTCTCTCTGTCTCTCTCGCTCTCTATTCTTTATGGGTGTCTCTTTTATTGTGTGTGTTTGCACAAAGACTTGTCAGTCAACGCAACAGCAGCAGCTGCTCAATGGCTACCCTTCAGCCACTGCTCCAGCTCCTGCTCCGGCTCCGGCTCCATCTCCTGCCCCTGTTTTGTGTCCTGCTCATCAGGCTTTCTCTTTCCTTTCTTTTTTTTTTTATTGATTAATCGTTTCGTCTGCCTCACAATTTCTTCATCCCAGTATTTGCCACTGCTGCCACTTAGGCCAATTTTGCGCTGCAATGCCACATCTAAGCAATATGCTTCTATTTAGCCCTTTTTTTTTTTTGTTTTTGCTCTGTATATAGAAATTTTTCTTGGCCCACACAAAAGTCGATAAATTATTAGTTTGGTAAATAAATAAAGCAAAACCACCCAACAAAAAAAAAAGAAGAAAGAAGAGGAAAAATAGAAACCACAAAAAAAAGGCAAAGTAACAGAGAGAGAGAAAAAAAAATCAGCTTATGGGAACATAGAAAGTTTTGCTGCCTATGTTTTTTTTTCTCCTTTTTTTTTTTTGTTGTTCTTGCTGGCACACATGTGTCCAAGCCGCAAAAGGACCTTACAAAATGCCGCCGTTGCCATTGCTGCTGCTGTTGTTGTGTTATGTGTCAGCTGTCAGACTAAAAACACCTAAGCAAATATATACACATACGCACACATTATATATATATATATATATGTATATATATAAACCTGTATGCATGTATATGTACAAATATGTGGGTCCTTGTTCCATAAGTGAGAATGCTTGTAAAGTGTGTGTAATCAATCATTTATGAAATTACGCTACTTCCGCTTTTGACAATTTCTTTCAACGACCATGTCCTCCATATCCTTATTCTACTCCTCTACCTCCTGCTGATTTTACTCCTACACAGTCATCTCCATCTCTACCTTTTCCCTTATCGTTGATGACGTAAGGGCAAATGCAAATTTATTTACACATTGCCACACATTTTCTGTGTATATGAAACACACGCGCCGCTGCCATCAAATCGAAATCTTCGATGGGCATAGATTATGGACAACAACAACCAGAAAAACTTGAAAATTTCTACAGACACATGCGTATGTGTGTGTGTGTGTGTGTGTGTGAGTGAGTGTGTGTATATGAGTGCTTTTTTGTGGGTGAGAGAAATGAAGATTTTGTCACTTTCTGGCAACATGTTGAAATAAGTGTTGAGTGCTTTAAGATCACAATGAACTTCTTTTTTTTTTGTTGCTAAGCATACCAAAAAAAACACAAATTACATGAAAATATTTATGCATTTAGTTATATTTAGTCTACAAGTTGGAAAAGTTGGCTTAACAAGTTGAAGAAGTGGCACTAAAATAAAAAAGTGCAAATGCAATGAGAGTTTATTCTATATATATTCAAATGCAGATATACATACATCAACACTTAATGATACATTAACATAGCAAGAGCTTATTTTTATTCAAGTATGCAGTTATATATTTATATATGTTTCTATAGTATCAAATTAATAACAAAACCTATTTAATAGTCTCTCTCTCTTATTCTATTTAGTTGTTTAGCTCTAATTACAAAAATGCATTTATATTTTATTTATATCTACTGTCATCTATCTAAATCTATTAAAAAAAATTTTGCATAAAAAAACACATTTTTTATTATTTATAAAAGAGCCTTCAAACTTCACAGTTCACTGTTAAGCCACTGCTAATTAACGGAATCACATAGTCAATGCTAATTAACATGTGTAAAAGTAAAAGTAGAATGCAACTTTGAAATGTGGCAAATGAAATAATTGCAATACATTTTTAATCAAATTCTATAAATACGTCTTTCATTTCACAAATATAAGAGAAATTAAGTAGCCAAAAGTTGTGAGTCAACTTTGACAGTTTTTTAAAATGTTCGTAACATTTAATTGAGAATCGTAAAATGAAATGAGTGTTGCCAGACTTCATTAAGCTAAGATCGAATAAAACGAACAAAGTGAAATAATGTTCCAGTAGAAATTTTAAAGTTAAATTGAAATTTTACGTACATGTTGTGTCCTAATAAAATATATTTAGGTAAATGAAATTATGAAAAAGTTTAATATTTTTATTACATCTCTGTCTACTTTTTTTCATTTATTATTATTTTTCTCTTTTGAACTAAGAAGTAATCAAATTTGTAGGCAAACATCAAAGGAAAACTCTTTATTTTTTTTTTCCTCATTTTATGTGGTAGATCTTTTCTTAAACGGGGTGTGTCGCCCTCAGGTTGTCATTTGATTTGATAATGACCAGAACTGAATGAAAATGTTGTCATTGTCCCTGCTTATTTCTTTGGTTTTTGTGGTTGGCCGAAATGTCAAGTATCAGGCAAAGAATGAGGAACAGTAGCAGTAGCATCAGACTTTTGACTAATTAGACACAAGTTGCGGTCGAAATGTAAAATCTCATAAATAAAATGGTCAATTATGATGATATGGAAATGTCAGTCAAGTTGTTGGGCATTAAAGCGGTATTGTGAGGGCGGCATTGAGGAAAATGGTTAAATGGCCAAGCATAAGCATATCATCAATGATAAGCTTTGGACAGCTTAATTAATTTAAAGGAGACTTGGAGTTGGATATTGGACTATGGAACATTGGGTTAAGCACACAAGCCAAAAACGTGTTTCGTGGCCGAAAAGAAAGATGCTGCTACTGCGGTTCCTGCTGAACTGGAAAATACGACGACGGCCACAACGAGACAACACGACCAACAATCAACGGGGAAATCTTGGAAATCAGCTGAATGAATGAATAGAGAAAGAGAGCGCGACATGTCAGAGAAAGAGAGAAAGAAACCTGCGCAGAGAATCCAAAAAAAAAAATATAAATCAAAAACATTATAAAAAAGGAAATACCGTGGGCAACTAAGAAAAACATCAATGAAAATTATAGAAAAATCTAAGAATATTCTCTATAAATGAAAAATATAATTAAATAGAGATTTTCTTTTACTTTTCTAGAAAAATTCAAATTTTAATTGAAATTTATATGGCAAATGGTAAAAATCTCATAATATAATCTTCCTCTTTAACTTATATAAACTAGGGAAAAACCTGCAGCCATGTGAAAGTCATGTGAGATATTGCGACACAGAGAGACGTAGAGAGAAATACCAGAGAAAAATTGTTTGCTGACTGGAAGTCAATGAGAACTCTCTCATTTTATTTCCATAGAGAAATAGCCAGAGAAATTAAGAGAGAGAGAGAGAGAGAGACAATGAGCAAGAGACAAATATTTCGAACTAGAGATATGTTAAGTTATAACTCCCCCCCTTCCCCATCACATATCCCTACCACTTTTCTCATTGATGGTACCCTACCTCCTCTTTTGGTTAGTTTAAAGCCCTTGGCTGTTGTGGTTTCTCCTCTTTCTTTTTTCTCTTTTTGCTTCTTGTGGGCATTAAATGTGTGCCACCAGGCGTATGCGTAATTTAAATTTAAATTTGTATATATGTGTGTGTGTGTGTATGTGGATGTGTGTGCATGTGTGTACATATGTCTGCATCTCCTGCCTCCCTGTTTCGGCCCCCCCTTACCTTACTCACTTACTCACTCAACTTGTGTTGTATTTTTGGCCTGTCTGCTTAGCATTTGCCTCAAGAGTTGCTTGTTTTTTTTTTACTTATTTTTTATTATTTCTTTTTTTTTTTTTGTTAATCAGCGCAATTCACATTTTCTTTCGCCTGCTGGAGCAGCCTTCCCCCCCTTTTCTTTCCATTTTCTTGTATTCAAAGCTTTTCCTTTTTTTTCATATATGCATAGGCATATGCGTTATGTCTGTGTTTGTGTGTGTGTGTGTGTGTGAGTGTGTGTGCCTGGTCCTCATTAGCGTGCTCATTGTCTTTGGGTTTTTAACGTCTTTTTTGCTGTTTCACTCTCTAGCTTCTTCTCTCTTTCTCTCATTCTATCTCAGAATCTTATTCTCTCATTCAATGTTTACCTCTCTGAGCCCGGTCAGTACTTTGGGGTATAAATAATTACCAATTACACGCAAAACAGACATCAAATATGCAGTTAAAATGTGACCAGATGTTGCATGCAGCAGTCAAATCTAAACTTAAGTGCCACAAATTAACCGCAAACCTTCTCTTTACTCCCTACCAACCTACCAAAGTAACCACCTACCTACCACGAACCCACCTTCTCCCTTTCCCTGGCCCTATACAAGCATCCCTCCCTTACCGCCCAGCCATTTGCTCATGCTGATAATTACGAGTCTGAAATATGAAACCTTGGAGGAAAAAAAAAAAAAAGAAAACGGATTTTGAAGTGGCAGGCCACCAAATATGGTTAGTTGTTTCTACACTGAGCGGAAAAGTAAGCACTTTTTAGATTCAGAAAATTTTAGTATTAAAATATACAAAGATAGTATTTTATATTTAGCTATTACCTATCATTAATTGTCAATTCTTTGATATTAAGCAATACCAATAACAAAAATAATAATGATAGTCCAAACTAGATTTATAGATTCTTGACTCTTGAAACAAATTAGAATGACTTTTCCTCCACTTTTTGCAATTGTTTCTAAAAAAAGTTAGAAGAGAGTAAGAAAGAAAAAACTTAGAGAAAACTTAGTAAAAGAAAGCTTTTACTTCTCTGGTATTTTTATAACATTTAATTACTAATTTTTACTTTTTCCAGGACTATTTCTTATATTGTTGATCAATGATTTCCCATAGTTCTTTTCTCAACTAATTTGTAAAAATAAAATACTTTCGTACCCTTTCTTGGTATTTGAATTGTATTGCATTCTGTATTTTTTTCAGTAATTATTATGTCATCCTTTCTTCTACTTTCTTTGTATTTTTAAATTTTTATTTGTTATTTTAGGGTACATATAATTTCTTCTCATACTTTTTGGGTTTCAAAGACTTAAAAATACTTTGAAAATTAAATCTTTTCTCTTACTTGCTTTATATAATAATTTTTCTTTTTTTTTCATTTTTTGTATTATTTTCTTATTTTTTTATCTCAAGAATTTCCCCTATTCAATATACCTTTCTGTTATTATGACTTTTGTTTATTTTCACTTTAAGCATTTTTCATCTCAGTGTACATTTCAAGTTAATGCTTTTTTTTACAAAAAAAATATTTTTCTTTCTGCTTCTTGCTTAATAATTAATGAGCAGCTAAAAATGTCACGCAGCGTGCCAAAGTCACAGGATGAGGAAAAGATTTTAAGCCAGTGACGTTTTTTTTTGTTATGGCGGGGAATGGAAAGATGAGGGCAAGGGTCAGGCGAGGGTTAACGGTCTCTGAATTTAGATGAAGTCAAAGCAAGAGAGCGGGCTTTTAATTAAACACCACACCACACCCATCCCAACCCATTAAATCCCATCCCATTCCATTCAGTATGGACTTTATGGACTTATTTCACTTACCTTACAATCATCGCACTGGTTGATCAGCGAATAAACCTGCCGGCAATCAAAACGAAATAGTATCTCGGCCAGCTCACAGGTAATACGATTGGCCAACGAGTCCACATCGAGTAGATCCTTTAGGATGCGTATGCATTCGGAACGATCCGATAGTGTGGCATTTAGGGCTATGGTATGGAGGGCACTGAACACGCTACGTTCACAGCAATTGCGTAAACGGAGCGAACGGAGCCGCTCTAAAAGCTGACCAGGTGAACGCAATGTGCACAAATGCTGTGGACTTGTCTCGGCGGCATCGCCCAGATAGTCAAGGCACTGTTGTTGCGACTGTCGCTCTTCCTCAGCCTGATGTGATTGCTCCACATGCAGGTGACTATATGATAAAGTTGGTAACGTATCCTCCTCCTGCACTGGTTCTGACTCTGACTCCATTAATGGCTCTTGCTCCAGTTGCGTCCGTTGCTGCCCTACCAGCAATTCCTCCTCCTCCTCCTCTTGCTCTTCTGACTCTTCACTGGCTGTGGCCATGGTTGTTGTGGCCAATGTGGATGACATTATTTCACCATCATTACCATCAATCTCAATTTCCATTTCAGTGGTTTGAGGCAACTCTGTGGCTGGTGGTGTACTGGTTGCTCCTGTTCCTGTTCCTACTCCTGCTGCTGCTGCAGCTGATGTTGATTCAATATCCTTATTTCGTCTTACTCTCGACATGGGCATATAGTTTGCTTTGTTGTTGCTGTTATAATTGTTGTTTTTGTTGCTTAAACGCATCTTCAATGTTTTGGCATTTATGAAATACTTGACTTTATTATTATCACTCCAATTTGTATCAGAGTAGGAGGCAGAGGTTTCTATTGGCTGCTGCTGTTCAGCTGCACAAGAACGTGGACAGATTGGGGGACCTGGTCCCTCATCCACCCAGGCCATTGGTAATGTCCCAGCTGAACACTGACCCTGTAAATGATAATTGAAAAGAATGATTATTAAATATAAGGTCTTTTAATTAATTAATTGTATAATTAATAATTATAGTCTTCTCTTTCTTCTTCCCTTATTATTTTAATTTTTATAGAAATAAATAAAAAATTTAAAAATATAATCCTTTTTTTTCCGGCACTGCTTTTTATAATTTTTAATTTATTCTCATTCAATTTGTAAAAGTTTGTCAAAATTGTAAATTTTCATTCTTGCTTTATTTAAGACCTTCATAAAGGTCCTACAGAAACGGTGGACAACAATATTTTTACAAGTTCGACAAATTGAATTACCATTACTTGTAATTGATAAAACGTAAACTTTTTCTATAAGAATTCATAAACTAAAAACTGCATATAACATCTTAAACTGGTAGGATAAGAATTAAAACAAATTCTAACATTTTTTTCCAAAAATTGGAACTATTTCTCTGTTTCTGTTAATTATAAAAATATTATTATTTTTGTTATTCTTTATAAGATTTGATAGCCATCATGCATACACAGTTAATATATATATGTAGTTATATAGATATGACATATATATTCTAAAATTATATAGAAAATGTTAAAATTATGACAAATTTGAAGAGGAAAATTGCCAAATTGAAACACTTTCAATTTAATTCTAGTTCAAAAAATGTAACAAATAATACAATGAAAATTCATTAACAAATAAAAACAATAAACATATTGTTATAATGTCAATAAAACTTTTGAATCTTGTGTTAACTAAAATAACATTTAGTAACCTTTGATATTTGAAGAGTTTTCTAGGATATTGCATAGATGACCTAATTCTCGGATAAATTTTATTGTATAATTTCAGAATTAAGCTAACCAAGTGATACACATACTTGTCCGAGTCCGAGAGACAAGAGCATCCTTGTGAAATGATAGAAGAATGTAAGGTGGAGTGGGTTGACATGGGATTGGTGGAGGGGTGAGGTTGATGACGGGTAGAAACAAAAAGTACTCTCGTATATTGAAAAAGTTTTGTGCACTAGCAGCGGCAGCAACACCAACACCGACAACAACAACAACAAAAGTCATAAAAATAAAACAAAAACCAACAAGAGAGGCGGCAGTAGTCGAAAAAGGAAGGGCAGAAGTAAAATAGAAACCAAAGCAACGAGTCAGAGAACTGCATCAAGAGCTGTTCCAGCTCCTCCTCTTACTACTCCTGATTTTCCCTTCATCTTCCTTCTTTTTTTTTTTTTTGTTCGTTATTAAAATGACCGCACTTCGTTGGAATTTTCCACACCAGGCAACAACAGAGCAACAACACTCCAAACCAGTTTACGGCATTTTCCGGAATAACTATCAATATCAACAAGAAAACAGAAAATCGCTTTACGAACACATTAAATATTTAAAGTCCTCAACATGGATGACAGGACACCAACAACCAGGCCATCGGATCTCCGAGAGCCATGTGCAAATTGCATTACCGGGAATCATTCATATTAAATGCAAACTGCAAAGTAATTCAAAGAATTTGATACAATAAGGGAAAAGTTGCATTGAACAACAGACACTCTATAGTTTAAGGTAAATTGAGTGAAACTTAACTGTCCAACACTGTTTTCTATTGTGGCTTAGTGCTTTGTTCTCTTTTTTATTTTTAATAAAATTCAGTAGATTGCCAGTTGAAGGATATCCAATTTTAAATTTAATCAATGGATTCAGTTCGTTGCCAAAAATAGATTTAAAAAAAAAAGAAGTTAAGTTGATTCCAATTATTGGTGAGCTACTAAATTTAGTAAATAGTTGCTTGTGGAAGATCTTGAACTGCTAAATTTGAATTAGTTTAAAAAGAAGCTGTTTAATTGATTCGTTATCCACATTTTAATACTATTTTTTAATCGATATAGGTTTTCCACAATGAAATCTTCATTCTTAACCGAAAATATTTGAGGTTATATGATTACATTTGCAAACAGCTGATAAGCAATAGAGTTCAGGGTTGACAATGCTTTTAAAAAGTAATTTATAAAAATACATAAGTGAAATTATAATCATTATATTTAAGTTCATCTAAATACTTAGGTTTCTAAACTTAAATTTATAAAATATATTTAAAAAACAAAACTTAAGAACAGTTTGAATTGACTTTACATATCTAATACATGAACAAATAAATAAATTTATATACAAAATAATTTTAAAAATGTATGTGGAAAATTTAAAAAGTTCATAAAGCATTTAATAGAAATAAAAATTTATCTACGTTTCTTTATTTTTTAAGTAAGTCGATTTATATTCTCATATACCCTCAAAATTTTTAGATTTTTTCTTTACTCTACTAGAACATAAGAATATAGTGATAATATAAATCCTTATATTAAAATACTTTTGGATAATTTAGTAAGAAAAACCAATAAAATAAAAGAGTTCAATTTCATAGATATATAAGACATATTGTACACGATGACTTTTAATAACTATTGTATTGAAAATGAACAGCTTTCCGCCAACAACATGCATAATACCTTTGTATATATGCCACAACTCTTTCAACCCATTTGGAATGATGATGATGATGATGATGATGATAGTGATGGTGCTGAAGGATGATGATGATGAAAATGTCATGGTCATGGCGACGTCTGGCCTAATGCTGCTAAATTGATTTCAATAGCATTGAAAACTCTAATCCCATTCCCCTTGATTGACCGATTTGTACTGAACGGTATAGACATCGAGAGCGAGGGAGAGACAAGATATTCTCTTGGACAAGAGGAGAGGATAAGAGAAAGTCATAGGGGAAAGAAATATGTGCAACAATCAGGCAAAGCATAAAAACTCAATTGCTGCATGTGCCCCAAGTCCTGGCTGCCGAGTTCTCCATGTAACCAAATACGCACAGACAAATACATATATACTGACTGATATATACTTATATGTATGTACATACATATGTATGTATATTTGAACAATATGTATTGTAGGTACAGGGAATAACAATAAGTTGAATTTCACTTGCAATAACTACACCCACACACACACACACACACGCTTACAGGTCAGATACAGAGTCAGATGTATGGATGGAAGAGAGAAAATTAAGGATCCAACTCAAATGAAAAATCATACAAAAGCTCACACACAAACACACACATATGTATGTATGTATATAGACATCTAAATACAAGCACGTGTACAAGGGTCGGGCCCATTGTTGATTTAATGGCAGACCAGCTGCGCCCCAGTGCACAACAATGCGACCAGGAGGACTCAGTACCCAAGCCCAATCCAGGCGAAGGTCGAGCGGAGCATACATACATACAATACAATCCCTATAGCGGAAAAGGAAGGGAGGTAAAAAAAAAAAAAAAAGATAAATTCTTCAATTCGCAGCAGGCAAAATAAGAAATTACAAATTTGTAAAGCGCTGAAAGGAGCATTGGGAAGCAGTGGGAATCGTGAAAGCAGGATGCGCACCTCAACCCTCAACTCACCTCAACCTTTTAACCCTCTTAGTTCGCCCCCATCAATCCAGCCCATGGCTCCCTTTTTGCACTTTCTAAAGAAACTTTTTTTTTGTGAAAAGTTTCAAGATTATTTCTTCTTTTTTTTTTTTTTTTGCTTGGTGTCATGCAATATTCAGAGTTCAATTTTTACTCTCTCTATTTTAAACAATTAATTAGACATGCAAAAATTATTAATGTTTGTTAAATTGTAGAAGAAGTTTTTCTTTAACATTTCTACAAATTTGAGTTTTGTAAATGAAAAACTTTTAACAGAAACAATTTGTTTCAATTGAGTTCAAAAGTTGCAATTTTTGTTAACCCTTTCCCAGGTGATTAAATGCTTTTATTTTATACATCTGATATAGATAAGGGAATAATGTCTAAAATATTTGTAATATATTTTTAATATGTGTAGAATCAAAGTTTTGCTTTTTAACTTATTCATTTAATATAATATAAATATTGTTATAAGTTTATATTTTTAATTAATCAATGTTTTTAGAGTAGAGTTTCAATATTATGTAAAAAATTTAGAATGAATTTTTGAAAGAGTTTCGTACTCTCTACAGAGATTATATTTTGAATTTATCTAAGATTATAGCTTAACCTTGTAACAATATGTTAGAAAATATAGATATATAAATATAAATATTATAAACTCTTTAAGAATTAATTTACATTGCTTTATATTATTAAAGAGTTCATAAATGTATTATTTAAGTTAAGAGAAATAGAAAAATTAGCCAGCCAAAGCTCATATATTTTGGATAAACTGTACAAAAAGCAAAATAAAACTAAATCAGATTCTAATATCATAATAATAATAATCAATATAATAATAAATGTCTAAATATGATTTACTTTCATTAAATTGTTATGCAATATATTAGTTAACTTCTTAATTTAACCAGCAGATTAAACAATTAAAATATAAAACTTCTTTGTCCATTTCTGATAATTTACACCTACTGACACAAAATAAATTTTGTTATAAAATGGAGATTAATTTTGCTAACAACTTGATCAGATATGTTTATGATGATTTTAAGACCAAAACAGATAAAGTATCAAAATTCATCAAAACAATTATTATTTCTAATCAATTTGATGAGAATATTTTAGTTTTAAGTGTGTCAAAAATGTTTATATCTAATGGAAAATCCTATAAATCCGAACATGAAATCTGTTTTAAGACAATTTTGAGCAATAAAATCAAAGTAGATTTAATATAGAGACAATGGACATAACGAAAAATAAGTTTGCCATTGTGGGTTAAAAACGTTTCATTCATTCATTTGATTGTGCAACATTTATGAATTGCCAAATAAATATTTTAGATTTGTTGCATTTGTTTAGTGTGTGTGTGTGTGTGTGAAAATATTCGAGACAATTTTTGGCAAATGAAATATTCATAGGAAAAATGGATAAATGAAATTGCAATTGCAACAGCAAACCAAAAGAGACCAATGGACACGTGGTCAACATCTAAAGCATTCATGTGTGCGCCCAGGGTACACACATACACACACACACACAGACAGACACACACACACATACAAAGGCGATAAATGCCTGGTCAGTTCTCTGTCAGCAAACGCAATCCTTTGCTTTGCTTATGCAAGTTGTCATCAACTGGATGGATTGGGGTTGGGTAGTTGGGTGTTGGCTTAACAACAAGTTGCATAGCATGGCTAACACAGACACACACACATACAGAGAGAGAGAGAGAGATGAACTAGCAAAAGAAGAGGTAGAAAAAAGCCTTAAACAAAGCCGACATAATGGAGTATGCATTATGCCTAAATGTCCTTTGTGATGCTCGCCTTTGTCTCTCATTCCCTCTCTCTCTCTCCCTCCTTTAAGCCTCTATCTCTTATATATGAATGTTTTTGCAGGTTGAAAAACTGAAAGGGGTGGGCCAATGCGAAGGCGGAGGCGGAGGCGTAGGCGGTATAGACATTACCCACAATGTCTAATAAGTAGCCGAGCCGAGCCCAATGTCTACGGGGAGGCCTCAAATGCTTAGACAATGAAAATGGACTTCACTCACAATGATATCAACTGGGGAATGAATGAAAACTGAATACATAGATCTGAGAAGGGATACAGTGTACGAGGGGGGAGTGGGAGGTGAATGGGTTGAGTTTCATGCCGCTGGCAAAGCTAAAGCACTTGACCCATGACAGTTTAGAAGACAAGCGACCTACGACATAGATTACAAAATGTATGCTAAGTTTTTGTCTCTGTCTGTGTGGTTGCCTACACATACATACATACATATATGTAAGAGTGAGTGTGTGTGTGTGTGTGTATGTTTAATATGAACCCCTTGATAGATAAGAAATTAGATATTTATGTTGGAAAATTGAAAACATTGTGGAAGAGGAGAAGACTTTGAGTAAAACTTAATTACCAAATGTTGCTCATTTGCTTGTTTACCGAATAAATTAGCTTTTACAATCTTATTCCAAAACTATATAGTTTAACATTTAAGCAAATTATGCTTCTACAGAAAGTTTTTGATTCTTTGAATATATAATCTAGTTAAATAAAAGTATTCAGCGAACGTTACTTAATTAGGGTAACTTTTATATAAAAACCATACATCTCTCGCAAAAGGCTTTCGTTTACTTCTGTATATAAAATTATTATAAAAATGATTAAGTTGTAGAATAGAATAGACTCCATAAAAAAAACTATTATTCTTACAGCTCTAAAAGAGACTTTCTAATGGTCTCATACAATCTTTTTATAATATTTAATTGGCGGGTTCTTTCTTTTCGATTATCGTTAATATAGAAAATATTAATTTATTATATAGAAATCGGATTAAGCATATTGGTAGAAACATTTAGAAAACTCTTTAAATATTAATAAATAAAAATCTTGACGTATTAAATATTACCAAACATAAACCAACACGACATTAGCATAGATTCGACCACCCAAACAGAGTTTGAAAGAAACAAACAATTAAAAGATTTGCCAACGCTAGCATTAACAGATGTGTTAAACTG
The DNA here is from genome assembly GCA_037075365.1 of Drosophila emarginata. NCBI lineage: Eukaryota > Metazoa > Arthropoda > Insecta > Diptera > Drosophilidae > Drosophila > Drosophila emarginata. The sequence continues at coordinate 2,626,266 of JBAMCD010000260.1, read as the reverse complement.
AATGTTACGGTTAACATCAGTAATGACAGCAGATAACAGCGCTGTAAGAAAAGAAAATCACCTAAAGCAAGATTTTTGCTATATTATTGCAATAAACTAATTTAAAGCACCTGCCACTACACAACAATTCAACTAATAATATAAAATGGTAAAACAGTTGAGATTTAAATAAATAGATGACCAATTGATTCAAATGCATGAAATTTAAATTTCTGCCATTTTTCAACTTCTGCAACATTTTTTTTGTACATTTCATATAGTTGATATATGCTAAATTTCAATTTGCGTTTTTTTTTTTCCTTCTTATGCCACAAAACCAAGCCCCATTATGCCTGCCACAACCACACCAACTACGTACCACACACCACCCCACCACCATCCATGCCACAGCGCCACACAAAGTTCAATTAGTTTGCTGGCGCATAATTAGCCTTGGCTTAGTAGGAGTAAAGTGAGTTGCTGATGTTCGTGTCTATTCCCAGTTTTTTCTACTTTGTCGGATTTTTTTTTGTTTTTTTTTTTTGTTTGGTTTGTTGCACCTTCCCGAGAGCCTGGCTAAATGTTAATTGGTTAAGCAATTTGCATTTGAGGTCACCAAATTGTCAAATCGCAAATTGAAGAGAATTAGCTGAACTTTTTGGCCTAAAGCATGAGAATTTCAATTGATTTGTGGCTATGGATATGCATTGATTAGATCATTATACCAAAGGGGAATATATTGAGATATGTGAGTGTGTGTATATGTGTGTGTGTGTGTGTGTGTGTATAAGCAAAATACACAAAACAATTACATTAGCCAGAGGGAATGAGAGACACAGAGTTAGAAATGGGGAAAGAGAGAGAGAGATGGGGAGTTAGAGGGGAAAAGTACGAAGGAGAGAAGCAAGATAATGCAATTATGTGTTGAAGGGGTCCATAAATTGCCCAGGGACCTCTGTGCGGACTAAGTGGAGCATTGCTGCTGCTGTTGCTGCTTTTGCTTTTATTGTATCCTTTTTTCCACTCTTCTTTTTTTTTGCCATAAATTATTCAATGGGCATTGTTCAAACTGAAACAAAATGAAAATTCATTACGAAACTACTCAACAACAACAACAACGGCAACAACTTAAATGAAGACAGGCAGAACAAAAGAGCGGCAAATATGGAAATGCAACAATAAGCATCAGTTTGTGTTGCCACTGCTGATGTTGCTGCCGTTGCCGTTACCGTTACCATTGGTAATGTTGCTGCTGCTGTCCACTCTGTCCACATATTTGCAACTCATTTCATTAAAATTAATTCAACTCATTTTATTGTTGTCATTAGAAAGAGATGGAGCAAGTGACAAATTAATGTTGATAAGGCAAACAAATATGTAAAATGACAGACACACCTCCACTCCGTGTCCTGTCACACCATTCATGTAACCATCTACCCACCACCCCCTCACACCATTATTTCTTCCTGCAAAAAAAAGGAAGTCCCTTTTTACCCAGTTGGGTGCGGCAATTTGGGCCTTATTTATTGTATTTTGCCTTTGTTTGAATGCGTGGGTCTTATATAGATTGATATATGCATAAATAATGAGTGATAAATACAAGCGCTGTTTAAATATGATTAAAATAATGCCCAAAATCTCTCCTCGCACCAATACTCTCCCTCCTTATACACTTTGATGGATTGCCTTTGATGATGCGTGGCGAAAATACAAAAAATACATTAAAATTATGACCAATAAGTGATTAAGAAATGAACTTTGGGATACCCTGTATTATTTTATTAGAGTTTAATTAATATTATAGTGTAAACAAAGGAAATTAGATAATGTTTTTTATATAATGGCAAAGAAAAAACTATGATCCCAATAAAAGAAAGATGGCTTCAAAAAAGGAAAAGAACCGGTTCTCGCTATTTATTTAAATTACAAGGAAAGAGGAATAATAAGTAAGCTAAATATATAATTTTAAAACAGTTTTCTAAATTAAGAGCCTATAAAAAATAGGCAAATGAAAAAGTACAGCTTCTTTTTATTATACAAACAAAATATAGAAAAGTATGCAATAATTTTCATTTATTTGCTCGATGAATTCGTATATTTGAAAAATAGCTCTTTAGTATTTAGATAAATTATTATAGAAAATAAAACATAAAATTAGGATAAGATATATATCTTTCTTAATTTCATTTTATCTTTTTCGTGTATATCTTTTTTAACCAAATTTTATAAGGATTTTACGGTGTTATGTATTATGTTCTATATAATGATAGAAGTGTGATATTATCTGATTATTTTAGATGCTTCTTGTTCTTATGGTCTATCCTTATTTGTTTCTAAATGGACAATATATTTTAATGGTTTCCAACCCTAGCTACTCTCTTTATAAAGTAATAAAAGGTTATACGATTTAACAATTTTAAGCTACCTTTTCTTTTTTATTATCGTTTTAATGCTTTCTAGCTCTATCTAGTCTCTTAATAAAATAATAAAAGGTTATACAACTAAACAATTTTAAGGTACCTTTTTATTTCAAAAACCGAAGGAGAAAAAAAATATAGGGTATAAAAAACATAAATACTGCATTAAAGCATCAAGATTTAGACTATACAAATGTTTTCTTAACATATTAACAATTACAATTTAAATATGAAAAATGAAAACCAAAAAAAAACAAATAAAGGGGGGGAGTGAGGGCAATTCAGGCAGCTGCCTGTCTGTCAGTGGTTGAGATTGCCGGGGTGCGGGAATGCCGAGTGCTGGTTGCTGTCTGCCTAAAAAGGAAAAACGCAAAGTGCACTTGAGCTAAACACCAACACAGGCAACAGCGACAACAACAACAATGGCAGCGGCAACGGAACCGACAACACTTTAAATGTTACAGCTTAACCTCGACGGGCAATTCAAACAATGCAACAACACACACATACATGAGTGTGTGTGTGTGTGTGTCAAATTTCAACGCCTGTCAACAATGCCAGGCAACAACTGCAACTGCTATGAAAATGACAACAACAGCAACACACAAGGCACAGAAACATGTCGCAAGCAGCACTCAAAATATATCCAAATGCATATGGAATATGTAACAGTGTCATACCCTGTATAGAAGTTAACATTTGAGTGATTTAGGCTTAACGAAAGGGTGACAAGTTAACTTACATTTAAAAAATAATTGAATAACATAAACTACCATTTGGCACATATTCTTTCTTTTTGCCTAAAATGAAACTAAAACAAGCCCTTTGTATAATAGTTTGAATGATACATATATTTTATATATATTATTTCAATACATACAATTTTATATATCATTTAATATTTATATTTCTTATTTTCGCTAAATATTATTTTTAAACTGAAATTTATTATCTTAAATTCAGAAATTTATTTTTACTTTACTCATTTAACATATCTACTTAGGGTTGGAACTAGTTCCCACTTGCAATGTTATTTACAAGTACTTAAGCATATGTCGAGTCCAGTGTTGAACAATCTTTTAAACTTAAATCTTCAAATTATTTTAAGAAAATCATAGCTTCAACCTAGAATTCACTAAAAACTTTTTCCAAAATCAAAATAAATTGCCAACTCTCAAGGATATTACCTAGTCGCATATTTTAATGTCTATGTATGTGTGTGTGAGTATGTTTTTGATATTTATGCAGAGAAGAGTCGGTAGATGTGTGTAGGATAGAGAAGCGTAAAAAAAAATGACAGGCGACAGAAACACAAATACGCATACACATACAAACAAACATGCATACGCACACATACAGACACATAGACACATGGCCGCGTTGGTGTTGCTGGCAGCCCGCAAGGGACAGGCCAGATAACTAGTAGAGGTAAGGAGTGTGGGGTGGCTGTCGGTGTGAAACGTTTGGAGGTCTATGTATAATTGTTTGTCACATGACCAAGTCAACCACCCCCGCAACGCCATTCCCCACCCAGTGGTAAAACCCATTTCTCCTATAAATGTTTCACCTTGATGCTTGTTTGGATTTTGTTGGCGTTGCCATTTTTATTGTCGAAATCATAAACATGAGCTTCCCCCTACACCAACCCATAGCTTTTCTCACCAACCCAACCATTTATTCTACTTTCTGTTCTTTTTCCCTCTTCGGTTTTTGTTGTTTTTTTTTTTTTCTGTCACTTTTGTCTCTGTCTCATTCTATCTTTAGATGTGAATCAGTTTCACTTGCACGCACTTGGCAGTTGCATTTGTTTTGCATAACAAATCTCCTGCCCCTTAAATTATGCAACAATTTTCACTTGAAGTTTTTCAATGTGCAATTGGCAGGCAAATAGCAACAAGAAAAAAAAAAAGAAACCAAATACAAATATACAAGTAAAACAACAATTGTCTAAATCCTCCAACATACACCCTCCTCTCCCCTCCATTCCACACACTCTTCTCTTGTCAATCTTGTAAGCTGTCAAATTAGTGTATGCGTGAGTGTGTGTGTGTGGGATATACAAAAGAAAAAACACATAAAAAAAAAGAAACGAATAAAACGAACAAAAAATCACTGGCTCTTCAAGTGTTCGAGAGAGTAGTCCTTCAGGCCAGGACAATTACTGTTCGTGCATAATTCAAAGAATGCTCCCCAAGGTCCTCTCTGTGTGCGTTTCAATGCGACAAATTGTTTCAACACGCAACTATGGAAAAGACACAACGCAACAACAGAAAAAAAAAGGAACCCACACACACAAAAAAAAAAAAGTAAAAGAAACAGACACAAAAACGGAAGCAAAAGAGAATGGGAGCCCGGAAATACTCCATAAGGAATTGGTTTCGGGAACAGATTTTAATGGCGAGTTTTCACTTTGATTTGATATTTAGCAGGAAATTCACAATTGAGTACACTGACAGAAAAAAAGAAAATGGAAGGAGAATTAGCCAAGTAACATTTTCTATTCAATTTTATTGCCATTACCCGAGCGATGAGTTAAATGTGATTCGGTATTTTCGGATGTGATTAAATCGTGCGAAAACCAAATTTTGTTTCCTGGTGGACAATAAAATATCCATATATCACCTATAGAAAATAATCTCTTTCTAAAATACAGATTTAATGAGACTGGATTCAACTTAATGAGCAGGATTAAATAGGGCTTTGGAACAGTTTTCTATAAACTGATAGGTAATAGGTAATAAATAATGTGTGAACATTGCCTGGGTTAAATATTTCACTTATTATCGAGTTTAATCGAAATGTAATATCCTGGAATATAAAAAAAACCTTACATTCCTCTACTTTTAATAATCTTTTATATTAAACTTCAGCTACTTTTTTTCTATAAATCACAATTATGTTTTAATTTTTGTTTCTAAGTAATTACAATTCAGTTTTTGCAATATAAAATAATAGCCAAAGGACAATGTTAACTGAAAATCAAGAATTTGTTTCCATATTCACCCTCATTTTCTATTGTATTAATTTATCTGCAATTAATTCTCAAACGTTGTTAATGTTATTTCCATTTGTTAACTTTCTTTTTGCCATAAAAAAAAAGAAAAATATTGCCAACATATTGTAGATTTCCTTTTTTAGCTTGAATGTAAATCTAAAAATATAAATTCCTTTGTACTATTGTGAATATCTCTAACGAATTGATTACAGATGCAAATTTCTTTTTTTTTTATTTAATAAAGCAGTAAAAGAGTTATTTATAATATTCTAGAATGTAATTTTGTTCATACTAAATCTAATATTGCCGCAAGCAAAGTAGGAAGACACAGTTTCAAATCCATTTAGCTCAGCATATTTGCAATTTATCAGAGCGAGGAATAGCAACACCATTACCATTTCCATTTGTAACTAGTTGGCTTAACTTTGTCTCAGCTGGCTTGGAAAATGATGTAATCATAGTGGCTGTGGATGTGGCTATAGATGTGAATGTGAATGTGGCACTGGCACTGGCACTGGCAGTGGCATAGTGCGTTTCGTTTGGGCTGCTTACAAAATAATTGATTTTCGTGCCCCACACATACGCATATCCTTGACACAAATACAAAAAAACAGTTGGCTGTTTGCTGCTGGCTGTTGCCTGTTTGCACTAGGGCTTCTTTTAACCATAGCTTTCATTTTCGAATGCAATTTATACTTGTATATGATGCACACACCAACACACACACAGAGACACACCATTCTAATGGGTTGAAGCTCTATAAAAATATTTTGAATTAAATTCCACAAAGCTATGGCTTTTAATTGAATTCGAAGGGCACAAGGGCAGGTGATGCTGATGAAAGTGGCATCATAGAAAGAATGAAAGAGAGACAGAGACCAAATGAAAGAGAGTAGCATAGAGAGAGAGAGAGAGAAAAAGAGGGGGCAAGCGTGTGAGTGGAAGCTTCAGCGATTTGTTTGCCAACTGCCACTTTGCCACTTTGTTGGTCTTGTTGTTGGTGCTGCTGCCACTGGTTTTTGGTATTGCTCTTGTTGTTGTTGTTGTTGTTTGTTATAGCTGTTTGCCTGAAATTCAGTTTCCACTTGGATATGCAACGTGCCAAATGGGCAAAACTGGCGAATGGCAATACCAAAGCATAAAAAAAATAACAACAAAAAAAATGCTTAACACACCAAAAAACAAAAAAAAAAAAAAAGAAGAGAAATGAACGGCAAAAAGAATACCTAAAATGGGGAAAAGCTTCAAAAAAAAAAAGCAATATCGAATAATTTTTGTAGCATACTTTTTGGGTTAAAATGTCGGCCATTCTAAATTTATAACTCATACGCCTCGTATTACATTGATTAAATTCACAATTTTATCATAAGCACAAAAATATTATATTACTCTGCTTTTAAACAAAAAAAAATTACTTCTAATTATATTTAACCATGCAAAATGATCAATTTACAGAAATTTTCATATTTTAATTACTTTAACATGTGAAATAACTTTAATATTACAGCATGGCAAAGTCTGGATTTTATTGCTAAGCTTTGCCAATATGTGTTCAATTAAGCATTCCATTTGTCATTGTCTTACAGGGTATATATCAAGTGTACAGTCTATATGCCCCGGCCACTCCATGTCTCCCCTTAGTGTATTGGCAAAGTCAGTAACTAAGGCAGCATCTACATCCGAGTTGCACTTGGCTGTGCCACTTGTGACATGCGCTTGAGTGCTGCTCTACTATACTACTATATATGTATGTATATACATATGTATGGATCCAGCCACCATATCGCCACTCGACAAACCTCACGACGACAACGACAAAAAGTAACAGCAACTGCAATAGCTGGAGCCGACACATCAACAGGCATCGACAAAGTGTGTTGTAACCTCATCATAAATTCCATATACCCAATCAAAAACGACTATACAACAAAAAAATAAAAGAAAAAGTGCAAATGGCCTAGTCTCCCCTTCATCTTGTCACACTCTTTCTCTCTCTCTCCTCTCTCTCAGTTTGTCCAAACAGATTGAAGAATGAATGTTTGCTAATTTGCTATGCCCTTCTCCTAATTGAAATTGTTCGCTTCGCCTGAAATTGATGCAACAATATGAAAACCACTCGTCTATCAGTTAGCTTTGTACCAAAACTCAATGCCCCCAAAAAAGAAGAGTTGAAGGGCCAAGAGTGATGGCATAAAACAAAAGCTGTCCAACTGAAAAGCCTATCTAAAAGTCTTCATTGCAGCAATCGAAATTGAATCAAAATTTCAAATGTCTGCATACATTTCGGTAGTCCACTTACACTTGGCCCTAAAAATAAAATCCTTTAAGGGTTACCAAATGCAATCAGATCTATTGATTGACCATTCACTACAAACTCTTGCAGTAAATCAAAGTTTTTGTTTTGTCAAAGTTGAAAAGTACCTAGCAACACTCCAAAGTCAATCATAGATATCCTTAAGCTTTATGAGGATTAGTTCTTGGTATATGTGCAACTGCAATGGAAATCACAGCTTTTAATACCAATCAAAATAGTTGTTTTTCAATAGAATTGAATTCTGAATAATCTCTCTTTCCCAAAAACATTTTCTTTGTGTCAATATTTGGATTTTCCCTGGCAATATCAATACATTTTTTCTTTTTATAATATTTAAAGAAGTATAGATTTTACATTTCATATTTCATATATTCATTTAGTTAAGACAAAGATTTAATCTCTAAATAATAAAACTTGCTTAACCTATTTTTAGTTTAAAGTTAAGTTTGATACAAAAAATGTAAACTTTTCACCTTTACAATAAAAAAATTCAATTAGAAATAAATGAAAATGTATTTACGACATTTTGTTCTTTCATTAAAATTTCAGAGTAAATTACTTAAAAGATTTTCTTTTCTTTTTTTTGTTTTTTCTTTTGTTAACTTGTATTTTCACTTTTGTTTTAATGGTTTCATTTTCAGACAGATGTCTGTATATGTAAGTCTTGCTGCCATTGAAATTAAATTGATTGACTTAATTATTTAATTGGTTTTCTCTACGTGTTATTGGTAAAAATCAATACTGTTGTGGCATGAGTAGAAGTAAAACCTAATTGCTGTCAGTCAAAGAACTGACTTAACTGACTAACCGACTGACGGCCAACCCTGAAATATCTTCAACTCAAAGTGCCATAAAAACAATGAAAATCTGAAATCAATTTGTGATTTAAATTGAATTTAATTTGCATAAAACCAAATGAAAGAAGAATCAAAAAGAAGCAAAAAATAAACAAACAAAAACCAAAACCGAACCCAAAAAAAAAAAAAGAACGAGAAAAATCTGAATTATGATAAGGTAGTTACTGAAGCAAACCAATGTGGCAAGGGGAAGCTGAATGGCTGTGTGGCAGGAATTGCAATATTTTTTTGGCATCATTTCAATGGTAATGAAAATGTTTGCCATGTCTTTTCATTGATTTCTTTTTTCATTTTTTTTCCACTCTCTCGGTTCTTTTTTTTTTGTGCTGTCTCTTTTTCTTTTGCTTTTTGCACAATTACCAAGCCATTTTCGCTGATGATGTTCCAAATGATGTTGCTCCTGCTGACGATGACGATGATGAAGATGATAATGACGATGTCGTGGACTTTGAGTGGCCCAAGATGTGGCACAATTGTCACACAAAACACTTTTGGGCATGCACAATCAAAGTACTTACAGATTTGAGTGGCAACACAATAACAAGAAGAAAAAAAAACTAGAGAAGAGAAATTTTTTTCTCATTGAAAAAAAAATGTGTCCGTCTTTTTGCCTGTGGGCCATGTAGCCACATTTATATACATACATATATTCGTACACGTATACATATATCATTTATATGTATAATTGTTATAATTCTCATGATTTCAATTCGTTAATGTGACACGTGCACAGCATAAATTGAACAAAGAGTTTAATCATTTGAATTAAGTAGACAAAAGTAGGCAATCGTTTTATTCATTCAACATTTTTGTTGTTCTCACTTGAAATATTTTTGCTGCATTTTTCATTTTGTTGTTGTTATTATTCTTTTTTCTTTTTTTTTTTTACACAACAACAGCAAGGCCACTTTTGCAGCTATTCAGTTGGAATACTCAATAAGAATTTTGCTGAATTTGCAATACAATTTTCATCTTTTTTATATTTATGCCTTTTTTTCTGTTTTTGTTGTACTTTTGGTTATTGCATATTTTCTTTCTTTCTCTGTGTATTTTTTATTCTTTTTTTTTTTTTTTTTTGCTCGCGTGAATGTGCACTTAAGCTTACCCAAGAAGCATTGTGCTGACGGGAAAGAATGATATAAAGTGAACAACAATTGAACAAGGACACAAAACAGCTGAACAAATCAAAAAGAAGAAAATGACAAGAAGCAAAAAGAAAAAAAGTATTAACTTTACAGAAAGTGCATTGATTTAACCAAAGAAACTAATTTCAGATGACAAGAAACGTTTTTCATCAACGAGAACAATTTTATGAGAAAGAAGAAAATTCAGTTGAATTATTTAAGTAACCTTTCTCAGAAAAAGAAATCCAATTACTGGGAATATTTAATTGATTAAATGATTAATAGCTAAAATAGGTGTATCAAATGTATTTGTTAATTTGGTTTGGTATAAAATTTATGATTATTCTTTAAAAAGCTAAATAAATGCAGTTAATTAACTCACTGCTTAGATAACGGTTCTTAGTTATATTCCCATTGTATCAGTGGAACGAAACGGAATAAGAACTGAGACAAATAAAATTCATTTAGCTTTTTGTTAGGTTCATTAATGAGAATTGTTTTGAAATTTTTAATAGTTCTATTTATAGAAGAACAGTATTTAAAATTTAAATTAGTTAATATACAGTTGAGCTTCCCTATAGTAAATTTCTACATGATGAAGCGTCTATATATTGAACTGATTTTAAATTCCCAGCTGTCTTATTTCATTTTTATATCATAATTTCTATATAATAAAGATTTTTTATATGTATATATATAAAAAAGGTTTCTTTTGATCCCGTGCGAATTCATTATAGGCAAATTCGACTGTATAAGAAATTTATTCATCAAGTGACCTCTTCATATTTTTTTAATTAATCGTCCAAAATTTGAATAAACAAACCAAAAAGCGAAGAAAAATCGAAATGAAAAACACAAACAAATAATTAATAAAAGGAATAAATGGAACTTCTTTTTTCCAGTTAGTTCAAATAAACTACTTATACTCCCAACTATCACATAGAATTTGTAATCCTTTAAATATTAAGAATACTAAAGATAAGTAGAATTAATAACCCAAAGAAACAGTTTTCTTTCCACATCATTAAGGGATCAGTAAAAACATATTTATAAGTGGTAAATTAACGCAAAGTTAAAGTATTAATATTTCGTTTAATTAATAAAATTTTCTTGGATTAGGATAACTCACCTGCAAATCAGTGCCTGTGCCAGTGGGCTGTGCCAGATCACAAGCTGATATCCAAGGGTTAAGGCGTGTCAATGAGGATGCAGTAGTGGCTAGAATAGATTCCTTTAGATTGATGGGCGCTGGTGGCAAGGATTCTATTTCTGGAGATGATTCTGTACTACTGCTGCTGCTAGTTTTGCTGGCCACTGAGGTATCTTTGTGGCCAATTAGTTGGGCTGCTTGTGCAGCATCCAATATATGGTGGCTGAAGCTTGAAGAGGCTTCTCTTTTATTATTATTGTTGTTGTTGTTGTTGTTATCGTTGTGAGATAGTTGCAGCTCAGTGTCATCAATAAGGCGACTTTCCTCGTCTTGCTGCTGCTGTTGTTGCTGCTGTTTATAATCCTCCTGTTTATAATCTTCTTCCTCCTCTTGATCTTGTTCTTCGTCCGCCTCCTGTTGCTGCTGTTCGTCGTCCTGATCCACCTCCTTCTCACTGAGCTTAATCAAACGTTGAAAGGACTCTTCTGATAGCAAATCGTCTTCGGCCACCAAGGCAAAGATATCCTCGTCCTCGTCAAGGGCTTGCGAAGAAGAGGACGAGAACTGTACGGGCAGGCCACCAGCTTCCACCGCCGCCGCCTCCTCTTCCTCCTCCCCGTCTTCCGCCGCCTCAATATTGCGTCTTCTACGTCGCCTGGAGCTAGGCAAATTTCTTTCAATTTGGGTCGTGGGCCGGTTATAAATGTCCAGTTGTAGATGATTAGGCGGCGGCGACGGTGACGGCAAATAAACTGGCAACCAAAATGAGCCAGAGCTAATGCCCTTGCTGCCGCCAGCTCCTGCTTCTAATCCAGATGTTGCCGCTCTTGATTCGTCGTAGCTGGACGGTAAAGTGGCACCTTCTCCACCTACTCCTCCTCCTTCTAATCCACTTGTTATGGTGGTTGTTGTGCTGCTGCTGCTGCTGCCACGCCGAGCCCCCGAAATAAACGCAAGCGCCATCACGACCAGCCCGGGTCCTGGCCGCATATTGACCTCGGGTTCGGCGGTGCTAGCATGGTGCAGGCCCGCTTGAGACGCGCTTGCGACTCCTAATCAATGCGACAAATGATGGGCTCATGGCCCCATCATCATCCTTAACAAATTGTTGGCGGTTTTTTTTTATCTTGGAATCTTCTTCTGCTCCAGCCGCTGCCGCTGCTGCTGCTGCTGCTGTTGCTGCCAAATGCTGGCCAATTGTTCAGCCAGCGGCATGAATTCGTTGCAAGGATATATCCTTTTAATTTTTGAGCAAACTTTTCCCCGTTTTTTTTTTCTAACGAACACTTTGGTTTTCACTTTAAATTTTCTTTTTTGAAATTATCTTAATCTGTTGTTGTTGTTGTTGTTGTTATTAGTGCACTTTTAACCTTGAAATTTTTTGGTTGGTTTTTCGTTGAATTTTCTTAAAAAATATTTCTTACTATTAGAAAACAATATATTACAATTTGAATATTTTATATAACATCTATCAAACTTATTGCTGAATACTAAACAAATACAAAATTTGTACATTGTGTTATTAAATTTGTCTTTACTAAATAATAACAAACTAAAATTAAAATTGTTTCAAAATTAAAATAACAATAACTTCAACATTCAAAATCAATAAGTTAAGAATATATCTCGTGGCAAATGTTTATCCATTTCTTTTTTTTTGTTATTAATCCTGCAACAGTACTTAAACTTTTCAAAACTTTTAAAAAACAACAAAAAAATGGATAATTAGACCAGTTTTCAAGCAAATCAATGAAAACTTCGCATTTTCTTTTGAAAAATTTTCATTCAAAGTGTTTATTGTTTTAATTTTCCATCATTCTCTGCATTATTTTATAATTATAATTAACAAAAGCATAAAACAGAACATAAATTATCTACAAAAAAAAAAGTATTTCAAAATTTGCTTATTAATTTTATGCGCCCACGCTCTCTCGGTTTTTGCGCTTGCTCTCTTTCTATTTCTCTCTCTATCTTGGTCTCTCAATCGTCTTGCCTTTCCATTGATTCTACAAATAAGTCTTACAATCCTGATATCGAAAACTATTTTTATTCTTCGAAAACTGTTTCAAAAATTACTGTTTTTAGAACAATTTTTTAAAATATTTTCAAAAAATTAAAAAAAATTTCATGGAAACCCAAAGAGATAGAGAGAAAAGAGTAAAAAAAAAGGCGAAATTTCATGTTAAAAACGAAGTATCAAAGCCGAACAAACGAAACGATTTCCGAAAAGGCAAGCCGAAGCCAAAGCTAAGAAGAAGAAGCGAAACGCCGAAAAAAATTCATCGTGGAAATCCCGTATATCTAACACACACACACACATATACAAATGCTCACATAGCCATGCACACACACACACACACACACACATAGGGCAAAGAAATTTATATAATTCGCTGCTGCTTCTTTTTGTTGTTGTTGGTGTTGATGGTTTGGTTTTGGTAGCTGCTGCTTCTTCTTTTTCTACTGCTTCAATGTGGGTGGTATATATATATATATATATATGTATCTGCCTGTATATATGTGTGTGTGTGTGTAAAGTTACATGTTTTCCAAGTATGTGTGTTAACTGCAAGAAGTAAAATCTTCTGTCCCAAAAAAAAAAAGAAGAACTACAACCAAAAAAAGAAGCTAAGCTATTTTGTGCTTAAAACAACTTTCACTTTTGTTTCATTTGATAAAAGTGGAATCTGCGCGCACACACACACACACCTAATGGTATGTGTGTGAATGTGTTTCTTTTTTTTTTTGGTGCGTTAGCTTGGTTTCTTATATAAGCTGGTCGGTCGTACCAAACAACCAAGCAGCCAAAATGAAAGAAAGAAAACTAAGAAAATTGCTAAAAATTATATAATAAAATATGAAAAAAAGGCAAAAAGATGGCAAATGTTATTGTACCTATATTGAAATTGTTATATATTTTATTTCATAAGTATAATTCTTTTTTTTTTTTGTTTCGCGCAGCATCAACGGCTTCTGCTGCTGCTGCTGGCTGCTACTGCTGCCGTAACTTTTCGCGTGTGGGCGGGGACACGGCAGGTTGGTTGATTTTAGTATTAGACAGGGGGCTTTGTGTGTGTGTGTGTGTCTTTGAGTGATGTGTGTGAGTGTGTGTAAGTGTATGTTTGTGAAGGAAGGGGGGAGGTGGTCGTTTTGTAGGCAGTGCTAGAGAGTTATGCTTGAGGCCTCTTATATCTTGATTTCTTTCTCTGATTTCTGATTTCTTTTCCTTTTAGCACCAACAACAAAATGTTAAAGCACACATTTTCTATTTTATTTTATTCTTTAATGAAATTAATTTTTCAATTATATATTTTTCTTTTTATTTGGGCCATTTTCATTATTTGTATACTTTCACTTTGGCATTTTATTTGAATTTTTTTTTTCGATTTGGTTTTGGTTGGGTTCTTTTTAGGGGTTTTTGTAGGTTTTTTTTTTCTTTTCTTTTTTTGTTGGTTAGTTGGACGCGACGTTGCAGGATATTTTTAATACCGTACAATCCTGCTTCTTGCTGATGGCCCCAAACGGCACTGACTGTTCCTACAATTGCAGATGGCGCTTAACTGGAATAAGCTGCTGGCCCAAACCAAGCCACGACGACGAGGACGAGGACAATAACGACGACAAGGACTACGACGAGAATAAACGAGAGCGACATTCGTGTGGCCAGCCAAAAAGGAGATATGAAAACACGAAATACGAATATAAAGCCAGCTGACAACACACACACACAGAGAACAAGAGAGAGAAAGAGAGAGAGAGAGAGAGTGAGCGACGACATTTGAGAGAGAGTAGCGGTTTTCTCTCTATCCATGTTAGCTTCCAGTCAATATTAATGTTAAATAACAGAGTTGAATTTCGAAATTTTTGTCAAGTAAGAAAAATTACTTGCTGCAGGACACTTAATCACTAATGACAGTCTGAAGAGAGGCCGAAAGATGAAGAGAAAGAGAAAGACGAAGGGGAAGGGAGAAGGATAAAGGAGAGATGATAGACGGAGTGGGGTTAGAGAGAAATGTCACTCAAAAGCCGCTCCAGTATTTGAGTCTCAAAACTCCTTACGCGTTCGTTTTGTACGCGCATTTTTCGCATTATGGGGCGTTTTTTTCTATACATTTTTCTTTTCTTCGCTTTGTCTCACACTTGTCCTAAATGTGTAATACCCTATATATATATATATATATATATACAATAGAATGTTGTCAGATTAATCCTACTCGACGTGTTTTAGTTTCATTTTACCCATAAGGACAGTTAACAAATATGGCAGCTAAATTGTCGATGAATTTACCAAATTTACATTTGAAACGGATAAGATTAATGAATGAATATCTTAACCCTTTGACTATATTTTATAATAAACCTTCATAAAATTAATCTATAATAAATAAAGTTTTATATATTGTAGAAAAGATGGAAATTATTAAGTATAAAACTTAAGAATTTGTGAAAATTAGTAGGTCGCATTGATAGAACAGATCTCTAAACGCTATTTCATGTATAATTTAATTATCGCAGATGTATTAAAATCCTAGAATAAAATCCTGTACATGGTAATAGAAATTTTATTTATTTAAACTTTGCATTTAAATTTAAACTTATAATTATTTATGGTAATATTTGTTGCTTTAACAATGAAACATTACTTTTTGCTTATTTTGTCGCATGTCAAAAATCACACGCAGCAGACAGATGAAAATTAGCAAATTTTCTGAAAGGAAAAACCAAGGCCGGGCCGACCTTCATTAACAAACACAAAAAAAAAAATAAATGAAAAGAGATGATAACGGGAAAGAGAAGGAGGTTCTCGAAGAGCATCAACTGAGATGAACTCAACTCAAGTCAAAGTCAACTCAACTGTTAGTAGTTGGTCGAGCACTTGAATTATTAACTTGTGACTAATTAACTTAAGTAACAGAGACTACAAATTAAATGGACACACAAATAAAAAAAAAAACAACAAAAAAAATAAACCCAAAACAAAATGAAAATGAAAACGAAAGTGAAAACGAAAGCCGATAACCGAAAGCAGGCGACAAAGCAGAAATAACTTAAAAACAACAAGCGAATGAAAAGCAAAGAAAATACTATGAGAAAGAAAAAAAACAAAAAAAAAGAAAAGAAAAGAAATAAATAGAAAAGAACGAAAAGAAAAGAATCCCACATAATTTGGACTTGGAAACCATTTTGCTTCAATTTATGCGCATTCCAAATCAATAACTGTGTGACACATGCAACCAGCAAGGACAACAAGGATACCCAAACACCAAAGCAAGCATAAGCAAGAAGAGTGAAAGTGCTAAGATATGCCAAAGACGAAGAGGCGAGCGAGAAGCAGCGCTTAGGCAGCGGATGAGAGGCGAGGTGTTATAGAGTAGAGAAGAGTTTGGTGGGGGGGCTACGGGGGAGGTGTATATATGTGAAACTTATGCGGGCACGCACACACACATACACATAACATTAAGCATGTGCGTGTGAGTGTGTGTGTGCAGAAATTGATAAGAAACAAAATAACCCTGAAGAAAATTTTGCGGCGAAGAGCGGCAAATGGTAAAAAGCATGTGTGTCTGTGTATGTGTATGTGTGAGCGAGAGAAAATGGAAAACAAAACCAAAAATGCCTGCACAAAATAAGAAAATAACAACAACAACAGCAACTGTAAAATACTTACTATTTTAATATCTTTAACTAAATACCCTTTCATAGTGACACTGTCATAAAGTAAAATACACTAAGTAAAATATTAGTATGCAAAATATTTTTAAATTTATTTATTAATTTAAACAATGTTAATTTAATAAAGTATTAATATGAAATTTATTAAAGTAAGTACAAATAATATTATATTATTTTAATCAATTTTTTGTTATCTCTTTTAACTTTATGCATCTTTGTAGGATCAATTTCGACTCTTTGTGCATGTTGCGTGACTTGATCAAAGGACTCTATTCATAGGTCATCTAAGAAATTCTAAGAAATTCTATTACCAAGGCTGTAAGTATGTGTGTGTCTATGGACGCACCCAACAACAACCACAAGAAGAACAAGAGAAGCTGGCGACAGACGACAGCGACGAAGTCGCTTACCAAAAGCAAATGTCAAAAACAGGCCAAACCAAGTCAGGCCAGTCGGAGCATCAGCATCAGTAGCAGCAGCAGCAGCAGCAGCGGCAACGGCGGCAGCGGCAGCGGTGGCAGCAGCATTCAGGCATTATCATCATAACATCTCTGACAGTTGGCAAGTTGAGCAACGCAACGGCAAAGCACAGGAACAGGACAGGAACAGGACTTAGGTGAAGACTTTGCACAGTTTTCTTTTTTTTTATATTTTTTTTTTTTGCGAGATAACCGTTACAAGGACGTAGTTGTTGCCGCTTGCAATGAACGAAACGTAACGAAACGAAACGAAATGAAAGTGGGTAACGCAAGGAAAGCGGCAAGGATTTTGCGCAGTTGTAATAAATTCCCTGTCCCTCAGTTCCGTAGTTAGTTCAGTTCCCTGATTCTGAGTAATACTCCCCATACACTTCTCTTCTCACCCCAGACGCCCAGTCCGTTTTCTGTGTGCTCTCACGCACCAGAAAGAAGAGGCAAAAGGCAAAGGTTTTGTGAATGAAATTTCGCGCAGGCACAAACAGTTGGGGCCAATGGAGGGGGGGAATATGGTAAAAGGGATAGGGGAATTAGGAATGGGTGCCAGTAAGGCAGCGGTAGAAAAGTCACGCGGCCAGCGTATGCACAGAGCAAAGGCAAACAATGCCGCCTGTTTTTGGGTTCAAAGTGAAAGAAGCAAAAGAATAAAGAAAAGAAAAATAAAATAAAATAATATACAATACTCCAAGTTGAGTTGCGGGCGTGGTATGGTGGTTGGAAATTGCTGGAAGGCTAACAAAAAAGAAGGACAAAACATGTACATATATATGTATAAATGTATATGTACATACATACATACATATATAAAAGAAAACTAAACTAATGCCTAGCATTTATCGATAAAAGGCAAAGACTATACTATGACTACCCTCGACAATTTTGTGGCTCTGCGTTGACCCACAAATGTTACTGCTGCCGCCTCTCCGATAATTGTGGCTATTTGGATGATGACAATGAAGAGATACTGTTAAATGCCGTCGCCCATAAAAACAAAACCAAAACAAAAACCCAATGCAAATGGTTCAATACACAAAATTAATATAACGAAATTTTACACAAGAGGATTTTTATAAATAAGAGATTTTTTAATTTAATTCAAATTACACTTTCCACAAATATGGAAAAGATTTTATTAAACTTGCATTAGTTTTATTCATTTAACTAATAGAATTTCATGTTTTTAATAAGTTAATTTAAATATTATATTATTGATCTATTTAAATCACAATTAAAATTAAAATAGATAATTTTCCACAGCTGATATAAAAATAAACCATTTCAATTATTAACATTTCTCAATGCAATTTATAAGATCTGTTAACGATATAAATTTAAAATTAAAAGTCCGTTAGCTAATTCGACTGTTAAACATACGAAGGATAACAGAAATGTTAGCCGAAGCAGTTTACCCATATAACTAAAATTTCGATCATTCAATTTAAAGCGGCCATATCAGTGAATATTGAATATGCACACATACATATGTACATACATATGGGCAAAGTAATTTCAAGGAGCTTACTCAAAATTTTTGTTTTTTTTTTTTCGTTTTTGGTGTTACTTTTTGTGGTTTTTAATCAAATTTTAGTCAGTATTTTTCAATTTTATGAACAATGTAGCGCATTCGAATGGCCAGCCTGTCTCACACCTCCTGCCAATCTTGCTGCGCCATGGCACGTAAAATGTAAATTCCTATGCGTGTGTGTATTAGTGTATATCTATATGTATGTATGTGTGTGTGTGTGTTAGTGTTTGTTGTTGTTGGGTGATAAAGCCATAGATATGGCGTGGGTGCATGAGTGTGGATAATGGCTCGTCGCAAAGTCGAAACGCACACACAACCATACACACTCACACACACATACACACTTATAGAGACTCTGGCAACGACAAACATTGAATGTCTGCCCAGGCAATGGCACACCCAAGCAGCCCCCACCTCTATCTCTCTTTCACGCACACACACACACACACACATATGTGCGACTCACATAATAAGGTGCGATTTGTCTCGCGCATAAAACGAAATTTCCTGCACACATACATTGACATACACCGGGAGTAAAAAAGTAAACGAAAGAGAGATTGTAAGAGGGGCAGTGAGTGAGTGTGAGAGAGAGAGTCGGTAGCTGGCCAACAATAGTCAACTGAGGATGCGGCTATAACAGAGGGAAAGAAGACTTCGATTGCTTTGTTGCTTGTGCGAGGGTATGTATGTATATGTATATGTGTGTGTGTGTGTGTGTGTGTGTGTGTGTGTGTGTGTAGGTGTGTGGGTGGACATCTTTGTAGGTTAAGGCTTATGTCAAAGCAGGAAAATGGGCGACAAAAGGCGTAAGACTACAACGACGACGGCAACGACAGCGACGATGACGACGGGCAAACTCGTTTGCCATAATTATTGCTTTTGTTGGTAGCGATGTCTTCCTATCTTTACCCTTCCATCTACCCCACCCCGGCCTCATATTTTTCACCAGCCTTCCGTCTCCATCTTAACCCCCCCATAGCGCACCCTTGATCCCAATCCCCTGGCATTATTATTTTAACCGGAAATGTTCGCATATGTGTGTTTTATATATATATATATATATCTATGTATTATGTGTGTGTGTGTGTGAGTGTCTGTATGCGTTTGCATGTGTACGTGTGTAAAATTTGTGAACTGCATGAACTTTTAGTGCCCTTTGCCGGTTTCTTTTCAACATTTAGCAACACTTTTTTATGACAAATATTATGTTAAAGACCACGTAATATATATATATATACATATATATATCTGTATGTATGCTTATACATACATATGTATGTAGTATATATACATATATGGCAGCATAAAAGTCAATCATTTTATATTTCAATCTTTGACCTCCTCAACCCTATTTGACAATACTACGGATAAAAGGGTCACTCATACGATTTGATTCATTTCTCTTATTTTATATGAGTTTTTGTGCAAAATTTAGAGATGAGCATAAAAAAAAATGTCTGAAATTAAGGAATTGAAATGCATTCGTCAGCAGAACACCAGCTGGAACATCATAGAAACAAGACACTAAATTGACCCTTTTTTATTTTTGGTAAGGAGATTTCAGCCATCGTAACATTTAAACAAATGTCAATTGCAACTCTTGCAGTCTTTCTACATATTTAATCTTCTACTTAAATCGTCACTAAGCAATATCTAGACTATTAAACCTAACCTTACTTTTTGTTATGCGAACAAAAGAAAAGATTGATTATCTTTAGAACACAAGTTCCTATTTACCATAACAGCACAATAGCCGATGAAAAATAATGGCAAAATAAGAGTTTCAAAAACTAACAAAAGGCCTCAAAGATGAGGTTACAGGTGTAATAAGATAATTTATAAAAAAAAAAAACAAACTAAACCAAACAAACAATAAATAATATAAAACATTAAGATAAGATACTTTATCCATTAAAAAAAAAAAACAACTAATTTAAGCAACATGTCGTATACGTATTATTGGCTTACGAAAGGGTATAAGAGGACTTCGGTAACTTTTTTTTTTTAACTGAAGCCTGATTGACAGAATATACATAAAAATATATCTGATTTTTTTGGTATGTATATATGTGTGAATATCCTTTGAGTGCAATTATTGAAAGTTCATCAGTGTTTCGGTCAAAGAGTAGTAGCTTTTAGCCATTAAAATTATACTCAATTATTTTTAAAAGCCATTTTAATACTTTCGTGCAATATGTATCGTTTTAATTAATCCACACTTTTCATTCCTCTCCTCTCCAATTGTTTTTGAGCTGACCAAGCCTATTGTTGATATTTGGCGCGGGTCTTTTGGTTGCAATTTATGTTCTGTTTGCTTTTATTGTTTCTTCTGTATATGCTCTTTGTGAAAGCGGATATATGCGCTTTAATAGGAAAGATATAACATATATACTCAGATATTTAAACAGCTTGAATTTTTAGTCATTCTATCAATTAATCAAAATCTGTTCTTAAATATTAAATTATTTATTTAATTCACTTTGCTTATTGGAGGACTGCACCAAGTAATTCTCTTAGTCGCTTCAAAAAGGACTTTAGTGCTCTCTAGACTCTCAATAATATTTTATTGAGTTAGTTTAAACTATTTTATAAAATCATATAGTTGACAATCAGTAAAAGAAATTAATGTAATAAAAAATTCAATTTTCTATGTGCCTACATATATGTATCATGATTCTTCACCATAATTTAGGAATTTGTAGGAGTTATTGATATTGAATCCATACTCATATCTTTTGTTTAGGTCTAGTATTAATACTGTATCTAACTTTGTAAACAAATAAATAAATATTGAATTCAAATAAATATATATTAGTCTTTGCAAATAATAGTAGACAATGTCATGTTTTCTGAAAATAAGACTTAAAACTTTGATCAGAAAGTCAAGCAGAAATATTTTTTCACATTAAATGGCAAAGGGTATTCCAACTTCGTTTCAACCGAAAGACGACCGTTTCTCTGGTTTTACTTTCACTTCCACATCTTTTCCGTTTCCTTTTTATTTTGTTATGGGTGTGGAAGACATTTTTGTTGCGTTTCCTATATATATATATATATATATATATATATATATATATATTTTTTTTTTTTTTATTGATAATGGGCTTGGCACTCCAATTTCCAATTGCCAGTTGCTTCAATTTCTCCATCTCCTCTCTTTTATCTACAATTGCCAACAAGATTTTCCTATTGCTAATGAGTTTAATGCTGTTGTAATCTCCTTACAGAACAACATACATATAATTGAATCATAATGCATATATGTATGTACATATGTATGTATGTATGTATTTATGTATAGAGAGAAAATCAAAATAAGAAAAACATGAAATTATGTCATTTCGATAAGAGATTTAAAAATACATACGACAAAGAGAAAACACACCTAGAAAGTATTTTGCCATTTTTATTGGCCAAGCCCAAGTGAAACTTAACGGAAAAGAAAATTACATCATGCTCGTCTCAATGGGTCGACATAATATTATTTTCTTCATCGTCTACTGGCTGTAGGGGCTCAATTTTTTTTTTTTTTTTATTTATTTATTTTATGCCTACGCACATCTATGCCAAGGAGTGGAGCAGAGTAATGTTAAGAATGGGATGAAATGGCTAGATGTTCATGGTTGGGAATGGGGGCGGGTGGGGGTTGCGAAGCAGGGAAAGGCAAACGGAAAGGCAGTTTGACAGGTGTCGCCGACTCAACTGACTGACAGAGCCTGAGCACGAGCCAAGAGCTTGGTGAAGGATGCAGGGCTTATAGAGGACGGGGGTAAAGGGGAGTAATAGGAGGAGCCGACCCGGGGTTGCCCTGGTGGCGGCAGCGGGTGGTGGTGTATGAAAAATTGTAGCCTATTATTCTTTGTATTGTTTTATGTGTGTGTAAGTGTCTGCGTATTTCTCTCTCTCTCTCTGTCTCTCTCTGTGTGTGTGTTACACTTATTTTTGTTGTCTTTTAATAGACGGCGGGGGGGCAGCCGACGGCAAATACATATAACAAAGGCAATTTCTTTAGCCCAGCCCCAGACCAGACCAAGCCAGGCCAGGACAGCCCAGCCCAGCTGGAGGGTGTTTTTATCCATCATCATCACCATCATTCCAATCAGTAGATAAATAACGCATAAAATGAGGTGCTTAATCGGGTTTTGTTGTTTTTTGAAGTGATGAAAGTGAAATCTCAAGTAACAACTTTATATTTGGTTATCATTTACAGCTTATTTGTTGTTGTCTCTTGTTGTTGTTGTTGGTGGTATTGGTAATGGAGATATTGGTAGTATTGGTGGGCGTGACAACATAAATTTTATCTTTAAATTGCACGCGTATATAAGTGATTTGTCAACATTATTGGCATTAATTGGATAGAATAACATTAGGTGATTGTCAGCTTGAATAAGAGCCATCAAAATGGTATAACTATAGATCGAGAGTTTGCATACTCAATTTCTAATGGTTAACCAAAAAACTGACGTTAAACTCAAGTTTTTAAACCGTAGACGTTAACTTTTCAATTTGAAATTGATTTCAAAATTAACGTCATAACCAAAGCGAATTCAAGTGTCTTTTTGTACCACAAAATAAGCGCAGCGAATTAAGGTTTCACACCACGACAGACGAATCCAAGTTTCAAACCGTTTACAAGCGAAGAGTGACTTAAAAAATCACTGTATGTAAAAATTTAAAAATTGGGTGTTTCATTATATATAGCCTAAGGGATAATAAAACTTTAGTAATTACATTTCCTTAACATTTCCTTAACAAACCAAATCTACGAAGAATTAATTCTTTTAACTACTTTCACTATCATTCATATATTCTGCTTCACTGTGTTTAAATGAACAAACAATTTGTAACACACAATTTTACAATAATTATCACTTTAACTCATTACCTTTAAATAAATATTAAATGCTAAATAATTAGTCTCTATTGAATAATGATAATTTTATTAATTTTAATAAATTTTGTAAATGAAAATATCATTCAATATGAGTGTCGTAACTCACTGTGGCGTTTGTATTAAAATGTTTGTTGGGTTACACTTTCGTACTGCTTCGTTTGTAATGTTCGCTGAGTTAACTGTGTTTTGCTCAGTGTTGCGTTTTTAAGTGATCCAGAATCAAAATCAGTATTATAATGCTCCTGCTATATACCCAAGCCTAAAAAGTCAAATAAATATTAATATTGAATACCTACAATCATTTGCTCTGAATTATAGATTAAATAACACAAAGCAGAAGAAACAACCCGAAAGAACTTCAGCTGTTCAAGGTAAGGAAGTTAAACCAAATAAAAAAAGAGAGCCCATTTAAATGCAAATGTGAAAAAAATTCATATAAAGGCAGAAAAATAAGACTTGTTGCTGAACATGGACATATTTGAGTTTAATTTCAAGTTAAATTCAAGCGGAGATGTTTATTGATTTTGTTATCAACTAGCGGTAAATACAAACACACGCCCCTTTTTTTTGGACACCTATTACCGCCAACACCATCCCGCGCCTCCCTACCTCTTTCAAAAGCTTGCTCTCTCTCTCTCTCTTACTGTGGATTGTCTTTGCTCGTTTTATTAACAAAATTAACAACAAAAACTAAACTGAATCACATATGTTTATCACTGCCCCCTGCCCTTTTCCCACGACCCCCTCACCCGTCTCTGTTTATAATTGAATTATTTAGTAAATATTTATATTTGATTGCTAATTGATTGGCCTGTTAATCGAATATTCTGGCCAATTTTTCATTTTTTTCCTCCCCTCTGCTTCTTGGTCTGCTTGATTAATTAATAAAATCAATAAATGCATTTGTTATTTAAATTTTCATTTACAGGTTACAATGACCGATAACTCCTCAGCCAGAGAATTGTCTATTTGCCATTTCCTTATCGCAGTGATAAATTCAAAATGAAAGAAAAGAAGTGGCGGCATAAGCGTAAATAATTATTATTTGCCTTTTGATAAGCCATTCAAAATAAATTTTTTTTGGAATAAGCCAAAACGAAGAAGTAGCAACCACGCCATTTACTGCAATTAACCAATAAAATAGACAACAACAAAAGATCAAAAAACAACTGTAAACCAAAAATAGAACAAGAGAAAGCACCGATAAACTTAAAAAAAAAAAACATGCTAGGACGCACACAGAAACTACTATTGGGCATTGCAATCTTAGTATTAGTCGATGTCGTCTGGGTCTCATCTAGTGAATTAACCAAGGTGAGTAAAATGAACCATAAATTCAGTCAATAAAATTCAAATTTTCTTCATCTATTGACAGTTTCTCTACAATGAAGCTAAGTTTGAAAAGCCCTTCTTTTGCACGTACTTCAAGACTTCAATGTTTAGCATCTACTTGATTATCATTGGCATTGTGGCACCCTGGAAGGAGTCCTGCGATCGACAAAATGGCAACTATGCGGTAGATATTACAATTATTAAAAAGTTTTTTAGGTTATATGGAAAACTATTCGATATTTCTTTGAGTTTTGTCAAAGTTTTTTGTCTGATTGTATTTAGGCTATGCTATCCGATGGTTTGAAAGAAAATATTTGCATTTCTAATGCGCAGAAAAGAACTTCTAAAATTTTCTATTACTTTGCTTATTAATGTATGTACATATATATATTAAACTTAATCTTTCACGCGATTATAAATCCCAAAAAACCCACATCAATATCACTGGTAGCTCTCATAGGACCAATTTATTAAATAGAAAATGTTTGTGATATTTTTGATAAAAATTTGTTATTAAGTTTTTGTTTAATGGCAAACGTTATCGCTAAAAGCATTTCAAATTTTCTGAGGGCCAACAAACGGCAATAATGTATCATAATTTTGAAATTTTAATTACAGAAACGTTTTTCTCATTTTATTTATTAGAATAATATTTTATCACACTTCCTCTTTTAGATGATGGAACAGAATGCAGATGATGAGAACTATTATTCGAATCAAGCAGCATTGGTAAGTTTTTACTTTTATTTATCAGAGAATAATCTTTATAATCTATGGTTCAATTTGTTAGGGCAATCCCACCTATGTGCCCATACGTTCGGCTGCTACCCAACATCAAATGGCGAGCAATGGCACCTTATCCGGAACAGAGAGTGATGATGCGAGTGTTCGAAGTGTACGATTTAGCAAAATGGCTGAGGTTAGAGAAATGTCTGCCCATGAGGCAACCGATGCTCTAATGGCACGACTCTCCTATGCAGCCAGTTTGCGTATACGGAGACAAAAGACGCATCATAAAACTGCTAAAACGGCATTACTTTTCTGTTTGCTGTGGTTTGTGGCCAACTATTTCTTTCAATTGGCTTTGGGAATGGATGAGACGGCAATGATAACATTAATTAGCTCTAGTTCTTCATTTTTCGTTATATCCTTGGCAGCCGTATTCCCATCGGCATCGGGAGATAAGTTAACCATAAGTAAATTGATTGCTGTTGGTCTCAATATAGGGGGGATTGTAGCCATCACTATGAATGATCTGCACGATTCAAAAATGTCCAGGGGAGTGATATTGGCCTTATTTAGTGCATTTTTCTATGCCTCATATTTGGTATTTGTTAAAAGGAAAAGCGATACTGAGGAAAAGGTGGATATACCCTTATTCTTTGGTAAGTTAAAATTCTGCTTAAATTTTGAAAACCAATTTTTATCTGTTAATTTGTTTTCATTACAGGATTTGTGGGCCTTTGGAATCTCTTGCTGTTATGGCCCATTTTCTTTATTTTACATTTCACCAAAATTGAAATCTTTGAAATGCCAAGCCAGGGACAATTTGCTTTATTGTTCTTAAATGGCTTCGTTGGTACTGTTCTGGCCGAAGCCCTGTGGCTGTGGGGTTGTTTTTTAACCTCATCCCTAATTGGTACCTTGGCCATGTCCTTGCAGATACCCCTGGCCATAGTATTTGATGTATTGCTAAAGCATAAGCCATATTCGCCCATGTTCTATATGGGCTCTATACCTATTTTTCTAGCCCTAATTCTAGTTGCTTTACTAATGCGCAATGATGATTCAGATCCTCTGATGAAACTCTTAAAAATTGTATATAGAAAAGTTGTTTGTGGCTGTCAAAAGGCAAACATTGTGAGGTGAGTCTCCGATTTTCTTTTTCGCAAAGATCTATGTATCTATTAACCATGATCTTTTTTTCCAGAGTTAACGATGATGAGCAACAGGAATCCTTAATAAGCAACAGTGTTGATTAAAGGATTTAACCACATTATTTCGTAACTTTGCTCATTGCAAGAAAACAAAAGATTAGGAAAACAAAACTTGGCTGTTCACGACTTCGTTTCGAATCGTTTTTTGATCTTTACTTCATATAGGGACAAATATTGATTACTGTTCTGCACAATTTATCGTTTATTGATTTTCTGCTCTTTATTTTAGATTTATTTATTTAGTTATAAAGATCTATATATAAAAATATTCCTAATTTTTGTAAATAGCTTTAGCTTTTAATGCTTATTCTATGTGATAGTCTTAATTCTTAACTGAAAGAGAAAAAAAAAACACTATTATTTATTGTGCTTTAGCCTGTATATCTTGTTGATTCTACAACCACAATTACAAATATTTAAACATTCATTTTGTCGAACAATAAGATATGCCTAATAAAAAGATTATATATATACATATATATACCCATATACAAGTAAACATACATATATATTATTATAATGCAAAAA
Organism: Drosophila emarginata; assembly: GCA_037075365.1. Lineage (NCBI taxonomy): Eukaryota > Metazoa > Arthropoda > Insecta > Diptera > Drosophilidae > Drosophila > Drosophila emarginata. The sequence continues at coordinate 2,599,062 of JBAMCD010000260.1, read as the reverse complement.
AAAAGTTTATTTTTTAAAATGGGTTACTTCCAATGAGTCCATTTTGGGAGTAAAGGAATAATAATAAGACGATGTATATGCATATCACATCAACAACAAACCCTACTAAACATATATAAAAATTATCTTACCTGTTTTCAGTGATATTTGCATTCAATTATATCTGTAACTTTGTTACCATTATATTACACTTCCAAATATTCATCACAAGCTATCAGTGTTTCAAAATGTTTGCTGCCAGTTCGCATGTTATCTTTGGTTTATATGTTCACTGGGTTGCATCGATAACATTTACTATCGTCGCACTTGTTAAAAATCTAGAATTCTTTTCTGCTCAAAAAGTTGAAAATAAATTAAAATTATTCTCCGACAAATTGTCAAACGATGAAGTTGTTAATCGCGTTGTGCGCTCTCGGCCTGGCCGGCGTTGTTCTTGCTGATGATAGCAAAGGACCCAAAGTGACCGACAAGGTATCCACACACACAGACACATAAAAAATTACAAAAAAAAGCGTCGCTGGTATACATACAGAAGACAGCCGCCATTTCCTTTATTCCGTTTTGATTTATATGTTTATGTATTTTAATTTTGTTTGGTGACGTAGGTCTTCTTTGACATCACAATCGGTGGTGAATCGGCGGGACGCATTGAGATTGGTCTTTTTGGCAAGACTGTGGAGAAGACTGTGAGGAATTTCAAGGAATTGTCTGAGAAACCTGAGGGAGAGGGGTAAGTAAAATAGATAACAGTTAAATATACATACACCACACAATTGATTACAATTACAATAAGAGTGAAAGAGAAGGGAATAGACAATGATTTATAGGTTAGATTTTTCAAGACGCTTCAATCAATTACGTGGCTTTTGCTTTGAGAATTGGTTAACAATAGCAACAATTTAATGTAAATCTGTGTGCAAATCCAATTAAGTTGTTTACTTAATTTTTTTCTATGATATTATTGTTGCCATCTCTTTCTAGATACAAGGGTAGCAAGTTCCATCGCATCATTAAGGACTTTATGATCCAGGGTGGCGATTTTACCAAAGGCGATGGTACTGGAGGTCGTTCCATCTATGGTGAACGTTTCGAGGATGAGAACTTCAAGCTGAAGCATTATGGCTCCGGCTGGTTGAGCATGGCCAACGCTGGCAAGGATACCAATGGTTCACAATTCTTTATTACCACCAAGCAAACCAGCTGGTTGGATGGCCGTCATGTTGTCTTTGGCAAAATTCTCTCTGGCATGGATGTGGTCCGTAAAATCGAGTCGTCTGCCACCGATGCTCGTGATCGTCCTGTCAAGGATGTCGTCATTGCCAACAGCGGCGTTCTGCCAGTAGCTGAACCCTTCTCCGTCTCCAAGACTGATGCCACCGAATAAACGGAGATTAAATAAAGCTGAGCAGAATTTTAATAACTCAAAAATCAATTGCAATGACAGAAAAAAAGAATTCAAGTTGATTTTGCATTTAACTAAACATTTTTGCTTATTAAGAGATTGTTCTTTTCCATTATAGATCTTACGTTTGCTCAACTATTCTATCATAAATAATAAATAACGATAACTCCTACTTTTTGTGATAAATATAATGAGTTTTTATTGCATTTTTTAGACAGGTTTTCTCCTTCAGGTTCATTGAACCGGTTTTTTACCTTCAATCCCTGCATGTTTGTGTGTGGGTGTGTTTAAGCTGCTTTCTTTCAGTTACCATCGATTCCCTTTGACTGAAAACGGGTTTCACTTCTTTGTTGCTAATTCTTGCTTGCTCTCTTTTCTTTTATTTATCTTGTATTATTATTGTTCTTTAGTTTGGCATCCTACTTTCATATTATCAGCAGTTTGAAAGGTCTTGCCCCAGTTTTTTATACTCTTCCAAGACTGGAAGGCCTTTAGCATCTCAAACTTAGAATCAATTGAATTTGAGGTAGACTGGTGGAAATGAAAATAAAAATTAGTTTTATTTGGCAATAATTATTTAAAGATATGTAAATCGAGTATTTTTAAAAATTCTTCAAACTTCAATCAAACAATTAATAGGGTATAGCAAATTCGTTACGGCTAAAATTAGTTTGTCCATCTGGTTTTTGTATTGTGATTGGCATGTTTGCGGTAATTATTTATACACATATTTGTCTACGATCTTGACAAATAAAAACAGCTGCTAAATTAATTTGAGTAACTCAAGTAAATCAAGGCGCAGTGAAGTTAAAATGAGAATTAAAAATATAGAAAAACAAGGAAGTTTTTGTAACTAAAGAATCTAATTTAAGAATTTACTTTACGGAAAATTTATTAAATTTTTTTTTAAAACATATATATATGTACCTTTGAATCCGTTTTAATTACTTTAAGACTAATTAAAAAATTTAAAGTAACTTATTTAAAAAGATGATTAAAATCAAAATACTACAAAAATAGTTGGGACTTGCGATTTTTCAAACTTTTTCTAAATTTAAGTTGGAGAAGAATAAACGTTCATATATGTATATTTATTTTCATTCCTATATCATTACAAATATGTATGTAGCTTGAAAAAAATCTAAAAAATGAAAAGTATATTACGAAGCCCGAAAAATTGTGTAGCTTTATTATTACCAGTTTTATGAAACCCAATATATCAAAATTTTTATACTAAGCTCACAAAAATTTTTAAAATCTAGTTTGTACAAACTAGAAAGCGTTATTATGTTAAGTCTGACATAGCTCAATAGACTCAAACTTTGATCCTGATTAAAAATATATATAATTGGATGAATATGGTTTTTTATCTGTCACTTTATTATACCCTATTTGATTAAAACCAATTCTTAAAACTTTAATATACATTAAAAACATATTGTAAATACATATTTGAGTAAATAATTTTTTCTGAATCCCTGCATTGAATTTCTTGATGAGCTGTGTTGAAAGAAAAGAAACAATCTCCAATTGCTGCATTTCCAGTGCATTTTAAGAGCACGCCACAATTAACGAAGAGAGACCAAACTGGGGGAGACGATCTCATATATTGAAGGAATTATTTTCTGCCTGTGCCAGTGAAATTGTACCCCCCATTTCAGTTCCCATTCCCCCTTAACATTTCTATCTGTATCTGTGTCTTTATATATACTTATGTATGTACACATGTATATGTTTATATGCCACACATTCTACATGTGTTCCAATAAACCGCAGCAACAATTCTGGACGCTCCCGGCATTTATAAGATTATTTTTCTTTTTTGTTTTTTTGTCGAGAGGAATTATAATCAGTTTAGTTTCAGTATTCAGTTTGTGTTGAGCTGTTGGAGCTACTGAAAAACTATTAAAAATACCGGAAGAAGTCTACATTTCGATTTAGGTTAAGAAAATACTTTTACTTTCATTATGGTGAGTTTTTCTTTAAATATTCTCTATAGATGCTGCGACACATTGATAAGAATCTAAAATTGAGGATGATGTGTTCTTCATTAAGCACAGTGGAGACTCGCTAATTAAAAAAATTCAAATATTTATTTACATATATGCCTGCAGATGCGTTTAATTAAACTTGGTCTAGGTTTGATTTTATTGATTTCCTGTCAACAATTTGGTCAGGGAGCGAATATTCTACTCCTCTTCCCTCATGCTAGTGAAAGTCATTTCGCTGTGATGCGGACTTTGGTCACGGAATTGATCACAAGGGAGCATCAAGTAAGTTTTTAAAAAAGGCATGGAAAAGATTCTCGCTAAAGATTCAGTTTACATACGAATTTGAACATAGAATATAGAAACATGATTGAAAATTTTTTAAACTTAAAATTCAGGTTACACTTTACGCCAGTCACGGCATCCACGAACAATTGGGGGGATTAACACTACATATTCTCCCGGAATATCCATTCTGGAGTAAATGTAAGTGCCTGATCAAACAATTGGAAACTATCAATTAATCAACATATTTCTGTATAGTGCAAGAGCATGCTGCTCCAAAAGGACAACTTGAAGATCTGGCTAAATTATCTCCGGAAAAGCTACGCAAATCATTGGCTCATGTTGCAGCCGCCTCTTTGGATCACTTTTTAAGTCAAAAAGCTTTGCAAATGATGCTACAATTATCCTATATGGAATTTGATTATGATCTGATAATTGTGGACTATTTTTATACCGAAGCTTTGTTAGCCTTGGGCTATATTAAACAGAAGCCAGTGATGGGAATAGTTAGCTCCGATTTTGGGCAATATATGGAAGCAGTGCAAGAGTCGTTGGTGCCTACAGCATGCTCACCCATTGACTTTAAAAGTTATTCACCCAATTTAGATTTCTTCCAAAGATTGGGTAATATAAGAGAATGTATTAATCGGAGAAAGGATTTCGAAAGTGAACACCATGAACTCCAAGAGAAGCTTATCAAAAAACATTTCAAGGGTAATATAGATTTACTATATAAAATATTTATCACTAACTTTATTTATTTCCAGTTGAAATTACCATTAAGGAACTGCAAGCTTCCTATTTGGCCGTGTTGCTTATTAATAATCATGTCCCCCTCATAACTCCGCGTCCACTGATCCAACAAATTGTCCTGGCTGGAGGGCTCCATATTCGAGCTCCCCGTGAGCTGCCCTGGAATGTGAAAAGGTTTTTTGAAGAAGCTCGCTCAGGAGCTGTTTATCTTCAACTTGGTAACGAACAGCCATGTGGTCAATTATCGGATGCTAAAAAGAAGATTCTTTTCGAATTATTTGAGTCGCGTAAACAGAGCTTTATTTGGTCCTGTCATGATGTGAAGACTTTAAAGGATCTGCCCAAAAATGTTTTAATAATTCAGCACTCAGTTCCTCAAATTGATATTCTGGCCCATCCTCGAGTACGTGGTTTCATTATGAATGGCGATGTGCTCAGTTTACAGGAGGGCATCTCACGAAATGTCCCCATGGTTGGCTTACCTTCTTTCGAAAATGAACGCAAAAACATGCAATTGGCTGTCCAATTGGGTGTGGCCATTCAATTGGATAAGGATAATGTCACTACAGCTTCGCTTAATTGGGCTTTGGATAGATTACTGACCGAACAGCATTATCAACTGATCATTCGAGATGTTAGCCTGGAGTATAAAGATCGTCCATTGGGAGCCTTGGCTACGGCAATGTTTTGGGTAAATTATGTAATAAGGCATAAGGGTGGAGCTGCCATAAGGACTCGTGGCATCGGCATATCCTCCAGTCAATTGCATCTATTTGATTTGTTTATCTTTTACTTTGGTGTAGCTATTTTATTTGGGGTTCTAGCAGCGGCTCTTTATTTAGTCGGCAACTTTTTCTGGCAAAGAAAGAATAATCCGGAGAAATATGCAAAGATTAATTAGATTAAAATGGCCAATAAATTGTTAAATTGTAACAAAGATGTACATTTTTCTATATTTAAAATTACGCGCCAACAACGCTGCCACTTTAAGGTTGCCTTTATACAAGTTTCAAATTTGCTAGATCTGGCCATTTCATCTCATGGCTAATAATAAAAATATGAAAGAAGTTTGCATATTTACCTTGTTACTTAAAAACTATGATGGTTATTGATACCTTAATTGCTGTGTTTAAGTGTAAAACTTTCTTTTTTTTAATTTTTTCATACAGGTTTACCTTTACATCGATATATATTTAGCTTTTTTTCGTCAAATGTGGAACTATCGATATTTTGTTGGATTTTCTGGCAACACTGCGGTTGCCATCTTCCTTTCCAAAGATTCGCGTTCGAAGTGAGACGTGTTTAAAACCTTTTCAAGTGTTTTAAAAGGTAAAGACTAGATTAATGTGCTGTAAATATTAACTATAATAGCGTAGGGAAGTTCTGGAATGCAGCAAACATGACGGCAAGCTGTCATAATTAAGAACGAGCAATCAAAAGGCAGCAGCGTGTCACACGTGGGACCCAGCGCGGCTGGCCAACGGAGTTAGAGAGAGAGGCACAGTGAGGTTATGTTGTCCTCCTAACAGAAAGAAACAACAAAAAATTTTTAGCCAGCTTACAGGATTTTGAATGTGATATAAAACTAAATAAAATTTCTTTCTCTCCTCCAGCTCCGTCAAGATGTCCGGTACAACTGCCACCATTCGCACCCGCAAGTTTATGACCAACCGCCTGCTTGCCAGGAAACAAATGGTCTGTGATGTCCTGCACCCTGGACTATCCTCGGTCAACAAGACCGAAGTCCGCGAGAAACTCGCCGCCATGTACAAGGTCACACCCGATGTTGTCTTTGCGTTCGGTTTCCGTACAAATTTCGGAGGCGGCCGTTCCACTGGTTTTGCCCTGATCTACGATACTCTGGATTTCGCTAAGAAATTCGAGCCCAAATACCGTCTGGCCCGTCATGGTCTCTTCGAGCAGAAGAAACAGACCCGCAAGCAGCGCAAGGAGCGTCGCAACAGAATGAAGAAGGTCCGTGGTACAGCCAAGGCCAAGATTGGTACAGGCAAGAAGTAAACCCGTTAAGCAGCTGCTGCTTATTATGAGTTAGTTACACTTTTTTATGTGCGGAACGAGGACGACAAATGAAATCGATGTTTACTTTTGGAGCGGCTTTTGTCTTTCTGTATAACTAAGTTAAATAAAACTCTAAAAGTAAAAGGAAATAACTACGTTAAAAGTGATTTTCATTTAACCAAAGGAAAGTGTGTCAAAATAACAGCTGGCCATTCAAATAGGATTTAAGAATTTTTTAAAAGAACTAAACAAAAGTGGATTACAAAGAATAATAGAATAATTTTGGAAATAATGGAAGTGTTTGTATAAATATAGAGCTATTAAAAGTTGTTCCTAAAGGGATGCTCCTAATGAAAGCTATTCGATCTTAATTATCGTAAGGGAATCTTTCCTTAGTTATAGTCCTACATTTTAGATTTTGGATCTGAATTATTCCTATTGCATTGATTCCACAAATAGTCTCAGTTTATATAGCTTTAAATGCTGCTGTCCGGTTTAAGTCGAATTTAATACAAATAGTTTCAGTGATAAATAAGTTGTTTTACCAACATGACATACAATTTCCTTATATTTCATAACGGCATAAAATTAATAATAAACAAATAATTACTTGCTTATTTTCCATCACAAAGTATAAGACCTGTTAACATTTAACAAATAAAATGTTTACTGGCTTATACTCGAATGTTACTTAACAGACCGAAATGAGGTGCATAATGGAATGATTGAAATTTATTTTGTGTTCTAAGATCGTTCTCCCAAGAAAGACGTGCGAAGTAGAAAACAAAAAAGAAAAAACGAAAATAATGTCGTCCTTAAATGTCGGTGATAAATATTGTTTTGCAATCGATCGTGGTGGCACATTCACTGATGTCCTTTGCATTTGTCCTGGCAACAAAGTACGCACCATGAAATTGTTATCAGAGGATCCGGAGCGTTATAGTGATGCGCCCCGGGAAGGAATACGCCGTATTCTCAAAGAAGTACGTAAAGGAGTATAGTAAAAATAAGTAGAAAGCAAAACAATTGTTTTATTGGCAGGAAACTGGTCAGGATTTGGCTTCATCTGGTTTGGTGGACACCTCAAAAATTGGCTGGGTACGAATGGGTACTACAGTGGCGACAAATGCCTTACTCGAACGGAAGGGTGATCCTGTCGTTTTGGTGGTCAACAGCGGTTTTCGAGATTTACTCTATATTGGAAATCAGGCAAGACCGAAAATCTTTGATTTAAACATTAGGAAACCAGCAAATCTTTATAAGACAGTGGTGGAAGTGGATTGTAGGATTGTGCCCCAACAGGCAGATCGTTGTCAGTTGAGTAAGTTGTATAATTAATGATAAAATAAGTTTGAGATTAAGTAGAAGAAATATAACATTTTTCCCAGAGCAAAAATGGAAAATATTAGATGGCGTTGCTGGTACCAAATATTTGGAGTTACAGCCAGTGGATGAGGCAAGTGTTCGAGCATCTTTAACAGCTGCCCTCCAGGAAGGTATCTCTTCGGTATCTATCGTATTGGCCCATAGCTACGCCTGTGCCGACCATGAGAAGCAAATTGGTGCCATTGCTCGACAATTGGGATTCACCCACATAACACTCTCTCACGAGGCTATGCCCATGTGTAGGGTGGTGGCTCGCGGTTACACAGCCTGTGCTGAGGCATATTTAACACCGCATGTGGATCGCTACTTGGCTAGGTAAGTGCCACTCTGTTTGTCGTCTAATCATTGTAAATTAAACCAATGATTTAGCTCTTTTTTGTTTTGGGTTAGTTGAACTATAAAGATAAGGCCAGACAAACAAAAAACAAATAAAAAACAAAAATATCATATTCCTATATATAGCTTAAATAGAATTACACCACATAATTTTTTAATAATAATTATAATAGGCATTCCGATTTCAAATGTGTCTATTGGTTTACATTGAATGACTTGGAATAGTGGAACATGTGTGGAATATTTGAAAGCCACTCCCACCTTTTTTTCATTAGAATGCAATTTTAGCTTGTCGGTAAATTCGAGACCTTGTCTCGGGGGAAAACCATTTATAAATTTAATTACAGATAAAACACAAAAATCTTGTTAATCAACCTCAATTTTGTTTTTTGCTTTATCTTAATCAGAGTTCTTCTAAATCCGTAGATTAAGTTAATTACTCTTAAATTACGATGATATTTATATAGATACAAAATTATAGAATTTAAACTACGTCACAGGGATTACATTTAATATTTTCTTATTTCATCATTTTCTATCTCAAAAAAAAAAATAGTTTTAAATCCGGTTTCGATAATCAATTGGCTGGCGTTGATGTCTTATTTATGCAATCGGATGGCGGTCTCACAAATATGGAGAATTTCCGTGGTGCTCGCGCCATTTTATCTGGACCTGCTGGTGGTGTTGTGGGCTATGCCTTGACGGGTTCACGTGAAACGGATCTACCATTGATTGGCTTCGATATGGGTGGCACCTCAACCGATGTCTCACGATATGCTGGAAGCTATGAACATGTCATTGAGAGTACCACAGCTGGTGTAACAATTCAGGCACCTCAATTGGATATTAATACGGTGGCAGCTGGCGGTGGTTCACGTTTATTTTTCCGTTCTGGCATTTTTGTAGTTGGACCCGAATCGGCGGGTTCACATCCTGGACCAGCATGCTATAAAAAAGGTGGTCCCTTAACGGTGACAGATGCCAATTTAATATTAGGTCGCATATTGCCACAATATTTTCCAAAGATCTTTGGCCCCAGCGAGAATGAACCATTGGATTATGAGATCACGAAAACAAAGTTTGTGGAATTGCAAAAGGAGATTAATCAACATTTAAAGGCCACTGGCGATAAGAGGGAATTGAGTATTGAAGAAGTGGCCTTGGGCTTCATACGAGTGGCCAATGAGACCATGTGCCGACCAATACGTGCATTGACACAATCTCGAGGATTGGATACGGCCAGTCATGTACTCTCCTGTTTTGGTGGTGCTGGCGGACAGCACGCCTCTGCCATTGCCAAAAATTTGGGCATTGCTAAGGTGAGTAGTAAATCTTAAAAGATCTTCAATTTAAATATTTATTTTTTTCTTAAATTATTTTAGGTTGTTGTCCACAAATATGCTGGCATTTTGTCTGCCTATGGCATGGCTTTGGCTGATGTCGTCCAGGAAGTGCAAGAGCCCAGCGGTTTGGTATTTAGTGTTGAGAATCATCACCTATTAAAGGAACGTCTAGATGCATTGTCGAAGAAATGTCATGATATGTTGGCTAGTCAAGGTTTCCATCGCATTGAATTGGAATCCTTTTTGCATCTTCGGTATGAAGGAACAGATGGGGCTTTAATGGTTGCCCCAGCTGCCAAACAAGTAAAAAGTGGAAACTCTTCCCTGCTGGCTTCCTATGGCGACTTTAATGCAACATTCCTTGAACGTTATCGGACAGAATTTGGATTTGTTTTACAGAATCGTCGGATCATTGTGGATGATATACGTATTCGTGGATTGGGTAAAAATGATACACCACCGGAGGCAAAGGTGAGCCAAGCTGAGAGCCCATTACCTCCAGCTGAGGGAACTACCCGTTTGCATTTTGATGAGGGCACCTTTGATGCGCCCATTTATCTAACCAAAAATCTAAAAGCGGGTCATAATATACCATCGGGACCTGCTATACTTATTGATCAGCTTTCTACCATTATAGTAGAACCCAATTCAAGTGTTAATGTCACGGAATTTGGTGATTTAATTATGAATGTAAAAACTGGTGGCAAACAGGGTATCAATTCTGATTTAGATCCTGTCCATTTGAGTATATTCAGTCATCGCTTCATGAGCATTGCAGAACAAATGGGCAGAGTACTTCAACGGACTTCAATTTCCACCAATATCAAGGAGCGACTGGATTTCTCTTGTGCCTTATTTGGACCCGATGGCGGTTTAGTATCCAATGCTCCACATATTCCAGTTCATCTTGGTGCCATGCAGGAGACAGTGCAGTATCAGTTAAAAGTACGCGGAGAGACACTGAAAAACGGTGATGTTATTTTGGCCAATCATCCGGCTGCTGGTGGTTCGCATTTACCCGATTTAACTGTCATAACGCCAGTGTTCTACGAGTGTGTATATACGATATATATATATATATTCTTGATTAGCATTGAATTAACTACTCTTGTTTCAGGGGTCAAGCTCGTCCAGTGTTTTTTGTGGCATCTCGTGGTCATCATGCAGATATTGGTGGTATTACTCCCGGTTCTATGCCTCCACATTCCACCTCGTTGTCACAAGAAGGAGCTGCCTTTAAATCCTTTTTGATAGTGGAGAATGGTCAATTTCAAGAGAAGGAAATCATCCAGCAACTGACCACACCACCAAAGGATGTAAAAGGAGCCGTTGGTACACGCAATCTTAGTGATAATCTCTCGGATTTGAAAGCCCAAATTGCAGCCAATCATAAGGGCATTCAATTGGTATCGGAACTAATCGATAGCTATGGCTTAAATGTTGTCCAGGCCTACATGGGACATATCCAAGCTAATGCTGAGTTGGCAGTTCGCGATATGCTGCGTCAGATTGGTCAGGACACATTGGCACGAACAGGATCAACAGTTCTCCAAGCACAGGAATTTATGGATGACGGTTCGCCTATTACTTTGAAGGTAACCATCGATGCTAAGCAGGGTTCCGCCTTGTGTGACTTCACCGGATCCGGAGTAGAGGTGTGGGGCAATTGTAATGCTCCACGAGCCATTACCCTGTCGGCATTAATCTATTGCTTGCGTTGCATGGTTGGTCATGATGTGCCTCTCAATCAGGGTTGCCTTGCTCCCATTAGTGTGATTATTCCAAAGAATTCCATTCTCGATCCCTCCGAGGGGGCTGCTGTAGTTGGTGGTAATGTCCAGACCTCACAGCGCATTGTGGACACTGTGTTGAAGGCATTCCGTGTATGTGGTGCCTCTCAAGGTTGCATGAACAACATAACAATTGGTGATGAAGAGTGGGGATACTATGAAACGGTTGCTGGTGGTGCTGGAGCTGGTCCTGGTTGGCATGGTGCCGGTGGTGTTCATACCCATATGACAAATACTCGTATTACCGATCCTGAGATATTGGAATTACGCTATCCCATGATCCTGAAACGTTTCTGTTTGCGTACTGATAACTCTGGTGGTCCAGGACAATGGCAGGGCGGTGAGGGTGTCGAAAGGAATTTACTTTTCCGCAAGCCAGTGACCTTGTCCGTGTTAACAGAGCGTCGGACACTGCAACCATATGGCCTAAATGGCGGTGGACCTGCCAAAAGTGGACGTAATTTAATCTACAAACATGATGGTCGAGTTATTGCTTTGGGCGGGAAAACCTGCTTAGATGTGGAGACTGGTGACACATTTGCCATGAAAACTCCAGGTGGCGGCGGCTATGGATCTTCTGAGCAGACGCAGTCCAGCCAAGATGAAAGTGCCAAAGATGGTCAAAGATATGTTGAACGTGGCACTGTCTTTAATTACTTGCAGGCCCAAGAGTCAGCCTAAGTCCACAAAAAGGAGTTATCGCATTTATGCTAATTTGAATTCCATGTTTTGTTTGTTATTGTATACATATATAAATAAATCAGTTGACGTTTCTTAAAATTCATGCAAATATAACGGCTATCAATTAACGGTCAGCAATATTTAAATTTAGCGGTTAAATTCCCGTTTGAAATATTAAACGGCCTCTCTAATTTCAGATTTTTTGACCAGTCCATGCTGGTCACACTAAGCCGCACGTGTTGCACTTTAATGTGCTTCGATTTAGTTTATTATTTTTATTTATTTAAATAATTAATAGTGAAGCCACAAACATGGCATCGCTAGCAGAGAAAACAAAAGATACCAACACATTTCGGGTATGTTTCAGATAATATTGTATTACATGCAGCTAATTGAATTGCCTTACAGTTTAAATCTTTTGGGGACCGAGTGAATGAAATAGACCTCCGTCGCCTGGCGCTCTATCACATCGGCCATCGCAATGAAGAGCTCGAGGAGGCGGAGACGGAAACCTATTTTCAGCAAACTCTACAAAAATGGATTGTCCTTAATCTTACCGAAGAGTATAATTATTTTAGCAAACGGTGCCGTAAAATTGTGACCCTACCCCAATTACTGCATCAAAAGGATTTTGTGATTGATTTGTTGTTGGAACGTTTAGCCACAGCCACAAATTTATCCCAACAACCACTTTTGGAATTACTATATGTGTTGGCACGAGATCTTCGCGAAGAGTTCTATCAGTACTTTCAACGTGTGTTGGATCGCTTGATATGCCTCCTTAATACACAGGACTCGGATCAGTTGGAATGGACTCTAATATGCTTGGCCCATTTGTTCAAGACACTAAAGCCCTACCTGAAAAGGAATATTGGTGTGGTCTTCAATGCCATACTACCGCTGCTGGATGAACAACATTATGCGGAACATGTTACTAATTTTGCTGTAGAATGCTTTGCCTATATAGCCCGAGATGTAAGAGATTTTCCACGTTTTCTTGCCTATGTACTGAAAACGGTGCTGCGTGAGCAAGTGGAGAGCATCAAGGGCTGTGGCAGACTTATCTATGAGATTCTTAGAGGAGTTAATGGACAATTACATAATTCAGCGGGTGATTTAATTGCCCAGATCCTTGATGTCTTGGTTAATACGGATGCCACCTATACCTTAGATCAAACCGATCTCTTGGCTGATATACTGGAACATACATTGGCTTTAATTTTACCATATGTGAAAACTGATCAAATGTCCATACTTTGGCAAAAGCTCTGTTCCGCCATCAATCCGGATGACAAGCATATAGTTAATTTAATGTTACCATTGGTCAACTATAAAGATGGTAAATATGTATCCGAATCAAGTCTAATTGTCTCCACACTCCTCAAGCAACTTGATCAACAAACTGATTTGCAACAATCTTTAGCAACGCTGATTACCAGACTCCTAACAGCTATCCATGTGCAGTTGACTCAACTGGATGCCAGCAGATTACTCGCAAAACTTCTTTCTATAAGCCAGAAATCGGCTACTATATATGAATCAAGCATTTTGGAGCTATTAAACTATCAGCAATTTGAACTTTTAGTTCTACCCCATGTCATTTCCCACTACGAAGAGAATAAAGGTGACTTGCCCAGTTTGGAACTCTTGGCTCGAGTTGTTCAACACAAGAGACCCTTGCAAATAGACGCCACTACATTGTCCCAATGGCAAATCTATCCACTGCAGTTGAAACAGAAATTAACTATAGATAAAGTAGTCAAGGATTTATCCAAATTGGACCTCAACAATGAAGAACATTTGCTATTATTATTGCTGGTGCCACATTTGAGAGGTTTTAGTAAAGATTTCCTGGAAAAGAGCTTACAGAGATCAATAGAAGAACACTTGTCCTCCTCATCCAGTGATCATTTGGTGTTACTTTTACTACTACAAACTAATTCCCTACTGAAATATAAGTTACCAGGCAACCTGCGTCTAAAATTGCATCAATCCTTATTGCCAACTCTATCGGAAGATCTATGGTCCTTGGCCTGTCTGCAGTTATTACTCATTGAGTTGCCCAAAAAGGATTTAAATCAAATTAAAGAAACCAAATCAGCTTTAGCCCCGCTCTTAAGTCACTCGCAAGTCCAATATAGACGAATGTCCTCGCACTGTCTGCAACTGCTCGGCACATTGGAGAATAGTAAAACGAATCCCTATAATTATTTCCATGCCGCCTGCTCTATCCAACCAACAGTTCACAATTACCGTGAATTGCTACTACACTTACAGCAATTGGAACCAAGTTCAGTGCAATTTAAGGATTATTCCCAGTTACCGCATTTCAAGGAGCACACCATAAGCCTGCTCCTTGGTCTGCTGTACAACAATTTTAAATTTATTTGGGTTCCTATACAGCAACTATTAGCTGCCTATGTCAAGGAAATGGAAATTGAAAATTTCTGGCCAATCTTCAAGGAGAAACTAATAGAAACTGTCAATATAATAAATCACAAAGAAGAAGAGATTAAAGTTTCAACTAAGAGAAAAGATTTTATATCATCTGCCCTGACTCTGATGCTAATGCAGGAGGAGGAGGAGGAAAAGAAACAGGATCAAAGTCTCCAACAGGCACTCACCTACCGCCAATTGCTATGGCAATGTATACCCAAATTGGGACAAGTGGCTGAAGTTAAAAATAAGGATCTAGTAAGTATATTTTTAGAATTTGTCGATGAGGAATATCACGGAAAGCTGGAGGAGTCCGAATTCTTATGGGATGTGAATGAGGAAAAGGAGCAGTTGCAACTGGATGACGACGATGATGATGATGTTGAGGAGAATACAACACCATCAAAGACCCGACGCAAGCGTAAAAACTTGAATACACAAACTAAATTTATATTACAAACTCTTCAAATGAAATTGGCCTGTTTTACCAATCAACCGAATCCCAAGGCTTTGTATCGTCAGGAGGAATTAAAAAAATTCTATTTGGAACTTCTAGCTGGTCCAAATCCACAACTCCAACAATTGGCCTTGGATTGCTTGGCAAACTATAAACAACCCGCTGCCTTGGTACAACATAAATCCACTCTCAGTGGAATGATTGATGAAATTAAATTCAAATCGACTTTAAGCACTTGGAATCTGTCCAGTTTGCAGCCAGAGGAGAGAGCACAATTATTGCCCTTTGTCCTACGTTTGCTTTATGGTAAAATGTTAACCAAGGGATCACAGAAGCAATTAAGTGCCCAGCAACGTAAAACCTTGATTCTACGATTTTTGGGTCAATTGGAGGAAATGGAAATTTATAATTTTTTACAAATGGCATTCGGAAGTTTTAATATATTCTTGTACAAATCCATCGATCGACTTAATGAACATGTTATATCTTTATATAATCCGTCGGCGGTTGTTGCAGCAAAACAATTGCAAAGAATTGTTAATCTTCTCGAACTTATACGCAAAGAATTTGCCGGTAGATTAAGTTCACGTTTTCAAAATTTTGTCTTGAAATTATTAATACTAGTTGGAAGTATCTCCCAACAGGTCATCAATGGTGGTGGCAAACTGATGGTGGTCTATAAGAATGTGAAACATGCAGGATTTCAGACTTTGGTTAATTATTTCCAACAATTGATCGATATGCATGAAGTATGGCAAGAGCCCGAAATCACAGCTATTTGTGATGTATACATATGGCCAAATTTACCAAGACTTTCTCAGGATTCCATTCATAGTCCAACGCCGCTATTGAAATTGCTACTACTCTGGGGTTCCGAAGTGAACTATCAGAAATGGCTCAAAAGGCAACCCAATAAAGAGGCGGAGCCCATTATTCACCATTTGGTGGATTTGCTTTTAAATGATAAGGCCAAGCCAGTGGTAAGAAGATCTCTACTCCAATTAATCGAACAAATATTGGAAGCCACTGCCATTGATGAGTATAAAGAGGAATCATTGTCCCTTATAAGACCATATATACCACAGATCTTGAAACATTTGCAAACAAATTGGCAACGTCACAAGAAATCCGGAAAACAAATGCTGGACAAGCGGGAGCTTAATATATTAACCATACTGACAAATCATGTGGATGATTCCAGTACCTGTGATCTTCTACTGCAATTAGTTTTACCCATCTTTACCAAGCAAGTGGCTGGAGCCGGTCCTGAAATGGTTATACAATTGATAACCACTTTGTCGAATCTCCTGAAACGTGTCAATCAACCTTATCAATATGTTAACCAATTGGCTCCTCTCTTTGAAATGGTCCAGGTAATACCAGCACGTAAGATGCTGTGTGAGATGCTCAAAGAAATGGCCATGCAGCTGCACAAATCTGTCAAGGAAGACCCTGCACTAAATGCTCAAGCTAAATCTCTAAGGGAATGGGCTCGCCTTGTCTACTTGTTGAATGCCTGGGATAAACGTTGGCTTGAACAACCCGATTATGATAAGCGTTTGGAGGGACTGAAGGAAATCAAAGAAATGGTGGAAAAGAAACAAGAATTGGACATGCAATTGGCTGTGCTGGTGGTCTACAATTGTTTCTATATGCTACGGCATGACAATGATTTGGGATTGCGGGTTAACATAGGAGAATTGCTTAAGGCATTGCTACCACAATTAACCATACAATTATCGGAGAAGGACAGAAAATTCTGGTTAGATGACATATTGATACCCCTTTTCCAACGTTATATCCGCGATGAGAAGCATGAGCATGCCAGGAGTGAGGCCATTTCGGTATTGGGTGAAATGGCACGCCAATGTCCAGCGGATTCACATGAGATCCTGCGTGATCTTGCACCACTGACGGATAAACATGATTTGGAAGTGGATTTCTTTGAGAATATTTTACATTTGCAAACCCAACGACATGGCCGTGCCATCCAGCGTATTGTTACAATTTCTGCGGGTAAATGGCGTCAAATGCCGCCACCAGCTGCTCGAACTCTAACCCACATCTTAATGCCTCTGACCACACGATATCTATTGAATGAGAAGCATGCCGGCAAGCATACTCTAATCGATGCCGCCATCGAAGCTGTTGGTGTCATGTGTGAACTTCTCCCATGGCAACAGTATCATGCGATCCTTCGATATTATCTAAATAAATTGCGTTACTCTCAAACCCATCAAAAGCAATGCGTTCGCTTGGTAGTTCGTATCTTGGATGGCTTCCATTTTGACTTAACCCAAGGACAGACTGATCTCGAAATGTTAAAGCAGCTCAAGGAGAAACTAAATGAATCAGTGGAGCCTACAAAAAAAGTAAAGGAGGAAATCAAGAAAGAGGATAACGATGAAACTTCTGTAAAAGAAGAGGAAGATGACTTGGACTTTGATGCAGAAATTGAACAGGAGGAGGAGGAGGAACAGGTGGTAACCGAAACAGTCCGAACGACTCAACAATTGTCGGCCAATGCTGCAAAACGTGTCATGGCCACCATAACTAGTATCCTATTGCCCGCTCTCAATCGTTCCATCACTGAGAAGACCAACTATGATACCAAACACAAAGTGAATCGTCGCCGTTTGAGCTATGAACGTGAAGAGGAGGACATACAACGTGTACCCATTGCTTTGGCTATGGTGAAGCTACTGCAAAAGTTGCCATCGGATGTAATGGATAACAGTCTACCAGGTAAAAGATATAACTAACTAATATTAATCGAGACTAAATATTCGCTTTTCCGCATTACAGGAATCTTTATGAAAGTTTGCACATTTTTGCGTTCGCCTTTGAAATCTGTACGCATGTTAACCCGTGATATTCTCAAGAAGATTATGTTGACACTCGGTGGAAGCTATTTGGGTTTATTATTGGAGCAATTGCAATCCCTGCTTACACGTGGCTTTCAAGTCCATGTCCTTTCAGTGACTTTGCATGGAGTTTTAGATGCCCTTAAGGGGGATCAACATTTGAAACCTGCTCACATTGAGGATTGTCTGCAGAATCTATTGGAAGTGGCCCTAAATGACATATTCGGAGATGTCAGTGCCGAGAAAGAAGTGGAGAAAATTGTGGCCCACACACCAGAGGCAAAACCAAGTGCCAAAAGTTATTTAACTTTACATATTGCTGCACGTCATATAAGAGATAACTGTTTATTGGATCTCCTGTTGCCATTCAAGGAGCATTTGGCCAGATCACAATCACGTAAAGTTACACAAAAGATTCAGGAATGTTTTGCCAAAATTGTGGCTGGATTGGTAGAGAATCCTCACATAGCTCGAGAGAGCTTGCTCATCTTCATATATGGCACCATGTCGGAGAGTATAAGTGATTTAATTCCAGGCACACAGAAGCGTCAACTTACGGCCAAGGAGCAGGCATTGATGAGGCGAGCTCGTCCAGATTGCCTCTTACTTCAGCCAGCTCCAAATAGACGTAGTGTAGAAGTAGCTGGAAACAAACAAGTCAAATCTAATGCCCAGGCCAATGCCCACATTCTGATTGAATTCGGTTTGGAATTGTTACATTTTGTCTTAAAAAGAAAGAAACTTAATGATCTGGATTATGAGCCATTCTTGCAACCGCTTTTGCCACTGCTAAAGGATTCCTTGTCCAGCAGCCATGCAAGAACCACTACCTATGCCTTGAAATGTTACACGGCCATTTGGCTGGGTGATTACAAACTCACGGAACTGGGACCTGTTGAACTGCAGCCAGTGGTAAAACGAATGTTTGAGATTCTCAAGAATTTTTCATCATTTGGTGCCACGCGTCAGGAGGAGAATGCCCAATTGGTGCGTTCCAGCTTTAAGGCTGTGGTCGCCCTCCTACGCAAGTGTGAAGAGTTCCAACTAAGCGATGAGCAAATCGAACAATTGTTGCTTCATATTGAACAGGAACTGCAGGAGGGTGAATGTAGTAGTCAATCCATGTGCTTCACACTGCTCAAAGCTTTAGTCAATCGTAAAATCGAAACACGTTCGTTGCACGATCTTATGCGGCGCCTAGCCGATCTGGCCATTATATCCCAGTCGGATTATGTACGTGATGAATCGCGTGGCATTCTCCTTATCTACATGATGGAATACACATTGCAGAAGCGTGTGGATCAATTGGTGAAATTTATGTCTGTTCAATTATGTTATTCTCAAACAGCTGGACGTCAATCGGCCATACAATTTATCCACTCCATCATCAATAAGTTCCCCCAGAAGATTCTGGCCAAACAATCGGAATTCCTTTATCTTTCTCTGGGCACGAGACTAGTCAACGATGAGGATCCAGCCTGTCGTCGAAAAGTCGCTAGTGCTCTGGAAGCTATGCTGAGTCGTTTAACCAAATTGGAACGTCAACCCTTATTGGATCTCACTATGTTATTCTTCACATCAGAGCAGGAAACTAAAAGAAAAGCTGGTGTACGTGAATTGGCTGCTGCACTTCTCTCCAGATTTGTTGTGGCCGAGAAGAGTGGATTTGCTGATAGATTACCCGAGGTGTTGCCCACACTGGTAAATGTTTTAACCATTGGCGATGTGGATGCAGCTGGAAGATTTGTCAGGGCCCCAGGAAATTTAAATGGTACAACAAATCAAATGAACGGAACTGCCATCAAAAATAAAAAAAGACGCAAAGTGAGTGACCTAACAAAAACGGAAGATTTAATGTTGAAGACATGTTAATGCTTTATATCTTTTTAGCAACTTGAAGAGGAAATTGTTGTAGATCCGGACACTGAATTGGAGGAAAAACAGCGTAGTCTAGACCATCAAATCATTCAGTTACAGTATTGCCTATTGAAGATCTTTGAGCATTGCGGGGAATCTCTGTTCAACAATAATACACTTTCACCCACTCTCGATGAACTGGCCTATGGATGTCAGCGTTTCCTTGGACACGAGCATAATTGGGTCCGCTGCAATGCAGCCAAATTGTTGTCACAAATATTATCCCACTATGATTACGATTATATTGGCCAGCAGCTGGCGGGTATTAAAAATGAGCAGGAAAGTGATGAGAAATCATTGGAATTTATATATCATCAACCTGCCCGTGATATCAAAAGTTTAGTGTTGGACTTGTGTGCTCAATGTATACCAGGCGAAACGGCATCTGAAATGATTGATGAATTGGCCAAAATTATGTTGTACATAGCACATATGATGAGAAATGTGCCCTTTGGTCTCAAACAGGAGATTAAACTTGAGCAAGACGATGATGAAGAAAATGAAACACAATCAAATAAGATCAATCTCTATTGGCTGGTTAGAAACATACGTTTCCTAATCAATAGGGAGGTCGCCAAAGCTCCACATGATACCAGCATAGTAAGTATTCAAAAATATCATCTCGAGTTAATCCCATTTAATCTGATCCATTTCATTGCAGCGCACAGCCCTGTTTACTGTCATCGAGGGTCTTAGCACTCTTTTGAGTGTTGATGCTGTCACTCAGTTGGCGCCCGCCCTTCTCCAGGCATTGGTACGCGAAATGTCTGAGGAGGATCAAAATATAGACACAGATCTTCGTCAATTGGCTTTACGAGTGGGTAGCCGCCTTCGTAAACGCATTGGTTCCGATGTCTATGACAAATTACGCAATACGGTGCAAACAAAATTAATGGTTCGAAGAGCTGAGCGACGAAAGGCTATGGCTCAGGAGAAGATTCATGATCCGCAACGGGCGGCCAAACGTAAGGCCGGAGTGCAAGAGCGCAAGAAGGCATCGAAACGTCTGAAAACAGCGGTGATACGTGGCAAGGCGCCGGACACTAAACAAAAGTTGAAAAAACGCAAAAGGAAAGCGGAATTTGAGGGATTTTAATTTAGTTTGTTAATTAGTATAGTTAATCGTTAAAATGCAAAGAAGTATAGAAATGACTATTTTACATTATGTGGAAAAATATATATTAAGCAGAATTTTATATTCTGTATAAATAATTGAAAAGAATAATTCAAAATTTTTGTTTTTTAATGGATTAAACGAAACGGTCAATTATTAACATATAATTTTGAGGTATAAACTTAGTTAAAACTAATCGCATTTCAATTATTTGGACTTTAGTTCAGTCTTTTTTGAGATTATTATACTCATAATTGTTGTTATTAACAATAATGAAAAATTTTATTTTTTTTTTCATCTCGTGCGTGTTCGTGTCGTTTTTTATTAAAAATTTATCATTCTGTGCTCGTGCGTGATTCCAATTTGCCAAATTCTTTGCGAACACATCACTAATAACCGCTACACACTTTACAACACTATTCAGTGCCCACATGTGCATTTGTGTGTGTGTGACTGTGTGTGTGATAGAGTCGTGGCCCTCAACTCAAAATTTTTTGTTCGTTTTTCTTCTTGCTGCCACAGCAAAAAGCAATAAAAATAATTAACATTGCTTTAATTTTAATTAATAATTTTGCGGTCGCCATCTACAGCCGAACCGAAGGCCGAAAATTAACAATAATTTTTAGCCATTTAAAGATTTTTGCAACAAATAAAAAAAGTTCATACTACGCGAGTGTACGACTGACAGAGAGAGAAAACAGAGAGCTGCAGTGTCAGTGTGAGCGAGAAGGGGATATAGGCTGAGCCAAATTGCCTATTGAAAGTGACAAATAAAGCGAAAAGTTTGTTAATTATTAATATTAATAAAAAAAAAAGGTACGAACAAATAAAGGATGGGTCTAAAAATAATCCATATAAAAGCCAAATGAAAATACTAATAACCAAATCTAGACAAAAATGTTGAAATTAGCAATCAAGGGCGGAATAAGAGGAAGAGGAAGCAGCCACAACTACAAAGTGCAAGTGTTGGGGTCTACCTCGGCCGCCAACTCTTCCTCTTGCCTGCCACTGGTTGGTTGGCTGGTCAAGTCAAGTGCCAGACAAGAGCACAAAATATATCATTTAAATGATTATATATACTATATATATTTTTTGTTCATATATGTATGTATGATTTAAACACAAAGCTCTTAATTTTTCATTGAGCTTTCTTTTTTTTTTTTTTTGTTTCTCAACTACCAACAGGACCTCACAATGGGAGTGACGTAGAAAGATGATAGGGAGCAATGTGACGGAGCAATTGTAACGTCATCAAAGCGAATTCTTGTTGCTTTGTTATCTTCTTTTTCTGTCAGCTCGGTCATGATGATTAACATGAAAATATTCACACATACAATATAGTGGCTCTTCTTCTGGGTCATTATCGAAATTAAGTTGATTTCAGATCTCTTTTTCCGCATATTAAAGTTTATCTTTAGCCTAAAAAAAAACGCTTAAGCATGTTGACCAGCTGTTTAAACAAAATTTTTAAGAATTTCCCCCTCCAAAAATGAAATCTATTTGTTGACGTCTACACAATTGTACCACAATGTCATTAGTTTATAACTAAATTTTTGTGATAAAATAACGCGTGTACTTTCAATGTAATATTCATTGTCTAGAAGACAACAGATAAGTCTCAAAGAGGGGCTAGTCAATGCAAACTTGATACATCAATGAATCCGTTAAAAAGTGAGTCTTATCTTAACTCCCTTCCATATGGCAGAAAATGATAAAAGGAAATTGTCACTTGTCAGTTGTTATCATGAATTTCTTAAAGATAAATTTTGTTAAAGATTTCCACCATGAAATACTAAGAAAACAGATAAAAAAAATTTTTAAAGTGTTAACTGACAAAAAAGAAGTCATCATTTATGGAGTAAACGTCAGGCTCATTTTACTATATCCTCTCTAAGGGTTACAAGATTAACTAAATGAAAAAATATTTCATTTTTCTTAACCATTAATTTAAAAGATTTTCATAGTTGAGTCAAATTCTTTTTTAATCAAGCATTAGCTTTAATCACTAATGATTCCCTAATGGAAAAACATTTGCTATGACTCATTTATAAATATTTCTAAAAGCAAACACATTTTTTGGGGCATGCTTTTGTTTTTCTAAAGTGCATTTGCACGACCTTGATTGGTTACAACTAAATAAATATATTGATTATATTCAGTTGAATGGCCCAGTTAAATTGGGACAAATGGTTAATGTAGCTGAGGGGGGACACGTTTTTAGTTTCTAAGCATAGGACAAATATCTATTGATAAGATAAACGGTGGAAAACCTTTATATTTGGCCTTTTGTTTGTGGCCTTCAATTTTGATAAGATTGTAAATAAATTCTATATTCATTTTATCTCTCTCTCTCTCTCTGTTATTTGCAGTGTTGGATCTTATGAATTAAAATTGTTAACTAGAATGTCTGCCTACAATGCAAATAATGTGCCGCCCAATGGCAATCAGATTAATGGTCAGTCAGCTGCAGCGGGTCCTCCTCCAACTGTAAACCCATCACTGCAATATCAACAACCTGTCCAACAGAAGCTGCTGCCACCACAACAACAACAAATGCAACAACAACAACAGCAGCAGCAACAATTTCAACATCCTCCCATTAGCGCCTACCAACCAGGAGTCAATCTGCCTCCACCTCCTTTACAATTTAATAGCAATATTGTCAACAAGTATCTGCCACCATCAACAGTAGCAGCAGGAGCAGCACCATCACCGCCGGTCTTTAATAATAGTCCCAATATGCCAAACCATTTGAGACCCACACCCATTCTTAATGGACCACCATCAGCGCCAGGAGGAGGAGGAGGAGGAGCAGTACGTCAACTGGTTAATGGAAGTAATGGTGCCCATAGCAGTGCCAATTCCTCACGCACTGCCTCACCGGGACTGATGTCAGGTCCCCCAAAGCCAACACCACCAGCTGTGGCCAACTTGACGAGCAATTTGCAGAATTTAAATCTAAAACCAACCAATGGTACACCACCTCCATCCACGCAGCAGCATCTACAACAACATTCTCTACTGCAGCAGCAACAACATCCGCCGCCTTCCTCTCAGCAGCAATTGCAGCAACCTCCACCACAAGGACTCCTTGGCCAAAAGGATTATCGAGGTGTGGCTGTTCCTAGTAGCAATGCCCAAATAGACACAAGTGGAGCAAATAGCCTGCTGGCTTCCAGTGGCCTGGGTGCACCGCTTCTACAAAATCACATGGCTAATCCATTTAGTCCAATTAATAAATTACCAGCTCCAGCGCCTCCAAATACCAGTTCAGCCCGAGCATATGGCAATGCAACGCCAGTGGCAAAACCTCCGCCTACAACGGGTCAAAGGATCTTGTATGGTGTCCAGGCACCAGCATTGCCGCCGCCTACTACAGCCGCCAGTGAACAGCAGCAGCAGAATCAGCAAAACAATAATCTGCAAAGACCACCAGGAGCAAGTGCAGCATGGCCGCCTAACTTAACGCGGCCACCTGTCCCAGGAGCGCAGCTAATGCAGCCGCTAAGCCAGGCTCAGCCACCTTTAGCAGGACAGCCCCAAGCGGGACAGCCCCAAGCGGGACAGCCACCTTTAGCAAGACAGCCGCCTCCGTTAGCAGTGCAACCTCCGCCATTTGCAGGACAGCCACCGCACCCAACGCAGCAGCAGCAACATCAAGGGTATCCTTATACACAAGCCTATTCGCAGCAGCAGCAACAGCAACAACAACAACAACCGCTGCTACCGCCGCCAACATTACAACCTCCGCCTCCATCTGGTGGAATGTTTGGTGTCCAACAACCCAATCAAGCTCCACTCCAATATCAGGCACAAGCTCCACCTCAACACCAGCAGACACAGCAGCCCCAACACTATGGAGGATCAGCTGGTACTCCTCTGCAATTTGCACCCATGAATGTAACACAACAAGGATTCAGTCAGTTATGGGGTCAAGATACTATCGATCTAATGCAACATCGGCATATATTATCACCAGCCACATTGCAGGCACCAAAAATTGTTTTACACAATCAATTCCAAGAGTCCATCAATTGTAGTCCAAATATTATGAGATGTACATTAACCAAGATACCCGAAAGCAATTCTCTTCTACAAAAATCCAGACTGCCATTGGGCATAGTCATACATCCATTTCGTGATGTGAATGTAAGTGTATATATAACAATATATATAGCAATCGGTTTTGAAACTCATATTGTAATTAATCTTAACAGAGCCTACCCGTCATCCAGTGCATCAATATTGTGCGCTGTCGTTTGTGTCGCACCTACATCAATCCCTTTGTCTATTTTGTTGATAGCAAAATGTGGAAATGTAATCTCTGTTATCGTGTAAATGAATGTAAGTTAAGACAGAGAGAGAGAGAGAGTGAGAGAGAAGGTCATCCATATTAATTTTCTTCTTTGTTTTCTTGGTTTCGCATCTCTTAGTGCCCGAAGACTTCCAATTTGATCCGGCGACCAAGACCTATGGCGATGTTACCCGACGACCCGAAGTTCGTTCAAGTACAATTGAGTTTATTGCACCATCGGAGTATATGCTGCGTCCTCCACAGCCGGCCATGTATTTGTTCCTTTTCGATGTTTCGATTATAGCCCAACAGAGTGGTTATCTGGAGACTGCTTGTTCGGTATTAACTCGGCATTTGGATGAAATGCCTGGAGATGCACGTACCCAAGTGGGTTTCATATGCTATGATAGCTATGTGCATTTCTATAGTATGGCCGATGGTCTAAATCAGCCACATGAGATGACTCTATTGGATATAGATGATCCATTTTTGCCACGTCCAGATAGTTTACTGGTCAATCTTAAAGAATGTAAGGAGTTGGTTAAAGATCTGTTAAAGCAGTTACCCAAACGATTTGCCCATACGCATGATCCTGGTTCGGCATTGGGTGCTGCCCTCCAAGTTGCCTTTAAATTGATGGTAAGTGCCTTGGATTTCTCTCTGGGATTATCACAAAATTTAACTATTGGGCTTATTTTTTTTTTTTATAGCAAGCCTCTGGTGGACGTATAACAGTGTTTCAGTCGTGCCTTCCCAATAAGGGTCCCGGAGCTTTGGAGCCACGCGAAGATCCCAACAATCGTTCGTCCAAAGATGTTGCCCATTTAAATCCAGCCACAGATTTTTATAAGCGTTACGCTTTAGAATGCTCTGGCTATCAAATAGCCTGCGATTTGTTCTTAATGAATCAACAATATAGCGACATGGCCACAATTTGTAAGTTTCGATTTATTCCATTCTTTGATATAAATTTAATATTATTATTATTATTTTTTTTTTCCATAGCTGGCATTAGCAAGCACAGCGGTGGCTGTGTCCATCATTTCCCACTCTATCAGAAGAGCAAACCCCATATGGTGGACTCATTTCGCATGTGTTTTAAACGATATTTGACACGCAAAATTGGTTTTGAAGCTGTGATGCGTATACGTTGCACTCGTGGACTGCAAGTCCATACATTCCATGGAAATTTCTTTGTACGCTCTACAGATTTATTATCATTGCCCAATGTTAATCCCGATGCTGGTTTCGGCATGCAAATCTCCTATGAGGAGAGTCTTAGCGACGTTAAAACGATTTGCTTCCAAGCGGCATTGCTCTATACAAACAGCGAGGGAGAGCGACGTATTCGAGTTCATACTGTTTGTCTGCCGGTTACGGCATCTTTGCCAGAAGTGATGCATTCGGCCGATACGGAAGCCATTATTGGTCTATTATCCAAAATGGCTGTTGATCGTTCGATTGCCTCAAATCTATCCGATGCCCGTGATGCCTTCATCAATGCAACCATCGATGTGTTCAATGCTTTTAAGATTGCACAGAATCTACCATCTGGACAATCGGGACAATTGATAGCTCCAAGAAGTTTGGCACTAATGCCCATGTATATCTTGTCTATGCTGAAACATGTAAGTTTCCCCTCAATTTATTATTTAATCTTAAATTTTAATTGAATTCTATTTGTTTTGTTTTATAGCCCGCATTCCGTGTGGGCACCAGCACCCGGTTGGATGATCGTGTCTATGCTATGGATTGCATGAAAACTTTGCCTTTGGATCAGCTTATGAAATATGTATATCCGGAGCTATATAAAATTGATGCTCTTATTTATCATGCACGCAACTCTAATGTCAGCACTACGCAGGATGACGATGAAGATGATGATGAACCATTACCAGATTTGCCGCGCCTTCAATTGTCGTCAGAGCAGTAAGTTAAACCTTCTACATTTAGATCAAATACCAAAATTGTTTAATAAGAAGTTTCTAATGAAACAGTTACAAAATTTAAGCGATAGCAAATGGATTATATTAAATTAATTATATAATTTGTACAAAGTTCGACTGCACAATATCTTCGTCGATTTTTGAAGAGGAATAACTTGTATATATACATACATATATTTTCTTTTTGAAATATAGATAGAGGGTCACTTGTGCAAACCGCGAAATTTCCTTAATATGTAAAGAGTTATTTTTTTGATCGAGTTAGTTATATTACTAATCCTATAGCTAGTTTTGTGATTAGAACAACTTTAAGTCCGAATATTGATAAACAAAAATTTGTTAATCCGTAAAATATAAAATTAAATCGTATCTTACCTTTCTTTAATTGCAGTCTGGACTCACGTTCAATCTTCTTAATGGACTGCGGCACCACAATAATGCTCTATGTGGGACTCAATGTGCCCGTTGATGTGCTGGAAACTGTTTTAGGTAAGTTACAAGTTGATCCAAAACTATAATCCCAAGCACTTACAAAAAAATTTTAATTTATAGGCATCAGTTCGACAGCTGAATTAGGTGATTATGTCTATGGATTGCCAAATGTTGTCAGTGCGGAGAATGATGTGCTCAAGCGATTCATTTTGCGTCTTAACTATGATAAGCCTTATGGGCCACTAGTGCAAATAATTAGGTAAGTTTCTAAATAGCAATCCAATTAACTAAATATATATTCTAATGTAAAAAACTTTCATTACTTTAGGGACACGAGCACCGCCAAGGGTATGTTTATTGAGAGATTAACCGATGATCGCAGTGAATCTAGTTTGTCCTATTATGAATTTTTGCAACACATTCGGGCTCAGGTTAAATAGTATATAAGCAGAAAAACCAATAACTATTATTGTATAAACGATAAATGGGAATTTCTTAGAACTTGATATAACTTGGTGACTATGCAAAAATCGGTAGAGAGAACAAAAGAGCTGGAACTACTTGATATATAGATATACAATATAAGAAGAGACAGACAGATAAGGGGGGACAAAAAAAAATAAATACCATGTAGTAGTACATTAAACATTATATCTGATGGAATTGGAATGGAATGATAATTATTCCTTTTGTATGTAATATTCTTTTCATAAGAGTGCATGTATTTATTTATTTGTTGATTTTTTTTGCACTAAAAACATTAATAAAATCAATTAAAACTGTCACAATTGAGGAAAAAATCTAATCCAAAAAAAGTCAGAGCTAGAGTCAACGGGACAACGTTTTGCAAATGTTATTTATTATAAATTAAAAAATAAAAACCACACCTACACACACAACACACACACACATATAGTTGTCTGTAAATTTAATAGTCAGGTTATATACACTTTATAATTTTATTTTGCTTGATACATTCTGTTGATGCTTTATAGTTTTCATTTATCGCTTTCAAATAGTATTTATTTTATTACAAATTTTACATTAGATTAATTTCTAAGAGAGATTGAGAAAGAAAAAGAAACAAAAAAAAAAAACGAGAGTAAACTTTTCGTCGACGAATGGGAACTAATTTCTAATTTGTTTCTAATTCGTAGTTAGCAAACTTATTTCAAATGAAAATCTGTGTATGGGAACAGAAATGAAGGTTTTTTTTAAGATTAGAGAAGATTATTAAAACTAACCACAAGACAAAAAAGATATAAATAAATAAAAATGGGAAATCACTGTAGGTAATATGTAGAAGAAAAGAAAAAAACCTTTCAATGAAAATGAAAATAAATATACAAAACATATATATACACACAGAATTATGTAATTGTAATTGTACAATATACTTTATATATATACACAAAGAAACCCGTACATCAAATACCATTTAAAACGAAATAAAAATTTTATTGAAAACCATCATCTTAAATCTAGTAAGTTTGACTAAGAAAACTTTATTTAACAATTACTTGGGGTATCAGTTTAAACGAAATCATTTTTAGTTTCATCAAGCTTTTTGAATGTAATTAATCGAACTACATCTATTTTAATTTCAATTTCAAGTATTAATTGAAATATTTTATATAATCCAAATCTTTTTCCAACTCCTTTTTCATCCAAAGATTACTAAAAAATTTAAATAAATTCTATAGAGTGTACGTTCAAATTAAGTTCAATTATAATTGACTTACGGATTAAAGTATGGAGAACGAGGCGGATATTTGCGCGGTGCTGTTGCTTGAAAATATGCGGGCAATTTGGATATATCCGGTTTCTTTTCTCTCCGCTGACTATGCTCCCGTTGCTGATGATCAATTAAATATTTCTTTTGTATATATACATTATCGCAATTGGGGCATTCAAAGATTTCAAGAATTTCAGAAAGAATTTCATCGCATTTCTCTTCCTTCTTCACACGAACCTCATGATATCGTTTAAAGTGCCCATCAAGCGCAATTTGCGATCGTAGATTTCGGCCACATATATTGCATGTAAAAATTTCATTTGAAATCACCAAAATCGGCTGAATGCTATGTAGATTTAAGTGTTTCTGTAGCTCATCCATGCGATTAAAAGGCTTTTCACATAGAAAACATGGCAAGGTCATTAAATATTCATTCGAAAAATCCATTTTTTTCTGAAATTCATATAGGAAAATAAAACCAAATCATAAAATCCAGGCATTTGGTTTTTTAACCTTGCAAATTTCCCTGTATTTGTAGTTATTTCATTAGGTTTTTACGATAAATATTTTAGCTAGTTTATGATTTATTTAATTCTAAAATAATATAATAAATAATAATAATAATAAACTTAGATTAGATTATATCTTAAATATACATCCATTTTAGTTTAAAGAGCATTTATATCTTTTCTTTTTGCAAAGTTAAAATATCTTTTAAACCAAAAATAATATTTTTATAAAACTTTTACTCATCGTTACCAATTTTTGAGGACGTGCCGAGACCCTGTAGTTTACTTTCAAATATGTTATTCAAGACTGATAAACGTATAAAAAAAAACGAACTAGATGCACATATATTCAAAAAGCAATGGTACTCTCAACCCGAGACATTGTATATTTAGGTATACACACATAAACAGTTCTCACATGTGTTCGATTCTCAACCGAAGGGTATTATAAACTATTTGCGAGTGGGCAAGAATTGCTGATATAACATCCACATGTTCTCCAGCTTGAAATTCGAGTCAAGAATTTAAGCATGATGAGTATGATTCAGCAGGAACCCGGCACTCACAACTTTTAAAGAAACAGTCTGGTTTATGTTTAACCCAACTCAGTGTGAGGCACCCAATTTAAAATAGGAACTGATTTTTTAAAATATTAGACATATGTATATCGTTTGCTCTTTATGAATATGCAATAATAACCCCCAGGACTGTAAAGTTTTAATGGTCTTGAACCACTGTCCCAGCATGGGTCCGCGTACAATTTCAATGCAATACAAAACTCTTTGTTGTTTGAGAGCACTTATTTAAAGTGGACACTATATACAACAAAAGAAAGTCTCTCTTTTCAAAACTTAATATACAATAAAACACAATTATGAAAATTAAATGATTTTTCACATTTATATACTTATACATACATACATATGTATATATATATTTAAATATATACATATACAGTATACAAAACAATATTTGGTGTACTCCATTCGAGAATAACATGTGAGTTAAATTTACATTTATATAACGATAGCCGATGGGAATCAAAAATACCCCTGACTCATCGTTTTCTTATGTTCAACGAAAATGTTAAAATAACATTTTCAGAAACATTTGCTTAATCGACAATATCAGGATAGGACAATATCGCTGAATCGTGATTTTACATTTGAGACTGCTTCAAACTTAAAAAAGTTCGTTGGCATTTCTACATATAGTACGGAATTACTATATGATATTTACTAAGAGAGCGTTACATATAGTCGGGATATATGTAGGTTCCGTTAAGATTAAAAACTATCAGCTTCGCTGAAGTACAATATAATATGTACTTAAATTAAATAACACTTAATAAAAACTAAGTAGAGCTTCTTTTGCGTTCCACTCCGTTTGAATGGCATTCATTTCAATTCGCTTATATGTAGGAGGCATCCAACCAAAGATTACTAAAAATAAAAAAAAAATTAAAATAATAATCACATTTCTATTTTTTTGTGATTTGCATTACACTGATAAGCAAATGTATTTTCAATTTCTATTATTTTTTTAATGAATCGTTATCAAGACGTACGGGTTGAAAAACGGCGAGCGCAGCGGATATTTTTGCTTTGGCTGGAATCCCGAATCATATTGCTGCTGTGGCTCAGGCGTGGCTCTCATGTACTTTTCGGAAGACTCAGTGGCTGGATTGTATTGCGCCGCTGCCACAGCGTTAAGTAAATTGGTGCTCCAAATGTGCCGCTTGGGCACCAATAATGTATTTTCTGAAGTAATTGACTCCTTATTGGATATTGTTATCACTCCATGTTTCACTTTCATATGCAAATGCATAGAAGATTTACGTTTATAGGATCTTTTGCAAATATGACAATTGAATAACTGTTGTTTTGTCTCCTGTTGTGCAATGGAGTTGCGATGGAAGTTCCTGAGATGATAGCCCAGTTTATATTGTGAATTTACCACTTTACCGCAATGTTCACAAGAATACAATATATTCTCCTCTTGTTGTGGTACACGATTCGGTTCTGGTTTCTCCAATCTTTGCTGTGATAATCCTGTATTAGCATGGATCATTGTTGCATGCATAGCTAAATGTTCTTTGAGCCTATCAATATTATTGAATGGCTGCTTGCATAGATAACAGGGTACACATATAATATAACCCGGTGGAGGGGTAAAATTCGGATTAGTTAACAGTTCACTCAAGAGGGGCATTGAACTGTTGGATACGCCTGGCGCTGGTCTTAAAGGAGGCATGCCCATTAAATATGGTGGCGATTGCGGCGGTGTAGCTATCATTTGCGGTAAATTTATTGTCTGAACTGTATTATTATCTATACTAATATTTGTTGTTTGCGGTTCTTGCAAGCCTTCAGTGTATACACCTGTTATTTCCACGTCATCACCACTATCATGACCATCTATGGTAGAGGCCGGAGTTTTGGGTAACTCAAACGAGTGTAATATCTAAAAATGGAATAAGAAAGGAAAGTGTTTTTATTCCTTCCTTATTTTTAATCCTTATTAAGTTAGTTAGAAATACTACGTAAAACGTGTTTAGCTTTCTATTATTTCAGAATATTACATTTATTTGCCATTCAATATTAGGATTCTCAATCGTCGTCACTGTAGTCCATTAATTTGAATTTCCAAAATAAAATATTCCAATTCCTTTCTAAAGACTTCACGTGCGACTCGTTGTTAGAAAAGTTGATCAAAATTGATTTAGCACTTACATATGTATGTAATCATTTACATACTAATAACTTTGATGCACTTTAAATACAAAACTTGCACTTTATAAATTTTTATATTAAATCTAGAGTTTGTCTCTCTCGCACTCTTCTCAACACCCTATTTGCGGGGGGCAAAATGTGAGACGACATATGTACATACATATGTAACTTAAGGCAACGCCGCGGTTGAAATTTTTGCAACTACAACAACAATATTAGATATTCACCATTCACATTTGTTATTATAAAATTAAATTAAATTTAGTTCACGTTTTAATCTAGGTTTATTAATGAAAATTTAATTTTTATCTCTTACCTCTTCAAAATCCATTTTAAATTATTTTTTATTCGAATTTCCTTCCGTAATTTAAGCCTCAATCCCTCCGCACGTCCGACCTCGCCAACAGTAAACAGCGGAATGACTCGGCGGGCTTAAGTATCTTTCCTTTTCCAAGAGAGAAAGAAAGAGAGAGCGAGAGAGATGGAAGCTGTTTTGTTAATTTTTGTTCCGAATGCTCTCTCTTTTGCTTCCTTCTGTGTACTTCTTTCTTTTAAATTACGTCTCACCAAATACTATTAAAATTTAAATGGATGCTGAAAAATGAGATTAGTTTACTTAATAACGGAATTTTGATGTGATTTTGATTTTCAGTCCTTGTCTTTGGCGTCAGTTTGTTAAATTTGTATTGTTTGTTGCGTTATTTATCGCCGAATGAACGAACAATCTAGATTCTAGAATCAACTTCTGACCATTTATTTTGGTTTCAAAGATAAGGAATTACTTGTTCAAAATGCATACATACATACATACATACATACATATGTATATATGTACATACATACATACTTATAATTAAAAATTTTGTATTTGATAAGGTCAAAATGAGATTTAGAGCTAATCCTTTAAAATAGAACTAGTTTTTTTTATTATAAATAAATAAAATTAACCCACATAGAAAAATTTTTAGAAGTTTGACGAAGCACATTCTTAGGAGCATCGCTCTAACGAAGACCTTTCTTTATGTTTTAAGTTTATGTTAAGTTTTCTTTTGATTATTTTTACTTTAAATAATTATACCTAATTTTTATTTGACTAAGTAAGAACTAGTTTCGTTGTAGAGCATCTCTACCGCACTCACACGTACAAATCTGATCGCCGTACACGTCTTTTAGCAAGGCAACGGTACTCGTTTTTCTGTTTTTGCTCTGCTTTGTGTAGAGCAACGGGACTTAAATGTCAGTACGGCACTTTCCGGTCTCCGACGCGGAATAAGAAAGCCTGTCTGGCATCAGAAAGGGACAGATATATGTATATTTCGGAATCGCACGCTTCTAATTTACGTATGTATGTATGTATGTATATACTGGCGACTGAAGTCGAGACGTGATGCAACCGAATAATCATCGTGGCTCCTTCTGATTGGCTGACGCCAACAGAGAAGCTAATGAGACCAAGGTCATTGATAAGTGTGGCCCAGTTCTATTAAGTGGAAATCATTTAAGCGCGGACGTATAAAAGTGATCGATAAAAAAGTAAAACCACGAAAGTTGCAAACGACAAACTCAACTGGATATAAAAGGATATGTGAGTGTCCCTAGATATGAAACGCAGGTAAGCCGATTGTAGTGCTAGGATCTTTTTTTTTTTTCATCAGGACCAATTTTGTTTGGCAATAGGACATTTATGATTCTCAATAAAAATGTACTATTATCTTAAAGACTACTCCAATAATTGATTATTACTAGGTTAGTTATAGGTGACTCTGGAACAGTCAATTAAAACTGAAAAAGGAAACATGGCATCATTTAGGGAACTTGCAGTTAACATAATATCAGAAAAATTGATCATAAAAAATACATAAGCTGTGAAAGTATTTAGAAAAAAAACATAAAAAATGGCGGGAAAAAGTCTACATACAGCGTGGAGCATCGTTAAAAAAGCCGAAAAATGGAAGTCAATAAAAGTGGTATACCTTTTCCTAAATCAACAGAATGGAATAACGTAAAGAAATAGACATTTCTCTTCACAAGTTCATAATTAGTTTGTGTAAGGATAACAAATCATATCGCGAAATTTCAAAGACGGTTAAATTAAGTCGATCCACAGTTCATACCGTCATCTGTGACTGTGTACGTACGTATGTATGTATGTATGTACATATGTATGTATGTATATAATAACACAAATAGTGCCGAAAATAAGCCCAGACAGGGAAGACCAAAGTGACTTACAAAACGAGATAAACGGAATATCTTCAATTGAGTCGATCTCCGGATGAATCGCTAATTGACTTGGATAAGTGTGTTTGGCACATATGTACATACATATGTATGTGTGTGTGCATATGTGTGTACATGCATACATACATACATATGTACCAAGCTTGTGAGAGTGTAATAAATTGCGTTTTGCATTTTGCTTGTTTTTCCGTTCATGATCTTGCATGTCTTGGGTAATTATCTACATATGTACATGTATAAGTACGTACTTATGTACATAGTACTGTAGTATTATTCATGTATGTACATATGTATAAGAGTATACCGTTCAATGGTTGCTCTCTCATTCAATTTTCATTTGCTTCTAAAACTTCTAAAAACATTCGGAACTCCTTCTAAAATACGCACTGACCAGAATGTCAAAAGACTTTTCGAGTAATCCCAAACGGACACATATGTACATATGTATGTACATACATTCATACATATGTACATACATATATAAATTTATAAATACATACATACATAAATACTTGTGTGTGCTGGTTTGATTTTTTCTATTAAATTTTGAATACCACACTGGCCACACTGTTTTGCCCCGATGAAACAGGTGGTGGAAAAGGTGGCTTAGAAAACTTACATATGTAAAAACGAGGGAATTCCTTATCGCCCGCTTAAACTAACAAATTTGAAAAAGTTGTTAAATACATACATACATATGTATGTATGCATGTACATACATACATAAATATATGTAAATATATGTATATGTATGTATGTATGTATGTACATACGTTTCCAAATAAATGGTTTAATATTAACTTTAAAAATGTTTAAAGTCATAAATATGTATCTACATATGTACATATATGCTGTAATCACATACATATTTAAAATATATTTTTCCTAAGTTAGTCTTATTTCTGTTATAAATTTTTGCACTGTATTCCACTTCTATTTTTTGCAAAAATTTTACGTCGATTTCAAAAAGTTTACTACCAATCTAATCATTAATTTTTGTAGAAAAACTACTGAAACTTCTGAAAATTTTTACGTTGGTTATATCCTTGGAATACGCAAAAATCGGTTGAAAAATTTGTTTTTCCAGACTTCTATGCCAATTAAAAGTCGCGACTCATTTATTAACTTCAGTACAATCATTAGAAAATGCTTTAAATAAATGAATACTTTTTTAAACCAAAAATTATTCGATATTAAAAAATATTGAAAATATTCGAATACACAGTGTTGAAAACGTGTAAATGAAAATCATCTTTTACTTTGTACTTAACTGTACTTGACTGTACACTTAAGCCAAATTATTTTCTATTTGAAAGTTTTTACATATGTAAGTCTAGGATGTACTTTCGGGTAAAAAATTGTTGCTTACTCTGTGATATTTGCATCATATGTATATATACATATGGATATGTATATATACATACATACATATATATAGAAGTCTCGTTTGGTTTCTCAATTTTATTCGTGTTAGACTCTAATATGTATGTATAAGTATAAGTGATTTCAATTTTCCGGAAATTTTTAGTTTTGTGCACATCCGCTCTAATGTAAATGACGTTGTTTTAGCTGAGAAGTTTATTTTTAACTAAGAACCAGTAGCTGCAATTAGCAACCTGCACCTACCTGCAAGCTATATCCGGTGTCCAGACAGTAGTTTTGTAAAGCTTTTACAAGTGGTCGTCAAAAAGAAAGCTCTTCAGCACTGATTTATACGTTTCTTGTAAGTCGGAGGAGCAGGGGAGTTGAAACGAATGGTAGATGATAGTATGCACCACTAAGTTAAGGGTGGTTTTTCATACATTTTTTTGGCAACAGGTATCGACGGCATTGCAGTTGCACAGGGTATATCATTGGCTGTTAAATCATGCTCTATCAAGCATTTCTTTCTTATCACTTAATTTTTTTTAATGACCTTTAAAAAACATTTTTTTTAAATAAAAGTACTAGTAATTGCTCAATTTCAGAGATAAGAATGAGCGTGGTAATCCTGTTTAAATATTTCGAAATATTTGCATGAATCGACAAATGATTGAATTTTGACATACACAATCTTATATATAATAGAGAAATTCAATCTGAAAAATACGTTAGTCAATTAATACAACACTTTATTGCTACAGTATAAGCTTAGAAATTTAATCTATAGAAAACTAGAAACCTTCCATGTAAAGCGTTGAAATTAATTAGAAATTTTAAGGATCTATTAAGAATTTTTCTTCCAGAAACTATAATCGTTTGAGAATTTGAACCAAGTAGAGATATTTTTAATTTAAAAAAAGGCACTCAAATCTCTTTTCGATATTTATTATCGCATGTATTTCTTATTTTCTAAAATACAGCGGCGGAAGTAGACGTGGCAAAAAATTGAAAGAAACTTAATCTGCGTACAGACTAGTCGGAATAGAAAAACCAAATTTGGTTGCTCTAGCTTTTATAGTCTCCGAGACTATAAATCTCAATTGACTTGGCAATTAATACTGATCAAGAACATATGTATACATACATATGTATACCTTATAAGTTCCTAAATGCTTTCTTCTGCCTGTTAACAACATTATTATACCGTTTTAACCTATGGGTACAGGGTATAAAAATATGGTTCCATTTTATAAGTTTCTATTCACAGCATTCGACTAATAGCTTTAGGAATATAATCTATACCCACCTTAAGTGGTTTATTGCTTGAGTGTGTGTTTGTTAACACATTGCTACAAATCATGAAATATTTAAATAAAATTTAAATTAATTATTTTTGTATGAGGAATTGCTCTTATCAGCTTTGATTGTGTGGACATTTAAAATTAGCACCAAAATCTTTCGATTTGCAAAATTTATACTTTCTGCTTGATGTTATGAGTTCCTTAATAGTCCGATTTACTATAATGGTAAAATTGTTGATTATGGAAAAAAAACAGAATGTTGTTAAAAAAAATGATTTCTTTTATTGCCCCATATATATATGTAGTTAATCATCGTTCTATATCAATTATTACATACATATGTATATCTCAAATCATTCCATTTCAATGAATTATTTTATATTTACTATAATTTTGATTAGACGCAGTCTTTTGTATCGCTCTTCATTATACGAAGAGGCTAAACAATGGACAGTGGATAACGATATTCCAAAATTGTATGTAATATTAATGCTGCTTGTTATATATATTTCTATATATTAGGATATTTCTTATTATAGCTTATCTTTTTCAAATTTGTTAAACTAACTACAATTAAAGTTAAAAATTACATTTGATTCTTATATGGAGAAGCACTTATATAATGACCAATAAATTGTATTTATCTATATATTTACAAATCATATTCTAAATATATTGAATCATTTCGTACGCATACTACCTGCCTGAGATAATCTGTGCTTCAGCTACATATATGTATATGTATATATATATAGGTTCAGTTTTGCATTGCGTATGAAATGTATTCCCATTATTATTAATTAGTGTTTTTTTCTCATTCAGTTTTAAAAGAAATACCATGGCTAATATTTGCAGTTACAATAAAAGTAAAATATAATGTTAACTGTATTATATATAGAATATATATATATATATGACTTGAGTGTGGGTGAATGTGCAATAGAACTGCATATATTTACATAACTCGATGTTGGCATTTTTCCATCAAAAGGAACCATTAAAGAATTAATTTCAAGTTTACATAAATATATATATTTATATATCAAATCCATGTAGAAATGATGAGTAATATTTATTCTTCCTAGATGTGGCTGAGATGTGCATGCGGTGTGTGTGTGTGGCATAAATTAAGTTTAAAGATGATTTTCAGTCAATAACGAATCACTCAAAATGCCTTCATTGCTCTGAGTGTAGAGAAAAACTTCATGAATCGGTTGGTATTAGCCAATTTCATGGCGGTTACGTGATTCCTCCTGTGAAATGGCATTTCCGCCTGCAACACAAAACACAAAAAATATCTCATAAATATATATTGTCTTGAAATATATTGAATAAACAAATAAACGCATTACTTAAAGCAAACGCATAACAACGATTGATTAATGGTTTGGTAGCAAAAATGGGCAATTTGGTCAGAAGATGAAGGCTTGCGGCACAAGTTTGAACATACAAGTTAGTACAAAAGAACTCTGAACGTATGTAAATATTGGAATATATCCACCTACCGAAAATTGAGGCCAAAAAGAGATGAAGTGTAACAATGTTAAATTCACATGCTACTCTTGTATTATAAACTCGTACCAAATTTTGTCTATTAAAATCACAAGCGTTCATTTAATGCGATATCGGTACGCATGACCAAACAATCCGAATCAAATGATTCAATATCTTTTTTCCCGGTGGCAACAATCAAATCGTGTCCTGAGACCAATTATAAAATTTCCAAAACAAATTGTATAAAACTCAAAATCAAATTCTTATCTTTATAATCCTTACCCAAAGTGGCCCGTGCAGCATTGTACTTGTCTTTGATTATAAAGCAGGCGGTAAAAAGAAAGAATATGCCACCTAGAACTTCCACAAAACTTGTGGAGAACAAGGCATATTGCAGTCCTTCAAATTGTATCAGATTCGAATCCTTTAATTGGAAAAAAAAAAATAATAAATTAATTTATAAAGGAAAAATTGTGTTTTTGGTTGGAATAATTAACTTACATGATTCGCTTTACTGGTTAGGGCTGCTGCCGTTACGGCTGTGTTATTATTTTGGATTAATTGAACTGCATCCGTAATCGTTCCAGTAACCGTTTCCGTAACACTTTCCACAACACTTGTGAGATTCTGTGAGACAAGTGAGAGAATTTGCAAATCACCCTTAAGTCCAAGATTACGCGGATGGCTACGCAGATGTCCCATTATACTCTCAGATATCTTAAATAGATAAATAAAAGAGGAAGTTGTTAAGTTAATGGATACTTTATTATACATATTTAAACAAATTTTCTGTTTTTCTTTTCTACTTACCACACCAACGAGATATGGACTACCGGCATCGCCCAGAGCATGGGAAATGAGTATTTGGAAGGCTTCCGCTGTAGATCGTCGTGTTGGTATCACCACATACTAGGTAAATAAATATATATATGTATATTAGTTTATCTTACGCATAAATTTAAAAATTAAAACAAGCAAAGTTACCAGCAACAACAACAACAACATCAATAAGCATTAATTGTGAGTAAAGCCAAAGCCAAGTGCAAGTTAACTAAATTAAACAATGTTTAAATTGAAATGAAAAATTGAAATCAAATTAAAGTACATTTTCCGCACAATCAACAGCTTTTTAAAAAAGCTTCATCTAGATGGAGCCACATTACGAGACACTACGTAAGCGCGACGCATAACGTGTAAACAAAGGCCGTGGGAACACTTGGCTAGCAACTGGGAACAGTTCTGAATGTTCTGCATTTTTTACTTTGTTTAAACGCAACCGTCGCTGATTGGCTTTTTTTTTTTATTTATTTTCATTTGTTGATTGTGGGCATTTTGTTGTCTAGCAAATATAATTTAAAGCCAATTTATTACGAATCAAACTACTTTTATATATATGTATATATATATTAAGTTTTACTGTTATAATGTGTTTTGTATGCAGGATGAGACTGTGGTACTATATCTTTTTAGTTACGTCAATTGAAAATCTCCTACGGATATTTATATATGCATATGTATGTATATAATCAAATTTTCCTTATCGTAAATACCTATCATGCAATTAAAGTAACGCCACCACCCCAGGAGCAATACATATTTGTTTAGCTTTTAGCTACGATTAGATAATCTTGTTTGAAATTGAAATGGTTTATTTTTGTGACGAAATGAAAAGAGAGCAAAAAATAAGAACCACAATGCTAAAACGCGTTGACAGGCTAAAACGGAACTGACGCGTTGCCAAAAATAAAGTGAAAATTGGTTTAAACACACACGCAAATCGCAATGTTAAGTTCTTTTTAAATATTGTTCACGTTGAGAATTCTGACGTGTCTCTATATCACATTTATCAAGACATCAATGAAAAATCAGCTGTTTTTTTGTATACTCAAATTATAAAGCGAAAGATAAAGTCTACGGTTTTTATACTGTACGAACGTGTGTTTTAAGAGCATATAAAATAATGAAAAATATTTCGAAACTTGTTTTTCTTTGACAACATTCAAAAAAATTAAAAAAAAAAAACTTAAAACTTTCCACAGATTTTAAGATTCTAAAATATTTTATTTAAATGTTTTTAATTAGGGCCTTAAGAAGATTTTGACATCTAGCTAACCTGACCTAGAGGTGTTTTTCAACGGAGTTCTTTAACAATTATTAAGTCTAGTATTATAAAGTAACATTTACTACAAGGACGTATGTACCTAACCTTACCTAGTGACGTTCAATTAATAATATTTTTAGCAAAAAGTACCCATTAAATATGTAACCTTATCTCTCTAACGTATCTAACTAACATTTCGTCAAATATAAAAAACCTAATCATACCAAGTTACAATATTCTTTATAATAATAAAGCCTAACCTAATCAAACGACATTTTCGGATTTTTATACTTTAAAATTTCTCATCCAAATAGTAGTATTTAGTGTGTGTGTCTAAACTCATAAAAGAGCATCTGGAATTCGTTAACTTTTCCTTATCAGCCCGCATGTGGAGTATAGCTACCATCCCCCCTTGGTTATCACTTTGTTTAGCAAAGTAAACGTGACTGGGCAGTGTAAACAAAAAACCCCAAAAAGAGACTATCTATCTGGTGATGTTCCATAACATGTAGAACTAGAGATGGAGGAATTTCATTTCACTATGCGTTGAAATGTTATAATGGGTTTTTTTTTTTTTGGCAATGCATAATATTTAAAGGGGGATGGATAATCCACTTAGGGGGGGGGATGATACTACGATACACTGTTGAGAGACGGTGGATGAGCAATTTTTATATGCTTGGTGATTGGGGGCGGAAAGCTACCCCTCGGTTTTGCAATCGTCTTAAGCAGTTTTTGTGAGTGAGAATGAAAGTTTTCTTTTTGAGGGTGGAACATAAATAATGATCAAATTTAAATATATATTGTATATATGCATGATGGGGAAAATGGCCACACCCTATTTTATGTATGTATGTGTATGTATATATAAGTATGTATGTCGTGCTTCTGTGTAAATGACTAATTATAACAGTAAAAATTAATATTTGCTTTTAGTTAACAACAAATTTTGTGTACATTTTTTTTTTTTTACAAATGTGCATTAAGAAAATTAAAAATATTATGTATTACAAAAAGCCAAAATAATTAAAAATGCGTTCGAATCGATTAATTGAATGGCTTACCAGCAAAATGTCCGCAACAATTGCCCAATTTAAATTTAATGCCAATTGGCCAAAAAATATTAATAAATAGGTTGCCACCGAATTGGTGGAGACCATTAAACAGGCGCCAGTCAGCAGCGGTGCGCTAATAATTAAACCAGCAGCGCATATCACAGGATCGGCGGATGGATGGCGTTTAATAAGATACTGCGATAGAAATGAACCAAGCGGCACGCCAATCAGACCCGCGACCATTGTAATCACACCAAAATTGAATGAAACACTAGATATAAATATAAACAAATAGGGAGCCAAAAAAAAAAAAAAAATTGGAGGTCAAAAGTGTTAGCTAAAAGCCATAAACGAAAATAAAGGCAATTCATATTAAATAAATAACAGCAAGTGAATTCATGGCTTGTTTTTTTTGTTTCTCTTTCTCTCTTGCTGTTGTCTTGGCTAAAATGCAGCGCAGTTGTTGTTGTTCTTGTTGCAATTGTTATTTCCCTTTTTTTTTTTTGGCTTACCAGCAACATATCGGCCACAATGGCCCAACAAAGATTCAATGCTATCTGTGCTATAAACACAAAGATGAAACACCAAACTCCACTGACTCGTGGCACTATTAAGGCAGCAAATACCATGGGTGCCGATATTAACAATCCTCCGGCACATATATAGGGATCACAGTTTTCGATCCGATTACGCAAACGTTGGGCCAGTATGGAGCCCATTGGCACTCCAATTAAGCCAGCAGCCATGGCCACCAGACCAAATATATATGAAATGCTTTTCGATATAAAATTTACACACAGATAACGTATAAGTTTTTGATAGCCAACATAAGGCACAAGTAGAGAAAGAAGAGCTAAAAGAAATAGTGGAAATAACTTCGACTAAGCCGAAGGTTTGTATACTCTTGCAAAGGTTTTGCGAAATGTTTATTCATTCAGTTTTGCCTTTCCACTCTGTACTTTTATCATTGAAATGAGTGGTCTAAATTTTAGTTTGGAAGTTCTAAACAAATGGGAAAACTTGAATTTTTCGTTTAACCATTGTTTTTCATGAAAGTCTATGCATCTTATTTAGGGTGTAGTCCTAGTATAATTTGTCGAAATTGTCTTAATTTTAGTTTTGTAAGACTAAACTAATGGGAGAACTTTAAATTTACGTAAAACTATTGTTTTTCACGGAAGGCTTCGTCACTCATTTCTTCTAAGATAAAATAACTGTAATATCAGATGATACACGGACGGATCTTAACATCAAAAGGCTTTTCCCTATTTTCTCTTTGCAAGGGTTTCAAAATTTTATAATAAAACCATTTTTTTTTTGCTTTACTTACTCATCTAACTCGAGGTTTTCATTTCCTGGCTGCATTTGCATGCCCAAATGGATGAACGATGGACCCCACCAGGCCAAGGCACCGGCAACAAAGGCCACACATGTGAAACCAGCTGTTGATAGCATAAATGAACGATTTTTGACAAGTTCCTTGATATCTTGTGTATATGTGGTCGCCTCCAGATTATGTGAACCTTCACTTTCACCACGTTCCGGATCCTTGATAAGGAATATTAAGAAAACAGCAGCCACACCCAAAACTGGTGTAACACGCAATGCCCAACGCCAGTTGTTGGCCAACAAGGCAGTCTTTGAGCCAACTATATAACTGATGAGAATGAATAACAAAAAATAAGGTAAAGCTTTGATTAGTTTGACATTCGATCTTTTTGTGAATTGCATTGGCAGCCAATTGCATAAATTTCAATCATCTTCATCAATTAAGACTGAGGGGGGTCAATCTTGGAGTTTAATTGAATTAAATTTCATTACATTTCATTTCTAAAAATAGTCAAAAGAAATTTTAAAGTCACGCGACTTTTCTCACGTCTCATTGATGATGATCATTATGATTGAATCGAAATTCAAACTTTGACCAGATCGAATGTTAGTTGTCAAGAGTTGATAATCACAAAAATACAGAGACGGAACCCAGACATTGTACACAAAAGCAATTGATAAGCTCTCGACCCTGTTTCAGACGGACGGACACTGAGACAAATGCAATTGTTGGGTATTGATATTTTTAAGGTCATCAAACTTACCCTAAACCGGAACCCACGGGTATAGCAAAATAGAACATGGCCAACATTTTTGAACGCATATCATTGACAAATAAATCTGATATAATTGTTGGTGCTATCGTTGAATATGATGCCTCGCCAATGCCAACCATGGCA
This sequence comes from Drosophila emarginata, assembly GCA_037075365.1. NCBI lineage: Eukaryota > Metazoa > Arthropoda > Insecta > Diptera > Drosophilidae > Drosophila > Drosophila emarginata. The sequence continues at coordinate 2,554,861 of JBAMCD010000260.1, read as the reverse complement.
CGGAATGTTATAAACCATCCAAATTTTTGCATAAATGATCCAAGCAATGTTGTTGTCGACCACAAGCCAACGCCCACAGCCATAATCCATCGACGAGAGTAACGATCACCCAAATAACCAAAAATCGGTGCACAGATCATATATGATATGACAAAGGCAGTTTGTAAAAGTCCCGCACTATCGTTACCAATGCTAAAGTCATCTTGCACATCTTTAAGAACGCCTGGAAAAACAATGGGGAGAGAGAGAGAGAGGTAAAGTTAGAGTGTGAGTGCAAGTTAGTTAATGAAACCGCGTGATACTAACTTAATCTAAAGACCCAGCATGATGCCAAGTGGTTGCTAATTGGCAAGTGTATATATACATATATAGCATAGAGTACAGGTTATCGTATGTTTCATATGATTTACGTAATAGTCTGACAATTAGCATGGCTTAACAAAACTCTGTTAAGTAAAATACTTTACTCGATGATATGACTACCAACAAACAAAAAAAAAAAAAATAAATGACGAAAAAAACACAACTATATGATAATATAAGTGTTACCATTAAAAAGAAAAGTCAAAGGTTCACTTTTAATTAAAGTTCATTAGTCTGGTCAAGATTACTTTTGGTTCAGCCTAGATCCTCCATCGAAAATCATATAAAAAATAAAATTGAATTCAAACCATTATCATATTAAATTGATAATTCATTTAAATTTCAACGATGGTTAGATAACCTTCTTTATATTGAGATTTCTAGGATCGTCAGACCTTGACATGATCATTGAGTTTGCAAATTTTTTTTTGTAGCGCAGCTGGAAAGCAATTGCCGTAACGAATAAATATATTGCAAATTTGATTGGATTATGATAATGAAATTTTAAATTATAGAATTATCCAGAAATTATTGACGAAATATTATAGTATTTGGTGACATTTGGTCTCTTTTAAAAGTTTTCAATTTATAATGTAATAATCAGGTCAAATTTCGTTAATTTCTTAGATAAAGTTCTATCAAAACGTGTCTAAAAGGCAGAAATGTCTGTGGCATTTAATTATTCCGCACTGCATTTTAACTACCTTGACAGATTTCCGTTTCGGTTGCACCGTTTGTGCACGTTGCCTCATCTATATTAAGCATTATTCGATACCGATTGTTAAACGGATATGCAGGCCATTAATGAATACTAAATTTTAACCAAAAACGACCTCAGTCAATAATAATAACTGTTCGTTTATCAATAAATACAAAAAAAAAATAATAATATATAAAAACTGTATTTCCTATATTTGTCTATGTGACGATTTCTAAGCTAAGGTTTTGGATGCCGCTGTTAATCTTCATCCGTACATTGGCCTTTGCCGACCCAACTGAGCGAGAGCAACAGAGAGACAATATTTGTGGGGTTTTTTTTTGGGGCCGGCAAATGGCCAAAATACTGAAATGAGCTCAACAAGTTAGTTATACGAATGCACACAATAAACACGAACTCTGAAGCGAAACGTGGCACGAAGTGAATCAGTAGTCGTTCGTCTCGGCTTTTTGTTTAATTACATTCCACCGTTTTTCTGGGTCTCTCCCCACGTTTGCTGTTTTGAGAAATTTATCGTACGATGTTTTTCAACCAATCCGAACGTTTGTTTGGCTAGTGACGTAATTGTTAGGAGGACGCCACGCGATATTGCTGCTGATGTGTTTTATACCCTATTAAAAATTGGATAAACGGGTATATTATAATTACAAAAATGTGTGTAACAAACTAAAAGAAAGTAATAAACGTTTGATTGGCTCATATAAACATTTATTTACTGATTACTTTAAAAGGTAGCATCACTATATTTTCTATGTGGTCATATTAAAACTTTTTTTTCTATTTTCTAATGTGGTACGATATTTATATAGAAACTACGTTAAAACATGTTCAAGAAATACGTTTATGTTTGAAGAATTAGATCCGATAAAACTAAAAATAGAGTATGGAGTACGAAATGTGGTTCCAATTAGGTTTAACTTTCTTTATACATATGTTACTGGGTATTACTTAGTCGATTGTTCGTTCTTACTATTGACTAAGGTGTGTGTAAGACTGCAGCAGTGGAACGCTGCTGTTGACTTATTTATAGTATATATAGTATAGTTGAGTTGATTTTACCATAGCCGGCAACAAATTTTTGCTTCTATAGATAACCAGTTATTCTCAGCTCTCTTTTCCTGCTTATTCTCTCTGAATGTCTCCCGGGTAGGTAGAACCACTGTCTGTCCGGCTGTCCCCCAGCCAGGTGAATGCTCATTATCATGAATGAAAAAAAAAAAAGTGACTGTGATTCTGATGTTGGTGACGTTGGCCTTGAAATCCACTTGCATATGATACAATAAGGTGCAACGTCAGCTTAGTCCAAAAATTATTTTAAGTTAAATTAGTGGATATTTTTTTTTTGTTGAATTGAATGGCGACACTTTCGTTTCGCGACAAACTTTCTTTCTGTCTCTTAAAAGAAAGAAAGAAGAAGAAGAAGAAGAAAAAAAAAACTCGATTGCTGTAGGTCAAGAGAAACAAAAACACAAAAGCACATTTTTCCATTTTTTTTCCCCTCATTATTTCTAATGCAATTTGCAGTTCGTTGACATAGAAAGACAACAACAAGAAGGAGACAAAATGCAAGCAACAATTGCGTTTTGTGTGGCCTTTTAGCTTAAGCAAATAAAAAATGTAAAATATATATAACAAAGTAATCCCTGGTTACATTACCCGATAATGTGAGGCAAATTTATATAGAGAGACTAGTTATGCATACACCAATATTGTTGACTGATGAACTCGTTTTAGCTATACAATTTTATTCCGTTCAATAATTAATTCTCGGTTTTTTTCTTTTAGCATATTGTCTCTTTTGTTGTACTTTAACGGACTTTAAAACGGATTAATGCCAATACAATGCAAACTGTTTCTTTTGGACAGATTATAAATCAATGTTCACTATAGTTGTTCGATTTTAAACAAATTAAATTCACAAATTTAAAACTAAATTTTATCTCACAAAAGATAGATATTTTCTTTTTAAAACAATATTCAGATCAAAATAATTTCATAAGATTTTTTTTTATTAAATTTTATAATTTTTTTTATTTAACAAATTTTATCTAGTATTGAATACTAAAATAAATTATAGTTTAACGACCACTAAATGATGGAGACTTCAAATATATATAATATTATAAATTCTTGACTTCTTATTGACAATTGACTCTTCCTGTGAGGGTATTAAAAGCCTTTTAACAATTTAAATTGCAAGCAAACTATAATTTTAAATGCCTAGGCAAATGGCCAAGGAATGGAAAGTTTTTTTTATTTTGATTTAGCAAAAAAAAAAAATACGTCAAGCGGAAATATAAAATACAAAATATGCAAAAATCCAACATAAAAACAAAATTGTTAAGTGAAAAGTAACAAGTGAATTTGTTTATTTTTACCGTTTTGGAAATCATACGATGATTTTCGATTGCAGACAAACATGAGAAAAAAGCAACAAAAAAAAAAAAGAAAGTCGCCACAACGAGAGAGATAATTTTAAAATCAATTTAAAGATTAGATACACATATTTCTATATATATACATATAAGTATATTTCTTTTTCTATATGATATTTGTCAACAAAATTGTGTTTTGCTCATTTTAAGCCAAAGCCTTTTAAGTCTGTTCACACAAAAAAAAAGAAAATTGCAACAAACCATCAAGAGGAAAAAAATGAGCTAGAACAATTATTTTATTTAAATTCAAAGATGTTTTTTTTTGCGGCTTTTTGGAAATTGGCCAAAAAAATTACGTAGGAAAAATACCGAAAAACAGAAAACCTACATACAAAAAAGCTTCAAGTATCATATATATAGATATATCTATGTATATGTAGGATTATATATAAAATTGACCAAAATAAATTGTTAACATAAGATATATAGGCGTCTGTCTAAATGAGAGCAAAGTTCATTATTTTATATGTAAATTATAGATCGTAACAGATCATGAATGAATTTTACTATATTTGGGGGAGGGAGGAGGTGCTTTCTCAAAAATCAGGTGACGAGGTAAAGAAGAAGGCCATTTTGAGGTTCGAAATATTAATTGAATTCCATAAACTGTTGGGTCTTAGGCACATCAGGCGATATTCCATTAAACAGTTGGCTAACAGTAAAATGTTAATGAGGCACAATCAACAAAAATTTGCAAAAACAAAAAAAATAGTTGAATTTTAATGCACACACACACATATAATAGCAAGGTTATTTTTTTCTCATATTGTTTAAACAAATTCTAGACACGTGTCTGACACCAACACCTGTATTTATACCAACTACCTAAGCCATCCAAACTGCACTACAATTGTTGGCTTAAAGAATTGCCTCTTAATTTTAACCAATTATAAGATAACCTTATCTTTTTGCAACTAAAAGCAATACAAATGAAAATAACCCTGAATATAGTATGTATGTATATACAGTACATACATACATATATACATATATATTTCTCACTAGTAATACTATTTACTTAAATAATGAATAGAGTAAAAATAAAAGCCCCACACTCATTTCCGTTTTAAAACGGCTACTGAGATATTTGTAAAATCTACGAACTTTGTGAAATGCAAGATATATATTTATTAGATTTTAGACAATTTATCAAGTATTAAAAACAGTTTTAGTACCCTTACAGACATTATAGTAAAATTTGGTCAGATATTTGTTAAGTGCAGAAGGAAGCATTTCCAATATCATAAAGAAAATATTTCATTCTTTTAGAGAGTATCTAGAAAGTGCTTTAATAATTTGTAAATTACTTTTAAGTTTGTTTTGTTTTACTGTACATACATAAATAAATATTGTTAATTAATTGGCCAAAAATCGAAATATGATGATTCAAAACGCCCACAAGGCAATCAGATATATGTATGTATGTGTATATATATATACATATAATGAGTATGACTGATGGATATGGATCACATTTGTTGATATATTCATATGTACTTATACATATATACATATACTGATATACACATTTTTATCGCTTAAATTTTTTTTTACTGCATAAACCCACAACTTCCCGTTCTTTTTTGAGAGTTCTTTTTTTTTGCTTTCCGATTAAAAAGTCATACGATTTTTATTTACTTTTTACCCTTTTGTAATATTAATTAAGGGGAGAGGGCGGAGAGGCTTTGGCGAGATTTACACGTAATTATAATTATGATTGCAAAATTGATCAGGTGATATATATTTAGGTATTAGCCATTAGATTGCAAAAATTGATTAATTTTTGTCACAAGTTTGGTGTGCACCTTTAAAATTATATACATATAACCCTGATTAGAACTATCATCTGAGTTGATGTAACTACATATGTATATACCTAAATCAATGTCAATTTGCTATCATTCTTAAATAAAGGGGAATTACACTTTAATCTGTAAGTTAACTTTCTTTGTATAAACAAATATAATCGTATATATTTTTTATATTATTATTATTATTTTAAAATTTTGTAATTCTACAACATTTTCTTTCTAATAATTTTACACACATTTTTGATGGAATAATTCGCATATATAATATGCAGATTTTATTTAAAATCACGTTCCTTTATCGTATATCAACATCACATTAATCTTTAAAAGAAAACGCTTTAACAGCTGTTTTTCCTAAATTATATGGGAAATTTTTCACATTAGTTTTCGCAAGTAAATATAATGGCTATGTTGTTAATATTTAGTAGAAAATATAAAGAATTTGTCTTAGTTGGCTAAAGTCGATCCGACCTTCTGTTTTTCTTTATAACCTTGCTACTCCAATGTCGGGAAAATTATTGTTTATTGTGCATAAAACTCGCTTGTATCAAAGTTCAATTTTTACTTAGAAATTGTGCAATGTTGTTTAGGTAACTTTAATTTAATAAATCGGACGACAAATAATTGCAACTTAACGCATCTCCGATGTAATTGTGTAATCTTTTGCTCAATAAACAAGTTTATTACACTTTATATATGTATGGCGAGACATTTTTCTTTTATTTTTGTTTGTTTTTTATTTTATATTTACGTAAATGGCATATGATTCATATGTATTCCGGCGGCACTCGTACGATTGAGTATGATTAGTTTTTACTATAAATAAACAATTTGTTTTTGTTTACTTGTTAAACGTAAGGTTTGTATCCCAATTCAAGTTTCTTTAGCTAAAAAAAATCATGCGATTTATTTATAGATATCGATGTCTCAAAAGTCAAGAGTTTTACCTTTGTTTATAGATATAGATATATGCTAATTGTCACGAGTATTGCTTCGCACTTATTTCATAAATTTTGATAGTACTTAAATTTTTTTTTTTATCGTTTTTATCATTAAGGTTTGATTGATTAGGAAAGAGTGGAAATATTTGGTGAAATTTTGTAAAATTTGCACTTATTATAACATTTAAACGCATGATTCAAATGCAAATTGAGTGTTAGTCATACATAACCAGAAATTATTTAGCGAGAGAGTGAGATACTATACTATATATATAGTATACACATATTTATATAGCACTCTGTGATAAGCTGACGTCAGATAAAAATGCAATAAAACTCTTTACGTCTCGAAATGTAGGGGCCTTTAATTGTCTGGTATGCGGGTTGATTTTTCTTTTATACAACAATTTTCTTTTAACATTATCACTTACCCGCTATAGTAAATCGATCCATGTAGTTAATGAGATTTACAAAGCATAAGACGGTCACTGTAAACCAATCGGAACGACTCACTGATGATATGAGTGAGGGTGCAGTGGCACTAGAATCATTCTCTCCACCATGTAGACGTTGCTCCTCTTCTATACTATCCGAATCTGAGGCAGGCATCAATTGTTGTGAGGAATCTGTTACTGGGATACTGTGACCAGAACGTATGGGGGCCAAGTTGGCAACGTTTTCATTGCTGCCGCTGTTGCTTGAATCGCTCCCACTGCTACTGCTTTGAATCATGGCCGGATTGTCCATGGCGGCCACGTTGGTAGTGGGTAGCGGTTGATACTGCTGATGATATTTGTGAGACATTCACGTGCCTTTCCTTTACCCTCCGCTCCACTCACTCGTCTCCACCAACACCACACCACTAACAACAACTGCAAGAATAACACACCAAAGCAAAGGCGGCAAATGTATTTTTGCACTCCCTTACACACACGCACACACACAAGCGCACACTGGCGCAATCCAATACACAAATATGAAAGTGGCCTCTGAGAGTGAGCAAGAGCGCGACGCGATTTCTTTTCTTAAGCTTTTCTCTCGCTTTTGGTTGCTTAATTTTTTGATATTGCTTATGTTTTATAAATATTTGTGTGGTATTGTAGATATACACGAAAAAATTGTTAATACTACACAATGTAGGCGGCGGCTTTTAGTTGCATTTGCAGTGCTTCTATTATTTTTCACTTCACATCCACACGTGCAAGTTGATTTCAGTTGTGTTCTCTTATTTCTTGCTTAGATTTGCACTTTTCCTTTTATTTTCTTCTTATTGAGTTCACGTGGAATAATCCTTAAAAATTCTTTAAAGTCGACCGACCGACTGCACAACTGCTCAAGTAGAAATATAAAACAACAATGAAACCCAACTTTTTAAAACACTCCCACTATTTAAGGCTTCCAACTCAAATACTGGGAATCTAAAAAGTAGGCATAAAATACTGCGTTTCCGAAAACAATTAGTCAGCGGCGGTCGGAACAGTAGGATTGTGAAACATGTTTAATTTTTTTTATTTTGTGATTATTTTTAAAATAATTTTTTTTTTATTCAAATAAACTGCAAACTTGTTAAGAAACGCATAGTCCATTGTTTTAATCTGCGTATCGGTGGTTTTGGTTATTGCAAGTATTAAGAATTAGCCCATGAAAAATTAACTTTAAATATTGAAGTAGGGCATCCTTAACAGCGTTTGTCGCCATTAATACGGTATATATCTTATATATATTCAGTAATATTCCCACCAAATTTAAAAAAGAAATAAAATCTGAAGTGTTTCACAATCCCTGCCGTTCCTGCCGTCGCTAATTTGACTGACATTTTATTTTATGCTTGATAACCCAAAATGAGCCTATTTAAATTTAAATAAATATCGTTATTTTCACTTAGCTTAACGTTTAATCCGACCTTTCATTATGAACAATTAAATAAAACCAAAGCAATATTTTAGCTTTTATCAAATTTTGGTGAATATATTTTCTGTATAAAGTGAGTAAATAGTTCAAAATGATTGCAGTTGCTTTTACTCGATTTCAATTTCATCTAAACGTCCTCTTACTCGATTCTTGCGTTTATACTTTTTAGTGGGTGGCGGTAAAAAACTTTCCAGAAATTCAATGGTACTCAATATAGTTTCAGAACTTACATTGCCAATGTAGTTCTTATCAAAATAGACAACGGGCACGGGGGCTTCTGTAGAGAGCAATTTGTCACAATCACAACGTTGTACCTTCACTTTGGCATCCAAAGTTTCCACTTCCGTGTTAATGGTGTCGTTGGATTTATCTGAAATATATAGTATAAATTCTATTCACTGATTACTGTTGTTATTTTTCTTTACCAAAAAGCGGCCTAAAACATTCCTTGACCTGTATCCATTTGGTACAAAACTGTTTAATAAATGAATCGTTTTGATTAAAAAAACTTCTTGCAGCTACATCCACACGAGATTTCATAAAGCCGGGAACATACGGCCATTTACCTTTGGCGGCATAAAAACAAATTATATCTAAATTAGAAAATTAAAGATATATGGAACAATAATGTATATGTATTTCTTATTTTATATTTATATTTTTGTTACTCACAAGGTACATGAAAAATATGCAAAAAAGTCTTTTGATGCTCCAAACTAGAGATGAGATGAATGCCACTGGAACGTGGTCTCTTGCCGGCTTCCAATGCTGATTTAGATTTTCCCTCAGCGAATGGTATTTCCTCCATTTCCATTCTTACACTATGCAAATAGGCCTGACTTAATGTCAATAGAAATGATAGCAAAAATATGGGAAAAATGCAAAATAGAATTTTTCGTCCTAATTCCATGACGATATGAAGAGTCCTGTCACTGACCACACACGAATTGCAACTGGACGTGAGTCCTGTGGGAATTGGCAGTTTTATTGATTTTAATTGCCCAGGCTGTTGACATTAATCAGAAAAATAATAAAAAAAAAACCTTCGTATTTGCATGCTCGGCCATATTAACCCCATTCTATGGGTCATTGAGCTTAGTGGATAATCCACTGAAAAAAATTTAAATAATTAAAGTAAATCGTTTATTTTTTTAAAAAGGTTTTTAACTTTTTGTTAAGACTTTTGTGTTGATGACTTCCCTAGTTTTATTTATTATATTTTGATTGCAGTGTTTATATTTCTTGGCATTTTTTTTACAGTGTTAATGATTGATGTTAATGATATTTCATAGTTGCTTTAATGCCAATCGACGGCATAAAATTTCTAATTCACAAATTGCTGATATTTACAAAAGATTTGGGAACGGAAGCGAACTAATTCTGCGAAGGAAGGCATAAGCTTGGTTCTTATTCCGATTTGGTTTTTGTTGTATATGTTGAAACAGTTGAAATAACTAAATATTCTAACGGAAAGTTATAATAATTTTTAATAAATTTTTACATTGAGCACTTTTACCATCAAGGCTAAAACTATCAGCTAAGAAATGGAGCACCAGATGCATGATAACTGGAGACTGAGAATACGATTACAATTTGTTTATAAAAATTCAAATCAAAAATCGTTAGGAACTCTAAATTACCATATTATAAATAAAGTAAACAATTTGCAATCGGCAACTATTTTGCATTTAGATTCGAGAAAGAGAGAAAAAATAACTTAATCGGGTTCACATGACGTATAAACAATTGATCATTCAATATTTATTTGTTTTATCTCTCTTGTCACGTTTTGAAAAAAAAATTTAAATGGAAATGGATTGAAAGAAAATCAGGAATACATATGTATAAATATATGAATATAAATTAAATTTTTCAGAGAATTTTCAACGTGAATGGTTTGAGGACGTGCTTTTGGCACGTGTTTTAAATCACTTAAGCAGAAAAATTTCTTAGTTTTTGTGATAAACAATTTTACCTGTCAGACTTATCATACTTTATGGTTTTCTATTTTGGTAGTTTTTAACTGGGTTTATTTGTTTACAACTTGTCTAGAACGGTAAAGAACAGACAAGTTATGCAAATTGCTTAATTTGTCTGTTAAGACCATGAAAATATTAGTTAATATTTCTACAATTATTAAACACTTCGTTTTACTTTTATTTTTATTTTAATTAGGTTATTTTTACAGTCAATCAATAAAAGTTTTATGATCTACCATGAAATAAAGATTTCGTCTTAGATAAGAGGCGAATTGCTTGTTTAAATATTAAAATTTTATTCTTAATTTTTAAGTTTCATCATATATTGATATATTATTATGGATATAATGATTTGATTTTAATGTATAATAAAAATAAAATTCTTTAACAAACTAGATTAGATTTTATTTACATTACTGCATAATATAGGATTAGTTTCAAAACTTTTACATATATTTTTATTATATAATAGTATAAAATATAATTATTATCTTATAAATACTTTAAGTTTACAATAACTTTGTTTCCTCTAATAAATTACTCCATAACTTAACTCTATTAGTTGAAAATTTATTATTAACTATCATCTCAAATCCTGCTGAACTTTGGTTACTATTAATAAATTCATGATAATCACAAATGCCTTCAGGTCGGGATTTTAAAACTGATTCAGTGCATCTTTCTAAATTCTCAACATTTTGAGGTTTTCTGCAAGAATAATAACATAAATTATAATTAATTTTTCCATATTTTCCATTACCGAAACTTACCCAAATTTGGCAAAGTTTATTATATAGCTAACAAATGTCTTGATCATTTTGGCCTCCGTTGAGTTCTTTTCGAAATCGGGAAATAATATGGGACTACGTAATAAATAGATTAAATCATCACAATGGACAACTCCATATTTTCCTGTGACATTTGCTTGTGTATAAATCGAGGCATAACTCAAGGGGCCTTTGTAATTAAAATTATACATATATAAAGGATATTTGTTGGTGTCGACGGATCGAACATAATCCCTTATGGCTTTATAGAGTGGATGCTTGAAACCTCTAACGGTGATCAACTGGGGGAAAAATATGAAATATAATTTGGGAAATTATTTATATTTAAAAATACCTTTTACTTACATCCAAAAATCCTTGAACTGTCTCCTCATTTACTTCATGAATATCCTGAAAATATTCGCTTATCAGAATGTTTGTTTTTTCCTGTAATTGCTGTTCCGTAAATTGACTGGGAAATTCCATTAACTCTTGCAATAAATTATCAAATTTTGAATTAAAATCTGTACGCAAAGTAGAATTCTCCATTATATTAACCACTCGCACTGCTCCCTCTTCCGGAACGGTTCCCACTAGCCAAGGAACTTTTCGATAACTTCCTTTGGCCAATATTTTAATTGGATGAGTGGTAAGAAATGATTCTTTTCCCGGTGGCTCGATAACCGGACGATAGTTTGTCATATGATCTACATCCCAAAATTTAAGACCATCTCCAGCATTGATTAGTGTATAAACATCAATGTTTCTTAAGGCACGAGCTAGTTTTGCTGTACTCAAACTATTCGCATCTTCGATCTGACAAAGTTCCGCAGTTTTTCGTGCCTGTTCCAGTGGTTTTAAATTGATGGCAAATGGAACATTGGCCGTGCCACTCATACTAATCACTGCCTGGAAGAGATTTTGGGATTTGGGACTCAATAAATGCAAATGTGTGGATACGCCGCCAACACTCTGACCAAAGATGGTAACACGGTGAGGATTACCACCAAAATATCCAATATTATTATGTACCCAACGCAATGCCAAATTCTGATCTTTAAGACCAAAATTACCAGGTATATTGGCATCTTGTGTGGATAGGAAACCTAAGGAAAAAAAAAGCAGGATCAAAAATTAATTTGAAAGTTAAAATTTGTTTATTTTATTTACCTAAAGCTCCCAATCTGTAAGCCATGGTCACAACAATAACTTCACCAGTGTCCATTAAATATTCTGGCCCAGTGACTAATGGACCAGCTGAGCCACTAAAGAAACCACCACCATGTATATATACCATGACGGGTAAACGAAGTTTTGTATGACGCTGTAAAATAAATTAAATTAATTGCCAATAAAAATTTATAATGGACTTACCTCTGGTCTGTAGACATTTAAATAAAGACAATCCTCTTCGCCATATATGACTGGAGTTGGTAAAAGATAATTCTTTTGTATGCAATCCGATTTGGCTAAACTAGCATTATATATGCCAGATAATTTGGTCATTACTTTGGGATTCTAAGGAAATAATTTTAAAGAGTAGAAAATGGAAAATATTTTAATATTTTCTTGGTTATCCTTTTGATCCTTATTATACTCACACTGAATCTTAATTCTCCTAACGGTGGCAGAGCATAAGGTATGCCCAGGAATGCTTGAAATCTTTCTATTTGATAACCCTTCATATATGTGCCCCTGAGGCAACCGACATTTGGTGGACACACCACTAAATCATCCATTTTCAGGCCAAATACAGGTACCAGGCAGAGACATAGATAAACCATGGGTAACAATGACTCAAACATGGCTTTAGAGAGAGAGAAGAACCAAAAAAAAAAAAATATATATATATACAAATTAATATTAATATACTGTTAATAGGTATTAATTATGCATAAACAAATGGTTTTTATTTTTTTTTTTTTGTCTTTTTGTTTGATTTGGTTTTTGGGTGGCTTATGAATAATCCATCTAAATATATAGAAATCTGATGATGTCAATGCTTATTAAAAGAAAAACTTACCGAAAATAATAATAAATGGAATTGGATTGGATTGGATTGGATGAAGCGCCTCTATGGTAAAGTGAACTCCACAACGATTGAATTTTATCTGACGGGTTTTACAAACGGAGCATTCAGTTATAAGTATTCTAGAAGACCAAAGAAAAACTTTTTTTTTTTTTTTATATTTCTCTCTGTTTTTTTATTTTATTGTTGTTGTTGTTATTATTGTTGTTGCTATTGTATCCACGTGTTTGAAATTTTATGCAAAAACATTCAGTTGCTACTATTAGTAGCAGCAAACGAAGCAGCAGTACACTCGGCGTATACTTGATCTAAAGTAATTGGAGATGCATGCCAATAATTGATATAAACTGAACTAAGGAAATGTTTGGCGCCATATGAAAATGGAAAATGCTAATATAAATCGTTATATTAATCAAATGAGACAAAGAGAGCAATTTATATCTAACTATCTATCTTTGTATATATGTATATATATAGTAGAACAACGAGTATCTGTCTCGACGTTGTAACCTCAACTATACGCTGCCTGTGAGACACTTTCGCTTTTTATCCCAGAGCAGAAGATTATCAACTGCTTAGCTCTATAGGTGGAGGGGTAGTTAAGTCATAAAATTGCATTCGACACAAAGCAAAAAAAAAGGAAGGGGTGGGTGGGGGGAGTGGAAAATACAAGATAAAAGCGAAAGTATTCAACTTACATATATGTATATATATGTATATATATTTATATGTATACGATACTCTTGTCTTTGCCTATATAATGTCTGTTTGCTGATTTAGTTCATTATGATGATAAGCAAAGGCCAACTGAAAAGTCCATGTACAGTGAGAGAAATAAAGTTTACTTAATGGACAATATATAATAAATATATAAAGATATAAAGAATAATCGTTGGGAAATTATTTATACAAAAAAATATATATGTGTATAGAGTTAGGTTTTTAAAAAAATATTACAATTTAAAAATAGTATTTAGTTAAAAAATTTCAATTAACATTTTCTTTTTATAAAAACGTAAACAGTGGTGGTCGCAATTATGACCCTTTATGATTTTTCAATCCCACCACATCAACTACATTTTCTTAAGAATTTTATTTAAATTCTTATCTAATTTTAATAAAAAAGAATAATTATTTTGCAGTTTAATTACCAATTGATATTCTTAAATTGTATCAAAGGTGAAAAACTTAGAATAATTAAAATATGTTCTATATTTTTCTTCAATTTTTTATTTTGTTATCTCTTGTTTTATTAAAAAAAATAAAAAAATGTAAAAAATACGTATAATTTTCTTTAGAAAAAAAACAAAGAATCATAAAAATACAGTGTAATATCATGATTATATAGTATTTTTATGATCTAAATATAAATAAGAAACTATAGAAAAGCAAATCATTTCCCTTTTAAACAAAATAGAAATCTAAAAATTGGACAAAAATTTTCATATTATCAATTATTATATTATAATAAAAGAATAAAAGGATATTTCAAGGGTATTTGGGGGTATAAGGAAAACACTTTTAAACAGATTTTCTTAATATTATTATGCCTTTAGCATAGATAGGGAACTTTATGCAAATTGTGAAGTTTTATTTTAAACGAGTGTGTCAAATCAATTAAAAATCATTTAAAGGGAAAACTGCAAATGTTAAGATTATAAAAAAGAAAACGGTAAGTCATTTCAATTAAATATTAAGCAAATAAAATTATTTGTCAAACTTCTTTGAGAAACGATAAAATTATGAACAAAAACAGAAAGTACATAAAATAATCATGGATAAGAAAAGAAAGATATAATTGAAATGAAACTTTTGATACAAAAAATATATTTACGGGGTTAAACTTTTCAAAAATATATTTCTATTTTAAAACTTGTTCAAAAATAAGCTGTTAGTTAGTATTTTTTCACAGTGTTTGCCCTTCACCCAGAACAATGCTCCCAATTGCATTGAAGAAGTTTCTGATTCTTGATTTCTGACCATATGCAATATATGTACATGTAAATTGACCTTCAAGTGACTGTTACAGACAATTTTTAATGCATTTTCTGTTGTAATGTATAACAAATGAGATCGCCAGAGAATTTCTTTTCAATGAATCGCTTAACCTCATTGTGACTTTATTTAATCAATTTTGTAACACCAACCATGTCCTATATTAATATATATTTATTGTAGATATAATTTTCTCCATAAGTCAAGACCTTGTAAATTAATTTTTTTATCGATTTCTTCAACAAAAGTTTCCCTTGCACCACCAAAACGAAAATAATTGCACATCTCATCGGAAGTGAAATCCTCCGCTTTACAGGGTAATAATTCCAGTTTATCTGATAATAATCTAAGTAAAAAAAAATTTATAAATTAAATTAGTTTTCAATTTATTTTTTTTTCAAACTTACCCAGTTTTGGCAAAGTTTATAAGTAAAGTGGTCATACGTTTTGTAACTTTTGCATCTGTGGAATCTATCGGATAAATTGGCATTATAGCTGACATACCAATTGTATGTAAGGCATCATCCATATGGACAGAGCCCACATCTATTGATATGTTTTTTGCATAAACAGAACCAAAAGTTATATTTGCCAAATAATCGAAATCGTATATAGATAACTGATCCATTTTGGTATAAGTTTTTGCTGCCTCATACATGGGATAAACAAAGTGAAAGTCACCCAAAATTTTTGCCAGAGATGCAAAAGTATTACTATTTAACTCCTTAATCTCACTTTGACCATATAAATCCAAGATATTCTGTACCACATTTGAATCCGCATCATCACGTATATCCAAAGCCAAGCCAAAGTTTTCCAAAAACCGGGAATTAAAATCCTTTTGAATTTCTGGCAAATCTAGCGCACGGAAAATAAGTGTAGCACCTTCACCAGTTGTAGATCCGGTGCCCAATAGCCAGGGTACTTCATGAATACGTCCTTCCAAGTGAGTCTTAAGGGGATCCTCGGTGAAAAAGGCTTCCGGGCAAGGTTCTTCTATAACGTGTCGAAAACTCACAAGAGGATAAACATCCCAAGTTTTAGAGGCATCACCACTAATAAGTAATGCCATGGCATCCACTTGACGCAGTGCGTCAGCCAGTTCCTGAGTAGACAAGTCTTTGTAGTTTGATATTTCTAAACGTTCTGCTAATTTTTGTGCCTGATGGAGTGGATCCTTTAGCAAATTCATATAGGAAGCAAAACCAGTGCCACTAAAGGACATGGATCGATGGAATAGACCCTTGGAATTCTCACTCAACATGTGATAATGTGTGGAAACGCCACCGGCACTGTGACCAAAAATGGTCACCAAATTGGCATTACCACCAAATGAGGATATATGTTTTTGCACCCACTGTAAAGCTAAACGTTGATCCTTGAAGCCAAAATTGCCAGGCATATGTTTATCCCCAGTACTCAAATATCCTTAAACCGCAAAAATGTTCACTACTTTAGTGAAAAAAAAGGATAAACCTTAAGAATTGAACTCACCAAATGGTCCTAAACGATACCCAAAGGACACCAATATAATCTCCTGACTATCCATTAAATATTCAGGTCCAACAATAGTTGGATGTGCTGATCCAGAAAAAAAGCCACCCGAATATATATAGACCATTACAGGCAATTGTTCAGTTGCTGCGATATCCTTTGGTCTATAGACATTTATATATAGACAATCTTCCTGACCCATTACATCCCAATTGGGGGCAAAATAATTTCTTTGTAGACAACTGTCCCTTGCTTCTGTGGCATCAAGTACACCCTCCCAAGGAGCAGCAGGTACAGGATTCTATAGGAATAAAAATTACATCACAGATTCAATGATCACAATGATCCTTTTGTCTTACTTTTAAACGCAGTTCAGCCACTGGAGGTTGGGCAAAAGGTATGCCCAAAAATGCCTCAAATTCTGCAGTCTCCTGATATCCTGGCATTAATGTGCCCCTCATGCAACCCAAATCCTCGAGGCACACATCGAGATCAGCTTGAGTGACTAACCCAAGTAAACCAACTAAGCCAAATAGTCGATATAGAAACTTATCAACGGTAACGAACATCTCGTAAAACTGAATGCCATAAAATCTGAGCCCAATATTTATATAGAAAATTCTAAATTATACGCAAAACTAAAAAAAGAGAGACTTTTGTGATTATAGTTAATTAAAGTTAAGAGTAAGTAAATATATGATTTAAATTTAGCTAACAGTGCTTAGGGGCTTAGGTCAGAGGGGGTTCAATTGAGAGGAAAAGTATTAATGAAGTGTTTAAAAAGCTCTTCAAAATATAGTTTGACATGAAATGCAGAGTAAAATGTTTACTACAAGTTATATAGTAAATATATTGGTAAAATCTAAATTAATTCTTAATTAGAATTACTCATCTTACAAAGAGTTAAAGTTACTGGAAAAACTAATAAAAAGGCATTTATGTATAAGTAATGCAATTTTTGAAGAATTTTAAAATTAATTCTTAACGATTCTAAAGAAATTTCAGTCAAAAACATAAATTTATAAATTTCTAAATTATTTTTAAAATCAAAAATTATTTTTCTTTAATTCTTACAGAACCCTTTCTAAATTATTTTTTAAAACAAATATTTTATCTTAATTCTTCCCAAAAACCCTTTAAAAACATTTCTTTGACTATGTCCAAAAACAATTTGTAAACTAAATTAACTAGGTAAACTAAAGTAACGCCTTCTCTTTATAGATTACTATATCTCATTGAATATAAACCAACAAAAAAAAATAAAAGTTTATATTTCATTGAGCAAAAACAATTGAATCTCTATTTCTATTCGTTTAAATTGTGGGCGTGTTAACAATTTGCATGCTACTTTATAAACAATTTATTTAAAACTGAATAATAATATGAATTTCGTTTTACCCACTACCAGAAAAACCTTCCCCGCCCCTCTTAAACTTATAGATATAATTTTTTCCATAAGGAAAGAGCTCTCATATCAACATGTTCATCAATATTCTCAAAATAAGATCCACTTTTACCACCAAATCGAAGATAATTGCAAATCTTTTCTTTATCCATGCTAAATGAACTAGCCTCACATGATTTTAAAGATGTATCCTTGGCGAATATTCTAAAATAAAAGAAAAAAATAAATAAAGATTTATATAATTAAATTGAATTCTTACCCAGTTTTAGCGAATTCCACTAGCAAAGATGTCATCCGTCGTGTAACTGCAGCATCTTCCGAATCCTTTGCATAATCTGGAACTAAAACTGGTACTCTTAGAGTATGTAAACAATCATCCATATGAATAGATCCAGCTTCATATTCAGTGCCTTGGGTAAAATAGAAGGAAAATGCTTTTTCTCCACGATATTCATAGCTATAGATGGACATGGGATTATCCTTGAGATTCGCATGTGATGCATATGAAATAGCTGACATGTAGAGAGGATATTGGAAATTAAAATCACCCAATATTTCGGTTAGTTGTACAAAAGTGTTATTGCTCAGTTGCTTATCCTGGACACCATATAGATCGAGTATTTCATTGACCACTTTTGGAGATGTTCCATTTGGTAGACTTAAAACCATAGAAAAGTATTCGAAAAACTTTTCATTAAATTCTGTTAATAATTTTGGTGTATCCAAAATTCTTAGCAGAAATATTGAACCCTCGCCAGATCGTGATGTAGTGCCCAAGAGCCAAGGGACTTGATGTATACGTCCTTCCAAATGAGATTTAATTGGAGATTCGGTGAAAAAGGCTTCAGAAGAAGGTTCTTCTGCAACTGGTTGAAAATTCATAATCGGTTGATTATCCCAGATCTTAAGAGAATCGGTACTATAAAGTAATGCCGTTGCATTCACTTGACGTAGAGCCTCAGCCAGTTGCTGTGTACTCAAACTCTTTGCATTTGGTATTTTAGCCTGTTCAGCCAACTTTACAGTTTGTTGAAGATGATCCAACGGTGGATTCATAAATACTGAAAAAGCAGTGCCACTCAAGGACATGGAGCGTTGGAATAGTCCCTTGGAATTCTCACTTAACATATGATAATGAGATGATATGCCTCCAGCGCTATGACCAAAAATGGTAACCAAATTGGGATCACCACCAAATGAGGAAATATGCTTTTGCACCCACTGTAGAGCCATACGTTGATCCTTTAAGCCAAAATTACCAGACATATGTTTATCCCCAGTGCTTAGAAAACCTAAAAAGGAGAAAAGTTTACAGATCCTAAATTGTAAAAAAAAAATATCACTTACCAAATGGTCCAAGTCGATAGTTTATGGCAATCATTATAATCTCTTCGCTCTCCATCATATATTCCGGTCCACTAACTGTGGGATAGCCTGCACCACTTATAAATCCTCCCGAATGTATATAGACCATTACAGGTAATAATTTTGAGCTGCGTTTTTGTGCCTTGGGTCTATATAGATTCAAGTATAAACAATCCTCCTCGCCAATTACATCCCAGTTATAAACAAAATAGTTTCTCTGTATACAAAGATTTCTTGCCACACTGGCATCCAGTGTGCCCTTCCATGGCAAGGGAGGTAAAGGATTCTAAAAGGATTTAAGATGAAAATAAATATAGTATTTATTTAAAATTTTACCTTCAATCTGAGTGTTCCAATTGGTGGCTGGGCAAAGGGTATGCCCATAAATGCCTCAAACTCCTTTGCCTTATCATAGCCAGGTAAATAGATCCCTTTCATGCAACCCATATCCTTAAGGCAAACATCAAGATCTCCTGAGGATACTACTACTATAGACCAGCAGAGACTTAATGCCAATCCAATGCTATAAATATTTAAACGATTCATCTTTAAACTAGTTGACAAATGACCGATGGATCGATGTATTTATAGTCGATTCGATTATACAATTGCATGTGAAACAAATGAAAAGGGGGCGTTGCATATATAGAATTGTTACAATCGTATTCCAACTCCAATTCAATTAGATTCAATTTCTTATTTAGTTATTAAGTGCATAAGTTTTTCTTAAACTGATATTCATAGACAATTAAATGCTCTTCAAATAAGAGAAAAATTATATTTCTAAGAAATCAAATAATTTTCCAGAAATAATTTCTAAAAAATCAAATAATTTTCTAGATATATAGAGAAATTTATTTCCTTTCTCCAAAAGCTTAAATATTCGACTTTTCAATTTTAAAACTTTACATTTCATAAACAATTTAATGCTTCTCAAATAAAAGAAAATAAAATATCTACAAAATAGAAATATAAGCAAATTCAAAATTTCTCTTTTTCTAAAAATGCTTAAATATAGGATTTTTCAATTTTAAAACTTTCCTCTTTATAAAGTCTTAAAATTATGCGGACTTTTAAAGACAAAGTGTATCCCTATAATTTTATAAATAAACATATAGGCAAAACGCCAAATTTTTTACAAATTTATTTATTAAACAATTCTGTTAAACGATTCGGTTTAATAAATAAATTTGTCAAAAAATTGGGCGTTTTGCCTCTATTAAACAAATTATTAACATTAAAGAAAACACTGTTCTTGGGATTTTCTTTTGTTTTACCAAATACTAAAAAAATCTGCTTTATTATTGTTGTTGTTTTTTTTTTGTTTAGCAAAAAAGAAAAGCTGCCATCAAAACTTATACATAGAGAGATGAGAATTTCTTAATTTCTTAAAACTAAAACACACGCATTCATTCATTCGCCTATTAAGTAAGAGATATAAAAAAACTAATTTTTTTATCGATTGTCTAAATTAAGCTAACAATGAACAATAGCTAATCTAAAAGGAACTAAAAACCAGAACCACAACAATAAAGATTTAAGCCAATATCCATTAAATCGCTGTTAGAGATTTAAGTTGATCGTAAGATAAATCCGGATGCCACATATCCAAGATGAGTACCAAACGCAATTGTGTGCCATTATGCCAGACTTCATGCTCAAAACTGTCATCAAAAATTAAGAGTTCACCCTCTTGCCAAGTTCTGGAAAAAGATCAAGTTAATAGATAAAAAAAACCTCTGTATATTATTTTTTTCTCAAAAATTTACCTTGTTTCCTTGCCCACTCTCAGGCTGCTTAGATGTGGCTCTGGTGATTTGAGTGTAAGATGTGCTCTCAGGCGACAGTTGGTGGGTCCACAATGTGGCCAGATATGAGTCTGACCCTGGAGGGCACTAAACTTAACCTGACCACGTCGGCAACGACTTGAGGCGGTAAATTGATCAATCAAATTGCAAGTGATTGGAGTTCTTTGGCAATTGCCTTGAAGACGTATTCCCTGGGCAAACAATTCGAATTGTTGCCAATTGCCAGTGTCACGCAACTGTTCCATTTCATCTGCAAAGTTTCCACGTTGACCAATAAGAGCCAAAGCCTCATCTCGAATGGCTAACCAATTGTCTTGAAGTCTTTTTAGCTCCAATTTATAGCCAGTTTCGGATGGCTGCCAAAATGGTTTAGCTCGCAAATTTGGCTCATTGTAGAAGGATCTTTGTAGAGGACTTATGAAGAAATTTTTATCAGCTCCTCTTTTATATACATCTTTAGCTTCTCTATTCTTGCCCAGACGTTGTAATGTCTCACCGAGAGATTGATAAAAATATGTTTCTTGGGTGCCCTCTTCCTGGGAATCGATGGCATATTGTAAATAAGGCAAAGCTTGGGCATAATCCATATCCAATTGCTTAATTGCCAAACCGAAATGTAATTGAGCCACCGCATTGTGGGGCCAAAGTTCCAATGTTTCCTTGGCCACCTTTTTAAGTTGTTTTAAACTTAAGAGAGGGAAAGTAGATTAGATAAAAACAAATTATTTCTATTTGAGATCACACACCCACTTATGATCCATTAGATGGTTTAAGGATAGTTCGTTTCTCAGTTTAAGATCATATGGAAAACGTTCTATAAGTAGCTCAATAATATCAACAGCTTGGTAATTTTGGCCTAAAGAAAGAGAATAATTTTTTATATATTTTCTTAAGAGATTTATTTGACTTACCAATAAATCTCAAACGTTCTATGCAACGTTCACCAACTTTACGATATTCCGTGTCATTTGCTATCAATTCACCAAAGGCCAAATATCGTTTATAGGATTCAATGGCATCTATAAGCAATTGATTGCTTTGTCTTATATTGGACAAATTATCCAAATATTGGGCACGCAGCAAATGTCCAACCGGCTGATGCGGATATATGTGTATGATGGTATTAAAGGCGAGCAAAGCTTTTTCATGATTCTGGTTCCAGCCATTTAACAAAACAGAAAAAGTTTGTTAATAATTCAACATGCATTTGGAATTAGCATAAATAAAAGCAATTATTATAAAGGGAGTAACATAAATAATTATAAACATTGTTATTATGGGATTTAGTAGATTGGTTTTAACTCAGGGTGGGTGAGCCTGACAAAAACAATTTTAAAGAGACAAAAAAACCCCATAACAAAAATGTTTAAAAAGAAAATGTTTAAAAATAATAAGCACAAAAATAAAAGCTATGAAAAAAAAACATTGTATGTATGTATTTCTAATGATTGTTGAGCTAAGAAAAATTTACAAAACAAAAAAAAAATCATATTTGAAGATGGAAAAAATATGTTTTAATAAGTCAAATCGATTTTTACCTCTCGTATCATTTCGGCATTTGCCTTACGTAGCTCATCTTCAAATAGATCATCGGTTTCTAAATTCACTTTTGAATCAGCTTTAGGCACTTTGGGTTTAATTTCTGTTAATAAATAAAATATATAAAAATTTAAATATTTTTTCTATATAAATTATATGATAGATTTTTGGAACGGTTAAAGGTATTTCAAAAAAGGCTCCCACTCAAAAGGAAGAGTTAGTTAGATAAATTTTATATCCTTAGACTAACACTTACAATGTGTGTGTGTTTGTTTGTTTGTTTTTTTTTTTGTTTGTTTCAATTTTTTTTTGAGTGTGTCATGATATAGATACGAATACGAGTTTATAGTCTAATATAATACGAATATAATATGATGATGGGAGGGTAGATTTTGTTGTCGGTTTGCATGAATTGTACATTTATTAATTACGTGTCCAGCTGGGATCATCTGAATCTGGATCGCTTTCATATTCCTTGGCCGGTAATCTACCATATTTTGCTTCCAATCTACTCATTAATTCAGCATCATCAACATCAGAAATTTCATCAGATATCTCATCACTTTCATCCATATCCTCATCATCATCATCATCATCCTCATTTGAATAATGTTCATAATCTTCAATGTCACCATCTTCATATTCCACATAGATATTAGATGATGGGGTGCCTTCGGGTTCTGTTTCCGATTCAGGTTTGGGTTCAGGTTCTGGTTCTGGTTGAGGTTCTGGTACTGGTACTGGTAATTGTACTTGTTTTTGCACTGATTTTTTAATTGGTTCTTCCTTTGTAATATCCTTAGATTTACCTCTATACATGGCACTTAGTTGCTCAAATGTTTCTGGCACATAACTGGCCGACATGGCCACATTGGATTCGCTTTCTCCTTCAGCCTCATCTATATCACTGACCTCCACTTCAATTTCTTCTTCGATTTCGATTTCCTCTTCGGAGTATTCTTGGATGGAAATATTTTGTATTTTAATATCTCAATAGATGATATTTTCTTTATAAACTAAAGGCCATTTAAAATCATTTCATTTCATTATAAATTGTTTAGAAATGTGTTTTAAATGAACTTCGATTGTACCGAAGTTTTTGGCATTATAGTAATCAAAATTTTTATATATATTCCAACCATCATCATCATCAAGTGGCGGCAATTCCTCCACATCATCTGGTATTTGATCCTCCGCCGAGGCTATGGTCAATCGTCGTCGCATTATGACTTCTGGAGCTGGCTCTGCATCATCCGCTATATAGTTATATATATATATATATATACATATTCATTATCGAAGATAATTATATTAAAATTTGAAGAACAAAAGCCATACATACATACATAGGCCGTATATATATTTTTTAAACAAAGCTGTGACTACAAAAAGATAAAGGAAACATAAAAAATAAATAAGCACAAATCATAAATCTAATTTAAATTTCTTTTCATTTTTTTTTTGTCGGCGATTCACATAGAAGAACATAAAAGTAATGAAGAAAGTGCAAAATCAGCTTTTTGGTAATTAGTTCTGGTTAGTTCATATTTTGAAATAAAGATAGAGTAGATATATGGTATTGATCAGATCACAACATTGATATACCAAGCATAGATTAAAAGAGTTGCATTATTAGCATTTTTATGTATGTACAAAAAAAAAAAAAAAAGAACAACATTTTGGCGTGCTTTTTCTTTTATTTTCTTTTTTAAGATCGAAAAACTCACTTGTATTCGGATCTTTCCTGAGTAATACAAATCGAGAAACTGAGGCTAGGGCAATGCCAACACCAAATTTAACAGCAACTGGAAAATTGATTGATTGTTTTTGTATGATTTAGAATTTTGCACTTTCTTGTACAATTCGATTTTGATAAATAATATTATTACAACAACATTTTTTTTGCACATTTTATAATGGAGCCCTAAAAACCATTAACCGTTCATTTTGTCCAAGGATTGGAAATACATATTATGAAATCTTACCTGATACTAGCCATGATGAGTTCTCCTCTTCTGGTTGCTTCTCATCGTCATCATCATCATCATCTTTGTCTTTTTTTTGACTAGCCTGAGGTTCTCTCTCCTTTTCCTGTCTTTTTAACTCCTCCTCGTCATTTTCGATAAATTGATCCAGAGAGTCAAAATCATCGTCGTCGTCATCAGGATCCTGAAAAGTATATTACCAATTGCAATTGCCTGGTTTTAATTTGAAAAAAATATTTTAACTTACATCTAATTGATCGTCATCATCGTCGTCATTATCGGCTTCGGGTTTTTTATCATGCTCCTGAAAAATATATAGTATATCTATAGTCAAAAATCGTTTTTGGGATTTAAAATTTAATTTTCTTACTTCTTCAAATTGATCCTCATCGTCATTGTCATCATCTTCATTGACGCTTGCTGGTTCTTTCTGAAAAAAATAGATAAATAAATAGTTAATCAAAATTGTTTTATTTTAAAAAGAATCTTAAATTACTTCTTCAACTTGATCATCATCATCTTCGTCATTATCGTCACGATCCTTGGGTAGAAATAATTGGCTTTAATGAAACTGTAATTTTTTTATTTAATAAAATTAACTTACGTTATTCACTTGTTCTTCATCATCATCCTCATCATTATCATCACGATCCTACAAAAAATAAAATTTTAGTTTACTGGACTATCTTTTCAGTTAAGAACACTTTCTTCTCACCTCTTCTAACTGTTCGTCGTCATCATCATCATTATCATCACGATCCTATATAAAATGAATTTCAATTTGAACTTAATTGTTTCTTAGTTTCGGAAATTTTGTTTCATTACCTCCTCAAATTCATCCTCCAAGTCTGGTTGACTTTTAACTCTCGATTGGGATTTTGGTGGTTCTATTGATTCATCAATTTCCTCTTCTGCTCCCTCATCATCATCCTGATCATCTTCATCTTCCTCATCAGCCTCGGCAGTGGCTTCGGCAGTGGCTTCTGTGGTGGCTTCAGCTGTTCCTTCATCGTCACCCTCATCCTCATCATCTTCGCCTGTTATATTCTCGCCAGCATGATCTTCATCCTCATCTGCATCTGCCTCTTCTTCGTCTTCGTCTTCCTCGGCATGATCTTCCTCTGAAAGAACTTCTTCTGAGAAATTTAATTAAAATTAAATATTTTAAATCTTTAGAAAATATATTTTTTTCCTACCTTCTTCATCGTGATCATCATGATCATCGTGATCATCATGATCATCTATTGCATGTTGTCCAGCCTCATGTGCATCATGTTCCACTCTGTGCTCATCAACCCAACCATCAAAATAATTGGAAAAACGTGACTCAGACAATGGAGTATCCACTGAAAATATAAAATAAAATTAATTAAAAATATTGACAAATTATTGTAATATAGATTACTCACAATCCTCAAGACCACGATTTTCCAATATAATCAAACCGACTAGACCCAACAATATAGCCATCAAAGAGAAGAATATGATCTTGGCACACCAATGACCGCCAGTGCCGTGTTCGCTATGCACGTGCAAGTGTACATCCTCGTTTCCCATCTTTGTTATATGAACGCCATGGGAAGATTCGTCGTCATCTGAAAAAAAAAAAGAAACAGAAATAAAAACAAAAAAACACATACAAACATACATGTGATTAAAATCAAAGCGTTTAATTAACATGGCACCTTCAAAACAAGATGCAATGTCAGAGACGGAAAGAGATTGAGTGTGGGCGGTGTGTGAGGTTTGGGGGACAATTTAATTTATATAGTTAGCCAGTGACATGGAATCAGTTAAGGAAATTATATAGATTCAGATTACAATTTAAATAGGTTTTAAATTGGGGGCTTCATTTGCTACCTTGAAAACTTGGTTGCCTTAGAACACTCACATCACCATCGGATTTCCGATCATCTACACGCAGATACATAAAAGATTAGTTACAAAATGATAAGATTATATGTTTGGTTTTTTTTTCCTTCTTCTCCTTCTTTTGGCCATTTTTGTGTGTGTTTATGCCAAATAAGTGCAAATAACAAACAAAGAAAATGAGGAAAAATTTTGCAAGTCATACTCCTGGGCAGATGGCCAAGTACTACTATATACATAGATATACATATGTGTGTAAAATTTATATTTTTGTCGATTTGTCGTTGTTTTTGCTTATCCAAGAAGAAACATTAGTCGTCTGGGCGATAGACCATAAAGCTTAGGGAAATGGAAAAACGCATTTGTGTCTTGTATCTTTGTGTATCATTTTATGGTTAACCAAATTTTATTCCAGATACATATGTAGATCGTAATAATTTTTAAAGAACAAAAAAAGGGACAACTGAGAGAGATAAGATAGAGAATTCAATATTTGTTCAAGTCTCTAGATATCAATCTCAGTCGGGCAAGAAAACGCTTTATGAGTTCAATTTGTATTTAGGAAACCTTCTTCGGTTTCTCATCGATCGTTGGTGAGAGACATCCCAAAAGTCAGAAATCATAAAAAGATTTTTATCTAGCTATGTATACATATGTACACATATTTCATTTGCCTCGAGCGGCACACGCATTTGAGAAGAGCAGGCAAACGACAAAAACCACGGTGGATGTATAATTTTATATAATAGGGCAAAGTTATTTTTAAAGGCACTCGACAATATTATTATGCTAATAAAAGAAACTGAACTGCTCCGAAATGTTCTGCAACTTGCGGAACTATGTATTTTTGAAACAACAACAAAAAAAACTTAAAACTTACCGCGTTTTCGGCGTTTATCCTTACGCTTACGCGGCTGCACATCGCCCGACATTTTTGAATATAATTCTTTAATCTAAACCGTTTATATCAGAAGATAAATATGATTTCCTCGATTTGAAATGTTGAATATGTTTTCTTTTCTTATTCTTTTTTTTCTTTTTTGTTCAGCAGTTCGAGCGGTGAGCGGTGTGCTCCGACCACAATCACCGCACGTAGTTAAATGAGAAGAAAAACAGCTCGGGCTTGTGTGAAATTATTTATAAAATCAAATATACGCTAGATGTTTTGGTGCCGGTATTTATGTTGCCAGATCGTTGAGAAATTCAAAGGAAATGGTGTGGGATATTATGGTGGGGGTGCACATGTAAAGTGCAATGATCTTGAGATTCTTATTTGAAATCTTTATCTTTCAGTTAATCTTTCATATGTGTATGTTTTATGATGCTATTTAATTTTATCTACTTGACAACCCTGCTTACACTACAGGTAAATAGATAGGTACGAACGGGTTTTCGATTTATATGTATAATAATAAATAAAGGGCTCTGGAAATTTTTATTTGGCAGATTTAATAAATAATTTGAATCTGGAATAAATATCATATAATAAAAATATATAATATGGCTTTAATATCCAGTTCTTACAAACATTTACGATATTTTGATAAGCTTCCTTTGGCATTAATCCATAAATTTGAAAAATGTTCTATAAAAGCTTAAAATAAACCTATTCTTGGTGATAATAAACTATAACACTTTAAATGCAAACTGAAATTGATAATATATTTAGTATAATAGTTACCATTTTTTTGTACCCTGAAACCAATTTCCTTGAGCTGAAATTCTGTATGAGGCTTCTTAGCAGATTTTAAAATTCGCTTTCTGAATGAATATAAATATAGTCAATGTGGCAGATTCGAGAACAATTTGTTTTATTTGCAATAATTCGTATTTTTGGGAGAGGGGAATTTTTTCTTATACAAACAATTTGTTAAGTGTTATTTGTTGATCTATTTAATAGTCAAAAACAATTTGTTCGTAAAAATATAATGTACATTACATATAATGTTCTTTTATGTATATATGTGTATGTGTTTTGTGTATAGGTTCAGAAATTGGGTTAATGGTTAATTTGATTTTAATATGTAATATATTTCGTTTTCATCTAGGAAAAATAATGCTTTACCTTTTTTTAGGTTTATCCTACAATAAATTTCAAGAAGCTTTTCTTTATTAGATTATTCGTTTTCATTTGTTTCTTCATTTTTGTGTTTTTTAATTTGTTTGTTGTTTTTTTTTTCGTATTGTAGCGTTAACTTTGCGTGAGAGTATTCGGTAGTAGATCGATCACAAAGGAAAAATTCTTTGCAGTTTTTTTTGTTGTTGTTGTTGTTGCTGGTTGTGGGGTGTAGAATTTATTTTGTTAAAATTAAAAGCTAACTATATATTAAAGTTTCTTCTTTTTTTTTAATTTCATAAATTGTTTAAATTTGTTAATTGCAATATTTGATTACTGTATACATAATTCGTTGGAGTTGAAGTTAGCAGCGGGCTGTTAGTAAAGCTTTCCCTATTTACTTATCATTTTGACAAAAAGTGTTATTAATTCATGATTTTTAAAATGGAATTCGAAACATAATACTAAAAGGTTTCATTAAATTTATTGCATAAATCAATTGTGCAGTTTTGTTTTTTGGTGTTCCTTTTTTTTATTGAAAACAAGCATTGGTTTTGTTGTTTTGCATTCGGTATTGTATGTTGTCTATAGCAGAGTCTTTTTAATTAATTTGTTTTTTTTTTCTTTTTGTTATTGTTACTTTCTTGTCTTGAATTTAAAAATATATATATATATATATAGAATTTCTATGCTTAAATCTCTTAACATTTGTCATAAGCTACATTCTTTTTGATATATCCCATTATGTGTTCATTCTGTTAGTATAAGTAAAAGGTAATTTGTTATTACGATTTTTCTTTTGTGTGTGTTTTGCATAGGTGTTCGTGTTTGTTTTGCAGTTTACTGCGATTGCCTTTGAAACACTCTAGTTTTAATTGCTAAACATATATATATATATATATATATATATATACTTACATACACATTTGTATGTGTATATATATATAAAACTGTGTCTGTGTGTCTATCAAGACTAATTAAAGTGTTATCTGTTTCTTTAAAGTTTAATCTGTATTGCAGTTACTGCTTGTTTTCTATTTACAAAATTTATCAACTTTCACTTAATGAAACGATTCCTGCTTAGGTTTTCTTTTGCGCACTTGTGGAAATTATATAAAATAGTTATTGAGGCCTATTTTCAAATTCTCGTTCTTGATATGAATTTTATATATGTATGCATAATATATAGACATTTGTTTTTGGTGTTTGTTGTTACTGTTGTTGTTGCGGCTATCGTTAATATTACTAATGCAGCATTATCTTTTGGCCTCCTTCTCCTGCAAATACATACGCTGGCTCAACGGTTTGGCATATATCCAATTATCGCCAATAGGCTTGAAATGCTGCAATGACAAAAAGTAACATTAGTTAACAAAATCTCTATATAAATTATTAATTATTTTTTATAACCTTATGTTCCCAAGCCAAATCGTATTCTTTGCGAACTTTGACCTGATCTCTTTGCTGTTGCTCCACCACAAATTTGGCATTTGTTGCACGCTCAATGTCATTGAATCTATAATTTTCATTTTATGGCAAAGTAAAAAGAAAATATTAATATATTAGCACTTTTTTTTTTTTAATAATACATTTGTATATTTTATTAATTTAAAATTAAGTTTTGTTGGTTTACTTGAGTCCCGCTGTAACTTCCTTCCATACACGTCGCGATTCATATTCATCCTGCTCAACGATTGGTCGAACTTGTTTCTTAAATATGGGTATGCGATTTACATCAACGAATACTTCGGTTTTCTAGAAAATCATACAAATGATGCACATAATTGAATATTGTATCGTTGACTCGAATATCGAATTACACTCAAACAACATCGAATAGAACAAGAACAGGCATATAGGATTTAGAATAGGTTTAGTTTTTAATTTTCTAGATAAACAAAGTAAAGAGTTTAGGAAATTGGTCCCGAACTATTTAAGAGAAAAGCACAAGTATCGTATAAAAGTAAGTAGTAGTTGTGGTTGGATTGATGGATAGTTGATAAAGGTTGTGTGGGGATATACAGATATATATGTATATATGTGAACTAGCTGCCAACTCGTTGCATTGGTTTTATGGCAGCAGGAAAAGTTTTGGTAATAAAAATATAGGTTCAAAAGATACAAAAGAAACATTTAGAATTGTTAATCATTTATAATAGTTAAAATAATAACAATTCTATTATAGACACAACTACATACACACACATTAACATATTACTATCTATATGTAACTAAAATTGGAAATAAACTTACATTTTTATCATGCCATTTGGCTTCCATTAGGCCACTCCATTCGCCCGAAATTGAAACAAAAGGCTTCTTATCACTGGGCGAGTAAATCTAATAAATAAAATCAATAAATACTTATATAGATTTTTCTATTTTTATGTTTAAAAACTTACCTCGGCGGATATTTTATTACGTTTGCCACCATAAAAAGGTTTGGTTAGAAATTCAACATTCGCATAGTAGCCAGTTTGTGGACATTTGATTTCCACTGAACCACCAAGCTCAATCCAAGGCACCGTGAGTATGGATCTAAACAAAGAAAATTTAAATTTTTTGAAAATTGTAAATAATTTTCAAATTTACAACCAACCTGGCATAACCATTGGGAAATGTTAATATATATTCTTCACTGCGATCTACTAGAGTTACTACTCCTTCGCCTATATTATGTACACCAATGGATAGACCCAAAAACTTTGATTTAGTCCAAACGTGGGCGGCAAATGTGATTTTCTTATTATAATGCTCGGCATAGAAGGCGGAAACTAGAAAAGAGTCCAGAAAAAAACAAGAAATAGATTAGAAAAGGGAAAAATTTTAATAATGGTAAATAATTACTTGGCGGATGATGCGACACTTGCTCAGCTAAAAAGGTTAACTGATCTCTTCTACACCAGGGTACTGGACCATCGCTAACAGGCTTCGAGTCAGGTGTTTCATCTAATAAAAGTTTTATTTCCTTTTTTATAAGTTCTTCAAATAATTAGATTTCATTTCACTTACCTGGTATATCCCAATGACATTGAAAAACTTCACCTAATGTGGGATTGTAGGGTTTTTTGGCCACAGCACTTTTGCGTCCAGCATGATATGCGCTTAAATACCAACGACAAACTTGGACAATACGTTCACGAGGATCCTCCAACTCTGAGATTCTATTAAATATAAAAATGTGAGTTAAAAAAGTTGTTATTATTTTTTTTATTTGTTCGACTCACTTGAGAAACAAATCCGGATGGGCAAAATAATCGGCATACATTTCTAGCAGGGAACGACGTTCTAATATAAATGTGGGCAACACCACTTTGGTTAAATCCATGCCAATTTTCACTTGAGAGAGCAGATGGGTTATCATTGAACCATGTGCCTCCATGCTAAGGTCCATTTCCTCTTCCTCCTCGTACAGGGCATCATAATCGATGCCATTATCGTAGCTAGAGGTGCGTGAACTTGTGGATGCTGCCTTGGAATCAACCTGTTTGCCGGCATCCGTATCACTTTCCTCAATTTCAGGCAATGGTGTGGTAGAACGTTGATCCGCTGATGTACCAGCTAATTCTTCTGACGTTTTCTCATGTGTGGGCGATGTAGTCTCAGCGAATCCTCGCGTGGCGCTATTTGAGATAGGGAAAGATAGAATAAATCAAGACTTGTTGATTAAAATTCAGTATGGTGCACAAACGATGGGCATAATTTATGTGCCTCGGGCATAAATCTTTCGGCATGATGTCAGCCCTTGCGTCAGCCATAGCCTCAACCTCCTCTCCTTCCTCCTATGCTCTCTTTGCTTGCTTTCATTTACAATTTATAAGTCACAGCAAAACACTTAAAGCGACCTAGCACATGAATAGATACAGTGGGGTAGGTAGGTAGGCACATTCAAGTAATGGAATGGGAAAATTCACTTGAGCATAAAATATGCTTTAATGAGAATCAAATAAAATGACCTTAAACCTGTTTTAATATTAAGTCGTATGAATAAATACATTTTACATTATAAATCTCAATGAGGTCTACGAATAATTGCATTTAATTTTATAAAAATTTAAACGAATTTAAAGGTAGAATTTAAAAGAAAACGAATTGAAAATTGTTTAAAATGTTACATATTGTTCGAAATTAAAATTTCTGGTGTGAATATTTACCTATCCTATTTAATTATTTCTATTAAGCTTTTAAAAGTAGACAAATTTTTGAATAATATTGCCCGAGAATCAAGTTTGATTTGAATTTAAATCAATAATCCCTTTCAAAACTATGCAAACTACATCTCTGGGTGCTTACACACTCACACACATACACCCATCTGCCCACACACGTAAACATACACACACACATCCCTTATAAATCTGTGGAGCAACAAATTTCTACTTACCTTAGACTGACACGACGTACCCACTTTTTGAACATAATTATCCACAATGTAAATGCACCACCCTAAATCCCAAGTGAACGACAATGTCCAGTTTTTATTACCAACTTTAGGGCCGCCAAATAGCAGGGCCAAGCGATAAAATAACCAAAACAGTGGAAAATAAACCCTAAAATAGGAAGCCGCTACTAGTTTATAGTGACCAAAATTCTACCATTATGGCAAAGAATCTCGAACAATACACCAAAAATAAAGAAAAGGAAAACCGAAAAGGAACAACTTTTTGACTTGCACACACACACAATGTGAACCGATGACGAACGAAACTACAACTGACAGGACCAGGACCAAGTACCGAAAACGAGAGCCACGACAAAAACAAAGCTCCCAAATAAACGCCGATGGCAGGCAAGGAGACGAGTCGCGTGCGCGGCACAGAGTAGTCGGAGGAGACAAAAAACTTTCCCCCCGTCAGCTGATGGTGGGGCAAAAGACATTAATTATTTATAGCCAAAAAGAACAACAAACAAAACGGCAAAACAGGCTGCTGCTGGTGCTCCGAAAATGCGTTGGCTTGCATATTGCAGGTGGATGGTGTGGACAGATAGACAGACGGACATATGAGAGATCACAGCGCATGCGCCAAAATGAAACAAAAAAGAATAAATCAAAATTGAAATGAGAAGTAGGAGGCGGAAGCATGGTTACGGCTATCGCCGGCTATAGATGCATCTTTCAAACAATTTTGCCAATTGATGATGCTGCTGCTTGGTCCACTTACCAGCCAATTGGTGAATTACCCAAGCTGGTAAACGGATCGTCATAGGCATCATAAAAGTCCTCTTCACCTTCACTGCTGGAATAAGAGGTCTCAGGTACAACTAGCCCCAATGGCGCTGTGGTGGCTGCAAAATGTGAACAAGAAATGAACAAATTCAAATGAGAAAATTGTATTCTGATCGATTGATTAAACTTGCTTGGCATTTGCCATTTGACCCTGGCCAAAAGCGAATTCACATTGCCAAATGGAATGTTGACATTTACCATTTTCCGTTACTGAATCATCTTCATCATCAACCAGTTCCCCTTTAGTTGCAATTGCCTTCAATTTGTTGTCACCCTTTGTGTCACCGCCACCACTTCCTCCAACAAGGCCACTAACTGAGGAAGCCATTGTCGACGATGTGGAGGTTCCTGTGGCCGTTGTGGGACCATTATATATACCATTGATAGGATGTGCCATGTTTTTGGCAATTTGTAGACTAACAATTGAGTGTTTGATATGATCCAACATGGCCTGAAATATTGCAGAATTTTCGGCATTAGTTTTACTCTTTTGTTTTGTTTTTATTGATTCGTTTTTTGGGCTAAACATTTGACTAGGAAATGCTAACAGCTGTTGTTGCCCGTTGGCCTGGCCATCTGCCGAGCAACCGCACAATTCTCAGGCAGGTTTTTTCTGCATCTGTATCTGTGCTTAGTTTTGGTTTACATTTGTTTGTGTGTGTGGCGAGTGCGAAGTGTAACCCTGAACTTGCATTGGAAATCGATGGGGAGGAGAAGAAGGCGAGCCGAGGAAACATGTGCCAAAAAAAAAAACGACGACTGCAATTTAGTGAATAGGAAAACTGTTTGAAGGTCTAAGAAATAACTTGAGAATGTTTCATTTACAATTCGAATTAAACTTCACATTATTTAGTACCGGAAATAAAATTGAATTTATTTAGCTTTACTTTGCTTTTATTTTCTTGAGAAATTATTTATGTTTCAGAGCTAAATTTGTGTCATTTTTATAATTTCTTGAAATGGAGAATATTCAATCAAAAGTAATGCAATTGGAAACAGATCAAATTTCCGTGGAGTTACTCAATCCAAAAGATTATACAATTGATGAAATATCTGACCAATTTGAGTCCTATAGAAAACGGCGTGTGTTAGAGCAATTGCAGGTCAATGATAAATTAATAAAGAATTTTGGTTTAACCGGAGAATTGGATGATTTGCGTAGGAATTTGGAAGCTTTAAGATTGGGTATAAAAAAATTACAAAAAGAAAATCAACGATTTCAGATAGAAGATATAAATGCTATTATTGAAGCTCCTCTTAAAGTAAGGGGGAATCCAAAAGAGAAACCAGGAGAAAACTTGGACGAACCATTGGTCATAAGATGCGGGTCCACTGAATGTATCTTTGAGAACTGCCAACGACGTGTCGATAAACAACTTCTCTTACTTCATTATATAACTGATCATAGTGGC
This sequence comes from Drosophila emarginata, assembly GCA_037075365.1. Taxonomy (NCBI): domain Eukaryota; kingdom Metazoa; phylum Arthropoda; class Insecta; order Diptera; family Drosophilidae; genus Drosophila; species Drosophila emarginata. The sequence continues at coordinate 2,519,752 of JBAMCD010000260.1, read as the reverse complement.
GATGAGGCTATAAATATAGAAGGTTGTCATTCCATAAGTCCGGGCAAAAGTATTATCTTTACGTTTTATCCCAAACATTTGCACATCCGTAATAATCAAGTATTGGGTGTACTGTCTTATAGAAGAAAATTGGTTCAGCAGAATGAGAAGGATACTAATTTACCGATCGTTGTGCTTACTTGCAAATTAGCTGCAACTGTTTCGTTTAGCAATAAAAGTTTGGTGGAATGTCTAAAAGCCCGTGCTAGTATGAAGGATCAGGTTTATCTAATTTGGTTGGTTACACCCAATGAGAAGCTACAATTGACTGCCAATTTGTGTTTATGTGGACGTGATGCGGCTCAAGTGGCCAAGACAACTATGGGTGTTAGTTGGATAAATCATAGCAAAGATGATTGCCATTTTATGCCCGTCGATAAGAATTATTGGCGTCTGTCATTTACAGAAATGCAACGGATATCAAATGGTTTTCGAGATGAGGTCAATTTAGAGATTAGTATAACTGAATCTGAAGAGAATAATCGATGATTTGTTTTAAAGTCGGATCGTTAATATGTAAATACATACACTGTAATTATCCTGAAGAGCCTTGCATTTGGCTTGTTCACCTTCGTCGCTTAGCTCCGAGATGCGTTTATCTAATGCCTGTAAAAATAAATAAAATTGTTATATAATTTATATTTTATAATTTATTATTTAACATACATTTGTCTGCTCTATCATCAGTTGAAGGTAGGCATCCGCTTCAGAAACACGTCGTGCCAATAGCTCCAAATGATTCGCCCGTTTTCCACCAGCGGCCAAATTTACCGACTCCTTGGTGTAACCGCCAGCAATGTAGAAGGCACTCTGACTATCCCATAAACGTGAACGGTTTGCATGGCGTCGTATTGTGTCCTCTAGACGTCGCACCCACTGTTCCCGCTCCTCGCTATGACGTGCCTGTCATGCATCCATATAGATATACAATGTAAGTATATAAACGTGTATGGATGAGTGGGCGTGGGTTTTTGGCAAAAGAACAAAGTTTTATCGTTACAAAAAAAATAAAAGTGAATCGTAACAAAAGGGGAGAAGAGCATGCACAAACTATGGTCTAAGGAAGGGTACTCTACCATAAAATTTATACCCTATTTTAAAAACCAATAACCTTAGATAACAATTTTATAAATATATCTGAAATAATTTGCCAATTAATTCACTATAGTTCTTAGGTAATTCTCTGTTTGTATATATAGATTACATAAAATTAATACATTGAATACAAAGTAATTAAATGAACTTGTAGTAAACAAACTCATGTGTCAACTATAAGTTTGTATAAATAAGACTATTTACATATTTTAAGCCCAACATTGGAATTGATTGATGCAGATGATATATATACATATAGTTCACCTATAGTTCACAAATTGCTCGTGTTGGCAAGGGTATACAAAATGAAGACCCAGTAAGATTAAGAAACGAAAAAACCAATTCTATATTTTTTGGTGGAGACGATTACTCGACTCAAACTTGGAGTTCAAATGCTACCGGGTCCCAATTCGTAGACAAACCAAAATATATATAAATACATATATAAAGACAGGTGCGCGCATTCGATTCAATACGATACACTTTTTATTGATGTTAGTTCATGAACTTATGTATTGTGCATGCATGGTAATCGTGAAATCCACTTACCTGGAAGTGAAAGGTTTTATGATCCACTGTAATGGTAAATGTATTGTCCTCTTGATCATCTATGCCAATTAGAGCATCTTTTAATCGTACACAGCCACGACGAACACCCTTCATCATTTTCTCTTTGGACTGTTGAAAAATGAAAAAATAGAAACGGTAAATTCAAATTTAATGTAATGGAATTTCTAAAATTTAATTTGTCTGTTTCTGCGTAGTGTTTTCTTTAGTTGACGCACACATTTTCGTTTAGGTAATTTAATTCAAAGGTCTTTTCAACTTAAACAATAGCAACAGCAACTTAAAAGCAAAATGAAACAGACAAATTTTACTTAGATGTGGTATAGTCGTCGGGGTATTCGGAACGTTGGAATTTGCAATTTCAATTACGTTAAAGGATTTCGAGTGAAAGATATATATTTTTAAGTTTTAAGGATACTAAGAATTCAACATGGATACAATTACAGCTACAAGTGTGTGATCCAATTTTATGGATTACTTTAAAAATACAAAATTTGAATATTAATTTTGTCCTTTCTTGTAGCGGCTCCTGTCATTGAGCATCCATTTCTTATGAACACGCCCTGGTTTATGTTGGGTACTTTGGCAATATATCTTTACATAGTGACTGATTTGGGACCAAAGTATGTTTTGCAAAAAACGATGCCAAAGACCTTTGATTTGAGTTCACCACTAATTTGGCATTCAATGGAATGTTGAGTAACATTTACATACGATATTCTAATTTCAGATTTATGGAATTCCGCAAACCATACGAATTGAAGACATTGATCATTGGCCACAATATTATCCAAGTTGTTTCTTGTATATATGTTATACATGAGGTAATTGAAAATATTTTAATTGATAGTTCTTTTTAGTATTAACTAAGAGTTTTTTACTATTTAACAGGTTCTGTATATAACCCAGGGTAATATATTATATTTCTGGAAATGTTGTGGTCCAAATGATGAACCACATATTGTTATACGTCATTTTAAGCTGGCTCAATTTCTGTTTTGGTTAAAACTCTCGGAACTGGTAGAGACAGTTATTTTTGTTTTACGACATAAACAAAATCAAGTTTCTAAGTTGCATGTTTTCCATCATATAGCTACCATAACCTTGATATATTGTCTCTTACATTATAATGAGAATGGTAAGCAATTTGCAAATAATTATCTTGTGACTGAAATTATTTTTGTATTTTTTTGCTTTACAGGCACTGCAGCATTTTATCCTGTCTTCCTCAACTCCATTGTGCATATTATAATGTATTCATATTATCTAGTAGCAGCTGTTGCCGATAAGAAAGTAATCCGTGCTCTGACGCCCGTGAAGAAATCCATTACAGTGATGCAAATGGTTCAATTCTTTTTCATTCTTCTCCAAGCGATAATTCAATCGATTCGTTGTGGTGTCCCCAAAGTTGTATTTGTATACTTTATGATTGTTGTTGGGCTAATGTTTTATGGTTTCTATGATTTCTATCAACAAGCCTATAAAAAATCGCAACGGCGCAAAAGTTTAACTTCTGAGAAGTAAGAAATTTAAATAAAAATTAAATGTCGGAACGTAAATACCATTACACAAACAGACGATATATAAATGTTTCATTGTTTACGGGTTGGGGTTCGTTGGTTGGTTTTTCTGATTCGTGGAAATGTTGATAAGATAAGGCCAAAATGAGACGCCTATCAATCTTTTACACTCACCGTATAGTAGGACAGCAAGCCAGCGTTCTCGTCCAGAACAAAGAAACGATACTGCCATCCCTTCATCACATTTGTCCATTTGCTCAAGGTGCCCTCCAGGGTTCCAACGCCGGCATTGACACTGCCACCGCCTATGGAAGTTGCACCGCTTCCCGAGCTAGAGGCCATTATTATCTCCACTCCCTCGCCCTCTTCTCCACCTTCGCCAGTTCAGCTGATCCCAAATGGATCTGATTGGAAATAATAATAAATGCACTTGGGCCGGGCCGTCACGATGACGCAATATTTTCCCCACTTTGTAATGGAATCTAACTTTCGTTTGGTCTCCACCACTCAGTCTCCGTCGATGAATTTATGCAAAACAAAATAAAGGGCTTAGTTTCGGTATTTAACTGGTGGAAAGAAGAGATTTTGCAACAACAAAAGCAACAACAAAAGAATAATCACAGCTCATTTTGAGCTTAGTGCTCACGACTCATTTTTGGAATACATTCCGAAATGCGCTCGCATTGCTCATTGTGAGCAGCCCTGGTGCAGCTCTTTTTTTTAGCTTTTTAAAAGCTAACAGTTGTGATTCCGAGATTTTTATTACAGAAAAATAGAGTTCCAGGGATTTGCTTAATTTATATCTAACCCTCAATATAATTTCAACTTTAAATCCAATAGTGTTCCGCGATTTTGTTTTATGAATCTGCTCTTAATTTTTTTGTTTTGAATTTTGTGCGCCCAGGTTGAGGTTTTTGAGTTTTGGCATTGCTTTTGTTGCGTGTGCTGGTCACACTATTTTTTTGTTGCAACAACTTCAAGAATTGCTTTAAAAATTAAGCAAAATAGTTGAAAAACCAATAAGATTAGTATGTAATTGTTGATGCTGCTTTCATGGCCAATCGTGATGTATTCTCCAAGATCCTGCCAAATGTCAAATTGGCCACACGCTACGATGCCGAAGGACGAGAAATACAGGTGAAGTCATTATTGTTTTCACTTTTGTTTTTGTTATTGTTTTTATTGTTATTGTTTTGCAGGTGGAAAGACGGGAGGATTCGGATGCAGATGCCAAGGAGCAGGACACTTTCGATATTCTAGTAAATGCGGGCTACTATAGGGCACGTATCAAGGGTCTTTCGGCGTTTGATAAAGTTGTGGGCGGAATGACTTGGTGCATCGAATGCTGTGACTATGACGTGGATGTGGATTTGCTCTTCCATGAAAATCTCTCCATAGGACAAAAAATGTATGAAAAAAAGGCATTGCGATGAATGAAGTGTACAATTGAGCTCATTTCTTTTTTTAGAGCTTTGGTAGAGAAAATTGTCTCCGTGCTGATTGCTATGAAATGTCCACACAGTTTGGAGCCGCATCAAGTGCAGGGATTGGAGTTTCTTGCCATTCATCCGGTTATACAATGGCTAGTTAAGAAGTCGGTGGGTTTCAGATTCTTTTGAATCATCAAAACTTTGTTTAAAAAACATGTCTTATTTTGTAGGTGGAGAATCGAGCGGAGCGTGGCCAGAGGTTGAAGAGATTCGCCATTGGTCAGTTCCATAATCATTATCAATATAAAAGTGACAAAGATAACCTCAATAAAATACGGCTGGCCTCACGCAATATAAAAGCTATCCAGGTAAAATCAAATTAAAATGAAAAGTAAATGAAAATATATTTATTAATTCTTTTTGTAGGAAATCTATAGTCCCAAAAGACAATATGAGCGTCAGGAAACTTCTGCCGTCACTACTGACGACGATGTCTCAAGAGTACGCCTCACTTTGTTGGAGTTTGGGGAGGTGGGACCAACTGCTAAGACAAGTAAAGAACGCAAGGTTACATCGGAACCCTCTGAAGATGATTTAATGCAACATCTTCGTTCCTTATCGCTAACAAAGGATAGTTTTTCCTCTACACAAAAACGAATTGATTTGGATCCTTTGACTCGAAATGCTTTGCAGCAACATTATGCAGAATTTAAATTAGAAATGGAAACAGATGCCAATGAGCTCAAAAGCCAGAATCAACAGAAACGTCTGGAGGCTGCCAAAATAGCCTTAGAAAGTAAGATAAAGCGTTATGCGAAAGACAATGAGCAATTGGAGAAAACAGTAAATGAGCAAAGCGAACAAACAACTCAAAAAGAAGAGGAATTGAAGATCTTAAATGATCAACTGGAAGCTTACAAAAATACCGAGGAAAATGCAGATAAAAGGTGAGTTTAAAATCATAATGTCATTAAAAAATAAGTTAACAAAGCGGTTTTTCTCTATTGTAGCCTCTTGGCAAAGGTGAAGACGCTGCTGGTTAAGCATGATGAGTTAAAGAAATCCGAAGCAGAGTTTAAAGAGAGTTGCCGCCAGGATTTGGCTAAACTACAAAGCCAAATTGAGTAAGTTTATCAAATTTAATGCAAAATAGTGCTAAACGTAATTTCATATAATTTTTTTTTGCATTTTTAGCGAATTGGAGGCCTTTAATGCACAAGATGCGGAAACTCAAGCACTTGCTCTAGAGGCCGAGGAGCAACGTTTGAAGGATTTACGGTTGAAGCTGGCAAAACGAAATCGTGGCATTGTGGCAATTGAACGTAAATTGGATGCAATACCAGATCGTACAGAATTGGCCCAATATCAGAGACGATTCCATGAACTGTACAACGAGATGAGTGCCAAACATTTGGAAACAAAGCAATATTATACCTTATACAATACCCTTAATGACAAGAAAAGATATTTGGAGAAGGAGTTATCACTGTTAAACTCAATTTGTGAGGCATATAATGAGGGCATGATGAGTCCCCATGGTCGAGAGGATTTCATACGGCAATTCGAGACAATTGTTGATGGTGTGAAAAGTGCCCAAGATAAGGTACGTCACAAATACAATGAGGAGCGTATGCGTCGTGATGAACTCAACGAAGAGATGCAATCACTGCTAGAATTGCAACGTCAATATGCCGCCGCTGTAAAACAATTGACACGCGAATGCCAGCGATGTGAGCAGCTGCAGCAACATCTCAAGTCAATTACGAAAAGGACTTAGTTATTAAGTCAGGGTTGTCGGGTCTCACTGTACTTTAGTTTACTGTTTGTTACTTAGTAATGTGGCTTATCATTAAATTATTTTCCATGGCCAAAAGCTTTGGCTATCAATATCAAGTATACGCCCTAGTGCCAAGCAATTTATCAAGCTTTGACTTTAACCTTTTCATATTACACATTTTGACCCTCACACGCATTCGTTCATATTTCATATTGACATTTTTTATAATTTTTCATATGCAAGTATTTATGGTTTGTTTTTTGGGTCAACTGCAGCATTGGTGACAGTGTTTTACATTTATCTATATATATGCAAGCATAGAGAGTACACCCAAAGACCATAAAGTATCTGGGCAATGGTATTTGCATATTCGCCCACTCTTCTAGAAGCTCTTACTTCAATTTTGCAGCAATGTCAATTTAGTTGCCATCTCTCTAATTGATATTCAGGCCGCTTAGCTGCTGTGGGTATGCAATCAGAGTCACTTCATTTTGCTGCCATTGCTTCACCTGGTTGGTGTTAATTAATGTCCTTGCACCTTAACATTGAATTCCAACTGAGCCAATTGCAATTACATTTCATTTTCATTGGTGCAATCAATTTCATTCAACAGGTGACATTGAGATTGAGGCAACTTCTTTAAAACGGAACTTTTGCACTTTGTACTTGAAATCTACCTTCATTCAGTTTCAATGCCAAATTGTTGTTTAACATATGACAAATATTACAAATGACAGCCTTGAATTAACCATTGAAGTATGTGCGGGCTATGCAAACGGGAACGGTTGAAAAGGGGACCCATTTAACTGATATAAATAACTATTTTTCTGCATATAAATTGATTGTAAAGTTCCAAAAGGAAATTATGATAAGTTACTGCTCTTTTCAAATGTTGTTAAAGATTTAATCTCTGATTAATAGTCTTTTTTATTATTTGTTAAATGAACCTAGAATTTATATCTACAACTCTCTGTCCCTCAACTTTCTTCTTAAGTTGATGTTTTTATGGACAGTTTGAGTGTTCCTATGTGTGTGTGTGTGTGTGTGTGTGATAGATTTTAAGATTAATTTCCTACTAATTCCGTCCCTGTTAATGCTACACTATGACTGATAATGAGGATGAAGAGAAGTTGCCCATTACATAAAATTTCCATCTTTTTTTTCCTGCCCCCTTTTTGGCCCTTGTGGGTTGTTGCTGTTGCTGTTGATGTGTTGCCTTATCACACACTGAACACCATGGTGGAGCACACACACGCATACTTACTCATAAAACCCAGTCAGACAGGCATTCAATTCACACTTGTTTAGGACGCGGGTCGGAGTCATTGAGTTCCATGACTTTGTTCAGGGTAAAAATGAAAATGAGTATGAGTATTGAAGGCTCATTTCCCGCGTTTCCTCATTTATATTTGCTTTGGCAAACTAAGCACACACAAACACATACGGACAAATAGAGTATGAGAGATACTCGTACGCACAGTAAAAAGCTTACAAAAGGAGCCCATGAGGACGACATGGAGGAGGACATAAGCCATGACAAAAGTCAATCAACATATTTGCTCGATTGGCGGGGAGCATGCCAAGCGGATAATCGATTCGAAATATGTTTGAATAACAAATTACTGAAAACTGGCAAAAAGGAATTGTAAGATCGAAAATGTCATTGTAACTCCCATTCACCATCATACCATAAAGAATCAACCAAAGGAGTCTTTGTCAAGTGAAATTAAATTTATGCAGCTGTCGCTGGTAGCCAGATTGAAATGAAATGTTAAATGAAATGTCTTTGCAAAAAATCACGTACTATATACATACATACATACATACAAACATATATAGAAGATATAAAGTGGAGACTGTTTAACCACTTGTTGGTCTTTTGAACTTTTATGCTCTGAACTATTGAACTTTCAGCCAGAACAAACAATGAACTGAACAACTGTATGCATAAGAAGAAGATAGGAGCAGCAGCGAAGAGCAGAAAGTAGATTAAAGTGGAGTGAGTGAAATGAGGATGCTGCTGGGATTATAGTTGTCTTTGTTGTGTGGTGGTAGAATGAAAATGGACAGGCCTCAAATAAAACCAATCATCATGGTCAAATGGTGGTATACTGTATAGCACAAAGCTCATTTACCTTTTTTTTATTGGTAAAAGTTCATGCCAAAAACATCTCATTATTTGTCTTTGCCATATGCCGTAGACAAGTTTTAAATCACATCAAACTATATACATATATATATATATATTGAAGTAAAAGGGGACCTTTGACATATGCATTAATCAACTTCAGCATAGTCTTTTCCATCTTTTACATATCTTTCTCTCTTTCCCCTTTTTTAGTAATTTGTCAATATGTCACATAGATTTTTTGGTGGGGTCTTTGACTTTTAGTTCCAAATCAAACAAAACCTTGAAAAACATTAATTTAATTAATTTATGTTATGCTGCTAAGGGAGCCTGGCAACAGGCAAACACAAGCCTTATTTTGCCCAAATGGTGACAACTCTGTTGGTATTTTATTTTTATATTTTTTTTTGCCATCCAAACAGCATCCATTCAACAGGTCAGCTTCCGTTTTTTTTTTTGCGAGCTTTTTGCGCCAAAAAGCGAAAGCTTTTCGCCAAACAAAAACGGCATGAATGAATGAAACGCTATAAGGGGTGGTGTCTACCCTGCCCTATCCCTATGCTTCTCTCTCACTCTACACTCCCACATTAAAACGAACCAGAAGACGATTTCTGTTCTGTGTGTGTGTGTATGTGTGTGTGTCTGCGTTTGGTTCGTGGCTTGATGATTCTGCTGCTGCTGCTGCTGCTTCAGCTGGGAACTGGTGGAACTGTTCTCTCATTACGCCGCCAAGCAGCCAAGCGAACGGTTAACACACACTGAAGAGCGGCACTTAGTTGCAGTCCATATACAAACATACACAATTCTAGTTCTAGATCCTTTCGTAAAGTAACGACTTTTTCGAAACGCAAAGCGAAATTATCATCAAGTGTTGTTACATTTGAATTTTTATTCAATAAAAGTGCAAAAAAGTATAAAAAAAAGAAAAAAATAATAATAAAAAAAAATAAATAAAAAAGAAAAAAAAAAAGCAAGAAAAAAAGAAGCTAAAATTCAGCAAACAAATGTTAATGTAAATGTTATTCCTCACCATGTGCGTCTGTGTGTGCTAGTGTGTAAGTGTGTCCCTATGTCTGCGTGTTCAAGTGTGTGAAAATATGCAAAAAAATATTATTCAAATTTCCTGGAGGAAATTCCTAAACGCATTTTTAAAAATATAGAAAAAAAAAGCAAAAAAAAAAGAAAACCCCTTCCTACGCAGCCAGAAAGCAGGCAACTCTAATAGGATTACGCCTCTTCGTTTGTTGTCGTCGAGTCCTTCAACTGGCAGTACGGGTTCAGTTTAAACCGGATTAACACTTGCTGGGGGAAAAAAAAACTGGTAAGAACCGAATCTAAAAAGGAGGGAATATATATATATATAATAGATCAGCAACAGGCAATCATTTCCATCACTTGCATTATTTCTATCTATTTAGATTTGGTTATCTATGTGAACACCAGGCGTATGGGTGATATTTTTTCTATGTATATGTATATTTTTTTTTTTTTGGTTTTGTATTTTATTTTTATTAATATCAACTTTGGTCTTATATTAATTGGCATCCGCTATCAGTTGGCCATACTTGTTGGTTAGAGAGGGAAAGGGAGCAGTGTTTTTTTTTTTTTTTTTTGGCGTATTTGGATGGCAGCCGTTAACTCCATAAATATCACATTTTATTAAACAAAGCCCCGAATCCATTTGCGTTATTGCGTTTACGTGCACGAATGTTAATTGAAGTCACCTCATCTCACCTCACCTCACCTCAGTTTACCAGCCCTGCAAAAAAAAAAAAAAAACATCACCTTACCTTTTTAGACGAGTTCAGTTTCAGGCTCTGCAGTCAGCCAAATAGATTAGATAAGTCGATGTGTCGATGCTATGATGTGGTTGTCGGTTGTTGGTTGCCTGTTTGGTGGTTTTGCTATTTGGGCTCAAATTATTAGCGTGTACACAACAAAGGAGTCTGACTAACATAACCAAACGATGGTTGGGGGGTGAGATGAGATAAGAAGGATGATTATAAGGCGGGGAAACGTAGAGGATTCTGTGCATGTGCTTGTTTATATGAGTCAAGTGTTTTCGTATTGGTAATGGCCATAAGTATGAGGCATTAACAGAGTCAGGTGTATATGAATGTGAGTGTGTGTGATTGGTAAATGAATATTCATAATGAGTAGAGAGACGCCAGTAATACGTTTCTTGTTGTTGTTGAAGCATAAAAAGTAAATTACGCAAAAAATAATTGACATTAGCATATTTCCAATGCATCCGGATGAAGAGAGAGAAAGAAAGAAAAAAGAAAATGGTTGAGATGAAAATGTTTGAAATGAAAATGTATAAATTGGTCCATCAACTTATTGCCATACATATACTATATGTCTGTGTACGCTCATTCAATTCCATTTTCTTTTTCACATTTTTTTTTTTTTTATGGAATTCGATTCTTTGAAATTGACTTTTATGCTTATTTATTTATTGATATAGGATAAAGTAAGGCATGTATATGAAGAATTTTTTAACTCATGCATATTCAATAAATGCATCGAAATTTATAAATATTTTTAATAAAAAAAAGAAAATAGATTTATTTAATTTTAATCATGCTTTGATTGTGAATTATTGGATTGGAGTTTTATTTATTAAAGTTCATTAAGGTTTTTTCAATTAAAGCATAGCAGAAGAAAAATATTTTGTTAAAGATTTAACATATAAAGGTTTTAAATCAGATATTAAATATTTTTATATTAGAACCAAAAACTCTTTAACTAAAAGAAACTTCAATATTGAACACAGAGTACAGAATAAGTTTTTGAAACATGATTTCCAATTGTTTACGAAAAAAAATGATGTTTTACTTTGGTTGTTAAAGATTTTTGAATAAAATTTACAAAAAATGACCAAACAAAAATATATTTTAATGGAGTCCTTAGTTGTGAACTGTGGAATCGAATTTGAAATTCAAAGTGGGATAAATTTAAACAAATTTTATATACATATTGTAGTAAAATTCATTTCTTTTCGAAAACTATTACAGCCTGAAATATACAACTTTTAAAGGAATCTCTTTTATTTTTGAAAGGATCTAGAAATATAGAGTACTTTTATTTGATATATTATTATTTCTTTGATTTTAATACTGAGCTTTTAAGGGATTTATATTCTTAATATGCTTTATGATTTCCAATCTGATATTTAGGTTTTCCAACTATTGATTGAAATTATTATATTTCGAAAATGTTTCAGATTTGTGATACTTAATGATTATTTGTGAGCTTAAGAAAAGAAAAGTTTTCGAATAAAAGAAGTTTCCTATACACGCCTTATGTTTTAGCTTTCACCTAAAGAAATCATAATCCAGAGACAAGTGAAACGAGTGTAAACGATTCCTTGGGGGCATAAAACACACATCCATTCATCTATCAATCTATCCAGCCATCCATCGAAATGAATGCCAATGCCACTTAATCATTACAAATGAGCCACAATATACACACAATATATACACACACACACACACCAAAGCACACACAGACACGACCATATCCTGGACATGAATCCCTCCCATGCGTCTCAGTGGGTAGCATTTATAGCTCGTTAGGAGCTGAGTCAAAGGAAAGGCAAAGAAGCAGTCCGGAACAGGCGTTAATTGCTTCTATTTGAGGCCAAAGGCTATGAAAATTTCCTCTTCTTGTCAAATTCTTCTTATAAAATTCATATAAAATTTTTGCAAACATTTTCTTTTTTGTTTGTTTAAAATTTTCTTCTTTTTTTTTTTGCACTGTCTTGCTACATTTTATCAAAGTCAGAAATAACAAAAAAAAAAGAAAACCGAGCTTATCTTTCAACGAAAAATGCTTGCAAATGAAGTTGATAAATGGATTTTCTTTGATTTTATATAGGAAAAGTGAAATAAAAAGGATATACAGTGGGAGAAAGGAGCTCAGTTAGTATTGGAGTATAGAAAATCAATCGATGTTTTCTATTTCTTTTTATATTTGAATCTACTTTAGACAAGCGGCAAACTTGTCTAGTGGCGGTCAAAGACTTTCACTTTATTCCCCTTCTCATCCACCTTCTATCCATCCAGATTTCGGACTGAGTCATATCGTATCTATTTGCAGCAAAACCAAAATTGCACTTAAAATTGAATGCCACAAGGAGCGTGCAACCAACCAACCAATCCTCTAGATAATCTATGACATAAAATCACGCGACACTAAACCCCAGGACAAAGGAAAAAAAAAAAGAAATACAAAAATTGAACAAAGAATTGAAGCTGCAACGTTTTCCATTTCACTTTTTCTTTTTTGTTGTTTTTTCTTTCTGCTTTTTGTTGTTTATGCTGTTTTGTACTGTTTTTTCTGTAAATGAGTTTTTTCGTTTTGTTTTTCTTTTTTTTTCGTTTTTTTTTTGCATAGCATCAATTCGAGTGTAAATTACATAAAGAAAATGTTGGCATTAGTGCTTAATTTTTGCGCACGTTTTGATTATCTGCCATTTGCATTTGCATTTGAATTTGGATTCCCTGTTGCAGCCACCAAACATAAAATAAAAAAAGCAAAAAAAAAAATAAAAGAGAAAAGGTCATCAATGGCTCCTCCGTTTCGGTTTTCCTTTTTTTTTTTTTTATTTCTTGCTGGTCCTTGTTAGGGCGTGACTCACATTTTGTCGAAGAGATTTCTATGCGAAATATTTATCATTTGCGGCTCATTAGTTCATGTGTCCTGTGTTAGGACAGGAATATTAAATGGCATTATTTATAACAGATCTATTTTGGCCATTGAACCACACAAAGGAGGATTTTGCAAACGTTTATTGATTGGTTAAAGTAACATAAAAAAAAGAACACAATTTTAAGCATAAAACTTAAGTTTTTTAATACTTGTTTTCAAGTGCTTTACAGTGACTTGTCTTAAACTTTGATTTTATGGCAATGTTAAAGGACAATCCGAATAGTACTCTGGGCTTAAATAACTAGGAGAGTATGCAAAATATTTTACATTTTTTAAATTAAATTAGTTTACTGCAGATTTTTGATCTAAAGGGATATTTGCGGTAAAATTTATAATATACATATGTATATATTTTTTCATAAATTTATTAATGTGATTATTTAAGTTCTGCAAGAAACTAAAAAATTAGTTATAGAAAATCTTTTGATGACAAAAATCAATTTACTCTAAAAACTATTTCATTTAATGAAACTAAGCTTGTTTAAATTCCAATTATTCTTGAATTATTTTATTTATTTTACCAAATTTGTTCTAAAGATATAGATACTTAAAAAACTAGTCATAACCAATTTAATTCCACATATTTTAAAGTTCTTAATCCATAAAACCAGTTAAGTATAATTTTTTGTGTTCATTTCTTACTTTAGTTGTTAATATTTTTAAACATCTCAATTTTTTGAAATATATTTCATATTATCTAAAGATAACATTAAAAATTAAACATTACATTTAGAAGCATTTTTAATTTCATTAAACTCACAATATTAGTAGAGTTTAGTAGAGAATTGGTAAAGATTTATCTCCAACTTGCATTAAGATTTAATCATATTTAAAAACTTTTATATTATTTCTTAATAATTACAATATTTTAACACTTTATTTTTTGTTGTTGCCCATTGTAACAGCCACTGAAAATATCTTTCAGTTTGAACGTTTTTTGTTGCATACCTTGAGGGGATGTTTTAAAATGGCGGCTGGCCACGGAAAAAAAAATGTTTTTTTCGTAAGCTGCGGCAGTTTAACATTTAATTGCTTAATTACGACTGCATTACGCAGAGCACATAGCAAAAGAGACCTTACCTACCGCATCCCACCACACCAATCCCGTCCAGTCCCGTATCCACACCATAGGGAACGCCTTTGCCAGTCACCTTAACTTTGCCTTGTGAGACGCTAAGCGTCTGCCATTATATTACGTCTCGCTGCAAACTGTTTTATGGTCTTCCCAAAAAAAAAAAAACAAAAAAACAGTAGAAAGAAATGTGTAACATTTATGACTGCCTTGAGCCTTCTTCAGAGAGTAACCAAAGCAACCGCTGGCATATCGCAATTGCCTTCAAGTGGGCATTTAAATAGTCTCCTTACCAACTCTGTCCTTATATTAAAGTTCACATCAAGTTCAAAATTGTATGCTAAAGTTTTTTGGGGTTTTCTTTTTTTGTATAACAGCCTCTTCTCGTCATCATTATGTGCCTAGCGTAGCTGAGTTTAGGCAATTTGTCCAGCAATGTGGACTTATATGATGGCTGCCGCCCGCGGAGATCGGGTCAATACATTTCAGGACAAACAAAGACGCCGCCCAGAAACTGAATCCCCAAAATATGGTTATAAGTAAGTTGTAAAAATGTTATAAATTGAAATGGGATTAAATAAAGTTTAATTTTAATTTTGATATTTCTTTATATTAGCCTCTCCACCCGTCCAATGTACCGGTCTTCGCGTTTTGTAACTGCCGCCTCATCGGCTCCAGCTCAATTGCAGTTACCCCACTCCAGTCGCAGTCATAATAACAGTCACAGTCATACAAATGTTCCACCACCACCACCACCGCTGGAGGAAATAAGCGGTGGTTTATTTGCCCCATTTACTCCAACATCAGAGCATTTAATTGCCAATCAGTCAGCCATAGCCTTACCTGAAGGTGGTTTGAATGAGCCGCAGTTAAGAACCAGCAGTTACCCACGCAGGAGTTGGCTTGTTGAAGATGACTCTGATGACGATGATGATGATGATGAAGATGATGATAAAAATGCATTGGATCATCATCATCATCATCATCAACAAGAAGAGCAAAAAAAACAGTCACAGCAAGAGGAAGCCATTGCCCAGGCGGACCAATCGCAGCATTCAAGTGTTGAGAATTATCTGGAGAATGGCAGAAAGCTGATACAAGTGAGTGATAAATTATTGTAATTGAATTAATATATACATATACATATATATGTATGTATGTGTGTGTGTATGTATGTGTGTGTGTAGGATATGTTGGTTAACACGATATGCCGTAAGTAATTCAATTATGTTGTAATTAAATAATTACTCTAATTGATTGACATCCAACAATACATATTTCTATGTGGCACTTTCTATGCTCCATTGAAGCGTTTTTCCTCCTCGTTTTAAGGTCTCTGTCATGCAAATGAACTGCAAAAACCTTCATAAACTTGACCTTGCCGTAAATCGCGTTTTAATTACTTCCTCTATTGTCACGTAGCTCGACGGGACGAGCGTCACCCAACCAACCAGGCGACGCAATCGACGCCAGTTTTGGGTAGCCCGCAGATATTTTTATTAGCACGTGTCAATTTACTTCACAAAACAAAAAAAGAAGGGGAAAAAATCCAAATGGTTGAGTTGGAATTTATTGAAAATTAAGCCAAATTGTAGATACTCTCACCTAAGTGAAGAAGAGTTAATATTGAGAACTTGATTTACCTTAAAATAAAAATTACTGCTATCGAGTTGTTAGGTTCTCTTAAAAAACAATCTTTTAGTTCAGCTAGGGATTAATTAATTTCTTTTTTAATATAATTAATTCTTTAATGCATTTTTTAATTTTTCTTGACCTATTCCTATTAGCCTTACTTACTGAATAATATTGTTTAAAGAGCCTATCAGAAACTAAAACTATTTTTCAAAATTTCCACTTTCAAATTTGAATTCAAATTAAATGGTTAATAGACAATGAATTTTTTGTTAAGGTTATCTCTTAATTTTTTTTAAATCTATATTTTATATTTAAACAATATAAGAATGAATATTTTAAACAGTTTTGAAATTTAAATTGATTTGAAATTAAATTCAAATTGAATCATAGGAAATTTATATTTATAATTAAAATAAATTTTTTAGAACCTTTTAAGTTTAATAAAATAAAAGAAATAATATAATAATAAAAGCAAAATTAAGTTATTAATAATTAAAAGAGAGTAAATAGTAATTAGTAGAAAATAAATAAAACTATTCTGAAATTCCAACTTAACATATTTAATATTTGAAGACAACATTTTTAACACAATTTTCAAAAGTTTTTTAAAATTCAATTCAAATTCAAATTAAAAATTCTTTAAAATTTATAACATTTTTCGAGTAAAATTAATTTAGTTAGTAGTTTGACTTTGACTTCAAACAACTTATTTAATATGCCTCCCTCAAAACATAAAAACTTAAAAATTCTAAGTAAAAAAAAAATGCAAGTTCTGTCAGTTAGTATGCCCTTTTAGCTAGTTAGTATACCCATTTAATAAATTCGCCATATAATTGCATTATATAGGTTTCACTCTCTACGTTTTATAAAAAGAAAACAAGAAGATATAAAGGTCCACTTGGAGAATGAACTTACATATTACCTCCAATGCTGACCCAGAGGGCTATAAATAAATGATGTGGGTGGAAGGAAGGAAAAGAGGAAAAAAAAAGACAGTTACTGGCCAGCTGGTCACTGCCCAATGGTCACGTAGGTACAAAGAAATAGAGGGGCAGGGTGGCGGATGGAAGGTCTCTGATATCTTTCAGGACGATGACCAATTTGATAGATAAGAGCTGCGGCTGACCAACCGACAAACCAACCAACCAACCAATTCCTGTTGATGGTCTTGGCAAAGTGAAAGTAAGAAGGCAAAAAAAAAACAACAAAAAACACAAGTTTCAATGTCATTTCATAAATGGCAAGAAACAACTACAACAACAACAACTACAACAATGACAAACGCAATGAAATAAATACAAATGAAAGTCCCTCCGCCAATACAATCTAGACCATCCAACCATTTTTCCATTCCCATTCCCATTCCCTTAACCCGCATATTGTCGTCCAAATATTGGCTTGGTCTTTGCTTGTTCAAAATGCTTTTTGAGGTGTGTTCTCTCATGTTTGGGCAACGAGCAAGAAAAACCGCAAAACCGTTTTCCTTTACCATTTCCTCGATTTTTTCTCCACCTGGTGTTTGATGGTTCTTCTATTGAGTTTGTTGTTGTTATACTTGTTGTTGTTGTTATATAAGTGCTTTGTCCAGAGTCCATTACTCAAAAGTAAACTGAATTGGCATTGAAAATGTATGATGATGTCTTCATTGTAATACATATAGACAGGAGTGGATTAGAGCCAAGTGATGGCCACTTTATGTGTTGAACAATTTTACTATTATTAATATGGAATGTAGTACTCAATATTTTACTAGGACTTTATATCCTGAATTTTTATTGAAGAACTGATTGATGTAAATGCATTTATTTAAGAGGAGATAAAAAAAATGGGATAAATGGGTAAAAGAAAAATATTATTATGAATTTAAATTGAAGATCTGGTTAATGTAAATTAAGGAGATTTTATGTTTTATTTTACAAATATTTTGTAAAGTTCTCATTAAAATTTATAATTATATAAGATATATATATTTAAACTCCATCTTTGTGAGTTATTTTCGGTTTGACTGAACATTTTCAGACAACTTTCTTATAAACTTAAATATCATAATTTTAAAAAGAATAAAAAAAATCATTCTATACAGGGTTGGATATTAAAGGTTCCTTAAAGGAACTTTATGTCATTTTAGTATTAGTAGAAATAGTAGAAGAATAAGTTTCTGCGAATAGTTGCCATATTATTTTATAAAATAAAAAAAGATATTTATCATTATCTATCATTATCTATTATCTGTCATTAAATATTGTCTTTTAAAGAAATATGTGTTCAAATTATAACGATTGGACAATAATTAAACGTTGGTTCTCAAGTTTAATATAAGTTTTCTGACCAGAAAGTATTTCAGATCATTACCTTAGTCAATTTTTATTAAAATGATATTGACCTAAGTCATTCTATATTTCAGTCTGTATTTAATTTTTTTTCTAGAACCTATATTAGTTAGTAGGCCCCACTTCTTTCCCCTTAACCGCTCCTGCAGATGCATACATAAATGTGAAAACAAAGTCTCGTGACAGTCTAGTAACAGTTTTTCTATTCGCGTTGGACAATTTCATCATTTTTAGGATCATCATTATGATTATCATCATTAGGTTTAACAAACTCAATGTTGGTCAGTGTCGTCCCTGTTGTTATCCTTTTGCTTCGAGTAGCCTACGCCATTAAACCGATTAATGAACTCTATTTGCCTGGGCCATGCCTTCACGATAATCAATTGGCCTTCTCCAGGTTTTTCCCTTCTCTTTCTCTCTCAATTGGCTATTTTTTTTTCTATTTTTTTTTGTATTTTTTTTTTAGTATTTTGCTTATTGTTGTCTCCATGCAATTTGAGCTCTGCCACTAAAGAGAGCAAACAAAAGTCTGTGTGTCTCTATTGTGAGGGACTTTTCGCTTAGGTCAATTTTGGTACGACCAATTTGGTTTTTTTCAGTAACGCAAAAAACGCCTAACCAAGTGGCAGCAGAAAAATAACAAAAGAAAAAGTAACAAAATACATACACAAACCAAGCAAAAAAAAAAGAAAAAACAGAAAAGGAGAAGAAATACAATAAAATCCAGTGAAAAAAAAAAAAATAAGTGAAAACTGTGCGAGCAACAGAAACAAAATTTGGTCTAATCCTCGAACAAGTAACTTAACAAGCCGCAGTGTCCTAATCTCCTTTGCCATTTTGTAAACAATTCAAATAAGGCTTAAAATTTTTGCCCTGACATCCAAAACACCAAACCCCAACCTTTAGACCAACCCCAACACCCACATATACATATATATATATATATATTTTTTTTTTTGGAAAAGGCATTAGTCAGTTTATCGTATGGCAACGTCCCCTCGTTGTTTTTTTTTTTTTTTTTGCTATCCTGTTGATAAGCATCCATTTCCAATTCCAACTGTTTTATGGTGGTCATTCAATCTCCGCCACAATTTGCATAATTTCCCACGTTTAATAAAAACAACAAAAAGAAAAGTGAGGAAAATCGAAAACAAAAATCACTATCATATATAGTATATTAAGGTTAATATATACATATATATATCACTGCGTGTGGGTATAAATTGCATGTGTGTTTGTGTGTGTGGGTGGGATATCGATAGCAAATGAGTGGATGATTAACTGGAAAAAAGGGTAAAGAGCAAATGTTATATACAAGTAAATAAAATCGAATTGAGTGATAAGATAAAAGCAGAAAAAAAAACAACAAATCAAAAAAAATAACAATTTACCCTTCCATTTATATGAAGGAGACTAAATGTGCAATTTGATGTACTGGAAACTATTTCAATTGTCATTTCAATTAATTTTCCATTACAAAAATGATATAGAAAACAATTACAATTGAAATTCTCACTCTTATTAAAGTTTTAATTCTTTTTTCCTTCTTCGAAATACCAAACACAAAAGAACAAAACTTAAATAATGAATAAAATAATTAATTTAAATTATTCAACATTTATTTAAACACAGCCTTTTGTTTAGAGTGGAGTTATTTTTCTTCCTTTCAAGGACACGTTTTCGTGCTGGCCTAGCAGGTGGTGGCGGCATTAAAATTCTATCCATATTAATTTTAAATTGTGTCGTTTGTAGAAATTTATGAAACCAGGATTCATCGAAATATGTCCTTAGAGTAGACACTTGATAGACTAAAGCACATGGTATATCTTTTTGATCCAGAATGCAAGTTAATCGTTTATTGGCCCAAAATGCTAGAATATTTAGATAGTCATCTTCATGATGTAGACTTTTTAACGAATCCATGACTATCGAATCGACCCTCTGCATTTGTTGTGTTTGGGCTATATAATCCTTTAGCCATTTTATAAGATTACTTGATAAAGATAATTCGCTTATTCCTGGCATCTTTATAGTTTCCATAAATTTAACTAAAATCTCTCTAGATTTTTTAGATTGCCAATTATGTTGAAAATATTCCCAGCGATTTGTATTAAATGTATTTAATGGTTCAACATACTCATAAAGTTCCTGCGGCAAATGTGGCATCATTGATAAATCCTCACCAGCAACTAGTTGCAAACGTCGAATTGCCTCATTGTAGATTTGTTGACACAATTCTGGAAATCTTTGGCATAATTCTAGCAAAGCTGTATTCTTACGTAATCGCTTAAATAGCTCTGGACCCAAATGATTGAAAAGAAATTCACGAAAATTCACTTGCTGCAATACTCCTTGACAGTTAACGCTGGGTTGAGAGGCCAAACAATGGATACCCGATTGAAGGGTTGCAATTAGATCACCTGGCCTATATTTATATATACGCCAATTTATAAAACTTTCATTTTTTAATAACAAACTTCTGACCAATTCCCGTTGATGACGTAGTTCGCGATGTTTCATCTCGGATGAGATTCTCTCAATTATAAAGACAATAAATGGACAAAGGGTAAACTTTGCCAATAAATGTAATCTCTGTTTAACCTCCAACAATTGATGGCCATGGCCAAAACAAATAATACCATTGGCATGACCCAAGTAAGGACATTCCTTTAAATCACGAATTTTTATCACACTCAAGGCAATACCTTTGGAAAGTCCTCGTATATAGAAAGTATTACTACTATGCATTCCATTTACTTGATTTTGAGAATATTTAAGTAGATCACGATCCAATTGTTCTTCCAATTTATCACCCACAATACCAACAGGCAAAGATAATATTAGCTTATAGAATCTGCGTTCTCCTAAACCCATCTGTGGCAATGTTTCGCTTAATATCTGCCACAAGTCCAATTTTGGAGAGACAATTTCATCCAGATCTGGCTGTAATCTGGCTGTATTACGAGGTTCACCATTTGTTTGGTTTTGTAAATCACGCCAACGTAGGAAAGAGCAACGCATTAGTCTTAACTCATATTGGAAACGATCAAAATGTTTTTTGGTCAATATCTGTACAAGATCATCGACTAGTGAGTGATAGATTTCCATGGTTAATTGATTAATTTGCATTTCTTCAAGGCAAATACTTGTCAAGTGCTCATTGATTAGTTGTTGGTAAAGATTTTCCGTTTGTTTAACGAATTTTCTTTCATTTTTCATTTGATTGGCATCAAATTGGTTAACTAAAGCTTGATCCAAAGATAATAATTTGTTCAAATTGTTATCACTTGGTGATTGAGTTTTCTTTTTAAATACTTCTGCTCCAGATTCCTCAGTGGATAGATTAAAATTTGTTTTAATTTCATTTGCATTTCTCATCTTAACTGATTTCTCCAACATCTTGATGGCCACTTTGTCTGGCCCAATTGCTAAAGCCAATTTATTTTGCATATTTCCATTGTTTAAAGTTAACAGAATAATACTGCCTTGAAATCCAATATCATGGATATGTATATCCCGATAAATATTCGTAAGAGTATTCAAGCATTTATATAGATTTTCCTCTTTAATTTTGACAACAGACCAAACACATTTTCCCATCAGTTTTTCGGCATCCGAAAACCAAAGTTTCTGTATGGAGCGTGTAGAATTCAATAGGAAAGGAAACCAATCGCCTTTTCCAAATAAATTCCTAATCTCGTGTGTCATTTCATGGGTCATTGTCATTTGTAAAGTTGCCTCCTGATAATGGTCATATTGTTTAAAACCCAATTTACGACAAATAATATCAATCATATTCGGTTCCGAACCTTGAGGTTGAAATCCACGCATTATCCGTTTCTTTAACGGACAATTGTGTTCTATATATTCGCAAATAATCTGAGCAATATTTGGTTGCAATTCCTGATTGAGACAGATCAATTTGTTATGATCATCGGATCCTATCAATTTAAATTGGGAAAATAAAAGATTTCGATTTTCGTACAAAATTTTGATTTACCTGTGTTGATTTCTTCTTTATTCCTTATAAGTTCATTATTTACATGGATAACCATCGATTCCTCCGTTGGGGCATAGCTCATCTCAAATATTTGGCCATTGTAGTTATTCCCTTTGGTTAAGGCCAATTCAGCTTCCTCTCCAGTGGCAAAAGTTACGCTTATCATGGATTCGGAATCTATCACTAAATTTACCAATTTTCCAAAACTTTCAAAATGTTCTCTAGCCACTAATTCATCCATTAAAATTAATGGTAAATGGCTGCAGATCAGAGTCTTGTTTTTGTTGGTATTTAAGTAAGACTTTTCGTTAGTCATTTCTATAATATTCATTTTTGGTATGAATCGATTTTCATTTATGATTATAATGACCTACTGCGATTTGACAAAGTTGTAAAATTTCTTTTAGACACTTCTGACATTTGTTTTCTGTGTTGCTAAGTGTTCACTTTTCTTATTTTGATTTTATTAAATTTTATTTAAAATAGCTTTAAAACATTAAATTTATGTTTCTTTTTTTTTTAACAAACTCTTTGTATTTCATTTCACTTCCGTTTCCTTATTTTAAGCAATTTTATTTTCCATTAGGAGAGATTTTACAGCACTGGTTTAAGACATTAATAGCCTTTCAACACTTTATTTTACCAATTCGCTTAAAGTCTATGAATTTTTTATGACTTGCATTGATTGAGCCGCCTTTCAATTAGCCGACACGTGCCACTTTGTTGGCCTTCTTCATCTTTTTTGCTTTGCCATTAAAAAAGAGAGGTAGAGGTAGAGGGAGAGAGAGACGTTGGTTCGCTAAGCATTTGGTCATTTCTAACACTTTTTTATGTTGTATATGAGAAGTACATATAAAACTCATGCATGCCATAAATATCGTCGTCATCAAACGCTTGATTTGCTTAACATAAAGTTGGCACCGATACCCATCACCCCATCCACCCACCTCTTGCCCATAGACTCTTCCTACCTACCTCCACTCTGCCTTATCACCTGCAGCCTAACGGACGCACAATTATGGAAATTTATTGTACAGCTCGCGGACTCTGTGCCCTGAATGCCAATTAGGGTTTTGGGGTCTGGGGTAACTGGATGACTGAAAGGGGGGGGGGGGGGGATGGGGGGTGGTGACTGAGTTGATGATGATGTTTCATTTCGTGGGTCAAAATTTTTGATTTTCGATTCCAACTTCAAGTACACCAACTATGTATATGTTGTCCAATGTTTTTGTGACTTTAACCTTGTGCAATTTGTGGAATTTATGAGAGAGGGAGAGAGAGAGAGGTGGTGGGAAGGGAGGGGCATTTGAAAGATGAGCTCATATTGGAAATTTGCCTGCCTGGTTATCCATCAAATCAACTGGCAATTGCAATTAATTTATGCACAAATATTTTCCTAGTGTAAATAATATTAAAATCCCCTAGTTGTTGCCTTACTATATTCCCATTTACCTGTTTGTAGTTACAAATATATATATATATACATATGTTTGTATGTATATGTATATATATATATCTATATAGGGTCTGCTTTCAGTTTAATTAACAATTAAATTGACATTTAGTGGAGCTAAACCACAAAGTGTCATCAATCTTCTGCAAGGACCAAAATGTACCAAGACGAAAGACTCACTTGAGACTTACATTTTTTTTTATTGTAGTTGTTGTTGTTGCTATTGGTTTTTTCAATTTGGTTGTCTTTTTTTTTGTTGTTTTTGCTGTTTTTAATTAATTAAAAGCCGCCACCTCTCATTGGCCACATGCAAATTAAGAAAATTGCAAAATAGCATTCGGAATTGACAGGCAACAACAGCAATGACAACAACAGTTGGTTTCATTGTATCTGCCGCTGCACAGTGGAACAAAAGCTATATGTAAAGCAAATACAAATGTCATATTTTAATTTTTTTTGATAATTTTTCTATATACTTAATGAAACTTTATAAAAATTTAAAGTTTATGGTTTTTACTTATCTTGAATAAAAATTTGAGGAATCAAGGGTTTATTTTATATTATATTAATTTAGTTATGCAAAATAAAAACGGTTTTCTAAGCAAAAAGGAAACAGCTGACTAAACAGCTGATAGAACATCAGCGAGTCAATAATTTGGGCTGTACTACAATAAGAATATATATAACTCATTTTAAGATCTTGACAAAATTACTAAATACTAATTAAAGTGTACCTAAAACAAACTGTTTGTAGCTTGTTCTCAAAGCTTGATTAATAGCCAAATTTCTTAGGATTTAAAATAAGAATTGGTTTTATCATTCAGTTATTTTCATCTCGTTACAATTTATAAATTGCAAATAGCTTTGGTTCCAATGTGCAATGTGAATTGCTGCCAATTGTTGTCGCTGTCGACGTCGCTGTCTTGCCTTCAATGGCAACTGGCCAAACGCTGCGGCTCAGTTAATAGTTAGCTTGATATCGATGAGCATGCGCAACTTGTCCAACAATGTTGTTGTTGTTGTTATTGTTGTTAATGCTTTTTTAGGCCAAATTTGGTAGAGCCATCATCTAAAGTGTCTCTCTCTGTGTGTGTGTGTGTGTAGGCAAGATTTCAAAGTCAAAGTCAAAGCTAAGAAACTGAAAAGAGGACGAAATCTATTATGGTGCAAGTGCAATCGATGGATATAGCCGCCATAGCGGGACAACCGACAGCAACAGATGCGGTAAATACAACAAAAACATATAAAAAAAATAAATAAATAAAATGTAAAATATAAATATGACAACTGGTGACCTTTAACCAGACTTAGACACATAGATAAACTCACACCCACATATTTAGTAGATATACACACACACACACATATGCACACACACACATATGCACACACGGCCAGCGCCAGTTGCCCATCTGCAGCCATGACATCCAGGAAGACAACTCTCCGCCAGCAGTATGAATAGGTACGTACAAATAAACCTCAATCACTGTGAGGCCGCCCAGGATCTACTCACACAAACCGTGCGCGAGGTGAACGCTGATGTAGCTCTAATCAGCGAGCCCTACAGACGGAAATCATGCTTTACCTGGACGTACAGCACCTCCGGCAAGGCAGCTATCTGGGCGTGTAGCACACCGGCACAGATGAGACAAATCAATCCCGCTGAACACTTCGTTAGAGCTCTAGTGTGCGGCAGGTGGACCTATAGCTGCTATCTACCCCCTAGTCTGGACATAGCTAGTTATGGTGCCGCTCTGGACGAGCTAGTCGCGGACGCCAGGGGCCATTGCCCCTTCGTTATTGCCGGCGACTTCAACGCATGGGCCATAGAATGGGGAAGCGCCTCAACCAACTCAAGAGGACGAGCACTATTGGAAGCCTTCGCCTCACTCGACGTCGCACTGCTTAATCACGGCTCTAGAAACACCTTTAGTCGCGCAGGTAGAGGCTCGGTAATAGACCTCACTTTCGTAAGTAGCGGTCTTTTCAGCAATTCCCGGTGGCGATTGGGAAATTTTTATACGGCAAGCGACCACGAAGCGATAATTTTCTCCACAGGCGAGCAGACCATGAGCGCGATGAACCCCTCACACGGCAGCAAAGCCTACAAAGTGGAAACGCTCAACACGCAGCTTTTCTCGGCAACCTTGGAAGGTATCCCCTTCCCCACGGATTCCGCCCAGAAAATGGCCTCCCGAGTGTCAGAGATGCTGTTGGCAGCCTGTGATGCAAGCATGGAGAGCTCAAAACCATACCGGCGACACCACCAACCGACTTTCTGGTGGAACGCAACCATTGCCGACCTCAGGAGGACGTGCCTCTCAGCCAGGAGGCGCTTCCAAAGGGCAAGAAAGCGATCGGACATTGGCTGGCAAACGCTGCACCAGGAGTACCGTAAGACCAGAAAAAAATTAAAGAAGTGCATCCTATCCGCAAAGAGAGAGGTATTTCTGCAACTATGCGACTCTGCGGAGCACGATCCTTGGGGAAAAGCCTATAAGACTGTGGTGAAGAGGATATACGCCAACCGGCAAACTGCACCAACCGACGCCACTGAACTCTCTCGGGTGGTAAACTTACTTTTCCCGAGCAGACCAGACTCCCTTAGCTCAAGGCGACCATTCTCACCAATTAACTATGAGATCGAGCCGGTCTCAGTCGATGAGATAAACATGCTGGCCAGGACACTCAAGCCTGGGAAGGCTCCAGGACCGGACACCGTTCCTAACCGAGCCCTTAAGCTAGCCATGGCTCTTCGCCCTGAAATCTTTGCGGAGACTTTCAACCAGTGCCTGATGGAAGGAATTTTCCCTTACCAGTGGAAAATACAGAAATTAGTCCTACTACCGAAGCCTGGGAAACCGCCTGACGAGGCGTCATCATATAGACCAATCTGTCTTATAGACTCGGTAGGCAAAGTATTGGAAAAAATCATCTGCTCGAGGTTGAACAAGGCGATAACCGACAGTGGCGGCCTCTCTCCCAACCAATATGGATTTAGGAAGGCAAGGTCTACGGTGGATGCAATATCCAGGGTTGTCGACATTGCATCAAAGGCAACGGCGGGCTCGAGATGGAAGGGAGGCTCGAAACAATACTGCTTAGTGGTGACCCTTGACGTTAAAAACGCTTTCAACACAGCCGACTGGGGCCGCATCCTAGATGCTATTCAAAGGTTCAGCGTCCCAAAATACCTCACGGCGGCGATATGGAGCTTCTTCAAGGACAGGAAGCTGACCTATAACACCTCTACCGGTATGGCTCAGCGCGAAGTCTCCGCAGGAGTACCTCAAGGATCCGCAATTGGTCCTCTCCTGTGGAACACGATGTATGACGGGATCCTGCGTCTTCCAGTACCTAATGGGTGTGAGATCATCGGATTCGCAGACGACGTAGCGCTAGTCACCGTGGCTAAAGACCTAGCCACCACGGAGCAAGTCACATGCTCAGCGATAGAGATCATTTCGCGCTGGATTCGGTCCATGGGCTTGATGCTCGCAGCACACAAAACAGAAGCGGTACTGATAAGCAGTAGGAAGAAGGTCGAGGTGGCGGAAATCAGAGTAGAAGGATCAATGGTCGTATCTCAACGTGCCATTAGATACCTTGGTGTATGGATCGACACGCGCCTTTCCTTCCGGGAACATCTTCTTCAGACCCAAAAAAAGGCTGCTGAATCCGGGCGATCGCTAGCACGGATCATGCTGAACACACGTGGTCCTAAACAGATGCGGAGGCAGTTGCTATCAACGGTGGTAACATCAATCATCCTGTACGGGGCTCAAATTTGGGCCTTAGCAATGAAGAAAGAGAGCTACGCCAAGGGAATTAGGGCAACGTACCGTCTATGTGCCATTAGAATCTGCTGTGCCTTTCGCACCGTCTCAGATGATGCCGCATTGGTAATCGCCGGCACACCGCCTATCGACCTCTTAGCGGAAGAAGTAAAGGCCATCGCACTAGCTACTAGCCGAGGCACCACTAAGAAGCAGGCAAAAATAGAGGCCAGGGACCATAGCATGGAAATGTGGCAAGCACGCTGGGATGCATCTAGCAAAGGAAGATGGACGCATCGCCTTATTCCCAACATCAGGCAGTGGGTCGCCAGGAAACAGGGGCAAGTGAACTTCCAGTTGACCCAAATCTTGAGTGGACATGGGTGTTTCGGGCAGTATTTACACAGGTTCGGACACGAACCTGCCCCGTACTGCCACACCTGCGGACCCCCCAAGCTGGAAGACGCCCATCATGTGGTGTTCGAGTGTGGACGCTTCGCTAAAGAGAGGGCTGCAGTGCAAGCGTTGTCCGATTCAAGGTTATCGGAAAGTAACCTGGTGGCATTCATGCTTTCAGACGACTCTGCGTGGGACGCGGTAAGCAATCTGGCGACTTGGATCACCCGTGAGCTGCGCCGATCGGAGAGGGATAGAGCAATGACAAGATAAAGTGATTCCCCGGCCCCGCGAAGCAATTCCCGTCGGGATGTCCCGCGTGGTTTGGTTATTCCGGTTTGTCGAGTCTGTTTTTGTCCCGTTTTGGTCCTTTTTGTAAATAAATATAACGCTAGCTGTATTATTATTTAGGTTTATGTTAATATTGTGTAATAAAGGAATTAAAAAAAAAAAAAAAAAAAAACACACACATATGCACACACACACATATGCCAAGCACAGCAGGAGGCGTGACATTGCATTGTCAAATGCCATTGTTTGCCCATATTCCTCCCCCCAAACCCACCTCACTCAGCAAACGAAAATGTAGGTGGTACATCAGGGCGTATGCGTCATATTTTGTGTTTTGAAGAAGCTTAATGGATTAACCGCTGCCGGCAAGTGATAAGCGTTTATTAGCCTGTCAAGCACACGCCCTCAAAAAGAACAAAAAAAAAAATATATAGATATAAAAAAAAAAACACACACACACAAAATAAAAATCCGAAAAGAAACTGAGAATCCTCAACTGAAGATGCCTTCAGCAGCAGCAGCAGCAGGAGCTAAGGCAAGGACCACGCATCACGTGTGAAGAGAGAGAAAAAAAACTGTAGAAGCAAAAAAAAAAAAAGAAATAAAGAAATGGCTCAATGATATCCTAGCCAAAGACTACGTCATGTCCCCACTCTCCCCTTTTCTAGCCCCCCCTAAACGACTTTCTTTAACTGTACTGGCAGACATAACAAAATTTAAGCACCGAAAAACTTTTCAAACTGACCAACTTTTAATGTGGTTAACAGAGACACAGAGCCATCAACAGCAGTAGCATCAGTTCATACGCTTCAATTAGCCCAAAAAAAAAAAAGAAGAAAAAAATTGTATAAAGTTTTTTTTTTTGGTAGTTTCTTTCCCTTTACTTCATTTTGTTTTATTTGTGCAACATTTCTTTTTCTTTTGGCTTTGTAGGAGCCAACGAAACGCAGCAAACCCTCAGCCTTAAGACGAACCCTACAGGCACTGCGACAACGTTTAACCAAACGAAATCGTCCCAAGCCACCGGATTGGTTTCTTGAGAAATTCTCCAATGCCACAAATACGGATAAAATTGGTAAAACGATGCAGGATGCAGCCCTATCCAGTGAAATACGCGGCTCGAGTGTCCTTTGCAATCGTTTGTCAGTCGATCCCACCCTGCAATCACATTATCGTGTAAGTTAAATCAATTCCATCAATATCTTTATCTTTATATGTCATTTCCTAATCGATTTGCTTCATTTTTTTTCTTATTTTTTTTTCTTTATTTTCTTTTCCTTTCCTTTAGTGGCTGGCAATAGTCTCTTTGGCCGTACTTTATAATATCATATTTGTGGTGGGGCGAGCTGTTTTCTGGGAAATCAACAAAAATGCTCCAGGCGTTTGGTACACTTTGGATTATCTATGCGATTTTATTTATCTGCTGGATACTTTGGTGCACATGCATGAGGGTGAGTTATATATAAAAGAAAAGAAAAAACTAACTGACTGACAGGTAAAATATCCAAGAGGTAGTGTAACTTAGTGAACGTACAATACACACACATCGAGTAGCTGTGTGTGTGTTTGTGTGTATGTGAGATTTACCTATGCAAATGAGACCAGAGACTTTTAGTCTAAGCCGCAGACAATGGAAACCCAAGCCAGTGCCAAAGCCAAAGGCAAAAAGCAAAGCCATTTGCCACGCTTCCAACAAACATACCAATGTTATTCTACATATATATACATATATACATATATATATGTATATAGTCTGTGGATTCGGTCGGGGTCTGGTGTCGGACTGTGTTTTATCAAATGCAGGAATAAGCCAACCTTGACATTTTATACAATGACAAAACCAACTGTGTGAATACCCTTTCAAAAATGGGGTAGACATGGTGGAGGAAAAAAAATGTAGAAAATGAGGAAGTATATTTTTAGAAAATTTTTTAAATTTCAACTTTATTTCTAAAGTTTCTTAAGCAGTGTTAATTATTTGACTATATTTGTGTATTTTTCAAACTTATAAATCAGTGGAATTTATTTTATGTTAACCATTTTTATATGTAGAAAAAATAAATGTCAGAGTTTCAAAAGATTTTTTTGAGCAGAAAATTAAATTGAAAAAATGTTTTTATTTTTAAATTTATTAAGCATGTTTTCTAAATTATTTAGCTTTAATATTCAAATGTTTTTTGTTTTTAGTTTTTTATTTATTTTATTTTTAGTGATAGTTTCAGGTATTTTTTTAGCTGATTTTCAAGAAGAATGTTTCTATATATTAAATACCTGTTAAAGTCTAGAAAAATGCTAGAAATTATAGTAGAATATACCCTTAAACTTTTTTCATTTCTCATTATATTGGAATATATAAAAAAAAGTTTTTTTAATGTTTGCCACCTGTTAAAATCTATATAAATGCTAAATATTAAAGTTAATAATTCTCTAAAGATTATCGTTCATTTGTTTTTATTCAATTCTTGGGATAGGATTTATTACACTAACTTTCAAATTATTTAAAAATCAATTTTTTGTCTGTATAAGCATTACAAGTACTTTATCTATAGTACTTAAAGTACTTAATTAAAACAAAAGTTCTTTTGAATTGATCGATATTTATATACCATATTTAAACGAAATTTTAGAAATTTGATAAAAACACATTTTGGATTATTTAAAAGTATTTATTTTTAATATTTAAAATGGGAACTAAAGGCTAAATAGCTAATTAATTAATTAACGAAAGTAATTAAAAAGTGTATATTATGAATAATTATTAGTATTGAAGTTAATTTCCAATATTTAACTAACTTTTCAAATTAGGGTTCAAGATTTGCTTAGTAAATTATTTATTATGGCGAAAAATGGAATAAAAATTGAATATAAATAAAATATTTGATGGTAGATATAAAGAAAACTCAGATGAGGAATTTCTATCCTTAAGGAACATCTATTTTAGAGATTCAAATTACTTAGAAATATAAGCTATAAATTATATTTTAAAAATAATTTTAACAGAAATTTCAACTTACATTTTCT
The DNA here is from genome assembly GCA_037075365.1 of Drosophila emarginata. NCBI lineage: Eukaryota > Metazoa > Arthropoda > Insecta > Diptera > Drosophilidae > Drosophila > Drosophila emarginata. The sequence goes on along the minus strand of JBAMCD010000260.1, from coordinate 2,488,506 downwards.
ATTCAGTTTTCCTTTCTGATTGTTTAGTTGTCATTCACATATCATTATACCTAAAGTATCTAAGTATACTTTAGGGTATATCACATTTTCATCAATTTCAAATATGTGCCCTTATATCCATTTCAATCCCTTTACTCTTTTATGAATAAAAAACAAACTGTGAGTAAACTGTGTGTGATTCTTACTGCATCAAGCAAAACAAAAAAAAAAGAAGAAAAAAACAATAGAAAATTCACTTACCCCCTCTGTCCTCTCTGCTACTCTATTCTTACCTACTTTAACCTTCCTTTTTATTTGTCATTTGCAGGCTTTCTGGACCAGGGTCTTTTAGTGAGAGATGCCTTTCGGCTGAGACGACATTATTTCCATACGAAAGGATGGTATTTAGACGTTTTATCAATGCTACCCACAGATTTGGCCTACATCTGGTGGCCACCGGAAACATGTTCCAGTTTGTATTTACCCTGTCCGGTTATAGTTCGTTTAAATCGTTTATTACGTGTACCACGACTCTGGGAATGGTTTGATCGTACTGAGACAGCAACTGGATATCCAAATGCCTTTCGTATTTGTAAAGTTGTATTAGCAATTTTAGTGCTAATCCATTGGAATGCCTGCATGTATTTTGCCATTAGCTATGAGATTGGTTTCAGTTCCGATTCATGGGTATACAATTTGAATGGGACAAGGAATAATACATTACAAAGGCAATATATCTACAGTTTCTATTGGTCCACATTGACATTGACCACCATTGGAGAGACACCAACGCCCGAAAATGATGCTGAATATTTATTTGTGGTGGCTGATTTTCTTGCTGGAGTTCTCATCTTTGCTACCATTGTGGGTAAGTTAAATTTGGGAATGGAATGGATGGAAGGGATGGATGGGATGGGGGTATTAGAAGGATTTTCTGTTTATTTTGTCCCTTTCTTGTTTGCGCAAATATTTCGTCTGATCGTTTAATTGGTTCCAGAGTGACATCTGGTGACATCAATGGGTATTAATTTACATGACCCACACGTTCCAAGTCCATCACCCATCACCCATCATCATCATCATCATCAACTCCATCACCATTCCTATGACCATGTCCTTTACCATGTCGACCCACATTATTCATTACGCTTTTGCCATCGTTTTGTTGTGTTGTATTTTTCTGTTTTGTTTTTGTCGTGTTGGGGTTGTTGATTTGTTGCTGTCCTCGTCGCCATCTCGTACCCATAAGTCTCGTCTCCTATTCTTTTCTTTTTTTTTTTTTCGTTTTTTTTTTTTTTTTTTTTTTGGCAAACGTGCCTTTTTATCATTTTTTGGTCGTCACATCCCGCCGCCACCATACCGACTTTATCACAGCTAGAAATGTAGGCGTGCAAACAAATTTACTTATCATGATGAATGTAAAAAGGCATCTCATCTCATCTTGTCTCGTCTCCTTTACTTCACTTCACTTCATTTCATTTCTCTCCGTCTGTTTTTGTCTGTCTAACTGTCTGCAATGTTCTGTTCGCACACCGGAAGTGCCGCCATTAGTCGCCTTTTGTGCCCTTTTGCTCAAAGAAGTGGGCCACGGTCTTCGTCTCTGTCTTCATCTTGCCTTGGGTGTAAAGTGTGTGTGCGTGTGTGTGTGTGTGTGTGTATGTATATATGGGAAATGGTTGTGGATGTGCCAAAGCTCTTCAATTTCATTTGTTTAATATGTGTATTCAGTTGTGGATTGGGTAGAGTGTGGTTAGGGGTTAGGTACATCTTCTTCTTCTTCTTCTTCTGAAATATTCCACAATGAAATACTGTTGAAAAATATGAGATCAGGAAGGCATCATTAGCTTTCATTTGACATTTAAGCAAATATTTTTATATTCTCGCGGAATGCTGTCATACAAAAAATTCATTGGAGAAGTTGCCAATGAGTTGAGAATTTCTTTTAAAGGACTTCACTTTGTTAACAATTATTTGACATCATTTATATGCCTTAATATATTTATAGCAGGGCTGATAAATTATATTTAAAAAATAATCAATAATAAATATTAAATTATGTATTTATTTTATACAAAAATCATTTCTTAACTTTGACTAAATTTTAGTTGGGAATAAGCCAAATATTTACCTAAAACCACTCTAAGAGACTTTTTTTATTTCTTCACTCTTAAAGCATATCTTTCTCTAGTTTCTTTATTCAACACGTTATTCCTTTAGCTATAATATTGAATATACTATAGTTATCTATAAATATAAAATGTATGATTTATCTATATTTTCTTTCCTTTTCGTTACTTAACTCAAACAGGTAACATTGGCTCTATGATATCCAATATGAATGTGGCTCGTGTTGAGTTTCAAAATCGCATGGATGGCGTTAAACAGTATATGGCCTTCCGTCGTGTGGGTCATGAGTTGGAGGCACGTGTGATACGTTGGTTTGCCTATACATGGTCTCAGAGTGGAGCCTTAGATGAGGAGCGTGTTCTGGCCGCTTTGCCAGATAAATTGAAAGCAGAGATTGCCATACAAGTCCACATGGATACTCTAAAACAAGTGCGCATTTTCCATGATACGGAACCAGGTCTTTTGGAGGCATTGGTACTGAAATTGAAACTTCAAGTCTTTAGTCCTGGTGATTATATCTGCCGCAAAGGAGATGTCGGCAAAGAAATGTATATAGTGAAAAGAGGCAAACTTTCTGTGGTTGGTGATGATGGCATCACGGTGCTGGCCACTTTGGGTGCTGGCTCTGTTTTTGGTGAAGTTTCTGTATTGGAAATAGCTGGCAATCGGACAGGGAATCGTCGTACAGCAAATGTTCGTTCTTTGGGCTATTCAGATCTCTTTTGTCTGGCCAAGCGAGATTTGTGGGAAACTCTGGCGGACTATCCCGAGGCCAGATCAACTTTGACCCAACGTGGTTGTCAATTACTGCGCAAGGATGGTCTACTGGATGAGCAAATCTTTGCAGGTACAAGGCTAAAGGCTGATTTTCTTTCTTAAATTTTTTTTTATTATTTTTATTTCAACTTCCGTTAACACTTCCGTTTCATTGGCAGACTCCCAGCGTGTTCATGACAGCATCGAAGGCGGCATTGAGAAATTGGAATTGTCCGTGGAGAATCTTAATATGCGTTTGGCACGCCTTTTGGCCGAGTATACGGCAAGTCAGGCCAAAATCAAACAGCGTCTGGCCAAGTTGGAAGTGAAGTAAGTGAGAAGTACTAATGTATTATAACGAGGGTGGGTTTTAAAGTTAATGGTAACTAAAGAGTTAAGTCAGAAAAGTAAATGAGAAATCACTTAGAAACGTTGAAAACACAGCACTTTGACTTCATTTAAGCTTGAAATTTGTGAATCAAAGATTATAATATCAAATTTGAATTATTAGTTTCCTCTTATAACTTTTAACTTTAAAACTTTATTAAATTAAATCTTCAATTTATAATATTTGCGGAAAATCATTAGAAATTCTGACACTTTTATAAATTTTGGTTGCAATTTGTAATTGAATTGGAAAACTTAATTGGAAACCCGTGTGCAATACTCTTACTAAATTTTGTCTTTTACTTCTACTCATCTCTTTTCCGCTTCACAGTGGTGGTCCTGGTGGTCCTTGGCGTTTAGAGTGCGAACCTCAGACGCGAGCACGCAGTGGACGTCTCTATTCGCTGCAGCCGAAACGGCGCCCACGTTCACGACCCGATGCCATGGCCAAAAGTGGCGGAGATGTTGCCAAACAGAATACCCTCTAAGCTCTAACTACTATATATATACATTCGCACAGTCAATGCTATCAACTTCTAGTTAGTTCTACATCTCCTTCAACCCCTTCTATTTTTTCTTTACATTTTTTCTTTTTTTTTTTTGGCATGGTGATAAATGCATTAAACTTGCAGGAGTTATGAGCAGGGAGATGAATCCCCAAAAAAAAAAAAAGAAGAGGAGGAGAGAGAGAAAACCAACCAACCAACAACAAGAACAACTGACAACCCATTCCTAGAAAGTACTCAAGCGAATTGGCTTGACTTTTGGCCTGATGCCAGTTTAGTTTAGTTAGTTCACCTGAGTTGAGTTTGGTTTGGTTTTCTGTCAGGTAAATCAATTTTTAATTTTTACAATTAGTAAGCTGAGTAATTTTTGGATGGGGCGGGTCGGGGGTTGTTAAGGAAAAATAAGTAAAACTTTATAAATTTGTAATTTGATTAAACACAAAAAAGAAACAAAAAAAAAAACAAAAACAAAAAACTGAATGTGCCTCAACGAAAAGTGTGTGTAAACATAGTTTAAATTGAAACTGAGAGAAAGAGAGATAGAAAGAGAGAAAAAATATGATGGAAATGATTCCTGGAAGAGTGGGGAAAAAGAAACCTTAAAACATGTAAATAAATTTGTATCTCAAAAGTATAGTCCAATTTTACAAAAATCAAAGATGAATTTTATAAAGCAAAAAAAAAAAAATACAACCAGAACCACCTTGGTATACCAGTCAAAAAACACATTTGCTGAACTTATCCATCATGTAAGGAAAATAAAGGAAAAGAGCGGTGAAAATGTGAAGAAAATTGAGGAAACGATAACTTAACATTTTATTGCACATGTTCTGTTCTATTCGTATGTTCGTTCAATTACATTCTAAGAGGAAAAACGCTTCCAAAGCCCAAGAAAACATATAAAAACAATGTATTTTTTATATATATTAGTCATAGACAAAAAAAAAAAAAAAGAAGAAAAACAACAACAAAAAGAATATTGAATGTACCACATAAAATATATGTATAAGAAATAAAATAACAAACAAAGAAACAACAATGGAACCAAAAAAAAAAAAAGAAAAAAAGTATTTAAAAGTGTTTCTTTATTGTATGGGTGTGTGTGTGTGTGTGTGTGTGTGTGTTTGTTACCGATAAATGCAAATCACTTTGACTATATAGATTCTCACCTATCTATATTGTGTACATATATGTGTAAGTACTTTCCTAGTAGATGCTGGGGGGCAAAAAGAAAATTCCCATAGCTTTTGTCTCCACACTCTAATGACATCTTCAAGTGTGTGGCAGCAGCAGCAGCAGGAGGCAAAAAAGAAAAACTGAACGAAGAAACGAAAATTGCAGACGCATTGGCCAAATGACAGCGACACGACTTGGCTTTTTTCCTTAAGTTGCGTAGGTAGGAGCAAGGGAGCAGGAATACCGGGAATAGATGGTAGGGTGATGTATGTATATGTGTACTTACATGCATACATACATACGTCTACCATATGCAGTAAAAAAATCAATTTTAACAAAATGTTGAAATATACAAAGAGGCACGTGAATGAAGTCGCTTCTTTGGAATAGCATGCCAATGGTTAAAATGGGAAGGCAAGTCAAATGATTGACAATAAAATGTTGATGTTGGCAAAAAAAAAAAAAAAAGGATCCAAAGAGAGAGAGAGGGGAAAGGTGGAAAAGGAACAAAGTGTTATGAATACACCCACAATACATACAATATTCTCATACAGGGTGATCCCCATTTCAATCCCATAAACAATACTACAAGTGAATTATATTTTGAACAATGGGGCGTATGAGTAATGTGGGAGAAATTGGTTTATTCAATTTTAATACTATTATAGAAGATATTAAAGGGCAACAGGTACTTGCGAAATTAATGAATGATTTTTTTTATTTCCCAAGTAAAAAATTAATGAGATTCTATTGAGGAAATCATTATTTCTTTAAATTTTATTTTATTTGTATTTATATCATTTAAATTAATGATGGATTTTATATCTATTTTTTATTTTTATCTATTTCTTACGCTAACTTTTATCATCTATTCATCCCAATAATTTTAATACCTTTACTTATATTTTTATTTGCTAAAATATCATTTAAAATTTCCTTAACGAATTATATTTTGAACAATGGGGCGTATGAGTTATGTTTGAAAACTTAAAGAGTTTTTATTGAGTGTTTAGAAAATTGAAATTTATTGAATCTTTCTCAGACTCAACTTAGTCTGTTTTAAGTGGATTAAATAAAAGAGTATATAATAATATATATTGTTGAAGATCTTATATGTAAATAGATATTATATCAGAGAACTTTTGGTGAATTCTCTTAATTGATGACTCTGCTTTATCTATACATCAGTCATTTTTTTTATATATCTGTTAGGTATATTTATATTATTTGTATCTTCATTTATATTATTTTATATAAAACAAAAATATAATTTAGTCAGCTTAAAAAGAACTCAATACAGGAATAAATATAGCGTATATACATATATAAACTTTTATATAAAAGGAGGTTAAATTTCAGAATTTTAGTAAATTCTTTTGTTAATTTTGGTTCCTAAATATAATTTATAATTTTATTTAGCTAACATTTTCTTTTGTCTTTGAATAAAATATATTTTTTTTATGTTTTTAAAGGAACTATCATTTAAAAGTTTTTTCATTTATATTTTTCCTTCTAGAAAATTCTATAACTTTCTTGTATTTTTCATTTAAAATTTCACACATCTACTTTTTCAAAACACATCAATTAATTTATTTTTTTTAGGAAATTTTCAACATTAAATTCACACAATATATAATCAAAAATACAACAAAATATACCGATACTGAGATCCAGATTGGTTAAGTTATAGCTAAGTTATAGGGAGATGTCAGGCCAACCGTGCGATGTGCAATTTGTACGTTGCTTAAAGTGTCTTAAGGTAATTAAATGTTCACGTTTTGATACCAGTGGATTGGTCCAACATGTCAATCAAGATCATCCGGAAATTATGCAAGAGGCGAATGAGAAGATTAAGAATCTATATAAATTAGCTGCCGCTCATGGCATTAGTCAAGAGAGGCTATCAGAGATAAGCAGAAAGACAGGCATGTCCGAGGAGAAAATGGCAGATGAGGCAGAAAAATGTAAGCCTAAAATGAAAATTTAAAACTTCTAATTAACCGCAAAATATACTAATAGATATGGCCAAAAAGCAAAAAAGTGCCACCAGTTTAACAGATGCCGGCAATGAGCAGGATGGAGTCGATGGATTTAGGCCAAGTCGGGCCAAACCGTGTGATTCGAGGGATTTAAGTCGTAGGCAATATTATCGTGCTTCGATTGAACGTTGGTCGGCCACAGATGGTGCCTTATATTGTCCCAATTGTGGTTGTAGTCGTCGCCCATTGATCAAATCTAGAACAGAATTTTACAAGAGTACTGGATGCTGTGCAGCCTGTTTGGTTAGTTGTTGGCCATTTTGTTTTCTGCCATGCCTTATATCGCCCGAGAATCGGGAATATCTTCATTGTGCAAATTGTAAAACTTTTTTGGGTCTCTATGATCGTGAGAATAATTGCATTAGACCCAATCGGGAATATGTGAACTCTTGTCCATGTAATAGAGATCCTGAACCGTCTATGAATTGTCCTTGTTCCAGTTCCAGTCCCAAGAAATCTCAATAATTTTTTAAGTTTTTATCATTGTGTACCAACGAAAGAAATTTCGTTTTAATTTAAAATTGTGTGTATGAGTGTAACATAAAGAAATATATATATATATATAAATATATTTGTAAAATATTTTTGGAAAGCTTTTTGCGCGTTGGGCAAAGCTTTGACCTTAGCCAAGTCTGGAACCATATGGTGACCCCATCCACATTATTGTTTCGATTGTACAGTGACCACAACGGTTTGATTTTGGCTAGCTGCTTTGGCTGCCTTCTCTTCACGTTCCTTTTGACGTTTAGCCAGAACCTTTTCCCTCGATTTCTGTGCACGTTCGGCGCAATCCTTGGGCCTGGTCTTTAGTGTCATATCATCGACAGCAGCCTGACGTCGAGCTGCCTTTGATAAGCAACGTTCACTGCAATTGATGGGAACATATCGACCTATAAAGCAACCACATTGCTTACAATAATGATTGATATCCGAACGACTTGGACAGGATTTGCTTTAAAAATGAATAATGTTAATAATAATTGTTTAATTATATATATTTGAATAGTCCTAACCAGAGTTTGGTAAAATGAAGGAAACGCTGCCAATAGGTCACCGCCTCCAATTGTATGCGACTCCAGTCACCATAATGACAGGCTGGACAATTGACCCATGTGGATTCGGTTTTTAGATAACCCACTTGGGGTTTATTCGTTACGGTTATTGCCACTATTTGTGGTTCGTCTATGGCCATGGTTGTGTTCACTCTGAGATATAACAACTAACTGATTGAATGAAAATAAAACTTGATGGAGGAGAGATGGTGAGCATGGCATGAGATCAGAGAGCAAAATGAGGGCAGATTGCTCTCTAACCTACTCCACTCCCCCGTCCAGCCCAAGGTAGAAAACGAGGCGTTGGTCGGTATTTCTTTTTTTCTCTTTAATTTAAAAGTGTATACAAAAATTATAAGTATATATAGATAGAATATTTGCCGCCAGATTTTTTTTTGCTTATAATTGTGGACGTCTATAGATGCCTAAATACTCGCCGCAAGAGCCGCAATGATGACGTTTAGTACAGCATTTTAGCCAGGAACGTTTTAAAATTGTTTTTGCCTTAACCTTACAATAAGGACAAGTGATCTCATTAGCTGAAGGACCCACAGCAAAATAAACTGGCAGCAATTCTTCAGACATCATGAAGTTCCACTGAGGGAGATGTTGTCGTTAGGAGAAACAAATGAAGACTGAATATGAAACATTGCCAATGATCAGTGAAAATACAAAAAAAAAAAAGAGATAGAGAGAAGAGCGCATTTATATATGTATATATGAATAGAACGAAAGAGAAAAGTAAGTACATATTTTATATATATTTCCATTTTCTGTATTTATTTTCTTTTTAAATAAATTTTTTCACATATTTTCATTATTATTCCTTTGCTTTTATTTTTAATGGCTGTCGTCGTTTGAGGGCTCTTCCAAAATAGCAACCACAATTGCCACAATAATGACTACGATCCGTTTGTTTGCAGGGCATATAGTAATTGAAACAGCAACAGCAACAAAAGGTCCTGTAAACATACAATAACAGAAACAACAAAAAGAAAACCATATTTTGGCAACATATCATAAAAAATTTAAACACAAAAAATTTACACAAATAGGCAGCCGACTAAACGATTGATCTCACTGGCCCACCATTTGAGATCATTTTGGACAACACTTTGATCCTTAATGCCACAAGCAGGACATTTGATGATAACCGATTCTCTGGGTAAATTGAGAAATGTTCCCGCCAAGGGAGTGGCAAAATTTTCATAAATTTTACGCTCCTTTTTCTCTTCCGCCAGATCTTTGGCTATCTGTTCAGCCGTCCGTTCGGTTGTCGTCGTTTCAGTCGTTGTCATGTTTATGGAAAGAACTGAACTAAATGGAATGAAACTGACGGCTAAACAACAAAAATAACAAAAAAAAAAAAATGAGGCAACCTGTTGGCCAACCAAAGAGAAGAGAGAGAAGAGATAGAGAGAGATTTTGAGATGGTAAACTTTAAATGTGACAGAGAGAGAGAGAGAGAGAGCTGCAAATGATTTACCGCTCTTCCATTTAATTGAATTAGATGCGTAATAGAATTAGATTTTATAGAGCATTTCAACAATGTTTGGCATTAATTTCAATTTTTTAATTGATCGAACAAATATTTTATATCATTTGGCCTTGCGCTGAATACCAACTTTGCCGCCACAGTGATTGCAATAGACACCACGGGTGGTCCATTCCCGATTGCAGCCACACCAAGTGCAAATACAGCAGAACCAGAAAATGGGAAAAATGCTAAAAAAAAAGATTAACAAAATGTAATCAAAATTATACGAGATATAAGATTGGAAAAACTTACCAGGATAATGCGCTTAAACAAAAGTTAATATCCTTACAACTGGCAGCTCTCATTACAGCTGCCTCACTTCTCTCACGGCACAGGGGACACTGTAATTTATAGGTGGATGGACCCACAGCATAATATCTAAGATGAGGCTGTGATGGTTCGCTTTTTGTTGTTGCCCCCTCCAATTTGGATAATAGAGTTATCTTTTCCCCCACATCATTGGCAAGGACCTGTTCATCAATATAGGGCACTAGATTGGCATGATGACCCTCAACAACAACATTGGCTATAATATTCCTTGATCTCTCTTCGGCTGTTTTGGCGGGCAGCAAACGGATCTGCAGCGTTTGCGTTTGCTGTTCCATTGTAACTGGCAGGTCGGCACACGGCTGGTCAACCTCTCGCCCAAAGAGAGAGAGTGAGAGATTGAGAACAGGAGAGTGTGAGAAGAGAATTTACAAAACAGAGAGCAAACTCTTGAGAGTGATGGAACCCAACTGTTTATTCAAGCAGGCCTATGATGTCATCACCTAACCAAGCAGAACGCGAGAATAGATAAAATATTTTGTTTAATTGTTTGTTATACCCTAACAAAATGAAGGCATATACCAGCATGTTATGGATAGGAATTTTAGACGATTGTTGCTGGAAAAAGGGTAGATTCTTTTTCGTTTTTAAAGCATCTTTGTCCATATAGAGAACCTTAGTATATATATATGTATATATTCTTCATCAGAGTCCGTCTTAATTAATGCCAGCAATTTAAATATTTCTAAACAAATCTTTACTGCTGAAATTTAACTATTAAAATAAGAAACAAAATCTATTTGGAATAATAACAAAAGTTTTACTAATATTTCCATATTTAGTTGAATTTAAAAAATATGATCCATTACTTTAAAATTTTCTGTATTGGGAATACAAAATAAAAATTAAATTATGTATTTTTACAAGTTCTAACTAGATTAAATTTTCTAATTGCCATTAAAATTTTGTAATTAATTTCTGATTCATTTTTTTATTTTATTTTAATTAAAATTTTGTAATTAATTTTTTGATTGATTTTTTTATTTTATTTTAAAAATTACACAATATTTTCTTTTTATATACATATATAAAGTTTTTTAATGCCAATTATACCAATTAACAATATAAAAAATAGTGGGAAAGCGATGATGATGACCGTTACGAAATCGGTTTGAAAATGGCTAACTTACTATTTGGAAGAGTTGAAAAATAATTCCGATTTCCTTTAACTTCACTAGGCTCTAACTTGATCAAATTTTACATAATTTTATTATATGATTATTTTTCAAAACTGGAAAAATATTTTTCGATAAGTTTTTCCAATTTTTACTGATTGTTAAAATTTTTACTTTTGTCCAAATTTTAATAAGAATTAAGCAAAAATTTTATATTTTTAGAATTCAAAGATTTTCGTATCATTTGAAAGTACAAAAATAAATCATAATATTAAGATAAAGTTTTTTAAAACAAGGGAAAGTTGGAACATATATCTATTTCAAATAAGCGAAAAGTAGCAAAAAAGGGTATACAAACTTCAGTGTAGCCTTACAATGACATAACCCTTTCAGAATTTGTTTATGTTTTTCCAACAAATGGAACCTATGACTAGTAGGAAAAAATGGCAATCTGTCATGGAAACAAAAAAGCTTTTGTTTGCTTTTATTATACAAAAATATAATGAAAATTTGTAGAGTTTTCACAATTTCGAAAATTAATTTTCATTTGCGTTTGTTGAGGCGTAAATTTAAACCATCCTTTGGTATTAATACTGGAGCAGCTTCGAAACCAAATTCCACTTCCTTGCGAGGTTGTATAACAATATCAAAATTTGCCAATATTTTGGCCACAGCCACCTTGGAATTTACTTTGCCCATACGTAGAGCTAAGAGACAATGGAAGAATCGATAGAGATTACATAAAGAAACGGATTAGATTTAATTCTACCCACCAATGCAATGCCGTGGACCTTCACCGAATGGCATATAAGCAGCCTGGTCATAATTCATATTATCAGCATCAAAACGATGAGGATCATAGTCCATGGGATTAGGAAAATAAGCGGGATTACGATGAATGGCAAATATTGGAATCATAATGGGTGTACCCTTTCGTATAAGAAATTTAGTTTTAGGTATCACATAATCCTCCGTACACTCACGATTTAGAAAAGGTAAGCCGGGATATTTTCGAATGGTTTCTAAAAAAATATAATAATTTTTAAACAATTTATTTAAATTCAGTTTATCAAATCACACAACTCACCCATTATACACTGATCAAGAAATTTGAGATCTTGTATTGCATCATAGGTAAATTTATCAGTGCGTTTTAGATTATGTTTCTCTAAAATAAAATCAAGTTCATCTCTGGCTTCTTTTAAGAGATCAGGATACATGGACAGTTCATAGATGGTAAATGCAGCTGTCGCTGCTGTAGTTTCTGAACCAGCTATATAGAATATAAAGGCCTGAGCTGCAATCTTATCTATGGACATATCTTTTAATTCATTTTTGCTGGTTTCTATATCCCAAACTTTATCATCGTCATCGCCAATTTTTCCCGTATTACGTAAACGAATAAGTAATTGAAGTAAATCCTTACGGACAACATTATGTTTCTCACGAAATTCGATAGTTGGTTTTATAATATTCCGAAGAGAAACCAAAACTTCATTTTCAATGCCCAATAAGTTCATTAATTTTGCTACACTGAAAAAAAAATTGTATATTAAATATTGTATATATATAGAATAAAAAGAACTTACGTTGGACACATTATTTGTGCTAGATTGTGTAATTTTATATATAATGATTCCGATTTTATAATAGTTTTACTAACATTACGAAATTCATTATCGGGATTGGTGAAACTATCCAATTCCAGTCCAAAAATCACCGATGCAATTATATCAACTGCATAAGTGGTTAACTTATCTTTTATTTCAATTGTTTGATTTGGCGATTCATCGATTACTTTTGACAAATGTTGAACTAATTTATCACCGACATTATCAATTGTTTCAAACATTCCCTTAATTTTGCCAGATGTGAAAGAAGGAGTCAACTTATGACGCAATGTCCGCCATGGAGCTCCTGGCAAATTGAACAAATTTGATGATAATGGATCACGCTCCTCATCCACATATGTTGAACGATCATGGAAATTATTAAAATCACTAATCATAATTTGGCGAGCCAATTGAACATCTCGCACTAAAAGACCAGGTTTATTTATTATATAAATTCCAACAATATCACCAGAAAAACGCTGATAAATATCGTTTAAAATTAAACCGAAACTTTGTTTCTTTTTTATAATCGGATCTAGTATACCAAAGGGAATATTTGGTTTCTCCTCATCAATGCCCTGTCGTTGCCAATAACTATAATGACGTTTAACATATTGATAGAGTAAACCCAGACATAAAGTTATACATAATATAAACCACATTTTGTTTACGTTACACAATTACACTAAATAATTTTACTGTGTGCCGAGTTTTCTTCTGTACGTGAGGAAAATTGCCCGTTAACTGGTGAAATAAATAAATGCAAAAGTCTATATATATAAAACTTCGGGGGGGGGGCTTGTGAATAGTTAACTGATAAGCTAAGTAAATAAATTATAGAAAACAGCTGTCTTCGACTAACGAGAGAGAGAGAGAGAGAGACCCAAAGCCGGTTTTGTAATCAAATAAACTTTTATGAAAGAAAAAAGAGAGAGAGAACTTCTTAAAAGTAGAATTCTCTTAAATGGGTTGGGTCTTAAACTTAAGAGAAAAACAAAAGGTAAAAAACAAACAATAATTGCAAATAAAATTGCATATATTATAGCTTAAAAAAAATTAAATATTTATCTTTACACAACTTTTATTAAATTTACAACTTCTTTATTCAAGTGTCTTCTTTATTTCATTAAATTTTTTGAAATTTGTATTTCATAAATTTTGAATTGTATTTATATTACTGCCCTCTGCCAATGCCAAATGCTTTTTCTGTTTGCCAAGTTTCTTCTCATCCAATTGTTCTTTTTCCACTTTTCTAAAGGATTGCCAACGTCCATTATCCTCCACATCGGCTCGTTGCATACGAAAAAGTGCTCTTTTATACCAACTTAAGGCAATTTTTCGTCCTAAAAAGCAACCACACAAGGAGCAATAATGATTAATATCATGACGACCCTGCCAGCTAATGGGTGAACTAAAGAAGGAAAATATATATATATATATAGAGATTAGGATAAAAATAAGAGGATAAACATAAGACCCACCAGCAGAGTAAAACATTTAAAGAGCAGACAATCTTCTGTAGAATGGTCACCGCTTCCACTTGCACACGGGTTAATTGTAAATGCTGACAGGATGGGCAAATCAATTCAATGGGATCCTTACCCAAATGACCCACCTCTGGCACAGATGAAATGCCGCCATAATCACAGGCACTGCCATCTAGACTTTGTGTGCTTGCCATTTCAACTGATTGTATCATGATCGTTCTAATGATCGTGAAATGGAATTGAGTAAGAGAGAGAGCACCAAAATATATATGTATATATATTTAAAATTTCTATCTGTATTTGTGTTCCAAAAGTGTTGAAGAAATTATTCAAACAGCTGCTAAAGTAGCTTCTTTATTTATAGAACAATTTGGGAAATAATTTTAAGTGGGTCGCCAATGGAAGCCCAAGTGTCCACCACAACTGCTGCAGAAGACCCTTTTGCTTTTCAAGCGGCTCTGGAGGCAGGAATAAACACAGGTCAGGGCAAATATGGGAAAACAGCTGCCAATATTAAGAGAAAGAGAGAGTGAATGATAATCTCTGTGTGAATGGTACATTACCTACCAGGATAGAGCAGAGAGCAAACAACTAAGTTGACCCAGTGCCCCGGACATTTGAACTGTCTCAGTGCGAGCTTTTTGTTGGCACAAAGGACAATGTACACGATAGGTGCTAGGACCAACACTATAAAAACGTACACGAGATTTATCCTTGGTCAATGATAATTCCTCCATTGTGGCTGTGGATGCAGCCGAATTGTTATCCAATTCTATATCAGTCAACATTTTTCATTCAACTAAAGTCACAAACAATTTTTGCAAGCAAAAAAATTTTGGCAAACAAACAAAAAAAAAAAAGAAGAGAAGGAAAAAGAGAATAACTTAATATACAAAGAGAGAGAGAGAGAGAGTGAGATAGAGTGAGTAAGTGTAAGATAAAGAGATCAATGAAATTAAATGAATATAATGTATATACAAAATAAATATCCAAATAAACAATTTTTGTTTTGGAATGTCTAATGCTCATCATCATCATCTTCATTATAAACAATACAAGGTCAAAACTAACAAAAATAAAGTGCTTAAAATCTAGAAAAATTATTAAACAAAATAAAATTAAAACAAAACAAGATATATTCAAAATGAGATCTTTATCTTTAGCCTTCAATTATTGACGTTTCCAGGCACCCAACAAAAAGCCGCACTTGCCACAAATGACCTTGCAATCATTATTTGAACGTCTTAAACAGCAGGGATAAATGGGTAGCAGAGCAAAACAACTAAAAAATTTAAATAAAATATTCTTTATAAAAAGTCAATTTAAATCATTAGTGATCTAATCCTTACCAAATGGTTAAAAGTCGCTCCAAACGGACACCCTCTTCATGGAGACGCTCATGACATTCCGGGCAATACATTTGCCTCAGACAGCTAATATTTGTGGCAGTTGGGGCCACAACCTTTTCGGCCAATTGTCCCGTCGAATTTGATTTCTTACAAAAATAAAAATCCGTTTCCGGTTTAAGATCATTCTCATTATAACCATAGGGATAGCCATAATGTTTTGGTGTTTGTAACAGCATATTGAGAGCCTGATCTGAATTTTGTTTGGCCTGTGTACATTGATTATTCAAATTGATTTCCACCAATTCTCCATATAGATTATCCTCTGATTCCAATTTAAATTTTGGTTGCTCCATGAACTTTAATTGCCGGCTCATGTTGATCAACTGACTTGTCTTGTGGTATAACTATTTGCATTTAAACTGGGTTATTTTACAATTATGAAGAAAACATTAGACATTAGACAAATACATATAAATATTTGGTGTATGTTTTTGAGATACAAAAAAAAAAAACGTCAAACCAGTTGTTCATTTGTTTCATTTTTTTTACTTGTTTGTCTAACACTAATTTCATGGCTGAAAAGTTAACGGTTGCACTTGAAATTGAAAGCTCAAGGGAAAGCTAAAGTGAATCTGTAGTGGGTGGGTAAAAAGCTTTCATATTAAGCTTTGCTAGAGTTAACCCATTAGCTTCAGATTAACGGAAATATAAACTCAAACAGCTGATGAACCGAATTGATTTTAAATAGAATCAAAATGGTTGATAAAATGTTAGTTTAAAATATTAGATATTCATAATTTAAATTAGTTGATACTTATGTATATGATTTTTAAGATTTATTCATATTAATCCATAAACATTAACAGAAGCATAGATTATATAATAAGCCGTTTTAATTAGTAACTAATTTTCTAGCAGTGCTATCTATATTTTTATGGGCAGCACCAATTAGCAGTCTTGATTAAAAACTATGTTAATTAGCATTTAAAACTTATGAAAATGAAATTCTTTAAAAGTGATATATGTATGTATAAACAAGATTCTTATAAAATTCTTTTCCTAAACACTTATTCATCAACATTATGTGTCGATGTTGTGGGTGTATATGACTCATCTCTAATCTAGAGAGCCCATTTAGATTTTGCCTAGTACATCAACGATCATAAACCATATATACATACATACAGGTATATATATATGTATATATGTATATAAACCTTTATCCATATACCATTCACTCAGGGTCGAAAATCCCCTTCAGTTGCCTAGTATTAAACACAACTAAAATAATCGGAGTAACACCGATAAGATAAGAATTCCATAACAGAAACTGAACAGAATAGAAACAGAACAGACGTAAGTGCTAACCGTTTTTCTTCTAGCTTCAGTTTCGGGGAGACCTTTAAGCAGTACAGTTCAAGTTGAATTTATTTCATTTAAATAATTTAAATAATTATTATGGACAGCAAGCAGCCTCCTCCATATAGCGAGCAACCAGGTTTTACACCAGCTCAAACCTATCAACCCCAACCCGGTGGACCAACACAGCCACCACTATATCCACCAATGCCACAGAATCCCCAGACATCGACTGTCATTATACAGACAACGACAACCTCAAATTTGGTGCCAATTGGTAGTGGACCTACTCGTATACGTTGCCCTTCATGTCATGCCGAGGTTTTAACCACTGTAAAGAGTACACCATCCGGAAGAACACATTGCTGGGCAATTATATTATGCCTATTCGTGTAAGTAAAAATTTTACAAAAATAAGTGATTCAGTAAAAAATAACTAAAAATATACATATGAATACTGGAAATTGCGAGAATGTGTCAACATCAATACTTGGAAATATTGTTATCTCAACTGGAAATAAAACTACAGTTGACTCAGATAACAATTGAGTTAAACACACATAAGTACATATATACATATAAGTATATATAATATTCTTATATATCTATAATAAACAACTGGATAAAGGTATTTCTCTACATCAAAGTTGTTATTCCCTTGCTAATTTACCTTAACGTTCGGCATTATAATTGAAAAGTAAACATATCGAATCGTTTTTTTCTATATATACATATATGTATATATGTATGTATAAGCAGATCTTATTCTGTATAAAGTCTAATGAGACTAGCTTAGGTTACAGAAATATGAAATTGATGCGAATAAACTGATTTCAGGTCGATAACCTTAAATATGAAGAATTTTTTAAGTCTAGGCTTATCATATTTATTGATAGAGTTGAATAACGTTTCTTTTTGAATAAAACAATCATGGAATATAGTAAGCTTATCGTATACTTTAAATTATTGCCAATATCGATCGCTTTTTATTTGGATGATAACGTCAAAAAAATTTTTTTTTTTTTTTTTGTTGCTTAAAACAGTGGCAATTGTTGCTAATAAATGGAATTGCTTGTCTGACAATAAGAAACTAACTAAATCACCTTTTAACTATTGATTAAATATTTCTATTACTTATATTTTTTTTTACCTATATTTACTCCAACAGTTGCTGGCCATGCGTTTGTTTGCCGTATTGTATGGACTCATGTCAGAATGCCAACCATTATTGTCCCAATTGTAGTGCCTATATAGGCACTTATGAAAATTAATATACAACTATGTACTTATAAATTTTTATCAATATTAAACGAATTGTAAATACATAAACATTTCTAAAAACTCAAAGATAATTTCCGGGAATCAATTGTTACAAAGCAATGCCAATCAAACAGTCAGTGAGATAAGGATAAGTCCTATTTTCGCTTTACCATATGAATGGTTGCTTTTGAGATAAATTACTTGATTAAAGATTTTAGAATTTAGTTTGAAACGCAGATAAAATGTGTAAAAAAAAATAACACTGAAATAATTATAGAATAGAAATATTGCACTTGATTTATATGGTTTTCTGTGAATTCTATTTCTAAACGACACCTATTCCCAAACATATCATAAAAAAATAAAAATGTGTGTACTTAATTTGTTTGGCCAGAACAAATTCTGGTTAATCGGAAAACAGATAAGGAATTCCCTGATAGCTGAGCGACTACACCTAAATTGATAAGAATTCAGTTAAAGACCAACTGAGCCAGCAATTAGTTCATTTAACATGGCAAACTATAATCAACCACCGATATATACTGATTTTACACCAGCTCAGACATATCAGCCATCAACAGAGACCGGTGCAAATGTAGTTATTGTGATCCAACCTCTAGGTAATAGGAAAGATCAGGAAAAGATTGGTGCACATTCGAAACGTGTTCATTGTCCATCCTGTCATGGTTTTGTTATGACTAATTTAATGACTAAGCCAACTAAAGGAACACATTTGGTTGCATTGACTCTTTGCATATGCTGGTAAGGGGAATATTTAATGCAATTAACGGATTAATTGGATATATCTTTATTATTTACAGTTTGTGGCCATGTGCTTGTCTACCATATTGTATTAACTATTGCAAGAATGTTCAACATTATTGTCCAAATTGTGGTTGCTATATAGGATCATATTACTTTTTGAATTGACAAAAAAAAAAATATTAAATTAGGGAATCATTTCGTTTTATTGATGATCTCATTTTATTTACCAGCAAAAGTAAATAAATAGATGGATTTTATCAGTTGGAAACACAGATACTGTATGGAATCGATGTTAAATATTAACTAGCATTGGCATCAGTAATTTGTTACATCCAAACTATAACAAACATACATATTTGTATATTTGAGAACAACCATAAGGATTTTATTAAATCTGACTAATTATATTAATAATAAAATAACTATCTTGCATATATCGGCAAAATGCAAAAGCTTTTCAATATTCAATAAATACGTTATATCAAACAAAAATCGATATACATATATTTAAGAAATCCGTTATACTTAACTACAATCGATAACAAGTTGTTTGCTGGGCAATGATATTAAAGCTTCTTCTATGTATGTATACTCTGTACTCAGGCATAGACGTTTTATTGACTTGAGATAAAAAAATTGTTACGCTATCCCGTTCATTGCTTCAGACATGTTTTTTGAAACTGATATGCATTTGTTTTTACTAGTGGTCAATATGTTATGAAGTTAATATAATCTTATTTAATGTTTTACAGGGTATTACCAAGTTGTTGTAAGCACTATAACTTCATTTCATTTCGCTTTGCTTTTACGTTCGTGTCTCTCTTTGATCGAACTAGTTCATATAGTTGTCTCTTTCACCGAATGCAGTTCTCATTTACGCCCGACCCGGCAACGAAACTTTGTTTCCAGTTAGCAGTGTGATTAAACAAAAAAAAAAAAAAAACAGTCACGCATATTACTTTTGTAAATAAAATCTTATAAACGCCATTGAATTGTGCGTCAAATTTCTGACTTCTCACTGCAAAAAAAATTACTATGGAATACAAAAATTTATATCCGCCACCATCGTATGTGGAAGAGGGAAATCCTTCTGCCCCACCACCGGAGCAAATGATCGTGCAGTCGCCGCCACCGCCAAATCCATATCAATATCAGCAAATGCAACAGCCGGTAGCTCCTGTGCATGTTGTTCATCAGACAACCATCGTTGATAATACTGGAAATGGAATGATCTGTCCCCGTTGCAATGCCCGTGTCCGTCTGACTGTGGAACGTCATGCAACTTGTAGCACTTTCATGCTTGTGGGACTTCTCGCTCTTTTATGGTAAGTATAAAGAAAATTCAATTTTAAAGTCGATGAGTATGAAATTTTTAATGATAACACTTTTAACTCTCTCTATCTCTTTTTTTCTTTCAGTTGCTGGCCCTGTGTCTGTTTGCCTTGTTGCTGCAATTGCTGCTATGAAACCACTCAGTACTGTCCCAACTGCAAGGCCCGCATTGGCAGCTTCTAAGATGGCGAAATCATCAACATTTTGACACATACTAATACATACATACATGCAGATGTATGTACATACATTTATAAGCGTACATAGATGCATATGTAAACAGATCCATACATACATACATTCTTGGAAACATTCACACAGCCAAACTTATGTATGAAATGATATACATACATACATACATATTCCATGCTGTAGATTCAGTAAAAAAATACATACAATATACATATGTATGTATATATACATATATGAAACTTAACCATACGTAAAATAAATATGTATTTGTACATGAAGTACCTACATACATACTTACGCCACAAACAATACAAAATGTTTACATATTTGTATGAAATTTCTTAATTTGTTATTGTTAATAAGTACATACATACATACATACATACAAACACACATACATATATATTTAGACGAAAAATCTCGAAAAATTTAAGATTTGCAACCATAAAAGTTTTTCGAGATTTAATTTGTCATATACATACATACAACACACGCACATATACATATATACATACTTTGTAATAAAAGCTGTTGCTGCTGTAGTTTTGCTTATCTTTGTAAATCCCCTGATTCAGCTTTTTCAAGAAACATGTTGCGAACGAATGTTTTGTTGCTAGCAACAGTTGCGTCGGCAACATTACGAAGTCGGTCCCCTAACTTTGAGTCTTGCTGTCGATGGGTTGCCGTATGGAATTTTAAATCACTTTCGCTTGTCCACCGGAAAGCACATACAGACTTCTGTGTTGTATTAATAATAACTTTTTACTGATAAAAGCAATCAAATATCGAACGTATGTAAATATGCACAAGATGCTGAAAATAATTAAGAATTAAACAGTTAAATTTGTGACTAGCCTAAAAAAGAGAGACCTTATGTTGTTTGGAGTTATCTAGTCAGTGGTGAATGTTGTTCCATTACTTTTAATGGAACAGGACTACGCCTAAAACTAATTTTGGGAAGACACGCATTTAAAGGAAGAGTTTTAGTTGACGATGGCGATTAACCACACCCTTCAGCAGTGTATAATGATAATCGTGCATACAAATGAATAAGTGAACACATTCAAATATATGTACATACTCTCTATATATAAATAGAATGATGCCAACAAATAAATTGCTAAAAGAAGAAAAAACGAAATTGAAGCACAGGGGTAGGGTGACGTTATCATTTTAACTTGTGGCATGTGGTAGATGACATCATAAAGTATTAAGTGGATGGTATACAGGAAAAAAGAAAATGTTTTACTTAATATTGTAGCAATTATCTGAATTTTTAACATCAAAATTGCAGTTCTAATTAACGGGTTTTGACAACTAACTAATGCCATGTTCATGTCCCCTAATAATGAACACGCCAAAAGCTAATATAATGCAAGGTCAACAAAAAAAATGCAATCGAATAATGAAATCTTTTTGTTTTGGTTTGTTTTGTTTTTTTTCAGTTTGCCGCCATGTCCCAACCCGTTGGTCCTGAACCAGTTAGTGTGGTGTGTCCCAGTTGTCGTCAGCAGGTGACCACTAGAACCGAACCTAAAGCCACCACCAAAACACATTTGATTGCCCTTATTATGTGTTTGACTTGGTAAGGATTTTTTAAACTAGACAAAGATTCAATGACTTATGTATATTATCTTTCTTTAAGCCTCTGGCCATGTGCATGTTGCCTCTATTGCACCAATTGTGCCAGAAATACGGAACATTTTTGCCCCTCTTGCAATGCCTTTGTGGGCACCTATGACCGTTAAAAGGATCCTTCAGAATATCAAACGGACTTTCCCCCAACTGCCTTGCAGTTTGAAACGAAATGTCATTTATTAATCTCATTAACCATTTAATCTAATGCAATATTTTGATGTTAATGCAAAAAATTTGTCAAAGAAGATTTTAATAAATTGTTTCGTAATATGTTTAATTTGAAAGCGTTCTAATGGTTTAGCATTAAGCATTAATTTGGTCAAAAAAAGAAAAAAAAAAAAAAGGGACACGTGGCCCACATGTAAAGGACTATAAAAACCTACATCTACTTATTAAATTAGGTCATATTCCAGAATTCAGTAATATGGAAAAGTCTTGCTACTCTTTGGGTCCCATAGAACAACAAACTTCACCTGTATTGGTCATCAACTCCAATGGTAAATTGTTGGACATAGGATTCAAAAAAAAATTTTTAATTTTTATTAACTTAGATATACAATTGGGTCCTGTGCCCCAACGCATGAAATGCAAACATTGCCATGTAATAATGGAGACGTGCATAAGGAAACGAGTCACCAGATACACTCATGCCTTTGCTTTGGCCTTTTGCCTTACTGGGTAAGAGTAAACTAATAATTGCCTTATCTATTTGACAATTTTTAACAATATTGTTATTATTCTATTAAGCTTGTTGTGCCTAATTCCGTTACCTTATTGCCTGAAAAGTTGCCAGAGTTTGGATCATTATTGTACAAGTTGTAATCAATTTCTGGGAAAGGCGGCAAACTAAGTGGTTGTAAAAGTTCTTAAAGATTGCAAGAAAAAAAGAACACATTAATGAATCATTCTAATAAATAAAATAAACAATTTGCCATAAATTTATAAAAAGAATGTTTTTGGAATTAGCTACATATACACCTTAAATATATTGTTAGAGATAACAGGTTAAAAAAAAAGAGGTTCAACAAGGGACATTTATAATCGAAAGTTAAATCTGAAATTACCAAATGGGTATATTTTTTAGATGCGATTTAAAAAGTGGTTTATCATCACATTCTTCGTATGTATGTATGTAATTGTATAATCATCTTTCAAAACACATACAGTCGAATCCCGATAATTCGTACCCCGCTAAATCGAAAACTTCAATATTTCGTAATAAACTGTTAATCCCTTGAAAAAACTTCGTTAATTCGTATAAATTCCATGTATGTATGTGTGTATTTTGGTCCCCTCGTTAATTCGCAATTTTTCTGAATGGAACAACCCTTAGGTCTCGTGCGTGACGCCTGTATGTCGCTTTATATAGGTTAAATAGAAAACTCGGTAAGTCGTAAACCTCAGTAAAACGTAAACAATTCTGTTCCCTTGGGATTTCGAATTATCGGGACTCGACTGTACATACATACATACATATCTACATGTATACATTTATATAATAGAAATGTTTCTAAACAATTGCTTGGAGGCAAACGATTCAAATTTCGTCCCAGTCTCGTGAAGTTTACCGAACGCTTCGGACGCAAAGAGCGGAGAAAAATCGCAGAAAAACAAAAAGAGGAAGAAAAAAACATCAAAAAGAATACCGTGTTAGGTCATGTCGTCGAAAAATATCTATCCAGCCTTTAATAATGAACAACAAATTCCGAATGCCCCGCCACAATACGGCGACGTGATGTCGGGCACAGCGCCTACCATGATGCCAATGGAGGCCATATCAACTCCTTCTCATACCAATTTGCAACCTACTGTAGTAGCTGCAGCCCAACAGCCACCTGTTTATATTGTCCAAAGTAAGATGAAATCACTCATATCATATTATATCCAAATATGTACATATGTATGTATATATATATTTTTTCTATATAGATGAAGCTCCACCCGTTAATCATTTTGGTAGTGTTCCTGCAACGGTCACTTGCCCATCATGTCATCAACGTCAAATATCGACTGTGAAATATGCAGCCAGCACAAAGACCCATTTGTTGGCTTTGGCCATATGCCTGGTCGGGTAGGTTATATCCATTTTGTTCATTCTATTCCTATTCCATTTATATCTATTGTTATCCTTTCATTTTAGTGGCTGCTGCTGTGCCTGTATTCCTTATTGTGTCGATTCCTGTCGCAGTGCTCAACATTCCTGCACCAACTGTGGCACTTATTTGGGTAGCTATCAGAATTGAATTGACGTCAGAAGTGAAAAATTGAATTGAAATATACCGTCACTACTCTCACAATATTTAAAAAAAAAAAGAAACTTATACAAATGAAACACAAAATAAAATACTTTATTATCCATTTCTTTACCCTAAAGGGAAAATATAATATTTATAATGTGGCTAGAACTAAATAACATTCATTTATATGTATGTATTTAGAGTAGGTCTCTAATGACTCAAATGTAAGTATTTTGGTGGTGGCACAACTGGAAGCACTTTTAATTAAAAAAATTAAAGAGAATACTTTTTTACACATTTTCGAACTTGACATCGTAACCTTAATTGTTCTTTTTATACCCTAGCAAAATAAGTATATTAATTTTGATCGGAAGTTTGCAATGCATAGAAAAGTTTTTATTTAAAGATTTAAAAATGTATAATAATTTATTACCCATTTTTGGACTTGACATTGTAACCTTTATTTATTCTCGTTCTTGTTCAGAAGCATAGAAAAGTATATAAAGTATACCTATATATTTTAGATAAGGAGGATGAGCTAAGTTGAGAAGGTTATCTTTTGTCTGCAAGCATTGTAACTTTCGCAATCATCCCATAGGTACGATCTTGAGAGAATATATAGAACTTGTTTGTTTTAAAAGCGATTGTTACGAAATTTGGTATTTGTAAATTAAGTATATGTACGTAGAAATATCCCTTTTAAGTTTCAGCAAAATCGATCGACCATGTGTTATAGCTACCATAGGAACAATCGGACCAAAAACAAAAAGTTTTAGCACGAAAAACTTTTTCTCAAGTCATGGACATAAAATTTAGGTTTGACTTGTTTTATATATATATGTATGTAGTTCTATTTTATATATTTGTATGATTCTGCGTAATTATATATAATTGTCAAGGGTATACAAACTTCGGTCATGCCGATGTTAGGCCGTCTTTCTATTTTTCTTTAACAATTTGAGTACTTTTTTGAATTATTTCAATAGTACCAATCGTAATTCATACAGTCGAACTTCCCTATAGTGAACTTCTATATAAAGAAGATTTTCGTATAATGAATTAATTTTGAAGACACATATTTGTCATTGTGTTTTCCGTGCATAATATTACATATCAAATGTACATTGTAGTTTCTAAATAATGAAGTTTCTTCTGGTCCCGTGCAAGTTCCTTTTAAGGAAGTTTGACTATAGTATATCAGATGCAAGCTACATACATATGTAAGTATGTAGCACCAATTCCAATTATCCGGAACTATTCGGAACAGACTCAAGCCGGATAATTGGAAGTGGGGATAATCGACTTAATCAATATATCATTTGATTTGAGAAAAAAAGAACATGACTTAGAAATAGAAAATCACTTTAATATAGATTCTATATTATATAATATCAATTTAATTTGTAATTTAATTGAAAAAATAATTACATTTTAACATTTCTGTCAATTTAAGTTATAAATAAATATTAATTAATATAAAGTTTTAAAAGTTGTTTTAAAATTTGTTGAATTTATAGAATGGATGATTTTTTGCTCTGTTATTAAGTAAATATTATTTTTTTATTCTAATCCATATGAAATATTTGTAAAATTAAACTCTAAAATTTTTAATTCCAAATCAAACACAAACAAATCACCTTCGAAATAAATGTTATAAGAAAACCGAAAAAAAAAATAGCATTATAAAAGTCAAAAATATCTCGAACTTTTATTTAATAGAACTAAAATAATAAACTACATAAATTGAAAATTAAATTAACTTTAATGTAAATTTAAGATAAGAGTAAAAGAAAAACAAATTCAGAAGCAGATTCTGAAAAGTTTTATATCAACAGCTGATCAAATATTTAGAAGATCTAAAGATATAAAGCATCTCCACAATCAGAAGAAAAAAGCTAAAACTGAAGCTCTTTTTCTTGATTCAAAGCTTTTTCATAACCATCTCAAACGGAAAGCTGTGCTCAGTGAACAGTTGTCAATTGCAATCTGATTGGTAATGCAGTATAATCAGTCAGCTCCGGCCGGGGCATATGGACACGGACACGGACAGGGACAACAGCCTCCTAGCTATGCGCAAGCAACAAATGTCTATGCACCATATCCACAGCCAGCATATCCTCCAGTAGCACCACCAGTCGTGATCATACAACGTTAGTGGCTTGGATTATATATTTAGATAATTTATTTAATTTTATTATCTTTGGTACTAGATCACACAGTTCCACCTGTGGGACCGGAAGCCAGTTTCATCACCTGTCCCCATTGCCATGTACAGAAGTTGACGAGAGTGGAATATTCGCCCAGTGGAAAGACCCATTGTATGGCTGGATTACTCTGTATTATGGGGTAATATATTACACTTAAATAATTCTAGATATTATCTAATCTAAAGATGATTCAAATAATATGTATATATGTATATCTTTCGCCCACAGTCTTTGGTGTTTTGCCTGTTTACCATATTGTGCTACCAGTTGTATGAATGCAAATCATTATTGTGGAAATTGTAATAAATTTTTAGGGGTCTATAGCAGCGATTAATAACAATCGATATATATACATATATGTATATACATATTTAAATAAACATAATTGAAATGAACCAACAATTTTTGTTTGGGTGTAAACATTTCCACCACGATTTGGCCTTAAATGATAAGCGAACAAACCGAACCGAGCAGAACTGATATGAGCGAAGAAAACATTATTCTGTTCTTGTATTTTTGTGTAAACGGAAGGTTGGTCACGCCCAGTCTACATACATATATTGACAATGGACAAGGTATATCCATCAATGCCATTGGAGGCACCCGTGGGTACAACTGGACAGGAACAGGAACGTCTGTTGACGGCGCCATCACCACCCAGCTATGAACAGGCCACATCTACACCAGCAGAGACAACGGGGCCAGTAACCACAGCTCCAGCTCCAATAACGGCACATCACACTGTAGTTGTGGTCCCAGCTGCTACTAATTATGGACCCGATCCCATGGATGTACAGTGTCCCTATTGTCATAATTATGCAAGGACTCGTGTCAACTATAGTCCAAATTCAAAAACTCATCTAATTGCCTTGATTCTGTGTCTATTTCAGTAAGTAAAAAAAGAAGAATACGGTGACTAAGTGATCTACTACTAAGTGTACTACTACTACAAATATCAACCCCTCCTATCTACCCTTTCCCCACTTCGTCTCTTAGATTGTACTGCTGTGTTTGTTTGCCGTATTGTATTACCAGTTGTATGAATACGAAACATTATTGCGGCATGTGTGGCCATTATTTGGGTACTTATGTGCGTAATTAATTTGGAGGACAGTGGTAATCGACCAAATATATTAAAAAAAAAAGTATTAAAACTATTTTTGAAAATTATATAATTTAATACATGCAAACTTCTTAAGGACTAACTACTGTTGTTATTTAAAACTAACTCAAGCGTAAAAAGTTAAAGGTAAAATGTGTTATATCAAAGAGTTTTTAAATACACATTTATATAGTTTAAGGTGTGAATTATTGGAATTGCTTTACCAAAAATAGAAAAAATATTTCTCAGCGATTAACAGTTATATTTATTATTATTTTGTATCCACTGTGAATGTCTCAGCAGAAGAAAGAGATAAAGCTTTAACCAACAATGATAACGTTTTGTGTATCGTGACTAAATAAGATAAACAAAAAAAACTGACCTGAGATTAATGAAACGCAGTATCTTTACCCTTCCGGTTCATCCGAAAGAGAAGTTCACTAAAGTCAATTTGGTTCTATTAAATATTTAAGGAAATCGAAAAAATTAGTTATATATACCGTAAAGAGTTTAAAACTACTTCTTTTTTAACGGATCATTACGCGATTGAGTAAAGTGTTATGCACTACATAAAGTGAGTCTGAATCTTTTTTTTTGAAACTATAAAGACCTTCCCCTAGCAACTCGAATTTTCTTCTAGCGTAATTTCTGATTATACAATATATAGTATACCGATTTCTCTGCCTTCAAAATGATACATAAAATGCGTTTAATACAACTGTTTAATTACAAGAGTTCAGTGTCCACTTGGAATTTGCTCACAAATGATTAAGATCTTTTATATGATTCAGAGCTTAAATTATCTGCGTTACAAACTGTTACCAAAAAGGAATGTATTCACTTTGCAAGGGCATCTGTGAAAAAAAAAGATACATATAATTTTAGAAATTTATTTTCTGCGTTTTGCAACTGCCAAAAAGGTTGCTCAACTGCAAAAGCTTTTAAGCTTAGTCGCTCACTCAGTTAGACGGTTTTACTCTCTGTCAAATGCTTTACACGCTCTCAGCGATCTAAGCCAAAACTTGAATTCATTTTAGCAGTTGTAAACCGAAAAGCAAGCAGAAGAGACAGAAACGAGTCGGAAGAAAACGTACCAAGGCGAGGAGAGCTTTAAAATTGTTAAACCAAACAAAAGCAGAGAGAGAAACAAATGAATATTGATAGAATAACAAATATATTTAAAAGAGTTTGAGTCAGAGTTTTTGAAACTGAACTTCGTACTTAAATATTATTGTTGAAAATGGATCAAAAGCGGGCTATGTTGTATCCGCAAGTGGATAGCTATACTGCACCCACAGCACCATTGGCAACACCAGCCGTAATTGTGGAGGAGCCACCTTCATACGATGTGGCAATAGCTGCATTACCAATAACTGGACAACCACAGCAGCAGCAACCACAACAACAACAACAACAACAGCAACAGCAGCAATCACAACAACAACCAGAGCCAACAGTCGTTCAAACAGGTAAATTATTTTAAAATTATCATTTGTAAGCTTTAACCTTTAAATCTTTTGGGTTTTTGTTTTTACTCTCCTCTGTAGGTCCTTTAAATTTGGGTCCTAATCGTTGTCGAGTGTTGTGCCCCGCCTGCGGTGTTGAGAAGACAACCCGTATGACTTATACTGCCAATTCGCGTACACATTTTAGTGCTGGACTGCTGTGTCTAGTTGGGTAAGTTTTTTGTCCTTTGTTGTCTTCACAATTTATGAAAATCTCTTTTTTATCTCTAGTTGGTGCTGCTGCGCTTGTTTTGTTCCCTACTGCATGAAGAGCTGTCGCACTGGCAATCATTATTGCCGCAAATGTAATACTTTCCTAGGCTCCTACAATCCACATGGAGTGAAGTGAGACGGTTGAGATGTGATCTTTGTTTAGCTCCAGATAAGATACGAAATTTTTCATAGATATACAGTTGTTGTGTTGGCCTTGGGCCAGCGTAGGTGGCAGCATCATCATAACTAATTAATAAAGCTTTATTTATACTGTACACGAATGTGTAAATTTAAAATTGAGCGCCATTTCTTTTAAATCGGAGTTGCCTGTTGAAAAAGTCTGGTAGCACTACTTCATTGTTAATTACTAGCGCCATCTACAATTCCGTAGAGTTGCCATCCTGCCTGCATTTATATGAAAAGATATCGATTTGAGTATCATTCATCGGTTTTCGGCAGTATCAATCGACATCTCACACAATTTATTTTAGCCCAACACAATAAAAAAAAGAGTGAAAATTGCCTTTCACCACACACACAGAAACAAATTATGGATAAAAAATCCTCGCCCGTGCGACGACAAAAGCGCCAAGCCAAGGTAATCGAGGAGAACTTCTGGGATTGCAGTGTTTGCACCTACAGAAATTCGGCAGAGGCTTTCAAGTGTCGAATGTGTGACGTCAGAAAAGGTAAGCAG
Organism: Drosophila emarginata; assembly: GCA_037075365.1. Classification (NCBI taxonomy): domain Eukaryota; kingdom Metazoa; phylum Arthropoda; class Insecta; order Diptera; family Drosophilidae; genus Drosophila; species Drosophila emarginata. The sequence continues at coordinate 2,458,549 of JBAMCD010000260.1, read as the reverse complement.
CCACAAGATTGTATGTGGAAAAAGAGAAATTTGTGGTTGTGTTTCTTAGAGTAATTGGGCTTTCTTTTACAGGAACCTCAACACGTAAGCCACGCCTCAATTCGGCGCTAGTCGCCCAACAGGCCGCCACACTGCCAGGAGCCAGCGGTACTATGCCTAATGGTAAATCCTCCAGCTCCAGTTCAAGACACGGGAGCGGGCACGATAGACAGCGTCACAAACGTTATCCTGCCCGATTGAAGAACGTTGATCGATCCACAGCACAAACACGAGAGGTTACCGTCAATTCGGTAACTGTTTTTATAACGGAATATAAGGCCAAGCCAGTGAGCAGCAGGCGTGAATCAAGCGAACAAAGCTTCAGTGAGAGTAATGATAGTCGGAGTTAAGCTAGCTACTCGCCACTTGTCGTTACTCGCTAAAAATTTTGATATTCCCTCCTCCCCCACGCTCCAAGTCCACTAAAATTCCCTTAATCCTTAAAATTGTAAATTCTAATGTTAGGCATAAACAACACACATACACAAAGAGACAAACACACACACACACACACACGACAAATCAGCAAAATTGTAAATCGGATATATTTATATTTGGTTTATTTTTTAAGTTTTTTTTTGATCGATTAAGTATTAAGCGATAATCCGCTGCTCCCCATTCTAAGTGACTTCCACAAAAGAGAAAAAAAGTCCGCGCAAATGCATTTAAAATGAAGTTCTTACCACTCACCCACGAACACACACGAACACACACACAAACAACAAACAAAAATGGCAACTATTTAAAAAGTGCTACCCTGTATATAATTAGCATATATATATATAATTAATTATATCTTCCTAATTTATTGAATCGTTATTCTGGATCTGTGTAAGGCTTTATACAAAACGGATAAATTTATACATTTATATATAGATATATATGTATATATATATCACAATTGATTTTTTAAGTGTCAAATTGAAATATAATTTTACTAAGTCTAAGCCTAATCTCAATATATAATTTAAATTCGTACAAAATTTCCCCCCCTCCCTAGACAAAATGCCAATTGGACAACGAATGTGCATGAGTGTAGACAATTTATTAATTATAATTTGCTTTCATCATGTATTTGTTTAATAATATATATCTCATTTTATTTTGTTTAATATTTTGTCAATACTTTTTTTTTTTGTTTTGTATACAAGACTGATTAATAGTTATCAAATACACAAATTCAAAACAATATATACAACATATTTATACATATATATTTATATATGTATATGTATAATCCTTGGTTTATAATGCATAGAGAAAACAATGATCGAGAGAACTCTTTCGAATTGCATTCACTCTATCAGTTCAATACAACCGATTAACCAGATTAAAAACACAATAATATAAACCAATAGCTAAACAATTTTTTGTACTTACAACTTACATACAATAATAATTAGCAATTTTGATATGAATCAATTATATTTGAAAAAAAAACATTATGAACAATTTAGATGTGCTTAAACAGAACGAAAAGTATATTTGTATTTTCGAGATAGATACAAAAAAAAACGCACACACGCAACTCGTATAGAAAACGCTCACCGCAATAGATTTCTGGAGGAGTTCGCTCTTGTTCAACAAAACTGCCGACTGAGTAAATGTTTATATATATACAATATAGTCAAAATATATTATATATGAATATATATATATATAAAGAAAACTTCCAACAAAACAACAACAACAACAAATTTAAAGCTTATATTAACCATTTAAATTCATAGTTTATGTAATAAAAAATGAATGGCTAGCTAGTTAAGCATAAATCAATGTTAGCTAAACAACAACAACAAAAGCACACACAGACACACACAGACATGCACATTAATAAACTTGAATTCAAAATTGTAAAGCATAAAGATAAAAAGTTTTAAAGGCATTATTATAATAATAACAAAAACAACAACACAAACAAAAAAAAAAATGATTAAAATAAAACACAATTAAATAAATTTTAAAAAAAAAAATGCTCTATTCAAAAAAAAAATATGTACTAACTCTTGAACTTTTTGGCCTGTTTTTCCTATTTTTTTTTTAGCTTTAGAATTGTTTAAAAGTGGCGACAATTAAAACTTTAAATGTTTCTACGAGATTGCAATTTAATTGTTATCTAAGTATGTAGACCTTACTTACACTGTGGTTAGAATTTAGATAAAACAGTCAAGAACAAGTTAGATTTTCTCGATGGATAAATCCGGTCTTTATATTCTTTGTTGATCAATTCTTGATTTTACAGTTCTTGATGGAACTGTTACTAATTGAACAGTTCTTGATTATTGATTGATTGATTCAACAGGTCTTCATTGAACAGTTCTTGATGGAACACTGAATTGACACTGATTGAATAGTTACTGATTGAGCAGTCGCTGATTGAACGATCACATATTGATCAGTCACTGAAGTAACAATCATTGATTGATAAATCCGCAATTGAACAGTCGCCAATTGAACAGTAATTGATTGAACAGAAAATGATTGAACAGAAATAGTTGAACAGAAAATGATTGAACGGAAATTGATTGAACAGTTTTTTATTGAACCGTAATTGATTGACAGTAATTTATGGAACACTAATTTATTGAAATTATTTGATTGAACAGTAATCGATTGAACAGTAATAGATTGAACAGTAATAGATTGAACAGTAATAGATTGAACAGTAATTGATTGAACAGTAATTAAATGAATAGTAATTGATTGAAAAGTTATTAATTGTATAGTAATTGATTGAACAGTCATTGATTGAACAACAAAAAAAAAAACTAACTAATGACTTTTAGACCAGAGAACTTTTAGAGACTTAACTGAGATATTTCGGGAATCTCAAATAAATAAATAGATTATCTTTCGCAGCATCTTTTTCAGATTCCTTATAGAATATGGATGATTAAAATTGATCAGCCAATATATTGATCAACAATTATATGGCAATATATGTATTTCATGCAAAAATTTTGCTACCAGTTAAGATAAAATAAATCTAAGACATGAAACTGAAATCAAATTAAACTAAAGCATGTTCTTTTAAAATTGCTTATGGAGTTTAAAGAGTTGATCTTTAATTAAGTTTTTCTTTTTTTTTAAATTTTCCTTTCGAATACTTTAACATTCATATGATACTATATAGGGTAATATATAAATGTAAGTTTTTCCATTTGACATTTATTTCTTTTAATATTTTTTAAAGTTACTTACAATCCTTGAGTGTATTATTATGAATAAACAAATTAGTAATTGAAAGCTGGCTACAAATTTTTAAATATAATACTAAATCCACTTTAAATTTGCCGGCTTAGAAATGTTATGTAAATCTTCTTATTGACTCCCTTTAAATCTTAAAGTTTTGTTTAAAGTGTCGGTTCAGGCAAACGCTCCTGAGAATGCCAGGACATCCCCAATGCCACCATGCTGTGTATATGTTTCGTTTGTTCGTTCGTTCGTTTGTTTGTTCGTTGCCGCTGCTGCCTCAATTTACAAAGACCAACCCAAAGGCCACCCACCAATGGCGACCCACGCGTTGCCTTTCTAACAGAACAGAACAGAATGTGTGTGCTTCTTCTTTTATATATATATATATATATATACATACGTGTGTGTGTGTATTTGTATGTATATGCATATAATTTCGTATGTGTGTATAAGTGTGTGTATCTGCTTACGCGTGCTGCAGCCTGAGTAACAGGCCTCTCTCTCAGCCAGAGACAGAATCAGTTTCAGCCTCTGTTTTCTGGCCAAGTCGAGTCGTTGGCTATGGCTACGCCTTTGGCAGCTGCCTCAACTTTTTCGCACAGCATCGCACGCTTCGCAAATAAATTACAAATTGTTTCGTTCCAGCTCCGCCGTCGCCGTTGCCGCTATCCTCTGCTGTTGCCTTGCACTAGCTACTACTTACCCATACACACACACACACAGACAAATACACACAGTTTTCTCGCAGCCCTACAAAACACCCGCTACTCCTCCTACTTCTCCTTCCACACAGACATACACCAATTCGTTTCGACGTTCGAAATTTCTCGTTTCGCATTTTCTCTAAAATGTTAAAATTCACAAGTCTCCTCTGTCTCTCTCATACCATGCCAACCCACCGCCTCCCCCGCGTCACCCACTCTTTGCCGCAGGACCTAGAACCTGTGTTATCAGCGCCACACTCTGTGCGCTTATCTTCCCCAAATGTACGGTATATACGATACGTTTCGTTTCGTTCCCTAGTTCTCTGTTTCATTCGTTTGTTCCTCGTACTCATACTCCAGCGTGACTCTGACTTTGCCTTCTTCTTATCCGTTTGTTTGTCCGTACTTCCGCCGCCTCGTCTGTGCGACCGTCCGCATATCCTGTTCTATGTCCTTTTCCCCTTGTCTCCCCACACACCGTTTTGTCGTGCCCTATGTCTATGTCCTTGTGTGTAGTTGGATTTTGCTCACAAAAAAAAAAAACAAAACAAAAAATCCAAAAAAAAAATAGAGAACGAAGAAAAAGAAATTTCGAAAATGTTAAACTTCGGTTTTTTTTTTTTTTTTTGACACATACGTCGCGTTAGGTCCAAGAAGATCGTCAAAAATCTGGATAAAAAAAAAAATGAAGATGAAGAAGAGAAGAGAAAAGCAGTGTGAAACGGGGCCCAACACTCCACTGGGATGGGGGTAGTTAAGGGCATGGTAATCCCTGCTCAAGTAACTTGAGCACTTTATGGCGCAACGAGCACGTGTGTGCACGACTATGGGAGTAAAAGATAGTGGGGCAAGAGAGAGGTTGGGGATGGCTTTGATGGTGAAACACTGATTTGCTCTTAAAGCTTAGCCCAGTTTAAAGTTGATGCCACATTTTAGCCATTATCCTGTTTTAATTACATTAAAAACTTTTTTAAGGCGGGGAATTAAATAAATTTTCTTATTTTTTTTTTTTTTTTTTTTTTTTGATTTTTTGGAGCAACAAAGTCGAAGTTGAAGACGAAGTAAAACTTATGTCACTTTGATCCACACAAAAAGTTACTTTAAGCAGCTCATGCGAGAAATGCCCGCACACAGCAGCAGTCAGCTAAAAATCTTACCAAGACAATAGGGAACTACCCTCATTCCTTCTCCACCTATCAACCGCCCCCGTCACACCCGCCAAGTGTATACCATGCGCCACAAAATCCCCCCCCGCTACCAGTCCAGATGCTAGATGTTCCGTGAGTCGCGTGTAATCAAGTTTAGTCTTTAAAATTGAAATTCCAGCATTAGGCAAGGAATGTGACAAACAAAATGAAAGGGTTGGGCCTTGGTTGGTTGGCAGGAGAAAATGAAAAACAACAACAACAAGAAAAGAAAAAAAAAAGGATTTCGATTTAGATTTAAGGAAAGAGAATGAAATTTGCCTTCATGCTTATCGGCTTTCAATGTGCCACAGCACGCATAAAAGAGATTCCAAAAATTCAAAAAGAGATATATGCAAAGGGGAAGGGAAAAATTAAAATCGGTTACAGTTCATAAATCAATTAGAAAACAAGTTGGCTAGCATTTATATATGTATGTATGTAGGTAAGGGTGAGAGTGAGTGGAATCCTGGCCATATATCAAATACTGCCTCAGAGTATGACAAATGATGGCCTCTTTATACGGTATTAGTTAAATGAAACTTGAAATTAAGTTTTAACTCAAAAATAAGTTGATTTTAACAAGAAAAGGCATTAACTTGTAATGTTAAAAGCAACAAAAATTTACCTAATTGAAATGGATAAATTAATAGAAAGTTTGCCTTGAAACAGATTTTGTAATTTTGTTTAGTTATTAAGTTTTAAAGTTTATGCAAAATGGAAATGCAGGAGATAACTTTTGTCGAAAAGTGATTAGATTTTGATGTTTTAAATCAATTTAATTGAGAGAATTGAATTAAATTTTAATTGAAAGATTTGCCTTTTTCTTAAGGATTAGAATGCCTTTTTTTAAATCTTTTTAAATGTGAGTTTCGGTTAAAGAAAGGTGAAACGGTTCTTAGATGATATACAATCAATCATCAATTAGTTAACTTTATTTTATTTCTTATAATTTATTTAATTTTTATAATTTATTTATTTTTATTTCACAGTTTGAATTTAGATCAAACATAATCTATTTAAACTTTGTTTAATTTTGCAATGATTTCACATAATTAAATGAAAATTATAATTTAGATCGAATAACAAACAATTTGAATATTTTAATTTAATTAATTAAATTGTTTAATTTTGCAATGATTTCACATAATTAAATGTAAATTATAATTTAGATCGAATAACAAACAATTTGAATATTTTAATTTTCCTAATTTAGATTGTATAACAAACAATTTGAATATTTTCCAAATCTAAACAATGTTAGGCAAATAAATAATACATACTTTAATTCAATTAATTTAAATTATAAGAGGTAAAAAATTTATATAGGCATAATATTTTAAACGACAAAAATTATTTAACAAAATATTGCAAATTAACTGACAAATAAGGACTTGGGAAAATGTTTACCTTTTTTTACAATTATTTATATTTAAGAACAATCTTTAGACAATAAGTAAATTTGAATAAAAGAAAATGAAAGTCCTAACATGCTTTACAAATACTTTTTTTTAACTGAAATAATTTAAACAATTATACTTATAACTTGGTGTTATGTATAATGCTTACTTTGAAGTCGCTAGATTATCTTTAATACTCTTCCTACAGTGTTGCCACTTCATAAAAGACTCAAAAGTTTAAGGGAAAATAATTTAAATGAATAAATTTAATTTAGAGTAATAAATGAAATAAATAAAGAACTTTCCCATAATGAATTTTGACTTTACCATATATAGCTCATTATATAGAAACTATGATATAAAAAATGAAATTAGATTGGAGAAGCTTTGAATTTAATTCATTATAGAAAGAACTTAATTAATCTGTTTTTGTTTTCTTCTATAAAAGTTTATTTTCTCTGATAGAAGATTTTTCTAAACAAGTAAAAGGACTTCATTGATAGAAGTGAATATCAGAAAATATTTAACATTTTATTTTCTTTAACTGGATTTACTGGATTATATTGAAATAAAGTGGATAAATCACACTAAATCACATTGAGTCTCACTTTCTCAAATTAAATGAACTTTTACTAACTAAAACCCGAATAAATAGTGCTTAGAATTTTATAATCAATATGATTATTTTCAAACTTTAAATTTAAAATTTTCAATTTATGAGAGGAAAAACTTTAATTTAAAACTATGTGTTGTTTTTCTTTCTCTACCTCTAACATTAGCAGCCTGAGGCGACATTCCCATTGTCACCCACCCTCTGTTATTCTCTATTACTCCCCTGCCTCCTCTCTCTCTTTCTCTGTCGCTCATCCACACTGTTTCCTTATCTCCCCCTTTGACAAAAAAAAAAAAAAAAAAAAAAACAGCCCCCGCAATGCTCCACACATTTGCCTTTCGCTTTTGGCCCAGGCTTCTGCCGTCAGCTTCATTGTATTTATTTCTCATGTTAAAATCAAATTCCCGCGTGTGCAATTTTTCATTTGGCCCAAACCCTGAGCCAGCACAGAGCCCGAGAGAGAGAGAGAGAGAGAGAGGGAACAAGAGAAAAGGAAGTGGAAAAATGTGTTAAGGTGCGTGTGTGTGGGGGTTGGTTCATTGAGTCTATGGTATGGGTTTTTCGGGTGGTTCTTCCGGCGTGCTGTCTGACTGACTGACGACGTCAGGTGAAGTCAGCTTAAAGGAGAATGAATGAAGGGAAAGGTATAAGAACTTGTGCCAAAAACTTTTGCCGCCAGCTTTAGTTTTTCCTTTATTTTTTTTTTCTTTTCTCTTTATTTTTATTTTTATTCTTATGCGTTTCGCAGTTGTTTTTAAAGTGGAATAAAGTACTGAAGCTAGTGCATTCTGGTAACATTTTCGATACCTGTCGGCATGTGTCGGCTGTTATGTGCCGCCAAGAAGAACCAAGAAGCATGGCTACCCATCTAGTTCCCCCCTACCCCCTAATATTCCTTCTATAACCGCCCACACACACTCACAAATACACACATAGACAACTTGCGCTCTAAACAAAACAAAAATGCGTTGGCAAAAAGCTGAGACCCAAGGAACTAAGAAGAGACAGAACCGACCAGGGGATCAGGGAACAGAGGCAAAGGCAAAGGAAAGACACAGGCAGCTGGCGACGGGCAACGACGACCGAGGATGACTATGGTGATGGTGATGGCGATGGCGATGGCGATGGCGACGCTGGCAACAGCAAAAGCAACGTCATTTTTTATACTCTTACTAAACAAAACGGGATATGTGACATATAAATTTGATTAGAATAAAAGTGAAATATACAATAATGTTTGCTTAAATAAAGTATTTAGGAATTTTTTGATTGAAATATCTTTATATTAATTTTATAAATTATTAAACATTTTCTTATTTTAAATAAGCTCACAAACTTTTTATGTTTATTTAAAAAAAATGAAAATAAAATTTTACTTATATTCTAAATCTTAATTATTCAATTTGTAAGTGGATTGGGCTTAGAAAATATTGAATTAAACAATAATCAGGTTTTAAGCAAGTGGAATTAGTCGTCGATTAAATGTCATTTTAATCTAAAGATATATAATAGTTCGATATAAATCTAACTATAATATGTTATCATGAAAAATCTATGTCCAAAATTGTTCAAAATTTATTTCCTTCCTCTTTTCTGGAGTATTCCAAAAGAACTATAGAGTCAAACTATTGATTTTTGTCAGACTTGCTTATATCATAACAGATATAATCCTCTAGAATCTAGAATCTAAATACTTTATATGATTTCCACTAGGTAAATCTGTGATTTTTGGAAGCACAGTATACCAGTTCTATATAGTATATATATTAACTAAATTTCTTTATATTTTCAACTTTATTATTTATGTTTCAAGATTTAATTAACTTAAATAACTTATTTTTTATCTGTTTTAAGCTTAATTAATTTTAGTTCAAGATAATTATATTAACTTAATTTTGGATCTGTTTTTAGCTTTATTAATTATGGACAATTAAATTTACATTTATTTCATTTTTATCTTTTTTTTAGCTCAATTTATTTTGTTTGATAATTCCTTAATTGTATTCCTAGTCTAACTGTTCAAAAAAGGATCTTATTGGAAATTTGGGGGGAAAAAAATAAAAGATAAAAACAATTTTGAAGTGTACTTTTATATCAAATTTTTATAAAAGTTACTTTCTTTTAAAATAGTTAATTAATATTTAAAATGCATTCCTATAAGAAACATATTTTAAATAGCTCTTACAAGGCACTGAAATATTTTGTTAATAGTTAGGATCACTTCGTCACTTATTTAACCATTGCTAAGACCAACTTATTATAGATTATCATATATAAAACTCACAAAAATATTTATTATTTTATTTTAGATAGCAGAGGTTTGATTAACTATTTTTTAAGCTGAGATTTCTTGAAATTTAACGTAATTTCTTGTAATTTAGCGTAATCTGAATTAGTTTTTTCCGCCTCACAAATTCAATTGATTTTTTTCTCACAAAAAGAAGGGCATCAATGCTTCGTTTTAATATTAATTTAAAACTGCCATTCCTGACTGCTTGCTGTGTAAGGACAGCGACAGGCCGATGAGGACGGAGGACAACGACAACGAAGGCAACGACTATGATGACGACGACGACGGCGACAACTTAAGGGAGGGGGGAGCGGTGGTGGGGACTAAGAAGAATGGTTGACTGGGGAACTCAGTGGGGCAAAGGAACCGGAGGGCATACAGGAAGGGAGGTGAGGGAGAATGGTAGGAAGGGGAGGGACAGACACGACACACCAAGTGTACAATAGCTTTAAGCTTAAACTCTCGCACACTTGCACGCACACACTCTCACTTACTTACACACACACACACACACATACTTATGCTGAGCCATACATTTTGGTATGGAATACAGGGCCACAGAGCAATTCAAAAACTTTTGTTGCTTTTCTCGTAACGTTCGTTCGTTCGTTTTTGATGCCTGCAAGGTAAGTAAAGAAAACAACCTTGAGTTATGGTTTTTGCTGAATAATTTCAATGGGAACAGTTGCAACAGTTGATCAAAAATGTATGCACATAGAGGCACCCTGTATTCATACACACACACACACACACACACATTTATATATATATATATGTACATATATATGGAGTGACAAAGAGAGAGGGTGAGGGGAAAATTCACGGACGAACACTATATGTCCAAGTCCAAGAAAGAAAAATACTTGCCATGCGACAACAACACACAGAGTAAAAAAAAAGAAAAAAAAAACAAAAAAAAAAGGAAAACCAGGGATGGCAAAAAATTTAAAATTAAGAATAGAAAAAAATACAATAGAAAAACTAACAAATATTAGAAACTAAAACAGCTGAAATGAACCGAAAAATGGGTAAAACCCAAATATGGCAAAATACTAACAAAAAAAAGAAAAGAAATAGAACCTTGGATGGAAAAAAGAACACAATAGAAATACAAACGGAAACGGGTGGTGCTATAAAACAAAGGTTCCTAATAAACCAATGGAATACTTAGATGAAGGGCTCTACTGTTGACATTATTTTTGTATAATATTGATACGGAAGTCAAGTAATACAAGTGCATTGTGGGAATACCTTAGTTTCCGTCAATTGTTTAAATCAAATTTCTAATTATTTCTTTATAACTTGTTAAACTTTTCTTATTTTAGAATTTCACTTACATATATAAAAAAGCAATAAATATTTATAATATACACTCAGTTAATTATGTTGTAGTTTAAAAGTTTTAAGATCTCTAATCAATGTTATAATCTTAATTAAAAATCCATTTACTTTTTTTATAAAAATATAAACTTAATTTCTATATAGCCTTTTCCGTGTTGTCTTATCTTTGGATCTTGTAGCTACTAAACCACTTATAAAAGGTAAGTTCTTACTCTTATCAAAAACAAAAAAAAAATAAAAATTATTTATGTACGATATATAGACTTGAGCTGATAAGAGAACTCAGAAATTGTTATTCCTTATATATATACATATATAACAAGAACAACAATTTGAGTCACCTGGTGCCCAACCCTGGCAGAGGCCAGGCAAGGCAAGGCAAGGCGACCAGGCAGCCAGCCAGCCAGCTACATACATACAAACATGCTTACATACATATACATACATATATACATACATACATCTATACAACTACAACAGCTCCAGCTCCGTACAGCTCCAAACGGTTCGTACAGCATGGCGGTGGTATGAGGGACAGCAAGGCGGGCGACGGGGCATGGCAGCGCCCATTTGAGGTAGCCATCAAGTAGAGAATTTCCAAGCATAAAGCTGGGCATTTGACATTTCCCCATACTTGATGGGGCTTCGCTCCATCAAGTTTCATCCAAACGATGAAATTCTCTCTAGGCAAGCACCAGATAAAAGAATTGAACACTTTATAGGGCGAACGCCACCAAAATGCGTCGAATAAAACTAACAGGGGCGGGCAATGGCAACGAATTCAAAACTTGATGGGTCTGGACGCACGAGTAAGTTTCATATAAATGAAATGGCAATGCGGCGTGAGAGAAAATATGATACTTGCTGGGGCTGAGCTGGCTGGGTCCCCCAACCCGTGCGTTGTCGTTGTCGTCGTCGCTTGGCCCATGCATGATGCACGTATGGGTGAAGGGGATAGCGAGGAGTGAATCGAAGGGAAAGACAAGGCAGTGGCAGTGGCAGCGGCAGCACAATAGCGCTAGCAGCAGCAGCGCTGTCGCTCTCTCTTTGCCAGTGACGGCACTCTCCGACATTTAGACTCTCTACTTATGTTTGTGTGGGTGAGTGAGAGACTAAAAGAGAATTTGTATCTATGTGAATGGCTGAATCTCAATGTGCTGAATAGTCAGCTCTGTTTGAATTTAAAATTTAACGGTTATTCTGCTGCACTTGCCAATTTCACATAGAATAACAACTAAAAACTGAGTAAAAAACAAAACACTATCAGAATACTATGCTTAAAAAAAATATTCAATTGTAAATATTCATTTATACCTGAAGCTTAAAAATAACAATAAATTCGATGATAAAATAATATGTAACAAATATATTGCCTACTTTGTGGGGCAGCAATTATATTGGCATTTGCATGCACTCACACACGAACGCACGCACACACACACACACACACACACATTTACTCTTGCATTTAGTCCGATTTCCATGCACATTTCATGCAATGCATTTCCTTTGTACAGACCAACTTATCAAGTTTCCTGTCCGGCTTCCCCTACAGCCATCCCTCCTCCCCCCAACCCATTCTTTGCCCATAAATATACAACCCACATATCCACGCCCACACAAAACGCCCTTGTAACGCCCACCATTAACCATATACAATATATTTTCAATCCATATACATATATCTCCATCTCCTCTCAAATCCTACAGCAGGTGGCGATAAGCAATGAATGTAGTGAGGGGAGGGGAATGGGTTTTTGAGGGGGATGCATTTTTGTTGCACGCACAAAATATAATTTTATGCGTGCGGCTAGCATAATGATTTTTGGTTACATTTGATTTTGTTGCCAATTTTTATTATGTTTATATACTCTATAACAAAAATAAATATAAGAAAAACTTTAACTAAACTAAACTTAATTCTACTGTGGATTAGGAATACATATGTACATATATTTATGTATGTATGTATATAAACAAAGGATTAGTTGAACTTAAACTAAATTTTGGCTTTCACTTCATTTCCAGGTGTCATCGAATGAAAATTGATTGGCATTAAGACGTTGCAGTAATGAAAATGGGAACCAAACCCCTTACCAAATTTCCTGACCATGGCATCCATAGGCTTCCTTTTCTCTTGTTCATCCCTGTGGTTGTGGTTAGCCATCAGCTTTTGCATAGATGCAGCTCTTTTCCCTTATGTTCTCTGTCAGTTTTGTATCTCTTCTAAAAAACTACACTCACATTTCCATATTAAAAGTCGATTTCATAGTGAGATCTTTGCTTTGTCTTTTTAGCCCATTGAAGTTTAGATAATTCAGTAAAGTTGCAATATTTGTTTATTTAGTTAATTTTGAGAACTAACTAAAGTGTTATTTTTGGGCTTACCATAATGTAAAAATTCTAATAATTCTATTTTGTAAAAATTTGAACAAATTTTATAATAAAGACATCTTGAAACAATATTGTGAAATTTCTATAATACAATTATTTTAAAATCGTAAATTTTTTTTTTTAGGCATTCTACTAACTTTTTTATCAAATAATATTAATATAATTGCTCTAGATATATACATTTTTTTTATAACAGGTTTATAATGCCTTGAAATTCATATAATTTAATAATGAAATCTGCTAAATAAAAAATTTTCTGTAAAGTTTATTGATTAAACTTGAAATAACCTTTATATTAGTAAGTTCAAAAGATCTTTAAATTCCTCAACTACTGCAGCATCATTCTTCTTTATTTTTAACTCTTAAATAATAAAAAAAAAGGTTGTAAAAGCTTCCATTTAACTAATTTATGACTTTTCTGATGGGCAGCAGTCAATATTTTAAATCTAAAATATATAATTGACCAATTGCTTAAAATTTTTAAAGTAAAGTCTTTTCTTTGGTCACTGTGAATTACAAATATTGTTTTTTATCACACAATAATTGTGCAATAAATTTAAAGTGTTGGAGGTAGTCGCAGACATGAAAATTTAATTGTGTTCAATAAATAAAAAAGTAACAACATAACATCATTATATAATGTTTCAATTCAATGACTTCAGAAAAATAATTTTAAAATTGTCCATCACAAATCCTTAAACATTCATTTAAAATCAATTGGATAAAAAAATTAGTTTTATTAACAGTCGATAAAGAGCCTAAAATTCCTTTGATTGGATAGAGCAACTGAAAAAAACATCATTTCGAATTGGCCAAAACTTCTTTTTCTTCGCAAAACAATTAAAAATTAAACAATTTAAAAAAAAGTAAACTTTGCTTAAATAATTTTTTATTTATTCCTGGCTATTTAGAGTCAATTCTTTTACCTAAAGCAGAAAACAAGTTGAGAAATAGAATAAAAGAAAAAATTTAAAAGAAAGACTTTAAAGAAAAAAAGTATTTTAAATATAATATATATTATATTTTTCCTCCAAGCAATTAAAATATTTAATACATTTTGAGACTCTGTTAAAAGCCTTTAAACCTTTAATAAATAAAAGATATATATAAAACAAAAGCAAACAAACAAATAAATGTAAGTTAAAAAAGTGTAATAAAATCTCTTTAAAAAAAATAGTAAATATCTTAAGCAGATTTAGTAACATCTTAGATAGTTAAGAATTATGGCCGTTTTTAGTGTTATTTTTGATAGTTAGAAACTTAGATTTAAAGAGTATTTAGATATTAGCATTATGGCTTGACTATATCTCTTTATATTTATGATTATTTCTCATCCGAACGAACGGAAGTGCAGCCATGTTGCTGGTGGCCTGCGGTGGCTGGCATTTTTTTTTTGTTTTACATGTGTGTGTGTATTATTTATTTATGCATTTTTTAGTTGTTTTTTTTCTCTTTTTTTTGTTGTTGTGTGGCAACAATTTAAATATTCAGTTTTCATTTTATTTTTTTTCTTTTTAATTTTTTGGGCGTGGCTTGCAGTATATTTGCAATTAAGTGAAATAAAAAGAAAAAAAAAACAAGTCACAAGATCCTAAGGCATCGGATCAGGCATTGGACAAGCAGGTGGCTGACACAGAAACCAGGCGAAAAAATGAAAGAAAAAAAAAATAACAAATGGAAGCCAAAAAGTACCAGCAGCAGCAGTAGCAGCAACAGGCCCAGCAATAACAACAACAACAAGAACAATAACAATAGCAACAACAATGGGCAAAAGCTGCTCAGTCCAGGCACTCGACTCTTGACATGCATATGCAAAAGGTCTTTCCCAGGTTGTACATTGACGCCGTAGCCGTTGCCGTTGCCATTGCCATCCTTCTCCTCACCCTTCACCGTTGTCGTCACAAACAATTTGAGCGACGTAGACCTTCGCTTACTTTTCACAGAGAAAAGAGAAGAAACCCGCCAAAATGCAAATGACGACGACAACGACTACGTGAACGAGAACAAGAACTTTGATGAAACCTTTGATGTGCACCGCCCACCAACACCACCACCAATAACACCACCAATACTAGGTCCAGCCATATGGCAAGCCATTTCCCTAAAAAAGGGGCAAGGAGATAAAGAATAATCAATATTATGCGAGTGCCGAGCTTAGAGCGAGGCTCTTAGACCTAAGCCAAGGCTAAGGAGTTGAGATAGAGTTTGCAAGCCACAGCCGGAAGTCGTTGTCACATCAATGGCGACAAAGCACTTCCGTTTTCTTTTTTTTTCTTCTCATCCCTGCCAAAAGGATGGCGCAAAAGTTTTGCATTTCGTTTGCAATAATTTTGATTTAAAATAAAAGAAAGGAAAAAAAAAACCCTACTAAAAAATAAAAGAGAGAAGAAAATGCCCCCCGCTTGGTGTAAGAAAGACAGACAGAGGGGGGGAGTTTCGAGTAGCGTTTAGTATTTCAAGCTAGGAAGCTGAAACTCTACCTCTTACTCCACTCCTCCCCCCCTTATGGCCTATATTTTGTATAGTTTTAGGTTTTGGAGCACGGTAAAATGACAAGCATAGAGAGGGCAGCGATAAACCCTTATCTATAGGGTGTCTGGAATGCGAACAAGAGTTCTGAAACGGGTGTCTGGTATAAACACACACATACACATACACACACACACACACGTACACACATATATGAAGCATATATGTATGTATATAACATTTTTGTTCAACCTATACGATCCGATCGTTGTCGTTGTTGTTGCTGTTGTTGTCTGTGCATTCTTTCAGTTTGTTTTGCGCTCAGTTTTCGCTTTTTCGTTATTTTTTTTTTGTTTTTGTGTTGTTGTTTCGACTCCGTCTCCGGTCTCTGGTCTCCAACGAGGCATGCAGTCATCGTTGGGTTGGCGACGTCGCTGAATTTCAACCAACAACAACAACAGCAACAACAACAGCAGCAGCAACAATAACAACAACAACAACATCAGCAACAACAACCACATCAACGGTGATTCATCGAAATTAAAAATAAGTGTTTTTTATTTTTTTTTTTTTGTATCTGTATCTCAGACCCGCTTGTTTCACATTTGGTTCGTCGTTTGTTCTGCCTGCTTTTGGCCTGACATTCCGTTCCATTTGAAACGATGGCTTTAAAAGCTTCTGAATATATGTACCTTAAAAATATATATATACATACATACATATACATATGTTTATAGCCAAGTCCACCAACTATCTATAGAAAATAGTAATTGCATCTTCGATCTTGCCGAAGTTTGTATACCCTTCCAGTTCAAGATTACTTTTAACTTTAAAAAAATGTATGCTATAAATGATAAATTAAAAGCCAAAAAAAAATATATATATATACATATATAATCTAAAATATTTTCTCTCGTAGAGGTCTCCATGAATTTTTGGCTGATGTAAATTGATTATATAGAAGATTTATATTATTTATCTAAATCTGTAATAATTATACGATCAGATTCAAGCTTGAAAGATTGTGTATAGATACAATTATCATTTATACGCCAAAAGAAAAAAATAAATTTTTATTCTAGCGATTATTCCGATAGTGTCTATACCTTAAAGTAGTCCTATTAGATCAATTTTAAAACTTATAACACGTATTTATATAAGAAAGTTATATACCAATTTTCAACCACATAGGATTAAAATTAATGTCTAAAAGCTGCGAAGAAATAAACAGACGGGAGGACATGGATAGATTGACTCAGCTATTAATGCTGATAAAGAACATATCTATTTGTATGTACATATATAGATATGTATTTTATGGATCGAAAACACTGATTACTATACATTCTGATCAATTTTACTATACCCTCTGCAAGGGTATAAAAAGTTTTTAAAACTCTTTTTACAAAAATGTAATTTTTATTACACCAAGTACAACTCTCAATTTGCCTAATCTTCTCTTTAAACTCTATCAATTCAATCAAATTTATTTAATTTTAGCCAAGTTACTAATTTTTCTCACTAAAATTGTTTGTAAAAATAAAACATAAATTTTCTCCATGTCCTTCTTCAGTAAAAGTAACTTCACTTTCTATCCTGGGAATTTCTATAAATCGATTCTCCCCTCTTTTTTATATTGAAGGACACCTGTTTCAACATTGCATACAAAAAGAAAAAACAAAAAAAGAAGAGAGGTAAAGAAATGGAATCTCATCCGCTAAACCTCGGCTTTCTTCTATGTGCAACATCCGGTTGCAGGAACAAATATCAGCAGGTAGCGGCACAGGCTCAGCAAATGATGATGGTGGTGGTGTTGGTGGTGCGTTATCATTTCTTTGGTCACCTTGAGCGGCATTTCATAAAATAATATATGTAAGTGTATACGTTTTGTGTATGTATTCATATACAGTGAAAACTCTTGTTGTTTGTCCACTCAGGAGAGGACATCATTTTTTTTAAATATATTTTTTAAGATTTAAAATTTTTTTAAGAACTATAAATAGACAAGCAATTGAAGGTCCATTTATAAATTTAACTATTTTGCAGAGAAAGGAATTTATTTCTAAATTTTCTATTGAAGAAAATTTTTATAGATTTTCATAATATATTGTCGATATTTTTAAGCTTGTTACAATCGAAAAAAATGATTAAAAATTAACATGTCAATAGAAAAATGTGTAAATTTTAAAATATAGTAATATTCCATATTTTTCTAACTTTCTTTCCTAAATTTCTGTTTCAGAAATCTCAAAAAATGTTGTTCCCCTTGGAACAAGAGAGGTGAAAACTTTTGAATGCCCAAAAACTGTCCGCTAAAAAGAGCTGTCCGTTATGGGAGTTTTCACTGTACACCACTCTCAGACACATATAGAGATGTATCCATAAGGCACATACGGGACCCGGGGTCCGTTGCTTGAATTAAAAATTTCTTCATTCCTTTTTTTGTTTTTTTTTGTTTTTATTATGAAGAAAATGCATTTCTCTGGCACAGCAACACGGGGGGAACGGGGAAAACGGGGCATTTATTTTCGGCATTTGAAGTTAGTCCTTTGAAAAAAAAAAAAAAAAAACGAGAAAGAAAGGCAAAGAACGACAAAACGGGGGTTCAAATTCAAAGCGCTAGACCGAACGAAACGTAAAACGTGTGCGAAGGGTTGCTCGACGGCCTCTCCCTGAGTTTTGTCCTCTAAATGTGAGTGTGTGTATGTGTATGTATTTGAGTATGTGTGTATGTTTGTTGTGTGTGTGTGTGTGTGTGTGTGTAGAAGGAACACATTTGGATGCCAGACTGCGTCTCATAGAAACTCCCTAAGCGACACACAGCAACGTCGAATCGATTTTAGGAATTCGTCTCATACGACGAGTTGTGTGTCGAAAATGCTGATAAATGGAAAGTTAGTATAGAATCTGGCCATGTTGCATGGATGGGTACTACAACTGTATGTAGATTCATTGCCATTGCCATGCTAATGAGAGAGAAAGAGACAGAGATAGAGAAAGAGAGAGAGACTGCAGTCTACAAAATGCAATTTGAAGTGCTCCAACCCTTTCCTCTAATGCCTTCTCCTCTATATATGTATATATGAGTATTATGCCTATGACCGATAAGTTAGCCTTTGAAATGGCTGGGTAGTTACATTTGCTATTGGCACCGGTTTCTGTTTACCATTCGTACGTATGATAAGATAAGCAATAGCCAAAACTGTAGACCCCCATTTGCTCGTGACTTGCTTTTGTTCCACAATCCTCCCCCCCACTGGACTACAACTCCCATACTAGACCTTTATGACCAGAGCGCGAGTTGGTTTATTTTCAAAATTCATAGAATGCAAATGTTGGTTAAACAACATTTTTGCCTGCCACACGACCAACTCTGGCCCAAACCCCATAGACCACACATAAAAGCCAAAAGAGTGAAAGATTATGTTGATGGTGAGGGCGTCAGTGAAAGAGGGAAAGCAAGAGGAAGAATGCCGACTTGAGACGGCGGTTTTTTTTTTTGTTTTTTCTTGTCGTTGTGAGCTGAATTTTAACTAACAAAAAAAAAACTTAATATGGATTTCCCCCTTTCGATAAAAGTTGATCTGGAGTCTAGACTAAGGGAAAAGAGAGCCACAAAAAGGTTTTTTCCTTGCAAACTTTCATAATAAAAATAATCTCTAAGTAATGCCAAATTATGGAAATTGTTTTTTATTTTTAGAAATCTAAAACGAAAAATTTGTAGCAATATTGAAAATCTATAGGAAATTTTTTTACATTCAAAGTGATAACAAGAAAACACAAAATAGATTCATTTTTTGGGTATATTTTTAAAAGTTTGTTCTTTAAGTCATTGACTGTAATATTCCCAATTTTTAATACTAGTCAAGTATATTTGTCTTATTTGTAGACTCTTTTTTTCCAGATTTTTATTGGTTATATAAAAAAGAGGCAGATGCATTGTGTTCATTTTTATAATTATATGGTAGATGGTGGGCGTGGCAATTGTATACGCCCACATTCTATATATAATTACATATTAATTAAAATTAGCCCATATAAAATACCTCTATGATCAAATGGAATGACAGGCAAACAGACAGACAGAGAATTACTCAGATGAAACAAAAGGGGAACAAACCGACAATTGTAGAAAGAAACAGATAATAATAAGCACAGTTAGACTTAGAAAAGACAGGAACAGCTGCTTATGTTGATCATGAATATATATAATTGACCATATAAATTATATATCCAATTATATATACATTTGTGGTGGCCAAATTGCTTACATTTAATATTATTTATATTTATTAAAATTATTTTTAACCCAAAACCAAAATTGGAAAATTATTAAAATTTTTCATTCGTAAAGTTTAAAATGAGAACGGAAATGCAATTAAATTAATTATATTTGTTTTACTAAAGTTTGCATAATATTTTTTAAATTTTAAATAATTTTAAATAATTTAATAAGCTTTATATAAATTTTCTTTTCGCAACCATACCTTTAATATATCATTAAGATATACAAAACTAACTTAACATCTGATTTTTGCAACTTTCTATTATGTAACCACAACAAAAATATAAAAAAATTATTTTTCTTAAGTTCAGAAAGTTTTATTGTACATTTTTGCCAACTTAGAGCCTGAAGAATATCGGACAAGTCCTTCGAACGAACCTCAACTTCATAAGGCTAAAATTCAATCAAATTTTGTTCGATTTTGAAAAAGTATATCTTTAAATATTTTTTTGAATCACATTTTTTAATTTGTCAATTCTTTATGATGCAAATATATTTCTTAGATATGCATTTTTTAACTGGTATAAAAATCTAGAAAAATAATTTTTCATAGTTTTATTCAATAATATACATTTCCAAATATTAATTTCTTAAAAACATTTAAAAAAAAAAATGGCAACTAGAATGAAAATAAAGCTAAACTTCTTTAAATTACATCTTATAGAAGTTTAGCAATTTAACCAAAATTAATTTATACCCTAATTATAGAGTATAATATTATGTAACTATAAAAACTTTTTAAAGAAATTGTAAAATAAATGCGGAAATTTATAAAAAGGAATTTGTTTAAACCTTATTAAATGACTTTGTCGCATAAGTTTCCTGAAGTTGCCAAGCAGCTGTCAAGCTTGGCCTTAAGTTACCTCCCCCCCTACCACACCCTTCCACCGTCTGCATTGACTAATATAAAAGGTTGTGGGATTAGAAGAATGTGTACCCTACAATTGCTCCATTGGAATTAAATGCAAAATTTCCAATTGGGTGGCATTTTGCTTAATACATACAAAATGTATGCACACGCATGTATGTATGTATATGTAGATATATGTATGTATGTATGTCTGTATGTATGTATGTAAAGATACATGCATACACTCATTTACTCATTTACCTATACAAACGCACTTTGACGCATACGCACATTTAATGCAAATTTAAGCAGTTAGCAAGCAAGTAAAACCGTTATATGTACATATATACATACACACGCATTGTTGGAGCCTATCTATGTATACATACACACACATATACATACTTACATACTTACATACATGGGCAGTGTAAATGCATCGATGCTGATACATAATGCAGGCAATATAAATAATTGCAGTATATAGAGACCAATGTGCAATGCATAACCGCAAATGCAGTATATAATATAGCTATACATACATATATATATATAGAAATATATATATATCTATGTATATATATATATATATATTATATAGGGAGATATGTATATCGCTGGCTGGGGCTGCACATTTTCAATTGCAATTGCATTAGTGTATGTTGGCCCTTTTGTTCATTACACACACACACACACACACATACACATATGCATATATTTATTTATATAGAAAATGCTTGAATAAAATAAATACAAAACCGAAAATAGAAAACTGAAGTTTGGTTGCATCTCCCATTTAGGTTAGATTGTGTTACTCCATTGAAAGTAATGGAGTAGAGAAAGTGCCCTCACACAGACCAGAGGTCCTTTTTGATTATAGGACATCCTGTGATCCTAGTTAGAAAGATAAACAAGAGATGAGATGCATTCATAAACCATTTACGTTATGGAATAAGGAATGTTTAGTTTAGACCTATTATATTCTTGTACAAAAACAAATAAAATCTTACCTTTAAGCCATTAAATTGTTTTAATTATGGGGAAAATATTTTATATAGCAGCGTAATAATTTACACAGCTTTATAGTATGCGATTTTATATATTCTATATTGAAATTTCCTATATGTTGATTTGCATATCTCAATTTCCGCTTGTTATATAATTATCTCTGAGAGCTGAAAAGGTTTCTAAATACTCTTCCTTGAAGGAATTCCAATTGAAGGAGTTGTCCTTTGTCTTTTAGGTTTTGGCCAATAAAGGTGTCAAGAGAGTGTTTGTGTAGCTTCCAGATTAACTTTTGTAAGCATCATAAGGAAAAGATCCGCTGATAATAAAGTCAAGATCCGAATTACCAAAGATGGAAGAACTTCATTATATAGAAACTTCATATGAAAAAAGAATGAGAAATCTGTGTCTTTGATATTAATTTATTATAAAGATAACTTCATTATATAGAAGTTCCCTATATTAAAGTTGGGCAGTATTTATTAATCGTATAGATTTAAAATAGAAGTTGATAAACTGTACAAAAGCAATCCTTATCCTTGAAAATTTTTCCTCTGTGGATCCTTAAGTTACGATCTCTTTCATTTCAGTTCTTAGTGAAACTTTTACCCCCTTGTTCTTCCTTAATTTTCCAACTATAAAACAATGCGAATTTTACTTTTCTTTCTTTCTTTTTTTTATACATACATATATGTATTTAATTTATTTTTCCATTTCATCAACACTCTCTATCGTATCCTTGTGTCCTTTTCTGAATGCTACAACAAAAATATCAATAATCAAAAGTTTATACACAAAATAATTTCCAAAAACTTAAGTGCTATAGATATATAAGAAATCGAAAATTTTAACATATTAATTTCGTACACATTAGTTAAGGTGTTTTTTTTTTGTTTTTTGTTTGAAATAAGGCATTCTGTAATATTGCATTTTAACAAATGAAAAAGTTTTCGAAAAATGATTTGGAATAGTTCTTATGTGTTGAATTTGTTGGTTTTCCTTATTTTCTGTTTTCTCCTTTCTTAATTATAACATTTGTTGTTGCTCTTACTAAATTAACAAAAAATTACATAAATTGTTTTAAATTTTCTTTTAGCATTTGCCGTTTTTTTTTTGTTTTAATTTTTGTTTGTTGTTGTTGTTTTTACATTTTATATCACAATAGAAAAAAGAATCGAATTTGCATATTCTTTTCAAATCGTTTTTTTTTTATCTGCTTAAATTAAACAATCAAAATAATTTACAGAATTATTCTTATTTTTTTGTTTTTATACATATATGTTTGTGTTTGTTTCTTTTTTTTGCTAAACAAAGTTTTTTTTAGAGGTTTTCTTTTTTAATTTTTTTCGGTTTTAGTTATTTGACTAATTGTTGGACTTAGAAAACTAAGAATTAAATTTATATTTTATATTATTATAGTTATTTTTGTTTTTTATTTTAGTTTGATTAAATGTCTACTATTAACATGGTTTTAACTAAATTTAAACGGCATAACTAACGACGCTGCACTAAACCGATACGAAAAAGAACAAATAATTAAAAGAATAGGAAGAGATAATTTATATTAGAAAAAACAACAACAATTAAGAAACAAAAAATAAAAAAAAACAAAATTTAGAAATAACAGATACAGAGGGAGTATAATTTTCGACTGTGCCGAAGTTTTAATACCCTAGCAAAATGGCATATCAAGCTAATTGTAACTATAGTCGAACGATATTTGTTTTGTTTTACAAGTATCTTCTATTTTGGCTATATTATATAGTAGTATATACCGAATAAGAATATATATAGTTATTGGATACACATTTGCTTGGTTTTTTGCATTTGCAAAGCGTTAAGTAAACGAATATGCTCCATTTTGCTAGGGTAACACAAGAACGACCTAACGACAACAACAAAGAGCAAAGTTTCTGCTAAGTTTTCGCCCCCTCTCTCACTCTCTCAACAAAAAAAAAACAAAACAAAAGGCAAAAACAAGGCAAAGCTTATACTGAGTGTATAGATGGGGATGTGTGTGTGTGTTTGTGTGTGGCTGGCAGAGCAGTTGGCGGCTGCTTGTAGCCGTTCTTGTTGTTGGAGGACGCTGCTTGCTGCTGGCTTTTGTAGCCGAAGCGTGAATTAAAATAAACTATTTAAATTTATTTGCATCTGTTTAACTGCGGCCTGCATTGCATATGTATGCACATTTATATGTACATATATACATATATGAATATACAAACAAACATACATACACATATGTATGTATGGTGCTGCCCACTCCTCTAACCGCTCTGCTTTGCCTTTACCTCTCTCGCTCTATCTCTATCTGACACTCTAGCATGAAGCTTATCGCGCGTCTCCATCGCCTTGCACTTTGTTGCTGCGCTGCAGTCGCCATTGCCTTTGCTGTTGTTGTTTCATTTTTCTGGTTTTTTTTTTTTCATTTTGTTTTTGTTTTATCGCTGCGTGCGTGCAAGCCGACTTTACCTCCCCCGCTAGCGACCCCCCTTAGGAACCAGCAAAGCACATACAACAACGGTCACAGCAACAACAACAACATCACACACACACACACACACACAGATCTAGAGCCAAGCAGCGGCAGCTCCATGACGCCAACTCTGCTTGTGAGTATATCTGCCTATCTATGTGTGTGTGTGTCCATGTGTGTTTGTGTCTGTCAACGTGTGTATGTGTGTTTTATTTCATTGTTTGCTCTTTGTTGTTGTTGTTGTTTTCTGCTTCTCTGCCTGTTTCTACTTGATTCGTATAAAAAAAATATATATATGTATATATTTAGTACAGCGTGTGGTATGGCAAACGAAAGCTATGAGTTTTCAATGTATCTTTTCTCTTCTTCTTTTGCTTCTTCCTCCTACTTGGCTGCAATCGCCCGCACTTCTCCATCATCTCCTCTTGCTCCTCCACTCATTACGTGCTAAGTTACACGCACTTTGTGTCCTCCATACGAAGCCTGGCCTGCTCAGCCTCAGCCTCCGCACAGGCATTGCAGTCGTGATGGACGCATCATCTGACCAACCACAATCCCAAATTCAATTTCTGTAGCTTGGGCAATTTCATGATGATGTCAATGCCCTTGGAAGTCAATTGTGTGCATCCATAGAGATCGATCGTCTTTAAGTTGGTTAGATCCTCGGCCAACGTTTGCAATCCTTTGTCGGTAATCCTGCTGCATTGTCCAATATTAAGATTCTCCAGCTCGTGCAGGGATTTGGCGATCTTCAACATACCCTGATCGGTGATCTGGCATTGATTTAACGACAATGAACGTAGTCGATATAGTCCTTGGGCTATATGTGTCAAGGCCTGATCGCTGATCTTATCGCAAAAGCTGACATCTAGGGAATTGATGCCACTGCCTCCTTCGGTGAGATAGGCCATGCCAATGTCTGAGATATTGTCGCAGGATCGTAGGTTGAGTTGCTCTAGCTTTGGCATACGGGCCAAGTGCTTCAATCCGCTATCCGTTACCGAGACGCAAAAGCTTAGATTGATCGATTTTAGTGAAGTGAGACCTTGTGCTATATGTCCGAGGGCTTCGTCACTCAAACGCTGGCAATCCTGTAGACCCAAATATTCCAATTGTAGATTACCCTCCGCCGTTTCTCGGCTAAAGCCGGCCAAATGTCCAATGCCCTGATCACTAATGTGCCAGCAGGAACGCAGATTTAAGTGCTTCAATTTCTTTAGACCCCACGCTATCAGAAGTAATCCAGTATTGGTTATATTGCAGCAACCACCAAGTTCCAGAGTTTCTAGATTCCTTAAGTGCTGCGCTATTCTACCCAAACTTGTATCTGTAATCTGTTTGCATAGGGAAAGATCAAGGGTTTTGAGGTTCGGTAGATCTACACTGAATGCATGTCCCAGATTCATATCGGCCACATTGAAGCAACCGCTGAGATTAAGCGAGGTCAGAGCTGGTACACCCAAAACAAGATCTTTAAGTGAACGACGCAATGACAAGATCTGGACTTTTTTGATGCCCCGTCGAACCAGGCAATTGAATAGACTGGGACTGGAACGTTTGAGATGCAATTTGGCTTCCACACCCTTCCACACGCTCTTCGCATAGGCGGCATCTCTCCAGGCTGTGCAGACTTGAGCAGCTCTTCCCAGATCTCTTACGGGCAAATGCTCAAAAATCTGTTCGAGTAATTCGGGAAAGAGATTACTTATGTGTGTACCTTCAATAGGCGGTGGACTCTCCGGCGAGGCAGGTCTATGTTGATGATGGTGGTGATGATGATGATGATGCTGGGCATGGGCTGCTGCTGCTGCGGCGGCTGCCGCTGCTGCTGCTGCAGCATGCTGCAGGTAAAGCGCCGGGGGCAAAGTCTGCAATTGTGGACGATGGTGAAGAGCATAGGGCGTAAAGCGCAGCAGGTGGTGGGCACCACTGCGTGTTAGGCCTGGAAGCTCTGTCTGTTGATAGAGTTCATCCATATTCCATGTGGGGGCGCCGCCATTAGAAGCTCCACTGGGAGCGGCCGCAACGGCAGCGGGATTGGCTCCACCTCCCCCATTAGTTCCACCACCGCCATGATAGTTGGTAAGGGCGGCTGCTGTCTGTAGAGAAATCGTTGTCTGATGATGGAAGGGCAATAGTTCTGTGTTGGTGGCCATTCTATGTGTATAGTGTTCTTTCTGATCCAGAACAGAAGTTCCTTATCGTATTCTTAGTAGCTTTTTAGCTTGCTTCACTCTTAACGGGTATTTTAGTTATGTGCCTTTTATAAACGTCGCATTTTTTCAAACAAAATACTCGATGGTTGGGACTAGTCCTATATTATAAATATCTATAGATATATATGTATATATAACTCTATATATTTGAAATTCACTCGTCAATTTTGCACGTTTATTTTGTTATATTTTTCGTATTTTGCGCTTCTTTATTTGACAACACTTGGCCTTTGGCTTGGTTTGAGTCTTGTATTTGGCCAGAGTAGTAACTAAGTATAATTCCCACACAGCGTTTAGAGATCCAAAAGGTTTTTTGCTAGTAGAGAGTCGCGCACACAACCGAACCGGATGACAATGATGCAAAAACTAAACTCGCTTTGCCCAAAGCAACGTTGCTTATACTTGAAACACTGTGTGAGAGAGTAATTGTGAATGTACCAGTGTCTTTGCATGTGTGTGTGCGCGCGTTTGTTTGACGAGTATCTGTGTGAGGCAGGCAGCGTTTTATTCAGCAATGGCCGTCAAGGCACAAAAGCAGGTAGAGCCAGAGAGAGAGAGAGAGAGAGAGCGCAAGAGAGTAAGCTGAATTGGGATTCCAAAATTGCGTCGTGTGGGTTTTTTTTAGCGGGTTTTGGCTAGAATTTTGAAACCAAGGAAAATCCCATATAATGTTATATAAAGGAACTTATGTTTTTGGGTCAATAATTGTTACCTAAGGTAAACTTAAGGAAATTGGCATATGGAACATGCATAAACAGCTGTCAAGTGTTTCGATAATTTATAATTTTATCTATTATATATCCTATATATTATTTTGTAAAGGTTTTAAATTAGTAAGTTTGCTTCTACTTTTGCTCCTAAGTTGTTTTAGCTAATTTAGCAACCAAACCAACATCACTGACTGTGATAAGGCACTACGTTTGCCTCTTGTTGTTTGTTTAACGGAGAGAGCGAGATAAAGAGAGTGAGTTGGATATACGTTTCCCTCAAGTTAGTATTCAGCTAGTCTGTAACATTTTGGTTTTTATCTTAGTCTAGATGAAATGTCTATGGCTATGGTTAAGTCTGGTATTGCTGTTGCATAGCTCTCAATGCCAAACTCCGACGCATTCAGTGCTGCCGCTGCCACCGCTGTTGCATTCCAAAGTCGAGCAGGTACCTGTCTTGCCTCTTTATCTGCATTGCATTTGTGTATATGTGTGCGTGTATGTATCTGCGATCATGTTGCCTACCTGCGCCACAGTATAGTATGACTACAATCCCGGTTTCCAAGAAAATATTAACGATAACTCCAAAAACGTTGCCGCACACACACACACACACAGAAAGATATATGGAAAGAGAGACCAATCTAGCTCAGTTCGGGATGCAGCAGACAAAAGCCGTGCATGGAACAATAGACCCAAGAGGCGCATTGTTATTGATACTGGGAAAGCAATGCTCACTGGCACACACATGTGAGCTAAAGCAATGGATAAAACTTGACCCTAAAAAGTCGATGGAAAAGGAAAATGCCGAAAGTGCCTTTAAAAAAAAGGGACTAGGAGGGTATAAGAATTAGGGAAATCTCTGTCTCTACCTGAACGAGAACGAACGAAGAAACGAACACCCGCACTTATGTTTAGTTTCAAGGGAACGGTAAAAAGAAAATGCCCTCACTGATTCCTCATGCCCCCGTCTCCGAGGATGCGAAAAAAGGGACTCTCTCTCCCTCGTACAGTCAATATATCCTTATACATATGCCCGAAGACTAAGGCGTGCGGCCAACTTTTCTTTCTACCTGTCAAACCGGTTCCTAACCCAAAAAAAAAAGGGCCCAATCGCCCTCTACAGTACACACTCACATGTATCTCTCTTTTGAACGTGGTGTCAAGGCGTTGCCGTTGCTGGCAACAAAAATAAAAATAATCTGTTCGCTGGAACTCGTCGAAAGATATATGTATATATTTTGTATATGTACATATGTACATGTATGTATGTATATAGCGATATAGTGCGGCACAGATAATAATCGATTGGTTTTTGGCTGCCTCTTTTCCAACTTTACTTCTTTTTTTTTTGCGTTTCTGCGCGCACTATGATCATCATTAAGGTGGCCAGTCGAGGCAGGTAAAGAGACCTCTAAGGAAAAGGTGCAACACGCAGACGCAACTCTGTGCACAGACCACAAGTAGCAAGAATCAAAGGAGAGAGGAGAAAGGAGCGAGGGTTGGTAGTGCCCACGCATTTGCAGCAAGTGCAAGTCCAAAAAAAAAAAAACTGATTGCATCTGCAAAATGTGCCACTTTTTTTATGTCACAAAACAAAACTTTCAATAGAATGCGATAAGAATCTTGGCACGTATAGTTTTAAATAATATAAATGATATATACATACATATGTACATATATGTTTACTTTTATTTTTAAATATACAAATTACTTTAAAAACAAATTAAAGTTAAAACTAAATACACTTGAAATAGTTATAATAAGAAATATATAGTCAAATCTTTAACTTGTAGACCCGGATAAAGCTAATGTAATGATTCGAATTAAATTAGTTAGATTAACTAAAAGTAATCTTGCACTAGAATTTTTGGAGTAAAATTTCAAGATAAATTTCATTTGGCAGTGTAATAAAAGATGATTCAGAAACAAAATACGAAACGCTATTCAACAGGAAATGTAAAATTTTATTGGTCGTTGTAAAAATAATGCTAAAGAAAACAGATCATTTATGGTAGAAATATATTGAAAAATAAACTTTTAGAGTTTTGAACGAAGTTTAAAAAATATAAAAAAATATTTACTCAAAAAGATGTGAAAAGAAAAAGGAATATTAGAAGAATATAAGTGGAAGGAAATGCATCCTGACTATTTATTTCTCCCTTCTATAGTTTATAATTATTTAAATTTTTTTTACTTAAATGTATAATAATTAATATTCAAATAAATATTATCTATCTAAATAAATCTAAAATCAAGACTGCTGCCAATAATCAGCCAAAGCCAGAGCATCTCTAGAAGATGTACTTTAGTTCCTTGTCCAATTTTTATTCTAAATTGTGTTTCAAGTAAATAGAAATCATTAATTCATGTAATTCAAGACATACTTAAAAAGTAAAATACTTACATATATCACTCAGTTGAAGTAAATTTACTGTATGAACATACAAATTATGCCACCAAATGATGTAAAATAGACAAAGACAAACCGACATTTGATTCAATTAATGATAATATCAACTCTTGGCAATTTGTATATATTTTGACTATTCTTTGAGATATGGTTACCCGCATTTTTACTAACCTAATGGTAGATTCCCAGATACGATATGTGTAAGTGTAAGCAAATTGATAATTTTTTGAGTTATAGTTTAAGTGTCGCCCAACCAAGAGGGGTTTCTATCCAGAAAGGAGTCAAGCTGAGTGGGAAAGATTTTTATCAATGATAAGAAACGAATGATTAGGACTGAAAGACAATGGGAAGTTGAATTAGATAATAAAAGAATAATAAATTTAATAGATTTGATTGTTTTATAAACCATTGAAAATCATTTTTATATTGCTTTTTGATATTTTAGAAGTATGGGACTGTGAGATATGTGAGAAAAGTGTCTTCTAAAAAATTATATTAAAATAATTATTGTTGAAAATTATTCTCTTTAAAATTTCTAAAAAACTAAACTGACATTTCTTACTTATTTTTATACCTTCTTTACCCTCATCATCATTTGCAATTGCATTTACCCAAAAAGAATAAGCAAACATGTTCAGTCATGGCATATAGAGTATAATAGTAGACTTCAAATAAGGTTATCTTTAGGCAAATCAAATAACATAGGGTCGATAATCTCCACTCAGTTCTTATCCAAAAATCTTTTGTAGTTCTTTTTCCTATATCTTTTTATTTTTCTTTTCAAACTGGAACAGCACAAAATTTGATGTCTGGGCGTTGCCCTCTATGTGTGGCTCAATTTGAATGGACAAGAAATTGGCCTGTCTCAGGACTCTTTTGACACTTGTGTCAGCTCTTAGAAACACTTTGCCCCTCAGTTACCTGACAATCGAAATGCTTGGAAATATTTTGTGTAAATTGAAACTGGTTTTTGATCTTAGGCTGCCGAACCTCAATGGTTTTTTTTTAGTTCAAGTGCAAAGTTCCGTTGTAGTTTAATAAGAGATTTCAAGAGAAAAATGCAAGGATATGACTTGCCTGGATTTTTAAGCATATATGTACTATCCTGCAGTGATTCAACGGTAAAACAAAGAATTAACAGGAAACAAGCACTTGGTTTGAAAAGGAATATTGCTTCACAGGGTAGCATCGGTTTTTACTTTAAAATAAAATAAAAAATTCCCAAGGGTTCAATCAATAAATTGTTTTTTTTTAGAACTTGTACAAAATACTAAACCATTCCATAAATTAAAAATTCCAATTTATCCACACATATATGTAAAATGTTCCTTTATTATTTATGTAATTTTAAATGCTATATGTATATCATATATATATATATATATTCATATATATATTTGTATCGTAAGTAGATGTCAGTTGTTGTTTTTTTTTTGTTTTTCAAAAAGTTCGTTTTATGGCTGTAATGAACTAAAATTAAATTTTGGGTTTTATTATTTTCTTTTTTTTTATTTTAGGGTTCGATCTTAAAATTCGTTTACGCTATGACTTTAAAATATTTACTCGTTTATTTGATTCTATATGCTATATTATGATTAAAAAACCCAGATCCAACTATGCCTTGTTTTATTTTTTATATGTTTGTTGCATCATTATTCAATATTCTCAATTTTGTTACTTTTTCACTATATATGGCTACGGAAGGGCAGTTGAACTTAAAGCAAAGTTGGTTTTTCATATTTTTTTTTTTATAGTAATAAAGATTTAGGTTAGATTATATATATACTATATATACATGCAATCTCAGGGCGGATCTGCCTTGCAAGGAAGTGGCTTGTATGTGTGTGTAGGTGTGTGTGGGTGTGTGTGTGTAGGGTTAATGCTAAAGCATAGTTTTGATTTGAATTTGATACATGCGCGGTTCTAGGTGCTATATGAAACTATCATTCTATATATGTATATATAGAGTTAGTTTTATATGTATTGTATATGTGTAGTATTGTTTAAACATTTCGTTGAATCTAGTCCAAATTAGTTGCATTTATCAATGACAAAAGCATACAGTTTTTTTCTTTCTCCCCCAATTTAATTCGATTTCGTTGGATTTTGTTTTTGATTTTCTTTTTTTGTGACAAGGGTCTGGGGGGAGGGATTAAAAAGTGTATGGGCCTCTTCGGTGAGGATCCGAAGAATTTCAAGCTTCATTTCTTGATTTTTATATTTTTATATAATCATTTTGGATTTCTAATAATGCCGTACTTGTACGTGCCTAAAATCTAAATTATGCTACATATTCCGAAAATTCTTTATCAACATTTGTTGCCTGTATTTAAATGTGTGTGTGTGTGTGTATGCGTGTGTGAGGGTTTTTTGTTAGGGGTATTCAACAAACATTACTCGTTATTCGAAATGAAAAAGAGTTAATATACATTGTATATATGTAGTACTTCTTATGTATAAAAAAACTCAAAATTTACAAAACAAAAAAAAAAAAATAAATCAAAATTAATTAAAATACTTTTAATGGGATTATATATCACAGGTACATTTTTTCGACTTTTTTCAAATGCAAGCTTTGTAAGTAGAAATATGTGGTTCATAATATATGGGGAGATATAGAAAGATAGATAGATAGAGAAAGAGATATAGCGAGCTATTCTCACAAGATCGGACAACATTTTTACTTGGGTAAAAGTTGACTAAATGCTAAATTAGTTGTTTATATATATATATCTATATATGTAGTTTCAGTTTCGTCACTGGGTTATCATCTCAAGTCGGGTTTTTTTTCTTTTGTTTTAATTAATTATATAGTATATTTAGTTTTGTTTTGTTAATAGAAAAGCACTAACCATTAAACATTGCAACTGCCGTTTCATTTCATTTAAACTCATCAATTAATTTTTTGTTTTTTTAAATGCAAATGCTCGATTGTGATCGTAGATATGAAAGTTTGTTTTTTCTTTTTTTTGTTTTGTTTTGTTATTATTATTTTTCTGTTTTTTTTTTTTTGTAAATTATTCTTTAGTTAGTTATCATCGAGCCTATATGACTAGGACCTGGAGAGAGTTAGCCCTAAATGGTTACATACTCACTATATAGTATTGGATTCTGTTGTCATATTTGATCTTGTCTGTACTTGCTATGGCCTGACTTGATTATTTCTTTTTAAGGAGTACGTATCTTGTTTTTTTTTTTTGTTTACCTCTTTGCCTAGTCTAAAGATATCTGAAGCCATATCTATGAACAGCGTTCTTAAGTACATAATGCTTGTATGCAGGAATTCTTTTTTTTAAGGGGTTATAACGCATTTGAAATCAAATTTAATAACTAAAAAACAATTTCCAATTTTTTTTTAAGTTTTTCAGACCTTTTTAAATAATTTCAAAGTTTCCATTTGGAAGAACATTTTAAATTTTTAATTTCTTCTATTGTTTTTAAACGTTTATAACCCCTTAAATGGTTGATTGGTTGGTTGGTGGGGGGGGGCGGGAACAAAATTCGTGATTCCTATATATCCTACAATGTCCCCTATTCATCCTAGATGTTTGTATATGATTTGTATGTGTTTTTTTTTTTTGTTTCTTTCTTGATGATTGTTTGTGTGTTGTCTCTGTACGTATTTTCGTTAGGAATAGTGAAAACTTTTGCGATATGAAGTGTGAAAAGTTACGACTAGATGCTATATTTGTTAAATACTACACCGTATATATATATATGTATATATATCGATATATATACGAATGTTCTCGATCTCATTAACGTTTAGTTTAAGTATTTTTAGCAGTCACTAGGCGATTTGGTTCCTGTGTCGGTTCACCAGCCTCAGCATAGAGGCAAGATCCTTCACTGCAGGAGCAAGTGTCACCATCTCGAGAGCTATTGCAACAGTCACTTGTATAGATGCCCGGAAGCATATTCTCACTTTCAGTCTCCAGACATGGTGGCTGGACCATATGATTGGTAGATGGCAAATGACGACGTTGATTCGAACGTTTGCTATGCTCGTCCGTTAAATGTGGATGCTGGTGCGATGGATGTTGCCTCTTGTGACTGATCGAGGCTCGTGAATGATCCGAGCATTCGGATGAGCATTGATAAATCTGATGATTGGATGTTGTTGGTTGCATTTGATGATTGTGCGGAGGATGGATGGGCTGATACCATCCCTCGACAGATGCTGCAGCTTGTGGGGGTGGCGGTGGCGGTTGCATTGGTGAGTTTAGAGCATCACAACTGTTGCACGATCTATTTTGGGCATAGCGTGAACCTACTTGGTATTCACTACGTTGCGTTGGATATGGTATATGTAAATTGGGTGGTCCTCCTCCACCTGCTCCAGCTGGATTTGTGGCAAAATATGGCGGCAATTGTGGAGGATGCTGACTGGTGGGCGTAATCTGATAACGATTCTGTGCCCCACCTCCCACAGTTGACAATGGATTACTATATAAATTCTCTGGTTGACCAGCATATTGTGGGGAAACACCCCAAGCGGAAAAACCACCAGAGGAACTGCTGTGTATGGAGGCATTCAGAATGCTTTGATTAGTTGATATCCCAGAGCCACCGCTCTTTGAGCTCTTCCGGGAAGACTCTGGTGAACCCTGGGCATAACCATATGTGGAAGATGGTGGCGGATGTTCTGGTGGTGGTGGCAAGAATTCTGACCAATTAATTGTCTCTGCTGGATATGACATATAATTCGTTTTGGTCAATGGAATTGCTCCGCTACCAATTCCAACAGCTGCTGCTGCGGCTCCTTGTTGTCCGGCAAATGCATCTGAATAGGGTGAATGGGTACCCGAATCTTTATCCGCACTCAGGGATGTGGCCTTTGTGCAAGTTTCACTCGATGAGGTACCAATAATCATGGTAGTAGCATATGGTGTGGGATTATCGGGACTCTGTAAGGGATTAAAGAAGAATTTTTTCACTAATTAAATTAGTTTATAATTAAATATTGGACTTACCTTGCGACAATTGTAAAAGGTTGTCAAATTGCGTGTATCTACTTCAGCATAATCTGTGCCGCCATCAGAGTTATTATAATTGGATTGACTACTATTGACATGGGACAGCAATTTAGATTCACTTAATCCGGAATCCTTATCGGTATCAGTTGTACGCCAACCACGATCAATCCATAAACTTTCCTTGCTATTGATATTCAAGGCGGTGATCTCATTAGCACTTACCACTAGAGAAAATAAAGATAATATTAATTAAGGAATTATTCTGGTAGATTTAGATTTAACCCGAACTTACCACTGAGATGACCCAATTCTTTGGTCATTTGATGTCTTCGCTTGAAATAAAACATAACTATAGCTGTGGCCACTACCACAACCACAAGGATTATAGGTACTAGGATCATTAGCCAAGTATTGGGTAGATAATCTGTAGTCTTCCGATGGGTTGTGGGATTTGTATTGCCGGCAGCGGGTTGATTACCAGCAGTCATACCATTATTGTGATAGGTAAAGTCTTGTCCTCCCTCATGGCGACCATCGTGTGTGCCACTGGGATGAGCACGTGGCGGATGTACATGATGCGATGGATCCATAAACAAAGAGATCTAAAATAAAAAGAGTTTAAAAAGATGTCTTCCCTATGATGTTTAAATCTACTTACTGGCTTTGAATAGGGTCCATCGCCTGCCTTGGTAAAACAATTCAATCTTACACTATAAACAGCACCCGATGTAAGATTATTAAGTAGAACCGATGTTGTGGTGGCATTTAGTGTCATATTGGCCAACACTTTCATAGTATTACCAGCACTAACTTCAATTTTATAGCCATATAAATTGCCATTATGATGCTGAGTCGGTGGAGGAGACCAACGTACCCAACCTGCTGTCTGATTATACATTCCAATTTGTATATTATCTGGTGGAGCCGAGGGCACTGGACATAGAAGAAGTTAAATTAGATTTACCTAAATAAGAATTAATTTTAGTTTTTACCATCTTCATAGGTTAAAGACATTTTGGAGTTGCTCGGTTGCCCTTCTATAGTCTCATAAAAAGGTGTTACAAAGAATTCATATTTGGTAAATTTTCTTAAATTTCCCACTATATGAGATTCAGCTGAAGGATCAGAGACCGTTATAACATGATATTGTGTCGAATGGGAACTGGCATCCTTATAGCGTATGTGGAGACCCTGTAGAAAAAATTGAAATTAGTAAAGATTTTCAATTTTTTATATTTATATATAATTTACCTCTATATATTTCTCATTGGAGCTCACATGGAGCATCCAATCAAGACGCACTGCACTGGCATTTATGGCCGAAGCATCAATCAATTCCACAACCTAAAAGTAACATCAAAAGTTATGTTAAAATTTCATAATTTCCACCTAATTCTCTTACCTTTCCAGTTAAAAGAGCTCTGGCAGCGGACAATTCATTTTCAGGCAGTGCATCGAAATCATCGCCAAGGGTTTTAATGGCATTCGATAAACCCGATGGCACTGATACCCCTTGACTATTCTCGGCTCTAACCAGAAACACATATGAGGTGGCAGCCGTTAACTCGGATATCTGAAATTTAATTAGCCAAAAGCTTAATAACAAGTTCTCTAATAACATCTCATAACTGAACTCACTGTAACTTGAGTGTCTGGAATACGATGGGCGGCCACAATCCAACCAGTTTGCAAATCGGGGCTAAAGTACTCCACAGTATAGCTAATAGAGAAAGAAAAAATAATTACAAAAAACTGAAATTTAGCTAAAGTTACGGTTAGAACTAACCCAATAATTGGACCCACGGCACCGGGTTTCTCTTGACTTTTTGACCATCTCAAGGAAATGCTATTGCGGCTGACATTAAGGACTTTCGGTGTGCCTGGCGGAGCTGGATAAGTGCTGGGATCTGCGGCACGATGTAAAGTTGATAGACCACTTTTCTCCACCTAAAAAGAAAGAATAATCTTTTATTAGATTTCTTTTTTTAAATTATAATAAACTAAATGAAACTTACCATTAAGCTAGCTAACCAAGAGGTCTCTCCTCTCTCCGATGATGCAGTGCAGGTATAGACACCCGAATCACTTAATTGAAGATCTAAGAGAATGTAAAAAATGTGAATTCCTTTTGTGAAATAGTTTCTTTTTCAATACTCACCATCGATTCTTAAAGAGCTACCTTGGACTATGCTGTGACGGTTACCCGTTTGGACGGCATAACCCTCATGAAACCATTTGATACGCGGACTGGGATTACCCGTTGCTCGACAGGGTAAAGTCGCTACTGAACCCTTTTGAAGGGTTTGATTGGTTGGTCCAATTTGTATAATGGGTGGTGGACGTTCATCCACGGAGCTAACTTGCAGGAAGACACGCACTGTGGAAGAGTCCACCACACTAAAGGCAGAGCAGACATAGAAACCCTCATCTTCTTGCTGGACATCGGATATTTGCAGTGTACCATCTGCCATAACCTGTTGACGGCCATGCGAACTATTTGGAAACATTAGAGTGGATAGTCCCTCTTTTGTCCAGAAAATGGATGGCTGTGGATTGCCACCGGCCACACATGGCCATTGGACCAATCCGTTTAAGCCAATTTTCTTATTGGTCGGTTTCTTAACAAAATTTGGCGGAGCATGAACGGTGAGCGTTGCCCGTGCACTTATTTGACCCACATTATTGTGAGCCTCACACACATAGGTGCCCTCATCACTGGGCGTGATATGGGTGAGTTCCAAACTCTTCTCGTCGTGGAGTATTCGAGCACGGGAGACGGGTATATTGCCTTCTTCCTTTTTCCAAAGAACCTTTGGCGGTGGATCTCCACCAACAGAACAATGAAAAGTTGCTGTTTGACCAAAGAGCATGATCTGATCTTTGGGTTCTTTCATGAAATGCGGTTTCACTTGGACTATTAATTTGGCATAGCTAGATTCACGGGTTCCCACTAAATTCTGGGCTATACACTTGTAATTGCCCTCATCGATGGGTTCAACATTGCTGATTAGCAAATTGCCACCATCTACAATGCGAATACGAGAGTTAGTGCCAAATGACATGGCTTTGAGATCATCCAGAGGAACACCATCCTAAAGTAATGATAAAAAAGGGGACAATTTATGTATATAAGTTTGCAAAATCAGTTTTTTTTTTTTCGTCAATTTTTCTTACCTTCATCCATATGAGTGTTGGCTCTGGTATGCCTTTGGGCGGCCCACACTCTAGCAATGCGGTTTCGCCTTTGGCCACTCTTGTGTCTTTTGGTTCCACGCGAAAATCATCGCGTAAAACTAAGCAAAAAAAAAAATAAGACGAAAAAAAATGAGACAAAATTGAGATCAAGATATGTGTTTGATGTGGGCAGAGAAACAAGTTGTCTTGATACCTACCAGCTATTTGAAGCGAGGCATGTCGACTTGCAGCCTGGCCCACACGATTTTTGGCCACACACCAATATTCGCCACCATCCTGCTCTTTCTTCCCTTGCATGGTGCGATAGAAAAACAAGGCGCCATCCTTAAATTGAACACGATGGGATTTCTTTTCATTTGTGTTGACAGGTTCGCCATCCTAAAATATGATTAATTCCGATATATATTAAAATTAAAATCATTACAAAAAAATTTAAATCCTGCTCCCTCTCTGTGTTACCTTAAACCATTCAATAGTTGGCTCTGGTTTGCCTTCTACTTTACAATTTAATGTGGCTGGTTCATTTTTCTTAACCACCAAATCCGTGGGATGTTCTATAATGCGTGGTGATTGAAATTGAGCTGGAATCAGAGTTACATTTTAAATTTAATATAAATTAATAAATTTGGTATATTTCTTAATGTTTTTAAATTTAATTGTGCGTTACCTCTAGCTAAGGGCAATGTTGCCAGACCTAGCATTAGCAGCAAAGGAAGTGATAACATCCTTCCGCTAATTGGTTGATCTTGGCCAAAAGTTAAAGCTCAATGTGCGTTATGAGTATGAATTATTTATACTGCGTAGTTGATGATGGATTCACGGCTGATGACATTCATTTTTATTCACCTAAATGAGAAGTGAAATGAAAAGTAAATGAATGGGGCAGCTGTTAGTTATATTTGCAAATGCTAAAAATAACAGTGGTATAGGACATAGAGGAGGTGGAGGTGTGGCATTAGCAACAAGAAAGGCTTAAGCGATATTTCCTATTTTAACTCTCTCCTTTGCTCTCTCTCTCTCTGTTGCACACACACACACACATACATTACACTCCTACAGACAATTATTAACATTCATTCGTTCACATTTTCATTTATATATTTTTGTTTTTTTTTTGGTTGAGTTTTTATCTTTTTTTTTCTTTTTTTACATTCCCAAAAATTATTCGTTAACTGCTCCAGTTACATGACACAAGCCCCAAACAGATAAGCGGGCACAGCCAATAAAAAAAAAATATATACATATGTGTCTATACTTTTTCCATTAATTTTATTTCTGTATTTATCTCTTTTCTTTAGTGTGTTTATCTCCTCGGCACCGACGTGCCCCCAAAAAGACGACAAAAAATAAAAGACAGAGGAAAACCCTAAAAATTTATAAGCTAAATTCTGATTTGGAATTCTGATTTCTTTCTCACACTTTCTAACTTTGATTTTTACAATTAGGTGTGTGTGTGTGTTTTATGTTCTATTTTTTTTTCTTTTTTTTGGTTAATAACTTGATTTTTAATTCACATTTGCTCGTTTTTGTTGGTATTTATTTGCCGTTTTTTTTCTTTTTTATTGTACTCCGTTTTGTGTCCACTTTTCGGGGTTGTTTTCTCAGCTCGCGCACATTTTCCGAATGAAATTTCTTTTTGGTAATTTTACAAGAACAAGAACATGCTTCCCCCGGTCTTCCTTTCTCCCTTCTCCTATCAATTACTTTCCCAATCAATCTTTCTCTTTCTATCTTACTCGTTCTCCCACACTCTTTTGCCCTTTCTCTGTCTTCCTTGTTCAATCTTCTTCTTGCCATCCCTTTCCCCTGGCCCAGACTAACCAGCCCAGGCTGATGGTGCCGTTCCTCTGGTTTCTCCTTGTTCCTATTGCGCGCTTGTTGTTGTATCTATAACAGTGCGTAGCAGGCAGACATACACATACACACACACACACATACACAGCATTATACACTTACATATACATACACATACACTTTTTGTATTCTTTGGATGTAAAATGCATCTGTATCTGTATTTTTATATGACAAATACCAAAATTGGCCTTAGTTGGCCCATATTTGAATTAAATATTCAACTTGTTTAATTTGTATTTGCTAGTTGGTAATTTGTATATTTTTAATTCAATTTTTTAATAAGAAAATTCACAGCACAAAAGGAAAACTATGGGACGTGGGTCGTATCTATAGGAAAACTGAATGCAGAACGGAATGGCAGCGAAATGGTTTGGTCAGATAAAGATACAAAGAGAGAGAGAGATTGCGAGAGAGCAGAGTCGAACAAGTGGGAATGAAACACAATTAAGAGTAAATGAGAGTTTTTCAACGATATGGCAGCTCTTTCATGTAACTGCTTTTCCCTCCATGCAATTTAAATTTATATTTACCAAAGAATAGGATAAAAAACAAATTGATTTTGTTTTGCAAGTTTAGTTTATGAATTTTATAGCTTTACTGTTTTGAATTTATAGTTGATTTCTCCTAGAAAATTATGAAACGTTTTCGGTTCTAATTAATTTATTGTATAATTTATTTGGTTTCGCCCCGTATTCGCAAATCCTGTGATCGAACTTTATTATTATGCTTCTTGTATAGTTCCAAACGGTATTCTTTTAGAATTCGATTTAAATAGGCTTCCAAAGAAGGATTTTCTTGTTTGAATAAACGCCAAGAGGAATATGACCATTTTATTTTGGAATAACGCTTGAAATTACGGTAACGGCTTGGACACAAACCAACACACTCTTTAATCGGAGTACGTAGATAATCCAACATTGGTACAGCATTAGTGGGACCATCCTTAAGACCACACATTAATTTTAACCAGGCCACATCGGTGATGGAACGATTTAAAGGCTGAAAACGTTTCATAAAATTCCAGGAGCTCTTCATAATTAAAAAGATTTGAAATTAAATATACAATTTTGTTATATAAGATTTTACAGTTCAATTCTAGCCAACTGAGGACGTCCTCTTAAAAGGTTTCTAGATCTAGAAACCTCAAAAGCAGGCTTGGAAATGGGTTTCTGGACCGGAGGTGGCCGCCTGCCAATGGCCAAAGCACTTTTCACCATTTTTGGTTGCAATTGCAGACGACAGACACGATCCACGGACATGCTTTTGGGTCTCTTATACAGATAATCATGTATATGGCTATTGGAGCCATTACTTATATTCAGATTAACTAAATATTCTTGTAATTCTGCTTTTAATTGACCATTGGCAACCTCTAAACGCTTCTTTTGCTGCTTAAGGCAGGCCACATCGACAGCCACATGATTGACGCGACGCCAAAATGTTTCCATTTGTGGTACTATAGAGATTTCATCCTTCAGCAAATCCTTGTCCATTACCATCTCACGTATCTCTATAATCTCTCGAGATAATTCGGGTAAAAGGAACATTTTTTCTCTTTGGGTTTCCATTTTATTGCAAACTTGAGACAATTGCATTAAAATCTCACCCTTGGCCACATATTCTTTTAATTTTGAAATAGCATCATAACTCTCCACTGACATCATTTTGAATTTCTGATGATCGCTACCCAATTCCGTGTCCACACAGGTGCGCAATTCCCTAAGTCTTTCGGTTAGCTGTTGCTTGATTAGTTGCCTCTGTTCCAATTGGGATTGTTGCTTTTGGTAGTAATCTTCGGATACAAGACGAAAATTAGCCAATTGATTTATCAAATGTTCTATATCATAGCTCTGCTGTCTTATTTGGATGGCTGATTCTTCATCCCGCTGCTTAAGATCAACGTATTCGGAATAGAAACCTTCAATATGCTGGCAATAACCAGATAAAACATTTTGATACTCCTGCCAAAGTTTCTCCAATTTTGCCTCTCCACGACTAGTAATTTGCTCCAATTGGAGTTGCATCTGAAAAAGAAGAAAAATGTTTAAATATAAATAATATATATAAAACTTATTCCATGATTGATCATGCCTCAGTTATTAGAGTTGTATGAATGGGTATCACTAAAAACACGCAAATGTGTCATATTCATAATAAATGTCACTCAAAGGAAAGATAATTGGCCAATCATTCGATATGAAAATCTACTATAAATTGGCCTAAATCTATGCTAAATTCATTGCACTTGCATAGAATGTGTTTAAGGTGGATAATCTTGTTCTGCTTTGTCAGTTCTTGGTGCTGGGTTAATAGTTTAAAATGCCGCTCACAGGAGGGCATTAATGAGGCGGAACTCAAAAGGATTGTAAGGACCTGTATGCAACGTAATGGCAATCAGAATGACAGGGACAATGATGATAATCGAGGATATTCTGGAAATTCAAGAAGAAACTTTGATTATAATCAAAGTCAACAGGAATCGAACAACTATAATCAACGCTGGCAACGGAGCACAAGGCAATCGAACAGAGATTGGGATAGAGATAGCAGAGATAACACCAGCTCATCTAACGGAGGAGCCTCCGATCAAGGACAATGTGTGGCCCAATGTTTTTTCGAGGAATTGAATATGGTCAGTTGTATACAAAAGCAAATAAAACTTTAAATTGATTTAATTATTTATTTTTTTCTTTACTCAGGTCGATGGCAATGGGCAGCCTGATCGTCGTAAGGTAAGCTATATGCTTACCAAGGATCTAAGAGACAGGGAGTTACGAAATTTCTATATGGATACTGTACAGCAATGTTTTAGCTATTTGGACAATACAAGAAATCGGAATAATAAATGTTCCCAATCTCGACAATTAATCAAATGCATGTCGGAATATGCCAAGGCACAGTGTGATGATTGGGATGAGCATAGTAATATGATTTTTACTTAAAATTAAAGTTAAAATGGTAAATGTTATAATATAAAAAGCAAAGTTAAATGGTGTATTTAGTAATTCTGTAAAGTAAATATTATAAAAAGGTTTGGCACCTAATATATACCTAATGATAAATAGTAAATTTTAAATTAGAATCAAACTTACGCCACTTTTAAGATCCTCACAACGATCAAGAAATCTTTCATGATTATCTTTGACCTCTCGATCGGTGGTCTCTTCCAATTGATAGAAAACGCATTCCAATTGATGTTGCTTCTGTGTATGCAAATCCCGGAATCCAGCTGAATCTGCTGTCCATTCACTGAGGACTGCCTTCTTATCATCCTCATAGATTTGTTGAAAGAAATTAATACGCTGCTTATGGGTATCTGAAAAGAATTAATTGAAAGATAAACTAAAAATATATATGTCCATTTTATATAGATTATATTGAGTTACCCAAAATCTTATTAACATTTTCCATGTGGGATTGCTGTAGATTAGCATACATATCCTCAGTGGATTCAATGTGTCCCACAAGTCTCTGTATAATGGAATCCTTACGCTTTAAGGCCTCTTTAAAGAATGATTCAACATCAATAATTTCCCTTCGCAAATCTTGAATTTTCACCTGACGCAATATACTGCGCCATTCCTGATTTATTTTGGCCATATTAAGCCGTCCAAATGCATCCTCTCGTTTTAGTTTGTTCTGGCCAAAGGCAAAATATATTTAAACAAATTTATTATATGTTTAAAGTCGACTTCTTGTTATCCTCACCTTCATATACATGGATATCAATTGCATTTTCCTGCGTCTGGTCTCCTCCTCCATATCGGCCCGCATTTGCAAATATCTTGCCCGCTCCTCTTCGGACATTTTGGCTAATTTGTTGCCTTTTCCTTTACCTTTTTTACCCATGATGATGATGTTGGCTGATGCTATCAAATTATTTTTCTTTAAAAGCTGCTTATCAAATTTCAAAAGCCAATCACTGACTAATTAGACAAAAGTAGCAAAATGTTTTCTCTCGGCATATAAAATAACTAACAAAATCATTCGTCATGACAACCATCAACCATTGGCTACCATCAGGACCAGTTGTTTGTACAAAGCGGAAGGCCAACTTAAGGGGCAACTTTAATGGAAAATTTTCAACAAAATTATGTTAAAAAGAAGTACAATAAAAATCAAAGAGATTTAAGAAATTTTACTATTTAAATATTATTAAAAGGTATAAAGGTGGTCCAATTTTTCAATGCACTTTTAGTTTTGGTTTTTTACCAACAATTATGGGTTTAGTTAGCTAACATTTATAGGTTTTAATCACTTAAGTTTATAATTTCATAAGTTGCAAGCAATTTAGTAAAGGATAAAATTCAAAGCCCCTTTGGGCGCTTATTTTTTTAAGCCCGCCCCTTGTCAACTGCAATGTTAGATTTGTTGTCAAGCTTGAGCCGTCATTAAATGAATGTGACATAAATTAATATTCAACTATTTTCACAGATTATTAAAGCTCACAAATTGCCAATGGACAATGGTAATGGGCATATATAAAACGTCAACTGAGACGACATATGTCCAAAATTACTAACACAATGCAAAAGTCTAATTTAATAATCAATTTGATTCTCTGTCACTTGGTAATGTATAAATAAATTGAATAAAAGATTTAATATATTTAATTTAATTTTTTATTCAACCTTTCCTTCTAGTCCTTTAGTGTGGCCATACGTGTGCATTGTCGTCATGTGGAACGTATACACGAGGATCATATACACAATTGTTGCAAACATCCTGATGGTCACAATGATGTCACCGAAATGTGTGCCAAGAAAACAGGATTCAAGAGTTTGCCCTCAGCAATGGAAGAGGCTCCCGAGGATGTCACCGTCGATCAGGTTATGTTGGGAGCCTGCTGGGCGAAATGTGTATTCGATCATTATGGTTTCTTGGATAAAGATGATCAAATTCTTGATATGACGGCCGTTCATACCCATTATAAAATATATCATACAACCGATCCGGAATATGAAACGGAAATGTTGGATGCCTTTGAGAAATGTCACTCTCAAAGTTAGTGAACAATTATCAATTTTTTTTAGAGCTTAATTTAATTTCATTTCCTTTTCTTTCTTTTTCAGGCGAGGCGGCTATGACAAAATTCCTATCGACAACATTTGTGCGAGCTCTTTCTGATTCAAATTATTGCAAGCCAGCTTCTAGTGTTATATTATCCTGTGT
Source organism: Drosophila emarginata (assembly GCA_037075365.1). Lineage (NCBI taxonomy): Eukaryota > Metazoa > Arthropoda > Insecta > Diptera > Drosophilidae > Drosophila > Drosophila emarginata. The sequence goes on along the minus strand of JBAMCD010000260.1, from coordinate 2,413,771 downwards.
TATATACAATTTCTTTCACAATTGTCCCAAAGATCGGTGGTCAAACTCAACGGAATGTGTTGAGACTCTGGCTTTTGCCAAAAAGTGCAAAGATGTATTGACCACCATGTGAGGAAGGGCAAATAATATAATAAGAAATTGCCAAATATTACAATTTTTTTGAAATGAATAATATTTGTAAAAATTTCTTGTCGAAATATATGAAAATTTATATTTTAGATACCACAGAAGTTTTGAAAGCTAATTCTTTTTATTGTCTTTATTATATGTTTAATGTTTAATCTAATTACTACAGTATTCTGAATTCCACTTTTTAAATTATATTCAGAAAAACAGCAAAATGAAACTCGTCATTGATTTGAAGTAAAGCACAGCAACTGCCTTAATCTGAGTAGTAATGGCATTTCTCTGCTTTAGTAGCTTAGTAGCTTTAACTGCAACTGCTCTTGCCTCAACAGGCAGTAATTAGCTTAAGGATCAATTTCCCTTTTTTTAATAGTACATTATTATTATTATAGAACCTTAGCAGCAACAGCCTTTGTATAAAAAGGTAGTTGCATTTTTTAAGCAAAAGAATTTATTTTTCCCTAATACAAATGACTTTACCAAAGTTGTCCTTTTCTGTTTACACAGCAACTACCTTAACTATAGCAATAATTGACTTTACTTCTTCAAAAATGCATTTTCCTCATTGCTGCCTTTATTATTTTATGGAAAAAATATTTAAAACATTTACAAAATTTTACAAAGTGGCCAAAGAGTCATGACAACTCTTACTAAATGCCAAAGTATCTTCACATTCTTGGGTCTTGGACCAACGATCGGCTGGACAATTGTGGAAAAATTGTCGTATAACACAGGCCATTATCACACTGGATTTGGGCTCACAGAAATGATGGGACATCTGACGAAACATGGGATTTGAAAGGAATTTCGAAGTATTCTCCTCAACTGGAAATAATTATATTTTAAAAATTCACAATCTTTTTATAAATTAAATTACCTTTGCCATGACAATGATCAAATGCATTAACCATTTCCTTGGCATATTCAGGATCATCAGCTTGTTTGCTAACAAAATATTTTCGTACTGCCTCAATATCTAGATCACCGGTGCCATTCTTTAAAATGTTTAATTTGCCAAAAACACATTCAGCAAAGCATGTGCTGGCTATTGCCCGATCGGCAGTTATATCGACTATAGCCTCTTCATTTTTACTAGGTAATTTGAAACCTGTCTTCTTGGCACATAATTCGATTATATCATTATGTCCATCGGGATGTTTACAGCAATAATGAATGTGCTCCTCATTAATCGAATCTGGCTTATCACAGTCAATTTTAATGCCACTGGAGGACTGAAAAAATTTTTATAAAAATAAATTCAAATGCAAATTTTAGTTATTTATGAACTTACCCAGCTTAGGCAGCCGATGAGTGTTAGAATAATGAACAACTTCATGGTAATATCAAATGTTATACTGAAACTGTAGAGTAAAGCAAAGTTTAAGCTAGTTTATATAGCAACATGTGACAGGAAATTATATCTATTAGATATGTTTCAATCGATTAAACATTTAGGTTTTCATCATAGAACTTAATTAATCACATTTGTTACATTTAATTAAGCAAATAAATTTAGCTTAGCTAAATGATAATTGATGAGACTGAACATTTTTATAAATGTCACAACAAACGCAACTATTTCATCATAGACGACCATAATGTTAAAACTAAAGTTTGGTCTTATATTGGTGATCCTAATGTCCATTAGTAGAGGAGAAGCTGATGAGGATTCAGAAGAAATAGCCATTACCACTGAAGCCACAACCAATCTAAGTGATCTTGATGAACAGAAGTGTAGCAAAGAGGTACTTGATTATCCTTGCACATCAACTAATAGTTATCGATCTGTTTTCGATAATTATCAAAATTATCGTTATATTACCGTTACAGCGTAAAGGCTGCTGTTCGGAACTGTACATAGGCGATGAACATGATATGGTTAAATGTTTCACGATTCACGCACCAAAATTACCCGCAGACGGTGAATCGGATATGGGTAAAACAGTGAAATTCTTATCGGTTTGTATATAGTATAGATATGTTTAAGAAATCGGATGGATAACATTATCGCTTATTTTTTTTTAGTGTTTTGTCGAGTGCATGTATAAGCAAAAGAAATACATTGGCAAAAATGATAGCATTAATATGAAAATGGTTAAACTAGATGCCGAGAATACGTATAAAGATCATCCAAAAGAAAAAAAATATCATATTGAAATGTTTGAATTTTGTCGCAAAGAGGGTAAGATAATAGATAAATGATCTATATTATTCTCTATTAATCCATTATTTGTAATGCATTTTAGGTGTCAATATATACAATTTGGTAAAAGCCAGTCCTGGTAGTAGTGTTTTACTTAGAGGTGCCTGTCGTCCATATCTTTTAATGGTTTTCCTTTGTCAAACTAATTATCATGAGAAACATGGTTGTCCCTATTTCCGTTGGGAGGGCTCTCAAAAGGGTGGCACCGCTCAAATGTGCAAAGATTCAAGGGCAAAATGCTATGAAATTGATGGTCTTGTTCCACCTACAAAGAGTTCACTATGATTGTTAACTTAGAAATTTAAAAAAAAAAAAATTAAAAAATACAATTAAAAGAAAAAACAAAAAAAAAAATAAACACACACGCATATACATATATTGTACAACACATACACACTTGCCACGCCTTCTTTGAAATGGATAATTACGTGGTGCGTAAGGCAACACTGGATGATATTGAACCGATTACACAATTAATTCATTCATCCGATGCTAAATGGATTGGTAATATACGTCCAATATATTCGGATAAATGTATTATATTTCAAAATTATCAAAAACATCGTCTAATTGTGTTGCTCAAAAACTCTTCAACCGCCTTGGCCTATGCAGAAGTCCGAAGTTATCCAGGAATATTAGCATTACCCAGCAAGGGTTGGATGAAATGGTTATCCCATAGATATTGGTAAACATACATTTATAATTATTTATATAGAAATTTTAAATTCCATTAAATTTTGTTTTTCAGTCTAGATATACCCGTCAGTTGGTCAAATACATTATTTTTAAACTTTTGCATCTATAGAAGTGAACATGCCGATTGTCTGGCCAATTTACTGAGAGAGGTTTTTTATACAGAGAGGCGTGCATTATATTTAATATCGGTGAAAAATCCAGATATACCACAACAATCATATTATGTTGAATCATTTGATGATTTGGCCAAATATGCAAAAATCTATTATCCAAGAGAATTTGATTTTACAAATAATACAAATACGCAATCATTATATATAATTCATCGTTTCAAATTGATGAATAAATTAACATATCGCAAAGCCCTGTAAGAGATTATCTTTAGATATAGTTATCTATATTAAATATTCTACTTTACACAACCTAGAGCTGAGGACAATGATGATATTATTGAAATACATAAAAATGAAGTACCTGAATTACTTCAAGAATTGGGAGATTATTATATAGCTGAAGAATTGTTGCGGACTGATGAAGATGCCCATAAAAGTTATCTGATTGTTGCCGAACTGGAGAATGAATGCCAGGAGACGGAAACAGCGGGTTTTATGTGGTTAAGCACCGATTTCGATATACTCTTTTATGTTCAAAACTATGATTTAGAGAATTTTGGTAATCTTGTTAAAGCTGATCAAGACAATTCTGTTCATATAGAGGAATTGATTGTATCGTAAGTTGTTATTTCTAATTTATAAATAATATCTAATTTAATTTCTTTGACCATTTTTCAGTTCCATACAACACAAGGCGGAAGTTAGTCTATTTACACGGGATGCTATAGATGATTTGACTGCCCAAACAATATTGGGTGGTCTACCCAGATATGATAGTGGAATGAGTGTTGCAAGTGCCGGAAAAGTGAAACTTAGTTCCATATGCGGAAGACTTGTGGAAAGTGAATTTCCAAATCAATTCTATTTACGGGAGGGTGTTTATTTAAAACTGAAGAATATCTATGAAGGTAATTGATATATAATTGATATATTGATACAATATATATTTATTATTTTTTTAGTACTGCACAATGCCGAATATTATATAAGCAAAGAGTCAAAATCATTGACATTTGTATATAATATTGATCAAGGTGTTCTTCCTGGTCCCAAGGCCATTGAATTGGCCTCCAATGTCTTTCTTATGAAGTATATTGGAATACGTAAAGATTTTCCAGTTGGACGTATATTTACTTGTCTCTTAGCTATGTTTTGTGCCTATCCGAAATGTGATTATTGCATTATGGTCGCACCGAGAAATTCAAAAATAACAAGAAGTCATGCAGAAGTATTAAAATATTTTATCCCAGTGGCACCAAGACCATCAAAATTGTCCACTTTGGATGAACTATATATAACACATCGGAGTACTATTTTTGGGGAAATCAGGTGAGAAATATATAGTTTGAATAGTAGCAATTAATAATTAAATTTACTTTTTGTATATATAACTTCAGTTTGTATACCTTAGAGGAAGCCGACACTGAAATTATACAACAGATGATTATTGGTCTGAGAAAACAAAATAATTTAGATAACTCATCCGAAGACAGCAGTTGCAGTTACTCCTATGCCTCAAAGGTCAATGAGAATGCCCAAATAGAATTTGAATATAAGGCAGTTAATGAGATAATGAAGGATTTTCTACGTAATACATTAACTGAATTCTATTTTTATACAATACGCTGTGGGAATTCAACAAAACCGGTTACAGAAAATACCATTATTGGATATGTTATATTACGTCAATTCAATGATCATCATCAGCTTTATCATCATTATCATTTACCCAAATATGAATATCATTTAAAGGGCTTAAGAGCAGAGATAATTTCATTGAAATTACAACCATTATTTTATATGAGCAGCGAAACAATATTTAATCATTTGGCTACAGAAACGAACTTTTTCGATTTCTATTTCATATACTCGAGAAGTGTATGTACAAAAAAATGAAACATTTTTATATTTAATATAAATTTTGACATTTTTTCTAGAAAAATCACTTTACCAACGATTTAAAATCTATGATGATGCTTATCGAATCCAAACCAATGAAAAAGAGTTTAATTACAGTTAACAAGCCGAAACATGAGGAAATCAATAATTCAAATGTTGATTTGCCTACACATAATTTTTATAAGGATAATTTAATTGTCTTTCGTAATAAACTGAATCCACCCAAATGGTTTGGTAATAATAAAAATTTGGTTATCATCGGCTATAGCTCACATTGTAAGGCATTTTTACGGCAATTGGTATTCCAGTGGAATAGCAAAGAGTAAGTAATATATAAATATTATATAACAAAATAAATAAATACAATTATAATATTCTGTAGCCACAAGAATTCTGATAACTATACATGTTTGACCAAAATTGAAGTTAAGGTCATCTATTTGCCCGGTGTAGTCGAGGCGGATCACGATTCTCACTTTCGATGTCCATTTTGCATCGATTCGAAAAATTGTTATATGATGTATAGGAATACTCCGGCTTATGTTAGAGATGTAACAAAACGTATGGATTTACGATATTTTATTCATTTTATTCCAGGAATTGTAGAAAGTATTAACAGGTGAGATGAATTTTATTTAATTTAAAATGATTTCAAATGATTATTCCATACATTATAGAAATCAAAAATTTGTAAAACTGAAAAATAGTTGCCAAATCTATTACGATACTCTTATCTTAATGAACTCGGCAAAGTATTCGTTAAAGAATGAGAAGCCAAATCCAGATCCTTATACTTCAAGTCCATGCAATTTTATACAAATCAATTATCGATTAGATAAATTTTTGTTATTCTATAAAGTCAGCCTACTGCTAGAGGAATTGCCACGACAACATCGAATTCTTGTCTATGGATCCAATTTGGAGACATATGAATGTATTAATTTCTTATTGGAGCATGGAGTTTCATCGAAACGTATAATGTTAGTTATACCATTTACACCCATACCAACTGACGATGAAACCAAATTAAAAATTCCATTAAGGGATCAAAATCTTCAATATATACTCGATGAAATTTTAATTGACAGTGGAATAGAAATCAGTGAGAATTTCAATTTTATACAATGGGTTGTATATGCCGAAACAAATTTTATAATGAAAGTTATATTTGAAAAACATCCCGATCGTACACCGCTTATTATTGAATGTGATGTTTTTGTATCCTTTGAAGAGGGTCACATAAATTGGAAAAATTTGCAATGTAAATAGAAAATACTTATCATATAAGTATTTAAATAAGTTTCTTAACATTAACATTTTAATTAATTTTAGGTATTGGAAATTCCGGAATTGCAATAGCAAAATCAAAAATACAAGTGGATAAAAATTTTCGTACTAACGATCCAAATATTTATGCTGTAGGTGAGCATATTGAAATGTGGGATAATCCCAATTATCAATATCAATATACAAATGAAAGGGAAACAGCCAGTAAGGTAAGCGAACTCTTAAATAAATTATTAAAAGAAAATTAGAAAACTTTTAATATTTTTAGCTTATGCACATACTCGGCTTATCAGTAATGGAAACTGGTTTCGAATACAAATATTCCAAGCCAACATTTTTTCACGGAATTTTACCACTTGATTATCGGATTACTAAGGTGACCATGCCACGTCGTTTTATGAGGTCGACATTACCCTCAACATATGCCAATTGTTTGACCACTTATAGTGATTGTAATAATACCTTCTGTCGAGTGTGCCTAGCTATAAATTTTATTGTCGAAGAGATTGTTGTAGTAACCAAAGATGTAAATAACTTTTCCATTTATTATCACTCTTATTGAATTAATTATTTACCTATAACTAGACCACTTGTTTGGATTTTCTCGAATTTTTTTGTGGCAAACATGAAGCGCTGTTGAACAATCTTAGGGCACGATATAATTCCAAGGATATTAAATGTTTTCTAAAATTCTTTCAAGAGCCCTGGACCGAATTAATAATGCATGAGGATTTTGAGGACTTGCAGAGAGAAAATCACGATTTACTAAAACCATTTGCCATATCGACGACTACGGTAAGTTTTATACTTATTACAAATACGATTATAGCCTTTCAAATGGTAAAGTATCAAGTCTTTATAGTCGAGTCGATCTAACCATGTCTGTCTGTTCATTTGCATCTTTTCCACCTCAAACTTAAAGTTAACTGGATGAAACTCTGTAGTTAATCTCCTTACATATGTACACGTAGAAAGTTTAACAGTTGACCAAATTGGACCACTATAAATTATAGTCTTTATCGGAATAATGGGTGTAAAATAAAAGTTTTTTTCTTCTTTTTATTGTTATTATTACGATCTCCTAAGTATGCTACGCCGAAAAGCGGCGGGTTGAATCTTTGGATTAATCTAATATTCAATCTTTGGATTTTTCTATTATTATATAAATATTATTATTATATAGTCTAAAACTGCATGGGTTCAGAAACTTCGACATGTCTAAAGTTAACTTCTTTGATATTTTCTATTTCTAAATTGTCTATTTTTCAGAAAATGGGTCGCACTGCCATTCAAGATTTGGCCGAAAAAGAATTTGCCGATATTAACAAACGTATTTTAGAACAAAGTCTATTGAATTTCTTGAGGGATCATCGCAAAGATTTCAATCACGATTTCGCATTACCCGAAGATTATTGTTGTCAAAAAAATATTGATAGTAATACTGGTTGTAATCAAAAGGAGTCAAAGCGAAAATCATAGTAGACAATGAAACTTTGTTGTGTGGCAATGTGTTTTTTTCTAAAAATCAAATAAAATGTCTAAACAATATGTAATAGATACAGCATATATTAAAAATGTTGATAAAATTGAAGATTTATATAGATCCAAACAGTCGCGACACTTCGGTGAGAAACGTACACCACCGCTAACAAAGTTATTCTCTGAATATCAATCACATCGTTTGGCTGTCTATGAACGGGGGAACGAGAGTATTCTATTGGCCTATTGTGAATTTTGCATTTATCCCAATATTACGGTCTTGGCCAATCATCTCTGGATATCATGGTTGAAAGCACGTTTCTGGTGAAGGTTATTGAAGAAAACTTTAAACATTTAATAATTTACATTTTTCATTTTTTTTTATTATAGCCTAGAAATGAAAATAAGTGCCATCAATACCATATTTTTTAATTTCGCCATCCATAATGAGACACATCCTAATATACTTAAAGAAGTTTTACATGATATTTTCTATCGTGAACTTAGGGTTCTACATATTATTATTGCGAAACCTCCTACTTATGATAAAGGTGAATATGAATTGATTGAGAAGTATGGGACAACCTATTACCCCAAGGACTTTAAGGCTATTAACCATCGAAGTAGTCCTTCAATTATCATTATAGAGAGAAGAGCAATTATGCCAAATATATCATTTCGCAAGGCATTGTGAGTTAATATTTTTTTTTAATTGATTGCTTATCTATATTATCCTTCATTTATTTAGGCCTGAGGACAATGATGATATAGTTAATATTATTGACTTTGAAGAACCACATTTGCGTCATGAATATGGCGACTATTATATGGCTGAACTATTAATGGGTACCAATGGACGTATTGGTACCAGTAAGATCATTGTAGCCGAGGTAAGATCCAGCTTAAATAATATTATATAACAATGGGAATATAATTTTATATTCAAAAGATTGCCGATGAAATAACAGAGGAAGTTAGTAATACTGGAGTTATGTGGCTTACGGATAATTTGGATCTTGAATTGCTACTAAAAAATTTTAATTTCGAATGCGTGGGAAATCTAGTGCGCTGTACTAAAGATGCTAAACACTCGGTGGTCACATTTGAAGTCGAGTAAATAAAATTTAAAATATCGAATAATATTTAAAATTAATAATCTAATTAACAGATGTGCTGAGCCCAGACGTTATACAACTCTTTATACCGATACTGGTATAAATAAAATGAAAACCGTAGGTGGTCTTGCAGGGGATTCCAGTAAATTTAGTATGGCAGCCAAATTTTCAAGTCCACGTAGGCGTCCTGGTGAATTAAGCAGAGAAAGTTTTATTGAACGAGAATTTGTATTTGCCAAATTTAAGAATATCTACGAAGGTAAATGACAAACTAATTTCATATTTATATATATATGTATGTATATACATATATGTAGTTAACTATATCTAATGTTTTGTAGAATTGCGCAATGGTAGTCATTATATCAATAGAGTAAAAAAGGAGTTGGTAGTTGTATTCGATACACTAAGTAATCTGGACTATTCAGATGTTTCAGAGGAGAATTTACTGGGAACATTAAAAGTAAAGGAGCCACGGAAAAGTTCAATGAAAAATCTTAATCGAGCCGCCAATGCATTCCTATTGAAGAAATTCAATTTGCATCCAAAACAACGTGTTGAATATGTATTCTTTTTTCTAACCGCCATGTTTAGTGCCTATCCGCAGCATGATTATTGCATTGTATCAGTGCCAGCTATCGTTTATTTGCCCAAAAGTATAAGACATTTGCTTAAATACTGTATGGTTAGTCACATCTTAAACGTATTCCATTTCAGTTTTTATATTTAAAAAAAAAAAATATTTCTAGCGTATTAATCATCGTCCTAGTACTTCAACATCGGAAGAAATATTTGTTTGCCATCGGAGTACACTTTTTGGGAAGCTTAATCTATATAAATTAGAAGAGAGTGATATGCCAACTGTTAAGAATATGTTATTGCAGGATAGGCGCACTGTTGTCAGTGACGATTCAGAACGCAGTGGATCAATTTATTCAATATCCGAAGATACTGTGAAAAAAGAACAAAAGAGAAATGAAATTATAGATGAAATATTTAATGATTTGTTAAACAATCATGAAACAGAATTGATAGGTTGGACCTTCTGTTGTGGTCAGGTGAATCTATCGCGTAAAGAGACTACCACAGTTGGTTTTGCGGTCCTAAGGTAACTAGACCAAAAAGAACATTCAGATTAATTCTTATAATTTTGATATCCCTTTCTTTTTTTTTAGACCCTTTACGGATTATAATTTTGTAAACAAACAATGCTTTTTGCCACCCGATACATATCAATTATATCATTGTCGTGGTGAGATTATTTTACTTAAATTGCATCCATTTTTTCAAATGTGGTCTGATGAACTTATACGGGCTTTGGCCATCAAGAGTGGGTTCAGGGAACTCTTTTATTTGAATCTTTTTATGGGTACAAATTTTCCCAATGATATTATGGGCAATATGATGCCAGTCGAACCGCGACGTAAGAAAAGAAACTGGTTCATGAGTGCTGATCCCAAATGGGGTTTCAGGCGTCGTTCAAAGACTATTAATTTTCCCATTATCAATTTGTGTCGAGATCGTTTGTATGTCTATTGGCATAATTTGCAGCCCTCCAAGCATCTAGGACCACAGGAAACTCTGGTGATTATAGGCTTCTCGGATATATGTCGCGCCTTTTTAAGACTTTTAATCTTTGGTTGGAATACAAAGGAGTGAGTTTAGTGAGTTTATGTGAGTGTTTGATATATTCTTAGTTTTATTCTATAGCTTTACCTATGTCAAGAAGCACAATTGTCTGCCAAAGTTGGATATTACAGTGATTGTCAATTATGGCATTGTGGAGGCTGCCTATGATTGTCAATTCGATTGCCGATATTGTGAGCATAGTACCAATTGTTATGTTAGTAGATTTAATGTTGGACCCTTTGTACGGGATACCACACATCGAATGGATTTCCGTCACTATGTACACTTTGTGATGGGCAAAGTGGATTATATTGATCGAGAGAATAATGAGATTGGCTTAAATAATAATTGTAAAATTAATTATAATACTCTACTTTTAATGTGCGATCAAAAATACGGTTTATGCAATCATGACAATTTGGAGATGCCATATAATTATGCCCAGATTAATATGAGATTGGATAAAATTATACTATATCATAAGATACAAGAAATGTCGGGTAATAAATTTCCAAAAAAAAAAATATTAATCTATGGCGCTATATTGGCTGTCTACGAGTGTATCAATTTTTTGCTCAAACATGGTTGTGAACCTCAGGATCTTGTCTATGTACAACCACATCGTATTGAGATGCCCGAAACATTAAATAATCCAAATGTTGATTCAAGATTAGATGTTATTTTAGTACAAATGATTGAGGATTTGGGCATTACATTTCATAGCTCTTGTAATTATGTGGATTTCATGCTCTATAAAAATGAATTTTTTATTGATAAAGTCCAATTCAAACGTTTCCCAAGTGGAGAAATATTAGAAGTATTCTGCGATCTATTTATTAATTTCAAAGAGAACTTTTTGGATTTAGGCATGGAAAATGGTAAGAGATAAACCTAGAAATTATTGACGTTTTTATACTCTTGCCAACTTGCCAACAATTTTATATACTTTTTATATAATCAATTAACAAATAATTTTTCAGTTCTACGCATCTCTGGCATTGAAATTGACGATCATAGACAAATTTTGGTAAATGAGAATTATTGCACAAATGATCCAAATATATATGCTGCTGGTAGATATATTACAATCATACCTGAACCCAACTATCAATATATACACACTAGTGATGCGGAATTGGCTGAAAAGGTATATCCATATCGATATATGAAGATAATCTATAACTATTAAACTATTTCTTTTCACAGCTAATATATATACTTAAGCTAAATCCTAATGCGAATACTGAAATAGAAAAGCGTTTCTCTAAGCCCTGTTTCTTTACTGCCCTTTTACCATTCAATTATAAGTTAATTAAGGTAACAGTACCCAAACGTTATGTAATTGGACAATTACCCAATGAATATAATGAAACCCTAACTACATACGAAAATAATGAATTTTGTCGAGTACGTTTAACCAGTACTGGCATGGTCACAGAAATAACATGTGTTACCCAAAATTTAAAAAAGAAATTCTATTTTATTGAATATTTTTGTGGCAAACATGAGGCATTGCTTAATAATCTAAAGAATCGCTGGAAACTTGGACTGATTACAAATTTTCTAACATATTTCGAAGAACCATGGACAGAGCTATATATGCATCATTGTTTTGTTGATCTACAAAGGGAAAATCATAAAGTTCTAATGGGTTTGGTTAAAAAAGTCTCACCAACAACGGCTATAAATAATGTGAGATATAGAGAACGATATCAGAGTTTATATCAACCAATATTGGAGGAGAATGTGGTCAATTTTCTACGACGATATCGTGGTGATTTTATTAATGAGTTTGCTTTACCCGAAGATTCCGGTTGGCCATTCCTTTAAATTTTTATGTCATTTATGTAATACTATTTAATTTTCCATTTCGATTTAATTTGTCAATTTTACATATAACATATATAACTTTATAATAGAATTGATCAAACAATTATTATATATATCCGTAGCCTAGGACATTTATCGTTTATCGTTGTCATTTCGTTAGTTAAATTAGTATAACATCTTTTCTTGGGTTAGCTAAAGCTTAATTCTAAGTATATTTATTTTTTGTTTTTCATCTATATACTACAGAATTTTTGTCTCATTTAGAGGGGATTGCAGATAGAGTTGCGACGATGATGACGCAAATTTAGATTCAAAAGATTCAGATTCATGAGCTCAGCCTGAGGGCTTTGGGGGAAGACAATTAGATGATGATGATTAATCATCTGGCCTCATATACCCTGTAAATATCTTCGTAACTCCTCCTCAGTGTCGAAAATCATAACAGGGAACGGTGAGCCAGGTACAAATTCTCCAGCCCATTTGACTTCCACACGATAGTCACCAGGTTCAGTTGGATCGTACTGAAATGGATATATACAAATGATAAATGTGTCATCGTATATAACTTTTAATTTTCAATTTCAACTCACTTTGCATAATATGGTTCGATCCTTTTGGCTTTCTCGTTGCATTTCCACACGGAAGGCTCCTTTGGGTCCACGTACACGCACAGTCAATTGACCGGCACCAGCACCACGTGTGTCGCAAATGAAGCGCGATTGGAAGGTGGCCAAAACACCATGTTCTATGCCAGGACCATAGACTCGGACCTACAAAATGTAAAGAAAAGAAAGGATCACATAAATTCACGAACAACCTTTTTTTCCCTCTTTACTTACCTTGCTGGCATCTGGAGCACCGGCAACTTTCAAGGCAAATGGCGAACCAGGTACGTTTTGACCTCCATATTTGATGGTCAGTAAATGACGGCCAGGCTCTTGAGGCTTTATATTCAACGTAAAAGTGGCATCACCATGATCATACAGCTCACAATAGGCCACTTTCCGTACTCCAGCACAGTGGGCGGTTAGCTCACCAGGGCCGGCTCGTCTTGTGTCAATCCAAGATTTGATATCCTTACCCACAATGCCATGACGCAGACCCTCACCAGAGGCGATCACCTTCGAGGCATCCATGGAAGAGCCAACGGCCACTGTGAGTGGACAACCCTTAACCAGGCGTCCGTTCCATTTAACAGAGAGGGTCAAAGTGCCCGTCGTGGATTTCTGTGGCGTATAAGAGGCTAGCCAAATATTCTCGCTGGGTCGTGGCTGAGCCAAGCTAACCGGCAGCGATGTGTTATCTTGACTTGTAAGGAGTATAACCTCTGGTCTGCCTGCTGGGGCATTAGAAGCATCAATGGTAAAGTGGGCGGCTTCGCCTGCTTGAGCAGCGGCTAAACCACGACCCATTAGCTGCACCTTATCCGCTGCCAGTTGACCGGTGACAAAGGCACTTCTGGGACATTGTGTAATTGTAAGACCACTCCAGGTCAAATCCAAATCATGCTCGCCGGCAGCCAAATTCTCTCCAGTAATATTCAGACACATTTTACCATCGGGCATCTTATCTACTGGTATTTCAATGCCATCAATGCTGCATACCAATTTGCCGGGTCCAGCATTCTCTACATCGAAGACAATGCGCGCGGGTAGAATCAAACGTCCATCATGATCTACCAAAGTACCCCAACCACCAACTGGTGTCACCTTATTCGATTCAACGCAACTGATGTGCCATGGAGAGCCAGGTAAACTTCCTCGATTAGGGCAACTGGCTCGGATTTCATATTTACCAACTGAAAGGATCGTATATGAAATGCGCCACTCATTGTTACCTAGAGCCTTGATCTTCGGTTCGATACGTTCCCCAAATTCATCAACTCGTTCAATTTGAACATTTGGTGCAATGGGACAATAAACCACAAACGAAGCTTCTTTGTTACGATGGCATACTTCCAATCCATGACCAGCTGCTCGGGCATCATTCCTCACTCCACTTGACGAGGCAGTGAAATTTAGGGGAGAACTGGCTATTGTCTCTCCTCCATACATTAGGGTTAACTTATAGGTACCCGGCTGTGAGGGCACAAATTCGACATTGTAAACTCCCTCGGATTGTTCACTTATTAGAACCGGTATACTTTGATTGCTGGGTGAGATGGCAAAGGCTTCCAGCTCAGCGGTGCCGGCATTATCTGTGCGTACGGTAAAACTATTGGGACTGTGTAGAGCCAGCGGTTCTTTGCTAACACCTTGAATGGTCACTTTGCTACTGTCGAAGGACTCGCAAGTGAAGGGACTGCCAGGCAATGGTTTGGATTGATGTAAAACCTCTGTAAACGACAAGGAAAAAATATTGTTAGATCAAAACTCCCAGGTTTTCCATTATATTTCTTACCAATTACACATTGTCCCGGCTTATTGATGGTAAACTCCGCTTGCAGGTGCCCATTCTTAGTTTGATAGCACCGTACTGGTAAGGCCTGTCCACCTGGTCCCGATACCACCACATCAAACTCTCTGGCTGGGCGTTTAACGGTATCAATTGCAAAGGATGTCGTTTTGCCCACTCTTGCCTGATAGAGACCCAAACCACTGACACTGATTTCCTTGCCTGCGCTAGCCGGTAGGACATTAATTTCCAGGGGTTTTAGCGAAATTGGAACATCATTGAACAGAATGCTTATCTTATGTGGAGCCACTCGTGTGGGCTGATAAACAATCTCATAGACTCCTGTTTTGCTGGGTCCTCGAATGGTGTGAGCCACTTCCGTAGCACCACATCTCACTAAGGCGGACAGATCGCCCTGACCTGCCTCATTAAGGGATACACCAATGCTAGCTGGACGATGGCAATAGGCTTCGCTAACTTCACCGATCTTTACTAAACTTGGATCAAAGATACACAATGTACGAGAGCCAATGTGCTGACGGGTTTCGCGATCGATGAAACGTAGGGTATAGTTGCCCGTTTGATGTGTCCGGAATTCTGCAGTTTGACGGTTAATAGTATAGGGAACACTTTTCTGATCTGGCGACAGGATCTCCACAATCTGATCGTCTGCTGGGAAATCAATTGCAGCAAGGCTACCTATTTGTATGTGTTGAGTATGCTGTTGGATATCCACACGGAAGGGACTTCCATCAACGGCAACTTCATTGAATGTAATATTGACATAATGAGGTTCGGTGCTCTGTGGCACAAATGTAACATCATATAATCCTCTAGCACAGGCCACTACCTCTGCTTTTACAGTGCTGCTATCAGTGGAAACCACCAGCTCCAATGTTCCTTCGCCTGCTCCGGCTGCATCTACACTAAAGGTTACTGGCACTCCCAGAGTGGCTGGTCCATATTGTTGATCCAGGCCACTAATGCTCACTCTTGAAACATCAAAGACATTACAACTGAACGGTGATCCATTTATATGCTGATCGTTTGCTGTCACACTGATCAAATGACGACCAACTGTGCTGGGACGGAAGGAGGCTGAGTAACTGCCACCATCATGCTGACTCAGCTGGCAATGTTCATTGTCACCAGAGGGTGAAGTTACAAAAATTTGTGGTTCCACGCCATCAAAACCTTCCAACTCGAAAGTGTTATCCATTTTAACAGCGGCCTGTTTAAGGCACTCGCCCATAGCCTGGGCACGGGGTAAGCCATTCGATGATGAAGATGTGGCAGCGGCAATATGACAGCTAAATGGGGATCCTGGCACTGGATGCCCATTAAAACGCACCGACAATGAATGAGAAGCCGCCTCAGTGGGCTTAAAGTTCACTTTAAATCTGGCATTGCCTTCAGATTGGACAAAATTGGGCACATTTTTGCCATTGACAGCAACAATGATCTCTAGATTTCCAGCACCCGCCTGAGATGCATTTATTCCAAAGCTCACACTCTTATTGACCACGCCAGGACGTATATCCGTGACAATAACCTTCTCGGCCGAATAGGCCTTAAGCAGGAAGGGGCTACCCTCGACATGTCCACCGCCAGGCAAACGTACTTCCACCGAATGATCGCCCACTTCCATGGGTTCAAATTTAACATTGTAACCCAAAGTAGACGAACCTAACGGATCAATTTTGACAGGTACACTACGTCTAGCTGGCCCCAGCACTTCAACAGTGGGTTTGGTATCCGATTCCACAACAAATTCAAACAATCGTCCAACACTGACTTTATCCATTGTTTCCGGGGATTGTATACGAGCAGCGGCTGCCACTCGACAAGTGAAAGGTGAACCGGGTACATCTTGGCTATTAAAACGCAGCTCAACAGTATGACTCTCAGCTTCGCGGGGCGTGAAGCTAATGGCATATGTGTGTTGACCCTGAGCTTGGGCCGATGTTGGTACCCTTCCACCATTTACAGTGACTTCAAGATTACCAGGACCCGCTTGGCTTGTTTCCACAAGAAATGTGACAGGTTTACCAACGGTGCCGCTGCTTACATTTTTCACCTTAATGGCGCTGACATCGTAAACCTAAAAATGAGATTAATTCTCTAATGGTTAGTTAAGAACGATGAATTTATATCTAGAACTAACCTTTGCCGCATATGGACTTCCGGCTGTAGGTAAACCATTGACGGTAACATTTACACGATGCTCTCCAACCACACGGGGCACAAATTCCGCCTTGAAAACTCCTTCAGCTGATTGATGCACTTGCGCTGGTACCGATTGACCAGCGGGTCCTTTTTTATTATTATTATTTTTTTGTTTTTTATTTTGGTTTATTTAGTATTTTTGTTTAAATTGCATTTTGTTTTTTTTTTTTTGGTTTTTTCGCGAACCGGAAATGAGTTTTGATATGTTTGATCGGTTGGTTGTTTTGTTGAAATTCAAATATTTATCGATCGTTTTATCGATTTTATTTAGAGATATTATGAGTGTTTTTATTTCGATTGGTTAGTTCAAACACATTAGAGAAGAAGAGGGGTTTTTTGGGGTGTGGTAGTAAAAAATTTGGAAAAATTTAAACTTTAGATTAGTTTTTTTTTTGGTAAGTTAAGACGATCCTTAAACATGAAAGAAAATTTATCTTTGTGTTGGTGGAGTAAATTAGTTTTGTCAGTTTGTTTTCTTTTTTTTTTTTTGGGGTTTACTTGCCAGAAATGGTTAGTCATTTGGGAATAGAATTGAAAATAAAAGAGGGAGGTAGAGAGAGAGAGAGACACCTAAAAACAAATCTGTACAATTGTATATAAAAAGTCATCCATAGAATGGATATATATATATATACGTAATATAACCTTTCTGTATACTTTCTCATTTCATTTATTAATATTTTTATTCAAAACCAGTTTTTTAAATGCTAGGATATAAGAACAAATTAGTAAACACAATCGGACATTAGTAGAGTACTTGATGTTATTTTGTGTGGTTTTTGTTTTTCAGTTTCACTGGGTAGTTGGTAGGGATTATATATATATATAGATGGGGTTCGGACTGTTAGCAAAATATACATATACATATATATATAGAAAAAGAGATAGAATGTTATATATATGTATATATTGTATATAGTATAGATAATGTAAATATATATATATATGTATATATAAAGTCTAGTACAAAAGATTTCGCCGTCCTGAAATATAATACAGATACAATAATATAAAAAGTGAGCAAAATTATTAATACAAGACAAAAGCCAAATTAATACAAAATTATTAATAAAACAAATAAACACAGATAACTAATAAATACATTATACATAAATGTATATCGAAATGGAACTAACTCAAGCAAATATTTAAATCTTGACAGTATGCCAGATTTTTAGCTCATATATATAGTATATAGCAAATGTTTTATTACATCAATTCTTTTAGTTTGGCAGATTTTGTTATATAGAGAAGTCTTTTTTTTTTGGAAATTTATTATCTATTTCTTATTCAACTTTAGTTGAGGACTCGAAATTTTGATTTATATTTTATATTAATATTTTTTATCATACTATTCGTAATTTAAAAATGGCAACAAAATAAGGAACAAACAAATTTGAAACTCATTTTTCCATAAAATATTAATATCAATAACTGTAGAAAAGAAATGAATTGAAATTGTTAAAAAATTGAATAGAATTTACTTATTCTTTACATTTTTCGATTATATTTTTTTGTTCTTTTCGATCAATTTTTTAAATTAAAGTTAAAATTGCCTATCAGAATTACGTCAAAGTGAAAGAGAAAATAATTTAATAAACTTTATTACGCATATTAAATTCAGTGCTTAAAAATTTCATTTAAAAAAATTCTCCAAAATTAGCAAAACTTAAAAAAATGCTGGAATTATGTGGCAAATCTATTTCTTTTAAATTAACTATTTTGTTAACTTTCTATAACAGAATAAACTGAAAAATACTTAAAGAATGTGATGTAAATTTGGTTTGAGGAAATTGCTAAGCAATATTCAGAAATTTTATACCTCTGCGTCTACATTTTGCGGTTAACTAAATGCATTTGAAATGTAACCAAATGGGATAAACAAATGAGCATAATTATTGAAAATGTATCTCATAGATATGCTCTCTCTGCTGCTAGTGGGGCAAGATTGGGGGGACAACCTTTAACTTAAGACATTAACCACAATGCAGGAGACAAGAGTTGGGATATGGTAGATATATGTGTCAGAGGATAAAATAGACAAGAGATGGAGAGACAGAGAGAGAGGTAAAGGCAGTTGGCGGAAGGGGAGAGTCATGCTTGAGATTTGCTACAACAATTTCCGTTCATACAAATTGCTGTACAGGTTGCAAGTGTAAAATGTGTTTCCATATTTTATGGGTGTGTGTGTGTGTGTGTGAGGGTGCAGATACAGATATATAAGAGACACAGTTACCAGATACGATATATGCAAATTGAAACCAATCGAATAATTCGCTTAGCCAGACAATGAACACACAAAACATAAACATTCACAAAAGGAGCAATTAAATTAACAAAGAGGAAAGGATATACAAATACACATAAATGGGATTCGATAGATGATTTGGTTAGAGTCGAAGTAGAAGTAATTGAAGAAGTTGGAATTTGGCCAACTGTTTACATACCTTCCACATTGACCTCAATATCTTCCAGACGGCCGCCATTGTGATTGATTACAAAGGAGTTGGTCTGATGCACAGGTCCTGGTCCACCAAGTGATACCTGAGGCCCGGCAACTCCTCCACTGATGCTAACCGTGATGGGGCAACCGGGCACAGGCATTTTATTAAACGACACATTGATGGTATGCTCACATGACTCAGTGGGCACAAACGATACGGAGAATCTATGGATAGAATAGAGAGAGAGAGAGAGAGAGAGAGAGAGAGGATTAGGTACTGGATAATGGGGATTACTTTCAAATTTTGATGCACTTACCTTGCACTGCCTTGTGGATGGACTTGTGTGGGTATATTTTGTCCTTTGGCGGATATGGTTATCTCTAGATTACCCTCGCCAGCATCTCCGGCATCGACAGTGAATTGCACTGGTCTGCCCATTGTGCCGCGAGAGACACTACCCACAACCACTTTGCTTGCATCATATGATTTGGCCAAAAATGGTGTGCCCTGAACCGGGAAACCATTGTATTCCACATTGATCGAATGACCGCCCACATTTGTGGGCGTAAATTCGGCTGTAAAGCCAGCATGTATATCGCCAGTGACACGGACAGGTAATTCACCCTGCGGTCCTCTAACACTGACTGCCAATTCGGCTGCACCACCACCACTGACTGTTATATGAAACGATGATGGCCGATTCACTGGTATCAGTTCAAGATTGGTTAGATTAAGAAGGACACGTGATGTATCCGCCACGGCGCAGACAAATGGGCAACCTCTAACGGTTTCTCCATTAAATTTAATATCGATCAGGTGGGATTTGGCTTGTTCGGGTGTGAATGATACCAAGCAACGTCCACCGCCAACTACTTGAACATGATTGGGGACTTCGCCCTCATTAATTGATATCTCCAGTTGCCCCTCGCCGGCGGCACTGGCATCTACACGAAATTGACATGGCTGACCCACAACGCCGCCATTCACTTCGGTCACTTGGATCAGACTGGCATCATAGACCTTGGCAATTAAAGGTCCACCAGCTATCTTTGTGCCATTGATGGACGCATCGATAATGTGTGTACCCACCTCGGTGGGTACAAACTCAATGCGTGCAGCACCATTTGCCGCCTCATGGGTGACTCTGGCATTCAGTTTTGACTTGTTTGGTGTCAATACCGATGCCACGCACTCGCCTTTACTTAGGCTTTGTCCAGGAGGCGGCAGTATCTCAAAAACCGCCGGTGTATTGGCGGGTACAAGGCGTGTGGATTCGCCCAATGCGGTTAAGCCGGGTGAGGACATGATTTCAGCGTGCCACGGTGAACCTGCAATAAAAAAGATAAGAAAAACAAAAAAATTAGAAAATTGTTAAATAGATATACATATCTCTAGAAATTTACTATCCGACCCCCACCCGCCTCTCTTCATTTCTATGTCTTTAAGTATTTCGTTTTAAACCCTCTTCTCATGTTATATGACCCAAAAAGTCGAAAGAAACACTTTGACTTTAGACATGCACCTGCAACTCGTGTAATTGAGACAAATAAGAGACAATGTTTGTTGTTGTTTGTTGCTATGCTTTCTCGTGTGCCGAGTCAAGACCCCGATAAGACGGAGGGTTGCCTCAAGAGTTAAACAAAAGTTTTGTTTTCAAATTAAACAAACTAAATAAATATAAAGTGAAATGGTTTTTCAAAATTGACTGAAATTTAACAAAACTGAAGAATTACATAGTTGAGTTTCCTTTAAAGGACTTAACGGATGTCCTAAAAGCTCTAGAAAGTTTGTCAGTTTATCAATGTTATTGTTGGTTTCTGTAGTAAAAAACTACATTGAAACTTTAAAAACTTAAAAAAGAAATTTCGACCAGATTTTTGATAATTTTAACGTCGTTAAAAATTACAAAAATCGGATGGAAATTAGGTTTTCCACATTTGTATGCCAATTAAAAGATGAGTTTCCAAGAAGCAAATAAATACATAGTTTTTCAAAATCGACCAAAATTTGACTAATATGTAGCCCTTTGAACTTAAGGTTCCTTCGAAGGATAGCAAGCTTCCAAAAAAATAGCTGTTAAGTATGATATTCAAGCAGCTAAATTTAGTAAATAAATTTTTAAAAATTACTAAAATAATGATTACTTCTATAAGTAAACCTACAAAGTAAAATAAAAGATTAAATACTTTGTTCAGAGATCATTTTTTTGACTGCTAAACATAAAATATTTTTGGATATAATATTAAGTAAATATTTTATGTATCTGTAGTTCTAATCCATATATCTATGCATCTGTAAATTTATTTACATTTTAAAGATTTGCAAGAAACTTTACGCTTTTTAATTTGTTTCTTTTGAAATAAAGAATGTTAAGTAGAAAGTTCTCAATAAAATGCCTAGTTTTAATTTAACCCTTAAGTTAGGTATGAGAATAACATCCAAAGTCAAATGATTTACAACTGTTAATGCACCCCTCGCATTCCTTTTAACAGCACGATAGCAAACAATTTCCGCTGCGACTTTGCATTGTTTCTCCGTTGTGTCGCGCTGCGTTCCTCATTATAATTGTCGCAATCTCCATCTGTGCCGCCTCGTCGCGAACTACAAGTGCGTATCTCAATCTTGTTGGCTAAGCATAAGTATCTTGTATCTTGTAGCTTGTCTGGTCTGTCTCTATCTTAAATTACAAATAATAGGCAAAGTATATGCTTTAGAGAGCAATACATGCATAATTGCCCAAATGATCATTTTACCAAATTGTTAAACAAAAAAAAATCTTTCGAAACGAACTCAAATGCCATTATTATAGATAACTAACCGAAAAGCAGAGCATACAATCGAATGGCAATTTAAGCCATGAAAACTCAAACATTCCAATCAGTTTGTTAAATGCTTATTTATGTATAATTGGTTATTTCTACTAAATGGTCTTTTTATTGGATGAAAATTTACTTTTGTTTGCAAAAAAAAAAAAAAACTTTCCATGCATTTCTCTTTTCATTTTTCTTTTCGTTTTTTTTCGTGATTTTTTTCTTTAGTTTGTCGTTTTGCCTGCACTTTTCCTTTTAGCGCGCTCGTTTGCCAGTTGCTGTTTTTTTTCTTGTTGCTTTTTATGGCTTTCCATGAAAATTGCGGCAATGGTCAGTCGGTTCATTGGAAAAAAATCAAACTGTTACATTGCCGTTTGACTCAAAAAATAGAAAAAAAACTTGCTTTCCGACTACTCACTCCCCCTCTCTTTCTTTCTTTCTCTTTCTCAACATTTTGTCTTTAAGTCGGGCCTGGGAAACTTGTCAACTTCGTTGATTTGTTTGCTTAAGCCACAAAAACAGAAAATAACTTAAAAAAAAATACTTTGTATTTTGTTTTGGTTTTTTTTTTTTGGATTGAACTACTATTTTTGCTTCTGGCATGCCTATAAAATTTACCGCTCTTAGTTAGTTGGTTAACGATTGGCTGAGAACATTAATCAGTTAACCGAAATAATTCATTGGGTAAATAGCCAACGGCCAATGCCAAAAAATTACAGTTACTTGAACATTCTTCCCATTAAGCAGCACAGTAAATATTGGTCTTATCTAACAAATTACGCATAGAAATACTCTAACTTTTACTTCAATTTGAATAATAAAGAATGAAAGTTTTTTAAATTCAAGTTGAGATGATTTTAAGGTAAAATTGTATTACATTACTCGACTCTTTAATATCTTCGTTAAAGATTAAATAGATCAATTAAAAGTAGGTAATATATTCTATAGTAAGAGTATCTTAACTTTCTCAAATAGTTCTCTGGCTCCTAGAGTATTTTTCTATAATACACTAGAAAAAATATTTGCATTTTTTTAAATTATAAAGAAATGGATTTAAGTTACCACATTAATAATTACTAAAAGGTAAAGAATTTATAGCTGATTTTTATGAGAAAACCTAAAAAGGTTTTATAGAGTGAGACTTTATAATAATAATTCCATCCGAATATATTATATTTATTGAGATATTCTTTAGAGATTGAGATATGAAAAAAAGAGACTGAGATTTAGAAAAAAATTATCATAGCACTCAATAAGTTGGATATATCTTTTGAATGAAATAAAATAATGACAGTTAGTTATATGTATGTATATTCAAAAACTAGTTTTCAAAAATGTCAGTTAATCATTAATAATTTGACATGTTTTGTTTTTAGATCAGTTTGAGATTGATTAATTGGTTAGGGTAAATAAAAAATAAGATCAGAAAACTGATATTATTTAACCAAAAAAAGAAATAAATACTCTTGCCTCCAATCTTTTATTTATTAAACCAATAACTAAAACTTTGACTTATGAAGATATTTTTCAGCAACTTATAATTTCTATATTTTTATTTACAATTTCTAATCTAGCAATAATCGAATAATCGACCGAAACTATAATTGGTTTCAAATTTTTTTTTTGCTCAGTTTTCCAATTTAAATTCATTATTTAATTTTTTTATTTTATATCAGTGTAGAAATTCTTGGCTTAAAGGCAGGTTTTACAAGGCAGCTGGCAGTTGCCGTTGCCGTTGCCATTGCCATTGGGGTGAGATGTTGCTAATACGTTTTCCGGCTGGCAAAGAACAAGTGCAGTTAGCATGAGCTATTGCTTTAGGCCATCTCGAATAGCTGTTATACAATCTGCATATGTATGTGAGATGGAATCTACCAATTGGCAATCGGTTACGTGACTGGTCATAGAACCGTTACATGGCCTGCAGCTGCCGTCTAATGTGTCACAAGTAACTAAGACTAACATTGTGAGTCTGGGCCATTGAGACGACTAACCGTTAACTTGAAATATTTAAGTTGTTTTGGTTAAAAGCAAACGAAATAAAAAAAATAAAAAAGAAAATTTACGTTTTATCTATTTTAGAGCTGGGCAGTTGGCTCTTGGACAGTGCAAGAAGATGTTTATGTAGTAGTAGAGGCGACAGTTTGACCTGCTGCCCTGTTAATCGTTGTTGCCGTCGTTGTTGTTGTTGTTGTTGTTGTTGGTAATCAAATCACAATTCTTGGCTGGCGGCACGTCTGAACTTGAAGTTGTTGTTGGTTAAAAAAGAACTAATTATGGTTAAGATATTATGTCAGCAGAGCTAAAACTGCTGTTATTTTATTTTAATTATTACTTTTATATTTTTATTAATATTATTTGTACTATAAATATTTGATGGATGGAATTTTTCAACAAAACAACACAAAACACGATTAAAATAAGTAAAAGAATTTTATGAAATTCCATGAGAGACACGATCACAGATTATTTTTCATTGCACGTTTTTATCGCGCGCGCGCTATATATTAAAACTTTTTTTTTTTAATATCTCTTCTTTTGTTTTTTTTTTTTTTTTGTATTATTAACGGTCTTTAACCAAAGGGGGGTGGAGTGCTGGCGTCGTCTGGCCAAAATGAAAATAAAAACCAGTTATGTTGTTGGTACTTTCGACGTTTTCGTCAATTTTCGTCAAATAAATTATGCACAAAGTTGCGGGCAGACGCGTTTCACTTTGACTTTAACTTTGGGAAGTGGAGAAATGGGAATGTGTGCCAATATGTTAAAAGAGCGGAAATGGCCATAACTGTTGGATGTGGCTGTGGCTGTTGCTGCTGTTTTTGTTTGTGGTAAAAGTGGACCCCCCCCTAACTCAAAGGTGTGGCCAAAACTCTGAGGCATTGTTAAACATAAACGAAACGAAAACGAAATGTTTGTTAACAAAAATATTTTTCAGAGGAAAGTGGCCAACGTGGCCAAACTGCAAAAAAACCAAAAAAAAAAAAAACTCGAAAAACACAAAAATTGCAATCTCTTTTAAGCGATCTCAGAAGGCCATACCTGTCGCGCCCTGCACATACCTGGCAAGCAACCTATCCCAACGGGTTTTTCTTAGCTGCTGCCAACTGACAACTGCCAAGTGAGTTAACACACACACACACAGACATACATACATATACACAGGAAAGAAGGAAAAGATATATGTAGGAAGTTTACAATGGTGTGCAGGGAAATCACTGCACTTCCTTCATGAAGTATCTATCTCAGTGTTTGTTTCATATGTCTGGGATTTCCGCAAACCAAATAACAACAATCACAAGTGCAGATTGATACATAGGTTAAGATACACAGGCTGAGATATAGAAATTTATGTATGTATCTGTCTGTCTATCTATCTATCTTTGTATCTTAACTCAAGTCGAAAAGGGGCAAACTGGGCAAATCGAAGCCATACAAAATGGCTGCAAAATTGCATTCAAAGAGACAGTTTTCTTCCACTTTTTTTTTTTTTTTGTTCGTATATAACTGAAATCTATCTAAACATATGCCCCTATTGAAAATATTTCTGCTTGAAAAGGTTCATTAAACTGGTTTTGATCTCCCCTTCTTTTGCCCCACTACCACCACCACCACCACCGCCACCACACACAATGGGTGAGACTCCAAAATAATACAAAAAAAAAAAATAACGCACAGAATGCGGAGCTTGAGACGAAGCAACGTCCGCATTTGGGATATATTAGCATATTTCTTTTGCCTCTTAGAAATCTCACACGAAAATCTTTTCAATTCGCTACACATTCCAGGTAACACAATAATACATTGAATTCTTCACTTTTTCTTTTTATTTTTTTGCCGAATTTCTTTTGATAAACAAAGAACAACGGCATTACATTTATCAATATATATATTCTTGTTGTTTTGCTTTTAGATTTTGCACAATTCACAAAAAAATTTCTTTACATAAAAAATATATATGTATATGTAATTCTTGCCATTTATTTCTAGGCTTCTATGCAATTTTTGTTAATATTTTTTTTCTTTTCTTTTCGATCGCTTTCAATTTTCACTTGGCGCCGACGTGTCAGTTTCGTTCCAAACGCGAGCTATGACTGGCCAACTGAAGCCGCGACCGCATCTCAAAGACCCATACCGAATACTCGTCGAGCAGGTAACAATTGAGCGCAATAGAGCGTAAATGGTGAGCAGGTGAGAGTCAGAGAAGACAGAGAGATCAAGCCACAGGTGAGAGCAAAAACAAGTGCGAGAGTCAATCAAAGCGAAAAAGAGAGTGAGTGGGAGAGAGACAAGATCGTATTCTAATGCGAGAAAACTTTCAATTCGCCGCACAGTGGTTAATATTATATATATATATTAATTCAAAGAAAATCATTTTATGTAAAGTATAAAGCAATTCCCAGTTTTAATATAATAATGCCCAAAATTATTTATTTTTACGACATTAAAACACTCTTAAAATGTCTAAAATCCCTAAAATAAACTTTTTAAATATTCCCGAATAAACTTAATTTTATTTCTTATAAATATTTTTAAATTTTATAAAACAAGCCTTAATTTTCCAATATCCTAACATTTCCAATAAATAACATAAATATAAAAACGGTTAAAGGAAACTTTAATAAATTCTTTTAACTTATTCTTAACGATGTCCTCTTACCATCCTACTCTTTTATCCTAGGTAAAAGTTTCCTAAATCAACTTTTTAAAAGTTCCATCGTTTCATTTAAAAAACTTCAAAAATTGTAATTAAGATTGTTTCTTATTTTAACTATTTTAGAACCTCTAAAAAATCTTTTAAAGTTTCCGAAATAATTTTTTTCTAAATTCTTTCATTTTGTAAAATAATAAACCATCCCCTCAAAACCTATAAATTTCAGATTCGTTAACTATTTTCCCACTCTATCATCTTTACATACTTAAATCATCAATCTGACTTCATTTTGTTTAAACTTCCTCACTTATTTATACCTAAAATAAAAACAAGTTGATCTAAGAAGAATGTTGCCTTACTTTATAAGGAACCAAATCGCCCACATCTCATTTGAATATCATATTTTCAAAAATAAACTCACCTGGCACAGTTTCGCCATTGAATGTTATTTGTACAGTGTGTGTGCCATGTTCATGTGGAGTAAAACTAGCTATGAATCGTTGTCCACCCAATGAGCGTACCGAAGAGGTAACTCGTCCACCATTAACCAAAATTTCCAAGTTACCGGAACCGGCTTTGGAGCCATCAATTTCAAATTCAACGGGACGACCAATTGAACCATTTGGTATATCCTGGACACGTATGGCTCTAGCACCTGTGGCATTGTTATCTATGGGTCGAAAGCGGGATAGTGAGCTATAACCATAGCCAGGACCCGGACCGGGACCAGGACCATGTCCATTGCTTTCCGTTACAACATGTTCACTAGATTCCTTTACCGTTTTGGTATATCCACCCGATTTATCGGTATACGTATTATTCGAATGTGATTTGACTGTAATGGCACTGGGTCTACAAAGAAAAAATTATTAGAATAGATGAGTATATGTATAGTAGTGAAGAAAGTTCTCTTTATCATACTTATAGCGCTCTCCATCGTCTGGGGAATCCCTGCGATAGTCCGATTGCTGTTGTTGCTGCTGCTGTTTATGCAAAGCAAATTTATTGTACTGGGTATTCCTTTGGGTTTCATGATCCAAGTCGGGCCGATTATATTGGAGTTCCGTATTCAATTGCTTCTCGGTCATATTCGCCAGTGATTCAAGCGAATTGTGCGAGAGCATATGTTTGGTCTTATTGATCACATCCCAACTATCGCGTCGAGCTGAGGCTGGTTTCATCGAAGAAACTCTTACATTCGAAGAGTGATCAATCCGGGGCTCAGGAGATCCTGAGCGACGCAAACGTTCCGTAGTGCCATATAATGAAGGACTTGCGCGCACATTTGTGGCGGAGTCAGTGACGTAGTTTGAAGAGGACTTGTAGGTCGACGAAGATGATTTCTCCACAGTCCGTGTGGTTTCGTAGCCATTCTAGAGTAAAACTTTGTCATTACTGTTTTAAGAGGAAGTCTGACAAGAATTTACCTTATTTAGCGTGCTGGTTATTGGACTTCCCATCCGATGAGTTGCCGTAGTTATGTACGCACTATTGGGTGAATACC
The DNA here is from genome assembly GCA_037075365.1 of Drosophila emarginata. Taxonomy (NCBI): domain Eukaryota; kingdom Metazoa; phylum Arthropoda; class Insecta; order Diptera; family Drosophilidae; genus Drosophila; species Drosophila emarginata. The sequence goes on along the minus strand of JBAMCD010000260.1, from coordinate 2,385,365 downwards.
TTTGAACAGGGGACACAGAGGCATGACGTGGACTACCCAAGCCTGTAATATTCCTCGACGAGCTTTCATATTGATTCGATGTCTTAATGGTCAAGGGACTATGGTTATGCACTTCGCTGGAACGTGTCTGTTTTGGAGTTAAAGCAAAAGTGTTTTAGTTTTCCTTTCAGATATTATGATTATTCTACATCGAATAAGGGAATTTTGGCAAGACAAAACAATCAAATTTAGTTACATTCAGTGTGGGACTAGGTATTGGACTGAGGGAACTGCTCTGCTGTTGTTGTTGAAGGCGTTGATAGGTGCTGGTACTGGTGCTACTGGTGCCTATTAGATGTTTGCTTTCTTCTCGTGGTGAAGTCAATTTGGGTTTAGTGACCACACGACGTTGACTATATAATTCATTCTCCTTGTCGTAGTAGTAATCATTCTTGGTCGAGCTGGTGTTCGAGGTTTTCGAATCGCGACGACCTCCAATTGGATTTTCCGTGTAAAGATCGGCTGAATTAAGATACTTCACGGTAGGTGAAGCGCTACTCAACGGGGGTGTGTGGTTCTCCTGTCAAAGGTAATTTCGAGTGTGTGTGTGTAGGGGTGGGTGTGTGTGTTTGTGTATAAATTGGGGAGCTGTTAGTTAATAACCAAAAACATTCAATTTTGATGGGGTAAATTGTGTATGTGTCTGTGTTTAGTTCGATAAGGAAGCGTTAGCCATAAAATGCCCGTGCCAAATGCCGCATGCTGATCAGTTACTCGATCCCCCTCAAAACGTTACAACTTACCTCACTCTCACGCTTGTAGTACCTAGAGCTGGAAGTATGATAATCAGTGGTATCTAATTTGGGTGAATACTGTGGCGAATAGCTGGTAGTACGATCCGCCGCATTGTGCCTTGACAGGGAAGATGTATTATTGCGATAATCATTGTGCCGAGTGTTTGTCGTCGAAATAAAGTGCATTGAAGGGCTTTCGGAACGGTTTTTGCTATCGTGCAGAGGACTGCTACGCGTTTTTCCAGAACGTCCTTTGGTGCCCACGCGCATACTGCACATTGAATAAAATTTAATTTAAGTTTATAAAAATCTTAATTTGTAATTATACTCACATAAATGGCGATCCTTTGACATCGTAGCCATTAAAGTAAATGTAAACTCGATATTTGCCATTCTGTCGCGGCATAAATGTCACCCGATATTTATTCTCGACAATTTTTTCCACCGAACAGACCAGCGAGTGCTTGTCATGGACAATATCGACATGGAGCTCCCCGGAGACGCCAACACCACGAGCATCCACCTCAAAGGTGTGGGCACGCAGGGGCATGGCACCATCGAGACCATGTACAGATACACCAGAAGCATCAAATACAGCACAGGTGAAGGGTCCGCCCTGAATATGTCTACCCTGATAGGTGATGGCTATTTCCCAGATGCCAGCTTCGTCTGGCTTAAATATGGCACTGTGTCCTTCGTCTATTTTCTTCAATGGACAATTATGCGAAATGCCTGTGGGTGAAACGGCTGTCACCAAAATATCCTCCGTCTTGGGCGCACCTGTGGCATTAACCAAGACCTCAACCAGGCTGCCCAGAGCACAAGGCGCCATGCCAGGTGGAGCCACTTGCAAAAGACGTGGCAGTACCCGGAAATAATGACCGCCCAAACTATCATCACCGATTTCCACAACAATTTCATGCATGCCATAACGCTCCGGCACATACACTCCTTCACCATGGACATTCAGACGCACTGGTTGAGCCTGCTGACCGGATGGTGGCACCACATGGCAACGCACTGAATTCAAGCTGATATCCCGCGACAATACATCGATACGGAAATGTGTCTGCGTTTAAAATACAAATTAATCATTAACATCGTCTCAATGATTGTCAAAAGTAGTTGAAACATACCGGTTCACCAACTCGCCCGGAAGTGCTCTCCAAATATACATTAACCAAATCGGAGAGTGGAGGACGTGGCGGAACCCATTGCAAATGGGCGGCATATGCCATTATGCCCAAATGTTCGACTTCCGGATTTGCCATATCCTTGGGCGTGAGAATAGGTTGAACGCCTAACTTAGAGCCCGCATCGACAGCCTTTCGAATATTATTCTCATAATGGAAGGGATCCGTGCTAAGCTTTTCTGGAGTTGGAGCTGAACCGCCCAAACCCTTGATAATTTCGCACATAACACGACCATCGTTCCAGTCAGTCTGAAATGAGAAAGAAAATATTTTAATACCAATTTCAATGGGTTTTATTTTAATTTGACTTACTGTAAAATTCTTCACAGGCTCTTTAACTTGTGTATTGACCCATCTCATGGTAGCATTATAGCCAGGACCACCCGGTTTCATAAAGTACGATAAATATGTCATGCCTGACAATTCATCCAGCCAAGGTGAGGCTAAATATTCTGGTTCCAAAACTTTGGGTACACCAAATTCTCTTTGTGCCAAATTCATAGTATTGGTACAATTGCGCACAGATTGACTAGGATCCAAGCTACGCCAGTGTGGGAATAAACCCGGTTGACAATAGTCCAATAGAGCAGCCAGATTTACACCACTGTTCCAATCGGTGGTCAAATTGGTTATCTTGCAATCGGGTAGAGCAGCCTGTAGCCAGGCCAACATTAATTTACGTGGCGGGAATTTACTCCTACCGATCTGATAGCGTACAATTAGCGACCAGATAAGACCCAGGATCAACTTAATATTCCCATTGACAATATCCACATTGCCAATGTTCACCAATTTAATGTGATCCGCTTCAATGGATTTGAGTGCCGTTGAGGCATTCTCTAGAAAATGATGTTGATTGGCCGGACGACGATTCCATGAGGGTTTCAGGGGACGCGTCTGCAAGGACTCCACCAAGGCACAGAGGCATGTGCCATCACAGAAATCAGTGGCCCAGTCATGAACCTATGAATAAGGAAGTAGAAAATAATTCATTATTAACTCCTCTTTCTACATAAATATATATGTATATAAATTTTATAATGAGCAAACAACAGCAACAACAAACAACAACGGATTGTCCCAGTTTTTTAGTGCAAGGTGAATCGTTTTGCCATGGAGTTGAGTTGGGCTGGGTCTCAGTCTGGGAATCCAATTTTATTCACATGCCAGTGGAAGGCTTTCTCTCCCTCATCGTTGTCGTTTGACATAAAGCTTTTTATCTGCTGCTTGTCAGCTAGCTAGTCACTCTACACCAAGATGGAGTGGAAGGAGTAAGAGAGGTGGAGGAGGAGTAAGAGGAGGTGAAGTTAAAATCTGGAGACAATCGCGTGTCTGTTGCTGTTTGTTTGCTTTGCTGTTGGTGCGATAGAAAAATATATTCATCGGTTGCCATAAAAATCTTTTTGCACATAGTCGTATGTATGTAGTTGTTGCCTCATTCCAAACCATCTCAACCCATCTCAACCCATCCCATCCCAACTCATCTCATCTCATCTTATTGTGATGCCGCCTAACAAGCTGGTGATGCCACTTTTGTTGCTTTTGTTGCTGCTGTTATTCACGGGCTCCGCCTGGAGCAATTTTTATTTGTTGTTCTCTGACAAGCGAATAACCTTTAAATTTTTTCACAACTCTTGTTCATTGAGTAACTGCAGCTAAAAGAAAATTATTGTCTACTCTATAGAGTATACTTTATAGACATTAATTTTTTCATCTATTTTTCAAGCTAATATGTAACCATTCTATATAATTACTAAACAAACTCTGAATCCTTGTATCAATCTGAGAGCCTTTTATTCAACCTTATAATAATTAAATAATTTTTCAAAAATTATGACGTTACTCATTAGAATATACTTTACTCTTAGTATTAAAAAATAAATAAAATGACATTTTTGTATTTAAAAGAAAAACTCAAAATCTAGAGTTTATGTATTATAAATAGTTTCGCTGGAATCTATATCTATTTATTTCAATTTCTGCTTCGTTCATTAATCTAATAATTTACTCTGATAAAATTCTTTGACTCAAAACTAATTGAATACAAACTTGATGAAAATATTAATAAATTGCTAAACTGATTATTGAAATTATTCAGAACTATTCCTAATTTAGAACGATAGAGTTATTAAAGTTTCAATTAATTAATATAAACTTGTGATCAATAAATAAATAGGTTAACAAGGAAAAAGTAGCTTTATATAATGTTTAAGTCCAATAAATAATGAACAACATTTAATTAGGAACAATATAAAAATGTTCGCTTTAAATGCATTTTGGCATCAAAAAAATATTTTTAAATAAATATAAACTAACTGCTATAAAATCTGATATCTACATACATATGTATTTATAGATGTTAAATAACTATTACAAGATTTTATATTTTAACATTTAAATTCATAATAATATAAAATCTAACATATGTGGTACAAGATCTTTTTTAAAAGAAATAGATTGCAGTAATTTGGGAAAACATTTGAATAAATTTAAATACTTGTTGAAATTCCTGTTTTAAGTTTTTGGATATAAGTATTGAAATATAATTTTTATTTTAATTAAAATCACATGATTATTTAACATTCACCAAATTAAATGAAAAGTGAATAAAGGTTTATTAGCATATTCGAATAAATCTTTGGTCAATGATATTTATTTAAAGCATATATTTTAAGAAATAAACAATAAATAATTTGCTTCCTTTACCACTTAAACAAGTATTTTTTTCTAAGGAACATGTGAAAGCTAATATGTAGTATATCTTTATATCTGTTAAATCATAAATTGCTGAAGCTTTAAAAATTGCTTTAAATTATCATTAAAGCAGTGTATATTTTTTAATTTTTTTATAATTTTGACCTATTTAGCAACTTTTTATATATTTTCTCGTTTTTCTCTATCAATTTTCTTTCATAGATGTATTGAAGCCTATTAATCTGTAATCTGCTTTGAAATCTGTTAACATTTTCTAACATCAGCTGAAGGAAGTATCTTTTGAAAATCAACTTCAAACAAGACTATAAGCACCTGATGAATGAAATACATTTTTTTAGGCCTTCCTTTAGATGTGTTTAATTTTTGGCCTAAGAAAAGTCTTTAAACCTGGCCTTTTTCCCATATTTCTTTTAACAGATGAACAATGACTGATGACTTTGCAACAAATGAACAACTTTAAACGTTTAATACAAAAAAAAAAAAAAACTCTTAATTTATGTACAACAAAGACCTCTTGTATAACAATAGAGTACAAGTAATTCGTATTAATTCAAAATTTGTTAAAACTTTTTTTGTTTTTTATTTAAATATGTTTGTGTGTTTACTTTTATGCACATGTCATATAAAAAAAATTTGATTGCAACAATTTTATTTGTCGGTGTAGCGTGGCATAGAATAGGCCAAATAACAACAACAAAAAGCAAAAAGAAAAATAAAAAAAAAAAACTGCACACTTGACGCTCTCAAATTTGGCACAATGACCCAAATAAAAAGCTTGCTTGGAGCCCGAAACCCATATTGGAGAAGCTCTCGTATCTCTCAGATAGACTTAATTAACAAGGTCTTCAGCCTTGTGACTACATCAACTCATCATGTCAAACACTAAAAATTTATGCATGAATTTTTCACCGAACAAAAGATATATTTTTGTATATATATTTGTTGTTATTGTTGTTGTTGTTTTTGGTTTCTTTGTAAGTCAAGTCGAATGTGCGTGCATTTGACCTTGGCATTCGGGAAACCAAATATGGTTAGATCCAGTCAACAGTCAAAAACTCAAAAAGTAATTTTTTGTTTTTTTTTTGGTTTCGATGGGAAAAAAAATCTGACAATAATGACAATAATGAAATGTAATGCATTGTTAGTTGACTTGAAAGTGGCATTATGTGTATAAAATTCGAATTATTGTAATTAATTTCATTTCATTATTGTTGTTGTTGCCATTGAAGTTGCTTTTGTTGTTGTTGTTAATGTTGCTTGTGGCGTGGGTGTTGCATGGGCGTTGACAACTAAACGCAACCATTTAAGGTAGCTCAAATGACGGAAGAACATGATCCAGATTATGAATCGAAATTTACTTGAATCTTTTTGTCACCTAGTCGAGCGTGAAGTGATCAGATTTTAGTTACATGTGGCAACTAAATGACCACCAGGCCCTGTTCCAATCAATAGATAGAATTCTAAGCGATCAATTGTCATATATGTATGTATATAGAAATTTATATAATTGTTAAGCTTGATTGATTATGTATATGTGATTACCACTTACCTGCATTCCCGTCTCCCTTAGATGCTCATTGACCCAATTGCGAAATGTATTCGCTTGTATTTCCACCCAAAGATCCTCATTGCCGCGTATATTCATACCTTTGGCCGCAGTGCCTTCGGGACTTCGGGCCACCAAACCAGCATGGGTAATCTTTTGAGTTTCGGTACTACCATCGTTATTATGTTTAAGTAAACCCGCATGCGTCACTTTGGCTCCCTTAATGTCTTTGACGTCCATCTTCGCGTCACTTTACTTTCAACACACTTTCCTTGATTGCTTCACATAGAGGTTTATAATTCACACAAACTGATCGAACGAAATAAATGATAGAAAAATAGAATAACAATTGAAAAAAACAAAACGTTGTTCACTCGACGATTGCCTAATACCAACTGATGGCTTAAATTCAATCTAACTTCTCCCTTACAATATACATAGCTGCTCTCTGTCTCTCTATGGCTTTTGGCCAAAACAAATTATGACGTCATATGCTGAGCCGCAGGTAAAGCTCTTACACATAAAGCTCTCCGAAAATGCGGTATGCGAATATATATCTGAATTTTTTTTTCTTTTTTTGAATCTGAATCTGGCTAAAAAAAAAAAAATATACAAAAAACTGGTTTGCCAGTTCCAACAACGTCGAAGTTAAGCGAAAAGGAAAATTGAAAAGAGTCTGAAAAATAAACAGCAACAACAACAAAATCACTTAGTTTGGAATTTCGCCGCAACATAGCTAAGACATGACACGATGAGGGGATTAGGGGTTTGGGAGAGGGACATAGAAGGTGGAGATGGTATAGTGGGCAGTGTTAGAGGAGATCGGAGACCGGAGATCGGAGGAAGTGCACATACGTAGTGTGTGAGTCTTTCACAAGTTTATTTACAGTCGTCAGCCAACTAAATAGAAGGCCATCAAGTTAACGTTAACGCTAACGCTAACGTGGGAGCAAATAGATAAAACAGTTTGTTGTAATAATAATAATAGTAACAATAATAACTAGAGGTAACAATAATGCAATATCCATCAATTGACAATTGTCTGTCAAATATTTTCACTTCACTTTCAGTCACTTTTACCACAAAAATGTATTCGGGCAAACAACTTTCCTATCAATTTAAACAATTTTTGCACAATTTTTCTTCTTTTTTTTTTTTGAAGGCGTCATGTGAAATAAGAGTCGGAATTATAGGAAATCCGGTTACGCTATATATGTACAATTAATACCATATAGTCAGCACCTGTTCTCAACTCACTTCTGGTTAATTTTAAAATATTAGCATGACTAACGACTATTGAGTTAATGATACTTGGCTTATAGTTTGTTTTTTTTTTCTTTTTCGATGTTCGATTGCTGCAAGCAACTTGTTTCTTTTGAAAGTAAATTTAATCAAAATCATTTAGCCAAGGATTTATTTTTAATATAGAAAATAAATCATAAAATCATTTAGCCAAAGATTTATTTTTAATATAGAAAATAAAACTACTGAAATGAAAAGTAAGTTCTTTGCAAATAAATCAATTTTCCTGCATCGAGTCAAAAAAGAAAGAAAACAGTAGAAAACTTAATTTTAAAACTAAATTATAATTAGTTTTAATTAATTAAAACTAAATTATATGTTTTGAATTCTTAACATTTAACGATGTGTTTTTAATTATTATGGAGTTTTAGGACTAAAATATAATTGCCTTTTTAAGCGTATTTAAGTTTCAAATGCTTGAGAATTGGTTTTGTATCAAATTTTTCAAAATATTAGAAACTTTGAATGTTTGAAATCAAAGAAGTCTTAGAACTTTGACAAGTTTAAATGAATTTATTTAAGCCTCAAAGAATAAGGAGTTCATAATGATTCTTAGATCTAATTTCTACAGAGAAGCCAGAAAAACTTTGCTGTATTTATAGTTTTTATATTGACTAAGTTTATATATAAATTTAAAATAAATTTGTTCATTCATCATGAAAATTGATTTATTTTTATGTATTAATTTATTTGATTTCCTAGCATTAATAGTTAACAATAATTAGCAATGGTAAGATAATTTTTTATCATTAAAGAAAAAACTATGATAAAATTTATGTTGACTAACTCCTCTAACTTTGAAGATAGTTAAGTTAGTTATTGCCATATTGAGAAATATATTGAAGCAAAAAATATCATCTTTTCTATAATTCTAAACAAGAAAAAAATAATAGATCCCAAGATATATAGATCGTTAAATTAATGTAGTTGAAAAAAACATTTTTACTGCTATCATTGCTGTGCTCTGTCTAATTTTTTTCTTTGGTTTTTCCGCAATTTGTTTACAGTATTTCGAAAGAGTATTTAACATGCTTTAACTTGGCCATATCTTAGTTTTTTTTTTCTTTTTAGTATTTATTGACAAATAATTTCCAAAGTTGTTTACTTCTCATACAGAGATGACATCACTCACAACTTGGCGAACAACGATAAGTTGAGAGAGCTTATTGTTTAAGCACTTTTTACGTGCCAGGAGTAAACAAAATGGCGCATAAATTTTACATTTTTTTGTATTTTTTTTTTTTTTTTTTAAAACGAAACGAACTGAAATGAAATCTTGTAAAACTCTGATTGTCTGTCTGATTGTGGATGAGTGATCTGTTGCTGTTGTTGCTGCGGTTTGCTGCTGATGTCATTTCATTGCAATTGACATTGGCAATGAACCTAATTAGTTGTAGTGCTTTTTTTTTTTGCGTTCATATTTTTTGTTAAATGAATGAGGCTATTTAGTGAACGAGTTAAGTTCTACTGGTGTTTTTTAGAGAGAGGCGGAGGGGCAACACTTTTCGCAAGGTCATGGGAACTGGGGGAAAACAAAAGGCGCACAACTGACCGCAATTTGTGTGTGTGTTAAAAATGAAGTAAACTTTGCACAGTTGTTGTTAGCCAATGAAAGTGTTTTTACTTTGCTCTCCCCAACTGATCGTGACTGTAAAAGAAATCCAAAATGGAAATAAGAGGCGGTCTTACAAGTTGATACAACACACCTAGTTTAGGGTCTAGACCAAGCCTAAATAATGACGTAATATCCAAATATTTATATTGAACTAAGCAAATAATATGTTTTTCTCTTTTTTTGCATTAGCAAAAAATATTATAACTATATATACATATATACATAATATCTTATATGTATATATATATTTTAAGCCGTTCATGTAGGTGTTTTGGCATTTTTTTTTTTTTTTTTACACTTTATTCGATTTGTTTGCTGTCCGAAATTTATATGTATATTATTTTGATTCTTGCCTTGTCAGCCCACACATCGATGTATATAATATATATATCCATTCAGCAAATCATTGGCACCCACATGGTTCGGTTTGGTTGTTGTTGTTGTTGTTTCTGGTGTGGTTCAACGCCTCGTTCTATAGACGTGGGTGAGATTTCAAGTTTGATGTTTGACTTGATTGTGCCAAAAAAGAACAACAAATGGTCATTGATTTCTTTTTTAAGTATTACTTCTTTTTTTTCATTGATTTTAATTGTTGTTGGTGTGTGAGAAGATTCTGGCAAAAGAATGTTCTAATAACAAAATCATTAACGTTTTTTTTCGAATTTTTTTTTTGGTCAAATTGTGAATGATAAATGGGTTTAAAAAAAAATGTAGGCAAAACCAAACCAGTTGCCTTCTGCTTAACAATTCCCATACTCATAACTTGGTCAAATTTAAATTAATTTTTTTTTAACAATGAATATCTTGTATTATTTAAAATGTAATCAGCTAAAGAATTAAAAATGATTTTGCAATATGAAATATAAAACGAATATTTAAAGGGAATTTATTTCCATTAAATTGATTGAGTTTACATTTAAAAGGCTTAATTATTATTTTCCATTCTTTTTTACTGATTTTTAATTTTTTTATTTAAGGTCTTAAATATATTGATTGAGATTTGGTAAACATTTTTTAATAATCAAACCCATTAAAATTATTAAAACTTCTTTTATATGATGTGAAATTTATGTAATATCTTGAGCTCTTACAAGACAAAATCTTTCTGAATGTTTTATATATCTTAAGCTTGATTGGAAAACCGAATAGAAAATAATAAAGATTTTCAACCTTAATGCAAATTAAACTTATATAATTTTAGTCAGCAAATCGTAAGCTAAAGGTCTATACGAAATATTTATATAATATTATAAGTTTGAGATATTATATAACAATTTTATTTTATAAATTTGATTAATTTCAAAAAAAAAAAGAAACGAGTGTTAGCTGTTATGCAAGTTATTTTAATACTTTTGTTAATTTCCAATTCTTAAGATTTGTTTATGTAGTCAAAAAAAAAAAATACTTTATCAAATTTGCCATTTTATTGCCAATAAAAATTATGTAAATTTCATTTCCTGTTCATGACAAATTGATCATATACTTTAAGTAGAATTTAGGTATGTAAGCTTGTCTATAAGTTTCTATATATAACTATCTATGTGTCTGTCTGTCTGTCTGTCTGCCTAACTGACTATTACAGAAAAAAAAAAACTGTTCATGGACACGCCTTTAAACTAAATGACAGCTCATTAGCGCACGCTTCTACGAATTTGATTAGGGGAGACATAACGAATGGTGGGGAGGGGTAGGAGGTATGGTAGAGTAATGTTGTTTATTTTTGGCAACAATTTTATAGCTGTATTCATAAATAGAATTCTCTACAATACCAAGTTAAATGGAGTTGAGTTTGTGTCTTCAGTCATTTGATTAATGCCGTTAGACGTCGCCAAAGCGCAACCGCCACTAACAACAACAACAACAACAACAACAACAGCAACGAGCCAAAGTAGTTATTCATTTTCTTTCTCCTCTAATGCCTCCCTCCATAAACACACACACACACCACTTCTGCTTCTTCTATTACCTTTTGGGTGTGCGTTCTATTGTCTTGCCACTTGGCCACTTTTGTTGCTCATTTAGTCTGAACTTTTAGCCAATCGAAGAAAAAACCAGATTCAAACACAGATTCGCTTTCGGTTTTTTGTTTGCTTTTAATACACTTGCCAAAAAAATAAAAACGGGCATATTAAATTTGAAATAAGAAATTGCCGACTTAGGATTATTTCTAGCATTAGCTGAAACAATTTGTAAAATTTTTCCTTTTTTGTGGTAATTCCTAGATAAATATACTTAAAATTTTTATCAATATATCATTGAATTTATACTAAAAAGAACAATTAAGAAATTTCAAATACTTTAAACTGAAATTAAATATTCTATTAAATTAAAAAAACTGACAAATTTATAAACTATTAAAAATATATCGTGCAAATCTGCTTTGTTAGGAAACACCAATTTTTTTTCTATAAACATATACACAAACTATATTAGATCGAATCCATTTAAAAAACTGACTTTCCCACGTTTTTTTATTTTTTAATTAATAGTTGTAGAATTACTTTACTTTAATAATAATTACTATATAATAGTAACAACTTAAAACATACATTTTGCAAGGGTATAGAAACTGCGGTGTTTGGCTTGCTACACTAGTTTATTTGTTTTCAATTCTCTTTTGAGCCAAATTATATATTTCATTTCGATTTTTAAACTATATTTCACGTGTTTGGCACAAATTTCTTAGAGAGAACTAAATATTGAAAAAATTAGAACAAAAAGTCAGCAAGTCTTTCAAATGGAACCAACAATAAAAATAAAACTGAAAAAACAACAACAAACACAACAACAGAGAAAAAACCACAGAGACATAGAAAGAGACAGAGACAGATAGCGGGAGAGCCATTAAAAAATATATAGTTATATAGCTTGGCAGAGAAGGAGATGGTGGAGAAAGGCAAAGGGCCCAGTTAAATGTTATTAAAAATTCAGTTGGAACTAAGACACGTCTGGTTCTACATAGAGATATAATATATAGATAAATAGTTAGCGACACCGACTTTAGTTCGAGCTTTTTTCCTTCTCACTCTCTCTCTCTTTTTGATAATTTTTTGTTTCGTTTTGGCACTTGTTGCTTACACTTTAGTTAGATTCGTTTTGCGGTAGAGACAGCGACAGATAGAGAGACAGAGGGAAGAGTATAAAAAAATGAACACGTCCAACGCGCACGAGTTGCTCACAGTGACTGAAATTGGCCAGCTTTTTTGGTTTAAGCCAAGTTTCGAAACGATCAAAAAAGCTTTTTTTTATGGTAAGAAGTAGAGAATGAACAATGTAAAGAGAAGAGCACAACAAAGACGTCATCTTTTAGAGTGAGTGAGCGATTTGATCTTGGCTTGTTTTGCTTGCCTGGTTTGGTTTTAACGTTTTTGTTTTGGGCCCTCAATTCGCTCACGTTGTCTCTGGCGGACTAACACGGACTCTGCTAGTGGCTATGGCATTTTGATTCTCAACTTTGGAATCTTTAATGGACACGACTTTAATTGCAGGCCAACCATCGGCAATGAGTGTGTGGTTTTTCATTTTTTCCACATTTCTTATTTCCATCGTTTTTGTATCTGTAATTGAACAATTTTGCGGCTTTTTCCCTTTAGATGTTATATTGATTACTTACCAAATGCATTCAACAAGTAACTGGCGCCTGCACTTGCATATGTAATAGCTTTTTCATTACTCCATAGTTAAGGTATTCAATATGAGATCTATTGTTGTATAATATTTGATCTCAGATAGTATACAACATTCAAAAGTTGGTCCTATAATTGTGTCCGAATGGAGGCTTAAGCTAAACTCTTTACTATTTTGTTGTGTGTTAACTATAAAATGCAATTAATTATTTGAAATGCAAGAAATCGTCTTCCAAATGTATCTCTTGATAATTAAATATTTATGCCAATCAAAAAATATGCGATTCTAACAACAAATTAAATTGGAGCCTTGTGAAATTGAGGACTGAGATATCCGATATCTTGCCAACGCAACTACAAACTTTTTAATATTTGCCGATTTCAAAAAGTTTTAGATATACTAAAACTTTCAATAATATTTGATATTTTGATCTATCCATATATGTTGTTATTATATAGTATTAACACTTCCTTGATTCTGGAATAATAAGTTCCTATTGAAAGCGTATACAATAATAATTCACTTTATTCAGTTGAAAGATGAAATAAAAAGACAGTTTGAATTTCTTAAGAATTTTTTTTTAGTTTTTGATTTTATTTTTGTTTGTTTTTTTTTTTCTTTATCAATTTGTTTTTTTTTTGTTGTTGTTGTTGTTTTACCCTTGGTTTTGTTTTGTGTTTAGATTTTTATTCCAGAAATGCCTGTTGCGATTAATTAATCGCTATTCAGCAATTCTGATCTTAAAAATGCCTTTATCTTTCGCTTTGATGATGAGTTCTGATTTTGGTTTCTTTTTTTCATTTTGTTATCATAATCATAATGAATTAATTTGTTATTGTATAATACTTAATTTAATAGTGAAAAATAAAGCTATAAATATTGTTAATTAAAAATTATTTCCCTTCTTTTATATGACTTTCATGCCCTTTCCACAACATCATCATCATCATCATCATCATTATCATTTTGATCATCATCATAATCCTTAGCAACAACACAACCGAATCGATGTAGTTTCTCTTTGCAATTATAATATAACAAATATATAGATATAATATGTAATTAAGGAAAAAATCTAACAAACATTTGCAGAGTATTATTTCAATTCTTAAGCCATTAAATGTAATTGGTTTTATTATTCTCTTTCATCTTTTTCTTTTTTTATTAATTAATAATAACAAACATTTTGGCTAACTAAAAAATTATACATACATAAATCGAAATAATCTCTATTTAAAATTTTTTTTTCGCCTCTTCTCATTGAAATTTTTGTGTTTTTGTTTCTTTGCTTTTGTTATAAATAACATTCTTTATTTTTGTCTTAGATGAAACCCCATTTGATCTTTTCTTTTATTGTTATTAATTATTTAAGTTTTGAATTAGGTTTCAAATGTTTGGGAAAACAAAACGTATAAGTTCTATCTGAATGATAATTGGAAAGCTAATCAGAAGATAATCGAAAGAAGCTAACAGAATTGTAATTTTATATAATCAGCAGCATGAAATGAAATTTTCTTCTAGTATATAGCATCTGATCATTCAATAGAGTTAGTTTTTTATATACCCTGGCAGAGATTTAAACCGGAACGAATTGAAAATATTTCTTTTTATATCTTCAGTTAAATAATTGATTTAGTTTTATTTAAGGGAAACTTGCAATGTTTAATTTTATCTATAAGATAAATATATTTGCTGCAGTTGCTGAAGAAGATATTCTGTATTTATTTAGAATTTTTGTTATTTTTAATTTTTGAAATTGTTTAGTTAAAGTAATCTTCAAGTGATTTTTAAATCTTTGGGCTCTCTTCAAAAATTATTATTTTATTTCACATCATTCACAATAGAGTTTCGTTTTGAATGGATTTTTTGGAATGGTAAGATTCATTATTTTCAATATATATTCCGTTATGAATATCAGTTCAAACAGCTACAAATTATTGAAACATAATTTTTACTGGAACAATTATTTAGCTATTCATCTGAGAGTTTAGCAAAAACTGCAAGGGTATATAAAAGTCGGTTTGCCGAACTTATGTATTGGTTTATATTACCATTTATATATGTATGTATGTATGTTTTTAAGTATTATATCTGGTTTGGTGTATACATGTGTATGTGTTCGTGTATGTGTGTGTGAACATTTTTGTTTATTTTTTTTTTTTAAATATTCTTTAGTTTTTTTTACGTTTTTGTTGTTTTGTTTGGTCTTCCTTTTTGATTACATCTAAATTGGTAACTAATATCTAGTCTAACTTTGTTACAACTAAATTTGAATTCTTGCAGACCTCCATATTATGGGGATATACCTGAACTGCTATCATCCGATCATGCCATATCGTTCCTTCTATATCTCTTGCTAACTTATATAGTTCTGCTACAGGACCAAAAGATTAGCTCAAATCTCAGATCTGTTCTACTACAGCTTCAGCATTCAGTTTTCACACATTAAGAACTTTATTAATTATATATCATATATATATGTATATATATATATTCTGTATGTATGTATGTATGTATATCATATCTAGAAGTTCTACAATTCTCTTCTTTTTTTTTTGCATGTGTGTGATATTTAATGTATTTTTTTTATGATTAGTGTGTGTGTGTATATATATGGTGTATTGGCTCTGGCAGTTCTTTTCCAATAGTACAAATATTTTCCAAATATTCATCAAGTTTTTTTTTTGTTTTAATTACTTTGTTTATGAATTTTATTTAATTTCTTTTTGCTTTCTGTTTTGCTTTATATTTTTAAAGTAAATCGTTTCCCATATACACATCTAGTAAATTTTGTTTTTTTTTTTCGAAATTACAATTAGAAAATATTTTATTACTTAAAATGAAGTTGGGTTTTTTTTTATTTTTTGTTATTTTGTTAAAGTAAATTTTGGTTTAGTTTAGTTTTAGATGATCTGGGATTTATTTCTGTTAGTTTAAATTTGTTTAAATTTCTAAATTGAGTTCGAGTTCCTAGAGTGAAAATATTTACAATGGGAATTTATATATCGTATATATTATATATATATATATAGATACCCGTTTTCGCTTTTGGTTAGTTTTGGTATTTCATTTTAGTTTTCTTTCTTTTTTTTATATATTTTTAATGTAGTTATATAATTTATTATTAAAAGTAGCGAAGAATCTAAGGCTAATGATGAGTTACTAAGTTAGTAAGTTCTAGTTGGATTTTAGTTAGTTGGAGCAATGTTTTTTTTTGTATTTTTTTTTTTTGTCATTTTTTTGGTTTGGGTTTACATAATTCGGAAAAGTTCTAATAAAGCTTTTCGCAACTAACCTAATTGCTTAGATTTATTTGTTTTCTTTAGTTTTTAAGGTAGAAGGAAAAGGTTTTTGCTTTTTACACATTTTTGTGGGTGCATTTTAATTTTTTTTGGTTTTTTTGTATTTGTTTTTTTTTTTGGTTATGTTCTCTGGCAGTGCCATTTTGTTGTATGTATGTATGTTTGTATGTATGTAGTAGTAGTAAATGTGTGGAACTAACTATTAAATAGGTAAATGAAGACATTTGCTTCAGATGGCTGTACTCCATTTCCTGTTCCTAAAGCGAGCAATATTTATGGCTGGTCATCTCTTCCTGATCCACAGCGGCTTCATCATCTTCTATATATTCTTCCTCCTCCTCCTCTTCATTTTCATCCTCATTCATCTCCTCCACATCCTCCTGTTTATCTTCCTGCTGTCTAGCTGTTGCTGCTCCTGGTCAGGTTTTGTTTTTTTGGTTTAATAATGTTTGGTTTTTTGTTTTGGTTGTTTTTTTTTTTTTTTAGTTTTTTAGGAGTTTTGAGTTTTGAGTTAGTAAGGCATTTTTTGGTAATTTTCAACCACATGCATACGCACACACACAGACACAGAAACACAGACACAAGCACACATACACAGACACAGATATAGATATACAGTTAAAGATAAAGACAAGAATGACAGATGAATAGATCGAATATTCGAATGTTTTTTTTTTTGTTTTTTTTGAAGAGATAGATAAAGAGAGACAAAGCGAGTTTTTTTTTTTTTTTTAAGAAATTGAGATGCATAATGGATTTTGTGATGGTTCTCGCAATGTTTTGGATCAGCATATTCCATGAAGGAGTTTTGGAGGTATTGATATTGGGTATTGGTGTTATTGATGCTGATGTCATGGAGTCATGAGGTACATGATATGTTGTTGTTGTTGTTGTTGTACATCATACCGATCGATTGATGGGGCAGCACTCTCCCGTGTTATATGATACTCTCTCGATTCCTTTCCAGCTCCTCTGTCTCATTTTCTGGATCGACACTAGATGTTGATGATACACCACATATTTGCATTTCAATTTCAGCCAAACGATTCTCTAAATCCCATTGCTGTTGCGATAATTTTGTATTCAATGCCTGATTTTCCGATTCAACTGTATGAAGGCGTTCACGCAAACGTTTTATCTCATCCTCGAGTGCCTCATGGGAGCCCAAAAGTGGTGTAGTTCCACCACCAACACCACTTACACCTGGTCCATAGCATTCCAATTGTGAACTAGAGTCACAAATGTGACCTGTAAATAAGACAAGAAAAACAAAAATAAAAGTAAATGCAACTGAGATCTAACACAGAGAGAGAGGAAGAAGGAAAGCCTTGATTAAGGGTCAACACTTTATTCTACCTGTATGACTTGGCTGGGATTGCGGTCTCATGGAATGATGAGAAGTGGCTCGACTACGTGGTCTTTCCTCAGATCCATGGGCACTGGGACTGGCCGATCTGGGTGAGTCTGTGGCACGGGCCAAGCGTTCAGCATAACTGCGTGGACTGTGGTAACAATTGTGTTAGTTGTTAAGGAATTTCATTTTACTTTCACTTACCTATAGCCATGTGTTTGTGAGAATTGTTGTTGCTGCTGTTGTTGTTGTTGTTGTTGCTGCTGTTGCTGCTGCTGCAACTGTTGCTTTTGATTTGACTGTTGTTGCTGTTGCTGCTGCTGTTGATGATGTTGTTGTTGCTGCTGCTGCTGCATTACCGCCGGTGGTAACCACATTTCCTCCAACGAAGTCCGACCACAACTCTCAACCAGGCCCGGAGTTGATTGGCAGCGGCCCATGGCAACTACATTAAAGTATTTGACTATGTTATAAAATCAAAAAAATTTATACAATTTAAACCAAAAAAAAAAAGGAAAAGCAAACGGACCGTAAAAAAAAATAATAACGAAAGACGAAAAAAAACAATCGAATTGTGTTATTCGTATTTTGCAAATTTTTTTTTTTTTTTTTTTTTTTGAATTTTGAGTGGCGTGTGTGTGGCATAAGTTGGGTATTAGACAGGGAGATGGGGGAAAAAAGTAGATGGTAAGGGGTAAAGGGAGGGGACAGCAGCAGCATCATCATTATTATCATCATCATTATCATTATCCGCTTACCTTTCTCTAGCGGCGCCTTCTTGTATTTCTCCAGACGTTTGACAGCTATCGATTCGAGACGCACACGCGCCGCTGGATATTCCTTTAGCACGTCCCACATGTCCTTCTTACTGAGCACGAACAGGTCGCTGTAGCCCACAGAACGAACGCTGGCAGTGCGTCTGTTGCCTGTATAAGTATGTTTATATATATGTGTGTGTGTGTGTGAGTGTGTGAGTGTGTGAGTGTGTGTTAACCAAACGTAAAGAGAAAAGTTTAATGGTCTTTCAAAGAGGAGGCGCTTTTCTTGTGTTTGTTTCTTGTTGTTGACTTGGGCGAGCAGCACAAAAGACATTAAAATTGCATGCCAAAAGCAAACTGACTGACTAGTGAAAGGTAACGGAAGGAAGGAAATTCATACAAATTGGGGAACAGTTGGTAGGAGGAGGAGCATATGTAAAAGACAGAAGAAAAAAAATAGGAGTAGGCTCAAAGCAAAATAGTTACAACTAAATAAACACAGACACACACAATCAGTTAAAGAAAATAGAAAAGTAAACTGAATGCATTCGTTTCACATTTAATTAAGAAATATCTTTTGCTCCTTCCCCTTTCAAAGTATATTATCATTAATATCGATATAGTTTCTATCATTAATACGTGCTTTAAATTAATGATTTTTTTTTTTTTTTGGCAACTAACTGGAATCAGTGCAAAAGCACGTAACAGAAACTGATTTCAAGAGTGTCGAAAACTTTTGTTAAGCCCCAAAATTGGTTGTCTATGAAATGTTTTCTACTTTAACTTCGATTGCATTTGAAGTTTTTCATTGCTTATTTTCAAAAATCTTTTCTTTGGTAGATTTTTCTGACAGTCTCTCTGACATTTTCTTAGATATGCAACCCATTCGTGCGGCAATAATAACCAAAATCGAAAAGGAAAGATTTAAAAGAAAACTTAAAAGAACAAGAAATCTAACAAAAAATATTACAAAAAGGATAGGTAGCAAAAAAGTTTCTAAAAAAAAGTATTTTAAAAAGGTATCAAAAAATGTCTAAAGAAAAGTAGACAACAAAAATGGAAAAACTATTTTAAAGAAAATATATATAAAAGAAAAACTTAACAAAAGAATTTTAGACAAAAGTTGTTAAGAGAAAAATTGTTTTAAAAAAGTGATCAATATTTCAAAATTATTAAAAAATAAGAAATATCAAACATTAAAAATAATGAGTGTGAAAACATAAGAAAATAAAAAAAAAAAAGTTTAAAAATAAAAAATGCACTGCCTAGCTTTGATATAATTTTCATAAACATTCACTTTAATAAACACATTTCAATTTCTAATAATAGAATTATTTAGCTCCAGTATAAATTAGGATAACTTCTGCATTTTGATTTTAGCCAAAGATTATATTATTATTGTTTTAGCCAACTTATAAGTTTGGCCAAAGTATTTTATAATTATTTCATCAGTTATTTTAATTAAATAAAATAATTAAAAGATAAAAAATACACATATACTCTGCATATTTATCTGACATATAAATTTTTTTTCTTTTTATTTTTTACTTCTACTAATTTGTGGGGAATAAAAATGGGGGGGGGATTTATCGGTCAGTTGGTGTGCAATTCTCATAAATATTTCAAGTCAATTCGCATTCCATGGACAACAACAAAAACAAACATACAATTATAGTTTTTTTCAGAATTTTTTTTTGTTTTTGGAAAAAATGTATTTAAATAGGTTTAAATAATTCATTTTTGCAAAATAGAGTGGATATATAATTCTTTTTTTTTGTTTATAATATATTTAGAGGTTAAAACGTTTAAATTACGTCCAGGCAAAGCAATACAACAACAACAACAACGATGTCTCTTCTCGAGAGACACACAGACAGAGAGACAGAGACAAAGATAAAGAAAGAAAAACAGAGTGAAAGAGATATATAAAAACAGAGAGAGAGAGTTGACACACACACAAAGAGACAGATAGACAGTGAAGTAGAGGAAAGATTTCTTTTTATGATTGTCTAAAAATATAAGAAATGAAATTTATTTTTTGATATAAATTGGTGTGTGTCTGTGTGTATCTTTGTGTGTCTTTGTGTGTGTGGATATATTTCCTGCACCGCCTTTGTTGAAAATCAATGGAAGTATAAACCAAAATGGGCGTGTATAATCATGCAAAATGCAAAACTGAAGAATGATTCAATTTCACTTATCAAACTCAATTTGTTGTTAGCTGGCAAAAGTTTATGGTGCGAGAATTGTAACTGTAACTCTAACTGTTTGTAACTTTTGTCAGCAAATTAAGTTATTAACTCTATGTATCTATGTGTATGTGTGTGTGTGTGAGAGAAAATTGAATCAAGTGCCCTGAAGTATGCAATGACAAGATATTTACCAGACAGTACAGTTGACTGCCCATCTTTCTTGTTAATTATATGGCCATATCTATGTATTATACCTATACATATATATAATTTAATGCCAAACTGCTGTAAATGCCTTTGTATTGGATGTGCATGGCGTATGCACAAAGATCAAAGCCTTAGATAAATGGTTAACACTTGGTTAAAGCTTCCATTTAACATCAGTTTAGGTGTGACATTAATACCCTTGTTGTAATTTAAATTTCCAACCAATTGTCTTTAATTGGACTATCGAGTGTATACGGGTTTGTGCATGTCATGTTAATAGAGCATTAACCGCAATTTTATAAGCCGAATCCAATTTACATTATTAGATTTCACTTTAACTTTGATAGAATTAGAATTAAAGTGAGAGTAATTTTGGTAACTTGTATGATTTGACTTTTATTTTAAAAGGATTTGTCAAAGTTTATCAGTTTATTGCGAGTTCCCTTTGTGTTGGATTTTTGTTAATACGGAGAACGAGTGTGTAAAGTGTTAAAGAATGACTAACTAAAAGATAGTTCTAACTAATTCTGTTTTTAGTTGACAAGTTAAGATATATTTTAACATAACATATGACCGAAGACTTTCAGACAGGATACAAAACGATAATTCTTTTGCATTTAAAAAGCAAATCTATAAGTACGTATAAATAATGACAATAAAATCTATAATGTTTTCGCATATATTTTAGCTGATAAAAGCTAGTTTTCAGATTACGTAAGAGTAATAAATTAAACAAATGTTTGCAAGAAATTGCACTATTTTCTGTATTCGAATTAAATTTGTTTTGATTGATTGTCTAGAATTTTCTCTAGAAATTTCTCTACTATCTAGTACAAGGTGTCTACTTTCCCAACTCCGTTTTAATGTACAAAAGAATATTCTGAAATTTGAAAATTTCTCTGCTAATTAAATAAATTCTATTAAATGTTGCACATAAATTTTAACGAGAGTGTTTCGCATTCGTTCTGAAAATGTAAATGTTTGCCATTATGTGTTCTCTTTTTATTTAATATAAAATGCATTTTTTTTTCTTGCGTTTTGTTTTGTTTTGGGTTCTAGTGTAGATAGAAGGAGAAAAAAAAAATAATATTTGAGTGCGTTGAACAAAGGGGTGTAAGAGGGGGAACGGGGGCATGCAGGTGCAATAATTGCATTTGACATTCATTAATTTTGTAGCCTTATGTGTGTATGTGTGTGTGCGGGCACTGTGTTAGTGTGGAAAAGAGATAGAGCGATTGAGCTTACGGATTTATGTATGCGTATGTCTGTGTGTGGCATAATAAAATCACATTGCATACTTTTTGGGTTCGGGCTATAAAAACACATTGTGAGCAAAAATGGCGAGAACAAAAACTGAAATGAAAATGAAAAACGTTGATGGGAGGAGTAAGGTGGAATGGAAAGGTAAAGGGCAAAATATGCGCACATACATAAAATGAATTCAACAAAATATAAACATATACGTAGAAAAAAAATGGTTGTATGTAAAATGAAAAGCCACACAAATTCGGTTGGTAGGTAAAAACCAGTGCATTTTATTTGAACGCGTTTTAAACGTGAAGTAGGAAACGAGCCAGAACGGTGGGTGGTTATAATAGGCGGGTTGGTGCTCCTCTAATATGGATAATGGTATAGTAGAAAGGTGTGAATGACTAATCTAATATAGTTTGTTTGAAATATCATTTTAGATATGCAAATAGACATATAGAAAATACATTCCACACACATAGAGCTACATATTAAATATATATGTATATATATTTATATTTTTTTCAATTTCAATGTTTCAAGGGTTTTTCTCTTTTTTTTTTTTGGTTTTTATTGAAGGGTAAAAAGGGGGTTGTTGTAGTTACACGTTATATCATTTTATATTTTTTTTATTATTGTTCCGCCTGTCGCACTAAAACGGGGATATTTACCAAGCTCTTTACCTGCTGTGCCCATATTGAGTATACTAATCTCTCCAAAATAGGAACCGGCCTTTAAAGAGGCCATCACCGTTTTGCCATTGTCAGCAACGACCTGTAATCGTCCACGATTCACAATGTACATCTCTTTGCCAACCTCACCTATAAGTATAAGTATGGGAATTAAATGAAATTACAATTGTTCCATCCGTAAATTTAACTTACCCTTCCTGCAGATGTAATCACCGGGCGAGAAGAGCACCGGCCTCAGGCGTAAAACCAATTCACAGAGGAAACCAGCTTCAGTATTTTGAAAAATCTCAACTCGCTTAAGTGTATCTAAATGGACGTTAATTGCTATTTCAGCCTGCAAACAACAGTGGAATATAAAAAAAAAATTAAAAGAGAGTGAGCAGATACAACACGGTTTATATACATATATGTATATATATATATGTTTAAGTGGGATTAGGAGTGAGATAGGAGGGAGGGGGGTGGTGTATGGTAGTGAGAGTAAATGTATCTGTATTTTCTGTATCAAATAGCTGACTCATGTTTCTCATTACATTTCGTTTCTTCTTCATTTTATTTTTTTTTTACCTTTAATTTATCAGGAAGACAGGATACGGCGCGCTCTTCATCCGAGCATTTTTGCGTTAGCCACAGGTAATCGAACCATTTGATGACCTTCACCTGCAAATGATTTGGCACACGTCGCATCCGCATATACGTCTTGACGCCATCCAGTTTGGCTAAAATGAATCAAAACAACAACAACAATAAGAACAACAATAAGATAAAATGTATACAGTGTAAAAAGAAATTGTATATAGAAAACATGTTTTATTTATATTTGCCATGACTACTGGTTGGAAATTCTATACGCGACTGGCATATAAATAGTATACTTTAACCTAAGACTGGACAATGGGAGCAAAGTAAAAGAGAAACTAAACAGGAGCAATTTTTTTTGTTTTTTGAATAAGAACAGTGGAATAGTGGGTTCAAAACTATTCACGAAGAGAGAAAAGAAAAAACGAGAAAAAAGAAAAAGTATTCCAACATTTGGAATAACTAATAATAAATGTATTAAAATTATTTTCCATAAATTAAAGATAATTCATAGAGTGTACGTTTCCTTTGAACACGAATAGTTTTCAAATTGTGAGAATTAAGTTGGCAATTTTTTTGAGCAAGTAATGGACTAATATTAATCATTACTTATTCACTTAACTATGAATTTGTATTCACATTTCTTTTAACAATCGAGTTGAGCTAAGTTGGACTAAGGAAATTTTCGAGTTAGTGCATTTTCTAAGAATACTTCTGATTGGATTAAATGAACTACTTCTCTTTACGAATTAAATTAATTACCAACTGTTATTAATTATTAACTAGTTACCCAATAGAAGTTAAAGAAATGATTTCACATATTAAGCAGAAATGGTTCAAAAGCATTTGTAATTTAAAAGAGCTTTTTCCCAGACTACAAAATAAAAACCGTTATAGAACTATAGTAAGGAATTAGTTGATATATAGTCTAAATATTGTTTTAAAACTTTAAACTTATATAGAAAATGATAAGGCATAGAATTAATAGAAGTAATTTAGCAATTACACTCTCAATATTAAAAAATTTTAATATCTCTTCTATAATTATGGTAATTAGTTCTAAAATATAATATTTTTTTTTATCCAAAACTCTAAGCAATTGTACCATAGTACTTTCTCTGTTGATGTCCAACATGAGGAGTATCTTTGCTAACTAATCGCTGGGACTTTGTAACCAATCAAGTGGGTTCTGCATAAAATGTTTTGTGATATTCAAGGGCTTAGTTGACTGTCCGAAATGAATTGATAAAATAGTCAAATTTGAAATAGAATTCACCCATCACCCTCTCCCGCCCTCTAGTTAATATCTACTACCTTTTTAATATTGTTATCTTATCATCCAATATAGTTCATATATGGGATATATAAGAAGGCATCGAAACGTTTGCCTCTCAGTTAACGTTAACAATGTTGTGGCCAAAAGTGATTTGTTTTGCCCTGGTCAGTTTGGCTTTGGTTCACCTACAATCGGCCATACAGGAGGAGACATTCTCCGGCTGTCCAGCCAATTTCACACAAGTGGGTGAAAAGTGTCTGTTGGTGGATACAAAATGGAAGAATTGGTACGAAGCAGATCGTAATTGCCGTTCCCTTAATGCTGGCCTAGTTAGCATTGAAAATCCAACTCAATTGGAATTGATTCAGAATTGGTTACCCATTGTGGCACCATATACACTGGAATTCTGGAGTGCTGGCAATTGCCTGGGTAGCAAAGGAAACTATTATTGGCAGAATACTGGAGAAAGTGCTGTCTATCTGCCCTGGGCACCTGGTCAGCCTGATACGAGTGCAGGTGATTGTTTGACTCTCTATGCCAATTATAGTGTATCAACAGAAGGAGTGGTCATGGATCAGCATCGTCTAAGGATCAATAATTGCACCCTTTGGGCTCTCAGTATCTGTGAGACTCAACCCAAAGAGTACAAGACTTTGGTTTGTCTTAATTCATCGGCCTTCTATGAGGCACAGATACCAGTTTGAAAAAACAAAAAAAAAAAAAACAAAAAACAAATATAAATAAAAATAACAATAGAAGAAAAACAAAAAGACAAAGAGTAAATTTTGAGCAAAAACTAAAGTGACTTTTGTTTTATTTTACTTCTCTTCTTTTTTTCTGCCTTTTTCTCCCTTTTGCTCTAGCGCATGCAAGTCGATAAGAGGAAATTAAATCTCTTGGCTCGTCATTGCTGACAAATATTGACATAGAGGAAAAAGGGGAGGAAAGTGGTAGCGCAAGGGGGAGTAGTGGAGGGTAGCAGTGTAGGTGTAGGTGTGTGTGTGTATGTATTTGCTCGTGTAAACATTTGAAAACCAACTGGCAAACAAGCAAACAGATTGAATACAAATAAATTCCGAGCAAAAAAAAAAGAAAAAATAGCCAGAGAGGGGAAAAGTTGGAAACCAAACTCCGCCTTTGGTCATTTGTCATTATTTTACTCATTTGTCATCATGTTCTAGTAAGTGAACATATAGAAAATGTTAGAAAGAACTATTTACAGAGACAGAGAGTAGATAGAATCAATACTCTTTCTCTATCAGCATTAAGTTTTATATTTGATTGACCTTTGTATATCAAATACTTGAGTAAGAATATATTATTAAGCATTAATCAATGAGACTAAATTATAATTATAAAACTTAATTCAAAATTAAATATTGCAAGTTTATGGCAATAATTATATTAATTATATAAAATAGATAATGAACCTTACTCAATTTCGTACAAAGGAAATTGATTAGTTATTTAAAAAAAAATTATAAGAATAACAATTTATGATATATGTATGTACATATATGTATATATATATATCATACACCATTTTGTTAATGTTATCACTTCCAAAGCTACCGACATGATATCGTTTGATAGATATATTTGATATGGAAATGTGATAAAATTCATATTATAATGATGTTTAACAATAAACAGGAATAATACTCAACTTTTAAATTTAAAAAATTAATAAATTAAAATTGCACAATATTATAATATAACCTATTAATTTAACAAATAAAATAAAAATAAACTATTACACTTAAGCAAATAAATTTAAATAAAAAACATTCGGTGCAAAACACTATTAAAATATTTCAAATAAAAAATAATGAAGAAATAATTCTATTAATGTCCCAATTTTACTTATAAAATTAAAAGTTTTAAACTGCTTTCTAAACTACTTTCGAGTCAAATTATTCCAAATATCATCAAAGTCGATTATTCCGCCCGAAGAAAGTAGAAACTAAAACAAAATAATGTAAATCTAGCATTCTAATATGAATAAATCTGTTTATATATTGTCTAAGCCTTGGATTATAATGAAAGAGTGTTAACTTCAAAATAATTGTTAAATTTCGTAATGTTCGACATGTTGAAACAAACACAATTTTTCTTTAATTTCCATATTTTGTTTATACATATATATTTACATATATTCATATATGGACAATCGATTGAGGACATTATTTTATTTGTCTTCAATTTACATTTGATTTATTACAGATCAATTTTTTTGCAATCTTTACAAGTTTTGTCCCGAATTTTCTTTTGTTTGGGGTACATTCATTATGACCAAAAGTTTGCAATTGAGATAAGAAAAACTTTACAAGATCTTAAGTAGTATATATTTTCGATCGTAAGAAAAGAGAATATTGTCAATTGCTAGTAAACGTGGTTAAAATAAATCTTTTTCTTTTATTTCAAAAAATATAATTTTGATTTTTTGGCAATCTTTTTGAATTTTAAAATATTTAACCGAAACTCACAAATTGATATGAGCTTTCTTTATCACATCACTGCAATAGAAACATTTCAAATTGAAACGAAAGGGTATAAGGATAACGACATAATCAAAATTAAAGTGGTCCTCTGGTTTTTGCTGTCTCTGAAAGATTATTGAATGCCAGTCCAATGGCCCTTGGCAGCCATTACACATATGTATATCGGATATGGCAAACGATAGAAAAAAGTATGCACGTACAAAGGGGGGTTATGTCCCCCTCTCTCTTCCTCATCTATTTTCCCCCTTACACATCCTCAATTTCCCTCACACCCCCTTTTCAGTCATGCACAAATTACAACAATTTTTATTGCGGTTCTGCTTGACTGCATTCAACTTGGTCGCCTCCCCTTTCCTATCATCCATTTGAGGGTTTTGGCACGTTCATCGGTTGACGTTACGCTTTGTGGCGTTTCAATTTTTTTTTTTGTTATTGTTGTGATGTTGTAACAATTGAAAATCAATCTAAATATTAATTGCATATTCCATGACACAAAGAGAAAGCTACAGAGAATACGCAAAAAAAACGAATAAAAAAATAAAATTTCAATTTTTCCTTTTCTCATTGCATGGGGTTTGTGTCTCGGTTGGGGTTTATGTCTTGACTTGGCGGTTCTTTTTGATAGATACAAAAGTAAATATTTCTTTTACAGCGTATTTTGTAAAATATATAAAAATGTTTTTTTTTATCTAATCTATAAATTCTTGATTAACATCGGAGCCATTTTCAAATTGCTGTCTCTTCTCAAACTTTGAAGAAAATGATTGCATTAATAATACTTTGTGAATTAGTTTGCTCATTTAATGGACTTGGCATACTCTACATACTGTGGATACACTAAATAATGAGTAGTAATAAATTACGATTACTTTATATAAGCTAAAGTTTAGGATTTTCGTAGCATATTTAAAGAAAACATTATCTAAATAAAGAATTTTATAAAGTTAAAAAATTCTGAAATATGTATATATAAAAATATATCTATAAAATTTACCATTTCCATTATCTTTTTTATTATTCAGATGAATCAAAAATTTCGAACAGAAAAAATATTGTCTCTATAGATATTTTTATAACTATGAATTGCAATTTTAATCGCATTTTGTAAGCTTTATTATTTTTAAGATTTGATAATTATATTATACCTAAAGTTAATAATTATAGATACTTGTGGAAGTGAAACATTAAGAGTGAGAGAAAAACTAGACAAATTATTATACTACACGAACTATTATAGTGTATATAAATTTCGATTATTCCCTAAAATAGCTTCCGGCTCATTTTTTGGTTTACTTAGCAAATTTGTTTGAGCTTTAATTTCTTTTAGGGGCTGCTGCTTCTATTGCAGCTACTGCTGATGCCAGTTTTGTTCCATTTCGTTGCATTTTGCTGAGCAAAAAAACGAAAGAAAAAAAATTTAATTTGCCATTTTTATGCCCGCTGGCAGAGTGGAAGATGAACGGCAAGGTGCAGGAGTGCGCGCAGGATAGAGACGAAGGCTAAACTGCATTTGGCTTCACGTTTTTCTTTTTCTTTTTGTCTTTTTTGTTGCTTTTTCTTTTCTTACTTGTATTTCTTATTTATTTTTCATTTTATGGTCTAGCTCGTCCACAGTTGCCACAGGGCGAACTTTGTGATCTTATGCTTCTTCTGTGGCACACTTTTAGGCTCGGTGGATGGCTGATGATGAAAGTTCTGTGGTCTTAATAGTTATCGATAATTACATTTAACAAGTTTTATGTATATGTAATAACATTGTCTCTCATACATAGAGAATTAACTTGGCAGAAAGGAGGAAAAAGTCAACGTCAACATCATGCGAGTTTCATCCTATTTTTTTTTTTCTTTTTTTGTCTCTTCCGAACAATAAGAATATATCAAATTGGTTTTTATCCTTTTTGTCTATCTCTTCCTTTTTCTACCCTTTTTGTTGGTATGATGTGCAGGGGTGGTGGGTTGGGGGAAAAGTTCAAACTATTGTGTCTGGGGCCAACAAAAACTGCAGTTGCCAGTAAGTTTTCATATATCCCCCCCTTTCCCATAGTGATGGGATGAGGGGAGGATAGAGGCACCACACATACAAACAGTAAATATGCGTGACAAAAACTTGCTCTTCCTGCCTTTTCATACATACAAAAAAGCAGAGACAATGTGTGCTGCTGTTGGTGAGTCTGCTGCATGTGGCAGGGCTCGATTATGGGGTGGGGTGGGGTGAGGTGCAACGGAGAAAGAGGATACCATTGGCCAAGTGAAAATTGCAAACTAACTAGAAACCACTTAAGAACCATGGCTCAACTGGGAACTCGACTTTTTTGTAAAGACAAAAGTTCTCAGTCGTGGGGAAGTGCAACAACACCAACAACAATGAAGTCAAAAAATAATGAAAGGTGTAGAACGAAAGAAAGGAATTATGAGTAAATCGAAAAAGCATAAAAGATTACATAGCAGAAACTTAAAAGAAGAACAAAAAGAAGGGCAAAAATAGAAAGATTAAAGTGTTAAAAATGTTAATCATATACAAAACTTTATGAATATTTTGTATATTTAAAAAAAAAAACAGAATACGTGATACCAAAACAACTTTGTTTTGGTTTATTTGTATAGAGAAATTAGGTTACATTGAACAAGGATATATGCTTACAATATTTTAAATATATTTAAAATTAATATTTTTCTGACCAAAAGAAGACTAGAATGAGAAGAAATTTTAATATTTTTGAAGCATAAAACCTATTCCTACATAACAATTGTTTTTAGATTTATGATAACTTATATTCCATGTTAATGTATAAAATTTGACTATCTATGTGATAACGAAACCCCAAAAAATGGTAACTAAGACTAACAAGAATGACTAAACAGAACTGCGGGTTAGGATTGAGATAAAGATAGAAAAGTAAATACAACTTATAATAAATAATTTCTGAATTATTCCCACTATAAAATATTAAAGTAAAATTGTTGAAATATGGCTAAAAAATTGCTATAAATAAATTGAACATTAAACTAATATAATATAATAAATATAATAAATAATTTCTGAATTATTCCCACTATAAAATATTAAAGTAAAATTGTTGAAATATGGCTAAAAAATTGCTATAAATAAATTGAACATTAAACTAATAAATACTTAGATCTAACACTTATTAGTTACTGTTGCTGTTAGTATTTCATAAATCATATATAAATTATTATTTATATGTAGCCAATGCCAATGCATTATATAAATCCAGTAAAATTGATAAATAAATAAATAACAAAATTAAAGTTAACTTAAAACTTAAAAGCATCAAACCTTTCCTAATGTTAATCAACTTTATATAGAAATCTTAGCTATTTACAGACTTTTATTAAACCACAATTAATTATCTTATCGTCTTCAATTTCCAAAACTATTTGCTGCAATTCATTTGCATCTCTTTAAAAATCTTGTTCAATCATTTAACCAGCAAAATTCATTGAAATCAATTAGTATTGTTATCCAGAGTCATAAAGTTTCGTTACATCATTAGAGCACGAAGCATGCAGCTTCTTGTGGCTCAAATGAATTTTCATAGTTTCCCTAATGATGGCTTCGATATTCGGATTAGATTTCAATCATCAACTTGTTATATTTAGTATTATGGTTTTACCTGTAATTAAATCATATTTTCCATTCAATTTCAATAGGATTTTCTCTCATCAACCTTGCACCTGACTATACCGCACCTCCCCCCTCCCCCCCACCGCATACCTTAATTATGCATTTCGGTACATGGGGAGAACAATAGTCTACCGCAGCCGCGAAGTGGTCGAAGTGAAATTGGAATGCTTCTCCTGCTTTTGCTGCTACGGATAAATTTATTCAGGCGGCAAACTAAAAATATATGAGATGAGGGGGCGGATTGGATTGGAGAAGAGATGGTTAAGAGATGAAAAAAGATTAGGGGTTTGTGGGTTTCGTATTGTGGGATTCGGGGGGAGGGGTTGTGGAGGTGGAATAAGGTGAATGGCAACGTCAGCAATAGTAATAACAATGCGCATGCCAGAGCTCTGCACCAGCATTCTCATCTTTAGCCAGTGCAGTGGAAGGGAAGTAGGTGTAGGATATGGCAATAGTTGGTGAAATCCTTGGGAAATACGCTTTGCTTTTCAAGGATAATGGAATACTTTTTGCCCTTAAAGAGCAGCAGCACCAACAGCAGCAGCTACATACCATAACAACAACAGCAACAACAGCAACAACAACAACAAAAACATTTGCCATGTTCTAAAAATACGACGGTAAGTTGGCGTACATGCAGCTTAATGGGCAAAAGCGGCCAACACAGGACGAATCAGGCGAAGGACCAAACAGGCGGCAGCGGCGGCTACTGCGTCTACAATATTGATTGGAATCCGCATACAAATACACACACACACACAAAAACACACACAGACCCTTGCAAACACACTGAATCACACAGTTATGGCTGTGGGGCATAACCAATACACATACACATACACACACACACACACAAACACTGTGAGAGGGAAGCAGGGGACAAATTTACTTGGACATTTTCTGTGGCAAGCGAAAGCAAACAGCGAAACGAACAACAAACACACTAACACATATACCCCCACACACACACACACACATACGGCAGGCAAGTTAAAGTGGATAATGGCTATCCCCAGTCATTCCACCACTCTTCCCTTCTCTTCTCTTCTCTTCTCATTTTTTTTTTCTTGTTCGTTCCTCATCCTCTCTTTTTGCTCTTCTTTCTAATACTACCTGCTGTTGCCGCTTCCTTTAGTTTCTGCTTGTATTAAAAAGGCAAAGGAAAAGCCCTTTGTAAAAAGAAAAATACATTTTCTAGGGAAATTCCTGAGAAATCAATGTATAAAAGTTAAGTAAAATTGTATGAAAATAATCCTTTTGGGTATGTATATATATATATATATATGTATATACATACATATATATATACATACATAAGTATATAATACTTATTATGCTTTCAGAATATTTTTACTTGACAAAAACCAACAGATTATAAAATATTTACAAACATTATTATATATTGAGGATTTATGCTGAAATGTTAAAAGACTTTTGTATTGAGATGGTTTTTGCCATCTATAAGCTATTTCTATCCTTCACTATATCATTTTATATTCTATATTATCTTTGATAGATGTAAAGAGAAATACAAAATAAATCTCTACATATGAAACAAATTATAATATTTATTTGTAGTGGAAATAATATGTAAAATATATAACATATAAAAAAAATTAATGTATAATTTTACAGGCCCAACAATTGTTTTAATATTCACTTCAATATTAAGTAAACAATTCTATTATAATATAAAAAATATATAACCATAAAGAACATGCAATAAGAAAATTAAAAAACAGTTTAAGCTGATATAAGATATTTTAAAAATTAATATTTGATAGCTATTGGAATATTAAATTAAAAGAAAATTAATGTTGGCCCCAATTACATATCTACGTTTCAGAGCTTTTTCTAAGTTTAAATTATTATTAAGAATATACTTCAATTGTTTAAAAATAAAAGTTGAAGATGTAAATAATAGGCAAGTCTTTTGCAGTAAAATGTTTAAAGAATATTTTGATATTACTGCTAATTTCATTTTATTAACAATAACTTTTGAAACTTTAAACATAAAGTTGTTTTTTTTTTTTTTAAATCCAATAATGTAAGCTAGAAAAATGTCATATTTTCAATATACGTACATTTTATAAAATAATTGCACTTAAAATATTTTGAGAGAATCAAGATCAAAATCAAATATCGGACAACTTTGTATATCTGTTTAAAAATAATTAATTTTGATGAAGGATCTTAATTATTTGAATTCCCATTCTCCCATTCTTTCTTTTGAGAAATATTTAAACAAAAATATTCAAAACACGTACTTCTATAGCAAATAATGTAATAAAAATCTCTACAATTGATAACTAGCTTACTATAATAGAGTATATATCTATATATCGTGTATATATATAGCATATTATCTTGTTAGCAACTGAAACGTGAAAGCACGTTCTCTTGCTACTTTTTCTCTTATGCATTTTTCTTTTAAAAGCTATAAAAATTCTTCTAAAGTGACAAAATTTTACTATTTGCTATAAAAGTATATTTAATATAGTTTAAATAAAAGATTACTTTGATTTAAACTAAAAGCATTGAATCACTGTGCGTCGTTGGACATGGCAATGGACGAACCATTTGTTGGTCAGTATCCTTGAATGCTTCTTGTTCGGTTCGTTTCATTTTACTTTGCTTTGCTTCGTTTCGTTTCTCTAGTTTCTATTTTTAGACGGGTACTTGGTCTTGGTCTTGATATGTATGTATGTATGTACATTCCCCCATCACCCCCTCTTCTTATATGTATGTATATATATAAAACATGTCCTGCTGCAATCGTAATAGCCAAGTCAAAAATTGCCAGAGCTAAACAGCTACAACAAATTTAACACCCACTCTGTGTATCTCCCCTTTCTATGTCTCTCGTCTGTTTCTCACACTCTCTCCTCTCTCTCTCTCTCTCTCTCACTGTCTGTCTTTCTCTTTTTCCCTGTGTGTGTTTGCTTAAATTGAGCGCGTAAATTGTTTTAATTGCCTGGCAAAAGTCAGACGAGGAAATGGATAAAATAGACATAAATGGAAAATTAAGATTTAAAATGGTGAACATCTACCTCTCACTCTTTCTCTCTATCCCTCTTCATATCTCTTTACTCACTCACTCACTGTCTGTCTATCATTGTCTCTTTCATTGTTGAAATACAGACATATCAATCAAATGTCGCTAACAGCACAAAAATTTCCATACAAAACTATTTAACATAACAATTACAAAAAAGGACCGGGGCCAAAAGCAAGAAGCGAGCAAACTGAGGAAGTTGAAAATTAACATAATTTTGAATGGCATTTTGTGAAAAACCAAAACTAACACACGCACACACACACACACAGATACAGACATACATGAACTCACATACACATACATACATATGTACATATATAGAGACATGGAGAATGTCCTGTTGTCGATTATCAGGGAAAACCTCGAATGGGCAAACTTTACGTTAACAAGATACACCACCACCTACCGCCCAACGTCCTGGCGTTTAACTAAGCGTGAATGTAACTATGTATATGTGAGAGATTGTCCGTGTATGTGTGTGAGAGATTATTCCTGTGTGTGTGTTTGTGTGTGTGTGTGGGTAGGGGCAACATTGCTGTAAAATGATTTTGAGAAAAACCATCAATAACTCAAATATAATGACAGTTTTCCACTTGTTGTTGCTTTTACCCAACTTTGCCTCCTAAGTGGGGCTAAATGGATGAATAACTTAAACCAGCTGCTTGTATAAGACCTTCCTCATGACAACCACCCCCTCCTTCTACTGATCTACCTTCTCTGTCTCACACTATGTGTGTGTGTGTGCTGGCTGATGTTATGTAATGTAATAACGTCAATCAAATTTAAAAAATAAGAAAAGGCAAAATAACTATTTGAAAATCAATTTTCATGCCAAGACACAAACAGAGAGACAAAGATAGAGACAGGAACAAAAAAGAGAGAAAGAGAGACAGAGAGAGAAAGAGGGACTACTTGGGATAAAAAATAAGAAAAATAAACAGTAGACAGAAACAGAGAGTGGGCAGAAAAAAACAAAGAAAAGGAGAAAAGAACTCTCTTAAGTAAATACAAGTTTTTTTTTTTTCTTGTTATTCATCCGTCTTTCTTTTTTTCCCGTCTATGACTAAGGGAATTTTACTTTAAGCCAGTAGAGTAGATGGCCAAGACACTTGAGGCAACCAACTGCGCTGTGTCACCATGTTAGAGGGTTAACTGAAAGTTAAAAAGTTAATACAAAGTTGGCAAAACTGGCAGAAAGAAAGAAAAAAAAAAAAACTCCTTTACTCAAGCATAAATCAAGCATTATTGTTGGTTAATTTTAAGTTTGAAATGCCATCAGTTAGGTGACAGAATGACTTGACAGAATGTGGCTCAAATGATTAATAGTCAACTTTAATATTACATTCAATTGAAAATAGTGGAAAAATATGGCTTTTATTTTAAATGTAAAGAACATAAATGTTAAAATGGCAAAATATAAATAAATTAGTTTTAATTAGATTTTATTAATTTTCAATTTATTTCTCTATGGGCTTACTAGACATGGAGATATTTGAAACCAACTTGGTTAAAAATAAGTTAACCACCGGTTAAAGCTAGTTTGTTACGAAAACTTAAGATATACAATAAATGTTTAACAAGTAACATTTTTTATAAGAAATGTTTATCACTTCTTTAAAGCAAAAATATCCTTCAAATATTTCTTATATGGATCATTAATGGAAATATTTATTAGGAATTTTCGCTTATTATTTAGAAGGAAAACTAGATACTTTTTTGATTCTTTTAAAAATAATTTCAGAGCCTATTTTTAAAAATTAAAATTTAAAAATTAAGAAAACTTTTTTTAATTTGACAAAAAACATAACTTTTAGTTCAGAAACTAATTAAATTAATGTACTCCAGTACATTTGAAATCAAAAGGTGAAACGAAGTTTTTTGCAACGAAGCTAAAACTCAAAAATACTGAAATTAAATTCTGCGATTGTTTTTTATGATTTCGTAAAATAAAGTTTTCTAAATGACATTTACCTATTAGTTAGAAGAAAATAAGTTATATTTAATAACAAAATATAAATTTATATAATTCAAAAGTTAGACCCAAGAAAAGGTTAAAATTCGGCTAAGGGAAAGCCAAAAGAATCTACACAAAAATTAATGCCTAAACTTTTAGTTTCTAAGTTTTCAAGTTAAAGAATAATGTAAAATAATATTTTTACCTTCATGTTAGAATCAATTTAAGTCTATGATATTTTTATCTTCAAGTTAGAATCAATTTAAGTCTAAGCTAAATTTATCTATATTTTATGCTATATGCATTTATGGATTATATGTACTTGGGACAAAAAAAAGAAATTGAATTGAATTTTTCTCTATATATATATGTAACTCTTTGTAGCCTCTTGAATTGTTATTTATTCATTCCATTCTCATCTCAATGTCCAAGTTACAACCACAACTATAGCAATGACCCATCGTCGGCATCATCGTCATCATCATCTTTACTAGGTAGATTGACTACATCTACAACTACTGGTATCCACTCAAGCCAAGCGCTGAATTGACAAATTGATGGATGGCCCTCGAAAAGAAAAAACCTGGCATACTTATACATGATGCATTATTATGCCATGCAGACCGCCAGGACCAGCATAGTGGATTGAAAGATGATGAAGAGAAGGAGAAAGAAAGAGAGAAAGAGCGGTGTATAAAAACATGGTATATAGTAAATTGAAAGTTGCTGTTTCTGCTGCTGTTGCCCTAAGTGTTTTATTAGCCATTGTGTATTTGTTGTAGTTGAAGTTTGAGTTCAATTCACCAGAGCAGAGTTTCATTGAGTTGATTGTCAGTTTACTTACAGTTGAATCGTCATATACGATAAAACTATATACTAAAGACAACACAACCCCCATTCATACACATTTTTATTGTATTTGTGTGTGTGTATGTGTGATTTCTTTTTTCGCTTTTAAGGATGCCTTCCATTGTGGAACATAACCCTGGAAAGGAATTGACCAATGCACAGATCGAAGAGTTAGCAGAACAATTCAAAGCCTTTGATGAAGATGGAAATGGTAATATACAAGCTCTAGAATTATGCCATGTCCTGGGCGCTATGGGTAATCTATTAACTGAAGCAGAGGCCTATGAATTAATTGATTCAGTTGATGTGGATGGAAATCGTGAAATTGATTTTCCAGAATTTTTAACAATGATGGCACCACGCATTTTTGATGCCGAAAGTCATGAAAATTTACAAAAAGCATTTCAATTCTTTGATCGTGATGGTGATGGATATTTCAATTGGCAGGATATTAAAGCAGTTTTTAGTAATCTTGGTGTATTGATAAGCGATGATGAGATTAAAATAATTTTGAATGAAATCGATGCCAATTGTGATAATCGTGTCCACTTTTCCGAATTTGTCACATTTATGCGTGAACACAATGAATGAATGACGTTGAATGGAACGGAACTAACTCTATTAAATTTTCAGTGTAGCAATAGAAGAAAAAATGGCCAACAAAGCAAAAAAAAATAAAACTAACAAAAAAAAAAAAAGAAAAATTTGAAAATTTTTTTGCATGCAAATATCCAAAAGACAAAAGGGTGGTAAATATAGGTGGAAAGAGCGAAAGACAAAAAAAAATGGATTGCATAAAGCCTGAAATTAATTCAGCAGCACGTTTTGTCCATTAAGCCAGTGGAGATTTGCTTGCTGACTTTACCGTGGACCAAACTCTTCAGCTGCCCTGCTCACTATATAGGTAACTTTCTCTCTCTCGCTTGCTCGTTCGCTCTCTCTCTCTCTCTGTCTGTCTTTATGCCTATCCCTTTTTTGGTTCTATTGGTGTTGGTCATGAAACACATATGCAATGCATACACATGCAAAGTGTTGTGTAAACAATTCAGTCACCAGCTGCCCCGGAAGTTAGTGGGGAGGGGTGGGGTGGGTTGGTCGATGTTTTTGGACAGCAGCAAAATGAAGATGGTCAACCACGCCCACAATTTACTTAGAATAGTGCTTTATCTGCGATTTTGTGTCCGGTTGATAATTTGACCATTCCTACTTGCGGTCCTTTGTGGCTCATTGTCGCCATTCTTTACTATATATTTACTATATATATATATATATATATTTCCGCTGACATTGCCTAATGAAAGCGACTTTACTTCTTCTTCTCGAGTCTCACTCTCTCTCTCTCTCTCTCTCTCTCCCTCTTCAGTTTCTCTTTATGCCACTTGTCTGCTTTTTGGTTGCTTTCGTTTTTGCCTTCGTTTAGTTCTTGGCATTTTCCACTTAACTGTTTGAGAATTGCTCTTGCATTTTTGTGTCCAAGTTATTTATGGACCGTATAAACGAGTTCATTTAGCTAATGGTCATGGCATGCCCAACTGCGCCTACAAGTGGGGAAAAAGGGAGAGTTCCTTCAACTGAGTGAGTTGCCAAGTTGCAACACTTAAAGAAAATACAACAACAAAAAAAGAAAAACCCAAATGAAAGTCTTATTCCAGCAAATACTATAAACCTTTACAAATATATTGGCTACTTATGAAAGCTTCTGTCTACTTAAGTTAGCCTAGGCATTTCTTACAGTGTAGCTACTAGGATTCATAGTCCTTTGTCCGGCAGACTCTTATACTCAATGTAAAGTATCATTCGTCATTGTTAAGAGCATCTCTATGACAGCAAAATTTCAATAAATATTTTTGTCTACAACCGCCAGAAGGATATACATTTCTTCTTTTTTTTTTATGGTAGAATAAAGGATATGATAATAAAAGGATTTTTTAACAGAACATGTACGCTAGTCAAGAGAGTTATGAATATTTTTCTTTTTTTTTTTTTTGGTTAGAATAAATTTTAAATCACTCACCTTGAAATTCCTTTCGGGCCGCACTAACCGATGTCACAATATTGGCCACATGTCCCAGCACAGTGGCAAATAGCATCAGACCGAATAGCAATTGTAATATGACAAATACATATTCACCTTTGGAGCGTGGCTTTGGTAAATCACCAATGGTGGTTAATGCCAATGTACACCAATAATAACTTTGCAAATATTGCTTAACCACATCCGCCGATTCCGAGTCATGATAGACCCAATTGCGTGAACCAAAACCATTATTCTTATGAATAATGTGATATAGACAGCCATTCCAATGGAATATCACAAGAAGATAATGTATTAATGCTGTCGATCGAAATAAATTTGGATAATTTGTATGCCTCTCGGTTCGATCCATAAATGCCCAAAATCTATAGATTTTAACCAAACGAAAACTTCGCAATATTGAATTAAATCCAATCGATAAATATAGAAAATCCAATGGTAATAGGCATAAGCAATCGATATAAAATATCGTTGAATTCATATAATGTGTTCGTAATTTTAATGCATCCGTTTGTAGGACACCATCCTCCAGATAACCGGTACGAAAATGAAAGAATATATCAATCAGATATAGAAAATCTGATAGATAATCCAAACAAAACCATATAGCTATTGTTCTTCGATTGATCTCTTGAAAGGCGAAACGGTAGATTATCACCCAGAAATTGTATAAAAATGCCATAGATACGACCATGGACCAATAGTAACAGAGTCGCCCCGCCGGATCGAATACAAAATGTAATTTTCGTGCCGCTGTTGCAGCTCGAATACGCTGCGAGGCAGTGCGATGCGGTTTCTGATGATGTGGCTGTCCGCCACCCATATGAGAGCCACCACCAGGAGCGCCACCACCACTACCACCACCACCGACACCACCACTACCAGATAAACCACCATGTGGCCCATGGCCTCGAGGTGGTCCCGGTCCACTGCCACCTGTCTGTGATGGTGCTCCATGTGCGTGCGGATGATGCGACACTGTCGACGATGAATGCTGCAGTTGGTATGGATGATGGGGCTGTTGTGAGGCATTATGATGTGCTTGTTGTTGTGAACGGGAACGCGGATAGCTATAAACAAAAATAGAATAGAAAAAAAAAAAGAAAAATAGAAGATAAAAATTAATTTCGGTCCCACATGTCGTATGAGTTATTTTTATACATATATTAAACTTACCGATCCGTGCCATTACAATATTGGCCACCATATTGACTATGGCCACTCATTGCCAAATTTGTGGCACCGCCACTAACACTACCACCCCCCAGATTTAGCAATGTGTTATCCTGCGAACCTCGTCCTGTGGATCGATTCCATGTCCCCAATAATGGCTGATCGCCGCTTGTTGTCGTTTTCAGACGTCCTCGGGATGATTTGTTGTTGCGTTGCTTGTTGTGCAATAAATCCATTTCGGAGGCAGTGCTTACGGTGGCCATAATATGTGAATTTGATGCTCTGGAGGCGCATGGTGGTGTGGCCAGGCTGTCATGCGACGTAAAGAAACCTTGTTGCGATACGCTTTGGCCGAATTTTGGCTGGGTCATGCCAAACTTTGGTCCTAGATCTAATCACAGGCAAAAGAAAAAAAACACAGAGAAGAAGAAGAAGAAAATATTTTATTAAATTTAAGCAGAATTTCAAATTAATAATTTTATTTTTTTTATTTTTATAGGGATTAATTAATTGGATTTTGGGGCTCGGCCTTACCGAGAAAGCTCTGACGATCAATGGAGAAGCGACGCAGGCTACCCAAATCGATAAATTGCTCATCCCCGGTCATTGTTGGTGTTATTGATAATTCAGTTGTGTGTATAGATGCACCACCACCACCACTACCAATACCACTAGCACCACCTGGTCCACCACTAACGTTATGACCACCACTAGCACCACCAAGATGTGTGATATTACCAATTCCAATACCACCACCGCCACCACTTATTCCCAGTGTTAAATTTGTACATGTTGTTCCTCCTCCAGCACTTCCGCCCATTCCTGCCCCAAGATAATTTGCATTGCTCGCATAGAAACTGCCATCCAATTCGGCCATTTGCTGCTCATAGGCAGTTAACGGATTGATGGACCGTGAACTGTGATCCCTATATAAGGGACGTGGTGAGGGCATCAATGAGGGATTGAGCAGCCCATTAAGTGAGAGTCGTGGCTGCATTATCTCCGGGAAACTGGAACGTGGGGCTAATAATCTATTTGGAACAGTTGCAAAAGCACCAGCAGCAGTTGTACCAGCTCCTGTTGTTTCTCTTTTCTTTGTTGCCTTTGTTGCCGTTGTTGTTGTTGTTGTTGTTTTGTTATTTTGACTTTTTGCTATTGTTGTTGTTCGGATTGTTGTTTTTGTCTGTGGCCTGTCATTGTATCGTTCATCATCATCATCATCACCATTGACAGCATATTCGAAATCATTGTCATCTGCATCTGCTGCATCCTTATTGCAATTCTGTTTGGGCGTGGCAATTGTGGGCGTATGCTTGGCCTCAGCTGCATTTTGCATTATATTTACAGTTAACAGTTTTCATAATGTTTTGTTTTGTTTCATTTGTGTACGAGTGTGAGTATTGAGAAGGAGAGCAGAGAGTATTAATTAATTGGCATATTGTCCATATTATTAACAATGTATTTCTCTACTAGAACTAGAGAGTTAGAAAGAGAGAGAGAGAGTAAGAGAACCAAAGAGAAAGAGAGAGAGAGAGAGAGACTGATATTGGGGGTCAAGGGGTATAGGAAACACAACAACACACTTAGACAAAAACACACACAAATATGGGGGAAAATTAAGGGTGTGAGTGAGTGTAATGGAAATTGGTTTTGGTTTGATTGTGGATTCATTTGCTAGTTGCTGGTTTCAGGTGGTTTCACTGCTGTTTGGCCATTTGAACATCAACAACAATAATAACAACAACAACATGAACAACAAAATTCATCTTTAAAAGGTTGAACAATTAATATACATACATAACAATAACAAGAACAATAATAAAAATAACAACATTAACATTAAAGATAAAGAGTTTAAATTAAAAAATATTTTAAAAGTTGTATAAATATTTTTTTTCTTTCATGAGAAAATTTCAACTATAAAAATATTTGAGAAAAGAAATATTTACTATATTTTAAGTGCAAATTTTTGTTGATTTCATTTCAATATATATATGAGTATGAAGTATCTCTGGATACGTGCAGATAGCTATATGAGATGGAGATCTAGTTTAAAACTAGTTTAATTTCTTCTAAATTTTTTTCTAGCTTAAAGGTTTTCAATTGTAATACAATAAATTAGTATGGCGACAACTCTGTTGAATCGCAATATATTAATAAAGAAGACAAATTACGTAAATACACAAAAGTTATTTAACTTTCACAAAAATACAATCAATATTCATCTGCCTTAAACTTAAGGTTTAAATTTGCCTTTTGTATTCCCAACAGCTGTAAATTTTCACACTACTTTGTCTATATTGTCAAATTGCCTCTGGATCAAATTCACAGAATTTTGCCTTTAGAACTTTAATTAACTTCGTTGAAACAACAATTTATAATTAAGCCGAAATATGGAAATGTTTTGCCATTATAAAAACAACTGAAAATAAATGATTATATTTAATTTTATAAAATAAAAAACATTTGTTAAATTATTAAGCATTACATACAAATAGTATAAGTTGCTGTTTAAAGAATTTTACGGATTTAACTCAATGATGCTTCAAAATACAAATTGAAATCGTTAACAGAATCTTCTCAGTCTGGTCACACTCTCAACAATAAACTAAAGATTGCCCTTAGCATATATGTACAAAAAACTAAA
This sequence comes from Drosophila emarginata, assembly GCA_037075365.1. Taxonomy (NCBI): domain Eukaryota; kingdom Metazoa; phylum Arthropoda; class Insecta; order Diptera; family Drosophilidae; genus Drosophila; species Drosophila emarginata. The sequence continues at coordinate 2,343,126 of JBAMCD010000260.1, read as the reverse complement.
GTGAATCAATTTATCATCTCTCAAATGCGGAATTTATTGAAACAAACGGAATCAATTAATAAAATTTCCATCATCAGCAAGGACAGGCAATAATTATTTTCAACATTTTCTTTGATAAATCATCGGTGTAATATTATAATATGTATATACACCAATAAATGGGCCTCATATAGTTCCTTAACATACTAAATAAATGACCGGTTATGCAAAAAAGAAAAGAAACCCCAAAATTTTAATTATATTTCTGAAATCAATCAAAAGAAAAGAAAGAAGAAAGAAAAGAAATTAAAGAAAATTCAACTTTCTGCAGTAATAAACTCTACGTTTTTATACATTTTTCAAATTAATTAAAAGAATTTAAAGAATATCTCATATTTCATTTCCCAAGTTAAAACAATTTGTGTTAATTAATAATACAATTTGAGCCACAATTGTTGGCTTAGATAAAACTTTGTCTTTGTATGTATATCAATTTCATTTTCAATTTATTCAAAATAATTGAATGTCTATTCCAATGCCATCTTCTTAACAGTAGCTTAATCTTTGTCTTCATTAATCAGACTTAGCCGCAGGATTTACCTGTCGTTAAAGCCAATACGAAATGTTAGATATTTTGCCAACATATTAATTTTGGTCTTAAACAACGAACAAAAGGCTTTGCAGACACATTTAACTGCTTGCCTGTCTGTCTGTCTGCGTGTCAATTTCTCTTAAGTTCTAACAGAGAGCGTGAGATAGAGAGCCAAAATGTGCTAATAAAGTTAGATTTAATTATGTGCGCCCCAAAATGAGGCATGCAACAACAGAATAAAGACTAAACAAAATAAGAAAAAGGGGAAATATACGAAATAGAAAGGATACCCATCTGTAACCAAAATAAAAGTCGAGAATGGAGAATGAAGCTAAACCAAAAGTTGCCTCACTGTGCGCCACTTGGAAATTCATGAGCTGCAGAAAGGGTGGGAAGGAGAGGAGGGGTAACAAAGAAGTAAGAGCTGAGGTAATAGGCAGCACACGCAAAGCAAAACCACTGACAATGAGTTGAAGTCAAGTGGTCCGACGACCACTTGGCTGTCTCTCTGTCGAGTAGCAATGTCAAGACAATGGACAGTTGGCCGGCCTGTCGCCAATATTGAGCTGCATGAGGCGCCAATTTATTTCTATTAAAGCCAAGTACTTTCGATGGCCTGTTGCTGCTCAATGCTAGTGCTAGTGCCTTGTTGTCTTGTTTCCCAGTTGCCCTGTTGCCTTGTTGCCTTGTTGCTTCAATGCCAATTCGTGTTTTGTTCTTGTCTCTTATGTCGTCCTTTTACCTGTCTCCAGCTGTGGCCAATTGATTATTGGCAGACCGCTTTTAATTATTGCTAGCCCAGGATACACAGAGACTTCTCTACTCTCTTCTCTCACTCTCTCTCTCTCTGTCTGTCTGTTTCGCAGCTCGAGTAATTCAATTAGGCCAACAAACAAAGCTCTCACTCATGCTGTTGCCCCACACTGCCACTCTCACTTCTCACTACTCTTTGTCTATGTGGAAAAGTTGATCCTTGGAAAAAATTGTCAATTAATTTTGGCCGCGCAACATGAATTTGCACTCAGATTCTCTACTCGCATACACCTTGATTCTCATTTACCTGGCTATAATTTATAATTAATTCACGCTTAATGACCATAGCACACAAATCAACCGGATACCAACTTTGTGTTATTGCCTTCTTTTCTCTTTTATTTTGTTGCCTGTTTTCTGCTTTGGTCTATAAATTGTATTTAACCTAATACATTTTTAATAAATGTATGTCTGCAAACAGAAAGTGTGGTTACTTCTGAAAGACAGCAAAACTTGAAGCGAAGTAAATTCAAGTTTTTAACCACATAAAGTGCATTTCAATGTTGTTGAAAGTTTTTGAGTTTGCTTGTCAAGGATTCTTGTAATTTGATTTGATTGAATGTAGAAACTTGATGTACTAAAATACAAAGATACTCAGAAATTTTCTCATCCAAAAATAATTTAATGGTAACATATAACATCTCAGATGTGGATCTACAAATGATATTTAAAGTCTTGCATTACTCTTAGTATAATTTGAAAACTTTTAACCGCTCAACTGAATAGTTTAACTTTATCTTTTTAATTAACTTTAAAACCTAAGAACTTTCTATTAAATAAGCATTTTAAGAGTAACGTTTAAGACTAAAGTTTTATTACGATAATGACAGTTGAACCATAACTAAACCAACAAGTTTTTTATCAGTTTTGCTTAGCAGATAGAAAAATAAAAATATTTACCAATTTCTAATGAATTATAGATAATGTCTTAAATAAATATCACTCATACGACATATTTCTTTCATTTATCACTCATACGAAATGTTCTACACAAATATCAATCATACGCCATGTTGCAAATATGTTTTCATATATTTATTAAAAAAATAATCTATTCAACAAAACAATGATAGAAACAATTAAACGATTTACCCATATTGTAATCAATACGTTTTTCGATTAATAGAATCGGTCAATCCCCAATCAAAGTGTCAATTTCCAATTACAGGTGATACAAATTGAATCTATTTATCCTACTTATCTAGATGCGATTTTGCATATCGCATTTCATGCTAAATCCACATTCATGACCTACTGATTTACGCATCAATACACGAAACCACACACGCACTCACACACACAAGCACTAACATACATATGCAAACGTATTGGCATATCTGTTGCCTACTTTAGAGCGCCCTGTCATCATTAATTGGGCCAGCAAGTGAAAGACAAGTTAGAACTGCGATCAGAGACAGCACTTGAAACCAAAAAAAAAGAAAAAGAAATTAAACAAAGTTTTCCGCAATCATAATCTTGCCAGTTTTTTGCTAATATTTATGTTTTTTTTTTTTGCTCTTGTCGTTTTTTGTTTTTAATTTAACTAATAGTTAAGTGTCATTAATTTAAACTTGGTCTTTGGCTGCGGCCTCAATGATAACACATAAAACCAAAATAAAACCAAAGAGATGAAAAAGCGAAAGGAAAAAAAATATTGCCAGAAAATAAAAATGAAAAATCTTTAGCTTAATGTGCGGCACTTTGTCATGGAAGTCACCATGGAACAGAGGAAACGGAAACTTGCCACAAACTTAGGCAAAAGTTCAACAAACGGGAGAAGCAACAAAAACCAACAGCAACAACAAGAGAAATCTAAAATACACAAAGCTTGACAAACTGTTAGAAACGGAGGCCTTGCCGTGGAGACTGACTGAGTAGCATGAATTGTCAATAAATTTGCTTGCCGCAAATCATCATCAACCCAGCAGGCAGTTTGGAGTCCGAAAAAAAATACTCACGCACACACACACACATACATATAAAGAGAAAGAGAGAGAGAATTGAGAGAGAGAGAGAGAGAGACAGATACTGAGCCGCAATTATTTGGTGCAGCTGCCGTTGCCAAAACAAAATATTTGAGCACAGCCAAAAATACTTTTGACAAAAGTTTGCCAGCAAACTTTTGCTTAAAAACATTCTTAAACATATACAGAGAGATAAAGAGAGACAGACAAAGAGAGAGAGAGAGAGAAGAATAGAGAAAGAGACAGAGAGTGCAGGCGGACGGATGGGGTTGGTTGTCCGCTCGACTGAATGTCGGTTGTAGGTAACTGAAAGTGGAAATGGAAACTTGAACGACATAAAAAGGAAGTCACGCAATAAAAACTTCAACCAGTAACAGCTCCAAAAACAACACAACACAAAGAAATTAGAATAGTCAACTCGTTCAGGCCAAATGAAGTGGGCCGAGAGATGCGAAGAGTTAGTAGAAAGAGGTAGCAGTTGGTGTAGGAGTATGGCAGCTGCTTCAACCATAAACTGTAGAACAATTTCTGTTATTTCCTTTTACCTAAAACTGGAAAAAACCATAAAAGCTTACCAAATGGGTAGAGAAATTGGTAATGAAACAGCAAAGCAAAACTCTGACAAAATTCCTTAAGGAATATCAACTAAAATGCCAACAATACCAAAAGGAATTTACTACATCCATATACAAATATACATATATGAGTATGTATATATTAAATCAAATGAATATGTATCTAGTATTTCTTTAAATTTTCATCAACACGTTTTAGCTCGTCTAAATGAATTTTCAAAATTCTTCAGTTTGTACACTAATACTTGGCCTTCTTTTGGTAACAATACTTTCAAAATCTTTTACTGAGGCCAAACATCGTGTTAAGCGTTTATCTTCACCAGAGTTTGATAAAGAGAAAACCCTAGAATTGGCCAAATATGTTGTATCAATACGTTCACGTACACCCAAAAAATATTTTGGTGATAATCATTTCTGTGGTGGCAGTTTATTAAATCCATCATATGTTTTAACAGCGGCACATTGTACCATGGAGTAAATATTTGACCAAGTTTATTATTAATTTTTTTTTAGAGACTTTTATACTGAAATCCTTTTTTTTTCTTCTTGTCCTAGTTCAACAAAAACAATGTATGAATCAAGAATGTTTCTAGTTGTCGCTGGATCGCCAAATCGTTTTAAATTTGTCAGTGGCAAAACTTTCTGTGCACCAGTAAGCGAAATTTATGTTCCAAAAAATTTCACACAATATAATACAAATAATATTGCAATAATGGAGCTATCTGAGAAAGTACCAACCAATAATCCGAGAATTGCTTTTATTAGTTTACCAACCGAGAAGCCAAAATTTGGTACTAAACATGCAGTTCTTGGTTGGGGAGAAATCTATAAGGTGATCAGAAAATCTAGTTAACCATTAAAAGCTTTAAACAATTTATCGATTAAGAATTAAGAATAGACTTTAAATTGCCTTTTACTTTTTGGTTACTATTTTTATACAAATTCAAACAATTTTCTTTTTCAGGGTGGTCCCAAATCGAGTTATTTAAATCAAATCGATATTGTTCTACAAAATCGTAATGCCTGTCAAAGTAAATTGACCATTTTTAAACCGGAAATGATGTGCGCTTACAATGAGGGCTCGGATGCAAGTCCATGTAACGGTGATATAGGTGCACCCATGTTAGATGGAACTGTTCTCGTAGGCGTTGTTAGCTACCCAATTGGTTGCAGTAGCACAGAAGTGCCATCAATCTTTACAGATGTCTATTATCATTTGGATTGGATAAATGACATAACAAGTGCAGCAAATAATTATTTCATATGTCTAAACATATTTGCTTCAACAGTCATTCTGTCGATGATTTAAAAGTTTCAAAATGTATTACGATATGTTCTTTTATTATTTCCTACTAATGATCGGTACATCCTGCGCTAGCAACAAAACTTTGATACGACGGATACGTATTACTGGAGGATTTCCTGTACCCGAAATACCCGGTGATCACTTAAGCACTTCTGTGGTTTCTCTACGCTCTCGTACTCCTCAGGCATATTATGGTGATAATCATTTTTGTACGGGTTGCTTGTTAAGTGATTTCTTTGTCTTAACGTCGGCCAAATGTGTGACCAGTCAAAGTAAAGTGTTAAGACGACCACGAGAATTGGCTGTAGTTGCGGGAATGAGAAGTCGTCTAAATCAATCTGGAAATGCTGCCCAGATGCCAGTCAGCTTTGCGGCTGTTCATATTAATTATATAATGTTCAATTTAAATGATATTGCATTATTGAAATTGGCTAGCCCTACAGACGAAGAAGTCAGTACAATAGATCCAGCACCACCAGAGCTAAAACCACCGCCTTATGGTAGCAAATGTCATGTTATGGGCTGGGGTAGAGTCTTTGCGGTAAGATAAACACAATAATTTTAATTTATTTAATGGGAAGTTGTTAGTATTTGTTTTTCTTTAGAATGGACCATTATCCAGTGTATTGACTATGGTAGAGGTAGAATTAATTTCAAATAATCGATGTCGCGAGTTTATACCTGAAGTAACCGATGATATGCTTTGTACATTATCACCTGAAAATACTTTGCCATCTGGACCATGTCCTGGAGATACTGGCGGACCATTATTTTGTAATAATTCCTTAATTGGCATTGTCTCATATACGACGGGTTGCAGTCGTGTTAATTTTCCCACTGTATATACATCAGTTTATTATCATTACAATTGGATAGAGGATTTGATTGATCGCGGTGGACAGGAGCAATTGAAACTAGCAATTGGTATGCTGGTATGGTTGTATATAGTGACGTGGTAAACCAATCAAATTGCTGTTGCATCCAAACGACTGACAGACAGATAGACAAAGTCTGTATCACTTGAAACTTAATTGCCACAAAAGCCGTGGAAAAAGCAATTTAATTGACCTAACACACTCAGTGTTTCGCTCTATTTCACATACGCTTTCTCTATCTATGTCTCTCTCTTTCTCTGTCTATCCAATAAAGCGTTGAAATTTTTGATTTGAAAAGTGTTCGATGATTGCACAAACACTTGATGGCAAAAAAGACTTGCATGGATACAAAAGCCGTGCTATTTTCATGATTTCGCAAAAACACAAACTGAACTCAACTGAACACTGAACACTGAACTCATAAACCTAAATACTTATAAGAGTATTGTACATACGACAAATTTTCGTATGTCTATAGAATTATCTCGCGTATGTTTCAGCCAACAAATAATGGAAGACACCTGCTCTTCATTTAAGTAATGAATTTTGGGCTGCTAGCTACACCACCCCCAACCCAACCCAACCCAACGCAACCAAAACACATCCAACCACCTGACAACCAAGAAGCGACTACTATACATACTACTATACGGTATTCTTGTTCCTTTGTGCTTTTGGCTCCGTAGGCAAATGCGTAATGACAACATTAATGCAAATGACTTCATTTAATTAAACGCTTTTCGCCAAATAGAACGAAAAAGTACGAAGTAGTAGAACAAGAAAATGTGGAGTTGTAGAAGAAGAGAGTAAAGCATTTGGGAAACATTGTCATTATTTGGAAGTGCGATAGGTTGGGGAATATATATCCAATTCAACTGCTGCTGTTCCTCCTCATATGCCGCTCTTCTACGCTTCAATGCGTATTAAGGCTACCCATAACAGGTTGGTATATAGGTAATGAGAGGGGGACTGGGATGATATGGGGAAGAGAAGTGAGCGCACGTGTAAAAGCGTCCAGGTGCCAGTCAGACTGAGCTACCCAAAAAAAAAAAAAAAAAGTTGCGACGCAACTGGCCGAGCCAATTCAATTAACAGCCCAAAAATAACAAAGAAGAGAAAAAAAAATTAAATAAAATATGAAAACACGAAACAGAAGCGCAAAAGCAGATTGACCAAAATTACGAAATGCAGGTGAAATAATTATGAAATTAAGTGTAATGAAGTTGGCCAAAACTGAGCAGATTATCCCTTGAAGGTAACCACATTTGGTTTTTCCATTATCCAGAAATAAAAAGATACAGGTACACTTTTCATTTTGCGTCTGCACAGTTTTCTTGTTTCTTCTTTTTTCTCAGCATTAAGGATTAATATTATAATTATATATAAAAAAAAAACTTTTGAGTTGGAATTTCATTTGAGGCATTGCAACTTTATATTTAGAATTTATATACATATGAAGAAGTAAGCACTTTCAAATTTTTATACTTGTTGCTTAAGATAATATAGGTTATTTCAGTTGTTACATATTGAGTTCTATTAATTGTAAAATTATTCTTTTTTTTATTTTTCACTTAGTTCAAGGGGAAAAATTCTCTGCAAAGTCTGAATAAAAGCAGTTCCCAATATATTTGATCAATGTGTGCGAGCTTTAGGCTTAAGAGAGAAGACTTTATTTTGTCTCTATATACATATGTACACAAAAATATAAGTCACTTAAAAAAAAATTTAAAATTCTTTCCTATATACATACATATAGATAAAGTGTTTGCCTTTGGAGTATTTGCTTATTTCCGCCGCCTTTAGGTTACTGCCTCGTAAATAACTGTCTACATTCATGACACTGCATGCATTTTAATGCTCATTTCGTATGTATAGTGTAGAAAAGTAGATAGAAAATATGAAAAAATCCTCAAAGGTGATATCAAATAAATGATTACCATGGGATTTTTTACTGATTAAGAGCCACTAGTTATGCATAATGTTGTTTCACAAATTGCTTTCCCAGTTGGTTGTTTTTTATTAATAACATAAATTGAATGACGATTTAACTGGAATACAGAAATTATTATATTTTTTCTACTTATGCTTTGTCCTTTGTAATTTGGCTAAATGCATTTTAAATTTTTTACAAAAAGAATTCCATGCAATGCATTTAAGTGACTCAGCTCATTAGCAACAACAAGGATAATGTCGGCACACAGCTGCTGTGGTCGCAAAAAAAAAAGAAAGAAAGAAAAAACAAGAGCCCGAGAGGGAGAGAGAGAGAGAGAGAGTGAAAAAGAGACAGATGGAAAAGGATAGCAAGATAGAAAAATGAGAGTGGAAAAGAGATGGGCGAGTGAGAGGGCAAAGCCAAACTGTTCATTTGCATGCGCTGCCGCTCATTACATTTACATTAAATTTTTAATATGCACGGACATGTGGGTGAACACGCATACATACTTATTAATCTGTGGGTGTATGTATTGTATATGTGTGTGGTATATGTGGGTGATTGTGCGGGTAAAGAAGAAGACGATGCGGGTGAAGTGCAGCTGAAATTGAGTGACACGATGCCCGCATATCCGCATATTTGTAATTTGCATTTATCCTCCGAATATACATATAGATATATATGTATATATATATATATATGCAAGTATGTGAATATGCAGTTAATTACATTTCGGCCAAGATGCATGAGAAATTCTTAAGCAAGCAGCAACAGCAGCAGAAGTAGTAGCAACTTTTACAACTGTGCAAACCATTAACCCCCCACTGGGAACCTAGCGGGAGCAAAAATGTTAAGCTTAAGGTATGGTCACACTAACAACTACAACTAAAACTTACTCTCTCTATCGCTCGCTCGTTTTCTATATATGTATGTGTCTGTGTGTGTGTGTCTGCTCAAGTGTAAGTGCATTTCGTTATGAGCTTAGCAAGTCTTATAAATGTTTGCGTATTTGTTTGCCTTTGCTGCAGTTATTCTTATTTTCTCCCTGCTACTTCTTTTCTCTTCTTTTGCTCTCCGACATTGGAACAGCTTAAAAAGAAAAATAAATAAACTACATATTATGGTAATGAGAAATTGGTAACTTTTTGTTATTATATGTTTATTTGTTGATTAAATTAAATGATGAAAAATTTTCCCGCAAATAGCTGCTTAAATATTTTTTCTAGAATTCTTTAGCTGGAAATAGCTTTCATAATATTTCATCTTATATATGCAAAATGAAAAACCTTTTAAAAAAGGAATATTAAATTTTTTACTGACTGATTTTCCAAATATATTAGCTAACCGAAGACAGCTTCCATTTTACTTTTATCATGTCTTTTGATGTCTAAACCACTGTGCCACCCTTGCAATGCTGTCGACGTCGTTGTTGGTGCTGTTGACGTTGCTATTTACTTGATGTGACCTCTCTGCTCTCAAAGCTGTGCTTCGCTTTGGTCTCTGCTTTGCCCTAACCAACTGTGTAACTGTACAAATGCAACTGTATGGGTATGTGTGTGTGTAATGGCGGGGATGGAAAAGGGGATAAAACTGCATGCACACATTTCACATAAATATCTAAAGCATTCTTGAATAACTGCTCTAATGGATTTGGGTTAAAAATACACATACACACACACACAGACTCACAGGATGAGTAAGAGAGAGAAGGAGAGAGGTACAGATACTGCGACAGAGACAGAGGGAGACAGCTTACAGTTTGTTCTTAGCAAGGGCAAGTGGAGGACATGGCACAACAAAAAAAAAAAAAAGAAACCGAGAACTGTTTCTCGTTTAAGAATTTACAAATTAGTTTAATTTAAATTGCAAGGACGCTTTTAGCAATTGAATTTGATAAATGAAATGTCAATCCATCTAAGACAGATATACAAATACATATATACATAAAGATGAAGGATTAAGTTATCTATACATATACATACATACATAAATATTAATAAATTAGACTAATTGGCTTATAAATTTATTAAAGCAACTGAAACTTGTAATCTGAATTATTAGTTTACTGATTAATTGGCTTAAATAAGAACTGTGGAAAGTTTTATGACTGCTATCTTTAAAAGACTTTCGTTTAAAGCAAGAAAAAGGACCCTAAGGGCGGCCACTCTACATCAAAAGAAAGTAGAAACCCAAATTGAAATTGTAATGATAATTATTTAAGCCTACCACCCATCCCTGTCAACCCAGGAACATACTTAGATACACACATTAAGGCAGGACATGGCGGCATATTAAATAATCTAACACAATCATCTAGATGAATTCCCAATACTCTTATAGTCAATATTCAAACGATTGCAATCATCTAGAAAAAACTATTATAAAACTTTATATAATCAGAACAGTGTTGAATATTAAACTGAATAGGAAAATAATCTATCCGATTATTGTGTCATTTAACGAGCAATTTGTTTAAAACTTTGATACAAAGTTTCCATATAATTTGTTATACAATTTTGTTTCTTTTCTGTTTGCAAATAGTTCCTTTGTGAAAACTTTTACCAATAATTTTATACTAAATGATACAAAGATACTTAAAAACATTTAAAAACAAACATTTTTTACGGAATTTAAAATTATAAATTCTTTAAAATTTAGGTCTAAAATTTTTTTTGGAAATGAATTATAATCAAAAAATCTTTTTATGATATTTTTTTTGGTTTTGTGATATCTTTCAAATCTGTTTAAAATTCTAGCCTTGTCTACCTCATAGTTTTCCCTATACTAACCATTATTGGAATAGTATGATACCCTCTCTAATAGAGTATAATTATGTTTATATGCAATGCCATAAAGCTGCCTCTGTATTCCAAAAAGTAATAAGCGTATTTTTACTATACTGGGTAAAGGAGGGAAGGGTAGAAACATGGGATATATGGTGGCGGCTGGCCAACGCCAACTTATTGTTTACGATGTGCTTAGTGGCACAAACTTGGCTTTTGATAATGAAATGTCGTAGCAGTACACATACACACACGCACATATACATATACACACATACACACGCTCCGGCTGTTAACGGCAATTGCGACAAATGCCAAAAACAGCAGACAACAACAAGGACAACTAGGACAACAAAGACACTAACAGCAACACATGGTCGGAATGTGGTCCTATGTCGGATACTGGGCCTGGTCTTGGGCTTGGGTTTGGTAATTTTTGTTCAAGGGAAAAAATATAGTTGCATATATATGTACATAAGTAGGAAACAGGAGGATGTTGATGGGAATGGGAATGGGAATGGGAATGAGGACGGAAATGGTAGCTATTTTGGCAACTTAATATGAGGCCGGGCCAAGGCACGTGATGTGATTAGCACAAAGCCGACCTACCCACACATACACACACATATACACTCAAATAGTCACCACACACTGCCACAATATTCACACAGATAGAGATCTTGAAAAAAAATCCAACTTTAGGCTTAGATTTTAATTTTCCCCGGCCATAAAACTAGAGGCAATGAGGCAATTTCGGAAGCGACCACTAACAGCAGCAGCTGTTGAGCTACCTCTTCTCCTCTACCACCAACAACATCCTCTTACCCAACAAACATCATGTTGATCTGCCTGTGCGTATACGTAATATGTGCCCCTGTGTGTATGCAGTGGAAAATTTGCCTATTCAACTCCAACCACCTTCAATTTGGGAGGTCACACAGTGCGTTTGCCTAATGCGTGCCCCTGTACATATGCAATCGTCAATTTTCCCCTGGCTGATTATGCAAATCCTGCACACGAGGGTTATCATTGATGGGGCATCGTTCTGCAAATTCATTTTCCAATTTTAAATTCATGCAACAAGAAGACGGAAAAATCTCCTAATCGTTGCCAATTTGACACTTTTGCTTGCTAACTGTATTTTTTTTTTTACCGTCTTTATCTTTTTTTGTTTTTTTTTTGTTTTTTGTAGACTTTTTGGTTTAAAGTTGTCGCTTTTATGTAATTGATGTTGCAATTAGTTAGTTGTAGCAGCTGCAGATACAGGACTTCATCCTTCTTCAATACAACCGCAAACCAGAAATCAATAATTTATCCAAGCAGCTGCCTCTGTCTGTTATATTTTCTATCTCAGTTGATTTTTTTTCCCCTTTTTTCGGTTGTAGTCATTCACTTCGATTTTGGGTTTCAGAAAATGAAAATGCCCTCATCAATCAATGGCTCAAAATGACTTAGTTAGACAACTTGGTTAGTTTCAATTGTGAGTAAACGGCAGACATGTGAATTTCAAATAAATTTAGCTACTTCTTAAGTCGAAAATATTCGGAAAAATAACTAATTATAAATTACAAAAAAACATTAAAAGTAGTCAAAAATTTAAACGAAATCTTTAAAGAAAGATTTTTTATTTTAATATTATCAATACATAATCTATCAAGAAAAGAAATCATTCAGAATTCCTATTTTTGATTCCCTTCTTTTGCATCCGAAAACCGAAAAATTAACTTTGATTTGAAATCAATAAATACTTTAATTAGTTTTTTGGTTACATCTTAAAAATTTGTCACTGAAAGAAAAGTTTTTACTTTAAGGAAGTAAAAAATAAATTAAAAGAAATTCTTATTTAAAACAGATCAACAAATTTTTAACAGTTTTTCATGCAATATTCCCAAAGGTGTATTCCGATTTATAAAAGTAATTGCTATTCGATCAAGATTAACGAAAGATAATTAAAATTTCAATAATAAGAAATTACTAAGAATATTTTTCATCTTGTTTGATTTTTAAAACGCTTTGTTGCATATAAATAAAATTGTTATGGAAAAAAACTGTTCTAAACATAATTTCATTGATTTTCATATTTAAAAGAAGATAATAGTAACTAATGACAGTTAATGACTAAAAATGGTTTTATTAACTTAAAAAGCAGCCTAAAAATTTAATTTGGCCAACATTTCTTCTTATTTTACTCTAAAGCAAACATGAGCATTTGCGCCTAGACTTTCTTTTATTTGGATAAAATTACTTTTCCCGCAATGATTGTGCATCTAACTTCGTATTACAATGTGTTTGAAAAATATTTCGGTTTATTTAATTTGTTTGTTTGTAGTTTGGTTTTGTTCGGTTTGTTGCATCTAGAGAAAAATGTTCACTTGAGTTTTCATATGGTACTTTTATTTGTATGCTACAAATAATTTAACATTATTTTTGTTTTTATGTTTTTACTTTTGGTTTCTGGCTTAGACAGTTTTGTTCATTGTTTCAACAGGCGGAGGGCATGAGTGTTTGTGTCTGTGTGTGTGTGTGTGTGTTTGTGGTGGGTATGCCACACAAATTAAGCTAAAACCGCTTCAAGTTGCAATTTCCGAAATAAAAGCAAGCAAAGCATAAAAACATGGCTCAAGGATATGAGCATCAAAAGGCAACAACAATATGAAAACTGAAACTATAATTAAAACTTTGCTAACTGTTGAGACACAGAGAAAAAAAAAGCAAGAGAGAATAAAAAAGTAAATAAAAATTAAAAGAAACACGTCTCATAGGTAAGTTAAGGTCTAGTCCCAGAGGTTATGCTCAAAACGGATTGGAGCCATTAATCGGTTTAAGGGTTTGAGTTAAGCTTTTGTTAATTGATCAAAATGCATATGCAGACATTAGGTCCTAGGGGAGTTCCCCCTCCCCCTCCCCCTCCCCTCTCTCTCCCTCTCTTTCTCTTACTTTGTTTCCTTAACCCGCTAAAAGTTAAATTAATTTCTGTCGACAGCTTCGCCAATGGGGCAAAACTTTCAAATGAATTACATATTCTAAGCACGCGAATGCCCCCTCCATGTTTGCCTCTCCTCTCTCTCTCTCTCGCTCTCTGTCTCGCTCTGTCTGATTCTCATTGTTGTTGTTTCTGTAATGGTGATGGAGGCGTGGCATGTATTTCGCATAATTGTATTTGCTTTGGGCAGTCTTTTGCCTCCCTCTTTCTCCCTCGCTCTTTTTCTGTCTCTGCTTTTCTCACTCAATTGTTTGCTTGCCCCTTTTTTTTTTGGCTTTTTCGGTTGAAACTTTGTTTTTTTTTTCTGTTGTTTTGTTGGTTGCCTGTTAAATTGTTAAAAAATTACAAATAAATTGAATGAACAACGTTTGAGTGGTAGGGTTGTTTGGGGGGGGGGAGGTAGGCAATTGGTCTGAACTCCTTCTCAACCGACCAGTAACAACAATTACATTGTATTGACTTTTCAATTTCATTTTGTGGGCAACTTTTTAAAGTGCCCGCCTGAAGGATGCCAAGCCACGAAAAGTAGGAGCAGAGGAGCAAAAGAAGAACAAGGAATTGCCCAACAACAATTTCAGTTGGCTTTTTTTTTTTGTATATTTGTTGTTGTTGTTAATGTTGTTGCTGTTGGTTGCATGTTTGCTTAAACTTGGCTATGTTGTTGTAGCTCTTCCGCCATTATGCCATTAAGCTTTTGGACCAACCCAAACCAATTTGGGTCATCCATGCAATGAAGAGATGATTTCGGGTTGGGGTTTGGGGGTAGGCACGAAAAAGAATACCGGCTGCCTGCCTTTGCATTAATGGCTCTGGCCAGTATTGAAGGACCTTAACATCAGCATCAGCATCAACATCAACATCACCAGCAGCAACAACAATAACAAGAAACCGGACAAACGCAAAAAGCCCAACAAACGTATAATAAGAATCAAAAAGACAAGCCACGCCCACAACATACATACTTATACAAAAACACACACACACACACACACACAGATGGAAAAAGCAGGAGAATGAATGCGAATGCCTCAAGTCTACAGTCAATTCCGCCTTAACAGAGCCACACACACACAAAGGATATCAAATTTAAGTGCACACACATCAAATCCATGACAAAAGCAACCAGCCAGCCAGCCAGTAAACAGAGGGTTGTCATTAAAGTTTTCCAATATCTGAAATAAATTCAAAAAATTTCACACTATCCTATTTAATAATTTTATGATTTTTATAATATAAGACTATTATCCTTGTTAAATGAAAATAAAAAAACTAAAACTTTTGATTAAAAGTCAAACTTAGACATAAGGAGAATATCGACAAAAACATCAGAGATCGAGAAGAAGAGAAGAAAAAGAAAAAATACCAAAAATTATATTCAAACTATATTAAGATATTTGAAAAAGAAAAATAAAGATTTTTTAAATTGTTTAAGTAAACATTTTGTAGTTCTTGTCTTTAAATAGGAATCTGAATCTGTTTCTGAATTTCTGTTAAATCAGAGATTTGTCTCTTATCCTTTTTAACCCAATTAAACATTAATTAAGTTAAGTAACATATTTATATTATATGGACTTCCAGTCTATTAATGAGAGAAAATTTCTAGAAAAAAAATTACTTTAAGTTCTAAATCAAGGAATATTTTCTAATGAAACACGCCGTATAAAACATATATAAATAAAATCTATAAATGTTATTTCAGAATTTTTTGTAAAATACTCCAAATTAATAATATTTAATTAATTATTAATATTTATTTAGAATATAAAATAAATCTTTCAAAATTATTTCAATAAAAACAAGAACTATCCATTTCCTGCATTTCCCAAAACCTATCAACTTTATCTTCATTTTCATATACTTTTCATAGAACCCTCGCATTTTTTATATAGAATATCTGGTCTATATATATGTATGTGTTTGTGACCTAATCGCATTGAATTTAATGTCAAGCAATTCCTACTGCTGCTATCCCACTTTCTTTGTCCATTCACTTGACTACTGTGTTCATATTTTCTCTTTTTCTGATTTCTTTTTTTTTTTTTTTATTTTGTCCTGTTATTTTTATACTTTGTTAACTTTATAAAAAGGAAAATTCCTTTCATCGGAATACTTTTGAACTTTTTATTGTCAATTTTCGAAAATATGTCTGAGAGACAGACAGAGACATAATAATACAAATTGACATCATTTGGTAATTTTCATTTCATAATTTGCCCAACTGTTTGGCAAAGCGAGCTAGCTTTAACGTTTCTTTTTTTTTTTTTATATTTCTCTTTTTGTGGTGGTATTGGTGATGGTGGATAGGGAACCATCAGAATGGTTTAAATATGCATGAATTGGGCACCACACACACACACCCACAGAGACACTCACACTTTCATATACACATTTGGCCATACACAACATGTTATGATTTCATTGCTCGCTTCATCTGTCCCAATTGGTAATTTGATTGTGGTCATAATAGTTTACCGCAGGGCAACGATGTGATGACCAGTACATATACCAACACTCACTCACTCACATCACACACACTTACTAACATATAGGATTGATGGCTATGTGCAAATCATATCACATGGTCCAGTAACAGTATTTTTTGGTTGGCAGGACTCTTGCCTCTATTTGTAGTTGCTTTTTTCACCATTTTTATTAGCAAAAGGGATGATTGTGATTTGAATAATTATTAGCAATGGCAAATATCTAACTATTTTTAAAAACCAAGCTTAGGAAATTCATTAGTCATAATTTAATATTTGAAATATTTTTCCTTAATTAGGTCAATTATTAAATATTTTTAAGTATTTTAAATAATTGAAGTTTGAAAGTAAATATCTTAAGTAAATTTATTTAATCAGTTTGTAGAATAATATTTAACATTCAAATTTGATTTGAAGCTATAATTTTATTTAACTATCCATCCGAATAGAAGATGGAAGAATTACAGATATATTTCCATATATACAAAAACACTTGCAATAGTTTGGATAATATTCCGTCATAATTTCATATGCATAATACTCTTATCTAAGTTTTAAAAAATAATAATTTCAAGAGCAAAGGTTAAATTCAAAGAGGAAAAGTGAGACCCAAAAACAACTTTATATTAACACTGCCTGTTAATATCGTTTCTTCACTGTTTATTTATTTTAATTAATTGTTTCTCTGTATTTACTATTTTAAACTAACATAACAATCGCAACGCAACATTTTTAGTTGCTTTTATTTAATATTAAGGGCAGGTAAATTAGCATATACCTTATCAATATCTATTGTATAGTTGAAATATTTTACGTGAAATTTCTCTTGCATATATTATATGCGATAATCAAAAATTAAAGTAGCCTTAGCCTATACGTGATCAAATTGCTTAAGATTTAGTCACTCTCGCTTTACCGCACTCGGTTTGTGGATTGTGTTTTTTTGGTAATTGCGCTTATCGTCAGTGTAAGAATAGGCAAATTTTGGCCACGCGGCCGCCAATCAGTAGCAGCCATTCGCTGCCGGAGCCGTAGCCGGAGCCATAGACCTATACACCTAAGGGCAAAAAAGGAAAGAGGCAATCATGATGTTCAAGATGATGATGAAGAAAAAGAAGCAGGAGCAGAAGCAGAAGAAGATGAAGACAAAAACTGGCACAGCAAAGTAAAAATTTTTGTAATCCGCTTAGCGGTCGTCGGTCGCCTATACCGCACTCTACTCCTCCTTTTCTTACTCTGCATCTCGTTCACTTCCTGTATTCCGTTCCCGTGTCCTGTGTCCTTCTCTGCCAGCTGGCAAAGAGCAAAACTTAATTTGCTGTTGCTGCGGCGGCAATGCGCGCGTTGTAATTACAACATAAATTTTTGCCAAATTGCTTCTTTAAAAAACTTTGCCAACGGCTAAAACACAAATGCGAGACAGAGATAGAATGTGAGCGAGAGAGAGAGAGAGAGAGAGAGAGGGAGAGAGAAAATCTGCTGATGCAGCAGACAGCAGAAGGTCAAAGATTAAAGTGAATTTTGTGGCCCCGTCCAGACTTGGTCGTTGTCTCGGTTTACACCAACCCTCACACCCATCCATACACGCCCCCAATAGCATTCACTCTCTGTATGTATGTATGTATGTATGTATGTGTGTGTGTGTGTATATGTGTGTTAATCCCTTGCGCCAGTTAATACCAGCCAAAACATATGTATGTATAGCTCAGACGGTTGCCAGTTGACCAAATTCTATGTCTCTCTGTATCTATATCTCTCATTCTCTCTGCCTCTGGCTCTAGTTCTATGTAGATGCCACTGTTTGTGGCACAGTTTCAGCTTAGCCACATAGAGCCAAAACAGAAACTGAATTTTGTGGTTTGAAAAATAATACGTTTATGACTCTATCCCATTCCCTATTTCACTCTCTCTTTCTTTCTCTCTCTCTCTCTCTACATATATCTCGGCTCAGTTGCAAAATCATGACCAAAAAAAGAAAAACCCATAGGCCAAGTGATTGATATGCCCGGCATGTCCATTGTACATGTTAAGTTCGTCATTCTCATTCATTCATGGGCTTTAATGTGTGCTTATTGTTTGATCTGCCTAATGGCTATGCTTGTGTATGTGTGTACCTTGTGTGTGTGTGTGTGTGTGTGTATCTGTGTCTAGGATGATGGGAAAAGTTTCACTTAACTTAACACTTTTATTTGCATTAGACACAAAGACAACGAGAGAAGAAAAGATAGTTAGCAAAAGGACTCTGATCGATGTGCTTATTGCCAATTAAGTCAATAAAAAACATTTATCAATTTATGGCAAAAATTTTCTAAACTTTGAACAAGTTTCACATATAAAATTTGTTTATTGGCAAATATGAAATATTATTAATATGCATCGCGATATGTTGATAATTTTATTTAGATTCTGTTATATTTTGTAAGCCAAACAACTATAAAAATATAAATCACACTGCTCTATTTCAACTAATTAAATATTTTCGGTAATTTATAAAAGATAAGCTTTTACTACCATAATTTAAAATTTTTCGTGTATTTGTCAACACTTGTCTCCCTTTTCACATACAAATTTATCTCACATTTTGATTTATTTAATTTATATAAGTGCATAATCCATTTATAACAAATTGTTGACTTTGCTATATTAAGCGTGTATATATTTTTATATAACTTTAAACATTTTCATTGTTATTAGTACCTACAGCCAAAGATATAAGTTTGCTTGGCCAACACTGCAAAATAATCGCTTTAGTTACACTGCAACATTTTAGTGTGGATTATTTTATATAATAATAAATAACATTAATTTTAAAAACCATTTAACATTTTAAGACACTAAAGGCAAAGCAATTTTTTAAGATACTTATCAAAAACACCCAACAAGCCAAAACGTGCTTCAAATAGCCTTACCCAACACTTAATTACTAAAACTTGGTTTTTATAATAATTGTTCTACTTGACATTTAAACTTAACTACTTTCCCCAAGTGTCTCTCTTTCTGCTTTGCTTTTTCTCTCTACTTAGACCATTTGCATATCAGCTTATCTCTGGCCAAGCCATTGCTTATGCTCTTTGTCTATGTCACACACACACACACAGACACATAAAAAGAGAAAGGGATAAAGGCAAAGAAAGAGAATAAAAGTGGGAGAGCGACAGAGAGAGGACCAACTTGAGTCACATTCAATGGCCCTGCAAATGTGCAAAAAAGGGCGAACGACAATGTTTTTTTTTTTTGTTTTTCTGTCTCTTATTTTTTTGTAATTTTTTTAATGCCTTGCACTTTAGTTGATAAGTCAACCACTTGAGCAAAGCTAAATCCATGGCCATCTCACCGACTATTCTTTCTACCTCACCTAACCTTCTCACCATGCTCTGTGTCTTGCTATCAGTCTCTTTATCTCGGTCGTTCTGTATTCTCTTAAGCATACTCTGAGCCACACCTGGCCGACTGCCAGAGCCACCAATCCTCAAGCTACACTTGCTCCTTTACACACAAAACAAGCTCCTCCACCAGCAGTACCTGCATTCGTAATTGCATTACAGACTTTTTATTGGCGCCAGCCCAACGCAAACCCACAGCCAAAGCCACTCGTGTTGCCCTCTCCTGTTCATACCCATACCATACCCCATGTCCCTATTCCTGCCCTGGTGTGTCCATGGCCCTGTTCCTGTCCTTACTTTTCATAGTGTCGCCGACAAAGCAAATCCTACCCTTTAGTTGAAAACGCTGCTTGTGTGCGAACTTTAAGTGGCCCTTTGTGTTATATCCATCGTACGCACTTTCCAGTATAACATTACTCCTACTTCTCCCTTGGCACTTTCATCTGCCCTTTGCCATCAGATCATGCTCCTCTACCTCCACCTCCGGTTCTTGGCCAAGAGTTGGTTGTCATCTCACTACACAAATGACAATTAAAACCCAGCCGTGAGCCATTGGCAACAACATTGTGGCAAATCTGAAGTGGAAGACTGTTTGCCCTGATGCTTGTAACTATTTTTAAATCCTTTTCGTTAGAACACTTTATAAAGAATTTTTTATTAATGTGAAATTCCGCTAAAACGATAGAATGCAGTACAGAAGGACCAGGAGCAGGGGCAGTAACTCAGTTTTACTCTTTTTAACTTTAGCAGCAAGTAAAAAATAACAGGATGTAAGATAAAAGTTAAATCATACAAGTCTGGGATCTGCATTGTATAAGAAAAACTTTTCATGACTTTGGAATATTAATAAAATATTTTTTAGTTTTATAATTAAAACATTCTGTAGGAAGGAAAATATTTACAACTTTAAAAAAGGAATTTCTTTTACTGGGAAACATAGGAAATAGTTGGCAAATTTTTTAAAATTAAATAGAATTTTACTAGTAAAGAAATTGTTCATTTTGACATGTAAAAGAATATTCAAATTGATATAACTTTCATGTGTCTGATTATTCATATAAAGTTACTACTTTAAAGAAAACTTTCATCTATTTATTTTCTGCATATTAAACTAAATTTAAATTTGGATAATGTGATTATATTTTATTATATTTACTAATTAGGATTAGTTTTCAATAATTGCTTCTGAATATTAAAATAAATAAAAAATTGAAATCTATTTTCGATTAATCTATGACATTAAAAAAAACTAATATTTGCTTAAATATTTTCATTTGCACTTTTTTTAATAATTATAGAGAATTTTTAATCTGCTTTAAAGATTTCATTTTACAATAAAAAAAACCTTTTCCATATAATTAATATTTTCATATAAAGATAATTTCATTTTATAAACATTTTATTTACCCAAAACCGGCTTAAAATATTTATATAAAATAAAACAATTTTAGTTTTGTCAATTAACGTGCCAAAATAATTTATTTACATTTATTCGTTTTTTAATTGAGCAAGCATTTATTCATTTATAATTTGCTTTGAATTTCATTGAAATACTTGGAAATTTCTATGGTTTCCAATGTGTGTCATAGTCGGCTTAATTGCAATTGGTAAACTAATCCATTCATTGTAAACAGCACAAACTTCACACCTCCAACCTCTTCTCTCCACACCGTCGCCTTGGCCGTTTGCCTAACGTCTTGCAAATTGGTTTTTATAATTGAAATACTCAAATTACATATGGCCATAGGTAACTAAATGAAAGGCAATCAAATTGTCAGCTAAGTTTACAAAACAGATACCGAAACAGGAGAAGTAGAGCAACCAGGAACTGAATCTGGAGCTTAAATAGAAGGATGAGTATCTCTAAGGTGGTTAGAGGGATAAGATGCTAAACTGAAGACATTGCCCGATTGTCTTGTCTCGTCGAGACTTTAATCGCTTTTGCAACTTTCTCAAAAATAAAGCCTCAGTGAAAGCCAAAGAGCATAAATTCTAATTAAAAATCTACGTATATATATAGTATGCATATATACATACATATTTATATATAGATGTAGATGCCAGGTGGGTAAATAAAACTAATTATACATAGGGGGTCTATGAAAAACAAACGAAAAGTAAAGACTCTTTAAATTCCCTTCCAGAAATGTGAAATGGAAAAAGTTTTTGAACAAAAAAAGTACCAAATAATATGCAGAACTATGTCTGACAGTAAAGTCTGAGAAATCTATAAAACTTTGCCAAACTTTCAAACTATAAAAGCGAAAAAACGAGACGGCAAGAGAAAGAAAGATTAGTTAGGTAGACAGAGACAAATGAGAGAATGAGAGAGCAGAGCAGAGCCAAGTTAGTTAGAAAGGGCTAAATCAATGATGCAGTTGGCTTAAAACCTTCTAAGCTCAATTATGTCTGGCTAAAGGCAAACACAGAACAAAAATAGGGGGAGAAAAAGGAAGACAAAATGGTTAAAGGCTCGAGACAAAGAGCCATTGTCCGATGACTTTGGAACGTTTGGAACTGAACAAAGGCCAATGGAAATCACTAGAAATCGAACTTAGTTTTAAAGTCATAAAGCAGAAATTTGATTCAAAAACTTCTTCTGAGTAAGTTTTTTATGAAATTCTATAACAAATTGTTGCTTTTCGAAATCAATTAATTGTATTTTAATGAATAAATATTACTAGACTATAAAAACAATTTTCAAACATTTTTTTCAAATATAAGTCTATGTATAATATAGACTAATAATATTATTTATAAGTTTGTATTATAAATTGGCATCAAATATATGAAGCAAATATAAATCTATATCACTTTTCTATAATAAGGTTATGTAAAACACTAAAGAAGTTTTTTGAATTAAAAATCTCTATTTATATTCTAAAATTGGTTTTGATTAATTTACCCCTTTCTTTCCTAAATAATCTTTAAAAACTCTCTGACAATTTTACCATCAGTGTGTTTATTTAAAAGCTTTCAAAGCGTATGCTTATATATATTTTATATATTTCCTTTCTTTTTAATGTAAATGCAAAAGCAAATTTTAGAAGTATCGTTTTTTATCTCTATTTGCCTATTTTACCCAGTTAGATAAAAAAAAGAGAGTAGAATCAACCCCAAAAAAGTAGGCAAATGATTCAATTTGCTTTGATTTTAAAACCAAACCAAAAAAACAAAAATAAATAAAAGCAGAAGGAATAATCTATATATAGAGCTCTGAGCTCAGTTGTAATGTATTTCACTTTATTTTTATCCACTGTATGTGCAAGTCAAATTTAATTTACTGACTTTGATCAAAGCCCTAGTGAAAATTGCCTTTGTCAACGACCCCAAAAAAAAAAAAAAACACAACCAAAAAGGCCAACAGAAAAACAAGTGAAAGAGTACCAAAATAAAAAAAAGAAGCAAAGCAAGAGAGAGCGAGAGAAAGTCTGATGGATAGGGAGGTAAAGCAGGAGTCAGGAGCAATGTACTAAAAATTGTTCAAAGCTCAAAGGCAGAAGAATGAAAAAAATATTGCAAAAGTTGCTACCAAAAAAATAGAAGCAACTTTATTCTGTCCTCTGGTTTTGCACCATCTTCCTTTCTATCTCTTTTTATTGCTCTGTCTCTTTCTTTTGTGGGTTGTTAAAGCATCAACTTTTGATATAACTTTATTCTTTTGGTTAGTCATTAAAAGCCAAGACTAAACGATAAATGTCAATTACAATCACATATGGAAAATGCACTTAAAAAGGCCATTAAATGCATTGCTCATACGCCATGTTTGCCACTGACAAATTCAAAGGCAAATTCTGTTTGCCCTAATGTGAAAATAAATATAATGCGACAAACACATGAACACACAAATACATTGACACACACACACACACATACATAGAAACATGTATGTATAAACAAATACAAATACAATCGAGCAAATAAATCTAAGTGGCACAGATCTGGCACTGGTCTGGTCTATGTTCCTAACGAGCCCCAAATAATACGGATTTATGCCCCCTACAAATGATAAATTGAATTTCATTCAAAATTAACTGTAAGCCAAGCAACCAAAGAGAAAACGTGCCAGGGCAACGAACCATCGGCAATAGAGAGGGAGAGATCCTAAGAGGGAAATAGGAGAAGAAAAATGTCTTCTGCAACATATGCGGCAAAACTAGTAGAGGACTTGGCGGCCCCTAAGACAACAAATACCCTAAAACTGATGAGGGGTGGGGTTCGGTATTTCGGGGTGTCTCGGATACCGCAGGAAGATGAAATTAGGACAAACCGAGACCACAAAACAAGACCAGAATCGAACCGTAACCAGAGCATATGCCATTTGGTCTTGACAATTGCCTAAGCATATTTGTCATTTGATTGATTTATATTGCAAGGCTAGGCCACAATCGAAACCAAAGCCGAAATTTCCCCCCTCCCCGCGTCCCACAAAATAGCATCTAAAGAACATTAATGGCTGTCGAGGATTTTCGCCATATTAAATTGGCCAAGATTGTAGTGTAAGAGGCTTTGTCAAATCAATTCCCAGTCTTGTTCACTAGCCTGATTCTTTCTCACTTATTTTCTTCTTATCTATCAGTTAAATGTCATTCCTTTTACAGATTATCTTTAAGTTAACCTGTAGCTAAATGTAAGTTATGATTTGCAATCCAATAAATGTGATTAAACATATTTTCTAGGTAAAAAAAAAATAGTGTTGGCTTAGATTAAGACAAATCTTAAAAGGTATAGCCTTCCCTAAAGTTAATCCTACAGTTAATTTAAGTTGAACAATTTTATAATATTTCTAAGAATTTTAAATAACAATTCTACTGATAGTAGAATTCACAAAAAACCACACAATTTTAAAAACAAATTCAAATATTTAGCTGGCATCCACAAAAAGAATTCCATTTTGCATTGTTCAATTATGCACAGTTTAGTTCAATTTAGATTGGAATAATCCATTTTATATATTTTAACTCGATCATTTTGAAAACTGAAGTAGTAGAGCATCAAAAGAAAAAAAAAAGTTCAACCAAGTTTGTAATGTGATATTATAATCAAATTTCCAAATTGTTTGAATGAAACCCAATTAACCAATTTGTACAGAAATATTTCTATAAACTGATGTAATCAAATTAGTGTTCAGTATTGCAATTATTTCTATTCGAACGATTTCCAACACTATGCTTGCATCTATGTATAAATGGAATGAATGATGAACTTTTTTATTTTATTTTGCTACACAAAATACAAGCATGCAGGAAAAGTATCTGACAGTTCCCAATAAAATTGATTGATGCTTGGTGGTTGTGGTGGTGGTTTGAGGTGTTTTTGTTTCTCTTTTTTTTTTGGTGTTGGTGGTGGTGGTGGTGGAACTACATTTTGGTTAGAGGTGGCTCACTAACTGTGGTTCGTTCGTGCGGGATGTTCAAGTGTTTGGTTTTTCTGTTATATTTGAATGGTTGTTACACTAATTCATACACATACCTGTTGAATATCTTGGCGTTGTGGAGGCATCTGATGAATTGCCAATACAACCGCCATAGGAGAAATGATGACTACTCGAACCAGTGCCAGATACAATGGCTATTTCATCCAGCTCATGGCCAGGTGAAGTGCCCGCCGATACCAGACGTGTCGATGATGTGGCCGAGTTGCCCTGTGAATTTTTGCGTCCACGTAGTGAGAGCACCAGCCTTTTGGCTGTGGACATGCCCACCCAGTCCAGTTAACAAAATCCTTGCTCCTTGTACTCTTTTTCTTTTATCGCTTTTGTTCTCTTTGTGTTTCTTTTTTGTATTTCTTTATTTGGTATATTTCAATTCAAGTTTCTGGAATGGCAAATTTAAATGAAAATTGAAATAAGAAATTTTTTTTCTTCCGAATTTTAGTTAATAATTTATATATTAAGAGAGGTCTCTCTCTCTCTCTCTCACTCGCTGCCTCTCTTTCTTTACACGAAAAAAAGCTTCAAAGGAATATGATAATATCTTAAAAGTCAGCTAGAAATTTTCCATTTTTCTGCTTTGCCAGCTCGAGACAATGGGGCGTATGAAGGGTATAGAGATATTATAGGGAACGCAACGTAGAGAGAGAGAGAGAGAGGAGTGTGAAGGGTGAGAAGTGGAACATTTTCATCTTAAATTATGCAAATGCTTGCAATCAAGGCTAGAACGAAATGCTATGAAATAAAAGGCAAACGAAATGATTGCGACATGAACAAAATATATGACTGGAAAATATTAGCATATGAAGTGCTTAAATTGAAAGAGAGAAACAAAAAGGACGAACCAAAAACTAGACCAAGGAAAGGATGGAGGGGGCCGGAGTTAAAAATGGACAGTGTTTTAAATGTTTACAAAGTTTCACTTATATATTTCATTTTGCATTCTGTTGGGGTAGCAAATTTAATCAAATAGTTTTAGCCATTTTTATAGTTTACATATACTTACAAAGTTGAACTTAAAATGAGCATTTCCATGGCAGACAGAGAGCAGCCAATAGGGCGTATGAGTATTTTTATATACTGAAGGGTAACAAAATCGCTCAAAGGAGCATGACCTTACCGACAAATTGGAAACGTACATAAACTATCGGTGACTCACGTAATCATACCTTATTTTTTTACTACTTTGTATCCACAGCAAACAAAGAACTTTTGAAATACTTTTCCTTTACGGACAATGTTAAAATTACTAGAAAATATCTCGAAAGAATTGTATAAGCAAGATTAAATTCACATGTGGGTCACTCTGTTCCATGATTATTACAATAAAACTATGTATGTACTTCACTTTTATGTACCTATGTAATTAAGCTCGAAACTACTTAATTTATTTTCATCTAATTAAAGGCAGGTGCTTTGTCAGTGACGAAAACTTTTCCAACTATAGCAAGGGGCGTCAATTGTGGTCAATCTTTCGTTGTAAGAGTTGTATCCAACTGAAGTCAAGCATAGCCGTATCCCTATCCTATATCCACATGCATATCCTACATCTGCTAGCACATCAGAACTTGTCCCTGGCAACTTGTCAGCTTGTCCTTCATTTCACTTCACATTTTGTGGCTGTCACATTCGTGTGACAAATGGACACTTGACTTTAGCGTCGGAATATACACTACCTTACCAACACTATTTGGGCATTAACTAACACTGAGATGGGGCATTGGAAGATGTATAGAATCGAAAAGTGTGATACAGATATAAAGTAGAAAGGTTTAAAAAATTGGAAAAAGAGTTGCTGAATCAAATTTACTTGTTTTTTTTATAATCTAGAGTATAAAAACTTTGTTTTAATTAACTTCTCTAAATTTCTGTTATATATTAATAATTAGTATTAATTTTATTCTTTTGGCATTTACTTCCCAAATGTTTTAACTCAATTTATAGCTTCCAATTAAAAAGAACGTGACTTTATTCCTAACTAAGATGTACAAAGTTAAAATATATCGAATAAATATGTAGATTAATTATTTCTTACTTATTTATTAATTCTTACACTGCTTTTAGAAAGTCTCAAACTTTGTTCATAAATTCCCAACCAGCTTCTAATTATTTTTACTTCCATAATCTGTAGAGTAACTGCAATTCGACTATATTGAAACTATGAAAATATTTTCCTCTTTTATGCTGGCTTAGATTTCATCAATCTCTCTCACTTTTCTACTTGCCTCTATGCCATCACCCAATTGCCCAGACCTCTCTCTTTTGCCTCTAATTAGTTGCCTTTTTTTTTTTTGTTTTTTTTTTGGCTTTTCGTTTTTTGTTCCCAGTCTTGGACAAATGTCAGAGTGGCGCGAGATTGATAGTCATACATTTTTTATGCTCTCCTCTAGTGATATAAGCAAAGAGCTAAAACTCAACACAGGATAGGATAGAATGGCACAGTATAGCAGCACATGACAGAGAAGGGGGGAGGGGGAGGGAATGGGAGGAAAGGGACTTAGATACGCAGCCTGGGACACCCGGGAGACAATTTTGTGTTGAGTTGGATCCACATTAATTAGCTGGGGACAACAACAAAAATAAATAAAACAAAAAAGCTGTCTCAGCTCAAATAGCAGCTAAAATGCAATTAAATATTGTCAAATAAACAAAAGAAAAATAATTCATATGAAAGCGGATCAACAAAACAGGGAGTTATATATTTAGAAATTTATTTTATATACGATTTGTGAATATTGCCAAAAAGAAAAAAAAAAAACAAAAAGAAAATACTTCAATTGATATTATATGAAAAGCGTTTTCCCACGAGAGAGCCAAAAAGAAAATAGAGAAAAATATTACCATATTTTCGCATGGCAAAATAGAGAAGAAAAACATTGATGGCATGGAGGGGAGACGGAGGAAAAACAGAATTGCATTTTTCTATTTTTGTTCTTGTTGTTGTTGTTGTCGTTTTTTATTTCCTTTTTTTTTAGTTTTCTTCTTCTCTCATTTTTTCAACAACGGGAATTGCAAATGCTGTTGACACTTGCACAACGCAAACAATTGGCTACCGAAATATACCAATCTCTCACCTGAAGCTAACCTGACATCCCACTGAACACGCCCATTCAACCATTACCACCCACTTATTGCCTAGCCTAACTCCCATCTTCTTCTTTGCCTCTTCACCCTTTGGCCATCATCTCAAAACCATTTGAAAGTGCAATTTCTACTTTTGCTTGGGATTTCGTTCTTTTTTCTTTTCTTTCGAAAATCCTTCTATACCCTGCGAATTGAGTGGAGATAAGCATGATCATATAGATAATTTCTATAAGTTTTATATGAATTCCAATCTATCCTAGTCGAGATCGATCGAAAATAAAGTAATTGTATGTACGACATAGAAAACTTTCTGTCATCTAAAGCATCTGATGATCAATCTCAATTTAGGAAACTTTATTAATATGAGAATAAATGTACAATGGAATTTACCAATGCAAAGTCATAAACAATTTTGATTTATAATCATTTAAAGTTTGAAATCTATATCCCGCCCAAATTTAGCTTGATTTGTTACTTGCTTAAAAATAGATCTCTTATAAACTCCCTTACTCTGGTTCTATATTTTCAATCCTTTTAAAAGAAGCTTAGCATCTAAAAATTTATAAACAAAAAACTGGCATTGAGCATAGTACTAAGAAGAACTTCATCTTTTACTAACTAAATAGCATTTAAAAGCCAAGTAAACTATGTAACTACTATTAGTCAGTAACTTCACAAAGTTACAAAGAATTTCATTTGATTTGGTTTTTCAGATCAACAGAAATTTAATTTTATTTAAAAATAAATATATTTCTGATGTCTACTTGGCAGGATATCTTACAGTCGTTATCCTTTTTTTAAAACACTTTGGATTTGTTGTCATTCCTTCTTTTTTTTGGCAATTTTCATGTTTGCCTTGTCGTTTGGTGCTGGGAGACAATATTTGATTGCCTTTTGGGTCTGCTAGAGGAGGATATGCGAATTTTTCTGCATAGTTTTTCTTTTGTTGATCGCTGTTCTTCTTCTTCTTTTTTTGTATTTTCGTTGGCTAATCAGGAAAAGGAAATGTGCTGTTAGACTATAAGCAAAAACTCTTTGATGATTTTTATTTCTATTTCATTTATATATTGTTGTTGCTGCTGCTACTGTTGTTATTATTATTGTGTGCAACATCTGCAGTTAAGTCTCTGCAATGCTGTTGAGTCATAAATCATATTTGCTTGGGGCTTTTGTTGCCACAGCTAACCGCCGCCCCACATCAACAACATTTCAATCAAAAGTGTTGCAAAGAAGAAGAAAAAAATCCAAAAAAAAAAATATATATGTATGTACATATGTGGAAAAAAAAAGAATCCCACAAATTTGTTATTCGTCACGTAGCCCCAGAGCAATGTAAAGAGTGGCATGGTGTGTGTGTGTATGCCATGTGTGTTGTATGTGTGTGCGTGTGTGTGTATGTGTGCTTTAGTCAAAAGGGCGTCTTAGCGGCAAAGAGTTTAAAGTCAGGCCAAAAAGCATTTAAAGTGGCCTAATATGTTAATATTGGAATCCAATAATATGTAGCTGCTTCCTACATCCTTCCAATTTTGTTTACCCCTCCTTCTCTCCCTGCCACCATACATTTAACATACGGTTTACATTCCAAGCACACACATACATACATACAAAGAAAAATAGGGAACAGAGAAACGGGAAGAGTAGAGGAGACCAAAGAATGGGTAAGGAAGGGAACAACCTAACTTATCAAGTTTACACTCAACTGAATATTTAGAGTCCTTGTTGAGTTTTTTACTCCTAAACACCCCCTTCTACTTTTTCTAAACACACACAAACAACCACACTCACGCACACACACATACATATATGTATGTATGGTATGTATGTATATACATATTTTCCCTTCTTCGTCTACTGGTTTTTGCGCATAGCGTATTAAATATTAAAATGATAAGGCATGAGAAAATGTTAAAAAGGGAAAAATAGAAATGAGTACAAGGGTAACTGATAGGGGAGGAATGGAGGCGGGGCTAAGGCTCCAATATAGAGGAGCAGGGTCTGACAGCATTTTCTTTTCCTTTTTTTTTTTGTTCTTCTTCTTTTTACATTTCTCTCGGTGTATAAATATGTGTGTGTGTCTGTGTATCCAGTTATCATTTTGTTATGGCCAAAGCTAAGCTGATTTTGGGTTTTGTAATCTCTTGGAAAAAATGGCAAATGATAAATTAAGGAATTTCATTTTTTTTTCTTGTTTTTAAGTTTAAGAAAAATCGCATTTACAGTTGACCAGGGATGCATTAAATGAACAAATTTATACGGTTTTGAATGTTTCTAAATCATTTTAATCTGTTAAGAAGATTTTTCCAACTCTTTCGAAACGTGACTGAAAATTTGAATTTTGCAAATAAATGGAGATCGATTTAGACAATTATTCGAATCAATTTAACTTGTGTTAGAATCGAAATAAGAAAACATGTCTAAAAATTGGAGTATTTCTTTGCTTTAAGGCTGAATATTCTTGTTTAGGAATCATTCTACAGAAAAATGAGAACCCGAAAACCAATATTAATATGAAGAAGAAGATCCTTTAAAAAAATGGCATTCAAGAACTTTTGATTTTATTTTAATTATTGTAATATTATAGATATTTTAAAAAGGTTTTATTTCCAAAAAAAATGTATAATAGGATCATGAACATGCTAGATCTAACAACAGTAATAGAACCAAAATTAACCATTAGTCCATTTATCGAAATCGAAAACAATATTACGTGTAGATTAACCTTAAATATCGATATCAATAAAAAAAAATTTGTAACAGATTTAAGGTAATTTGTACCTCATTAAGATAATTTTTTGCAATTTTATTTGTTTAAATGACAATCTCTGAAATAAATAAACAATTTCAATTGCAATTTATGTCGTTGTCATGTATTAAACCATAAAATTTAATAAAAATGAAAAAAGGAATTATTTATGCAAAGTGTGAAATGTGGCCTAAGGCCTCTCTTATGCATTGCCGTCACCAGCAAAAATGAACCTATCTCTTTTTAGTAAGCCCTGTCTCTCCCTCACTCTCCCTCTCTCTCACACACACACACACATATATGAACACTCTGATTCACTCACAATATCTGTAAAATATATTTTCATTTATTTATTTAAACAATTATTTTGCGCCTCAGTTAAGATCACGAAAAAATAAACCATCGAACCAGCCAACTGTTCCGCATTTTTAATGCAAATTTATATGACCAGCTGAAACAGCAGCTGCATATCCGTTTAACATTTTACCATTTTTTATAAACCTTTTCTAAAAGGGTATATTCATTTTGGCCAAGAGTTTGAAAAGAGCTAAAGAAACGTATTACATGCAATTACTATGCTAAAAGTGCATTGATATATTCGGCTCAATCTACTGAAAATAATTAGCTTCTCCTTAAAAAAACAAAAAAAATATTATCATAAATACTTCTCATTCTATTAATGTTAAAAAGAAATATATATATGTGATATACGTCAAACATATATGCATACATACGAAGAATATATATAATTTCCATTTATCAGCACAATTATTTATTTATTTATACATTCTTCAGAGACAATATTTATAGTTCTAGAATAAATAAACCACAATTTATCCATTTATCTATCTACAGATCTATCTAATCTAACCAATTTATTTTTAAAAAGAAATTAAATTTTAGCTGAGATAAATGGAATAAACATAAAGTATACTATAGTTTACTTTTATTAATTTTCAGGGTATAGAAATGTCTATACAATTTATAATCAACTATATCTCTTCTTGGTTTTATACGCCATTTTAATTTTATAGATGCATAAAAATAATTGTATACATATATATATATGTAGAGCTATATGTTGTGGCACTTATCGAGTTTATTTTGTAAAATTTTTTAATAAGGGGGCAAATTTAAAACTCAATTTCAGGTTTCCTTTGCAAATTCTGTTTTTACAGCTACCTGGTGTTTGTTCTAAAGTTGGTGTTATTGTTTTTTTGTTTTCTTGTTAATTCTATTACAGTCAAGCTTTTTCCGCCCTTTGGAGATGCATCAGCACCTGGTGCAAACTCGACCTCGATTGTGCCCCCAACAACAAACTGAAGCCATCTCCATTCATCTCTTACTCCTTTCGCGGCTGCCAACGTTTCGCACGAACTGCAATTTATAACTGCACATACGTGAGCAGTAAAACCTTCAACATACCCCAAGACCCAAACCAATCCAACACAACGCACTCTTATCCGCATCCGCATCCGCATTCCCATCCCTCGTTTAGCCATACCTTTATTCTACTAGTAGAACATAAACATTTTTGTTAGCTTCGCTTTAGTTTACCATTGTGGAAAGGTGGCCAACTCCATCACCTTCTCTCAACCATTCTAGTGATCCGCTAGAGCGCATATAAACAAAAAAACGGGTTGAAA
Organism: Drosophila emarginata; assembly: GCA_037075365.1. NCBI lineage: Eukaryota > Metazoa > Arthropoda > Insecta > Diptera > Drosophilidae > Drosophila > Drosophila emarginata. The sequence goes on along the minus strand of JBAMCD010000260.1, from coordinate 2,310,556 downwards.
AAAAAAATGGAAAGAAAGAAACCTAGAATAACAGCAACAAACAACAAACAAAAAACAACTAAAAATGGGCCAGAAGGGATGGATGGAGGGGGATTTGGTGCACATATGAGGTTAGCGGGTTTTTAGGGGTACAGGGGCTTAGGGTGTAGAACAATAAAAAATGCCAACTGCTGTTGGCTCCAAGCTTCAGTTGCAGCTTCAGAGAGTCAGTGGCTGCAACAAATTGTGCTGGCATAGCAAAGGCGAAAATATGTGCCAACCTGGCAACTTGGTCGAATGGAGGAAAGGAATGCCAAAAGCAGAAGCTGCAACAGCAGGAACATTATCCAACAACAAAACAGGAAGAGGAAAGAAAATTTTTGCTTTATTGCCAAAGTCGAAGATGGAATGCGCTTTTACCATAGAGCTCATCTTTTTGCAAAATGGCAAATGTTCAAAATGTTCAATTTGCTGTGTGACAAAAAAAAATATATATATAAAACAAAACTAACTAAAAAAGAAAAAACAAAAAAAAAAGTGCAATTGGTTAGATCATAAACTCCTTTTATTCCTTTTCTATGTTGAAGAAAGTTTACTCATAGTAAAAGTTTCTAGTTTTATATATATACAAATGTTATAAAAGGATCGATAGGTGCCCTTTTGATTTTTTATAGTCGTTTAAGAATGTCTCATATAATATACGACTGCTTGACTTTAAAACAGAATACAATTATATATTGTATCAAATATTTTATACGAATTTCTCAGTGATTTTCTTAGTTAATGAAAATGTAATTGGGTCATCTCTAAGAATATTTTCCATTTATTTTTATACTTAATTTTAAAGCTGATGTATTTAGAATAAGGTAATAGAATATATACACTTAAATTATGAATGCAAGACCAATTTTTTGGTGATAATAAAGTTTTTTGTTATTTCAAAGAATGTTTAATCCAGCAGTTTATTATTTGTCTTTATTTTATACGTTTGTAGGTTGCGGGCTCGAGACTTTCATTATTTATTTTTTGTACATTTTAATTTATTTATATTTGAAAGATCAACTTTCATAATTAATAATCAAGTTTCTCCATAATTCAAAGTATTTCCATATGGCAGCAATGGAATAAAAAGAATTCAGTTATTTATTAATTTATTTATTCGTATGTTAAATATGTAAAATATATTAAATATTTCAGAAATACTTTATTATTAAAAATATATATTAATCAATAAATTCAGTCATTTTTATAAGTCTCTTCGTTCTGTTGTGATCTTAAAAATGCCATTAATTTAAAACCACAAAATTTCTATGAATTTCTTTACTTTTCTCACATAATTTGTTGCCTACCACTGACTTTTAAAAAAGATAATTTCTTACCTTTCTCTGACTTTTGGAATTTTTTCAATTATGTAAACTTATTTTTAGCAACTCTTTTATATTTAATAATATATCGAGTTAACAGGCACTTTCCAATAAATAGTATTATGTATTATCTTTTAATATTAACCATAGTCAAAATCGAGAGGAGCCATTTCAAAACGTGTCAACCGTTCATGAAATTGGCCAAAAAAGAATCCCTCCAATTGAAATGTTTTATACATTCGATAATGACCTTCGTTCACAAAACGAGTATTGAAGGACCAAACACAATAATCGGGATATAGTGAAATGTAAACATGAGTACCAGCCATATCCATGTCACAAGGTAAATGGGTAGTGTGGAAATCCATTCTCATATTGGGCACATCTGCATCCCGATAATTGCGTCGAATATGGTATAAACGAGGGGGACTCTCAGTAATAACATCTTTGGGAGGAATAGATCGAGCCTGCGGAATGAAGGGAAGACTTAAATAGAGTTTACCTTCCACTTTATGATGTGCGTGGCTAACCTGAATGAGATATATCAATAATGATAACAGCAAAAAATGATTTAATTTAATGTACATTTTTTTTCTATGTGTCCGAGTGCGTGTGTATGTGTGTGTGTATCTGTGTGTGCGTGTGTATTGAATGAACAGTTATAGCTAAGTATACTACGAACTGAACTATCCAAATGACAGTTAAGGATATTAGAAAAGTCACTCAAAGGACATGTCCTGGCAAAGAGTAGGCGATGTAAAGTGACAGCCAAGTGTCATGACTCTTGATAATGGCCCTAGCCCAAGTCCAGATCGATGAAAGCTCATTTCAAGTGTGAAAATAATATGACATCAGTAATCAAGGCGTTGACACAACTCTTCCACCCCTCAATTCGCAAACCCATCCACTTGCACATATATTGATTTCATTTTCCAAAAAGGCTACGGAGGCGGAAATGGGCAAAAAATATCTAAAAAGGAAATGTGAAGGGACATACGCACACATCGACAAGATATTGAAGAGAACTACTGAGAGAGAGGGTAGAAGGGGTGAATACTGTCATTAGCAGCAACAGAATTTTCAATTTCTATACTTTAAATTACAATTTTCACACACAATTTTTATTTCTATCATCAAATTTTGTTGCCCTTTACTGAATGCCTTAGTCGCAGGCGTTTAGATGGAATTCTCTTTGGCTAACCTAAGGAATTTAAGCTCCTGCCTGCATTCGTTAACAGTTAATTTTCTATTCAATTAAGTTAAGGGCTAGTAGTTAAACTAGTTGTTATTGTTGTTGCTGTTGTTTTTGCCGTTTCTGTTGCAGTCAGCCCTGAGGTGAAATTTTCCATCCCAGCCCATGTGTGGAATGTAAATATTTCCATGGCAAATTGCAATGGTGGACGAAGAGATAGAAGTGAATGGTGGAGAGGAGGAAAGAACATGGTTTTTCATGTTATAGCTTAAGGGTAAAGGATACTAAAAGATTGTCCGATTAATATTAAAATTTAAATTAAAATTTTACAGAAAACATTACAATAACAAAAACTATGACTTATATTTGCATATTTTCATATAATCTGTGTATTTTTGTTAAATTTATATTTATAAAATTTCTAACAAAATTAAAATCGACTACGAGAAGAATTGAAAAAATATACATAAAAAATATATATATGTACATACATATATACGGTAATATATATATGTACATACATATATACGGTGAATACACAGAAAATATTTATTTACTTTTTTTCAAAAAAGTTGACTAAAATTTCACCAATTTTCTTTTTATTTAAGCACTCATTATTTATATGCATATATTTACCAATTTCTTACTTAGATATTTATTAAATCCTTGTATAAGAAACATTGTATTTTATTATATCAGCTAATATTTATTGCTTCTATATTTAAAAAATTTTATTAGAATTGGTAATTTTCTCAATCAATAGCAAATATTTTTTTATAATTTTTGTTTGCATTACGATTGTTATAAACAAATTGAAAAGATCAATCTGAGTTTATTAATATATTATTGAAACTATTTTGATTGTGTCATCAGTTTCAAACTAATTCTTTAAGTTCTTCATTTTAAAGTTAATATTAATATTAATAATAATATAATATTATTTATTAGTATTATTTATTAGTTCTGATTTTTTCTATTTATTTAGTGAAAATTCTTTTAAGACTTAGCAATCTTTCGCAAATATGTCAAATCAAAGTTTTTCACTATTATTTACTATTTTTCACTATGTGTTTTCTTTAACAGAAGTAAAAAGAAAGGATAAGAAAATTGGATAGTTGATACACACACACACACACACACTTATTTTCTCAATGCCATTTGAGAGCAAATCATAAAAATGCGATTTAATTTTTAAGTCTTTAACACTGATCATTTTGTTTTTAATAGTGGTAAGTGTTAAAATGAAAATCGAATTTAATGACTATTGAAAACCCAAACTATTTTATAGACTGCTAACGATGGTGAAAGAGGAAAGGATGAGGGGGACATAAAATCGGACAAGAAGATGCCTTTTAACTCCACAAGCCACAACAACAACTACACAACCAATACAAGAACAACTGAGATAAAAAGCATTTCCACCGAAACACGTACTAAAGAGAATGTCTCCCAAGTTTTATTGTTGGTCCGACATATGCATCGTCATAAACGTGAAATGTTACCCGATTTTTTTTTACAAGTCATTTATCCTGCGATCTGTATCATCTTGGACATTGTTTAATTGTTGATAAATTTCCAAATCATTGCCTTTTGATAACTATGTCCTCGAGGGATTCTCTCGGGTTTTTTTTTTTAAATCTATCGATTGGTGTTTTTGGACAATAAAATGAATATACTTGAAATTAGCAGTCAGTATATATGTATAATTTAGTAGGCTAACAAATTAATATCATTGATTTGGAATACAAGCCAAAAAAACATTAAATTCAATCAGTGTAATATAAATAAAAATTTTATGTGTTCAACATGAAATTTCATTTAAATTTGCTGTTAATATCCATGATAAGTTTACCATTAAGTCGCATCTGGGTAGGTATACAAAGACAAATTCCAATAATATAATTTTAGGGTTATAATTTTATTGTAATTATATTATAATGTAATTTTTTAGGTTCATGGAAAATCGATTGATCGTGTTGTTATGCACGATGCTACAATAAACGCACAGAATGCCACAAAACTAAATTCATCAGATATATCAGATACTACCGCAGCGGTAACTAAACTGGATAAAGATGAAAAACCCGTTACAACCGTTTTAAGGCATATAGTGCGACGTCGTGAAACTGGACCCGATTTACCATTCGATTTCGATACAACTCATTTACCCTGCGATTTGGATTCTTCTCTGAAAATACAACTTATTGGCCATTTTCCAAATCATTGCATTTGGATATACAATAACAGATTTAGCAATGTGGGACACTATCGTTACTATAAGATCTATCAATTGGAGGCATTCTTTTTTGGTCAGTACTATGAGCGTTTGAAGCGTTACGAAATGGATCCACATTCGTTTGATTATGTGAATTAATTATTTGATTATGTGAATTAATAAATAATTAGAAAGATAATCTTTTGTTTTCTTTTAAATTTTAATTGATTTCTTTTTTGCCAATATTTTTATTCTAGATAATATTTATAATCCTTGGCAAGCATCCATTTATTTTTGTGATATTTTGGTAATGTTTTCTTTTATAGCAGCTATATTAAAATATAAATAAAATATTCATTCTCATAAAATTTTGTATTTTAATAGAGCGGGAACGCTTGAGATATATATTTATAATAAATATGATATTATTTACCTACCCAGTCTTCTTTAAATATAAAAGAAATATATATACTAATTTATATAACATTTAAATAAACAATAATATATAGAAATATGTACAAATGCTCCAAAGAGAATAAATATTTATAATTTGTTTTGTTTAATTGATACGAATCTCAATACAAATACAATTTCAGATTCCAATCTAAACTGATTAATCTTTAGATCATTAAATTTTAACGTGCAATCGTTCGAAATTTTGAAAATTGCTTTTTGAAAACTTTTAAAATAAATGACTGATCCATTTTTATTCTTTGCAATGTATTATTATTTGTGATTGATTTCCTTCTCCTTTTGGTTTTTTTTTCTTTTTTTTTGGCGCAACCAACACAAATTGAATTGTATAAAAGCGGAAATTTGATATTTTCCTGTTATCTAAGTAACATTGGTGGTGGGAGGAGAGAGAAGTAGAAAAAGGCAGCTGCTCAATTTCCCAGAATGGAAAGCAAAAACACCAAAAACCAAAGCAAACAAAGGCAACCAAATCAAATATCTAGCCCCTGAAACATTAATTTTACCTTTCTCTCTCGATTCGAAATCATTGCAAACTTTTTCTAATTTATCCTGCTTTTTTTCTTTTTTCTATTTATCGTCAAAAATTAGTAGTTATGAATCCAGATATAAGTCCCGAGGATTTGGAATATTTCCGTGAAGCTTTTGCAGTCTTAGATCCTGGTTCTGATGGCTACATTACTATTCAGGAATTGTCTTCGGTAATGCGTGCTCTGGGTCAGGAACCAACCGATACGGAACTTCAGGCCATGATCAATGAGGTTGATATGGATGGATCGGGCGCCATTAATTTCAATGAATTTCTAAATATGATGCATCAGAAAATGCGAGAGCCATTCAAAGATGATGAATTACGTGCAGCATTTCGTGTATTCGATAAAGATAATACTGGCTATATAGATAGAGATGGTCTAACAGATGTCTTCATTGCAATGGGCGAAAAACCAACAGCCGAAGAAGTTGATGAAATAATACGTGAAGGTGATCTCGATAGAGATGGCAAATTGAGTTTCGATGAATTTGTTCAAATGATGACCGAAAAGTAAACGATAAAATAATAATGAATAAAGTAAAAAAACTGGATAAAAGATTAGGAATCGAAGGAGATAAAGGCAAGAAATTGTAATTTGAAGTAGATAATGGACCATTTAGATAATACTGATATTCCCATCACTTGGATTATAAATCCAAGTAAATCGAGATTAGAATGGCAAATTTAATTTTGAAATATTTGTTCTAACGATTATTTATTGAGTTTATTAAAATATATTGGTACATATCTTTTCTAAATCTATATGATGATCCCTTTCCTTTGTCTTTTTTAATTGAAATAATCAATCATTGCCATGTAAAGTGAATTGGCTCCTGGTGCTACTTGTGGTTTAGGTTTTAGCCTTTTCTTTCCTTTTTACTTTTTTGTGTGTTTGTTGTTGTTTGTGATATCTGTGGTAGCAATTGTGTGTATGGATTGGGGGTTAGGGGGGATGTATGTGTTTGTGTAATTTGTAATTTTGGGAATCATCAATCAGCTGTTGTCAGGCTGACGAGTTGGGATTTCTTTTTTTTCGTCCTTTTGGCTCTTTTTCCTGTTGCTTTTAGCTTTGATTTATTGATGAGTTGGCAAAAACCAAAAGGAAAACTCAAACAAGTTTCATTTTAATTATTAGACCATTTTTCATTTATATTTATGTAATTCTTATTATGATTTTTAATCAAATTTCAAACAAAAAAAATTTGTACATCAAATATTTCAATTAAATGAATGATAAAGAACAAAGAAGAAGGAGCAACTGAAAATTGAGACAGAAAGGCAGGCAAGTCAGGGTGTAATATTTGTCTTTCTATTTATGCCTTGGCAGTCAACTTTTCCACATGAATTGTGGAGTAAAAGTTGAAATTGAGTTTTCTTAATGCAGACACAGACACACACACAGACACACGTATACAAAAGCACATCTACAGTCATACACCAACAAAAGAATGTTCTCGGTCGTTGTTACCTCCGTCTGCCCTTCCTCCCTGCAATAAATGTGAGAAGAAAAACACAGACAAAAAAAAATACTCCCAACGGCCAGGCAGTAAAGTTAAGTAAAAAAAATAAAAAAGTTTATATAATTTTTGATCGAAGTAAATTGTATACTCTAATTTTGTTAAAGTTCCTCCAAAGTGCTCTTCTGTTGGAATCCAGGAAATTATATTTTAAAGTCTTTAAAAGTTATTACATTATTCGTTTACCAACACTAGCAATTTGTGTAACCCTTTTATGCATAACAGCTAAGAGTACAAACTAGAAATCTATATACTCTGTATAGAATCTCTGTGTTTTATAAGAGAATCAAGAAAAATATTATTCTTTAAATGCAAATAATTTATTTCTTCTCTGATAAGAAGCAATTATTAATTATTTTTCTTGTAGCATACCAATCAGCAGTCAACATCGGGGTCACCAAATGTTAATAGAGTTGAAAACTCTACAAAATTGTACAAGTCGGTGTCTAATTTTAGACAAATAATTGAAAATCTGATGGAGTTTGATATGAAAAAGTCATAAATTCGGTTGTTTCCTGTAAGATTGCGCAATTTTTTTTACCGTAATATAAAACAGAAGTAACGAAATTTTTGTTTTCTTTTTACACTTTATTTAATACATTTTCTTTTCTCGTTGTCGCTTTCGTTTTTTCTTTAACCACTTCCGCATTCGCTTCTCTTCCGTTTTCTCATTTATTATTATATACACTTAATGTACTCGTTACATATATGAGTGGTAAATTTTTGTTTCGTTCGTTTCTTTTTTTTTTTTTGACTCTGCCGCTTAATTTGCGAAGTGTTGTAAAGTAAATTGCCAGACAGTTGATTAATGCATTTAATAGGCAGGTGGTAGTAACAGAGCAGAGAAAGGAAGAGAAGAAAACACATAGAGGAAAGAAGCGACGAATCGGTTGAAACAGATTACTTAATGACACTGCCGACCGCGGGGCGTATGAGCAATGTTAATGAAATTTTACATCAATGCGTATACGCACACATGTGTGCATGTTTGTATGAGTGAATGTGTCTGTGCGTGTGTGTACGTATGTATGTGTGAGTCTGTTTTGTATCTGTGTGCAATGTTAATTTGCATTGCAATAAGAAGAAAACTTGTAAGCTCAAAATGCAAACTGCAAACTGTGAAACATTGTCCGCAACAAATTGAGGATGAGGAGACTCTGACAACGATAAAAAAGGGAAGCAAAGAAAGAAAAAAAAAAAGAAAAATTGTACGCGAGAAAATGCAGAAAAATAAAACGGTGTGCCTTTTCATTTTTCTTTGTTTAAAAGCAATAGAGAGACAGAGACAGGGGGAAAGAACAGCTGCAAGACTTTTTGCCCTATGGCTTTTTGTTGCCATCATAGGCAGTGCAACCTGTCTGTCATATGCAGTAGAACGAATGCCTGCTGTTGCTGTAGCATTGCTGTTCTTGTCGTTGCCTGGCGGCCATGTAAAAATATGGCACACGTTGCGTATACGTCACACACACAAACACACACACACTGATATATACGCGAAAGATACACAACACAAACACATATACATAGATATACAAAATGTTGTCAGCATGGCTGGGAAATTGAGAAAAGCGTTGTATGGGGAAATGAGAATGGGAAGAAATGTGAACAAAAAAGGAAATGTCTTGTGCGTATGAGTCTCTGTGTGTGTGTTTGTGTGTGTGTGTTTATGTGTATGTTTGAGGAGAGGTAAGACACGAGCCGAGATGGAGTGCCAGGCAGTGCCATCGACATGAGCCGTGACGTTAGGCTCATTTATTTATTATTTCCTCAGATTGAAGCACTATCAATAACCATGTGCAAACAAGGCGAGAAAAGACTCGAGAGCCAACACGAAAAGGAAACGCAAACGATGAACACAACACAACGGGCAAAAAAAAGAGAAAGAAAAAAGCAACCAAGAGAAAAAAAAGAAAAGGCGAACATTTTACCAACATCTGGGCTCTAGAGAGCTATAACTTGAAGCCTTTGTTATTGGTATATACTCGTAAGAATCAAGTTTACAACTGCCTGAAACACAAAAGTTAGGTAATAATATTTCTTCACGGATGAAAGCCTTTGCCATTCGTACACAGGATAAATTTCCCATGTCAATGGATTTAAATGATAAAGTGAAACTTTTTTCTACATGTCAAATGAAACATTCAAATTGTTGATAAACTTCTTTTTTCTGTGCTCCCAAAAAAATAAAAAATAACCAACTAGTTATGGTAATTTCGAAATAAAACCAAAAGAAGAATAAGTAAATTTTTGCTACTTTTTATGAAATCAAAAGTTTTTTGTTTAAATATGGCAGTGCATAAATAGAGTGAGAAGTTGCATAAGTTTATTTAATGTCTGTTGACTTTTTGGAAATCAAAAGTTATTCAATAAAAATTATTTCAGTTTTCTTGGCCTTTTTACTACAACTGATGATTCGTTTGAAGAACTATGTTAGAGAGTCAAACCGATTTAATGACTTGTCCAAAAAAAAAGAAATAAAAAATAGCCAAAAGAAGTTAAGTATATAATCTTTGTAGTGTATTATAATCAAAGAAATTTAGGATTTTTCTCTTTACCGCTTTACAAATGTTTCTCTCAACTTTAAACTTTTACTTGAGTATACAAACTGACCAAAAAGGATTCAAATGATAAAAAAAACCTTAATAAAGAAAAGGTTAAAATAACCTTTTGTTAATAAAAAAAAAAGCAAGAGAAAGGGTTTCGTTCTTACGGTTAAACGTTGATGAGGTATTTCACAAAGACAGAATGCTTATTGCACACAAAGGATCTAATAAGATTTGCCAATTGAAGCCCCCTTAAGTAGGCTCTACCTTTAGTTTTGCTGTAACAACTTTAATATAACTCAAAGGTTTTTAAATATGCTTTAATTTATATTGTTTGCCATTTTTCATTTTTTTTTTTGTTATTGCATACCATATACCATAGGGGTCCATTGTGGGCATAGTCAAGCCTTTATTTATTTATTTTTGTTATTTTTTTTATTATTCTCTTTTTGTTATCTCTTGGCCATTCTTTGCTGAGATCTGTATCACCCGTTGTGTCTCTTTCGCTGTCTCTCTTTTGCTTTTGGCACAACTATTTGCATAAATCAAAACCGTGTACAAACATAACTTATATACATATACACATATGTATGTATATATTTTATATACATATGTATGTTATGTGTATGCATATACATTTATTTCCTAGACTAAAGTCCCACGTGTGCCATACATTTAGGCAAGCATTTTATTATTTCATTTTTCGGTTTTCCTCTTTACAATTTCTTTTCTCAGTTTCTTTTTTTTTTTTTGTTTGGTCATACATGATTTAGTGCCCACCGCTTAATGATGTCAATCTGAGCGTGTTTGGGCTTTAAACTAAGGCCGTGCATATTTGCCAACAGAGAGAACGAACCATAGGAGAGAGAGAGAGAGAGAGAGAGAGGAGAGGGTCAAGGCAGAGAGTAAGTGAGTTTATTTGACCAAAACGGTCCCGCAGTCGCCTCATATCCATTCATACATACGTCATAAATGTGTGTGTGTGTGTGTGTGTATGTGCGTGTGTGTAGCCAACATGAAAAAGCAATCTACCAGGCAAAAAAGGGGCCAACAAACGAACACAAAATAAAAAAAAAAAGACGAAAAGGTTAGCCCACACTCGAGCACTTCAGATACGGACAAGAGGAGATGCTTGCCAAAAAAATTACATGGACCATTGGTCAGCAACAACAACAACAACAGCAGCAGCAACAGTAACAACATCAACAACAACAACAACATTTCAAAAGGCCGCAACAACCCTTAAAACATTATGGTACTGGTATACACCTACTCCTTCTATCACTCCACCTTCTCCTTCTTCACCTCTTCCAACATTCTCGCATATTCATAAAAAATACGCCAGAAAAAAACAAAAAAAAATAAAAAGAACACCTTTGATGTATGTAATTTTGTTACCATTTTTTTTATGCGTATATGTCTGTGAGTCAGTGTGTGTGTGTGTGTGTGTATGCCTGCTCATACCAATGGCGTTATCCTGTTTTGTTTCGTCCACTTTTTGGCCATAATGTTACCCTGTTTCTCTTTCTCTCTTCCTCTATCACTTACAATGTTTCATACTTTCTCATTTGCGCTCTCTCTCTCTCCCTTTTGCTCTCTTTCTCTGTCACATTTGGATTCTCTCTGTGTGACACAGAAAGCAACTTGTGCGAGGTGCGAAAATGTGACGTAAGCAAAGGCAAAGTGCTAAGGGGAATCAAGACCACGAGGGGTAGCAGCAGCAGCAGCACAGCGGCCATCAAATTGGGTTATCAAAAAAAGCAAAAAAAAAAAGATACCAAGCAGAGTAGAGTGAAAAAAAAAAAAAAACAGAGTCGAACCAGAGGATGATGCTGCCACAAGGGAAATGAGATTTGCGCCTCAGAGTATGCAACGTGTCAGTTTCAAAGCATCGGGAGCCTGAAAGCCGGCTATACCATATTTATATATACATATATATAACCATGGCAACTTTCTGGCGGCATTGAAACAAATTCAGCTTGAAAACTTGGTTTATCACATCATATATATATATTCAAATAAATATATCCGGATATGAATAGTGATTGATTTGCAGCGGATATCATTGTAAATGAAACACGTTAAAACAATTGGCAAATATTTGAAACTTGAGCTTGAAAAAGAAGATGTAATCGTAAACCATAAAAAGTTCATTAAACAACCTATTAAATGTAATAGCATAACACTGAAATACCGTTATGTAAGAGCATAAAGGGAATGCAACCGAAACAAAGGGTTGCCCAGTTTGATTATGTCACACAAATGGGCATTAAGAGCTTCAATTTTGTTTGAAATTTGTTTTTTTTTTGGTTCTTTTTTTGCCTTTTAATTCTTTTTTACAACAAGCATAAAAGTAAGGGTAAGAATATAGTAAAAAATGTTATAGGTAAAAAGAAGCTTTATTATATAGGTAAAAATTCATGATCTACTGTGCTTGCATTCCGCTTTAAGACTTTGTTTTTGAGATTATATTACTGAATAGTCATAAATCTTATTTTAGATAGATGCTTAAAACTCTTCTTCGTATTGGCAATAAATAAATGTCAAACACATTGTAAATACATATTAAATTAAGCAAAATAAAATAAATATCCATTAATCAAACGTTGCTTGAACTTGCATTTGAAGACAAAATTTTGTGTAATGAACCACAAAATTGAATTAAAGAAATAGTAAGAAATTCAAGTTAATTTTATAAATTTTAAACTACTCAAAGTCTTAACTTCAAGAGTAAAATTTCCCAGAAAACCATCATCAAAACCAAGTGGACGGAACCATCTAACAACTTTGCTGTTCTTTTAAATTTCAACTACATTAACCATTAAAAGTATGTATATATATATATATATATATATGTATATATATATGAATTTAAATTAGTGTTAACAGCTGCGTTAAGCATTATGTAAATATATGTATATACATATATTAAATTGAGTTCTATCACATCATCTGCTTAAGTAATTGAATGATTAGTCGTTTCCTTTTCACATCAAACCAATTATGGGTCAAGACACTTTTGACCAAGAACTTAATTACTGTAAACTAAATTTTGAAAAGCATACGCCTCAGCAAAACCACCACCCACGCCACTTCCCAACCACTGCTCCCCTTGCTCCAAAGAGCAAGCCCTGTCATTTGGTCAATTCCCACAAGCTGTGAAACACAAAAACAACAACAGCAGAAAAAAAGAAGAAAAATATACGAAAAATTTCACAGGCACTTGGCAAAGCAGAAAAGCGCAAAATTTTTATTGTATTTTCATTAGAGGCTGAAGGCACAATGGTCAAAAGCAAAAGACAAACCTAGAACTGAAATCAAGCAAACCAACACCCTCTCTTACACACACACATATACATACACACACGCACAACAGCGTCGAAGGGGCGTGGCCATTTGCCCAGACACGCTTCATATTACAGAGAAATTGGAATGAAGCGCGAAAAAAAGAAACTTAATGAACTACATAGAAATGAAAGCAAAATGACAGTTTCTATATACATATATATAAATCTGTATATATGTATATACATATATACGTATCGGAATGTATATATTTAGTAGAATAGTATGTATGTATGTATGTATATGCTAACTAAGCCTTAGAAAGATGGACAAGCTAAGGCATTCGTGTCCCCCCTCTGGGCCAATGTTGAAATCTCAAGGGCACGTTTCCGGAAATAAATAAATAAATTTCTCAAAAAAAAAAAAAAAAAAGTAGAGACAAGGGAGAAGTTGAAAGATGAAAATGAAGAAGAGGCGGCCCAACCAAGTCAATGCTTTTTGCTCTTTACCCATCTTTATATTGCTCTCTCCCTCTGTTTTTGCTGTCTCTTTCTCTCTCATTCTTACTCTCTTAAATTTTAATGATACACAAAATATTTGCTTAAGCAAAGCTAACAGAAACACAGAAAATAAAGAAAAAGATGTTCATGGCGAAAACTCATAAAATTGTTCTCGAGTAAATTTTCTCATTTTTCAGTTTGTTGTTGTTGTTGTTATTGTTTTGTCTTGTGTGTTTCGGTTTCGGTTTGAGAATTTAAAATTAATTAAAAAAGTACAAAAACCATAAATCTGACTCTGCCTGTGTCTCTATGTTTCTCTGTGTGTACTTGTGTGTGTGTGTTTGGTAAGTCTTTAAAATTGCAAAAGATATTTCCTTTTTTCCCCTGTTTTAAACAAAGTGAGTGAAAACAAATAATAGGATTGGCATATTACCAACCTTTTCAAAGAAAACTAAAATTGCACAATTTCTCTCTGGTTTTCCAAGTATTCAATAAATTTTAAATCTACTTCGTTTTGATAGTTAACTGATTGACAATGAATTTGTTACTCACAATGCTCAATGCCAACAATTTTGTTCTTATTTACCGGTTAAATGAACAATATCCACTTAACAAGTATTATATCGTCTTGACTGAAGTAGTTGGCCATTACTTTTCGCTCTTTGTGTGGGCAATAAGATAAATTTATTTCGTTAAAGTTAAAATATAACTTCCTCTTCTTCTATGTGAGTAGTGATTTAATATTTAATATCTGTGAGTTTTTTTTCAGTTGCGGTTAAGTAGAATTCCAATTGTTAGAATCATTTGGAACCAAACTCAATCGGAATATTCGAATTTTAGGAAACAAAGCTTAAATAAGTATTTCAAATCAAATCAAATCAAATCCTAAATGTCTGACGATAAAATTTTTAACCTTAGTAAAAAAATAATGTTTTTTTCTTACATTTCTTTTAAGTTGTTTTGTTGAGTTGCCTCAATAAAGAATCTTGCTTTTTAGTGAATTTAAATAATCGTACTTCCGGATTAGGGGCCATAATCTAATTTGGTGGGTGGGGGTGTTGGAAAACGTTACGATAGGGGGGAAACTTATTTGGAATCTTTGAAAATAATTATAAATAAAATTCTTAGATATTTTACAGACTTTACTCGAGAAATAATCTTTACTAACTGAGAACATGTTTTCCCAATAAACCCAAATGAAATATGAACCAATTAATCAACGCTGTAAAAAGAACTATGGATGATTATTTCTTTTAAATTAAATTAGATTTAATTCAAGCTTAATTCAAACTAAATCCCATAAGTTTATTTTATTTTATTTAGATACTAGAATAAAATGGTTTTCCATTCAATATTCTCGCAAGATTGTTTACCAGCCTTTTTTCAAAAATACTTGAGTTTAAATCAAGAATTGCAACTTCTTGAAGTAACCACATTTTTATTGGCTCTGCAATCACATGGAAAATACATACATGGGTATATTTTTCAAACCATTTTCACACCCCTCCTCATGCTAGCCCACTTCAACGACCTCATGGCAAGCCTTTGTGCCACAAGATGTTCAAGTGTCTGTTGCATTCATTTGTGTGATTGAGTTGAATTGCAAAATTGAATTTACCGCAATATTTGCTTAAGCTTGTCTGCCTATATAGGGGGGGGGAGGGTAGCAGAATCATGGTGTTGGTGTGTGGTCCCCATGTGTGTTGGTGTGTGTGTGTGTGTGGTAGTTTGTGCCATTGACAGTTGCCTGTCAATCAATGAAAGTTGTCGTTGTCGTTGTGGTGGTGTGCCGCAAAATGTTTGCCGCCTCTGCTGCAATCATAAGTCCCAAGCAAAGTATACATTTACACAAACATATATATATATCGTCATTGCCACACGATGTTTGTGTGTGTGTGTGTGTTTGTGCTATATGTAAATATGTTTTTAATTGGTTTGTAATTATTATTGTTGCGGTTATTTCTCGCTATTGTTGCTTATATGTATGTATGCTTATATTGCAGTTGTATATGTATTTGTATTTATTTAATAATTAGTGCATTTAATGCATTTTAGCTAAAACCAAAATTGCATAATTGAAATTAAGGCAAACAACAACAACAGTTACTCTAACCAATATATTTATACATATACTGACATTCTTATACAGATAAATACATTTATAAATAATTTGATCACAGCATATCGATCGATAATATGTACATACATATATATAATTTGAGGTTATTTCTCATTTCCAATTAAAAATCCATCCTCTTGCCTTATCCCACTTATCAGTTTCAGATCGCTTAACATTTGGCATTTAAATTTTGTTACAAGGCTCGTAAAAGCAAAACCAAAAAAACCAAATATATACATATAAATATATCATGTGTTGCAACGTTAAGTCGACTATCTGATACCCTATCTGAGAGATAAGAAAAGTTATTAAAGTAAACTATGCTCAAGCATATGGCCAGCTGTTAGTTCTCTCTGTCTCTCTCTCTTTCTTATCTGCTTTAGCTTTTATGTTAATGCTCTGTTAATACTTTCGCCTGCCTTGTTTTCAACATGCCTTTTCAGTTATATACAGTTATAGGGTATAAAAACGCATAAAATGCAAAAGCAAAAGCGGCGTAAAATTGAGCGAGTTCCTCTTTTTTTTTGCCACCCCCCTGCCCACCCCTCTTTAGTCGAAGCAAATCAAAACACGTGCAGTTAGAAGTTAGCAAACTCTCGCCTGCTCTCCCACACTCACTCTCTGATACACACACACACATATACAGATAGATGTAGATAGCAAGCGTTGCCTGTTGGCGTTTTATCCTACTCTCACACGCAAACTTACACGCTTTGTCTCTTTCTGTCTAACCATTTCCGTTACGTTTTGGTCTCAATGCAATCACAATAAAAACCGCACGCATACGCACAATTTTCATTATAATAAAACTGCGCATAAATATCTAAATGAGCAATAAAAATGTTTTATGTGCAATGAGTGAAGAGCATAGAGGAAGCAGGAGAATATGAAGTTGGGAGACAGAGCAGAGGATGTAAAATAAAAGTAAAGCACATACGCATATACGATACAGAGGCAGACATACATACAGACAGACAGACAGATGGGACATACATATATATATAAAGATAACTGTGATTGGCAGCAAAAGAAATAAGAGAGGGTGGAGAAGGCACAAAGAGAGACAAAACTTGACCTTACTCCATCTGCAGACTTTGACATCTCCTATACATACATATGTACATATTTATCTGCATATGTATGTACATATTTATATGTAAATGCCTGAAAAAGTGTCATAAAGTTTTTAAAAGACCCATGACAGTCCTTTACAAGTACAAGGAGATGAAGCAGAAGACATAAGCAGTCAGTAGAATATGAAGCAAAGTGAAAGGAGGCAAAGTAAAATGGAGATGATGCAAAATGGAGAATTTCATGCATACATATGTCCGTTAATATTGAGTATGGATATTTTCACAATAAAATAACCGACATTAAAATGTCAGTAGACATAAATATATATATATATATATACATATATATTTATATAGTATGTAAAAGTATTTTTCTCTTGAATTTTTACAATAATAAAATTTTGTGAGCATATACAAAATGGCCACTCACACACACAGACGCATATATACACTTAGGCATTTATACACACACACACACACATATACACATACACATATATGTAGATGTCGATGGAACGATAACATTTTGGCATTTGAAAATGCCAAAACCAATTGACAGCAAGTTGAAATTGAAGAGCCATGGGTCCAAGAAATGCAAATACATAGCTTGTATACATATGTATGTACATGCATAGATATATATGTATGTATTATATACATATACATTTGCCTGCATGTTTGTATTTTTGTATGTTTGTGAAGCAAAGTGACAACTCTTGAAGCTATTGAAAAATTCTACATATTTTATTTGACAAAAAAAATGTCGTTTTTCATAATAAATATTTGGTAAGAGTAGAAATAGACTATAAATCTTGCAGATTATGACCTATGGCTCTGTGTCTCTCTCTATAAGTGTGTGTGTGTGTGTGTGTGTGGGATGAATCTTCCTTTTTTGGAGGACACTAAATAAAATTTTAGTTTCAGTGTGCAACTTATAAAATTATGTAATAAATGCATAACAATGCAGTGAGTTAGTTCCCCAGAGCCGTTAAGCAATCTAAATTTGATTTTAATTGTATTTGTCAAGTTTTTCAAGCATACTTTAAGGCACTTTATTAAAATACAAAATGTAACTTTTCTATGTGTAGATTATACATACTTAACAGGATCAAAGCTTTGTAACCTAAATCTCTTAAGCCTTTGACTTTTGGACTATTGTTTCAATTAACTTTTGTTGTTTTAAAAGTAAGTGAAGCAAATTAAAAAAATAAAAAATTCTTGAATATTTTATTTCAACTTTAGCTTTTCTGCACATTTTTGTATATTTATGTTTAATGAAACATAAAACAACACAAAATTTCAAAATTATTTATCATTGTTATTATTTTTACAAAACACAAATCGCAACTGAATAATATGACTAAAATGGAAAGCATTTCATTGAATCTCAACTGAATAATATGACTAAAATGGAAAGCATTTCATTTATCAATTAATTAAACAAATAAAATGTACATTATAGTTCCCAAAAACAACTTTAATATAAATATTTTTTATATTTGTTCATTATTCCTAAAAATATGAGAACTAAATATTTAATTTTTTTTTTCCGAACAGTTTACAAAGTTTCTCTTGAAACTATTCTGTGTAATTTACCGAATTTTGATACAGTTGATTTGAACTTTGATCAATTTATGAAAAGTTGGTTAACAAAAATTGTTAAAAGTCTTGCGAAACAAAAAAAGTTGAAGTTGCACAACAAGAGATGGCCAAGAAATGAAGAGAAAAAAAAGCCACAGACTTGAAGAAGCCACGAAACGAGATATTTGTCAATTTAAAAACGTTTTGATACTTTATTTTACATTTTGCCTAATAGCTGACCTTTTTTGTAAACTTTGGTTCACAATTTTAGCCACTAATTAATCATAGAGCTAACGGGGACGCACTAAAGCAAAAGCTCATACTATGCCTTTGCTCTTGTGGGTCCAATTAAGTGCATTTCTTCGAGTCACCTTCAGCTAGCACCTTCTTCTCTATACCGCTCAAACCATACTCTCTCTCTCTCTCTGTCTCTGTCTCTGTCTCTCTCTTACCTCACCCATAGATGTTGGCCTTTACGACGACGTGCTCCAATTAGCGTGGCAGGCCACGATGGACGACGCCATAACGAAACACAGAGGATACTCAGCATACACTTTTTGGTATGTTTTTCATGCAGCTTCTTGCCAGTTCTTCTACAACCACTTTTCACTTGCCAAACGTGTGCGCATTGCGTGTCAATCAATGGCAATAAACAAGAGCAACAACAACAGCAATAACAATAACAAGAAAAACAAGATGAAGATGAAAATGAAAATGAAAATGAAGAAAGGAAAATGGTGATGAGGAGAAGTGAAACTAGTGAAAATTCCCTTTTTTGATGCCACTAATTCTTATTGCACGTCACCATTCCGACAGCATTTCTAGAGAGAGATGCTTTTCCTTTTCCCTTTTCTTCCTTTTTCTTTTTTTGTATTTCTATTTTGTTGCTATTGCTTCGTCCTCTTTTTCCTTTATGAAGGCCGCAGGGGGGAGGGACGGTGGGAGGCAGTAGGATGAATTTTAAGCTGTTTACCTAAGAGAATGAATGTTTGCTCTTTACTCATACTTTCTATCTACATCTTTCTCTCTCTCTCTCGCTCTCTCTATCTTTCTCTTGCCTAATTAAAAGTGCCTCCCGCCAGAGTTCCGGTTTCTTATGCAATGAAAGTCAAACAATTTTTAATTTGCCAAACAAACCGTATATAATTAATTAAAGTAAGAACAACAACAACAACAATAAGAGGGACAACAGCAACAACAACAACAAAAAGAGCCAACGTGGGCGTCACAAATGAAAAAGTAGCCTTATAAGTGTCCGTGCCCCCCTTCTCCTACCAAAACAACAGTTCCACACTCGTTGCTCTCTCTCTCTCTTTTTTTCTCCCCTCCCTCTGTACTTTTCATATTCTTCAATTTGCTGCTGGTTCTGCATTCTCATTTTGTTTTAATATGCAAAGTCAACAACATTCTGTGTCAGCCAAAGGGCAAAATCAACAAAACTATAGCCAGAAAGTACAACAAGAGGTATGTGGAGGGTAGGGAGGGATTTGTAACAAGAAAGGGACTACCCCACTGGCCGTATTAGCCCAAAAGGATATAGCTAAAGCCTGAGTCAGAGACTGACCCTTCTACAATTCTCCACCTATCCATAGGGATGTCAACTACTGGCCAACTGACCAGACTAATGGACCAAAGAAACAGCCTAGGGGATAAACGGGGGGAAGAGGGTCATCAGATAGTTGGCATGCGAGAAATTTGCATTACACACTTGTATGTATGTGTGTGTGTGCTTGTTTGTCAGTGTTTGTCAGTGTGTGTGTGTTCGAGTTTGGGAATGCAATTGGCATTTAATAGGCGCTGTGTGTGTCGGTCTAAGGGACAAGCTGATGACATGGGCAAATATGCGTGTGTTCAGGTGCGTTAGCAGGTGCCAGTGCAAAATGTTGACAGTTTTCTGAACTCAAATTTCAATTAAATACCTAAGTAGACATCGTTTGACTCTAATAACATAGTTCGTTACCAAAATCAAACAGAAAGCGCAACGTTCAAATAAAACCAATCACCAATTGAAACAAATTTATCACGTAAATTTGTCCTTTCAAATTAAAACACGATTAAAACTAGCAAAGAGAAACTACAAAATTTGTCAATAATTTATGAAACAACTTTTATTAACCAATTATATAGAAAAGCCATCAAAAATCAAGCCAGAAAGATAATTTTTACCCATAAAAGTATGCTTTAAAAATGTTTTCTATTCAAAAAACCCTTAAAACTATTGAAATGAAAAAAGAAGTTTTTCGGGACTTAATAAATAACTGAAATCAACTAAGTAACTCAATAACTTTTATATATCTTAGCCGAAAGATAACTTTTACTCTGTTGCGCATAAAAGTAGGCTTTAAAAAAGTTTTCTAATTAAACAACTTATAATTACAAAGCATTATAGACTATCGCAAAGAAAGCAAAAATGTATTCCCATATTGTTATACAACTTAAATCAAGTAATTAAACCGTTAATTTTTATAGATCTTATGCGAAAGATATTTTTACTGTTTTGCCCGTAAAAGTATGCTTTAAAACATTTCTTTTAATAAAAAGCATCCA
Organism: Drosophila emarginata; assembly: GCA_037075365.1. Lineage (NCBI taxonomy): Eukaryota > Metazoa > Arthropoda > Insecta > Diptera > Drosophilidae > Drosophila > Drosophila emarginata. Next base: position 2,289,638 of record JBAMCD010000260.1, on the reverse strand, counting down.
AAACTATGAAACTAATCCATCTTTTAACAATTTATTTAATAATTTAATTTACCTAACGGTATAGTTAACGAATATAAATCTAAAAAGAAAAATAACTTTTTGCTTTTCCCATAAAAGTATGCTTTAAAAATTTTGCTTAGTATATAAAGTTAAAATATTCAAAATTTTCAACAAAATAAATCATTTAACGAATTTTTATTGCATTTTTAGAAGGGATTTTGGGCAATGAATCTCATTACGATTTATAGCGAATACTTTCAGAAATAGACAAACAAATCAAAATTCATGTCGTAAAATTCATAAGCAGGCATCTGCCTTGAGAAGTAAGCTGGAAATTAATGACCTTTCGATTAGATATCGATTATTGTATCATAAACTAGGGCGTATTTAGCGTATTTAGCAATTTAAAAATAAGCTTAAACATAAAAGTTGGGAAATCGATTCAATAATCGTTAAAATATAACTATATTCAAATCGATTATAATGCAGTAAAATTTTACCTAAAGTATGCAAACGACCATGAGAAGGTTATGGTTAATACTATACTATTTAATATTGTACCTATTGAAAGGATATTTTAAATAGTTTTTAATTGAAAATTATTCGTTGTGATATATATTTTTATATTGCTTTCGCTCTGCTAGTTATTATATTTCATGCCTAATTACCATAGAAGGAGATGAAGATGAAGTAAAAGTAAATTTCTTAAGCTGCAGTTAAAAGCCATAAAACTCATGCGCATCGTTTCACTGCCATCATCATCATCATGTTAAATTCATAATTTCAATTTCAAATTTGCTATTGCCAGACAAAATCCCCCATGCTACCTACCTACCTACCTACCCCTTTTTATATAGCACCCCCATCCCCCCACCAGATATTCCAGCACCCACTGTTGTATCTTGTTCTTTGGAAGCTCACTTGGTTCACTCAGTTGGCTGATTATTATTGACAGTTGCCGTTGTCGTTGCCATCAAAATTATTATTGTTGCTGTTGCTGTAGTTGTGTTGTTGTTGTTATTGCCGCTACCTCTTTCTCTTACTCCGCCTGCTCATTTTAGTCTCATAAATATGCAAATTAATCATTTGTGAAAATTTACATACTTAATAAGTTGCTTTAATTAAATGTTCACGCACGCATGCCTCAGAAAATCTAGCCCACGAGAATTGCTTTGCAAAATGAAAAACGAAAATGAAAAACAGAAAAAAAACAAAAGCAAAAATTAGAATGAAATTAAAAGAAAAATCTCTGCTAAATCCTTTTCTACGCATTATAATCAGTTGAAATGTATATACATATATATATATATATATATATATATATAAAATATATACAAACACCAAAAAAGTTCTTCTACTTCATGAAGAAGAAACTTTGCCTAGAACAAAATCTCTCAACCGTTTCATATAGCAACCGGAATCTATCTACAGTTCCTAATTTACAGTATATACATATATATATATATATATTGCTGTCTATATACAACTTGTTAATTGTAAAAATCTAGCAAAAAAGATGGCAATTCTATTTCCCCATAGTCACGTTTCCACTTCTCTTCTATTCCATTTGAGAAGCGAACAAAACAAAAAATCTCTTTTTTTATGTTGCTAACGAAAATATGCAAAACTCTGAACATAAATTAACATTTTTATGCCCCTTGCAATGGTCTAAAGGATCCAAAAAAAAAAATATATATATATATATATAAAAGAACCAAAAGAAATAGAAGAAGAATAAGTAGAAGGTTCAGGGCATCGAATGACTGCCAGCTCTACCCTCTTACCTCTCCCTGCCCCCTGTCCCTGTCCCTATTTCTATACTCATGCCCTCTCTAATGCCCGCATTATTCACGATGCCAAAAGCAGTGGCAAGTTGTTGGTGGTCGAGATGGAGATGCTACCCCTCTCCAAGCATCTACCGTGGCGCCTACCATTGCCTTTCCATTCACATTTCTTCATTTTCATTTTATTTCATTTTCGCCTTTTTCGCCGCATGCCTTCCTTTGTCGCCGCAAAAATAATTTTAATTGGTTTTTCGTTTTTCTCTGATAATGAATTTTCTCAGTATCTATATATATCTTCATATGTATGTATATACATATATCTCTATATAGGTATATAACTTTTCTACTAATGTGTAAGTAACTGTAAGTGTAAACCAAAGTTTTCTTGCGGTTTCCCACACTAAAACATCAACAAGAACAACAATTTGTTTGTATGGCAAATTTGATTTGCATAAATTGTCTGGCAAACTGAAAGTTGAAAGTTTTTGCGCAAAATCTCCCTGCCACAATTCACCGCAAATAAGTTGAATGGAAATGGAAATAAAAATTAAGTATTACTGAATTGAATGTATTTAAATTTTATATCAAAATAACTGTTAAATAAGTCTCTTTGATCATCTTGTTGCACCTGTCGACGATTAATGGTTTCATTCCACATTTTGCGTGATTTTATTCTTGCCGAGAATCATGGAAATTTGAAATAAAAAAACATTTTTAGATATTGTGTTTTTATCTTTTGTTGTCTTATAAATAGATTTTCGTTTTAAAATCAATTCATTTCTGGTACTAGAGATAATTAGAAAACTATAAAACTCTTCATCAAAAAACGTATATTTTTATTTACAAATGAGTGAAGCATACCAAAGTTCTTCAAAATAGTAAAAATTTAATTATATATGTAATTACCAACAACTTTGTAAATGAAACTTTGGTCAAATCTTAACAAAATTTATGCAAATTTTCTTTAAACTAGACCAAATTTGTCTCTCAGAAACTCATCTCCGAAACTAATTATAAAAATGACAAATTGTTATTCCAAACAAGTTTCAAGCCTAAGTCTTAGTTTTTAGAAAGCTAAAATAGTATCATAAATCGCTGTCACAAGAAAGATAAACTGTCATACTAGCATATTTATTTACATCTTTGATAAGACAAATTAAAAGAACATTTATGATAACCCAACTCCAAATGCCTTTTGTGATTTATCAACTATTATTAAGCCATAAAGTTATGATTTAAAGCCAAATAAAAATACCCGATTACTGCAAATCATGAATATATATAGTGGATAATAATCTTTAGATATTCTTTCATTTAAGTAAAAATTATTCCATTAAGATAGCATACTTTTTTGGGCATGCAAAACAATTATAGCGCAATAAAAAGAAAAGGAGTAAAACTCACCTCACGAAATTATCGTCAGTTCAGCAACCCTTTGTCTGCGTTTTATATTTCTTTTTTCTTCTCTCTATCTCTCTTGCAAATTCCCGTTAAAATATTCACTTTTGCTTTCTTTATTTCGTGCTTTTTTCCTATTGCTGTGTCTCGCTATGGCTCATTGTTTAGTTTTGCCGCAAAGTATGCCACACATATACATATACAAGGACTCTCTTTCGCATAGCACAGCACAACGCGCACACACTAACGCACTAACACACATACACAGACGTCACAGACGTCAAAATGTTGGGCACATTTCGTAGTTGAGAGGCATGGGGAATATATATATATGTATATATTTTTTTTTTTTGATTGGGGGGGAGGGATCTTAGGAAACGGTACAAGAGATGGCTGGCTATGACGATGACAACGGCAACGGTGACGGTGACGGTGACGGTGACGGTGACGGCGACTGCGACGGCAAAGGAGAAGGGGAAGAATTCATTAGGCATGCGGGAATTTTAATTTCACTTGCTCACACACGCGCACATATGTGGCGACATATTTCTCAAACATTTTTGCTGTCAGTCCAAAATAGGGAGGCGATGAGGGGGTGGTTGTGATGTCAGTTTTTTAGGCGGCTGCTCCCGATGCCGATGCTGCTGTTGCTGCTGCTGCTACTGCTACTGCTGCCGCTACAGTTGCTGCTATTAACCATTGTTTTTGTCTGATGTCTTTCAATTTGCATGTCGCCGACGACCTTGCCCAGCAGCAAGTGGAACAAAATCAAAAAAAAAAAAAAATAAACACACAATAATACAAAACGAAACGAAAAAATGTAAACCAAACTATGGCAGGACACACACCAACAGCATTACCACCACCACCATCAAGAGACACGTTGACAGCTGTCAAAAAAAATTTCGTTTCGTTTTTCAGTTTACAGACGTACAACGCAAACCGCAACGACTTGGGGCTGCCGGTCCGGGAAAAATGCTATCAAAAGCAATATGAAGTAAGCCTCCAAAATTTCCATACTGTATATATGTATGTATGTATATGGCTATGTATGTTGCGTGTGGAGGGGGGGAGGGCGGCGGTAACTTTGCTGTCAGTTGGAGGCGTGAGCCTGTTGGTAGGAGGGCAAGTAGAGGGACGCGTTTAATGTTCAAGTCAAGTGCGAAGCTTATGCGCCTCGACACGTGCAAAAAGCGGGGGGAGGTGACGGACGAAACGAGCGGAATTTAGAATCTCTTTCGCTTGCTCGCTCGCTTTCTCTCACTCTCACTCTCTCTCTCTCTCTGTCTCTTCTGGTACTATTCCTCTCCTCTGTTTTTTTTTTTTTTTTTTGATTTTAGAACCGTTTCTTTTGTTCTTACAATTTGATGACAAATTTTTTGAGAGAACTTCCAGTTATATCTGTTTTGCTGCTGCTGTTATTTTTCTTCTTTTTTTTGTTTTTTTTGTTTTAACTGCCTTTCACTTTCCTTTGTATCTGTCGTTTCTTTGTTTTGTGTGTTTTTCCTCTTTTTTTTGGAGATTGGATGTGGTTGGTGTTGTTGTGGTGATTTTCTGTCTTTCGGTATTTCTTCTATTTTTTTTTTTCGTTTTTGCTCTTTTGTTCTCTTCTGTTGGTTAAATAATTGCCTGCATTTGTTGTTGCATTTACATTTGCATAAGGATTCGCATTGTTTGCATAATGCCAGGATGCGGTTCTTAATTCGCCTTTCACTTTCCCCCTTTTTACGCTTTTTTTGCCTTCTATTTTTCTTTTCTTTTTTGTAGCGTTTATTTAAGCACGTGTATTCTGTTGGATTCTAAGCCAAACAGCTGGCTGTTATATTTTCATTGCACTTTTTTTCCATGGGAAATTTTTGCGCTTCTTAATATGAGAGATCACATTTTTCTTTGCCGCCTCGTAAATTGGTTTAAACGATTTAATTTTACATTCCTCTTGCTCCAGTGATTTTTTTTTTATATTTTTTTATTGCTTTTTTTCTGGTGTTACCGCGCGGTAATGTCGCCTTGCGTGTTGATTGTGGCACAGACTCCGACTGTCTAAGCGTTTGGATCCCTCCACATTATATTACTGATGAAGAAAGGAAAAGACACAAAAAAAAAACGGTCCTTTACTCTCACACGCACTCACAGCATCCGTGTAGAGTTCCTCTCTCGCTTTTATTCGCCTGTTGTCGGCATGTGTTCGTATTTGCTTTCCAGCCCCCAGTAGTCGTGCGCCCCCACCATTTACCCCGCCGCCTGATTTAAGCCGCAGCAACAACACCAACATTGCTTGGCGCTTCAAATTTCAAATAGTCCTACCGCAAAATAATGGGCATGTGAGAATTGCCGGTCAGAGTGGATTTTAGAACTATTCAAAAATTACTGGTACTCGCTAAAATTTAAAAGATAGTTTACAAAATATTTAAAAACAAAAATTTTTTAATTAACAGTCTTCATGAAATTCAAAACCGAAGATTCCAGTGTTAGACAATGATAAGTATATCGTTAAAGTCTATAGCGCCATCCATATATGAGCCAATTTGCTCGTCTTCATTAATACCAAATATAGCAAAATTCTTCATTTAATAAAAAGACGGCTTTATTTTTGGATTACGGAAGAAAATGGTATTTCCTAAATAAAAAATGCATCTTTAAGAATACCCTAACTAAAAGTTATTTTGAACAACACTGTGTAAATAATTATATACACGGAACTATTATTAGCTATCTACGCGCATGTAAGCAAATTGATGTATCGGAATCGACATTAATAAATCGAGTGCGGTCACACTTGCTGAGGTGGTCACACTCTGAAAATTTGCTACGAGTCTTGAGGAGGAGCTGGTGTAGGAAATTAATTTGTTAATTGTTTCTTCGACAAAAAGTATATAAAATTAAATAAAAAAATGTCGATGCTTTCTGCTCGTTTGGCGTCGTCGGTCGCACGCAGCTTGCCCAAGGCAGCCACACAGGTATACCAAAAAATAATCCAAAAATGATATTGCACCAAATGGAAACGTATTGGAAAATTAAATAAGAATTGGCAAATAAGGCCCGAATAAACCGTGTAAAACAGAATCAGGGCTAATAAAGGGATTAGAAAAGCATATCGGGAGCTATAAAACAAATTCTCTGCTTTTTATCGAAGTTTTGGTCATAATTTCCGTCCGGTTATGCAATGCAATGCGAAAAGCAAAATGTCGGCAAAACACGGTGAAAAAAGTTGCATAATAGTCATAGAACTAGAAAAAATTTGAAAACAATAACCAATTTAAACTATTAAAACGTAGCTTAAAGTGATTTAAAGTGTTTATTGGCCGATAAATAGGAGCCAGATTATGTAATTTTTTTTATATGACAAATAATTTTTTGAGGTTATGTTGGGCCTACCAGCAAGTCAAAAAAGTCTACATGGTGCGAGGGGGCGAGGGTAGAGAAACGAGGGGTTGAAGAAATTTAGTAAAAGGAAAATAAATGACAAAATTCAAAATAGTTAACAGAAATATAGTTTTTCCGATTCGGTTATTCAACCCGTGCGCGTATCTCCTCATCCTCCCTTCCCCCCTCTTGCACACCAACACCCTTACATAAGATATGGTAATACTTGTTCTTCTTCTTGTTTTAACCAATCTGACAGGTTGCCTGCAAGGCCGCCTACCCAGCTGCCACCCTTGCTGCCCGCAAATTCCATGTGGCCAGCACACAGCGTAGTGCCGAAATCTCCAATATTCTGGAGGAGCGCATTTTGGGTGTCGCCCCAAAGGCCGATTTGGAAGAAACTGGCCGCGTATTGAGCATTGGTGATGGTATCGCTCGTGTATATGGTCTGAATAACATCCAGGCCGATGAGATGGTGGAATTCTCCTCCGGTCTTAAGGGCATGGCCTTGAATTTGGAACCCGACAATGTTGGTGTTGTGGTCTTCGGTAACGATAAATTGATCAAACAGGGTGATATTGTCAAGCGTACTGGTGCCATTGTCGATGTCCCAGTTGGTGATGAACTTTTGGGCCGTGTTGTTGATGCTTTGGGTAATGCCATTGATGGTAAGGGTGCCATCAATACCAAGGATCGTTTCCGTGTCGGTATCAAGGCTCCCGGCATTATTCCCCGTGTATCTGTGCGCGAACCTATGCAGACTGGTATCAAGGCTGTCGATTCCCTTGTGCCCATTGGTCGTGGTCAGCGTGAGTTGATCATTGGTGACAGACAGACTGGGTAAGTGGTTAAAACTTAATCCAAGAAAAAAATACTTGATACTTTATATAATTTTATCATCTGTTATTTCATATTTTTATATAATGGAAGTCCATGTGCTCATTGATTTAATCTTTGCCATCCACTTATATTGCAGCAAAACCGCTTTGGCTATCGATACCATCATCAACCAGAAGCGTTTCAATGAGGCTCAAGATGAATCCAAGAAATTGTACTGCATCTACGTTGCCATTGGCCAGAAGCGTTCCACTGTTGCCCAGATTGTGAAGCGTTTGACTGATTCCGGTGCTATGGGTTATTCGGTTATTGTATCGGCTACCGCCTCTGATGCCGCTCCCCTGCAATACTTGGCTCCCTACTCTGGCTGCGCCATGGGAGAATATTTCCGTGACAAGGGCAAGCACGCTCTGATCATCTATGATGATTTGTCCAAGCAGGCTGTGGCTTACCGTCAAATGTCCCTGTTGCTGCGTCGTCCACCAGGTCGTGAGGCCTATCCCGGTGATGTGTTCTACCTTCACTCCCGTCTGTTGGAGCGTGCCGCTAAAATGTCCCCAGCTATGGGTGGTGGTTCGTTGACTGCCCTGCCTGTGATTGAGACCCAGGCCGGTGATGTGTCTGCCTACATTCCAACCAATGTCATTTCGATCACTGACGGTCAGATCTTCTTGGAAACTGAATTGTTCTACAAGGGTATTCGTCCAGCCATTAACGTGGGTCTGTCTGTGTCCCGTGTCGGTTCTGCTGCCCAAACCAAGGCCATGAAACAGGTGGCCGGTTCCATGAAATTGGAATTGGCTCAGTACCGTGAGGTCGCTGCCTTCGCTCAGTTCGGTTCCGATTTGGATGCTGCCACCCAACAGCTGTTGAACCGTGGTGTTCGTCTTACCGAACTCCTCAAGCAGGGACAATATGTGCCCATGTCCATTGAGGATCAGGTAAACAAAATATATTCAACAATATAATTAAAATGAGATTTTAATCAAAATTTTCTTTATTATCTAAGGTGGCTGTCATCTACTGCGGTGTCCGCGGTCATTTGGACAAGATGGATCCCTCAAAGATCACCAAGTTCGAAAAGGAATTCTTGCAGCACATTAAGACCACCGAACAGGGTCTGCTTGATACCATTGCCAAGGAGGGCCAAATCTCTCCAGCTGCCGATGCCAAGCTGAAGGAGATTGTCACCAAATTCATGTCCACCTTCCAGGGTTAAGCACTAATTAGCAAAACAATAACAACGCATCAGCATAAATTAGTTGCCACAGTTAAGAGACCATCCTTAACAAGACAAGATTTAAAAACACTTTAAAAATTAAGTTGAAAGAGAAAAACATAAAACATACGATAAACAAAATAACAAAAGAAAAAGCCACTTTTATGCATTCATAAATTCTTTTCGTTTTGCGTCCACCTGTGTGTCTTGGCATAATTTTTTGGCCTAAATCTTGGGAGAGAGAGAGCCTAACTAGAATGTTAATCCACACAGGTTATGCAATATGCTTCGAATTTCAGCGGAAAAAGCCGACAAATCAAACTTAAATCCTCCACTCCTACTCAATGCATAATCGAGAATGATAACTTGTAATCAATATTTGAAATATTGTAATAATCGAGAATAGGATTAAAATATTGTTTCTGGATGATAAATAAAAAACGATACTATAAATTATAAACTTAAAAACAAAAATATAGAGGCAGTCAGTTGATAATAATGACGAGAAATTATTGTTGCGGGCGGGACAAATTTTGAGTATATTTTTTGATTAATCTAAAGCTGAGAATTATTACTCTTCTGTTGGAATAACGCTTGGTAATTGAAGAGAAGGCATTTTAGTATTGAAATATTGTTAATTAGATTATCTAGAAGGTGAAAAAATTGAATTTTAAAATGTATCAAAATATTTTAAATTTGGATAGGTTTTGTTAGATTGTGGCACATAGATAAGCACTTTTTTTAGTGTTAACTAAATCTAAACTAGGCCAAATTTCTAGTCTATAAATTGCAATATTTTTCCAATTTCTTACAATTATTTTTAGTGCGCAAGTTAAATTACAACTTAAACCATTTTATTTTAAAATTACCTCGGAGATTAAATGGAATATCCTTCTATTCTATAAACCAGGCAATTGTAACTATAAAAAATATTTTCGGTCTAATCAAAATCAATGGAATCAACCGAAATAAATATACTTTTGTATTCTTAATTGTATAATTTCGATCGGCAAAGAGTTCTAATAATTGTCTAATTCTTGAGGAAATAGTTTTTCTGTTTTTGAACACTAATTTAGGGAAGTAATTTTCATTTACTTTGATATGTAATTCAAGAATCTTAAAATTTAAAAGAAGTTCAGTAAAATATGAATTGTAGAAGGTTTTTTTAGTAGTTCCATTTCGATTCTGTCTAACCTATATTATGTATAGATGTGCATAAACATATCAATGTATATATAGAAATCCGATTTTCTTGATTACTAGAAACCTACGTAAATTAGTACAATAAAAATTTGCACTCAAAAATTATTAAAACTGGATAGGAATATAAAAACGAAATGTGTATATCTAAGTGGCTGAAAGGACAAGCCAGAATTTTATACCTTCAAAGTGTCAAAGGTCCTTTAGACGCTACTTTGGAACGGGAAATTGGTTCTTTAATTATCTACGCACCATTTGGAACAGTTCTAGGCAAATTCTGTCTCTCAGTTCTTAAAACAAATATGGAAATGCCTAACTAAATTTTTTTTCCTTTTCCATTCCTTTTGAGTCGCCTCACAGCTGATCTGTTGAGGGGCAGCTGATGAGACGGCGACCCTAAGTAGCCACCCCTCTGAGCCTGAAGAGCTACCTGGTGGGCTAGATTTCTGGTCCTTTGTCTCTTTGCTGTTTTTATTTTTTTGCCCCTGCTCTAGCGTCTAGACAGGATAACAAAAACCAGTGACAGTCAGTCACAGTTCAATGGTCTGCATATTTGGGTAACAGTAAGCCAGAAATGGGAGCAAGGGTATCCCCAACATAAAAAAAAGGAGAAAGGATAATAAATGACTATGACTGCGATTTTCCTTTTTGTAACCGGCAACAGCTATTTCCGTATCTGTATCTTTCTCTTTTCCTCCTCTTTTTCTACTCACTCGGTTGTGTGGCTTTCTTTTTATGGCATTTTGTTTGCTCGTAAAAGTGTCCGAAATTAATGAGAGTCATAAAGCCGTCAAACTTAAATTTGTAACAGACGCGCAGAAACAGCAGAAAGTGGCTACAGAAGCACAACACAGAGCCAAAGGCAGAGACACAAAGGCCAAAGTAAAGACCGCGCAATACACACACAGACACACACATGCATACATTCACACAGTGACACAGGCATTGATGAAAGTGTATGTGTGTGTGTGAGTGCCCGTGTGTATATACATAAACACGTGGGGCAAATTACTTACCAAACGAGATATGTACATACATATGTATGTATGTATATATGTATGTATGTATGTATCATAAGGGAGGAAATCAACAAAGACCAAAATCAACAACAAATACTACAAACTGACCTGCGATCCCTTCTTTCTGGCCTTCATTTTCAGGGTGATAAGGCGGCAAAAATATTCAATTTCACAGATTCCCACAGACCTTAAAAGAAAAGATATGAAAATTTCATTTATATTTGTAGTTAGAGTTCTCTTTCATAAGAAATATGTACAAAATTAATATATTAAAAATAATAAAAACCAAAAAAGAAAAAAGAAAAAGAAAAACATTTTTAATAGTAAAAAAATATTGAATGGCAATTATTCCTTTAGAACTTTTGAAACTTAAACTATTTAAAACGTTAATTAATTATTTACATCCGAAAAACTTAAGATAATAAATTTAGTAACTTAAAAATAGAAATTAATCTTTTAAAACTAAAGTTTATTATTATGTTAAGTATCTAAAAATTAGATTTAGAAATTAAATATTTAGTGTATTATCTTAATTTTACTTTCTTATAGCTTAAATTAAGAACTTGTATTTGTAATTAAAAAGTATTATTTAAAAGTATTATTTAAAAAATTATTGCGGCAACTGAACATGGTAACAGTACGTTAAAAAATAAAAGTAATGTATTTTTCAACGTATTTTTACCATGTTCATTTGAGCCAATTATTTTTCAAATTGCTCATAAAAAACTGAAAAAAAAATCTTTCAATTTTCAGGAATTTTAAAACTTTTCCAAAGACCATAAAATATACATATTTACCTTTGTTTCACTTATACTTTGTTTCAAATATACTCTCTCCTATCTGAACATCGCAAGTTTTAAAAATTTTAGAATAGCACAATTGGATTCGATATGCTATGGAATTTTTCCCCGCATCACCAATTAAGCGATTTTCCTTTAATTTATCTAAAGAATAAATCGGCTAAGACTTTTAATGAAAATTTTGAAAACCTCAAATTCGAATACAAAAATAAAACCAAATAAAAAGTTACCAATAACTCAAAGATATTGGAAACTATATCAGTCTGGGCTTGGAAATCCGATATAACGGACCTAATTGATCCATCTTATCAAGGGTCTATAAAATAATGTATAAACTTTGACTAAATCAACATATTAAAAAGAAAGTTGTTAGGCAAAAAAATGGTTTTATATCGACCAAAACTTTACCCACCAGATCGCTCTTCTAAACTCGTTCTATTAATGAAATTAAATCCACTGAACAAACCATATAAATAAATAAATATTACATTAATATAATACATATATTAATAATCAATACATGTATTCTTTAGTTCGATTGATCATGGTTCCGTATGTAAATCCAAAAGCCTTTAAAAAAAATAGCTAAATAATTTAGAATTAAATAATAGCGTAAATAATTAAGCAAACAATTAGGTGTGATTAAAGAGAATATATTTATTTATTCTTTTCTTTTTTTCGTTTCTCTACAAAGGTTTTCCTTTCTCTAAGAAAATTGAATTTGTCAAATTATTTTCTATATAGATTACAAATAGTTATCTGTTGTCTTTTTTCTTTTTGCACAAAATTATTATAATTTAATTAAGACATCAAAAATTGTATAATTTATAAAATTATTAATAGGTATATAAAATATATATTCTTTTTTTTTTTTGAATTGTTGTGTTTGTTTTTGTAAATAGTTTTCTTAGTTTTTTGAGAGACAACGCCGATATGTTCAGCCAGCAAAATAAGCTCGTTGTTACTCAGGGATTGTTGTTGTTGGTTGTTGTTCGCCACTCGTACTATAGAAGCATTTTTTTAAGAGAACTCCGATTGGCAACTTTAGATAAAGTTACTGGAGTCTACCATATTAATTTTTTTTTCTTTTAAAATATATTTATATTTTGTTGATCTTTCGATTCTTGTTAGTGTCTTGTCTTGTTGGTACGAAAAGACATACAAAATAAAACATTATCAGGAGTTGTGAAAAAGAGTTAGTTACGAGTTGCGTTAAAAATAATTACACAACTACAAAAGAACATTAACGAACGAACATAAAATTTAAACAAATGAATTAAACTAAACTTAAAAGAGTGACGAAGTGAAAATAAAGTGAATGCTATAACTATTTCTTTTGTGCTACTATTGAGTCCATTAGAGGACCACTCAATTCTGGCCTTTGGGCAATTTTCTGAAACTTATTTTCTTGATATTTCTGGTAAATTGAACGAAGCTTGGCCTGTGGAGCAGAGCGTGCCAATTTGGCAATCAGTCGAGCGATAGGCCTTAAATGTGTGGCCGTATAGCGTGAATAATGGACCAATGTGGTGGTCCAGTGTTTGTCATTTAGACCCACTCTAGAATGATAATTACCATTCAGTAAGTTTAGCGACAAGAACAAGGATGCAGCGGCAATCTGAAAATAATAAACATTTAATTTGTATTAAATATAATTTAAAAATTAATAGATAATTACATACCTCAGAGGGCCTATAACTGGCCAAATCATAATCGACCATGGATAATTCCACAAAATATTTGGACATGGCATGATGTTCATCTTCGGCACCAGCGGCCTTTGAATAGCGTCTTAGGAAATGTATGGGCAAGGGACGAGATAAATTACAATCGATTGCCTTCAGTATTTGCAGCTCCATCATTCGTATTTGTCTGGCTGTATAGGTATCATCGGTGATATAAACAAAATCGGTAATGGTTGGTGGAAATAATTCTTCATATTTTGTAGCTATAAATAGGGCAGTCACTCCAACCAATTGCAAATAGCTTCGCTTGGTATTCTTAACCACTTGCAAATAACGATCAATGATGGCCACAGCCAGTTGGAATGTCTCAGCGGCCATGTGAAATTGTAAATGCACCTCATTAATCCAATCGATCAATACCGAACGCATTCTCTGCGATACCTCCAATTGACCATCCAAATGATCTGGATGTATTGGTTGCTCTAGCTCCAACTTGTACAGATAATCATATATATCATTGACATATTCAGCGACCAAAACTAAATTCTCCTTATCATTGGCATCAATATCTTCAATGTTGGCCAAACGTTTGCCCGATAATGATAAGGCTGTTGTAGTACTGCCACTTGTGGCCAGTGCCGAATTGATTTGTGGCTTGGGTAGACGGGCAAGTGGCATTGATGCTACACCACTAGTGGCACCAGTCTCTTTTTTGATTACATCTTTTTTAATTAATCCAGCTGTTGGTTCTTTTTTAATGGCTGCCACACCCATAGCCGGTTTGGCCAATGCTGCACGCAACTTGCTCAAGGATTTCAATGACAAATTGCTATCCTCCCGACGCAATGTTGTTGTTGTTGTGGTGGTACCACCAGTTGCTACAGTCAACTGCTCATTGGAATCACTCGATTGGGATGACGAAGAAGACTCAACCTTAACTGTAATTGAATATAAATTAATTCAAAAATGAAATTAAAATATTTTAAAAAAATTTTTTATTTTTACCATCAAGTTGGGCATAACGACTTGATAGGATAGAACGGGAAACGATTTTCTTAAAAAACAACAATTTTCCCCAAGCGAATCTATGGATTATTTCATATACATTTGTCCGATTCTCATCAATTATAACATTATCTTTTGTTTGCATTTGTTCTATATAAATAGCAAGGACTTATTAAAGTTGATCGTTTTTTTTGTTAAAAATTTAATTAAAAGCTTTTAGAACTGTTTGAATTTGTTATCCTTCATTTTCTTCTAATACTTAACATAAGGAGAGAGAACAAGAGGGAGGGAGGAAGAGAGAGAGAAAAGTGTGCGCGATATACACTTTTCAGTCTCTCCTTTTATCACTTCTTCTTTGTTCGCCGTGTACTTAAATGACCTTCACAAAATACTTACTCTTAGAGCTGGTTATGGTTACTTGGGATCTGGTGGCAACGCCGACATTGCGCAAGGAATTGGCCCTCAAGAGGGTACCAGCTGGAGCTGCAGCATTTGTTGCATTTGGAGCAAGACTTGTCAAGGGCTGCTTCTTCCAATAGCTATCCACGCGAGGTTTTGCATTGCGCACAGCATTTGTCAATTTTACATCTTTCAATCTTTAACAAAGATTACAGTTAATTAAAAAAAAAAAAGAAAAAATAAAAAGTAGATAAAGAGAGAGGAATGGAGAGAGTCGGACGAATAGACTTACTCTTTTTGGGCTGCCTCCTTGGTGGTTGCTTTGGAGGTCAAGGCCCTGTTTAGGCCACGATTTTGTAGATCTCCAAGAGCAGCACGTTTAGTGGTTACCTCGTTTTGCGAAGGCACTGTCATTTTTTTCACCTGAATTGGATTTACATTCTCCCTGGCATTCTAAAAGAATTAAAATTAAAAAAAAAAACAAGAAATTTCAATGCAGCCATTTTACATTTACAGCTATTAATCCTCAATCAAATGGCTTATGAAGAAAAATAACTGTGTGGGGGATAATGCATAACAAGCGGTACTTTATTTACCGCTACTTGCAATGGAGAAAGGAAAAAAGAATTGAGCGCCAAAAAAAAAAAATGCAGTTGCCAGCACCAACAACAAACGGCACTTTTCCACCCCTCCCCTTTTTTCAGCTATTCCGACGCTGTGACGCGGCATCTTTAGCATCTCTTTTTGACCCCATGAATAAAATCTATGTAACTTACCTCGTCCAATAGCATTTTCAATGTTGTGCCCACCATTTTGCTTAGTTTCTCTTCTTTAATTTCAGTTAATTAAACAATATTTAATAAATATAAGAATTTTCACGTTTTTTTTCGAGGCGTCAGTTTTAGGATTTAAAAGCGAGTGCCTATTTTCTCGTTAATTTTAGTTTTAATGTGGCATTTGCTCGATTTTACAATGAATATACGATGATGTACAATTGGTTAGTCGAAGTGACTATGATTTAGAATATTTAATAATTTACAATTTTTCTATTTCTTCGCACGAGCAGAAGCGAGATGCCGCCGTTACGTTTGAAACTTGTGTGGAAAATGGTAAAATAAAAATGTTAACTAACATAGATTAATTATCGATTTCGATAAATTTTAATTCTGTTAACAACAGCCACTGTTAGTTCGCAGAACGGCTCAAAGCGAGTCACCCAATTCTGAGGCTGTTTGCAACAAACGAGTACAACTCAGGCGCCAAATCAAATATAATTTAAATACTTAAATGGTTAACGGTTATGGGTTCAAATGTGACTTATATTAAAAATAAATTAGTTTCATTATAATAAATGATTATGTATACATTAAACATAAGTGAAAACAACTGAAATAAATTTTTATAAACTAAAATATGCTTTGCATCTATTTGACTTGAAATCTGAAAGATAGAAATAGAAGATATCTTAATTGTGATTGATGTTGGCAAATTGCCTCCTTCTTTTTCTGCATTTACATTTCATATCAATTCAATTCAATTGAATTGACAATTGGCAATTGTTAAATTTGCATTTCTTGATTTACAATTTCCCTTCTAGATTTTTTTTTTTTTTTTTTTTGTTCTTGCAACGGAAATGTAGCATAATTCTCCTATTCTCTGTTTGTAGATCAAATGTTGCTGATCAACTGGTCAGTGTCAAGTTTTTAGCCCTGTCTGCCCCATCATTTTCAGGCACTTGACCATAAAACAATTGCCGCGTTTTTTGCATATTTTTGGTTGCTAATTTATGTTTTTTTTTTTTTTACTTCTTAACGGTGTTCTTCTTTTTGGTGGTTGTTTCTTTTTCGTTTTTTTTTTTTTTTTTTTTGAGAGATTCTTCCGGCCCCCGCATATCTCATTAGCATATGGAGCCGAAGCTATATAGTATTATATGCACAACTTCGTGCCTTGGAGCCGATCGTGCTCATAAAGTTTTCCGCAATGATGAGTTTTCATTTCATTCGCAAAAGTAAAGCCAACGCGAAAGGTTCTCAAAAAAGAAAACAGAAGACTGAAAATTAAAACGGGCAGAGAACAAACGGTTTATTCGGGATGAAAAATCGAATATAAAACGAGAAAAAAAAAACCAAAAACAAATTCGCAGATGAATATTATTGAAAAATATTTCTGACCTCACACATTTTTAGAGTACATTATGGTTGGAATAATAAATGTTCGTTATGCTTGAGAGCTAATGATTTGTGTGGCGTTTAATTGTTCAACTAAATAAAATCTAAATGCTTATAAATTGTGTGTGTGTGTGTGTGTGTATGTTTGTGTGTATTAAAAACAAAAGCAAAGCATTATAATAAATTTGATATTTTTTTTGTTTTTAAAAAATATCAGTAAAACTACTGTTTGTCTGGGGTCAACTTTAAGTTGATTGGCATCATTGAAAATTGACAGCTTTAAAGTGTTCCACACACCTCTCACTCACCCCTCTCACCCCTCTCACCCTTTATCAGCTGTGTGTGTGTGACTACAAGGAAGAACTTAAGCAACAAACTTAACTAAATGTACAAAAACAACAAGAAAAAAAAAAGCCAACCGCAAATGTGAAGTTAAACTTAACGCAACGTTAAGGCAATTAATTAGTGCATAAAACAGTTACAATTAACTAAGAAAAAGAAAGAAGAGGCAATATAGCAGGCAGAAACTTAACTCCATTTGGAATTCAGGCATTCACTTTTTACCCTATCCACTCTCTTTTATACCCTCCCTCCCCCTCACTCTGTTGTACTATTTCAACAAATTCGAAATTATGAAATTAGGTTTTGAAAATGGGATTGTGTTGATATTATTAATAGTTTTATTAAAACGTTATGATGTAAACACGACTATTTAGAAACTAATATTTTAAAGTGATTAGAGATATAGAAATAAAAATGAAAAAAAATCTGTTATAAATATTCTTTATTCTATGTTATGTAGAAACACAAATTATTGGACTCTCAAAAATATACTTTCCATTTAATGGAATAATATATCAAAATTTTGTGGAAATACAAAAATTGCTTAAAATAATATAATAATAATATAATATATAATATAATAATAAACATAAATTTCTAAAGCCAAAAAAAGTAATTCCAAATTTAAGATACGCAAACATAGGAGTAAACTTAAAGATTTCTATCTTAAGGACGATCATAGAAAATAAAAAATACTGAATAAATTAAAATTTAAAGTGCTATATAAATCTTGCTATGTAAATTAATACAAATATTCGGCTTTTCTTATAATTTTCACAAAATTCATGTTGTATTTGTTTTGTATTTCAACGCCAAAATTTTGATATGTTTTAATTCGAAGAATTGAGTGCTTTGCAAAATAATTTAATACAAGTAAATATGGTTGTAGTTTTCAGTATTAAAAAGCAAATCTCATGAACAGAAATTTAAAACTAACTATCAACAAAATATTATATAGCTTGAAGTCGTAGAAAGAAATAGCAAAGGAATTATTAACAGATGTTCTATGGAATGATACTTTGAAATCTCCTTTTTTTTGAGTTTAGAACATTAAATATTACTCTAGAAAATGTATACATTATCTCGTAAGTTTTAAAAGAAGAATGATTAATGTTTACAATTTCTATGGTAATTTAATAGATTGTCTATATTAAGAAAAGCTTTTTAGAAACGTTTCATATTGCCAATATATGCCAATAATTTTAGATAAAACAAAAAATTTCTTAAGTTTTAGAAAGTAGAGAATCGAATATAGAAATAGGGTTCAATATTCGGAATACCACATCTTAAGTTTTAGAATAGTAAAAGCCACAAATAGTACTCTCGCAAAATGGTTAATGAAACACTTTTCAAATTTAAAATATAAATAATAAAAAAATAAAATAAAATTGTACAATTTTAAATAGGAATCTAACACAACATTTACTTTATTTATTAAAACTTAAAATTTTCCAGTTAAAAGAAGGATAAATCGATATTTACCTACATATTTTATCCCAACAACAATAAATTATAAAAAAGATTTCGAAAGCCAAATAATTTATAAGAGAAAAATCTCTTTATGGCGAGGATTTTGCTAAAATTACACCAAAACAATAGAAACGAAATTAATGCAAATGTTTAAACTAAACTAAACTCTAACAATAAAAACTAAAAATAACAACATAATAAATCAAAAAATCACAGCATTACAACATTAAACAACAAAAACGAAAAAGGCAAAGATAAGAAATATAAATTGCATCGTTGTCGCATCGTTATGAGGGCAATTGGTGGGCTTAATCAACTTTATCAAATCTTAACTCTAATTACCTTGGCCACCTTCATCTCTGTTGTTGCCCCTCCTGCCGCTGCCCAATCATCTAACGATGACTCCATTCACATCAAATTGCGTCGCCAGAGAAGTTTACTGTGGCATGGCATTGAGGTAAGTTGCATCAAAAATACAATATATGTATATATATACATATATACATAAATATACATGCATCAAATCGAATGACAAAATCTTGATCTTGATTTATGCTCAAACAATTAATTGGCATATAATTTTTTTTATTAACCCACTCAGAGCAGAAATAATCATGCCATATTGCCAAAAGTGTCGTGTTAGCAAAAAAAATTTGTATTTTTTTTTTTTATTTTATTTTAACATTTTCATGACTCAACTTCATTTTACTCAGTTCAGCCCAAAAACATAAAAAAAGAAACACATATACATATATTATATACATATATATGTATATATATATATATGTATATATAGAACAATGAGAGAAAAATAATGTTAGCATTTTGTGCCAATTTCTTTTGGCTGCAATTGAAAACCTTAGGCGTTTAATGACCTCTGGCATAATTAGGCTTTAAAACCTGCAGTAAAATTACTGAAGGATAGAAAAAGCCAATGTTTTTATACCCTTTCTCAAAAATATACAATTTTTTTATGATACAGTTTTAGCGAATATAGTAAAATTTAATGTTTAAAGAACTATTCATTTTTGTAAGACTTATATATTACATATATATTATAGTGAATCGAATGTCATATAATTTTATGTTCATTCAAAATGGACTCTAAAATTTGTATAAAATATCTGAATAACTGGACTTTTAAATTAGTGAAAATTATTTTTAGAATTGGATTTTTAAATTAATGAAAAATATGTCATTAGAAATTGGAATAAAGGAACAAACTTTTCTATATTAAATAAATTGCCAAATTTAGTTGATCGGCAGAAATAAAAATGATTCAAAATTAAAAAATAATATTTAAGAAATCATTTTTGTATTCAAAACGCTATAGCATATATGTACTTATACTATTAAATTCGTTAAAATCAATTTAATAAATGCAAGAAGTTGAAGTAACAAATGGTTTGGTTTTTATAATAGTTAAAAGATATAGTCAATAGGATTCTTTACAGATTTGATATTAAGATTTTACAGATTTGAGATTTAGGATTTAAGAATTAAACTTTATCTTAGATTCCAAAAATTAAGTATAAAACAAGTTCTATATATGTATGTTAGTTATATCTGGCTTTACGATTTATTCTAATAAACTTAAGATTTCAAAGAGAATGTTTTTTCTTATATTTCAAACCAAAGAACGCCCACTTTATAACATTGATGAAAAATATGTATATATATATATTTTTTTCCTGCAAGTCCTTTGTAGTCTGCTTCTATGCTAAATGAGTGCATACCTTCCTTTTGGTAAGGGTATATCCAACTGAAACTGTATTTGTAATTGGAAGCCTTCATCATACAAGACGACTGCTTGTCAAATTACAGAACGATCTATCCACTCTCCCTTCTCTCTCGCTCTTTCTCCAGCCTTTTTTTTTTCTTCAGAGGAAAAGAAAGAGATGTATGTATATATATTTGCGATTCGTAGCATCTTATCGTCACTACAAAAGTTTTGCAGTTGTCTGGAACTTGGGAACTCTGTCTCTGTGGAATGGCATCAAACATATGCGATTTAGCGGGAATAGGAAACTAAAACTATTTTGTGTCAGCAGACGAATATATGTATGGATGTACATATACCAAATGATAAAATAATTGCGAAATAAATTTTATATATACATATATCATTATACCAAAGGTATGAGTAAGATATACATACATACATAGATATGATATAATAAGAAACAGTATTTTCAATTCAAAAAAAAATGTTTCTTGTGGTGATTACAAAATTTTATTCTTCAAATTTTAGATTTTTTATAAAAAAATTGAACAAATTTTAAATGGGAGATATTTTTATATACGAACTTTCCTATTATTTCAAATGATTTTTATATATAATACATATTTATAATTTTTAAATATTTTCATATATATTTCATAACTTAAGTAGAATTTTACAAAGTTCAATAATATCAAAACATTGATCATCCTTTTTTCTTATTTATTAAATTAATTTATCTTTTATGAAATTTTTTCATAAAATTTTGCATTAAAGAAAATAATAGAGTTAATAAAATTAATTATATTATTAAATGTTAAAAGTCTTATTAGAAATTCTCAACTTTTGCTTGAATTGTATTATTTTAAGATTAATTTTTATATTGATTAAATTCGATAAATATCGTTGGAATTTATATTATGTAACATTTGTCTTTAATGAAACATTTTCAAAAGTTAACTTAAAATTAACTTATTTTGAGAGATGCAGAAATATTTACTAAGAAACAATAAAAATTTAGAACAAATTTAGAAAACATAAAGATAATCAGAATTGAAGATCTAGATATTTATAATGAAAACCAGTAAGAACTTTATCCAAGAAAATATGAAAATAATAAAAAAAATTACATAAAATGGCCAAAATATTAAAATCTAAAAATCTTTTGTAGTTATAAAAACATAAAATATAAAACATTTTTATAGCCATGGCTTAGACGAATGTAAGTCAACCTCAGGATAGAAAAGATAGCTTCAACTTGAGTTCTACTAAGTCTGGAATAAATCTTTTAAAACTTTTACGGTGTCTGACTACTATAAATCATTGTCAAATTGGTTATTATCTAACTATGTTCTATACAATGTATACACATGTAATTGGTTAGCAATTTTCTTTCGGCCAAAATTGTTTGCTTTTCATTTTGTTGGCTAAAAAGTTGTTGACCCAAGTTGTTCTTGAGACTTTTTGCCAACTACTGTGGGGATATGTGAAGTTTGGAAATGGGGAGGGGGGAACCTTTCGGTTGGTTGCGTTACGGATTTAACTCTTTGCTTCTCTTTTGGCATTTGGCTAGTTCACTCATTTGTGATATAATTTTCAGTTTGTTTTGCTCTTTTACCATTTTCTTTTTTTCCCTCCTTTTTTAATGATTTGTTGTTGTTGTTGTTGTTATTTTGCCCATTCTATTTGTTGTCCATGGGTCACGCAAAATTTCATCACATAATCGGGCGGGGGAACGTTTAAATCGCTCAGAGATGCAATTCACTTCAAATCAGACATTTTCCACTCTTTCTCTCTCTCTCTCTCTCTCTCTCTCTCTCACTCACTTACTCTCTATTTGATTTTTATTGCTGTTGTTGGGCTTTTCCGGCACTTGATCTTTTGTGCAAATGTGTTTTTTTTTTGTTAGTTTTGTTATTGCTTTTGCCCTTGCAGCCAATTAGTGTCCATTTCATTGGACAATTGTTGCCAACACAAACAAGAAATAAAGCAAATTGCTTATTTTGTTGTATTTTTTGTTTTATTTTTTTTTGGGAAAAAGTTAAAAATTGTGCAAACATTTTGTTAGAACAAAAAGTTAGGTATAGTAAAGTATGGCTGAGAATGAAGATTTATTAATATTTATAGTCAGAAGTAAATTTCTAAATGTTGAAAATTTTTAAACATTACATTAAAGTTATTCATAGAATAGGGTAAATATATATAAAACAAATAAATAATATAAATATGTAGACTAATAAACAAAAAATATTGAAATGATGGCAATGGCAACTTCTTTAAACATTTTAAAATTGATCTCATATTGGTTCGAATTAAACTTAGATTTTAAAAAGAAAAGTTTTTAGAATATCCTTAGAGAAATTTAGGAAATAATAAAATTAAACAAAGTTTTAATAATTTTTATCCTCAATATTAACCTTCAAGTAAACTTTTTACCATAGGATTAGAATCATTTTTTTTTTGAAAAGGAAATTTTGAATATTTTTGGAAAAATTATTAATTAGAAAAATGTAGCAAATCTTAAGACCAATTTGTATAAAAAATTAAGTAAAATCAAAATAAAGTTAAATAATTGAATATAGATGAAAACTAGAAGGACGGGCAAAGTTCGGCTATGCCGGGTAGACCCTTCCAAACTATCTTTTCGGCCATTACTATTACTAAATAATTTATCGGAATCGTTAGGTACCTCCTATAAGACTAATCAAACGTAAGTTTAATGTCCAAAACTTGAGATAAAAAGTTTTTCATCCGTACCATTTTTCAACATTAATTAAAGATTTAAAACTAATTAATATTTAAAATAATAATAGCTACTTTGCGAAGGCAGCTTATTTCAAAGAAAATCATGTGGAAAATTATGTTTATTTTAAATTTAAAAGGGACTTAATAAGATAGTTAGGTCTAATGGTTATTAAAGATTTAAAATGGGTATTAAGTGGACTACAGCTGGGACTTAGTGGACTTACTTTGAGAAAATATCGAAAATCTTACAATTCATTTTAGCAGTGAACTAAATAAGACTAACAAGCAAATAATAAAAAAACAGATAAGATCGTCTAAAAATCTCATAAATTCTATAAAATTTCCTTTTAAAATGTTTAAGATTTAAATACAATTCTGAATATTTCAAAGATTTATTAAATGCAATTGTTTTAAAACCTTTAATTTCTATTAGTTTACTAAGAAGTTAAGTTCCTTAAATATTTACTCTCCTTCTTTTATCTAAAATACTAAAGATAAGTAAAATAAAATCAAAATATCTATTTAATTACCAATACCAAAATCATGATCCAAATTTCACTAATAAAATATAAAAAATTTAAATCATTTAAAACTAGTTTAAAAATTCTTTGTACTCTCTCTTCTTTTAGAGATTTTCTTTGCCAGTTCCGTAAATTGTTATAATTAATTCGTATTAATGTTAATGCCACGCCTTGGCGCTAAGTACCGCCTCTTTTCGACACACATAAAATATTACAATGATTTTTGTTGCTTTTACTATAGTTAATAACAACAATTTGTAACACCTTCGTCTCAATTGAGAAGAATAGGCGATCGGAGTGAGGTGAAGTAGGCGGAGTTGTTCAATTGAAATCAGACGAAACGCTCTGCTCTTAATGCATCGTTGGTTACCGCAAACAAAAGCGGCAAATAAAACTAAAACTAAAAAAAAAAGAAAAAGGAAAACAAAAATACAGAAAATTGGTTACAACAAATTAAATTAAATAATCGGAGTGCACGCACTGCCAAAAGATATAGCAGCAAAACTATGGCAGATATATGTAAGTCTATATAATTGCTTTGTTTTATATCTGTTCAATCGATTTCGGTTTTGCTCTAGTGACCCATTAGGCCAAATTTTTTTTTTTTTTTTTGGGGCTAATCTTTCAAGCAGCTGTCTGTCTAGAGTAAGTCTAATTGAGGTGAGGTTGTTTTTCTCCCCCCACCCTCAACCACTTGCAAAGTTTAACCGTTGCTTTTGTCTAATAGTGAAAGTGTTTTTCCAAAAAGAAAACCCTTTTATTTGTTGTTGTTGTTAGACTTTTTTCACGGTTTGTTGCCTTTTGTTACACTTTCCGCTTTGCATATTAAACATCTTGATGACTTTCTTTCTATCTTTAAATCTTTTTTTTTTATTTCTTTTTCTTTCTTTTTCTTTATTTTTTCTTATTCTTCTTTAGATGGACGAGAACAAGCTGCCAGATCTTTTAATGGACCATGAGAGAGCTATGATCTTTGGCCTAAGATTAGCAAAGGAAAAAGGTATGCAACTAGATTCTAAATTCAACCATTTGGAAAAATATACAAAAAAATAAACTATATGTAGAGAGGAATAGAACGAGTAAGGGGGGGAAGGCAACATGCAAAAGTATATAATTAAAGTTAAACTTGAACTATTACCTTGTGGTGCCTTGGGGGAAATAGGGAGGGGGGACGTTTCACTTGGGCGTGGAAATCTGTGCAGTTGTTTATATTGATTCAATGTAAATTGCATTCTTTTTTTTTTTTTTTCTTTTTTTGTTTTTGTTTACCTTGCAGCGCCACAATTCAAATTGGTGCACTGGGCACCAATTTTAAAGAAAACAAAGAGGCCAAAACGAAGGCATTCACGCAGTATTTTAGCGCAAGGTAAAAAATTCAATATTCCCCATATGCAATCCTCTTCACAAATACCCATTCCATTGGCCCCTGGAGCTATAGCAGCAGTTCTCGTGCTGCTCCAGTTGCGGTCATTATGCGAATAGTTTTTGTTATTGTTGATGTTGTTGTAGTTGTTGTTGTTGTTTTTCTATAATTCATTCAAAATGCATTCGACAGCAACCAATGTGGATGTGGCAGATGATAATCAACATGATCATTATGACGTTAATGAGGAGGATGCTAATGATAATAATGAAGCTGGCAATGATAATGATGAGGGAAAGCCTCTGTATGATGCTAATGTGGAGGCCAAATTGCATCTTAAACAGTCACCACAGCTAATTGACGATGCCTTTATATTTATACGACGTACATCAAATGGTACACAATTTGTTGAACATTCACCAGAATTGTTAAAACAACTCGAAAAGTGTTTCTATCGCGGACCAACGGCAGCTGTTGATCTGTGTGAGGAGGGAAGTGTGGTAAGTCCATAAAAAGAAGGAATAAAAATATTCAAAGAAAATTTACAAGAATTTCAACATTTTTTAAACATAAAGGCGGTAAAAAAAATAGAATTAAAATATTCAAAAGAAATTCACAAGAAATTCAACATATTTTATACTCGAAATTCAAAGAAAATTTACAAGAATTTCAACATTTTTTAAACTTAAAGGCGGTAAAAAAAAAATATAATTAAAATATTCAAAATAAATTCACAAAAAACTTAACATATTTTATACTCGAGCTTTATAACGAAAATAGACAAAATATATTTAAAAGAAATTCACAAGAAATTCACAAGAAAATTTACAAGAATTTCAACATTTTTTAAACTTAAAGTCGTTAAAAAAAATAGAATTAAAATTCAAAAGAAATTCACAAGAAATTCACAAGAAATTCAGCATGTTTTAAACTTAAAGGCGGTAAAAAAATTAGAATTAAAATATTTAAAAGAAATTTACAAGAAATTCAACATTTTTTAAACTTCAAAAGAAATTCACAAGAAATTCAATATTTTTTAAACTTAAAGTAGAATCAAAACATTCAAATGAAATAACGAAAATGAAATAAAAATAGTTAAAAGAAATTCACAAGAAATTCAACATATTTTAAACTTAAGTTTGATAACGAAAATAGAATTAAAATATTCAAATTAAATTCATAAGATATTGAACATATTTTTTAAGACATATTTTCTAATTCATTTCGTAGCGTGGCGTTTTTCAACAGAATGCCAGTGATTTTGTTATCCAACCATTGCCCACACGTTTTGGTGCTGGCCTTCATGTGATCTATCAAGCAAGATCAATTCCGAACAGCAACAATAATATAAACCCTTCCGATATACCTTTGCAATTTGAACCAGATCTTGAGGAGTTCAATGAACCAAAAACAAATCGTCGACAATCTCATATGCAAATGAAGACACAAGGTTTAAGGTTAAGATTTCAACCCAAACATCATCATAGACGTCGTCGTCGTCGTTATATAGGATCATCGCCACGTCGTTGGCCAGTTCCAGAGGATCTTAATATTGAAACGGCAATATTTACGGATAGTTATTTATATAGGCATATGGAAAGAAATTTTGGTACAAAAGATGCGGAAAGTAAATTAATACAGTATGTATTGACTATACTGAATGGTGTGCAATTATTATATCATCATGCCACATTGGGTAGACGTATTAATTTTCTTTTAAAACGTTTGGATGTATGGAAATATTCAAATCCAACCGATTTAATACTCTCCCGAGATGTTGACACATATTTAAATAATTTCTGTAAATGGCAAGAGAAATTTAATCCGCCATCCGATAATGAAATATTACATTATGATCATGCATTAATGTTAACCGGTTTGGATCTATTGACAATTGGTAAAAATGGTCAAGAAATGAGTCAAGTTGTGGGTTTGGCTCCAGTTACCGGTATGTGTACAGCTATTTCATCATGTACCGTTAATGAGGGCAAGAATTTTGATAGCGTTTTTGTTGTAGCACACGAAATTGGACACAAGTGAGTATGAATAATAGGAAAAATAAATTGAATAATTTTTTTATTACTCTTTTTCCATTTTTCAAGTTTGGGTCTGCGTCATGATAGCCAAGAGAATCAATGTGATCCATCTATGCATATAATGTCACCAACTTTGGGTCGTGGTAAAGTTACATGGTCAAAGTGTTCAAGGGATTATTTAGAGCAGTTTTTAGCGTAAGTTTTATGAGATTTAAAATCGAATATTAAATTGATTTCAATATAACCCTTTAGAGAACCCCAAGCCGAATGTTTATTCAAAAGAGGTAAATTGAAGGCTCTTTTAGATCATACAGCCGGTGGCAAGTTACCTGGTGAAATTTTTGAGGCCAATCAACAATGCATGCTTAAATATGGAAAGGGCTCAGAACGTTCCAGCCAACAGGATAGATCACAAATTTGTCTCGATTTACATTGTCAAATTGAACGTTTTACAAAAACCTCTCATCCAGCTTTGGAAGGTACCGAATGTGGTGAGAATATGGTAAGAATAAAAATTAAAAAAAAATATTGTAAAAAGTATGTAAAAGATTTTCAAACCACTTTTAAATCTCTTCATAGTGGTGCCGCGGTGGTTTCTGTGTTTTACGACGTAATCCCCAACACTCAAGTGGCTTCAATTCACTCAGTCAATTGAGTTCAGCATCATCCTCATCATCGTTATCATCATCATTGGGTAAATCTTCAGGACATGATAAGGCTAATTTTATAGAATCTAGCACTAGTATGAGTCAACTTTTACATATGCGAAATGATTTGCCTGGCATCTCATCTTGGAGTTCATGGAGTGATCCGGGTGATTGTGATTCGGGTTGCCTTTATGGACCATCATTACGTTTACGTGAGGGCAGCACAGGATTGCGTACATTTAGTCGGAGTTGTCTCAATTATCATCATCGTTGTATGGGACGTGATAGACGTTTTGAGAGTTGTATAGCAAAAAATTGTTATCATGTTCCAGTGCAAACGATTAAGAATTATGCCTCACAAGTTTGCCAAAAGGCTAGAAAATCAGATAGTGAATTAACTGGTGAGGGTCAACAATTAACCTCATCGTTGGAGGATTCTTGTAAAGTATTTTGTCTTACCAAAAATAATGGTACAAAATCAAGAAGATGGATTTTCCCAGATGGCACCACATGCCGCACAAAATATCATAGTCAAAATGATATTGGATATTGTATAGCTGGTCGTTGTGAAATATTTTCATGTGACAATTCAACAACGAATTTCTTTAAAATGGATAATGCATTCTGTGAGGATCGTTATCAACATAGAGAGGAAACTAAACAGCAATCGACCTATAAAAGATATGCGGAACGTCAAATAGGTGTAACGCCCAGAAATCGAAATGAGAATGGTAAAAATCTCTAAAGAACATAAATTTATATTTTATATATTTCTCGTTGTTTTTTTTTTTTTTTTTGTTTTTTTTTTTACAGAGGTTGCTTTTCCTGCTCCTAGTTATACAAGAAAATCATCATATGATAAATATAATAATCATATCGAAAGATCATCTTCACCTACATCTCCTCCAATGCCACCGCCAGCTTCATTGGTCTCATTGGATCGTCAAAAACATGATTCGGAATGGTTAATTAAATCCGGTTGTCATTCCAATTGTATGACCGAATCGAAGGGCATTCAAGTGGTCAGTTCTCGTTATACAGGAGCTCAGAGTTTTCAACTCTGTACGCATAAGGTAAAACCTTGTGAAAGTTTACAAACTGCCTCCGAATATGCTGAACAAACTTGTTCCCGGTATAAGTTTAAAGTCCGTGGTCTATCCGGTCATGGAGCTCAAATCTCGGCAAGTATAGAGGAACCCGATAGAAGTTGTCGTGTCGGTTGTCAAGATGAGTTTATCAAATATCGTTATTATTTGGTTAATGGTAAAAATGGACATTTTCCACTTGGTACAAAATGTTCTCAAATTCATCGCAGATATTGTGTTTATGGTAAATGTTTGGAATTTGGTGAGGATAATTTACCACTTCAACAATCACATATAAGTTTGGCTCTACTCCGAAGTCGAAGAGATACACAAGGGGTAGCGAGGAGTGAAGAGAAAACGAGAAAAAAAAGAAGTTTTCTCTATTACGAACCGGTCAATATAACAGAGACCATTACTCAAGATTTTCTCAATAGCATTGTGAGCAATCTAATGGACTTTGAAAGAGAACCAATGGGTAAAAAAAAAAAAGAAATAATATTAAAAATAATTAACTATTCACTTATCTTTTATGTCTTTATCAATTACAGAACTTTCACCCGATAACATCGAATTTACTCAACCCATACATATATCCATGGACGAACTGAATAGCCACAATAATTATTATAGCTGATAAGGGGGGAACAGACTCAAAAAATAAACAAAAAATAAAAGCTCCCCTAAAACCCAATCTCTAAATTAGTGCTCTAAGTTTATGTAGCTAACTTTAGCTTTAAGTTCAAACAATTATTAGCCTGAGACAATAAATAAATATACATATAAATATAAATTTTAATATATACCATATAAAATATGTTATAAATGGTTAAAGAGGATAGAGAAATGTCGATTTTTCATTTTTTTTATCTGGTTTTAAAATATAAAAATTTATTTTTGAAATATCTTTAGAAAAAATAATCTTGAATTTGTAGGCTTTAAGTTGCCTTTTTTAAAGAGATTTCAGAGATTTTCTCTCAAGATTCTGGGGACTCTAGCTATTCTCTGATTCTTTCTTAGGTTGTACAATAGAATTCTCTATTAAAACAAATTTTTATTTAAAGTGCATCTAGGTATAATTCGATTGAAGAAATTGCCATATTACTTAGCTATATAATAGACGATATTCTATAGTTTTGCAATACAAGGTTACTCCTTCAACGCTTAAACTAGTTGAGAATCATTAGTAGAAGAAAAAAAAGTACAGCTGAATACGAATTTAAAAGTGAAAGCCTTTGTTTTGCTTATTTTAGAAACAGAGCAGAGAAATTACAATTTTTCCTTTCAAGAATACCCCAGAAACTGATATCTTAGATTTATTAATGCAAAAATCGAATTTATATAATATAGTTTTAACTATATTTTTCATTAATCAAATTAGATAAATAGAATGTTTTTAGAATTATTTGAACTTATAATTAATTGGGAATGTGACCTATAGTAACGGAAAGAGAAGTTATAATTGTATTTATTTAAAATTGATTGGTTCAGTTTTTTTCAAGCTTTATGGAAAAGTGCACTTGTTTTGAGAATAATAAAATGGGTTTTTTTCTTTTCCAATAGATAGACATATGCATATTTTATAGGGTCAACGTCAACTTTACTTTCGCTTCAACTATAGAACTATATATTATATATATGACTTAGCGCACTCGATGACTTTTCATCAGAGTTTACCCATTTTCTTCCATTTCTTTTCATTTTTTTTTTTGTTTTTTTTGGGCGTTCGCATGCAAGCAATACTTGTAGCAAAGCCATTACCAATATTCGATATCACAAAAAAAAAAAATGAAAAGGGTAACAACTCTCACACTCATAAAGCAGGAAAGCAAGAATGAAAAGGACTAACACAGTGCAAGAGAGATAGAGAAAGAAAGAGAAAGAGAAGGAGAGCGATATGTTTCGGGTGTATGCGTGTAGAAAAAAATTAGATAAAACACCTACGAAACGGCTGAATATGCCACAGTCGAAAAGTAAAGCGCGCGCCGAGCATACCAAAAAAATTAACTAGGTAAAATGTGAATCAAAAATCGAAAAAAAAAATGTGCATGAAAATTCAAGTGAAAAATTCAAGTGAAAGCCAATCAAATAGAAAGTGAAATTAAACGTTGCCGTCTTTTGACCGGTAAATGATTATTGTTCGTAGACAGGGTCAAAACGTTTGTCAAGTTCAATGCACTTGGCCATTAAAGTTAATTGAAACTTATGAATAATGCATTTATGCGAATATATCATACAAAGTTCTACAAAAAAAAATGTGTGTGTGTGTGTGTGTGTGTCTATGTGTATGTGTTCGTTTATAAAATTTGAATAACACTTAGAGCTAATTGGCAATGACATTTGGTTTGGGTATAGAGACAATAGGTTAACATGATGATGAGTCTTTATCCCTCCCAAGGGACTCATCAAATTTAGGTCAAATTTTGTAGTAATTTCTTTTATTTCTTACAAAACTGTGTCAATTGCTTACACGCAATTGCCTTAAATTGATATTTCTGGTGGGGTAAGACCAATTAGTCATTTTTCATTGTGTTCTAAAAAATTTTTCGTTTTCATTCAATGAAAACTTTTGCACGTGTTCGAAAAACGAAAAGGGAAAACCTTGAGGTGGGTCCGTTCATAAATACTTATTTTAATGATTCAAACCGAACAAAAAAAAAATCGATGGATATTCCTAATTGCTTTGCTTTTCTTTTTTTTGTTTTTTGTTAGTTCATAAAAGTATGCTATATTTTTTTTGCTGTTGTTGTTGTTTGTTTGCGCCTAGCCAAGAAACAAGTTAAATGCATTAAAAAACAATAACAACAATAACTGACCACAGGAAACTATAAAACTGTAGTTAAAAACAAAACAAAATACAAAAAAAAAAAAAGGAAAAGAAAGGGGTAAGAGCATATGTGAACCACATTGTCCTCATTTCAAAACTGATTGTCTATGCAAGCACGCACCTAAAAAGGACTTTAACTGACCAGAAATTGAGTCAGACATTGTTCAACTGTTAAAGGGAACGGATCTATAGAATACCCAGAAGCTCCAATTATATTATTTCTATAGAAATGCATCAAGTGAATCACTGTGACTGGAGTGATGTCCAAAGTCGTGGACTTTAAAATTTTATTATGCATAATTAAATTATAAAATAAATTTAAAAAGGAATTACAACAATTAAAATATAATAATGCCTCCCAAGCGACGAAGAAGATTCCATGGTCTCTATTACCATTCATCGCCACCAAAAGGTGAGTAAAATATAATGAATATGTATATATATGTATATAGGAATAAGCATGTTAGCCTTAATTGTTGACGGGAATTGGTTGGCTACGTTGGCCATAGCATGCCATCAAAAAAAAAAAAAATTTGCATATTGCGTGTTGTCCTCGTCGTCAACTCAACAAGTTTTCTTCCTTCCCTCCCAAACTTCAAAGAAATTGCGAGTATGTGTGTGTGTGTGTGTGTGTGTGTGTTAGTTGTGGAGTTGAAGTTGATGTTGAAGTTGGAGTATCTCATAGGCTATTAAGTGGCAAAATGCTAATGCGCCATTTCCGTGGCAATTTCAAATTGACTTTTATGTTTGTTAAGTGAGTGTGTGTGCGTGTGTATATGTGTGAGGTAAACTAATTTACATGTCACTAACTAAATAAAATGTCTACGAATATTTCTTAAGTGTGAGCTATGTTTAGAAGTTTTTGGTAGACCTTGACATATTAGAAGTACCATATATGTAAATATTAATGACAGGACAACAACAATTAAGGCTTTTTGTGTCAGCAATTTGTGGTATAAAAAAGGTTTGTCTATGGTTTGACGAAGAAAAAGGAATTTCTATTGCACTTAAAGGGAATAAGTAATATTCATATATGTACTCATGTTTACATATAGAATTTTGTCCTAGTAAAGTTTGATAAAGTTGAAAAATATTACATATTTTTTATTAAAAAATTTTTAATCCATAATTTTTAAAAATTTCATAAATTTATTTAAATTTAGTCCACAAATTTCACACATAATTAAAAAAAAACAAGATGTTATTCATTGCGTTAGATCTTTTTGGTCAATAAGTAGACAGCAAAGATAAAATAACAATAATTTATATAAATATAAAAATGTATATATTGATACAAAAAAGAGGAAATTGAGTTTCTTGATTCAAAATGATTGTATTTTGAGAAATTTTGAATATGAGAAATAAGATGACAATAATCCCTCAATATATTCAATACGTTAACATTATTCTGTATAATAAAATATTTACATGTTCTTTGAAACCAAATAATGATAAGAATTGCGCAATAGTTTCTATCCTATTAACACTTAAAAGAATATTTAAAGAATATAATTAAATATTTTTACTGTGAAGTCGGCTTCCGTTTCCACTTAAAATGTTAGTTTTTGTCTATTTTTTAAGCATAGATTTATTGAATAAGAGTTTCAAAAAAATCTAATAGTTAAACAAAATTAAATTATTAAAATTCTCTATGAGATTCTATCTAAAAATAATTCATAAAAATCCAAAAAAATTTCTCTAAGATAAAACTGTTTTAAGAAATAGATTGAAAGTTTTGTCATCGTTTTTTCAGACCTGTTAAAGAGTTGTTGGCTTATCAAAAACATTATTCCAAATATCTGTTTAAATTGCCGAACAAAACGATTAAATGCATCTAAAATATAGTTAGGGCTAATGTTTGCTATCTACTGTTTTCCATATCGTTTTAAATACTGCAATATTTAAACTAAGCCATTTAACTAATATATGCAATTAAAAATAGTGACCCACATTTGCTCTTTGAATTTTTTATAAACCTCATGCCTAAAAGTAGGCTATGAATACGTGTCGCAATTATTTCTTAAAGGGAGTTTGCGTCGTTATATCTTACTTGGAAAACCTTTAATAAAAATGTTTATTTTTCCACTTACATAACGCACACACACACACGCACACATATATATGTATGTATATGTAAATAAATAGAAAAGCTGCCAGTTGAGTTATTTATTCATGCCCCGGTAGAAGGAAGAGCGCGCGAACAGGACGCAATTATCCCTGGCCATTTTTTTTTTTTTTACTTCTTTTCTGTTTTTCTCCCAATCCCCATCACCACTATCGCTTTTTACTCACTCCATTGCTTGCATTTTATTTTCCTGTTTGACCACAACAGAACCAACAGAATTGAGCTGTCCTAAATTCAACACCTTTCGTAGAATTTTAGTTAGTTAGCCAACGTAACTCAAACTTGGCAGACGTTAAATAATACACACTCAACTAATACAAGCATAAAATTTGTATTTGAGTAGGCATAGGTTAAAGAGTTAGTATTATTTTTTGATTCAAATAAACAAACTTCTCTATACATACATCAATATCTATGCAAATAAATATATATATATATATAAACATATATTTTTTAATTTAATCCGTTTACAACACATATTCTGAAAATGACAATTTCGCCTCAAGTAATGCCAATGAATCAGAATGGACGCAAGCGGCGTGACAATGATGGTAAGTGCTAACTATAATGGCTCTATCTATCCATATATATACATATATACATACATATAATATATGAATTGTAGTATTTTAATTGTGGGAAAAGAACAATTCCAGCTGCACCTTTGCTTAATGAAAGATTCACATTTAAGCCACGTGTGTGCATTCTAGTGGGTGTATTCGACTTTAAATTGCAACCTTGAAAGAAACTTTTGAGTATTTTTCAAGTTGTAAAAAATTGAAAACGAAAAACAAAAAAAAAAACCCAGAAAAAGAGAAATAAAATGAAAGGAAAAACGGAAATTGTCTTGAATTTCACCCTTTTCCTTTTTTTTATATTTTTTTTTTTTTTGTTTTAATGCCACTTTAATGTAACTCGAAAGTCAAACATTTATTGCAATTTTCCCTTTTTAATTTAGTTTTTACTTAGTACCTTCATTTTTGCAAATCGCATGCCAACACGAACAGGTTGAACATTCTTTTGAAAGTCTTTTCGCTACCCAACAAAAAAAAAAAAATGTATATATATATATACTCTTGGAAGGAGTTAGGATATATGGACTATTTTATTGGAGTATTTAAATAAGAATTTTTGTCACCTTCTTGAAGAATATTGTTGGGTTATGGTAATTTTTAGCAAAATAGTTTGAGAGTTAAGGAAAAACTTTTTAGCCTTCAACTTTATCTTTGATAATCTTTTTTATTTATTGGTTTTTATTTAATTGGTTTTTCTTTAGCAATAGTTTTCAGTATAAGGTGGTGACAAATAGGTTTTTTTTAGTTGATTTATTATCTTTGTTGCGCATAATTTCAATTACTAAATGGAACTTAGATTATTTATTTCTTAAATGGAATTTTAGAATTTGCTAAAAGCAATTGATTTTACAAAAAATTTGTCATCGACTTTTATATAATAATCTATATTATTTCAAGAATGCATTTTTGCTTCAAGGTTTAATTTCCGCCGGGAAAGCACATTAGACGATTTAACAAGTATTTTCTTTTTAATATTGAATATTAAGTAAATGAATATTGAATATTAAGTAAATGAATCACAAGTTCATGAATCTAGATTATCTTTTAGTATAATTTATATCCTCAATTTTATTTTGCTAGGTTTCACTAAATGATCAGGAATTTTTCGCTCATTTATTAATGTTTTGTAGATTAATTTCAGAAAGCGTTATTAGAAACCTTTGTAGAACTTTAAATCAGTTTATATTTATATATATATATATAAACTGATTTAAGTCAGATATAATTTCTATTATAAATTTGGAACTAAAGTCGGGAAAATACTTTTAATTTAATATTTATTATAAATTGATTTGAAAGCACACACTTTACAGGTCACCTTCTGTACTCCAATGGATTACTTTACAATAAATATATATATTTTTGATTTATTATAGTTTTTTAGATTTTATATATTTTATTTTATATTAATTTTATATATATACCATTTTTAACTCTAATTTACTGTTAGGGTATAAAATGTGTGTCATTTAGATCAAATATTACTTCTTCTTCGACTGGTTTGTGTTTTCTTTTTTTTTTTTCAATTTCCCATTTTCGCCTTTTTGTGGGTAATAGATTTCTCGGTGAAATTATCTACAATACGTATCTGGATGCACGAAAAGGAGATTGGGAAATTGACTCGCATTTTGTGGGCGGGCCAAGGACATCGCCTATGCCAACAGGCTAGCAATAATGGGCGTGTCAAACGCTTTTTGGCAGCGGTTCCACACGTTATGGTAAACATTTTTCCAAACCATCAATTGAATTTGAATTCTTTCGATTATATCAAAAGTTTCTCGTTTTTATAGAATGCCATTAAGGATTTGCATCAGGCTGTTATAGATAATAATCTGGAGACACTTCAAGTGCAATTAGAGCCACCAGTACCAGCTGCTTTGGTCACTTGTAAAGATGGCAATGGCTTAAATGTTATACATAAAGCAGCCGGTTTAGGTCATACCAAAATATTGGAATATTTGATTGGCATTTGGCCTGAAGGTGCCCATGAGACGGATATAACTGGCAAAACGGCACTACATTGGGCCGCCAGTGCCAAAAATAATATGCGATGTTATACACTGCTCACACAGGCGGGTTGTGACGAGGAGGCTCTAGATTATGTGAGTGACGCAAACTAGAAGAGTGCGAGAAAGGATTGCGGCAGTAAAGCAATTAAAATTGTATTTATTACAGAAAATGAAGACACCTTCATATTATCGCCATAAGCCGCATGAAATTGAGCGTGCCTTTTTGGTTTATGTGCCGGAAGCTCCACGTGTTTCGCCCGATAGCGTCACTGACTGGGAGGCCTTGAGTGAGGAGAATGGTGTGACTGGTGGTGGCGGTGATCAAAGTACATCACATGAAGTTGGCAAGGTAAGTTAAATAAAACTCTTTACATTTCGTTAGCCATGTTTTATGGTAATTATTTTTCTCTTAGAAAGCGATTTCAAAAATTACCGCTACTCAAAATGGTCGCAAATCTTTAGATGATAGTGTAGAAAATACATCTGAATTGGATACTATTGAGGGGTAAGTTTTAGATGGCCTAGAAAATTGTTTTGGCTTTGGCTGCTGGCTTTTAGCTTGTGGGATATTTTTTTCCTTTTTATTTTTTTGTTTTGTTTTTTTTTTTTTATTTTTTGAGAGACAATTTTGTATGATTTTTTGAATTTTGACTAGTCTAAGTGCCAATGATGAGTTGGAAGATGATGACTTATCCAAGGTGGAGAACGGCAATGAGGCAAATGGCAAAGGGGATTCAATTAAACGACGTCCCGAAACCCCAGCCACATTTGGCCAGAATGGTCAGGAATCGGAGGGAAGTGAAGATCTGGAGGTTAGTTAGTAGTATTTAGATATAATTTTGATAGCGAATTTTTATTTTAGTTTAATTTTAAAGCACTTCAATGCTTTCGCTGTCTAAACAAATGAAAAACTCTTAATTTTGTTGGTCCAACTAATGCTCTCTGTAAAAGTAAGACATTGTCGGCCCCCCAAAAAAGCTTTTTAGATTAAAATAAAAAAAAAACACAAGCTTATTGTAAATAGAACAAACATATAGTCAAACTAGAAATTTAGAAATGTTTTTAGAACATTTTTTAGATAACCTGTAGAATTTCGATTTATTTCTTTTTATTTTATTGTTTTGTCTAAAACAAATCAGTCCGCGACAATTGTTTACTTTTACAGAATTTGGCGAGAGATGTAAGCCAAGCAACAGAAAATGGCAATGAGAAGGAAAGCCAAGAAGGAGAAGGCGAAGCAGAGGCAAAAGATGTAGAGAAAGAGCAACAAAATGATGAAGATGATGAAAAAGATGAACAAGAACCAGCATCACCTAAAGCAGCGAACGAGGAAAATGAAGAAGAGCGAAACGAAAAGACTGACGATGATGAACAAGAGCCTAAGGAAACGGATAAAGTAGATGATGAGAATGGAAATGATGAAGAAAATATTGAGAAAAATGATGAAAATGATGTTGCTGCTGATGATGATGCTGCTGCACCTGCTGGTGATGATGATGATGATGATGATGAACGCGATGTTGCTCCTTCTGATGATAATGATAAAAATTCTGGACCTCCTGTGGATAATGATGATGATGACGATGAGGTACACATTGGCGTGCTCTAAACTTTGTGACCCGACCCGATACCCGACCCATGATCCCGACACCCTCTCTCTGCCACCACTCGCTAAACTATCTCTCTCCCAAACTCTCTTCAATCAAAAAGCAAAAATATGTTTTATGTAGTGTTTCTCTCATGCAAATTTTGATTGATGTTTCATTTTCTGTACTTTAAATGTGGCGTTTCCTAAACAATGTGACTTGTATAATTAAAAAAAAAAAAAACAAAAAAAATTTCCATCACGTTTAAAAAAAAAAAACCAAATGAAAGATGCAACAACTTACCGAACCAGAGCAACAAACCAATAGCAGCTTTAGCTAAATATATCATTCTATTGTACCTATATCTAATATATATATATAACTATATATTTTGTAACATGCTAATGAAATAGAATTAACAAATTTTACCTCTCAATAAATTTCTTTGCAAACTGTGTCTTTTGTTCCAAAAACAAAAACCAAAAAAAAAACTGCACTAAAATGAAACAAACAAATTCTGTTCCATGTGTTTTTATTTTGTGTTCTCTATTTGGTTTTTTTAGTGTTTTTTTTTTTTATATATATGCATATATTGTTATTCTTAGATTCAAATCAATGCCAAAGTCCGCCCCCAATTTTTGCACCACATGCATATATATCGATTGGCAAATATCAGCAGCTGTTTACCTTTAGATAGACGACTGACTTTTTGTAATAAAATGTGCAGCACAAAAATTTACTTTTCCTCTATATATACATACATATATATTATTTCTTTCACTTTCATTTGGCGGGGTTTCTCCTGACATATGTACATATGTATAAAATGTGGGTAAAATGAAGCAATGTGAGGACTTCTCTTAAATGTATATTACTTACCTGGAACTGGCTGTCAGTGTCCAAATGGCAACGGAGCATGCAAACGTCAAAAAAAAAACAGTTGCAGGCATTAGATATAGGTTTAACATATATAGTAAAGAGATATTTCTACCCTTTAAGGGTTTTTAAATAGTATTTTTTAGCTGCAGTGAAGTAAACTGATTTATCATTAAAGATATTACTATATCAATATAAATGCCAGCTTACTGCATAAAGGTAAAAAAACAAAAATAAAGATGTTTAAGAAATTATAGTAATATATATTTAAATAAATCTACTATTATTTAAAATGCTAGTATTTTAATCTAAAATTTAACTAAAACTGTAAAATGAACTTCTGTAAAAAGAATTTTGGTATAAAGTTCCTTAAAAAATATATCTATATAAACATCTTCCTTATTAGAAGAACTGCTATATAAAAGACCAAATTTTAAGTAAAAACCAATTAGATAAAACATCATTTTGTTTCACCTAAATGTTGTTTGGCACTCTCTGTCTGCATACAAGTAGTATGCACTGTAGTTAAGAATATATGTATTTATATCCTGTTCTGTATTGTTACTGTGGCCTGCACTTTGTCAAAAATAATATCTAATGAAACAAAGAAAAAAAAAAGTTAAAATCAATCTCTCCAAATAATTCATTTAGGATGTTGTAGCATCTGTCACACAAAATGGTAAATTGGAGGAACCAGAGGCGGAAGAGCCAATTGAGCAGTCATCACCGCAGGATATTAAAATTAACGATGATGATGGCAATGAATCATTAACATCCTCACTGGCCATTGAGGGTTTCGTTCAAGGCGCCTCCGAGGATTATACAGTTCAGTCACAAACTGCAGCTTATCAAGTTGATGATGAAGTATACGATACTAAGATCTTTCAAACTTTCAATAGCTAAACTCTATTGCACTTGCTCATCTCTCCTATTTCTAATCTAAGTTGCGCTATCTTCACTAAGTTTGCTTTCTTGGAATGCTTTTAGTATATAAATTTATTTGTTTTTTTTTTTTCGTTGTGTTGTTAATTATTTCACAAAGCTTTTACCCGAAAGCAATAAAAATATTTAGCAGAAATTAATTAAAATTTTCATTTATTTAGGATATACCCATGCAACAGATTGTGGATTCAGGTGATCTTGAACAGTTGGCTGAGATTGTTTTAAATGGCGAAGGAGGTCGTTTGTTGGGTCAAAAGTCAAAAGATCCAGATATACAGGCATTTCTAAATAATGTGCCTAGCTATATGGTAAGCAGACAATATTGGGAAAAAATTTTAAAAATTAAAGCATCGTTAAGGGTAGTCTTTTTTATACCAAATTTCTATAATGATTTATATTACTTTTGAAAAAAAATGTTCAGGCTAATAGGGAAATATTTATAAGATTTATCGTTTCTTTCTTGTTAAGAAATCTCTGGATTAAAATATCTGTATTAAGTTTGTAGAGATTTAAAAAAATTAATTGAGAATTGATTTCAAAAACTTAAGAACTTTAAGAACAAATTTTTGATATAATTTTTGAAAGTTTAAAAATTTTTCTTGATTTATTTTATATTATTTGGTTCAAAAAAAACCCAAAAATTTTTTTTTTATAATTTGTATAACATCATTTTGAATGCTTTTGTTTCTTAGCTTAAATAATTAAAAAATTAAATTTTGAGACTATGGTTTAAAAACTATAAGGAAAAATTGTTGACACCTCGTGTTGATTGATTTTGGAATTGCTTTTCTGTTAGACACCCATAATATACTTGGATAAAACTTTTCTTTTTAAACGATATAATATCAGATTTATTAAATTGAATATAAAAAGCTAGCGTCTAGAGGGAAATAATAAACTTATTTAGATTTGATTTGCATTTAAAAAACTTTATTCAAGTTATATATATATACATATCATATTATAATAATAAAACGCTTTCAAAGCGTATATTCTCTTTTATACAAACTCTTAACCTTTAAAGTTATTTATAAAAAATATTTTGATTTACGATTACGTTTCCTTTTTTTGGCCTACTAATTATGCCTATGCCTGGTTTAATTTTTGTTTTTTTTTTTCTGGTTTTCGGCAGGAGAAAATCCATCGCGTGCATGATGCGGCACGTGATGGCAGTTTATTGGCATTGCAGCAGGCTCTGGATCGACGGAAGTTTGCCATAGCTAAGGACGATATATCACCAAATGGCTCCACACCGTTGCATGTGGCAGTGCTTTTTGGACATACTGGTAAAACCATGTTACCCTCCATTATTTATATCGGCTTCATACAATTTCTTTTGTCATTTCTTCCACTTAAGATATTGTACGATATTTGGCCTCTCGATTTCCGGAAACCATGACCGTAACCGATAATGATGGACGTACACCCCTACATTATGCAGCTACAATTAAGGACAATGGACATTTTTATAATATGCTAATACAATTAGGGGCAAATCCCAAAGACCTGGATAAGGTAAGACAATTAGAAAAAAAAAAAAGTTTTTTGGTTTTCTTTAAATTGATGAGAAGGCCAACACCTGCTTTGACTTTCAAATGTCAGAGCTTCAAGGGTCTCAAATCAATATGCCATAAATATGAAATTAACTCGAAATGAAAATAAACGAAAAGAACAAAACCAACCAATGATGGGAATTAGTTACAAAAACTAACATTTAAAATTCAATAACAAATTACACGCAGCTTGGACATACGCCTGAATTTTACTTGGATATGGACAAATCCAAAGATATACTTACCTATACCGAATTGCTCAATGTATTTGGGGCGGAAGAACTTGAAAACCAATTGCTGAGTGATCAAGGTATGCGGGGCTGTACACTCAGAGAAATTAGTAGCAGAAAACTCAATGAAATTATATAGTGAAACTACTATCAGTTTCTCGAAATTCGTCCTGAAAATCATTTTTTTGCTATTTCAGTTAAAAAATTATATATTTCTTTGATACTAATAATTTTAAAAAATTTCAGTCAGAAAAAATATGCCAAAATAAATTTCTAAAAACAGTAACATTAAAATAATTAAAAAAGGAAACACACCACAAAATTATTTGGAAAAAACAATTTTTAAAAAGTGGTTAATTAATCAATTAAAACAGAAAAATCTTAAAAATATTAAAAAAAAACAAGCCTTGGAAAAAGTTGATTAATAAATTTTCTGGCTTAGTTTTTTTGAACTAGAATAGCAATCAAAATAAACTTTAAAGGCATATATGTATATACTTAAATTAAATATAACAATTTTTA
The DNA here is from genome assembly GCA_037075365.1 of Drosophila emarginata. NCBI lineage: Eukaryota > Metazoa > Arthropoda > Insecta > Diptera > Drosophilidae > Drosophila > Drosophila emarginata. The sequence goes on along the minus strand of JBAMCD010000260.1, from coordinate 2,247,590 downwards.
GGGCGAATTTCTTCAGTCTCCGCTTTTTTGTTTAAGTGTATTTTATTTTTTTTCAGCCATTCTTCACGTACTCACTTCTTATTGCCTTGCTTTTTGACTGCCTTTGTTTTCACACACTCAACTCAATTCAACTCACCCAATCACCTAGTCACCCTACCAAACAAGTAGAAATAATTAAAATCTATTCGTTTACTAACTCGAACTTCCGCACTGGACTGGTTTCTCTTTGGCCTCGTCCGTTAGTTGTCAGTCATCGATTTTCATTCGCCTGCCATCGCACGTCCTTCACACACACTCGTACTCACACACTCACATATACACACAGTCACACTATTTTGTTACTCACTCTAAAACCATGTTCATGCGTAATTTGTGTACGACTGTACATACAAATATTCTAGTCTAACTTTTGTTGGCCTTTTACCAGTCCAGTATTTTACGAAACAAGCTAGTGACAACTGTAAAAGCGGATAAATTAAAGAATAAAAAAAATAAAATGGCGGCAAATCAAGAATTTTTTAATGAAATAATTCATAATATTGATGATATATTTGGTATGAATAATAATTAAAATGCACCTGCTTGCACCACAAACAAAAAAAAAGAAAAAGGCCTTTTTCCCCCCTCTTTGCACCGGCACTTAAACCAAGAGATTGATTTCCATTCCATTATGTTTGTATGCGTTTATTTGTTTTATTGTTTATTTGTCGTTTTGTGACTCTTGATAATCATCAATTGAAATTGAAATTGAAAAATTCAACAATTTGGTTCGCTCAGTTCCCGATGATTTGCATAGCGCACGTCGTGAGCTACAGGATGGTGAAATTTCACGTACATTGGAACGATGTTTTAGTGTCATAGCCGAATCGGGGAAACTTTTGAGCGGTACGACAGCATCAGCTTTATCTCACCGGAAACCATTGAGTGCCTCATCATTACAATTATCGGTTACAAGCTATTTAAGCCGTTTCCTTAAACGTGGTGTATATGATAAAACAAAAAGACGTCAAACCCGTTTGGATCATAATCTCTTTGATGTTTTATGGCCAGCGATGAGGAAAACTTCAAAAGCCCGTCATCTTGAGGAGGATATTAATTGTGGCATAATAGCACCTGATTTTGATGTATTTGTAGTATTCCAGGAGTTCTTAGTACCGTTACTCAAGGATATGCATTGTTTGAGTATTGATGCAGACTTTAAGCCACATCCACGTCTGGCCTACTTTCCCATGGATAATGGTGAACGTTTAAATACAGCGGCTTTTGTTTACGATGATGAATCATTGTTAGTTACACGTTGCATAGTGGAGGCATCACGTAATTTGGATCAATTGGAATTGCCATTAAATTTAACCATTGGTCAGATAGAACAGGCCGAACGCATGATGATGAGTAAAATATTTACTGCAAATTTTGCTGAGGCAGTCGGTGAAACGGAATCGGGCAATTATTATACACTTACCGAATTATTAGAACCCGATTCAGAGGTGGCACATATGTTAACTAATATGGGTTTAATGATACCATTATTAGATACCAAAGATCTGGTACAAGCAGCTGAATCTACAGCATTTAATGGTGCATTGTGGCCATATGGAAGAGGTGTCTATGTCAGTTCGGCTCACAATTTGGCACTCTGGTTGAATTGTCAAGAACATTTGCGTGTAATATCATCGACTACTAATAAAGATCCAGCCGATATGGGTGTAGCATATACAAGAGTTGGTCGGGCGATAACTTATTTAGAAACGCAGTTGCATTTCAAGGAAAGTTACTTACTCGGCTATTTGCAATCACGTCCTGCATTTTTGGGTACTGGCCTGAAAATGACCACCATAGTAAAATTACCCAATCTAATGAAGGAATTGGATAATCTACGTCACTTGTGCTCTGTACGTGGACTTAGTATGGTGACTAATCGTCTATCTAAACTCACTGTCCGTTTAATTAATATGCAAAGCATGGGCATTGTGGAATATGTCTTATTTCAGGATTATTGCACTGCTGTTACAAATATTCTATCGCTGGAAAAGGATATGTCATTGACAAATTCCAAGCATATAGCCACAATGCTGGTGAAAATCTTTCGACGCAAAAAGAATAGTATCGTTGATCGTAACTAAATCAATGATCGATATATACCCATCATTATCTATCATATATTGTATATATATACATACAAACATATAAATCTACAGCACCAATAAAACATAAAAAAAAAAAAAACAAATAAGAATATTAAACAAAAAAAGCTTATCCAACGATTGATACACACTAAAAACTAGTAGACTTTCTCCTTCTTATCCTGCTTATGCTGAGCATCTACGTCTACATTCGCCGCACCGCCAATATAAAAACCGTGTTTCTCTCGTAATCGTAAGTTTCTGTTTTCCTTCAGTTACACATAGTACAAGAAAAAAAAAAAAAAAAACTAGTAATGTCCTGTTGTGTGATGATGCGTTGCCAATTTTGTAATATAATTTGCCAAATTTTGATTTAAAAATTTTCATTTCGAGCATCTCTCATATAAATTTCTTTTCTTGCTTTGAGTGTGTCTTTTTGGGGTTATATTGTTAATATTCGATTGATAAATTCTGATTCTTCTTTGACTCTTATTCACAGGTCCACCGGCACCACAATCACCTATAAGCAATATACAGGCAAATCCCATCTTTAAGACCGAACAGGGCAAATATTTAGCTGATAGTAAGTTTATAGGGCAAAAAGTTTTAAAATTAAATTAAATGTCTTTGCTGAAGCCGATTTGATACAACCTCGTCGGGGTCACCAATCAAAAAGCTAACTGTCAGCGAATCCTTTACTCTGTATGGATTAACTTCGAGTTCACTTGACAGTGAAAGAGTTATCAGACCTCAACTATATGTTTTTAGCTTTAAAAAGTTCGAATATACATGCGATTTTCTATATTCGGTTCTCTTGTCGTCGGGGTCACCAAGCTCTTTTAATCAAGACTCACTGGGATTAGCTAACATTTTCCTCGTTACCCTGTTGTTAAAATGGTTTCACTTCAAAGATTCATTTGTTTAATTTTAACATTTAAGTCAGTCTGCAAAATTGAATAATAACTTATTAAGTATAACAATCTATAATCTTAATTTTTTTTTAATATTTCTTTAGCTCTAGCTGAACCACTCATCAAAGCTCTCACTGAAATTGCCCATAAGCGTCCAAAAGATCCAGTGGCCTATCTTTCGGGTTATCTACAACAATTTGTGGGGGAACGTAAACCCATTACAGAAGTACAAGTCCATTCTGGTAGCAATAATTCCAGTACTTCGACCGCCAAATTGGCAAATAGTTATCATAGTAACAATAGTCGGGGACCCACTATCTCGAATAATAATGCAAATGCCGATATTATAGAACTAGATGATGAATCCTTAGAGAGGCAAGAGGCAGAGGATACTCTGGCCGCTCAGCATATGGAGGAAAGAGATGAGCATGGACAGAGTATGTTACATTTTGCCTGTGCCCGTAGCCATCGACGTGGACAACTTTATACATTGATTGAGGAATCCCGCATAGATATAACCTATCGAGATGAATTATATCGTACGGCCAGAGATGTGGCCCTCCAGGCAAATCAACCAAACAATGCAGCTGAAATTGATCGGTTTGTGGTGGCACAGGCAATTATAGGTAAAAGAAAATAAAATTAAAAATATTTTAAGTTACTAGTAATTTATTTATATGGATCGTTTTAGGTAATGTGGAAATCTTTGAGCAATTAGCTTTACAGGGCTATGATCACATATTGGATTTGGAGGATGATAAGGGTAAATCAATAATGGATGTGGCTGCAGCACGTGGCAACGATGATTTGGTACAGTTTCTTGATAAATTACGTGGCCTAGAGGAAACACGGGAAGAACTTCATCAAATGATTAGAGATAATAATATGGAAAAAGTCAAAGAATTGACCTCAATAACAAATGCCATGTGGTTTATTAAGACCAAAAATTATTACGGTAAAACAAATCGATAAAAAAAGAAAGTAGAATATTTAATATATAATTTATTTTATTTACTTATATAGGTCGCACTGCTTTGCATATAGCCGTCTTGAAAGAATCCGAGGAAATGGTCCAACATTTGGTTAAACTCTGTCCCGAAGTCTTAAAAGTCACCGATAATGTTAGTTCCTTGATCTTTATTTTATTATTGGTTTTTGAGTTTAATATTTTTGTTTTTTCTTTTAGTTGGAACGCACTGTTTTACACTATGCCATGGGCACAAATTCATTGGAGAGCGTTAGTCGTATCTTGATACAAAATGGAGCCAAACGTACGGCCAAGGATCTAAAGGGTCGTCAGCCTAGCTATTATTTCATTAATAAAGCAGATATATTACGTCTACAAGAGGAGGAAGAGGAGAGTCGCTAAGTTTAAAAACAAAAAAAAAAAAAATTCTAGTTTATAGATTAAATAAAAAGTAAATGAAACATAATCAGATAATATTGGTATGCCAGTTAATACAAGTTCCGATCACGGGTTACTAAAATAATCCATTTGACAACTTTCCCTCTTCGATTGATTAGGTGATCCTTAAGTGTTGGGATTTCAACAGTGATTACCGAGCGCCATGCTCTCATGTCTTTACACAAGTGCAAGGCGTGTTTTATGCGATAATAGCCTGAAGGGGTGTGAGGACCATGGGTAGCATACAAAACGTAGTGATAAGATTACAATTTGAAACCCCATTTACATTGTTGTTTTTGTTCTGAGCTTCGATTGATTTTGACATGGCTGGGGTATAGAACAATGACGTAGCCTTGACATCTGGACATATGTATGTACATACATACATACTTATTAGTCGACGGGCCTTTACCTCTGATCAGAGGCCTTCGTAAACTATAGAGTTATCTCTATCTATGTATAATGTTGCCAATCATTTAAATTTTACTTTCTTTGACGCATACACAAAATCATCTCTATCTCTGTTTTCTATCTCTCCATCTCTCTCTCTCATGGCTGCGTATCACTGTGTCTCTTTGTTTGCTGTGATTTGTGCGAACTGAACCTAAACAAACTAAACCATTGCCGTCCGCTTTTTTTTTTTTTTTCTTTTTGTATTTTATTATCGATATCATTGGTTTTGAAGTGTGCTGATTTCATGTCCATTAGGTGAGTTGTTGGACTACAAATGGGTAAGTGTCAAGCAAGTTGTCAGGCAGTCCGAGTTGTATCGCCGAAACCGAAACGCGTGTGTTCAAAATATTTTAAAAGTGCTTAAAAATGGCAGCGGAAACGAATACGGGTTAGTAAAAAACCAACAGATATAATTGGAAAATTTAAATAACCAACTGAAACTAGTTAAGTAAAAAGGAAACACTGCGAGAAATGTGTAAACGAAGTTTTTAAAAAGGACATTGGATTACGTATTATTTATGAGAAAGATCTATACTTTAAAATGTTGCATAATAATGTTATCAGTGGAGAAATTATTACTATCTAAAGGACATTCAGTCAGTCAGTTTTTATATCTCCCTTTATTTACTGCAATCCGGTGTAGGATTTTCCATTAAGCTTGCTTTGTTATTAATTTTTAATAAAATTAAACTAAAAAATAATTTTAAAATAAATATACATACTTAAATTAAAAAGAACCAATTAAAAAAAAAAAGAAAAAATAAAAGGAAGTAAAAAAGTAGAAGGATGCGCTAACTTGTTGGAAGTTCCCTTGCAAACTAGCAACTAAAACATATAATTTGGAATTAGAAATTATATAAAACTAGTCAAATCCCAATTTAATAATTATTGATATGGAACTAAATTATGGATCGTTTTTATGAGAGCTATATGATATAGTTATCCGATCGGAATGATTCCGAGATTCAGCTTTTTACTTCTAAGTGTCTCGGAGGAGACCGTCGTAATCTAGACAGATTACGGGTTTTATCAACTCAGCTCATCATGCTGATCAAGAATATATATACTTCATATAACGGCAGATGTTTCCTTCTATGCGTTACAAAATTTTTATCAAATTTAATATGTCCTATTCGCAAGGTTATAATAAAAAAATATTTTTAAATACAAAACTGATAAGCTAAAACCAAAAAAACTAATCAGTTCTATAATTAAACTTTACTACTACCTAAGCAAAAAAGTTTTGAAGTGAAATTCAAAATACATTAAAAGAAAAACTTTTTAAAAACAAACCCTCTAAAACTAAACGCTTTGAGGAGTTAGAATCTTAATTTGTAATAGTAAAGCCAAAAGAAAATAAGTAAGTCGACTTCGGTATTCCCTGTACTACAGACTGATCCACTATTTTCCCGACAAATCATTTTCCCAACAGTCAACTTTTCCATTCAATTATGTTCCCAATTTTAGGAACATAATTCCAAAAAAAAAGAAAAAAAAATGACTTAAGATTGAGTTGCTCAATAAAGATTTGCAAAGTGCCTCTTTGTCTCGTATACTCGATTTTGGACTTCATCATTGTACTTCTGATGATGACTTTTAGAAATTAATGTGTAATAAATAAACAAATTAAGGTTTTGATTTAATTTATTGTATAATCGCACAAAATATCGCATAAGACCGATTAAGAACGAATGACTATTGATAATACTCGGGGATACAACGGAAGTTGCCTTCAAATTCGATTTATAAATGATTATAATTAGCCATGACAGGCTGGTGTAGATAGTAGATTGATTAACTTATTGTTTGAATGAATTCAAATATTATATTTAAATGGAAATTTTTCAGGTCCCATGCTAGGGCAAAGGCATGTACAAGCCTTCCTTCTCTTCCTTTCTATTGTTTGCAATTATATGGCCAAATTTAATGCTGGTGTGGCAGTTGTAGCCATGACAGATTCGGAGAATACGAATCCCAATTATGAAGTGAGTATTTATATACTCTGATATAAGTGAAAAACAATTAATTAATTTATTTATTTAAGGAATATGATTGGAATGAAATGGAGCGTTCGTATATACTCTCCAGTTTCTTTTGGGGCTATATAATGACACAATTTTTGGGCGGTTGGCTATGTCGTCGCTATGGTGCAAGAATTACAATGTTTATTTCAACAATTGGTTCGGCTTTATTAATTCTATTGCCACCATTTTGTGTATCCTGGGGCGGATGGGAGGCATATTGTGTTATTCGTGTATGTCAGGGATTATTTCAGGGTTTACTTTTTCCCTGCATTCATGCACATTTGGCCAATTGGTGTCCGGTCAATGAACGTAATCGTCTAGGGGCCTTGGCCAATACGGGCATAGATTGTGGCACTTTAGTGGCCATGTTTGTTAGTGGCCAATTGGCTGCCTCGAGCATGGGTTGGCCAGGTATATTCTATATATCAAGTGTATTTGGTATATTTTGGTGCGTTATTTGGTTAATTTTTGGCGCCAATACGCCAAGGGAGTGCAAATTTATAAGTGAAGCAGAACTTAATTATATTGAAACTTCAATTAATTCGAATCGCAAAGAAGAGGAGATAAAGGCAAAGAATCAAATTCCTGTACCTTGGCGTGCAATTTGGACTTCTGTTCCGTTTTGGGCTCTAATGATCGTCCGTTGCTGTCAATCTTGGGGATATTCCACACTTCAAACGGAAATGCCTGCCTATATGAATGGCGTTCTGTTGATGGATATGAAAAGTAATGCCATTTACTCGGCATTACCTTATCTAACTTCATGGATCATGGCATTTGTATACTTAATTGTGGCTGATATATTGTTGACACGTAAGATTATGTCCATAACAGGAATAAGAAAAACAATCAATACATTGGCTTTATGGATTCCGGCTTTTGCCCTGATTGGCATTGGTTTCTTGGATAGCAATCAAAAGACATTGGCCATTGTCCTAATGTGTGCCGATGTGGGTATTAATGCCGGTTCTACTATCGGTAGTACAATTAATACTATAGATCTATCACCAAATCATGCGGGTATTTTAATGGGCATTGTCAATACGGCTGCAAATGTGATACCAATTCTAACACCTCTATTGGTGGGCATTATTGTCAAGGACAATGTAAGTCTATAATAAAATAATTATTAATATTTATTATTAACATTTTTGATTCTTTATTTCAGCATGATCGCGTTCAATGGCAAGTTGTTTTCATTATATCGGCCGTGATATTCTTTGTGGGTAATTTAATTTACATTATCTTTGGTCAAATGGTAAATCAACCATGGGATTCTGCCGATTTTTTGAATAATGAAAGTTCTACAAATTTGCAAGAGGAGGGCTATGCCAAAGCAATTGAAGCCAAAGAACTTGAAATTGATAATGAAAATACTATTAAAACGAAAGAAAATGCATCTAGTGATAATATTGAAAAGACTGAAACCAGCTGAGTTTTAGTTTTCATATATATTTAGGTTAATTTTAATAATCGAAAATAAGTCACGGCTGGGCCGGACCTACATACATTATATGTATGTATATACAAAAATGTAGAATTAATCTATAGTAAATAAAATAAATATTTAACTTAAGAAAACCAAAAACGGAAAAAGGTTCTTTTTCTAAGTACTTATCAGCTAAGCTTATCATTCATTTGTCGTACATGTTTCTAAACATGTTTTCCCCTCCAATTTCTTCAAACCCTTCATCCAAAACCAATCCATTCAATGTCATTAATTAAGAGTAACAAAAACATATCAAAAGATATGAAAGAGAGAACCAACAAATTGGTAAAATTTGTTTTCGAACGCTTAGAAAGCAAAAATAAAAGAAACGATTCATCACACTTCGATTGACGTACCAGGCAGGCAGGTGACAAATATTATGTGTGACGCTCCAATTAAAGGTAAAAAAAAAAGGAACAGTAAGATCGATGATGTATCTTAAAATTATCAATTTAATGCAAGTATTAACTTATTATTAGGCCCCTTAATCGGCATAAGACATGTACAGGTTGGATTATTATTTATATGCATTTCGGTGACATATTTTTCCAAGCTAAATGTGGCCATTTCTTTGGTGGCCATGACAAATGCAGCTACCACAAATCCAAATCAAAAGGTAAGATGAAAATTTATATATAAAATTGATGGCTCTAAAGATGTATGAACTTTTTAAGGTGTTTATTCTGTTTTCATTCCTTATTTATAGGAATTCAATTGGTCTGCTACGGAAATGTCATACATCTTATCCAGTTTTTATTGGGGCAACGTTTTGACTCAGTTTTTAGGTGGTTATCTCTGTCGTTATTTTGGTGTTAAAATAGTTTTATTCATTGGAATCTTAATTTATTCCATTCTGGTATTGGTCACTCCGGTTTGTGTAGTCTGGGGCGATTGGATAGCCTTTGTGGTAATCCGTGTCCTAATGGGTGGCTTTCAGGGCGTTTTGGTTCCAGGAATCCAAAAACATTTGGCCAATTGGACGCCCAAAGAAGAGCGCACACGTCTCGGGGCCTTTACATATACGGCCTTCGATTGTGGTTCAATTTGTGCCATGTTAGTAACTGGTCTAATAGCCACTAGTTCTTGGGGTTGGCCTGGGGTTTCTTATGTGTCCGGAAGTTTAGGTGTCGTTTGGTGTATAATTTGGCTAATTTTTGGTGCAAATAATCCAAGAGTTTCCAGTTGCATTGGAGAAATAGAATATGCTTATATATTAAAATCACAAATTGAAGTAAATTCAGTTAAAATTCCTGTACCCTGGCGTGCTATATTTACATCAATTCCATTTATTGCACTGCTAATCACAAGATGTTGTGGCGTATGGAGTATGACGATATTGCAAACGGAGACTCCATCATATTTGAATAATGTACTTGAACAGAATATAAAACAGAATGCCTTATATTCGGCATTACCATTTCTAGGCATGTGGCTATTAAGTTACGTTTATATGTTAGTCGCCGATATAATATTGGGTCGTCAGTGTTTGACATTAACTCAATTACGTAAATCATTTAATACAATTGCTTTTTGTCTGCCAGCGTTAAGTTTAGTGGCAATCAGTTTTCTCAGTGTAGAACATAAAACGTGGGCCATAGTTCTAATGACATTGGGGGAAAGTGCTTTTAGTGGAAGTAATATTGGTAGTGCATTGAATTCAATCGATTTATCACCAAATCATGCTGGCATTCTGACTGGCATTATCAATACTGCAAATGCCATGGTTGCCCTTTGTGTTCCCCTTTTGGTGGGCGTAATCGTTACGAATGAGGTAAATAAATATTTATTTTTATTTTTTCTCCACTTACTGATAAAATTCCCTTTTTGAAGAACGATCGCAATCAATGGCAAATTATCTTTGGGATCACTGCATTGATCAACATTTGCGGAAGTCTCATTTATATCAAGTGGGGATCAGCTGAGACTCAACCCTGGAATGATATCGATTATCTTCAGACAGAAGTTACTAATTTAGATCAAAGATCACAAATGTTGACTTAGGTCAGTTATAAAGTATTTATCTAATTATTGTTCTCTAGAATCATGCCAATAAAAAAATATAAGAGTCTATTTAAAAAGCATTTACTTTTACTCTCCTAAGTTTATTTCGGTTCTCTTTTAAATTAGAAGTATAAAAACATAATCGGTAATCAGAAAAGATTACAATCCAAAAACGTGCACGATAAAATTTAATTATTAACAATTTTTTCGATAATGGCATTTAGTTGAATTTTTTAAACTGATGGAACCTGATGCAAGTGTTTAAATAAATGGAATACTAATTATTAGATAAGATTATGATATTGTCAATAGCCCCCGGATAGTTACAATTTATTAAATTTCTAACATAATTTTGAATTTAAAACGAATGATTAGCAAAGTAGAAATGAACTTCTATTCGAATTTTTATTACTAAAGTAATTCAATAACATTTATCACGTATTTATTGTATGTGTGGAAGGGTTGTAAATAAGTGGCATTCAAATGACTCAATGCTATTCCAAGCAATTTCAAACGATGAGTGCAATTTGCAAGAATTATTTTTTACATGGGCGTAGAGTTAAGACCATTCCAAGGATATTAAGTGGCAAAGGTATGTAATTCTTGTATACTTTAAGGCGATGATATATGCCCATGCGTTTCCTACTATATTTCCCAATTTCTAGATCAATGCAAACTATTTTACGGTTTGGTTGACTAATTAATATACAACTTATACTTAGAAGCGATCAGTTGTTAATACAAGAATAAATAAATCAGACAATAAATCAAGAACTTATTTGTTTTTCAAACTCTAATATTTGTGAACTTGGTATACAGCTTGAGCTCTCAAGATCGGTTAACTATATCATAAAGCTCACATTGGCACAATCAGTTCAAATAATGAATTTAGTAAGAAAAATTTGTTTGTTTCTTAAGATATTGATACATAGCTTAGCATTTATAAATAATTTTATATACTTCTTAATGATTCTGCTAATATTTGTGAACTTGGTATACAGTTTAAGCTCTCAAGATTTAAGGAAATCAGTTAACTATATAATATAAAGCTACCACTGGCACAATCAGTTCAAATAATGAATTTAGTAGGAAAAATTTCCTTTTGCTTCTTTAAATAATATTTAATAAACATTGATACAAAGCTTAGCAAATATAAATAATTTTAAATACTTCATAATTTAATTTTTATTGATTTTTATTATAACAATCAAAATATTTACAGTCCCTTTAAAGATCTAACCTACGCCCTTGTTTTCATGGTTTTATAAAATGATAGCCTTAGAGTCTGTTTATATATTTCTGGGGCGTTGTCTATGCATTTATCTGCCATTTTACAGTAAATATAATAATTATAACTTTTACCAGGATAAATGAAAATGGATATAAAAGAGGTAGAGGCCAACAAAGAGTACAGTACAATTTGAAATGTCGAAGCCTGATTATAAATCAAATTTACGTCTTGTTTGCGGCTTCTTTGATGAGTTTTTCTCTGTTCTGAAGGAAAAGTCAAGACCGCCACGCTTGACTTTGCACTACTTTCGGGCCTTTTTATGGTATTTTTCTGGTATGGTATATAAACGTATATATATAAGTAACAAAAATCTATTCTTTTTGTAGTCTTCTTTTCATTTATCCCAACAAAAATATGTTAAACAGCAATATATACAGGCAAATCAATTTGTTAATGATTGGCAATTTAATCATTTCCATCGTTACGGTCCTAAGTGCGGTGCATGAATCAAAAACTGTCATCAATGTCGGTGATGATTTTATTTGGATCATTGGGGTTGGTGTCGTCTAATTAATTCTCTTATTACCCTTTCTCATTTTACATTTCTTTTGTCTTTTTACCAGGCAATCCTTATATTAACTAAAATAATTAACGTTACTTTAAATGCCGATGAAATTGACTCAGTTATTGAGGATTTTGATTATTATAATGAAAATGTGAGATCCTGTAATACTGATGCGGAGATATTGGATTGGCAGCGTTTCTCCTATTTGGCTGAAGCGGCAATGTTTATCAATTGTTTTGTGTTGGTAAATCTCCTTAACTTAGCCATTTGTGTACAGCCATTGCTTGGTGACAGTGATCTGCCATATCATGTCTTTTATCCCAACAACTGGCATCGATCAGAGATTCATCCAAAAATCTGTCGTTTCATTTACATATGGCAGTCTTTGTCTTCACATTACAATTTGATGAGCATTTTGCAAATAGATCTTCTGGGCATACATTCATTTATACAGACAGCCTTGAATTTGAAAATTCTTTGCTTGGAAATTCGTAAATTGGATAAATTTGGTACATTAAATGATCAACAGTTTCATGAAGAGTTTTGCAATTTGGTTAAGTTTCATCAGCATCTAATCAGGTATGAAGTACAGTATAATTTTTTTTCTATTTGGGAATTAAATTTGTTCTATCTTCCCATTTATCACTTATGTGATTTTTTTCTATTCCTTTTTCGCTTTTTCTTCCTAGGACTGTGGAAAAGAACAATCGTGTATTTTACGTCTCTTTTATTGCCCAGATGATAGCCAGTTTCACATTGATTTCCATATCCACATTTGAGACAATGGCTGCTGCAGGAGATCCCAAAGTGGCTGCCAAATTTGTACTCTCCATGGTCGTTACTTTCATTCAACTTTCCTATTGGTGTTTAGCCGGAACTTTAGTCTATACTATGGTAAGTTTTCTTTTGTTGATAGGAATTTCCAACCCTGTCTCTCTCTTTATCCTTGTACATAGTCAATGGAGGTGGCTGATGCTTCTTTTGGTATTAAAAATTGGCACACCAAACCAATTTATATACAACGTGACATTATGTTTGTCATTCAACGATCACAAAAACCTTTGGTTTATGTCGCCGAGCCATTTATGCCCTTCACCTTGACAACTTATACTATGGTGAGTAAATTTTTCTTTTGGAGTGAAGTTTCAATTTAATAAACTTTATTATTTTTTAGATACTCAAGCTAGGCTATCGATTATTGGCTTTGTTAAGGGAAGCAATGTAGATCTAAATTACGAAATTTGGGAAATAAAAGTTGTGTACATTGTAACATCAAGAAAAGTAAAATGTTATTTAGTAATATTTTTACTGTTCAACATTTTCGGAAGACTTATATACATCATGAGGGGCTTATCTGAGAATCAACTTTGAAATGAAGCCGATTGTCTTAAGACGAATTTAGATTTAAGTTTACACGTGTTGTCTTTGGTCACCAATAAAAGAATTATCTAATTATTTTTCTTAATAAAAATATTAAATTTTTTACTTGGAATTAATTAAATTATGATCAACTTGTAGAAAAATTGAATCACGTAGTGTAATACGAATACGAATTCTTTTAATTTGCCTTATAACACAACACTCATTAGAACACTGAATTATCAAAAAAAACTGAGAATTAACAAGGTTATACAAACTTCGGTAGGACTGAAAGCAACACGGTCTCTTTTATACCTTGAAGAGGATTTAATAAAATTGGTAAGATAATTATAAGGCATAGAAATAAGTATTTCCGTCCCCATAAAGTATATACATATATTCTTTCTTTCCGTCTGTCTGCTTCTTTGCACGATTCAGACCTTAAATTTTAAGCTATATGGTTTAAAATTGCTGGATACAATTTTTTTATATCTATATTTAACAAGTGTAAACATTGGTCGGATCAGACTACAAAAAAAAAATATAGAGTTCCTGGGTTCATATGCTCCCTTAATTATGCAGGTTTTATTTTTTTTTGTTTTTCTATTATTTTTATATCCACATCGGATAGAAATGAATAAAATAAATCTGTAATAAAATTAATTTACTGCTGTCGAAATTCATGCAGAAAAATGTCACACCGATTGTGAAAGAGACAAAATATATTTGCACTTTTTTTTTCAATTTTGCAACTGCAAGGGTATACAAACTTCAACAAGGCCAAAGTTGGATTCTTTGATATTTAATTATTATTTTCCACCCATTGCCATGCGAATTGCGGTGAAGTAGGCCTCAGACCACTCATAAGTTTTAGTGTGTATTTACAGCCAAGATAAAAAGGGGCAAGTATCTTGCTTTGGTAAAACATATATTATTATATGTAAGTTTATGTGTACCCTTATAGAAGGTATGTGAAAATTTTCCATTTGTTTGTAACGCATAGAAATGTCCTATTTCGACCCATTAAAGTGTATATATTCTTTATAGCCTAATCGTTTGGCCATGTCTGTCTGTTGTTTTGCAGCTTCTGGACCTTATATTTTAAGCTATATGAATGGCACTTTCAAATTAGGTTTTTCAGGTGAGTACGCGTGACAAGTTTAAGAATTGGTCGGGTAGGACCACTATAAGGTATAGTTACTATCGGAATATGCGGTGTAGAACAACATTTTGTTTCTTTTTTTTCTCAGATCGGATAAGTATTATTGGGATTAATTAATAAATTAAATGTTTAATTGAATCAATTTACACAATATATATATTATATATTTTGCTTTTAGGTATGAAAAATTATGCAGGTAGGCCGAAGTTAATACTTATGATATATTTTTAATGAAGATATAGTAATTTAATATAGAAAACATAAGATTATTTTTATAAGAAATTGGTTGAATTACTTTGTACTATTTTTTCATTGTTATGCGCTACAAAAATAGTTGTACATAGATGGTAATTAATGACTCAATGTTATCCAAAGCAAATAATATCGATGAGTGTAATTTTCAACACATGCTGCTCCCATGGAGACAGAAGCGTAGAGTTAATTTAAGATGTTTCAATTCCTATCCTATTTAACGATCAAAATGTCTAAATTCCCTTCTGAGATATCAACCTACGCCTTTGTTTAAATCGTTTAATCAAATGATAGCCTTAGATTTCTGGGGCGTTGTCTATTTGTTTTTCTGCGATTTTGCAATAAATATAATAATTGGAACTATTGCCAGGATTAACGAGTATGGATATAAAAGAGCTAAATGCCAAGAGACTGTATTACAGTACAATTTGAAATGTCCGAGCCTGATTATAAATCGAATCTGCAACTTGTTTGCCGATTCTTTCATGAGTTTTTCTCTGTTCTGAAGAAAAAGTCAAGACCGCCACGTTTGGCTTTGCATTACCATCGGGCCTGTCTATGGTATTTTTATATATATATCTATATGTATTTGTAAAGAAAATATCTCATCTCTTTGCAGTCTATTATTCATCTATCCCAACAAAAACATGTTAAAAAATGCCGTGTACTCGCGATGCAACTTATTCATCTTGTGCAATACAATATTCTTTATTATTACGGCACTAAGTGCGGTGCAGGAGACAAAAAATGTCATAGATATGGGCGATGATCTCGTTTGGATCATTGGAGTTAGTGTTGTCTTAGCCTTTTCCCCAAAAAACCTTTCTCATTTTCATTCCTTTTTTCCTTTTTTCCTTTTTTCTAGACGTGCCTTATATTTGCCAAGATGCTTAACGTTTCTTTAAATGCCGATGAAATTGACTCTGTTATTAAGGATTTTGAATATTATAATGAAAATGTGAGGCCCAGTAACACTGATGCAGAGATATTGGATTGGCAACGTTTCAGCTATTTGGCTGAAGCGGCAATGTTTATCAATTGGTTTGTGTTAATTGTTCTTTTCAACTTGGCCATTTGTGTACAGCCATTGATCGGCGATGGTGAATTGGCTTATCATGTTATCTTTCCAAATAATTGGCATCGATCAGAATTTCATCCAAAAATCTGCCGATCTATCTATATATGGCAGTTTATTACTTCATTTGTCAATATGATGGGCATTTTGCAAATTGATCTTCTGGGCATACATTCATTTATACAGACAGCCTTGAATTTGAAAATTCTTTGCTTGGAAATTCGTAAATTGGATAAATTTGGTAAATTAAATGATCAACAGTTTCATGAAGAGTTTTGCAATTTGGTTAAGTTTCATCAGCATCTAATCAGGTATGAAGTACAGTATAATTTTTTTTCTATTTGGGAATTAAATTTGTTCTATCTTCCCATTTATCACTTATGTGATTTTATTCTATTCGTTTTTCGCTTCTTCTTCCTAGGACTGTACAAAAGAACAATCGTGTATTTTACGGCTCTTTTATTGCCCAGATGATAGCCAGTTTCACATTGATTTCCATGTCCACATTTGAGACAATGGCTGCTGCAGGAGATCCCAAAGTGGCTGCCAAATTTGTACTCTTTATGGTCGTCTCTTTCATTCAACTTTCCTATTGGTGTTTAGCCGGAACTTTAGTCTATACTATGGTAAGTTTTCTTTTGTTGATAGGAATTTCCATTTATGGTTCTCCTTTTATCCTTGTACATAGTCAATGGAGGTGGCTGAGGCGGCTTATGATATTAAAAATTGGCACACCAAACCGGTTTATATACAACGTGACATAATGTTTGTCATTCAACGATCACAAAAACCTTTGGTTTATGTCGCCGAGCCATTTATGCCCTTCACCTTGACAACTTATACTATGGTGAGTAAATTTTTCTTTTATAGTGAAATTCCATTTAAATATACTTTGTTTTTTTTTAGATACTCAAGCTATGCTATCAATTATTGGCTTTGCTAAGAGAAGCAATGTAGATTTATAATACGAACTTGGAAGAAGATTTTTGGGAAATAAGTGAAACAAAGAAATGAGCACAATGTAGCATCCAGTAGACTCACGTTACATAGTTTTTGAAATCATCAAAGTAAAATTGACAACACTTTTAGAAGTATTTACAAATCGTATAAATTATATTATCTCACAAGTAGAAGCTACCTTACTATTGTTCTCAATAATCTTGCTAATAAAAATAAATATACATTTTTTTCTGCTGCTTTTGAAATGTTTTATTTTTACTTTTATGATAGTATGATAAATTCCGACGATAATTTTAATGGTTCATTAGGATATCTTTTCTTAAAATTTAGATTTAGATTTCTCACATTTAGATTAATTTAAATAAATTGAAAACAAGTCACCACATCATAAAATAACCTACAGCAATTAAACAATTAACTTTGTTAACAATTAAACATAGAAGAACCAACTACAATAATTTTCTTTTTCTTAGTAGTTATCGGCAATGCTTATCATATATTTGCCTGGCATGTTTCTATAACATGCTTTCCCCTCCAATCTTCTAATCCGAAATCAACCAATTCAATATTACCTAAGCAGAAATTCACCAAATTAGAGAATTTCGGATCGTATGGGAAAAAGACGATTTAGTTTCACTTTGATTAACGTATCAGGCAGACGGCAGGTGAGAAATATTATGAGTGAAGTTCCAATTAAAGGTAAGAATACAGTTAGATCGATGTTGAATTTGTAGATTATTAATTTTATACAATTATTTATTGTATTTCAGGCCCTCTAATTGGCATAAGACATGTGCAAGTTGGATTATTGTTTATGTGCATTTTAATGACACAATTTTGCAAGCTGAATTTGGCCATTTCTTTGGTGGCTATGACAAATGCAGATACCACAAATCCAAATCATGTGGTAAGAGCTGAATTTCAAATTCCTTTAACATTTATTTCCATTTTTCTTGTTTATTTATAGGAATTTGAATGGTCTTCAATGGAAATATCATATATCCTATCCAGTTTCTATTGGGGCAATGTTTTTACACAGTTTTTGGGTGGTTATCTCTGTCGTAATTTTGGTGTTAAAATAGTTTTCTTTAGTGGAATATTTATGAATACCCTTTTGGTATTGGTCACCCCGGTTTGTGTAGTGTGGGGAGGTTGGATAGCCTTTGTGGTAATCCGTGTCTTAATGGGTGCCTTTCAGGGTCTTATTATGCCCGGAGTACAACAACATTTGGCAAATTGGGCACCAATGAAAGAGCGAACACGTTTGGGTGCCATTACCTATACAGCCTTCGATTGTGGTTCAATTTGTGCCATGTTGATAACAGGTCTAATAGCCACTAGTTCTTGGGGTTGGCCTGGCATTTCCTATGTCTCCGGATGTTTGGGTGTCATTTGGTGTATGATTTGGTTAATATTTTGTGCAAATAATCCGAAAGATTCCAAATGTCTTGGACAAAAGGAATATGCGTATATATTAAATTCACAAACAGGAGTTAATATAGTTAAAATTCCTATACCCTGGCGAGGTATATGTAGTTCGACTCCCTTCATTGCATTAATTATTACAAGATGTTGTTGCCTATGGAGTGTAATCGTTGTGCAAACTGAGATTCCTTCATATCTGAATAATGTACTAAATCTGAATATAAAACAGAATGGTTTTTATTCTGCTTTACCATTTTTGGGAATGTGGCTATTAAGTTATGTATACATGATTATTGCCGATTTAATTTTGGGTCGGAAGTGTTTGACTTTAACTCAATTACGTAAATCATTTAATACAATTTGCCTTTGTATCCCAGCATTTAGTTTGGTGGGGATGAGTTTTCTCAGTGTAGAACATAAAACGTGGGCCATAGTTCTAATGACATTGGGGGAAAGTGCTACTAGTGGAGGTACAATAGGTAGTGCTTTGAATTCAATCGATTTATCACCAAATCATGTTGGCCTTTTAATTGGTATTATAAATACTATAAGTGCCTTGGTGGCCCTCTGTCTTCCCCTTTTGGTGGGTGTAATCATAACAGATGAGGTAAGTATATATTTATTTATTTTTTTCTACATATAATAATAAATTTTTCCTTCTTTAAGGATGATCGCTCTCAATGGCGAATATTTTTTGGCATCACTGCTTTGATTAGCATTTTTGGTAGTCTAATTTTTATCAAATGGGGCTCAGCTGAGACTCAAGCCTGGAATGATGTCGATTATCTTCAGACTAGAGCTATATCTTAATTTACAGAATCAAGAAAATGTTGGTTTGAGTTATCTATACATTAATGACAGACTTATTATTTTTAAGAATCTTGTAAATAAAAAACAAAATACCAAAAACGGCACATGCATATCTATGTATATATTAATATTATCTATAATGCTCTTCGATTTTCATGATAGATTTCTACCATATTAGAAAGAATATTAAAAGAAAGTTAGCGCATTTCAATGTACTGAAGCTTTATATTATAGTCTGTACTTTTATTTTACTGAATATCGGTAATAAATATCATATCTGATTTAAACTTGCTTATGTAAACTATATAATAATTAAATTCGAAATATGGGTCAAAAACCTTTACACACAAAAAGATTTTCTCAAAAAACTTCATTTTTATTATTGCTTAGTAATATAGTAGTCTGATCTACATGAAATTTAAGGAAGGTAACTATTTTTTGTTGATCATAAACATATTTACTTTAAGAAATTTACCCAACGTCTGATTAATTTAATAGTAAAGGGTAATAATACAACTTCGTTTTGCTATTATTATTTTAATCTCTTACTTTTACTTTAACTCTCTTAGGTTTTCTTTGGTTCTCTTTAAAATTAGGGTTATCCCGAGATAATCATTAATCTAAAAAGATTAGAACACGAAATAAAATATGTGCGATAAAATTCTATTGTAATTAGAACTATTGCCAGGATTAACGAGTATGGATATAAAAGAGCTAAATGCCAAGAGACTGTATTACAGTACAATTTGAAATGTCCGAGCCAGATTATAAATCGAATCTGCAACTTGTTTGCCGATTCTTTCATGAGTTTTTCTCTGTTCTGAAGAAAAAGTCAAGACCGCCACGTTTGGCTTTGCACTAACATCGGGCCTGTCTATGGTATTTATATATATATATCTATATGTATTTGTAAAGAAAATATCTCATCTCTTTGCAGTCTATTATTCATCTATCCCAACAAAAACATGTTAAACTAGAAGGATGGGCTAACTTCGGCCGTGCCGAAGTTCGTATACCCTTGCAAACTGTCTTTTTGTTTTATATATAATGTGCCAGAATCATAAGGAAGTATATAAAACCCATCAAATATAAATTTGATGTCCGTGGCATAAAAAAATATGAACAATTTTTTTTTCCCCGATTTTTCCTATGACTATAGCATATAGTCGACCGATTCTGATAAAACTTAAAAGATATATTTCTTTTTATATAAAATTGTCAAATAACAAAATTCGTGACGATTGCTTTAAAAACACCGAAGTTGTTGATCAAAAACCATATTTTTGACTGATCGTTCCTATGGGTGCTATATGATATAGTCGACCGATTCTGATAAAACTTGGTACATGTGTTGAGGATTGCATAAAACTCACAAACACCAAATTTAGTGACATTCGATTAAGAAACAACTGACCGATCGTTCCTATGGGAGCTATATGATATAGTCGTCCGATCGCGATGATTCCGAGATATACAATGCCTGCAGCAAAAAGAAGCCTAGGTGCAAAATTTCAGCTCTGTAGCTCCAAGGGTCTCAGAGGAGATTGCGTTGATCCAGACAGACGGACAGACGGACGGACGGACGGACTTCGTAAATTGGATAAATTTGGTACATTAAATGATCAACAGTTTCATGAAGAGTTTTGCAATTTGGTTAAGTTTCATCAGCATCTAATCAGGTATGAAATACAGTGTAATTTTTATTCGATTTGGGAATTAAATTTGTTCTATCTTCCCATTTATCCCATTTTTTTCTTTTTCATTTTCGCTTCTTTTTTCCAGGACTGTACAAAAGAACAATCGTGTATTTTACGGCTCTTTTATTGCCCAGATGATAGCCAGTTTCACATTGATTTCCATGTCCACATTTGAGACAATGGCTGCTGCAGGAGATCCCAAAGTGGCTGCCAAATTTGTACTCTTTATGGTCGTCTCTTTCATTCAACTTTCCTATTGGTGTTTAGCCGGAACTTTAGTCTATACTATGGTAAGTTTTCTTTTGTTGATAGGAATTTCCATCCCTGTCTCTCTCTTTATCCTTGTACATAGTCAATGGAGGTGGCTGAGGCGGCTTATGATATTAAAAATTGGCACACCAAACCGGTTTATATACAACGTGACATAATGTTTGTCATTCAACGATCACAAAAACCTTTGGTTTATGTCGCCGAGCCATTTATGCCCTTCACCTTGACAACTTATACTATGGTGAGTAAATTTTTCTTTTATAGTGAAATTCCATTTAAATATACTTTGTTTTTTTTTAGATACTCAAGCTATGCTATCAATTATTGGCTTTGCTAAGAGAAGCAATGTAGATTTATAATACGAACTTGGAAGAAGATTTTTGGGAAATAAGTGAAACAAAGAAATGAGCACAATGTAGCATCCAGTAGACTCACGTTACATAGTTTTTGAAATCATCAAAGTAAAATTGTCAACACTTTTAGAAGTATTTACAAATCGTATAAATTATATTATATCACAAGTATGTAGAAGCTACCTTACTATTGGTCTCAACATTCTCTCTAATAAAAATAAATATACATTTTTTTCTGCTGCTTTTGAAATGTTTTATTTTTACTTTTATGATAGTATGATAAATTCCGACGATAATTTTAATGGTTCATTAGGATATCTGTTCTTAAAATTTAGATTTAGATTTCTCACATTTAGATTAATTTAAATAAATTGAAAACAAGTCACCACATCATAAAATAACCTATAGCAATTAAACAATTAACTTTGTTAACAATTAAACATAGAAGAACCAACTACAATAATTTTCTTTTTCTTAGTAGTTATCGGGCAAAGCTTATCATATATTTGTCTGGCATGTTTCTATAACATGCTTTCCCCTCCAATCTTCTAATCCGAAATCAACCAATTCAATATTACCTAAGCAGAAATTCACCAAATTAGAGAATTTCGGATCGTATGGGAAAAAGACGATTTAGTTTCACTTTGATTAACGTATCAGGCAGACGGCAGGTGAGAAATATTATGAGTGAAGTTCCAATTAAAGGTAAGAATACAGTTAGATCGATGTTGAATTTGTAGATTATTAATTTTATACAATTATTTATTGTATTTCAGGCCCTCTAATTGGCATAAGACATGTGCAAGTTGGATTATTGTTTATGTGCATTTTAATGACACAATTTTGCAAGCTGAATTTGGCCATTTCTTTGGTGGCTATGACAAATGCAGATACCACAAATCCAAATCATGTGGTAAGAGCTGAATTTCAAATTCCTTTAACATTTATTTCCATTTTTCTTGTTTATTTATAGGAATTTGAATGGTCTTCAATGGAAATATCATATATCCTATCCAGTTTCTATTGGGGCAATGTTTTTACACAGTTTTTGGGTGGTTATCTCTGTCGTAATTTTGGTGTTAAAATAGTTTTCTTTAGTGGAATATTTATGAATACCCTTTTGGTATTGGTCACCCCGGTTTGTGTAGTGTGGGGAGGTTGGATAGCCTTTGTGGTAATCCGTGTTTTAATGGGTGCATTTGTGGGTCTTATTATGCCCGGAGTACAACAACATTTGGCCAATTGGGTACCAATGAAAGAGCGAACACGTTTGGGTGCCATTACCTATACAGCCTTCGATTTTGCTTCAATTTGTGCCATGTTGATAACAGGTCTAATAGCCACTAGTTATTGGGGTTGGCCTGGGGTTTTTTATGTGTCCGGATGTTTTGGAGTCGGTTGCTGTATAATTTGGTTAATATTTTGTACAAATTATCCGAAAGATTCCAAATGTCTTGGACAAAAGGAATATGCGTATATATTAAATTCACAAACAGGAGTTAATATAGTTAAAATTCCTATACCCTGGCGAGGTATATTTAGTTCGACTCCCTTCATTGCAGTACTTATCACCAGATGTTGTTGCATATGGAGTGTAATCGTTGTGCAAACTGAGATTCCTTCATATCTGAATAATGTACTAAATCTGAATATAAAACAGAATGGTTTTTATTCTGCATTACCATTTTTGGGAATGTGGCTATTAAGTTATGTATACATGATTATTGCCGATTTAATTTTGGGTCGGAAGTGTTTGACTTTAACTCAATTACGTAAATCATTTAATACAATTTGCCTTTGTATCCCAGCATTTAGTTTGGTGGGGATGAGTTTTCTCAGTGTAGAACATAAAACGTGGGCCATAGTTCTAATGACATTGGGGGAAAGTGCTACTAGTGGAGGTACAATAGGTAGTGCTTTGAATTCAATCGATTTATCACCAAATCATGCTGGCCTTTTAACTGGAATTATAAACACTATAAGTGCCTTGGTTGCCCTTTGTGTTCCCCTTTTCGTGGGAGTAATCATAACAAATGAGGTAAGTATATATTTATTTATTTTTTTCTACATATAATAATAAATTTTTCCTTCTTTAAGGATGATCGCTCTCAATGGCAAATATTTTTTGGCATCACTGCTTTGATTAGCATTTTTGGTAGTATAATTTTTATCAAATGGGGCTCAGCTGAGACTCAAGCCTGGAATGATGTCGATTATCTTCAGACTAGAGCTATATCTTAATTTACAGAATCAAGAAAATGTTGGTTTGAGTTATCTATACATTAATGACAGACTTATTATTTTTAAGAATCTTGTAAATAAAAAACAAAATACCAAAAACGGCACATGCATATCTATGTATATATTAATATTATCTATAATGCTCTTCGATTTTCATGATAGATTTCTACCATATTAGAAAGAATATTAAAAGAAAGTTAGCGCATTTCAATGTACTGAAGCTTTATATTATAGTCTGTACTTTTATTTTACTGAATATCGGTAATAAATATCATATCTGATTTAAACTTGCTTATGTAAACTATATAATAATTAAATTCGAAATATGGGTCAAAAACCTTTACACACAAAAAGATTTTCTCAAAAAACTTCATTTTTATTATTGCTTAGTACATGAAATTTAAGGAAAGTAACTATTTTTTGTTGATCATAAACATATTTACTTTAAGAAATTTACCCAACGTCTGATTAATTTAATAGTAAAGGGTAATAATACAACTTCGTTTTGCTATTATTATTTTAATCTCTTACTTTTACTTTAACTCTCTTAGGTGTTCTTTGGTTCTCTTTAAAATTAGGGTTATCCCGAGATAATCATTAATCTAAAAAGATTAGAACACGAAATGAAATATGTGCGATAAAATTCTATTGTGGGTGATTAGAATCCAAGCTAATAGATGGGCTGATTTCAAAATTGGATTGATTATAACATTTAGTCGAGTACTGCAATCTGGACCTGATGCAAAAGGAGCAATGACCACGGAAGAATTACCAAAAGGTATAAAAAGTGATCAAAGTGCAAATTTAAAAATTTATGTCTTTAATTAGTGGAACACCAGCAATCAGATAAGATTACAATACAGTTAATAAACCCGTCATCGTTACATTTTACTATAAATTTTTTACTGAATCACAAAATCAAAACGGAAGTTCAGTGAATAAAAAATCAGTGAATGAAATTATATATATTGAATTTTCATTGGTACCATAATTCCATACATAAATCAATAATATATATCAAGTATTCCCTTTATGTATAAAGAGTAATCAGTATCGACCTTGTTCCATTGTCTTCATAAACTTGACATACTTTGTCCCCTTAGGATTATTTTTTTTTATTTACTCTTTTTCCATCCAATGCCACGCGAATTATGGTGAAGTAGCCACAATACCTAACCAATAAATCACTTAACTTTTAGCGAATATTTATAGCCAAGATAGCAAAGGTTCAAGTGTCTGAGTTTGGTCAAACATATGTTCTAAAGAGGAAGAGATTATTTCAATGAGATAAGAAATTTAAGAATATAAATTTCCTTTTTCTTTTTTACAGGACCCACTTTGGGTATGCGACATGTCCAGGCATTGCTTATCTTTCTTAATATTACCACAATTTATTTTGGACGTCTCAATGTTGGTGTTTCCGTGGTGGCTATGACAAATGCTGAATCAACCAATCCCAATTTTCCGGTAAGTTTATTTTTAACTTTAATTCAAATCAAACTCATTTCAATTAAGTTAATTTCAATTTCTTTACAGGAATATGATTGGACCGAATTGGAGAAATCATATATATTATCGAGTTTCTTTTGGGGATACATTTTTACCCAATTCGTTGGTGGATATCTGTGTAAAACTTTTGGTGTAAAAAGTGTCATGTTATGGGGTACATTCGGTTCTGGTGTCTTTAGTGCTTTGACACCTTTGTTTATTAGTTTTGGCGGCTGGCAGGCTTATTGTGGCATCAGAGTCCTAATGGGTGGCGCTCAGGGATTAATCTTTCCATGTATACATCAGCATCTGGCCAGATGGTCGCCACCAAAAGAACGGAATCGTTTGGGTGCTCTTAGCCATACAGGTATCGAGTGCGGTAATGTTTGTGCCATGTTTGCTAGCGGCATGATAGCAAAGAGTTCTATCGGTTGGCCAGGTATATCGTATGTGTCAGCTGGTGTGGCATTCACCTGGTGTCTTCTATGGTTCATTTTTGCGGCAAATAATGCCACAGAATCACATTTCATAAGCAATGCTGAGAAACATTTCATTGAGAGTTCGCTAAAACATAATGATAATTATCATAAAACTGTTTTAAAGATACCTTGGAGAGCCATTTTGACATCAAAACCATTTATTGCCCTACTTATAACTAGATGTGCTGAAAATTGGGGTTTAAGTACATTACAAGCGGAAATACCATCGTATATGAATGGTGTTTTGGGAATGGATATTAAGAGTAATGCATTCTTTTCGGCCTTACCCTTTTTGGCCATGTGGTTAATGTCATATATATATTTAATAACGGCTGATATATTGCTTAGTAAGCAAATTCTTACACTGACTGCCCTAAGAAAGACATTTAATTCAATGGCATTTTGGATACCAAGCGCTACCTTAATTGGCATAGGTTTTCTAGATGTAGATCAAAAAACACTTGCCATATGCCTAATGACCATAAGTGTGGGTGTGAATAGTGGTGCCACAATTGGAAGTACACTTAATACCATCGATTTGTCACCAAATCATGCCAGTATATTGATGGGAATTGTAAATACTGCTGGAAATATTGTACCCATTGCAACGCCATTGGCAGTCGGTTTAATTGTTCATGAAAATGTAAGTACAAAAACAAAAAAACAAACAGAAAAAGGTGTTAACTATAAATAGTATTTTTAAAATGGAATTTTCATTTATATATTTCTTTTTGTTTTTAAGGAAAATCGCTCTCAATGGCAAATAGTTTTTATAATTTCCTCGGTTGTATTCTTTGTGGGAAATTTAATTTATTTGGCTTTTGGTTCAGCGGATTGTCAAGTTTGGGATGCAGAAGATTATCTATTACCAAGGGAACCAGAATTGGCCAATATTGATAAAGGAGAGGCAATCGATGAAAAGAGGAAACCACCCGTTATTCTTGATTCCACCAGATAGTACAAGATTATAAGTGTTAAACTACTTACTTAGATTACCTAGTTCACTTGAGTTTTCTTTTTCAATTGAAAGAGCTTTCACTCAAGTTTTTTCTTATTCGATTTGTCGGGGCACTTATCGCCTTTGATTTTTGTTTTAATTCTAATAAGAGGTCAATAAATTTGTTATAAACTTAATAAATACCAAAACTTATTTTTTTTTTTTTTTTTGTTAATTTTATACCTTATCGATTTATTATTTATTTAACTCAAAGCATCGCATTATCAAAATGTCGAGGTGCTTTCCCATTGGTTTTGTTCAATCGACAAGATTAGAATCGGGACAACAAAAAAAAAAACAGTAGGAAAAAAATATACATACAAATAATATAATAAAATAGATTTCCAAACAGACATCATTCATTCAATTGTAAGTCTATGGTTTTAGTTTCTAGGATTTGTGAACTGATGTAAGAACACGTGAGTTAAACACGAGTCATAAATCTTTCAACAAATAAATAACATCACACCAGTTGTAGTTAAACAAATGGAAAGATCGTTATATATACTGTTTTGTTTTTCTTTACTCATTTGAGACTATTTTCATATAGTTAGTTATATATATGTATATGTATTTTTTTTTTAATTTTATTTTTTTATGTGAATCCAACAAGAAAAATATTTACAAATCATACAATAGCGATTTGATGGCAACGTCATTCCATCGTCATATTAAAAAAAAAAGTAAAACAATACAAAAGATGTTTTTGCGTCAATTTCTGGAGTTATGGCTAATGTTTGAACGGCTAAAAATACTGTTACTGTTGCGCTATAGCTGCTAAGTGCTCCCCCTTTTTTTTTTTCTTCTTTTTCTATTTGTATTTTTCGAAAAAGGTGAATGATCTAGATCAGTATGGCTAGCCGATAGCTTATTGTTTTAGAAGCACCGTGCAGTTGTATAAATGTTGCTAATACTAGTCACCTAGACCCAGAACCATTTCGTATACCAAACGGTGCAAATCGCGAAAAAAAAAAAATAAAAGTAGCGCAACCTTGCAAAAAAAACGGAAAAATAAGTAACCCTCACCCCATCTTATATAGAAATGGGTTTTAAGGAAACAAAAGGGCCGATGATCGGTATTCGTCATTTGCAATCACTTTTATTATTCCTTGGCCTCACTGTAATGCATATAGCCCGTTTGAATGTCAGTGTCGCCATAGTGGCTATGACAAATTCCGAATCTGCCAATCCAAATTTTACGGTAAGTTTTTGTGTAATGTGGGGGGAAAAAAAAAATAAAATAAATGTTCATTAAACTTATGTGAAATTCTTTCATTTATTTGATTTTATAGGAATATGATTGGACTGAGGCACAAAAATCATATATATTATCCAGTTTCTATTGGGGATATATATTAACACTTTGTCCGGGTAGTTTTCTTTGTCGTCGCTTTGGAGCCAAAGTGGTATTATTTATCGCTTGCTGTGGCACTGCAGTATTCAGCTTTATGACACCATGGTGCATCTCATGGGGCGGTTGGCAAGTGTTTTGTGCTATACGTATTATCCAGGGATTGTTTCAGGGTGTGATATTTCCCTGTGTTACCGAACATTTGGCCATGTGGTCACCGCCAGAGGAAAGGAATCGATTGGGTGCATTCAGTTATACTGGCACCGATTGCGGCACTGTATTGGCCATGTTTATAAGTGGCATGATAGCCAATGGTTCGATGGGCTGGCCAGGCATCTCATATGTATCTGGAGCATTATGTGCCGCTTGGTGTATTCTCTGGTTAATATTCGCTGCAAATAATGCACCAGAATCAAGATTTATTGGTGAAACGGAATGCAAGTATATTGAATCATCGTTAGAGCATAATGCAGATTTTCATGATAGAACGATACCAATACCATGGAAAGCGATATGGACTTCGGTACCATTTTTGGCATTATTGGTGGCCAGATGTTCCGAAACCTATGGTCTCAGTACATTGCAAGCTGAAATTCCATCATATATGTACGGTGTATTGAATATGGATATACAAAGTAATGCTGTATTCTCGTCATTACCATTTTTGGCCATGTGGTTGCTATCCTATGTGTATTTAATTGTGGCCGATATACTTCTTAAAAAGAAATTATTAACACTGACATCATTGCGTAAGGTATTCAATACATTATCATTCTGGATACCAGCTGGATGTTTAATTGCCATTGGTTTTCTTGATGAGGATCATAAAAATTTGGCTATCGTATTGATGACATTGAGTGTGGGTATTAATAGTGGTGCCACAATTGGTAGTTCATTAAATACAATTGATCTATCACCGAATCATGCGGGCATTCTGATTGGTCTAAGTAATACAGTGGCAAATGTGATACCAATTTTAACACCACTGATTGCTGGTGTTATTGTTGTAGATGAGGTGAGTCAAAATCAAATGGAAAATCCAATCTAGAAAATATTCCCCGAAAAGACAAAAAACAATTGACTAATCAAATGGCATTTCTTATTAATCTTTATTTTTACAGCACGATTCTGGGCAATGGCAAATTGTTTTCGGTTTAGCTGCTATAATATTCTTTTTGGGCAATTGTGTATTTCTTATTTGGGGCTCGGCTGAGGCACAACCCTGGGATGCAGATGATTATTTGGGTCAAAATAATGATATTGAATCTAAACAAAAATCATCAAAGAAAACCCCAAAATTGGCCATAAAACCACCAATTGAACCTGTATTAGAACAACAAATCACTTGGCCCGAAAGATATACGGCCAAACTCATGGAACCGGAGTGATTTAGAGAGGAAATAATCATACTTTTAAGTTAGACCAATTATACATATACATATATATATTTATAGTATATAATTTTTGATTTTATTATTATTAATCAGTATTAAACTTATAAGCAGGTTGTAATTTATATATATATATTGATGTATATTTTTTTGTTGCTTTAAGTCTATTTATAAGGCATGACATATTGTGGTTAATGTAGACGTGTTCTTGCCAAAGTGAAAGAGCTTAAGTAAATTATTATTATTATTTTTTTTCTTTGGGTTTGATTTCAATTGAATTGTTGTCAACACTCCATTTGAAAGAATTGAACTTAATCGTTGAAAATAATCTAATCTCATATGAAATTTATTTTATAAATACTTATTAGCAATATATATAATATTCCATATGAGCACATCCGCCGTCCCATTGTCAATGGAGTCGAGTGGCTGCTTTTGGTATAAGTTTGAAACCATTTGTGACAGCTGTTTGTGATACTCGAAAGTAATAAAATTTGTTGACTTATGTACCTTGTGCCCCATTGTGTCTTTGTACTTTACTTATTCTTTCATTGTTTGTTTTAATTTTGTCTAAATAGAAATTTGCGGAGTTAAAAAAAAAATATATATTCTCATTAAGTTTGAGAGTCGCGACAAGCCTCTCGATGGGGTTGCCTACCTAGCTATCTATATCTGACTACAATACTTATATAAAATTATATACTCTATATATAAATATATATATCTAATCAGTAACTAAGCTAATTTAATACCAATCATTATTTAACGATCATATATACACGTTTAAGCAATCCTACCGTAATTAGCTCGTCTAACTGATATAAACCTATGACCACCAGCTAGTCTCTTTTCTGGAGTGTATTTTATGTTTGTTTGTTGATAAGCATTTTCTATTAGTCAGAAAACGGTAGCTACCATTTGAAATTATTTACTCCAGTCATTGTTATGGTTTGAATAGAAAATTTCATCCACATCACTATGCCCACTTATTGGTATAGTCCCCCCTAATGGATTGTTATGACTTGCATTTGTTAGCTAAACAGTCAATAAACTCAATCGAAAGTCGTGTGTCATTAAACTGATCAGTTTTAAAAAAAAAAAAACCTACGCAAAAAAAGAAAACGTCACACAAAAAGTGATAATCTGGGGTAAACAAAACGGGAGAGAAAGAGATAGCAATTAGATAGGAAAACGAGTTGGGTAAAAAAAAAAAAAATAATACATTGTTGGAGATCGTAAAAAGATAAGCAAAGAATTTTCATCAATAGTAACTTTGAATAATTAATTATTCCTTAAACTCTTTCTAAGCTAAAACAAAACACAAAATCAAATCCTTAAGATTACATTGAAAGGATGTTCTCCAGTATTTGCCCTTAAATTTTAGTCTAGACTCTAAGCCACATGAAAGTATACTTTTCGGAAAAGATGGAATATATGTAGAAGTAATTTTCCGTTTTTCCCCACGGTTTAAATGTTGGCCTATATTTTCCTTGTTTCTCTAATTTTCTTAAAATATGCTTTAAGAGGCTTTTCTAGCACTGAATTATGCTATAAGTGCATATGTAAGTCTTTTGTATAGTATTTTGGGGACATTCCGGCAAAGCCCTTCCGTACCTTTCAGGCTTCATATTTGCCGAACTTTGGCTATTCCAATTTGTACTAGAAGGTTTAGTTTTAGTTGGTTTACAATTGTTTAGGTTCGGACTTCATGTGATGACTTTAGTTTTGTTTTTTTATAATTTTTTACCTTTTCCTTTCAGTATCAACTTAAACCACTACTACATATATTGTTATATGAATAAAATTTTTTGTGTCAGCCAAAAAGAATGCTACATTTAATTTAACAGTTACTGAACGTCCATCATATCGATCTATAGATCAATATTTATATATAAATTCTATTGCATAAGCTATAAACTGTAAGCAATCGGAAGTCTAGCTGTAAATGAGTTTTTTTTTAGTGATCAGCGCTTAGGTAGATCAGTTTATGGGAATAATATACATAAGTATACAAAATGTATTTATATTCGAATATACATATATAAGTATATATGTATAAATAATAAATTAATTAAAATCTTAAAAATCTTTACAATTATTTATATTGACAGGTGACAGTTATGACCCAACTGTTGACTCCATTCTATATTCCAGAAAAAATATTTTTCTTTTGTTAAAAACCATATTTATTTTATAAGCAAAATATTTTCTCTATAGAATTATGTTGTTTCCTATATAAAAGAACAGAAAAACGTATTTATTTTCTATAGAATGAAAAAAATGATGTTATCCAACTATATATATGTATATATATAGGTGCTTAGCCAAAAATTAATTTAAAAAACATAATGTTTTTAAAAATTTTATGATAAATTGGTAAATCAGACCCAGTTTTTTCAGAAGTCTGAAACCGCTCAAATTGTTATTCTTAAGTTGAAAATTGGAACAATTTGATTTTCGGGAAGTTCGATCTAATTTTATATATATTTGCATAGTTCAAATAAATGTTTAGTTATTTTATAGTATAACAGATTCTTAGACGTTTATCCTAGTTGTACTTTATTTTATACTATCTTTACTTCTTTTTTATATTATCTAGAGAATCGGCAGGGAACCCCTTTTGAAATATATATCGTTTTATCAGGTGTTTACATTCCAGTTTGCAGTTTGCAGCTTGGCGAAAAATGAAACTGGTTTTTCATGGCTATGCCACATGCGTTTCGGAGGCGCAGCCATTGATCAGTCTGATAAGTAAATTCATAAGTAACAGACGTTAAAACTCTGGTCACCAGAGCGTCACCAAATGACAATCACTTCATTCAATCTGGTGAGCAAAGGTTAGTCTTTAAATCAAAATAAATTTGATGGATTTTCAATTAATAAATAATATCTTCTTCTTTCGATTTAAGCCCCCAAATTGGGTGTGCGACATTTGCAGGTGCTGTTTCTCTTTTGTTGTGGCACTTTGGCATTCCATCAGCGAATGAATCTAAGTGTTGGAATTGTGGCCATGACCCATGCGAATAGTAGTAATCCAAATTATCCGGAATATAAATTTACCGAACAACAGAAATCATATATATTGGGTAGCCAATTTTGGGGCTCTTGTTTTACACAATTGGCTGGTGGATATTTATCAAGTCGATATGGTACAAAATTATTACTTTTATCCATATCATTGATCACTGCATTATTGAGTATTGCCACGCCCTATGCCATCACTTGGGGAGGTTGGCAGTTATTGTGCGGACTGCGTGTAGTTCAGGGTCTAGCAATGGGCGGCATGTGGCCTTGTTTTTACACACATTTGGCGAAATGGTGTCCCAAAGATGAGAGAAATCGGTTAGGTGGCATTATGCAAACTGGATTGGATATAGGCACAGCCATTGGATTCGCTTTAAGTGGAGTATTGGCTGCTTCACCCTTTGGTTGGCCCAGTATGTTCTATGTTCCAGGTAATAAAAAAATATAAATTTATATTATAAATTCATTATATTTTTTTTTTTTTTTATATAGGATTTTTGGGACTTTTCTGGTGTCTTCTCTGGCTTCGTTATGGTTCAAGTTCACCTTCTGTTTCACCTTTCATTTCATTGACGGAACTTAAATATATACAATTAGCCCGAGAGCAAGAATATGCCCATTCAAGCACAGTTCCTCCAGTGCCATGGTTAAAGATATTTAGGTCTCGACCATATTTGGTTTTGGCCTTTTGCAAAATGAGTCAGGCATTTAATTTTTATACACTTATGCAACAGATTCCACGATATATTCATGGCATATTTCATTATAATATTCAAATTAATGCATTACTTTCCGCTTTACCCTTTGTGGTAATGTGTTTAATGTCATATTTGTTTGTCTTTATGGCTGATTATTTGACAAGGCGATATGATATACCTTTGGTTATATTAAGAAAGACCATCAATTCTTTTGCCTCTTGGATACCAGCAGTGGCCTTGATCACACTCTCCTTTGTCCGTGCTGAAAATGTTTTGGCTAGCATTTGTTGCATGACTGCTGCAGTGGCTGCAATAGCTGGCCAGGCTATTGGTAGCTCACTTAATCATATTGATCTATCGCCAAATTTTGCCGGTTTACTATTTGGCATTAGTAATACAATGATGAGTTTGGCTGGAGTAATATCACCTATAGTTATTGGTTTAACTGTTAAAAATGAGGTGAGAGATGCAGAGATCTCGTTTTTTATAACTTAATTATTCTTTTTTTTATTTTTTTTTTTTTTTTTTTTTAGTCGGATCGCTCACAATGGCGTTTAGTTTTCTTGGGCATTGCCATCATTTTATTTTTGGGCAATTTAATGTATGTGATTTTTGGTCGCATGACTGTGCAACCCTGGAATGGTCCCACCAAACAGGAGAATTCTAGTCCTGGCAATCAACCTGAAGCCAAAAGTGAACAAACTTTGGAAAAATTTAATTATTTTTAAAAAAATTTCAGACTTATTATGTATATTTAAGTTAACATATTAAAACCGAATTTAATCCTAAATTATTTTAACTACTTAACATTTAAAAATGTGTTTGATTTGTCAATTTATTTACACTGTAAAGTTTAAACTTAATATTTTAAAATAATTTTAATATAATATTTAAACATACGTATAATTTTGATTATGGAATCAATCGGTTCTTAAAAAAGAAACAAAAAGACTTCGCTTTTGGATTAATTTCACACAAATTCATTGTTTAAAATAATATTGATTGATATGATGATAGAATTAGAAATCAATCTTCAGTTTTTTATACTTATCTTACATATCTTACATACATATATCAATCTTAATAATGTGACGTCGAAGTAAATAATAACTGGTTTCCGGAATATTTTATCTAATTGGTAAAACTTTAAGATAAAATTGGCCACAATTATTTAGCGCAAATGTTTCTGCTAGACTAGCAGATTATGGAATTAATACTTATACAACTATTCGAACTTTGTTCTTTAGGTGGTTTAATACTGTAAAAAATATAAATGAATTATCCACGGCTACATTGGTATAATACTTCTAAATGAAACTCTACGGCTATATATATATATATATACATATCAATTCAATATAAAGCTGTAGATCTTGGTATATAATTTAATATTACAAGATGAACTTATTTTGGATTTTCGCTCTACTCGTTGGACTATGCTTCGATGTCAGCCAGGCAGCTCCGGGAAGGATGGGCTTTCCAGCTTTGAGCGAGCTTCAGGATTAATAATATTTCAATAAACTGTCATTTAAATAAGAATATAAAATTCTTTGATTTTTAATTCTGGAATAACATCTTTGATTAGCCGACCATAACTCAGATTAGTACTGTATTGTAACAACGCAAAATTATCCATTTTATATATATCCTACCTGGGGCCAATTTTTTGTAGAACAGGATTTCAAAATCTTTAGAGCCTTAATCGGTTTCGATAATAAATTTTAATAAATCAATAAAAGCAATTGGTAAATTTCATGAAATCCGATTAAAACACAACAAGGTTTAATTTTTTTTTCGATCAATTGGTTGGGAAGAATTCCGAGATATACAACGCCTGCTGATCAAGAATATATATTCTCTATACAGACGGTAATGCTTTTTTATGTGTTTACGTTGCAAACTTTTCTCCAAAATTAATTTACTTTTTTTGCAAGGGTACAAAAAAATAATCAAAAATGAAACGAAATGGTGCAAATGGATTTAGCACGGAAAAGAATTCCGGAAATTTAAATGTAATATCTACGCTTATATAACTTCTACTTATTTTCAATAGATTTGTCCTATATAAAGCTTTACATGTTGATATACTTATTTTTTAATCTAACAAGATGAACTTATTTTGGATTTCCGCTATACTCGTTGGACTATGCTTCAGTTTCAGTCATGCAGCTCCGGGAAAGGATATCTATCCAGCTTTGAGCGAGCTTCAGGATTAATAATATTTCAATAAACTGTCATTTAAATAAGACTAAATTAAATCAACAAAAGTAGAAAGGATTTTGATACGATTTCTTATGCCAATTAAATTTTCTGCGCTTTTTAAGTCTTGTAAATCCAAAATTAATGTCCGTGGCTAAAAAAAAGAGTTTTTGACACTTAAAACCAGTTTTTATCCGATAATCTCCATGTCAGCTTTAGCTATATAGTTAATGATGTGATATTTTGTTTCTGACTGATCATATTTATGAGAGCTAAATGATATAGTCAACCAATTCTGATAAACCTCGGTGGATATGCTAAAAGTATACTAAACTAACAAATGGTAAATTTCATGATATTCTATTGAAAAACAAGAAAGTTAATCCCTTTTGTCGACCGATTTGTTCCTATAGCAGTTATATATTATAGTCAACTCTTCAGAATGATTCCGAGATGTGGCAACTGATCGCGAATATATATTCTTTATACAGTTGGAAATGATTACATTTCCGAGCAAAATTAATTTACATCTTTTGCTATGGTATAATAGAATTATAAAAATAAAACAAAATGGCGTAAATGGATTTAGCGCAAAAAAACCTTTCCGAAAATATAAATGAGTAAAAAATATTCATTAGTAAAAAATAAAAATGTATTATTTATGGTTATCTGTATAAGTTCTACTTATTTTAAATAGATTTTTTTAAGTAAAGCTTTATATGTTGATATATTTTTTAAACTAACAAGATAAACTTCCTTTTGATTTTCGCTCTACTCGTTGGTGTAAGCCAAGTGGCACCTGGAATAAGCCTGCTTTAAGCCAACTTAACGATTCATTGAAAATATTTGAATAAATTGGCATTAAACTGAAAGTATATTTGATTCTTGTGTCACAAATCGACCAAATTGGGAAATTCAGTGCGACCAAAATTTGTATCGCGTAAATAATAAATAGTTGAGTCGTTAATCAGAGACATCACAATAGTTTTCAGGCCTAGAATGGAGGCCAGTTTGTATTTGAGAGTGACTGATTTGATCAGATTAACCAACTGTCCCAGAGATTGTTCTTCCTGTTGGGGACTTAAAATGGCCGATTGTGATGATTGAAGTAAGTATCTATATACAGAGGGAAAGCAGAAATAAAGAATTAATATATCGTATTCTTTTTGTTTTGAGTGAATTAACTTACCCCTTGACTAATTGTTCAATTATGTCATCATTGCATGTTTGATGACTAAGAAATTCTTTTAGGTAGTTACCCCTTTGAAGGACAACAAATTGACAGAGCAACGCCTCGCTCCAGTTGAGGTCGTAGCCATAGGCGCGACTTAGTATCAACGATTGGGGAACACTAAATGGCAAAAACTAAACTTAAGAAATTCATTAAATGTTTGGAACTTACCTTAAATGTGTATTGACCAATTCGCGAAATTGTTCCCTTGTCTCGACGCCAATGACACTTATACAAGTTTGAGAAATTGAAGTACCCATATTTGTTATCCTTTTGTCCATATTATTATTGCATAAGTCCAATTGCATGGCCATTAACTCTGCCTTGGCTACGCTCTGTTGGGCCAAAAGCAATTTATTATCCAATAAATAATTCTCTGTTGAATGGG
Source organism: Drosophila emarginata (assembly GCA_037075365.1). Taxonomy (NCBI): domain Eukaryota; kingdom Metazoa; phylum Arthropoda; class Insecta; order Diptera; family Drosophilidae; genus Drosophila; species Drosophila emarginata. The sequence goes on along the minus strand of JBAMCD010000260.1, from coordinate 2,210,538 downwards.
TATAATTTTCCATGGCTTGTTGTAGTAAAATTTGCAATTCTGTTGAACATTTCAGTTTGCCTGCTTGTTCCCATTGTTGGCGAATTTTTGTTATTAAGTCCTGACCCTCTTGAGACCACATTTCGGCCAACTCTTTGTACATAAGAAAATGTAAGGCAGCCAAACGTAACAATTCTTTGCCAGATTCTGGTTGATATTCACGCAGATAACCTAATATGGCTTGACGTAGAGCCAATTTTTGATCATCATCGAATTGTCCCAGCAGAGATTCAAATTGATCATTTTCTATCAATGAATCGAAACAATAAAACATTTCTCTATATCGTCCAATGCCTGTGAGTAGGCGTACAATGAGTGACCACGATTTGGCCTTGGTTAATTGTCCATTCAAATGTTTGGATCGCTGCAAGACAGTGGCAATGCCTTCCATGGAGCACTCATGGACAAAGCATAGATGAGCCTTGATTAGCAATTCCACATAAATTTGATTTTGTTTCTTATGGGATAGAACTTGTGGTCCGACAGTAACTGATTTCGGTTGACCATAACGTGCTATAATCTTTGAGAGACGTTCAAAGGCATTGCTCTCCTCATAGGGCTTATTATCCTGATACCTTCTATAGGATTTTAAAGCATCACAATATTCTATTAGAGAGTTACCCAGTTGTGTTGAATTGGGTGCCAGTTCCAAAAACAAATGGAAATCACGATCAATATTATGTCCCCAAAGATCGGCATTCCTTAAGGCATTTATTGGCTCTTGAAGTATATAGAATCTTGGCCGCACTATACAAGTGGTAAGATCCAGAGCTAAACTTTCAGCTATTTCAAGAGATGACATTCTGGTCGATATATATATATCACTTACTACCAATAGACGCTGTAAGCAATCTTCTTCTGCAGCACTTTTAAGCAATATACTTGCATCTTTGGTACGCAAAACATCCATATATTCCTTATCCAAATACATGGCTGCCCTATACGCTAGAACTATACGTCTACCCAGTTCTATGCCATGTTTTAGTTTCGAGCATATGCCCAAAAGTGTATCCAATGTCTGTTGTTTCTCTTTGGGTGGTATCTGCTCGAATTCAAATGCATCGGATAGACTATTGCTCTCGGATAAATCACTGGCACATCTTTGATTAAGAGTGATTCTATTGAATTTTGGAAAAGCACTCTTTTCCACTTCATTTAGCAATTGACGCTCTTTGATGGCCAAAGTGTTTATGGTGGTCATACCTTCGGCCAGAGCCATGGCAAAGACTATAAAGCGTAAATCATTGGGTCGAAATTCGAAAAGTTCTTGGAGCCGCAATGCCTCCACAATGTCTCCTTTATCGAGAAGAGAATTTAAGAGATCATTTAGACGGCTTTCCATCTCTTTGGATAATTCAGATTTATTGGCTATACTGAGATCATCAATGCCAGCCAATTCCTTTAGTTCGGCAAATGATTTATATAGCACACAACGTTCTTTAAGCATTATCTGCTCAAAGTATTCGGAATGATAAATTTTAATTAAAGATAGCTCATCTTCATTTAGCTCCAGATAACTCCATATCATATCATATTCAATTTGATCTCTATCAAAAGATTCATTGGGAAATAAATGATGTTGCTTGATAACACAAAGACAACTTTTTAAAAGATTATAACGTTGTTGGCCAGATTTTCCATTGGCTGCTTGCAAAAGAAAGTTAACCAAAATTGCCGGCGGTAAATAATGTTTTTCAATCTCTCTCTCATATTCCTTATGTGGACGCAATTCTCCTTTATCCAGTTCATCTAGCCATTTACCATAGACTATATCACTTAGTGGCAATTGTAGCATTGAGGCAACTTCCAAGGCCTGTTCATAGGCCTTAACCTCAGTTAAGTTTTCTACAAGACGTCGATATTCGGTACTTTCACGATTCACAAGTTGCTCCAGATCGATAGAAAATTGTCTAATCCATTCGGCTGCCACAGTAAAAACTTTATCCAAGAGACAGAAGTCTAAAAGATCACATATATCTCCGACATCAGATCGGCATATACAATTTAAGAATCTTTGCTGCTGCAAAATGCAATCAAAATTCTTTTCCAATTGTATGAGAAGCAAATTAATGGAGCTTTTCATCAATAGTTTGCGTAATTGTGGAGGACACAACGGCAAATCAACTGAATCTTGACTTAACTGATAAAAAAATTGACGCAATTCAAGTATGGTGGAATCGCTGAAATCCTGCCGATGACTGGTCAAGTAAAGAAATCGACAAAGATGTGTAAATTTAGAATCCTAAAACAAATGAATGTAAGTTAGCTTATGATAGTTCATTATAATTGATCACTCACCGGTTGGAATATAACAAAACTATGTAGCAAGGCATTCACTTCTCCTTTACTAACAGCTCCAATTACCACAGACCATATCAGTTTAGTTGAATTGCTATCTCTTTTGGAGAGAGAGACATCTTGTACCAACTTTTCCCACTGACCACTGGTCACAGCAAGCCATACCAGCCAACACCAGTCACGATTCTGTTCACTTAGAGTTGTAGCTAGAATCGCCAGAATGGGCATTTCATGTTTTACACAATTTCTCAGTAAATTCAGACTAGTGCATTGTGGATTTTGATTTTGCATCATGTCCATAAATTTTACAATATTTTCAATTGGCTGATCGGGCAGATTATTATTGGAACTAGTTAATAGAATTGCAAAAATATCCTGATTATTACAGGTCAATGATTGCTCTCGAATTCCTGTTTGATGATGTGGTAAATTGCCTGCATCCTGACTGGAGCTATGAGATGAATTAGTCATAGTCTCTTGCGATGATGTGCTCTGCTCTGTACGCCTAACATTTCTTTTGTGATGATAATGATGATGACGTTCACTTGCGGCGGTGGCAAAAGTGGAGCAGTCATAGCTCAGTGCTTGGAGGAGATGCAAGCCCAACGAGTTGGTCTTAAAGTGACTTAAAAGTTTTCTTAGTTCACTCAAAGGCAGATCAAAATATTGAAAAATCAACAGAAGAGGCCACCAATCATCTCGCGAAGCATAATACTGCAGCATATTGGATGGAAATACATCCAAAACATTACGATTAGCCAAATTAATAAGAGATTGATACAATTCCAAAGGAAATTCCATGGGTTGAGCATTAAGAAGTTCCACAATTTGTTGATCCCAATGACAAAGCATTTCCGAGTAGCTAACATCCGTTTTGGACTTGCAATTCAATTGTCTCTGAAGCAAAAGAAAACTTCTCAAGAGTTGTGTATCAAAGCCCAACATCTCACAACAGGCAACACAATGTGGTATCAGGTCTTCATCTCCAGCATTTCGTAGTGCCAATTGGGTTACCGTCTCACAAGCATGATACAATTGACTTCTAGTAATTTGGCCATATAACTGCAACTGTTCGGTTATGAGATAGTACACCGCATAGGCACTTCTCTGTTGCTTAATATAATGTGTATAATTCAAATGAGATTTTCTGGCATAGCGTTGACTTAGACGGGAATTCGAAAAAGTCATCAATTCTGTGCCATGAGCTTCCAGATTGATCTTCTTAAATTTCAAAAATAGTTCGCGTGGTGTTGGCAATACAATATGATTACTAGATGGTCCATGATCAAATCGTGCAGACAATGACTTGAGATAGGGAACTCGGCTTAAACTGGTTGATGTAAGGAAGCCCTCCAATGATCCAATGCTCGGCTCTTGATTTAGAAAATCATAAAAGGTAAGCAGAGGATGCTCTTCCAAGGGTTCGGCTTCATGGTGGGTTTGCTCTAAATATGTTTGAACGCTGCGGGTAATCTGTAATTGGTTATAGAATAACACTTAGAGAAATTTTGTCCAAAATATGTGATTCTTATACTACCAATTGAAATCCCTCGGTTTGATTTAATGGATGCTTTTTAAGATCCATTATAAGTGTGAGAAGTGCCACCTGTTCACTCTGTCCATTTGCCAGCTGTTCCAATGCTGCAATGGGCACACAATCCATCAATAGAAGCAAATAATAACCACGCTCGAAAAGATATTTAGCCAGTGGCTGTTGGCTAAGCCAATCTGCGTGCTCTTTATCTTGGAGACATCCCATGGTACACAGGCGACGCAATTGAGTGGAAACATTTGAGGATTCCTCGAGAAAAAAGTAACCAGCTTTGGCAAAAAAATTACGCAAGGCTTCACAGGGTTGCTTCAATTGCTCCACTCCATAATCATACATAGATGAATCGATCTGCCAGCTTCCAAAATATTGATCCAATTTCGATGGAGACGTCTCCTGAGAGACGCCTGCCTGGCGACAGCTAAGCCATCGAAGGAGTTTATCCATTATTTGATTATCTACCAGATGCTGCCATACAAGCTCCTTGTTTAGTTCTACAAGAAGAGTTTCATTGCCATTGGCAAAATAAAGTTCCACCAGTAGCAATTGTAGCGACTCTTCTGGTAAGGACATTAAGGCTTCAATATTTAGACGGGGTATTTGAGCCTTATGTCTGGTCATCAGTGTACTGCATTCACGTAGCTGCTCAACTAAAGACCAGTAGTAGGCTAAAACAGGCTCTTCTTGTTCATATAGTTGTGGTTCCTTAGTCCGCAAATGATCTAAAACCAATTCACTGAGCTCCTCATCCTGGCACTCGCAGGCATATTGATAGAAAAAACATTTCACATCTCTTTTTACATTGCGTAGGACATTCTCAGCTTTACAGACAAGTCGCTCTGAGAGCAAACGCTGCACATACGCCTGGACCACATCGAAGAAATAATGCCGATATTCCTGTTGGGGAATTTTACGCTTTTGGGACCAATATGCCAAACAATGTTCAATATGTTCGCCTTTGGTGGCCACCTAATATGGAGATAAATTCAATAATTGGGTCAAGTTAGATTTCAATTGTTGCTTGCCTCTTTTATTATTGTTATTTCACTAATACCCGACCAGCTCTTGAAGATTTTATCCCTGGCCTGGGTCTGGCCCTGGCCGGAGTGCATTTTTGCCAGTGGATTAAGGTGGGGTCTTTTCAATTTTCTTGTTGGAATGTATATACGGGCAATGATTAATTTGTTCCCTTTTCTTTTCTTTCTTGTTACATTCTCTTTGTGTTTAAATCAACTGTTGAATGTTCAGTAATCGAAGAATTACAGCTGTTGCTTATCTCTAACAATTGAACTGGTTCCAAACGGAACGGAACTAGACACAGTCCAGCGACAATATAAGGAACACATTAAGATAACGATATGCAAAGTATTTGTAACATTTTTGTTTTTTCACAATGACAATACATTTTTTAAACACAAAAGCCACATTAGGTTAAAAGCCGGGTTTTGTTAGTATTATTTGAAATAATTAAAAGAATGCTTCATGACAATAATAACTAATTATCAAGATATTAAATGTAAGCCATAAAAACCAAGGCTTTCAGAGTAAATCTTTTTATAATTAGTTCAATATCAGAAGTTAATGATTATTAAAGTAAGGTTTATCTGTATTGCCGAAGTTATCGCATAATAGTGTTGCCAGACCGTTAGCTTGCTTTGAAATTCCATAGTTTGGCGGTTCATTTTGAAAATGCTTCACCGCCAGATGGCTATGTTGGTATTAACTTTCATTCTCTCTGCTACTGTTTTTTTTTTGTGAAATTTGATACTTGAACGCAAACGTCCTTCCTTGTGAAATTAAAGTCAATTTCAAGGAAATTCTGCACTTACAAGTTCATATAAAAGTTCAACTCAACATGTGGGGCTGCCCGTTGAAAGACCACACACAAATTTAATCATATGTATGTAGGTACATACATACATACATATGTACATATGTACAATGTATGGTTATAACATAATTTTTAGCTAGTGTTGGCCATTTACATTTGCAACACAACTAACATCCGTTTACAACTAACATAAATCAAAACAAAAAGTGAGCCCCCTTTTTAACATGACCCCACTTACAACATGAACTCAGCACTAGAGTTTTCTAGGAGGCATTTACTTCTAAAGAATTTCTATAGAACTGGTGAAACTTCTACAGAACTAAAGAAAAATCGAAACTTCTATAGAACTATAGAAAAACTATTGAAATTCTACATAAAAAAAAAACTTTTATAGAAACCGCAGTTCTTTTATAGAATTCCAACTGAAACTTTTAAAAAATGAGAAACAGAAAGTTTTACACAACTAAAGAAAAACTGAATCTTTAATGGATCTTCTTTAAAATAATAGATGCTTTTATAGAACTATCGAAAAACCCAAACTTCTAAGAACTATAGAAAAACTGAAAATACCATAAGACTTCTATAGAAACTCCGAATCTAAATAGAAAAACCAATATGTCTATAGGATTATAGAAAACCCGAAACTTACAAAATTTCTGAAATTTCAGTATAAACAGAGAAAGTTCTATGGAACTAAAGGAAATCTGCAAGGTAAGTAAAACTTTTATAAATAAACCCAATCTACTAAATAACTATAGTTTTCTATAGTTTCAGTTTCTTTTTCGGAAGTTCTATAGAAATTTTGGGTTTTCTATAGAAACTTTTTGTAAATATACGAAATTAAACCCTGAACCCTTTTCCTGTTTCGGTCCCTGTCACGACTTTCTTTATAACCACTTACATATGAACTTGGCGAGGTGCCATTTATAATTTTCACACGACAAAAAAGAGTCTTAACATGTGTCATGTAAATTTAGTTTTTATTTTTTGTTTTCTTTTTTTATACGAGTATAATTCCAAGTACGAAGCAACCTTTTCAGATTGCACTAGCATAATTATGCCTACTTATATTCTTTATAAAACAATTATGTTGAAAAAGAAGACCAACAAAATGAAAAATGGAAAATTGCTGCTCAGCTATTGTTGTTGTTACCGTTTTGGTCACTTTACAAATAGTTAACGGCAGAAGGGGGAGCAAAAAAATAAAAAAAAAAAAAAGCAAAGCTTTATGGGGTCTCCGTTGCCGTCTACTCCAGCTCATAGTCTTTTGCAGCGGGTGACTTGACTTGGCTATCAAACCGGTTGTCCCTGCTCTCAGAGTGTGTGTGTGTGTGTGTGTATGTGTGTGATTTATAGTTACGCACAAGCGCGCAAATCCAATTACTGGACGACTGGCAAACTGACAAACTGAAGCATATAAGCAGTTCCAGCAGCTACAGCAGCAGCAGCCAGAGCCATGGCCCGCAGCAAATACCGCCGCCAGGTTATAGGACAGAGAGCTGTCGATCTTCACATATTGAGGCTCCCTCAAACTGAAACCAAATACAGTTCATATTCGTTAAGATGAATTTTAAAAATGTTAACAATTTTTGATAAACAAAATGGTTCAACTTTTTTGGAGTTTAAACGTTGATATATATGTAATTATTATAAAATTTTAACATCATTTAATAACAAATGCAAACTCTCAAAGGTTTATATCCATTTATCTTTTATTAGAAATAGATTTTCTTTATAATACTGCATATCGCCTTCCTATTGTAAAAGAATATTGTTAATTTTTCTGAAAGAGTTATCCAACTATACAAAATTTCTAAAACTTTTTGACTGTGTGTTATTATTTTTTAGTTATATCTTAGACTTTTGAATTATCTGAAATGTAATGGGAAATTTTTGGAAGCATTAGAACTATTACATGCGCTATTTTAAAAAATACATTATGCTCTATTTAAGTCTTAACAATTATAAAGTTGAGGTTTTAAAATATAATTTAGTTTTTGTTTTTTAACGTAATACAATTCAATTTTTTTTATAGGCTCTTAAACAGAGGACACATGAAAAATATAGAAATTTTTAACAAAAAGGTTACTAAAAAGTTTTCAATGATTAAAACTTATCTAAATAGATTTTACTAAATCTTTCATTTCCCAATACTAAAGATTTTTTTTTTTAAATACTATACTATATCTTTCATTGCCGATTACTAAACATTTTTTTGTCAAATGTTTAAGTGGATTTGATTTATTTTAACGAACTTTTTAAACTTAATTTAATATCATTTAACAAATATTCACTGTATCCCAAACATTAGAGGTAAATTTTTTGTGTATTGTATCTGCTTTCGATGTTTACATCATCATTTGGACCCTAAATGGCGGAACTTCATTTTTGGCCACACAAATGTCGTCCAATTGGACAAACGGACAGATCTTTTGAACGGTCGGTCATCATTTGCTTTTGTTGCATTTTAAAAATAAATGCATGCAGTGTGGGGCATCTTTAGTAGAAAAAGAGAAAAAAAAAAAATAAAAAAAATAAAATTGAAATGTATGTCATAATACTATTGGCATGCCGGGCAATGTTGTTCCTCCCCTGCTACTCCTCCAACTACCAATTACTCCACACCGCTCTACACCCTCATGCTATGCAAATTTCTGCCATATGGAGGAGCTATAAAGCTGATGCCAATTGAAATGCAACTCACATGGAGACCTGCGCCGCTCCCTAGTATGAATTGTAGTATGAGTATGTGTGTGTGTGTGTGTATGTAATTATTACATTGATTTGTGGCCTTTTTCTTTATTTTTTTTTTTTGCTTTTTGCATTTAAGGGCCAAGTACGGCTATTTTGAAGTTGATTCCCACGTTAAATAGGTCTCTTTTGTAAATCCATATCAAGATCGGGGTATAAACCTGAGCTGGGTGTGTTCCGTAACCCCCCACCCCCACTTAAATATACACACACACACACACACATGTTCCAGGCCAAGTCCGGCTAACCTTCAACTGATTTTGTTATATTGTAAATATGTTTCTGGGGCTTTTCCTATGGAAAGTCAAGCCGGTCCTATAGAGATTTAGTAATAGCTTATGGACAATAGACAGAGGGGGGGGAGAAAAAAAAAAAGAAAAAGAAAAAAATTGATTGATAGTCGCGGCACATTCCACAAGCTTCTTCACATCGCCCTCCCCCCTTCCTATACAAACTTGTTTTCTCTTGCCAAAAATAGTGTGAGGCTCTACTACTACCAAATCAGTGAAATAAAAGGTGATGATTAATTGGCAAGAGTAGTACCAAATCAAAATAAAACAAAACGTTAACAAGAGACACAATTCTTTTTGCCTCTTGTGACCCATCAGTAAAATCGGTTAATGAACTAGAGTGGCAAATATAAAGATTGCCATAGAATTTCATTAGAATCTGAATAGATATTTTGATTGGATGCTGCTGAGTTAGGCTTTTGTTCTATTGAAATACTATATCTATCTATCTATATTTATATAAATATTTGCATGCCAACCTTTCGTTTAGTACCGTTAAAAATCTGCAAAAAAAAAAGCAAAAAAAAGAACCGGAACGATAAATTTGACTTCATTAGCACATGGTTGTTAGATTTGAAGCTTTCGATTTAACGGGTAATATGTACATACAAACATATAACGATATATGGAAAATATCAATATTTATTGAAAATTAACTTTTCTGGTTAGTGTTTGGGTTCAAGTTCGAGTTCGAGTTCGGGTTAAGGCTATGCGGGTGGTCCTTCTGGTTGAAAATCAAAAGTGCAAACAAGACATAAATCAATTTTTCAGCTTTTTTTTTTTCAAGTGAATCACCAAATGAACGGCCTTGCTTATCAGCCGTTTTTTTTTTGTTCATCTCTTTCTCTGCTTTTGAGCCCATCCTTTAGCTACAATTTCTTTTGTATCTTGCCACACGTTCTCTCCCTTTCTCTCTCTCTCCTTATCTTACACACTCACACAAGCAGTGCCTCTTGTGTTTTTTTTTGCCTTTTTGCCGCAACAGGTTCTTGGCTTCAGTTTTTCTACCTTGCTCTGCTTCTTCTTATGTTTCTACATACTTTAACCATTTGCAAGAACTGGACAACACACAGCAACAGGTTCTGAAATTGAGAGAGAGATTGAGAGAAAAAGAGAGAGAGCATTGGCGCTTGTCTGTGTGTGTTTCTGTCGGCTTGTGCCTCTCACTCTCTCTCTCTCTATCTTTGTCGCTTACTCTCTGAGTTATTGCCAGATAAGTGACTTTTTTTCTATATTAAATAAATAACGAAAGCAAAAAAAATACAAATAATATATACCCATACTCATACCTGTTTGCTTTCCGACTTGGTCTCTTGATAAGCAGAGTGTGCGACCCCCATTAGTCCGCCTCAGAATGCATTTTAGCTCTGTTGCTCTATACATGTGACTTTCCTCTCCCACAATATGTGTGTTTTGCCTAACAGCTGTCAATTTTCCAACAGGGGTTTTTTACTCCTGCATCCTAGACGACTTTCAGGATGAAGTCAGGGAAAATGCATGACTTACTTTTACCTGATATGCTAGGAAAAATGTTACAGAATATATTCAACAGAAGGCTGACAATAAAACTTTTGAAATTTTTAGTTATTTACAACTATTTTAGGTTCTTGATTAAAATTATATTTAGTTCTGGGGTGCTATTAGCAGTATGTTAATAGACCATATAATTAGGTCTTTAGGACTTCTTTCAGGGAGAGTTCTTTTATTAAGAGTGAAAGAACGCCTAAGTAGAACTAAATAACTAGAGATTTCCCAAAAAAAAAACTACAAAAATAAATCCCAGTTAACTGCTTACTAAAGATTTTTATATACATACATACGTACATACCTATTTAATGAGAACTAAACTTGAGAGAGAACTAATTTAATTTATGTGATTTACTTCTTATTTCTATTATATACATAAGTAATTTCGACTCTAAATATGACCAACTATAATTGCTGATGCTTCTTGGGAATAAAATAAAAGATATATCTTTGCCCTAAAACGGAATATCTTTTAACTTCTTTATAAAATCAAGGAAGAAAATATGGGAATCGAATTTTTAAGTGGCTGGTTAAGTGGACGAAAAGGATCCTGCTTTTGGACATCTCCAAGATATCTCTTACTTATAATTATGCTATGCTTAAATTCAAAATTAAAACAACATTTCCTCCATTTGACAATATGGTTCCATTTTTCTACTGGGTATCCACAAACAACGAGACGGCGCACGCCGCTCAGGCACATGCACACACACCCGCAAACATAGCGCATATCGCTCAGGTAAAGACAGTTGCACTCTCTTTCTCTCTCTCTCTCTGCCTGGTTTACTCTCTTGTTAACGTGGCTTGTGCTGTGAGGCCAAGCATTTTCGCAATTCTTTTACGAGCTTTGCCTTTGCTGGCTTCTCTCCGATCGGTTGCGGGCCTCAGTCTCAATTTAGCTCTCGTCTCGTGCAGTTTGTCAGAAGCAGAAAACGTAAACGAGGAAAGAAATCAGAAAAGAAGTCTCAGAAAACCTTTAACCGACCGCCCCGCGTTGATTTTTTCTGGTTGGCCCCCGCTTAGCCTTCATCCAAAACAGACTGTGACTGTGTGTGTGTGTGCAAGTGTATTATATATATACATATATGTGTGTGTTTTTGTGGTGCGGGTGTTTTCTGAGTGTTTTAAACACATAAAATTCATACAGCAACAACAACAACCGAAAAGAAAAAATAATTAAAATTTTATTTTTTAGTGAAAAAGCACGCAAAAGCATGGTGTAAAAAAAATGTGCCTTAAAGATTACACAAGAATTGTTTAAACAAAAAACCAACAAAAAAAAAACCACAAAAAGCAAAAGCAAAAAACCAAGCATCTCAACCTTCACTTAAATTTGCAGCTTATAGAATATATATCTAAACAAATATATGTACATGTGTATATAGATATATATATATATATGCATATATGTATGTATGTATATTTTTTAGTTCTTTTTGTTGTTGGTTGCATCTTCATCTTGACCAGCAACAAGTTTAACTTCAACTCCTGCCACCAACTACAACAAAAACGGAATTTTCCAACCAGTTTATTTTTGGCGCTTGCCATTTTTCCAGCTCTTCTTCTACATCTTCTACCTCTAGTCATCTTGTCTTTTGTTTGTACGTTCCCCACGGCTCCCTTTAAAAACAAAAAAAAATATCACTTTAGAAATGCTTTGGGTAGTACGTGTTTTAGCTTAGTTTTATTAGTGGCGCTAAGTGATAGTGACTAAATAAATAGAATTATTACAAATTAAAACTGAGTCCCATTTGAGAGAAAATATCATTAAAAGAAAGAAGCAACAACAAGCATACTGCATCCCGCCAAAGAAATAAGTTTCAAACTTTTTGATGAAGTGTACCATTTTCGAGGGATAAACATGTAGTCAAAGATATAGAAAAGCCAATGGAAAAGCAAATGTTGAAACAAACAATTTTCTTTCATTGTTAAAAAAAATGGAAAGAAACTCTTTGTTTCTTAAAGAAATTGTTCTCAGTAGATGACGAGGTTCAAAGCGTCTTTTAAGCCTTTCAATTAAAAGCAAGAAAATAAAATTCCAATAAAAACCAAAAGCAATTCTCGTTTATTTTAATAGATTTATTGATTTATAATTCACATTTTTTTTTTTAATTACTTGGCTATTCCTATAACTCAACCTTTCTTTTTCAAATTTCTCAACAATAAAATTTTAAATCACAACATAAGTACTAATTTAACAATAATAATAATAAACTACAACATTTCTTTTACATAGATCTCGATTTTTTATTGCTTCTATCTACCATGTACTAGAAATTCTTGCAAATTTAAATTAAAGAAGGGAAATTTTGAAATAAACTCAATTGCTTTTCATCTTTATTTCATCTAACGATTTCTAAATCAATATAAAGAAATTTTTTTCATTAAATCCTTAAAGGCAAATTTGGATTGACATAAAAGAAAATTGTAAAGTAACTAAATATGTTTTTTAAACTTTAGTTTGGAAAACTTTAGAAAAACGTTCCTATATAATCTAACTATGTATCATTACTAAGACTGCAGTCATATTAATTATAGAAATTAAATATAGAAAAATAACTTCAATTTTTTTTACACAAAACTTTGACATATACTTCTTGTGTAAACTATATGTTTTAGTAGATCGATCTGAATAGAAAATTTATATATATTTTTCAAATATGTATATATATTTTATACATTTATTTGCTCTTATTCTTTTATAAATTAATTGTTATTTCTAGTATCTTTGGTTACAAATGACATGCTTTATTTAAAAAGATACATTTCTGTAGAGCAACTTTGGAATTTCGCGTTTTATTTGCAGATTACGTCTCAAGTTGAATAACATATTATTTCAGTTATGCCAAATCTGTAGACTGATAAAGAATGAAAAACACAAAAACCCCCCTTAAAGATATACTTTCTGTTTTTTTTTTTTTTTTAAGGATTGGTTAGTTGTTTATAGATGAACAAGAGGGTAGGAGGATAGGCAGTTAGGTATGAGAAATATATAGCGAATGCCCATGGTTTCCATTTCCATTTTCATGTTCATGTGACAAACTTATCAGCTGTCTCTCAGCGGTAGGCAGAGTAGGCAGAGGGGAAGTAGTAGGAGGCCGAAAGCCATCAGACATTCTCGCATAGCATCAGCATTAAATACTACAAAAAGAATTTCAAAGTAAACTTGTTTGCTCGACTTTTGTGGGGGAGTAGCCCAAGCGGCGAGGCATCGGCTGGAGGGGGTTGGTGTAAGAAATTTGAGTTCAATACACTCACCGGCAGTATGTACATATGTACATATATGTATATAGAAAGGGCAATATTTTTTGGTGTTTTTGAACTCGAATTGATTAAATTATTAAATAAAATGGAAAGCCAACAAGTACAGACAATTAAATGAAATAAAGATACAAATATAGATAAAGATCTATTTAATTAAAAATGTTGACTAAAGCCCACAACGACCTTGCCATATTTGATGGAATTGGAACTGTTTCTTTCCATTTGTGTTAAGCTTTATTGGTAACCAGTTTGCCTCTCTCGCTCCCTCACTGCTCTCTCTCTCTCTCTCTCTTTCTCTTTATATGTATGTATATTATCTTATCGCTTTGTTACCGGCTAAGACTAAATTTTTAATCTTATCTGTCACAATTAAGTAGTACAAACAGAGAAAAAAAAAACGGTAACAGAAATACATATTATCTGAAATGAAGTAAATTTTTGGTGTTTTTACTTTGAATGTTTTTGTTTTTTTTTTTAGTTGTCTGTTATTCCCAGTAAACATAAAAAAAAAACCAAAAATATTTTCTAGTTGTAAATTTCTCACAAATAAGCGCTAGTTAATGAAAATTTTAATTAAAAGTAAAAAAAACAGAAATTGCGCATATTTCTGTGTTTGTGTTTTCAAAATGAACAAAAAGTGTAAGCAGCTAAGCAAATATATCTAAAGTGAGAAAGAAAGATAGAAAACTTCTCGCACTCGACTTAAAACAAGTTCTAAAGAAAATTGCCATTTCATTGGAATAAAGTTGAAAAACAAACTATAAGATTAAATAATGTTGGAATGATATGACTAAAGGCTTAAGATATGTCGCACCAGGGTTTCTTTTTTCCTTCAAAAAAGATGATATTGCTAAAATGAGCCAAATTCTTTTGAAAGCCTAAGAATAACATTTTGAAGAAAGTGTTTGTTTTGAGATTAGAAGGGAAATTATACTTTAACCTATACATACATTTTATTTGAAATAGTTTTTTGATATATGCATTTGATTTGAGATCGTAATTTAAAAGAGATATTTATTTTAATAAGGATTAGCAAATGTTTAAAACTATGTTTTATTAGTTGATTGTGGCGAAACTGATTTAAGATCTTTTCTTTCAAGTGAATTTTGCAAATATTTTTAGCAGATGATGAAAAAAATCAGAAACATAACTAATTACATTTTTATTAGCTAATATTACACTAATATAATTTAGATAGTTACCAAAATATAATGTTTAACTTAAATAGAACCAAATGTTCTTAGTAAAACTGAGTATATCTGTAATTAGAAGCCATTTTTGTTTAACTTTTTAGTCATATGAAACAATATTTTGTTTTTATTAATCTTTCAATATATAAGTAATACAACTTTTTTAGTTTAAATTGTTAAAAATCAGAAAATATATTCCTACATGCGAAAAAAAACAAAATGAAGCAAGCAAGTCGTCCCTGCCGACATTGAGTATACCCTGTACCAAGTAAAAGTACTCCATGAAGTCAAAAAACGATCAAAATCGCCATCAATTTACAAAAAAAATTCTCTTAGCATGCACTGCTTGCCATGCAGCAACAGCGAACGCATGCTATCTCGCTCACACTTAACAGCCCATTTTGCATGGGGCGTTTCAGTACAAAACGGAATTACGTATATCTCCGATAATTATTGTCCGATTTCGACAAAATTTTGTCAGCTGGTGCATATTGGCTATATTATTAAGTGTGCCAAATAAGAATGCGATATCTTTATTATAGCTCAAGTTATAGTTTTTTCTAAATTACGGGGGCGGAAGTGGGCGTGGCAAAAATTTAAAACAAACTTGACCCGCTTATACAATAGACGGATGTTGACACCAAATTTGGTTGCTCTAGCTCTTATAGTCTCTGAGATCTAGGTGTTCATACGGACGGACGGACAGACGGACGGACGGACAGACGGACGGACGGACGGACGGACAGACGGACAGACGGATATGTCTCAATCGACTTCGCTATTGATACTGATCAAGAATATATATACTTTATAGGGTCGGAAAATTTTCCTTCTGCCTGTTACATACATTTTAGCGACTTTAATATACCCTTTTACCCTATGGGTACAGGGTATAAAAATTTTATACAAAAGATACATAGAAATTTCGACAAAGAATATTACTTTTTTAATCTTTGATGTGTAAAATCCCATATATATTCGAATGAGCAATACTTATAAAAGATAAGCTCTTTTAGTTTCCATATCAAAGTTTAGAAAATGGTTTCTTCTTCACTTAACTTTGTTTTCATCTACTCGTTTCGCTAATTGGATTATAATCTTAAACAACATTCCCAACTTTAGCACCTTTCAATTATTTCATATCAGTATTTTTCTTCATGTTCTACACATTCCATATTCTTTCCATATCTCACGCTCTCTTTCTCTCTTAAAAATTCTTTCTTCTCATTTTGTTTTTGTTCTGGTTTGTGAATTTTACAAAACTTTTTTTTTCCACCAGCTCAGAAAGTAAAGTGCTTTAAGGAATGTGCCAAGTAAATATTTGCGACACATACAAATACATATATATATATATTTATATATATATTTTTATTTTGTTACGGTTTTTAGTATTTAAAATGTTTCAACTTTTGTGAAAAGAAACAGCATCTCTCCCCCTCTCTCGGTCTCTCTTTGATAAACCATGAAACGACCTTGTATGAAAAATGCCAACGACCTTCACGATTCCCAAATCATTAAAAATTTCAAGAACAAATCCGCATCCTGCTGTGTATGCGGAAGTAAATAGGGAATAATAACAATAGAAACGTAGTACGTTCCACAATTGTTGACAAGATCATAAAACAGAAATGCCGAAACCAAAGCAAAATCGTATATATATACCTATGTATATATATGTATATATAAACCAATGAGTTTCTTAAATGCGAATTGTAAGGGAGAGAGATTACAGGATGCCGAAACTAAAGATGAAGGGAATTCAAAACCATTGTGTGTGGGTGTACCAAGAAGTGCAGCTTGGGAATCTGATTTCCCATTGCATTTTTTTTTGCATTTATTTGTTGTTGTTGTTATTGCTTCAAGCCATGTGAGCAGTGGCAAGTAGCACTAAAGAAGACGTTGAACTTGCTGCAATTGCTGCAGATTTTGTTTTGTTTTTTGTTTACTATGTTGCTATGCCCTTTTTTGTTGCTGTTGAGGAAATCCAGCAAATGAATTAAATTTAATTGTAAATTTATGCGTCTCTTCACCCCTCTCTCTATCTCTCTCTTACTCCCTTACTTAGTTTATCTGCTCTAGTTGGCTTTTTCTCAGCGTTAACCGATCTTCACCTTTTCGCTGTTGCCATTTCATTTGGTTTCTTTCCATTTTTTTTTTGCCTACCTGTGTGAGAATTGACAAAATTATAATGAGTTGGCAGCCTTGCCAACACCTAGGAGGTAGCTTTTTTCTTTCTCAGGTACCCACACACACTCACACTCACACACCTTTGTAACATAATCATAACATAGTTAGGCGGCAGGTAACAATTTCCATTCATACTTATATTTATTTTGTATACCGGATTCCGGAATCCGTTTTGTAGTAGATTTTTTGTTACGCTTGTTAGCTAAATTTATGACAACCTTTTAGAGGGTCGACTGAGTGTTATTGTGTGTGTATTTTTGGTATATCTGACATATCAATCTTTGACAACTCTTTTACACTACTCGAAAATCCGTATAGAAATATGAATTTCATTCCAAATCTAAGGCCGTCGGCCACCTACGCCGCATGCAGATAGATGCCTTGAGGTATGATAAGACTTAAAATACAAACAGGCACACACACACACACAACGCACACACACTTGAAAGATACTCTTAACAATTTAGCCAAGTGTGGCATAGGAGATGATCACTATGAAACATAAAAGAGAACAATAAAAGATATTATATGGTCCCCCATTGTTTATATGTATATACATATATATTTATACAATTTAACTAAATAATAAACTTGTATTTCATGCTGTGTCAAAAGTGTTTGTTTTGAAACCATTGAGCAGAAAATTGAATGATATGATCCAAAGAGACATACATATAAGAAATATCTATATTTATGCATAATTTGCTTAATGTTTTTAATAAACTTTCTATAAAAACTTAATTTTTTTAATTGAAAATGAAAGTGTTAAACGGAAAGTTCAAGGTTTTGCAAAACATCTTAAATCACTTTTTAATAATATATTAATTAAACGTTTCTTAATTTTATAGTTGAATGAGTAATTTATGTAGATTATAAATGAATTAACAAAATATTTATTATGCCAAAATTTATATTTATTTTAGTTTTCAACAAAAGAACTTACCCAGTGATACTTTTATGGGGTATCTAAAATAGAAAATGTTAATTTAATTAGTGAACTTCGAATATATCGTTTTAACAATTATTAATTAAAGCTAATTAATGTCTTCATATCAGTTTGATTAGAAAATTTTTGACTAATATTGGTTTTTTTATCTTAAGTATCGGCTTACGTTATTGTTGTTAATTTTTGATTAGAGAAATGATTGCTTAAATACAATTATATATTTGCCATTTAAAATATTTATATAAATTGTTAAATGAGATGTCAGTTTCATTTATTTTATTTTTTTAATCGTTGATTAAATATTAATCTGCCTGAAGGTTGCAAACCTTGTAATGTTATTAATTACGTTTGCTAATAATAATAATAGAAGTCGAATAAATTGTAATATTTTTAATTACATTAATAAAAACTAGAAAAACAAATTCTAGAATTGGCATTTCCGATTATTAAATAATCGCCTTGATATCTTTATTGTAGATATTGCAAATCTTTTGATTTGCATCTATTTTATTATTTTATTAATATTAATTTGTTTTTCTTAACAAATTGTTAAAAAATGTGTTATAATCGTTATATATTGTAAATATAGGTACATATAGTTCATTTCAACTAACTAGACTTTGGTTAAAATTGCTTATAATAATCATTTATAAATGTAATTGCATCCAATTAGCTAACACTGCAATCTTCACCTCTGATAAATGTAACAGATATTTCTTTTGCTAAGGTTTCAATTAATAAATTTTAAAGTAGATAATTTATTTTCATTTTATATGCTGTAGGTGACAAATTTTTCAAATGTTTTTATTCAATATTCGTTTTCATTTCTTGACTCTGGGATCGTTTTGACCCTGCAAATTGCAATCGATGATTGGCCTAGCCTGAATAACTCGTTCTCTCTCTGGTCTAAAACGTTGACAATGGATAGGGGGAGGGACATATATATACAGGGGAGCAGCGGGTAACTGGGGTGGCAACTGTCAACTGAGGTGGCTGCGTGATTGTGGGATGAGAGAGACAGAGCGAGAGAGATGGATAGACTGTGCCCATTTTTAACTGGCGCCACTTTGTTTAAAATGTTTTCCGCATTTTCATTTTGTTGTTGCAACAACAACAGCAACAAATTTTTGTCATTTTGCATTTCGATGTTGTTGATTTTTATATATATTTTTGTTTTTTTTTTTGTGTAAGTTTTGTTCAATTTGTGTCGCTTATGCCTAGACCAGCAAAAGTGTCTAATTTCGCTTTTAAAGCAATAAAACAACATAATGTAGACAGACCAGACAAATATAGATAAAAGGGAGAGGGGGAAAAACTACTAGCTGGAAGCTATAGTGCGTCTCTCTGATTGTGAGATTTTCTAAATTCTACCTCAGGGAGCAAAATAATTAACAAACAAAATTGTTATAATGGACAAACCAAAAAGCTTTCACATGCCATTCAAAAATAAAATAAAAAAAAAGCATAAAGAAATGTTATGGCCAAAGGGCAGGAAAGTGCAACAGAAGGTTAGGGCAAATGTCATTGATTATTATAGACAAAATAGAAAATCAAATGAAACTTTGTCTTTTTTTCCTGGTACTTTCATTACAGAAATGCAGTAAAAAGAAAAACTATTAAAATAATTTTAATAGACAATTATTGTAATATTTTTATACCCTGTACCCATAGGGTAAAAGGGTATATTAAAGTCGCTAAAATGTATGTAACAGGCAGAAGGAAAATTTTCCGACCCTATAAAGTATATATATTCTTGATCAGTATCAATAGCGAAGTCGATTGAGACATGTCCGTCTGTCCGTCTGTCCGTCCGTCCGTCCGTCCGTCCGTATGAACACCGAGATCTCAGAGACTATAAGAGCTAGAGCAACCAAATTTGGTGTCAACATCCGTCTATTGTATAAGCAACTCAAGTTTGTTTTAAATTTTTGCCACGCCCACTTCCGCCCCCGTAATTTAGTAAAAACTATAACTTGAGCTATAATAAAGATATCGCATTCTTATTTGGCACACTTAATAATATAGCCAATATGCACCAGCTGACCAAATTTTGTCAAAATCGGACAATAATTATCGGAGATATACGTATTTCCGTTTTGTACTGAAACGCCCCATGCAAAATGGGCTGTTAAGTGTGAGCGAGATAGCATGCGTTCGCTGTTGCTGCATGGCAAGCAGTGTAAGCTAAGAGAATTTTTTTTTGTAAATTGATGGCGATTTTGATCGTTTTTGACTTTATGGAGTAGTTTTACTTGGTACAGGGTATACTCAATGTCGGCAGGGACGACTTGCTTGCTTCATTTTATTACATTTCACAAAATGAACTCACAAATTGTGCATAAATTAATGTCTTCATATATGTATCCCCTGGACTTAGGTCTATCAATCAAATTATTGTAGATTGTGGTATGATTTTAATTGCTTTTTATTTCACATATTCTTTCAACAATTTACAATTTTAATTTACATATTGAATTCTAAATAATAATTATATTTTATATTATTATTTATAGAAATTTTTTTTGAACCGTTCTTTTAATCAAAATGAAATTATTTTCTCACTAGGATTTTTAGAATGTAAATCTTTTCCTTTTTCATTGCTTTTAATTAAATTAAATCTTTATAGAATATTTGTTTAAAATTATTATTTAAACAATCTATATTTTATATCCCTTTTTTAGTACTGTTGTACCTATATTTTTTCTTTAGTTTTTCGGTATTATTTAAAATGCATTTTCATGTCGAGATTCAAACCCGGAAGTCACATAAATTTGACAACAATAATTTATTAAGTTCTACAAAAGCAAACTAATTCTTAGACTGATCTATTCTCGTACTCGTATGACAACATATTAAAGTTAATTTTTAATTTAAGAATTTTTAGCTGCTATTAGTTACAAATAATTTTTAGTTACTAAAACCAAAAGAAAAAGTTTTATGATCACTTTTTGAGTTTTCTTTTCCTGTCAGGCAGCAGCAGGGCTAAAGCAAATGTCATTGCACTTATAGATTTATCTTTAAAACGTACTTTGCCCTCCCCCTCCCCTGCCATTCTCCACTATGCCCCTCCAATCGAATTGAAGTTGAAGCCTGTTTCTCTTTGGGGTTTTGTCAACCAAACCAGAATCCAGTTTTTCATCCCAGAGAGGCTAGAGAATTTTATTTTTTATTTTATTTTATTTTTTTTGCGCTCTCCTTCCCCACCTGGCAAGAGCACCCCGCCGATATACCAGTTCCAGTTCTAAGAGGCTCTCAGTGCCACTGTAATTATGCATTAAACACTTGAAGTATTTTTTTCTCTTATTTTTTTTATTTTTTTTTTGTTAGAGTAGAGGCTCGAAGGCTATTGCAGCATTTGGTCATCATCTTGAAATTTGCATAGGAAACCATAGAGTAAATGTCATACATTAAATTTGCGTGGGCCCAAGAAATGCATTGGCCAAATCGCATTTGAAAAGAAAAGAAATGTGTAAAACTTGTTTATTGGCTTAGACATTGTTGCTATGTTGCTTTGGTTAGCTGACGCTGTTGTTGCCTCTTGGGTCAATGTTATGTAAACCTGGTTCACTTTTTTGTACCCCCACCCTCCCCCAAAATGCAGCAACAACAACACATACAACAATACTCTTCAACTTATTACACAAAAACCCAAATAACTTAACAACAAAAATGAAAATGAAGAAAACCAAAACCAAAAACTGAAGAAAAAATAAAATCGATTCAATTTTCTCTCACTCTCTGTGTGTGCCTTTTGCTGGTGCTCTGTGGGTTGTTTTTTCATTTTTTTTTTTTTGTTTACTGGTTTCGCAGCCTGCCGCTGCATTCCAAGAGACTCCAACTAAAGTCCGGTCTGTGAAGATAACACAGACCAAAACTGATCAAAAAGCGAAAGAAATAAAGAAAAAAAAAGTGTCCACAACAGTCCAAAATGTCGCCATAACAAATTAAAATAATTTCAACAAATATCATTTTTTTTTTGTGTTCGGTTGCCTGTTTTTTTTTTTTTTCTTTTTTGAGGGTTATATCATAATGATTTTGTGTTTCCCCTTCTAAGTAGATGGGGCCACCGAGATGAAAGGTGTTAAAACTATAATCACAACAAATCATCATTAAGAAAAACTTCCAGCTTCAAACAAACTAAAAAAAAAGAAAAAAAAACTTCCAAAAAAAAAGAGATTTAAAAATAAACGACAACAAAATTTTAGTTAAAGAAAATGCGAAATCACAAAGAAAGCAGCGGAAACAGACAGACGATAATATCATCATCATCATCGTCGTCGTCGTCGTCATCATCCTCCTCCTCCTCTTCCTCCACCTCCTCCTGCAATTCTTCTGCAAGTTCAACTGACTCCAAAATGGATAATAATCAAAAGCAGCAACAACAACAGCATTTAGTTGGTGATGGCAAAGTTTCAGTTGTATCTAAACTTTTGGTTAAAACATCAACGTCCTCCATCAAGGATAACAGCAATGGTCATAACCAACGCCAACGACCTGCATCCATCTCACCCAACAACGACAACCACAACAACAATAACAACAACAGTTTCAGTTCCGCCTCAGTTGCCGGCTCAATACAGGTAAGACAGTTTCTTATTAACCGGTTTTTGTTTTTTCTTTATACATACATACATACATATATTGGTATTTCAGTTTTCTTTTTATGATTCTTATTAATAAATCCTCACACACAAAAAAATATAAAAAAAAAGTGCGCAGAATTCCAATTGGTTAAATGACTCACACGCACTCAGTCACAATCAGAGTCAGAGTGAAATCCCTCCCCCCTCCATCCATCCATTCGTATCATCCTCCGAAAGAAACCCACGCGCACATTGCTTTTTGTTCAAATTGATTGGCGCAGCAGCAGCCTTTTGCTCGGATTCTTAATTGAATTATGGGACTGACCTGCATTTGCATTTGTTTAACCCCTGAATGTGCCCCCCCATTGATGATGATTTCGTTTTCGATACAAAATAAAAACATATATACATATACATATATGTATAAATATGTATGTATAATACTGTGTCACTCAGTCACCAAGAAAACGGCACTTTTTTGAGTGAGGTTTTTATTCATTCGTTTGTTTTTTTTCTCCACTGTTTTATTTTTTTGTAGTATTTCTCAGGATCAGCAAACGAAGAAGCTTGAAATCGAGTTATTAATTGGTCATTTGGCAATGAATGAGAAGCCATAGGAATGTTTCAATCGAAGTGAGAGTGCAGCTGTGTGTGTGTGTGTGTGTGTGTGTGTGTGTAGTGTTATGGCCATCAATGAAATGCTTTTGTAAGAGTATTTTTATGGTATTTAAAGCTATTCCACAGGCAAAAGCAAAAAGAAGCTGTAGAAATGTTGTTTGGCTTGCAGGCTATTGAATTGAGTTTCAACTTGTTAATATTAATCAAAAGAGATTTTCATAGACTATATTTTATTGGTTTTTACTAAATTTAGCACCTGTCTTTCGCGGGGAAATTAAAATATCTGTTAAAAAAATCTAAGGTGTTAGGAATGGTTTATTCATCTGTTTGTGTGATTTTTTTCTATTATTTTTATTGATATCAAAGAATAAAAAATATAAATGGAACGTGAGAAGTTCAATTGTCCGTTTCAAATCCTTTTTCGAGAATCTCTTGTGTGATAAGTTTAATGGTTTTCTTTGTTTGTTAGAACCGTTTTCAATTTACAGGTATTTAATAAAAATCGTTTTTTAAATCTTAAATTGCTTTGTGTTTTGAATTGTTAATAATGTTGATTTTTTGATTGTATTTTGCTATAAAAAAGATCATCCTACTAGCCGAATGATACTTTTTTTTTGATATAAATAATAAAAACTAATCAAAAGATTTTAAATATACATAGATACAATCCTTATCACTAACATTTAAGCAAGTGATAAGAAGTGCTCAAATCTTTTAATTACTTTTTATTATTATTTTATAAGTATTAGTATTATTAGTAAATATTTATCATATTAGTAAAAGCAACAAGATTTAATTTTCATTTAATTTCATTTGCTTCAAAATTATTCAGCATACAATACATTTAAATAAATGGTGATTCGTCCAACTTTCAGAATATTTTTTCTAGTTTTTATACTAAACTGTAGAAAAAGCAAATAAATGGATTTTGCTAAATGGTATTTAGGTAGTATTTCTTTACGCTTTGATAGTATTTGAATATTTTATTTTAAACAACTTTATATACAAATTTGAACTATGATTTTCATGATAAATATTTTTAACATATTTCAATGCAATAAAATTTAAAAAAGTTTTTAATCAAATTTAGATACATATATAAAAATAATAACTTAAGTTGATAATTTTTCAATTTTAGCGCTTTAGATACCTATTTCTTAAAAAAAATGTATATAACTAGTTGTTAATTTATATTTTTTAAAAGCAGTTTATTTTCTAGATGCAAATTTATTTAAATTTTAATTTAAATTTCAGGGTTCTATAAATTGACATTTTTGAGGTGTATTACATATATAAATTTAAGTTACAAAATTTGTATATATCTCTATTTGGAGTTTTATATACCCAAATGTATTTTTTTTCATCAATTGATTTATATTTATAAAAAATGTACCATGTATGTATATATATACAACAATTATTTTCCACTTTTATCATGCTGCTCCCATTTTTTCTCGAGAAGATTGGCCACATACGGAGAGAGAGATAGAAAGAGGGACCCCACAAAAATATTCTATTCACCCATTAACCTTAACTTATTTATTGTAAGCTCCCCCGTCTCCTCGTCTTTACAATCGCTTGAGAAATGCCACACATTTTGTAGAAAAGATGAATTGTTTGGTTTTTTTTTTCTTTTTTTCTTTTTGGCTTGGTTTGGTTTCTGGTTCGAATTGATTGTGGGGCTTTCGTTTGTCTTTGAAAATGCAAAATAATTTACCAAATTAACGGTACCATTATCAACAGCGACGATCCGATCAATCAATGGTGAATCCGATCAATTAAATGTTGCCTCCAAGCGTAAAACGAAAGAAAACTGAACAGAATTCAAACAGACAGAGAATAAACATTGAAAAAAAAGAGGTTATGACCAGAGAAAGAAATAAAGAAAGTCAGACAGAAAGAGAAAGAGAGAGAGAGATGGTAAAGAAGATGCTGATGATGGCCGATCAAAAAATTGTGAATGTCGACGATCTAACTCCATCTATATAAATAGTATACATACATACATATACATGCATACATACATACATATGTGAATTGGACCAACATTGACCTTATCATTGTTAAGTATTTGGTATTTGGTCTTTCTTTTGGCTTCGAGGGGGCGTTGATTAATCATCTTCGTTTACCTCAAAGGCTTCAAATTTCATATGCGCGGATTGCTATCTATTGTCTTTGGATATTCGTTTTTCGTAGCTTTTTTCATTTTGCTGTGTAAAAGAGAATGTGCCGATCGATAACCGGACAGGTTATTGAACCGCTGCCAGTTTGCCAGGGTATATAGTATATATATATGTATATACGTATTTGTAACGCTTTGGTTTGTTTTTTTTTCTGTTTTTGTTTCTTTAAAACGCTAATTACTGGCTAGAAGCACGCTTTAGTTCCAGTTATTAGACCTGACCGACCGACCAACCAACAGCTGGTCGATCATCTTTTCTATCCTATCATCCATTTTTATGGTAGTGGTCTTAGAACAAGTTTCCTTCAAGTTGGCCACATTCCATGCACCTCAATTCTTAGGGCTATTTATAGCTATTCCCTTGCAATCGAATTAATTGTGACCAGCCACGCCCCCCCACCTCCTTAACAGATGCTGAGAGCTGACAAAACAAAACTGTAATGGTTAATGGGCTTGACGAAGGTCGTCCGCATCGTCGTCAGCTTCTTTGTTTTATTTCTTTTTCTTTTTAGATGAATGCGCAGATTTCTTATGAAAAAAAAAAAACCAACAAATTATAAATATAAAAACTATTTCTTTTTTTTTAGATTTTGGATGTAAAAGGTTTTAAA
Organism: Drosophila emarginata; assembly: GCA_037075365.1. Classification (NCBI taxonomy): domain Eukaryota; kingdom Metazoa; phylum Arthropoda; class Insecta; order Diptera; family Drosophilidae; genus Drosophila; species Drosophila emarginata. The sequence continues at coordinate 2,184,672 of JBAMCD010000260.1, read as the reverse complement.
TTTTTGCCTCTCTGCTGGTTTATTATTATTATCTATTTTGTCTTCTTTTTTTTGGTGTCATCGTTGGTTTTTTTTTTCTGCCGATTCAGCTAAAGCACTTGACGAGATGCATTTAAAAATTTTTTTTGTTTACAATGTTTTGCTATGTGTTTAGATGTAGATATATTTATCTATGTATATGTATGTGTCTTTAGCTGAACCTGAGGCGTCTAAACTGACAATAAGACCTTAATTGTTGCTTCATTTCCGTAAGCTTTCATTTTGCTTCCACTCCGGAAATGGACGCATATTTCGCATAAACAAAGATTGTTAGAAACAAACTACAAAATGCTCTCAATTATAAAATTTCTGGAACTAGGGGAATATACCAGTTAAACAGAATCGATTGAGAGCAATTACAAATACTTAATCTAGTACAAAAGATGAAGCAAAGAATAATTTCGCAATGGTAACTAATGAAGTGAAGGCAATTTATTTAGTGGTTTTGCTTCAATGCTTCTTTTTCCTCGAAAAACCAAAAGTTATAATTTATATAATGGCAAATGGTAATAAATTTATATATGCAATTAGAGAGTCAAAAGTCTGTAAATAATTACAGTAAAAATGGGCCAAAGAAATAATTTTTTTTTTAATATTTCCAATGCTAAAAGAATTCTAGAAAATGTTTTCTTTTTAAAGTGATCTAAGTTTTATAAGTAATTGTATATATAAATATGTATACGATTGCCAATTTGTAATAAACTAATAAATAAGAGTGTATAAATGGGTCATGGAAAAAAATATTTGTCTCATTTTTGATAATGCAGAAAATCATTTATTTTAAGTTCATTTTATTATTAGTAATTGTTTTATAGTAAAATAGATATTTCCAGATGTATTTTACTATGAAAAAGAATTATCTTATTTTTGCAAAAATAAGTGGTAATATTTTTAAAATTATTAAAACCATTTTGATAAGTTTAAATTCGTTTGTAAAAAGTACTAAATTTTCAAGGTGTTATCTTTTTGCCTTTTTCTCGCTTATTATTTATTGTATATTATTTTCTTAAGTATTAATTTTGATCTTGTTTTAAGCTTAAACTTATTAATTTTCATTTCTTATGGCTAAGCTTTCAAGTGGCAACTTCAAACTTCTAAGAAGGCTCATTAGTTCTTTGTGTATATTTTCTTTTTCTTTTCTACTATCGCAACTCGAACTCGTTTCTCACTCGTCTCTTGAGCGGCAATTAATTAATGCCAAGCAAACAGTCCAGGTAACAACAACAACAAGAACAACAATAACAACAACACCAATAGCAACAATGCCGCCTCTCAGCGCTAAATTCTAGCCAGATTCCAGTTAAATTGTTTATGCCTGGCTTCAAACTTGCTTTGAACTCGCACCGCCAACTAACTTGGCTCTTAAGGATTGCCACTTTTGTTGTATATATTTTTTGCTCCCTCTGTTTCTCTCTCGCTCTCTCTCTCTCTCTCTCTCTCTGGCTTCGTTTTCTTCATTTTTGCTTTTTGCATTTTGGTTCAGGAGAAAAAATTATAACAAATAATTGCGACAGGTGGTTGCAATAGTGCAACAACTCTTCGGTTAAGCGGAAAAAATTTCACCTATGTTGTGGCCCATTGTATGCATTTTTTTTTCCGCTGTTTCATTTTTCTTTTTCTTTATTTTTTTGCCCATAGGCAGATGTTAATTAATTAAGCAAAAGCCGAGTGAAAATGCACTTTTCGACTATAATAAACTTCCTGCTTCGATTTCATTTCACTAGTTCTTGAACCCACACACAAAAGCACACTTACGACAGATGAAAGAAAATTTCACTTTTGTTTCTACAGACACCAAAAATTTGAGGTCAACAGAAGAGGAAAACAACGAAAACTAAAAAAAAAAATATATATATATATAAAAATAAAATACTTGTTCCCATTATAAAACAAAAAAAGACAACGTAGAGATGTCTGGCTGGCTGGCTTGGCCTGGCTTTTGTTGTCTTGGCCATTGAAAGAAATTCTTGTAGTAGTTACTCGACCATCGACAACAACTTCCAAAAAAACAAAAAATCTCGTACTGGGGCAGTGGCAGAGAGGAGCGGAACTGAGGGCAGAGAGAAGAGGATATTATTTTCCTTTTTTAATGAAAAGTGAAAATATATATTTCTTTTTTTTTGGGTTTGGGAAGCTTTCTAATTACAGTTGGTGACTCTTTTTTTTTGTTGGCCAAATGCACTGAAGCTTGGCTAATTATTGAAAGGGTTTTCGACTATTGCTTTTGCTAATTATAAGCAAATATCGCTTGAGCAGCAAGTTGAAAGTTTTTTTTTTCTGATTTTTTTTTTTAAGCTTCGTTGCATATGGTTATGACCTTCTGGAGAAGCTTTGTTGTTTTTGTTGTTTTTTGATTCTTGGTTGGCTTGAGACATGGAACTTGGCGAATGAAACCAGTTTATGGTATTTTGTTCTTGTTTCAAGGCATGTCTTTTGATTGTTGTTTGCGTTCCTTGTTGGCCAGCCAGCCAGCCTGCAAAACTTATCACTGGCCATAAATCTTTTTGGCCAGGCTAAGAGAAACAACATACCACAACAACACTCAGTCTCACATCAGACGTAAAAATCAGTGGACGGCGCACAGTCAGAGACAAGAGTCAAAAAGCCAGTTGCCATGCCATGACCATTACCAGTTCTTTCTGCATCGCTTACTTTTCACTCTTAAAAAAAAAAAACTTATTTAAACCATAAATGAACACCAGCAACAACAGCAACAGAGAAAAGAAGCAAAAGAAAAAAAAAACCCCCATTGAGGTCAAGGATGCTTCAGAAAACATATATCCTGAAAATCAGTTAATGAGTCTCGCCTCTTTTCGACACATTTGGGCAAAATCAAAAATCTTATTATTACTAATGAAGCTCAAGAAAAAATGAAAAAAAAAGAGAAGCTAAAAGCCTCTCAGATTCACTTTCATTATGCGGCCCATTTAAAGGGACAACGCTATGGCCATCTGGTCCACTTGACAGCTGGCGAAAGGCGAGCCGAATGGAGCCGGACAGGGTCAGAGTCAGTCATCCTACTGGAAGAAAGCGTAAAGAGATGCTTGGCCAAAGTGGAAATCTTCAAAAAAAAAAAAAACAGAAAACAAAAAAACCGCTATGCCAACCGTTATAGCACAGTGTAACAAAATTGGATCAATGGCAAATAAAATAAAATTATATAGAAAGAAAAGTAATACCACAAATTTAATCTCCTTTCTCATTAAATAATTTCTACTACAAAATTTAACTGAATATTATTTACTTTCGCTTTCAATAATTCACTTTTGGCAGTGCTTTAACTATTTTTCGACTTTTATTATGCAAAATTTTGTAATTTTTATTGAATAAAATACCAAATTGTTTTAATTCCATATTTAGAATTTCTTAAACATGAAATAAATCTACTGATTCAATCTATTGACAAGTGACAAATTATTCTATAACCAAAATAGACATTTTCAAATATTTTATTTAAATTAGAATTTATCCAAATTAATCAAATCAAGAAAGATCGAAAATACATACTATATTTGGTTACTAAATAATTTATAATATGGTTTCTTATTACAAAATATTTCTATTACACGTTTCTAACACAATATTTATCTAAATTACACTTTTTATAATCTTTGTTATAATTTTTCCCTTTTCCCTTTCAATGTGTTGACAAGATTCATTTGAATCTTATCTCTGTTAGGGAACCCCTTTTTTATGTTTGTCTACACAAAGTCACGTACATGTAAAAGGCACGTTTATGGGTATCAAAATTGTGATCATGTTTAGAACTTTATCTCTACAGATAACTAATATTTCCAAAATGAAGGTATCTCTCAGTTTATAAGTGAACATAGTAATGGACTGTCGGTGTAATAAATATCAATATAAAGTTCTAGTTTTTAATAGCAGTTGAAAGTTGTCTTTATTGGTTAATTTAAAATTAATGTTATTAGAAACCAATTTGTTCGTTGATTAGTTTTGTTTATTTTTAGATATTATTCAGCATATTTGTGAAATGGAATTTTAAATTATGGTTGAATAAAAGTGACATAAATATGATATATGTATATACATTTATTCAACGTATTTACTATTCAGTAATTAAATATTTTTTGATAGTAGAAGAACGGATTTCTTTTTTATTCTCTTCTCTTTTACTTATTACAAGATTCTCCTAAAAAAATATGGATTTTAATAGTATTTTTTAAACAAAAGTCATTAACATTTTTATTGCTTCTTCTTTTGATTGATATTGTTATTAGGGAATGTTATTAAATATAATGTGTTTTTTATAACAGTTTTTCATATTAATAAATTATATTTTTTCTCATTTCAATGATTTATGAATTTAATTACTTAGATTCATGGATCCTCAACGGAAAAAAAGGCTTTAAAGGCTTCTTATTGAAATCATAATTTCAAATTTAAAAAAAAATAGTTCAACTAAACCGTATTCTCTTGAATTATATAGAAAATAATATATTTTTTTTATTGCTCTATTAAGTTTTAATTTAATTTAATTCATTATTTATTAAATTACCTTTCTGTAAAGCTTTTTATAGTTAAATAATGAATTACAATTATTTTGATGGTAATAAAAGGTGTTTTATACAGTATTTAAAGTTTTTAAACAATTGTTAAAATACAGTCTACTTAACATCTTTTATTGATTTGAATCCTTTATTGCCATAGGAAATTGGCCACTGTGCAACTGTTTAATGTATGTGTATATTTTATTTTTATTTTTATTTTTTCTTGTTTTGGTCAATCGGCGGCGAGCCTGCCGTTTTGTGACTGTGTCCAATTTGGGTAGAGATTGACAGCGATATGCGTTTAATTTGACGATAAATGTGCAATATGGCACGCAAGCTAAGAAAGACCAATCTCAGTTGGATGAGATACTAAAAATGGGAGGGAGTTGGGGTATAAGGGAGATATTTGGTTGGCCGTTTAGTTCGCATTTTGCAATTCAATTCTAATGCCTTAAGCCTTAAGGCTCTTGTTTTGTTTTTCTTGGATTTATTTATTTTTTTTTTTTGTTCGATTCGTGCTCTTGCCAAATTCAAATCGAAAATCGCCAAGCACGATCAAAGTTGAAGTTGAAGCTGTAGCTCCGAAGTTGAAACTATTTTTTTTTTGTATTTTTGTTATTTTGTTTTTCTTTTTGGCCACGTTGGCAAAAACTGACACGTTTGCTCGCATTTTGATTGCAATTTCTTTTCTTCTCTTCTCTCTCTCTCCCTCTCTGTGCTGTTTCTGTTTAGTCTGGGGCGCAAGATAGAGACTTCCATTAAACAAAAACAGGGAGGGGGCGGGGGATAAAAAAGCACAGTAGAAATAGAGTCAAATTCGTGTTGGCCATTAAAAGTCACAGCGACAATGGAAAACGCAAAACCGATAGAAATTTTTATTCACGAAATGGAGATGAGCCAAAGAGAAAATTCCAATTGCAATTTCGATTTTCAATTGGCATCATACAAACAAAAAAAAACCCGAGGAAGTTGGATAAAACCTCTTGGCTGTCTTATCAAAAGTATTCATATGCTTTCAGTCTGAGTAACCCAACCAAACTGATTCATAACCAAATGCTGACGTTGCCCACGTTTCGATTGCATTAAAAAGCAACAAAAGAATATTAATATCATATTTATATTATATACTTAGACTAGAAAAAAAAGAGAAACCAAAAACAAAAAAATAAAAAACAAAAATGATAATCTTCAAGTGTCTGAGTAATCTTAGTTTAAGTTTCTGTTCATTTTGGCGAATGACCCCTATGAATGGGAATGAGTAGAAATAAGTCAAGGGGAAGCAGCTGCTCAGAATGAAAATATTTGTGAATGAAAAACAAATGAAATAATAAACTGAATGAATGACGACACACTGTAAGAAAATTTGTTATAGAAGAATTTTAGATAAGCAAAAGAAGAGATAACTATAACTTTTATATAATATAGAATAGTCTGATTAGTAAATTTATTAAATAAGGAAAAGTTAAGTAAACCTTAGATGACTAGATACATATTTAACTTTAGAAAATAGTGTTAGACAACTTTTAAATTGTCTGAAGATAACACAAATCCCCTTTGGGCAATATTTGAATGTTTATGTATGTATAAAAATCATTCACTTTTTAATTTCGTAGAAAACATGTCAATTTAAAAAAAACAGGAAATACTTGTTGATTACAGTTTTTTTTTCCTCGAAATGAATCATTTAAAGTTTCCTAAGATATGAGCAAGTATTTTTTTATGAGTATTAAGACTGTCATTGAATTCAGTTAAAATTTCTCTTACTTACTTTCCATGCCATTGGCAAAGTAAATTCTTTTAAAATTCTCCAAGAGAAACAATCGCCATAATTCTTTGAATTTCCATTTCCACTTTTCTCTATTGAACTTTTTGTAAATTTTCCATAAACTAGTTAACATTCTTTCCCATCATTTACCAATATGGAATTGAAATGGATTTATTTTCTTCATAAAAATTCCATTTGGATAATTTAAAATTATTATATTTCTTCCGCCCCTGCCTATTTCGTTTCCCCTTCTTTGCCTACCGCCTATGGGCAATGGTTAACACTCAATTCATCAAGTGATTTATTTAACACGCGCCTTAGCTGAACTGGAACTTGGACTGGGACTGGGACGGGACAAGATTCAAAATGGCCTGGACTCTAGAGCGAACCATTAAGAATTGCTAAAGGCTGCTCCCAGCTGTGTTCCCCTTAAATGGTGACCCACTGCACCAGTTTTCCATCTCCGATTGATTTATTAGGCATGGGTTTGAATTCTCTGTTGCTGCTTCAGCTCATCCGGAGCAATTTCCCAGCTGATAATTATGGGTTACGGGCAAAGAGGTAAAGGGAAATCTTTAAAGGAAACAAAAAATAAAACATAGATACATATAGTCAAATGGCAAAGTAAAGGGCTGTAGTAAACGAAACTATTGCCATTGCCCCCTTGGGACAGTTGCTGATTTAAATTCGTGTTAGAGAGACAAAATAATTACAGCAATTGGCCAAAAGAAAAAAAAAAAGAAAAAAAAGAAAAAAGCCAAAATGAAACGAAACTGACGGCCACGACGAACAGACGTCAAATGTTTAAATGTGAGTGAGTGAATGAATGATTTTGGACTTGCTTTTTGGTCTTGGGAACATTTCAAAGATCATTAAAATTCTTGACGATGAGCCCCCAGGGCAGAGAGATCAAAGACAGAGACAGGAATATAGCTTTTGAGACAAACCTTAAGTAGTTGACCCAGAAAATGGTTCTTATTGCCAATTGCATGCTGTCATATAAGTTGATTTATACCCTATAGATTATATAGAAAGGTTTTGTTATTTTTGTTATTATGATTTGCAATCCCAACTATAAAATATTCAGAATTATGATCAGCAATATAATATAATATATAAATTTATAATAACCATTGTTAGGTGAGTCGATTCAGAATTGTATTTTAGGTGAGGTCACCTAGATATAGGAGGCATTAAATTTTTATTAGCTTCATTTTTACACTCCCAATTATTTTTACTAAATTTCAAAAAGATGGCCAATTATATTGGATATATTGTTACAATAAAGCCGTCAATTAAACTTGTGTAATATTGGTTTCCAAAGAGTGAAGAGTAAATGGTAATGATTGAACCAAAGGAAAAATTCTTAACTTGAAATAACTAATATTTTTTTCCTCTTATTAAAAAATGACTGGTAAAATAATATTAACCGATATTAAGCAGAATTTATAATTTCACCAGAAATTAATTGAATGAATTGAAATAATAAATTTTAATTCACAGGGTATCTATAAAGTCATCAATAATTTCAACTAGTTGACTGTGAATATTTATAAAAATAATATATATTTATTTGCCATTAATTTTATATTTTTTGTGGCGCCAAAGTCAAAAAGACAATCAACAGCTGCCCACATTTTGGCTACCTCTACCAATCCCCCAAAAGACAACAAGAAATCTCAAAATGTGCAATAGAAAGAGAGGCAGAGAAAGAGACAACAATTGAAGTTATAAGTCTCCATGTCTTAAGTCAGTCAAGTGGGTATCCAAAAGGCTTGGTTTACGTGTATCTCGGTTTTGTTTCTGTTTCTGTTTCTTTTTTTTTTATTTTGTTGAATATTATATTTTGTTTTTTTTTTCTCTCTGACAATTCGATTTGCTTTTATGAGCGCCTCAAAATATTATGCATACGAAGCGTGTGTTGAAAACGGAACTATGTACATATGTATGTATATATATATATATGTTCATAAGTATATATGAAGTGTAATGTGAAGAGTGGGTTGGAAAATTAAAAATATTTTTGTAATTGCGTTATAAGCTTTGGGGTCCAAGTTAGTTATAGTTATGTTAAGCAATTAGGCTAACAAATCGATTGAATTTAGAGTCTCGATTTAATTGACCATTTCAAATTCTACTTGTTTTTAATTACATTGGTATAAAAAAAAAATTTGATTAATTCTTGCAAGTGATTGTACAGAGATTGTAGTTATCGAGTTCTCGTACAAGATTAAGTAATTATGAATTGCAAATATTTTTACTGTAGCACATAGCTTGGTCTAAAGACTTGCCAAATTTTAATATTATACATTTTAAAAATAAATTTGATTACTTTTATTTAAATCCTTAAACATTTATTGACCTTTATAATTGTAGATGTTTTTTTTTCACATGTAATGCATTTTGGGCAATCTTCTTAATTGATTTTATCTCTTAAGATGCTGATATAACCAATTTTTAAGTTTTTATTAATAATGAATTAAATTTATTTGTATAATTTATTTTGAATTTTAATTATATGACCATATTAGGCTATTTTCAGTTTTTCTTTTAATATCCCAATCTTCAGTTAATTTAATGAGGATAAAATAAGTCATTTTTCAATATCCCAATCTTTATTTAATTTAATTTTCTGTGTGTGAAAAGTCTTCGCTTTGTTCTAAGAAGTTTAGATTAAATTTATATATTTTTAATCATTTAATTTATCTCACATATGTAAACTATAGTTAAATAATATTAATCTTCATAAAGAAATTAAAAACACAATTTTATTTACAATTGGAATTTGTGTGGTAATATGACACCATAAAAATGTATTTTTTCAAAGAAATTTCAATTTCCTTTTCACTATATCTCCTTGTCCAATTTCAACTCCAACCCTGTCCACAGTCATTGAAGTCAAACAAGTCACCCATTCGTCGGCTTACGAATTTTGTGGCTCTTAGTATTACTTAATCCGGCTTATTATAGACGCTTCGCTCCGTTTGGCTGTCTGTTTGTTGGCTGGTTCCGCCTGATTCCTTTACTCCGATCCCCCACACACTTCTCCTCATGGCTTCGTTATGTATGATTTTACTTAGTTTGCGCTTTACTGTTGTTGATTTTTATTTTTTGTTTTTTTTTTTTTTTTTTGGGGGGGATTACTTCAATATGGCCAACTTTGTTTGACTGCACTTCAAATTTGAAATTTTGTTAGCCAATTGCATTGGCAATTGTTAGCTTGGCTTATCGGATTGCACTACAATAATTTTCACTTAATTATCTAATGGGTAAACAAACCAACAAACAAATAAAATGAAGGAGAAACAAAATTTGCAAAACCAAAAAAAAAAATAAATTGTTGATTGTTTTTAGTGTTTTTTTTTGCTTTGTTTGGCTGTAATTATTAGACGATCATTTGCAAATGTTGGATCAGCAAACAAACACATATACATATATGTATATACAAACACATTAAATATAAAAACTAATGATTAAAAAGGTTTTTTTATTTTATTTTATTTTGGATTATGCAATTGAATGTAAAATTTCTCTTTTTTGTCTTTTTGTATCTTTGCAGGATGATCCGCAGCATCAGCAATCCCAGTCGCAACTCGATCAATGCGGTTTAACCCAAGCCGGATTAGAGGAATATAATATACGTTCATCCACCTATTATGATCCGACAGTATTTCATCAGAAACAGGCATCATATGCTCAATCTGAAGGCTATCATAGTTATGTATCCAGTTCGGATTCCACCTCAGCCACACCATTCTTGGACAAGTGAGTTTGATAGTTGATAGTTGAGGAAGAATTAAATCAAAATGAGTGCAAACACGTTTTTTCCGCCTTACCAAATCTCTTTCTCTCTGACCGCCCCCCGTCACTCCACCAACTACATATACTTCATGCCAAATGCCACGACAATTATGAATTCTGTTTTGTTTTGTTTGTTTTTTTTTTTTTACACGAAAAGCCATAAAAAATTCTTGGTAAAACGTAAACATGAGACATTAAAAAAAAATTTCAAATAATACAAAAATAAAAGCAGCAGCAAAAATGACCGAAACTGAAGAAACATGAAGAAATAAAAACAACCAGCTTAAGCTTTACTTTCAAGGTCCCTCAAGTGGGCTCTTTGCTCTGCTCTGAACTTGCCCCAAAGTTGAATACGATGAGATTTAAATTTCTGTTTCTGTCTATTTTTGTTGCTGTCTATTTGCCGATTTGAAGGCTAAAATACAAGTCAAATAATTGTTACTCTTTGCAGAAAATTATTATAGCACGCAATGAATTGGCATTTTAATTTCTATGGCCTGTTCTTATTCCTTTTTTTTTTCTCTCTCTTACTCTCTGTATTCATTGTTCTTTCTTTTCCTTGTCGTTTATTTTTTGTTTTTTTTTTTTTTTGTTTTATGTTTTTTAGATTACGTCAGGAGAGTGATCTGTTGTCGCGACAATCACATCATTGGTCTGAGAATGATCTCTCATCGGTCTGCAGTAATTCTGTGGCGCCATCGCCCATTCCATTACTGTTGGCACGACAGTCCAATAACCAACAGGCTGCCTCTGTTACCTCCGTTACCGTCTCATCCAATTCAACTGCCACCAGCACCAACTCCTCCACCACCACTTCCTCCTCAACCACCACAACCAGCATAACCAACAATAATCACAGCATTAATTCGAGCAGTAACAACAATAACAACAACAACAATAATAGTTCAGAGAGCACTTCATCTACAGAGACTTTAAAATGGTTGGGCTCCACAAGCGATATATCTGAGGCGAGTCATGCGACAGGCTATAGTGCCATAGCTGAATCGGGTAAGCATGAAATTTATAATTTGAAATATTTTATATCAAAAATTTTGTTGTTATAGAATAGAAAATGTGAAGTAATAGTAATTTTATAATGCGAAACTATCCGAAACGAGACAAAGTTTCTTAATTAAAAAATTGGGCTTAAAGTATACATATTTTGCAACGATAGATTAACTTCAAATAATCTCAATTCTCTTTGTCAAAAGAAATTATGATGAACTAAAAAACATAAGAAAAAGTTAAGCCGGTTCAATGCAAATACAAAAAAAAAAAAAAAAAATTATTTTGCCAACTAAAAATAAGTGTTCTATTAAAAAATTATTAGTTTAAAATAAAATATGAATACTCTGTATTAATTGCCTGAATTGAGGTTCTGATAAGCACAACATTCACAAATATTACAAAAATTGAGAGATGAATGAAGAAGCACTTACTTTTTTATGCACTTTTCTTTTTTTTTTTAAGATTATTCAGTAATTAAGACCAATTTCTTACATTGTTGTTATGTTCAATGACGGGTTTTGCAAGCTTTCTTTCTTTTTTTTTTCACTTCATTGAGTTGTAATTCTCAACTAGTTCGAGCGTTAATGAAAAATATTGTAATTAATAATTTGAGTGGGTAATCACTGTTGAAATTTAAAACTTAACATTTAAATATTAATACTTGGTTTTCCAAGTTTGAGAACTATGAAAATAAAATATCTATCGAGAATCAACTTAATTAATTTCCAATGTATACACAGCACATTATTCCTTAAATGTTTCAATTTTTTAATGTTTTTACGATTATTATCGATATTATTATAAATTATATTGTAATATAACCTTTAACAATTAAATTCTCAACTACACCCATGCCTAATATGGAATTGTCCATGCCAAATTTTTGGCGACTGTCAGCCAATCTCACGACCTTGGCTCATTGTTCCTTTTGGGTCTGAACATGACCCACTTTTACTTGTTTAAGTCACTTAAGTTTCTTTTTGGGTTTCTATTTTTTTTTTTTTTTTGATTTTGTTGTTTTGAAAAACAAGCCCTACTCATGATTTGTCCGTTCTAATAATGTTCTTTCATTTTAAAAAGTTTCCTCCTCGCAGCTTATTGTGCATAGTTCACGTGTCCTAACACCCAAGCGTCATCATAGCGAGAGTGTACTGTATCTGCATGACAATGAGACGACAATACCAACAGTAGGATCGGCGACATCCGATGGAATTTCATCCACAGAACAGATGCAAATTGGGAATAGTGTTCCATCACAACCGCTACGTATACAGCATCGTCATAGTCCTAGCTATCCGCCAGTACATTCAACAATGGCTTTGCATCATTTTCAGCAACAGAATTCATATATACAATGTTCCTTGCCAGAATTGGAAGCACCAGTGCAGACACGTTCTCCGCACAAGAGTCAGTCACAGTCAACGGGTGATCTCCAACAGCAGCATCAGCAGAAGCAAATGCCACATCCTGGTGGACAACAGCACAAATCTAGCATTTCTGTGACCATATCCAATAGTGAGGCAGTGGTCACTTTACCGCCACAGCCACCTGCCAGTAAGCCACTAAAGCCACAATTATGTAAATCGGAGACTTTAAGCTGCAGTGCACCCAATGTGGGTGAATCTCTGCACTCACCCAATGATTCCTATCGTAGCAATCATCGTCTATTTCCGGTTAGCACTTATACCGAACATAGCAATACCTCGCAATATGTTCAACATCCCAAGCCGCAGTTTAGCTCGGGACTAAACAAGTCCAACAAGTGAGTGTTTGAAAAAATTTTGGTTAAACTTTATTTGAAAACTTATTTATTCTTTTTATTTTTTTAGACTACCTGTGATAACACCCGCGGGGGCCACCGTTCAACCCACATGGCATTCCGTGGCCGAAAGAATTAATGATTTTGAACGAACTCAATTGGGTGAACCACCAAAATTTTCATATCTAGAGCCCAGCAAAACACATCGTCTTTCCAATCCAGCGTTGAAGGCACTGCAAAAGAACGCTGTACAATCCTATGTGGAACGACAGCAAAGGGAAGAACAGCAGCTACTGCGACCTCAATCCCATTCCTCGTATCAAGCTCTGAATATGGAACGTAAATCTTTGCCCAATAATCTGAGTCCCATAACGGCAACCTCATCAAGTAGTAGTAGTTGCAGTTCACCCACACCACCACCACCTCCACCAAGGTCACGTAGTCTCTTACCAAATCTGTTAAGACGTTCCAGCTCGGCATCAGATTATGCTGATTTTCGGGAACAGAATTTACAACAACCACATCATGGAATGCAAGTGAAATCTCCGGGTATAAGGAACATAAGTAGTGCAGAGAAATTATCCTTTAATGATTGTGGAATGCCGCCACCGCCGCCACCACCACGTGGACGTGTAACAATGCCCACAAGACGTACTTCATCGGCCACAGAATATGCACCCATGAGAGATAAATTGATGTTGCAACAGGCTGCAGCTTTGGCCTATCAGCAACATCATCCCCAACAGCATCGTCATGGTCATACCCACTATCCCAATCATATACAGGCACCGGAACGTCCACCAAAGCATCCAAATCTTCGTGTGCCTTCGCCAGAATTGCCACCGCCACCACAAAGTGAGCTGGATACCAGCTATACATTTGATGAGCCATTGCCACCACCACCGCCACCGGAAGTGTTACAACCACGGACACATATTACATCAGCCGCGTCCCCCAATAGACGCAACAGTTTTGCCGGAGCCGCCTCTACGAGATCATCTCGCACAACGGTTACAACACTGGCAACAACAGCAGCCGCAACGGCCCATCCCAAGGTGCCGCCATTAGTGCCTAAGAAGCCAAATAGCTTACAGGTAGGTGGATCCATTAGATTGCAACTACTGTGCTTGTACAACGTTCTAATCTGTTTTGGTTTTATTTTTTATGGGTAACAACAGCATAAGCATCAGCTTGTCAATGGCACTTCTGCTTCCTCGTCGTCGTCGTCTTGCAATCTGCCCACAAACAATCGCAAACGTCCACATCAGACGCCACAGATACAACAGCAGCCCATCCACGAGAGCGTTGGCTGCACTGGGGCGCCGCCTCTGCTGCCGCGTGCCAGACAGCCCACAGCCCACAATGACAATGTCATAGCCAGCAATTTGGAAAGCAATCAACAGAAGCGGTGAGTGAACCAGCTAAACAATTTTTACACTCTAATCTGTAGGTGTCGAGGGGGCAAAAGAAAAAAAAATTAAACTTATAAAAGCGGAAGAAAAGGTGCCAGCCAAGACACCCTGTATAACTAAAATATCTTATATAAAATGACACAGTCATACCATAAAAACAAGTCCTCAAAGACCTATTACCACATAGACAAGTTTCAAAAAGTCAGCTAAAATTTTGGAATTTTAAAATCATATTTTGAGATAAATTTGAGAAGCATGACACCCATTATATATGTTTAGTTATAACCAGTAAACGTTCCTTGTAGATATATATTTCTAAGCTCCACTTGAATATTATTAGAGAAAGAGAAGTAATTATTAAGAAGTCACCCTGTGAAATGTCTCTCTAATATACCATCAAGTAATGCTGCTGGCACCCTGTATACACTTATTGAAAGCATTTTTTAAAAATCTGGCAATCGATTTTTCAACATGAAATAAACTAAAACTTAACACATACTTGCTTATACAAGTAGGAAGCTTGTCACATTAAATGGCACCCTGTATGCACTAAAAACGAGCATTTTTGAATCGATTTCTGATGAAAATTATGAAATGAAATTCCATGAAATACGACCAATAGATTGTCGCTATTTGAAAGAAAAACAAACTAAAGTTACATTTGTTATTTGAATTCGAGGCCTATCACAGTAAATGACACCCTGTAGACACTTATTTTAATACAAAAGTTTCATTTGAAGTACATTTTTTTAGTAAAAAAATATTAAAACTAAATTAAGCACTCAAAAATTGCAAGCAAATCACACTAAATAAAACCCTGTATACTCTTTATTTAAAAAATTAAAAAAAAAAAATAATAATAATGACCCTGTATTTTTATACAAATTAGCTTCTAGACAAATAAACCAAGCAAAATGTTTACGAAATCTCTTGAAAATTGATTAAAATTCCATCCCATAATTATTTTTTATCCATTCTTATATCTAATTTTCCTTGAAGATTGCCAACCATGGGTTAAGCTAATCACACTAAATCGACCAAGGTGCGCCTCACATTGTCTCTTTCTCTCTCTCTCTCGCTTTCCGTCTCTTATATTGTTCTTGACCTTATCGAATCCAATTAACTTGAATTTTTTAATGGAAAAAACAAAAACGAAATATGCGTGGCACAGTAGCCAAAGTATTCGCTCAATCTCAGCTGAGCTCCATTGAACTGGCTAATGAGCTGCTTCCTTTGAACACGGACTCGACTCGATACTGTGACTCTATAGCTTTGTCAATCAGATGTCGCTTTGGTCTAATGCTTAATTGGATTATGAAATAAACCAAATATAATAAGACATATGTATATATGTACATATGTGTGTATGTATGCCAATCGAGAGCTTACCAAAAGACTTTCGCTTTCGACCCACTAAACCCCTAACGAAAAATTGACTTCAATTGCCAATTGGCAATCGCCAGTTGTTGAGCACCTGAACCAGAAATCCAAAACCCGAAAAATCCAAAATATACACACACACAAAACAACAAAACACAAAAATGTGTCAAGCTATAAATTTATGATTTCTTAACGGGAGGGAATGATAGGGGGGGGCGGGGAAGTCTCCTGGTGTCGTGTGGGCAGTCTCCAGATATCAGCCTCCAGCCTCCACCCAGTTCTTTGTTCTCAACTTGTAAAGGTAAAAGCCAAACGAATTGAAATCGAAATTGAAATTGAAATTTATCTGGTGAGTGGATGGAACAAAAGGTCCATTCTTTATATGATTTTAGTTTTTTGGTTTAGTTGTCGGTTGACATTGATAGATGGAACACTATAACCAACCAACCTCAGTTCATTAGCGCATAGTTTTTGCAACCAAAAAAAAAAAAAAATTATGTTTCTATACTCTAACCAAATAGCAGTATATGCACTACAAAATGTCAAGAATGTAATTAAAATCGGGTTTTTTTTTTTTTTGTTAAATTTATAGAACAAGTTTCAGTGTAGTAAAAAAGAGATTATTATGGTAAATAAAAATGATATTTTTAGCTCTCAGATTATATTGTCTTTTAAGTATACAATTTCAATATATCGGATATCAATTTTTAATATTATTTTATAGTTACATTTTACTACAAAGTTGGTATATACTTGGGGTTAGGAACAGACCATGGATGATCATTAGGGCTGCCGAGTTAATAAAAGGAGTTCATAAATAAAACTGTCGATTATTATAAATAAGACCAACCGAAATATCAATTGCTATCGGGTTAAAAATTATCTTAATATCGAAGTCTATTTAAATTTGATCATATATCAAATAATTATTTATAGCCTAACCAGATATGAAAAGAATTATTGCATAGTTGAAATTAAAATGTTTTTTCTTATATTTCATCATTTTACCTACAGTTTCTATAGTATTTATAAGTCTTTTTTCTGTTTTAAATGTCTTTCCATTGTTCAATACTAAATTCTAAAGTTTAAAGTTAAAAACCAAAGCCTTCATAATGTTTCAGTTTAATTGCAAACTTGAAATAGAACTGAATTTTAATTTGAATTTGAATTTTAATAATAATAAAATAATTGGGTTTCATTGTAACTTCTTTTGAAAAATAATGAATCTTATTCTAATTTTGAAATTTATAAATCACAAATAGTTGAAATGTTAACACTTTATATCTTTGTTTTTTTTTAAACCATATCTTTAATAAGAACAAAATTCTATAATAGGGAACAAGTAGTTGATTTTATATATATCCACACATCTCGTGGCTAAATCTTTTGCTTAATATTACTCAAAAGAAACAATGACTAAAATGTGAGTGATATAATTTACTTTGCTTTGAGACACTGCCAATTATCTAATTCAAATTTAAAGTTTTAAACCACTGTGTCTGGAGTCACCGTGTTCAATAATTTCTATGGCTTGTCATGTTTTTGTTATTTTTGGGTGCTTTTTTTTTTAACTTTGGCTTTGGGTTGACACCGTTGAAGACCTTTGTGGCACGATTTGTTGCAGCAGCAGCAGCAGCAGCCACAGCAATAACAAAAGCGGGCAAGCAGCATCCAATCCAGCAAAAGCAGCAGCAGCAGCAGCACGAGACAAATATTGACACAATTTGTGGCAAAAACGAAACTTAAACTTGCCAAGTTGTAAATGGGCTTGTCAAAGGAGAGCCCAGGCTTCATTTTCGGGTTCAAATGCCGTTCACCGAACGTGCCTAATTTGCATTTTGAAAGTCTCTTTTATTTTTCACTCCTTTTTTTTCTTTTTGTTTTGTTTCTTTTCTTTTTGGCCTGGCGTGCAGAAAATAGAGCAAAGGGCAAATCATTGTCAACATTTCTCGACCAGTCACCTGACAAGAAGACCAAATGGTAGAAAAAAAAAACTAAAACAAAATAACACCAAAAAAAAAAAAAAAATCGAAACCAAAAGGAGGTGTGCCATATGTTCTCACTTGACAGGCTCTAATTATCGCCTCGCACAGCCGCTGGGCGCTCAGCCATTTATTCACATTAATTCTCTAACAATTTGGCAACACACACACACACACACATACATGTACATATAAAATGCCTGACTGTTCCGAATACTTGGTTGGTGGTTGTTCCTATATTATTTTCAAATTAACTGCCAAGTATTTTTTTTATTCATCGGTTTTTTTTTTTTCATTTCTGGTAAATTGTCGACCACCACAGACCACGCGTCGTATAAGCACTATAAATCACTCATTCGCCATGTTGCACCACCAGCTTAAGCATAAACCAAAAGTAAAATCAATGCTAGACAATTCAATTTACCAGTCACAAAACAGTCGCGACTATTGCGATGCAGTTACCATGATTAGCGAAAAAAAAAAATCAAACCCGACAACAACAACAACAGCAACAAGACGACGTCGCCAACATTTAACAAAGTGTTTGCAATAATTTTTGGCGCTATCGCCAACTAAATATCGAACTGAACAGCATACACAATGATCGATTGAACTTTGTGCCTTGTTGTTGTCTCTGATGATGATGATGATGATGATGATGACGATGCTGAGTGAGACTCGACTCTGTGGGAGACAGACAAAATCACAAAAGGTGATTGAATTTAATAGGTTTTCAGTCAAATAAGAATTTATGCTGGCAGGCAGGCGGCTTAAGGCCAAAAAAAACTAGATAAAAGTTAAGCAAATTATTTTCAAAACCTTCGTCTTAGAATCAAGCAAAAAAAAAAAAATAGTAAAAACGATAACAAAAAACAAAATAAATATAGTTTTTCACAAATGTATCCAAAAGTTCAGCTAGGTCATCTTTTGGCTAAATATTAGCATAACCGATAAATATATGTATATAACTATATTATCTTTACGCTCCATGTTAGGCATAAAGACTTGAAATCAATATTTTAGTAGCAGTTAAAAGGATTTTAACAATTGTTTTTTTATTGAATATTTTTCATAACTTATAATATTTATTTCTAAGTGTTCTCTATTAAAAAATGAGATCCTTTGTTTATTTTTATAATTTCTAAGTGTTCCTAATGTATATATTTAAAAGTAATTACCAATGGTTAATAATCCAAGAGAATATATTGTCTTTTAGCATTTTCTGGCATTTTAGTAGGCAATAAAATACTAATTATGGTATTAACTCAAATGGAGAATTGGGTGATTTTTTTGATGTTTGTAAATTTTTATAATTATATTTAGAATTTTTAAAATTTTAATATTTGTATTCTGCTCTTACAAATGGCCAACTGCAAAATTAAAAACGTATAAAAATATTTATTGCAAATGAAGTTGAAAATGTATCTTAAAAAAAAAATTATCTTTTAAAAAAGTATTGCCAACTTTTAAGATAATTTAGATGATGCCAAAAGTATGCAGTGAATTTTTTATGGTAGAGATTTCCATAACCAAAGAGCAGCAAATTTCTCTAATTTAAGAGAGTTGCAGAGAGAGAGAGAGAGTGAGCGAAAATGATGTAAAAAATGCGTTTCGAATATTCATATCAATAGCCAAAAATATGCTGATTAAATTGATCATAAATAATAAGGGGATTAATTTAGAAATAACTGAGTTGTTCAAATAAAAATTCCAATTTGTATTTAGACAAAGTTGGTTGACACCTGCCACGATAACATTAAGAGAACTTCACAGGGAGACTATTTCTCTTTTTTTTGTTTTAGTCTCTTGCATTGAGCCGGCTCGACTTAGTCTGTGGCAGCTCCATTTGTTTGTTATTTAGTTTTCAACTTCAAACGAGTGAAAACCTTTGACGCGTTCAGACGTCCTCGTCGCGTGGCAGTTGCTTGCTAACCAAATAAATATCGGCAAATAAAGAAACGCGTGTGTGTTAAACAAAAAAAGAAAAACAACAAAATTTAGTCCCCCGCAAAATTAACCTCTTTAATTATTGAGATAACCTCGCTACACTACTCTCTCTCTCTCTCTCTCTCTATCTCTTCTGCTAACTATGTGAATCAATTGGATAAACTTCTTTTGTAAAGTTTTTTTGGAAAAAAAAAAGTAAAAGCCGTAGGCGAGTTTCTTTACACTAAACAAGTTCAAATGTGTCGCAAAAAACTAAAAAAAAAATAAAAAAAAAAAAATTTATATACATCACAAGTAAACGTTAATTTACAACCAAATTGGATTTCACAATATTGGATACTATACATCAGCTGAAAATGGTTTTCGGCGGTAAATTTCGTATTAGAAGGTAAAAATATTTTTTTTTTTATTCACATACGCACTCACATTCACAAGCATATTCGCAATAATTTGTTTTTTTTTCAGGTTTGTTTGGCCAGTTATGATCTCAGTTTACTGATAAGCTTCTGGCCAATTACTAACCCACCATAACCATTGTTAGTCATCAGGTAGTAGATCAGGAAATTCAATGGAATTTTTAATTAATTACAGTTGCGCATTGAAAATGAATCTTATTCTTCTCTTATAAGAATAGAGTACCTGGGGGTACAACTAGAGTTACGAGTTTTTTTCTTTTTTTTTTATGTCGGCGGCTTTTTACTTTAGTGCAACCATATTTAGCAAATGATCAATGCCTATGCAACCTAACAACCAGTTGCTAATGGCTGACGATGACAGTTGGCTGGCTTAGCCTGGCCTGGCCTGGTCTGGTCTGGCCTCAACTAACCTATCTCTCTCTCTGATCTTTTGCAGACCGATCAATTTTCACAGCTGTTTCACTGCTGCTGCTGCTCTTCTCTGACTCTATATCTGTGTCTTCTGTCTTTTGTATCTTGCTCTCATTCCCTTTTAATATTGTTTTTGCACCTGCCGCCTACGTGGCTAACAGAACAGATGAAAGAAGAAAAAAAAACTGAGACCAGTCTGTTTCCTGGCATGGCAAATTAGGTTTTTATTTGAATGTATTTTAACCAAGACACGCGCCAGTAAAGCAAATCATTTGTCTCAAATCATTTTGTATCTCTGACATTTTCACAGCTTATAGTAACATTATATGTATATATACAATATATATTGGTTGTAAAGTGATTTATCAGTCAATTGGATGATTTATACGATCTTATCGGTTTATATATATTATTTGCTTTTATATAGGAACTGCACACAAAGCAATCTCTTTGTTGGCCAATGGCATAAATATATGTATATTATATTTGTATGTATAGAAGCATGGCTAAAACCGGTTAAAGTTAATTGCCTGACAACTAACAGTCTGTCAGTCACACCCTCTTGCAGTTCTTTAGCAACCCTCCCAAAGGAAATCGTATATATGGATACACACATAGAAATGTATATTATATATACATATACATACATATGTATTTGGAATGAGGATACTATATAAAAGTTTACCCTTTCTAAAAAAAAAGTATGTAGGAATAGCTTAAATAAATGAAAACTTGTTAGAAGCACTCTTAATAAATTGTAAAAAATATTAATTCACAATTTAAAATTAATATTGGTATTATTTCTAAAATTATTTTATCCAAATTTAAACATTGAGACATAAATCTACATTTTTCCTATGTCTTCAAGTAATTTTAGTAAAGGAAAAGAAATCATAATTTTCCACTTAAAATTATTCTAAAATTTCAATAAGGAAATATTTTTAAAGTCTGAAACATTTCAACAATTATCAATTGTTAATTAACTATAATTTGGTTTAACACTAAAATATTAAAATATAAGAAAGAAACTTTTAACAAATAGTTGTTACAAACGAAGTATATAGAATTATTATTTTAGAGCAAAAAGAAAAATTTTAAAATCAAGGTACAAAAAATCTAATTTCTTCTAATTTAGTGAAGAAAAATTACGTTTTAAGTTTGAAATATTTGTTTGGATATTTTCGAATGAGTTTAATATAAACATCATTAAATCAAGTTATGCCTACATTATTTAAATCTATAAAATTTCAATTCAAATGAACTGAAAAGAGCCTCAAGCTATTTCTGTAATATTGCCTAAGAAAATATTATAAGTTCAGTCTATGTATTAAATTTTTATATCTTGAAATTTAATTGATAAATTGTGAATCGAGGATCATGAAATTTCGTATGTTTTTTGGTTATAGAATTCTCTTAAAAAAGCATTATGAACTAAGGGAAAGAACACTAACTAATCCAAATAGAAGATTTTATAGTAAATTTTTATAGCTAGGAAAACATTATTGAAAAGAGTATTTACTAGCCTAATTTTTCAGGTATTTCAGGTTTAGTAACTTAAATTTTAGATTACTTTTTCAGTAATTAATCTATACCAAAAATAAAATGGGAACGATTAACCCATTGAAATTAAGCCATTTTTCTCATTTGAAAATGGTTAACTAATAAATATAATATTCTATAATATTATAAATATATTTTATCACTATTTAGCCTTTATCAAAATACTTTATTGCCATTTGTTGCTAAGAAATTTTTGTTTGAATTGCGTAGTTACTTTAAGGAAAAGAATAATTAATCTATAAAAAGTGTATGATAAAATCCCACCAAATAATTTATAGTGATTGATTGATAAACCAAATTTTAGTTCCAATAACTAATATACCCATTCTGAAAAACTAGAGTAAAATACGTTTGCATAAACAAAACTAACAGCCCCTGTTGACTTTTTTATATGTCTTCAGTTTTTTCTTTTCTCTTCATTTTAATTGAAACTTTGCACGAATTTCAACATAAAAAACGACCGGCAAAAGAATGTGCTTGGCTATGGAGTAAAAATTCGTTGCTGTTATAGTTGTTGTTGCTTTTATGCTTTTTTATGCCAGTATAAACAAAAAAAAAGAGAAGAAAAAACCACAACTACAAATTGGGAATACTATAATCAATAAACATTTTACTTTGAATCAAGCCAAGCAGCAAATTGCCGCTGTCTTTGAATAGAAAAGAATCCAATGAAATTATTTCGACCTTCATTTTCGTTTGATCGAACTTGTTTCAGTCTTTTTTTTTTCTTCTATTTTTTTTGTGTTGGTCTCTTTGATTTGTGCAGGGCTAAATGTTTATTATTAATAATGTGACGACTTGAGCCTATTCAGCAAACAAACAAAATATCACTAAACAATAAATGTTTATTGTTCTGTTCATTGCCAATCGATTTGCTTTATGGAATAAAGTTTTTGTTTTGGAAAAAACAGATCGTATGGCAAATTGTTTTGCTTTCAATTTTCAATTACGAAATGGAAAAACAAAAACACAAAAATAAGAAAAGAAAAGGAAATCAACGATCAGTTAGTTGATGGGAAATTCTCAATGTTAATTCCAGAAATGTATCCGGAATGTTGGGAATCCGATTTCGTGATATCCTATATCAACCAAATGGGGTAGCCATTCAAGCGAAATTCCTCAATTTTCATTGGCAGAGTAAGCGTAAATTTATTTCGATCACGTAATACTAGCACTTTATTACCCAAGATTCTCTATAAGGTCTGTTTTAGTAACTTTAGTAAATTGAAGCAAGCTTTTTTAGTAAGTATTTTACTTTTTGAATTACATTTGGATGTTGAACTGTTTAATTGGAGTTCTTTAACTACTGATCAACATTATATATAGATAATTTTGAAATTACACTCACTATAAATGTACACATCATTTCTTAACCATATCTTGATTAAATATAAGACCGATTATAACAATCTTTATCTTGTATACACAAGCCCAGATCTATAGTAAATATAGTTTCAATTAATAGATATAGTAAAGAACCAACTCTATATAAAAGAAAACTTAATATACCATTTCAATCTTCTATATACATGGTATCAAAGACAATGTCAAGAGTTTTCAATTAGCGTTGTGCCATAATTCACAACGATCTCAATATCGATTGATGTTTCCATAATTTTAGTTTAAGGTCTTTTTGATTTGTAATAGAGAAAGAAAAGGGGAAGATATATTTCAAAGGGTGCCCCCGCCTCCAAGTTGTTGAAAGAAATATTGAAAAAATTATAAAAATTTTACAAGTTTTTCTCTGTCTCTTTGCGTGCGTTTTTTTTTTATGGGTTTTTTTCAGTTAATCGTTTTTTTGGCGACTTCTCTTTTTTTATGACAAAGAGACGCACGTCAACACTTGTTTAAATATCTGGATATATAAATATATATATATATATATATATATGTATATTAAACTTTTTTCTTTCAATTGAATGGCATAAATTGTTGTTATTGCTGCTGTTGTATTTCTGTCTTAATAAAAATGTGTGTAAAAAAAAAAAGAAGAAAAAAATGTCATTTTTTAATCAACGTTGACAAATTGAACAATTTGAATATGTCAGAAAGAAAGAAATGAAATTAAAACGAAGCGGAAGCTCTTACACTCCTCTTTCTTCTCCCCTTTTTCTCTCTCTCTCCGTGTTGGTTTTTCAGTTAGCTAACCGTGTTCAGTTTAGACCTGTTTTATATACGAAAAAGAAAAAAATGTTATCAACAAATTTGTTAAACATGCGGCTACCATTAATCAAGTTCTCTCGATATTTATGCTAATTAGACAAACGTCTGGGACACAAACTCGAAATACTCATAAAATTGTTGTGAAACGTGAACTCTTTTTAGTTTTTTTCTTTTTTTTTATTATTCCTTTGGTTTTATAAGAACTCTCTAATTGCTCATTGTTCTTGGGAGTTTTTGGGTAAGAGTTTTACGTGGTTTAGAATTTTGTCTAAATGGGTATGTAAATGTCATTGCAATCAACACGTAAAAAGTATTTCAAGAACTCTTCTGCCACACACAAACACACACCTCTTTCCCCTTCCCCTCCCCTTATTAACTGCAGGTGGTGGTGGGGCAGGCCCCTATAAAAACAGAACTCAACCCGAGCGAACTCAAGTGAACTACAAAGAGAGACGCGTTAAACAAAAGCTTTTACTGAACCACATTGCATTGTAATTGTAATTTACTTCATTTTTTTTTTCTACAATTTTTTTTTTTGTTTTAATTTTTATTGTTGTTATTTTTGCTGTTGTTGTTTGTTTGTTGTGCTATACTTTCCCAACTTATCTGAAAGTGAACGGGGCGAAAAGCAATCGTTGTCTGTCGGTGTACACTCATCCATCCAATACACTCCAGAGTTCCATTTTTAAGCTCAGAGTCAGCCAACCATCAAGTTGATAATCACAAACTACAAGTATCTGCTGGATACATTTTTTCTGTTCTAAAAAGCCAAATGAAGCTAAATGAGTGTAGTGACAAAACAAAAGCAAAAGCTAAAAAAAAATGAAGACCAAATAAAATAAAATGGGGACTAGTTGAAATACGCTACCAAAGTTTATGAAGAAAATAACAGATATTTCTAGATGTAGAATTCATTAATTTTATGTGGAATATAGATTTTTTGTTAAGAGGGAAATCTTAAATTTAACAGATATAGTTTTAGAATATTATTGATTTGTTATTAAATGATTTTGTAAAAGAAAATGACACCAAACTGAATGCAAGTTGTACTTTATATAGAAAGGTTTTGGAAATGGACAAAAAAATGTATATAAATCTGGAAATAAATATCTAATCTAGAGATAAAGAATAGATTAAATATATGTAACAGTTATTTAGATGATTGAAGAAATTGGTTATAAAATATTTTTAGATAATAAATAGTTAAACTGATAAACAGATAGCTAAAGAGATATAGAGACAGACAAAAATTTGCCTAAACAGATAGATGGAAAAATATTTATAGATTAAAATTTATGGCTATTAGTAATTTTCACAGCATATAGATAGGTAAATAGGTAGATTATAGTTATAAAAATATAGTTAAACCAACTGAATAAATAAATAAAATAACAATAAATGATTCAAACAAGGGAATTTGTAAATCTAGTTAAAAAGAATAAATGCGTTTTTTAAATTGCATTAGAAAACATCTGAATAACTAAATCTAGAAACATACGTTTAAAAACATATTTCTAAGTATAAGAATGTTTGAAAAAACCTATAGGAAAAATATATAGTTCAAAACACATGTATACACGCAGTTCTCACAATTGAAAAAACTAACTGAATGATGTATGTACATGTGTATATACATCCGATTTTATAGCTGTCATCATTTAGCAGTTAAAACACTTGAATGAAGTGTGTATCTTTTGCCGTTATGCATACGACACCAACATGTGGGCAGTATACAAATGTATCTACACACACAGTCCACACATATACATACACACATACATATATTCTGAATAATTATACTAGAGTTTCACATACACGCACACATGTATACATAAATATGTACACATGTACCTTTATATATAGATAAAGAAGCAACAAGTTCAACTCCAGCGGGCAAACAACAAGCAACAAAAAGTACCGCAAATGTCAAGAGACAATGACAGAAAAAGAACAAAAATAAAAAGAGAAGAAAAAAAAAAAAAAAATAAAGTCAGATATGAAATGAAAATATATAGCAACAGGTGCGGGTTGGTTGACTGTCAGTCAGATCAAGATGAATTCTTAAAATTCTCATCAAGCAAAAGAAACAAAACCAAAAGTTCGAGTTCAAAGAACATTTGGCATACATTTTCAATGAGCGCTTGGTTGAAGATGAGGAAAGGGTAAAAGAATTAGAATTAGTGCTTCCTCCCGCTGAATAACATAACCTCAGGGGGGGCCCAATTCACTCACCCACAAGGCCGTCTAACCGAACAACAACAAAAAAAAAAAAAACTCAAATAAAATTTCAATTAGCTGCAAAATTAATGAATAAATACTAAAGGTATATAAAACAACAAACAAACTGAAGCAATAAACGCTTCAGTAACCTAAGGCGAATTGTGGCAAAGAAAGAGAGAGACCCAAAATCAAGACCAAGACCAAGATCAAGCCACTTCCTTCTGACCAATTTTTGAAAATGCACGAGCCAACTGCCAAGCACGCAAATCATTAAGAAATATATATGAAACCGAAGACAACGAGCCAGAAACAAAAAATCTCGTCAAGTAAAAAAGCAAAGACAATGAAAACTATAATACCCTTTATTAAATTAATGTTGAAATTTAAATTCTTTAAAATAATCAAGACCATAAATTTTTAAAAGTAATTTAAAATATTGTAAGGCAAAAGCTGACTTTTTTTTTAACCCGCATGGCGCCTTCTTAAGCCCTTCCTTAGGTCATTCTTCTTGATAATTAATTCTATTAATTGACCATTTTAAAGATAGATTAAAAAAAAGATCTAGTTTAAAGTAAATAATTATATGTTTGTCTATATATGTATGTAAATATATAACTATAATCTTAATCTTTATTTATTACATTTTCAATATTCCAAATATACCCGCTTAACACTCTTCATAATACATAGGGTATACGACAAAGAGATTTCACAAATTAACTTTATAACACGAAAAATTTCTCGACAAAGATGCTACCAACTTGATTATGCCTACATACATATACATATACATACATATAAGTATATATAAATTAATAATTATGACTTGAAAACTGGCCAAAAGGTAAATAAGTTTACGAATTGGTTTTGACGTCTTCCTGCTACTGGAACTACCTTTTTTGCCATCGCGATCGGATCATATCGGAATCATTTGCAGGGCACGAAAATTGCTTTGACATAAAAACGAAAAGCGAAGAAAAAAAATTTTTTTTCTTTATATATTTCTTTAGTGGGTCACGCGCGTCATGACGAAAAAAAAAAAAAACAACAAAATGAAAACCACTGGACAACCACCAGTGAGTGAACCACCAGCCGCCAGTCAACCCACCCAGCCGATAAAAATCAGAAGAAACATGCGCAAAAAAGACGACAGTGAAGACCAAAAAAAACCAAAAAAAAAAAAAAAGTCCAAGTCCAAACCCAAATTTAATTTAGAGCACAGGCAATGGGCATTGGCACTTGGTTGGGCTTTGGGTTTGGGTTTTTGGGGCTGGGTTTCCCGTGGCTCTTGAGCTCATGTTTAAATTGTTTGCCTAATTTGGTTTTTTTTTTTCACCCTCTTTTTTGTTGTCTCTGTTTTTGTTTTATTTCTTTACTCTTTTTTTTTTGCCCGCAATTTGTTTAAAATGTATTGCAATTAACATTTTTAAACGCAACAATTTCACATTACATTTGTTTTTGGGGTGTTTTTTTATGCAATTTCTTTTTTTTTGTTTTGTTTTATTTTTACTTTGTTTAACTTAATTTTCAACTGAGGGTTTTTATTATGAGAATTGGGCAAGGTTTATTGTTTTGGTCAGTTGGAAAAGTGTGTTAATAGAGAAAATGTGATTTAATTCTGCAAAATTTTTGGTGATGGGAGAATTTTAGGTAACTAATAAAAGAAATAACTTATAATTTAAGAAATAAACAAATATTAAATGTTGAAACTTAGATCAATTAGTAGAAAGTAACTAGTAATAAAAACTTATTATGCATTTAGAAATAATTGATTTAAACATCTTTTGAGGAAATTATATTACAAGATTTATTTATTATTACATAATTATATAATTCTAGACAACAAATATGGATAACAAACGCTATTGTTTCTAAATTATAGATCTCATCTACTGCAATTAAATTAATATTAATTATGAAAAATTTTTATTAAGTAGATTTTACAGATGTTGTAAAAATTCTTTAACTCCTCTGTTTTAATCCCACAGTTAATACCTATAATTTCATATCGAAATGTCACATGATACTCAATAATCGAAATAGTTATCACAAAGACAATAAGCCAGATATGAGTGCAAAGCACTTTATATATATATATATATATATATATATATGTATATGTATATAGGTATATAGTATATATATATTGCATATATTTTATTTCCTTTGTCAGAGTCATTTGAATTTGTCAGTTGTCAAGTTTTTATTGTCACATATTTTTTTGGGTATATTACGCCTTTTGTTTTGGCCACGTTAACTTTGCATGTTACACGTTCTCAACGGCTGCTGCTGCCGTTTGCTGCCTTTTGGTGCTGCCGTCTGGTGGGCTATTGCTAAAGCTAATGACCAAGTCGATAACCGCAACCCAATCGGGTGTGTCGATGTCTCTCTCTGTCTCTCTGTCAATGAACTTCAAGGTAAAATTACGTGCCTGCAATTATTCTCGGTAGTGAAGAAAAGACCAAAACGAAAAAAAAAAAAAAAAAAACACAAACCAGAAGAAAATGAGAAACAAATTTTTGGTAGGCAGTTTGCATAAATTTGTATCCCACTGTTGCGCAATAAGAACGCCAAAATGTGAAGATTTCTCATCAATATTTAAACTTATTGTTGTTGCTGCTTTTGGCTTGTAACTCCAATAAAATTCCCTGGTATACCGTTAAAGAGCTGTCTTTTTGGTGCTAAATTGAAATTCAATTAGTGACTCCCACAACGAGATCATTAAACCACATCAAATTTGAAAGCCAATTTCAGTTTTATGACAGAACTTAAATTGTCACCCGAAAAAATAAAACCATCAAAAAACAGAAAAGAAAAATCAAATTAAGTGTTTGCTGGGCATTTTAAGTGATCTGAACAATAAAATTGTACTCTGTGGAGTGAGAGGAGGAATTGAAATGTAAAGTCTTAACTGAGAAATTGTATCAAATAAAATGCTTGTGCATTATGCATATTAAAATGCTTTCACTTTCATTTTCAAAAGACTTAAAGATAGAGGCAATAATGAAAGACTTTGAAAATATATGTATATACATATATATTCAATATCTTGATTGAAATGGCAATGGATCTAGACAAATATATTTGTTTCTTTTGGCTCTTACTTAGCCACTTTATATTATCTATGGACAATCTCTCATCTTAATTGAAAATGATAGAAAAATTGAATAACTTTGATATTTTTATGCATATTTTATTCATAATTTATATGAATCATATGAATGTTAACAGTCATTTCAATAGTTTCTTTTTAATATCTTTCTATAGGATTCAAACTATGTTTGTGTTTAATTATAATCAATATCCTAATAGATTTACCTTTGTTGTTATTTTTATATATTTTTATCAGTATTAATAGATATCGATTCCTCTTTAAGTGTTTATTTTCCTAAATATCCTAAAAATTAATAACGTATTTTGATAAATCTAATTTTTCAACAATTCTGGGATTTACTTTAGAGAATAAAATATCCTTGAAGAGGAAATATTATTTTGTAGAAAAAGGTCATTTACAAAAATAACATTCTCATTAATATTTAAAGATATAAATAATTCTATTAAATTGAATATTGAGATAATCCCAGGAATAATTAAAACAAAGAAATCAGATATATGAATATATATTAAGTTATATATGAGTTAGAGTATTGACTGAAAGTCTAGGCATGGGACAGAATATTACATAATTCTATTATTTTTTCACTTCCTAGAGAAGTTTGTTTAATTAACGAGCGAATTATCCGATTTGCAATCAGATCTTACTACTTTAAGCTACCAATCATCGTTTGGTTACTATTTTTTAATGGTTTTAATACACTCTCATGATATTCTCTATAATTTATGGCCCTATCTCACTCTCTCTTTCTCTGTCACTCTTTCTCTCTTTATTTTTCTGCCTGCTTTTAATTGTTATGTAAGTCAAGTGCATTTTGATATTTCTATTTTTATAGTTTTTTTTATTTTTTCTATTTCCACTATTTGGCCAATGGCCCGCCCCATGGTCAGTTAAGCATGATGATGATGATGATTGTCATCGGATCTCACGTCTCGTCTGCCTTGGGCTAAAAATCAAAATGATAATGATGATGTTCAAGATAATGATGTTAGCGATTATTATTGTTATGGCTATGGCTTATTGCCATGTGCCATGTTCTAACTGCCAATAATTACAAATGAGTTAGAGTATATGAGTATAGTAAATGTCTAGACTGTTTGCTGTTGTCTGTGGAACACTGTGTCGTGATTGATTCTCAGCGAAATGCAAATGAGGCAAACAAGACAAAAACATAAAATCAACTTAAATGAAATGCAATCAATGCAATGCCAATGCAATCCCTTTCCACATAAGTCACGGTCATTTTTTTTTTTATGTTTTTTTTTTTGTTTTTGCATTTCGTACGTGGCTGAGGTCTACACCACCACAAAATACAACACCACTCATACCTCAAGGCCGAGTTCCAAGTCAGTCATCAATCCAACTCCAACTCCAACTGCAGCTCCACCTCCTTCTGCTTCTCCAGCTGCTGTTGTTGTTGCTACTCTTCGCGCTAACTAAGCAGCAGCAGCAGCAGCCGCATGACGAATTACCAAGTTGAAAGATGGAAGTGGTTTTTGGTTTAACAAAAGACAACAAAAGGCCGACCACAAATATGCAATGCCAATACACATGAGATGTAAATACTTGCTATGGATAAGATTCAATGTGATCCTTTCTTCTTCTTTATCTTCTTGTTTTACCGACAATATCTGTGTGTTTGTGTGTGTGTGTTGTTCTTCAGGGAAAACATCAGTAAAAGGCAAAAGACAAACAATTTTCAATCAGCCAACAAGCAATTTGCAATACAAAAATGAAATGCAAACGAAACCAAATGCATTCCATACGATTCTCCTTTTTCAGAAGGT
The DNA here is from genome assembly GCA_037075365.1 of Drosophila emarginata. Classification (NCBI taxonomy): domain Eukaryota; kingdom Metazoa; phylum Arthropoda; class Insecta; order Diptera; family Drosophilidae; genus Drosophila; species Drosophila emarginata. The sequence goes on along the minus strand of JBAMCD010000260.1, from coordinate 2,153,396 downwards.
TTACTTATTTTTTTTTTTTTTAGTTTTTCTTGTATGTATTTATAATGAAACAATGTAGAATTTATTAACTCGATCTACAAGATACCCTATATATAAAAATTGGTTTATAATATATCTCTATTATATATATATCTATATATCCTATAGTTATATATCTTTTGCATGTAGGCATTTTAAAAACAATTTTATTTCAATTTAATACACGAATAGATATTAAATATCTTAATAAGTTGACGTCATTGAAAATGTAAATGTGTCGACTATAATATTAAATTCCCTGTTAATTAAAGTCACGCTAGGGGGCGTCACTTGCAAAATGACGCTACACAAATTTATCATATGAAAACTGATTGCAAATATTTAAAGCTACTCACTACTGTCTAAAATATATATTTTTTTTTTCTAAATCTTTTAATACAGGGTATAGAAATATTTTAGTTCATTTGCTTGGCATAAATCAGACCAAACCCCAACACAAATATTCAACCAATTTATAAAAGCCAATATGTCACTAGGCTGAGATGATGTCGCTGGCTCTTTTTTCTGCTCTGTTTTTTTTTTTAAGTTTTGGGGCATCTAATTTGTGTTGGCTAATCAGTTCCCAAATTCTTTTGGTGTAAATGGAACGGCGCCTTCATGTCATGTGGGACACATATTATTCTTGTTGTTGTTGTTGTTGTTGTTATTCTCCTCTACATTGTCGTCGTCATCATTGCTAAATAAATTGTCTTTGAGTAGAATTATGCCATTTATTTTTAGACACTTCCTCAAAACAGAAATCTCTTCAATACATTGTATTTGTATTTATACTATATATAAATATATCTACAAGTTCCAGTTGGTTAAAGTTAGGTATTCATAAAGATATCAACAGATCCTGACTCATTCCTATTGAAATTGTAATTGGTTATCTTTTGTTGAAAAAGCTTTTTGCTTTATGTTTGTCGCTCATTTTCTGGGATTCTTTTTATACACTTTTAATTGGCAAAGGGTCATTATGACATGGCTATTAACTATGGCAATAAGAGAAAGAGATATATGAAAAACTTAAATATTCATATCGGAAAAATATTATTAAAGACTTTTTAAAATAAAAAGATCATAGTATAAATGATATAAATAAAGCATATATGATCATAGATATGTATAATAGTACAAATATTATTACAATCAAAAAATATTATTAAAAAATATTGATTCATTTTTTACCAAATATTTCTATAGATTTTATTATAGTAAAAAAATCCTTTTATAGCATAAAAGAGGAAAACTTCACTTTTAAATTGTGTTTTTAAGTTCTTTAAAATAAATTTATGGGTTATTCCGTTCAATATATTGAAACTATAGTACTATAATAAACTTTTTTCACTATTTGGTGACTAATTTATGGCTTTCGTTTGGTCTTTCTCTTCTTCAAAATATGTGAATTGAATATCTAGTTCCATCTAGTATATCAACCATTTTTAGTGTTTTCAACTATTTGGTGACAAATTTATGGGTTTCTCCACTCTTTCACTCTTCCATATATTAAAAAAAAAAATATGACTTGATTAAAGTTTTTTCTTAAAGAAAATATGCCAAACAACAAAGATAATAGTTGAGAAAATTATCTGACAATCTTTTTAACACATAATTTTTCCAAATATAATTTTATATTTGTTTATGAAGTGTATTTAATATTTGCCATTTATTAAAACTATATTTGCCATGTGCGTAACATACATACATATACCCGATAAATATATCTAAACTATATATATATATATATACATATGTTTATATCAGTTTTGCTGTTGACTTTATTTCTCGCCTCCCAGAGAAAATGCCAAAATTCAATTTTTGCTCGTTTCAGTTCAGTCGTTGAATGAAAAGCGTCGTTGTCGGGGTTTTTTTTTTAATGTTGAATTTGGTTTTGGTTTATCGATTTTTATATTTATTTTCGGTTATGCGCGAATAAGAAGCGTGTGGCTGCTGCAATTGTTTGATCTTTTAAATATTCAAAAAAAAAAATAATAAAAACCAAACCAAAAATAAAAAAAGAAAAAAAGGAAGGAGAAAAAGAAGCGAAATCAACAGATTCAACACAATGAGTCAATGGTTTCAGTGGCTGGGCTTTAGGTAAACTTTTAAATCAGATTTCAAATGCCAAAAAAAAAAAACAATATAAAGAAATATTTAAAAGAATAAAGGAGTCGATCTAGAGGTACTCTTTATTAAATATGGGATTTCTTTTTGTTCGTTATTGATTATTTTTATTGTTCGTTTATTATGTGATAAGAAATGAGATTTATTTTATTTAATGAAAGATATTATTGCTTCATATCTTTGCCATGATTGTACTAATAAAATCGGATAGATAAACCTCGGAAAGAAGAATTATACAGTAATACTTCAATATATCTTGGTAACTAGATGGAATTGTAACATTTTAAAATAAATAAGTAAAATAGTTAAAGATAGTTAAAAGGGAACTAGATCAAAAATATATATATATATACTTTATAAAGCAACATTGTGCCAATTTTAATGTACCCATTTATATTATATATCACAGAGTATAAAAACCAACCAAAAGTCTAGACATTTGGATATATAGATATAAAACTAAAGCCCCAAAAATAAAAACAACAAAAATTATAAAATAAATGGCGTCACACATAGAGATGAGGAGCTGTTACAGGAGGAGCATAAGAAGAAGGGGATGGTGGAAGGAAAACATTTTAGCCATATATGAGTTTTTAATTGCAATTTGCCCAAGTTGGCAATGCAACCAACAGCAACAACCTTGAAAACGCGATTCCCATCCAGCCATATATAAGTCTGTCTATCCGTCTGTCTGTCCACCGACTCGTCAAATCTTGATCTCGTTTTTTGTTGTTATTGTTTTTATTACTTTTTCAATATAATTGCGTTTTTCATTTGCTCTTGGCATTCACAGAGAGTTTTTTCCAATTTTTTTTTTTACGTTGCTGTTGACGCCAAATGAATGCCAAATGTGTGAGTTTCTTACCAATTTTGGGGCTGGGCCCAGGCCATGACGAACAAAGTAAAAACAAAAAACAAAAAAGAAGGCTCGTTGCCTCTCGATGGGGGCTTCCTGTCCACCTAAAGCAGGGAAGAGTGGAGAGAAACATTTTTAGTATTATTATTATTACTATATTTTATATATTATTATTATTATGCTGAGAAAAAAAAGGAGTTCATTGAACCTATATAAAAGTTAAGGAATGAAGTAAACAAAAACATGGATGACTCCTACTGCCACTTCTCCTTGGTAAAAAATAAGAAGAAAAAAAAAGGCAAGAGAGATGAGAGAATTATGTTTATGACCCTCTAGGAAACGCCCATCAAATTGAAATGACTTTGTGATGATGTAGATAGATGATGAATAACTTACATTATCGTCATTATTTTCACTATATCGGTTTATCAATAAACCGTTAATTATCAATAGCCAACTGCAATTGTTGTCTTTTCTTTTTCTTTATCCCACAAACAATACGCGGATGTGCATAATATATAATATATATATATATATACATATATATATATATACAAAAGCTAGGAGTGGCTCTCAAAGCAAAAGCATATCCATTCGATACAAACCATTTGGTTCACAGTGTCCAAGGTTTTGTAAATAGCCCACCACAAACGAAAAAACTCTAAGAGCAGCGCAATAATCTTAGAGTTAAGCCAAATCTCAGTTAAGTTGAGGCGTGGGTGTGGGTTGGGTATATAGGATTGAAAAACTTTGGGTGTTCCGCTCTACAGACTGTCTTTTTTCTATTTCTGTTTAACTGGCGCCGCCAAAAATAACACAATTCCTTATTATTATTTTTGCTTTTTTTTTTTTTGCGCAAGCTAATTTTAAATTGGAGATTTTCTCAAGCTCATTAGCATATTTTTGATTCTGTATTGTAACCTTGTAATGTCATCTTTTTTTTTTTTCATTTGTTCTTAACTGAGAGAAGGGTAGATTCTTATTTCAGATAAGAGTTGCTCGAGGTTCTTGAGTATTTATTTATTTAATAAATATTGTGACACACACAAACGAATGACATAGCATACCATTCCATTCCATTCTCTCATACCCTTCTATATGTTGTTTCTGATTTCACTTTAAGATTCTCAGGCGCGTGACAAAGAGATGAAAAAAAAAAAAATAAGAATTGGATGAATAAAGATTTTTAAGGGATTCAATGTCGGATTTACAACATTTAATGGGTTTTATATTAGAATACTTGCATATTTTGATAGTACTTGATTTCTTTATTACTATTATCAATTTTCTATCCTGTTTCTGAATCGACTTGTACTTAATCATGATTCTAATTCTTTTATATTACCTTTATTGTAGGAAATATTTCTTCTATTTTACCCCAAAAAAGTTCTTAAGTAATCTTAAAAATAATTTGGGGTCATGAATAAAGATTTTGAATGGATAATTTTTTTATTCTTTATTGTATAGAAATATAAATATAACTTTACATAGACAACAGTTAGTAAATTTATTTTCATATATATAATTATATATAATTTCACAGAAAAACATTTAAAAATTTTACCGCCAATAAAGTTAAGAATAGATTTAAATATGGTCTTTTATTATAAATAAATCCGTCCCTGAAAAACTCTATTCTTTACTTGCCAAAAATTCAATTCCCCCCCACCACACACCGCCCCACTGCTTAACTGATAATATTGACACTACAATCAACAATCAAACAGCTGAGAGTTTTGCCTTGCCCTCCATCAGAAATCGATCAATCGACTTTTGTTATGGTTTCTACTAGCGTGAGAATTAGTTTGTTTCTCTTTATTTTTTTTGCTCGGAGATTTGCATAAATAATTGCAAACTGATGCAAACAAACGAAAATCTAGATATATATATACATATGTATATATATATATCTTTTTTTACTGCTACGACCCATTAATTATGTTGAGTTAGTTTATTGATCTTAACCTTGAACCGATCGCTAAAGTTAAACTCTATTCTGGGCCGTTTGCTATGAAATTGGAAATGGATTTGGAATCAAAATACAATGAAGATCATTGTCTTATTTTTTCTGTTTTCGAGATTTTTGGATTGATTATGGCTTTTTGGTGATCATTAATATGACCAAAAAGGTCAGCAACAGTTAAATGTTTTTTTCTTTTTAGACTTGGACTGCCAATTAACTGTCTCACACATAGATATTAAAAATAATCATTCATCAATCTCTCACTTTTTCTTACTGATTATCATATAATGACTTTAAGAATCATTGGATATATCCCGCTGATCTCACAAATGCATTTCTGCATATTTAGATGATATCATGTTGAAGCTTTTTTTTATTTATAGAGATTGTTAAGTTTTTATAGAAGTTTGCTAATGAAGGGCCTCATCATAAACAAGATATAAAATTAAAGTACTTAACAGTTTTGTTTTTTTTTTTTTCTCTCTCTTTTAACTGGTTTTTAATAGTTTGTTCTAATGGAATTTGTAATGTTGAAAAAATGTTAAAGAAATTTTTGTTCAAGTTTTTGCAATTGAGTATACAATCAGTTGGCCCGGATCTTTAAGTGATCTGTGTGACTGTTTAACAAGTAAATGTTACTTACTCTACTTATTCCACCCACCTCCGTTCCACCTCTCTCTCTCTCTTTCCATCCTATGCTTCTCTTTCTATTTTAGTTTTGATCATTAGGTTTACAACAATGTGAAATCCGTATTCAGGGCAGTTCCTCCAATAGCCGCAACACTTTGGCATTCGGCGGCGGCTTTTGTGTAATATCTAAGCAGCAAAAAAAAAAAAAAAATAGCTAAACAGAAAAACTAAAAGACAAAAACAAAAAGTAAAAAAAATGGCTCAAATACACTCTTAGCCATAGCGGACGTGTTGCGCATGCGCCTGAGGGCAATTCCAATTGTATCTGTATGTGTTTGTATCTCTGTGTGTGTGTGTGTGTGTATACAATTTATATGCCAAGTGGGCAGAGAGTGAAAATGTCATTGGCAGATATGTCCGTCCGTCCGTCTATCTGTACGTCCGTCCGCCCGTCTATCTTGTCTTGTCTGTCTCTGCGGATGTGCATATGTCGCTTATATTAACAGCTACAACAATAAACTAGAAGGAGTAGACAATTATAGAGGAAGTTTCCCCTCCTCACTCCATATATGTATGTATGTATGTATGTATGTATATAAGAAAGACCCGCAGCGTTTGCAAACGTACATTTTTTGTTGCGTTTACATGTATGTGAATATTGTGATAACGCAAATGTCTAAAAAATTCATGAAATTACCTTTATTTCAAGCGGAACGGGTGTGTTAAATGAATTACTTAAGGTCAATATATGACGAATTTTTTATTTTTCTTTTTTTTTCGTTTAACAAAATGTTTTATATTATATGGCAAATAGTTGATAGATGTGGTCATATAAACAAGATTCTAATTTTGTAGATTTTCTAGGGTAATTTCATGCAAGGTATATGAAACTAATTAAAATATTGAATAATTGGATACTATTTTTTTGAAGCAAATTGAGTAAATTATGTATCAAAAAATTATTAACAATTTTTATAAAATTTTTAAAATCTTTTTCAATTGCAATTTGGACGCAAAATATGCAATTAGGATTTTTTGTATATATTTATTAGCGTAGGAACCATGCAATTAGGATATCCTAGATAGATATTTTATGTAACATTATTTATTTGAAAATTTATTTAAGATGTTATTTGTGAATCATTAAAGAATTTAATAATAACACTTTAATAAATTAATTTATTAATCATTAATTTTTTATGTTAACTTTCTGAAACTATTTTGATTTTCTTTTTAATCACTTTAGCAACCCTTTAATAATATTTGTTCTGCTTTTTATTTTAACTACTATATATAATCAAATTATTTACTTTCTCATAGTTTATATTTAAAAAAAAGTTTTGGATCTTTTTTCAAGCAATTTTAATTGTTACTAAAAAGATGTTCCAGTTACAAACTATTTAATTTTAACTGATTAGAAATTAGAATTTTTATCTTTTTATTTGATTTCTTAAACACTTATTACCTAAGTATCCTAAGATATAAAAAGAAATATATATATATAAGATCAATTCCTCTTCCAGACCCCCCTTCCCCTTTTTAAAGAGACTTTTCACAAGTGTTGCCGTTTGTTACCTTAAAATAAAGACGATAAATATGGCCATCATAACTAATTTCTATTATGGCAAAAAAACCTTTTCAAGAAATTTACATGAAATGGGTAGGAGAATGATTGCCTGAAGGTGGAGGTTGGCAAAACATTTTGCGATCTTGTTGTGCCCAGTGCTTGGACATATTTTGGGACACAGCCCAGTGGTCACATGTTTTACATGGGGCTTCCCCTTTTCGGTTTTTTTTTTTTTATTTTTACCCTTGTAGGGAATATTTAACAGCTATTGTTGTTGTTGCACTTGTAATTATAATTATGACTTGGGTCATTTTGGCTCACAAGTTAATTACCATTGGTAGATAGTTAGTTAGTTAGTTGTTGGTACAAACCGGGCCACTTTCGACACTCTTCCAATGAAAGGAGAAGGCAACTGCTGCTGCTCCACCTTCTTTTACAGCATCTTCTCTGCATTTCCCAAGTATTATCTATTTTGAGGGAGCCCTCAAGCGAAAAGCGCCATTAAATCGATTTTACATTAAACAAAATATTGCACAAGTGAGCGGCCCCTTCTTAATATTATCATCACTTTTGTTGCTATTGTTGTTGTTGTTGTTGCTGTTGGTGTTGGCTGCTGCCAGAATTAATGGATCATAATTATACTATAGCCACAACAACCAGTAGCTGATTGTTCGGTCTGCATTAGAAAAGAAAACAGCAACAGAAACTTTGAAGAGGCAACACTCACTGCACAGTGATTTGAAGTGTAACAAAAAATTTTAAGAAAGATGAATGAAATTTTTGATTCACATTAATAAAAATTTATAAGCTTTTAGTATCTTTAAAAGATGGGAAATAAATTTGTTTGACGTTTATGTTAGGAAATTTTGATTGTATAATTTTGGTTAATTGAGATTGTTTCGTCTATGAGGTAGTTTTTCGTTTTGCTAATCTAAGATTTGTGTGAAATATAAAATATCACTCTAACTTAATCTTCGACGCATTTGTCGAATTTTTAATAATCTATTTAATTGTAGAATTTTAGACAGATTGTAAATAAAATAAAATATCGGCAATGATATGACTTAAGATACTTCTTTTCGTAATAGAAACATAAATATAATAATATAATATAATTAAAGTAATAATAGCATTAGATTTGATATTGTTAATCGGTTTTACTTATAAGTAGCTTTAATTCAGTTTTTACTATTAAAAAGGCTAACTTTGTGTCCTTTTATATAGGTAGTTATATCTATTCTGAAAATTCTGCTTGTGAGCTAATTTCTATAAAACATTCTTTTCCATCTTCTAATCAAAAGAACATCTTTATCACATCAATTAGGTCACTGTAAAGTGCTTTTTTTTAACCAAGTTAACCAACTTCATTGCTAGTAACTTTCAATTGAAGAATGAGACGGACATAGAGCAAAATAAAAAAAAAAAGAGAGAAGAGAAAAAAAAGTGAAAAAGAGAGGGAGAGAACTTTTCTTTTCTCTAATGCAGCTTCTTTCTGTTTTCTTTTCGAGTATTTTTCCTTTTTTTTTTAATTTATTTTTTTAATTTTTCCCAGAGAAATTTATGGCATAGTTTGATGTACATTTGTTCGCTTTTGTTGTGCCTTCTGTCTCAGTTAAATAGCTGGAAAAATGCCTCCACTGCTTGTTGGCCACTTGATGAGCGATTTGTTCTGGCTGCAACTGATGCTGACCCGCTACGTTAACTTCAGTTTTCAGTCCCCTCCCCACCCGTTTTCCCTTGCACTGATCTGTGTCTTTCTCCTCCTCCGGCTGGAAGAAAGCTAACTGCTTTTGATGGCCATCTGTTTTGTTTTGCTTTTGCTATGGTTTGCTTCTTTTTTTTTTTTTATATATGTATATATTTTTATTTCTTACTGTTTTTTTGACGTCATTTTGCGGCAAGTGAAAATGTGTGTGCCGATGCCGCGCACTGGCAATCCGGTTTCGATTTTCAGAGACAAAGAAAGAGAGACAGAGACCGAGACTAAGAGATGTTGTGTTTATGTTTTCAACAACGGCGAACCGCAGAAACTTTGCCTCTACTTTGACTTTTTTTATATATTTTTTTTTATTTTCGGCGAGATGTTTAAAACGTGATTTCCATGCGTCGCCAGTGAGTCCAACTTCGACTCCAACTCCATGTCAGAGCACTCTCTGTGTGTGTGTGTGTGTGAGTATGTAGTTTGGCATATTTAAATATGAAAAGTAAAATAAAAAATAACCAACACAAAATACTTTTACTATCAAACGAGAAACTAGTCAGCCAGCAACAACAGCTTGTTATATTTCGTTAAAAAATCAACAAAAATTATAGTGCATACGCAATATGAACGATCGGAGAAGAGGCCACTGACCATCAGTAGGACCCTCGCTTTTGTGGTTACTGAACCCAAACCAAAAAGAAAAAAAAAAAAAAGAAGGCAAAAAAAAAAAAAATAGGCGGGTGGCGATCACCTGATGAATCAACATTGATCAAAACGCTAATCACATCCAACGGTATATGAACTTATGCAACTTATACCAATAATTTATCAATTTTAAATATTTTTTCTTATTTTTACATTTTTCTTTTTTTTGTTGCTATTTGGTATTCATAATTTGCATGACCCCAAAAACTCTCCTCTGCCCCACTGCCTTAGCCCTCTTAATAAGCCAAATTGTGTATTGAACATTTCTTTTTCTGTTTTTGGCCCTTTCTTTGAGTTTGTTTTCAGTTTCATTTTTTTTGTTTTATTTCTTTTCATTTCTTTTTTCTTTGTGTATTCGTAAAGAAATGCCATAGACTATTATTTGGGGAGGTATTATCTAATATTAAAATTATAGTCTGAAAATTATTATTGGCATTAATCTTCCCCTCTCACTCTTTTCCCCACCTTTTCCACTCTCTTAATGTTTTTGAGGGTGTTTAATATTTGCTTTTAATAGTCAGTCTTATGTCAGAGACTCTTTTGATAATGGTTTGAAAAATGTAACTTATTATCTTTTTATATTGTGTATAAGAGTTGGAGGGGAAAGATAGGAGGTGGGTTTACCTCATTACCAAAAATACTACAAGGTAATTTTCAGATCTCTGTAGATAAGATAACAATTGAAGCTTATGTAGGAGGTCGTTAATTATTGTTTACAATTTAACTGATATTAGTTGATTATAGCAACAATTCAAATTAGTTGATATTTAATTTGGAGTACTTAAAATTTGTGAACTTTAATTAGTTTTCTAATTTTTAACACACAAGCATTTCTTTTTCAGTACTAACTGCTTTCAAAAGCAAGTTCCAACACTTTACTTTTACCTTGTCCAACACTACTTATTTTTAAAGTAATTAAAAATCAAAGTATGTACTTTAAAAACAAATAAAATTGTTCTCTTCTTGTTGTTTGTCTATATACCTATATAGTATGTACATACATATAATATCCCGATCGATTTTGGGAATGTTTGTTATTCCAATGCCTTAATGTTAGAGATCTTTAAGTACCAGAAACTTCTTCCTAAAGGATATTAACAGGTTCAATTTTTTTTTTTTAGTTACAATTATTATGTAGAATAACTTACCGAAGCTGTAAAGCTAACCTCAAACTTTACAATACACCACAACATAACCTTAACTTTGATATTTGCTTTTGGTTAAAACTAATGTTTTGCAACACTTATGCATTACTTTAACATGTGCAACACTTTTTTAGTCCCAAGTTTGCTTCATTTTGAAAAGAACACCTGTTATGCCACTTTACATTACACATTAAACTTTTCTCAAGACTATTTCTTGACAAATCATATGAAACCATAGCAAAATGCCTGTTTTTCTGTGTTTTTTTATTAACCTTGTCTAACACTATTTTTCACCAATTGTCGTGCAACTAAACGAGTTCTTTACCTTGCACTAGACCATTGTTTATGTAAATTATGTTTATATAAAAGAGTCAAAATTTTCTATTGTATTTATTTCATTCATATATGTATTAGCTAATCACGATTAGTTTAGACATTCTATTGCCTGTTATATGCAAATTAAATGGCTTTTGTTTTAATCCAACAAAAAGAAAAGAAAAACAAAAAAAATTGGCAAATAAAAGAAAAGAAACAAATGGAAACTCTGTTTCATATTACTTAACATGAGCAAAATAGTCGAACGGAAGTGATTAAGAAAGGCCAACACCAACACACACACACACACAAGCCACAACAAGTGGCTGCCACACCATATTGTAACCCCCGTCTGCCTCACTCCCTGTTCAAAGAAAGTGAAGAAGCTGCTGCTGCTGTTACCTGGGTCATAATCAAAGTATACAAAAGATGCGGCCTTATGCAAATGCCAACTATTAAGAGAGAGAGAGAAAGAGGCATAAACGAAGAGGGTGTTGGTGGCAGGAGAGAGGGGGGCAACTGCAGAGTATCTATCTGCATTTTTTGGCATCTGTTAGATACAATAACAGCTGTTTAGCCGTGTGATGTAAGCCAGGCCAAGTCTGAAGAGAAAAACAAAAAAAAAACCTAAAGCCACTTAATTTATGCAAATGCGACAGCATTTCTTTTCAAACGGGCTTTCTTTAGACTTTATTATATGAATCGTTTCATATATATATAAATATATATATATGTATGTATATAAATACACACTCATCTTAACCGTTGTTAACACCTAAAAAAAAAAATACAAAAAAAAACCTGGGGGTGGCCAAGCAGAAAACCGACAAAATTTTTGTTGCAAAAAATCTCTTCTTTCCCTCTCCTTAAAGTTAACACAAAAACATAACAAATAAGTTTAGCACTTTTGAAAGTTTGTTTTAATTTTTTTTTTTTTTTTGTCAACGGAAGATGGGGAGGTGTAAGGTGTGTGTGTATGGCGGGGAGGGGAGATATCGTCATACGCTTTGCACACTAAAATTGAGGGCCCAAAACTTTTGTCTTGTCTGGAACATAAAACTCTTTATAATTGCACTGTAAACATTTCACTTTCGTTTTATATATATGTACATATATACAATATGTTTTTTTTTGGGGTTTTTTTTTTTTTTGTTTTTGGTATTTTGTCTCCGCATCGTGCACAGAATAATTTTTTTTGGTTAAATCTTGTTTGCTTTCGCCCAGTTTTAGCCAAGAGATGTGCCATGCAAGCGAGGGCGGAGGTTTTTCATGCTTTAACTTAACTTAAGTTAAGTTAACTACATATCTGGCAAACGAGGACTCAATTAGACAAAACATTTTGTGAAAGAGAAAGATTATGAGATTATTTTTATAACATTTGCATAATGAGTAGGAGGCAAAATGTAGAAGACAAAAAATAAAAAAAAAAAAATTAGCAACGTGGACTCGATAAAAAGTCGTGCCACTAACGATGACCCTAATGGGTTGAGTTTGACCCTCTGTTGGAACATGAAGTGACATTTTCGGTTAACGTCAAAACAAGACTGAAATGTGACGAAATCGTTTTTTTTTTCTTTTTCCTTATTTTCTTATTTGCATAGACTTCTAGTTAGTGTTGTGTAATGTTAGTAATATAAATTGTGTTGATAAATGTCCATTACTTATAATTTGTTATTTATTTATTTTTTTTTATTTTGCAGATCAAACTCGAAGGCCTCCTATCTGCCACGTCAGAGTTTGGAGAAACTAAATAATACGGATCCTGATCATGGCAGTTATAAGTTAACTCTAACACCAAATGAAGATCTGGTGGCCCATCATCATCATCATCATCATCATACCAAGCCTGTATATGGTGTAGGGGTTGGTGGTGTTGGGGTTGGTGGTAAATTAACCAATAATCTACCCGATGTCTTACCCTTGGGTGTTAAATTGCAAACGCAAACCAAGCCCAGCTCACCGAATGGCGGTGAGAATATATCGGTGCCATTACGTTATGGCTCCAATAATAACCTCGCAAATAATGCACACTCACCAACAAGTGTATCAACGCCATATACAATGATCTATGGCCAGCCGGCAACAGGCACAGGCACAGGGTTGGGTCAACGATATTCCTCGCCAGCTTTGGGTCAGGGTTATGGAAAGACAACGACTCCATCGTATATAAGATCTCAGTCATATGATATGATGAAACAACAGCAGCAACAGCAACAGGGAGCACATCAACTAACCCAATCGCATAGTGATCTTAAGCAAGCCGCCCATGACCTCGAAACCACATTGGAAGAGGTGATAATGCCACCACCGCCAACGCCGACACCAACACCGCCACGTCTATCGCCGGCTTCATCTAATTCGGATTGCAGTTCATTGGAACTATCTTCAAATGCCGGCGAGGGATCTCATATCTTTCGTGCTGAGGTTATTAGCACCACTTTGAGCCATCCCCAATCCTCAAAGCCGCCAATAAATCGTCAGGAATCTCTTAGAGAGAATATAGACAAAATCACACAATTGCAATCACAGCTAATGTCGGGACTAACATTGGCAAATAACTATGGCAATGCAAAATTAGCAAGTCCATGTTCTAAACTGCCAATAGCAGAGCAACTAGCAAGTCCCACATCACCATTACCACCGCTACCACCAGCACCACCACCACCACAACCAATCCACTCTATTCCACCCATTGAAGAGTCATCGCCAGAGGCCGAAATTGAAAGCCTTCAGTTAATGCAACGCAGTGAAATTGTTCTCATGGTTAATCCCAAACCAATTATTACCATGGATGTGGCATGTCAAACGAATGATTTATTTGATCGAGATTCTTTGGATTTATTGGTGGAGCAAGAGCAACATACGCATACCACATTGCAACCACGTCAGCGACAACCCATCGAAATTGACTATGAGAAACTGTGTCGAGAGTTTATTGAATTGCTTAAACCTAGCGATAAGCTTGTCGAAATTCTAACACCAAAGAGCTGCAAGCCAACCCATGAATATGTCAGCAATCTATATAATCCTGATGTCCCGTTACGTCTTGCTAAGCGAGATGTAAGCACATCAACATTAATGCGCATGAAATCAGATTCGGGTGATGTAACCCCCGAAATAAACGGCAAAATTATCAATATTGTGGAGCTAAACCTAACCGATCCCAGTGGTGAGGGTACGAATTTAATTAAACAGAAAATGGTAAGTTACTTGAAAAAGGGGAATATTATAAAATTAAAAAAAAAATATATAGTGTCTTTATTAAACAGCATTAAGAGAGAGGGTGACGTCAGTATATGCTGCATTTTGGGGGAGAGAGATGAAAATAATAACCTTTTCGTAATCTCTCGAAGTTTTGGGACTTATAAAATGACTGATATGAATTAAAAAATAATCAATAAATTCTAGGCTTTATATATAAAAGTTTTTTTTACAAATTCTACATTTATAAATTTATTTTCAGGATGAACTCCTACAACGATTGAACCAAAAAATCGGCTCGCTTAAACGTGAACGACAAACCATTGGAGAGGAGAGCTCTATGAATGATAAATTGGGTCAAGAATTGTTTGCCCAGTTAGCCCAAAAGGTTCGCCCAAGCGAAGCATCCAAGTTTCGTACTTATATCGATGATGTGGGTGATATTACAAGTCTGCTTTTATCCCTATCCGAGAGATTGGGACAAACAGAAAGCTGTCTCGAAATGAATCCTCAGGATAAGGTAAATTTTTCCCTATATATTATAAATTATAATATTTATTTAATACTCAATTTTCAATTTTTTTTTTAGGGCATTTTGGAAGCAAAACGTGAACGCCTGTACGAACAATTGGAAGAGGCGCGACGTCTAAAGGCCGATATAAATCGTCGTGGTACTACAATTGCCTCACTTTTGGGCAAACATCTCACTGCCGATATGTGTGCGGATTATGATTATTTTATTAATATGAAAGCCAAGCTAATTGCCGATGCTCGTGACTTGGCCGAAAGAATCAAAGTTAGCGAGGAGCAATTGGCCACGCTAAACGATGCGCTAGTCCAAAGCGATTGCTAAACATAAAAAAAAAAGAAATGGAACACTTCATACACGAAATAAAATTAGTGTGCTTCAGTTTTAGGGATTTGGCTTATTACAATTTTCCCTGCTGTCAACTCAAAGTTGATAGAAATACGAGAGAGAATTTTAACAAAGCGGAAATCTTTATATATACGACTATAAGAAAACTACAGAAACGATGTGCTTAATTTTAATCTTTTATGAAGATGCAACAGCCACACACACACACAAACACACAACACCAACCACACACACACACACTATATATGTATAAAATATTTTATGTTCATTTGTGATTTTCAATTTAGCTTGTAGGTTTAATTAAAACTAAATATAAATAAATATATACCGCATATAAAAACATTTTAAACGATTTTTATATTAACTTAAAGGCAAATGAAATTTTAAGTGGTGAAATAAACAATAGTGCCTAAAAGTAGGCAACTGATTTTTCTGAAAGACCAAGTATGTTTTTGCCCCAAGACAGAACAACATAAAACTGTTCCCAAAGTATTATTTTTTTGTACAAATTTAAGTAAAATCAATTTTAGAAAGAAATTCAAATTAAATTTTTTAAAATGAATTAATTAATAGCTGTTTACTTAAGAACTTTCGCGGCTCAGTACATGTTATTAAAGGATTATAAAACTAAAGGTATTTTCTTTTGGTATTGAATGGGAACATTTTGATGAAATTTATAAAGCTTAAAGACTAAAATTGTTGGTTTAGCAGTAGTTTGTTTTTTATCAAAAATCATTGATCAATAATTAATGAAATTCATAATCGCCTAAAACCAATACAATATAAATATTATTTTGCAATTTAAGAAAGAAAAGAAAGTCTGAGGATTTTAGTTTTATTTTAAAGTTCAAAAACTATTTCAAAAAACTTTCAAATTATTGTTTGCAAAATTGGTTAATTTATAAACAAATATAACAGTTTACTCTTTTAGGCAAATCTTAAATTAAATGTTTCTTATTTGCAATTTTTTCATTCTTGATTTTCAATTCCAATTGAGACACTTCTTAAGGTGTGTGGTTTTTTTGCCATTTTCATAACCAAATTTTATCTTTTCCTAAAATTATCAATTGATTGTCAATCAATTTTCAATTTCAATTTTTATTATTTCGTTTTGGTTTCCAAATTTCGCGCTATTCAAATTTTGTCATTTCTTTGCAGCTTTTTAAGTATTTTAAGTAACAACAGTCTGGTCACACTAGATGACAAAAATAAATTTAGTTTTTGTTTTGTTGTTGTTTTTGATTGTTGTTAAAGTTGTCCCAGTCCCAGTCCAGTTCACCCAGTTTGATTTAATTCACTTTCCAACCAAAAAATCAAATTTTGCACACGTTGCAAGTTTCCAATTTTTAATTGCTATGTTCCAGAGCAGATTCCTTGTCACTTGGATACGAAAGACACTTGCCCCAAATTCTGGAAATCGAGCTTACGCTTATAACAGTAGCAAGAAAAACAACAACAATATTAACCTTAATATTAGCAACAAATTACAGCGCAGTTGGCATAATTTGTAAGTAGTTAAATGTTTTGACAAGATAAGAGATTATTATAAATTCTAAAATTTATAGAGATTATCGAAGCGTCAGCATGGCCAGTGGAGGTGGTGGTGGAGGAGGGGGATCAGCAGCCAAACCAGGTAATCGTCTAACTGCATCCAAGTCGCCCTATCTACTGCAACATGCCCATAATCCAGTGGATTGGTAAGCCATCCTTATCGTGATAAAGGAATCTTTTTGTTTCATTATCTCTCCCTTTCAGGTATCCCTGGGGTGAGGAAGCCTTTGAACTGGCCCGAAAAGAGAACAAATTAATCTTTCTATCGGTGGGCTATTCCACTTGCCATTGGTGTCATGTGATGGAGCATGAATCATTCGAGGACCCTGAAACGGCTGCCATAATGAATAAACATTTTGTCAATATCAAAGTGGATAGAGAGGAACGTCCAGATATTGATAAGGTTTATATGCAATTTTTACTTTTATCCAAAGGTAGCGGTGGTTGGCCCATGAGTGTATGGTTAACTCCAGATTTGGCTCCCTTGGCTGCGGGTACATATTTTCCGCCGAAATCCAGATGGGGCATGCCATCTTTTACCAAGGTATTAGAATCTATAGCCAGCAAATGGCAAACAGATCGAAAATCATTGCTGGAGGCAGGTTCCACGGTATTAAAAGCTCTGCAAAAGAATCAGGATGCTGCTGCAGTGGCCGAAGCAGCCTTTGAGCCGGGCAGTGCCGAGGCCAAATTATCGGAGGCTCTCATGGTGCACAAACAGCGTTATGATCAAGCCCACGGCGGTTTTGGCAGAGAGCCTAAATTTCCGGAGGTACCTCGTCTGAATTTTCTTTTTCATGCCTATTTGGTGACCAAAGATGTTGATGTTTTGGATATGGTTATGCAGACATTGGATCATATTGGACGAGGTGGCATTAATGATCATATCTTTGGTGGCTTTTGCCGTTATGCGACCACTCAGGATTGGCATAATGTACACTTTGAGAAAATGCTGTACGATCAGGGACAATTGATGGCTGCCTATGCTAATGCCTACAAGTTGACCAGGAGTGATCTCTTTCTAGGCTATGCTGACAAGATTTATAGGTACTTAATCAAAGATCTTAGACATCCTGCCGGTGGCTTTTATGCTGGTGAAGATGCCGACTCCTTGCCCACTCATCAGGATACAATTAAAGTGGAAGGTGCATTCTATGCTTGGACTTGGACGGAGGTGGAAGAGGCTTTTAAAGCTGAATCTTCACGTTTTGGTGAAATTTCGCCTGAACGTGCTTTCGAGATCTATACGTTCCATTATGATTTAAAGCCCAAGGGTAATGTGCCTCCTTCAAGTGATCCACATGGCCATCTTACGGGCAAAAATATACTCATTGTGAAGGGATCAGAGGAGGATACTTGTTCCAACTTCAATTTGGAATTGGAGCAATTACAACAAATTTTACAAACCGCAAATGATATACTCCATTTGATTAGAGATAAACGACCCAGACCACATTTGGATACGAAAATTATTTGTGGTTGGAATGGTTTAGTACTTTCCGGTCTCTCAAAGCTGGCCAATTGTGGCACATCAAATCGAGAGGAATATATGCAGACGGCTAAGCAATTGGTCGAATTTTTACGTCGTGAAATGTATGATCAGGATAGTAAATTACTCCAAAGATCCTGCTATGGTTCAGGTGTAAGCGATGAGGCACTGGAAAAGAATGAGTAAGAGAATCTTGTAGAGAATTCTGCAGTTTATTCCATATAATCTATTATTATTATTCCTTTTCATAGACAACAAATTGAGGGCTTCCTGGATGACTATGCTTTCCTTATTAAGGGTCTGTTGGATTACTACAAAGCCTCTTTGGATGTGAGTGCTTTACGCTGGGCCAAAGAGCTACAAGAGAGTCAGGATAAACTCTTTTGGGATCATCAAAATGGTGCATACTTTTTCTCGCAACAGAATGCCCCTAATGTAATAGTTAGGCTCAAAGAAGGTATATATCACTTTATCCATTATTCTCAATTCTTCACTTTTACTGTATGTTCATCCCCTCTTTCAGATCATGATGGTGCCGAACCCTGCGGGAATAGTGTATCCGCCCGTAATCTCACTTTACTCTCCCATTATTATGATGAAACTTCCTATTTGGATAGAGCTGGAAAACTTTTAAATTTCTTTGCCGATGTCTCACCATTTGGCCATGCTTTGCCAGAAATGTTATCTGCCCTATTGCTACATGAAAATGGTTTGGATCTGGTTGCCGTTGTTGGACCCGATTCATCAGATACCAAAAAATTTGTAGAGATTTGTCGAAAATTTTATATACCCGGTATGATTATATTACATGTGGATCCACTTCATCCGGATGATGCATGCAATCAGCGTCTACAAAATAAATTTAAAATGGTCAATGGAAAAACTACAGTCTATATATGTCATGATCGTGTCTGTCGTATGCCAGTTACCGATCCCATACAACTGGAAGAGAATCTGATGGCCAATTTCTTTACCGCCGAGCGGGTATAGAATTAAAAAATGATTAATTACTCGAACTAGTGATAAGAATTATAAAGAAAAACAAGTTATTAATAGTAGTTATTAGTAATGTTATTTGTTTGTTTCGCTTTTAAAGCGAATATCGGTTCACGGAACTAAATTATATGTACATACATATATATAGAAATGAATAAATTTCCTTATGCATGAAATGGCATTTTGATGGTATTATAAATTACATTTTTTCACGAAGTTCTAAATTTTTAGGTATTCTTGACTGATTTGGGTTTCTAGGAAACATTTTCTCCAAGGGGCAAATTAATAAATTTTTAAATATGTTTTTGATTGATATTAGATTAAGTTTTTTCACGTATGTACATACGTAGTTCCATTAGTTTTTCGAGGAGTGGCGAAATTATGACTAAAGAATTCAATCTAAAATACCTTTTTTTAACTCTTTAAATGAGTTTTATTCAAGTTTTTAGGCACTAATGACAAAGATAATATTCTATCAAGTACCAAAAAATCTTTTCCCCCTTTTATTGTTGACAAAAAATAAAACAAATAGGTTTTACATTTATGTTTTTCTTCTCTTCACAAATACAACACATTGCTTTGTGCATTTTTTATTGGAATCTTTTCATTTCGGTTTTTTTCTTTTGTTTGTTTCTCAATGGAGCAAAAATACTAAAGTCGGTGACCATCGTTTCTATCTGCTCCGCCCCAGATAGGCTTAATAAAAATAAAAACTAAAAGCTAAACTAAATGCTTGCCCTGGAATACATTTTTGGGCGTACCAAAAAAACAAGGACTCAAGGACAACTAAATTTAATGGAGAGGAGAACAGCAGTACGGTTCGTGGTAGTCGATAATCGCGGTAATAATTATAATCGTAATAATAGTAGTTCTTTTTTTTTTTGTTTTTGTTGTTGTTTGTGTTTCTTGTTTGTTTTCGTTTTTTTGTTTTGTTTGTTTGTTTGTAGTAATAAAAATAATTTAGTTTTGAAATTCACATTCATCACATTGCTGGTTTGCTGTGGCGGCCAACCATAATCTGCATCAACATCCCGGTTCTTGGTTTTTGTGAAGCCACAACCTTTCAGGTGTCGGCATCAGTAAAACTCATGGCCGCATCAAAACTATCAACAATGGTCTCCATGCGTTCATGATGCTCAAAGCGGGCAAATTTACGTTCCATCCGTGAACGACGACGACAATTTCGTGTACGCCATAAGAAACGAAAGCGGGTATCCTCCTCATCTTCATCATATTCAGGCGCTGATACGGAATCTTCATCGGTTTCGCGTAGAAATTCCTTTGGATCCCGATGAATTTTAAAAATTTTTGTGCCCGTCGTCGAGCCGTGCATTTTGGATATGGTGCGTGATGAATTCAGTATACCTCTTGAGCTAGCCCGATTCTTTAGATCACTCAAACGATTTGTTATGGATACCACACTAAGTAGCTTTGATAGCTCAGCATCAACACAGCGGCCCGGTCGTCGTTTTCCATTCTTTACGTAAATGAAATGATTGATTTGATTATCAACAGGCACCAAACTGCCTGTGGAGCAGGTGGGTGAGACATTGTTAGTGCCATTACCGCCGACGCTGCCGGTTCCTGTGCCATTGCTATTGCTACTATTCCCATTCAAATTGACACTCGTACTGGTGGTGAGTAGCGTGGGCGTGGAGGGCGGTGCTGGTGGTGGTACATGGGGCATTGTGTAGCATCGCTGTCGTCCCGTTCCCAAAGGTAAAGGTCCATCAAATAATTCGGCGTTACCGCCGCTTGGCATTTCCATGGCCTAACCGAAAAGCAACACGAAAATACAAAAAATGACACACAACAGAGAAGAAAAAAAAACATCGTCGTGTTTGTATTCGGTTTTTTTTTTTTTGCATGCGGAGTTGCGGCGGTGGTAGAGAAATGATGATGGTGGGGTCGGGTTGAAGGCGTAGATACGGGAAACACAAAATGATGGGCGTTAGTTAAATATTTGGATAGTAATTGTTAAATTATTTGATATATTCACCTGCAACAGACCCTCCACTTCCATATATTGACGATCTTGGAGGCGATTCAGTGTAAGTTGTTGATCCATTTTCCAAAACAAAAACAACAAGCATAACAAAAATACACGAATCAGTGTGGCCGTGGTATGCGCAAACATCAGCCGACAGAGTTGCCAGAACGTTAGCGAATTTACCATGTTGCACTTAATAAATATTGGCCGTTTAATTTACAGCGTAAGCCGTTATAAAAAATATTTCAAATATTTGAAATTTAAAATAATTATACATTCTATATAAGCAGCATATGCTTTCCGATTAATCTATAGATTTAATATAACGATATTATTAACAGAAAAAATATATTTGTATAACTTTTAATAAATTTTGTATTATTCCACAGCAAGAAGTCTTTTTAAAGTTCTCAAACACTGAATAAATTTATGAAAAGGCTAAAAAAAAGAGAAGGGGCGGTAGGAGTCGAATTCTTCGGAAATTCGAGTCGCTGAGTCGATTTTTGTTTTGGTTGCTTCCGATTTATAGATTATAATTGTAAAATTAGAGTGAAAAAATCTGACTTGACAATCTGTTTTTGTTTAACTCTTGCTCAATGTTTGAATTACAGTTTTTAGAGAACCCATTTCAATATCCAGCAATTGTTTATGTATAATAAACAATTGTCGGATATTGGATATTGGAACTTAAAATAAATAGAAAAATGCTTACCACATTTCTATTGTACACTTAGCACCAAAATAATTGCATACAAATGTAGTTTTCATAGTATTAACGCTGTTTCCAGTTAAGCCAAACTTCTTCAAAAGAATTTATTTTGCTCAAGCCCCGACAAAAAATATTAATGAATTGTTTGTATGTTTACATTCACATAAGATGCCGAATATGATTATTTTACCCTTTTTTCCACCCTTTCCCAAATAATAACAAATATATTGATTTAGTTTTGGTTGCATGGATTTATTTTCAGTCTTAATGTTTGAACATTGGGTTATCTTTTCTTATGTATGTATCTCACAGCTTCTTGTGGTCATCGGAAGGCCCCCAGTTTGAAGGGTACACTTACAATTTTCAATTTCTTAATTAAGTACAATGGAAAATTTAGCATCCCTAGTAAAGGATAGCGAATGGATATTGTCTCTAGAGTACATAATGCCAGCAAATCTCCAATATATTGACAAACTCTAGGAAACCTCCTGCTTTTATGTTTCTAATATGGAATGGCACTTCGCGCCTAAGGATTCTGCACAAGGAGCTGGATTTACAAAACGGTTTCGGATACTTGGACAGTCGCCACAAGCTAGAGATATGGCGGAGCAGCGACGAATCCAAGGACCCTAATGATGAAATGTGTTTCTGACGTGCCTAATTACTTGCTGGTATCATGACAATTGTCCGTGACTTTAACAGCAGCAGCTTAGCTTGCCAATTGCACGAATGGCGTGTCGAGAGCCATCGTAGTGCAATATAATTACCGAAATATATTTTGACAAAGTCAAAAAAGTTGTTTTGTTGTTTGTAGGTTTGCCTGGCCAAAGTCCGCAAAAGAACCTGTAGTAAAAGAAGCTTTGCTAATATACCACCAAAAGCCGATTCAAACCAAAACAAGAGTTGGCCGAAGCTTCATCTTGTCAAGGTAATCACGGCAAATGCTAATAATTAGTTTCAGCTTCCCCACAAAAGGATCTAAAGCAGATTCGGGCCGGGCGGGGGTTTTTTGCCGCCTTCATCAAGCAATTAAAAGTAAACACAAAAGGAAAGGTACAAATTTAAAGAGTAGAGGCGAACCTCTACCCTTGCCATTTGTACTGATTTCCTTCTGCGTTACGTTTTCTTACTAGATGGAGGCATGCGGTTTGTGAGCGTAGCCAGGAAGGAAAAAGGAATTTTTAAATCAAGCAACATCCGTTAGTTCAGCAGCCGGTTGATGGCCCTGCAGATAAGGCTAAACCTAAAAAGTCTTGTTAGAGCCTAACTTTCGTTAGACAATAACAGAACTCCAAGGCAAACCGCTGCACACCATCGGGTCTCGAAGCCTTTGAACTACATGACGAAATCCTTGATCGAAAAATTCCCTTTCCTGTTCCTGACCTTGCTCGGTTTTTGGTAAACCGAAGTTTACCGAATTCTAAAGATTGTTTCATGTGGATTGCAAAATTCTGTGTGTGAGTGGCGATCCTAGCCAAATGAGCCGCATGGCGGCGTAAAATATTTGTATGAAAATGCTGGCTTTTTCTGCTCTGAAAATTGTTTCGCCAATAGAATCTCAATAACGAATAAACCGATATTGAAATTTTCTTAGGTTAAACAAATTTCTTCACAAAAGAAGCGAATACTATGGGAAAGAGAAGCTTTCCCCTGCTTACCAAAATAACACTTAAGAGCGAGTATAAAGAGAATAAGAATAAAATGGCTGTTTAGTGTCGTCGTTTTCTCCTCCTTCTCTTTTTGGATAGTTGTTGTAGACCTCGCTAGTAATTGTGCCGTTTAGCGAAGCGGGAAAAAGTTCTTGGTGTATGTGATGGAACGGTAGGAGAGGGAGCGCGATTGGGCATATGAAGAGCTGGTGATTACGTCATGCCCATCCCTCTCAATTTGATGGAACTTTTATTGCTGCTTTATTCTTCTTGGTTGGCTGCTTCTTGGTGACGTTTTCGGCAATTTTCGAAAGTATGGCCGCGGAAATTGCAAAAGGTGCAGCGTGTTGTGCGTCGAGCGCCACGTAGTGGACCCGTCGCCGTTGTTTCACTTTCCTGATTGTTGTGCTCGATAATGCGTCCCTGTTCAAGCAGCTCCTTGAAGGTCTTCACACTTTGGCGGGTAATGTGTTTCCGATATTTGATGTTCAGCAAACCATAGAGGAAGTCCAATTCTGTTTCTTCATTATGACGACCTTCGGGGAGTTGGGCTAGCAGAGCTCGTTTCTGGACAACGAATGTATCAATGGGCACTGTATCTTCCTGTTTTTTCTCAAAGAACTCCATGTAGACCTGATAGCTGGGTTTCATGGGCGAGAAATATTCTCGGATAAATTCAATTGCACTATCCCATGTTTTAGCCTCTTTCCGAACTCCCTGCCACCATGTGGAGGCCAGGCCATAGAATAACAAGGAAATACCCTTAAGTGCATTCTCGTCGCTAATATTTTCCAACTCTTTAAATGTCACAATATTGGTTATGAACTCCTCCACCTGTTCATGGTTACGTTCTCCACCGAATTTGTGGGTGCAAGAGCTGAAGCTGGCTTTGGGTTTTGTACTGCCGACAGCGGCATCGGCGCCAGCTGAATTTGCAGCACTTACAGCACTATTTTTTACAGCTTCGATGAGCTCACGCAGTTGCTCGTTGGTCATCTGGATTGTTGCCATGTTGTTGTGTTATTTAAAGCAGCGTTGTTGTAATTATTATTATTTTTTACTTTAGGACAGCGAACAAAGCCAATTTTAAAAGCGAATGTTGCCGTTGGTCGTCGAAGACTGACTAGCTCATTTCTTTTCCACATGTTTTTATACCCAAAAAATATTGTGAAATTCTCAATATCGAAAAAGCTATGTTGGCTGAGTAAGGGAATAGCGAAGCACGAGAGAGCAACAGTGAGTCATTCCTACACACAAATCTATATAAAATATTCTATAGATTGGTTTTTTGTTGCCGGCAAATGTTTCTATTATATGTATGTAATCACATTAGTATATTGATAAAGAAAATTATCAAAATTAGGTTTATATAGATATGTAGATAGTAAATAAAAGTCGAAGGAAACACAACACATATTGACACGCCCCTAAAGGAGTGTTAAATTGAACATTAATTAATGGTAGAAAATGAAAATGTCATGTGAATTGATTTCAGTTGTTCTTTTTTGCATTTAATTGCATTTTGTCATGAAATTCATTTGACTAATAATGTTATCAATTTTTTTTATTTTTGTTTTCCATTAGAGTCATTATTTCTGATTCACATGGAATTATTTAAATAATTACTTACTTATACATACGTACATAAGTACATATGTATGTACATACATACATATGTATATTCTTAAACTTTGTCGAAGATTCTTATAGAAATTCTTAATGTATGTATGAAAGCAGTCTATTAAGAAAATATACATAATGGAGAAATATTTAAGAATATCCTTGAGAAATAAAAAAAAATTAAACGCTTGTGAAGGCACTGAAGAAATAATGAATCTTAAGTGATGTAGTTAATTCCCGTTTTAAATACTTTACCAATAGAAATGACCAATACAAAATTTTAAAGTTGTTCATACAAATTACATATATGTATGTATGTATGTACATATGTATGTATACATATGCTTTAGATGACGTCATTTAGTCTTTTCTAAAATATTCCCTAAACGTTTAAAAACCAATAAAAATTAAAAATGAAAGTGGGAAAAAATTGGCAAAACTTAAATATAATATAACAGATTTGGTTACTTTAAAACATTTTTGCCTTATCTTGATAATATTTTTAATGGGTTGCATTTGGCTACATACATACATATAAATACATATACATACATACATACATACATATGTACATAATGTAGCATTTTACCGGTTTTTCGACATCGAAAAAGCTTTCTCTCTTAATAATTACTTAAATGGTATTTATATTATAGCTTTTAATTTCACAACAAATAGAGAGAGGAAAAAGACTTGACTTGGCAATCTGTTGTTAGTATTTCAGTTGTCGCTCAACAGTTGGAGCACCTTTTTGGGGAACCCATTTTAATTTCCGGCAATTGTTTTTTTTATTATAAACTCTATTTAAAATGACTCAGATGTCAGATGAGCAGTTTCAAATATTTATCGAAACGATAAAAGCCCTGGCCCCTGTCAAAGAGGAGGAACCCGTATCCAAAGGCAGCTTCAGCAATTGCACCGTACGTTTCAACGGGCAACGTGATCATGATGCTGTCGATGAGTTCATCACAGCTGTGGAAACATACAAGGAGATGGATGGCATTAGCGATAGGGATGCTCTAAAGGGTTTGCCGCTACTCTTTAACGGCATTGCTGTGATGTGGTGGAGGGGAGTGCGACGCGATGTTAAAAATTGGGCAGATGCCATGCAGCTACTACGAGATCATTTTTCACCCACTATACCATCCTATCAGATCTATATGGAAATCTTTGAGAATAAACAGGGCAGTGTGGAGGTGATTGATGCCTTTATTTGCAAACAGCGTGCCTTGTTGGCCAAATTGCCAGAGGGAAGGCATAATGAGGAGACCGAATTGGATTTCGTTTATGGTTTATTGCAGTCCAAGTACAGAGAGCAAATACCCAGACATGAGATAAAAACATTTCGCGAACTCCTCGAAAAGGGAAGATATGTGGAGAGAACTAGGCACTAATAGTTATAGTTTATGAATAATAAGTAAAAACTAGTCGTTTAAATTTAAAATTGTATAAAGTCTGAGTCAAAATGCCAGTGTTGACAAACGTTGCATAGTTGCCAACAAAATACCGTTGTCAGAAAAATGGATTCCATTTCCGTTTAACGAGAAAAATTAAGCATAATTAAGAAAATATAAACTTTTAATGAAAATTTGAGTTTTCTATCTAAATAATGAGTTTTTCCGATCTAAATAATTAATGAATAAAAATTTCTGGTTTTTTTTTTTTAAGTTTATGCCTTTTGTTTTATATTATTTCGATTTTTGTTAAATAACTGATATATAAATTCTTATTCATTAGAAAAACATATATGTAAATATAAGTAAATAGTGAAATTTAAATTATTCTATAATATAAAGTATGGCAACAGTTAAATGCATTTTTTAACTATTTGGACGAAAATAAAAATGAGAATTATTCCATCGGGAACTTGTGTGTTTTTTTAACCAGTCATTGAATTGTTTATACATCAAAAAAATATTTCAATTAAAATAAAGGTTTCTTTAGATTATTAAACATTTTCTTGTTATAACAGTCTCTTTTTTTTGTGTTAAGATATTGGACATAAATTTAAATATGTATAATTAAATTTCATTGACACAAAGTGGTTAAAATTTAGAATCAACTTGGGAATGAAATCATTTTAAACGGGAAAAATCATATGTATATTATTTTTCAAAACTCATTTAGTAAATATTAGTATTCATAATCGACAAAGTTGATAACTATATCTACATTTTCATATTTATATATGTATGTATATATGCAATTTCTAGATCAATGATGGCTAAGCTCTCTACATGTTACTTTATACAGACGGGGAACGTTCATATGACATTATAAGTATGTAAGTATACCTGGTGCCTCAGTCAATTTCCGATTTTCTTTCTTTTTATAATAAAACAATTTACGGAATTAATATCGGCCATAGTTTACTTAAATATTGTCCAGTTATTTTTATAATGCGTGCAATTATTATTTTTTCTTTTGCCTAAAAATTTTAAACAGAATTATCTAGTTTACGGACTTATTCCTAATATAGTTTTGAAATATGTCAATATATATACATATATATATATATATAGACTTCTGCTGATAAAATTTAAGTTAATATGTACCTAGCAAAGACAGGTACATATTAATTTTAGGATATATTCGTCCTAGTTTTCAACATTTGTCAAATCTTAAGCACACATTTGAGGTAAACATGCAAATTATATAGAAAATTAAAATATATATATTTTTTTAAGTAATGACAGAGCCCAACTATTTGAAATAGTTGTTTGTTATTTTTTTTTATGCCTTAAGAAATCTAAATATCACTTTATTTTGGGATGATAACGATAATCCTTCGCCAATTTCCTTTGCTCTCAGTTGTGTTTGGCCCTTTTCCCAAACATATAACCCTTCCAACGTTCCGCAGTTTGGGTTATCAACGTATCACTATCAATGGTGGCCAATAGCAGCAGCTGATTAACATGTGTGGCATGATAATCCCATCGTGCCAAATTTGGTGCCACTCCTAAACTTAAATGCCGCAAATCGTAGCTGGTACCCGATCCTGTGTCATATAGCAGGAGCATCTGCTTCAATGAGTACATACCCTGGATAAAAAGTTTATTAGCCTTGCGAGCAAATCGCGCGGGTGCTGTACTATTTAGATCATATAATCCCAGCAGGGAGTAGATAAAACCATTTAGAACATATGATGGAGGCGATGTAGGATATTCCTCATACCAGTAAAATTTATCCATAAACTGGGCCATTACACCTCCATCACGGGATGAGACTTTATAGGGTTGAAGGGCTGCTACAGCTGCTTTCAAATATCGCTCATCTCCGCCAGAATGCCAATAGGCTCTGGCCAAAACTGAAATAGCATGACCCTGACCCATGGCCGAAATCCAACCAGGTTTCAATTCAGCAAAACCACTTAAACTTCTTCGCACTGGATTTGGCCATCCTCCAGTTAGCGGATCCTGATTATGGATAAACCACTCGGCAGCATCATAAAAATGGGCCAAATGTTCACTTGTCGATAAGGTTATATTATCATAGAAACCCACGCCCAAAAAGGCTATGCCAAGTATTTCCAAATCACTTCTGCGTATTTTGAGTGGTGAATGTTTCTCTCCAAGAACGATTCCCTTTTGTACATCGATATGAAGATCCCGGGTAATGTGACGCCAACGATTCAATGCCAATCCTCCCAGGCCATAATAGATATTCGTCTCCTGCACACTTAAGAGTAAATCAGCTGGCAAATAATGTAGATTATATTTGATTTTTGTCTCCCGATTAAGTACTGTGACCATAAGACTGCTGCTGTTGGTTACCAATAGAAGATCCACACTTAGCAAGAGATCTAAGGTCTGATTGAGACTAATGGATATGGCACTCTCATATCCAATAGCCGTTTCAAATTGTATAACACTCGAATTGAATTTGGGATGCCAAATTCGTGACATATTACTTAATTTCGGTATATGCCATTCCATTTGATTGGCATCTGCATCCTCTAAAATGTGAACAAGTGGCTCTTTCTCTGTCAAATTCTTGCTATAATGCGACAGAGCAAATTGTGCTATCTGAGTGGGATAGAAGTATCCATGTTTTTGCCACTGAATACTAACTGGAACTCCCTCAGCCGCACTGATGCATTTAACGCGATCCCTGACCTCTACATTGTAGTTTTCAAAATACATGAAAACGCCACGAGGGTCGTATTTACCTTTAGGCAAATTAATTTTGGCATTGCTATGCATCCAATTGAATTTGCTCACATCTGTGGAGGAGCTGCCACCACTATTACTATTGGACATGGCTCCATTTACATCGAAATACTGACGTAGAAACGTAAAGGGAACATATACTTCATTAGCACTCTCATCACGTTTACAATGAATGCTGTACTCCTGATTTATGGAACACTCTATATCCTGTAGATGACCAGCCGGCGCTGGTTCCACTTGTCCTCCATTGATAATAGAATTCTCGCTTGATCGTCGTAATGGAAATTCGCCGGGTGGAAACAAGGCAGCGCATCGCATATAAACTCCAAGAGTTATCATCACCACAGCCAGGATGAGACATACGAGCACAGCTTTGAGATTAACCCGCATTATTATGAAAACTAGTGGTTCGTTTGGCTAAAGTGGAACATCTGACATTAGATTTAAATTTAATTAAAAACTCTAAATATTACCTTAATAATATTGCGCAGATTGCAGCGGGATTCCAACTCTTGGCTTGGGCCTGGGTTTAATCTCGTTGCATGCTTGATTTCCAATTTTTGGTACATTGGCCACCTTAGTTTATATTACCAAGTCAATGTAAAGAGTGTTTCATAGTTAAATAAACCATTAAATATAGATAAATGGAAGCACGGCAGGTCTTTGATTAGATAGATAGCGTCATCTATTTTGTGTGTATGCAGTACCGAATTAGCAGGGTTAAAGGTTTGCTTCCATTTAACCTCTTCTTACAAAACACTTATACTTTTCCTTTTTTTTTTTTGGTAAATATTTACTATCACTACTACAAGTGGAGTGTTGAAGGATTTAATAATACCAGTGTTGGCCAAAGGGATAAGTTGCCATCAAATGAAGTTGTCAGGCTTAGAACTATCGATATTTTATGACATTACAATACCCTTTGCCAGTAGAAACGTTGGCTATATTTGTTTTGCGTAAACCATTCAGATATATTATTAAGCAATATTTGTAATAATTGTAATAATAATTCTTTAATTTTTTAATATACTTTCTCAGCTGCTTTTTTTAAAGTTATTGATCGATTTTGTTTTTTCTAATGGTATATATTTTTATACTAAAAGATTTGATGGGTACTTTTAGGTCGCATATATTTTACATTATGACGCACTCAATTAAATGCTCGAATATGGTCACACTGCTGCATTTTACATTTGCTCGAGGTAGGTTTGTACTTGGAATTCACTGTCAAAAATTGAAATTTGACAAATGCCGGCATTTGACGGCTTCCTTGCAACCTGTTTAATAACAATAACATTTGTGTCAATCCATTTTACCATGAATTGTCTAAAATTAAATGGCTTAAATTGCCATTTCAGATTAAGACGCCGATGCCGAAGGCATACTCGTGGTTTTCATGTGAATTGTGAAATTGATTTAAGGAGGAGCAGCCATGACCACTAGCAGCGAGGATGTTTTGCTACAAATGGGTGAAGTGCGCTACAAGAAGGGCGATGGCACCTTGTATGTGATGAATGAGCGTCTGGCATGGATGGCAGAGCACAGAGACACGGTGACGGTATCCCACCGCTATGCAGACATTAAGAGTATATTGAAATACTAATTGGCATTATTTTGGGCGAAAGAAATTATAAAATATGTTTTATTATATTGCATTGCAGCCCAGAAGATCTCACCGGAAGGCAAGCCCAAAGTCCAGCTGCAAGTAGTCCTACATGATGGCAACACCTCCACATTTCATTTTGTTAATCGTCAGGGACAGCCGGCGATGTTGGCGGACCGCGATAAGGTTAAGGAATTACTTCAACAACTTTTACCTAATTTTAAGCGCAAAGTGGATAAGGATTTAGAAGATAAAAATCGTATATTGGTAGAGAATCCCAATTTGTTGCAACTTTATAAGGATCTAGTTATTACAAAAGTTTTGACCAGCGATGAATTTTGGAATACGCATGTTAAAGATCATGCCCTCAAAAAGATGCACAAAAATCAAGAAATCGGTAAGAACAAATGGATAAAAGTCTGTTTTAAAGAAAGAATTACAAATCCCATGCAATTTCCAGGTGTTTCTGGCGCTTTTCTTGCCGATATTAAACCTCAAACGGATGGCTGTAATGGCCTTAAATATAACCTCACAGCAGATGTCATTCATTGTATATTCAAGACTTATCCCGCCGTTAAGCGTAAACATACGGAAAATGTTCCATCCAAAATGCCCGAATCGGAATTTTGGACAAAATTCTTTCAATCCCATTATTTTCATCGGGATCGTCTTACTGCCGGCACCAAGGATATTTTCACGGAATGCGGTAAAATTGATGATCATGCTCTCAAGGCGGCTGTACAGCAAGGATCTGGTGATCCTCTGCTCGATTTGAAAAAGTTTGAAGATGTTCCACTGGAAGAGGGTTTTGGCAGTGTCTCTGGTGATCGTAATGTGGTCAATAGTGGAAATATTGTCCATCAGAATATGATTAAAAGATTTAATCAGCATTCAATTATGGTCCTTAAGACATGCACCAATGTAAATGGTCCTCCAACGAGCAACAATGGTTTGGAAGGAGCGAATGGTCCCCTTGGCGCTTCGAGCTATATAAATGGTCAAAATGGCAAGTCAGCCTCTAAGCATCAATTAAATGAGGCATCACAACCCAATCCAGATGAGCCACAAATCAAGAAACAGCGACTTATCGAAAAGATACATTATTCCGATCTGGGTGATCCAGTCATTGACATCAATGCCGATGCTCAAGACGGTAACAAAATAAAACATCTGGATCCATCCAAGGTGGAGAGATATCTAAATGGACCGTCACAAAGTCATATGTTTGATAATCAAAATGATTTATATAATTTTGATGATTGTCAATATAAATTGATTCGCAATTCAGAAAATTGGCTTAATCGTAGTGCTTCACGTAATGTTTTAAGTTCCAAGGCGGCAGTGAATGCATTAGGTGAACTAAGTCCTGGTGGTACACTAATGCGTGGCTTTCAAGAGCAATCGGCAGGGCGTAAGTGTCAAAGAAAATATTAGGAATGATTTATGTTATTCGATTTATACTTTTCTCTTATTTTAGAACTGGTGCCTACCGACTATCATCGTGAGTTAAGGCATTTATATCTTTCGGTTTTGGAGCTTTTGAAACATTTTTGGAAATGTTTTCCAACAATCAGCGATGAGAAAGAGGCTAAAATTCAACGGATGCATGAGACCTTACAACGTTTCAAAATGGCTAAATTGCAACCCTTTGAGGTAGGCTTAACTTTTTTTATTTAATCTTTTTTATTTTACTTATCTTTTATTTATTTCAGAACCGAGCCATGCATGAACTTTCACCTTTGCGTTCCTCTTTGACCCAGCATCTAAACAAATTGCTGCGTACGGCAAATTCTAAATATGTCACTTGGAAGGACCGAAAATTACGAAATAATAGATAACAAACGCACACACCTCTTCTATATGTTTAAAAAAAAAAAAAAAAATAAAACAAAATGGGCCATACAATCACCTCAAGGCACCGACATACACATTATCATTACTCTTAGGAATTAAGCATTGAAAGTTAACTTCGAGATCGTATAAAATATACATTAAACAATATTTGCAAGTTATTAATAAAGCATTAGTTCTAATCTCTTACCATGTCTGGTCGTGATTGCGGTTTGTGGTTATTTTTGGCTGCAATGGCATGGGACATTCAATTAGCAAACTTTAAAACTTGGCATCATGAATTGTAATATATCAAATTTAAAGCTTTAGTCGACCGTTGATTACAATTCTAGGAAGATGTGGCAATCGAGTGGAATTCCCTTAGTTCTGGGCCTAATTTTATTATTGTCCCTTGTCAAGGCTTTTTTGATTTATAATACAAATTCTGAATTTGGTGTAAAGTTCTAGATAACCTAAATATGTTTGACAATCTAATAAATAATAATTTTTTTAGATCTTTATGGCCATATCGGTGCCTTTAAGTTTAAAATATCGGAATGTGTTTTTGTCTTATAATTATGAATTTAATTACTATCAACCGGAACATATATATAAATATCCACCAATATTGGTAGGTTGTTTAATACAGATATCAAGTGGTGAAATTAATTAATTATTTTAATTTCCAGATGGGTGATGACTGGGAAAATAGCTACTTGACCTATAATACCACAGGTCGTAAGATCACATCCTGTTATAATTGTACTACTTCAAAAAATAAGGCAAAACGTTCTCCTACCATAATGAGTAGAACGAATTTCTATGCCATGTTAAAGGATAAAATGGATAGGTAGAATATCTGCAGAAATATATTTATTTAACCAAATAATTTTTTTAATTATTTATAGATCTGGTTATCCTGCCGAAGCTTGTCTTTTACGTTTAATATGCGAGACAAATGCCTCCACAATAGGCCAAGTAAATGGTTTCTTGGGCAACTTAGTACACATTATTTTTACGTTAGTATTTCAATTTAAAATGCCCGCCCTCTGTAATAGCTGAAAGCTCTCGAAAAAAGCTCAGCTTGGGAAACTTTTTCGAAATCAAGCTAAAATTTATTTAATAATAAAATATTCTTTTTCCCGCAGACCCACTTCATTCAGATATGAGCATTTATCTTCAGTTTATTACCAGGCCGAGTGGTTAGGTCGTCATCATCAAAATTGTACATCATATGTGGCGCAATGTAAAGAGAATATCTTGGACTTAATATCGAAACCTTTAGATGAACTACTTAAGAA
Source organism: Drosophila emarginata (assembly GCA_037075365.1). Taxonomy (NCBI): domain Eukaryota; kingdom Metazoa; phylum Arthropoda; class Insecta; order Diptera; family Drosophilidae; genus Drosophila; species Drosophila emarginata. The sequence continues at coordinate 2,119,386 of JBAMCD010000260.1, read as the reverse complement.
TATTATTAAGAAAAAAATAAACTAGATAATTAAAGTTAAAACTGCCCATAACCGATTCTTGAGGGATTATAAACCATTTCAATTAACAGCTTTCCCAAGAGATCTTTCTTGCTGTCTAATGTTAACACCATCTGTTCAGTTTTAAAAGAAACGTCAGTGGAATCGTAACCCATATTATTTTACAGAAAAAAGACAATGAAGTCATTGTGGAATTTGTATTTTTTATTTATTTTATCCTTAATCAGTTGGAAATTTGTTAATCCAGCTTTATTATTTACAACCAACTCGGAATATGGTGTAGGTAATAAATGTGTAATTTCTTTATGGATTATAATTTGTTAATAATTGGATATTTTTTTAATAGATCTTCATGGCCATATCCGTGCCTTTAATATTGCCACATCGTAATGTTTTCTTGTCCTACAATTATGAATTTAATTACTATCAACCTGAACATGTTTACAAATATCCACCAATTTTGGTAAGTACTTTAACTAAGCATTTTCTTAAGGAACTATAGAACTTGTAATTCCCGTTTAGATGGGTGACTACGCAGATAGTTACTTGACCTATACGACATCGGGTAGAGATTGTCATAATTGCACTCAGACAAATATAGAAAATCAAAACTCTACCGCAACTCCAACAGAAGCCAAGAAACTGGAGAAAACCACAAAAGACACATCATCACGTGAGAAACGTTCTTTGAGCATAATGACAAGATCTGTATTCTATATAATGCTTAAGGATAAATTGGAAAGGTGGGCAAACATTTTAATAATTTTTATTCAAAAATTTTTATAATCCATCCCTTTGCACAGATCTGGATATCCAGCCGAGGCTTGTCTGCTACGCATGATATGTGAAACCAGTGCCTCCTCATTGGGTGAAGTCAATGGGTTTCTTGGCAATCTAGTTCACATTATATTTACTCCAAGTACATCAAAAGATGAATATTTATCACAAGATTACTATCAAGCTGAATGGATGGGTCGTGATCAACAAGATTGCTCATCATATGTGAAACAATGTAGTGAAAATGTTTTGGATTTAATATCAAAACCAATCGAACAGTTACTAACCAATGTTGTAAGAAAGAAACGAAAATAAACTAATTAAAAAAAACTATTCTATTCTTGGTTACTTAATTAACATATTCGAGACAAAAAGAAAAACTTTCTTCGTAAGTGATAAATTCAGCTTCTAACCAGTTGAGTTCGGATTGCTTTAAGAAGAACATGAAGAAATTCATTTTGATTTGTTTCTTTTATTTAAATTGCATTGAAACGGCTTTAATCTATACCACAAATTCGGAATTTGGTGTAAATAGTTTGTGAAATAAAATTACATTTCATGTAATTGTAATCGTATCATATTTTGTAGATTTTTATGGCAATATCTGTGCCATTGGGTTTACCTCATCGTAATGTTTTTCTGTCATACAATTATGAATACAATTATTATCAACCTGAACATATATACAAATATCCACCCATATTGGTGAGTTTTTAACAAAATGTATTAAACAATTTAAAATAAGGTGAACTTCTTTTGTAGATGGGTGACTACACCGATAGTTATTTGACTTATTCAACAACTGGAAGAAACTCTAGAAAGTCACAAGGAAAACGTGATCTATCGCCATCAATGACTCGTTCTGATTTTTATATTATGCTCAAAGATAAAATGGAAAGGTGTGAAGATATTGTTTTAAAAATTCTTTGTCTACTTCTTATTGAATTTTAATTTGTTTAGAAGTGGATATCCGGCTGAGGCTTGCCTTTTGCGTTCAATTTGTGAGACTAATGCATCGACTTTGGGCAAAACAAATGGATTTCTTGGCAATTTATTACATATAATATTTAGTCCTGGAACATCGAGAGATGAAAATTTACCTCTAAAGTATTATAAAGCTGAATGGATGGGTCGTCATATGGAAGACTGTTCCCCATATATGTTAGAGTGTAAAGAAAATATCTTGGATTTGATCTCAATGTCAGTAGAGCAAATTGTTCAAAGAAGAAGAAAATAAAATATAGAGTAAACTTCAAGTCACTTTGTTCCAAACAGAGGGGGGAGATGGTGTAGAGTATTTACTTAAGCAATTAGTGTGTACTTGTAAGTACTTTCGCATTCTCACTTTACTTTACTGTGAAGAGGTTCTTGCTCAAGTCAAGATCAGTTGGTTTTGGAAACTGTTGAGGTGAAAATGCATTTATTTTTTGGTCTTCTGCTACTGCAGACTTTTGGCCTAAGGCTAAGTGATTCCATTATACCTTTTACCAAGTCAAGTACACATGGTGTAAGTTGGTGCAAATTATTTAGTTATCTTTATATTTTATTAATATATTTTTTTACAGATTTTTGTAGCTTTAGCTGTGCCCATACAATTGCCCCATCGCAATTGCTTTGTCTCTTACAATTTTGAAGCAAACTATAATTCTCCCGATAGCTGGGGCATCTTTACAATATTTGTATGTCTATAAAATGCTCGATTTGTTATAGAATTAACACCAAATTTTTATTTTTAAAGCCCACAATTAACAAGTGAAGGTAAACAGAAAGAGATTGATATTGAGACTGAATTTATTCTTTTTTGTAGCAAAATGGTCCAATTGAATCAGATGAATCATTGGAGGTGGAATCTTCACGTAAAATATTACGTGGCCATGGAAATCAAACTCAAGAGGAAACAGATGATGATCAAGTGGAGAATGTTGCAGTGGAAGATACCACAATGATTGATGATCAAGTGAAAGATGTGGCAGTAGAAGATACCGCAAGAATTCCGGATACTCCTATTAAAGAACGCAAAAGTCGTTCCCTATTAACACGTTCGAATATCTATCACATATTAAAGGATAAATTTGAAAGGTATAAAATAAATTTTTTGATCTATTACAGAGACTATATAATATATATTTTTTTTATTTTATATAGAAGTGGTTTTCCTGGTGAAGCCTGTTTGCTGCGTTTAATCTGCGAAATTGGTTTAAGTGAATTGGGTGAATTTAATGGAGTTTTGGGCAGTCTTTTACATGTATTATTCAGGTAATAATTATTTTACTTTTACTTTTTATTTAATTTTAAAGTAATTTAAATTTTCTAAACATTTCAGTCCATCTACATCTGAGCCCGAAAATTTACCACTAAAATATTACCAGGCAGAACACGATGGTTATTTTGATAATTGTCATTATTACAAAGGCAATTGTAAAGAAAGTTTATTGGATTTAATATCAGAACCTTTTGAGATGATTATAAAAAGAATAGAACACAATGAAATGTAGCACAAGAACAAATAAAATATACAGAAATCAAATGTAGAAAAGTTGACCCAATTTTCACTTAGACAATTAACAACTTTTACTACTCGCAAAGAAACGAATTTTAATTAATTTAACACTTTGGCAAGAACAAAAAAAAAAGAGAAGAAACAAATTTCTGTTTCTAGTCAAAAATATATCAGAATTTCGATTCAGTTGAGCTAGTTAAGTCTAGAGCTACAGATGTTCCTTGTATTATATTTAGTTTTGATATTATTTAAATCTTTGGAAGCTGCTTTGGTATGGAATACAGAAGGTGAGGCTTCGGTAAGTTTATTAAGAGAAAAATTAAAAAAAATATATATTAAACAAGATTTGGTTAAAGCTTTTTGTGGCCATAGCTGTACCCATCGATTTGCCACGTAAGGAAGTGTTTTTATCTTATAATTTTGAGGCTTCCTACAGATTGCCCAGGACGTGGTTTAAGAGACCTCCAGTTTTTGTAAGTAGTTATAAAAAAAGAGCTTTAAAATTTTAATTTTAGTTTAAATATTTTTAGAGAAATGGCAATGGCACAAATGCAAATTGGGATGATGAGAATGATGCTAATCACCATGAAGTAGATAATATTTATGATTTTTATGATGATTTCGATGGACATGAACATAACCATGAACATCCTCCAAAAAGACCATCTAAACATAAACATAAAAATCCGAAACCTGCCAAAAATAAAAACAAGAAAAAGAAGAAAATAAAGCCAAATACTGGACATAAACATAAAAAAAAACATAAACATAAGCCACACCCACACGATGATATTGATAATGATTATAAAGATTTCTTTGAGGGTTTTCCCATAGATGGCAACGGTGATCCTGTACCCCGACATCGAACTGAAAGATCTTTATTATCAAGAACAAAATTTTATGAGATACTCAGCCATCGCTTTGAGCAGTAAGTTGAATTTGAATCAATTTATTAATCTAAATTAAATAATTTTTCTTATCTTTTCCTAGACACGATTTCGGTTCGGGTGATAGTTGTCTACTTCGTTTAATATGTGAATCGAATAGCTATCAATTGGCCGAAATCAATGGTATATTGGGTAATTTAATTCATATAATGTTTAGTCCCAGTAGCTCACGCTATGAAAATTTACCAGAACGTTACTATAAAGCTGAAATGCATGGTCAAAGAGAAGGAAATTGTAAGCCATATTATCGACTATGTCAACAAAGTATACTCGATTTAATCACGCAACCTGTTAAACAGAATATAACATAAATTAAATTAAATTATTTTATTGAAATTTTTATTTTCGATTTTCATGTGCTTTTCATAAACATTTTAAGTGCTGGCCAAGAGCAGGATTGCATATAATTTCTAGCCTCTTGGCATTTTTTATTCGCCCTTTGCCATAAATTTGATGGACAATTACGCATTAGCCTGGAGTAGGCACAAAGGCTATAGAAAAGAGCATGTCTATCACAAGAATCATTTTGATTACTCAATTTGGTTATATCTTCATATTTCGAATGTACCAAATTCGAGCAGGTTACAAAATTTTTAACATAGGCATCAATTAGAATCGGATTACCAAAGGCACGCTCCAACATGGGTTTCACACGGGTCAGATTCAATTGATTATGGTTGGCTGGCAATGCTGAGGTGGCATTAAAAATACAAGCTAAACGACACTGAGGTTGACAATGTTAAAGATTAGCAAATATTCAAGGATTATTATATTAATATTATATACGCACACTTGGTTGTATTCCAGAGTTGCCACACTCACTGTTATAGACACCCCAATTTGGCATGGGAGCAGGGCAACAGATTTGTACATTCTGAAAATATGGAATAGTTTCTTTTTTTTTTGTTTTCCAAAAATTTTATGAAAGATATTATCTATTATATATAAAACCTGCACAGATTTAGGTGCCGCTTTGCATTTGGCTGCTTTCAGTGGATTAATATGGAGAATTAGCTGTATTATAAACAATTGCCACCACATGATTCAATTGGAGTTTACATACTGCAAGTTTTTTTTTCCCCATCTCTCATTTGCGTGCATTAAAATTGTGTTAAAACCAGCAATTACATAATGATATCAAAATGTATTGTTAATACAAACTAAGATATAAATTTAGAAACCTTTAAATGTCGTGTTTTGTGTGCTTTACTTAAATATGGCTCAGTTAATCATCCAAAATAAGTAGAGTAGTAAAAATGCGCTACCTAACCCAAAAAACTATATTTTCGCGCAGTAGAAGACGCGATCTTAGATAGTTTACAACGCACCTAATTGTATAAAACCTTTAAAAGAATGTGTTTCCATTGGTTTTTTGAAATAAAAGAGACTTCTATAGCTATTACAAATTGTAACGAAAGTCACGAAATTGTATAATCTTCTTGATTATATGTTATATATATAAAAGAAGCTTGAAAATAATGTTTCTCCGTTGCCTTTTCTTAATATGAGAGATCCATTTAACCGTTTCGTAACTGTAAAATGATTCCCGGAGTTAAGATCTTATATTATTCAGTTTAAAAAGTATCATTTTCCGTCACTTAATAGAAGATCTATTACGTAACTGTTTTTTTTTTTTTAACCCTACCAAAGGTTTTTTTTTTTAAAAAAGCAATCATTATAGCAGACTATGACGGTGGTTCTATTCCTATTAGCTAGCTTTATAACTAGGAATCTAAGCATTTTAGTTCATTTCCAGAAATACTCAATCAAAATTCAAAATTTTTTCAGAAAATGGTTTTTCGTCTAAAGAAAACCATCTATATTATTATATGGATAATTAGTTATATCTTACATTTAGCTAACTGTCAGAATCGAAATCATTCAGATTGCAGAAAAATGATGGATACCTCCACTCAGGATTATTGTTGTGGTAACGCTATTCTTAGCAAATTTATATTTATGACAAGTAATTGTTCAAAATATTGGAATCATTTTGACAGTGTAGGCGATCGATGTTCACTCATATTACATATTTCTAAATATTGAATATTAAAGTATTCCTATTTGTTTTAGTGCCGTTATGAATGTCTCTTCAATCATTGGAATCTGTTAGATAACCAGAATAATATTAAAAGACCGGAGCTTTATACCATGATAACAAAACTATATAATCCATTAAATGGTTATCACAGTTATGGCACTGCCATGAAACGTGCCTACGAAAGTTGCGATAAACTTTATGCCAGATATGCCGACTTTGTATTACTCTATTCTACAGAAGCGCAGGACAAATTAAAACTAGGGGATAAATGTCAGCCCTTTGCCTTGTTTTATGCCCAATGTGTGGCGGCACATATGTTTTTGAATTGCCCTCTTGAATATTTAGTCAATAGCTATTTGTGTGATGAGCATAGAACTGTATTAATCTCATGTACAAAACTATTGGGTTTGACCTCAACATTGGATGATTTGGAGTATCCCAAAGAGCCAAAGAAAAGGAATACGGCCCATAGAATCAGGAAAACTATAAATAATCTCATTATACTAGTCATTCTTTTAGGTGTACACTTTTGTAAATAAATATTGAAAAAAATATTCTTAAAAAATCATATCGTAAAATTAGTACACTTTAATGACCGATCTTGATTATAAAAAAATTAAAATCAGTTGTCGCAAAACATATGCACTTTAATTTCTTTTGCCAGACATTATAATTGTTCTTTTGATTAAAATCAATATACTCCTGCAAGTGTATAAATATATGTCAAATCTATATTAAAAACATCCAATTTTATCTATTGAACTTTAGACTTTGATATATGTATATTCCATATATGTTTAGTCTGGTCAAGCCCCCCAATTTTTTGGTTCATAAGTCTAGACTTTAACCCATTCAAACAATACGAACATACATACATACATTCACCATGACTTTTAAAAATTCATTTACTACACGCTTTTCATTGAAATCAAACGTGACCTTAATATAATTGATTATGTCTGGCTATGTTTAATTTCATTAATCGCTTTATTAATTGGCTTAACATTTGATTGGTGTATATATAGAGCCATGATCTTTAGCATGGGTTTAAACTAACTCAAATGATGGCAAAGGTTGGTACTCTTTTGATATTGAGTTTATTTGGGATATTGAATTTTCTATCTATGTCGGAAGCAATTGATTGCAATAAGCCACCAGATATTACAGTGAGTCATTATATATATTTTACCTATGTAGCTTACTGATAATTTGTTATTATTTAAGAGTGTTAAGGATTGTTGTGTCAATCCTTCGATTTCATTTGATGCCTATAAAAGTCAGTGTGGAAAATATATGCCCATAGGAAGTCCCAGGATTTCACCAGTAAGTTAAATGGTTAAAAATCAGTGAGACTATATCTGAAATAAATTAATTATATCTTTACATTTCCAGTGTCTATATGAATGCATTTTTAATGCAACAAATGTATTGGATGGCACGGATATAAATATACCAAATGCTCGTATTATGATACAAAAAATTTTGGGCAATAATCAGGGATTCATTGATGTCTATGCTGAAGGATTACAGAATTGTACCAGTTATGTGGATGAGTTACTTAAATATTCACGTAGACGTCCACCAGCAATGCCTGGCATAGAAATTTGTTCCCATTTGCCACTGATGTTTGTCTTTTGTGCACAAAAATATGTTTTTGCCCACTGTCCATCAGCCAGTTGGTCCAATACAAATGTCTGTGATCAGGCAAAGGAATATGCGATTAATTGTCAAGGCAAGCAATCACGTGGTGGTCCCCCACAACGTGGTGGCTAAATGGAATATCATCATATGTTATTTTTTTAATGTGCATTAATTGAAAATTTTCAAAGAGTTAATCGTCCAATATTATGATCTAAATTAAATGGGTTTATGGTCTTCATATCCGTTTTGAACTCGATGGTATATATATAAATGGGCTTATATCTCGTATGATCTATCTAAAGTCTGTTGTTAAAAATGTTTTATCTATTGACTTGTTTGTTATATTTTGTGTCGGTTGCTTTTTTGGCTAAAGCTGATACCGACTGTAGTCGTCCACCTGATATGTTTGTAAGTAAACTGTACAAAATTGAATTATTTTTTAAGTATTTAAAAATTTTTGAAACCAATTTCCTTTTTACAGGCCATGAAAAATTGCTGCAAACTCCCTGAGTTAAATTTAAATAGTTTCAATAAGAAATGTGGCAAATATTTGTTAAATGGAGCTCATATAACTCCTGTAAGTTAACACGATTCCACTATTTCAATACCGTTATTTCAATTCCATTGTTTTGATACCATTATTCCAATTCTATATACTCAACTGCATAACCAATTCCTTACCCAATTACAATTTTGTTATTTCAATTTCATTTTCAGTGTTCCTTTGAATGTGTTTTCAAGGCCGCTCATGCTATAAATGGCACATCCTTGGTCCTAGCGAAGGTGGAACAGATGTTACATGTATCTCTGAATGGTAATCAACAAGTTATCGATATCTATATGGATGGATTTAATGACTGCTCATTGCAAGAGCAGGAAATGTTGCGCACTTTGAAACGTCGTCGCATGGAAAATGTCAACAATTGTACCCCAATGCCTGTGATGTATGCAATATGTGCTCATCGTTATGTCAATATCAATTGCCCAGAAGGTAGTTGGACCAATAGCATACAATGTAATGCGGCCAAGGATTATAGTATTAATTGCGAGATGAACAGGGGTAGAAAGGGTTAAGTCAAAACATTGAAATTAATTGATTTGTAAGAAGAGCTAAAAGAGCTCAGTTATATACCATTAATTATACATTTAATTTACCTAATAAGTTATCCTTACTTATTGCTTGTTATCTAATATTAAAATATATTTATCTAAAAGAAGGAGAAGGATGAAGGCAAAGCTAAAGCTACAAAATATATTTATCTCATTCCATTAAGACAGTTTTTTTATCAGTACATATGTATATATATTTTTTATTAAATTCAATTGTGAGTTAAAATATTTAAATAATCTATTTGATGGATGAAATTAGCAGTAAGTTCCTCGTGGTAAGGTTAGGCATGTAAATGGTGGACTACATCGTAAGATAACATAAAGTAAGTTTCGATGTTCATGATAAAGTTAGGCATATTTTAACATTATGAAAGAACTAACGTTAAACTGCTTCTGTTAGACAAGCTTTAACATTTCAAGGTAAGATTGCTAACTAACTTTTAAGATTAGACATTCTTGCTATTATATGATAAGGTTTACCTAATGTTACTTTAGTAAAGTAAAGTAAGATTCACATATGCACTTTATCAATCTATTTTCCATTCTAATGGAAAAGTCAAATAAACAGTTTATGGGAAGGAAATATTACCTTACTCAATCAAAACTTTGTAGATCCATTTAATTTAATTATAGAAAAAAAAGTAATATCTTTGCAACAAACAAAAAATTATACATTACAAACTCTTTCGATAAATTGTTAATATTTTCATTATAATTGTGAAATTGTTAATGTTGCCCCAATTTGTTTTGAACCGAAATCATATTTATAATGATGATGCGATTTCCGTTAAATAATAACCATGAAAAATATAGTTCTTTCATAGGATGCGGTCGATTAAATTCCCTAACACCTCGACTTTGCCCCATTGTGGTATATATACCACATCAATAAACACAGATCTATTTCGGTTGTGTAGTATATTAGAACTTTGAACATCATGGTTAAGATGGAAGCTCTGATAAAGGGGAAAATTTGTTATTTGTCCCTGGACAAGGCTATCAATTGCAGTTGCGTTAATAAATACAAAGTAATCGACTAGTTTTGTATACATCTTTTGGTTACTTATTTTCCTGTTGAGTGATTACCATTAATGGTGTTAATATATCGTTTTTTATTATCATTTTGAGATTTTATTAATCCTTTGGATTCCAGTTCTCTCATTTAGGTTTTCCAATGACCTAAACGGCTTTTTAACCCTTTAAGCCTTAGTTTGATTTGAAAAACAAAATATTTTTTATTGTCTAGATTCTAGAACTTGAAATTATATAAAATAATATAAAAATCGTAGTAAATTTTGTTTATATACTAATGTTAAGGCTATAAAACTAAGTCAATATTCAAATGTTCCTAATTAAATGGAACATTAGGTCGATTTCCGTTTTATCTTTGCCATGTATATATAGTACCAGTAAGTTGAGTTTAACTTAGATATTTATTAGAAATGACCTTCTGGTTAAATCTAGTTCTCTTTTTGTTAAGCCTTTTGGCTGCAAAAGGAGCAGGTCCTAATTGCTCACGTCGTCCCGAAATGTCAGCAATTAAAAATTGTTGCAAAATTCCAACCTTGACATTGAACAAATATCAAGAGAAATGTGCAAAATATTTAATAAACGGAGCCCATTTAACACCTGTAAGTAGTTAAGCTTTAATTTAACTATATTAGTTAATTTTTTTGAACTTTTTCCAGTGTCTCTTTGAATGTGTTTTTACGGCAGCTAAAGCATTAAATGGCACTTCTTTGGTATTTGAGAATGTTGAAATAGTATTAAATAATGTTTTTAGCGGCACAAACAATGACCAATTTGTTAATCTTTATGTGGAGGGATTTCGTAATTGTAGCAGCCAGGAAAAGGACATGATTAAAATTCTAAAACGTCGTCATATGCCAGTATCTGGAATGTGTAGCCCCTTACCGGCAATGTATGCTCTATGTTCGCATCGTTATGTCTATATAAATTGCCCAGAGGATAAATGGACAAATAGTCAAACTTGTAATGATGCCAGAAACTTTAGTCAAAATTGTGAACTTTCTCCCCATGGTAGAAGGGGTTAAACAAAACAAAAAAGAGAGAGAGAGAGATCGAGAGAGAAATAAATCAATACACTTTGTAAATTGCTTTGACATTCATGTGTGTAAATTTATTTAAAACCAAATTTAATACAATACATTCGACCATTCGAGTTCATTTTGATAGCTTGAATCACAACTAGCTAACTGAGACCCAATTTCAGCATCATTTTCATCTGCTATAACCAAATTGGCTAATAAAATAATAGGATTTCAAAATATATCATCCATTCTATATATACATTTTATAATTGCTCACCCAATTCATTTAAATTCATTCCAAAATATTCAGCATGTTGATTTAAAACTTTTTTCAACAATTCTGTATCAACAAAACCATTTTTAAGTACCTCACTAAAGGGTATAAGAACATTATCTTCTGTATCCTCATTTAAACAATCCGTTTTCCACTCATCTTCCATTTCACTCTAAATAGATGAAATAAATGAATGAATCACTTTATTGATTTGTATTAAACTTACCTCTGGTCCGACTATAAAATCCTCTAATGCGGCATTTAAACCAGACCAAAGAATTAAAAATAAAAGGGCAAATAAAATAAATTTATTCATAGTGTGTTTATCTGTAGAAAACTGAACCTTGAATGATCATATTGTCAATTGATGGAAATTTTTTTTTGTATATTTCAAAACTCAAATGCCATTTGTCATGGTTAATTTGCTGTTTAATGATATGATATAAAGACTGACTCGAAAATAGATATAACCGTTTAGATAAGTGAAGGAAAAATGGTGAAATAATATTTCTAGAAATCTCTTTAAACATTTTATTAAATTAACTCATGGGCAATGGTACATGAGGCAAAGGATTACATTGTTGGGCAAATTCTTTGGCTACTTGACACGGCTTATCCATTTTCCACATTTGTGTGGGGCAGTTCAAAAAGGTTTCTGCATTTACACAACTGTACAACATTCCAGCAAATGGCGAACAGCCCAAAGGAAGAACCTTATACGAATTGATATTCAATGATTTTTGATGACCCTCAACTGAAATTTATATTGAGTAAATGAATTGAAAGAAATAATTGCCTTTAAGATTTGTACTTACTACTATTTAGGCAAGTTTGAAAAGATCGAATAATATGTGGCACTATTTCTCGATCTTTTCTATGAACACGTTGTTCTAGAAATTGTTTAACTTTATCCATTTGCAATTGGTCATTGATCAAAGCACCGGTTTCACGATAAATACAATCCGGATAGCACTAAAATTTTAATATATAATAATAATTATATATGTATGTATACATGTAATCAAGTGGAAGGGTTAACCTTACCAAATGTGCATATGCTGGATATTTTTCATTTGCCGTTTTTAATTGATTTACATATCTATGACATTTCTGTGGCACTTCACCCAAATTGATTTCGGGTGTGCGACAACATGAATTCACATCCTGCAAATATTTATTCATTATATTATTTTCATTCAGTGTTTGATTAAACTTTCAAAACTTACAAAATTATTGAAATTTGGCGGCGCTGAGCAATTATAAACATTTGCCTGTACGGCAAACAAATGAAATAACAAAATTAATACTGTTTTACACATTTCGTTTATTTTTGTTTGTTGTTAACTTTCACTGCGGTCACTGAATATATAAAATTTTGTGCGCTTTTCATTCATGGGTTTATATAGGCCCAAAAAAAATGTTGGTTGAATGATTCAGTTGAAGGTAATGCGACTAATTCGTGCCAATTCGAGCATGAACAACAAAACATAAAATTTTCACTGTTTTTGTTTTTTGTTTGTATTTTGGGGAAATACCAGACGCGTATGGTATCTCCCAAATCTGTATAAATATATATGTATTTAAATGTAATTTCTTTTAGTTTTTTTTGGAGTATGAATCAGCATTTACAAATGTACATACATCTATATATATTTAAATGCAGTCTCTTGTGTGCGTGTGAATAATCCTTTTGCCTATTTGGTTACAGTATTACTAATTAGTTGGCTCATATAATTAATGACAAAAAGCGTGAGAGGGAAAAATGAGAGAAGGGTGAAGATAAGGGGGGGCGGCTTTGAAAGAAGAGATTTTCCTGCTAAGTAATTGTTCTTGTAGATGTTTGAGTAGGTGTGTGTTTGTGTGTGTGGTTGGTTTGGTTTACTTGCTTGGCTTATGCTTAAGTTCTTCTTCTCATTTCGCCCTCTTTTTCCCTATATATATAAATATATGTATATTTATCTCTGTATATGTCACATGCTCAGTGATTTTCTTCATGCTCTTAACCGCTAAGCCAGCTAAAAGATGAAATCATTTCATCGCCTCACTGAGACATTAAGGTGTGCACTTGATTAAATGTTCTCTACACGTGGTGTGTAAACATGTATCTGTGTGTGTGTGTGCGGGTGTTAAAATGAGATTTTATATAAATTTATATGATTTTAAAAGATCTTAGCAAAATAACAATGGCTTTAAGATTTCAAAATTAAACCATTCTATTAAACAAAAGTAAATGTAATAATATATCAAAATTTTTGGTAATCGAAAAAGACTTTAACAATGTTTGAGCCAAGGCATTGGCAGATGTTTGTACTTCAACAAAAATTTTGTTTAGATAGATTAATATTTGTTTATGCTTATGAAAAAATAGCAGAGAAGAAGAGCTAAAATTTATAAGAATAAAATGTTCACACTAATTTTTTATGCGATTATAAGACTTAAATGTTTTTCATACTAAAATCATATTTGGGAACGTATAGAAACTAATTAATTTAGTTACATAATTTTGTTTAAAATTTGTTAAAATTTTTGTTTCTATGAATACAGTAAGAAGATTCTGTGCATATTTTTCAACTCTTGAAATGATTGCTTAGCTTATTTTGTTAATCAAGATTTGACTCAAGATTATTTGTATATTCGAAGTATAATTATTTAAATTAATATTTAAATTTTAATTTCTTTATTTGCTTACTCTTTTAATTTCTATTTCTTAAACAATTTTTCGTTTCTATTCATTTCAATTTTGTTCTGCTTATCTTTTGTCATTTGTCAACTTTTGTGGTCAGCATATGCACAAATTGCTTTTCTTTTGAACACAAATCAAATGTGCCTAAGCCTTAGTACAATAGAATAAGCTGAAATCCCATTGCAAAAGATTTTTAATTGAAAAAATCATAGTAAAGGCATTTGCAATTTGTAACAAAAAGAGATAACTATCAGCAATCGGATGGGGAACAATGCAACCAATGTCTTTGGTATTGAGTGGAAATTGAAAAAGTTTTGATGCCTTTCAATCGATCGATTACAGATGAAAAGATTCCTTCTGATATATTACTAACATTTCAAATGGTTGTGGGTAAGGAGGTGGTAGAAGGTAGGAGGATTCCTGAGTAAAACGCTTAAAATCCCAGTTTTGCGATTAAATTTGCATGCGACACAAGCTCGAAACACTTTAATATGCACAGGGATATGCCGAGAGCAGAAACATGAGTGCAAAAGGAGAATGATATGGAACACGGGCGAGGCAACAGGAGGTGTATACAGGACAACGAACATGTCTTTGCTTTTGGCACACTCACAAAAACACAAGAAATAAAAAAAAAAAGAGAGAAAAACATACACACACAAAAATAAATAATAAAAAAAAAACAGAAGGCGAAAGCATTTTTTAAATTGGAATTTAAATGCTTTTGAGTGGCAGTTGACATTAGCATTTGTTTGAAAATCAAACAAGGCAAAAATAAAAAAAAAAAAAAATAAATAAAAAGATAGGGATAATGCTAGCACACCCATTGGCCATCTCTCTTTACCCCTCTGCCCCCCCACACACACACATAACACACACACACATATGTGTCAGACGCATGTTGTCTAAATGTTTATTATTGTATTAAAACAATTTATAATACAAGGTCTCTTTCTTTTTTATTTATTTTTTGCTTTTGTCAACAATTTAATTTTAAATGTGTTTTTTATTCCCGGAATTTCGGTAAACCTGTTACCTGTTTCTATTGACATTTCAATAAATGTCAGGACACGAGTCTCACTTGAGTTTAATTTGATTAGCAAACACACAGGACACACACACACACACACACACACACGGATTGAAGTGTCTTCTGTGTTTTATAAGCATCTCAAAATTTTACAATTAAATTTACCCAAAAAAAAAACTTCAAACAGCACAATAATAAAAAAAATAAATATATATAAATGTAAATTGAATCGGAATTTTGTTAGTTTTTCCAGACCTAAGTAAACAAAAAACAAAACAGGAAAAAAAGAGCAAAATGTTCAAGACAAATATTTGCATAAATCAAATAAGCAGAGACAGAGAGAGAGTTTTCCTTTAGGCCTAGGAAATTGCAACTGAAAAAGAAATCCTCCCCGCAACTCTGTCTTCTACAATTATCCCAAATCAGATTCAGATGTAAGGACAACCTGTTGCCAAGTTTTAAGGCTTAAACAAGCAGCAACAGTTAGGCAACAGTCACCAGGACGACTCTAACTTGTGGATGGTGGAAAAAGCTTTTTTGGTTAAAGCTTTCATTTCCCCAGGACACATACACAGAAATTTCGCGCCATTTTGCCGAAGTTGAGACTGAAGCCGATGAAAGTGGTAAGAATCCTGTTCCTTGTTTTGAAGGCCTTGTTAAGATGATATTTTCAGTTATCAGCGGCAACTGAATGTGAACGGTTCGTGTTAGTAGATGAAATTTAAAAATTTCTTTTGAAAAAATGATCAAGAAAATTTTATAAAAATATATTTACGAAAAGTAAAAAAATATTTTCAATATAGAAAAATTATTTTTTTTTTTAAATTAAGAATTTAATTTAAAATTCATTTTATAATTTTCTTTATAATCAGGGTTATAAGAGTGTGCGTGTGTGACATAAAGTGCATTGAATAGAATAAAAATTTAAACAAAAAAAAAAAAACAAAACCGCAAACAAAACAAACTTAATTCCATGTATAAATATACATATATATATACATATATATGTGGTAGTTCGTGTATATATGTGGGCGTGTCAATAACCCAGGCAACAGAAAAAATGTGATTCCCCCACATTCACATCTATAAAAATACTTAACTATAATCATTTTCTAGCTTAGAAGGCGTTAAACACATATAAGCCGGGTCAAATAAAGTGGCAAGAAAGGACAAAGGAATCACCACTAAGTGGATATATACATACATATGTGTATGTAGGTGTGTGTGTGTGTGTGTTAAATCTGTGGTCAGTTCCCTTTTGAACTCTCACTGAAAGTAAACTATAACTGGGCTAAGTAAAGAAAAAACTCTACCAATTTTTTGCTGGCTAAAATCTAAAAAAAAAGGTAAGTTTTTACATGGCAATGGTATTACAGGTGGGAGAGTGTGGCAGTTGTGTAAGGGGTTTAAAGCAAACAATAGTTTGTGGTTAATTAAAACACCTGCATCCACACACACACACACACTCCCATATAGCAAACAATTGCTCTATGTGTTACAATGCAAAAATTCCAATGATATCAAAAGGTACTAACCAAAGGGAGAAGGGAAACGCGGGAGTGTAGGAAAAAGTAAAGTGAGAGAGAAAAATGTTGAGATTGGAAATTGGTTTATTGTTCTGTGCAATCGATACAAGCTAGCCCTGGCTACCAATCACCTAACCAGTTGGCCAGTTACCTTTAATTGGCTAACCAACAAGAAAAAAATAAAACAAAAAAAAAAAAGGGAAAAGCAAAACTTGTTGCCTACTTTTGGGGGCCTTTCCTGTTGAGAAAGATGGGCAGCAGAAATAAGAGTTGGAGAAGGGTTTTTGTTTTTCGCAAATCTCTGCGAAATCTCTTTTACACGCATTTCCCAGTTTTCCCAGCATTTTTCCGTTTTAGTAATGCATTAAAACCAAATTTTTATTGACCTAATAAATAACAGATTTATGCGTAAAAAGGACCAAAGACTCTGGTTCTGTGTTTGGCCTTTTGTTATTGATGATTTTTATGGTTGGCAAATGAGTATGAGTACCGCACACGTACGGTACGGTAGGGTACGACTACTGCCGAGTGAGACAATAAAACACAACATTTGTATGAATGTGACTACTTAATATCTTGATGATGGACTGACTGACTGACTGACTTACTGACAGACTCAACAGACTCCTTGACTGCGCCTCCATCAAGGCAAACACACAATGGTCAGGCAAAGTGGGTAGTAGGAAACGGGAAACGGAAGTGGCTTTTCCCATGTTCAAAGTTGTGAAAGTGGCAACTGCAAATTATGATATTTGTCTAGACATTGTTTGTTATTTTCCAACAAAAGAGAGCTTAAAGAAGTATTTTACTTCAATACAATATATATACTTTAACAATCTTTCTAATTGTGAACAAAAACTAAACTTTTTGAAGATTAATTGCTAAATTTTTTATTAATGTTACTGAAAGGAAATTAATTAACATTAATTTATTCAAAGTTACCAAAATTATAGATATCAAAACAGAAAATTTATGGATAAAGGTATGCATATACCCAATAAATTTTTATATATAAAAAAACACTGAAAAAAAACGTATATATATTTTTCTGTTTTTATTTCGTAACATTAATTTTAAATTCTACTAAAAAATATTTCAAAATATGAACGTAAATAATAATAATAATGCAAATAGAAAAAATTTAAAAATGGTTAGCAGTAAATGTAAAGGAAATTGCAGAGACAAATTAATACTTCTTAAAGAGACTTTAAGAAGCTTAACAAAACAAAAAGTGGAGAAAAATATATAGAATGCGAATAATGGTGAAGAAGCAAACACGGAAAAAATTTAAAACATGAAAAATATGACACTCACAACTTGTTAAAGAAAATGGAGAAAAAGTGCGAATAGACTTAATATACATTAAGAGATAAATGATGCCACTAAACAGCTAAGAAGTACTTAAAAAAATTACATCAATATATTTTAGATTTTAATTAAGTTACAGCAATCATTTGCTTTATGTGCCTTTGAATTGGCAAAAATTAAATTCTGTGGCATTGTGTGAAATGTAATAATAGTTTAAGGAAAGAAATACATCAACGAAATTTTTATTTTTTTTGCTTTAAAAATAAATTTAGATTTTAAAAAATTTATTTAGTTTGAAGATAATTAAAAAGTGTTTTATAAAGTAAATATTCTAAGTGTTCGTTCATATCAGATAGGTCAAATGAAGCGCCGCCATTTTATTTTCATTTTTGGTTAAACATTTTCAGTTTAATATTTAGACTTAATCTGAGATGGAGTAAGAATGTTGTAAGGGATAAAATTAGTATATATAAAGAAGGACTGAGAAGTCAAGCTCAGGTCACCTAGGATACATTCCTTGTAAGATGAGATTTTACTCCGAAGTTTCTGAAAAACTTTTCCTTAGCAGAAAGTTATTTTTTCCTCATATTTCTTTCATTTTTTAAATTTTTATGGCGATATTGAATGTATTTTCTAGATGTAATATGAACCTTTATTAAATTTAAGGGCACAATCAAGTTAATTATTTACGAACATCTCACATTGCCGATTCAGGGCCAACTGCCAATTGATTTTGCAGCGTTTTCAATTTTGTAAACAATCTTGCGCCATATATAATATATATATGTATCTAGGTATTAATATGCCCGACCAAAAAAGTGGATTTCAATGTCGACGGTAGATGAATAATTAATATAAAATTTCCTGCTTTTTATTTGTGTTGTGCAGGAAAACTTTTAACACATTCCATTTTCTTTTTTACTTTCCTTTCATTTTTCCTTGTGTTTAATTTAACAATTTAATTACTAATACACAAGAATGTGCTCCTCTTTCTGTCTGTGTGAGTGTGTGTGTGTGGGTGAGTGTGAGTGTGAGCAAGTCCTGTGCTATTTACATACATGGCGTATGCGTTATTTTTTTTTTCTGTGTTGTGCTGTTATGCGGCTTGCTCATGAATTTTTAAATGCGCATCGGCCTCATTGTTTTCAGTATGTTTTTGCGCCACTTTCTCTCTTTCTCTACTCTTTCTCCCTATTTTTCTCAGTGTTTTTTCAGCCGTCTGCATATAAAATTTAATGAGCTACAATAATGAGAACTGTGCTAAAAATATCCCCTTCCCCTCTTGCTCTCCTGCATATGTATGTTTATTTCCTTTTACTACACTTAATTCTCCCTGCCCTCTCCCCTAAGTTGTTGTCCTGCAGAGTGATAATGAAAAGTACAACTAGAAGGTCGGGCTAACTTCAACCATCTCGACGTTTTAATACCCTTGCAATTTTTAATTTGTTTTATTTTTATCCCCTAATCGTTTCTTTGGTAGCTATTTGATATAGTTAAGCGATGGTAGTAAATCGATAAAACACTATTCTAGTTCGATATGTCTAATGGTTCTAATTTAAATATTTTCGTTTTCCGATCTAAAAAAAATTTGATGTTAAAAGCTAATATACCAAATTTTATTCACATAGCTGAAATTTTACAATTTAAAATAGTAGAAATATAATTTAGAAACAGACAGATTGACCGACATACATAGATGTATTAAGTCAGCTCATAGTCAAAGATAATTACTTCTATGTGTCGTATTTTTCTACCAAAAATTAATATACCCTTTTTGCAAGGGTATAAAAATAATTCTAAAGCATAAGCATAAATTTCTTCTTTTTTTTTTCTTTGAGATTATGATGAGTTTTTCAATTCTTATTCTCGACGGCAATTGCAAGGCAAAACCGTAAACATTTATAAGCATTAGGGATTCTCCGGAAATTGCAAGAACATTTTGCACAGCAACAAAAAGGAAACATACAAGGATATCCTCCTTATGTTGCTCCTGCTTCTGCTGTTTTTTTTTGATTTTTTTGTTGCTATTGTATGTTTCCTATGTCGCCTTTGGCAAATCCATTGTGTGCAATCGCATGAGATTAGATACAATCTTCTATAATAGCATATACAGATATAGAGGAATTGGATAGATATTAAAGGGGGGAGGAGACGGTAAACTACAAACATATATATACATACATACATATATATATATATTATATGTCCTTTTGTGTCGCTCTCTGCGTTTTATTTGTCCATCTTCATCTATATCTCTTTATTTATATATATTTATGTGTTTATTCCTTCTATTTTATGACAGGCTGAAAAAGATTCATCAACAAATTGTTCCTTATACCAATCCAAATGCTGACCAAACCAACCATCAAATGGAATTTGCGTCAAAATAAATTTGCATTGACAGTTGCGTTTCGTTTTGGTTTTTATTAGTTTTATCTTCTGTTTCTGTATCTATTTTGGTTTCAGTTTTTCATTTTTCGTTCTTTGTTTTATGCTTTAATTGAAATCAAATATGCAATTAGCAGTTTATGGTCATAATTTGAGGCGACAAAAAAAATTAGGCAACAAAATTTATGAGTCAATTAGCAGCTATGATGCTTGGGTTCCTATTTTCTGTTTCCCTTTTTTCACTTTCTATCTTTTTTTTTTTTGTGTTCGTGGCGTTATTTCTTAAATTGTTGGCTATTTAAGTTGGCCAACTTGGCGTATGTGTAACAATTTACAATCTTATTTCTTAGCTCTTTTCTTCTCTCCTCTTTTCACTAAAGTATGCAATGGACTGGCTTTATGTACTTTACTTACTTAGCGAAAACTTCGGAGTTTGCCCATTTTCATTTTTCCTCTGTGTGTCTAAGTAATAATCTACTCGATTCTGCCTTGCTACTAACACACACACACACACATAGCACAAACACATACATATATACATACATACATGGCGCTAATTTATGTGTTAGGCCAGACATAAAGAAAACAAAAAAATGAGCAATGTATAAAATGAAAATGAATGAAAAAGAAAGGCCCATAACAGTCAGCAACTAAAAGTAAACCAACACTTTTGGTCTAAAACAAATTATGCAATTCGTTTACAGGCAATGGTCAAAAGATTTACTTAATCTACTTAAGTTGGGAAATGTGTTCAGATATATCCAAATAAAATTTGTTTTAGTCAAATTGGAGAAACGTTAAAATATTCTTTAAATTGAAATAAAATCAAGTTCTTATTTAAAATTTAAACCTCTTGAAACTTGGCTGTAAAGTACATAAGATAATATGTTATTTGATACCTTTGGAAGTATCATAGAGATCTATATTGATTATTGCATTAATTTTAATTGATATTACTTTAAATTGTGCTTTTTTTTTTTTAAATTAACACTATTATAATACAAACTAAACAAAGCTAAAGGTACTTCATGGCTAAGCCAACATATGCAATCAAAAGTGTCCAAAAATATTTCTTTATTTATTTGCAAGATTAGGGAAAATTATTATTACTTGATTTTAAAATAGGAAGGATAATAATTTTGTATAATATTAAAAATAACTCTTCCATTCCCATTACAAATCGCTTATATTCTTGAATAATGAATCGAGTAATGTGAATGTTGTGGTTTTGTCTATTTTACATTTAGTTCGGTATAATGTTTGAGTAACCTTTTTACCCGCAGCATTTCCGAGAAATATTTTCATAAATTGAGAAAACCACTTCCGGCTTTACTGTTCACTTATTTATTGCACTCACTGTTGAGGTCTGTCTTTGGTCTACCCCATCTACATATTTATTATCTGTTTACATCAATATGGATGTAAGTACGTGTGTGTGTGTATGGGTGTACATGGGTGTTGGTTACTACGTCTTTGCCTCATTTTATGCTCGTGCATTAATGTAATGATGCATCATTTATGCCATTTATTATCAGGACATAAATGTGAGATTTGAGTTCCAGTTGATGCTTTCACTTTGACTTCTTTCTTTTTTTTTTTTTTTTTGGCCACGCCCGGTTTTTCTTTTTGCCACAAAATTGCCATAGCTAATTTCTATACCAGGAAATCTTGATTTGGGTCTCTCCCTTTCGTTTTTTTTTTTAGGAATTTTTGTTGTGCGTGTGTGTTAGAGGGGGGGAAGCTCCACACTCGCTTTGGGCTAGCTGTCTGCCTTTGATGGCAAAATATTTAATGAATTTTTATGGCACTACTTGTACATGTGTACCCTATACCCTAATAGGCCAAAGGGTATATCATAAGTTGGCAAAATCTGTTTTTTTTTTTTCAATTTTTTATAAGTCAGGGAATTGAATGTAATGGAAATTAGCGACAGGGAAATCTAATCAAACAATGAAAAGTAAGCTTTACATGTATGTACATACATATGTATGTGTGTATGTATTTATATATGTATGTATGTATGTTTTGAGAGGTTTAAGCCAAATTGGAAGTGGGAATATCTATAAAGTATTAAAACGAATAAAATGAAAAAGCCGCTTACCTTATTAGCTTCTTTAGGTAATTTCCGCTCAATCTTTATCTGTCTCTTTCAAGGAATCACTTACAAAAAAAAGAACAAAAACACTCAAACACATACAGAAAAAAAATAACAAAAAAAAGAATATGAATTTCCAAATCAAGAAACAAATACATACATATAACACAACGCACAAGAGATATATGTAAGATGACTTGCATTTAACACATCATTTACCGCTGCTGTTTCTCTTAAGACTCACAAATTCCACTCACTCCAAAAAAAGAAGAGGATAACTGAATATGCAATTGCAAAGCACAAAGAAAAAACGAAACAAAAATACTGCTGCGATCTCGTTTCACTCACACGCATACGCGGAGTTCTTATTCGAACTCTTTTCCTCTCTCTGTTAATTGCCGATTCCTTTTCTGCCAACGCAACGACGACTGCGACGAAGAAAAATTTTCTCTTCTGCTTCTTCTTTTGCGAAATTGAAACATTTTTATTAAAAAAAACTTAACGATTTGTGAATCGATTGAACCACGAATATAATCAAACGAAAGCCGTTTTCTTAAACTTTATGCCGATATAATTTGTTAGCACTTTTCACCAATTCCACACACAGAAAAAAATAAAACAAAAATTAATTTAGCAGCGCTTGTAAGAGCCGAACGAGCGAAAAGAAAACTGACAGTGCTGGCAGAATTTTGTGTAAGCTCTGAGCGCACCTTATAATCCCGCCAAATTTGTATGAGCAAGTATCTGAATTCCGCTAAACTTTCCGGTAATCACCATTCTGGCAACATTGAGATTTTAAGCTGCCCGAGTGACTGAAAAGATAACAGATGAGATGACTTTTGATTCTAACGGTATTTGCGAAAGTGGGAAAGCCAAAGACTGCTAAGATATACATACATAACTTGATATTTTTTGCTTTGCGTTTCAATTTCAATTACAATTAGCTTTATTCTATTTTTTCCATGTATAAAAGAATAAAAGTTTTTCTATTTTATTTTATTTATTATCCTTACACAGTTTGGAATTAATTTAAGGGTAAACAACAACATCCCCCATTTTCATAAGCGAAGCAATTTAATTGCCCCTAGTTATTTTAAACAGGGTAATTTTAAGTCGGAGCCCCTACTAAAATGCTATAAATATTTATGTATGTATGTATGTATTTGCACGTCCCCTTTTGTTGGTATGTTAAAGCTAGCATACCAATTTGCTTCATCTGCCTTGAATTGACGCCACTTTAAACCGCAACCAATGTCAGGCAATAGACAAACGAACGTTGCCACGAGTAAAGGATACCACCAACGCAATTAACACACACAAACTGCGGTGGGGCTTGAGTGAGTGCCGTGGAAGGCACCAATAACCAAGTCCATGCCATAATATCGACGTAGGAGCAAGGGTCAACACAAGCAAAAGCCAACGGCAATCGAAGTATGGCCTGAAATGCATTCTGCAGTGTTTTAAAACAATCAATGAAAATGGGGGATCTATAAAGAAAAATAAACTATGTTTAAATTTAGCAAAAAAAAAGAAAAAAATAATAAATTGCCCCAATGCAGTAAAAGGGCAAAAAACACTATTTAATTCCTGGAATTAAGTAAAACAGAGATTAAATTATGTTCTTCATTTTGTAAGGCTCTTAAAATTAAGAAAGTTCTTCGAATATTCGTTCATATGTACATATGTATGTATGTGAAGTTATTATCTTTAATTGTTTCATTTAATATTTTATAAATATTTGAAAAGATATAGGGTCACGGAAAAACATTATGTTACTTTCCTTTCAACATTTAAAATTTAAAAAGTAACTGGAAAATTGTTTACCCAAGTGGTTTACATACTCTCAATTGGTTTACATATTTTTTTGTATAACCTTTGACATTTGTATCCCGCAGGAGTGGACGGAACATGTCTACAGTGTGACCCTGTGTAACCAATGCCACAACTTGTAACTGTAACTGGTGGAGCTAAAGCAATGACAACTAACCACAAACCTTATGCTGCCGTTGGCGATCCATTAAATACGAGTAGCATCGATATCGATCCGTTGTGGTCATCGTCATACAGCAACAATCTCGATGAAATCAATCAAAGTGTGGAGTTTCAGTGTCTGATGCAGGAGCACTTGGAGGCAACGACCTATGGCAATTCAAGTGACCATTGTCTAACCCAATTTGATTCTATACTTTGCTGGCCACGCACTGCACGCGGCACATTGGCGGTCCTTCAATGCATGGACGAACTACAGGGCATACACTATGATAGCAGCAGTGAGTAATAGTGCGGATGGATGAATGTGGACGGCTCTTTGAATATAAATAATAATTATGATTAACCTTTACCCTAACCCCTATTTTTTGTATATTGTTTCCACCATCAACAGAGAATGCTACACGATTTTGTTATGCTAATGGCACATGGGAAAAATATACCAACTATGATGCTTGTGCACATTTACCTGCACCGGAAACAGTGCCAGAGTTTGAGGTCATTGTGGAGTTACCTACCATAATCTATTATATTGGTTATACCATTAGTTTGGTCTCTCTGACATTGGCCTTAATTGTATTTGCCTATTTCAAGTGAGTAAGATAATATCCCAATCGATTTTTTTAAAAGTAGTTTTATTAAGAACTTTAGTTTTTAAATACATAGTTGCTAGCTAATTTCTTGCCCTTCCTTTAGAGAGCTACGTTGCTTAAGGAATACAATTCATGCCAATTTATTCTTTACCTACATTATGTCAGCATTATTCTGGATACTTTTATTATCAGTGCAGGTAAATGAAAATTAAATTTTCAATCTAAATTTCATTAGTTTGATTTATCGTCCTCTCCGCCATATTTAGATCTCTATACGCAGTGGTTTGGTCAGCTGCATAGCTCTGGTCACACTTTTTCATTTCTTTACATTAACCAATTTCTTTTGGATGCTGGTCGAGGGTTTATATTTATATATGTTGGTGGTCAAGACTTTTTCCGGTGACAATATACGCTTCAATATTTATGCCTCCATTGGCTGGGGTAAGTGATATTTAAGCCTGTGGTAAGTCTGGCAATTAACTGTGTCATCTCATCAGGTGGTCCAGCCTTATTTGTCATCACTTGGGCGGTGGCTAAAAGTCTTACAGTTACCTACAATCATACAGAAAAGGTAAATCCTTAACTTTCTTTTTTTTGTTTGCTTTAAAACTTTTCTTGGTATTTTTTTCTGTCACTCATCTCTTCATGTAGTATGACATAAATTGCCCTTGGATGGAGGAGACCAATGTGGATTGGATATTTCAGGGTCCTGTCTGTTTGGTACTCATCATCAATTTAACTTTCCTGTTGCGCATCATGTGGGTAAGTGTAAAAAAAAAGAAAAAAATAATAAAACCAAAGCTATACTATATATACCATCGTTTTTCCTTTTCCAATTTGCCACGTTTGATTGTAGGTTCTCATCACCAAGCTACGTTCGGCCAATACCGTGGAAACACGTCAATATCGCAAGGCTGCCAAAGCTTTGTTGGTTCTCATTCCACTCTTTGGCATCACCTATCTGGTGGTTTTAGCTGGCCCATCCGAATCTGGTTTGATGGGTCACATGTTTGCCGTACTACGTGCTGTATTACTGAGTACACAGGTAGATGATGGGCACCAACCAGCACCACCTCTCTTTCCCCCCCTTGTTTGTTTGTTCTTATGTTTTCTTTTCTATTTTCTGTTAGGGCTTCTCCGTTTCGTTATTCTATTGTTTTCTCAACTCTGAAGTGCGAAATGCTTTGAGACATCACATCTCAACATGGCGGGACACACGAAACATTCAACTCAATCAGAATCGACGGTAGGTAGGCAAAAAAAAAAAAAAGAAAAAAGAGTGTGGCTTTCTTTTTTTTTTTCTTGCTCGTATCCAATTTTTTGGAAGTATCCTATATCCTAATAACCTTGGACATGTTTTTAGCTACACAACCAAAAGTTTCTCCAAGGGTGGTGGCTCTCCGCGAGCTGAAAGCATGCGGTATGTTGTGGCAACTTTGAAACTAGTTGAAGTAATTTCTTAATCACTTGGGAAAGAACTGGTTCTTTAGAAATATTGTTAAAACTTTTCCAAGTTTAAGAATTTAACTCTTAAAACGAACTACATATTTTTTTGTGAATATTTAAATCAGTTTTTACTTTTGATTTTGGTATAAATATTTGTTTAAGCTTTTTTAATTGTTTTTTTTTTGTACGAAAAAATTCGTACTTATTTTTTATTATCATTTAAATCAATTAAAAGTAATTTTCACAAGTGGTTTATAAATTTCGGTGTTGGAACTGGTCCTTAACAATTATATTCTCATATTTTAATTTTTAGTTGAATTTTACAGTATTTTTGATGTTTTATTTCAACTAGTTGATCATTTTTAGCATTACTGAAGCTTAATTAATAATTTTAAGAGCTCAATTTTAACTAGTTCAATGACCTTAGTGGTGCAATTGAACTAGTTCACTCATCAAATCTCATTGCCAGCCCACTGACCAGCTACTATGGCCGCGGAAAGCGTGAATCCTGTGTCAGCTCAGCCACCACCACCACCCTAGTGGGTCAACATGCATCTCTAGCCCTCCATCGGGGATCGAATAATGCTTTACATATGCTACCAACATCGGTGGGCAATAATACAGCATCTGGTAGTACTCTAAGTGTTATGCCCAGAGCCATTAGCCCACTTATGAAGGTAAATCACAGACAAGAGAAACTTTTTCTTTAATAATTTCTTTATTATAATATTCCTTTCCCTTAAACAGCAAGGACTCGAAGAGAATTCTGTTTAAGGACTATACAAAACCGATGCTGATCGTTTTAACTAGGCAAGATTTTAGCAAAATGGCAAAACAAAGAATCTAAAGAGACTGAACTTTAAATTTAATTCGGTTTTACTTTTCTTTAAATATATATATTTTTTTGTTTGTTTTCAACTAAAAATGAGTTTACGGAGTAGTTAACTATAAATTATGGTAACGCAAATGAAAGGCCCAACAAATGATTCAATGTTTGAAAACTGTTTAATGTTGTAAATGCGCCTATATTCCCCACTCAACCCGATCCTAACAAATATGTGTATATAAAATAAAATTAAAAAATTGCTATAGTTGTTAAATGTAACTAATTGTGAAAAAGAAAAACTACCGAAATAACCAAAAAATAACACTACACTACACAACACATCACACACAAATCAAAACTACAATAAATGGTTTATTTTACTTGAGTGTATTTGAGTGTGTTTTATTTTATTTAGAAAATGGAAAAGTAAACTAAAATTTATAGACATAAAAAAAGGTGAAAAAATAGGTCTTAGATATGGTAATAGATTATATTTTATTTTCTAGTCGTTTACTCTCGCCTTTTGATAGTTATTAAAAAATGACTAATTTTAACTAATTCTTTCCAAATTCCAATAGTTGTAAAATCTATTGTCTAATTTAAACCTTAGACTATGTATGTACATACCTCAATAATGTATGTATCTCAGGTATTGTTCTAAATCCAATTTATTGCACTTTAAATATTTTATACATAACTTTATTAAATTTTTTTAATTTCTTTGGTAAACTAATTTCTATTGAAGATTCTCAAAAAAGCCAAAGAACTTTGTTCTGTTATTTTGAACTGTAATTTTAATTTTTTTATCTTTTTTTGTAAATATATTTTTATTAATATTTCAAAGTTAGCCAAAGAATTTTGTTCTTTTATTTTGAACTCAAATAAGTTCTTTAATAATTTTTAAATATAAGGGATAAACTTTTTTCCACCTCAACAATTGTTTTCTCATTCTTTTTATATTTATTAAATTTTCATGATAAGAAAAAGTTTTTAGATTGAATAGTTAGCACTAATTAATGAACATATTAAAAGCTTATTAAAAAGCTTTGTTATTAATAAGTATATATATACTAGGATATTTTCTTTAGATAGACGAATGTAACATCAAAGTAAAAATTCGTTGCTTGGAAATGAAAATAATTATGTTTTTCTAATTGGAATGGTAAGCATTTAATCTAACTGAAATAGAACAAAGTTTTTCATATGTTTTTCTATAATATGTGTATATAAATAAAGGTTTTTTATTTTGACAGAGGGCATCTCCTCTGCCCTTGTGACCTTAATTAAACATATTTTCGCAGCGTTCCCTTTATAATTAATATTAATTTTTTTTTTTTTGGTTCATAATGAAAAATATGTTCATTGACCCTGGCTAATTGTTGGTTAATTGGTAACGGTAACATTAGGTAAACAATGTGCCGAAACCTAAAACAAGTTAAATGAGTTAATTGACCCAAAAAATATAACAAATAAACCTAAAGAGAAAAAAAAAACTTTTAGGCACAATCAAAATACACAAGTAGAAAAAAAAAAAGAAATAACAGAAAATAGAAAGAAACTTATAAATATTCCATGAATAAGTCATGATGGGTTGATGGATAAAAATTGTAGTACAAACATTGTATAAATATGCCAGTAGTTTTCTCCATTTTACTTTGTCGAGTTACAAAAATAAAATATGCAAAGAATTTGATATATATTTCTCTCTTTGCTCTTGTTGCAGCAAGATTCAAATGTTAAAGGACCCGACACTTTATGCTTTATATACATAGAGTAAACAAAGTAAAATCAGATATATAAGTAGATGTTTATATATATTCACAATTGTTGCGTAACTAAGTTGAAAAAGTGTTGCTAAAGAAAAGCAACGAAGCCAACGGAAATTGCCATCGACTGGTAACAAGGGCACGCATTTCCTTTTGCTTCAACACACACTTCCTAGCATCGAGTGAAGACCTTCATTTTGCCATTTCTTCCGAGCTAACAACATACTCATGAAGTGCACTCATCATCTTCTTCATCATCATCAACATCGTGAAATGTAGTCATCAACGCCTTGAAAGTGCCAAAAGTTGCACCTAAAAAGGAATACGTCAGCTGCCAGGCAAAGATAACACTTGACTCCAGAGAGCAAACGACTGGGCAAGAAATGTGGGTAGTGTAGAGGGGGGGTGGGAGGTGTGACTGTGTTGTAAGTAGTAAACGAGTTACCACAAAAATGCCAACGCAATTGTAACATTTTAATTAACCAAATTGTGCGCCAAAATGGCAACTTCAGCGCAAGTGAAAAAATAAAAAAAAGAAATGGAACTCAATTAAAAGTCGCTTAGGCACCCCCCTCCAAGCACTTTCTCACACTTTTCTGTTTTATGAAGATGTTCAAGCGAGAAAAAGTTCCTGCCTTTGCTTTAATTAACTAACAGTACTAGAAATTTAAAGCACATAATCAAAGGAAAAATGAAACAGGAACAAAAAATAAAAAAAAAAATATGCAACGAAACGAAACGCACAACCATTAACAAGTCGCGGGGCAACAAAAACTGAAATAAAGTTAAAGGTCAAAATGAGCGGCATGAAACATTAATTGAGGCTGAGGCAACAAACAAACCAACCAAATAATAAAATAACAACAACTACAAGGAAACAAACACAAAGTGTTGGCCTTAAAAGCAAAACCAAAATATGTATATACATATATATATTTATACTGTATAGTTTGTACATAATAAATAAACCAAACTGACGGATGTGAAATGTTTTTGGGGCTATTCCCAAGACAATTTTCTTCAATTTTTGAATTTTTGCCTTTGTAATTGCAATGGAAGAAGAAATGAATGAAAAGTGAAAAGTTAATGCCAGACTTAAAAGTCATTAAATTTTTTTCGTTATGGTATTATTTAACTTGAAAGACAAAATCAACTAAATCAACTGTAAAGGCTTTAATTTTGCAGTGGAAATACATGAATTGAAAATTTAAAAGAAAATTATATAAAATGTGCATTGAATGACATTAAAATGTACATTTTATATCTAAATTTATAAAATCTTTTTTTGTGTTATTTTTCTTACTTAAAAAAACAATTAATTAATCTTTATTTTAAGTAATTCTTTTGAGAAATAATTAAATTGTAAGTTATAATATTACTACTTTATTTAGTAATTCCAAAAGATTTGAATTTTAATATTTAAAATGTTATTGAATATACAAATTAATATTATATAATAAATAAAAGAAAATCATAATTTTGGACTTCTTAAATGAATATTTTATTATGTTATTATATTTTGTTTTTTTTATTATTATAATTTTTTGTTATTATATTATTATTCTTTTAGAAGTTCGTTTAAGAGTTCCAAATTCAAAAATTTGTATATTAAAAAATCTGGGAAAAATAAAAGGAAATGAAATGGAAAGCATTTCCTGGAATCATTTCAAAAACGATAGATGACGTTTATAAAAAGGATATAGAATTTATTTAGAACAATTAATGATAAAGAAATAGTAAATATTTAGTATGCTTTTGGATTTAAGCCTTAGATATATGCAAATATTTTAAATTGAAAAGAGAAAATGTATTTAAGAATTTACTAAGACTTTAATTAAAATTTGTTTACCTTTGGCTCTCTCACTCTAACCTTTCACTTTTATTCTTTCTCTCTCTCTCTTTCTCTATAGTTATTCATACAAAACATATATATGTATAGTTCATAGTCATTAATTCTGTCCGACTGACTGTATGTGATTTATATGTTTATGCCTTTTATTTTATTCTCGTAAATATTTTTTTTTTTCGCAAATCTCTTTTAATTATGGTATAAATATATTATGAATAGTGCAGAAGGTCTCCAACCATACAAAACCATCTCTTTTACTCATTTTCTGGTTTTGAGGATAAAAGTTTTGCGCCTAGTTGGCGTCTCTTTCTTTTCAGAGCGAGAAATTTTTTTCTTTTTTTCTCTCTCTCACTCTCTCTCTCGCTCTCTTTAATCTCATGGCATAAAATTAATTTCATCTGACGTGGTTTTCGCTCGACTGAGCGGCTGTGCCTAAAAATGCTGCTGGATATGTGTAGGTAAAGTAGATCCTGGCCTCTGTCTCACAGCTGCCCCGATGGCCTCATGTTCTCTTGGGACTTTGTATCTCTCCCCTGTATTATGGCTAATTAAATATTTGTGCTTGCGGCAAAACGAAACTGTCATTGTTGCCCCAAAAAGTGAAACTTTCAAGAAGACAACCAACACACAAAATACAAAAAAAAAAAAACGAAAAGCAAAAGAAGAGCAAAAAAGAAACTTTAAGTTGACAGCGAGACAACTTTTTCAGTTTTCTCATGTTCTTTAGCTGCTGCTGCTGCTGCCCATCAACCTTAACTTTCTGTGGGTGACACAGTGTTTAAAAAACAATTTTCCCCCCTTTTTGGCTTGCCGGCCAATGAATTGTGGCAAATTCAAATCAAATGGTGGAAGGTAGAAGTTTGCTCCTTTGACTTTAGTTTCCTGTTTCTTCTGCAAGGTTTCACGTCTTTTTACGTTGCATTCGCTAACTTCCTTTTGCATAAATTTTTTTATTCTCTCTCTTTTGATGAGCTACTGTGTCGTGCATACTAATTAAATGGGATATAGTCAATCTATTTAATACTCTATTAGTGTAAAAGTTTTGCCATGTTATCAAGAAGGATGTCATATAGTAGTGCTAGATTTCCTATATTTCCACCCTTTTGTCAATTGCATTGCAAGTTTTATAGAGAAAAAAAATAAAACCGGGACACAAAAAATCAATCAAAATTGAGTGCCAAAGTGTTTGACGGTTAATTGATTGCTTCAATAGCGAAGAAAAGGCGAAAGGAAGTCAAGAGGAAAGTCTGTCCAAGTAAGCAGCGAAGATATGGAATCAAAGAAGGATAACAGGACGGATGGCAGGAGAGAAAAGAAAAGGAAAAGCAAACGAATCCATCAATGCCAAATGGCAGCAGAAGGAGAGCATATTTTAAAGAAAAGTCCTAAAAGGTGACAAAGTGTTAAACATTTCATAAATGAATCATAATTAAGAAAAGTTAAATCAATTTTAAAGTGTTTTATAGAGTAACTAAAAAATTACCAAAAAGGACAGCTAAGAAAATCTTTAAAAAAGAAATTGTTTTATTAGATGAATAAATTTTCTATCTCATTCAAATGTTTTCTATTTTTGACCTGATTTAGGAAAAAGGGAGAATCTAGCATTTAAATTAAAAATAAAAATAATAGTATAATTTTTTTTATAAAATAAGTTTTAACAAGTTATTAATTAATGTAATTTGTATTTAGTTTAAGGAGCTACTTCTTTACATATTTCACAAAATTTATGTTTGTAGTACTTAAAATAATATTAAATTGTAGATCTGAATTTGAATTAAAATTATAAAAATTAATACTGATATAATTTCTTAACATAATTATTTAATAAAGTTTTTTAATGCATATAATAATTTGATATACGTATTTGAAACAAGTAATAAGTACTTAATAGAAGTATTTATGAAATTGAAAAAATTGAAATTGAAATTGAAAAAATACTTAAGAACCACGTTGTTAAATTCAAGTATTTAATATCGTGTGAGGTACTTATTTATTTTAATAAAAAGTTAATAAAATTACAATCAAAAGAGCAAATATTTTAAACAATTACAATCAAAATTAAATTCAAAGAAACTTGAGTTAAATAATTTATTTTAAGTACTTAAAATAAGTTGAATTACTTAACAGAAGTAGTTAGCAATCAAGCATCTTATTATAGACAGCAAATTTTAAAACCAATCATAATAAAAAAAGTGTTAAAAAACTTCTTTAAGTGTTAAATAATTGGAAAAATAAGTAGCACATTAAAAAATCAATTAGTTAGTAAAACTTGTTATTTTCCTTTACATTACGACAAAACATCAAATTTTATTCGTTTCGAACAGTAGTTTTTAAACTTCGACTATGATTTTAGTAAACCAATTATACTTAAACTTAAAGTACCACATGATACCAATGATACATATAAAATTGTCAAAAATAGTTAAATTAAATTAAAAATCCTTAGAGTGGATTCATGAGGAATAATTTGCCCTTAACAGCTATCTGAGTATGGATTTTCACAATCGTTTACTGCCATTTTATAACTTTGTTTTCCTTTAATACGTTTGCTGTGAAATGACATATATTTCATTTCCTTGAACTTTTAAATGCGTTGGCATTTTTCACTTTTCCCATTTTTTTTCTTTTCACTCCACATTGAGACCATTGAAATTTAATATTATCAACAGAAGTTCTTTTCTTTTTACCAACTTTCTTAACAATTTATTCATATTTCTACACCGCGGGAGAAAAGTGCAGCAGCTGCAATGACATTTTCCAGCTTAATATATGCAACAAGATGCAACTGGGTTAAGCCAAGAGAAAGATATAAGTACATAAATAAATATACATATAGTAAACACATGGCACCTTTACATGGTGCATGGAAAGAAAAATAAAAAAACAAGAGAAAGGACTAAAGGATAAAGTTTTCATTTTGCGGTTTGTTAAGGCATCCCATTGGTAAATCAATAAACAGCATTTCTCTATTCAGGCCAAGTCAAAGTCAAAGCCAAGTTGCACCAGTCTGTTAATTGGCCCATAAATAATATGAAACAACAAAAAGTAACGCAAGTATACATTGTTTTTCCTATATCTAAAGAAAATATACATTTATATATTTAAAGCACATTCCAAGAATATCCTTTTTTGTTTGCTTCTTTCCCAAAAACCTTTTAGGATAACCAATGGAAGACCTTTAAATATAATTTTTTTTCTTTGGCTTATAGAGAAAGTTTTATGTTTCTTACTTTTGGCCACTTAATTGGTTTTCTGAGGGTGGTTTCAACCTTACCCGCAAAACCAACATAGAACGAGACAGAGGGAGAGGGGGCGAGAAAGGCAAAGAGAGAGAAAGAAATAGAGAGGGCAAGTGATAACTTGAACATCATTTTTCGGCTTGCAGTTTTTGCATTTGCAAAAACCGAGAAAAAAAGGGTTGAAAACGAAGAAGAAAAGGTCAAGAGCATGGCCAAAACTTTTCACCATCTGCTACAGCTAAACTTTGAATTCCGTTTTTCTCCACACTTTTCCCTTTTATATATATATGTATATGTATGTATATATGTATTTATATCTGTTTTTCTTACTCTGTTTTCTTTTTCGTTTTATGGCTGACATATTAACAAGTGACAAGTAAAATCTATATAAATATTTTTTCTTTTATTTGCTCTCTTACACCCTATTAATATAAATAAAAAGAAGTGTTTAAGAATATTTATTGAACATATTTTTATATATTCTTTCTTATAAACCATGTGGATCCTATATATATATATAGTTGATATTTGAGTTTCAAAGTTTTACTATTTCGAACTATATTCTTAACACATTGTTAAC
This sequence comes from Drosophila emarginata, assembly GCA_037075365.1. NCBI lineage: Eukaryota > Metazoa > Arthropoda > Insecta > Diptera > Drosophilidae > Drosophila > Drosophila emarginata. Next base: position 2,084,709 of record JBAMCD010000260.1, on the reverse strand, counting down.
TTAAAATAATTTATCATTTTAGATAACAATTTTAATACTTTGACAAATTGAAAAAAATCTTGTTGCACCTAACTTTACTTCATTAAATTGTATTTTGAAATTATAGACTTAAAAAAAATTTAGTTTGTCATTCTAACAAATTCAGAATATTTGATTAATAATTTATTTATTCTTTCGATATTAAAATTAATATTCAGAATAATATAAAAATCAAAGAAATTGTAAAAAATTAATTCTGTTTTTAGTTAATAAATATGTTTAAGACTATTTAATTCAGTGGCTAGTAATCCTTAAGCTAATAAAAATTTTCAAGCTTTATTTTATAGTTTTACTTAATTTTAAGTAAAGTTCTTTCGACATAAATTTTGCTAAAATTTGGTGAAATATTTTCTAAAATATATTGCTTTTTCAAATAACTAAATTATTAGAAATTATAATTTTGTATAATATTATACAAATTATTTACATTATTTGGTATTTAACTGTACTTAACTAAAGGTAAAGATATTGTCCTTTTCTCATTTCATTTTGCTTTAACTTCCATTAAACTAATCTCCTTTAAAAGTAGTCAGATTATATTACAATAGCCTACCTGGATTATCTAGGGTATAGTAACTTCCACGCCATTAAAAGTAATCTTGACCCTTGAGATTTTTTTTCCGCACTTTCTTTTATTCTGCTTGAAATTTAATTTATAAGCTTCAAAAGATACAAAATGTGTTGCCTACCTGCCACTTTCTGGTAATTTCCGGCATTCCCATGCCCCACAAAGGAATGCCTTTTCTTTGGGTTGAACAAACTCTACCAAAAAAAAAAGGAGAAAAATCAACAAGTGTTGACATTTGTTGAAAAGTTTTCCTGGCTTCTGCTTCATCTCTTTCACACATTTGTCACAATCTGAGTAAAACTTTTCCTTACGGCATGTCTTTAATTGTATTGGTTTTAATTCAATCAAAGGTAGCTTAAGTCGATGCCTAATGGCAACTAATGCAATTTGCATTTCTTCCTCTTAATATTATTTGCCTAAAATATTCACTTTCAATTAAATTCACTCACCTCTGTGTTCACCCTTCACCTCTGCAGAAGACATCAAAAAAGTCCTTGTTCAATTTTGGCCAATCCTTTTTTTCTTTTTCGCCACCTTCTTTCATCGTTGTGCTCAACAAAATGCAATAATTAATTGTATTTGGCAAGCCCTTGAAGGAGAGAGATAATAATGCAAAAAGCATAGATAGCGCCCCTAATGGGCGGGGCCATTAAGACAGGTGCGGCCAACCCACAGACATGGCCTGCCATTGACAGCCGGAGACAGACACGGGGCATCAGGAGTCGAGATAAGCAAAAAGCAGAAAAGCAAAACCAAAAAAAAAAAGGTTTTTCGAAATTTTTGGCTACCTTTTTTTCTATACCCTTATAAAGAGGGTAAATTTATTTTAGGCATTAGTTTGTAAGTCAGGAAGATAATAAGACTATATATAATTTATGCTTGAAATAAATCTATAATTAATTTTTTCATAGCCTTCTTTAATTGTATATTAGTGCAGATTAATTTAAATTAAAACTTTGACTATATTTGACTAATATAATTTTAAAATTCAAGCTACTTAGTTTTTTGGATATGTGACCATTTTTTCTATTCTCCCAAATCATTATAGGAATGAAATCAATAAAATCCAAAAAAAAAGTAATAAATAAACCTAAGTTCGAAAGAAAGTTTGATAAATCGGAACCGTAAATGTTTTCTTATCCTTGGAATATAAAGTATTTTTTGGTTTATGAACATAGTATTGATCATTTTTGCTCTTTTGAATAAATATTGATAAAAGAACAATTCTACATTATTTTCGAATATTATTCGAATTAAAATACTACAATATTTTTAAACAATATTTATATTAAATATATTTTTCATACCACAATAAATATTACTTTATTTTAATTTACCTTAATTTGATTTTTACCTCTCAAATTGTGATGGATTAAAAATGTTAAGGAGGTATATATTTCTTCTTTGAAAAGAAAAGCTGGAAAAGTAACAGATATATATTTAAAAAAAACTTTGGGAATATTGTTATAATAATAATTTTCTTCTAGTATTTAGGTAAAAATGTTTGCTTATATATATTATCCTTATTTCAATCAAAAAAGGTTTCTTCAAACATTCCCATGTATATCTAATTGCTAAGACAATTTTAATTTAAGTAGATTGAAACTTAAATTGTTTTCTATATTCTTTATAATTACAACACTAGAAAAAACAAAGCAAAATAATTTCTTTTGCTGGTTTGTATTCTTTTTTTTTTAGATTTAAGCTTATTTACTATTTTTCTTGCATTTCTTGCAAAAGGGTATACAAACTTCGACACAACCAAGACTATTTCTATACAGTTAGTATTTTTTTTTTCTTCTTTTTGATGTGGCCTTTAAGTGGCTTACTTGTTCGTTGGGTTTCTTGTTATTGTCGCATTAGGACTAACCAAATTGGTTGGCGTTTTAATTGGCACACATTAAGTTGGGACAACGAGGCGTATGAGTGTTAATATTTGTTACGATTACGACTAGGAAGTGTTGAAAGTGTTTTTCATGAACATTTTCATAAATTTTCCATTCGAACTGACATATATTTATATATCTATAAATCGATAAGTACGTATTGCTTTATAAATGCTCGATTTCTTACACACACACACACACACTTCATCTCGGTTTTGTGTAATCGAGCATGTCAGATCAATACACATAACAATTGTTATAGACCATTTATAGATATTTTTGATTTCTTCATTCGAATTACATGGCAAATCAGCACTCAAAGTAATTTGAGACCAACTTTTCTATGGCTTTTTAACCTATAAAGAATACTATATATTTGTCAACGCTAACAATTTTCATATTTTCGCCAATGATATTTCATTTCTTGTTTTTTTTTTTCGTGAAAATTTTGTTGGTGCTTTGGCACACATTTCTCACATTTCCAATTACTTGTTCAATGGAATTGCTTCGCTTTTTGTATTCGATTAATTTGGTACTCTTTAAAGGTCTTTTAATGGGCATTTTTATTTCAATATCTTTAAATGGTTACAAAAAGTAGATAAATATTTTTATTCTAGATTTAAATCAAACAGAATTGATTACTCTGAAATATAATAGATATATATTGCATGCATAATAATTTATATTTAATTTCTATGAACCGTAAAAGTAAAAGAAGTTTTACCACATTTTTATTAGGTACATTTAAATATAAATCTATATAAATTTCAATACTATAAAACATTGATAGTCGACGTAATCTATTAAAAATATATAAATTAGCTTAATATGCTTATATTATTTTTATTTTATTTATCATATATTATTCTATATATTTTTTAATTTTTTTCTAAGTTACTTAATTATATTTAAACTCAATGTGATAAACAGATTTCAATATATCAATCGACAAATGATTCAATATTTTATCGGATCCAATTACTTAATATATGTATATGAATATAAGACCCATTTATGTATTACTAAGTAACATCTACGTCGATTCATTTTCAAAATTCTGTTCTTACTTGCTTATGCATTGAAATTTGATTCATAGCCATATGCATGGGGGAAATATTTAAACAGAATTTATTATACAAAAATCTTTTCACTTTCTTTCTCTCTCTCTCTCTCTATCATTCTCTTTATCCGCACAACTCGTACTTTCCCTATCCCCGCCCCTGCTTTCAACCTATCAAGCATATCAACTTCAAATACAAAATTCAATGCTGTTCGTGTTGGCTTTTGATTTTACTTCAAGACTGAATATCAAAAGCAAGAATCAGACCTTATCTCCCTTCCACCCCATTTTATGAACATTATGGACATTGATTGCATTAAGACTATGCGAATGCGGATGCGGATGCGAATACTCGTGTTGCCACTCCTTTTACTGCCTTTGTTAATGCCATTGCCCGCATTCACGATGGAATTGTATCGGGTGCCCTTGCATCGATTTCCCTCGGCTCGCCATCGTTTTGAACAATTTGGTATACGTATGGACCGATTGCGTTTAAGATATAGTGTAAAGACCAGAGATGGGGAGAATATAAGAAGTGAAGCACTTACAAATTATTTAGATGCTCAATATTTTGGACCTATTACAATAGGTACACCACCGCAAGTATTTAAGGTCATATTTGATACAGGCTCAGCAAATCTTTGGGTACCATCGATTTCGTGTCCCACCTCATCGGTGGCCTGTATGATTCATAGTCGTTATAATGCCGAACATTCAAGTAGTTATAGTCGTAACGGTGCACCATTTGCCATACATTATGGCTCTGGAAGTCTTTCCGGGTATTTATCAAAAGATACTGTTCGTGTAGCCGGTTTAGAGATACAAAATCAAGTTTTTGCCGAAGCCACTCAAATGCCAGGACCAATTTTTTTAGCTGCCAAATTTGATGGAATTTTTGGTCTGGCCTATAGAAGTATTTCAATGCAACGTATTAAGCCACCCTTCTATGCCATGATTGAACAGAATCTATTGTCCAGACCTGTGTTTAGTGTCTATCTAAATCGTGATGTACAAGCCAAAGATGGTGGATCTCTGTTCTTTGGTGGCTCCAATCCACGATATTACAGTGGTAACTTCACTTATGTTCCAGTAACTCGTCGCTCGTATTGGCAAATTAAAATGGATTCAGCTTACATCAAGGATTTAAATTTATGCCAAAATGGCTGTGATGCTATCATTGATACGGGTACATCATTTTTAGCTTTACCCTATGACCAGGCAATGATTATAAATGAATCAATTGGTGGAACTCCATCATCATATGGCATGTTCTCGATACCCTGCGAACAGGTTCCAAATTTACCTACAATGACATTTCAATTGGGTGCTAGAAAATTCTATTTAGAAGGACATGATTATGTTTTCAAGGATACGTATCAGAATGCTGTTGTATGTGCTTCAGCCCTAATTGCTGTAGATTTACCCTCACCAAGTGGTCCATTATGGATATTGGGTGATGTATTTTTAGGTAAATATTATACAGAATTCGATATGGGACAACATCGTATAGGATTTGCCGATATCAGAGTGTCAAACTAAATATGAGAAAAATTATCCATTAACTTGTTAGTGTTTTTTTTTTTAATTTGTATTCAAATTGATTTTACTAACTATATTTCTTCAATATATTTAATAAAAGTTTAATATTTTATTTCGATAAGAATTATAACAGTATAATACAAATTTTTGGAATAGAATTTTTGCAGTTTAGCTTTATTGTTATATCTTATATTTATTCAATATATTTTAAAATAGAGATTAGAGAAATACTAATGTGTATATATTAATATATAATAATATAATTATAATAATTAAAACTTAATTTTATACAATTATATTAAAGAAATATTTCAAAGTTCTTCGGACATAATATTAATATGTTTCTTCAGATGCTCAATTTCAAAAAATATTCCACATAGTTTCAAAAATTTAATGAAGCATTTAAAAGTTATTAATGTATCTAAATTAAAGCTTTATAATAACTAAGGAACTATATTCAAATATAAATTGCCATTAAAAGTGAATGAAATTTTTTTTTAATTTTTCAAGGCTCTTAAAAAATAATAAATCATTATAAAATCTAAAAATTACAAGCACTAAACTTCTTAAAACTTTGAAAACAAAGTCTATTTTAGTAAAATTGTTTCCAAATTGTTGTCCAAATTTATGTCAAATAAATTCAAAATGTATATAAATATAATTTACCTCAAAAGAAGACAAATACATATAGAATCCTTTTAAGACTTTTCACAAGGTTACAATTTATATTTTGATTGATAATTTAAATTATTGTCTGCTTTAACATTTGAATTAATTTTTTTAAGTTTCAAAGTCATTGGAATATGTTTAAAAACTAAAAATTTACAACCATGTCATTTGATCTAGCTTAAATGTACTTTAATTATAAGTCAAGTTGTCTAAAAAGTTTTTCCTTTAAGTCTGTGTATTTTTATTGTTTCCCCAGTTTCACAAAGAAGCTCATTCTTTTACATTTTTTTATTGAATTTGATTGTTTGTCCAAGTTTTTAAGACTCCTCCAAAAGTTTTCAACTAAAATGTGCATAAATTTAAAATATTAAATTGAAGCTTTAATGAGGGAAATGTGCATATAAAAATGATTCTGTGATTAGTTCTTCTTACTAGAATTATAGTCTTTGATTTAATTTGAACTTTAATTGAAAGAAAAACTATTGAATTTACAAAATATTGAAAACGATATATCTATAAATTTTATATGATTTTATCTAGTGATGGGAATTATTTAACAGAAATTATACATGTAGTAAATTAATAAAAAACAAATTAAATAATATTTTTACTTACCATGACTAAGGATGTTTACTCCAAAATTTGGCAGATCTAGCTCTTTGAGATCTCAGTATACAAATTTGAAGACTGAAGATTATAACAAAAATTTTGTTTCCATACATAATATATAAGTAATTCTATATTCTTTAAAAAAAAACTAAACAATTATAAGTATGTTTATTTAAAGTTTCTCTAAATTCCAAATGTATTTATTTACATATATTAAAAAAGAAAACAAATTTTAGCTCTTAAAATTCTAAAAATTTGTTCATTATTCATACTTATGAATATTTATGGGTATTTAGATATTTTTCTCAGTGTAGCGAATGATGATGGATGCCTTTCAGCCATCTGTTGCTATTTTTGGAAGAGGCAAAAATCAAAACAAGCATTTTATTATTATTTTATTACCTGCTCTCAATTTCGACAGCCTTTGAAGAGGCTCCACCCTAAGGACACCCACTCAACCACTCAGACACATATACTTCTTGCATTATCCTTGACGTCATCGTCCTTGTCGGGATGGGTGGGTATTGAGCTTGGGCCTCCTTTCATTTAATGAAAAATTGCTTGCAGCAAAATGTTGAAAGACGAAAGACATTAAAAAAAAAAAAAAACGAGATGAGTTAAAGTAAAAATTATAAATTGAAGTTCGAGTGGCAGTTTTTCCTCAAGTATGCTTTCTCGGGAAACTTTCACTTGTCAGTTTGGCACTTTGCCGTTTTCTACCATTTTTTTTTTTTGTTGGTATTACCAAAAATTGTTGGCTTTAAAATGAATAAAATAAATCGCTTTAACTTTACGACTATGTGGCTCGGCGGTGTTTGAATTTGAATGGTCCCAAGTTTTGGTCGGTTGTCCTGTTTGTCTTGACGCGTATCCTTGCGGCTTTTACGAGTTGCCTGCAAATTTTTTGTAGTTAGTTGTATACATACATATGTACATACATATATTTATATATGTATATATATTTGTATATAGGCATTTCATGGAATGTACATACTTTGCCGTATTTTTTTATGGCCACGCTTCGTTTGCCTTAGCCGCCTTTTCTTGTATTTTTCTTTTTTTTTCTATTTCTGATGGCGACTTTTCTTTTCACATTGACCTTTTCTTTTGACTTTTCTTTGCTTTTCGTTTGGTTTTCGTTTGCTTATGCTGTTGCTTTTGTGGTTATATACATGGCCCTTTATTGATACTTGCCTTAGGGCGAAAACTGCTTTTCAGGAGGTCTTTTTATAGGTCTTGTTTTTTTTTTGGTCATGGTCTACATCTCATATTCCCTTTTTTTTTCTTGCTGCTTATTTTTTTCGGCACACACATTTGTGGCTTTAAAAAAACGCAGATGAAGAAGAGAAAAACTGTTGACTTTGCTGGCTTTCTTCTATTTTTATTTTGTGGTAGATGAGGGAAAAGTCAACCCTAACCTTTTTTTTTATTTATACCCTAGAGTTGAAAGTTTTTGGAAAAGGTAGCATAAACTGGGTTAAGTTTACCATTTACTAAGTTTTAGATAAGTTTTATTATTAAATGATGTCGTTTGTCAACACTGTCATAAAAGTTGCTCAAGCATTTGTTAACCAATATTGAGGGTTAGTGTGACCATTAAGTTATATTAAATTATTGTTATATCATTTGTTAACCAAGATTATGATTAAAACTAAGCATTAGATAAAGGAATAGGTAGGAAATATAAAAAATTAGTAAGTTGTCTATTTTATTATTCATAAGGTAAACATTTATATTAGTATAACCAGCATGTGACATTACTTGGCAGCACTTTTTACAGTAGTCATTTGCCAACACTATAAGTTAGTGTGACCAATAAGTGATAATAATTTTTAGCATTATAGCAATATTTACTATCTTATGATTGCTATAATCTTAGATAATATATATACACAAAAATAAAATAATAAAATGGTTTAGTTTAATTTAAATTTTAATAATTTCAAATATTTCTATCAAATATAACTTTTTTAAAAGATATTCAACAATTCGAAATTTGATTTGGATATTGTTCTATATACTCGTATTTCTAGTCTTATTTTCATTATAATATTCTAGGGTATCAACACCTTGTAATCTCATTTTTAGTATGTTTATTGTTTGTTGCCATCACTTGTAGCTCCATAACATGGCTAAACGAAATTCCTGTTAAAGCATTAGTTGGGCAAATAAACCCAAATAATGACTAGCCATTAGACAATTTGCCGAAATTGAGCATTTTAGCATATCTAAACTGAAAGTTTTTGCTTAAAGTATACTAAAAATGGCACTTCTTGAAATGTCCTTATCAATTGTTTGTGCCCTACATAAAAATCGAAATCCTTTAAGAAGGTATGGAATGGGTGGCAAGTCGAGGCTCAAACAGGGTTGTTCTACTGAAAGCGGTTTTATCGTAGCTTTTTGCCATTTAAATGCTAAGCCTTTGACTGACAAGCAGGCGGCATTGAGCCAGCAAGGACCTCTAGTCAACCAGTTTACGGTTACTGTATTATTGTGCAATGACAGGATTCTGTTTTTTCTTCTCGTTGAGATCCATGTCCTAGAGTGAAGTTGAAAGTATTTACCATGCCTGTAAGGGAGAAAAATTGCTGCATTCTCTGTCAACTGGGATTTGCACAATCAACACGAAAAACGGTTCGACTAAGGTAGCGAACTGCAAAAACCTGCCATTTTCCTTTAGTTGTCAAAGTGCTTTTTATCGATTGGAATTAAATGGTTATATATAAATACATATATAAATATATATATATATATATATATAGAATGAAGAGAAAAAAAAGAACCAAAAGCATGTAAAATAGGATGGATGAATTTCAAGTGCCAATTGAAACTGTAACGAATCATAAAGAATAAAAAACAGCAAAAACAACAGGAAGAGAATGTCCTACACTTACACACACACAAACACATATCCTGCATATGAAATGGTTGTCAGGATAATCGCCATGGTAGCTTTCGTTTCGGTGCTCATTTCGCCTTTTGTTCTGTCGCCTGACAAAAGATGCCCGTAGCATCCTGCCACTGACAACAGAACAGAGGACGAAGGACCCGAGGACCAGCAGAATTAAATCATTCGATAAGATTATGGAGGCAATTTGTGATGGCAGACTACAGTCCACCATTGTCCGGTAACTCTCCTCTCTAGCCACTGCCATTGTCCCATCTCGTTTTCTATGCAAATTTCATTTTTTGCCTCTTAATATTCTTTTCATTAAATTTTTCATGGTACGTAACAAAATTGGTCCCAACTAATGACACTCAAATCTGGCCTAATGAGTCAATAAGACAATTTTAAGGTTGCCTGTTATCCTTATAAACAATTGCGGTTAGATAGGTAGATAGGTCCCCCCTCTCCCATTCATGTGTTTGTCTTCTCCTGAAAGTTATTATGTCATTTAATTACTCTATTATGTTATCCTCTACCCCATTTGCACATTCAAGGACAAAGCACTTTAGTTTGAATTATTCTTGGCCTAACCCAGTGTCATCTATTTTGATATAGGCATTTTGACACTGAACATGCACCTGCATTCATTTCCAGAACTTGGATATGTTCATGTCCACCTGTCTACCTGTCTTGGTTATATGGCCAAAATGTCAATTAAGTTGCCAACGTTCGTTTTCGTTTATTTTCTTCTTTTTTTTTCTGGCCATATCAATTAATTTTGCTCTCATCTGGCAAATGAAAACAAATACTTGAACTTGCCTCGAGCCATTATGGTTGATGTCCTTCAAGCTCCTTAAATATATATATATATATATAGATTGTTCTATATATATATTTGATATAAATGTACTTACATGTTTCGAGTATCAGCAAGTGAAAAAATAAGTGACTAGCGAAAACAAAATGTACGGCACATATCATTTATCAAAAATCCTTTTGTGTCTGCCAGGACTTGAAATATTAATCTATAAGCATCGTTACGTGTAAGTGGCCGCTCACGAAGCGAGGGTAGATTTAAAAGTTTGTCTAACAAATATTAACTGTTGCTTAGAACTGCTCATCTTAAAGGTTTTGATGGAAAATATACAAAATAAAATAATTTTATGTGAAATAAACTTAAAAGAAAGTTAAGTAAAGTTAAGTAAAGTTAAGTAAAGTTAAGTAAAGTTAAGTAAAGTTAAGTAAAGTTAAGTAAAGTTAAGTAAAGTTAAGTAAAGTTAAGTAAAGTTAAGTAAAGTTAAGTAAAGTTAAGTAAAGTTAAGTAAAGTTAAGTAAAGTTAAGTAAAGTTAAGTAAAGTTAAGTAAAGTTAAACTATGTAAAGTTGAGTAAAGTTAGGTAAAGTTAAGTAAAGTTAAGTAAAGTTAAGTAAAGTTAAGTAAAGTTAAGTAAAGTTAAGTAAAGTTAAGTAAAGTTAAGTAAAGTTAAGTAAAGTTAAGTAAAGTTAAGTAAAGTTAAGTAAAGTTAAGTAAAGTTAAGTAAAGTTAAGTAAAGTTAAGTAAAGTTAAGTAAAGTTAAGTAAAGTTAAGTAAAGTTAAACTGTGTAAAGTTGAGTAAAGTTAGGTAAAGTTAAGTAAAGTTAAGTAAAGTTAAGTAAAGTTAAGTAAAGTTAAGTAAAGTTAAGTAAAGTTAAGTAAAGTTAAGTAAAGTTAAGTAAAGTTAAGTAAAGTTAAGTAAAGTTAAGTAAAGTTAAGTAAAGTTAAGTAAAGTTAAGTAAAGTTAAGTAAAGTTAGGTAAATACAGATAAAGTTAAGTAGAGTAAGGTAAGGTTAGGTAAAACGGAGTAACAAAAAATTTTTTCTTATATTTAATGGTTTATTTTAAAAATTTTAATAAGTAACGATTAATATTCTTTTATTCTTTTTTATTTCCCTATTTCTATAAATCTTTAAAAGGTGCTAAGAACCTCTTTAAACTTATCAATCGGCCCTCTTTTAGCTCCCTCGTTTAACCATTGAGTAAGTGGGCACTTTTACCCTAATATACGTTGTCTTAAGTTAGGTTCAAAGAGTCCTGTGAGCTATTTTTTCTCTACTCAGGTTTTGGCTAGCCGTAGAAGCAACCAGCATCAAATGTCAAGCCAAAAGCACAAAGTTTCAGCTTCTAGTTTCAAGGACACACACACACGCACAGATGCACTTACAACTCGACACATACGCTTACACACATCCTTTACATCCCTCTTATTGCTCATTTGCTAGTCATTTTCTAATAATCCTTGCTACCAGCTTTTCCGTTCAACTGTCAGCCACGGCGGCTGTTCTCATTTTTTACACACAACGAACACAAATTACACATACGCCGTGTGTTCGCTTCTTGCCTTCTAGGCACACACACACACATATGTGTTTGCTTCTTTGTTTGTATTTGTGTTTGTGTTTGTGTCATTGTTTTACCCTCTACATATGGCATTTTCATTGTTCGATTTACGACAACAAACGTGACAATGTTAACGCTAAATTACACAATAGCAACAACAATCAAGTCAATGGCATTAAACTGATTTCACCCAATTTTTTTTTTCTCTTTCTCTTTGTACTTACTTGGCTAAATGTCTTAATAGTTTAGGTGTTTAGATGCCGGGGTAAGAGTAAAGATTTCATTAAATTCAGTGAAATGAGATCTTCATTTTGTCAACAAAAGAAAAGAAGTTGCCCCTAAAGCCACATAAATGGCTAATTAAGTGAAAGCAATTAATGCTTAAGCTTGAAATGGATATTGACAACCTTTATTTATTTTATATATGTATATATATAAAATAGAATAAAATAAACACATATCTATAGAGAAATAATATATGTATAGAAAGTACAATTGAAATAAGCCACAGATAAACTTTTTTTTCTACTTTTATAGTGTATTAGTTGAATCAGTATTATGTTGTCCTTCTTTGAAAAGAGTTGACTTCATTAAGTCCAACTAATGAGACTTAAATTGCAGGGTTTCACTAATTACTAGCTACCTGCAGTTGTTTAGCGGAAAGCCTTATTTTTGAAATGGCTTTTACTCCAAATGCTGCAATGTTTGGTCCTTGCAGCGCCGTCGGAAACTACTGTAATTTCTAACGAACAAACGCGAAACGCGAACTGTTGTGACACTTCACTAAAAACTTAAAAGAACCTATATAATAATCACTTTAAAATTGTTTCAAAAAAATCAAAATAATTTGTAAATTTATATGAATTGTGTTCCATAAATTTTTTTGTTTTTTCAACTTCAAAATAATACGTTCATAAAAATGGACCTTTAGAATAACTTTATAGGTAAACCAACTTGTGAGAATAATATGTGAAATTTTGATAAGACTGAAATTAAAACTGGCAACGAATTTTAATCTAGAAAACATATTTTTTAATATATTAACAGAACCCTAAAAATTATTTAAAATTTTAGAAGAGCGCTTATAAAATTTTAAATACATTTATAAAATGTTGAGACAATTAATCTTAATATTTTAAACATGCTTGCACTGCTTAAAACGTTTTCTAATTTGATCTAAACAATATTTAAAAAACTTTACTGAGATTATTTTCTAAAATATAAAAATCAATGACAAGAAAGAAATAAAATCTTAAGCATTGATACAATTTATATTTTTTGATTTAAAAACTAGTTCGATTATTTGTTAGAAATAATTTTGTTGAAAATAGTTGACTACATAAACAGGCTTACAACCCTAAAACAATAGACCTTGGCAACCCTTACTAAAATAAACTATCATAAGCTTAAATAAAGACTAAAAATTAATCCACCGATTAACTCAATTTTTCAAATATTTTTGAGTAATTGTATTTATTTTACAGAAATTATGTTTTTCCGTATGGAAAACGAAAGCATTTAATATTGATTTTTATAAATAAACTTCTGAATAAAATTTTTCTTTAGATTACTAAGTCAAAAGAAAGATTTTCACATAAATATAAATTTATAATAGTTTTCATAAGTCTCACATAAATGCTATTAGATATGTTTTTTGATTAAAATATTGAAAATAAGTTTGCACAAAATCTTACTTTATAATAATTTTGTTTTTTTTTGTGATATATCATCAATAGTTTATGTTTGCCTCTTCTAAATGATTATCGGCTTTTATAGCAAAAAAAAAAAAAATAAAGAAAAATATATTTCATTTTATATATTTTCATTTTATTAAGTCATTCAGCTGTCATTTCTCTCAGCTTTTGTGAGTATTTTGACTGTGATATGCATACTAATTAAGTGGTTCGAGATGGGTAAGGTTGGAAAAATGCCACACACACACACCCGAAGAGAGCTTAAAATGGTTTTTCATTTTTTGGAAAATGCTGCATAATAAAGCTAATCAGGCATGGTGTCGAGTCCTTGGCTCGTTTAGCAGCTTAGTAAGGGGTAGAAATTTGAATTTGAATTTGAATTTTTGCCTGAATATGCCAGCAAATACACAAGGCAATGGAAGAGAGAGAGAGAGTGAGAGGGAGCGAAGTGGGAAAAAGCGACGCAATTTTCCTGACAGTTGGCAAATGGTTTTTAGAAGCAAAAGCTGATTACACTTTATTTTCACCACTTTAAACCATAAAGTGCAACTAGCTGGAAAACAAAAAAAAAAAAGAGAAAGAATGTCTGTCAGTTGCCAGAAAACCAACAAACGTCAATTATGCCATCTGCCTGACCAACAAAATATGTTTGGCAAAACAAAAGCTAATTGCCGGGCTTTTTGTCTCTTTCAATCCGGGAAGTGAAAACTCTGTCAGACCACAGGAACAGCTTGTTCATGGTCATGTTCATGTTCTTATTGTTGCTGTCCATTGCCTGGGTTAAACTCATAGGTAAACTGGTAACATGAAACTGACATCTGTTACCCCTCCTAGCTCACACCCTCTCTCTCTCTCCTTCTTCCCTCTATATTTTATCTCGGTATGTGTCTACACAAGTCACTTCTGCTTGTTTAGCTGACGAAAAAAAAAAAGGAGAAAAACTTTTTATGGCGCCCCGTTGTCAAAGTCATTTCTAGTTGCCAAAACTTCAACTATATATACACACACACACACACACACTCTCGGTTAAAGATTTATATGAAATCGAAAAAGTTATGACACCTGGACAAAGGTAACTATAACTTACTGAGTTATGCATAGCTAGATAAAACATTCAAGCTAATTGAAATGAAGGATATGCGAAAGGAAGGGTGCAACCATTTGAAATGGCAAGGAATTCCGCTATTTCTCTGTAAGGTCATGAATGAAACTGGGCAAAAATCTAGAAGTAGAATACAGAATGGATAAGATTAGTGGACAAAAATTCCATTTCAAGTTAATTGGAATAAAGGATAGTAATAACCTAAAATCATTTCGCGTCAACAGCAAAAGTAAAATTATGAATCTTAACCATTTCTGTCGACCAACTTTAAATTGAAGTCCAAAATGTAACAGACAGTGTAATGAAGGGGAGTGAAAGTTTAGGTAGAAGCAATTGGTGTAGGGATTTTCTCTAATTTACCGAAATGAAACCAAAGTAAAATTTGCAATGCAAAACGCTATTTGTGATGAATTCAAAAATATATTTCTCTACTTAAATAATACAACTTTTAAATGAAGATTAGAAAAATTTCCATTAGCATTTATTTTTAAAACTTTTTGTACGTCTAAAATAGCAGCTTTAACTTCTATTGATTTATATAATTTAAATGAAATACCACAAATAAATACTGGATTTTTGAAGTAACAAAAAAAAATTGAATTAAATTAAATACCTCAAATAAATTCTGTATTTTTGAGTAACCAAAAACAATTGTACATAAAAATTGAAAAAATGTTGAATTTGTTTTAAAAGCTTTCAAAACTAATAAGAACTTAAATTGCTGTAAAGATGCTTTCTTATATAATTAAAAAATGAAAAATTAATACTAATCCAAAAACAATACTTTTTGTTTAAACTGAAGTAGAAATCAATATTTAATGTTTAAACTTTAAAAAAATCTTTGACAATCCTTGAACAAACACTAAAAGGCAGTGAAATTGTTATTTCTATTTATTAAATAATTTGTGTAAATGTTGCAAAATGAAATTGGAAACTCACATATAGAAATTGTTATTGTATTTTGTTTTAGATTTTATTATGGCAGCAAAAGCTCATGCAAAAAGGGCAATCCTTAGGGCTTACACATAAAGTCACAAGTGAAACTAATATAAACATGCAAAATTTAGTTAGAACGGAAATATAAAACTAAAAGTAAATATTGATATTTTATTTTAATAAACAAACAAATTAAAATCTAAAAATTAAATTTAAAACCAAATAAATGAAAAAGGATAAATTTATAGACAGTTTTTCATTCGCTTTAGAGTTTGGTGCCTTTTGAAGAGATTGAAATATTTTTTCTTTACCATACAAAAAATCAACTTTCAGGTTAAATTGCTGGCAAGCATTTGGTCAACTGTGAATATTTTTTGTGTTTTTTTTTTTTGCTTTCCTCCCCAATGGTTTGTCCTGGGTTTGATTTATGCACTTTAGACTTTTTGACAAAGTGTTTGGTTTCTGCATCCGCTTTAACCCATACATTCACAATTCCCATTCCACCGATATCATTTGAAGTATGTCAGGCTACTTCCGCATTTGTGGCCATGCCAATTGCCCATTGTCCCTGCCATTGTTGAAGTATGTATATGAAAGTTACTCGTGCATAGTTATGGAATGACCTCACCATATACATATGTATGTACATATGTCTTACATTTTACTCCCTCCTTCCATCACTACCTATCACTCTTCTACTTCACTTCTATTTTTCTTTCTTTCTTTCAATGACTTTCAAGTTGAATTTTATGCTTGCCCGCTTACATTGAATTATGTTGTGTATATACAAACATGAGAGTTTGCTCTTTTTTATACCCTGTAATCAAATGGTTTAAAGAGCATCTTAGACACTAAAAACACCCGTATGTATATGTAAATATATATTATAAACTTCACCCATGTAAAACTATAATAAGTTTAAATTTATCCACATAAAGTTATCTATATGTACATATATGCAAATATCAAACTCTACAAAAATCAAAACACTGAAAATTCATATAAAGTCCTTTTTATTATAGAACGTACTAACGATTTTTGGTATGTGTGTGTGTGTGTGTGTAGTAAAATGGAATATAGCGTGAAATTTTTAATACAAACATTACAAAACACATAAACTGAATGCTGCTTTTCGTCTCCAGTGTTCATTAAGTTTGAAGGGTAAATGCATTTGCAATAGAAAACTTTTATTAGAATACTTAAATTTCTGGTAGTTTTTTTTTTTTTTTCTTGTTAAGGGGTATTTCTAGTAATGGTTACACTTTAAAATTTATACTGACTTAACAACATTTTTCTTTCCTGTTTTTCTTTTCCACCTGCGTCAAGGGTGCATAAGAAAAAGGCACAGGAGGCATTAGAAGGAACATTAGTTGAAGTCATTCCCCAGGCACTTGAAGTTGTTTGCTGCAAACTATAGAAAGTTTATAAATATATATACATATATATATATGTACTATACTTTGTAATCTTATCAACAGATAAGAAGCCGCTGGTTTTGCCTCTTCTAAAGTTTTTCAACTGTTCTTGACAAGCAAAATTCATCAGCATATAACAAAAGAAATTTTCATGGAAATTTCTTGAAAATTGTTGCAAGTATTTGGCTTTCTTTTTCTTACAGTAAAAAAAAAAAAAAAACTATGAAGGGAAAAACTTCTTTAGGTAAAGTTCCCATTTGCATGTAAAACAGAGTTGGAGAGAGGGAGGGAGGCGGAGAGTGAGCATATAATAATTATAAATTGTGAAATACATTTGCTTTTTTCTGACATCAACAAATTGAATTAAAAATGTTTTTTTTTTATTTTATTTTTTAATACGGTCCATTGAAGCGTAATGAAACATTAAACTAATTAAAGTTGCATCAATTGTTATGGTCAATTCCCCTCTCTTACCACCATATTCTCCCACATACTTATTGGCATTAAATGCAGCAAGTAAAACTAATTATTCTTATCATCAGCAATTGTTAATAATGTACATAATGGTTGGCCAACAAAAGATTGTTAAACTCATGAAAATAATGTACATAATTTGTATTAACATGATGGCAAAGAGCAGCAGCAGCAGCTTATGCTGGGGGGGGGAGTGAGAGGTAGGCATACTTCCTGTAGAAAACTTTGCAACATATTGCTGCAGGACACACACCGACTTTGAAATACCTTAAACGTAACAAAAAAGCAACTGATTTTAATTTTTCTTTATAATTTTAATCGTGGAAAGAGCAATGAAATTATAATTCACTAAATTGGATTCTCATCCCATTCTATTGCTGCCTCACTTTAGGCATTATCCCCAATTGGTGGTAAGGTGGAAAAGGGACCCCACAGTGGCACCTTTCGTGATGCCTGTTTTGCGGTTAAAGTTTTAAACTCGGCGTGCAGTTGCGTTAATTAACTGGGTGCTAATGGCCCTGAGAATATTAAGGGTAAAATGGTGTACACAATTCCCATACCCATGGACTATTATTTATAATTTCTCCTTAGACATAGACAGGTGAGTTTCTTAACCAAACTATTTATTGTTTCAACATCGTATTTGGCTAGAGAATATATTCATTTCAACAATAAAAAAGAAGTGTAAGTAAAAGGAAGTAAATCCATTAGAAAATTATATATACAAATGTACATAAATGCTTAAATCTTATAAAGCCAAATTAGAATATTCCATGAAATCTATTTCTTTATTCAACCAGCTATTAGTATTCAATGGAATGTATTATAGCGTAATAATTTAATTTTTATTTGATAAAATAATTTTTATATTTTAAATCTCATTTAAATAGGCAAACTTATCTATTTATTTATCTTTAATTAAATCCTATTGCAACGGCTTTGATCCCGTTAAGATAAGAAAGATAAATTGCTCTCTATTTGTTTTCATATGTCTCTCTCTTTCTTTCTCTTTATCTATGCAATGCTGCCAGCATCAGCTAAATTGCCTACTAGTTAAAAGGAATTTAGCGAAATTTCTGGCAACGCTGTTAGTTTTGTTTTGCCGCTTGTTGCATGCGCTCGTGTATTAATTTTTGTTTTATTTTTTTTCTGTGTGTGAAAGTGCTTAATGATGCAAACAAATTACATCGGCATAAAGTTTAAGAAATCGGCTTTCGTTTGATTATATTCGCGATTTAATCGGTGAGCAAATTGTTAAGTTATTTTGGCAAAATGTTTTAATTTGGCGGGAGAAGAAGCAGCAGAAAAGAAATATTTTCTGCTGCAGTCGGCATCGCGTAGGCAGAAAAGGAATTGGCAATTGGTAAAGAGAGGGAGAGACATCGAATAAGAATTCTGCGTTTGCGTAGCCGTGTGAGTAAAACGGGATCGCAGCTGTGCCTATTTGTTTTTTTTTTGTGTTTGTGAAGCTATTTTTTTTTTGAGTGAGTGGAAATTGTGAGTAAAAGTGAGTTGGTTGCATTTTATCTTGTTAATTTTGAATGTGTGTGAGTGAAAAGAAATCGTAAGCTCAAATTCGTTTTTGTTGTTTTTGTTGAGTGTTTCTTTGTTTTTTTTTTTGTGAGTAAAGCGTCAAAAAAGAAAAAAAAAATGAAAATTCCGATTGCAATATAATAAAAATTGTAATACTAAATGGATGAAAAGGAGAAAAGAGGTAAGCATCCAGAAACGTAAATAGTATAAAAAAATATTTTCAAAACTTTTCCATTTGTAACTTGTAACAGTCAGGTGTAAAACTCAATTGCACCCTTTCTCGCTCCTTTAATGTCGTTAAAAAAAGTAGTGCCCTGGTGAAGACAACTAAGAAAAAGGCAACAATAAAGGAAAATGGAAGTGGGAACTTTGCCATTTAATGCATTTTGTACATAAGAACATAAATACATTTGCGCTATAAAGCGCATTTGGTACGATAGAATAGAAAAAGAAAAGGAAAGCATTATAAAGACACACCCACTACCAGATGCCATTTTGTTGCAAGTGCGTAGGTAGAATCGGAAGGGATCTTCTTGAGAGGAGAATACTAATATAAAACAGTTGCATGATTATTATATGGTATGAAATCTGCTCCCCCTTCGCTACGCCATCCTTTAGTTGATTCATCCTTTGTCCAGCAACTTTTAATTTGTGATATTTCTTACTTTCTTTGTTTTCTTTTAGGGCAGACAAGATGTAAGGAAAAAGTTCTTTAGTTAAAGTGTTAAAAATAAATAGTTCTAGGGAATAGTTAGAAAAGCATGTAAAAGTTTTCCCCTACATTTTTCTCACTAGCTCTCTCTTTCTCTTTCTCTCACTCTGTCTTTTCAACATTGTTAACCCTCAAGCCAATCATCATGAAATCCCTTATATGATTAACTTTGTGAAAAGTCAATCAGTTAGTTTAGTTAGTTTCTCAATAATAAATGATGTCAAATGGAAATGGAAAATCACAGTTCCTCTTGCTGGGAGAAAATTTAACCCACTTCAAAGATGTAGTCAGGCTTGAATCCAAATTTGAATCACTGAATGAATGAATGCGATGAAAATGTTTGATGTGTAAATCCTTTGAGATTTTTCTTCTCTTTTCCTCCTCCTACTAACCGATTTTTGTGGTAAGACTGCTGATTTATTTACCAAATGTCCTAGCATTTAGACAGCCTGAGCCAAATGTAGAGAAAAATTGTTGAGCAATATTTTTTTGACTAGGCTTACATTGACTCCTCTACTAGGTAGAAGTCGGCCACATGTTCTCTCTCTCTCCTGTTTTAGACATTTTAAATAAATAAATAAATCTTCTGGCCCTAAGCTCCAACCTGATGTTGTGCCGCCAGCGAACTCCTTCATTTCCTCCTTCATTCGCTTGCCTTTTAATGGGCCACAACATATAAGAAAAATTTGTTTTCGTTTTCCTTCCCCCAAAAAACAAAAATTATCCTAGAAAATCTGCTTATGCTTTTTGTCATTCGCTTAAAAGCCGTTTTAGCCGTTTGAAATTTATGCAAATGTAAACGAAAATAGAAATAGAATAGAGGGGAGATAATACAAAAACAACAAGAACAACAAAAACCCCCCCAAAAATAAAGAAAAAAGAAAATTTCGTATCAAGTAAACAGTTAAAATTTTGAAATTGAATTTTAATAACACAAAACGAAATCAAATGAAATATTTAATGAGATATTAATACTAGGCGAGAGTAAATGTAAACTCGTTTCTAATTAGTTCATCAAACCGAAACCGAAACGAAATGGAAAACAGGCAGCAAACGAAGAATATAACAGCAGATGTCCTCCTATTGGATAGGATGTTTGTGATTTTTACTTGTATTTGAATATATATTAAATTTTGTTGTTGTTTGTTACAGTTGTTGTTTTTGTTGTTGTCATTTTAAATGCAAATCAATCGTCAGAGAATTTGCCCTTCAAGCAAAAGCTAATCAATATTTTTTGACTAAGAATGAGGCAAGCAACAGGCGGTGGCATGATTCAATGATGAGAGGCAACAACAAAAGTAAAAAATGAGATCACTCAAAGAAATGAATAAAAATAAATAAAGTGACTAAGTAATAAAAATGTCTTATACTATAAGAAATGGCAATGTAATGTAGTAAATAAAAGTTGAGAATATATTATTAGAAATTTAATTAAACTTGTTCCTATTTTAATAAGTAATTTAAAGAGAGAGTAAAAAATTTAAGTAAGTTGAATAAAAATATAATAATATATATAAAGCAAACCTATATACAGTAAAATCTCTCCAAACTAACGCTTCTTTTAGGCGACCAAGACAGTTTTTACTGTATAAATAAATGAGATTTTATCCGCTAAAGTCTTTGAAACCGTTTCCCAAAACGTGGCTAAGATCGGTTATTACAATGTTTTACCTTCCGCTCCTGCTCCACTCTTGGTGACCACCTGTAGTGTATTTCAAAATCATGTAGCGTGGCATTTTAAATACCAGTCACGTAGTATACGTACGCTCCCTAATGGATTAGACACATTTGGTTCATTCACGAACTTATTTTTTCTTTACTTTTTCCATGCAAAAGTTTTCAACCTCAAATTGAAAATCAAATTTATGTCTCTTACTCAACCAATTATATACAGTTGGAACCCTCAAAAAATGAAAGTTTACAAATATATATACCAAAACAAACCTTAAACATTGCTTATCCGCTAGGCTTA
Source organism: Drosophila emarginata (assembly GCA_037075365.1). Classification (NCBI taxonomy): domain Eukaryota; kingdom Metazoa; phylum Arthropoda; class Insecta; order Diptera; family Drosophilidae; genus Drosophila; species Drosophila emarginata. The sequence continues at coordinate 2,063,237 of JBAMCD010000260.1, read as the reverse complement.
CCGTTAGGAAATTGCTTAATAAATAAAGTTTCTCTTGTTCTTATAACCACCGGTTATCTCTTAGTACTAAATACACGGATTTCAAATACTGATTAAGAATATTTATATCCAGTAATATTTCGCAATGCAATTCCCTGTTATATGCGGTTTCAATATATAAGTGAACATAAAGTAGTCATTGGCTTCTCTTTGGTCTCGGAAATCGCGACTTAACAAAAGTAATTGATTTAATTAATTTGTAATAATTTTTATTAAGTTATGAGTATACATATATGTTTAATCGGAAACGATTTATTTTTGCAAGGCTATAAAAATACGTAATCATATATCAAAGCGAATAAAACTTGTCAAAGGTATTTATTTAAACATAAAAATGTACAAAAAGTTATTAAAGCAAATATGAAATATGTAAGAAGTCTTTTAGTGATGCTCTTTGTATGCTCAGCTGTATATATATTTGAATGTCAAGTAAATATATTCCATCTATCAAAGTGATTTATTTCTTACCTAAGCTTGCAAAATAGAAATCCAGTGTGTGACATAATTAAAATTGAATGAGTTTTATAGTTTATACAATAGTATATAGAATTGAATGAGGAAATAAGTCTCCTTTATTATGTTTGCTGTTTATGTATGTATATATGTATGTATATAGAGTTTAGCTGTTATGAGATTGCTTGGCATTCGTCGCATGTGGCGTATGCATAATATTTCTCTCCCAGTCCCATAAAAGTATGCAATATATTTGCTATATTTAAATTTCATATGAAAATGAAAAAGAAAGAAATAACAACTAATAATGCATTTTTCTCAACAATATAGAAAGTAAAGAAAGGATTTTATAGTTGCACTTGTTATTAAGAAGCCTAAGGGAGAAAGAGAGAGAGAGAGAGCAAGAGAGAGAGAGAGACGGAATCAGAGCTCAGCTGAAGCCAACTTAATTGCCACAACAATCAAAATAAATTGCCATACCAAGATTAAAGACGAGTCAGAGAGACAGACAGAGAAAGAGAGGCAAAAAGGATATCAGTTTTTCACTCCATTGAAGTGAGAGAGAGAGAGACAGAAGGGAAGGCTAAATGAAAAATTTACATGACAAGCAATTAAATATTGTGATATAAACAGTGAAAACTATCATAAGGAACACGCCAGGGGAAACCTTTACTACCCTAAACGACAATTTGAAACATAAAAATATTTAAATGCCTTAAAAATATGTCTAATACTTTCAAATTTTCATAAAAAATATATATAAAAATTAATTTCTCCTATGGTCCTCCAAAGAGCTTTTTTACTGTTCATTTTTCCATAGGAAAGTTTTCTTATTTATCTTCGGTTGCAATTGAAACAGAAGTTGAAGAAATTGTTATAGAAATAAACGGAAGTGGCTACAAAAACTAACAGAAAAAAATAATACTTTAAGAAACTAATGCAGTATGTATACAGAGACAGAAACAACAAGTGAAAGAGAGAGAGTAAATGACATTTGATTGGTCAAAAATTTCATATCATAAGTTTTCATTTCTTGCTTTGTTCCATAGCCTTTAAATTTCTATTTTCCCCACTGAAATGCATTTAATAATTTATGCATGCCTTGCCTTTGCCACCCACAACTTTTATCCATCCCCTTTTCTTTCTCTTTTCTCTTTCTCTTTCTCTCTCTCTCTTTGTTTGTCTCCCTATTCGCCTACCCTAATCACCCATTCGGTCCGGAGAGCATTTCATTTGCATTTTGCATTTCAGAGCTTGAGGCTTTAACCCAGTCTATACTTAAAGTTAGCCAACTGGACAATATATATGTGGCTGTGCTTGTGTGTGTGTGTGTGTGTGTGTGTGTGTGTGTGTGTGTGTGTGTGTGTGTATGTGCCTGTTTGTATATTAGTGGACACATAAATTTCTATTATCTTGTATCTTGGCCATGGCCATTGTTTTTGGGCACGTTTGTGTATTCACACTTTTTATCTTCATTTTTGCTTTTGCGGTGACAAAAGACAAACATAAAGACAATAGGAAATAAAAGCAACACAATTGTTATTTAGAAACTATATACATAAATATAGAAAATCAGTGAATTTGGCATTATATACATATATAATCGAAAAACGACTTTAATTGTTTACATTTTGTTATCAAACTTTAGTTAACTTTGATCCCAGGGGGAAATATTTAATCTGTGTCCTAAAGTTCATCCATAAAGAACATTTCCTAAAAGTCTCTCCCAACATGACCTTTTGAGTCATACCAAAACTCATTCTGACAATGGAAAATTTTCTGCAACTGCATTGCCAATTCCCTGACACGCATTTACCATTAGCTTCAGGGTCTTACTTGGTTCATCCTTGTCAAATTTTTGTGTAACCATCCGCATGAACTTTGATTAGGCGCAATCTCTGTCAACTGAAATGAAGAAATTACGGAACACAGTTGCAGCAAAGGAACATTGCAGCAGAAACATTGTTGTCATTTTAAATGACACGTAATCGGATTGTCAACAACCGGAATAAGTCTGAACATCTTTGTAACCAATTTATCCGTGAGATAGTGGAGTTGGAAGAGATTATTAAGGAAATTGAACTGATAGAAGAACAATTGGAAAATCTGAGACTGAAATTAATGAGGGTAAGCGGTGGGTCAAAAAATATAATATTTTTGCGAAATAAGAATCTTTATCTTTATAAACTTAATACAAATTAATTTTATGAAAGATATAAATAAGGTTAAAAAACTTGGAGGTTGCCCCTTTTCAATATACCTCACTTCCAGCTGGCTTAAAACCAAATATTTTATTAATAATTAAAATAATTTTAATATTAGTTTAATATCTCGGTTTCGAATAAACTTAATTTTAATTAAATAACACAATCTGTATTGAATTTACCAATTCTAAGACAAAATTGGCATGTTTTAAAATACAAATATACAAATATATTTAAGGTTTTGAAATTTCTAAAATAATCAATTATCCCAAATATATTAGAATCATTGATAATCAATTATCCTAAATAAATTAGTTTGGGATTAGATCATCATTCGTTGATCCTATGTGACTCTAATAGGGCAATAATAACCACCAACTGTTTGGATCTATTTTTGGCAAATTGATGAAAAGTTAACATTTTTATACATATATCAAAAATGTTTGTCACCTAAGAAATATGCCAACTCATGGCAATTATAATAGCCCTAAGTGTCGAGAGAAGTTAAGCCCCCAGAATGTGGGGGATCTATGTATGTGTGTGTTTCAGTGTTAGTGTCATCTTGTTAAATGTATATATGTTTCTGTGTGTGTTTGTCTTTAGGGGACGTTTCCACATTTGCCAAATTAAGCCGAGGAAGCAGAGAGAGAATCAAACAGGAAGATTGGGCTGGTGTCCCGTTAGTTTGCGTGCTTGACAGCCATTCTGCATATGTCGCAAATGTGTGTGTGTGTGTGTGTGTGTACAAACGATTGTATGTTCGTGTGTGTGTGTGTGTTGAGCCTACATTTTGTTTGTCTTTGCTGTCTGTGTCACGTTTTTCCCAACAGTCAAAACATCCGCTGTGAGTGTCAGTGGCATGGAAATGACTTCATTTTAGGTTTTTATGTATACATATACATATCTATATGTAGGTAGCTCTATGTAGATATGTGTGTGTGTTGGTTTATACATATACATATATACATTTATATATATATATATATACATATATATATGACGGGGATTTAGCTAGCTGTGATAACTGTTTATTTACATTTGCAACAATCAAATGTTAGACATTTGATGTTAACATTTGATTATATTCCAATTTAATGTTAGTTTTTTATATGGCCAACCTATAAAATTAAATTGAATTGCTGCCCTACACTTTTTTATCCTCATCCCCCCCTCCTCACACTCTCTCTATATATGTATGTATTTATCTGCCCACCTATTCAGGTTTAATTCTGTTTGAATCAATCTAGTTTTAGTTCAATTCAAATTTTACTATTTCAAAACTCAATTACAGTTACCAATTTTATCTTTAAGCCACAATCGTAACCGCATCTGGTACGGCAACTGCATATGATGCCTCTTCAAAATGCATTCGCATATTCTCCTTGTCATCCGCTTGTTCCATTTCCTGCACACACGTGTTTGTATTTGAAGTTGCTGCGAGTCTTCTTTTTGGTTTTTGCCATTGTCGTGTCGTCATGTTCAGCCACTTGGTGGCCATAATGTGCGACCGCCATCACAACCAACACCGCATACACTAATGCCAAAACGATGGCAACATCAGTGCCATCTCTTCTGCGTTAACTTCCGCTTCTTATTCCACTTCTTATGTGGCTTCTGGCTAACCTCAAACATTGGAGCAAAAGTCATATAGAAAGTGACAAACAAAATAAAAAATAAAACTAGCAAATTCCGTAAATATTTTTATAACCGCTCATAAATTTGATAAACCATAATAATTATTACAATCATATCATTCAATTTTTATCTGTATTTTGTTTATCTCTTTTCGATTGTCTTTTAGTTTTAAATGTTTACCGTTTTTCTCTTTCCTTCTCTCGCTCCATCCCGAGATGCAAAATTGCTAAGCTTAGTTTTACGACATTTCTGACCCCAATGTGCAGTGCCATTCAATGTGTGTGTGTGTGTTGTGTGGATGCGTGTACTTATAAGAGTGTATATATGTGTGTGTGTGTGGTTTGAAGCTGGGATAGCTGATAATGATGATGACTGAACATTTGCTAAATCAATTTAAAACATGCGGGCACGGATTGTGTGTTGTCTGGGTGACAATGCGTATCTAAAATGGAAATTGTTTCTCTTCTTTCTTTTACATCTTTTTAAAGTGAATTTTTATAATGTCAATGAGATTTTCTTACATTTAAATGCCTGGCGTTTATCAACACTTCAAATTGAAAACAAAATTTCATTTTGTTTTGAATTGAAAATTGTTTGCTGATTTAATATAATTCATTGCATACACTCTAGGCGCTGTCATCAATTTTATATACCCTATCACTATTAGTTGATAGAAGGGGTATATGTATGCTACTGTCAAGCAAGAATAAAAGTTTAGAAAATCTTGAACTGCTGAAAGAGTTTAGATTTTAAATGGAATAAATTTCCAAAATAACCAAATAGTATCATTAAATGTTTATATTAAAACGCAGCACATATTTGATACGTATTGTAGGGTATACTCAAGTTGGTATTTCAACAGATTTTGATCTTTTATATTTGTTTAATTACATGACAGCAGCAGCAAAACTCATTAACGCATAACGGAAAATTGACAGTGGGCTGACGTCATAACCCGCTCTCTTTTGCTCAGTCTCTTGGTCATTCTCATTCTCTCTCTCTCGCTCTCTAAATGTTTGTGCATTCCAATTCTGATTATTTGCATGCTACTGTGCAAATACAAAAACTGTGCTGGGGGGAAAGAGAGAGAAAGTGAGAGCCATAACGAAAGCAAGAGAATGAAGAGAGACCAAAAAGAACCGTTATGATGGCCATATAACACAATCTCGATGTGTAAATATTTGTGCTGTAAAAAATACACACAGAAACCGGAACGAAAAAAAAAAACAAAGTTTTCATCACCGCCCCCACTAACTCCTTTCCCCCTTTGTTCAGGGCTTACCATATTGATTTCATTTACCATAGATTTAAGCTGCCGCTGTTCGAGTTAATGGAAATATGTGTGTGTGGGGGGAGGGGAGGGGAGGGGTGTATGAAATGAGAAAGATCATGGTCATAGAACCATTTTACCATAATAAATTTATAACAAATGACATTTGGTCAGCACAGCCTAATAAATGTGCAGCTATTTGTCCTAAGGCGACCATTTAAGCAATTGAACCACAACACACACACACAGACACATACGTACACGCATAAAGGCGCATGCACACAGGAGCTGGAGTGGAGCAGGAAAAGAAGAAGAAGTACCAATGGCGGGATACGTAGGTATGGCAGGTCCATGGCATGAAATATTATGGCCAACTTGTGGAATGGTGGCAAGGGCTGAATGAAGGTCTCTTACGGTATAAATAGTTTGATTTACTGATGCTGCAAAGACTGCAAAAAAAGAAAAAAGAAAAGAAAACGAGAGGAACGTAAGCAATGAGAAAAGAATCGGAGATATGGAATACATACAAGGACACAATGAGGAGTGTGTTGCCATACTCTTACGTAATAATGGGTAAATTAATTTGGCCAGAAAGTAACAGAGAGAAATTTATATTCATTTGGCTTACAGCAAAAATAAAATTGCATACATTTATATGTATGTATGTATACATATATAAGAATATGTATGTATACATTATTGATCAGCTTAAGGAACTTTATAATTTATTCGTTTTATAAGGTTTAAAATGATGCTGCGAAATTTAAAAAGAACCTGCTCACTACATTTGAAATTACAGTAAAATGTTGTATGATTTTTTTTAGATCATTTTTATTAGAATTTATCGAAGTTGGAAACTTTATATTTATTAACTATTTTTTGGTAAATTAAGTTTTCCTTATATCTAGGAAATAGTTTAAAGTAGAAAGTAATTTGTTTTGTATTTCCAAATTTTTTTTATTAAAATATAATATTTATAAGCTCGGAGCTTTGGGCTAGTTCCTGTTCGTCCTCTTGCTAATTAAACGATTAGGTCTTTAATATAAATGAGTTACATAATGACAGAAAAAGTCCATCACATACAAATTTTGCCAGTGTATAAAGACATTGGAACTCATGCCCATCTGGTTTTTAGTTTCTGTAGATTTTCCTGTCATTGAGGTGCTGATAAAGAGGAGCGAGCTGCTGCTCCTTGATCAATTACGTTGTTTGTATGTTGGTTTACTGTTGCTGTAGCTGCTCTTGGCATGTAAACAAGTCACAAGTCCTCGAGAACGGAACGTGTCATTAATTAGAACGAGCCAGAGATAAAATTGGTAAAAAAAAAAAAAAGATGAGAAGAGAAAAAGGAAAAAACAAGGGCATAAACATGTAGGGAAAACAAACAAAGCGTATGCATATTACGTGCACCTCGTTAATCAATTTTGTAAGTGCCATTGAAAAAAATGTTATTGGAATATTTTTAAAACAAACATTTTGTAAACGTACTCTCATTCCGGTAACTTTTACAATGTCAAGATAAAGAAAAAGTTAATTTTCAATTTAAAGTCACTTGACACTGTAAGAGAAAGATTTCTATTTGCCTGTATGGAATATAAGATATTAAATCAATAGAAATAAGAGCAAATAAATTCCGATTAATTGAAAGGATAATTACTACTAACAATAACAGTTAACAATTATTTTCGCTTTCCTTCTTAGCTAAAGAAGTTCTGAAAACTAACTTTTAATTAGATGTCACTTAAAAGATATTAAAATTATTTGATGGAATTACTTATTTTGTTAATTATATGTAACAATTTGACCTTTAAGTCAATATCTTATCATCAGTTCATTTACTTTGAAACAATGTATCTTTAACTATCTGCCACAACGCCATTTCACTCGCAAAATAATGACCCACTGGGTTAACACTTACATACATACATATGCTTCGGCGATTTTTCCTTTAGATTTTACAGCTTTATGTCGTTTGGGCCATTAAAATGCTTGGCTTTTCCTTACGCACGGACGCAATTGCCATTTTACTAGGTGACAAAATCAGTCATGTTGAAGTGAAGACCCTGAGATACCCTACGAAAAAAAAAAAGAGAAAAAAAAATAAAACAAAGAAAAGTCGTGCAAGTTTACACGATGGCGTCAGTTTTCTGGTAAAAATGTGTCTGTCTTTAGTTGGTAATGGGAACTCCAATTTAAACTTTGCTGAGGAAAAAAACTATATACGCGACAAGAACCCTTAAAAGCTACCAAGATCTGTAAGACCAGGACTAAGAAGCGTAATCATTGCCACATAACAAAAACCAATGAAAATGAAATTCAGCAAAAATCCATTGGTCATAAAATCAAACGTAATAAAGTGGCCCAATAAGATCGGTATTATGAAATGGAAATGGGTGTGAATAAAAATGAAAATGTCAAAGAAGTTTACTTCGACCGTGACGATATTTGTATACCCTAGTAGTTTTTAACTTTTATTGAAAATTAAAAATAATGCTGTAAAAACTAAAGAAAAAGTTGAAGTTTTATTTTATTAATTTATACCCGTAATAATTATCCTAATTCAAACTTAGTTAATGGTTTATAGGTACAAAATGCATTTCAACGCAAAAAAATATGAGATTTTGTCTTATCAACGATTAATCCCATATGGACTTTAGCTTAAAGCGGTCCGATCTGAATTTTTAAACTTGCTACACGTACGCTTCTAAAAAGCTTATATACCATGTTTCATTCACATAGATTAAGAATTAAGAATGAAAAGCTGCAAAGAAGGAGACAGACGAACGGACGGGCAGAGCTAGATCAGTATCTATGGGGTCGAAAGTGTTTATTTCTATGTGTTACAAACATCTGACCAAATTTGATGACCCTTGCAGAGGGTATAATAATAATAAAAAAAAGCACATTAAACGAGAATACAATTACATGATTTTTTTTTACCTTGTTATAGACTGCGTTTTATTTGTTATTAGTTCAATGGGATAACTAAGTTGGCCTGCATATCGTATTTAATATATATTTATATATATAGTTTTGTTTTTGTTTTTTATATTTATATGTATATCAATGCAATTTTCTTTCACAATCTTGCTTCTAATATTTGTATGTGTAGGTGTTGTGTGTTTGCTTTTGTTTGTGTACGTGTATATGTGTGTCTAATGTGTAGTCTCAATTATGATTTCATGGGTATCCAGATCGGGTACCGAGAACTTCATCGGTAAATAATCATCGGGATGCATATGGGACAATTGATTGACCTCCAATTGGGCCCTTTCATGATCCTCATGGCATTTACTTTCATGTTTCTCATAATCGGCAAAGGTATCAAAAATGGCACGACAAGCCATACACTCGAAAAAGCTTCTGCAATGAAGAGAGAAGAAAAACAAAGAAAGTAAATAATTAAAAAGAAGCGATTAACATTTATGTAGATATAAACTTACGGTTTCTGCTCTGCCTCCAGCCTCTCTCTTGCCAATGCAGCCGCCGCCTGTATGGATCCAGGAACATCAACATCCACACCCTCTTTAATATGCGATTGCAGATGACGCTTAAAATTGGACAATTGGGTAAAACCCTTCTCACAGTAATTACACTGATAGGGCTTGGCATTGAGATGGCCCAACTTGTGCTTCTTGAGGTTAACCAGTTGGGAGAAATAACGACCACATCTTTGACAGCGGAATGGCTTTTCGCCCGTATGTGTCATTTTGTGGCGTTTCATATTACTCTGCTGGGTAAAGGATTTATTGCAAAAATTACAGGTGAATGGCCGCTCTCCACTATGAACAGCATAGTGTCGTTGCAAGTTTACCGCCTGGGCAAAGGCCTTCGAGCATATATTGCACACGAATGGACGCACATCGTTGTGAACCTTCATGTGACGATCCAAATTACCCGAGTTGCAAAAACTTTTCGAGCACAATTTGCATTCATATGTCGTTTTATTGTGATTGTGAACCTCCTGACGGTGCAGGGTCTGGTCGCGTTTGCTCTTGAAGGTCTGCAAGAAATTAAAGGGATGAGTGTTATGAATAAGTTAGTTAATAATTGGGCTAGTGGGTGGTTAATTGGTTGGTTGGTTGGTTGATTGAATTCATCATATGATAAAGCTCTATAGTTGTTGTTGCTTTTGGTGGGAGTTGGGAATAGTGTTAGGTGTTAGGTATACTTACGCGGTCGCAACGCTTGCAGGTAAAAGTGGGCGCCGTCTCGTCGAATGGTACCTCGATGCCCGCCATTGTTGGCCCCATCTACACCAACATTGATATGCTGTTGCAGGTTTTTAATCGTATCTGGTATGTGTATTTGTTGTTTATAATTGAAATAATTAAACAATTTGTGCAAAAAAATGTGAATGTGTTATGGAGTGGCGTTGCCAGTTTTTAAAACGACATTTTCTCGCTTCTGGCAGCATTGCACAGCTGTTTGTATCACAAACGGTAGCCCATAGTCTTTTTCTTCTATCACTTATCGCGATGAGAGATGGCGTTTCAACAGTGACTACCATAAGTAACTGTAACAGTGAACAGAAGATGTAACGTTGTAATAATGCAATATAATTACATTAAATTATTAAGAAAAGGGATTTAATTCACATTTGTTGGTTAAATCGCATTAACGATCGCATTAATATAATAAATTAAAAATAAATAAGCATATTTATTTAGTAAACGATGTTGACACGCGGTGTCAAACGAACATATTTATTTTTAATGTTCGAACATTCTCAATTGCTATTTCTTAAACTTTTTTAGCTAATTTAAACATTCTCATACAATAAAAATATATTTTAATTTGGATTTAATGGAACATTCGTTTTCCCTGTGACTCGTTACAAGTAGCAAGTACTTATTATAGAGATGCGCAAGTATTAAAAGATAGTGTGACCAGAGCTCTTAAGGCTAACTAAAAAAAATATTTATTAAAAAAGAATTGTAACAAAAATTTTTGTTAATTTTCCTGGTCACAAAATAATGGCTACCTATTCCAATCAGCACTGGCTGCTGTCCCACATACGCAACTCTTTCATATCCACCGACGACACTGGAATGTGCGAAACTGTGATGCTCAGCAACGACCTTCCCAAGGAGTATTTAAGAAAATTTCAAACAAATGTGAGTGACAACGCATCGAGGGGGGTAAGCGCTTCCGGAGGAGGAGAGTACAGATTCTTCATTCTATATATACTTAAATGTTTCCAATTGCAGTTTCCGACCGGTCGTCCTGCAGGCAAAACCAAGGCTGCCGCCCTAAACAAAAATGAAAGAATTATACGCAATCCGGATGCTCCATTTCAAGAACATGATTTTGTATGCTATCCCGGTTTGGATTTGAGTGACGATGAGGATTTGGATACGTCAACCCACTCGTTCGATATACAAATGTATCCCGAGGTGGGTGCCCACAGATTCCGTTCAAATACTGCCCAAAAACTAGAGAAATTGGATATAGCCAAACGAAAAGCAGCAAGGATCAAGAGTATCAACTATAATGAGGAAATACAGCCGCCCGAAAGCGAGGATTTCTTTAAGCGTAAAGAAATTGGAATAATTCACAAGCAAAAGTCAAAAGGAAGCAGCAATAGCATTAGTAGCCAGAGAAAATCAACCGAAGATGATCTTTCCGATGAGGGAGTGCAGAGTAAATTAAGCGAACAATTGGCCAAAAGTCCAAAGCAAACGCAAAATCGTTTTATCGAATATGCCCGCTTCGATGGCACATCCCAAGTGGGTATGCCCACAAAACGTATTAATGTCTATCTGAGTATGTTGAATGAACCGGAACGTAATTATCCTTTGAAAATTTGTGTTATATCCACTGCCAAAATACTGGAAGTAATTGGTTTCGTTTGTTATAAAACCTCTGAGCAATATCCCGCAATACCCCTTAAATCCATACAGCATTATGCCCTCTATATGACCGAAGATAATGATGATATGGAGGATTTTCCACCATTGGATAATCGTGAACCATGTTCAAAATTTGGTTTCTCCCATTTAACATTGGCCGAGCGTAGACCATTGGCACCGGTTACCCGTGTGGACTATCATGGACAATTGGGCACTAAATCAATGACCTCGGAAGAGGATAGGGCATCTCTAGCAGATGCTGCTGTCAAAGCATTACAAAATATAAGTTTAAATAATGGACAAGCTGATCCGGGTGGAGGTGGCACAGCTGGAGGCGGTAAAGGAGGAGAAGTTGGAGGTGAAAGTCCAGAAGATAATAGCGTAAGAGACTATGAGAAGCGTCTATTGAATCATAATGATATGTTAGAGGCACCTATGCATCGTTCATATCGTTTAAATTTAATTGATAAACGTTTCTTCAAATCTGAGGTATCCTTAGGCATTTCCGGTGAACGGATCGAAATTGATCAATTGAAAAGTACGAAATTTTGGACACAAAAGAAACCAATTTCAACGCCTATAGATCTAGTGGTCCATTGTGAAATTGCTGAGAAAAGGCAATATAAGGCATTATTACGCATTTGGTTAAAATCAAATTCAACTTCCACATCCACATTCTCCTCCACAAATTGTACTTCAGCGCCTTTAGATGGTAGTGTTACCACACTAAATACGGGTGGAGGAGGAAGTGGTTCCGGTAGTGCTGGCATTGCCCATTCACCTAGCAGTCCAAATCACTCCACATTATCCAATAGCAACTTTCTAAATAGCAATATACGCTTTAAGCACTATGACTTTGACACGGATATACATATGGCCGAGCAGATCAATAATAAACTAAATTGTATATTAGAAATGCGTTCGAGTCTACTGAGACGAGAATTTCTGCATCAACGTGAACGAAAATTGGAGAAACAACTGTCAAAAAAGCAATTGAAATTGTAGTATTTGTTCCTAATGGCGGGGCATCGATTGTTGCTCCGTCTATGCCTATGGCGCTGGCTCTGTAACTGCCTTCGCAGACGCCAACCACGCCCATGTCGCTGCCGCCTACTTCTTCAATTTGAAAGAAGTTGTATTAGTTCGCTAACTAAAGAGTGTGTTACACATGTTTAAGAATAAATGAAAATTAACATATATATATATATATTAAAACTTACATTTGTATAAATAGTTATTAAGTATTTATTGCAATTCACTTTAATAAAAGAAATAAGCAAGAAATTGTTTCAACTTTTTGAAAAATCTCTCTTGATAAAAGATTTATTTGTATCAGGGACCGAAATGAATTATTTTTAAAATTTGTATTATGTTTTCTTTCGTAAATATTGACTACGTTTTTTATTATTTTTTTTATTTAAGAGTTCTAAACTTCTCAGCTCTTAATATAGCACTACTACTCCCCTTTTGGGTTAGAACCACTTGAGAATTACAAAACAATGATGCAAAAAAAGTAACAAAGCTTGCAATACCAGCGTATCCGATTCGCCGGAATGCGAAGAATCCGGATAAAATAAAATAAATTTCGCCAATGAAAATACTTAAAACTGTTTGATATTTCAAAACTTTATATTTATCCGATTTTTCGTTAATCTCTCCCCAGTTCCCATCAGATAAACGGGGCATTACTGTACTTTTATTTATAATTTTTCCTATTATTCTTTTATTTACATATGTAAATCCGAAATGCTTTTAAATTTTTTTAGAAAACGTTTTGAAAACAATTGAAAATTAGAAATTTTCTAAAATATTTCTTTTATCAACTTTAAAAAAAAACAGATAGTTTCCCACGTAATCTATTATCTGATTTCGTTATCATAATTCCAAACCTCTGATCAGTAAATACTTAAATCTTAAAATGTCAGCTTAAGTGCTGGAAAAGGATTTTCCTTATAAGAATTCTGGATATTGACTAAAATTAACAAAAATAAAAATGTCTTAAGATGGAACTATAACTAACACTTTTGAACTCTAAAAAGTCTATCTAACTTGTCCAGATTAAATTCTACTTACTTTGATTAAATTAAGGAATCTACAATGTATACATAGATGACTGTATTTTTGTAGCGTTTATTCACTGTACAACTTGTTACTGTACATATATTATGACACTGAATTGGTTACCTTCGCCTCATGAGATTTCCGCTTTGCGATTTGCTAGCGATTTACTAGCGTTTTGTTGGCGTTTCAGTGGCGGTTATTGCATTTCCCGTCCCGCTGACATTGCAATTGTATAAAGTCTCTAATCAAAGTGCAATTAATCTCTAACCAACGACGCCCCAGACATTAAGTATAACGGTTGTTATTGTTTATTGTATTTTTACTTTTGGACTTATTGTTGTTATTGCTGTTAGTTTGTTATATTTTTAGCTTTTTGCAATGTCAGCGGCAAATAGTAAAAAATAAAAAAAAACAGTCTCTGTGGATATTGGGTTGGGTCTTGCTTATTAACAGCTGTTTAACTGCCGTTAGATTATTATAAATAACTGTTGCAAAACAAAACAAAACAAAAGTAAAAACAATTTATAATTTGTATAGCTTGTAGATTGTTCTAAGGCCAAGGTTAACAATAGACGCAAAAATCATGCCAAAATGTCGAAACAAAAAACTAAAAAGTCTGACATTTGAGGTCATGATGTTTGTGATTCTAAATGATCATGATCAACAACATGAAGATGATCATGATCATTGTTATGATGCTGATGATGCTGCTTGTTGGCGTGACCATATCGAGGCAATAAGCAAACATTTCAAATGAATCAGCACAATTCTCAGGAGTGAAATAAGTGACTAATAAAACCAAAAACATGAACAAATTTCAAATATTTACTTTGATATATAAAACGATAAAGGACACAAATACAATTTTTATACATACATATAGACCATATTTATGTCTTGTCTTTTTCTTTTTGAAATGATTTATTGTTATGCGATCCAGCCTTGACAGAAAACTCGAAATTGTATCCATTCTTTTAAAGAGACACATAAAAATTTGTCTATTACCAGCAATTTGTCAAATTGTTTTATTTATTTATTGGCAAGTGCGTTAGCAGGAACAGTGGGTTCTTAGATCTAAGAAATAATACATAAAATATACATATAATAATAAATAATAAAAATTGGTTCAAAATTGTTTTAAAAGTATTTAATTATATTTAATTAAAGAACTAATTCTTTTAGTTATATTTAATATTTTAATATAATATTTCTACATCTACATTTCTACATATTTATATAGATAATGGCATAGATCTATAAATCAGGATCTCATTTAGGCAGTAGTTGGTGTACATATAATATCCCGAACATAAAACTGTTTTTTTTTTATTTAATAAAATACATACATATATAAAACTTAAAAATACATAAAATCTAAAATTAAATTTTAAGTATTTGTAGATGTAAAAATTTAAAATAAAATATCAGAAAAGATCAATTTGAAACCAAAAGCTTCTGAAATTAAGAATTTTATTTGTTGAATATAAAAGTTTTATTTACTTTATTTAAATAAATAATAAGAAAAAACTTCTAAAATTATTTTTTTTAAATTTGGAAGTTAAACTAGAATTTAGAAGTTTAAATTAGAATATTGTAGAATATCCATTTAAAGCCAGGAGCTTCCAAACCTTTATTTTATCTGTCTTCTTTATCAATCGCTTTTTAAGTCTTACTTAAACTATATTTTAACCACTAAAGTTTCTTATCTGTGATTTCGTATGGATTAACACAAGGCAGGTTTCTGGGATTAATCTCCATTATTGTTCCACTGTATTGCCTTCAATAGGTTAGCTCTGTTCCCCCACGCTCCTAATCTTTCTCTCTCTCTTGCTAATGCTGTTAATGAACTAAATGTGTGTGGATGTGTGCATAGGTACCTATGCACAACTGTATCTACATGTAAGTGGGATGCCTGTTTAATATTTAGATACAAATGTATCTGCTTCCAACTGGTATGGGCGCAGGGGAGAGTGGGTTAACATTACATTTCACTTTGGCTTTCTGTTCTATTAGCTAATTTGTTCAACTGTGTGTAGACAGTTGATTGCAGCAGCAGCAGATACCAACAATAGCAGCAACAACAACAACACCACTAACAAGGCAACATTGTCTGAGGTATATGTGTGTGTGTGTGTGCGTGACTATATGAGTGTGTGTGTGTGTGTAAGCACAAGGATGCAGCCAACTAATTGAAAGTCAATAAATGCATTATAAATCGTCAACCTTGACATTGAAATTGAATGACACAAAGTGTTTTGCAGTTTTTATGTTTGTTGCTGCTGTTGGCGGCAACTTTCGTTCGTCGTCGCCACAATTTCTGAGCAAATAGGAGAAGGCGTTTTAACCATAGTCAGTGTTTACCAAGTAGGCGTGGCTTATACAATACAACAACAGCAAAACAAAAGTGAGCGGCTGCTGCACGCATTTATCAATTGCATAAAATAATAGGCCTAGGCGCATAATTTAATGTCGCGTTTTCTTGTGAAGGCCGTACAAAAGCAACTGCTGTTGTTGTTGTTGTTCTCTATTTCATTTTTATTTTTTATTTCGTTTTTTTTTTTTGTTTGTTTATGCAGATTAATCAAGCAGAAAAATATTCACATAGAATAAACAATTGCAATTGCATTGCGGTGCATGTGTCACGCCAGAAAGCCGGACAAAGATTCTGATTCTAAAATAATCTTGATAGGCCAACATGAAATGGCATAAAAACAAAATAATAAAAAAAAAACAAAAACGAATTTCAAACATGTATTGAAATAAGTTCTAAAATAATCTATATATGTATAATCTATGTATGTATAACTATTTTTGATTTATGTCAAACTAGATTGCATTTACTTTTCAAAAACTGAGATCTTGATTTAGTTATAAGGAAGAACCTTCACAACCTGTTAGATCAAGGAAAACTTTGTGAAAAAAAAAATAAATCTTTACTTAATTTCTAATATCAATTTAGAAATGATTAACTAAAGACTTAAAAATTTGTAATTGCAAGCAATTTTCTAAAAATATAATAAAATGGTTTTATTAAGTATTAATAATAATTGGTTTTTAACTGAGTAAAAATTCTATTATTGTCTATTATTTAACTATGAAACTCACAAAATGCAATTGCAATTAAGTTAGGTTAGGTTAAGAGTTATTTAGTAACTAAAATTTTGTCTCTTTGTCTATTATTTATATACTAAATAAAATGTTTATATTTTTATAATTTATATTATGTAATATATTATTTATAATTTATTTTTATTAATTTTTTTTTTGTCGTTTAGAAATCCCCATTTCCTTTTTTATGGTCAAAACTTCCATTGGGCCATTCTCTTACACTCAATTTCCTTACATCGTTTTACAAAGTTTTGCTGGCTATAAATGTTCAAACATTTGCTTTGCATTATGGTCATATTCACAGTCTTATATTCATTATGGCCATAACATTTTGCACATACCAAAGACCAACCCACACACATACACATAACCCATAGAAAAAGAGAGAGAGAGACAGACAGAGAGGAAAGAGACTCAGGCGTTGCCCGTGCCTCAAATGCGTTGCACGCACCAAAAGACCAATGCAAAGCCATTCACAAAATGTGATTTTAATTGCACAACAACAGCAAAAAAAAAAAGCAAATTTCGTTTGTCGGCCCAGCCCCAAAAATTGAGGCCTATAGCTATAGCCATTTTCCAACATTCCTAACCCAATTCTGTCTTTGAAATTAAATGTAAAATTTAAATTAAATTGAAATAAATATAGTATATATACATATATGCAGGTTTTAGTCATTGATGGAGGTCAACTGACCGACCAGACCACAGACAACCTGTTACATCACTCGAGAATGATCCTCATCAGTTCCTGACTTTACTTGATCATTTATGCATTATGTATTAACCAAGAAAGAAAAAAATAAAAGACTTTTTTACTGATCAGACGGCGGCGAAGTCTCTGTCAAGGTTAAACCTTTGGCTTCCTTAATGAAGTGCCGAAACTTGGACATGGGCCATCCACTTGACTACAAACTGGTTTTTAGAGTGGATGCCACCAGGCTGCAGGTGATTGCAACGCCTGATCAGGCCAGGCTCCTATCCTGTCCTTGCTCTGAACCTGTTTTCCCTTCTTTATAGTTTTTTTTTTTTTTTTTGTTCTTTAGTTATGCCATCCCACCAATTCTCATGACCCAATTTTCTTACTTCATAAGATATTCCATATAATTTTCGTAGCATAAATCTTCACGTTTATTTAAAGCTCATAATTTATCAATTTTAAACCATTTTTTTTTTGCAGGCTTTAATTTTTACTTTAACTAAAGGAAATATAAATATTCGATCTTGATTGGCAATCAATTTAACAATATCATTGCCATTTATTTCTAATGAGATATTTTATTGTGGGTAAGTTAGTTAAAATTTTGGTTAATAAAATAAGTGTAAATTAATAGAATTTATAATAAACTGATTAATATATCAAAGATTGATAATCTGTAGTTATATAAATTATTAATACTTGTTATTCTTGTTATTCAAAGAGATTATTGAAATTGGTTATGAGTCTCTTTAATATACATATATAATATATTATAAATATTAAATATACTTATGTTATGTATTTATTCAACATTTGATATCCAAAATAATTTAAGAAAAATTACTATTCATGTTTTTCAACTGAAAGCTATTAATAATTAATATAATGTTAATAATTTGCTAAGTAATTTGCTCTTAAACATTTTAATATATTTTTATTTATATATTTATCCAAAATTTGAAATCAAAAGTCAATTAGGAAAAACAATAACTTTTAATAATTTTTCCTTAATTAAGTCGAAAAGTAAATCTTAAATGGTAATTAAAAGTCAATAAGACCCTGAATTGTTTTAAATACATTTAAAAATAGGTCAAATTGCAAGAGCATCTACAAAAGTACTGATAAGAGGAATAGAAAAAAATTAAATTATGGAAGGTCAGTTTTTGTTTAACATTTTACCTAACCATTTCTTGAGAAATTGAAATACTTAACCAGTGGAAACTCGTTATTCTATTTATTTATCTTCTTTTTTTTCCAAATCTACTACGTCTTCTATATATCATGACTTTTTGTCTGCTTAAATATAAATTACAACATATATTTAATCAAGCATATTATCTCTAGTTTAGATTGCCTAAACTTGCTTTAATTCTCTCCCCCGCAATATTCAACGCACACAAGGCGTATACTTAATATAAGGTCATTTGGTCAGTAATTTGCCAATTTGACGACAAGCAGCATTTCATTTCATTTGATTTGCCAACAAGTAAATTATAGTGCCAAAAAAAAGAAAGAAAAAGATAAATGAAAAAAAAATCAAGCGAGAAGAAAAAAAAATACCATAACCTTGTGGTAAAAGACAAACTGCAAATACAATAGCAACAATAACAATAACAATAATAATAATAATAATAATATGAAATCAAAATTTATTGTTAATGATTTATTTAATGGAAAATTTGTATTTGTTGTTTGCTGGTTGGCAGCCTCCAAAAACAAAACACACACATATAATAAAAAGGCGTGTCTATCAAAATGTTGGAGTTATCAAATGGTATTAAGCTTAGATCAAAGAAACCAGGAAATTAGCAAAAGAGCAAACAAATTCTGTACTGTAAGTTAGAGGAATCGACCATTAAATACCCTGTTGTACAATCAATTTCAAATAGAAAAATTTAAAAAAAAAAGTAAAATCATGTGAAATGTTGCTTTTGTTGCTAGATCTGCAGATGTTGCTAGATCTTTATGTTGCTCATCCTGGGTTCAATTTGAATCCGAAGGTTGCTAGATATTCATGTTGCTTGTCTTTAATCGTTTCAAGTTCTAGCATGTTGCTAGGTAATTCCATTGTTTCTGCCGTTATTTTTTGTTGCTAGACAATTTATGAGCTTATTATGTAGCTAATAAACCATGTTGCTTAAAGGTTAAATAACGGTTGAATGAGTAAATGTATCTAAGCAAGTTTCTAAGGGCCGATGTTGCTAGCCTTTTCTTGAGAATTTTTCTACATTGAAAACGTTAAAAAAAATTTAATGGCAAATTTTCCTTTATTATATATAATAAAAACTAAATCGGTCGATAATACATAAGTATCAAAATGCTTTCTAAAATTAAATACTTAACATAATAAATAAATCAAAGTAAGAATTATTTAAATGTTGCTGAAATGGAACAAAACACATGTCTATGTAAACTTGCCCATTCATGCTGATCAAAAATATATAAAACTTATAAAAATATAACCACTAAGCTTCTTTTAGATCAGAGATCAAATGCCAATATACCTTTTACTTTATAAATACAGGGTATAGAGACAGCAACAAACTACTTTGGGGTAGGTCAATTCAATTTTTTCTTTATTTTGTTTTTTTTTTTTGCGTTTGTGGTTCCAGCTCCAATTCCAATTCCGATTCCAAATCCAAACTTCAATTATTTGTAAAATGCCTTTTTTAAGGCCCGATTGCTAGACATTTGTTAGATGCTTTTGTTGCTATTGTAGTTTATTTGCTTTGTTCACGCATTTATTTGCCTTTATTTAGCGTTTATTTACTTTTTGCACTTGCTTTTGCTTATTTTCGCCTACATTTTAAGCTCCCCATGCGTTTCAGGGTCATCTCTCTCCACAAATATATATATATATATATATATATATATATACGTTTATGTATATCTTTAGTTGATCTGCTCACATTAACAAATGGTTGAAGTCGACTTGAAGTTTGTCCTTCTGATGACATTTTGCACGCGTCTGCGGTAAATTATGTTTAAGAGCTGTTTAAACCTACGCAAACAAATAATAATAAATAATTGAATTTCAATTGATTTTAATATGTATGTGAAATGTAGTTCCGATATCTTTTGAAATTATATATTTTCTTTAGCTTCTGTTTCTTTGGTTATATCAAGTATACGACACTTTTCTGTTGAAATTACATCAACTCTACTAATTGGCTTAGAAATTATGGTTTAGATCATATCATCAAGCTGATGCAATGACGCTAAAGAGGCCAACTAAAAGGATTAGCATGATATAATAAAAACAGAACTACAACAACAAGCATAAAGCATAAGACAGAAACAAAAGTCATAAGAATGACGCAGCTGATGCCACTCATTGCAATTTGTTTTTTTATTTTTTTAAATATTTGCATATGAATGAAAATTATATGCACTTGAACTTGCACTTGACAGCCAAATAAGAGGGTGAGACACAGTGAAACATATTCAATCAGACAACGATCAAAAAACTTGTAAACTGAAAATCATAAATTCAATTATTTTGAAATTGAAATACTTGTTTTTATTTATTAAAAGTCAAAAATATTTAACAAAGCATTTTCTTAAAACTTGTATAAAAGTTAGACAAAGTTTTCCATGTTCTGATAAATAGTTTTTTACTTAGTTTAACAAAACTTTATCAACAAATGTTTTATATTTCGGTTAGTAAAAGTGTACTAACAAATATTTTTTATATAGTTCAGTCAAACTATTTCATTTCCATTTTTTAATTTAAATATAAAAAATATGAAAAAAAAATTCTGAATATGTTTTTATGATATAGTTACCTCTATAAAAACTAAATAAGGACCGAAATAGAATTAGGGCACAGTGGGAAAAAGTATAGAAAAAGTTCATATAAAGTGCAATCTAAAATCTAAATAATCTTCATTAGAAAAGTAATATTTTGAGAAATAGTTATACCTAATTTTTGTGTTCAAATATTTCCAGATCCATTAATAATATAATGTCTCATATTAAACGTAACATTGATCTAATTATAAATTTTTCTTAATTCATTTATTAAATTCTTTTTTTTATGAGTTGTAACCAAAAAAAAAAGCTGTTTTTTAATTTGTTTAAAAAGGTAATTACTGTCTGGTTTTTTACGGAACTAAGACCCCCTGTTCTCTCTACCTCTCTCCGCCGCTCATTCACACCAATTCCAGGCACATTTCCATTAGACAATTTGCAAATAAATTTGTTTGACCCTCAGAATTTGTCATTTTGATTGCATTTCCTACTTCCACCTATAGATAAATTGTTGATACAACTGGAGGAGAGGCTGAGAGCATGTTGAATAGTAATTTAGTTGTTGTTTTTATTGTATTTTGCAACGAGGTCGCCATCAGTACAAAAGATAACAACAAATACAACAACAATATACTTTCTTAATTTTTGCAAAAAAAAAAAAAAAAAGAAAAAAAAACAAAATCGGAAACAGCTTTGGAACAGCACAGTGCGTAGAACACATAAATTTTATAAGATTTAAACAAAATAAAAAAAACAAAACCGAAAAAATAAAATTCATTAAATGCATTGAGCAAAAATTTGTTGTTGGTGCTGCCAACGCAACAAGTTTTACTTTTTCGTGTGTGCGATGCCAATAAGTTGTAGCTGAACAGGGGCGTAGCCGGGGATTTAGATAAATTCCAGAAAGGGACCACGGCTAATAAATTAAATTATAGATTATAATATTATGTAAAAGAATTTATTATTTATTTTTTTCTGTAACTCTGTCCCTTCCTATAATCATCTACGAAAGATTAAAAAAAATTCAAAATATCCAAAAATACTTGCTGTGTTTTTTTTTTAATTTAGGGCTTAAAACTTTAACTGATTTTATAAAAAAAATTTTAACAATTTTGCTAAGTGAACTTGATATATTGATATGAGCTGGAAAATTAAAAATTTATCAATACTTTTACTTTAAGTTATTTTTTAATTGAGCTAATCAATCTACTTTAATAATATAATTTTCTGCTAACTATTAATACTAGACTATACATATATATATTTTTGTAAGATCGAAAACACTTGCCCTTGTAATAATTTGAAATTACAATAAAGTTATTTTTGTTAATCATTAAAGATTTGGTTACTAAGTCAAATAAGCAAATTTCTGTTGACACGTTTATAAATTCGGCACAAGTTAATTTTGTAAATTGTTTATAAATAGAAATTTTTAATGATAAATTTTACATTGATCCTTTTAGATCACCGATATGTTGAGAGGAGATACATATGTACATATATCCTTCCTATTTCTAAAGGCATAATAACTTAAATTTACTTCTGGTTCTTCTCTTCCTAAACTCTTTTTCTCAAATTTATATGAATACTCCTCTGTTTGAGGAACTTTAACCCCTTGAGATCCTTCTTGATCTGCCACTGTTGCTGTTGTCTGTCAATTTTGTTGCTTGTTGCTCTCTTACTAGTTGTTATTGTTGTTGCTGTTATCGGACTTGTGCGTACTTGGACTGCTCACGCCGGCGGCAGCGGAGACGGCTGCCGCCTGATGTAAAAATGAAAAACGAAAAAAAAAAAAAAATTGAAACGAAAGCAGTGGCAGAGACAGAGGCAGAGGGTATTTAACCGACCTCAAATCAATTTGCAATTTCAGTCTATCTCCGCGTTGCAGCGTTGCATGAACTCGCGTTAAACCAAAATAAACCAATAAAAAGTTGAAAAAAAAATATATACATATATAAAACTACAAACAAATTTATATATGTAACAAGAAAAAATATTAGGAAACGGGCAACAACAATAAAAAAGAAAAAACAACTGCTAGAGCAATGAATGTTTAAACGGAATCAACAAGAAATTACCTAAAACGCATACAAAATTTTCAATTGAACGTTTTTTTATGATTATTTATTTAAATGGTGTCAAGCGCGGCCTAGAAAATGTTATAAAATACTTGACAAAAACAACAACAATATTCCAAGCACGTTGCAGAAATACAACAACAACAATAACAAATATCGAGACACAACAACCAACTAAAAAGAAAAAAAAAAGCCAATATAAAAATTACGCAAACAAACCAACAGCTGACGGTTAACGTTCAATGAACGTCAGAGAGAGAAAGGGAGAGAAGGAGATTACACAAATGCAGTTAAAGCTTTGACTTTTTACTATAAGTGTAAGTGCAGCTCAAAAGCTTTGCCTGAACTTGAAAGTGAAAGTGGAAGACAGACTCAAACACACTCACACAAACACACACACACAAACACGAACACAAATAATAAAGACAGAGAGAGAGAGAGACTCTTTTGCTGGAGTAATAGAAATAAAATAAAACAAATAATAACCGCAATAACTCAAACTCAGAGCATCATCATTAAATCTAACTGTAAAATGAACCAATCACAGGAATATGAAGTAAAGGCACCCCAGGCGGGTGAAGAGGGACATAAATTCATAGTAAGTCCCGTTTTAACTGCGGTACCTGTGATGATGAAACCATTGGAAAGGGAAATGCCACTCACTTTACCAACAGCAGCAGCAGTAAAAGAGATAACAGAGGCGGAGGATGAAGAGCAACCATGTTGCTCTAGCTCTTCACAAGCTGTAGTACCGTTATCATCATCATTGCCATCAAAACTTTTACGTTATCATGCCAAACGTTCGGCACAGGCATTGCTACAGCAAATGGCCTCACTGGACTCCCAATTAGGTAGCAGTGCCAGTGGTGGCAGCTCATCAGAGGATTTGCCACCATCACCCACTGCCCCACCAATGTCGCCGACAGTTGATCAACAACTTTTAGATGTAGGCATGGGTTCTTCCATTGGTGACTCTGAAGAATCCGAAGAAGATGATGAACTAAAACCCTTGGCTGTAGATAATCATATTATAACCGAAATGGATCAAAATGATTCACCATCGGCTGTCCTAAGTGAAGAGAATTTAGAGAAATTTCGCAAAAATCAAATGGATAATATCTATTTGCATCCAAATTTCCATTTGGATAATTCACCGCCACCAGCTGTGGCACCAAATAATTCACCCATTGCGGAACCAAAACGTGTCCATCGTTCATTTTTGGCCATGAAAAAGGAAACGCCCGAGGAGCAAGCCGAATCGGTGGACACATTAAATGAGATTGATACATTAGATCCCTCTCTTGTGCCCAGTGATGAATTGGCCGCTGAAATATCAGAGGCAGTGGAATTTTATTTCTCCAATGAGAGTATACTAAAAGATGCCTTTCTTCTTAAACATGTGCGCCGCAATAAAGAAGGATTTGTCAGTCTCAAGTTGGTGTCAAGTTTTAAACGTGTCCGGCAATTGACACGGGAATGGAAAGTGGTTGGTAATGCCGTAAGGCGAAAATCCAAAAGAATTGAACTCAATGATGTGGGCACCAAAGTCCGTCGCATGGATCCTCTTCCATCATTCGATGAGACCATGCCATCACGCACTATAGTGGCATGTGATCTGCCCATGGATAAATTAACTATTGAAAAGGTTTCCGATTTATTTTCAAAATGCGGTGAAATTGCATTGATACGTATCTTAAAACCCGGCATGGCCATACCAGTAGATGTGAGACAATTTATGAACAAATATCCGGAATTACAACAAAAGGAATGCGCCTTAGTGGAATATTTAGAATCATCATCGGCACGTGATGCTAAACATTTGAATGGTCCATTCCAAGTCTATGAAATGGTAGCACCCAAGAAGAAAACTGGGAAAAAAGCAGCTATTATACAGATTGCTGCACCAGTTGCCCGCATGGTTGAGAATTACCGTTATTATAACGAAGCCAATAACTGTGAGAGAACACGTGGCGGAAGTTTTGGCGGTCATGAGACAATGCCAGATTTAAGATTCAAATTGAAAAGAAATAATTCTGATTTTCAACCGAATTATTATCAACAACAGGCATTCTATAATAATCATAATCTTGGCTATCAGCATTATCAGCAAATGCCAAGAGGAAGTCAGGATAATTCTAATTTTTATGCCTTCTCACCAAGACGTTATAGCAATACTTCAACTATATCGGCAAATACAGCAGCGGTAATTACAGAATCTTTGCCGGCACCCAATCCAACTCCCACTATTCCTGTTAGTAATTTGCAACGTCGTTTATCGAATTGTTCGGAACAAAATTATCAAGCAGAACCAACACGTCGTCCTAGTAACTGTTCAGAGAACGGAGCACCTCAAAGACGTGATTCGAATTGCTCTGAAAATTGTCCATGTTCGAGACGTGTATCTGATTTTGGTGAAAATAATAACGCCAATAACTATCGTAAAACGTCTGTGTGCTCAAATGGTAGTTGCTCCGGGGAACGTCGCTTCTCAAATGGTTCCATGCAATTCGAAAGGACATTCTCCAATGCCAGTGATGGTTTCTATCGTCGTCCATCGAATGACTTTCAAGTGGAACGTGAACGTAATGATTCTGGTGATCAACTTGTTGGAGGCGGTGGTGGCGGCTACCAAGTCTGGCCACGTCGTTACTCAAATAATTTCCAACAATTGACCAGTAAATTGGCCAACTATGATAATGCCCAGTACATTGGAGGTCGTCGTATTTCAACTGATTCGGGTTATGATCGTCGTTGCTCATTCGGTTCCGAATTCGAGGGATCACCGCGATCAAGGACAGGCAGTTTTCTAAGTAACTATAAACAGGGAGCCGACTACGATGGACAACCACGTTCACGCACTGGCAGTTTTCTTATGGATGGCAATTCACCACGATCGCGTTCGGGTTCCTTTGCTCAACGCACTGCTGAAAGTTTGGTACGCACTCCCATGGGTCCTGATGGTAGCAAAGGTTTTGGTCAAAGAGCACGTAAATTTGGGCAAACAGTGTCCCCAGTTAATTAGGAAAACTAAAAACAGAAATGAGATTGTTGATTAATTCATAATTATAAATATAATATAAATACTTCACTTAAATTGTTTTTGTTTCGCTAAAAGAAAAAATGAATGGCTGTACACTGTGATGATGTCCAACCCTCTTAAAAAGAAAAACAGAATCATAAAAAGAAAATCTTGTTAGAGCCCCATAACAATTAAGTTAATTAGTAGAATAAGTTAAAAGAAATTTAAAAAAAAATATATATTTTTGGAATTTGATCTTGCTCTAGTTTTCATACATAATCGTTAACAAACACTGCCAATACTTTACTTAATTTTAAATATAAATGCAGTAAACTCTTTATCAATTTTATATATTTCAAATAATCAGTAGAACATAATATCATATTTTATTTAGTTTCACAATATATATAAAAATATTTTATTAACTTTACTTGAATTTAGGTAGAAAGTTTTCTCTTCTAAATTTTAATTATGTTACAATTCAATGAAATTTATATATATTTTAGGTTTAAAGTTTATTTATGAAAGTGTTGAAAAAAGATGCCAGAAATCAAATATCAACTATCAGAACTAAGTTATAGAAACAGTTAAATAAATTTATTCTAATATCCAAAATTTTGAAAGAAATCTGAAAACCTTTTTTTCTAAGTTCTAATTTATATTAAACACTTTCATAGAAAGACAATAAATTAGATTAATTAATATCATACACAATATTTAAAGAAAATTAACAGATAATAAGATTTAGTACGATCCTATAGCGATCCAAAAACTTCCGCTTTACCCTTTCTAAGAAGATAAAAAAAATTTTTATATGTATCTATGTCGTAAATCAAATGAAGCTTGTATAACAGCCATAAAATATTTAATAGTTCTTTCAATTGTGTCCATATAATCACTTAACACCGATGCGGATATATATCGTTGGATTATAAGGTGCGCCCATATCCTGAACCAGTTAAATGTTAAAATTTTGTACTTAATTAGAGTCTCAGGTTTAATAGTTTTTAGCAGATCAATAACGAACAAAAAAAAACAAAACGAGAGCAAGACAAATTTCATTTTTTCTTTCTTTTTTATTTTTTAGTATCAACAAATTTTTTATGTTTTTTAAATTAATTTTGTATAATTACAGTTAAAGAAAACGGAGAGAATAAAAATATTTTTCATTTTTAGCTTTTAATATGCAACAATAAAAAAATAAACAATTTTATATATACATACATATAATTATATTAATATTACTATATAAATCAAGCAAATATATAAATAAATTATATTCAAAATATGTTAAAAACAAATATGAACTTGAACAATTTTTTAAATAATTTGCAAACTTTTTGGTTTTGTTTTATATATACATATTTATTTTTTTTTGTGCCAAATCATTTTGACTTATTGCATAATCTCTTGAAAATTGAAAGCGAAATTTTCACTGCGTCTGGCCACTCGAGAATCGAAGGTAGGTAACTAGGCCAAAATAGAGCAATTGCCAACCAGTCTGCCTTGCTTGAGAAAGCAATACCAAAAACATAATAACAAAAACAAAAAAAAAAATTGTGAATAATATATTGAATAATAATTTGCCAGTATTCAGTTTTGCAGTTGTTGTTTTTTTTTTTTTTTTTCTTTCGGTTTTCGCAGTGACAAAGCGTGACGCATGCGCCCCCAAACTCAACTCAAATCGAATCAACTTAAAACCCCAAACCCCTTAGCCAACTTTAGCTTTTAATTTTCAAACTGAAGTCTCGCACACACTCGCCTGCGGTTCATAATTGTTCATAAAGCGGCCGTTAGCATTGTTACTGGGATTTCTTTTTATATATTTTTTTTTGTTGTTTTTTCTCAATATTTTTGCGGTTGTTTGAGTACTTTGAACGGCATGCGTACGATTTTTTCTCTCTTTTGCGGTTCCAAGGTATTATTTTTTGCTTATGTTTTTTTCTTTCTTGTTTTTTTTTTTTTTTTTTGCCACGCATTGAACCCGCCCACTCGCTTAAGCTGAAGGCAACAACAAACTCGTTTTGGTCTAAAACTAATTGTCGCACCAAAGAAGTTGTGCCTGCCAACGGGAAGACTTGCATAACTGAAAGGCATTAATTTTGATATTTATATATAGATGAATTTGAATTGATTATAAGATCTTAAAGCCAGGCTGCACGAGTTTTAATTTTCAGTTAATTAACTTCCTGGCCATAAAAAGAAATTCCCTTCAATTTATGTTAATTAAATGTAATTCAATTTTCAAACAGGAACAAGTCGAAATTTACAACAAGAAAAATTTCAGTTTTTAATCAGCAAAGCAGTTAAGAATCTTATAAAAAAGGTGAAAAAAACAGGAGTGGACTTAAAATACTTTCAAAATGGCCCCTTTGGTATTCAGACCCATTAATTAAATATTTCTTAAATAGTAAAAGATGAAAATTTTAGACTATTTAGAATCTTATATGTCTTAAAAAGTCTGCTTTGCATTATATAGTTTTTATAACTTCAACAAATTGAAATTAGGAGCGAATTTGAGCAAATAAATATTATATAAAGTTCGCTTGTTACTAAAGTCTTTTTCAAACTAACGATTTTGTAGCTTTAGCTAAAACAAAAGTCGGTCTAAATATTTTATAAAGGAAAAAAGTCAAGAATTAAATATTATTATATGCTAGAACTAAATTTCTTCTTAATTTTAAAAAAATCAAATTAATCAGTGTTTATCTTCAAAACATAGCCAGATTTCATTATATTTTTGCATATCTAAATTCCTAAAAACTCTTACAAATTAATTAGCTAGCCGTATTCAAAATTATATATTTTATTTTAATTATTATAATTATAATGTATTAAATTAAAATCTTTTATTTAATCGACCTAAAAAGCTAAAAGCTGCTATAAATTGTTTTTCTTTTAATGTTAATGTATATTGTTAATTTATTTTTTATGTTTTGTTAATATTGCTATTCACCTCATGTATGGCTGCGCTACTCCAGTGTCCCAATAGCAACGCAGTTAAATACTTGAGTGCATTGGTTCAATGCGCAGTTAAAAATATCAACCTAAATATCAAAAAGCTGAAGCCGCACTTTCAGTAAAATAATTAAAAAGAAGTCTTACCAGAAACTGTCCAGAGATTGTTTTTTAAGAAATAAAAAATTTAAGAAGAATTTCATATGCTTTTGAAAAATAAATACAAAAAAAATTTGTATAGAATAGATTTTTAGAACTAAGGAACTTTAATTTGAAGGCATTATTTTTGAATGTTGTAAAATTTTAGTTCTCTATTATAACAGCGCAGTTCTCTATCTAATATCTAATATAAACAAATTAAAATAATTCTTTAATCTTCAATAAGTCACATTTTTATTCCCGCCCCTTTTTGCATTTGTACCGCTACTGTGACAAAAGGTTAAGGAGTTCATTGTAAAATACATTGGAGCAGGTTCGGGTTATAAATATAAGCAAATTATAAATTATCATAATAAAAAATTGAGAATTTTTCAGTTGTTATTGTGTGGATGACATAATCAACGATTGTGTTTATTGAACTGAAAGTGAATATTCTCAACTCATCTCTGATGATCGCTTGTCGTATTGCTATCGCCATGCACAACGTTTCGACTGATGCTGCCGATGCCTGACCTTAACCAGTTCTCTCTACACACAATGATTTTTTGTTTTTTTTTTTTTTTGGCAAGCCAATTGCATCCTTGAGGTTAGCTGGCTAAAAATGTCTCAAAGTGGCTTTGTCGTTCAATGCGAAACAATGAATTGATTGCGCTCAGATGTGTGAGATGATGTTGCTGCTGCTGCTGCTGTTGCCGATGATGATGACGTGCCGTGAGGCAAGTTGCCTGTTTTGCAACCTTAACCCTGATATTGGTGGCAAATTTATAAATGTATGTATACTGTGCGTATACTTAATCCTCTATCTACTTCCGCCACTTGGCTGCACTTGACGCTCTCGTCATCTTCAAGTTCAATTGATATTTATTTATATATACTTATTGTTTATACATATATTGTATGTAGTAGAAAAAAAAAAAAGTAACCTTAAATTTCATTAAAAAATTGTACTTGAAATTCGACTAGTAGACGTAGAAATTTCCGCACAACATCCATATGATTAAATTAACATTCAGCCCAGTCATGTTGCCAATGTACTTACGTATTGTATATTTATTTATTGATAAAATGTTAGTGAATATATACATATAAACATATATATGTATATATGTACGTGTGTAAGTAGCTGTGCGTATGGCTAACCTTGTCAGCAACAAAAACAGAAACTGAGAACTAAATAAATCAAATTCCCATATTTTGTTTAATTTGGCACAACATTTAAGGAGGTCAATTAGTTAGAACAAGCCAAGAATATTCTAGTCAGTTTAATTTTAATCCAAATTCTAAAAAACTAATCAAGAGAAAGGAAAAATTATTTAAGAAGAAAGTGTTTTGATAATTTTAATTAAACTAAAATTATATATATCCTTGATAAGCACATTGAACTGAGTTCATATAGCCAACTTTAACTAGCGGGGATCAATGCAAACTAGTTTTGGTTAGCACCTGTAAAAGTTTCTATTTCTATTTTTTACTTTCATACAAATAAAAATAATTAGTTTAAAATATTATATAGTAGGTAGAGGAACGATTTGGCTTACAATTTGTAGTGATAACTTTAAGGACATGGAACAAGTTATCTTTTTTAGGGTTACCCATAAGATTCCTTCAGTGAAACATCCAAGTTGTAAATAAAATATGTTGTTTATAATAATGTTAAACTAAATTTAATTTATTAATTAAAGTTATACACTAATACAGCCTTAAAAACTAATACACGTAATCGATTTCATAAACAATTAATATTTTTTTCTTTTTGCCCAGCGAAGGTTAGTTTAGTATTTAATATTTGGTTTAAAAATAGACTTACTTTATATTACCTTGCTTTGGGTATAAAAGTCGAAGCACTTTTTTCCCACATGGGCATTTATTTATTCTTATTTGTAGATGTTTCCAGTAATTCTAGGTAAAACAGCATACCAATTCAAGGTAAACATATCTGTGTAATAAATTTAGAATTGTTCAATTCTCTTTTTTGCCTCATTTGCTACGATATTTTTAATATCTGTATTATCCCTTATTTATTATATATATTATGATTCATTACCCAAAAATTATTCAGATTGTTATTTGTTCTTTTTGACTTTAGAATATTTCAAAAATTACCGCTAAATTAAGATTCTTCCCGGCGTTGCCACATTTAAAGCTCTTCCATAGCCTACTTTTCGGCACATACAGAAAATGATTTATTTTTGTGATAAAAGACAGAGGACGTTTGTCTTCCAAGCTCATCTAGAAAAGAAAACGTTATCATAATGACAATTCTTAAATTTCTCGATCTTGTGAAGAGATATATACTCGTATACTACTACATATATATATTTTATACATTTTTAAATTCGAAGTGTGCTTTATGTAGTTGGAGAATGTCAGTTAGGTCTCTTTTACAGCAGAGGGTTCAAGATGATGGCGACTATCTAAGCAATATCTTTCTCAGTGTACTTGTTATTATTGTTTTGGACTTATAAGTTACCAGAAACTTTTTATTAGCTCTACGATATGTTACACAAGTTAGTAAAAGGTCAAAAAATATATTTAAAAGGTCCATTTCCGTTACACCTGCTTAAATCGACACATGTCTCCTCATTTTGTTCACAAATGTCATTTAATATTGAACCCTAGGATCCAAGATCCATTTAAAATCAATATATAATACCCTTCCCTACTTAATTACTTTATCGCTCTTTGAGTACTTATGACGCTGATTGATTACTAGTTTAATTCTGTATTCAAAATCATTTAATTACTTGTTAGATTTCTTTGGAATATTTGTAGACCAGGGCATTCCCAGACAAAACTCGAGAAAAAAACAAAAACTATGGCAGGATGCTCTAGTCGCGACACACTGACGACAGAGTGGAATGCCTACATACTCCACCCCTTGAACATAGTAAAAACATTCTTTAGCTAACTGGCGCCAAAAGGCGTGTCACTAATTGCTACTAAACGACAAACATTAGGCGCCAAACTCCTCCGCTTCTAACATCTTTCCTCTCTCTATACGTCGTTCTTCAATAAAACAGGAAGCAATGTTATAGTACTAAAGTTTCTCTAAAAAATATGGATATTTCATTTAGTTGCCACATCATAGGCTAATAATAAAAGCCAATTAAGCAAAATCAGTGACAACACCTGTGTGGGAATGGGAATGGTATCACTCCCTCCCGCAATAAATTGCCGCTAAATGTCACTAATAAGCATCAGAGCTCAAAGAGATCTCTGTATGTATCCCCATCCCCCTCCCCTCTAATAATTCCTTTTCTACTCCAGCCTCTTTCTCGTCTAATTAATTTATGATTTTCTTCACCGCATTAATCTCACTCAAATGGCAGGCAGTGGTGGCAGTGTCTCCGAGAAAGATGTCGCGAGCCTCCAAAGCAGAATCAGTAAATGCAGCAAACAACAAAAAGAAAAAAATGTCATACAGATGTGTGTGAGTGTGTGTGTGTGTGTGTGTGTGTGTGTGCCCCCATGAATGACATGTTGTTAGTCTGGTGTTAGGTTAAATCATGTTTTTCTTCTTTCTTTGTTCAGTTTATGCATTTATCATAATTTTATAGAGGAGGTGTAGGTAGAAGGAAATCTATGCGATGTCAAATTGGAGTATCAAACGGATTAGAATTTTATTTAGACTTTGCAGGGAGAAAAAATTTGTTTCTCTATTTAAAACCCCCTTCACGCAAAATTTATAAAAGAATTTTTCAGAATATTCCCCAAGGATTTATTATTTTTTAGATTTTCTTAACAATTTTTTAAGAAATTCTGCAAAAAGTTCCCCAAGCCCATTTTCAGAGAATTTCAAAAAGAATTATTTAGGAGACTTTAGAAAACAATTTATCAAGGATTACTCAGGTTATTATCAAATGAGTTCTTTAAGGATTCTTTAGGAAATTTAAATAAGTTGGCCTCAATTCTTCTTAAAAGAAATTTTGTAGAGCATTCTTTAAGGATTGCCCAGGAAACTTTGCAAATGACTAATCAAGGACTTGCAAAAAGAAATTTTAGTAAGAGGTATTTGGGGAATTTCGAAATCTTGGAAGAATTTTAGAAAGAATGCCTCGAGGATTTCTTAGGGCATATTAAAAAAAAGTCGGGAAGTTTTAAAATAAGTTCCTTCGAGACGTTTGGAAAGAATTACGGATTAAGGAAATTTTGGAAATAATTCTTCAAGGATTTCTCTGGGAGAGTTACCAGTTTTGACAATCTCTCTCGTCATTTACTTTTTTCACTTGAACTAAAAAATTAATGATTAAACCTTTTATCTATTTCGAAGTCCATATCCAGATGTCTTTCTGTCTCTGTGTCTATGTGCACCTTTCTCTTTCACTCTAGCATCTCTTTAGCTTCCTTTGAAAATTAATTAAAACATATGCTCATCAGTTTGTATCATAAATCTAAATCAGTTTCAATTTGTGCGTAAAACTGTTTGATATCACAAAAGTGAATTTGTTAAAAGGGATGATGGGAAGGGTGTGAATGGGAAACGAGGGAGATAAGTGGAGACTCCATGTCAATTAGTCGCTGAATCTCATCCTTGGCTCATTAAAATGCCGTCGCCAAAATGCAACTACAGCCAACAAGAAATATCTTCCAACCATCGATGCGTTGAGGTGGCAACACAATAAACACAACAATTTTCCCTTCGTTTCGATGTCAACTTGGCTGACTGGATGTCTGTGACTTGGCTGACTGACTGACTGAATGCCAACCGGCTGCTCCTCTCTGTAGTTGTGGCCCAAAGTAATTACAGCAAATTAATTGCTTAATACTGTCAGGGTCTACATTGTCTGCTAATTTTTCACCAATTGCAAAAGTTTGCACCTCATTTAATTGCCTCCATCAGCACAAGGAATTACGAGAAAATTGATTATACTAAATAAACTATATATGTATATACATTTGATTTGTAATGAAAATGGGGACAATAAAAATGAGTAAATAAATATTTAAGAAATAAAAAAAAACGCACACTTTCACATACGGATATCAGGTCCCCTCCTCTCTTGTGGTGTTGCTCCACATTTTGTCATAAAAAACTTCATACTTATGATTTAACTTGCATGTTTTGTAAAAATCTAATTTGATAATTGGTTGTAATTTATGAGTTTTGTCTGGCTGCTTGCTTAAACACATAAAAATTGTACACCAGGAACAAAAATCATCATCATCATCATATAATAATGATGATTCTCAGAACTGAGAAGAAGGCGCACACATTAAATTAATAATATGCAGTTCTCCAGTTCTCTTTTTTCTGGTTTTTTAGTTTTGTTTTATTTTTTTTTTTGTTCTTCTTTCTTAATTATTATTTATATCTGTCAGTTTTATAAGAGGCGTTGGCTTTGCTTTGCCTCTTTGGGTGTTAAATGTCTTTTGGGAAGTTTTTCATCTTCCTTTTCCGTTTATTTTTTTGTGAATGAAATTAAAGGCAGAAGGCAAACGTTCGTTAATGAGGCTAATAGTGGAAAAAGTGTAATTTGAGTTTCATTTTCAATTGAATGTACATTTAATAAATTCTAATATATTTGATATATCAAATATAAACTCTAATAAAAACACTTAAGTGAAATATTTTGCTTAATTTTTATAAACTAGTTTGACTTAGTACTATCCTTCTACATAAGTGTTCTATTGACAATATAATGGAAAACGCGATATAAATATTGTGTCAAAATATTTTTTAGCCATATATATGTACATATATCTAAATATGTACATATATAAGAAATTTTGCAATAGAGTTTTATTTCTTTTTGAAAAAAGGAAAATAACTTTTTTATAAATTGTTTTATATATCATGTAATTTTTCTTAATTGAAAGTAGAGGGATAAAGAAGAATTTTCGTCATATATTTTATTCTAAATAAAATTTATTGAATTAAATATAACGCTAGATACGATATAGCCAAATGTTTATTTACTTATCTGGATAACTTATTTTATTATTTATACAATGTATATAGGCATATATTTATTTACCTACCTAAATATTTTTATTATTTATAAAAATGCGTCATATTTTGAAAAAGTTTAAAGTTTTAAGAATTTTCAAATTATAAAAAATATCATTTATATTAAGTTAAACTTTTAGTAAATCATTCACCATATAATACCACAGTCAGAAAAATTTTACTACATTTCTTCTTTTTTATTTTGTTTCGGCACAATTAGTATAATAAATAATTATGAAATGTATAAACTTATAAAAATAAATAATTAACTTATAAATATATAAAAAATATAGCTAATTTTATAACGTTCAAATGATTTATTTATTTAAAAAAAAGTTAAAGCTAATTGAAATTAAATTTAACTTATAGCTAAAGCGCTGGCTGCTAAGGCCTTCGGCTGACATTTAAATAATATTTTACTTTTATAAAAGTAAATTCGAATAACAAAATTCTAAAATTCATTTTCTTCCACATTTCCTGCCACAACTATACAAAATAAAATCTAATAAATTATAAAAATATATCAAAATAAATGGACCAAATCATTCTTTCTTTGATACATTAAACCTTCTTTCTATTTTGTATAATGACTTTAATTTCTTTCGGATGAAATGTGACCCAAAATTAGTTAGGTCACACCAATTAGCCGCCTTCAAAGCAAAAAAAACAAACAACACTCAAATAATGAATCATGCTAAAATTACACTACGAAAAGAGTTCAATGATCGAATCAGTTAAAGAACCTAAACATGATGAGAATTTTACCTTAAGGCAAGTAATTGGAGAACCAGATACTCAATGGAATATGAGGACAAAATGGCGTGGGAGTGTCACCTAAACCAAAAATACAGATGTTTCGTACGCTCACACCCATTCCCTTTTTAAAGATCGATTTCTCCGGCTTGACTTTGACTTGTATCATTAGTAAAATGCGTTGACAAAAAAAGGGACGAAACGAAACGAAAAAAAAAAAAAATCCAACACACGCGACTCTACCAAGTTTTTTGTTTTTTTTTTTTTTTTTTTGGATGGACTCACTCTGTGATTTATAGTGCGTGCGCCTGACAAACACTTGAGATCAGTTGAGTGAGGGAAATGTGGTGTAGTGCAGTGAAGTGATGATTTATAATGAAGATGCATTCATGGTTATTAATTAAATACAATTTTCTGACACGGTTCCACACCATTTACTGTTAAATGCAAGAAGAAGCTGAGAATGAGAACTATTTTACCACAAAAAAAAAAAAAGAAACAAAAACAAAAGTATTCAATATTATATAATATTGAATAAAAATGATTCAACAAACAAATTGGTAATTGATGAGAAATGCCAAGTGCCAAATATGCCTCTAGTTCCAATGCTTCTTTCCTTTTGGCAGCGGAATTTAAAATATGGCAAGCAATAGTCGAATATTCATTAAGTGCAATTATGAAAATTAAGTTGTCATTTTGATTTGAATTCTGAAGCACATTCCCCATATAATATCGTAGAGATACACCCAGTCGCAGTGTTTATACTCATTAAATTAAATCAAAATGACAGCCGCAGGCCTGCCTAAATGATCTGAGGTTAAGGGGAGGAAATCTCCACTTCACACTACTATATATCCTTCTCCCTTTTTATCTCTCTCTCTCTCTCTCCCTCTCTATCTTTTATACTAATTAACGTATTTTCACATATTTTGTTTAAATTGTACATAAATAAATAAAGACATTATGTGAACACCCTGTACCAGACCATAAAAAATTGGCTCACATCCAATTGAAAACTACCAAAAGATTTTGCATTACGTTCGTGGCAAATCATTTCTCATCCTTTCCCCAAACACCACCATCGCCTCCACCATCTCAACCATCTCGTTCAGTATATCATGTCCCCTTATTTTTGGTTTTGATTTTTTCCTACTCTTACCCAACTGAGTTATGTGTTAATAATTTCGAATTAATGAACGTTTTATATGGCCCAAGATTTGTGATTCTGTGCCCGATCGACTGTGGTCAGTTGTGGCTAATGAAAGTGGCTTTTTTGATATATTTAGAATTTTGATGCAAATAAAATCTAACTAGACGAAATATACGTTTTAATGGAACTAGATGATTATTTTTTCTTTTAATTTATAAAACTGCAATTAAAACTTAATTACATTTCGAAAAGAGATTTTTATTATATTTTCTTTAAATGAATGTTTAAATTGAATCTAAACATTAGATGACTAAAACGTATGAGAATTATTTCCAATCTTGTATAGCGCCATCTACAGGATATTTTGCCAATTCAAATGAATCAATATTCAGAAACAGCTTGGAAAATATGGACCTTACTCAAACCATTATGTTATGTTTCAACCAAATTTAATGTTATAAGATGGGAACCCCAGCATGTAAAATTATATGTAAATATCTGGAAAAGTGAAAGATATAGATTTGTACCAATTCCGGAATGGTATGGTATAGCTTATCTGAGGTCGATGTGTTTGAGAGTTAAGATCAACAACAATACGATCGAAATTTGGTTTGTATTTCTACCTTATTTAATCACTAAAATAATAAATAAGCAACGTTTTACATTTATATAGAATTTATAAGCAGTTCATACTTAATCAAATTCCCAGAAAAGATTCGCAGAGGATTTTAGTAGGATTGAAATGGAGTTATTTACCCTGAGCTACTGACAGTACAGGCAAATCTCTATTTATAAGAGCAACTTGGACTGCCTTTTAAAGTCGAAGATAAAAAGACAAAATATAAAATATATTCTAAGTTGATCATCCAGAGAATCTATCAGATAGAACAACTACAATTATAGCTTTCATCGATTTAGCAGGGATTTTTTTTTATTTTCTCAATAAAAGATATAGCTAGACATATTAAATATCTGCTTTTCCACCGTTTGCATAAGATAATTTTACTTTGTTCGCATGGTATTATATACAAAATATAAAGTCAAATATTAATATCGTAAAATCAGGATATAAGCTAAAATAAGCTCCTGAAGTACAATATATTTATATAAGTAGCTTATATCTCCCGAGGGAGAGATCCCACATAGACCTGATTGGGTCCCTAATGATAACGGATTAGTATTATATAAATAAATAAAAATATAATGAAATATTAATATAATCAAAGTTATAAAATATATGATAGATTATCAATAGTTATATCAGTTATTATATTTTGTATGTTCACAAAAAAACTCTCAAACTTCTTTATTTACTTTTTTTCACTTTCATTATCTTTAACTTTCCAATGACTTCCTCTTCTTAAAATTTCAAATAAAGAATATAGAGAAAACACTCCACACATAAATATTTATTCCCTCCAAATATATTGTTAGCATTTTCCAATCATTTGACTTGAGAAACGTGTCCCAATATTACCGACACTCATTCATTAATCATTTCGTTTGATAAATTTGTTGGCAAACTTATTAAATATATTTAGCAAAATGCCATCGAAATATTAAATAGCTCTACTTGTAGACAATTAGCTAAAAATTATGACTTTTAATCATAGCCGACAAGAACGTAGGCCACGCCCACACAACAACACCACAGATGTCAGAAAGTGGGAACAGAACAGAATTTTCATTCCATTTCATGCATGATATTAAAAATAAAACACACATGTTGTCTTCTGTTTTTCATCTGAGCCAATAGAAATTGTCATACGGTAGAGATCCCGCCCTCGAGGCGAGATCTCGCATCTTGCATCTTGTGAAGGATTCTTTTTTGGGGGAATATTGAAATTAGTTTTTCGAAAACATTCGTCGCGTGCTGTTGTGCTCCTCTCTCTGGCTTCGATCCAAATTAAATTGTAACGAAATTTCAAAATGGATTCGCAATCTGTTGTCCGTCGGTATCCTCATAGTTTCTCCATTGAACAGATTTTGGCTAAACCAAATAATCATTCGACACGATCATGTTCCCATAAT
Organism: Drosophila emarginata; assembly: GCA_037075365.1. NCBI lineage: Eukaryota > Metazoa > Arthropoda > Insecta > Diptera > Drosophilidae > Drosophila > Drosophila emarginata. The sequence goes on along the minus strand of JBAMCD010000260.1, from coordinate 2,024,073 downwards.
AGTTTTGATATGATCGGTAATACACAACAGATACAGCAGCAACAACATCCAATACAAAATGATATTAATGAAGCGGTTGGAGATAATGATATCGATTTATCCGTCTCCTCACGCGTTTCCAGTCCAGCCACATCAAGTTGTTTGGAGGAAGATACTCTGGAAGATGGCAAAAGTGATAATGATTTGGCATCGGATGATGGCAATGGTGTGTATGACAATGGGTTTTAGAGAAATCATTGAATGGGAATCTAAAAAATTTCGAAAAGTTGATATTTAAACTAGAATTGCCTAAAATTGCTAAACTATTCATGTGAAATTATTATTTCCAATCGAATTTCATTAACTTTTGCACCAAGACTTTATAGTTTTTGTTTAAATTAATTTAAATATTTCAATACATTGTCTAGATTAATTTCTTGTTTTAATTTAAAGATCTTAATCTCTGGATTAATTTCTTGTTCTAATTTAAAGATCTTAATCTCTGGATTAATTTCTTGTTATAATTTAAATATCTTAATCTCTGGATTAATTTCTTGTTCTAATTTAAAGATCTCAATCTCATACTTTAAAAAGTTAAAGGTATATTTTATGAAATTTTAGACCTTGAAAGGATTATTTTATTGTATTTTAGACCATAGCAATATTTGCTTTAAAATTGGAATAACAAATCCATAATTGGTAAATATCTTGTATAAATTCTATTTCAAGAAAAAATGTAGAAAATATTATATCTGCAATCTTAGAAAAAAAGCGAGAATGTTTAAATATTTCTTTGATTTTCACAGTTTTGCGACTTTAATAATCTTAAACTGTAATAAAATTTTAGTGTACTTGAGGTCATGACTAGCACAGGATTTAGAAACATCAAAAAAGTTTTTAGATTTTAATTTAAGAAAAATTTTTCATTTAATTATCGGCTAGATAAGATAAGATTTAGTTTAAATAGTTGTTGACAATTTTTCAATTTAAATATCAATAATTCAGTTGAATTTACAATAAATTTAAATAAACTCAAACATAAATTCGAAAGTATTTAAATAATAGCTTCAGTTAAATTTTTTCGCTTTAAGACATTTCTGAAATCTAATTTAATGAAATCAATAAAAAGTTCTAAGTAAATCTAAAAAGTACTTAACAGGTTTCTCTGCATATCCAATATCCAAAAATTTTGATTAAAACAGAGTTTAGCTGCATTTGTATGTATATTTATAAATTTTAAAAATATATTATTTTCTATCTCATCTTCTATTTATCATTCTTTAAAAAAAGTTTCATTTAACTACTATTAACTTATGGAAAATTTGGTTTATATACAATTAAACATATGTCAAGTGAATTTGTTAAAAAATTAGAGAAAGAGATATATCCCGTAAATGTGTGTATACATATACATAGATATACACATATATCTTTTTTTTTATCATAAAATATATATTTTAGAAGTAAAACTTATTCAAAGTAGAGTTACGTTTAACTAAATAGTATGATATAATAAATATATTTTAGATGTGGTATTTATTTAAAACTGTGTGCTAAATAAACACGTTTTTTAAAAATGAGGGAAAATTATTCCGGACTATTTTAATACAAATGATAAACAAAAGTTGAGGCTAAAATGAGATTAAACTTTTTTAAATCTTATTTCAATTTGAAATCAATTTGGTTTATTTTTCTTCTTAATTCTTAAATAAAATAATAAATAAGTGGACTAAAAAAAATCTACCGGATATTTATCTATTGTTAAAGCTTTTAAAATTCTAGATACCTTTACCTTTTGTTACCATTGCCACTGATTTTTATGGCTGAGTGATCTCGTCTGTCATCCATATAATCTACCCGAAAAAAAAAACAAGAAATAATCTAAAATAATGAAGCTTCGAATGAGTGTCACAGTCCGAGCTAATGATGCAAATGTCAAAAGAGATCGAGGGAAATAGCATCAGAGTGGTTAGAGATAGATATGTTCGAAGTGGGATAGGTGAGGGGTTTGGCAATTTATATGGCAATTTGTTTTCGGTCAGGCAAAAAGAAATGTTTTTAACCAAATGACCAATTAGATTTCAACCAAAATGAATTGATGCACACGAAAAGAGAATTTGAAAACACAGGGTGTAGTAGCTTTGCCAAAAAATTTGAAGAAAAGAAAAAAAAAGAAATGGGAAAACAAATTAAATTTAGAGAACGACAAAGAACAATTTGCTGTCGGTAGCAATTAATGTCGAAATACAAAAATTTCAAACACTTATTTACAGCTCTTCAGGATGATCGAAAGAAACGCCCTCGAACTGCTTTCTCTGCATCCCAGATTAAGGCATTGGAAACGGAATTTGAGCGTGGCAAATATTTGTCGGTGGCCAAGAGAACAGCATTGGCCAAGCAGCTGCAACTAACAGAGACACAAATAAAGATCTGGTTCCAGAATCGTCGTACCAAATGGAAACGTAAATATACATCCGATGTGGAGACATTGGCCTCACATTATTATGCTCAATTGGGTATTGGTGGTCTGGCCAGACCCATGGTGGTGGGGGATAGACTATGGTTATTCAGTCAAACGCCAGCGGGACCAACGCCCATACAATCGATCATGCTGAATGGCGGTGGAACTGCTGCACCCATGCCAGCAGCTGCTGCTGCTCCAGTGGCCCCAATGCGTCCCTATCAGCCCAATCCAAGTGTAATGGAAAGTGCACGAAATTCAATATTGGCTCGCGGTCAACCTCTGAACTTTGCCATGCCCTTTAGTTCTGGCATTTCGGCAAAGTCTCGTTGCAAATCTTATGTAGATTATGCACCAATGCCACCTCATCATGGACATGGACCGGGTGAGACCTATTTACAGCTTAAATATGCCAGTTTACCCATGGAAGCGGAAACTGAATCAACATCATCCAATGGCCTGGCCGAATTGGAACGGGTTTTTGGCGATAGTAATGCAAATTTCCTAAAACCAATCTCAGGAAATGTTAACAATTCATATCGTGATCCATTATCCAACACGCAACAGCACTCCGAATCCGAGAGTAGTGACATTGATTGCGAGCATCTCGATGAAGATGAATAATGCATAAATGTATTAATTTTATATAATTTATTATTATTATATATAGTATATATATATATATATATGTATATCTATATATTATATTACACACACAAAAAATATGTTTATATAAATATTTGTTAAGGGAATTTCGTGGGGGAAGGGGCAAAGATTGGGTATGTATTTGCATGTATGTATATAACTAGGCTTGAGAGTGGCACAGATAGTTTTAGTTTAGTTATTCCATTTCTACTATATTACATTGTGTGGGTCGGGCAGATTTATAAATTAAATCGAGCAAAAATCACAATTAATATTTTCATTATTATTACATTAGTTTCAATTCGAGTTAGTTTTTTGAGTTCTTTCAATCAAACTTAAATACTAAAATTATTGTATCTAAACTTAAAAATAAATTCAGAAACGGAAAAAAATTGAGAAAAAAGAGATTCTATAAACATAAACCATGTGACTTATTTACATTATAGTATAAAGACTCTTTGTTTCAATCAATATGGAGGAGATTCCTTAGTTCCAACTTAAATCGTTACAACAAATTAAACAATTTATCATATATATATATATGTATATATATCTATATATATATGTATAGGACTATTTTTTTGGTATTGCATTGTTTTATTTACGATTCGATTCTGTGATGTTAGCTCCAGGATAACTCATAGCCCTTCCAATTGGCATTTGGAGCCAAATGTACACGACGTTTATTATAATAGAATGATACAATCCCATGATAAGCAGTGCGTGGAACTCCGCTCTATAAAGTAGAACAAGAAATAAAGAAAATATGAAATTATATATCTTAATAAAACCGATATAAAGTTACGATAGCCAAGTATACACAAAAAAAAATGGAAAATCTGGCATTTTTTATATTAATGAAAGCCATTTCGGATCTTTGTTTTAGGTTATTACTTTAATTTTGTTTCTTTTATTTAATTCTCAGTTAATCAAAAACCAATTTGCGGTATAGTATGCTCATTTTATGGTGGCTTTATGAATTAGTGCTAACTACATTAATAAAAAGGTTATACACCTAGTTTTATTTGCATGGATTAACAAATTCTATTTAAATATCGCATATAAACAAACAAGTATTACTATATCGACTTAATTTTTGATACTGATTCTACCTTCTTCTCTGCAAAGGTTAAAAAATCGATTGTTAATTATACTGTAATTCTTATAATTGAATACTGTGTTAGCGATATTATAAAAGAACACAAAATTCTTTTTTACCTCAAACAATTTTCTAAGAATTTATGTCTCAGTGTATTTAACTTTATAAGAAACGTAGAACTCTGAGAATAAAACTAAATCAGTTTCTCACTAGACGTTGTCAATGCTAATTAATGTGACCTTAAATAGTTAGCACCTAATAAATAGGTTTGCACTGCAAATACGCGTTTTAAGAGCAACTCACGAAAAAAAAAAAATCAACAAGCAGATGTTAACTAGAAGGTCAATTTACATGACTGTGCCACGTCTTTATAATATTATATAGTAAGAATCTCCTTTGTGCTTAACCTAAACATATTCCTCATTTTCTGTTCTTCGACATAATTACCTTAAAATCATCCATAAGACCCAAAAGTCGTGTCGTACGTTTATATTGATCTCTTGTCGCATATTGTATACGGACTGGTCCATCGGCTGCTATAAGATTACGTCGCAACTCATCATAGGTTACAATGGGATAGGTATAAACTTGACGAAGAAATGTATTATCATAATTGTCCTAGAAAAAGGTATAATATATAGATTTTAAAAACAAGAAACAAAACTCAAATTAAAGCTGAAAACTTACCTTTAACAAATAAGTCATATTTATTTTACTAAACTGCACAAAATCCTCACTGAGCTTTATGTGTTTGAGATATTTGTCAAAAAATAGGCCACTTGAAAATAGAGATAAAAAAATATTTAAATAACACACAATTTAATTTACGAATTTTACAAAACTCACTTCGATACTCCAATTTTGCCAAAAGTGCGAGTACGTGAGATTTCCGGTCTAATACAAGAACGTTCCTTACGCTGTTGCGGATGACGTATCCAATCATCCCAAAAACTAGAAAGTAATGAAAAAAATTTATTATCTAATCTAATTATTATTTACTTTTAAATTAAATAAACTTACGACTTTGGCCATTTAACACTTAATTCACTCCACAAATCTCTGGTCAACATCCAGCCAAGGCCGGGAAAGAAATCAGTTCGATATAACAATTCTGGCCTAGAAGTATCCACCACAGCCGCTTTACCATTATCATTCCAAGCTGACACACACCACAGGCTTGGATCCTGTTTGAGCAATTTATGTGTACCCAAAAAGTATTCAAAGAAATCGGGTGCCACATTTAAATCATCCTCGACAATAATCACAAATTCGAAACCGACATGAAATGTGGTATTTAGGGCCCAGCCATAATGTCGAGCAATCTTATAATAACCCTTGAATTTCTTCTCTTTTGGCAAAACTTTAATATCACTCAGATCGGGTTGTTCGATAAGTGTTAGTTGATTACCATAAGAGAGTATAACCTCTTTGGTGGCCTCATCACCGCAGTCCTTAAAATGATTTGTAAGTTAAAAATAATTTCAAACATATTTAAATTTCAACTCACCTGTGATACTATAATGGGAAACTGTTCGATACTGGGACGATATTGCACTAAATTGTCCAAACACTTTTTTACTGTGATCCGATTACATGAGAATACCAAAATTGGTATAACTGGTTCACCATTCGAGAGATATGTCTTAGTGGGTATACTACGAGATGTTGATGACTTTGGCTCTTCCAATTCCTGTTGATGTTGGTCCACTAATTCATTTGATATCTCCGCTGCCACAATACTAATTTTGGGTGTTGTTGATGTTTGTGGCGATTGTTCTAAATATTTAATTCTTAAAAATTGTATAATCTTATTATGTAGATTACGACTACGTTGACTTTGTTCTTTGGCCTGATCATTTAAATGGATCATTTTTTGCTTTTGAAAATATGTCAACTGTGTCCCAGTATTCCGTAACAGTATATAATAGGTTACATAGGTCCACGTAATCAAAATACCAATCACCAGCAGCACCTTACGGGAACGCATTTTTTCTAACAATAATATTAATTTTTTTTGTTTTTGTTTTTTTCTGAACTCCTTTGTTACTTAGGGCAAGGAAATTCGTGAAGTATTTGGTGGGAGATTCACGTTCCTGCTTAGCTTTGCTGGCAAGGAATAGGAATTGGAGATGGAGTTGTTGTTGTTGTTATCCTCCGTATCGGTGGTGCTGGTGATGTGGTTGCAATTTGTTAGCCCTTTGACCATGGCCCCTAGGCTAATTGCACCAATCATTTTTTCATCTTGATCTTCTCATTTATCCGCCAATGTTGTCAACAAAGTTTTGAATTTAAATACTGGAAAGTAGTAAAAAAAAAAATAACCCCAAATAAATTAGTTGATTATGTTTAAGATTCAGTTTTCTCTATGTAACTCACTCACCTTAAACTCGAAATTAGCGTACCGTGAAATTGACACGTCGCTAAAAATTTTAGGGAAATTAGGGGGACGATTTAATGGGTGCCTCTCAGTTAAGCCCCTGCTCATTAGCGGTGCAATTGTTTAATAAATTTTGTTGACTTTTTTTTTGCTCTTTATTTTTGTTTTGTAGTGACAAGTCAGAAAAATGCCTAAAAAATACCGAAAATGTTAGCGGTAAGCCAAAAGTGATGGCACGGCGGGAAAAAAGCTAGATGGGTTTAAAAAATATGACCACAGAATAAAGGAATAATCATTACTTTAATGAATAGAATATAGTTACTTAGAATTTATTTACTACAAATTGTTTACTATAACTATTAGGTACAATATATTCCCATACATGTAGGTAGAAAAGAGGTAGCTATCTTAATTTTAAAAGTAAGGCGTTATAAAAGTCTTGGTCCTCAAAATTTGGGATTTAAGAAAATTTCAAAAAAGTGTCAGAGTACCGGTACTTTTAGGTTTCCTGCCGTCCGCTTCCACCTGTAAAGGATCAGCTCCACCACGATCAAAATGGCATTCAAAAGGCAAAATAGTTCTGCAATAATGTATACGCAGTCTCGTTGTAGCACTTGTTGCCACTTTAATATCTATGCCCTGTTTCTGAGCAATTTCATTCCATAAACCATTCCTCGTGACCTGAAATGAAGCAACATTTAAATCTTGCCAAGATCGATGATAGTTTCAAACTCACCTCAGCATATCCACCACATGCCTTAACTAATTGATACAATTTGTATATGTCAACGGGATCACGTAAAATTTTTGGACATTTGCGTATTGGTGTGCCACGATCCCTCATATAGCCAAAGAGACGATCTAGCCAAGGTCCTCTCTCCGGATCATCATCGATTTTGTAAATTTGCAGCAAGTCCGCTTCGCCCGGTGTCAAGCGCGGCTTTTTAGCCATCAGTGGAGCCTTATTACTTTGGCTTATTATTTTGACTCCCGTCTTTGGTTTAGGCATCTTAATGGCTATATAACACTTTTCAAATGATATGTTTAAAATAGTATCTTTATGTTGAGTTAACTTGTATGCAACATCTAGCATCTTTCTTAGGTGGTGACTTTCGATAGTGGTGAGCTAAAAGAGAATTTGGATGAAATAGAAAACATTCCGCTAAAACGGAATCCCGAATAGCGAAGACGCAAAAATAAATAGCAGAGAATAAAACCTAAAACTAAAAAAGGAAACAGCCAAGACACGAACCCCAAAATGCGGAAAATAGCTAGTTAGGCATCACCAATTAACTGCTATGGTCACACTGGCGAGCCTTTATTATAAGGCGGTTAAAAATTGAGTTCAAATCTAGATTTTATTAAGGTACAGCTGGATAATTTGGAATTTCCAACTCCAAACGCATATGTCTTCTCACTTGACATTCCAAAAACTCAAGCACATTTACCATATTAGGCTGATGACAAATCTCAACATTGGCTTTTTTATACATAATGTCACGTAATTCCCTAAGATATGGTCGATGTGTTTCTATGACTTTATTTCGTTGTTTAATTGGAATCCATGGATTATCTTTATAGTAACCCGTTGATCTGCATTCAATCGGCAAAGGTTTTGAGAAAGCGAAGTCTATAAGTGAAATATGTTTGATATTAGTTAGTTAGTTTCTTTTCTAACCATTTATCTTAACTTACCTTTATCACGATATATTGCCCAATCGCTTTGAACCTCCTCTGACCTCGTTGTAGATTCCACAGTATTCCTAGTTGTAGGATTGTCATAAATATACTTATTTTTTACCCTTCGTTTTGGTATCGGAATACGAAAACCTTCAATTAGGCATAGAAAATAAATGAATATATTCATCGATTTTCGAAATTCCAACATTTTTGCCTGTATATATGATGTAAAATGAAATGTTTCAATTGTTTGTGTGTTTTATTTTTTTATTTAGTATAATAATTCATTTAGTTATCGATTTTTCATTTGAGTTATTAATTAAATTAGCTTAATAGTTATACTTAGAAGACTAGTAGGTGCTTAAAATTGTTTTTTGTTTTCTCATAAATTTTCCTTTTATTGTTGTTGTTGTTCTCTGCCAAGTTTAAATGAAAATCTTTTAGCTTAAGTTAAGTTACGTTAAGTAAATGGCAGTTACATAAAGTAATAAGTATATATTTATATATTAGATATATATATTAGTATTATTATTATTATTAATATTTCTTCTTTTCGATTTTACTGTTTTTTGTTTTTTTATTGCCACTGCACAATTTCATGCAACCTGATTAACACATTTTCTTTTCGCTTCCAGCCATTTTTAAATTGAGATTTACATACATTTTATTTTTTTTTGTCTTTTGTTGTTTAGTGTATTTACATGAGACGCCAACTGAGTGTAAATATAATTGACGAGATGAGGGCAAACTCTTTGGATATGGAGGAACCCCCGGAACTCAAATGGCCCAGCTCTCGTTCATCCACCACAAATGCTGGCTCAGAGCTAGCAGCTGCAAAATTATTGCCACGACTGTTGCGAGCCAAACGTTGATTGGCCAACTTCAATTCACGCAGCTTCTCCTCCAGCTGGAGGACTTCATCTAAAAAAAAGAAAAATATCCCAGGAATATGGAAATTAAATGTTCAATTTATGGTCATTTATACTCACTTTTATTCAATCCTTCAAAGTCATTCACCTGCAGGAACATGGCCAAAGAGATCTCATAGACCTTATTGGCCGATTTAATTTCACGCCGACGTCTACGACCAAATCCAACCTGATTATTGGAGCACTGAGTGCCCAGACATTTATCCAGGCATACATTTACTGTGGCTCTAAATTGCACATATGATGAATCGGGAAATTTGAAAGCCTTAAATTTTGCACTCAAAACATCCCCATCGATAGTATTGAAATTCTCAAACAAATATGGATCTACTGTGCAGCTAAAAATTAATATAAAAATTCATGTAAGTTTAAATAATTTCGTTTAATTTACTTTTTATCAAACTTACCCCTTGAAAATTAAAGTTTCTGAAGAGGTGTGGGTATCGGTTACATCTAAATAATTTACACCTAAACCATAAACTGGTGCCGAATCTTCATCCAAATTGATCTCCATGGTCAGTGGAGTGCCCTAAAATATAATGAATTAATAATATTGAAGTCAAGTTAAAAGTTATAAAATAATTTATTACTTACCGATTTCACTGTCAAATCTCTGGTAAATTTTTGCCCATCTTGACTTACACCAATTGATAGACGAGGTTCGGGTGCACGTTTCGTCAATGATGTGGTTATCTCTAGATCTCTATTATATAGAAGTAAAATAAACAAAAACTAGTGTTAATTACCTTTTAAATTTAATTTGAAATTATTTAAAAATTCTTTTTTATTGTCTTGAAATTAAATAAAGTTTTATTTAAATGTTAATATCAATCTGTAGTACAATGAACTAGTTCCTCCTGTTCATATATGTATTTATGTGTCATCTTCCTAAAAAAATTGTATGAAATATTATCTTTTACACTTTGAAATTAAAACCACAAATATAAATTTGTCCATGTACAAGGTTTTTTATGATTTTGGTCTAGATCATTAACTAGTTCCTTGAGAGGTTCATATTCTTGAACTGAACTATTGAGAGAACTACTAAAAAAAAATTCTAAAAGTATTCTTTATAGTATAGTTCTTTTAAGAGTTTTTTATTAGTAGTAGTAATTCACTTAAATTTAAGAGTTTCGATTATATAATCTGATTTAATATTACAACAAATATTTGGGATCTGATGTGTATATATATATTATATAGATCTATATATTCTATAATATCGATCTACATTAAGAACCATTTTCTACCTTTAAACTGCTAATAAGTCAGACTTAAATATCTGACGAACTAATCAAACTGGTTTCAATAAATTTATTTTAAACTTGTTTCCTTATGCCTGAAACTTGAAAAAAGTTTCATTTAAATATTAATAGCAATCTCTCCATCATTCAATTTGAGATTTCAGGTAGTCATGTCTATATAAAATATTATATTAACCAAATCGAAGTATCTCTTAAATAAGTTAAAATTTCATTTATCTAAATACAGAATTGTTTTCGGTCTAGTCTAGTTCAGTTCTTGACGTAATTCTTTTATGAGTATTTTATTAATTCTTAAAATACATAATTTATCTTTTAGAGTTTCTAATTTCAATAGAAATATTTTCCATGGCTGAATCATCAAAAAAAAAATTACATCACTTAATTAGCGAAAACTATAAGATTAATGTAAGTAATATAAATCATAATAAAAAATTAAATCCTTAACTACTTTTCCTTTCATAAATAACTTTAATCTTTTACAGCTTTTTTAGTATTTCTCAGTAACCATTAAGGTAACCTATTCAGTTAGTTTAATTTGTTTATTAACAAATTGCCTTTTTAAATGAAATATGACTTTTAAATGTTACTGTGTCCCCACCCAAGTTGACCAACCCATTGCGTACTGGTAAAGGATTTTGCCCTCCCAGTTCATAAAACAAACATTGTAAAAAGAGAAGAAATAGTTGGACTAAAAAGACCTGATTGCCACGCCTCTTATTTAATTTGCTCCCGGGCATCGATTTGACGGCTAATTACCCACTGGTAATGGCTTTAGGTTTTGATTTATGGCCTTGTGGGACAGCGTAACTACCTAACCGAGCCTGGACATAGTCCTAGTGGATACTTAGTTAGTCCCATGGAGTGATCATTTAATATGCCATAACATTTTGCATAGATTGGTCGTAAAAAAAAAAGTACAAGAAAGAATAAAAAAAATAATATTAGTCATCTGCCACATCGTGAACTTACTCAGGTTCCTGGAAACCTGCTGGCAAGACATCGCGTTTGACTAGTCCATGCATAGAGCTGAAATCGGAACTGGCACTGGAACTAGAACTAGTTGTTGAGTCATTCATCATGACATTATAGACTGGACCCGTATTGCTTGTAGTAATACATTTAACACTGACTATCTCTTTGCTGTTTGACGATTCAATGATGATTTTATGATAATATACTTTTTTGCCCTACAAAAAAATAAAAAAAAAATATAAAAATTAAACAAGAAATTTCCAATGAACTAGTTCTAAGCAACATACCGTTAATTGATTGACCATACGTGTAACTCCGCACTCATAGAAATCACTTAAAGATAACTTAAAAACAGCCAAAGTGCCATCAATTTGAGGCTGACAACGTACATCCGGATAGCCTTTAAGACCCTCCAAATATATTTGTGGCTGAGTGGAATTATTTAACTCCTCCAGCGGCAGTCCAATATCCACACGCATTTGATCTTCCGAGCAATGAACTTTGTGCGAGCCTGAAAAAAAAAAAATAAATAAAAAATTAAAATTAGAACAAAATGTGTTAGAAATATGTAGAAAATGTGATAAAGAAAAATTAGTTAACTGGGCTAGCATGTCGCCGTTGCCAAACTCCGCCTACTTGTCGGGCGGTAAACTAAACAATTGCCGCAAAAATTGTACACGTACATAATTGCCATCGTGGCGAAGGAAGTGAAATGGCATGGCTGACCAGTTGACCAGTTGCCCAGTTTGTTGCCTAAGTCTTTTGTTTTTCGATCGTTTATTGAGTCGCTTTTAATAAACCCGCAGGGCTACTTTTTTCTTTTTTTCATTCATTTTTCTTTTTTTTTTTTTGCATTTTTGTTTTTGGTTTCTACTGATGCCTGAAAAGCAAAAACCTGGCATTAGTCTTCCCAGTCTAGCAGACAAGCTCACCCGGTGCTCTGGTTTGGTTTAGTTTACCTCAGACATGTACCTGGTCCATGGCAATGGTAATCAAAATCTTATTATCATCGAACATCATGTGTGTATGTGTGTGTGTGTGTGTCTGTGCCTGCCTGGCTTCTTGATGATTCTCTATTTTGATATTCTCTGATTCTGGTTGTGGTACTAACATTGCTTAGATGAGGCTAAATTATCGGTGGGGCCGGGCTTAAATGGCCTAGGATTTAGTGTGGCAACATCAGCTAACTAACTATCCGTAGCTAATTTAAATAATTTCCACCTAAGTACTTAATCTTTGTTCTAATGGAAAAAACAAAAAAAAAAATATATATAAATTCCATCAATTTTAGCGAGCAAAATTTACAAGCAATTAAATTGTTACAAGAAGCGGCGGAGATAAAAAAACCAAAGATCGAGAACAAATTTCACTCAACTGGAATTTTTAGATAGATATTAAGTTGATGTTCCCAGAACGCAACTAGTTTCATGATATCAAATTTAGATTGATTGATTTGAAAATTTCTCCACATAGTTTTAGGAAATTAAAAATTCCAGAAATGACTAATAATTAATTTTGTCCCATTTTTTCTTTCTTTTTTTTTTTTTTTTTTTTTTTTTTTTTGCACTATTGTATTCGATTATTTTAGCTTAAAAGATTTGCAGATATAGAAGAAAACAAAAGCTTCGCCTTTCTTTTTTTTTAAACAGTGTGTTATTACTTTTTATTTGAAAGAAACTTGGTTTCACATCATAAAATTTGAAAGTAATTGACTAACTAAATTGATTTCACATCATAAAAAAAATAATTTATTTTACTATAATTTAAAACTTTTATGACAAATAAATTTATTATAGAAAAATTAATTTTGCTAAAAAGCACATTCAACTTACAAATATCAAGTTTCATAATTAATCACAAATGTAAAATAAATAATAAAAAACTTATTATTATTATTATTTATTATTTAACCTAATTTCCTATGGGAGCTGTAGGATACAGTCGTAAAATCGGCATGATTTTGAGATATATAATGCAAAATTTAAGCTCTGTATCTTTAAGGGTTTCGAAGAAAATTGTTTTAATCTAGACATACGGACAGGGTTATATCAAGTCAGCTTATCCTGCTGATAAAGAATATATAATTATGCTTTATATAGTCCCAGATGATTCCTTTTAAGCTTCTGACTAAAAAAATATACCCATTTTGCAAGGGTATAAATTTTATAACAACTCACATAAAAATTGGTAGATCAAAGAATTCTGAAATGAAGAATTTTTTCCTTATGTTTCCAAGAGTTTGCTTAATTTAATGATATAATCTCTATATCATTCTTGTTTGCCAACTTTTAAATGAACCCACGTTTGTAACTGAGACTCCACCTCTACATTGTTATTTGTCTTTGCATGCAATTTTGTATTTAATTAGCTAAATCAAGAGAGTGAAACTCTCACCTGTCGTTTGCCACTTGGTACAGCCCCTTTCCTCCCACTTTTTTCGCCTGCATCTGTAATACCAACAATGAAATCAAGAAAACAAACGCGGAAATACCGAGCAAAGCCAAGGTAATTAAAAAACAAACAAATACAACAACAATTGAAACTGTAATTGTAATCTCAGTAGCATATTCAAGGTGGGTGTAAGAAGGCCAGTTCCCGGACAGTTGGCAATTGGCGCCCCAAATGATAATTATAAGTCAGATAGATAGAAAGACTTAACTGAGAACTAACAACGACAATTTCCGGTAATCGACATTCGGAGTAAACCATAAAAACATATCCATCTTAAAGAGCATTAAGGATGGAGAGGTCTTCCTCTCGATCCCTCTCACGATCCCTCTTGATTACCCATGGACATGACAAATGGCCATTGAGAGTCTTACAAACGGAAAAGAGAACTTGAATTTGTTATATGTTGTAATTAAACTGCCAACAAACCAACAACCAACTGACATTAGCGCCCACAAGCACCGACAATCAAATCTTTAACCGAAACCTTTAAGATACATTTTGATATCTTTTCTTTTTCTCGCTATGATCTCTTGAAGTTTTATGCTTATTGAATTTTTATGTTACTCTTGGTTAACTGATTACAATTTATTTGACACCATTTTTATCGACCAAGAGCATAAGAAGAGCTAAAGAAAACCAAAACGTGAGAATCAAACAAGAACCATTTTGCCAAAAAAAAAAAAAATAAAACAAAAAAAAATAACCCCCCTTCCCTTTTTGTTTTTTTAAAGACACTTAACCCACATTTGGCTTTTGGCCAATTTGTTCGCCTGGGCATTAGCATTTTTTGTGAACCTGACAAATCGGCAGGCAAAACGTGCCACATGCATGAACAGATCTCAAGTCAAGTAACCAGAATTCGGTATCTTTTGTTGCTCCTCTCCCCTCAGGCTCAAGCATAAATTTCCATTAACAATAAATTTAAAAAGAAATTACATTAGGACCAGCCAAAGGGGGTAATGCAATTGCTATGATAGGCTTTAAGAGGGATGGAGGGTAAAGGGGAGCAGATACACAGGCAAAGGAAAATGACCCGCAGTGCAAATTCTCAGGAAATAGAAATATTCGTTTTTATGTTTTTCTTTTCTTATATTTTCTTTTTTTTTTTTGTTTTTGGCGAGTCACCACAGCACCACCACGACAATCAAATGAATGCACAAATCAATATAACAACCGACTACAACAGAAGCCATATCGGGAAAAAATAACGAATTTTAAACACACTTACTTAAGATAATATAGAAAAATATAATAGCTAAGAAAAAAATAGTTGGCAATTTTAATGTATGAAAAATGTTTAATGACAAACGTAATTATACACACTATACATAGACTAAAACGATCTTAGAAATTAAACTAAGTTTTTCAATCTTTGCTATAACTGTCGAGTCTTTCTTTTACGTTTCTTGAGTAATGATCTTAGCTAGAAATTTTCCAGTTTCCATATTCAACAAAATCCGGTTTTCATAATGTTTATTTCATTTTCAACACAATCATTTTTTAATAATGCTTATTTCATATATCAGTTCTCAATTATCTAATACTAAATTTGAATTAATACAATACAAATATGTATATCAATATTTTTTATAGGGAATCTATTTTAAAATATATCATACCATAAAAACTATAATTTCTTGATCTTAAACTTTAATAAAAATTTAAATTTGTATATTTCTTATTTCTTTACAAATTTTTTTTTGTTATTTTCAGTATAATAATGCTGAAAATAATAATTTTTATAAAAAATAAAAAAGTTTTTGAGTATTAAAATGTTTTTAATGAATAACTTTTTTTTTTATTTTCTTACCTCAAAAAAACACATTATTAAGTATAATTAAAAACAAAAAATCATTAAAATATTACATCTCTTTATAATATTTGGATAATTCCTTAAAAATTTGTATTTCAACAAATTGATTAAAGTATTGGAAAAAATTTAAACAATATTTTAATAAAAAGTGACCGACAAGTCAGCCCCATCTCTATAAGTCTAACAGAATGGAAAAGAATGGAATTATAGAAACTTTATGAAATTATTATTATTACAATAATTTTCTTTTTTAAATATAAAACAAATCTATAGAAAATGTGATTCCGAGCAATATAAATTTATATTTTATAGATATAGCATATGCTATTTTTTAAAAATGTTAAAAGATTTGCAAATGTATAATCATAATATAGTAAATACAATCCATTATAAAAGGGTATAAAAAAATGCTTAACCCAAGTCAAAATGGTAGCCCAAGACAAAATCAACGAAATCATTGGCCATGCAAATGGCAACATCAACTCATCGCCAGTGGCGGCAGTCAGGTAAGAAGAAAGGTGGGAAAGACATACAACAACAGCAACAGCAACTCCTACCACTTGGTGGCATTTGGCAATTTTCAACAATTGTTTGAGGCATGCCCCAGACTTGCTGTGTGGCAACAACTTCTAACTCGACTCAAGTAAACAGCAATTCTCTCCTTCTCCTTCTCCTCCTCCTCCTACTCTTTCTTCACTTCAACATTTCGAGTTTGGAGTTGTGTCATTGCGGGCAAGTGCAATTGCAATTCCAATTGCAATTGGCCATGACCATTTGCCTTGGCTTTTGCTAGATTATGCAATTGTTTTCCACTCTACCTATCTTATATGCTATCCTAAACAAAAAACCAACTCACCTCCCTTCCAACTACCTCACATTTAGTGACTCAACTTTGTGTCTGTTGTGTGGGATTCCAGTCACGTTTTCTCGACAAGATTCTTTGGCTGCTTTTCTTTTTGTTTTTGGAAAAAGTGTTAGACGCCCGTTGGCATCGGGCTAAAAGAGAGATTCTTCTTCTTCTATTCTTTTTTTTTTTTTGGCCAGAAGTTGAGCTTAGAAGATGCGATTGGACAAAACGATTTGTTCTTTTTAAACCCAATTTTCCAGTGTGTGTGTGTGTGTGTAAGAGTGTGTGACTTTCACATTTTTATGACATTCTTATGAGAATTCTTTAATACTGTCCAAACTTCTTATGCCTGTCTCTCTCTATCTCTTTAGTCTATCTCTTTCTTTCTCTGTTATCGAAAAAGAAATTACTTGACACACACGACGCACGATTATCATTAATCTTAAGAGCCACAAACAGAAATAAACACACACACACACAGGAAATACTGGTAATTTACTTAGCAAGATGTCTGGTTAGCTAATGTATACCGCCCCCTTACCCTCTCCCCTTATGCCTTGACATGCCTTCTCCTCTTTTTTAACTCCTTTTCCCCTTTTTTTTTGTCGTTTATTTTTTATTTTGTTGGTAGTGTCTCTATCTCCTTCTCTCAATGACCAATTACACTTAACGGCCATGCATACAAAGTAAATTAGAAATGCAAAAAAAAAAGAAAAAATTAGTTTTTGATAGTAACGAACAGCAAATACCCTAAAGAATTTAGGGATTTGCCCACGAATATATATATATATATATATATATATATATATATATATATATATATATGAAATGAAATCAATATCTTTTCTATATCAATTATTATTATTACTTAATCGATCTTTTCTATATAAAAAATAATACAAATAAGATCAGGCTAACTAAAGAAATAGAATAATTATATATATTCTACTAAGAAATTAGTGTCATTGTATAAACAATATTATATAGAATAGATAGATATAGAACAGATACTCTACCTATGTACTTATAATACTTCTTGCCAAACAATTTTATTTAAGTACCAACCGATTCTTTTTTCAATTACTTCCCTTAAGATCAATTATAATTATAAAATCTACTTCTATTTTCCTCCACAATTTACAAACTTATAATTAAAACGTATATACCCTTTTTATTAAAAGGTATAAAATAAGGGGCGAGTCCCATAAATGACCATTGGGGGGAAATAGGAAAAGAGGCGGAGTGGAATAGTGAAGTAAATTGTCTGGTAGTGTATTTGTAGTGGCAATGGGTCAGCGCCGTTTAAGTGGGTGGCTTAATGGTTTCCTCATGTGGCATCTTCATGAGGCTAAAGTCAGTGTCAATGTGTCAATGTTGTTGTTGCCTCATAAATTCATCAAAAAAATACTTCGTGAAGTTAATAAACAAACTTGGTGTATGAGATATAGAAGTGGGTAAAGTGAGGTGGGGGGAATAATATGACTACAAATGTGATAATTGTCAAGCCATTTAGTTGGCATATTGAAAAAAAAAAATAAAACTCAAGGTAAACAAATGCATAGAAATTCATGTCTCACACGTTTTCGTCAGGGACAAATGCAAACGCATTAAACAAAACATTAAAAAAAAAGTGTAAAAAATGCAATAAACATAGTAAAAATATTACAAAATTAAACAACAATGTAAACAATCAACAATCAATAAAAATCAATCAATTTGAATATTACAAATCATTACACAAAATAATAAATTAGAAACAAGTTTAAAAATAAATCATTTAATGATTATAAAGAAAAAGGTTGTAAAAAATTTTTACTACAAATAACTTAAAAAAATTGCAACATGTTAGGAAATTAAAAAAAAATGTTTGAAATTTCTCTAGTAAAGTTTTTCAAAGCTGCAAACCAAATGAATATAAATTAAACTTATTTAATTTATTAACTAAATTATAACCAAGTTTGGTTAACACTTTTTGATACTAATTTATTAGGTATATATGTATATAAAATATCTATATAATAATATAGTCTGTTATGTACTTCTTACAGATTTTTAAAAATTTTTAGTACCATTTTTAGACTTTTAAAGATGTCAAATCCATTTTCTAAATGTCAACAGTATAAACTGAAACAAAATAATTCATCAGTTGTTGAAATCTATAAGCATTGCCAGTGGCAAAAACTAAAAGCAATTTACAACTTTAAGTTGAATTTAATCCTTACCAAAGCAAATTCAATTCATACGCACGCTTTGGCATTTTCTTTGCCACTCATACAGTGGCTGTCAATAGTATGCGGCTCAGTCTCAAATCTGCCACTGCCCCCCCCCACTCATCACTAACTCCTGTCATTCGAGTTTTATTTTTTATTTGCTAATTGTTTGAAATGAGGCAAAATGCGAAAAACATTGCCTCATTTTCTTTGCCATTTATGGATTGTGTTAACTGATTGGAGAGCAGCAGGAGCAGACCAGTCTTTCAGCTCATCATCGACACTTTAGCCAGTCAGCCGGAAATTGTGTATACGATGCCAATCAATGAAAAAAATTAAATATAACTAGTAAGCCGAAACGAGTATGAAATCTTTGATATTGATTAACGACAAACAAACGGTCACACACCAAACATGAGATGCAAAAAGTACGAATATATATATATGTATGTATGTATGTATATATAGAGGAATCATTCTCATCCACACATGATGCACATCTTCGTCTCATCTTTTGGCCAAGAGAAACGGTAAATTGTTGACTCTGGCGTGAACATTATGCGCAGCTGGCTGGCTAATTAAATTACACAACAGTTTAGAAGAACTTTCGACATGAAGAAAAAAAAAAAAAAAGCACAAAAAGGAAAAATAAACTAAAAAAATAAAAAAAAGAATATTAAACCAACGCTAAGCCACAAGAACAGTAAACTGGTCAAAGATGAGTCTTAAAAGACTCCCCTCTGACGTGACGGAGCTGGTTGCCGGTACCAAAGATAAAGTTGGACCTGATGCCCGTGTCTATGGTTGGCAGTGACTGTGTCTGACTTGCCTTAACTTAATGCTCAGGCACCGGCGTCAACAGTTGTAAATGTAAATGCAAATGTTGCATGCAACTTCTCACTGACTTTCAATCCTAACTGCCTTGCCCGCTCTCTTACCCTTCTTTTATTGAAGCATGACTGGTCTGGTGAACAGCAACCACCTGATGATGACCGTGAGGTGGTTTCCGAATCGTTGTAAATATATTAATTGGCCAGTTCTGACTATAGGACAAGTAGTTTCAATTTTGAACCGCAAAAGCTACCGAAAATCCAGTTAACTTATATAGGAGACTTATTATATACCGTCTACAAATAATTTATAGTATGTACATTCTTAGACATAGTTAGATACATGAATTTATGACTTTTTGGCTTCTTTTATGGTCTTTTTTATGGTCTGGTCATGATCATAGTTTTCCCACCCTTGGAAATAGATAAAAATTAAAACATAAAGGTAAAAATTTAAATTAATCTTTAAAATGCTAAAATGCTTTTATATATATAACACTATAGCAAATTATTTAAAACGAAAACTCTGCCATTGAACCTGAATTGATATCCGTTTAAATCAATTTTTAATTTTACTTGGACTAGTAATGAAAAAATCGAAGAATAATATTAAATGGATACCTTTCGCATCTATTGAAAGAAAAATAATAATTATGAAGTAAAAGTTATTCTTAAGGAATCGTTTTTTATGATCTGTTAACCCATGAAATGCTTTTAACGACGAAGCTAATTCCTAAAAGCTATAAATCCATTTTTAAAACAATTTTTAATTATACATTTTCACATATATGGCATTATCTCTCATCCAATTCTCAGCTTTTCCTAAGTTCTTCATTAACTTCTTTTGTTAAAACAAATTTTTCCTTTATCTTTTCATTAACTTTTATGTTTACCACAACATTTGCGTGATGTAACAGTTAAAACATGGAAAAACATGGCCGTATCTTATACCCCTTAAATAATAAAATAAATTGTAAAATGAATATACGAATTAAATCCATAAAGATTTATTTAAGTTTTGACTTACCAAAATTTGCAAAAATAAAATTATTATTTATATTTCTTTAATTAAATTATTTACCCTATTAAACCCAAGCACAATCAATTCTTAAATTCGTTAGGGCATAATTAAATTTTAATTTTTATTAAATTGTGTAAATAATTGATTAAAAAAATTATTTGACACTTCAAATTTACAATGCTTGAAATTATTTTTCATTTAAAAAGTTCGAAATTCTTCGAGCGTATCAAAGTTTTACTTACTAATATAATATCTTAATGTTGTAAAGAAAAAGTCTCATTATAATATACTTTATAATGACATTATATAACTAAATCTAAACAAGATTTAATCATATAAAATTTAATTAGAGTAAATTTTCTAGTTTTCTTTTCATCTTTCCCCTTGGCTACGTCTATGCAACATTGTTGGCCCAACCAATTTGTCGCTTTTCTTAAGTAATTTCTGCGTCACGTAGTCGCTTGCTCGTTCACTCAATCACTCACTCAGTCATTCATTCATTCATTCATTCGGTCGCTCAATCATTCTTACTCACAGACTTTGGCTTATTCAAACATTTTTCTTTCACTTGGCGCTTAGAAGGCGGCAACGTTGGTGTCGGCATTTGGCTTAAATTGTTAGTTTCCGTTTTAAAAGTTCATTTTTTTATTATTATACACTTGCAAAAGTGTATATTAATTTTGGTCAGAAGTTTGCAACGCATAGAAGGAAGCATCTCCGACTATATAAAGTATATATATTCTTGATCAGCATGATGAGCTGAGTTCATATAGCCATGTCCGTCTGTCCGTCTGTTCGTCTGTCCGTCCGTCCGTCTGTCCGTCTGTCTGGATCAACGCAATCTCCTCCGAGACCCTTGGAGCTACAGAGCTGAAATTTTGCACCTAGGCTTCTTTTTGCTGCAGGCATTGTATATCTCGGATCGGATGACTATATCATATAGCTGCCATAGGAACGATCGGTCAGGAATAAGGTTTAACATCAATAACTCTGCTGTTTTTCAATCGAATGTCACTAAATTTGGTGTTTGTGAGTTTTATATAATCCTCAATACATACACCAAATTTTATCAGAATCGGTCGACTATATCATATAGCTCCCATAGGAACGATCAGTCAAAAATATAGTTTTTGATCAATAACTTCGGTGTTTTTGAAGCAATCGTCACAAAATTTGTTATTTGACAGTTTTATATAAAAAGAAATATATCTTTTAAGTTTTATCAGAATCGGTCGACTATATGCTATAGCTGTCATAGGAACAATCGGGGAAAAAAATTTGTTTTAATTTTTTTTTTTATGCCACGGACATCAAATTTATATTTGATGGGTTTTATATACTTCCTTTTGATTCTGGCAAATTATATATAAATCAAAAAGACAGTTTGCAAGGGTATACGAACTTCGGCACGGCCGAAGTTAGCCCATCCTTCTAGTTTTTTTTTTTTTTTTGCTACCGAGGGAGCCACAAAACTACATGCAATGCCAACAATTGCAACATAAAGAAGGTGGTAAAATTGCCAAGTACCGCTAAGGGGCAAGTTGAATGAAAGCGAATTGTATATTGCGAATTGAAGGAAAAATGCTAACTAACTGTAATAAACTATATATAATCGGTCTAAGAAATTAGCAAGCAAATTAATAAGGAAAATCAAATTTAATGGAATTGCCCATTAGACAAGGCCAGTTAGCTACCACAAAAGAAAGACAAAAAGAGCAAAAACAGAAAGAAAGAAAAAAAGGAAAAAAAAAAAGTTCAAAATAAATAGAAATGGAGAATTTAATAATAAGGAAAAAAATGAAAACCACTTTCCAAAAGAATGGTTTTCCGTATTTTAAATGTGAAAATGATAAAAATTATTTACTAAAAAATATATATATAATATACAAGATCTGTATCGGGTGTAGAATTAAATAATCTTAACTAAATAAATTCAAATTCGACTTTTCTAATGATAAATTATATGCAAACAGACGGACAACCGTTCATATTTTAATCGATTTAACTATTGCAAAAAGTTAAGCAATTTTTATAAACCTTTTAACCCTATAACGCAGTTTGTCCAACTCAAAAAACTTCAAATACATATTTGCTTACGAGTAACTCTAATTTTTAATGGTTTTTCAGATTCCTTTTATTTGTAATTATAACATTTGTAACAAATTTTACTTTCATGCGGCTTTCCTATGATCTTAACCGAAACTGATTTTGTCGGTTTCTGGAATTTAAGAGTTACGATCCTTAGAATGTCTTTTTTTTTTTGTTATGTTTTGGATATTTAGAAGCTATAAACTGATGTTGTGATTGAGAATCTTAAACAAGGGTTCTGAATAATTTGGGGATGTAACAATTTTAAAGCCTTTTAATTTATTCTTATAGCTTAAAGTAATTGCAGCCTTTTCCAAGCTATATCCAATAACTGCTATGAGTTTCCATATCTGTCTTACCAATTTGGCATAAAAGTGTATAATTGCATTTTCGTTTTCATCTGTAATGAATCATTAAAGAAGGCAGCCATAAAAAAAGAAAAAAAGAATTCTCATTTTCTTAGCACTTCTTTTTCATGCTTAATTGGCTATGGCAACAAAAATTCATTGGATTGCATTGTTAGGTAGGATTTCGAGGCCGTGGCGGATTCTTTTGTTCATTTATCACCTGACTTCTAAACAAATTTCGTGGCATCAACATACTTAAGGCGATGACATACAAAAAGAAGAAATGAAGAAAATTGTCTATAACTATTAATCAAATGGCAGTTTTAAAGTCTGTTTCAAGAAAAAAAAAAAAAAAAGAGGAGAAAAAACCTTTAACCCAATTGCTAATTATGAGTTCCCCTTCATTCACACTGAAAGAAATTATCTTTTGGGTCAGCATACAAATCTACTGGTTAAAGGTTACCTAATAAACCGCAGAGACAGATAGAGAGAGAGAATGAGTAAAAAGGAAAAAGATATAAGATACTGTATATGGGACATGGGCAGAACCAACTGACCAACTGACCGCTAGAAAGAAAAGTTGCAAAATTTATTACATTTACTTTGGCAATTTTTATTTATCATATTTTTTATTTTTTGTTTTTTGCCTTAAATTAAGCACGATACCCAAGAAAAGGAAACTCTCATCGCCTCAGACTTTAATGCCCAAAAACAACAGCAACAACAACAACAAAAACAAAAAATATGTCTGTCTGTAGGCGTTTATCTCTTCGTCTTAGCCAGTTGTTGATCACCATGGTTTTTGGCCATATTTGGTGCGAGCCTGGCAAGTGACCAAGTGTCGTGTTTTTGGCCCACACCTGCAATTGACATTATTATTTTCACTGCCTTTTTGCTACATGGATGCCGACTGCAATTGCAACAAGTTGATTTATAATTGTCCATTTGGGTTTTTTGGTTAAGAATAGAAACAACAGAACAACAATCCAAGACCAAAAAAACCTAAACCAAAAGCATGACCAAGACTAGACACATTCCTCTCTCTCTCTCTCTTTCATACTATGTCTGTCTTATACGCACATATATATATATATGTATATATATATATATATATCTTGATAAGTGCGTAGTTTATGGCTCCGGGTTAACTTGTGGCATCATCTCTTAGCGGTCATCGGCAAAACAAACTTGTTGAAAGGCTGCCAGAGAGTCAGTCTCCTCTTGGTATATAGTATTATATCGCATCGTATGGCTTGCCTGACCATCTGGCCATGTTAATAACCGTTTTTGACATGCCAAGCGGCATTATTAACAGCATTTTCCTTCTCATACGATTTTCTATCCATTTTCCATTTCTCTGCGTTTGTTTTTTTTTTCTTTTTTCGTTCTCTGTCTCTGTCTATTTTTAATTGCCACAACAAGTGGTGGCAGAAACTGCGGCAATGTCTGGGCGACATTTTAATTGAAATTCTACAGAAAATTCCTCTTGCCACAACAGCAGCTGGTAAATAGTCTAATAAAATACTTAACCATGACAAAGTTGTAAGGCAAATCTATTAAAATAAAATTATCGCAATTACATTTAACTTTCTTTTTTCCATTAAAAAAAAAAAAACAAAAACAAACTTAAATTACATAAAAATCATGGAAAAAAATGCCAGTATTTATTTAGTTTAAAAAAATATTTGCTTTAAAGAAATATTTTTATACAAAACATAAAAAATTATTTACAAAATTCTTCAGCATCGATTTACAATAGTTATAAAAACTGAAACCATTAAAATTATAAATAATAAAAATAAATATAAGCATAAAACCAAAAATTTATGTTTAGAACAAAAACATTTTTAAAGCTATGTATTTTTTTATAAGCATTATTAAACAAAATCCAAGTATGCAGAAAAAATGTATACATGTCTATATAATTTTTTATAACCATAATCTTAAGGTTTCAAATGTGCAAATAATAAATTATTTTTGTTTTGAACATGTGTATAATCTACATACATATGTGATGGCTAGTGAGAAATTTAACAATTTATGTGAAAGTATAAACCTTAAGTAGAAAAATCCAAAAATGTATCATAAAAGTAAAAAAGAAACAAAAATTGCATTCTTTATTTTGAACATCTTAAATGAGGTCTTATAAAATCCTTACTTAAGGTGATCGGATGCAAAAATAATTAAACAAATTAAACTAAAAAATAACAGAAGAATTTTTATTTTTGGTATATTTTTGGTGTTCTTTCATCGATTAATATTATTAATAGTTTCGTTTATGACACTCTAAAATTACTCTTTTCAAAATCAAATTGGTTAAATGCGAAACCGACATTCTTTTCTTTTCATATTACATCAAATAGAACGTTTAAATTAAGATTTTCAGAGGCACAAAAGCAGTTAGTTTGCCTTTGGCTATATTCAAAATATCTATTATTCGGAACCTTATTCTTTTAAAACTATATAAATAGCAAAATTCTATTTTATAGTATTTTTTTTTACACCATTATGCAACATCATTAAAGTTTTTTCTATGAAACTTATATAAAAAAATATCATTCCATTTGGCTTTCAATAGATTTCAAACTAAGTCAATGAACGAGCAGCTTTTGCTTGCCTTCCTCTCTCTATATTATTTCTTTCTTTCTTTCACATCAATTGAAATGCAGATCATATTTTGTATTGTTTTGGCAAAGGGGTAACAACTTATATAATAGGTATGTATATATGTATACATACATATATATTTTTGGAATTGTTTTTTCGTTTGTCGTCATCATTATCCACATTTGCCAGCACGCACAAATGTCAATGACATTGCGAAAACAAAAAGAAGAGCTTGTTTACTTTTTTTTAATGACAAAACCATTAACATTAACTCATTTAATGTCAGGCTTTAATTTTATTTACTTTTTATCTTTCTTTTTTAGTCTTGGCTTTTTCTGTTACCCTAATTAACGAATTTTGCCATTTAATTAGTTCCGCCCTAGCGAAGGCATAATACATTTATTATGTTCTACTATTAAATAGTATTAAGTCACTAAACAATAGTTATATATGGCATTTTAGCTAGTTTATTTAGTTTGTCAGTTCACTCATCCAGTTTGTGTCTTAAGTCTTTTGATATTCTTTAGTCATGGCCTCCAGCAGATTATCAAAAGGAAAAGAAAGATAAGAAAAAGGCCATGCATGCGCGCCTTCAAATCAAATTATATAGAGAAAAACAGAGAGAGAGAGAGAGAGAGAGAATAGGTAGAAGAGTTAGGGCAGCAGAATTTGATAATTGAAAATTATTGCTCCAGGGCACAGTGAAAAAAAAGGATGGAAGACAAAAGGCGTATTTGCCTTTTGGCCAAATCCACTGAATTCTCCGCAATTTGCTTTGCCACAATAATCAAAACATTTGGATCCAGGAAATAAATTATCTTACTATTTTTCTATTTTCTTTTCTTTCTTTAAGCCTTTCCATTTTCTTGTTGATTTCGCTTTTCTTCCAAGGGCAAAGTGGAATGAGAAATCAATGCAATCAGTTTCCATCCTATATCATTTGATTGCCTGTATATCGATATATTGGCAATTTTCAAATGATTTCTAGCACGAAGAAATTTTAAAACTCAAATTGTTTGAGACTAAACATAAAATTTATGTTCACTGATTGCAAAGACAAAATAAAAAGAAATTAGTTAGGAAAATGAAAAAGTTACATAAAACCTTTAAAAGAACCTTTTGAAAATTAACCACTTTCAGACTAGCCCAGACATATGTATGATAATTAATTTTTATGGCAACCATCGTTGTTTTTCATGGCCCTGCGCAAAAAAAAAAAGCAATTAAAATCTGTCTAATTTTAAAGCTAACTTTCTTTTATGTACTTGCATTGACTTGTTATGCAACGTAGTTATTCACGTTTTCTACTTTTTAACGATGTACCTACCTCTTGTGTCTGATGTTGGGAAAACTTACATATCTGCCAAAGCTAAAACAATACTCATCTGTTATTAAGATTTTTCCAATTCATTAAAATGTCGATTGTTAAGTTAAAAAACACTTTTAATTCTTAGAGTGATTTCATTTAGATGTTTAATATTATGGTAAATTGTTTTTATGCCCATTGATTTGTTGGCAATTCAATTAGATTGCGAAACCTCAAATTAACTTCTACTTGACAGCTGATTAAATGGCCAGGAGATGCAATGTCAATGATAAAATATGGCTAAGGGAAATACTCAAGAGAAGATACCATGATCATTTTTAGTAAAGTGAAAAGTTTTTTTAGGATTTATGTTGTAAAATTAAATATATAAATATTCTGTTAAATTTATCGATTGAACGATTGTAATGATATACTGCATACTAGATGGTTTATTTCTTTTTTTATCAAATTTTCTTCTCTTCAAGAAAGTTTAATATTCTATTTATTTTATCTTCAATGGTTTGATAAATATATAAACTCTTAATTTATCTATTTAAAAATTATATTAAAATTATAATTCAATTACAACTTTTTGTTCTTAATTTTTAAATAAATTCTAATTTTTTCTTTTCTTCGTATTTCCGTTGCGATAAGAAAGGGATAAAGAACTATTTTTGTTTTACTTCAGAATCATCTCAAAATCATGGAAGATTGATCAAAAATATAGGTGTAGATTAATAAATTGATTGTTTTAAAAGCATTTGTAATGAAATTTTATACTTGTAGGTTTGTTATATATAGAAATTGAGTTTCAACAGAATCGGTCGACTATATGCTATAGCTGTCATAGAAACAATATATACAAAATTTTTTTCACAAGCGCATAGACATTAAAATTAAGTTTGACATCTTAATGATTTTTCAATATTTTTTTATAATTGTCAAAAAGGATAGTTTGCAATCGCATACGAACTTAGGAATGATAATTTGATTTATATTTGGATTAATATATCTTTATAGTGAAATGAATATATCCTGCAGTACTTAAAATTAGTCTAAGTCTAGTTATTTGTTATAAACTATTTAACCATAAACTATTTAACAGACTTGTGTCCTATTTTTTTAGTAGTCTACTATTTTCTTAAGCCTTGTTTTGCTTTATAGTTCAACTCATTTAAATTTGACAATCTAGTAGATTAAAATAAAATCTTTTAGTCCGGATTAACTAGATCTATGAACAGTAACAGTTAATCGAAAGAGATTTTAAATATTTGATTTGCATATAGGAAATCGAAGTAAATTGTATTCTTTCTATGCAATGAGATTCTTTGAATACTTTTTTAATAGTTCTCCCTTCTATTGATTCCTCCTTACCCTGCTAAAAGTCGTACCTTCGTTTTATTCCAAAATGTTTCTTTGGATTTTTTTTGGAAACAAATCATTGAAGATTGTTGAGTCCATGAGACCAAGAACAAAATAAATATATAGAAAAAGGAATAACTTGAAAAAAGTCAATAAATATATATTTGAAATCTTTATTTATTAAGAAACTAATTTCGTTTAAATTAAATATTTTTCATTGTATAATTTCACACTTTTTAAATGTGTTAAAAAGTTGTGCAGTCTCCCCAACTATTCGCAACAAATTGGTTATTTTTTGTAATTAATTTAAATTTCTTAGAAATTAACTTGATAATATTTTATGAATGTTGGCAAAATAAAATTTTTGCAGATTGATGACCTGTTACCCTTTGATTCAATCAATCTTAAATTTGCAATTTCCAAATGAAAAGTCTTTTCCATCAATGACCATCAAAAGAGAGTACATACATAAATATTTTGTGTGAAAACCTTGGCTAAGATTAACAAATAAATATGATAAATTTGCCACATGCAGTTAGACAAGTAATTTATCATTTACCTTCCCCTTTAAATTCCCCTCATCTGGCTATTGAATGGGTTGCCTGGCTACTTTTTAGCTCCCCCGTTGCGGGTCAGAGCTTGTCTAATAGATTAAATAAATTTCGCATAAATTATGCAATTGTGGCAAAGCCATAACTCTTCTTCTTCTTCTTCGTCTTATGCCGCCTTAGGGGGAGTGATAGAGAAAATGGAAGTGGGGTGGGGGGGTGTATGAAGAAAGAGAGAGACAAGTTTGCATTTTCTTACGCACTAGAAAACTCTATGAAAAGAACTCGCTTTGCCTTATTAATTTTCATGCAAAGTTGAAGTTGGACTTGGAGTTGGAGTTGGAGATGGGAGTTGATCCTGTTTTTTGTCCGTTATGGGGCAATGTTGTCGGCTGCATTTCAAACGATTCGATTCGATCAACAGTGAGCCAAACTATACGCAGTTTGGTAATTAAAAACCCAACGATGCAACTTGGTGACTTTGGCCATATCTAACGGTAAACAGCAGGTTGCATAGCTATCTTTAGTGCATTTGGCGCCCACAGGATTAGCTTCAGGTATTCCGGTTACAAGCAAGCAAGCAAGCAAAAAAAAAAATATATATACAAAAATTTACATAATATTTGCTCTACATTTTTTCAAAAGGGGTGTGGGAGGGGCCCACTAAAGAGAGGGGACCTGCCTTGCTTTCACACGCATGAAAGAGCCAAGTTAACTTTTCTTTCCCCTCTGACGATGTGCCAACTTATCAGGTCTCATAAATATATTGGCCTAAGGAGTTCTGGCTTTTTTCTTGCTGACGACGGTTGACAATATTTTTCTTGTGGCCAAGAAATCGGAGCGGAAATTTGTAGATGAATTGCTGGAATTTTTTCTTATGCTTTTTGCCAAGAAAAGTGTTCATCAAAATGATATATAGGAACATTATTTAGATTTAATGTTTAATTGAAGTTTTATATTGCAAAGATTTGAAAGTTGTAGAGTAGGTACAGTCTGAACTTATGTTAGGATGGCTATGAAATGTATTTTAGAAAATAAAATAATATATATATATATATTTGTAACATAAAAATATACCTTAATTAAGATTAGCTAATGATCGTGATTAAGTACATATACCTTTTAGTTCATAGAGATACAAATTCTTCTTTAACTGTAAGACAAACTAAAGTATTTAATTTCTTTATTTAATTAATTTATATCTTTAAATTATTTGCTTTCTGCGTATAATTTTGTTTGCATATATTATAAAAAATATATAAACTACTGAATATATTGGTTTTATACTACCATTTTATTACGTTTTATTGAAATTAAATAAACTATCATCTTTACATTTCAACATTCTAAAGATTACCTACTGCAAATCCAGAACTATTACAAGTGATTTATTACCTTTATACCGCCGATATATTGAATTTATTCTACCCAAAGCCTGACTCATTTTTTATTATCTTTTAATTGCTTTTAAATGTTCCTAACAGAAGCTTTTATTTGATTACTTATATTACCATTAAACAACTTTTCTCATTTAAAATAAATCTTAAGCCGCCGAAGTTAGCAGTGATTAATTAATTAATTTAATATAACTTTTTATTACCTTTATATTACTATTATTTTAACTCTTATACTGAATTTAGACCACTCTTTACGGCCATTAAAAATATTTAAAAGAAGATATTTAGTACACCAATTCAGCATTTTTTTTTAATTTTTCAAAAGTTTTAAAACTCCTGTTATACATAAATAATAAAATAAATAATAACAATAATATTAATGTTGATGTTAACAAGAAGAAGAGGTATCTTTTCTTTTTCATTATTAATTAAATTACATAAAAATAAGTTTTATTTAACATAGATTTATTTCTTTATGCTAAACCATAGATGGAAACTATTACAAATAATTATTTATAATAACGGTATCAATTAGAAAGTATTTTCACTTTTATTTTTTATTTTTATTTCTTTATTTTTTTTAATATTCCCATAGAAAATGCAATTGAATTTTATTTCGTTTGAATGCAACAAAGAAACTTGCAAATTTGTTGCAGTTTGTTGTAGTTGTAGCTTTATGTTGGTGTTGTTTTTGTTATTGTTGTTGTTGTTAGTTTGTTGCTTCATCTTGGACCTAATACAATTAGTCTTGTGTAATACGCATGGCTTTTGCCAAAGGAATTGAAAAGGAGACTAAGGCAATGGAGGAGGGTGAAGGAGTTGAAGAAGGCGGACGATGAAGAGTGCCAAACCCGTTAGTAAATACAGTTAGTCATTTTCTCTCTTTCTTTCTTTTATTCTGCATGGTAGCTGTCTTTTTTTTTTTTTCTTTCATTTTTTTTTTTCTTTCTTTCTTTTGGCAACAACGCAACGATTGAAATGCCTTGGGAGCGGTGAATTGATTGTGCAAGTCCAAGCCAGACCAAGCGAGCCAAATTGAAAGCCTTTTAGGCCTCGTTTTCTTCCACACACACACACACATACACACACACTCATACATATGTATATATAGTTTACGTTGGAGTATGTCAGATTTTTGTGTTGCCAAAATGGTCAGCATAACGGTAAATGTTGCTTGCCTTTAAGCCAAAAGTTGTTACTATTGTTGCCGCTGCTGCTGCCAACTTTTTTCGCCCCTACTAATTAAAGCCTCAGCAAAAGATGCCGAAAAAGCCAAGCAAAAATGTTAAATAAAATTATTATTATCTTTATATCTAGAACAATTATAATTCAATGAAAAAGTTGAGTACAAAAAAAAAGATTATTGATGACAAATGCCTTGGCTGCCTGATCAAAGATTACAGACAAGGATCTTTTATCTTTGGACAAAAAGGTAACCGCCCAAGTTCGGTTACTATTCGATTTGCCTTTACTTTTTATCTATGGCTTTTAATCCACGCCCAAGCCTCCCAGGGTATATGTATTTCCCCTCCATCTAAATCTCTTGATTTCCCTTTGGTCAATTTCCAGTTAATTCTCAGCAGGGAGCCATGTCCATGACCTTGAGTGGCAAAAGAAGCCACAAACAGATAAAATTAAACATGATTAACTACTTTGATTTTAATCTTGTTTATACGATCACACGATCTCAATTAGTTGATAGTGATAAAAATTGATGTGTTATATAGGCGACAATATATAACACATTGAGATCGTGTTTTGGAGTAAGAATGAGAAAATCATAAAAATTATAATTTATATTCTTTGATTTTAGACACCATTATTTAAATATTGTTGAGCTGTTTTTGGTATATTTATTCTTTTTATATAATTATTTATATATACATGTATTATTAAATATATTCACTTTTAGTGATCTTTAAGTAATTGCTAGAACATCTTATGTTATAGTGTTTCATTCTTAATCAGATTATTGTGACCTCTTCTTATTATTTAATTTTTTAAGATATGTATCTTAAACTATAGAAATACATAAATATTTTAATAAAATAACCATCGAAATATTTTTAAACCTTATAAAATATAATGAATTATAGTCTTCAGATTATAATTAAATTTTTAAATCTTATTAAAAGTATTAATTATTGATAAACTGAAGCAAGTACCTATAACCATCACAGCTAATTAACTTTTGCTAGATTACTAGATCACTAGATTATATAATAGTTATAGTTATCGTTAAAATTTAATTATATTCTATGTTTACATAATTATGTATATATAAAACATATATTCAGAAAATCAATTTCTCATAATTTTCTATATAAAATTTGTAAAATCTTTGCAATTTATATTCGTATATTATATCAGTATATGTATATCTTATTATTGTTATCTAAATAAATCAAAATTATGTTATATAAAAATGGGTTAAACGAAAGAAGTTTCGAAGGATAAAGTCAAATGAGAAGAGGGGAGGGAAGAGGAGATGTAGACCATGCAGACACGAGTCTGTGAAGCCGAAACAGCGGCTTGATTTTATTAGCTTTGCAAAAGTCTTTGATTGTTCTTGTTGTTGCAGTTTTTGTTGTTGTTGGCCTGTTGCTCTTGTGTCTAGACGGGCAATTTTTCACACACACATACACTTAGAGAGAGAGAGAGAGAGAGAGAGAGAGGAAGAGAGAGGAAGAAGGAAAGAGAGAATAAAGTTGAACTTGCTCTAAAATTGGCATTTTTCGCACACATAAGGCAAAAATGTAAAGCACAGAATCTGGCCGACAATTTCAACTCTCTGCTTCGCATCTCATCTCTTCACATCTCTTGGACCAGGGCAAAGCGGTTTATTTGCCTTGTGTGGCATCATCATCATCATCATCATCGTCATGATCATCATTATGATGATCATTGTTTAGTGGTCATCCTGAGTCTAAGCTTCGGCCCGCTGGCATAATATGGCCAAAGAAATTGTCTTCCAAGTTGCAGTTAGAATTGGACTTGGACTTTTGAATTGGTCTTGTTGAGCTGAAAGATCGAGTTGGAACTGAATGCTCTCTGGCATCGTCTCGGCAATTTCTTTATTATTACAAGGCTCTTCTCCACTTTGGTTGCCCAACTTGGAATACTGTCAAAGCTTTTGCTCTTACTGCTGATCATTATTGTTGAACAATGTTGCACTACGCCTACCATTCACCGCCCCCGCTGCCGCTTCTTGCATTAACTACAATTCCCATATCTGCCTTAACTCTTTTAGCCCTCTTTCTATATCACAATGGCCATGTCAATGTTTTGTCTTAATGCGACAATCCTTAGACATTTAACTTATGCCTCTTGTCTCCATGTTATTTAAATGGCCAAAGGGTATTCGGGTGAGAGGAAGGTAAAGGCAGGTGGGTGTGGGTATAGGTATGGGAATGGAGGTAAAGATATAAAATTCAGTTCCATTCAGAGTCTTTAGCAAGATTTACGGTCCTAGACTGCACAACGATTTATTATATTTATATACCCACCTAGTCCATATGTATGTATGTATATGTGTATATATATGTACATATATACATATATGGCTAGTTTGTTTCTTAAGTCATTCGTTTGCTTCATACGTTCATCCGTTCGTTCGTTCTGGCCATAAATTTTTAGCCAAGAAATTGTTGTTGTTGTTGCTACCTCTACAAGGTCGCGTGTGTTGGTTGTTGTAATTGTTGTTGCTGCTGCTGCTAGTCTCATAGCAATTAAACAAGTTAATCACAGTTCGATGATTTGTCAGTTTTAAGGTTAAAGGGAGATGGTGGGGTACAGGAGCTTGTGGGCGTCAGCTTAATTCTCTGACATTGTGATCACTCAAGCGGCACAGCTGACTTAAGCTGAGATATCTTAAAGCTTCTTTCAAATAATAATTATGATGACATCATAATAAATATTAACAAAGAATTGCAAAAAAAAGAAGAAAAATTTTTAAAATTTATTAAAAAAAATGTCGATTTTTTACTAAAGATTTCTAAGGAAATTGATTTAAAAAACTTTTGGTTTTTTTTTTCATTTCTGCTGAACTTTCTTGAACTTTTACTTTCCCTTAAACAGACTAAGCCAAGTTTCGCTTTAGCTATAGTATGTCTATATAGTATTTATCTGGTGGTTTTTGTTTTTTTTTTTTTTCTGTTTTTCCACGCCCCTTTTCAAGCTTTGGTGCTGGCAGCTTGTAATTTGGCTTTCAAAGTGCTGCTTCTTCTTCTTCTTCTTAAGCTGCAGACAAAGAAAAGCAGAAGATGATCTCAAAGAAAGCAGATGAAAACGAAGACCAAAGTCTGTTTGCCTCCTGTGCAACGCCTCGTAAATTATAGAGAAACAGGCCCAGACAAGACTGCCATTTTCTTCTTTGTACACTAGCAGACAACAATTGTATATATATATGTATATATATATATATATATATATCGATATACACTTACAGATAGAATTGTAAAAAGTATTTTTATGCTGCAACTTAATTCAAGACATTCGACCACCAGTTCGCCTACACATTCAATTAAATAACGATGTCTGTTCGAAGTATTCAATAAAAAAAAATAAGGTATATCTACTTTAAGATAAAGTTTAAGATCACTAAAAATACTAACTGTATTACTATATATACTCTTGATATATAGTATATATGTATATATAGTATGACAATTACAAATGCTAATTACTGCAAATGATTTGAATTTAAAGTAAAGTATTAAAGTATTTGAATCATATTTGAATAATGCTCATACTGATTGTCAAATATCAAATTATATAATTTTATCTCGCCCAATAGCGATTTATGAATCAATTTGCTATAACTTTAATATCTAAAATCCAAGGCTAATCCTTGATTAACTAGTTGCTTAGATGGATTCTTTATTCTAAATTCTTTACTATAAAAAAAAAATTAAGTAAAGTAGGAAAGAAAATTGGATTTAAAAAAAAAATATATAGATTATATAGATATATGTATATATATATAGATAAAGGATTCTTATCCGATACACCAAAATTAATTAAATTCAAAATGTTTTAGAACTCAATTACATTTAGAAATTGGTATTATATTTACCATAAATTAAACAAAATGACCAAAGGCTAAATTATTTTCTTCGATATATAATTTAGATTATATTTTGTCACTCAATATTAATATCTAAATTAAATCTGAATTTTGAGCGTTAGGCAGAACAGATCATTTTAAAGAATTCATATTAATGTTTAATAAAAGAAAAGTTATACAATATCAAATGAATGGTTATACATTCTTTATAAATACTGATTAAAGAAAACTGAAGAGTTTTATTGCTCAATGAAAGCAAGAAATTTAATTATATTTTTTTATTATATTCTGATGCTATTCTTATAAAATTTATTTTTAATTTAGTTTATGGTGCAATCAAAGTAAAAGTTTTTTTTATGATGCGCCTATATAAATGGAAAGCAATAATTAAATAATAAAGAAGATTCAATATAAACAAAATTAATTTATTATAAACAAGATTAGTTAGGTCAATCCGTTGGATTTTCCAGGGGTGTACCTAGAAGAATGTGTCCAAAAAATGATACATCTATATACATAAATAGATTATTAAACATTAGTTAATCAGAACTGAGAACAAATATCTCCAATAAATACCATATCTTATATACATAATTGCAACTAGTGCAAGGGTATAAGTAAAGTCGTTTTTATCTTATCGCGTTTACATTTTGCATCACTTTTTTTTTTTGCCCAAGTTAAAAATAAAAGCTTCTTCAATCGACAATTGTGGGTAGGAGGGGTGGTGGGGAAGTAAGCTTGGAAGCATTTAATGCTCTTTTCTGACTTTCTGATGGTCTTTTAATAAGGCAAGCCCCATACTTGACCACAGAGACCGAACGAAAGAGAGGCCGGCGGGACCACTGTGATGATCGATCGATGGATCTGAAGTATGTGGGCAGAAAGAATATGTTCTTCTTGTGTTGTTGTTGTTTGCTGTAGTTGTTGGTTGTGTTGTTGTTCTTTTTTTTTTCTTGTACTTTGTCTTTTTCCCCCTTATTTTTAAACGATATTATCCGAAGCTTGCCCAACGACGGTTCTCAATTTTCAGCGTGTCATGTTACTTCCCCTCTTTACCTACACCCTGCCATACCCTTCCTCTCCCTCTTCTCTCTCTCTCTCTTTCCCTTTCTTTCCGTCTTCGGTGCTAGGCGATGTTTGTGTAGGTGTCTGCTTTGGGTCTTTTGTTTTTTTGCCGCGCGCTTTTGTTTTTTCTTTACAATTTTTTTTTGTTTTATTTTTTTTTTATTATTGTTTCTGTTGTCTCTTCGTCTGTAAAAGGAAACTTGCAGTGCGGCTTCCAAGTTAATGACTAACGTCTGAAGTGGTGTCTTTTCTTTAATGTATTTTTTTTTTTGTTTCTTTTAGGAAAAACAAAAAAGATGACTTTGAGTTTGAGTTGAGTGAATCATGGACAAGGCCCTCTGCCACCCACACAGAGACACACACACACAGTTACAAAAATTGTAGCAAGTTTGTGGCCTAAGTCTTTTGTTAAAAGTTTTTTTTTTTCGTTGTTTCGTCAAAAGTTTTGACCAATTTTCATCCCTGCTTAGTGTGGGAGACCATTTGTGTTTTTTTTTTTCTCTCTCTCGTAAATGACCATAAAAACGAGGTCACTTTAACACCATGAAATAGTTTAAGAAGAGTCTCCGATTATAAGATACCCTATATCAAGCTGGGTTATAAGTATATGAAATCAAAATTTGCAGAAATTTGGCAGCCAATTATACTATATCTAGTTATGCATATCATATATACACATATGTTTCATCTAAGTCTATGGGATATAAGTTTTCGAAATATTCTCCCTTTTCTCTTCCATTTCCACAAAATATGTCAAAGTTAGAGAGATAATAGCATCAATCTTCATTCATTTCTCTTAATGTAAGATTGTAAATAAAGTAAAAGTTTTTAGGAATATATAGCGTAAAGGTATCCACAACAAAATCTCTTAAAATATATATCATATTTCGATTATTACTTCATAAGATTGATCTAATGAACTTCATAGGTAACAATCCATTTTCTAATAAGAGTACCATAAGTTGAAACTCTAACTGTATAATGACTTATTTTATATACAAATATAATATAATAATATTCCTAAACAATTCTATATTAATATTGTAAATATAATGAACTTTATAATCATATTTAATAACTTCTGTCATTGACGATTTTCCCTTAAGCAACATTATAAAGACTTTGCGCTAATTAAATTCTTTTATTAGTTATATAAATTTATATTTATAAATTTATAAATATATAATAATATAGTATATAAATTGTAATAAAAATCTCAAGGTTTAGTAGAGTTCTTTGTGTTTACCCCGACCTTTCCTTTAGATAAGTCAATCAAATACTATGCGGACTTAATGCGGACTAAGATGACTTCATTTAATAAAGGATTATTTTTATTTAGTTTAAAAGAAATAAGAGCCTACTAGATCAGTTTGGTTTTAGTCGAAATTAATCGTACTTAGATATACAGTAGGCTGATCAAAATGTTTTCTGCATTAAACTAAAGTTCATTAAACCATTTAATATTCATAATTATATAAGACTCAATTTATTTTGCGTGTTTTTTTTGTTTGGTTAACGAAAGAGAAAGGGCCTACTAGATCAGGTTGGTATTTATTGACATAAATCATAAATATATAGTAGGCTGAATCTACCTAGGTCTTGACTGAACAATCTGCCTTCTCTCTGCTTTTTAAATTTTGATTTACTTAATATACTCTTTTTTTTGCTGCTACAAGTACAGGGTATAAAACAGCATTTTACTTTTTTTGTATTGTTAATTTTTTTTATATATTTTTTTTGTGTCTCATGGTGCATGACATCATGAAGTGAAGCTTGCAAAACTGAGAGCTTGCCGAAAGCTTTATGTATGGTTTTTTTTTTATTTTTTTTTTGTTAATTTAATTTTTTGCATTGCTTACCTTTAGCCTGGGCTAATCCACATACAAGCAAGGCTATTAGCCCTAAAGACCGCCATAGCTCAAGATGATGATGATGTTGTCGTTGTTGTTGATGATGGAGCATAACTACTAATAATCTTTGGAAAATTGACACAAAAAAACGGAAAAATAGAAGAATGAGAAAACGGTGTTTTATATTTATTATTAAAACACAAAAACAAAACGGCACATGGTATATAAACATTTCTTCTATTCTTTTGTTAAGAAACACCTTTTGGCCTTTATTTCACACACACACACACACACATATTTGTATATATACATATATATTTATTTAAACACAGAACCACTCAGTGCCCCCAAGAGCCCCCCCAAAGTCTCTCTCTCTGAAACGACTTGAAATCGACGTCGCCGTTGCCGCTGTCGAAAACTCAAACTCAACAAATCAAAAAACCAGATGACAACAGCAAATAAAAAACGAAACGGCCCAAAACGCGAAACACCACAAAACACTTGAGGAACAACGGGGGGTTAAAGTGATGCAGAGATGTAGGTAAAGAGAACTACTACAAGTATATCGACGTTTCTTACATTTTATGTGCAAAAAGTTAATTTTTTTTTTTTATATTACACGTCGAATTCCGTCTAAAGCCGTAATTAGATGTTGCTAACAATCTTGGCCGGCAGACACGTCTGCCCTACACGACGATCGAAAAGAAACTGTCGGCTTGTTTCGAAAAAAAACACATAAAATACATGCGCCAACTCAGTTTGCAGCTGCACTGAGACTCTGATAAAGATACATTTAGTTGGGAAAAGTTTGAGAAAATGGTTTTAGAAATAATAATTTATTTTTTAAATTCAATTGTACATACATGAATTGAATTAATTGGTTCAATTGTAACATTGAGATAATAAATAGAAGTTCCAAAGGAAACAGTTATTTAATTTGAATTTAAATTTTCGATAAAAATGAAGAGAGGAAAATACTGGTATGCATGTGAACTAATGAGTATAAGAGAGAGCATTAAGTTTATAGCAGTGGCACTCAAACTGTGAATAAGAAAAAATGAGTATATTGGCTTTTATAAAGCTTCATATTTTATTTTAGCAATTAATATTAAATATATAAGAAAATAAGTTCAGAAATAAAGATAAGAAAATGTATATATATATTATCCATTACCATATAGTATAGATATAGTCAATCAATTCAGAAATGCAAATATGGAATATGGTGCTCTGGCTTTTAATAGGGAATAAGGAACTACGACATGAAATAGAATAATAAATATATTATATTTTGATAAAAATTTCATGGCTTAGATGTGCCAAACCAAAAAATAAATAAGGAAAATATTTATTTGAATGGCATAGAAATATAATTAAGGAACATGGTTCTCAGAAGAACTTGGTACATAAAACCACATAGATGGTATAGATGTAAGGCCATCAGAGTTCCAAAAGCAACATAAACCGAAAAAATAAATAAGGAAAATATTTGTTTAAAAAGAAACGTAATCGGTTTTAGCAATTTACTATTTAGGAATATAAATAAGGAACATTCTCCGACCAAATTGGTATATAAAACCACATAGATGGTATAGATGTGA
Organism: Drosophila emarginata; assembly: GCA_037075365.1. Lineage (NCBI taxonomy): Eukaryota > Metazoa > Arthropoda > Insecta > Diptera > Drosophilidae > Drosophila > Drosophila emarginata. The sequence continues at coordinate 1,984,258 of JBAMCD010000260.1, read as the reverse complement.
GGCCATCAGAGTTCCAAAAGCAACATTTACAAACATAAATAAATAAATAATAAGCAATTTGTTTTAGGAGTTTCCTGACCAAATATAATCCTAAATGGGGAATATAAAATATTTATATAATAAAGAAAAAAATATATTTATATTAAAATAAACTGAAATAGTAAGGAAAATAATAGTCTTAACTAGACCTGTTCACCGCCAGGTCTTGGCTTCGAATGATTTTTAGATTTCTGTAAACTGACCAAGTAACAAATTGTTGAAGCGAATTTTCATTCAGCTTACTAAGATCCACAAAAAAATAATAGCTGAGGCGACAATCGATAGACAGGTTAGTTGCAATCGATAAAACAATTGATTAAAAAGAAACAACTCTAAATTGATCAATTTTGTAATCATTTAAATTGCTATATTAGAAACAAAGTCATATATTCAGTTAGCCATGAAATATCCGTTGATTAAAAATGAAATATTAATCATTTAATTCAGTGAACTGTTATAGAAATATTGTTTAACGAAAAAGTTTCATTGTGAAAGTTATTGCAAAATCCATACAAATCTTTTTGTATGTTTTTTCAATTTTAAACGGAAATTTTAAAAGCAATAAAATGGATATGAATACCTCAGACAACGTAAGTTATTAATAATATACTTAAGATTATTGATTTTTTATCGTTTTTGTTTTTTAAAATATTAAGGTAGATAAAAACGACAAAAATATAATTTTTTACTATAATATATAAAGTCTTAGTTTGACCTCGAGAAGTGCATTATTGGCCATATAATGGCCATTTGATATATAAAGGTAAATTGTTTCCATAGCATGGACTACATAGAGATAGAGATGACTTATCAAAAATACATCCGAAAATCCCTCTCAGCAATTGCAAATTCTTTAACTGCTACAATGGCTCCCAAATTGTGTTTTACACACACAGACAGGTGTAGGAAAAAAAGCATTAAAAAGAGCGAAAGCTTTCAACTGAGCAAAAGGATCGCTCTCTCTCTTTTTCCCTCAGCCGGTTTTGTTGTTTGACTAAAATGAGAAATTGTGGGAGCGCAGAAAAAAAAAAAAACTTCTTTACAAAGCAATTATGCAATTTTGTCTTTGTTGTAGTTGCTGCTTCGCCGCCAGCTGCTGCTGTTGTTGTCAAAACAAACATTTTTGATGTAATTGTTGTTGCTATTAGCACACACAAGAGCAAAAGTTCTCAGAGCTGTCATCAAAAAGAAAAAAAAAAAAGAAATATCCAAGAGAAGAAAAACACAGAAAACATGAGAAATTGAAAATCATTGAATTGTTTATTTCATATTTGTATGTATACAAAAATAATGTTCTCTTTTAGAGAGATCTTACGGTAAATTAGTTTATGGAACTTCCGCTGTTTGTCAAACTTGTCTGGCCGTCAAGCCGAACGGTTCTTTACAGTGTGGTCAATTGGTGCAAAACCTTTTCACATATATTTACCCCGCCCCACCACCTTATCCCTCCTGCTAACTCAATTATGCCATGTTAGTTGCACTCAATTTCACACTGGCTGATTCCACAGCGCGTGCTTCTTCTTGGCCAGGGAAGAGAGATGACGAGATGTTGTTGGAGATGATGCACTTGCTCTTCTTTTATAGCTTCTTGTTAGTTTTCCAAATCACTGACCATCAGACCAAACATCTGTTGTGTGTAGTGGGCAAAGAACTAACTTTGCCTTTGCGCCTATCATTAAGAAGTCGAGATGATGTTCTTTTAACTCTTTGGACACACTTCTACTGCCGCTTCCACTGGTTCTAGAGATTGGGGAAAGTAAGGTAGAGGCGATGATGAGAGGTAAGAAAAACGGTAAATGACGTGCATATAAATGCAATTCAACGGAGCGACGACTAATTCAATTTGCTTTAATTCCATTTAATGTTTAAACAATGTTGCAATCACTGCCATCAAAACTTTCTTATTCAAATTCCAACTAGAACTGTGACGCCAATATCTATACTTTTGCAACACAATTTGGATTGGAGAACAGTTTGAAGTCGAGGTACCTTTAAAAAAAATAAGTATTCGTAACCAAAAATATAAATTTTAATGAAGTCTAAAAAAAACATGAATTAAGATTAAAATAAACTTCAGCTGATATGTAACGTTTTTTCGGCATTACCACTGTGCTGCTTAGGCGTCGAAAAATTTAGCAAAGACAAACAACGGAAAGAGCAGAGCAAAGCGCAGTAACAAAAAATTCTGACACTTTTGTTGTTAGCTAGCTGTCTCACTCTTGCTTACCTGTTTGTCATATGCATGCGCTGGCGTCAAAGCTAACGGACTCTTTTTGAAGGGAAATCGAATATAAATATTTCACAGAATTTGATGAATTTCCCATATTTTTGGGCCGGGAATTGATCAATATGATTTTTTCTGTTTGATTTCACATATTTTTCAAAGCCGTCCAAAAAATGTTGGGAAACGTATGTTTATTCGTTTTTTCATTATTTTGGGGAATGTCTAAAGTTCATTTAAAGGCCGGAGAAAGTGCAATATGAATTGAAAAAAACATATTGCAATTACCCCGAAGCCTGTAAATTGCACTTTTTTCCGATTTCACTGTCAAACTGTTGGGAATCAATATAGATGCGATTTAACTGAACTTTTCCGGCCGTGAAGTGTGCAATTATTTTTAAAGCAACAATTTTGCAAACTGAACGAACCGGAAAAACTCGAGCCATGTAAATAGACATTTTTCATCTTTTTTTTTTTTTTATTATTACGTTGCGGTAAGCATATCCAACTAGTCCCAGGCTGCAGAGTGTGCAATACTTGGGCAAAAAATAAGTCTGTTCCACATACGGCAGCCAGAACTAGCTCTGGATAACTAATTTTTCCCTTGATTTCACGGCCCACTTCACACGACCACGGACAAAAACGTTCTAATTAACTGGCAAGGGTTTGCGAGTGACGAACGCAGAATTCCGAAATTTCACGAAATTCGAAGCCGCTAGACGACGCCAACGATTAGCAATAAAAGGAAATGCGCAATAAGCAAATGGCGCCGGCGTCACAAGCGAGTAAAAGAGATAACTATATAAACATCGAAAACATCGCCAAACTCTCAAAAAAAAATCATAATTATTCTCCGTTGATTTTAAATTTGAATTAATTTCTTGCTTATCTTTGTAACTGCACAAATGCACAAAGGTAGACCCGAACAAATTGGAATTACAAGAGTTAAACAATATATCCGGATCTATCTCTATTATTTGAGAAATATATTTACATATAAACCAATTTTTTTTATTCCACTTTTTTTTTTTTGCTGGCTCGCCATTTTTTCCGTTTTGTCGAAGAACTTTCATTACACCAAATTTTTCTCAACTGCGGCTTTAATAAAATAAAAATAAATTGACAATATATTAAAGCCATTAGTCAAGACAAATCTGAAGTTGCTTGGTAAAAAAAATAAAAAAAGTTCTGCAAATAAAATTGCCTACGATGATGTTTTTTTTTTTTGCAAATATTTAGAACCGAATCCTGAATTTTGTATACAAAGAAAACAAAATGTACTGAACATGGTTCTATATATGCACAAAAAATTTAAAAAAAAAATTGTCCACTTCTTATTAAAATTTTATTTACTTACTTTCCGGGAACTCGGCATGCGACGGAGCTCCAAATTAAAAAGAGTTCTTATTACGGCGGCAACAGCTTTATATATTACCGGCGCTTAGGTAAATGGGCAGCACTTGTGCTAAAACACGGAATCGAGGAATATAGCTATACGGATGGGCTATACAATGGGACATTAGTTTTACGGTAGGTAAAAAGAGAAGCAAAAAGGGACTACTGACGGAATGGGTAGCACTTGTCCGTAGTATTCGAATTCGAGGCATACAGCTATATGGAATATATTTCTTTATACTTAAGGTTTAGAAAGGTGAGAAAGAGAGACACTGAATATATACTCCGATTTATATATACATATACATACATATATATAAATATGTACATATTCACATATCTATAAGTATGTATGTATGTACATACGGACATATATATGTATGTAGAAATATATGTACATATATAACAGCCTGTCTATGTATTAAAGACTTTTAATTTCTCGTGCAAAAACTTCTAATATTTTAGTCTCCAGTGCAATTTTCTAAAAGTTTCTTGCTGTTTTTTGTTATGTTCGACAAGCGGAAACAGGAGCTTCCAGAGGTCACCTGAAAATCATAAAAATTAACTCCTTAGAGGTAAACTCCTCCAGGCTAAGTAATCCCTCTCAAATCCTCCCACACCAGAAGGCTTTCATCATTATCTTGCTAAGTTTCATATACTTTCCAGAATAAATGCACATATGTATAATTTCTTTTTTAATTAAAACAAACTTAACAATTTTACTTATTAATTCATTGTAATTGTTTATAGTAAATCAATAATTTGATTATCTAATTCCAATAGTTTCGGTGTCGCCTCGTCAAATAATTTTGATTGCTGTTCCATAATGGCCTTTAGTTTGACTCGTTCATTTTGTAGGTTTTGTAACATTTGACGATTCTCTTGACTCTTAGCCATGGCAACCTCCAATTGTTTCTGCTGTGATTCTAATTGGCGTTCCATAAACCGAATACTAGAATCGATTAGACGCATGCGCACCGGCCGTGTATGATCTTCGGGAGGAATATTGTAGACATTCCTATTACAACATAGTACAAGCATAAGAGATTAGCTTCATAAAATATATATGTATATTATTATAAATGAACGCACCAATTTTTACCCTGATGACAAGCAAATTTCTCTTTGAGAACCTCCAAAGTAATCAGTTTATTGTCCACTCCATTCATATCAAAAAATTGTTGATTTAGGCGGCAAAGTACGCTGGTCATGCGTGTCTTTAAATGCTCAATAAGATGCTCTGTGTCCAAGCAAGTGTCCTCATTTTGGGCATGGATTTCAGCAAAGACTTCCAAATCCTTGGCACTGCAAAGGAAAGAAGTCAAAATTACAATTTGTTTTCAAAAATACAAAAATTTCATTTACCTTAGATTAACAAAAATGTCGGCTATAGCCTGGTCATAGGATTCCCTTACTTGGCCTACAATATTCTTATGGCGATTGAAGGCTTCTTCCACATTTAAGTGCTCTTGGCTCATGTTTATTTTCGCTTTTGTTTAAAAATTGAATTAAACTAAAAACAAATTGGACGCCCAATGCTTAGGTGTGACCAAACTGCACACATTAGTATTTATTTAGTATTTTACATCTCTATTGGCCACTATTTTGCCCTACTTATCGATTTACGTTTGTCACATGGCTACGCTAGTATCGCTTGGAAGTTGCCAGTTCACGCAAAACCCCTATTCAGCTTCTGGCAACACTGCATTTTTCGTCTAAGCATTCTCCGCTCGTTTGTGTGTTTATATGCCTTGAAAAAAATCACAAAAAAAAGAAAATATTTATTCTAAACCCAAATTCAAATTTCAATAAAACAAGTAGTGTTTTAAGTGCTAAAAGTGATATAAACAAATATAAAGAAATCCCCACACAGCTAACAAGGTAAGTTTTCCCAGGCGACGCTTTATGCAGGCAAGAGAAAAAGGAGGCAAGGAATTAAAAGAAAGAGAAAAAAGAATTCGCGAGACGAATAAAAATGCTTTCAGGGCTATGTGCGATTGTGTATATAAAAGTGAATTTTGTGCGTTTGCTAGACATTTTTCAGTGTTTCATAGTTTTGCTTTTTGTACGCTTGCCCATACACACAATTTGGGGAATTTTTGCAGTTTCTTATCTCCCCCCCCCCCTTTTCATGCGCGTTTCCGTCACCCTGTTTTTCCTTAGTTTGCTTCTGCTCTCCCCCCTATTTACATTTACAACCACCAAGCACCACAAAAATGCTTGCTGCTCTATTGCCCTCTCACTTCTACTATGTACTATATATATGTACATATATATAGGCCGGCATCTAGCAGACAAAAAGTGGAAGAAAAAAAAAAACGGGATACAGAGTCGTTGTTGTTGTTTTACGCGCGTGAAGAGCATGAGGAGCAAGAGAGGCGGCAAATTAACCGCATGTGCCGGCGCATAAATATAATTATGTATCTTTCTTTTACAGATAAAAATCAAAACAAAATACGATAGTTTTAGTAAAAATAACTCCCACGCTTTTTTTGCCAACCGAAAACAGAAAGCAATAGCAAATACCAACAAGTCGTGAGTTCAATGCTCCGTTAGAGACTTATTAGGAAATAGCCCCTAACCTATATTTTATTCATATTCTTCGTATGGAGTTTTTGTTGTTGCTGCTGCTGCTGTGTCTTCTAAAGCTGAGGTTGGCACACATCTAACTGTTGTCAATCAGCAAAAAGAGAGATGGAGAGAGTGTGCACGCTGTATGATAGTGTAGTGAAGGAAAGAGGAAAGGCTTTGGAGAAGCTGCAATACAACTTTTGCTTTTTCTGCTTCTGTTCTAAATGGTTTAGCCAATTTTCATGTTCTTTTGTGCAAAAACAAAAAAATATATAAAATTCGCTTTTATTTGCCTTGTATGGAATGTTTGCGAAATGACAGAAAACAAGACCCAGAGAGAGAGAGTGTGAGAGAGAGAAGCAAGAGAGAAGCGCGCGTGAATTGTCTAATTTGTCTTCTGATGAGGCAATCTTAAAGATATTTGCGTCGTGCGTTCATTGACATTGACATGGATGCTTTATTGCAAAAAAATAAAAATTAATAAGCAAAGAGAGTTTGACTTGATGATAGATGAGAGGATGATTTCCCTTTTGGTGCTCTCTCCTATAGTTGGTAATAACTGTAACTCACATTTTTAGTGTGCTTTACCCTCTTTTAGCTACTGTTGTTTGTCATTTGTTTCCAATGCAATCAGCTTTCTTTGCGAGTATAGTATTATCAACGTGCAGATACCCTTTAACAATTATTTAATAATATTGGAAATAATAGTTATAAAAAAAAAAAACAAAAAGTTGCAAGCTTAAAAACAAAATTGTTTAATATTTTCACTTTATTACTTAATTTAACATAAATTTTGAACGAAATAATATGCCTAAACGTTTGCAACAAGTGTACATATGTACCTCTCTCTCAACAGAAAGAGAGAGAGAGAAAAAAAAAAAAAGAAACAAATGAATCTGCTGCAAAATATGTTTAAACATAAATATTTCGTTTGTTATTGCTATTGGCTTCTATGATTTCCCCAGATGCGGCCTAGAAACAAAACGCCGCACCCTTCGACTACACAATTTCTTAATATTTTATAATTTATCTTGTTATTTTTTGTTGTTTGTTTTTTGTATATTTTTTTTGCCCGCATTTCAATTTTTCAATCAATCTCCTCTATATGTTAAAAAAGTAAAATATATCTATTTACATGACATATATACATATATACGGGTCATCTCTATTTTCATTTTTCTTGTGTTTGTTCCTTCAATTGGAAAATGTTAAAAGATTAGTTTTCAGTTTGTTTTTGTGACGTCATGAATGTAGCTAGAGATGACAAACTTTAATGGTTGTAGAAAATGGGAAACTTTGAAAATTGCCATTGACTCTGTTATTAAATGACTCTGAAAAAGTATCTTTCATATGATATAGAAAAGGAGCTTGACAATATTGATTTATTAAAGAATAGTTATTTTACACACAAACATTATCCTTCTTTATCGAAAAAATATATATTTGTAATATAGTTTTTAAACAATATTTGAGTAGAAAATTTTCATAGATTCAGCTTAAAATATTTTTAAATTTATCAAAATATTATAGTTTGTTATATCACATAATCCAAAGTCGTGTATCTATTTATTTCTTTTAAGAAATAATATTGAAATTCCATTGTAAATTTGCATAACAAATTATTTCAACGCAAACTAAATCCAACTCCGTTAAACTAAATTGAATTTTGCGCACTTTTTTTTCTGTCAAACTTATTTGACTGAAGGATTCATTAAAACATATTTAGTGTAATGGATTGAAATGTAGTCAAATTATTATTCAGTAAAGTTTTCAAACCCCCCAAACTTGTTTTGCTGCGAAACTTTTTCAAAATTTTAGTTTTTATTTCTGCTACTCAAAATTGCCATTGCTCCAGGCTAAGCTCATCTCTAAATCTGTCATAATCTCCGATTCTTTTTCTACTGCCTCCCCCTCCGCTTGGTGTTTTGTTGCTTCTGCATTTCTCTACATTTTTATCGTTTTTTTTTTTGCTTTGACGTTGAAAACATGTTCCGCTTTCAAGTACATATTTTGATAGTCTGCCTTTTGCTCTTTGTTTTTCCACCTCCTTCTCCTTCTATTGTCTTTTATCATGACAAATGTTGTTGTATTTTATGCAAATTTAAAAACAAACTAAACAAAAAAAAACTAGAAAAAAAAAATAACAAATATCAAACGTGTTGTCTGACGTACGTCTCCTCTGCCCTCTATAAATATCAACTGAATGACAACCTTGATTTGTACATTAATAAAATTGCCAAGCAAGAAATATTTTATATTGTATTTTTTCTTTGTTTGTTAATTAATTAACTAGATAGATTGGTTAGACCAGACAAGATGCAATTGACCAGAGTTCTAGACTCATTAGTGTTAACTTTTAGATGGGAGAAGGAAAAAAGAAAAAAAATAAGAATAAAAAGGAATAATTCTCGTAAGCCAGAGACGATAACAAGGCAACCAAAAAGGAGAGAAAAGAGTGGGAGAGAGAAGTCAAAAGAAAAACTACTTTTCAATCGAAGCCTTTTAATAATTCACTAACATTTTCGATGGGTAGTAGTAGACGACTAGGCAAGTTCTTACCAAAGCCGCCAAGTCGGTAAAAGGAGCAAAACTAGGAACAACAACACATATACACACACACACACATACACGCCATAAGCACATTAGTTATTAGCGCAGGGACCAAAGCCACAAGAGGTGGATGATCATGATGGTGATGAGGACCTACGGTGGGGTAGGAAAGACACACGGGAGACACGCGATGGCTGCCAACCTGCCTGCCCATACGCTGACATGTCCATAAAAAGCCTTGAAGTGCCTCTCTCCCCCCCCTCACACACACACATACACACACATATATATACATACACATTCACACATAGAGCACAGTCGGGGAGCAGCTTATGGATGGAGGCGGACAAAGGACGGACTTGTACTATCTATTTTTCCAGGGGCGCGCAGAGACAATGAGAATTGTCAATTGTGTGTGCATTTCCTACTTCCTTCCGACTGTGCCGCCCCTCCATCCATCCCCCCCCTCCCCTACCCTACCCTACCCTTTCTCTACCCCATCAGCTCTATTGCCCGTCACTTTTTTGTTCGTAGATAGTTTGCGTGGTTTGTTAGTTGGACTGGACACTGTGGACGTCCATTAGCTGTTTTTCCGCTAAATTATAGAGTTGGAAATGCTCATATATGTATGTATATATGTACATATATACATATACCTAAAGGGAAGAAACTATTTGGGGGCGTGTCTCTCTATCAGCTTTAAACATATGTATATGTTCATATGCTTATTGAATTGGTGGTGACAGCGTGACACGAAGTACTTTCTTGAAATATTTTAGAAATATCTAAATATGAAAACCACTAACAATTTTTTAATATTTAGTTTAATGTGTGTATTAATATATGTATACATTTTCTTTTTGTTTTAAAATTAGGAATAATCTTTAATAAAAAGATAAAATTAAAATTTGGAGACTTGATCAATTAAACGATATTCAATATTGTCTGCTTTTCATCTTAAATTATTGTATATAATTTTTAATATGTATATTTTTTTATTCAAAAAAAAAGTTCATTCTCAACAAGAGTCCTTTCCTTCCTTCTAGTCTCATTAATAATTTTGTTTTTGGTCCTTTAAGTAAAGGAATGTCTAAGACTCTTTCATGCATTCTTATGGCTCCTTCGTGTCACGTGACGATGGACTCTAATTCGTGTAGAAGCAGTAGCAAAAATATGCTTCACGTTGCATAGCCAGCCGCCTACCTGCCCCCTGCTTCTGCTTCTGCTTCTGCCCCTTCTCTTCTTCACCTTATTGTACCACTCACCCTTTGGTTTATATTATGGCTTTTTTGTGGTCAGAGCCCACCTGTGTGTGTGTGTGTATTCGTTTGTTTGTGTGTGTGTATTACACATTTTGGCCTAAGGGGACCTTATACGAAAAACTTTTGGAGCGCAACTTAAATTATTTTTTTTTTTTTTATTGTTGTCATGTTCATGTTTTGTTGCTGGTTTCATTGGGCGCGCGTGTGCTACGCGTTCACTGGCAATGCTTCTGCTGCTGCCGCCACTGTTGCTGGTCCTGTCAAAAGCTATTTGAACAGGAAAATGTGGACAGCAATCAAATGATTTTCACATAATTGCTTACCTGTCATTTATGTCACTTTCAGGAAAACACCCAACAAAATATACCTTCTATATACATATATAGATATATGTATGTATGTATATAAAATTATTGCTCTAGACCACCGGCTGGGAGAAGCTGTAAATATTTGATTAAAGAGCTAAACTTTCTAGCTTTCTCCCCCCTCTCTCTCTTCCTGTCACTCTTTGCAATTCATAAATCCTTCGACTTTTTATCACTTCCGCCCGCAGCATAAAGACGGGGGGGAGGAAGCTTGAACTAAAGGGATGAGGAGAGGGGGGTCAGGTGTTGTGTGTAAAGAAAGTTTTTAAAAAGCCCGATGTCTGGCGGTTTTTCCGCCTCAAGTCAGGAAATTGCCCTATAATTAGATCTCTCTGACCAATTGGGTTTTTTGGTTTGTGCCTGTGAGTTGGGGCGTTTGTGTGTCTTGAGCGGCTGTTAAAACTCTCAGGATCGTAATTAAGAATGCAGCATGAAGTATAATAAATTGTCTATTAAATTTAATAACAAAAAACCACAAGAATAATGCTTCGAAACAATATTGGAATGTGTGTTACACTCACTAACAGGTGGAAGGGCTCCCATCTGCTTTCACATGAATATTTTAAAATGCTGCGACACCAAACATGTTTCTTGGAAATTAAATAAGATGACTTAGTTGAATCCTTTACGAGCCTACCAATATATAATCTATAATCTATAAATATAGATTCAACATAGATTTGGTTTATGAGAAAGTCACAAAAGATCACCGATATATCAATCTTAAATAAATTACCTAGCTGTATTTTGGAGTATATCAGAATTTATACATTTAAAAATGATTTCTTATGCATTATATGTATATAATCTTATATGTATCTAAGTACATATATTTTTAGTTCACTTATAAATTCATTTATCATTTTGGGTTTATTTCTATCCGTTCTGTTGAGTAGTATAAAAATATTTATACTAATTTTTAAATTGGTGTAATAAGTTGAAAACTGTTATTTCTCTTAATGTGTTATATGTAAACACATTGACATCAGTTTTTTTAAATGTTTTAATTATATTTATAAAGAAACAATGTACGTCTTGAGTTAAACAAATACCCTGAAGGACGATTTTCAAAGCCTTTTTTACACTGTGAAAAGACGCTATTTCTATCATTTTTTCAGTAATTGCTTGTATAACTTTTATGAGTTATTATTAATATATTGATTTTGAGTACACACACACACTGTAAGTTTAAAGATAGAACCTAAATTTGTAAATAATTTACAACATTAAATCTGAATAGAAGGCTACTACCAAAAAACATTTTTTTTAAATTTTATTGGAATGACGGAACAATAAGTATAAAAGTTATAAAAAAAATTAAGAAAAAGTTAACTAATAATTGTTCAGTTTTAGAATTCACTTTAAATTCCAATTAATTATTTGATGATTCAGTTTGTGCCATTTAATAAACGGCCATTTTACTTACACAAGAGAAGATCATATCAAATTATGGGAATTTCCGGTTTAATTAAAAATAAAAATGGAAAATCTAAACCAATTGTTCTGTACATTTCGAAAATGTAATCAATTTCTGTAAGTGAGTTGTCAAGTTTCAAATAAAGAATCAACGAAAATTGCACTAATTTAATGAATAATAAAACCGTGATAGGATTGTTCCACTTGGTTTTACTTGCCTCTTTGTTTTTTTCTTTTTTTTATCCATTTTTATATATGGTACAACACGTCAGTCATTTATAATGATATTTCTACTGCTACAGGTCAGAGCAATTTGTTGCATTTCACAGTAAAGGGAAATGAGTTAGTAGTGGGAGGGATTGGAGAGGTAGTAGAAATGGAGGCACCAGAATCTTGCCTCGAACCCTTTATTATAAATAGTTAAACGTTTTTTTAGCAGAGTTTCTTTGTCTTTACCTGGAGACCCTTAAAATATGCATAATGTGAAAACATTCAGCTGAAAATGCATATAAAATTCATTTATATAGACTATAGACCTGCAGTCGCATCTTTATGTATGCATATGAAGATATTGTAAAGGGGGGGCTGGGGGGAGGTATACGTAGACTTTTACTCTGTAGTTTTGATGGTTTGGTTGTTCCCTATTTGGTTATTAGCCTTAATACTAAACTGTGAATTCATTAATTCCCCCAACACCCACTACTACTCTTTCTAAAGGCAATTACTATATAATTTTCATATGTATATGGTCTATACATATGTATATATGTATGTACATATCTGTATTAATATGATGATGGTGTGTGGAAGGGAGGAGGGGTTAGCCTCTCTTAATATTATATAATAATGTTTCACATATGCAGAATGTTCTAATGCATTTTGCTCTCTCTCTCTCTCTCCAAGAAGTATATATATATAAAATTTGTATCTATTTTTTCAATCCCTTATCTATCTATTTGGACATTCTGTTGTGGTCAGTTTGGGACAATTAGCTTTCAAAGTCCGGTTGCCTAGTAATCAAATCCATAACTCAACATTTCCCCTTCATGTTAGACATATATTGTCACTACATTCAATACATTTGTACGATTTCCATTGGTCAAGCCATTTCCTTTTTTAAACATTCTTGTCTATAACATATCCTGATTGGTTAGAACTTTTTTTCAAACGATTTTCTGGTTTCGGGTATAAATAGTTTGGATTTCTAGGAAAATGTATTCATTAGTTTTTATACAGGACATCAAGTTGGAGCGCTACATCATCGGGTCCGTCTGAATCCTCCATTCTCTACTCTCTGCTATATTTAGTGAATAAAGTGAATATTATTATATAACTTATGTGTAGTGTGGTTTACCCAATGAAACATGAAATTTAGTTAACATTCAGTGAAGAGTTTTTAAAAAAAAAATCAACTACTTTTCGTGATTAGCAAATACACAAATAATAAAGGTAAATGTTTAATTTCGAAAAAGGATTCAATAAGTTTAAAAGTTTTCCAAATATATAGTAGAAATCAAGTTCTTCTATTAAACTTAAAATTGATTTGAAAAGATGTTAATCATAAAGAATAAATAAAAATGATTGGCTTGGAAAACTGAAAGTCAGATAAAGTCCATAAATCTTTATTCTCTTAACTGGATGAATTTTTAAAATGAAATAAAACTTTTAGTGAACCTTTCAACTTCAAAAATGTTTTAAAATGTTATTATTAAATATTACCTTGAGTTTAAATTTAAACTGATTTATTAAAATTTATACAAAGTAGAGCAAAGTTCTTAAAAGTTTGTTCAGTTGAATGATTAGCCATGAAAGGATGTAAAGGATATAAAGCTTTATAAGCAATATATGTATGTTTTAACTTACTTCTGATTCTAGAAATTATATATATGTATATATTTTTGATCAGTCTAATGATAAATTAAATAATTATATATATAGTTTCATTCAGTATATTGATATTTTTTACGGTGTATGTATTTAAATCTTTTTTGCTCAATTTGTGTAAGGATTAAATCTATAGCGCTAGAGTTTTATATATAGAGTCTACTTTTGGGGGTAGCATATTAATCTTTTTGACTTTATGACTTTTGAAGGCTGTAATGCCTTTTAAATTAATCGATTGATAATGACCAAAAGTTATATATACTAACGATAGAAATATTTCTCTAATATGTAAGATATCTCCTGTAAATTCAGTTAACTTTTTTTAAAACTACTGCTCTAGAGCACTTCTATTTTTTCTATGATGAATTGTAGCCCTTTATTTTATTTTTTTGCCCCAAGATCTCCTCCCACACACTTATTCAAGTTAACATTCACCTGAGTCGGTTGTCTTTATTCAATCTCTGTCGCCATTGAGGCTGGAATTACTGATGGCTGCTGCCGAATGCTTGGACATATTTTTGACAACTTAACAATTGAGGTTTTTGAAAAAATGAAAAAAAATAAACTAAAGTGTTAAAAAAAAAGCAAAGTCAATAAGAGGGATTTATTTACTTGCTGATTTGGGCTGTGGGCAGACACAGAGCTCGTCAATTGTCTTACATTTTGTTTTTTACTTGCTTCTTAGAGAGAGAAAAAAAATGAATAATTGTTTAGCTCAAATTCAAAGAATCGTAGACTTTTAGATACTCTATAACTGAACTATGTGTAGTATATGATATTTAAGTAATTAAATATGTAATACATTCCATATGGTATTATTGTTTTTTTTATCCTGAAAGGATCTTCGCTGGATTATAAAGCTTTTTAGATCTTGTGATAATTTTCTATTGTTGTTTTTTTTTTATAAAAAGGATTATTAAATGAATGAATTCTTTTTTAGATTTTAACATATCTATGACGCTTTTATCTGTACTATTGTAGATAATTTTCCAGTATTTAAATAATAAAAATTTTAATAGAAAATAAATCCCAAAATTTTTTTGTTTAGTTGTTGTGTTACTGAAGAAGATCTCATTTAGTTAATTTAATGTTATGTTATATTTAATATACCCTGGTTGCTCTCTAGGGTATATAAAATAGTTTTCTTAAGCGTTGGCTGTTTGGTATTTCCTTTTATTATTACATTTGGATGATGCATAATATATACATAGATAGATAGATCAGGGCTAGCGGGTGAAGGCGGTGGCAAACATTTTGTTGCTGCAAGTTAGTTGGGTTGATGCTACCACTTCAAATTGAAAACTGAGATAAATGAACATTGGGGCGGCGGTAGCAGGCAGGTGGTGGCAGTAAATAAACCAGTTGAATTTGAAATGGAAACTGTCTATATATATATATTGGAATTGTTTTATAATTGCGGCTTACAACAACAACAACAATAGAGCAACAACAACAAGTTGACTCTGTCAACCCACAATGCCTTGGAGCAGCAACAGCAGCTGCTGTTGCTAACATTTATTTGACTTATTGTTACTGATACAATTTCGATTCAGTTGATCAGTTGCCCAGTTGTCTCTGAGCTGTATCAAAGTTATCTAACCTGATTATTTTATTATATATTTGGCACGTCATAAAAAGTGATTTCATTTGTTACAGGACTGGAACATCATTGAAGCGACAATGAAGCGTGAAAGTAGTGATGGCGATGCAGCCCAAGATCAGAAACGGAATCGTCGCAATGAGGAGACTGTACGCATACTAATACCAAGCAGTGTAAGTATGAAAGAAGAAAAACATTTTTTTTATTTTTATATATTTTTGTTAATATTTTTTATAGATTGCTGGCGCTGTTATAGGCAAAGGTGGACAGCATATACAAAAGATGCGAACTCAGGTACTATTAATAATACCAACATAAATATAAATAATTGATAAATATTCGCGAAACAAAATTGAAGCGTCTAGTATTATTTTATTTTCACTATATCTTTCATAAAAGAAAAAAAAATCCCCCCAAAGACAAAAACAGTTCCAAAATCATTTTAACTCTAAAAACAAAATAATAAAAAAAAAAGAAACACCCCAAACCAACACCCACCCAACTCTCTCTGAAGAATAGTGTGCGTCTCTCTTTGCAACAAGTATAAAATAAAAAAAAAAGGTCTCTCCCAAAATCAAACCTCCAATTCACAATTTCCCCCCGTCAATCCTTTTTCCTCCCCTTTATCTCTCTCTCTACCTCTCTATATATGTCTCTTTATCTCTAGGTGGGATTCCAACTGAAGAACATGCTGCTCACTAACTATATACATTTTTTTTTTGTTTGGCGGGTCTCTGCACTCAGCTTATTCTCTCTCATAAACTCTATCTCTATATCTCTCTCTCTCTCTTTCTATATAATATATATTTTTATCTGTCTGTCTCTCACTTAATTCTCAGAAAGTAATATTTAGGCGCTCAAATATTTGTAAAAAAAAAATTAAAAATTTAAATCGCAAAAACATCGCAGAAAATATCGAAAATAATTTACACGCTTTTAACCTTTTTTTTTTGTTTAACTAAATGAACAATTTTCTCTCTCTTCTCTCTTTCTCTCTCTCTCTCTTACGCCCCATAATGTAACCATTTATTATATATCGAATCGAAATCGAACAAATATATATAAATATATATATATATATATGTCGTCACGCCCGCCCGCCCGCACTCATCACTCTGCACAACGTGTCTTCTGGGTCTCCGTCTCTATGGTTTATGTTTAACCTGATCTGATATATATATCTGAATACCGATATCTGAAATTGAACTGGCCCGCCCGGAAATATATATACCATATATATATATATATGTATAAAAATATAATCAAAAACAAAAACAAAAAAAAACAACCCAACCAAACGATTGACCAAACAACCAATCAACTGCCCGCCTGCCCGTTTGCCCGTTTTCAACAATATAATTTGTATCTTTATATCTCATTTTACATATATATATATCAAAAAATGTCTATATATCTCTGTAACTCCATGATGGGCTTTATCACCATGTGTTCCCGTATATATTATTATATATAAATCTGTTTTAACTCTGTATATACCACCTATATCTATGTGTATATATCTGGTTTGGTTCCTGTACCTTTTTGAAAACAAAACTCAAATGGTGACAACCGACCAAAATGAATAATCTAAATATATATATATATATATACCTCAACGCCCGATAATGCCCGCCCGATATGCCCAACGCCCACCAACCAACCAATCAAACGACCGAACGACCAAACAACCAACCAACCAACCAACCAAACCAACCAACCGATTGCCCGCCCGCCCGTCTTCTTCGTCTCCACAACAGTATAAAGCCACAGTGTCTGTCGATGATTCCCAAGGCCCCGAACGGTAAACCATATATATGAAAATCTCATTTTTTTTTTAATACCTTCTTAATTTTTTACCTACATACTACATACCATTAAAAATATCTATATATTATAATTATTAAAAAAAAAAAAAAAAAAAAAAAACAAATACAAAACATTTTATAGAGATCTTTAGCCCTAGGTTAGATCTAAGAAAAACAAAGAAGAAGAAAACCAACAATTGTATATCGAAAGAAAGAAAGAAAAAAAAAACAAATGAATCAGCTTTATATATAGAGAGATTGGAAGCTCTGCTCAACTCTCGCTCTCTGTCTCTCTCTCTCTGTCCTCCTATTTTTTGTTTAGTATACATATATATATTCTCATTGAGATATTTTTTAAAACCAAATTTTTATTCTTGTTGGCCCGACCGCCGCTACCTCTCCACCTCCGTTTCATTCTCACTTTCTTCCTTGCTCTCTCTCTCTCTCTCTCTCTCTCTCTTATACTCTCTGTCTCTCTTACTCTCTGATCTTTTGCGTTGTCCTGTAATTTGATGCTAGATTATTGTTGATATATATGATTGATGATAGACAACCAACTTATATATATTTATATATATCTAATTCTAACTTATTTAACTATGCAATACTAATACTTGGCACTCAATCCAATTAAACTGAAACTGCATCTGAAATAATAATGCACGGCCTATATAAACTAAACTTCAAAATTTGGTTTAATATCATATTTATAATATTTTTTGTCATCCATATCTTATAAACGGAAACTATATCAATGCCGTTAGCTCCCAATTTTTATAGGAGGTTTTTCCACCCTGTGTGTGTGTGTGTGTTTATACGTATGTGTGTCCTTGTTTCTCAAGAAAAATAAAGTATTTCCGCTTCAACCCAATATTTCTCTCTCTCTCTCTCTCTCTCTTTGTCTGTCACTCACTTCCTCCGCTCTGTCTGTCACTCTCTCTCTCCCTCTATAAGTAGTTATTAAATTCAGTTTTAAATTTTAAAAAATAATAATTGTAATTAATTGTATTCAATATATCAATATGGTTTTCCTTCCCTTTTTTTCTTTTTTTTTTCTATTCTGATTCCATCATCATCTAAAAAAAAAAAAACAATAAACAACAAACAAACAAAAAAAAAAAAACAAATCACATCAACAAATTTTCTCTGCACGTTAATATCGAACACAGCACCATACAAATTTCGGCGGATATCGAATCAACATTGGAGATAATCACCGAAATGTTAAAATACTTTGAAGAGGTATGTACACAAGCAGCCAAAAATCTACAGAAATTGTCGATATATCTATATAGAAATTAATTGATTTATATAATTAATATATATTTTTAATTTAACCTTTTAGCGCGATGAAGATTTCGATGTGCGTCTATTGATACATCAGAGTTTGGCTGGATGCGTTATTGGCAAAGGTGGCCAGAAGATCAAGGAGATACGTGATGTAAGTACCAAAATAAATATTTAAAAAAAATTAAAATTAATTACTGTTGAAAGTAGGATAAAAAAAAAATTGCAGATGAATTAGTGAAAAGTGAAAAAAAGAAGTGAAAATATTTCAATTTCCATAAAATAGTAGAAAATGATAAGGATAAATAAAGCATCCAAATGCAGTTTTAAGTGCTAAGGAGAACAAAAATAAATAAATTAAATCACTTTATAGCATTAGAAAAAATGAATCTAAAGTTTCGTCTAGAAATTTCAAAATAAGTCTATTTTGTTCTTGATGTGCTGAATATGTGAGATATTTATTACTTTTACTAAAAACATCTCAATTACTATACAGTGAATCCCCGATAGTTTGCCTCTCTCTAAAAAGAAAATTCTTAATGATTCAAAAAAATATGAAAAATCTTTTATACTAAACAAAGTTCGTATAATTCGTAAAGAAAAATGAAACAAAAGTATTTCCTTGCGATTTCGGTTTATCAGGATTACACTATTTTTACATGTTTAATATGCATTTTTGCTTTGAAAAAAAAATATAGTTTATAGAGAGAGAATATTCTATTGAATATTCTATGTCCAAATTGTTTGCAAAATGAAAAAAAATCTTACAATTTCAACTTTTACAGATTTATTTATTAGGAAAGGCATTTGTTTTCATGTTCAGTTCTACACAGTATTTTTCCTTTGTGTATTTTTAAATAAAAGAATTAATTTTTTGCTAAAACATTATTATAATATTTGATAAAAATTATTTCTCTCAATAAAGCTTTCACTGTATATATATAGTCCAGAAAATTTGTCTACGGTTTTTAAGCAGTTGAAAGTTTAAATTATTTTTAAATATTTTCAAACATAAACTAAACTATTAAAATATTTCCATGTGAATTATTTTGTTAAATAAATTCTTTAAATTCATTAGCATTTATTAATTTAACTGAATTAAATGTGATAATAATTTATATGTTTATGCGTATCTTTTATTATACAAGTCTAAATTATTTTTACATATTTTAAAAAAAAATGAAATAAAAACATAATTTTGTTAGATGAATTGTTGTAGTTAATTAAATTTAGATGAAAATGTTTTTATTTCAATCAAATTGTATAAGAAACATATATATATATATACATATATTTGTCAGTTTCAATTTCAATCTAAAGAATTTTTCTGTAGTACCTTTCAGTTATAAGTATTCCGCAAAAGAACTGAAATCTAAATGGCATGTTTTCAAAATTTATATAAGTCTTGTAAAACTTTTGAAAAAAGGGTTTCCCATAAAAAATAACGAAGAGTATCTGAAACCAGTTAAAAACAAAAAGTTTTTCAATGCTGTGTCCTAATACGTGTGTGTGTGTGTGACTTAGCTAGCCAAGCGTAACACGTTACTAGGTTCTCTCCATCTCTCCCATTCACTTGTGGTGTATAATGAAGGCCGCAGAGGAAATAATGCTTGTTATTATGATTATTATTACGTTATGCTAGAGCAGTCAGTTACATATCCTAATTGTCGCATGTACATACATATATCTACATATATATATGTATGTTAACCCGCATTCAGTTAAGAGAGACATGTTTTTGACATTTTACCAACATCAGAAGCAGCAGCAGCAGTCAGTTTTTCTATATAGTCGCGCCATTCTGTCGTTCATTCCTTTCAGTCACGTGAAGTTGAAACCCGTCAAACATATAACATTTCAGTGTATGTGTGTGTGTGTGTGTGTGTGAGTGTGCGTGTGTCCGTGTGTGTTATGCGCTTCGATAGATTCACAAACTTTTTCCTCTCTGTAGAAGGCAAACGTAAGAGTCGTGGTGTGGTGTATAGGGGTAGAACCACGTGAGGCCAGTTTCGCATAGTTCCATGAAAGGAATTTAACTGTTGGAGACGACAGGTAGCAAAGGAATACACACACACACACAGACACACACATGCATTCCATAGGTCGTTGGTTGCTATCGCTATCAATGCTGTAAAACTGACTGACTGACTGACTGCATCTGTGACTGACAACCATCTCCTTCAGTGAGTGGCGGTGCTTTCATAACGCACTTTGGAACGCTCTCAGACTACTTCCCAGACCCCCTGCCATCTGTCTGAACCCCCTCTACCCTCCTCCTGCCATATAGAATGGAATGTTTTTCATCATGTACATTTCAAGCGTTTTTCAATTGCACACAAAATCCTGTTCGAAATGGTGTTGAAATCAATTTCTGTCTCTCTGTTCTCTTTGCACTAATTAATTAGCCATGAATTGAATTTATAGTTTTTGTTGTTGTTTTTTTTTTTATCAAAAGCGGATGCATTTTAATTGGTTTTGTATATTTGTAAACATTTTCCTTTCTATATTTGTTCTCCTGGTAAATTTAATATTGCATACTTTTTAGCGCAAAGCAATTCCATTTGTGCTTGTCTCTCTGCGTGACAGGCTACAACCGTCTTACCCCCTGCCCTGCACCACACCACATTCTCCTCATGCATATTCATATTTTTGTGCTTGGTATGGAGGTCAACAAGTTCTAGGCGGCAAACAAAGCAGCATCCTTAGTCCACAGTAGCTCCTTCTATACGTACATTTTTTGCTCCTTCTGGCCTCACTCCTCCTCCTCGCCCCCTTCCCCAATTCCTGTGCTTCTCAACAAGGATGTCTTCGTTTGTTATTATGAATTTCTTAGAGACTCGGTCTCTCTCTGTCTCTCTATCTTATACATCTCTCTCTCTCTGTGAATATGAAAATTGTTGCAGCTGTCGTCGTCCTTTATGTTTTCCTCTGTCTGCCAGCAGATGATCTTAATGCAGCCTTTAAGAGGTGGAGCAGAACAACATTTATACCTACATACATACATACATACATACATACTTGTACATATGTTTGTCGTTTCAACATTTCTACCTTTTTGCTTCTCCGTGTTTCAAAAAGCAATGAGAGAAAAAAAAAAAATAAAGGAAGTCTCATCCATTCTTTGGCTTTGTTGTTGCGGCCAACTGGCTAAGCAGCTGTTTCCTTTGTGAATGAAGATGGTTCCCATTTGTGCAGTCTTTTGGTCTTTTTTTGGCTTTAAAAAGCCGGTTTCGTTATTATGCCCAACAACAGGAGTTTAAATAATATTTCTTGGCAATGAACAAAGTGTGGTACAGACAGAATACGAAAACTTTAAATGCAAATTTTTTGCTTTCAAAATTAAACAACATTTATCGTTTAAGAGAGAGCAGGATAAAGATTTTGTCTACTGAGATTTAATTAATTTTCTTGTTCATAGTAAGAGCTTGCGACCCTTGTCGATGGGTCAATCAACAGAGATTACTCGTCCCTTTTACCTCAAGTTATTTACTTTAGTTTTGCTGGAAATTTAGATTTATTTAATAACAAACTTGAATATAAAAGTATAAAAGTTTAAGGCAATTGCTACGATTAGTAAAGATTTTGGTTGCTTTTTAGATGATACTCCTTATGGCTTATGATAAGTTATATACAGCGGATATCCTGTTTATATAGTATGAAATTAAAATAAATAATTTCAATAAGTTTCTTCTTTCAATTCGTAAGTGTATCGATTTAAAAAGAATTTTTAGAAACATATTTTTCTAATTTTTTCCAGAGCGTGTGCTCTCTTTTGATCATATTACAAATGTGTGTTGTACATTAAATTTGGTTGTCCTGTGCCAATGATCCGATGGCATCTGCTGCCAGGGGCCTGGTAACAACAATAATGAGCACAGTAACAGCAGGAGCAGCTGCTGCTGCTGCTGCTGATGCTCATCATTCTCCTCCCTCTCTTTCTATCTTTCGCTCTTTTTATGTGATGATCCTGGCTGCAGCCGTCGTTTTTCATTGTGTTACTTGAATCCAAAGTAAATCCAAAAATTACCTTTCAAAATGCAGCGTGCCAAAGGCAGAGTCTTTAGTTTTAATTCTTTTATAGGACCTTCTGCTTGCCTAAGGCTTACAATTGTTGCTTTGCCTTCTGCGTTTGGGTCTTAATGAATGCCTAACAGGTGCTACTCACACAACAGTAGAGCGAACACACATGCATATGCAACTATGCGTGTGTCTGTCTGAAGACATTCCTTTGCCTAGAAGGCAGATGTGAAAATGCTGCCCCCCTCCCCCATCATTCTGTTTCTTCATTAAGGACATCTGTTTTCTTGACATATTTCTGGAAAAACTTTGATCACGTTGATTAAGAAGTTTTAGTTTAGTTTACTCCACTTGAAGGCAAATGAAAACAGACACGTCGCCGAAGAAGAGCGGCGTGGAAAGGGGGACCGCTAACAGCCAGAAGGAATAACATGGAAAGAGAAACGATGAGAGCTAGATAGAGAGAGACAGAGAGAGAGCGAGAGAGGCATTCTTAACAATATCCGGTTTTAGGTTTTTGCTTATGTTCAACATCAAATTAGTTGTTGCTTCCTGTGTTCCCTTTGTTGGGATGGGAGGGAAAAAATGTGGAGAGCATGTCAGTGCCAGTTAATACTTGTACAGTGGTAAACATTTAAAAAGAACTTTTTCAATTAAATAAATAAGAAATAAAGTGGCTTGTGTTTGGTTTAATCGCATCGTTAGCTTTTACAAAACTTTTTAATTGCTGTTTTGCTGCGGTCGCGAGGGAAGTGGTGGTCTCCCTTGTAAATACTTAAACTACACGTTTCTATAAAAACATAATCCTTTGACTGATACCTTTTGTTCACTAGTAATTATAACACTCAATCCAAATAAATACTTGAATCCCTATAATCTAAAAAAAAATAAAGTTTTTCGCTTTTTGTGTACCCTTCATATAATACCTACATATGTGTATATATATATATGTATATATATCTTTATTCCCATCACATAGATTTGCTTTGATTTATGTGCACAATTCTGTAATTTTTGCAAAACATTTTTATTTATTTAGTGGTAAAGTAAAATTTTGCGTGAATTAATTACCTACATTTCTGTGTAGAGGGTATCCCAAAGTCTGCACATTGACTTAACATAATTTCTGACTTTCTGTTATTGTACCATTTCGTTTGCATATCAATTTAAAGAGGACAAATCGTTTGCTCTTCCTTTCCTAGATTAAAGTTTGCTCTCTTTTCAAAGACTTGCACATACAAACAAATGTACACATATATACACTCTCTACATATATATTTATGTAAACAGTTATGCGAAGAAGTTGTTGGTTTTTGCTTATTATTTTTTGCCAGCCTCTGTACTCTGCGTCAAGTTCCTGCGCATGCGTTTTGTTAAAAAAAAAAAAAAAATAAGAAAGAAACATAAAAAGGAATAGAAATAAATGTTAAGACGAAAAAATACACCGGTTCCGTTTTCCGTAAGCAGCAACAGCAGCTGCCGTCTATCATACAGCAGCAGCCTGCGTATCCTACAAGAGCAGGCAGGAATAATAACAACAAAAACTCCAAGAGAGACTAAATAGGCCTGTTCAGCCTGCTGCGTGCTAATGTTTTTCTGCTAGCTCCGCTCTCTCTCTCTCTCTCTGCTCTGGCTCTGCAACGAGCTCTGCCTGCTCCGTCTCCTTACATGGTAACTGGCAAACGTTGAACCCAATTAGTTCAACATTGAAGCTGGTCGTGAACGGTAAACGCTCTCCTGGTATTTCGGTTCACTTCGTAGTATATGGTGGAAACTGTGAAATTGTGTCAAATAGAAATTATAAAGTTTCAAAAGAAAGAAGAAAAAAAAAATTAGTTTTTCAAGGTACAAAACAACAAAGTTTTAAATTTCTTGTGTTAGCAGGGGCTTATTTTGGCTGACTCTCTTCAAGTTTAAATGTCATCTCTTATTTCCGACTGTCGCCTCTCTTTCAAACAGCAACCCAAAAGCATGCTAAGCTTTTTTTCTTTTCATTTTACTCTAGTTATGTGTGTCACACGCATACACACACACTCATGTAGACATTGTGACATAGACAAAGAGTCGTCTACTTCATTCTGAATATGTTGTCATGTTTAAATTTAATAATAAAATTCAATGACTCACTCCTGCCAATGATATTCCCCCTGCTCTTTCCTCTTCCCTCTGGTTTTTTTTTTTTTTGGTGAAGATAAGTGAGGCGTAGAGAAGAGGCAAAAAGGCACTTTAGTTAAATTTTTGATGTCGCCATTGTTGTCTGGGGGCAATAATAGCAACAACGCCAACAGAAACAGCAGCAGGAGCACAGGCCCCCAAGCAAGTGCCACCATTACACGCAACACAACGAGTTGTCGCCTAGGGATGAGGGATACAGGGGGAGGGGAAAACTACAAATATGACGCAGCATTTGGTCATTTGGCCACACACAAACACTTACACGCACACAAAGGAAGAGAAAGCACGCAATGGGCTTAGAAATGATGCAATCATTAAGGCAAAAACTCCAAAAAAAAAATTAAAAAAGAAAAATAAAAGAAAAAGGAAACAAGGAGCTATAAGCAGGGGTGAGGAGAAGCTACGCGACAGGAAGTCCGACTGATATAGGCATATCAAGGAGGAAATCAGTTGGTTGGTCTCCCCTCCACCAAAAAGTTGTGTATCCCCCCTCTTGCCTTGTCCCCCGCTCCTGTTTCCCTTCCTTTCTGTCATATCTACTTCTTAAGTGGCTATCGAATTTCACATTTACACTTCCGCTGCAGACAACACATTGATAAAAAAAAAAAGAAAAGAAGAAAGACAGAAGAATGGGTAGAATTTGGTATATAGGGAGGAGTGAGAAGAGAGAGGGGTGTCGAAAGAGGGGCACTTCCTGTCACTTTACATTTTGTTGGTCGAAAGAAGAAGCGCAGGAAAAGCGGCGCGCAGCTGCCCCGAAAAAAAAACATACACGGGCAATGGAATTGGAATGATGTGTGTGTGTGTGTGTGTGTGGACGCAGGTAGAGAAGATGCTCTTGTGGCTGCGGCTGTTGCCGCTTTTGTTGATACCTTTTCATTTTCGTCCTGTCAGCCAGTCAGCAGCTGCTTCTATTGAGGACCAAAGGACACACACACACACATGGATACAGAGACAATTTCTTATTCATATATGAGTTCAGTGGGGGGTCAGTGTCATGGTCAAAATTGATTTAAACCCTCAAATGAACCTTGACCAAAGGTTTCTGTTTTCATCAGTTGTTGCTGTGTGCGGGCTTCTGTAGCGCCAATTTCCATGTGTGCGAGTGTCTGTATGTGTGTGTGTGTCCTTTTTGATTTATTTGTGAAATTCTTGCGAAATATCACTCGCTGAGAATTTCAAAGGGAATATGTTTTCATAATGAATTTTGTAATATTTTTCATGAATTTAAAAATCAGTTGTATAACAGTTTTATAACAGAATATATAATTTCGGTTATTGGAGAAAGTTGTTTTTATTAATTTTAATTTCTTTTATATCTTTTACTAATAAAACCATTTGAAATTCTTCTTTTCTAGCGCATTGGTTGCCGTTTCCTGAAGGTCTTCAGCAATGTCGCTCCCCAGAGTACAGATCGCGTTGTCCAGACTGTGGGCAAGCAGAGTCAAGTCATTGAGGCAGTCCGTGAGGTGATAACCCTAACACGTGACACGCCCATTAAGGGGGCCATTCATAATTATGATCCCATGAACTTTGATCGCGTCTATGCCGATGAATATGGTGGCTATGGAACTGGCAGTGGCAGCACTCGACCCAGCCAGCGTGGAAATAATCGAAATGGTGGCGGATCCGGTAATGGTGGTGGTGCCGGTGGCTTTGGAAACAATGGCGGCGGCGGTGGTGGAGGAGGTCGTGGTGGTAGCGGTGGCCGAGATCGTTTTGGAGGCGGTGGTAATGGCGGTGTAAGCAACCTTGGCGGCGGTGGTGGCGGCGGCGGTGGCGGCGGACAACGCGGCGATAATCCATTTATCAATCCATGGGCTAATGGAGGTGCTGGAAGCGGTGGTGGTGATGTCGATGGATTTGGCAATAACGGCGGCAGTTCTGGTGGATTCGGTGCCAATAATTTCGGTGGTGGCGGCGGCGGTGGACCATTTGGTGGCAATAACTTTGGCAATAATGGATTCGGTGGTGGTGATTTTGGTGGCAATGGCGGTACCAATTTTAGCCAAAACCAAAGTACCAACAGTTTGCCCAGCTTGAGTAGCTTCAATCCAAACCAAGGCAGTGGCAATAGTCTACCCAGTTTGGGTAACTTTGGCCAAACACAAGGTGGCGGTAGTTTAGGCAATGGCAATGTCAACAACAGTGGATCCTTGGGTGGTGCTAACAATGGTGGTTCAGGTGGTGGATTTAATGCTAGCGGAGCCGGCACTGGTGGATCGAATGGCAATTCGAATGCACCAACCAATATTCCTCAAGGACATGATCCCAATAATAGTACACAGGTTACCATACCAAAAGAGGTGAGTTTAAAATTTGTTAATATATATATATATACTAAAAGATAGATATATATATAATATCTGGATTTCTTACTTTAATCAAATTTTCTTTAAACTTATTCAATTTTGTTTATCTTTTTTAGTTGGCTGGTGCCATTATTGGTAAAGGAGGTGGCCGTATTCGTCGCATACGCAACGAATCAAGTGCATATATAACCATTGATGAGCCCCTGCCCAATTCAAATGATCGTATCATTACCATATCGGGCACACCCAAGCAAATACAAATGGCCCAGTATCTGCTGCAACAGAGGTTGGTCTCGCAATCAAATTAAATCAGTCAATCAATCAAGAAATCAAGCAATCAAGTATGCCACTCTCATATCTTCTTAATCATCCAACAAACTCCATACATTCCATACATAATATAACTAAAATACATATAAAAACACACGCACACACACACACACACACACATCTATTATCCTTCCATCTTGGCCTACACACAACACACTATACGTTCTCTCATCATTGGTGAATTCTCCACATAACCGTCAATCATTTAAAACGCGTTTATCAAGTGCTTGCAATTTGTTTGGAAACTAACTAACTTGGGTTTAATGTGTTTAATGCATTCCGTATGGAAGACTAGTGATTTTGTTGTTTGGTCTTTGTTAATTAACAATAAATCCCTTGTCTTCTTATGGCGTGCATTTTAAGCTCTTCATTTGTTTTTGGTGCCTTAACATTTAAATTGAAAACTCAAAAAATTTTTTTTTACTAAATGTGAACAACCAACATTTTTCATACATTTGTCTTTACCCTTGCTACCATCCCTCC
The DNA here is from genome assembly GCA_037075365.1 of Drosophila emarginata. Classification (NCBI taxonomy): domain Eukaryota; kingdom Metazoa; phylum Arthropoda; class Insecta; order Diptera; family Drosophilidae; genus Drosophila; species Drosophila emarginata. The sequence continues at coordinate 1,956,546 of JBAMCD010000260.1, read as the reverse complement.
CCCAACCCCCTTCCCTTTTACTATACATATATATACATACTACACTACCTATATTTTCTGATGCTCATTAAAAAGTTTATTAATTAAATGCCAACAACAACTTTTTCTTTTTCATCTTTGAACAGCGTTCACGAGAATGGCAGACGGAACATTTAAGTGGAGCAACAACAACATTAACAATAACATGATACTAACAACAACAACAAAAAACAACAACATTAAGATGTGCTGCATATAATTTACACCAAGAAAAAGTAAAACCAAGGAGTAGAGCAACGAGCAAGAAGACCCGCCCTCAAAAATAATAAAAAAAAAAGGAGAGCGTCACCAACCCCCCCCAAATATATGGAAAACAAATTTCTTTTGATTTCTTTATTAAGTTTTAAGTAAAAAACAAAAAATATCTTCGTATATATATATATATGTACCTATATATATATTTATCTATTACTGTGTGTATGTGTGCGGCCATGTTTTTTAACTTCTAGGCCAGGAAAGTCATCCTTTTTTGAAACAAAGAAAAAAACTCTGTAAAATAAGAAGATTGAACAAATAAAATATAAAGATAAATTGCATTGGATTTGATTTGGTTAAGATTTGATTTGATTTGTTTAGTAAAAACCGCGATTTTTCTTCCGAACAGCAAATGCACCAAATCATCAAGAGCAAATCACGAAAGCCACTTGAAAATAGCCGTAGACAATTTTTGAAAATCGTAGAGCATATTTTTAGGGATTGCAGATTTAGCTGTGCCACTTTTCAATCATTTTACGCTAATAACTCAGGAAGAGGATGCTGAACAAACGCTAAATACACTTTAATGTACTCTTACATAATGAAACTATCAACTTGTTTTCATATAACATCGAAATCAAGTGGAAAATTTTACTGCAAATTTTGTAAGGGGGTAGCTCGTAAAAATTTTTGGAAAATCAGAAAAACGTCTATATCTCGGCCATTTGAAGGACGATCTGGATGTCCTTTGGCCAGGACGTAGTCCTTATTAAGTCACGTCGACTGACATTGCCAGATCCTGGATAGTCCTTTAAACGGCTGAGAAAAAAGGACTTTTTTCTCTAGAAAAAATTGGCCATAACTCGTGAATCCTTTGAAGGATCAGGACGAAATTGATGTCAAATTAATTCTAGTAAATATGGCTACCTTCTCTGAAAAGGACATCCCGATAGTGCTGCCAGGAAGCGAGTTATAAAGGATTTTGTGTTTTGGCCTGTTTTGGCGGCTGCTCAGTACAAAAGAAATTTATACTGCATACGTCCGAGGGCACCACACACCGAGTAGTGAAAAACGGAATCCCAGTTTCTCAGATTTCATGACATACCAGGCGAACAGAAATCAGCAGAATGTTGATGTTGATTTTTCTGCAATTAAAAATTTTGTTATAAATTTTGGGTAGAAGAAGTGGCTTGGTTAAATTGTTTCTTTTCATACACTTTTACAATTTTTTAAGGTTTGTTGGACATACACATATACAAATATATATAATATTTTATTCACATTATCATTAATATTTTTTTCGCTTTTTTAGATAATTTTTTTGCAAGTGGTAAACGCTTAAACAAAAACATTACAAATCCAATTTGTAAAAATATATATAATAGATATAAAAAGAAAAAACATCGCAATTTTATATAATAAATTATTAAGCATTAATAATTAAATTGATTGGTTTTGATTTAGATATTTAGGCTGCATTACGATCTAATGATTAGAGTCTAGAGTATTTACATGGTTCAGTTTCGATTTCGACAAAAAAATTGAAGGGAGCTGTTATTTTTAGCACCTATTTAAAGGGAGTTTTCTTTGTGATTTATGGTAAACAATTTCTTCATTCGTTTTTAATTTTTGTTGTTATCTGCTTAGGCATAGACTATAATTAATATTGCATTTTCTTGTATATCTCCCCCCCGTTTTGTTGCACTCTCTTCTGTTGAAACAAAACTCAATTCCGCTTCGAAGAGTTAATTAAATATTTACAACAATGCGTCAGCAAATGCTTCTCGCCCGATGATGAGGATGAGGAATTGTTGTTATTATGATGATGCTGCTGATGCTGTGGGGCGCCCAATTCGCGTGTGTAAATATCGAGGCCATACTGACCCTCCTCGGGGAAACTGCAAGGCACAGAGAAATTTATTTTAATGATGAAATAACAAGAAAAATTGAGGGTAAATGGCTAGTAAAAAGAAAGGAGAAGAAAGGAACAAACATATCTGGCACTCACTTGATGATAAACGTGACTATGTCATCCAGAGTGTTGTGTGTCACATATTTGGCCAGTTTCTTTTCCTCGATGCCATTCTTATGGAGTGTTGCCATAAAGTCGGTGAGTGGACGAGACATACGAAATTGCAGATCCAAACTGCGCCCGGCAAATATCAAAGGATCCTAGGAAAAAAACAGAAAGTCAATTAATAAGAGCACGGAGCATATTCAAGTCAATTTTGAAACCAACCTGATGCGTGATGGGTATAAGTCCGAAGAGTCTTGTGGCCTTTGTGGGTCCCCATTCACCACTGGCGCAATCTGGTAAAGGTACCATCACTGTTTGCAACTCCTCACAACAGATCTAGTAAAAGCAATATTTAACAATTGATTTATAAATAATATTCGTTAATAACTCACCTTAAACTTGCAAACCGATTTAAATTTCATGGGCTCTCCGGTAAGATATTCCTGCGGCGTTACCGCATTAGCAAAAATGTCCAATAGAAACGCACCGGAACACGGGGCATGAACACGAAATGCTACAATGTTTCCAATAACCGATTGCATAACAAATCTCTTGAGGGAAACACCATCATAGGAAAGTTCCTCATCGCTGTCATAGAACTTTAGATTATAATGAAATATGAGGCAACTTTGCATATCAGTGGGCATGGCAATGCGCACAGTGGCGGCACCGGTGTCATCGGTAAAGACAACAGCGCCATAACCCTCATCCGCAAAATGCAAGCCATAGCGAAAGAATAGAGAACGCACAAATGGTAAATTCTCAAATTCTCTTAAGGTAATTGGGCGCTTTAATAACTGCCATTCCTCTTGTAGGGGATAGAATTCATAGATAAATTCTCGAGGATCGGTGAGAAAATAATGATCATCATATTCGTATCTAAAATATAAGATAATTTCATATTAATCAAGATGATAATCTTGGAGGGATTTATCTCAACAACTTACCGTAGACTATCATTTTTGCCTCGCCCTTGTTTGGGTGCCTCTTTGGCATTAACCAGATGACGGGCACCCCAATTGCATTGTACAAAACGCCAGGCACCAGCCACGTAAACAGCATTCCATGAATTTCTGAATCGTGAATCCTGGAATTTAACACCCGGCTGATAGCCAGCACTTTTTGAATATCCTTTAATCACCACACAATGGAGACCGGCATAGCTACAAAGTCTCTTGAAGAGCACATGATAGCTTTCGGTGCCATATTTAATGCCTCTTAATAGGCCCATGGGTGTGTCACCTCTCAGATCGTCATCAAAGTGCATGGCATTTAGATTTTTAACAGTTATCCAACGGAATATAGTTCGTGCCTTTTCAATATCCGTGGTACAACGTCCCACCAATTGACGGACCAAATCTGTAAACGTTTTCTGATCTTCCTGAGCCACCGAAATGGCTATACGATCCACATCTTCAAATTCTATCGGATCCGTATAGATCTGGAATTTTGATACAGCTGGTGGGGCTGGTACTGGTGCATTTAATGGATATTCTATGGGTACGGCTCCTTCACTGAACTCATCATCCAAGAAAATGCTCTCGCTCTGCATATATTCCGATCGTCGGGCACTAATTAATTCCAACATTTCGCTTGATTGACGATCAACCAAAGCAGCCGTCTCATATCTCTCATGTTCCAACATTTTTCGTGTAATGCTCTCCTTCTTCTTACTCCTCCTCAGGGTCATATTCTTTTCAAGATCCTCCTTTTGTTGTTCGTGGCGAAGAGTCAAAATATTGGCCTCATCTCGACTGCGTCTAGACGTGGCCAATTCTTTTTCAAACTTGTGTGTTAAACGCTGCAATTCTCGTTCCCATTCATCTTGGAATTCATTCTGAATTTTACGATCCTCTTCCTCACGTTTCCTGGCAAATTTACGATATAAATCATCCTCCTCTTTGCGATGTTTCATCTCCAGGCGGGCCTGCTCCTCACGAGCCTACAAAAACAAAAGCCAGAGAGGTTAGAGAAAGCTTTTTTCCAAAAAAAAAAAATAGAAATAAAAAATACAAGAGAAAAAGAGACGAAACAAAATGCATTTTGCAGTTGTTTTTGCAATGCTTGGCTTGTTAACTTGGCTAATTATAATGGCACGCTTGAGCTGAGGCTTTGGCAAAAAAAAAAAATAAAAACGGAAAAAAACGAAGATATAAAAATATTCAACATTAAGCAAGTTGCAATTGCAGGAGGAACACCCACTCTCATTACCACTCCATTGGCTACGCATTGCGTGCATCTGCGATAACCCCAAACAGTTTCTCCATCAATATAGTCGATGGGAATATAATTCAAAATCGTATTATATAGTGAAAAATTGCAAAATTTTAACAGTAATTACAATATGAAAGTCCTTCAAAGACCCTCAACTTTGGAAGTCTCAAATTTAGACTAATTTTGGTGGATTTTGAAAAACTTTATCTCAATTTGGTTCTAAGAACCGCATATTTTATTTGTTATAAAAACAAAGAATTTAGTAACTAATAAAAATTGCCCGATTTTTGCAATTTTTAAAAATGTGACTGCTGTAAAAAATGTTAATAAAGCTGCTATATTTTTTTTTTTTAAAGTTATGAAAGTTTTAATGTAGTTTTTTTAATTTGGAAATGAACTATGATATTGATGTAAAACCTTTTGAAATTGGCTTAAAGATGATTGAAATATGGTCCTAACTGGACACTGGACAATACTTTCGATGGCACCTCAACTACGAAAGACTTTAATTCAGTTGAATATTGGACAATTTTTTAAAACTATATATTTATTTGTTTCTTTAATTGCAGCTTTCGATTGGCATTGAAATCTGGAAAACTAATTTTTTGACACGATATTTGCAAATTTTAATGCAATGTTAAAACTTTCAAAAATCAGTTTGAATTTTTTTTCTAGTTTTAACGTAGTTTTTTGTTAGAAAAATTGGCGATGACTTTGATGTAGAATTTTTTGAAATTGGCTAAAAAATTACCGATTTAGAGCCACTAAATATATCGTACATATCCTTCAAAGAAACCGCAACTTCACAAGGCTCCCATTCAGAATATTTTTTGCCAATCTCTATGAATCATAAAATAATTATTAAATATATTAATTCATAACTAGAAGGATGGGCTAACTTCGGCCGTGCCGAAGTTCGTATACCCTTGCAAACTATCTTTTTGATTTATATATAATTTGCCGGAATTATAAGGAAGTATATAAAACCCATCAAATATAAATTTGATGTCCGTGTCATAAAAAAAAAAACAAATTTTTTTTCCCCGATTGTTCCTATGACAGCTATAGCATATAGTCGACCGATTCTGATAAAACTTAAAAGATATATTTCTTTTTATATAAAATTGTCAAATAACAAATTTCGTGACGATTGCTTCAAAAACATCGAAGTTATTGATCAAAAACTAAATTTTTGACTGATCGTTCCTATGGGAGCTGTATGATATAGTCGACCGATTCTGATGAAATTTGGTATATGTGTTGAGGATTATATAAAACTCATAAATACCAAATTTAGTGACATTCGATTGAAAAACAACAGAGTTATTGATGGTAAACCCTATTCTTGGCCGATCGTTCCTATGGGAGCTATATGATATAGTCGACCGATTCTGATGAAACTTGGTATATATGTTGGGTATTATATAAAACTCACAAACACCAAATTTAGTGACATTCGATTAAGAAACAACTGAGTTATTGATGTTAAACCTTATTCCTGATCGATCGTTCCTATGGCAGCTATATGATATAGTCATCCGATCGGGATGATTCCGAGATATACAATGCCTGCAGCAAAAAGAAGCCTAGGTGCAAAATTTCAGCTCTGTAGCTCCAAGGGTCTCGGAGGAGATTGCGTTGATCCAGACAGACGGACGGACGGACAGACGGACATGACTATATCAACTCAGCTCATCATGCTGATCAAGAATATATATACTTTATATAGTCGGAGATGCTTCCTTCTATGCGTTGCAAACTTCTGACCAAAATTAATATACACTTTGCAAGTGTATAAAAATAAGCTAAAGGGTTAAATGCAATTTGTAATTGGTTCCCAACCATTATATAAATAAGTTTCAGTATCTATAGTTGGAAAAATTAAAACCTTTTCATGACAAAACTTTTGTTTGAACAATCGTTCCCATTGCAGTTTTATGATAATGGTGAAGTGATTTTGATAAATCTTAATATAAGTGTTTCTATATGTATTAATCAAATTCCCTGACAAACAAGTTATCAAATTGGCCTAACAAGTATGCTGATTAAGAATATATATGTGTATATACATATGTATGTATGATTCTTTTTATGAGTTGGAAACATCTGACCAAAATTATATACCCGTTTCGGCAATTGTATAAAAAGCTGAATTTTGTTCATATCCAAAACTATTAATTATTCCAAATGCATACGTTGTGCACTCCATTTCCTTTCACATTTAGCCAAATAATAATACTATTTTAATCAATTTAAGCTGTTTTGTTATTGTTGCTGTAATTGTTGTTTTGAGCAAATTATAGCTTCCGGCTTGTCAAAAGCTTTTAGCGCCATGCAATCTCACAGGTTAAGAGCAAAAGGAATATAAAACAAAAACCAAAACAACAATAAAAAATAAAAACAATAACAATATGCAATTAAAAACCAAAATTCAATGTCAAGTTCAAACAATAACTCTATAAAACAAAAACAAAAAAGTAACCAACAGTAGTAACAGAAGCAACAACAACCACGCTAAATGGTTCATTGACAATGGCCACTAGCCACAGCAGGTTGACTTTTTGCGTCGACGTCGACAGCAACGACGAAGAAGACGTCGACGTAGGCATTGCGTGAGCGGCTTAGAGTAGATTTTAAATATGACCATAAATATGTATAACTGAAATGACGATGACTACAGTTATGACGCCCACAGGGTGATGATGACAAAAAGGCAAACATAGAGTCAAACCAAATCAAAAAACGAAAACGAAAGTCCAAAAATGTTGAAATTAATTATTGCGCAAGCCATAACCAAACCAAACCAAAAACTAAAATAAGATAAACAGAAAGAAAAAAAAAATGGCATAAATTGTAAATTGGCACCACAAAAAGCTCTTTCAGCTATGAGGAAGTGTCTCCATGGTGGCGACTATCGCCGCGTTTGCTTTTACTGCGTGAGAGTCTAGCTAAATTACACAGTTATTACAAGGCGTTTAAGCGTTCATTACATAAGGGCATTGAGAGGGGGGCAAGAGAAAGAGATACAGAGACAGAGAGCTAAAGAGTCGACAAGAATGGCTCTCCTAGTGCGGTCGCACTAATCAAACAGTAACAGCAAATACAAAACAACAAAAACAAGAAAACTAAACTGAGCTTCGTTTTTGTAACGGTTACTTTCACTCTGTTTTGGTGTGTGAGCAGTGCGCATAATTTTAGATTTAGCAAACGCAGCAAACAGACAAGCACAGTGGTCAATAGCAAACGATAAAGCAATCGTACATATTAATCGTACAAATTTAACTAGAATTTGGAATAGTTTTTAATTTTAATGTCAATTCTATTAAGTCATATTAATATAACACGATATTTTAAGAGTTTTAATTTTGATATTCTGAATGTATTCAATTGTTTTGCCTTTCCTGATCATAAGTAAACCATTTGCTTTAAATTTGAAAGATTATTGTATCACAGTGCAACGCATGGCAGACAGGAAAAACAAGTGGCAACGGGTGACGGCATTGTCTGTGCCCGCGCTGCTGCCGTTTGCTGCACTTACTTTAGCCATCGTCATATCCGTATATGGAAATCTATGCTGGCAGGGAAGCGGGCAAGCTACTGCAGACAGACCACACTGTAAACACTAGTGGTCAAAATATGGTGACCAAAAATGAAAACCTGCTCTTGGTAGGAGGAGTTGAGAAGGCGGTTGGGTACACATGTGTCTAAGGTGAAGCTGTGGGCGGGGGTGTGTGTGTATGTGTGTGTGAGGGTGTGTGCCTGGTAGTGTGTAAAACATGCAAAATTTTTAATGATTGCATGCATGCAATTTTTCACATATTTCTGCAGTTTTTTTTTGTCTATTTTTTTTTGTGGTTTTTCTTTTAACTTTTTTGTTTTTGTTATTTTGTGTTTTACTTGCCGCACAGACACCTGTTCGAAATTTGTTAAATTGAGCATAGCAATAAAAAAACAGACACACATACATACATAAAAACATTTATTTGTAGCTTGCGTGTGGCATTCTGGAAAGTGAAAGAAAATCGGTTTTATTTTTCTTTCGCTTTTCTTTTATTTTGGCATTGCAGGAATTTGTGCAATTTAAATTTGGGTTTTTGTGTTTTTTCCTTTTTTTTACGTAAAATGCGATTATAATGCTTTCACCACATCATGGCGGAGATTACAATTCCAGTCATGGAGACAAGTGCCAAGTCATGGATAAAAAGCAGCAGCAAAAGATTCAAGTCAGCTGATAAACGAGAGTGCTGCCAATTTTAATGCAAGATCATAAATTATAATCAAGCCAAGACTGCAGAGAGAGACAGAGAGAGGGAGAGAGATCAAATGTAATCTACACTCGAAGAAAAAAAAAATTGGAACATACATCAATCAGGCATTACAGTCGAAGAAACTAGTGAAACATTTTCGGTTTAACATCAATCAGATATCACAAATGACTGAAATGTAGTTGGATTTCAAATTTATTTGAAGATAATAATAAGATTTAAAATAGGCCACGTTTTCTCAAAAAAAAAATGAACAAAGTCAAACTCTGAAAGTCCACATTTTCGGACAAAATTGATATACATACATAATTTCAACTTGATATTTTATAATCAAGAAATTATACTATATTTTTTTGGAACAGCATGATTTGACTTCTAGCATTAGGAAAACAATTCTAATAAAGTTAAAGTTAAGTAACAAATATCCGCTTAAGTATATGTATATGAATTCCATTACAATTTTAAAACATTTTTAAACGATTTCGTCACCCAAAAAACAATGCAAATTTTTTTGTTTCAAAGGGCTTGCCAAATATAATATTTCGTTTCTAGTCAAAGTCGTTAAATAATTTGTCTTAGAAATGGCCATAAAAGGTTTGTTTTGTAGCATCACTAGCCAAGCAGATAAACTTATTCATTTAAATTTTTTCGCTTAGGCAACTTCCTAACACACACACACACAGACACTACATAGAGAAACGTTTACTAAATTGCTGTAAATAGCACACTAGCCTACATAATCATGAGTTATTCTAACAACATTTGCTATTGCATTAATTAAACTATTCAAGTAGCCAGCCATGAAAGCAAAACATTGCACAATCCGTTGAAGCTTGGAGACTTCCCGCACAGTTTAACTAGTATGTATCTATGTATATATGTACATACATATATATTTATATCTAAACTATATAGTAGTAGTAAAGTGCCTCAACTCTCCGCTAGCCGCCACTTAAATTTCATTAGATGTTCTGCACTAAATAATTTCTTAATTTGCGGCCAGTTAGAGAATCTTCTTCTTTGCCTCTACTTCAACTTCTCCTTACATCTTCACATTTATCAATTTATATAGCATTCTATTCTTTCTTTTGTTATCTTTTTATCTCTTTTTAACTTACCAAATAGAAATCAATTGGCTTCTCGCGTGCCTTATTGTAGGCCTTTTGTATTTCCGTTTGTTTCAACGCATGTGCTATATGCAACGCACTGGCATCGAATCTTCCATATTTGTAATCGGATTCATTTTGTGATGGTGAGCTAACCTCACGGCCACCACCATACCCATTTGGTGTAGATTGACGTGAGCCACCCAAAGGTGCACCTGGGCAAATGAAAAAGAATGATAATCGAAATGTGTACATATATATTTGTTACTATCTATATCATTCATCAATCTAGTTAGTATAACTCACCATCGATCTCGCTGCGTATTCCACGTATTTGTTCATTCACAAATTTATTAGTTCGTGGCGCATTCAAGGCCTGACGTATGCCCACTGATGTCTGATCGAGATGACCAGGTCCACTCTTTGGTACATGGGAACTGCAATAGACCTGAATCCAAAATTTACACAAATAAAATTAAATTTAAGACAAAAAATTGTTCAAGTTTACATCATAAATTTTTAAACAAATTTGTTAAATTTTACATCTAATAAAATATAAACTTTATTCAGTTCCCCATTTAACATAAATTTTAAAGCGTTAAAAAAGTTTTTACATCAAAACTATTTCAAGCCTAAACTTGAATTATATGTAAATTAATTTATTCACTTGAAAATTCATTTATTCAGCATTCACTCGTTCGTTAATATAATACTTTTTCATTAACAAAAATCGATTTACATAACATTTGTTTTTTTATTTTGTATAATATTTTTCTATACAATCAATTTTCATTTGCTTTATAATTGCAATCGTTTCTTACGAAAACTGTGGGAATAAACATCGATCACGGGAATTTGTTTTTAAATCGCTATAATTGAGTGAATTCTACAAAAAGTTTGGGTATCATAAATCGTTGAGATGGATTGCTCATTGCTAAAAATCTGCTCACTGAAGTGCCAGCAGCAACAACGAATCAAATTTACAACAAAAAAATTACAAACAAAAATTTTTAATTTGGGTCATCGACTTTGGTATATCATGTACCCAGTAGAGGGGCAATATCTAATGTTATGCAAATGTGTATATATACATACATGGATGGGCCCAGCAATTCGCTTTATATTTTTTGATAGAAATTTGAATACTTGATGGACGATTCTAAAACAGAAATTTTTGAATTTTTTCTTATTCCAAATGTAAAAGTTTTTATTAACTGATATATCGCTCAATAAAAGTAATAATTACAAATATTTAATTGATATTCTTTTTGTAATATTTAATTAAAATTTTTTATTTAATTTACCGCTTGTAAATTATTCTAAAATTTAGATATAACTCTCTAGTATAATTGATCGAATAATTAGTTAATTTAACTACACTAACTAATCAGCGATTAATATCTTCAATGGAACCTATTAAAAATTCGATTAACTGAATGTTTTGTAGATGTTTTGTTTAGCTATCTAGTTTTTATATCCAATTCTGTCCATTTCAATCAATTCGTCATTCTAACTGAATGGTTAAAGAGACCGAGAGATAGAGATAGACAGCAAATGGCAACAGCTTCTCCTACACATACACAAACGCACACACACACACACAGGTGGCAACTGTGACATACATTTGGTTAAGTGCAATAACAAAAGTTATTTATTATTATGCATATGCAAAAGAGAGAGAGAGAGAAAAAAAAAACAGCAGCAGCATTAGTGGCAGCGGCAGCTGTGCAAATAATTTTAATGCTCTGTTGCTGCCGAGTTTGTCGCCTAAGTCTTTCGTTTTTATGCCAAACCCCTGCCCGATGGTCTCTTCCGTTTACCACTTACCTCTTTATCATCCTGCTTATGCTGATTATTGAAATATGTCTTTAACGTTAGCTTAGTGCCGCAATGTACGCATTTAAAGCAACCGGAATGAAAGAATGTGAAATCCTTGAGTGGCCCCACGCGATCCACCTGATAGACGGTCTCGCTGCATCTCAAACAAGTTGACTCGTAGAAATTTGGCCGATACATGCTGATGATGCTGCTTTTGCTGTTGCTGATGCTGAATTTTCTATATATATTTATGTTGTCTTTGACTGGTTTTCTTTTTCACTTTACTTTTCCTTTTATTTTGTCCAGGAATTTCACTTGCTGGACTAAAATATTTTTCTTTTATTCTGATCGGCAACAACTTCTTCTTTATGGTGACCACATTTTCGTCTGTAAAAAAAGAAGGTTTACAACAGCATTTAATTAATATGTTTAGGTTTTTATTTTTTTTTTTATTTCTTTGCCTATTTTACGTAGGTGAAAATTTCTATTTTTGGTGGTCCAAACAAAACCAAAGAAAAAAATACCAAAATTGGTCTACAGATTAAGATTGCGAAGGCGTTTGATCAAGAAAACAAAAAAAAACTTTCATTTTAGTACCCTTGGAAAAGGGGTATATTAATTTTGACATGAAAACTTTTAGAATTATTTAAAATGTGCATATAGAAATACCTTCTCTCGATCGGAATATAATTGAATAATTTGATATTGAATTCCTTTTTTTGTTGTTTGTGTACATATTTAAGAATAGTTGGAATATCTTATATATATAGTTTCCATATAGTTCCCATATGATCGATTGCAATAATATTTATTTTGTAATTGCTTCCCAACCTTAATATAAATAAATAAATAATAAATAATATTTATTAACTTGTCCTAACAAGTTTTTTTTGTCAATAAAAAGGTTGTTAGAATAAAATTTATTTAAAAGTGTTTTGGTTGTTTCCTCTACTTAGAAAACCAAATATGTATTAATTTTAAGAACGTTGTGCTAAATGAGAGTATAAAAATATCGGTTAAACAAAACCGGCAATTTCTTTTGTTCCGTCGAAGTGTCGAAAAAAAACTAAGAAGAAGTAAATATTATTAATGAATTTAATTAATTAAGTAAAGATCAAGATTTGGTTATTTTGAAGGGTTTTCAACTAGGCAATGACCTCATCTTGTAAGTGAACTTGTTGCATGAACTCCTTCAATGTTGCCACAAAGTTGCCTTTGCCATTTTGATTAATTGTTGCAATTGTTGTGTTTTTTTTTTCACACAGACACACTCACACAGAGGCATGGGTAGAGAAAAAGCAAGTGCAGGTAATATTAATTGATTGCAGATGTTGCACACAGACTTCAACTCCAATTCCGATTCCAACACCGTTTCCACCATTTCAAACAGACAAAAGTCATAGACATTGCTGTCGTTTTGCTTTCTTTTCAAGTTTAATGAACGTTAAGTGGTGGGTGAGCGCAGAGGTGTTTCAGGCAAAGAGGGGAGACTGCGGTAGACTATTGCCTTATGATTAGCCACGAGTTGCGGCATAGCCAACTCATTTTTTTTTTTTTGTTTCTTTCATTTCTTTTTGTTGTTTTATTGAAGGTTGCTGGCCCGTTGTTGTTGGTGCTGTTGCTTTTGTTGTTATTGTATACATATTGGCTTGCATGCATTTCTCACATTGAATTGGTATGCACGGATAAAAGTGGGGAGAGAAGATTGGTGGGGATTTGTTGGAGCGGCAAAATGCAAATGCAGCAAGGCCAGCAATAAAAAGCCTCGATTTTGTAACACCAAATTATTTTGATTGACTGTAAATTAAAATTTAGTTCCGCTTTTGATGGTTTTGCTCCAACCATTGAGCATAACAAATGATGGGAGAAGAGTGCAATTACGCCAGGAGGAAGCGAGGTTTAGGTGGTAAAAAGATGTGATAAATCGATTAGAACTTTATTGAGAATTTAACAATGAAATAATACTTTTAGTAAGATCTGATTTAATGTGTTAATCATAGAGCAAAGAGAAAAAAGTATTTACAGTGGTTCTAAAACGTTTAAATTATGCGGTACTATGTTGTGTATTCTCTCGAGTTATTTACAATTTATACACGACATTATAATGCTGAATATAAATTCTAAGCTTGGTTTGAATTAGAAGAATAAGTATATAGTTTATCATGACATGTTTCTATTCTTATTCTAAAAGTAATTCTATCGTTGAAGGGAAGTCGAGAATAGTCAGTAATTAGTAGCAGACAACCTGCTAATTTTTTGTAATGCTTATAAATTTAGTAATAGTTAAAGTCATCTCAAGGCAGAAAAAAAATACCAAATGCTAAAATTTAAATAACTGGCATAGAAAATAAAAATTATATAAGTCAAGTGAAACTATAATAGCTAACTGTAACAATATGTGTATATGTTTTTACTCCCTTTCAAAACTTTCATTTAAATCGATCAGCTCTATTGATAAGCTACGATATTGATCAATAAATGTTTAAATTTGTCAATAATATTTGAAAGACCATAAAACCGATAACGAAAAATTAAATTTAAAGCTATTGGCCTCAAATATCTGTGGTGATAATCGTTTTTATGGAAGCTCTTCATTTTATTATAAAACAAACGGATATGGCTATATATATTAGCTCAGCTCATAAATTCAATTAATGAGTGCTTTAATGAATTTGTGTATTTTATACATTTTCAATTTTTTAATCGTTTATATATACTATATATACTATCCTTACTCTAAGCATTTACTAAATTGTAAGCATTTGAGGTTTACTTTAGTTCTTCAATTGTCTTTTATTAACTTTCTTAAATAAATTTTTGGGCAATTAGTTGATCCTTTTTAATTTTTGTGCCTATTTAAACGATAGGTCTAGGCAAAGAGAGTTTAGAATGAGGCGGCTTTTCCACTTTTTTACTGGCAACCGGAATAAAAAGTTACCTCCTCACTTTGGCTTGGCATTTTTTATCTATGCGAATTCTTTCAACACTTTGTCATCTTCAAACGATTTCAAGTGTCCAAAAAAAGTAGTTCTTCTTTTGTTGGCGCCGCTTTACTTAGCCCACACACACACACACACATATACAGACAGACAAACGTATACAAACACATAAAATCAATCAAATATTTGTGTCCAACCATGAATGGAGACGCCTACATGGGGTTTACCGTAAAAAGTCACTGATCTCTTGATGCGATCACCATCGCAGTGATTGAATAGTCCAATTAAACTATATGTATATATGCTTTTTGACATAATTAGCGTGTAATGATAATTGTAATTGGACATGAAAAGAAAAGATGGAGCGAGGGAGAGAGAGAGAGAGCAACAGTGAATGGAGGTGGGCTGCGACGTAAAGGAAGATGAGGGCGTAACGTTGACAAAACGTCTCGTGAGAGTTTGAAAAGAAACTTACATCACACAATGACTATTAGAGACAAAGTAGCTAAAGCAGCTGTGGCAGTCAGCCAGCTGTGACCGTGTTAAGAATAAGGAACTAAATGGTATGGAATTTCGCATATATCAACATACATAAACATAAATATCTTCTTTTCTATATATCCAAGGTCTTTTGTTGCCTTCTCCTTTCTCCATGGCCTTTGTCTGTTAGACGAAAGTCAAACGAAAGTGGCTCATTTTCAACTGATTTAAATATAAATTGATAAGTTAAATGAAAAGATTTTCAATTTCAGTTTGTTGCTCAAGTCTTTTGTTTTGTCTTGATTTTCCAAGTTTAATAACAGTAAAAGAAAGAAAGAAAGAAAAGGCAAGTTGCAACCAGCATTAACAAACAATGAATAACAATTTTAATGATTTTAAATTGCCACAAGAGGGAGATAGCGTTACCAAAAGATAAATATGTACAATATGGAGAGAGATACAAAACTGGTTGAAAAATCTAAAAATGCAAATGATTGCGTCATTGGGAGATTGAAAACAACAACTTGAATAGATATATACATAGATATACAGATATTTCAAATTTTGTTGCTTCGCTTATGAAACGATTCAATTTCCCCCCCCCTAACTTTTTGTAGTAACCCCATTTTTTTTTGGCTTTTTTTTTTTTTTACCAGTTTTTGTGAATTACTTAAGCAAATCAAAGTCCAAGTACATACTTGCTAATTGAAAAAACCACAACAATAGGCGGTCTCTTGATTTTTTACGAGAAACCATCTAGTAAATCTATTCTGTTCGTGCCATAAAAGTATTGAAATGAAATTTTTATTTATGAACCCTCTAAAAAATAATTACAAAATATAAAGCCTGATTCAGAGGCGAAGATTTTAATACACTTGCAAAGCAAGTTGCGAAGACGCAAACAGATTTGAAAAACGAATATTCAAATGTTAGTCTCCTATTTTGATATTGGGGACACCAAAATATTTTTAATATATTATTACATTTTTCAATTAACGGAGTTCTTATTATTATGTGTTAAAATACTGTTATGAATATTTCATTAACAAACTTTGTTTAAACGCGTTGTAACCCTGCACTGTCAAGGGTATCAAAGAACCCGCTAGTGCAGCACATTGGCAAATGAAAACCAAAATTACTGTAATATTCTCTGCGGTGCAGCCCAATGACAGGTGCGGGCAGAACGAGAAAGGGATGTTTGCTAGATATTGCATGTGTGTCTACGTATGTGTGAAGGAAGCAGAGAGAAAGAGACAAAATAGTTGGGGGGAGAGTGAGACACATGCTTGCAATCTTTCACTTTTTGTTGCTGTCTACGTTGGCTGCGGCTGCGCCTGCGTTTCAGTCACTCACTCGCTCGCTCTAGTTTTTTTTTTTTGTTTTTGTTTAAATTATTTCCAGTGTTGATTATTATGATTAATTTTTTTTTTGTTTTTGCCTTGATTATACACACGCGATAGGCGTCGGCAGCGGCCCATCAGATGCATTTGGAGTTCTAGCGATGATGCCGGGGGTGGGCGACGTGGTGGAGGAGGCCCTTTTTGACATACTTATTGCAATTGTTTTCTGTTTCTATTTGCCGTTTCCTGCTCTCGTCTGCTGCTGCGCAGCTTTTTATGCTAAACAACTTTCTTCTCGTTTTCGGTTTTTGGGTTGGGTAGGAGGGGGAGGGGGCGCGAGTTGTGCAAAAGTATTTATGATAAATTTCACAAACACACACACATGTCTATCTATGAAGTGGTATGAGCCACACTTACACACACTTACGCACTCTCGGTTTATAGTTTTTGGTTTAACATTTTTAAAATTTTTGGCCTTTTTTTCGTTGATTTTTGTTTCCCACTGTTTTTGTGTTTGGTTAAAACCCCCTTTAGGCCAAGTTGTTTTGGTTATTTTTTTTTTGAGAGGGGAATGTAATAAAAAATTTCATTACCAAACACACACAGACACATCCATATAGGCGCTTATACACACTCACATGTACACAACATCCAGAGTGCACTCACACTGATGTAAAATTAAAGTGAACTGACCGCTTTTCAAAGAACCCGAAACAACGTTACTCTGTTCACGGCGATCGCTTTGAGACTGTTTGCTTTGAGCCAAGCTTCGTTTGTTTAGGCTAGATGCAAAGCTCGGAATCAGGTAGAGAGCGCAGGTAAAAAAGCTATTTCAAACTTAAATGTTTGTCAACACTGTCCACTGAGCGTGGGGTGCAGCTATCGATAAATCATCAGCTGAGTAGAGATGGGCAAAATGACAATGGCAATTTCCTAACAAAATAATAATAAAATAACATATTGTTAATATGTTAAAAGAAAAGTCCTGTTTGGCCTTTCTCAACTGCACTTAAATTAGGTTATGGGACTTTTTTTTTACAATTTGTTTAAACAAAAATGTTATTTTTGTGACAAAGAATGTACCTGTGACTACGTCACTATTATGTATGTCATATTCAACTTTTCTCATCTCTAACATATTTATATGCGTTTCAACTTCATATGTATGTGTGGGTATTGTACTCTGTGTATGTGCTTTCAAAGGAAAACAATCATAATAATAAGAGTCAAAATTGAAAGACAATCGAATTATTATTTCAAAATAATAAAAGCTCTCCAATGGGAAATCATCTTAGCTTAATTGGAGGAGATGACGATGGCTTCGATTCCACGGACAATGAAATGGGATTTAATGTGATCAATTTCACAGTGAATGCAATGGACATGGAATTACGAACCCCAGCATGCTTTCATCCAAATAATTTGCCAGTAATACGAAAAAAACCCAATTTGGACAAATTTCAGGTAATTATGAAATACAAAATGTGTATCATGGTATAATCTAGAGATAACATTGCCATTTTTTTATGCTCTTGTTGTTGTCCCCATTGTGCACCCTTAGGGCTCAGACATGTTCAAAGAGATAAGAGCTTTAAGTGGATCGTCAACACTGCAACAGACGCAACAATGGAATCTATTAAAGGCATTGCAACAACGCGAAAATGGAGTGGCATCCCCTAGGATCGCATCCTTTTCGGCCAATCAGCAGCGTTACATTAACAATTTGTATATACCAAATCAAAAATCCGCTCGCCTTATGTCCCTGGATTCAAAAATTTTTGTGACCAAGTTTAATCGAGATGGCAGCAAGTTAATGACAGCTTGTCAGGATGGCTATGTACGAATCTATGATGGCCTCAAGGGCACTTATCATCTTTTGAATCGGATTAATGCCAGAGATGTCCAATATAGCATCATTGATGCTGATTTCAGTCCAAATGGACAACATTTTGCCTACTCCACTTGGTCAAGATCGTGTTAGTAACTTTTTTTATAACCGTTTAGCTTAATTTTGATAACTTTTTTGTTTTTCTAGTTTTCATTATGCCTTTGAATGGTTCGGGCGATGACTGCCAATGGATCGATGTGAATGATATGTCTAGCAATCGTGTGGGCATATTTTCTTTAAAATATTCTCCAACAGGTGATACAATTATAGGTGGTAGTAACAATGCATCCGTGATTGTGGGTGATGTTCGGACTCGAGCGACTCAAATAGTCCGTACACACCGGATGCCCGTAACGGATGTGAATGCCGTTAGTTTTGTCAACGATAATAATCCAAATGTGATAATTGCTGGTTAGTATGAGAGGATTTTATAATACATTTGATTTGATATTGATATGCATGGCATTTGGTTTTAGGTTGTGATGATGGTTTATTAAAGGTTTATGATTTACGTACATCATTCCGTAGTCGGAGTTTATCAAAATCAGTTGTATCTTTTATTGGTCATTATGATGGCATCACCTATATTGATTCCCGCAATGATGGCTATTATGTATTAAGTAACTCCAAAGATCAGAGCATTAAAATCTGGGATATGAGACAGCCGAGCAATTTGCGGCATCGTTGCAGTGCTCGACAACAACAACTGGAGACCACATGGGACTATCGCTGGGATCGTGTGCCGCGGCAATGTATATAAATTGTTTATTATAAATTTCCTTAAACTTTTACTGATTTTTTTTTTTAGTCTATAATCCGCACAAGGCATTGGATGGCGATAGTAGTATAATGACCTATCGTGGACATCGTGTAAGCAAAACTCTGTTAAGGGCAAAGTTCTCACCCTTGGAACAAACTGGACAGCGTTACATCTATACAGGCTGTGCCACGGGACGTATAATAAGTAAGTTATAACAGTCAGCCGACCTATTGACCCTTCAAATTTGTTTCTCTGTCTCTTTTTGTAGTTTACGATGTGCTGACCGGAAAAATAAAAGAGGCTATTGAAGGACATCGTAATGTCATTAGGGATTTAGATTGGCATCCAGTTCGCTCGGAAATTGTGTCAGGTTCGGTATGTATTGTCCCGATTATTGGTTATATGTAAATGGAAATTTTGTGTCTATATATAGTTATTTATGAACATTTTAATGTTTTCAGTGGGATTCTCATGTGCATTTGAACAACTTTAATCGCAACATGGCTACCAATCAGACATCTAAAAGTCGTCGTAGTTCCACACACGATAATAATAAACCATTGAGGCGATCTCGCCGTTTGGCTAATCGTAATTCGACCCCGTATTAGATCATTAAGGTTAGCCTATAAGGATCTCCTCAACTCTTTTTCCCTACATTGATATTACACACAAACATGGAGACATATGTATAGAAAACATTAAAACCTCTAATCCCACAGTAATAAGGCCATTTGAAAAGATCTTTTCATATACATATACACCTACTCCTTCTCCCTGCAATCATTTTGGTTCTATTTAACAAGACTGATGCTTGTGAATCGCCCAAAATAATAAAAGCAGATAATAGCTGATTTAAGTTATTTTAAAACTTTTATTATTTTTATTAATTGTTACAGTTTAAAATAACTAAGCTATATACAAACTAATTAAGCTGTTTATGTACAAAACGAATAATAATTAAAAAATCATTTTGTTTGCTTAAAATTATCAAAGACAAATTGAAAAGAAAAGCCTCCATCACTCTATATAACTGCAAAGGCTTTTCTTTTCTTAACTGCTCTAATAGTCGAAGGTTTTACAACAAAGGGATACAATTTTAAACGTTTCGATTTCTCTTTCTTATACGATAAGTTATTCCATAGATGTATAAGACGTTGAGCATCATACGGTCGTTCCACCAACTCCAATCGGACATTCTCACTTATACCGTAACCACGTATTTCATGCAGTGAGGACTTATGAAAGGCTCTCATATTAAACATTTGAAATTTATCTGCACAAAATTGAGAAATTTCAAAAATATCAAATGATTTAATTTTTTCATGTATTTGCTCCAGTGATAGAAGATCATCATTCATTTCCATTTCTGTAGATGAATTGCTTATATCGCCGGAGCTTATGGCAGCACTTACCGAATCAGTCGGTAAAACATCATCTTTATCTTCAGTTTTGGAATTTATCTTCTTAGCTTTGACTTTTGATTCATGCGATTCCAATAGTTGCAATAGTTTTTCGGTGTCTACTGCATTTACCTCTAACAAATGCTCTTTATCAGCATTTTTTGACTTTTTCTTTTTAGATTTCTTTGTTTCCGGTACTATTTCTTCCTCTTGTGTCAACGTTTCGATGTCCTGTTCCTTGTGCTTTGATTTTTTCTTCTTTTTTTTAGGTGGCTCTTCTTCTGGGGAATCTTCAGATGCTTTTTCAGTCGCTCTTTTCTTTTTATTGGATGATGCTGGAGGATCTTCCACACTATCTAATAGTTCTATAGATGCTTCTGCTTCTATTTCTGGTGTGTTATTTTTCTTTTTCTTTGTTTCTACTACAGCTATTTCTTCATTCTTTTCGGATTTATTTTTTTTCTTCTTTCGCTTAGTTGTGGAAGCTTCATACTCAGGCTCTGGGAAATTTTCTTCTGTGTCCTCAACATTTTCATTCGTGTTCTTTGACTTTTTCTTTTTCATAGTCAATTTCTCCTCTTCTATGGCCTCCGGCTGTTCAGCCTCTTCCCTTTCTTTGTCCTTTTTTTTCTTCTTCTTTTTGCGAGGTTCTGTCATGGGTTCGTCCACCACTTTCTCCTGATCCTTTTCTTCGATGTCATTTATTAAGGACTTTGTATCAGAACCACTTTTAAAACGATTTTTCATTGCCTCCATTTTCTGTTTGAAATAGTCATTAACCGAGAGTCCTGTGCTGACAGTTTGGACCCCAGCATAATTTGGATTATCCTCCTTTTCCACAGGCGGAGTAGCCTCTTTTATTGGCTCCTCAGTGTCCTCTGTGGCCTTTTTGCCAAATATATTGGCCAGGTCCTTTTCACTATACTGTGACAAGTCTTTGCCTCGTGTAAATTTTTTATAGTGGACACGAGCTTTGCTTACCTTGGACCTTTCTTCCAATGAAACTCCACTAATTTTTTCTTTGAGCTGCTTTTTTTCTATGGGCGCTGGAGGCTCGGAGCTCTTAAAACCGAATCCAAAAGCTGGTCTTGATTCATCTTCCGATCCGCCATTTGTTTCATTGCTTGGATCATCATCAGCTTCCCCATTTAAAGCCTTTAAGAGACCGTTGAAACCCTCCTCATGAGTTGTCCACTGATCATCACGTGCCTCGAAGCCCAATCCTTCAGCATCATTTTTAAATCGAACTCGTACAAAATCCTGCTGGCCATCCTCTTTGGCGCCCAAACCTCGTCCCTTTGACCATCCCATTTTTTCCAACATTTTTGTGCCAAAGCGGGAATCATCTAAAAAAAAAAAGGTTTTAAATGTGTAACTGAAGATGGAGGGGAATAGAATACCTTCGTATAAAGCCTTGCCGCGCGGACACAAATTGTAGCGCTTTCGGCGCCGCGGTTCTGCTAGCATAGCCATTTTAAAATCGAAATTGTGTGCACCGTTTTAAATAAATAAGTTATTAAAACGATGGAACTAAAAAGAGCAAATTGCAACACGTGCAGCGTTGCCAGACGATTTTGAACTCTGGCAGCACTGTTCAGCTGTTAAACCGGTTAACAGATGGAGAAGCAGTTGTCAATCGATTACAGGACTTATTTTTATTTATCAACAGTGCCGCCACCTACCTTGTTTAATCGAAAACATATAAAAAAATAATAATAATTGAGTAAAATTTTGTGTTTGTTTTAAAATGAATATTAGCTCTGAAGTAAACGCAATTGTGAAGCAAGCTCCAGATTGGAATTTTGCTGGCGATTGTGCTCTGCTATCGTTAATGAAACGAATTTCACAGGTGAGTAAATGGATAAATGACCATTGTGCCCTTTTTTCGGCATTTAATAATAAAAATAATAAAATATTTTTTTTTAATTTTCTAGAATCTCCATGAGCGAGGTGAGAAAACCAGCCAGAAGCTTAGAGAATTCGAAACAAATGTGAGGATCACCGACATTGCACTGAATAATGCCACCAATAGTTTGCGATCTCTTCAATTTGGCCAACAATTTGTGGAATACAGGATAGAAGAGGTGGACGATGATGATTTTGGTATACCTGAGACCAAAAAAAAGGTAAATCCATCTTCGAGATAGCGAGATTTTTCCTTTTTCTACCGCGATCGCGACCTTTCTTCCTCCTATTCCTCCCTCTGCCCAGAAACTCCCACATTAATGGCCCATCCCCCTACCCCTCCCTCAGATAAGTGTGCGTCTTTTTGCCCAGAAAATCCCCTTCATTAAAATATTAGATATCCTTTTGTTAATTGTGTTGTGCTTTTTAGACATTGCCACCGGAGAAAGGTTCTGAAGAAATGGCCAAGGAATTCCTTCAAAACAATTTAAATATGTTTCGCAAGAATTTTGAGCCGGTGACTTTGGAAGTACCAGATTCCGATGATGATGATGATGAGCAAGCCAAACAGCAAACGTAAGATTAACTACCATGAAACTAGTAACTACTTCTATAATTTATTTTATACTTTTAGAACAATTTTTCGTCCTAAGAATCCATATGATAGCCTACCCTTGCCGTATATCATAGGCACTAAGGAATGGGAAGAGCATAAATATGCTGGTCTATATGATAGCAAGAATAACAGCGAAGATGAGCAATCCGACGAGTTCTCTTCAAGCTCATCCGATGAAATGGAGCCGCCAAAGTTGGAGGCCAAATGTCCTGATATTCAGCCTAAATTGGATACGACGACATTGCCTCCGTCAAGGAAAGAGCCGGAAATTGCTGTAGAGAAGCCATCTACACCACCACCGGCAATTTCTGTACCTGAACAGGCACCTAGGACTCAACCGCGACCCATTATATCTAGCCAAAGACAGAAACCTCATGAACACGATTTGTTTGCAGCTCTAAGGCAATCGCCACCAAGTGATGATCCGCCTTCCACATCGTCCTCCCTTAGATCATCGCCTGCATTTACACACATGCCAGCAGCAGGAAAAGGTGCGGCAACAGATCCCTCGTTAAGTTCGAGCTCTAGCAGTGCACAACAGCCACCAATACCCAAGTTGTTCAAAGAAGAGGTTAAACCTGTTCCCATTGAGATTCCCAAGGAAGTAACTGCCAAGCCTTTAAATCCCATTAAACGTATGCCAGTCAATATATTTAATGATGATGAGTTTAATTCATTTATGACTGAAATTGTTGATAAGGCAAAGGGCAAGACTACCACCGAAACAGAGAAGAGCAAACCAAAGGAAACCAAAAAAAAAGATCTTGAAGACGAGAAGCCAAAAGAACCGAAAATGGAGATTAAAAGGAAGTCAATGAATATCTTTGATGATAGTCCACCGTCGAGTCCTGCTCTTAAAGAGCCAACTCCAAAGA
This sequence comes from Drosophila emarginata, assembly GCA_037075365.1. Classification (NCBI taxonomy): domain Eukaryota; kingdom Metazoa; phylum Arthropoda; class Insecta; order Diptera; family Drosophilidae; genus Drosophila; species Drosophila emarginata. Next base: position 1,932,689 of record JBAMCD010000260.1, on the reverse strand, counting down.
ACACTTTAAGTACTACAGCACCAGTTTCTACTTTCAAATCTTTACCAAAATCTATATTTGACGACGATTTGGACGATGATGATGACTTTTTGAGCTCGCTAACAGCCAAGGCCAAGGCGAAACCCCAGCCAATTGAACAAATAACTAAGAAAACTTCTCTCTTTGATGACGATGATTTGGATATAGATGATATATTTGCAAAGAAACCTTTACCATCAGTTAAATCAACCGAAGAGATAAAATCTAAACCAGCTCCATTCGATCCTGATACAACGCCACCTTCACCACCACCGCCAATGGTTCTACCTAAAAAGAGTCTCTTTGATGATATTGAAGATGATGATGATTTATTTGGTACACCAAAAGCGATGAAACCTTTGTCTATTAATCAGGTGAAACCACCACCAAAAGAAGAAGAAGAAGTGGAGGAGGAGAAGACGGAACCCATTGAGATTGAAAAGCCTAAAAACATTAAACCGAATCTAAAAGAGGAAATTGAAAAAACACTGCCAGAGGAAATAAGTGAAGCAAAGTCGACAACGGATAAACCAATCAAAGTAACTGACTTATTTAATGATGATTTTAGCGATGATGAGATTAAGATTGTTCCAAAGAGAATTCCACAAAAGATTGAGAAAAAAGCAAATGATGAGGCAATTATTGAACCTGCGGACGATAATGGAGATGACATTTCCAAAAATATAAAACAAGATTCCTTACCTAGCAAGAATGAGATAACAATCCCAGACTTTGAATCTGTAGAAGATAATCTTTTTCAGAATCCAAATATTGATCCACCAGCAGCAGACGTCTCAGATTCCGATGACGATTCTGTAAAGGGTGATCTTTTCAATAACTTGAAGATAGATCCATCATCAGATGATCGTTTTAAGAATCCAATTCTCAGCGATTCCCCACCGCCAGATATTATTGAAGAGAAAGAAGATAACATTATGTCTATGGTAGCTGAGGTCACCAATAATCGAGAAACCAAAGATCCTTCTAATTTTTATAAGCCAGCAGATCTAGCTGCTGCTCAGACAATCATGAAGAATTATACAAGTCTTTTCTCCGATGAGCCACCAGATGATAGTGAATTCTTTCAGACTTTGGCAAATAGCAATTTGAGCAGTTTAAGTGCTTCGAAAATATTTGACAATGAACATGATTTCTTTGAGCCAGCTCTGCCACAATTGCCAAGCGAAAATAAATCATCGTCAACAGGTATCTTTAGCGATGTGCCACCAGATGATTATGATAATTCTGAGGATAATTTTACACCAAAAACCTCATCGGTGGAAGTTCTTGGCACTACCACACGAATTCATACAATATTCTATGATGATTTTAGTGAGACGGCAAGAGCTGGATCTGCAGTTGGAGCTGGTACTCCAAATTTACCGATAGTTAATGAAGAGCCAATGCCGCAAGTAGATGAACCAGATCGTCAGGAGCCAGTTGAAAGAACTTCACCAGTGAAGAAACTCATAATGCCGAATATAAATATCAATGTTCAGGCCCTAATGCCTGGTTTAGGGCCAAAGTTGATTAAGAAAATGGATACGCCAAGCGGTGATCAAGCTACAGAAAAAGTGACAGATCCTGGTTTAGAGCCAAAGTTGATTAAGAAAACGGATACGCCAAGCAGTACTCAAACTGCAGAGAAAGTGACCGATCCTGAAGATGGAGAAAATACTCTTCGACATGTCAACAAATCTCGCGTACGTGGTCCAGCCCAACGGCGTCCTTCGACTAGAAGAGGCAGAAAAGAGAACTATGAGAAAACATTGAGAGAGGAGGAGCCAGAAGAAGAGGAAAAAGTTAAAGAACCACCCAAAGCTCCAATCAGTATAAAATCGTCATTTTTAGACAGCGAAGATGATAATGATGATGCATTATTCAGTCCAGTTAAGCCAGCTCCTCAAACAATACCCAAAGAGCCACCCAAGGAAACCCATCAAAAGACTGCTCCCTTTGTAAAATTGAAGAGTAAACTATTTGATGATAGCGATGATGATGATGATGACTTATTTGGCTCAACTTCTGCAACTACCATCTCTGTGCCGCCAGTGTCAACAAAGGTTACAGCGAAAGTATTGCCCAATCACAAAGTTGTTCCCGTTAAGACCACCAAAAGCCTTTTTAGCGATGATGAGGATGATGATGATCTATTTGGCAATAAATCTTCCAAAGAGCAGGCCAAGCCTATAGTACGGAATGTGGTTAAACCAGATGTGACTCCTACTATTCCTTCCAGTATATCTGATTCAAGTAAAAACATTCCATTTAGTACAGTCAATCCTTTGTCAGATTTGTTAGACTCTGAGTAAACGCAAAAATATATGTTATATCTTTAATGGAACAAAATATTTACAGAATTAATAAACTTATGGTCAAATACAGAGTATTTTCAAACTTAAAAACTAAATTTACTCTCTTACTTACTACTCGTTTCTCGATATAAACTTATATTAACTTTTAAGTGAGAGAAAAATTGGAAAAGTTATACATACTTAAAAAAATCTTTTTTTACATATGTAGCTTGAAAATTAAATTTCTTCTCGATTGTTTTTATGACTCGCTACTCGTTTTTACTTTATATTCGTTACTCATAATGGAATATGAGCTAAAAGACAGAAACTTAAAGATAATTTATTGCACGAAGAAACATTCTTCTCAACTGGTTAATTTTTCTTTGATTTTTAAAGTGAACTGATGATGATTATTCCTCTTAACTTCGATAACTACATCTGTAGATCTGTCTCGCTACTTGCCACTCGTCGTTACACTAAACTTTCTATCTTCTCAACTTTAACTTGGACTGAGTTAGTTTTTTGGCTCTTTGGTTGTTAATTCCAAGGAATATTTGTGAGCAGCTAATTACTTACTAAACTAGTGAGTATAATCTAACAACTGACTTTAATCTTATCCTATAGAGCCACATCTCGATACTTCCTATAGTCGTCCGATTCATTGCCCAATGACAATTTACTATTTGCTGTTATATAGGGATTGGCATAATTTGCATAACCAAATCCTCCATAATATTGTAATTGCTGTTGGGAACCCCGACGATGGAGTGGCTGAGCCAGGACAGTGCCTGCAAATCCATTCGTAGAACTACATGTGGACGGACGACGATAGATGCCCGCTGCCTGCTGAAGTTGATGTTGCTGATGAAGATGTTGCTGATGAAGTGGATCTAGCAACATGGCCAAATAATATTGCTGCTGCTGGGTATAATTTTGTAACAAATTATTACCATAGTTGGCCAAGTCATTTTGCACCTTGCTTATGCCATCAAGATTCTCCAGAGATATGCAATTCCTAGAGAGTTTCGCTGGTGGTGGCTGTTTGTGGGTACCTCTGGGACGTTGCTTATTTGGTGGTGGAGTCATTTGTTTGGGCTCTATGGAACAATAGATGGGATCATTACTAGTTGAGCCAATTAGCGAAGGCGGCGATGGACGTTGTCGTGAGTCTTGTAAATTATTCTTAAGATCATCTATGGTTATGTTAAAGTATTTGGCATTTTTATCCTCCAGATCCATGGCATGCCTTGGGTTATACATGCCTGGCAAAGTGCAACGTAAATCCATCAGGGATTGGGCTCGATTTGATCCACCTCCCCCAGAACCACCTGTTCCAGATCTTTGCATCATTTGACTGGCATTGTTAAATTGCTGGGCCAAAGCCGGAGCAAACATGCTGGCATTAAATTCATTTTGGGAGCCAAAGATTTGACTGCCCATCTGTTGATTATTCAAATTCATGCCAGGACCCAGTGGCAATTTTGTTTCATCACAAATCTGGTAGCCAGCATTCTCAAAGCCACCACCCATTCTCTGGCTAGAACGTCGGGAATCCGCCTTAGAAATGGGTACACTTGGTGCCGGCGTCTGTAGCGATAAACGTGTGGCCAATCCTTGAAGCTGACTGAGCACTTGTGTCTCCCGACGCCATTTAATTCCCGTTGGTATAACACAGATCAGGGCAAAACAATTAATTATAAGACGTATGAGATATGAGGTCAATTCTGTTAAGCCATGTACCGATTGAAGACCCTAAATAGAGTTATAGAAATCAAAATGTCATAACTTTTTTTATATGAATAGAGAAAAATGAAAGGGATGAACCAATTACTTACCCAATGTTGTGTGGTCATTAGCATTACAAATACCAATTCCGGTATGGACAATAAACCAATCACACCCGACCATGCGAATAGAGGCCAACATAAACCACTGACCAGACCATGGATCAATATGGTAGTCGCCACAAACATTATAAAGTACAGTGAACACAATGTGTAGGCAGCAAAGGGCAAATCACCATGGGCCTCCAATAACCAAGACACCTCACATGAAAAGGCACCCAAATAGACAATCTGTGCAAGAAATGCATAGAAATTACAATATAAAGGAAAATGGAAATGGAAATTAACCGACTTACGTCGGAAAGCAAATGTAAAAGAAAAGCGAAAACATAAATCAAAAGAGTAGACGAATAAAATGCAGAAATTGTAAATAAAAGCGGAGACTCTTCTTTTCGTTTTTTTCTTTCTTCTTTTTACTCTGCCAACATCCATCAATCAATTAATGATCTCCCACTGCCGTTTCCACTGCACTGACTGCCTGAATGTCGTTGTCTCCAACTGACAAGTCGTCTTCATCATGAACCAGAAAAAATATATACTTTAAAAATCTCGATCTTGAGTGGCTTCGAAATACCTGTTACTCAGGGGAAACTGTAACATTAAGTGCAAATTGAAACATTTAACGGGGAGAGCGGGACTTTATTACAAGCGCTTTAATTATCTGAGATTTAAATATTTTTAATGTAAGATTGTAACAAAGTCTATTAGAAGACGTTCCAGAAATTTTAAATTAAAATTTTATTATGAAAATGCGGATTTCATGTGATATAATAAGCATAAAAAAGACCGATCGAAGAATGTCCAACTTAGACCATAAACTAGTTATAACATCGGATAAATCCTTTAATAGAACCTCAACTTTTTCTAAAAAACAATATATTTACATACTTTTTGGAATCCCATTTTTTAATTGGCAATAAAATCTGTAAACTCTATTTTTCAATTTTCGAATATCTGTTAAAACTTTCAAAAATCTGCTCGAATTTTTTATGTTTTGATAGTTTTATTTATTGTTTATTTGAAACTAGCAATGATATAAATCTAAACCTTTTTAAAATCAGTTAAGGCAAGGCCAACTTAAGGCAATCAGACAAATCCTTCAAAGGAACCTCAACTTAATAAGACTCCAATTCAGTTAAATTTTGCTCGATGTCAAAAATGTGACTTTATTTACTAGCATGAAAATCTTAGAAAACAAATTTATAGCCCAATTTTTGGAATTTTTAATATAAAATGTTTAAAAATTCGATCCACATTTTTTTCGAGATTCAAAAATTAAATTGTTGTATTTTTACTACGTTGTATTAACGATAAAATAGCTGTAAAACTTTTTAAAATCAACTAAAGTAACCTCAACTTTATCAAATTTTTGACGATTTTATAGTTGCCTCTAAAGCTAATCTACCTTACTAAGGCCTATACTATGAGTAACAGGTAGAAACATGTGAAAATTTTTAACATGTGCAAAAGCAAATGAAAAAAAAAACATTTCATTTCATTTTCACTTAATAGAGCAAAAATGTTTTCGGTTTTATTATTATTATTTTTTTTTTTAATTTTTTCGTTTGATAACGGTAAAAGACATGGCTTAAAAATATGACAAGCATATATCATTTAGTTGTTGTTGTTGTTGTTGTTGTTGGCTTACTTACCAGCAATAGACCAGCAGCCACACAGCATATAATAAATAGATTCGCTTTGATGAAACGCTCCATAATGCGATCGTTCCAAAATGTTTGAATCCGATTGCCGTTGCCCGATGGCGAATGCTTTTCACTGGCCTTCTGATAATTCATTTTACGTGTTTTTCAGAGATCGAGGGAGGAAAGGCACAGGAAGTAGAGGAGGTGAGTTAGATGAGGAAAGTAAGGTGTATATATAAGCTGGTTAAGAATTTGCCACCAACAGCCGGCCTTGGCAGTAGGAGGTCAGTGGTGTGATGCGTTGCGTTAAGTGGAAAAGTTTTAGTTCTAGTTCTTGGTTTTATGTTTGAATGATTTTATAGTCCGCAGATTTTGAAAGCTTTAAACAGTGTCGGCCTAATTGAGCCTTGTCATGCTATGCCCGGTACCCGTTGCCCCGATTCCCGATGCAGATGCTAATGCTGAAATGAGAATGAGATGTGAGTTGTAGTTCGGTTTTGATACTTTTTTTTCTACATTTTTTTTTTTAACATTTTTGTTTTTTTTTTTTTTTTGGACAAAAGACTTGGGCAACGAACTTGTTTTCTGCTTCCTCTTCGTTGAGTTCTTCTTCTTCTTATTTTTTCTATCTAACGGCTTGTGCCACATTATCAACCAATATAGCTAAAGATTTTCACTTTTCTACTTAACAATAGCCAAAAGGCATTGTTCGAGTTCTGCTTTTTGTTGGCCCAGAAGCGGGCAAATATTTGACAAGATTCGGTCAAAATTAGCGTTTAAAAATATTTGCACTTGAAAAAATAAATAGACAAGAACAAAATGAAAAACAGTTGCCAACAGTTTTTTTTTACTCAGTTATGTTTGTTTGATGTCATGACAAATGAATTTGTGTGTGAGTGAATTGATCAATTACACTAAACTACAAAGAAATTGAAATTCACAATCTATGTGTCTTAGCACACTGCTTAGAGTGTGGTAATATAATACCCTTGATTCTGCTTTTTTGAAAATTTGGCATTCTTTGGAACCAAACAATGGACTATTGATTTGGCAAATATTTTGACCGTTACAAAATTTATTAAACTAAATTTGAGATATTTTTAGAAAAGAATTTTTTCCTTTAGTTTTTCTTTCTCTTTTCCATTGAGGTATTTGTAGAATATTAGAAAAATGTAATAAAAGTCTATAAAAAATGCTATTTCAACTTTTGTTGGTGAAATGATAAACTAAGATATAATTGTTATATGGAAAAATGTTGGATAAATCATTTTTGGATAAATCAAATATGTATATGGGACACATACAGATCAAATTTTAATATTTATAATTAAAATCACTTTCTAGGTCTTAATAAATATACTGCCACATTAAGTACTCTTTTTAAACAAACAAATATGTATTCTAATTATATTTAAACGTTAAACGCCTAAAGCCTGCCCACAAATTTGTCTAGGTATTCATAATCCGACACATGACAAGATTTATGTACACATAAATTGTAAGTTTCATGGAGTTTAAAATCTACTTTAATAACTTGACAAAATGTAGGAAAAAAAACTGTTTAAAATACTCAAGTTCAATTTGAAAAGACATAAATTGTGTTAAACACTTTAAGTTAATTGACAATCCCATCGAGGCGAAGCTGCTCATCAGAAACACCAACACATTTTCGATTCAAGCGACAGACGTTTAAGTCAAGTTAGCAGTTAACAGCTTAGTCAGTCCGATACGGTAATCTTCCCATAATAGACACACATACAACAAAAATATATGATGATACACCTATGAATGTATGTATGTATGTAGTGGGTACATATACACAAATGTTGGTTGTGTCAATTGGCATCGTCATTAAATATGAGGCGACGAACTCCAAATTAACTTGGCCATTCAATGACGAGTTAAAGACAGACATTTCAGGTGCGACAGCAATGTTGAAGAAGGTGATTATGATGATGATGTTACCCACCCTCCTTCTTAACATATGCATGAGGATGAGGTGTGTGTGTGGTTGTATTTATATATGTATGTGGGTGGAGAGACCATAAGAGGCGCCGGATGTGACTACCTTAAAGTGTCAGTTTCTTTGTTACCTATTTGCATTCAGTTGGCATTCCTCCCCGTGGAGTTTAAGTTGGAGCTTTGACTTTTTCCTGTCCCAGAATTATGGGCCGGAAAGAATTGCAAGTTTAAAGTGCTTTTTCTATTTTTTTTTTTTTTTTGTCGTAACATATTTCTTTTGCTTTTTAATTGCTAATTTGCTTGGACAAACTATATGACTGAAACTGAGACTCAGGCAAATTCTCGCCGGGTTGTCCGGTTCGGTTATTTTTTCTTTCTTTCTATCTCGTTTTTTTGGGGCAGGTTGATGAAACGAGTTTAGTTAAGAGCTATAATTAGTTCCAACTTGGAACAACCCAAAAAAAAAAGAAAAAAAAATTAAAATGAAATGAGTATGTGAAATGAATTTAGTTCGCGCCCTTGACTGCCACGCCCATTGACCATTACGAAATTATGCAGATGCCAAAAAGCTAAAGCATAATTTTCTTGTGAACGTGAAGCATAAATGAAAAGCAACAACAATAATAAAAATAACATGCATTGTATAAAAATTAAATTAATATGTTTTTTTTTCAGTTTTTTATTATCTTGCAGTTGCGTGGTGAGAGACAGAGTCAGAGACTGAGGCGGGTTCAATAGCATATTAACAATTGAAATGCCTGAATAAACCAAACAATGCAACAGCAAAAGAAATGTTATGCAAATTGTTGAACCATTATGAAATCAAATACACAACAACAACAAATATATTCGAAATGTAATAAAATGAACAGGAATTACCGTTACACATATGCGTTTTACAAAAAAAAAAAAAAAATGCAATAATAACTTTACACCAAACTATTTCCACAAAAAAATTTACCTTTCACTTAAATATATTTTATTATTTTAGCAGACGATCTAATCCATTTGAGTTGCACGCGGTATTTTTTGCGGTGGGGGGAGAGTGGGGCTCAGTAAAAAGATGGCTGAAAGAAGATATAAATGTTGGATATGGGTTTGGGGTATTTCTGTGGATAACATGCTGCTCATGTTAGGTAGAAATTATCACTGAAGCAAGAAATGGTTTCGCGCGGGTGTGGAGACAACAACAACCGCAAACTAAACAGTCCCGCAGTTTCTATACTCTTTCAAATTGATTTTTTTTCAACCATCATTAAGCTTCAATATCACTTAACTATAAATGTTAAGGCAGTAGAAAGTTTAGTAATAAAAAAGTCTGGGTTTCCCTTTTAAATAATTGTGAACTAATTATAAAAGCATGGAATTTGTATAGTTATTTTCTGAAACTATAAAAATGTTGAGTTAATTTTCATGACAATAAAACGGGAACTAAATGGAATAAGAATCCTAAAAAATAGCAAAATAAAAACCTTTTAAATATTCATTTAAAATGTACACTGCATTAATATACAAAAGTAATAATTTTAAAATAGAATTCCACTCATATTTAACAGTCCTATACATACATATGTACATATATGAATATTTATCTATATCTGTTTATCTTGACATGCTAATTAATAATATCCATACTTAGTATAGTCTTTTATTGTTTGTTGTGCAAACGTCTGAGATAAATCAATGCACTCATTTAACAAGAGTATACAAATTCCATACACAGTCGACACACTCAAAATTGTTAAATGTTGAGTCATATGCAAATTGCGTCGTCAACCAGTTAACTTCACTTTGTCTCCAGTAAACTTTACTTTAATAGTGCAATACTACGCCGCGAATACGCACACACTTGTTCTTTTGTTTTTAACACTTTTACTTCGGTCTCAGAATGAAACTTGTTTGTCTTAATTTCCCCGCTTTTGTTTTCCAAACTAAACAGAAATTAAAAAAACTTTTTTTAATTGTATTTTAAGTGGTTCCAACGGTTTAGTCTGGGTCAAAGTTGATGAGACGTGAGAACAGGCTGTTGTAGCCTAGTGCTCCTCTTCACCTGATCTCCACACCATGCTCACTCACTTACACTCATAAATAACCGTAACGTATTGTAACGGTATGTAAAATGTGAGCTCGCGCTCTCTCAAAACGGTTAAAAGTGAAAATTAAATTCGTTAAACGAAAATGACTTAGGCAACGAACGTGCACCAGCGACCAGATACGTTCGCGGCAACGTCTGTTTGGCAACTGAATTAAGCTGACAACGATAGTAGCAAACGCAAGCTTAACTCTCAAGACTCTCTGTTTGTTTGTTTTTCTTTGGTTTTGTTTCTTCTGTTTATTTAAATCTTACTTCTGTTAATACCCAGCACTAATTGGTTAAATGGGTATATTCGGATCTCTTGAATACATCCTAACATTACCATCAACAGCCATGGCTATCCTTCTAATAGACTGCCTTTTTAAGATTAATTTACTTTAGGCTACAATTATTTTATATGCATATGCTTCTACTTTTAAGAGTTCCTTTAGTATCTCCTTATCCCCAACTTTATACAAAGTATCACAAGGTCGGTGCCTTTGCTTAGATTACGATTTGTTTCTTTTTGTCTAAGATGCGTGTGTGCTTCTTGGTTTATTGTTTCTTTTCTTTCGGTTTGCTGCTGTTTGGTTGTAGCAAGTTCAGCTGCTCTCTGCGACTTTATTGTTTCAACAATTAAAACTTAATTTCTAACTGATGGGAGATGATCATAGTTGTTGTGGCTGCGGCTTCTTCTACCTCAAATATCATTTGCATATAACCAAAATGAGGCCTAACGGTCAAAGAAAAAATTAAAGAAAAAAAAAACAATAAGACGGCTTTTGTTTGGCTGATAACAGAAGCGGAGAGACAGACCCACAGGCCTACGAATTCTTTTATACTCTTTAGCAAATACTTCGTTTATTCTGAATAATACATTCTGCACATACATATGTAAACACTTTGCTTCAACTTTGCTTAAAATTATTTCAAAAGAAAATATTTTTGGAAACAAAAAAATTCAATTTTATTTTATAAGGAACAAAGTAGGTTTAACTTTTAATAGAGTAAAAAAAATATGCATTTTCTTGGAAAATAATTATTCACTATGATTTCTGTGTTAAATTTTAACGAACATTGGATCTCAAATTTGTCGTATACCAATATTGTTAAAAAAAAAAACAAACAGTATCTTACATTGGCTATAAATTCGATAATTTCTTCAAATTTCTTTTCAAATTAAATATACACTTTCATTAGTGTAAGAGTATAGATAATAAGCTTCAGTTCTAATTAATGACACAGTATTGTTGTCTTTTATTTTATTTGAAATTCAACTTGTGTGCTTTTGTGAGTTAACTGAGATTTGTGCCTGTGACATATTTTGGATTTGTTTTTCTTTCTGGTTTCAATCAGTTACTTATAGTTTCATTTAAGTTTAAATTAAAATTAATAATCCAGAAATAAATAACTGTCAAAAGGATTGAAAATAAATTTCGTATCAGAGTGATATTTCGGATCAAAATCGCATCGATTTAACAGCCAAAATATTAATTTCAAAGGACCTAAAAGGCGCCTTAATGTTAATTCAAAAATTAACATGAACATATTTCAATATGAAAGTTTTTTTTAGACTTTTTTTTTAGTGTGGTAAATTAAATGTATGTATGGTATGTGTTGCTTTGTGAATGAGGTAGATGAAAAAAAAAATTAAATTAAATTGGGGACAATTTCATTGGAATCCCATTTTATATGGTTTAACTATATCTAAAAGAACTGGTTGCATTATAGCTTCAGTCCGCAATATCATTATCAATTATTGGGTTAGCACTTCACACATTTGGCTCCACATTTTCATGATTCGGAAGAACACACCCCTCCAATACGGTACTCAGCTGACCAATACGCTTTATATCATCCATTATGCTTGCTAATTCAGCAGTATGCTTATGATATCGGCGTAAGTATGTATAACCCCGTAGCATTTCATTGTCTAAAACACATCTACAAATACGGAAAGTTCAGTTAAAATTATATTTCTATAAAATGTTTTTTATTTGAATAACTTACATGAGAGCAGCTGCTGCATAGTTTCCAGTTTTTTCCAATTGTCCCAACCATTTGTTGATAATAGTTTTTATAATTGGATCGGTGGCTGGCAAACAGACACGAGCATGTAGAAGGGCCTCCATGTAGAACTCATTTACCACCAGGATATTGATGGCCTCCGATTGGAGGCCAATACCAAAGAGATATGTTGCAGCATGTAAGAAATACCCCTGATTTTCCATTTGCTTGGCATATGCACGACAACAATCCTGCCAAAACCTAGAAGTGAATGAATTTGGAAAAAACATTTATATTTATGTTTTTGTTTAACATCTAAGTAAGCTTACATAAATGACACACTTGGAGCCAAAGAGAGATGCCATTCATTTAGTGTCTGATTGGCCATATGCTGTTCCAATTCCTCACGTAATTTAAAAGTGGAAACGGCCAAACATAGTGGAGCTATATTTTTGCTAGCGGACTTCTTTAAATTGGTAACTAAAAATAGAGTGTTAATTGATTACAACTTAATTAAATTAACACGTTCTGAGATTCAACTTACGCTCTGCTGTTACCAAATCTTTGGCCACCACTTTGGTGCTAAACAATTTGGATGTTATAACAGACTGATCTATTTTACTTGAATCCTCGGTTAACACAATGGACAATTTGTCCAGAGCATTACAATTCAATTCCTTTTGGACCAAATAAAGACATGAGCGACTATGCTAAAGATAATAATAAAATTATAAAAATTTTAGGAAAAATATTTACAAATTTTTTCATTTGTTACATTAACTTACAGAAAGAAAATTCTCAGGAAGCTCTTTTGCTGCCAAATCTTGATACTTCGAAGATGGATTTGTATCCAAACTTAGGGAGCTCAACATTTTTTCAACTGAATTTTCCATGGTTTCCCCTTTGCTGGCTTGTTGCTCCGGTTGTTCAGACTCATTTAATGCCATTTGATTTTCTAATTCCAACTTAGCCAATTTTTTCTTTTCGCGAGTCTTGCGCTTTCTTTCGGATGTTGTTGTGGCAGTATTTGCTAATATTGGTGGATTCATTGATTTGCTGGCCCATTTTACATTTAATAATGTATCCACTTTCCAATGAATATTCCTTTTATCATCGGCCTCTTTAATATTGACCAACTCCAAAGTAACAGTCTTACCAATGCTCATAATAATATTATCATTTGTTGGTAAGAACATGCCACCCCACATGGGGCAATGATAGATGATGGTTAGAGGTGGTTGTTCCGGCTCTTTAGTACTCCAAAGGCAAACTTTGCCCTCAATGTGAAATGTAAGCAATAGATGACTTTGAGTATAACTCCATTTAAGCGATGTTATTGAAGCTTTCGGAGCGTTGGCAGTAAAGGCATTCAATCTTTTCCAGTTCTTCTCCGATTCTATAAACTCCATAACATAAATAATCTTGTCATTTCCAACAATGGCGAATTGTTGAGGCAGCAGAGGATTCCAGGCAATGTCGGTGACATATCGTGATAGCAAGGCCGATTGACGTACAAACTGATAACCCAATTCAACACCATCTTTGCGTTCGTGTAGCTGAAGAAAGCCCTCCGTGGTGCCCACCAGGAGAAATGCTCCACGTATAGAAAAAAAACTTGGTCGACTAATATATTCCAAAATCGTGATTCCTAATGAACAGAGAGAAAGAGAGAGAGAGATAGAATGAAACCAAAAATCGATTCGAATCTATTTCTGCTGCCACGGCAACCTTTGGTTTAAAAGTAAACAATTTGATCAGAAACTCGTTGAATCGATTATAAAATTTCATTGTTAATTTATATAAAATATTGATATTCTTTGTTACGAATATGCCACGCCACAAGACTCTCATTGATGTTACTCAGCGCATAATGCGTCGCTTTGAAGAAGAACGTGATTTGGATGTGGAGGAGGAGTTTATTACCTATGTGGTCCACTTGCTTGCCCGCGACATTCGTCGTGGCCTACTCCGATGTGATCTGAACAAGCCACGCGCCTGTGAGATCAATAGTTTCATTGATAGCATCATAAAGGATTATATGGATCCAAAAGATCCCACAATGACCATCATGAAAATGTCTTGGGTAATGAAGAAGGGCAAAACTATCGATTTGAAATATGTGAAAGAACAATATGAGCAGAAATTTCAATCGGAATTGGATTTACTTATAAACGATATACTTCAACATCCAGAGACCTGTAGTAAATTACAACTGGATCAATTATTTTCCAAAATGCAAGTATTCATTGTGGCTTGTTACAATCTCGGTTCTCCCAAAAACCATGTTCTACTTAAATTGACAGCACAGGCACTGAAAAGTGTTATAGGTCGTAGCGATTTACAGAATTATGTGTTAAAAAAGAAATATCATCGTATGGAATATTTAAGAAGATTGGCAGCAACCGTTGGCGGTATTGTAATATTCAATAATGACGGACCCGAAGGCGATAGAGAGAATGTTAGATATGGTAAGACAGAGAAATATAATAAACAATTAACTGAATGACAAAGTTTTTAGCTACTAGGAAACTAAATATTATATATATTATATATATTATCTCGTCTATGAAATTCATAATTTGATTTCATGTTTTATCTTATGAAACAATTTTATCTTATCTACCTAAATCAATTGTTTTTTTTCCTAGTCCTGGACGACCTCACAATGGCTCAAAATAATACTGAAGAAGCCTTTAATTCTGTGCTTGAGCAAGCAAGGGAAATGCGTTCCCTCTGTCAAATAACAATTGATGAAAATATTAAAATTGATGCCAAGGATATGAAATTAGCCTACCGCATTCCCCTTGAACATTTACAACGTCTTAATCAATTCACTTTGATTTATGCCATGCTCTATCGTTGTCTCAACACATTAAATCTAAGCTATCAGAATACTAAATATTTGATTAATGTAGAGGAGAAACGTTATCAGTGTGTCATTGCAAAAATTAATGAAACTCTTTCTATGCGAACTGCTATAGAATCGGAGTTCATATTTGTAAGTACATTTAAGAAATTATTATTATATTTTTATTTATATTATATTTATCTTTTTAACTATCACACATTTGAATGCTCTCTTCCTTTTAGCCTCACTTCGTGTATCTTTCTCAAGTTTGGACTAATTTGAATAACTTTCTAAATCACATTGTCGAATTAAACAAATTACGTGAACAATTGGAATCTTTAGTTCCATTCGTAATGAAATCTCTTGTTGAGGACACAGTGGCGGAAATGCAAGCACTAAGGCAACGCATTAAAACAGATCAAGTGGTTAGCTTTGAGGAGCGAATGGATGTTTTAAAAGTTCATGAAACAGATGGAAATTTTTGTAATTTGGCCAATTCTGATATTATTGAATTTTGCGCATTGACTTTAACTATAACCAATGGCTTAATTTTACCAGCTCAAGTGCAACGCAAACTATGCAAGAATATAAATATATTATTTGGTTTTCGTGATCATCGTTTTGCCCGTTATGGTGAATTATGTTTTGAGCACTTTATTGTGGCTTTTCGCAAAGTAATTTTTCAGAATGCCAATTTAGCAGTACTTTTTCATTTGGATGATGAATTAATCAAACAAGAACTAAGCGATGCCATAGAGGTACCAACAAAACAATTGGATTTTTGTGGACAAACTGAAATGGTAATCACAAATGATCTGTCTGTACCAAATTGGATTAATGTTACATGGAACGTTTGGGATTATCATAGAGAAACCATACATTTGGCTGATATACGCAAAAAACAGACTCGTGATGCTCAAACCAAGATTAGCTATGGAAAGCGTAATGCACAAAATTCAGCTCAAAGTCCAAGGCGTTATGTGTGAGGAGGAGTCTTACCTTTCTTCCCCTTCTCCAGATTGATGTAACCAAACATACGGCTCACAATAAAGAAAACATAATTGTTAAACCAGGCTAGCGAATAAATTTCATTCTTATGTGACGTCCTGTAAACTTCTCTGGTCTTCATGCGTTCCACATCGACGATGCCAATCTTAAAATAGATTTGCAATTTATGATTATTTGTTTCTTGATTCAAATGAAATAAAAAATTTACTTACAACACCATCACCTGTTCCATAGGCTAAGTTCAAACAATTGGGACTCCAGGCTATAGAGTAAACCGATGCATTTGTAGAAATGTTATCAATAATCAGGTTACGAGTTGTTAGTTTAAATACATCTATAATGGCAATACGCTTGTCTGCACAGCCCAGAGCAATTCTATAATTAATGAACAATTAATTTGATTAAACATTGGATTTACCAATTTTATTATTTTATACTTGTTCATATCGTCCGGACACTCGGCCAGGGCTCGCACACCAAAGCCCAAATTGCCAATCATGTCATTCAGTTGGCCATTTAATGAATCGAGAAGTGCAATTCTGCGTGTTGTCATGCAAACCCAAATGTGTCCTGTAGTTGGGGAGCAGGAAAATGTTGCAATTTCACGTTGGTAACATTTATGGTCTAAATCCTTGGCGAATTTATAACGAAGGACTTTATCATCGTAAGTCAAGGACCAAAAGAATAATTGATTACGACTGAGTGTCACAATTGTTCGATCATTTAGCCATTCTGCATTTGTTGGCTTGCCTGAAATTTATTAAATTATATAATTGCCATTGATTTGGTAGATGAAGAGGATTTACCTGGAATCCTGATTTTGCTATAATTTTTGCCACAGTGAGCTCCTGTCTGTGAATTCCAAATCATTATTACTTCATCCGCATCAATGGACACCAGCAAAGTGTCTGTCTGTGAAGCTGAGGCCAACGAAATTGAGGATAAAGTGTCAAAGCTCTCTTGGCGAGTCATTTGTGCAGCATTTAATTGAGTGGTCACCGGCTGCTCTTCCTCAGCCCCAGCTGGAGTCTCGTGAACTTCAGCCTGATGGTAAATATGATGCAAGACCTCTCTTTTTGGTTTTGCAGCATCGCCGTCGACTATGACAGCGTCATCACTGGAGGAGCTATATTGGATAACCTCCAGACTACCTTCCGATGATTCATCATCTTTTAAAGTCTCTGATTTGCTCTCAATGGCATCATCACTACGAGGTGGGGAACCAGCTGATATCTTGGCTTCCTCACAATCCTGCAAAGTCACTTCAATGGACTTGGAGGTCGTAACACTGGCTTTTAGAGCCTTAAGATCCTCTTTCATGCTTTTGCATGCCTCGATAAAATCAAATTTAGACTCTTTGGATGATGGCTTCTCAACTCCGACAAAAACGTTGGCATCGTCTGACTTCGTTAAGCGTATCTCTGACGGAGTTCCAAACTCTTCGTTTAGATGATCAAAATTATATATATCAAAGGCGTCGGAAGATTCGTCAACTGCCTGGGATTTAATTAACGGCGGAGCAGCAACATTGCCTCCATCCTCTTCATTAGGCTTATCGAGAACTATGACTTCGATAGATTCCTCAACTGACTGGGACTCAATTATAAGAGGAGTAGCAGCTTTTTCCTCTTCTTTTTCATTCTGGTTATTAAAATCAATAACTTCGATAGATTCCTCAGTTGCCTGGGATTCAATTAACAGTGGAGGAGGAGCTTTCTCAGTATTCTGTCCATTGCGGTTGCGCCACTGTTCCGCCTGGAACGTCAGATGATCCTCCCTTTTAACGTCCCGCTCCTCTTGTTTAATTTCCCGCCAAGCTAGTCCACATATTTTTGACTTGTGACCCGTAAACTTGTGTACGATGGCCATCTTGCGGAGATCACAAACCAAAACATTGCCCATTGCAGTGCCCAATGCAAAAATGTGCTCACTATAAGGCGAGCATTTTAGTGTAGCAAATTGGTGATTTTTAGACGAAATGAATGTCGGCCTGCGACAATAGGTATTTGAGGCCACACAATAAATGACCAAATCATTGGCATCTATAGACAATATGTTACCATTCGCTAGATAACCCATTAGCACGACCTTCGCTGTTCCGCTGTTCAATCTAATATTTCGTGCCGCCTCTTGCTGATGTTGATGAGCCTTGTGACCAGAAACGGCTTCGCCAAGTTCACAATCCCATACTTGCACACTTAGATCATCGGCGATTATAGCAAATGGCTTATTTTTATCATTTGGCTTACCCCATTTCGGACTTACATCCAAGGATATTAAATTAAGTCGAGTGGACATTGTCCTTACATCTCCTGGTCCTGGAGGTGGACCAATGAAATTTATGCAGCGGTAGCCGGCATAAAGCAAACCACCATCCGGTGTACTTACTGACACACATAAATTGACATTAACTGGCGTCGGTACATTGCGGTACATCCTTTGTGAAGCGTCCATTTTAGCTTCTGCATCTGTTTCAGTTGCAGTGAAATGAATAAAGGAATCTTCTTTTTTAAGTGGGCAGCTTCAATGTGACCAATGTTAGTTTAACAGCATCATTTTGAACACGAGCCTCTGTTAGCAGACTTATACAGCACTGTTTTACCGTTACTCACTACTAAATAAATATCGGTTCGCTAGCTAGATCCTGCACAAAAGAAACTGAATTCTTATAAAACTAGTAAAAAATATAAACAAAGTTTCTTTTGGAATATGGAATTAAACGATATTTTGGTGTATTTTAAAAAGTAATTTCTTAAAATTATAAAAAATAAAACCGACTATTCATATGTTCGTGCGCCCTTTCCATCTCTAGGAGCAGTAAGCCATCTCTAGGGACCAAGCCAAGTTCTCCACCTTTACTCATAGTGGCATATGCCTAAGAAAAACAAATAATAACAATAGCGAAAATGCCTTTAACTGCAGAATGTGCGGCACAACAGATCCAGGAGCGGCTGAAGGATATTCAAAGCCACATACACAAAGTGGACGAAGAGCGACGCCGAGCGGAAAATTCAATAGCAAACTTAGTTCGCTCACAAGGCACAAATCCAAAGTTGAAAACATTGTTAAAGGCCTGTATGGTAGACGCAACTCAAGAGGAGGCCACGATAAGATCCGCTTTGGCTAAAATACATGAAATTCGAAGCATACGCAACGAGAGAAGAATACAAGGTGAGTCTTCGTGTGAAGAAATATATAGGATTATTATTATCTTCTATACTTTCAGCTCGCAATGCCGGCAACAAGGAGGCTATACGACGTGGAGCACTAATGAAAATGGTTCAACTATCAGCACAAACACTGCCTCTCTTTGTTAGCAGACCGAATGAAAGAGCCCCTGCTCTATGTGGAGCAATACCTGCCGAATCGAACTATATTTCCAAAGTGGGCGATAATGTTGCTGCCCTGGCAAAGGGAATTGACGAGGAAGAGAATTGGATTTTAGCCGAAGTGGTTCAATTTTTGCAGCGACAGAATAAATACGATGTGATAGACATTGATGAGGAACAAAAAGATAGACATGTGTTGAGCAAACGAAAGGTGATACCATTGCCATTGATGCGTGCCAATCCGGAGACAGACGGACATGCTCTCTTTCCCAAGGACACTGTTGTCATGGCTTTATATCCTCAGACGACTTGCTTTTACAAGGCAATAGTACACCGTTTGCCGCAGACAGCTACAGAAGATTATGAAGTTCTCTTTGAAGATTCGTCATATATGAATGGCTATGCTGAACCTTTACCGGTGGCTCAACGGTATGTCATAGCCTATAGGCCCACTAAGAAAGGAGGCGGAGGCAGTGGTAGTGGCAATTTGTCATCTGCTTAAAAAATTTAAGAAATCTCTGATTAAAATGTATTTAACTATATTTTGCTTTTTACATTTAGTTTACATACTAATCTTAAGCTAATCCTCATCATCGTCCATTTCCTCTTTATCATCGTCCTCCGGCTCTTCTTCCATGGCACTGTCACTTTGATTTTCGTCAACAGTGTCCTCGACATGCAACTCGAAACCATCTTTCTTAGTCCAGGAACATTTCATAGTCAAGCGAAATTGGGCCATTGGATTTCCCAATAATTTCAAGATCCTTGCCTGCTCAGGGGTTAACACTTTGCCTTTCTCGCACACTGTATAGTCACTGTATATGGTCACTACGCCTTTTTCCAGCTTTGTGGGCAAACCTAATGAACGCAAATGAGGTTCCATAGAGTGGGTAAACTCCTCCAAAGGACCTGCTGGCAAAGTAACCGTATCAGTGGCCACAAAACCACTTCGCGCATATTCTACTGCCCAATAGTTTTCAGCCCATTCCAATACCTCTGCTTTGGATTTTTCTGTGAAAAGGAGACCTACCTGTCCGTTAAGTCGCTTAGAAAGCTGAAAAGGGATAAAGTTTAAGTCAACTAAAACGATTTTACTAGTTTTCCTTACATACCTTGTGGAGATCAGTTTCCGCCTCCTCGGCTTTTGTGCGACCCAAACCAATTTGCATTATTCGATTTTTGCCAAATATAAAACGAGAGTTTTTCTTCCACTCTTGTCTCAGATCTTTTAGCAAATTATTTCTCATGTTTTGCACTTGGAATACAAAGATATTAGGATACCTTCCTACGCAGAAGCGAATATCATCAATAATTCTCTGTTTCCAAGCCAAACCTTTGCGATCCGTCTTGGTCAAAGACACTAAAAAATGATAAGGTTAAAGCTTGGTTCGTTTTCAAATAATATAAAAATTAATTTCTTACCTTTTTTATCGCGTTTAGAGCGTGGCATTTCTATTTATTTAATAAAAATATAAGACTCGATTAAAAAATTCGAATCCTCTGGTTAACACGTGCGACCGCTTAGAGATGGGCAAAAGAATTAAATCGACTATCGATAGGAAAGTTGTTTGTCTGTCAGTGCTGCCCCATTTAATGGCGAAAATAAGCTAATTTAAGATCAACAAAATCTGGGAAGAAGTAAAATGAGCTAATTTGTTTCTACTCTAATCGTTACGTTTTTAAATATCTTATTTATTTTTAAATTTGTAGTTGCTTTGTTATATTTCTATATAATACTATTTTTAGCCCTAATCTCTCATTGTTACCAGATGTAGTTGCGTCCACTTTTGGCACCACTAGTAACAATTCAGTGTTGCCAGAATTTACAGAAAGTCGGAATTTAGTTGAAGAAGGTGAATTTAAACAATTTTTAATTAAGTTAATTAGCTAAGGGTGTGGAGGTCTTAGCAAGAATTAGTAGTGTTAACGTGCTTAAGTGGTTAAAGTTTTTGTTAATTGCCTAAATAAAGTAAAATCAACACAGTGAGTAAAATTTTCGGCATGCAGGCCGCCATATTGCAGAGCTTCGGCATTTTTCATCCGTCCAAGCAAATTAAATAAATGTACATAAATAATTATTGATTTCTGGACATGTGTGTGAAAGATATTGAAAACAGGCTATTCTTAAGGGAATATCCATATGTGTGAGTGAAATGCAAAGGAAATTAATTTTGGTGTATATGTGTGTGTGCTTGTGTGGGACGCCGATGATGACGTAATTCGTATACCCTACCACAAAAATTAGTCAATGCAAAGATGACTTCAAGAACGCATTAATGCAAGAAAGAGATAGAATGAAATGACTGTTGCATTTCGAAAGCAACTATTGTCGGGCCAAAATTAAATGGAATTAAAAGTTGAATTAAAGTAATTTACTGAATCGCTTATCAAACAATTTGCTGATTAGAAGAGCTCAACCTGTCTACATATGTACGTAGTTAGGAAATAAACGTAATCTCTAAGGTGCGGAGATAAAGCTTTTCTCAACAGGTTGTGGGAAATAACAATGAACAGTCCGTTGGAATTCAAATTTTCACAACTCTCGCTGTGGCCTTCAATGCGTCATTCCAATTTCAAAAAATTTGTATACACATTATGAGGGGTTTGCGGGTGTGTGTGTCTGTGTGTCTTTGTGGCGGCACATTCAAATTACTCAATTAAAACGGCAATTGCGCACAATTGACGAACAACAAGTATTTGATGCGTCATACTTGTAACTAAATGTGGCTGCTAGGAACGTGTAAATAGTCTAATTTCATGAACATCACGTGCTGTCATTTACTGATTTACTTCAATTAGTCATTAACTTGTTTTCTTATTTCTACTCTGTTGCTGCTGATAAGCATAAGGCATTGAGCTTTGGCGTACAATATTTGAAAGTTAACGAACTGCAGTAACTAACACACCTGGCAACAAGTGCTGCCAATTGGTTGCCCATTACCACCAAACTTAAATATCGATAACACTGCCGCTCCAAACTCTTGCCATTTTATTCCGCTCTCTGACTCAAAAGTTTTGAAAGAGAGCCAGAGTATCTCTTTTCAATGTTAAGATATGGGGTGCCTATTCTGGAGACCACATTTATCAAATAGTTAAAGGTTTGAACTTTAAAGTATCCAAATTTAAACTTAAGTAATTCACTCTAGCAATAACAAATAATTGGTAATTAATGTCTTTACACAATTTGTACAAATTGTCCGAATTTATTCATAAAAGCTAAATCTATCGGGAAAAAAGCGGAAATGGCAACACTAAATACAGCGGCAGCTTGAAGCAAAGAGAGCGCCTTACATATTCATTTTCGTTAACATGATGAGAGAAAATGATAATGTTAAACTTAACATAGTCATTTTCATTTTTTTTTTTTTTGTTAGTCGTTCATCTTTCGTTCGTGGGTAGTGTCGTGTCGTTTCTAAGTAAAGATACCGAATGTAAGTAACTCAATTTGTGTGGGGCGAAGAAAAAGTATCTGTGTGCACACATACATACACGCCTACCAATCTGTGTATGTATGTAGCTGCATAGGTGTGAAAAAATTATAAAACAAAATTTTTCTCCAAGGAACACGTGTATTACAACAAAAAAAATTGAGAAGTTATAGAAATAATGTGAAAATTTACGACAACTAAAAACAAAAATTAACATAAAGGTGCCGCAAAAAAAAAACGTTTTTTCTCTTCTTCTGCCAAAAGCAGCGATCGATAAAAATACTACGCAAAAAGGCGAACTGTGAATTTGTGCAAAAATATGCCCGACTTGCATGAGTATGGGTATTTTTTGCTTTGCGTATATGTAAGAGTGCGAAAGTGTGCGAGTGTGAGTCAGTGTGTGTGATACGGTGAGATTCGTTTTTTTTTTTTAGATGTAGTCGTCGGTTTCAGTACTCGGCTAAATTGTAGGCGGCAGCAAAGGCATGTCCGAAATAAAAATGATTTTTATGATTTTGAACGGTTGTCAACGGCTCCTTCTGTTTCAATAAGCCAAATTATTGAAGAAGGTGGCCAAATTGTAAGTTAGTTTTGAACAAGTCATTCATATATCATTTGATATATAGTTTTATTGGATTTTTGGAAATTCACCACTGCTATACTATATACAGATGTATGTTTAAATGTGGAATATATGTATAGGCACAGCGTATACACATGTATGTATACACACACACGTACGCGTGCAGTCATACATACATACATTTGGTAGGGGGACACGCGGTTACGTGTGTTCTGAACTCAACATAGACGAGTCTGAATGTGTGGTAGATAAATTTTTTTTTGGTCCCCACAATGCTCCCGCTGTTTCTCTCCCTTTCTGTCTGTTTGAGTTAGTACTTCCCACACGTTCTCTCTTTTCCTTCTCTTCTGTTCCATCTCGCTCTCTCTTACAGCAGAAAAGGGGATTATATTTATACACACTCATGAGCCCCCCTCTTTCATTCTACATCCACCATCCAAATCTTGGCTTTTACTCATGGAAAGGTGTATCGGAATTTCGCCTCTTTTCTGTGAGTGGGGGCGTCTTGGTTATTCTCCTTTGAGTTTGACTACTGCGCATGCTGTGGCCCACAAATCATAATCATTTGTACCGCTCATGGGGCCGGTATGGTGAATTTTCACAGTATAGACCGACCCGGTGTGGTAGATTTACAATCCCATATATATGTACATGTGTATATGCACTCTCTTTGAGTAAGAGAGACGGGGAGCCGTTTCGTTAAAAGTGTCTGCCGTCATCACACCAAAACGCATAGAAATTCTACAAACGGTTTCGAATTTAATTTTTTCCGTTATCTCCCAGCCAATATACGGTGTGTGAGTTTGTGTGTGTGTGTGTGTGTGTGTAGAGTTGTGAGCGATGATGTTGGTAAAGGGATACAGGGGGAGTGGGTACTACTACACTACACTGGGCCTAGGTTATGTTACGCTTCGTTTAGGTTTTTGTCAATTGACCTAAAAACGAGACGCGTTTAAGTAATTACTGAATAAGTTGTCAATGAATTTATATATAAATCTCACTAAATTTATAAACAGTATTCATTATTTCGTGAATTTGGTGCCTGTAAAATTCTTGGAGACTGTGCAGAAGTTTTTTGAAAGTCCGTTAGTATTCCATTTGGCCTTCTCACTTGTATTCACACTCATTCCCCACATACATTTCTATCTTTGGCTCACACACACTCATAAATACATACATACATACATACATACATACATACATAAATGTATGTTGTCCATGCTTACTTCATTACACACAGGCGATCGAGTCCGGTGGCAACAAGGGGTTGGAGGTAGGAGCGGAAAGTAGGGAGGAAGGCGCGCCTTTCCACTCAAAAAATAAACTTTTTTTTTTATTCATGGTTTATTTTTATCATATCGTTCCCCTCTGTTGCCGCTAAACTGTACGTAGAATTGGTATTTTTTTATCGACCATCTGCAAGGTTGAAGTTTTTGATATAAAGAATGAATATTTTTGGGATCTATAGTATCAATTAGTAATATATACACGATACAGATGCCTGTGGCATCGTTGACCTTTTTGACTAAATTTTAATTTAAAAAAAACATGAACAATTCTCATCCCCATTTTCTTTTATTTCATTTTCACAGAAAGCGGCTTAATCCAAACTGTGCGGTTTACCTCCTCTCTCTGTTGTTTTTGTAAATTGATTTTCCTCTGGGGAACGAACACCGACCGACACAGACACATACACAAAAACCTACACCTATACATAAATACATATATTAGTTTGGTCAAGTAACTAAGAAAAAAAAAAACAACAGCAAAATGTCGACAGTCGATAAGGAAGAACTGGTCCAGAAGGCAAAATTGGCCGAGCAATCAGAACGGTAAGCAGCAAATAAAGGATTAACATTTAAACAGCATAATTAACTTGTCTACCTCTCTCACTTTCTTTCATTCCCATCTATTTTTTCGTATATAGCTATGATGACATGGCCCAGGCCATGAAATCAGTCACAGAGACTGGCGTTGAGCTATCAAATGAAGAAAGAAATCTGCTCTCCGTTGCCTACAAAAATGTGGTTGGTGCACGCCGGTAAGTTGAAAAAGGGGAAACCCCCCTATAGCTGTATATGTATGCATATATGTATATAATATAAATTCTTTATTACAATTCTTAACAGGTCATCATGGCGAGTCATTTCCTCCATTGAGCAGAAAACCGAAGCCTCCGCCCGTAAACAACAGCTCGCCCGCGAGTACAGAGAGCGTGTGGAAAAGGAGCTTAGGGAAATTTGTTATGAAGTTTTGGTAAGTAGAAAAAAAAAAAACCAAAATCGGTTCGAAAGGAAAATCATACATAAAATTAAGGTCTGCGCAAGTCCTGTCTATGATATATTTAGGGTGGGTAATTACTATACTTATTTTATGCTTGAGAGTTGGCCTGGACAATGCTTCGAGTTGAGTTCTTGTTGCTGGTTGTGTTGTTCTAATCAATAAATCTATTTTTAAAATGAAATTTTCCATTGGTTACAGTCCGCTCATATGGTATATATGTACATATGTATATATATGTATAAATTTATATACATTTAGAAACAGTTTGGTTGTAAAGTCACAGACTTTCTATGTATTGTGGGAGTCTTTTTTTTTTTTTTTTTTTTTTTTGCTTATTCAGCAAATTTGAAACATTTGTCCACCTTTTAAATACTTTAAATCAATTTAAAATCAGTTGTTCTATAAATAATTTAGGTTATTTAATGGGTGCGGGCCTAGAACAGTTGTATGTACATGTGTTTTATAAATAATATAAAGGGCCAGTTAATCGATAATTAAAGAGGCATGGTGGGGGAAACCATGCCTTTGAACTATGCCAGTCATGTGTGAGAAAAGGGCTACCTAACCTAATTACCTTGGAGTACAAATAGAATAGCATCATTCATTGATACTTAATTAAACATGTTGAATCGGGGAAAAAATTCAACATAAAGGTTAATTTAATGGGACATTTAGCCTCCATTTCGTTTACTATAGAGCTTTAAATTTATTGCTACCTTATTTGTATGTTTATTGGTTTTACTTTTACTCTTTTTAGGGACTCCTGGACAAATATCTAATTCCAAAAGCCAGCAATCCAGAGAGCAAGGTCTTCTATCTGAAGATGAAGGGTGATTATTACAGGTATTTAGCTGAGGTTGCCACAGGAGATGCACGCAGCAGTAAGTATTGCCAAATTATAAAAATAATTTACAAAAAAAAAAAAACCTTTGCCATTTGCCTTACCACACATTTACTATGATGATGTATAAACCAAACAAAAACCATCCATCAAATCGTTTTATTTAGCCGTTGTTGATGACTCCCAAACCGCTTACCAGGATGCATTTGACATAAGCAAGGGTAAAATGCAGCCAACACATCCCATTCGTTTGGGTCTGGCACTTAATTTCTCTGTCTTCTATTATGAGATTTTGAACTCTCCAGATAAAGCTTGCCAATTGGCTAAACAGGTTAATACCATAAATATATCTCTATACCTGATGAAGATATAAAGAAATGGCAAATTGTTTGGCAAGCAGCAACAGCAATGATTTAGAAATCTAAGTCTATATCTTTTAACTACTTTTCTCTTTCTGTTCACTAATTGTATAAAAAACAATTTCTGTTTTATTTATTTTTTGTTACAATATTTATTGTTTGTTTTTTTTTGTTTTTTTTTTTTGACCAACTAAGCCGTCGTTGAGGATTCGAAAAAAGCCTATCAGGAGGCATTTGATATTGCTAAAACGAAAATGCAGCCAACGCATCCAATCAGATTAGGTCTAGCACTCAACTTTTCCGTCTTCTATTACGAAATTATCAATTCACCAGCGAGGGCTTGTCATTTAGCTAAACAGGTTCAAGTTCTTTTGTTTTACATAATCTTTTATTATCGTTCAAAATTTTGTTTGTTCTTGTATCCAACTAACTAACACTTAGTCGTTGTGCCCGCCCGAGCCTTAACTACCAAACATTGAAAAGACTGAAATTCGCTCAATGCTTTCTAATTTGCATGTGTACCATATATATATATTATATATATATGTATGATATTTATCTATCTTTGCTGGTGAAATATTCATAAACACAATCCGTACGCCAATTGGGAAATACTTAATACGAAAATTATATTCCAAAACAGGCGAGATAATTGTACCTTTTTTTACCGCTGTAATTTATACGATTTTAATGAAACCGGAAGTCTCTCCAAATTTATGGCAATAGGATTGCATGAAATACTGTTTTAAAGTCCTATAGACGGACAGATAGAGATTGTCTCGCCTGGGCTCTTCGTTTAAGTAAAATCAAGTTAAAGTTCCTTCATGCTAATGGGAACACGCTTTCAGATTTAAACCTTTTAAGGCTAAACTATTTATTATACTAAAATCAAATGTATTTTAAATGTTCAACAAACAAATTGAAATGCTTGCCAACAAATTTACCATTTCTTTTATTTTGATTATACCAAATATATAAAAATTTATATTAATTTGGTTAACATTTTTAATTAGGCATTCGATGATGCGATAGCCGAACTGGACACACTGAATGAGGATTCATACAAAGACTCAACGCTAATTATGCAATTGTTGAGGGATAACCTGACTCTTTGGACCTCCGATACCCAGGGTGATGGTGATGAACCACAGGAGGGCGGTGACAACTAACCAAACAACTAAAAACAACCAACAAAAACAAACAAACAAAAAAAAAACAAAACAACAAAAAACAAAAGATGTTTCCTTTTTGACTATGCAAATATTATTCAGTAATACAAGAAAACAACAAAAAACATTTATGATATAAAACAAAAAAGAAAACTTTCAAGTCGATAATACAAAACTGAACAACAACAAGAAGAAGAACAACAACAACCGCAACTACAGAAGAGCATTAAACACAGATAAGGATTTTCAAAATGGCATCTAAGGAAGGAATCTATTTAAAAGAATGGCATATGAAGAGAGAGGAGGCTAAATAATTGTAATTAAGAAGACAAAAAACAACCACAAGAGTCAGTTGTCGGTCAACAGTCAAAAGTCAGTCATTTGTGTTTCTACTTATGCCATTTGCGTAACCATTTTTCCTTTGCTATGGGGAAAACTATTCTCTAATGAAATTATATATATATATATATATATATATATATATACATATATATAAATATATATATATACAAGTATATAAAAGAAGAAAAATCCATGTTAAATTCTGTATCGAGAAGAAAAAGAGAAAGTAAAGCTGCAAACAAAAGAAACAACAACGGCAGAAGAACAATGAGAGATAATAAGTGAATTTTGTTTGCTTAGTTAAACACTAAATATTCCAATGTTTAGTCCCAATCAATCAAAACCCAAAAAGCAAGACCATCCAATCAATCAAAGTCAAACAACAGTAGCAATCAGAGTAACTGCAAAAGAACCTAAACACATCATTATATTTATTTAAAAAAAAAATTAATTTCAAATGAATTGGAATAATTGCCTAAAGAGTGGGGTGTTGTCGTCATCCGCTTCCTCCTCCTCTGTTCTTTTTTTTTTGTTTCCTTTTGAGAGCAGCAGCAACACAGCTGGAACCATCTGAGAAATCAAGCGAACCAAAAGAAAACAACAACAAAACTCTTATGTATTATTTGTAATTCTTTTTCTAAAAACAAATAAAACCAAAAACCTAAAATTTTATTTAAAATTTCTTTTCTCCCGCTATTTTTACGATATTTAGTTTACACTTACATATACAAAACACACATACAGAAAACAAAAATAACATAGAAAATTTGAAGTGAAAAATGGTTTGTTACCATATATATATATATGTATCTATATGTATATATATATATATGGATAAATGGATTAATATCTGTTATAAAAAAATATAATAATATTGTTCGTGCTATTTTTTATACATGTCTTACATATACTAAACAACATAAAAGTTACAACATTTTTTTCCTTTGCTATTAAATCAAAGAGTATAGAAAGATCTAGAGATTATAATAGTGGCCAAAAGAAAACAAAAACATTTTAAACTAAAGTCAACAGCATCTACCTAAATGGTTAAGGCATATTCTAATCTATATATAATTCTTTGCTATTACATCAGAGATTAATATAGCAGTAATTAAATGATTAAATAAAATATATTTGACATTATTTAGTGTTATCTTTTTGTGCTATATTTAAAATACAGATCACCAGCATCTTCCCAAATGGATAAAATATTGTCTAATCCAAAATCAATCTCTCCCTTTGGTGTAATAGCAAAGAGTATAGAATGTTTCAGAGATACTCCAGGGATAGGTAAAACACTTTGTAATCGAAATTCTTAGCTTAGAATATTATAATACCTGTATCCTCTTGTACTCTTTGATGTAGTATAACAATACTGTTGTTGTACAATAACAAAGAGTATAGAAAGAACCAGGTATTATAATAGTCTAAGCTAAGTTTAGCAGCACACTTGTAGGTGGATTTTAGAATAACATTCTGTGTCTCAAAATAATCTCTGTTTTTTCTATACGCCTTTGCTATTAAATAATATATCAAGTTTATGAAAAACATCATACCCATATATCTATATCTATACATATGGATATATATACATATATATGTAAAAGTTATTACCAAAAGCTTACAATTAATACATGTGCATCAAGACATTTGATCATGAGTCTTCTAGATTTGTCAATTTTTTTTGTTGGTTTTATAGATAGCAGAAGGACAACTTGCGTATGTTTAATACATACTAACTAATTAACTAGGCAAGAGCTTTTAGAGCCCAATCGTAAGAGCAGGAACACGAGTTTTATTGTGTGTACGGCTCAACGTGGTTTTTTCTATACATATGTATATGTATATATATATAAATGGAATATATATATGTATATATGAAATGTGAACAGCCTTAGGGATTGGCTTTCTTTTTCATTTCATTTTCAATTCACACTTTCTATCACTATCTCTGAGTTCTCTCTTCTTAAACGATTTCGTTCCTAACCTCAAAATGTTATACAATTTGCTAGCTTCTTCATACAATACAATAAAACAAAAAGAGAATAAGAAAATGATACTAATCAAAAGAACAAAAATGCATCTATTCGAATTTTTCATTTTAAATACAAAACTAAAAACAAAAAAAAACTATGCATGTGTATTAAAAAAAATAAAAAACAAAACTAATTGTCCAAAAAAAGAAAATCAGCAAATATATATGATATATATAAAGAAATATATATATATATGATATATATGTGTGTATAAAAACAAGTAACTGTATATTTTCGCAATTGAATTTATGCTAAATTATTAATGTGAAGGAAATAATAATAAAACCAAAAAAAAAAATAAAAAAAAAAACTTTTTTGCCGCAACGCTAAGTCAAGTACAGTAAAAGTCAAATAACAAAAGAAAATTTGCAATACATAAAATGAATGAAAATGAAGACGAGGAGAAGATTAAACTAAAATGGATATAGACATAAATTGTATGCATATTATAATAGAGGCAAAGATTGATGTGTATGAGTGGAAAAAAAAAACCATTTAAGTTTATTGAAATTACAGTTTCTTAATTATGAAAAACCAAAACAAAAAAATCAATAAAACTAAAATAAAAAACTGAAAAAAAAGAAATAAAACTAAAAAAAAAAACACACGTATTTCTCTTCTATTGAAATTTTAAGCACGAGGGTTAATGTAGTCCAAGGAAAAAATTTCAAATAATCTAAAATTAAGGCTATTTTTTTTATTTCATTGTGTTGAGGTTGGCCTTTTGTTAAATTTCAAACTAGTTGAACAATTTTGTTTACTTACTTTAATCAAAAAAAAAAAAAGGACGATGATGTATAGTTCGTAGGATTTAATTAGTTTTGTTAATGCAAAATTTTAAAGGTTCGTCCAAATATTGGCATGTATTGTAACAAATTTCGAGTGTTTAGCAAATTTAAAAATTGGTGTGTTTAAAATAATTGCTTTTACAAAATTTGATTAAAATCGTACAAATTACAGTTTTAACGAATGGATAAAACAAAAGCCCAACTCTAATAATCAACACAAAAGAGACAAATATGTTACACAGATAAGGGTCTATACTAGTCAAACTACAAATGACAGTAAGTCCATAAATTCAGTTAATAAGGTAAGAGCTTATGATGTCCAATTTAATGATGGTAACAAGTTTTTAATCACAGATCCTTAATACCAAGCAACTGTTCCGTTATAACAGCAATTCTCACGATGTTTTGGCAAGGAACTTGTTTCAAATTAAAGTACATCTTTCCATTTTAAAGGAGCCTCGTTTGAAGTATAAATATTTGCTGAATTTGTGTAATTGTGATGAACATTTATATGATCGTTATGTGAACGAGAATTCTCTTGAAGTTTTGGGCATTATACATGATATTATTGAAGATGATATCTCATCCAATAGGCCCTTTGGTTTGAAAATAATTTCTTTAGTTAGATAGTTTAATATAAATTTATTACCTATATCAGGTAATCCTTTGAATCTTGTGGGAACATCATCGTTGAGTGGTCAAAACACATCTGGATTTATTAAGTTGAACTCGTGTAAAAAAACGGGTCTGTGGTCTTCGGTTATAATTAAGAAACCTGTAAGTAATTCCCCTTTAAATTTTGGCTATTAACTTTGTTGGCATTCGTTTGGTTGTAGCCCAGGAAAAACTTTAAAAAACCAACTGAAGAACAAAGAAGAAAACGCGAAGAGGAAAAAAAAGAGCTCCGCAAATGTATTCGTAACCATCAGGATGTGTGGGATCATGTGAGACCCTATCGGAAGCCATATAATGTAAGCATAAACTATAATTAAAATTACTCAGTTTCGATTTGATTATGATATGATATAACATATTAATGGATTTTTACATAGTTTAACTAGCGAATAGTACTTAAGATTAAATATAGGGTGTGTCCTTTTAGTTTCTGTTAAAATCAGATTTCCATGCTTTTTACCGTTTCGCCCACACGTACATCTCTAATAACCGCAAAGCTGTAGAAAGCTTTTATTCCACTAAGCTCATTGAACCAGCTGAGAAAACAGCTGTTTTCACCCAATGCCCAAACGTAAACAATAAAAGAGTCCAAGTCCAAATCGCATCGAGTGGAGAAGTGGGTTATTTTTTCGCTCTGTGAACAACCCGAAAGGAAAAGTGAAAATCTAACTATCGACGCTCAAGATAGTATCAACCCCATTCATCTTAAGCGGAATTGAGAGACTTATTACAAGGGAAACTCGTTTTCTTGTCGCATCATCGACGGCATCAACATTGCATCAGTAGGCGTATCAGTTGCGTTGTTGCTTTGGCTTACCCCGAAAGCTTTGTGCTGCCTAAAGGTCACCTTGAAACGTCAAAAAAAAAAAAAAAAACACCAAACGAAACGCTGCCCGAATACCGCCAGTTACTGAAAATCGTCTCTTGTGGAAGACACACACGGACCACGGATAAAAAAATATTTCATCAACTCAATAAGATATTTAGCAAAGATAGTGTTTAAACTTGGCTTCTTGGAAGCTATATCTACATTATTAGATTCAGTGTTTTCGGTTTCCAAAACCACGATTAATCCGTGTAATATCATATCATAAATAGACTTCCGTGTGTTTTTTGTGTTTCTGTTGATTTCGAGGTGTCATTATGAATTCCGATAATAATCAACGTTTCCTGGCCCGGGGTTCTCAGCGGGACAAGGGATTGGCTGTCTTTACAAGCGGTGGAGATTCTCAAGGCATGAATGCCGCTGTACGAGCCTGCGTGCGTATGGCCATCTATTTGGGATGCAAGGTAAGTAGTTTTGACCTCTGTCAAGTGCAGGTACACATACACACATATATAAGCATATACATATGTATATTTGAATCCATGAAGGAAAATTATTTATATATGTATATGTACATAAATATAAAATATTATTTGTAAAGGCCGCTTTCATCTTATCGGTTACTGGCCCTAGACAACTATGTATGTATATAGATCAGACATTGAACTTTGGCGGCATGATTCAAGTGAGGGAACACATATACTATATTAATAGCCAAGTCTATGTATATACATATATATTTATGTATATATTATGGCCAATTAAGTTGAGAATTTTCCGTTAGATAATCTGCAAGAGACATTTTATTTTGTATAAAATGAAAGCGGTTTTCACTATATGTATGCATGTGTCTATCTCCTCATTGTGAATGTTTGCATATATGAACGTGCTCATTGACATTGAGTTTATTTTCGGGCAATTTACAATACACTAGGAGAAATATTCAAAAAAAAAAAAAAAGGGGGAGAATAAAAAAAAACCGGCTAAAATCGAAACAAATTAGCTTTAATAAAGTTTAAATTAAACTTATGACAGAATGTCACTTCCCCTTTAAAACTAAAATCAATAACTACAATGGGTTTATTTAATAACCATCTATATAATAAATCGTTCGATCCGTAACGTCATTTCTTTATAAATTTGAACACTCACACTTAAGAAAATATGTAACTAGATAAGATAAAACGTTTAAAGTAATATGTTTAAGAGTAAAACATTGACGCAGTTTCAAGTTTTTTAAATTAATATAATTAGATTGAAAATTTGATATTTTTAGTAAATTGTAAATTAAGCGGAACTCCATTTTTATATCCTTTTACGTTTTAAATGTTAATATGTAGAAAAATGTGGTAAAATATTTCTTTTATAAACTCTTTTCATAATATTGTTTATAACATGATGAAATCTATTTTTATATTAAATAATATGAATATTCAATGTGTGAATCATAAAAAATCTGTGGAAAATTATATTTATCCGTGAATTTACATCCATTCCAATGAATTTGTGTTTTTTCAAGTGTACAAGAAAAGTGTCATGCTAAATTTCTTTTTTTATTTTTTATATTGTATATGTGAGAACTCGTTTTTCTTTTTGAATTTTTTATGTTAGCATGAGATAAGTTGACTTACCATTAATCATAATCTGACTAGCGTTTTATTTATATTGGCCATAATCTAGGTGTAGGGCTCTCCAAAAGATAGCGCTTTCTGATATAAAACTATAGTTTAAATATGTATATATATACATATATGTATATATTTGTATGTACATACATATGTGCAAATTTAAGCTGAGACAAATTGACAATTAATTGAAATTCATTAAACTCAATTTTTTCGGTTTATACGACATTTTTTTTTTTTGGCAATGAACAATTGATAAAACAAAAAAAAAACTAACAATTGAATCTTGTCTAGTTTACACTAGTTGATTTCGCCTTGCACTTGAACCTATTCCAGATTTTTTAATTACTATAAATTTTTACCTATTTCACACAGGTTTACTTTATCCGCGAGGGTTACCAAGGCATGGTTGATGGCGGTGATTGCATTCAGGAGGCATCATGGGCGTCAGTGTCTTCGATTATTCATCGTGGTGGCACCATTATTGGTTCTGCCCGTTGCCAGGATTTCCGTGAACGTGCTGGCCGCCTTAAGGCAGCCAACAATCTTATTCAACGTGGCATAACCAATTTGGTGGTCATTGGTGGTGATGGTTCACTCACTGGCGCCAATTTGTTCCGTCAGGAATGGTCAAGTTTACTGGAGGAACTTGTCAAGAATAAGACTATCACTGCCGAACAGCAGGAGAAATTTAATGTGCTTCATATTGTCGGATTGGTAAGATATACATATAATTTATAATTTCATAAAATTGGTTAAAAATATTTAATGGATATTATCTCGTTTATCGCTCTAGGTTGGCTCCATTGACAATGATTTCTGTGGCACTGACATGACCATTGGTACGGACACTGCCCTTCATCGTATCATTGAGGCAATTGATGCTATTTCAAGTACGGCTTATTCACATCAACGTACCTTCATTATGGAAGTTATGGGTCGTCATTGTGGGTAAGAGAAGAGTGCATTTTGGGGGTCTCAGTTCCGTTACTGGGTTGCATTTTTTAGTGAGGTGGTTTTTTTTTTAGGATTTGGTTTTCAAAAAAATCAAAAGTTGAATTTTATGTTCGTTTTTAAACAGTTATTTATCTGTGGTAGCTGGCATTATATCTGAGGCAGATTATGTCTTTCTGCCTGAGTATCCGCCGCCTCAAGATTGGGCCGATAGATTTGTGCTGAAATTGGAACAGGCAAGGCGAATGAATGAATGTTGAATGTGTCTTGTCTCTCAATTCAGTCACTCATTCAATCTGACTAAAATGATTTCAATTGGTGCAACTTGTTTGTTATTTTTTTTTATCCCTAACATTTTCCCTATTTAATACTCACTATATCCCAGCTGTATTTAATATAATACCTATGTACGTATATATATATATATTTTTACAGTTATTTAGCACTTGTGGGTGGTCTGGCTGGCGAAGCTGATTTTATATTCATACCTGAAATGCCACCGAAAGTTGATTGGCCAGATAGGCTATGCAATCAATTAGCTCAGGCAAGATGAAGATTTTATGATTCAATATATATATATGATATTTGCATATACACATAATACACACATATTATTCCAATATAAAACATATATATATATATATACAACAGCTATAGAAGACAGATCAGCTTGATTATTGTATGCTTCCAAGACACGCAACATATGGCATCAATATTGCACTTGAGAAGTTCTCTTCTTTATTTTATTTTCTAGTCTATGGGCGGGATATCGTTTCCAAAATTTCCTTTCCCTCGATCACATTTTTCCCTATCCTTTATTTTCCTTTCGCCCCTGAATCATATTGTGAATAACCCTAATTTAACTTAAATAATATTTAATATATTATCCATTTTCTTCATTTTGTGTGTTCCCCCTTTTTTTTTTTTGGTTTTTTTTTTTTTTTGTTAAATATTTTATTTTTTTAGCTACTTAGCCATTTCAGCTGCTATTGCTACTGAAGCAGATTTTATGTTAATTCCTGAAGAACCGGTGCCAGTTGACTGGCAGGATGTACTATGTCAGAAACTTGTACAGGTCAGCGAGTGGTTCTTACTCAATATTATAATTTTGTTTATTTGTTCTTTTGTTCAAAACTCTCATTGAAAATTATTCATTTTCAATGCTTTTTCAATACTAATTGGTTTTTCTCAAATTTTCGTAGCTTTTTGGGGTAATTTTTTTTTGTAATTTGTGGACTAAAAATCAAATGTTTTATGTTACTCATTTTCCCCCATACTAAACAAAAACCAAAATTTTTTTTAAAAATTCTATCATAATTACACAAAAAAATAATTAATTTCACATTTGTTGATATTTCATCATTTACATTTCGTATTGCTTTAGCACAAGACAATCACTATCATCTATCTCAAAACCAGATATTTAATATGAAATCGTTTTTAATAAGCAATTTTAATTCATATTCTTAGGAACGTAAAGCTGGTCAACGTTTGAACATTGTCATTGTGGCCGAGGGAGCAATGGATCGTGAAGGTCATCCCATTACCGCTGAGGATGTTAAAAAAGTTATTGATGATCGCCTGCATCATGATGCTCGTGTCACTGTCTTGGGTCATGTACAACGTGGTGGCAATCCCAGCGCCTTTGATCGTATTTTGGTGAATTAAATAATTTACAACTTACATTTTGTACGATTATTGACAATATTTTTTTTTAATTTAATTTTCTTTTAGGCCTGCCGTATGGGTGCCGAAGCCACTTTGGCCTTAATGGAGGCCACCAAGGATTCCTTGCCTGTTGTTATCTCATTGGATGGTAATCAGGCAGTGCGTGTTCCATTAATGGAGTGTGTTGAACGCACTCAAGCTGTGGCCAAGGCCATGAAAGAGCGCCGCTGGGCGGATGCTGTAAAATTGCGTGGTCGTTCCTTTGAACGTAATCTGGAGACATACAAGATGTTGACCCGCTTGAAGCCACCAAAGGAGTGTTTCGATGCCGATGGCAAGGGAATTGAAGGCTACAGGCTAGCTGTAATGCATATTGGAGCACCAGCTTGTGGCATGAATGCGGCTGTCAGAAGTTTTGTACGCAATGCTATCTATCGTGGTGATGTTGTCTATGGTGTTAGTGATGGTGTCGAGGGTCTTATTGCCGGCAATGTTCGGGAATTGGGATGGTAAGTCTACAAGAATTCTTTAGATTTCTTATCTAATTATTTGTTTATCCTTTCAGGTCCGATGTGTCTGGTTGGGTTGGTCAGGGTGGCGCCTATTTGGGCACTAAACGTACTTTGCCTGAGGGCAAATTCAAGGAAATTGCCGCTCGCCTTAAAGAGTTCAAAATCCAAGGTCTTCTAATTATTGGAGGTTTTGAAAGTTATCATGCAGCGGGTCAGATTTCTGATCAGCGTGATAATTATCCAGAGTTCTGCATACCAATTGTTGTTATTCCGTCTACCATTTCGAATAATGTTCCTGGCACCGAGTTCTCGCTTGGTTGCGATACCGGCTTAAATGAAATCACCGAGATTTGTGATCGTATACGTCAATCGGCCCAAGGTACCAAGCGCCGTGTGTTTGTCATTGAGACAATGGGTGGATATTGTGGTTATTTGGCCACTTTGGCTGGTCTGGCTGGTGGCGCCGATGCTGCCTATATTTTTGAAGAGAAATTCTCTATTAAGGATCTGCAACAGGATGTCTATCATATGGCCTCAAAGATGGCTGAGGGCGTTTCACGTGGTTTGATTTTGCGCAATGAGAAGGCCAGCGAGAATTATACCACAGATTTCATCTATCGTTTATATTCGGAAGAGGGTAAAGGTCTCTTCACCTGCCGCATGAATATCTTGGGACACATGCAACAGGGCGGTTCCCCCACCCCCTTCGATCGTAATATGGGTACCAAAATGGCTGCCAAGTGCGTCGACTGGTTGGCATGCCAAATCAAGGCCAATATTGATGCCAATGGTGTGGTTAATTGCAAGTCACCCGATACAGCCACATTGCTGGGTATTGTGTCACGCCAGTATCGTTTTAGCCCCTTGGTGGATCTCATTGGAGAGACAAACTTTGAGTAAGTTATAGAATATACTTAAAATTAGTT
Organism: Drosophila emarginata; assembly: GCA_037075365.1. NCBI lineage: Eukaryota > Metazoa > Arthropoda > Insecta > Diptera > Drosophilidae > Drosophila > Drosophila emarginata. Next base: position 1,894,647 of record JBAMCD010000260.1, on the reverse strand, counting down.
AATCATTTAAATATTATACAAATCAATTTAATATTTTACAGCCAACGCATCCCCAAAAAGCAATGGTGGTTGCGCCTGCGTCCACTTCTTAGAATTCTGGCCAAGCACGATTCTGCTTACGAGGAGGAGGGCATGTATATTACAGTGGAGGAGGAATGCGACACCGATGCTGTGGCCTAAACAGAAGCAGCACCATTCAGATAGTACAGAGATATTACCTACTATTACAACTATTACAATGCCCAGGCACATCACTTTGTCGTCACTCTCCTTCTTTAGTTCAATCTCAAAATGATAGTTTGACGATAATAATATGTTTATTTATACATATATATATATATATATATCTACATATTCAAGTCCCAAATGAAACGAATATATCGTATCCATAAACCATGTCCATGTCATCATTTAAGAGTCTTAAGTATTTCCATACATATTTATTTTAATTTTACAATGAAAATATTTTTGCAATATTATATTTTTTTCATGTTATCATACAAGTGAATTGTTGTTGCTATTATGAAATATATACAAACATATATATATACATATATCTAAATTATATTGAATGTTACAAAAATATAGTCATGTGGAATAGAAAAAATTATTCTCAAATATTTATATACACACAACCATGTGCAGTGTTCAATTGTTAATAATATTTGAAAAATAGTGAAAAAGAAACCAACTCAATAATAGGTACAACAGCAGCAACAATAACTACAAATAACATTTACAACAAAAACTGTTTAAAATATGCATATGAACAAACATATGAGAGAATATTTTCAAAATACAAATAATAAAAACACCTTTTGGGCAGAATAAAAATGTTAATTAAAAGAAACAATGTCTCTTTGGTATATAATTTATTTGATATCCTACTTATTATCCAATAGCTTAAAACAAAAGCATTCGTCCATAGGGAAAAGTTGCACTTGCCCTTTGCATAAATTAAGCAAATTATCACCTTTTGTAATGGATTAAAAATCCATCTGTTCATAATTCCCACCTAGGTTGTATATAAATACAGGTCCCCGACATTATTGGATTTATATTTGCCATGTGGTTCGAGCATTTGCGAATTAAAACTTTTGGACCTTTGCCCAAATCTTCAGATGGTACACTCTATTTACGCCGTGGAATGCGCTACGGTGGCTTGAATCCTACAAAGAAATTCAAAAATATATATCATGTTTGGATTGGATGCACTGTGGCCTTTGGGTTAGGCTATTTGCCTATGAGTTATCTTTTTGCCTTAAAAATATCTGCGGAGATGTCGACTAGCGAATTTCTAACATTGCTAACGGTGGCATTAAACGGTTGGTCAGGACCAATACGCTTGATCTTCTTACTCCGATATAAGTCACGTTTGTTTAAGGCAAATGATTTGCTAGATGGTTTGGATAACCATTGCAAAAGGAATCCATTATTACGAAAGGGTATACGACGAATTGCAGTTATGGGTAATCGCATTTTTGTGACTTTCTTCATATGCTATGAGGCGTTTGTCATATTAAAATTGGCTACCTCATTGTATCTGGTCAAGCCAATGTTGTTTCTATACAATCCATGGGTTCATTATTATGTGGGAGCAGATCGAAAGACTGTGCTACAGCAAACGGCAACGGATTTCTTTATATTACAATATGGAATTTGTATTGAAATGATGATCGATGTATATGCCACAATTTACGTGGCTCATCTAAGGGAACACTTGAAACTGTTGCGGATCCGTGTACAATTGCTAAACGAGGAGGATGAGGGGAGAAAAAGATATGGACGTTTAATTGAATGTGTCAATGATCATAAAACGCTACTTGAGTGAGTTAAGAATCAACATATCTATATATATATATATACATATATCTATAAGTTAACATTTTTCATTCCAGTTATTGTGAGCTGCTTCGTCCTCTGATGTCCAGTACAACTTTATTGCAATTTATGGTGTGTGGTTCTGCCTTGGGGATTGCTGTGATTAATATGATATTTTTTGCCGATATTATGACTAGTGTGGCAAATTTTCCATATCTTCTTCTAATCATATTACAAACATTTCCGCTTGCCTATCTCTGCAATTGTGTTTTGGATGAGGGACGAGAATTGGGTGATGCTATATTTCATACCAATTGGATGTACGAGGACTTAAAGTATAAGAAAGTTTTACTCTTCTTCTTGCATAGTGTGCAAAAGCAATCAATGGAATTTTATGCCCTGATTTTTCTCATTAATCTCAATACAAATATTACAGTAAGTCAAAATATTGATACCTATTTTAGATATGGAAATACTCTCTTTAAAGTTTTCTAAATTTGCTTTTACAGTGTATACTCTGGCCAAGGCCTCTAATTTGGGTGGATTATCTTAAAAAAGAGTATTTTTAGTAATTAAATAATGAATTCTCTCCATTTTCACTTTAAACTAAACATATTTTCTCTTTCAGACATTTTTATAATTCTCTTAAATAAACAGCTAACGTTCGCTTTGTCACTCTCAATTTGTTTACAAATTTGATAACTAATATTTCAACGTCACAATCTATATATTTACGAAAGTAGACAGAATGATGTCTGGCACCCATTTTAAAAATTCATTCACAAGAGACGCCATGACTGAAATGATTGCACACGGTTCGATCTGACGATAGGTCAAGCACAATGAATACCATTCGAATTCGGCGATATGGGAAGGCTTGTGTCTAAGCTATTGGCTTATCAGCCTAATAACCAAAAGGGAATTTCACGAAAGCATTCGATAAGCTATAGATTTAATCAATAAAATCAACTGTTTATGTTTTTCCATTTTTTTATGCTAATCAAAACACACACATATATTATCCAGTCAAAGAGCCATTTTAACACTTATCCTAATCCCTAAAAACTGACTTAAAAGCTTTATATATACAGAAGAGTCGCGATATGGCAGAAAGGTTATTCCTCATCCTTAATGCAATTCTCAACTAATTCGCGTAAGTTTGGATTCTCCATGGCTGCCGCAATGCGTTCCTTGTCATTGATCTGCTTGTTAACTAAAATGAAAATAGACAATATGAATTAGGTTCCTTATGTGCAGGGCTAATCTATGCAGATGAACTAACTCTCTTCTTCCGTCTGGTGGGCACCCTTTTTAATAAAGATATCCAGTTTGATATTATGAGGCAGTCCACGTTCAACTTTTATCCTTATGCACAGACCTATGAGAGTGGCCAAAGAGCAATGGGGAACTGTGGGGTTGAATTCGATCCGTACCTAATACAGATAGATACATACAAACAATTCATTTCTATTAGACTTTTGTTTGGGTATGATAGATAATAGCAAAGATAAAAACCTACAACAGACACATTGGACCGAGTGGGCGGCAGAACAAAAATGCCGTCCTCATAGATAACATTTAAATCCTCTAGAGTGCAGGGCTTCTCGGGATCTCGAATTGTGCGCAACAGATCTAAATGAATGGAATCAACTGGTGTTATATAATTGGTTATCGATATCCAATAAGCTAACCGTAAATAGTCTCCTGTAGATCAGTGGCATTTCTATAACCTAGCTCATGGAGTAGTGCATCCTCACCGAAGGCAATAGCTTCATTATCCAATGACATTTGACTCGTTTTACGCACTATCTCTTCGGCCGATGTCTGACTACTGACAGCGACGGCGTTGTTCCCACTAATGCTGTCCGATTCAGAGAGCTTGCGTTTGATGTAAGACAGCATATTGTTGGTGTCGCTGTTTCGTGTTGTTGTTGCTTTGGCACCTTTGATTTTGATTTCTCTTATCGCTCTAAATAGTTTTATCTTTTACGAGCAAACGCTCTCCTTGTGTATGTGTGTATGTGCGGTAAGCGGGAAAGAGCTGTGTATGTGGATGGCTATTAATATCATATATTCAGCATTATCTGAGATTTTTGTTTTGTTTCCATACCTTTTTGTTGAATATCGCGTATTTTCTATATTGTCATGACTTTCACAGCTGATTTTGTTTTGAATGGTTTCAGGGCTGCAAAACCTTAAACATATATCGTTATCGAGGATTGTTGGTTTTCGCTATGAATCAAGATTTAAGTAAACTTAAATACAAACGCGTTTCGTATTTGTAATTAAGCTGATATTATATGTTAAAGTTATTAAATTTGAAGGTTTTCGAAGCTTCTTAAAATTAGGTTATCTGGTAACACTGATTTTACCGCCACAGCTAAAAAAACTGAAATCTGCACCCCTTAGCTTAACCGCTTACCAACACTAATTTAAAAACAAGCCAGTCATTTCGTTCGGCTATTCTTTTTGTTAAAGAGTTCGATTTTAAATTTTTCTTGTACAATCACTAGCCGACATGGAGGACTTTAATGTTACCGACAAACCCGTCAGCACTGGAGTAAGTGCAATAGTTTTACTTACTACTCAACATCTTACCCACATATTTATTTCCATTCCAGACCACAATCATGGCCGTAGAGTTTGATGGCGGTGTGGTCATTGGAGCCGACTCTCGTACCAGTACTGGGGCATATGTGGCTAATCGTGTGACGGATAAATTAACTCGCATTACGGACAATATCTATTGCTGCCGCAGTGGGTCTGCTGCAGACACACAAGCCATTGCCGATATTGTAGCCTACTCGCTGAACTATCATGAGATTCAGACGAACAAAGATGCCCTAGTGTGGGAGGCTGCCTCTGAATTCCGTAACTTTTGCTACAACTATCGTGATTCCCTCCTGGCCGGCATTATTGTTGCTGGCTGGGATGCACAGCGTGGAGGTCAGGTCTACAGCATTCCACTTGGCGGCATGCTGACACGCGAAGCCTGCACCATTGGCGGTTCGGGATCATCATTTATTTATGGTTTTGTCCGCGAAGAATTTCGTCCAAATATGCAAAAAGAAGAGTGTGTCGAGTTTGTTAAGAAGGGTAAGCCCGACATAATAATATTTGTCTAAATCGTCTAATATATAAACATTTTAACAATTGATTGTTTTGTCTTTTAGCTGTTAAACATGCCATTTACCACGATGGCAGCTCTGGTGGTGTAGTACGCATTGGCATTATCACCGAAGCTGGCATTGAACGTCGCCTGTTTTTCAATACACCATCAGGCCAGCCCCAGGTGGTGGAGGGTGCACCTAGTTTCATGGAGGTTTCATAAGATCTGGATTAAGAGCAGTTTTGAACTGCCTATGAAATAAAATGTATGGAAATTCGGTTTATTGTGAATGTAAATCTTATATTTCTTGTATTTTTTATTGGGCAGTATAAAATCTAGTTTTACAGTAATTTATGATGGGTATAATAATACATACGTATGTTGATGGGTATATAAATAGTCGAGTATGACTTAAATACTATTGGTTATATGAAAATATCCTTTTCTAATCATAGCACACATGCTTCCTTATAACATTCAATGAAATGGATCTCAATATTTTTTTTTGATAGCCGAATGTTGAATACCCCTACGGCTTGTTTCTTCCGTTCTAACGTCCTGGAAGACCCATAGTGATATAATTTAATTGACTTCGGAATATATAAATTGGCAATGATTTTTCTATGACAGACTGTTGTAAGCAGATATCTATAGAAGTAGAAGGCAAATATAGTATATAAAATGTAGCAAGACATCGAGATTCCATTTCACTATCACATCTTTGACCTACAATCCCAATCCCCCATTCAAATGTCTGTCCCCCGCTTAATTTAAGCCTTCAGTCTGGCCACCTCGTCCACGGCAGCTTCAATGGTAGTCTCCATCGATTTGGTTGTAGTTCTCTTCTGCCTACGATAACGGTAGTAAATCTCCGGTGTCCACACAATCACCACCAGGAGAAGCAAAATATTTTGAGCATACAAGCACATCACATATGAATTCAAATAGTCACGGATCCAACCCAATAACTGACCAACTGTAATGACAATTAAACCCTTGGACATCATGCTAAGACCCAATCCACCGGCCAATTTTTCCGATCGGCAATGTGCTGAGATAGTCAGATTGTTATTAATGACAGTGGCGGATTTCATCATTCCGGTAAGTATAGACATGGCTATGATGACTCTAAGATCCTTTGTCTCCGCTAAAAACATACGTGCCACAAATAATCCCACTGTGCCTAAGAGAAATACCACACGGTAGGGAATCCTAAGGTAGTCCGTGAGGCAAGGCAGTAGGAGACGACAGATGATATCCGCAAAGGCCACCACAGACATGCAACTGGCCACCAGTTGGCTGTTCAGCTCAACAGAATGTTTTAAGAAGTTTGGAAAAATCATAGTGAAGTTGATGGTGGCCGTATAGACTAAGGCCATGCCCACTATAATGCTCCAAAAGACCAAATCTTGTAGTAATTCCAAGTCCAGAGCTTGTACCAAACGGGAGATCATTTTCTTCGAAATTGATTCTGTTGGAGGTTTCAGAATTTCTTCCTGTTGAGCCACTTGACATTTTTCCACATCCTTCTCGGACAGAAGGCGAATATGTTTACGATTATTATGCTTGATGGGCGGATTCAAAGGTTTCAAAAACAATGCTCCAAATAACTAATGATTGAATAATAATAATTAGCTTTTGATGACTTTGTTAAAAATCTTTTTTACTTACCCCAGTCAATGAGATGGCAGCTAAGGCCAATACGGCCACTTGGAAATCATAGTTATCCAGAAAATATCGCACCACATGTGGCAAAAACACCTGACCCACTCCAGCTCCAGCTAAAGATACACCCACAGCGCGTCCACGCTTGGTGCTGAAGTACGAATTAATAGCCATAAAAGTGGAGGGCGATATAAGACCTAAGCCGAATCCAACAAAGCAACTGTAGCCCACTATGAAATGCCAACTCTCTGTGGCAAAGGAGCATATAACGAGACCAAAGGATACGAAAAGACATCCACAGGCGGCCACATTGCGAGGCTTAAAACTCTTGATGGCCGGTCCAATAAACAGGCCGGAGAAGTTCAAGGCCAAGCTATTCAGATTTGTTATTAAAGCAGCTGTAAAGGTATCCTCATTCATTCGACGCAATTCGTCCCCAAAAATTTGACCAAATACTGAGAGAATGGACTGATTGGTCATCTAAAAATAAAAACAACGGCATTGTTACTGTATAATGCGCAAAGTGGGAGTCAATAAACTCACATTAATGATGCCTACTGCGGCTACTATCACCCATCCAAATCCGCCATCAGGCACGCGATTCACTTGCCCGTCCATGTCCGTAGTACCAATCAGATTTCAATGGTTAATGATATTTAACTTGAGGTATGTGAACTGAAAGAGATAATAAAAGGGTAAGTAAATATAGTAAAAGCTAAAAATATTTACTTGATTAGCAGTTGTCTTATCTCTGGACAGGATTGGGAAATATAAACAATAAAACAAAGGCAACAATGACATTCACTTACTCGTTCTTTGCCTAAGCAAAGACTCGACACAGAATCACGTTCGCACACACCAGTCATTTGTTTTGTTGCTCAATAGTCAATCATCTTATTAACAAATTAAATTAAATTGTTTAAATTAATTCAAAGTCGTTATACGGCGGCGAATCTATTAAATATACACTGACAACCAGCTGTTGGTTTTTTTTCTTACCATCTCTAATGATGGACCAACACTTTCGATATTTCGATATATTTGAAAATACCTATGCTTCCCTTAAACGTGGACTAGTTCCATCACTAATTGAATGGCAACAAAAGGAAGCGAAAAATTGAGGAAAATTGTTAATTTTTTTTTGCTAAATTATGAAGAAATTATGCTATTTGTGCACCCAACAGCAGGGGGAAAATGACAAAGGCCACATCGACTTGGATTCTGATGAGGCCAGATTAATGCAGTTAAAGGAAATCATTGAAAAGCATTTCTGGCTGAGGGTAAACAATATAACAAGAAAATCTAAGAACAAATTATTAATTGAGATCTGTCTTTTTCCAGATTAATGATGATACATCAACTGATTCATTTGTTTGTGGTTTTTGTTGGGAGCAGCTTCTGTTATTCCACAACTTCTATGAGAAGGTTGAGCAAGCCCATAAAGCGCTGACGGAGGCACATAAAGTCAAATCTGAACAGCCAGAGAGGGAGAAGGAGGTATTAAGGGAAAGCGTGGCCGAGGCAGTGAAGACTCGAAGACGTGGACGCCCACGTAAAACCACCTCCATTGAGGCCAAAGCCAACGAAGAGGAGCTCAAAGCTGTATTGGAGCAAATAAATTTAAATGAGATAAAAATTGAATATCCCGAAGCAGATTTAACAATGGCTGATGTACTAGAAGATGAGGAAGATAATGAAGACGAAGATGATAATGAGCAGGAAGACGAAGATGAGCTGGATCAAGAGGACATCTATAATAATGAAGATTCTGAGGAGGATTTACTAATACAACAAAAGCCAAAATTGAAACAAAAGCAAGACAAAAAAACCGCGAAAAAGAAGCGAGGACGCCCTCGCGGTTCAAACCGTGGACGAACTGCAAAAAGACCAATGACAGCCACAGGTGCTACAATAATAGAAAAGTCACGAGAATTTAATGATTATTTGCGTGAAAATTATAAAGTTCAGTGCAGCTTATGCAGCCAACCCCAGGAAGGCTTCTCGGAGTTACTTGTTCATATGCGGCAGGAGCATAAGCAACGAGGCTATGCCATGTGCTGTAATCGAAAGTTTTATAAACGTGGCTTTTTGGTTGATCATTTGCAGCACCATCAGAACCCTGAACTATTCAAATGCCATCTCTGTAATCGAGTAATGGGTCAACGACGTAGCCTGGAATTACATATGCGTATGCATGAAGTTAAAACAAGGGGTCGCCTATATCAGTGCGATGTATGTTCCAAGAGTTTCTATAGCCTCAAAGTGTGTGAGCGTCACAAGCTCATACACATTCCCAAGGATCAATGGCAGGATGCTTGCCCTAATTGCGATAAGACCTTCCCCAACAAATACACCATGCAGCAGCATGTCAAGTTGGTCCACTTGAATCTCTATTGTAAAATGTGTGAAATTTGCGGTAAATCAATACGCGGACGTGAAGCTCTGGCGCGACATATGCTGGAACATACAGGAGCTGAACAAAAGTTAATTAAATGTGACCTTTGTGACTCGATATTGACCAACAAATATGGTTTGGCTCGTCACATTAAAATGATGCATACGGAGGAGAATTTGCAGCCGATGCAATGCGAATTTTGTTTAAAAATCTCGCCCAGTCTCCAGTCCCATCAGCATCATATTCAATACAGCCATAAGACACCACGCAACCATCAGTGTCCAATGTGCGATAAAGCATTCAAAAGACCAAACGAATTGAAGGTTTGAGAATAGTTTAAGGTTTTCCGCCTTTTTTCACCATAATTTGATTTTCTTTTGTTTGTTTTACAGGAACATATGACTACTCATACAGGTGAAGTTCTGTATACGTGTCCTCATTGTACTCAGACCTTTAATTCCAATGCTAATATGCACGCTCATCGCAAGAAGATGCATCGTCAGGAATGGGAAGAACATCGTCAACAGCGTCAGGCTAAAACCCGGAAATCTGATTCAATTATTGCCGTCAGTGTGCGTAAAACTACGGAAGCCAGATGCCAAAATGATCAAAAAAACGATGAAATTGGCGAAGAAGTTGGAACCAGATTGGAGTTTTGATAACAATTAAGGTTTAAAGGTTAACGTTAACCATTGACATTATTTTTGATCTGTAATTTGTAATTTTTACTTAATTGAAAATGAAGAAACAAAAACAGAATAATGTTGAACCGCTTAAATCCAGTTTCAAGACAACTGGTATAACGAACACCGAAGCCTGCTCCTTATCATGGGTTTAAGGTCGAATCTGTCTGGCAATCTAGGCAACATATATAAACGTATGGTCCACAGACAATCTGGATTATAGAGCAAAACCAGTTTGAGTCGGTTTCAAAGTGATTTTTTCTCTCTTATCAATCAGTTCAAAGGTATAAATAATTGGTTATTTTTTTTCTAGATTCTAGTCCAAGATGTTATGAAGAATGACAAAACAGAAAAAGTACACATGCTGCAAATACATAATTCTGGTAAAATCTTATTTTCAAATGGAATATTTTTTATTCCTTGATAATGGAACATGACATTTTGTCAAAAACGAGCACTTGACCCACACTTAAACTCAAGAGTAAAAACAAATTTGTGCCACTTGTGAAATATAAATCCGATTAGATTCCGATATAATTAACTAATTCCAAAAGTTTTACTAACTTTGCATATATAAAAATACTTAAATTTACAAATTTTTTTCTCTCGCCCAAAGCGAACTCTTTTAAATCTATTTCGCAATAAGCTTTAAAAACTTATAATTTGTTGACACTCACTTTGTGTTGATCTTGTCCGGTAATTAGGTAATTTAAATATGACTATTTCTTTTTTATACAAGGTAGTGTAATGTTTATTTAATTTCGCACTATCACTGTGTTTGCTCAACAAATTAAGCACAATAAAACAATTTCTCGGCTTTGCTTCTTTTTTTGCCCCGATCTTATCTGTTCGACTGACAAATATTATTTAAATTAGATGGACGGTCTGTACTTGAATTTATAGGCAAAATGCGGCGCAAAACCAAGAGTAATTGTAATTCAATAGGTGTTAGTAACAAATGTTCAAACAAATCACAAAGAGAATTTTTTAAAAATAGTATATAAAATGGCGCGTTAAAATTGTCCGATTTCCAAAACCTCGTCATATTGCAATTTAATCGCTAGGGGGCGTCCCATTGAATTAGAGGGCGCCGCAGTGTAATGAGTAGAGTGTCATTCTTTTTTCACTATCAGACATTTTCAGATATGAACCACATATCAAAAGCGTTTTCCTCGCAGGTTAAGCTATTAGATTCCAGTGCTCCATATGTGGATGAATTAACTACCATTAAAGCACTCCATGAGCTCCCATCCAGCAAGCAAAAAGACTTTGATGAAATAACCCAAAAATTACTGGTTAGTCTGAAGGAGGAGGTGGATAGCAGACATGACCGGCAATTCTGTAAAAACCAAGCGCGGCTGCTTAGGGAGGAGGGAAATCGTGTACACAGGACGATGACAAATGAGCATCGCCATCTTGAGGCTGCCCAACTCTACACCAAGGCCATTTTTAAAGCGGAAGATGCGTACGACGAGCTCTGTCTGGCATTTGCTAATCGAGGATTGGCACTCCAAGAGTTTGGCTATTACCAAGAGGCCTATGATGATTGTTACTTTTCTTTGAAATTTGGTTACGAGGAGAAATTGCAACACAAAATTATCATGCGGCAGGCATATTGTGCCGCAAAATTGGGAAGAAAAGAAGATCTGGAAAGGCACTTGATCTGCCTAAGAGAAAAAGAGTTAAATGATAACTATAAAAAGCAGTTATTAGAACTGGAACAGAAACTGAAGGATCTTAAAGAGGAAACCACAAGTAATGAGAAAAAACAGGAGGAGGAGCAACCGACTTTGAAGAGACAAACAATGTAAGTGAAAAAGAATCTATTGTACTCATCCCTTATCTTAATGTTTAGCATTACAGATTCCACCCGTCGTGGTCGCTGTATGATAGCTAAGGAGAGTATTAAGAACAATGAAATTGTGTTTAACGAGGAGACCGCCTGTTTTGTACCAATCAATGACAGCTTTATTTGCCATCAATGTGCATCCATTTTGATAGTTGCTCCCATACCTTGTCCAAACTGTTGTCAGAGAGTAATCTTCTGTTCGCGAAAGTGTCATCAAAGCCACGCAGACATACATAAATATGAATGTCAAGCATATAGAGTAAATCTATTAAAGCTGCTGGGGGTCTCACATTTGGCCATGCGTCTGGTCATTACTTACTTCCCCGCAATGGTGAGCCGCATTCAGAATTGGTCAGGAACTTTAGATATATGGAGGAACCTTATGCAATTGGCCGATGAAGATGATAATATGTATAAAGAGATTAGACCTCAATATGGCCAAACTCTAAATATGATACACCATCTGCACAATGCCACATCTATGGAAGTAATATATTACGCCTTTAGTGCCAATGTACTTCAAGTTTATTTAGAAACTCAGACCAATTTTTTTGAGCAGTTTCCTTCTTCGAATAGGAAGGATTTAAAATTGATTGTATCTGCTCTAATCGTACGCCATGCCGGCCAATTAGTGGCCAACGCACATGTGGGACATACTCTAGGTTTTAACCAAGAACTGCCTCTATTAGAGTCAAAATTCTGGGAAGCACCCAGACGATTAAAATTGGGTTACTTACACAAATTAAGTCAATTAAGGCTTATAACTGCCCTCAATCTACCCTATCTGAGTCTTTGTAATCATTCATGTGACCCTTTCATAACCCCTAAATTTGATGGGACTCACATTACCGTTTATGCCAGTCAGGACATCAAATCAGGTGAAGAGATCTTCAATTGTTATACGCAGGATTACAAAAATGGCCTAAAACAAGATCGTTGCGCCCATTTGAAAAAGATTTACCACTTCAAGTGTCGTTGCTCAAAGTGTGTGGCTTCGAATCCTGATGAGGCATATGTAAGTTGACCATTTCGAATTAATTTTCTGTACTCCTATTAATGCATTTATTATTTTAGTTAAAGCATCATCAATATAAATGCGAAAGCTGTGACAAACTTTACGTTCCGCTTACAAATCTACAGTGGTGGCTGGGATCTGAGTTGGAAGTGTTTCCGCACTGTCCACATTGTAAGGTTAAACAAGCGTTTCCCTGGTATCAAGAGTATTGGCGACTTTTGTCCGCTGTAAATGACAGATCCTCCAGACAGTTGCTGTACAAAACTTATCATCAGCTCAATAATTGGCTAATAGATCATCATAAGCTCAAACTGAGCATGGCTGGAGACATCATCAATGCTTGCTTTAAAACTCGAGAAGGTATAGAATTATAAATACAGTTGGACACCGATAATCCGGGACGGTCGGGATTAGAGTTACCACTTGAAATTTTATAAGTACATACATATGTACATACATACATACATATGTACATACACGCGTGTGTCTCATTGATTGCTAACTAAAACGGGGAAGCCCCGAATTCGATTCATTATTTTAGAAAAAAAATTTCGTTTGATTAGAGGTAATCACAGTGACAATCGAACAAAATCAACTTCATCCTGAATAAAAGGGGTGTCCGATTAATGGGAGCCCGGATAATTGGGGTCCAACTGTACATTAATAATATAAAGATTTATATGTCATTTGTTCTAGAGGGCTCCCCTTTTTACATTGATGATTATACAAATCTGGTCAAAATAATACAACAACAACTGGAAGGCATTTTATATCAAAAAGGCAACGATTGCATAGTCTATATAGGCAAAATGTCTTACCTTTGGGATCTAGTGGCACAAGAAAAGTGCCCAATATCCAAAGAAGAATTGGAAAGAATGAAAAGTTATTTGGAAATGGCGCCCCGAGAGTTAAGTGAGATATATTTAAACTACTACAACGATTTTATTGAGCAACAACAACGTTAATAATATAAATATATTATATATATATGTATATAATAATACATAAAGTTAAAATAAATTCACTAATTTCGGGCAACTGGCACTTTTCTAAATCTACAAATTATAAAAAAGCTTGATCTTCCGCATAAATTCACGATCCATCCACTGCCTCAAACACCTCAAATGAAATGTGATGCATATTCATGAGGCATTACACCACGCCGTGGATAAAAGGTATGAGAGGAGGAGAACTTAAGCAAATTCGTTATGTCACTAGTATAAATGTCAGCAAAGCGGAAAAGACGTCGCGAAAAATACGTAGGATTGTGATACGTGCGAAAAACGCTGCCAAATTGTTCATTGAAAACATTTTTTGTTTTGTTTCTGGAACAAAGAATATCTATTAATAAATAATTTACATAATATTAGCCTAAGCAATCTGGTCAGCCAATTGTGATATAATTTAGACAATATGAATTGATAGCAATTATACCTTAACTGATCTCTTTCCTCCATCCAGCTAAGAAGGCAAGTCTGGGCCGCTTCACTCTCATTGTCCTGTGTATCTTCAATTAATTGGGTCAACATTTGTAGCCAATTAGCGCTCATTTTAAAATCTTCGCGGTTTAACGTTTTGATTTCATGCTAGTGATAGGAACAGATTTTTGATTTTTTTTTTCACTAAATATTGTATTACATGCATACCGTCAATTCGCTAATAATGGCTCCAGTGCGCCAGCTATGCTTCAGAGTAACATCCGCTAGATCACTATAGGGATGGTCACCAAAATAGAGCACCGAATGACCCCGCCAGCCTTTAAGCTCCTGCAATTGACGCACTGAACCCTGAAAAAAGATGCATATTAGTATATAATCACATCAACCCGTAAGAAACATTTTTTTGGGGGCTACCTCATAATAAATTTTTCCCTTTTCTAGTTTAAAAACTCTATCCCAAAGATGTGATTCGGTTTTCTCATCAAATAACCGAATGGGACGTGATTCGTCTGTAAAAAACTTTGGTTTCCTGGCCTGTACAATGACCACATCAAAATAATCACGCCAATTCGAACCGACTAGCCAAGACATGCCACAGTTTCTGTAATCATATAAAGAATCTATTAAGACACTTTCCATTGATTAGATAAACAATAGATTTGCCTTACACAAAAGAGAATGGGCTGTTGGTTACTAAAAAAAGGTTTTTCCCCGCCAGCTGCAATTTTTCAAAATACTTGACCAATTTGGGATTTCGTTCAATATACTTTTCTGTATTCTGCATGACCTTTCCATGCATTATGGGATGACACGAGCCCATGGCGGTTCGGGTATCATGAAAAACAATTTCGGGATTGTAGTCAATGCGGTTCCGTTCAAAATATTCGATGACGTTGCACAGGAGGCACATTTCCGGTACGGAAAATAGATCAGCGAGCTGAACCATTTTTGAATTGGTATTATGCTAAAAAGGAATAAAAAACCAACGATAATTTTAGCTTGATATACAGCATATAGTGATAGTGAAGATATTTCCCATACCCTATAGCTGCTGTTGGGACCCTCCACATAAGCTATGGGCAACAAACGATTATGATAGAGACTCAATACTTCATCGGCATCAACTTTTGTCCGTCCTCTATAAACCGATCCCAATTGCAACTGAAGGAATGAGTCCAATTTTACCAGTAGACCCTTCTCCACATCATAATGAAGTCCACGAACAGCAAAATTGGGTTCGTATTCCAATTGCAATATATCCTCCGGGTACCGGAAACGCTTCACTAGCATTTCTCTAGCCAAATTATAGAGCAAGTCCTCAAGGATTGGCTTATAGCATGCCAGTGTGTAATCATAATCGAAGCCATAGACCTGCACCTCACTCAAATCCAACTCGTTGCAGGCGAATACAGCGTGCGGGTCCACATTCACTGGCAACTTTTTAGCTGCAACAAAATATACAAAGATATATGTTTTAGATTTCGGTTCTATTTTTGTCGGGTTTAAAAAAATTATCTTACATTGAAATTTTTTTTTAGTCGACTCATAGAGATGTTGGAAATCACTCACAGTTTTTGGTGTAAAATTTGGAATTGGCTCATTTGTAACGGCTGTTCCGGAACAGCAACGGAATTTTGATTTTAACCATTGGATAGTAAGGGGTAAAAATGGTGCCAGGACTTGACGACGCAACAGTACATTTTGTCTGTATAATGTACTAAAAATTGACGAGTTAACTACTGTACACATTAAAAAATTCTGATTGCTAATTGAACTTTATTTTTGTTATGTACCACGAGTCAAGTGTGCGGATGGAGGAGGAGGCGAGAGGGTGGCCTATCGATACTACGTAGCTAAAATTATTTCGTATCGATGTTTAGGAATATCGATATTTGTAATGTTTAAAGCTTAAACATCAAACCCATTTGATTTTTAGTCTACTATCACGTTACTTAAATAACAGGCAGATTTCAAATAATCTTCTAAAATCCAAATTTTCTTTCAGTGTAACTAAGAGATGCAAGACCATCGATAGAGAATTCAGGCGATAGTTTCTCAAACGATAAAATAAGTTATCGATAGTGCCATCGATGGTTTTGCAGATCTAGTCTATTTTGTTGAATTGAGAGCGAAAAATCATTACGTGAGCTAAAACTAAGAAAAAAGTTATTTTAATATATAGTTAACGACATCGAAACGAGAAAGCGAGTGAAAATGAGAATGACTTGTGATTTCCACTTGTGGCTGAAATTGTGACAAATATAATAAATGCAGTCAGTTGCTATGTAGACATGCTGGAGGGCCCAATGGGCCCTGCTAATACATACAAACAAGAACAACAAATACAACAACACAATTTTAAAAAACGTATACTAAATAAATTTCTTTTTGCGCCGCAATCAAAAACGGAAAGGCCAAGAAGAAGCAACAATTTTTTTTAACGTCCAAGTCCAACCCGACCCACACGTACGCGACACACACGCACATCCATACATATAAGCACACAGACGGCCAAGACAGCGAAAGAGAAAAGAGACGAAGAAATCCGTTGAACAAATTGACAATTTGATACGTAGAATTATGAGACAAGAGGCGATACCGCTAATTCACATACGAAGTTTGGTAAAATACGTGAACAAGCGAAATTTTAATGAAACCAACGAAAGTATAAAGCAGGTATGTTGTTTTTCTGTGTCCCCATTTAAAAAGAATAATACTTAGCTTCAACGTGTTTTATTAACCTTGTTTCCTTTGTTTTTGGCTTTTAAATAAAAATAACGCTCACATCTACATCTCCATATATATGTGTATATAATATATATGTATACCCTATATATCTTTATTTATATATATATTTATAAGTATGTTTGTGACAACAACAAAAACATCCAGGCCTTAGTGTTGGATAATTTTGCACAACCCATTGTGTTAATGGAACGGGGGAAATTTTCCAGTGTTGCAAAGCTTTGGCTATATCAGCAGTATTGCCATTTCACTCGCTCGTGCATTTTTGCCGACGCCATTACAATTTTTTTTCTTTTTTTTGTTTCTTGGTATCCGAAAATTTCTCTGCACGGCGTTGCGCGAGTTGCTGTTTGTTAAGTTAAAAGTTATTTAGAATGTATCAAATTAGGAAAATTGTTAAACATAAACCATAATAGGGCCTCTGGCCAGCTTATTAGTGTTGAAGTACCAGTGGAATTGTGCAAAAAAGAACTAAAACCGAACTTGAAAGTGCGAAACGCAAAAGCAAAAAAAAAGAGCTAAGAAAAAAAAGGGGTTTTTGCCCCGAAAAAAAAACCAATTAAAAAATTATAGTTTTAAAATTTTAAGTATACAGGTAAACAGGAGATAGGTAAGGCCAACTTGAAAATGCTTGATTCTTTTATATTCTTTCTGCCCTTGAACCCCTTTACAGCCCTGTAGTTTTCTTGTAATGCTGGAAAAAAAGTAAATGAAACAAAAAGCTAACTTTGAGCGAGTACATTTATACTTCCTTCGTGCCTTTTTTTTGTAAGTGGAGTGCTCTAGCAGCTGGTACACTAAGCTACCAAAAAGTTTCCAAATTCGCCAAAAAAAAAAAACTAAGGGGAAATAAATAAGATCAAATAGAAATTTTCCTTTAGGCAAAATCCAGTGTTGCACATCGTAGGAGAGGGGGAATTTTCAAACACTTCCAACAGGAATTCAAATTGTAAACTTATAAAAATTTGTAGTTGTGCGAAATGTAAATCAAATAAAAAATACTAAGACGAGAATTTCGATTATAATTTTACTTCGTTTTGTTTTTATTTTCTTTTTATAATATGTGTCTGTGTCCTTGCTCACAGGCGGCACCACAAGCTGCCCGAGGAGCAAATCCGCAAATGCATGCTAAGGTATAATCATTTAGAATTTGGTAAAGGAAAGACATGCAGAATATCTTTATCTAACTACCTATATAATAGTATTTTCTTTTAATGATTACCTTGTGTCTGACATCTCATTTTTCTTTTGGTACTTTCCTGTGGTTTAGTTCATACTAGATTTCGGCCTCGAGGCGGATCGCAGCGTTCTGCGTCAACTGTTCACCGTGCTCAACTTTAGTGACCCGAAACCGAACAGTACTGCCCAGTGGCAAGCCAAACTTCTTGGGGCACTTTTGGAGCGTCAATTGCAGAGCTCATCGTTTGTTTCCAGTATTTGCTTTGCCTTTGATCAGCATTTTACCAGCAACCAGAAGGTATGGATGGTATAAAAATTGGATCGATATATATATATAACATTTTTTATCTTATTTCACGTAGACCGTTAAGCCATTGGAGCTGATTGGTCAAGTATCCAGATTGACCGGTATCAATAAACTCTGCGAGTGCATTTTTGCTTTGGCTGTGACCCATTCCTCGTATCCGGAGTTAAGGCAATCGGCCCGTGATAATTTACGCAATTCGTTGCCAGAGCTGCTCGATTCATATTTGGGCAATCACAATAGATCAGCATCGGCTGCCTCAAGTGGTCTGCAAGACATCTCATTTGATTTGTTGCAATATCTGTTGAGTTGCCTAAACGAGTTTGTCACACCACAGTTGGAGGCACAGTTTCTTATCAAGCTACGTGAAGAATTTCCGCGACAGGCGGTACCGTTGATATTGGCCCCGTTCCTTTATAGTACAACAAAAACTACGGCTACAACGCAGCCGGAAGGAGCAGCAGGACCAACAGGCGAAACTGATGCAGAGACGGAAACTGGAACTGCAATTGGGATTGAAACAACGACGGCCAGCAGTACTAGCAATATCAATACCCCCAGTACCGATACGAATGGTTTGAAAGAAGTTGGAATTGAGGATATCTATGACCATTTATGCGAGATAATATTTACAAATCAGGTTAGGATTAATTTAGCTATATACGGTTAATATTTCTTCCAATTTATTTATGTATATCATTTGGCAGGGGAAAAATAATATTATGGACACATCTTGGATAAATTTAATCCTTGAAATCGGTTATGACTTTACATCAAGCGTTGAAGAGTGCAAAAACCATCTTTCATCAGGCAGCACCCGGGAACGTGGAGCCGACCTACAGCCAAAAGATGTGGCCAAAATTGTGGGTCTCATGTGCCGGCGGCACTCATCGCTACTTGATTGTAATGTGAATTTACCGACACCAGCCAATTTTTGGCCAGGCCAAGGGCAACAAGGAGGCAGCAATGCTGGAAATAGTGCAGCTGGTGCTGCATCATCGCAAAATCAACCGCAGCAGTCGACAGCCGGTAGCAGCAATAATAATGAAGGAGGCAGCGAGGGCACTGGATCCAGTGATAAAAGTGTCAAGGAAAAAAAGGAGACGACTGAAGCTACACAGACTTGGAAGCCGGATGTCTTTGTACAAGCACTCAAGGAGCTAGTTCCCCAGCTCAACTGGAAAGACGTCTGCATGGGTAGGTTTCATTCTCAAGAAGAACAAAATAGTTATACCAAAAGTATTAATTTTTTTTTTCCTCTCCCCTTTACCCTTCGCAGAACTCGATCATCCGGAATTCATACTGAAAGATCGTATTGGCCTTGATTTGCTTTTAACGATTTTCCGTTTGGCCACCCAATCGCAAGTCTTTCCACATCCAGAATGCATTTACCGCCATTGGGCAAACACTGAGGGTCAATTGTCATTAATTGCTACAATGCTTAAAAATCCAGATCTCTTCTCCTTTGCCGACTATGTGTTCAGTCAACCAACATTGGATGTATTGAAAACAGCCCCGGATGCGGACGATAAGGAGATTGCAGCATGGAAATCCATGCATTTGGTGGAACTTTTGCTTTCCATTGCCGATAAGGGATATTATACTCTGGTCCATGAGCTTTTTAAATTTCCAGCTCAAAATTGTCCAGATGTCCTGTTTCTGGCATTGTTGCAAATTAACCCCCCTTTGACGCCACTGCGTCAGGATCTCTTCAATCAGCTGATACCCACCTTTCTGGTCAATCATCCCAATTCGAATGTGATACTGGCCAGTGCCTGGAATTCTACCAATTTTGTACTGCGACCGAATATTATGAATGCCATGTCTGAATGGTATTTAAGAGGCGGTGAATTTGATCAGGTGAAGTTATCCCGGATACTCGATCTCGCCCAGGATTTGAAGGCGTTGTCTTCACTTCTCAATGCTCGATCCTTTTTGTTTATTATTGATTTGGCATGCCTGGCTTCGAGGCGGGAATATTTAAAGCTGGAGAAGTGGCTAAGCGATAAAATTCGTGAACATGGGGAACCTTTTATGCAGGCAATGATTAAAGTTATGCAAAGACGTTGTCCCCAAGTGGCAAATGCTAAAATTCCCGAAGACCAGCTGCCACCCAAACAAGCCCAACTCCTGCCCGAGACTGTAAGTACAATGATCACTTGTCTGCAGTCGTGCATCAACAGCTGTATGCAACCGGAAATGCCAGAGATCATTATGCAAATGACTGCCAATATGGCAATAATGGCAACTAAAGCTCGTGCCCAGCAACAACAGCAGCAGCAGCAACAGTCAGGTGGTCCCCAAGTGGGACTGGTACCGCCAGTGCCACCACCTAATATTCTACGTGGTCATCGAGGTATGGATTTGCCGGGTGGCTTAGGGCCAGGATCAGTGCCTCCACCAGTGCCGCCTCCGCAACAACAGCAGCAACCGCCTTTCTCTGGTAATTTAAATGCCCAGCAAATGTTTGGTCCCGGTATGGATCCCCTAACGAATATGTCAAACAATTTGGCTGGCCTGAATTTGGGCGGCGGACCCAATGGAGCTTTCAATTTTGGCAACATGCTGAGTAAGTGCATCTTCTTTTTATTTTGTAATCTGTGTCAGTGTGTGTGTGTGTGCGTGTTGTAATTTCGCATCCCATGTCGTATCTCATTTAGATAACTTGGTTTCTACTACTCCAGCCTCTCCATCAAGACTAATGAATCCTGGCGGAAGTCCATATCCTCTGAATCCAATGCAAATGCCACCAGCACCACCGCCCCAAGTGGGACCCAATTTAGGACGAATGCTACCTACTGGACCGCCATCAAACCAACAGCAGCAGCCAACACCGACATCATCAAATCCTAATAATCCAGTCATGGGTGATTTGCAAATACCGGTCTCAAAAGAAGTGGAGGATGAGGTCAATTCATATTTCCAGCGTATCTACAATCACCAGCCGAATCCTACGCTCTCCATCGATGAGGTTCTGGACATATTGCAACGCTTCAAGGAATCTGCCAGTCGTCGCGAACAGGAAGTATTCCTCTGTATGCTCCGTAATCTGTTTGAGGAATATCGCTTCTTTTGCCAGTACCCGGAAAAAGAACTGCAAATTACAGCCCAACTATTTGGTGGTATCATCGATCGCAATTTGGTGCCCACTTTTGTGGCTTTGGGTTTATCATTGAGATGTGTTTTAGATGCATTACGCAAACCGGATGGATCGAAACTGTATTACTTTGGTGTAACAGCTTTGGATCGTTTCAAGACCCGTTTGCATACCTACAACAAATACTGTGAACATATCCGCTCCATACCCCACTTCAATGACTTTCCACCACATCTCATACAATACGTTGAATATGGTATTCATGGCCAAGAGCCACCACCACAAAAGTTAATTGGTTTGAGCAATACTATACCATCGGTGCTGGCTGGTTCTTCCGCATCTGGAGGTTCTGAGCCTTTATATAGGACCAATGCGATGCCGCCAGCGACGGTTCAACCGGGTGCTGGTGGCGCTGTAGCGGTACAAAAGCCTCCCGTT
Source organism: Drosophila emarginata (assembly GCA_037075365.1). Classification (NCBI taxonomy): domain Eukaryota; kingdom Metazoa; phylum Arthropoda; class Insecta; order Diptera; family Drosophilidae; genus Drosophila; species Drosophila emarginata. The sequence continues at coordinate 1,872,908 of JBAMCD010000260.1, read as the reverse complement.
GCCGTTTCCCATGCCACCCGAATGAAATCTATAGCCAATGCCACAAATATAGATACTTTGCTGGTGGCCAATCAGGAGGAAAAGGTGACAGTTCCACCAGAGCCAGTGCAGGATAAGACCGCTTTTATTTTCAACAATTTGAGCCAGTTGAATATACCCCAGAAATGTGATGAGATTAAGGAGATTATGACAAAAGAGTACTGGCCATGGTTGGCCCAATATCTGGTCCTGAAAAGGGCATCAATGGAATTTAATTTCCACACACTGTACTACAATTTTCTGGATGCTCTAAAGAATGGTGAAATCAATCGATTTGTGACTAAAGAAACCTTGCGCAATATTAAAGTCCTGCTACGTTCCGACAAGGGTGTCATTAACTTTTCGGATCGCAGTTTGTTAAAGAATCTGGGACATTGGCTGGGCATGATGACTTTGGGTCGAAATCGACCCATTTTGCAGTTGGATCTAGATTTAAAATCTTTATTGGCCGAAGCCTATCACAAGGGTCAACAGGAGTTGCTCTTTGTCGTGCCATTTGTAGCCAAAATACTCGAGTCATCGGCAAAATCAAGAATATTCCGTTCGCCCAATCCCTGGACCATGGGTATTATGTATGTTCTAGGTGAACTACATCAGGAACCGGAACTCAAATTAAATTTGAAGTTTGAAATTGAAGTTTTGTGCAAAACTCTTAATCTAGAACTGGCCAAGCTTAAGCCAGTGATATATCTAAAGGATCCACAACGAGCACTGCTCATTGAGCAGCAAATGTCGCAGCCAAAGCCAAAGCAGCAGATAGAACAACAGACACCAGTGCCAATAGCGCCTCTGGCGGTGGCACCTCAACAGCAGCAGCAGCAACAACCGCAGGCGCCGCAACAGCAACGACCAGAGGCGCCGCCTCCACCACCGCAGCAACAGCAGCAGCAACAGCAGCAGCAACAACAACAGCAACAGCAGCCGCCACCTACACCCGCCGATGTGGATGCACAAGCAGCCGCAGCGGCAGCAGCAGCCATGATGATGAGCGGTGCCAATAATAATTCAGGATCAGTGGCTTCACCCAACCTGCCAGTAGATCCCAGTCAAGTGGTATTGCCGCCACCCGAGCCCCGTTACTCCTATGTGGATGTCAATGTTACAAATTTCCAATTAATTGCCCAGCAACTGGTACTACCTCCCAATATACCCTTTATACATGCCACTCCAGGCATCAAGCACATTGTGGTCAATGCCGTGGAACGTACCATAACAGATTGGCTTCAGCCAGTTGTAGATCGCAGTATACGGATCGCTTGTGCCACCACCGAACAGATTATACGCAAAGATTTTGCCCTCGATGCCGATGAGAATCGAATGCGCACAGCTGCCCATCAGATGGTGCGAAATTTGGCTGCCGGTATGGCAATGATTACAGGAAAAGATGAAATTGCACGGGCCATAAGCCAGAATTTGCAGAAAGCTTTTATTTTGCCGCTGACAGGAATGCCAAGTGTGCCCGAGATTCAGGCCGCCTGTGCTCAATTAGCCAATGAGAATGTTGAGTTGGTATGCGCCTTCATCCAAAAGACTTCGGCCGAGAAGTCAGCTCTGGAGATTGATCGTCGTTTGTCGACAGACTTTGAAACGCGTAAAATTGCTCGCGAAGATGGCAATCGATTTGTAGATGCCCAAATTCTAAGCTACCAGCAGGAGCGACTCCCTGAGGCAGTCCGCCTCAAGGTGGGTCCTGCTCCGGCACCTCTATTTGCAGTCTATTCGGAATTTGCAAGAAGTATACCCGGATTTCAACAGATGAGCGATAGGGATATTGCCTTGTTCACACCCAAGCCTCAGGATTTGCCACCACCAAATGTGTTCGCCAATGATGAGAGCAGCATGGTCTATGCCGAAGTTGCCGGTAAAATGGAGGCCTTTATGAACACTGCCATTAATGTGCCCACTCTCCAACTGCAGGCCAGCAAGATGCATATGCTCCTAAATGCTTTAATGGCCACACGCCGTCTGCGTGACCACGAATCTGCTTTCAATCTTCTCACACGAGCCGTGGAAGGTTTAACTGAGGGTTTGGTCAACGTCCAAGATCACATGGAGCAAATGAAACTCTATCGGGATATTCATTTGAGAATTCTTAGTTTGTTGCACAACAGTTTCGGTGCCCCCAACACAGAACGAGCAGTGACCAAGTGTTTTTTTGATATACGCGAGGAGGTCCGATACAATGTGGAAGCAGCTCGTGCATTGGTCACCTCCCATTTCGTTAATCTAAATCAGTTTGATGGCATGCTGCGTGATTGCATGGAGAATGGCAATAACTATGTTGCCATATCCTTTGGCATTGCACTTTTGGAACGCTTGATTATGGAAGATCGGGCAATTAATATCGTTTCGGATAATGAATTTATGGCCACTGTGGAATTATTGGGCAGATTGACCCAGCATCGGCATCGTTATCCCGAATGCATTGTGAATGCCATTGAGACATTGTGGTCGGGTAATTTCAACAATAGCAACGACTACAGTCCATTCAATGCCAGCGAACGGTATTTGGCAGGAGCCTCAACCTACATACACTCCGGCATGCATCATGTGAGGGTGAGTAAGACCTAATCTCATCTAACTCAGTTCCCTTGTTTATTATTTCATTTTTCTGTACTCTATTTTTGTAGTCATGCGACACGGACGATCCACCTGGTTTACAAGAGAAGACCGAATTTCTACTCAAAGATTGGGTGGCCCTTTACACACAACAGAACCAGCAGACCAATCGGGATGCCCGTAATTTTAGCGCCTTTGTCCAAAAGATGAACACTTATGGGATTCTAAAGACAGACGATCTAATCACACGATTCTTTCGTCAGGCCACACACATATGCACAGATGTGGTCTATCGAATGTTTGCAGAGCCAACTCTTCCCATCAATCAGGCCAAGAATAAGATATTTCAATGGATCGATGCATTTGTCCATTTGATTGCCATGCTAGTACGACACTCTGGCGAAGCTGGCAATCCCACAACAAAAATCAATTTGCTCAATAAGGTCTTGGGCATTGTGTTGGGCACTCTGCTTAAGGACCATGAGATGCGCGGCGTGGGTTTCCAACAGGTTGGCTATCATCGCTTCTTTATGATGCTATTCATGGAGTTGTGTTCAGCTGATGTGATTATGGAATCGCTAATGCATAGCATTGTCTCGGCTTTTGCCTATACCTATCACCTGCTCAATCCAAGCGGAGCTCCTGGCTTTTGCTTTGCCTGGCTGGAGCTTATCTCGCATCGTGTTTTCCTGGGCCGGATTTTGGTTCAGATACCCGGACAAAAGGGTTGGCCTCTTTATGCACAATTGCTGCAGGATCTTTTCAAGTATTTGGCCCCTTTCTTGCGCAACACTGAACTGGGTAAGCCTGTCCAGCTGTTATACAAAGGAACGCTGCGCGTACTTCTTGTTCTGCTCCATGACTTTCCCGAATTTCTGTGCGATTATCATTTTGGCTTCTGTGACACCATTCCACCCAATTGTGTCCAAATGCGCAACATTATATTATCGGCCTTTCCACGAAATATGCGCCTGCCTGATCCTTTCACACCCAACCTTAAAGTGGACATGCTGACGGACAGCAGCAATGCTCCAAAGGTTCTCAGCAGCTACATAATGAACATCCAGCCGCCCAACTTTAAAAAGGATCTGGATTCGTATCTAAAGGCCAGAGCTCCGGTTACCTTCCTCTCGGAACTACGTGGTCATCTGCAGGTCACAAGTGAGCCAGCAACTCGTTACAATATGACGCTAATGAATGCATTGGTCATGTATGTCGGCACCCAAGCCATTGCTCTGATTAGGTAATTAAGCCAAAGAAAATACTTTTGTTAATTTTCTGACTCAATTGGATTTACTTTTCTTCTATGTGTCCACAGAAACAAGAACTTTGTACCCAATACGTCAAATATTGCCCATAGTGCCCATATGGACATATTCCAAAATTTGGCTGTCGATCTGGATACAGAGGGACGTTATCTATTCCTTAACGCCATTGCCAATCAATTGAGGTATCCAAACAGTCATACCCATTACTTTAGTTGTGCGGTGCTACATCTGTTTGCCGAAGCCAATTCGGAAGCCATTCAGGAGCAGATTACACGTGTTTTACTCGAACGATTGATTGTGAATCGTCCACATCCGTGGGGATTGTTAATCACCTTCATTGAGCTAATCAAGAATCCGATTTACAAATTCTGGGATCATGATTTTGTCCACTGTGCACCGGAGATAACCAAGTGAGTAATGTTTGATATAATAGATACGGATTATAAAAGAAATATTATTAGTATTGGACAAAAAAGGAATTATTATCAATACTTTTGAATATCGGTTAGCTATTAGTATAAGCTTGATCTCCATTTCCAACTCTTTGTCAAACTGCTACTCCACCTTATGATTTTTATCCCTTAATCTTTATTAACCATTTCTCTTAGACTCTTCGAATCGGTGGCCCGCTCTTGTTTGGCGAAATCGAGTTTGAACCAACAGATCAACATGGCCGTCGTTGATGGTGAAAATCAGGAGGTGGTCAATATTAACTGAGATAACGCTACAGTTCGACGCTTTTGCTTGGAAGTCTGTGCCCAGAGACGTAGACATTATCAACATCATCATCATTACCACCATCATCAACAGCAGCAACAACATCAGCGGCAGCAGCAGCATCCTAGGCCGGGCATTCATCTCAATTGAATGAAGTGTTTTTTAGTTTATATAGTGAATGGTTTTTTGCGTTTTCTCTTCTCTTTTTTTTTTTAAATAAGTCAACAGTGAAATCACAAAAAGAGGGAAAAAAATTAACAATGCTGCTGTGAACTACAATTGTTAATGGCCGCTGACAACAACAAGGATGAACCGAGAGAATGGAGAAGCCCGATAAAAGTTGCAAATTTGAATTGAATTGTATTATAAAAAAAAATAACCCACGAATTATGGATAATTGATATAAACGGATGGATTTAAGTGTAAAGAAATCAAAGAATAGAGAAAGAAAAAACAAAACGAAAGACAAAATCGAAAAAAAAAATGAAAAAATCGAAAAATATTTTCAACCAAAAAAATTGCAAAACAAGAATGTATATGGAAAAAAAACTAGCAAAAACAAACTCAATGTAAATATGTTGCAACAGCCAACAACAGCAGCAGTCGCCACATATATAGATCGATATATATATATTAAATGCTGCGTATAAAATATACATATGCATATGTTGTTTATAAACAATTACACTGAAATAACTCTCCATAAGGTGAGACGATGATCCATATATGTATTTATAGCTGAAACACACACAAATCCAACAATTATATAAAACTCCTATTCCTATATATGATTGTTATAATCAAATGTCCTCAACAAAATGATACAATTCGAGTTGTCAAAGTAGTAGAGCATCTATAACATATAGTATATATATAAAATATAGTTTTTCATTCTTCTTTGTGTTCTTTTTTTGCCTTCAGAGTTTAGTTGATTTAGTTTTTTTTCCTAATTTTTAAACTGTGTAAACTCGCCAATATTTCAACTTTTTTCTATTTACAATTTTTGTAATACACATTTTTATTAATAATTTTAACATACAATATATGTACTTGAATTCAGGCTTTAAAATCGATCCCAATCAACATCACCCTGCCTCTCTCAACTTCATAATGCTTGTTAAACAATTATATAATCCACATTGTAAAGATAAAACAAAGTCATATATATATATATACACACACACACACACAGATATATAAACGCGAGATATATATATAAATACGTAAATGTAAATCGATTTTGATTGGATATATATATACATATATATGTAGAGATGTTGCAAATGAAAGCCGAATATCAGCAATTTTTAAAGCTTTTTCCTATGTTTTAGACTAAACGAAACGATAAAAGAACTCAAGAACAACAGCAACAACATGCCTGAACATTAATTGTTTATAATCGAATACCAACTTTATAATTAACAATTATTATTACTATACATATATTGAATTTTATGGATTTTGTAAAACGAATATTCTAAACTCGATGTCATTGGTATCCTTCCTCCCTCCCCTTCCCCCAATGTACAGGCATCCATGGCTTATTTCTATAAAGAAGAAAACCTAAAAACCGATAAACATACTACCATTCATCTGAAGAAACGGAAAAAGCTTACGACAAATGAAACAAACCTAAAGAAAAGAAAAACCCATTACAATCGAAATAAGTAAAATTATTAATTAAGTGAATCCAATATAAATATTATAAATATATATATATAAATAAATGTATAAATGGCAAAATTTTAAAAAAAAAATATGTATTCTGTGTATGTGTTAAAACTATAAAACAGTTTGAGTGTAGCGGAGAGGGAGATATAAAAAAGAGAAATAGAGTAGGGGGCGCAAGTGACGGAGTGGGAGTGGGCACACTTAAAAAAGCTCATTTTATTGGAGCAGATGTGTGTGTGGAGGGGACCGTTTTATATATACATATATATATATATGTATGTTGTATGTACATACATCAGCATATACACATGTAGCCCATTTCCGCACCCAGGCTTACATAAGTAAGGCCCCTTAGAGAAAACTTGGGTTTCGTGGTGGGAGGTTAGTATATGGGAGGTAATGTTGGAGGAGGAGATGGGATAGAGAGAGGTGGAGGCTTTGGTTGGGACCTGGCATTTGGGTTAAGTAAACAAGACCCGCAACGAAAATGTCGATAAAATGCACACATAAGGGAGCTTTGTAGAACAACTAAAATGTATCTATTGTAAGAGAATGTGTTACTCTGCTTGTGTGTGCGTGTGTGCGTTTATGTATGTATTTGTGTGACACGAATTCAGCATTAATTGAAATGCTGCAGTCATAGCCAGAGTCATAGTTGCTTGCCAATTCACATGAATTTGTCATACTCAAAACGACAACGAGTATCTGTATCTGTAGCTATGACTGTAGCTGTATCTGTATCTGGTGTATCTGTATGTCTAACCGCTTGGCAACCCATAACCATAACGACGACAGCGACAAGGGCGGGCAGCGGCAGCAACATCAACAGCGGCAACAGCAATAACATAAAAAAATGTGGCACACTTAACGTCGACGTCGCTGCGCAAATTCCCCTGCTGCCACCAATGCCTCTGCTTCTGCTTGCTTTTGGTATATAATGTTTGCTATGCTTCAATCTGTGTTTGTGTCTGTGTGTATGTGTTTGTATCGGTAAGATACAAAAAGCTGGCAGCAGCTTTTTTCATTGCGTTTGAATGTAGTTAGAAGTGCGCTCGCGCACTACTTACAGAGAGTGAGAGAGAAAGAGAGAGAGTTTCGTTAAAAAGCTTTCTCCCTCCCCAACAGCAGCCGCAGTCACACAGTCACGTGTTTAGCCTTGTGTGTATATGTATGAGTTTCTTTGCTTTGGTAGTTTTTGTAGCGCTCTAAAGCTTTTTTAGTTATTTTTTTTCTCTTTTCTTTTTTATGTGGCTGAGTCAGCGCCATTAGTTTGGGAGCATAATTTTTTTTTTCTTTCCTTCTTTTTTGGTATATGTATGTATGTATGCTGTTGCCACAGAGAGTTTTTTTCTTGCTTTTTACTTATTATTTCTTGTTTTTTTTTTTATCTACCCACATACATATGTGTGTATATGTATATGTATGTATGTATGTACAACCATACATATGTAGAAAGTAATAGAGAAACAGAAACTTCCTCACTCCATCCCTGGCCCAGTTGCTGGTGCTACATACAGACTTACATATGTACATATTGGTGGTGACCCAGTTTCTAGGCTCTTGCACTGGCCACTTGCAGAAGACAACTTCTCCATATTATCGTCCTTCCCCTTCTCCAACCGACTGGTCTTAACATCTTGCCATCTATTACATACATACATATGTATATGTATATTTCTACTGCTTGGTATACAAATTAAAAAGTAATCTCGTTAGATTGAAATGGGCAACGGAAATTGGCCAAAAATTGCACCATACACACAGCAAATTGGAAAACATAACTCAATCTCTAAAACTCATCACCATCTTCCACATATGACGACAAAAACGACGACGAGTCACACCTGCTGCCCTCCTGTGGTTGGTGCCTAATTCTAATTGAAATTTTCTGTTCCCGGCTCTCTGACTATTTATGTAATCCTTCTTACCAAAACCTCTGCAACGAAAATAAATTTAAATGATTACCACCAACAGAGCATTTAAACTGAACCATTTGTATGTATATTATATATATAAAATATATTATATAATTGGGTATATCAAAAGCCTTAAACTGTGTGTATGTATATATGTATGTACATACATACATACATCTATTATATAGGGAATCTACACTATCTACTTATGTATATACATACATACATATGCATTAATTTTGCTATATTTCTTCACGATTTTAAAAAATCCTTTTTTTTTTTGTATTGATATTTCCTCAGATTAAAATGACAACAAAATTTTATATGTATACCGGAAAAATATTCGATTCGATTATTGGGATATCGATATCAGAATCATTTAGTAAAAAATACAAAAAATGGGTAACAAAAATTAAAACCAGATGTAAATGCCAATTAATAGATGAAAATAATACTAGAAAGAAAATCCCATAAAATTTGACTAAATTAGAGTTATTTAAAGTTGGGGTTCCTTTACAAGGCGACAGTATAGCATAGTGCTCAACTTAGAATATCCTTTCCGCCATTTTTATGCCATCAATTAGCTTGGGGGGGGGGGGGGGACAAAAAGAGTTTTACCTTTTCATGTTCTTGCGTCAAGGCGAGTTTTCTAGCCAAAAGTGGAAGCTGGAAATGCTGACAACAACTGATTGACCGATTGAGGCTACCTGTACTCAATCTCACATGGCCAATTGGTGCTAGTGTTGTTAATTGAATTCACAGTCGGAGCAAAGCGCAAAATCAGTGGTAGGCAGGTGGATCCAAATACAGCTGCAGCTCTATAGCAGGAAATTGCGCTTCTGTTGCAAAATCGCGCCAATTGGCATTCAATTAGAAGGAATTGAATGGTATGTCCAATGCGTCTACGTCAACCGACCGTTATCCCCCCCTAGTTTAAAACTCATTTAGATCTGTTCCATTTTAATTGAATTTCTTTGAACTAGATGTGTACGACAGTTTATGTCGCCCAGTTCAGTCAATCTTTACTAAGGCTCTACAGTGGCATAGGGTCCAATGTTGGCAGCTCTGGCCATCAGAGCGGGTATATTGGTCTGCTCATAAGTTCCACTAAAGTATTGGGCATAGGGGCCTGTGGCATAAACGGGTGCATCGTCACCGCCGTGAGTTTCGGTGGACAAGGGTACCGAGGCAGAGTACCTAAAGTCGACATTGTCGGTGATCTTTTCGGTTAGAATATTCCGACCCTCAGCCTGGCTAAAACTCTGATAGAATCCAGGACCATTGGCATACGAGAGTGTGGTGTAGGGACGACCATCTTCACCCTGATTTCCCGTCAATCCATAGATGTCCGTTTGACGATCCTGAAGGTAAATATTAAAGTTAAAGTGTGACTTAAACTAAGCTAAAGTGTTTACCCACCGGATAACCATTGATGGTCATGACATGCGCATGATCGGCAGTCACAACAATCAAAGTATCGTCATCGGAAGTCATCTCGCGTGCTTTTTCCACAGCTTTTGCAAATGCGGCGGTATCTTCCAGTGCACGACGGGCATAATTTGAGTGATGGGCCATGTCGATACGTGCGCCCTCAACAAATAGGAAGAATCCATTATCATTACGTTGCAGCACTTTGATAGCAGCCTCCGTAAGCTCCGCCAGGGATGGATAAGCTAATTCAGCATGTCCCCTTACACGATCTCCATCATAGGGCATATGTGAGCTTGCAAAAAGACCCAATAGATAGTCAGTGTTATCGAGATCAACTAGACTAAGACCCTTGCGACTCCAAACATAATTGGCCGATACATTCTGCGCCTTTTTATCTTCCAACCAATCATGAATCAAATTGCGTCCATCCCTACGATGACCAGGAGTACCCACTTCATCATTTTCATTGGTATTAATAAAATTGCGTCTGCCACCTCCCAAGATAACCTTAAGGCCCTTACCCACAGGCCATTCGACAAGCTGACGGGCAATGTCGATCGTCTCATCGGGATTACAGTTAGCCCCTTCCACTTCAGCATCATTCTCCCAATAGCGATCCGAAATATGAGCAAAAGCGCCTGCTGGGGAAGCATGAGTAACATGGGTTGTTGTCACAATACCAGCGTTCTTTCCCGCATCCTGGGCCCACTTAGCAATGCTGTCCACTTGATTCTCAGGATAATATGCTCCACCACAGCTATAACGTGTAACATTGGCATTCACACCTATGGTACCGTAGTTACCCTTAACTCCTCCCAAATAGGCAGTGGAAGTGCATGCCGAATCGGGCACTTGGCGATTCACACAGTACGTTTTGGCGAAACCCGTGAATGGAAATTGTTCAAAATAAACCTGTTTCGAGCTATCACCCAGATGATTCCTTGTGGCAGTCACTGTATGCACAGACATGCCATCGCCCAAGAATAGGATCACATTTTTTGCTTTTTTGGTGTGAACGGCTTCCGCAGCTGCCAATTTGGCTAAAATTGTGGCCTGAGCTTGATCCTGCCAGTAGGCAGTCGTTCCCTCTTCCTCAAATACAACGCCATGTGACTCAACCCCAACTTTAGATTGTCGATGGTCTGCAAGTAAGTAAGGAAACAACAGATGAAGTGTGGGCCAATTGGTTCGATAATCTTGACGTGCTTATCTTTATGAAATTTATGGCATTAAAAACACTAGAATATTGTGAGTAGAAACAATTTTTTTTTATAGTCTCTCAAATGTAGAAGAAAGAATCAACAATATAAAAAGAATACTTAACCAAAAAGCAATTTAATACTCGAAACGTGTTAAGAACAATTCAAGGCTATGGTTAAGGATTTGGTATAACCCTTAAGTGAGGTACTTTAAATGCAACAAACTAAACTATAATCTATAAGTATATCAGGGAAATATTGTGGACTCTTCGTTTCTACCACGAAATAATCGATCGTTACTTGGAATATTCTGCTAATTTTTAGATTTCCAATGTAACTCAAATTTTTCATTATTTGGAACTCTTTCTGTATATAACTACAGAGGGATTTTGCCATTTCTTAAAAGAAATCTACATGATCTATAATTTTAATTTATAAAACTTATTCCTCTCTAAATTTTAACTTAGGGTTATTTTTTTTAAACTTTTAACTTCTCGTTATCAATTCCGTGCACTTTCTTACATTGATCTCCTCGTACAGTTGTGCCAAGTAAAATGCTGAGGGTCAGCACTAAAATCCATTGAAATGCCATTCTATTGATCCTGCCTAGCTGAATCTCAGACACGCGTTGAGGTCAACCTTTAAAATTGCACTAAATTGTTGGTCAGACCACAATCGATTTAATTGAAAGACAGACCAGTCCTTATCATTGATGTTGGTATTGGCCAAGAAGTTAAATCTTATCAAACGACTAAGGTAATCTAAAGACGTTAAATCAATTCGTACATTTGATTAGCTAAAGAAGTAGACGTATTTTCAAACATTCACATGCCTATTTTTCCAGGAACAAAGCAAGCTAACAAGCTGACAAAGTTAGATTACGTATACGACAAGTAAATTGAGAAGAGCAGTGGGTTGAGGAGTATATTGTAAGGTTTGTATTCTGGTCCTGGTACTGTTCTGCTGACCCGTATAGCAGATTGCCATTTTATTATGTCAGACCAGGCCCAGTGGCGCTTTTAATCAACTGGCCTGACTCTTTGTAAACGGAAAAGTCTTTGACGTCAATGCCAGACCAGAGAGAGAGAGACCCAGACAAATGCAAATTTTCTCTATGGCCACCTGACTGGCTTCTGTGTACCCCCCTGCCTGCCTGAGGCTTCCGGTTGTATGCCTTTTGCAACATGTTTTGTAATAAATATATTTTTGCATGCCATAAAATTGCTGAAATATTTTGTCAGTAAATAGAGAATTCAGGTAAACCGAAATATAGTGCGGCCTAGGCGCCTAGATTTCATATTCCAGCTCATAAATTACAGACAAGTTGCCCAACACACACACAGCACACTTCCCCCTTTTGGAATTGCTACTTATGCAATGGAGACCGTAAATTTTGATGACCTGTTGGGAAAAGAGGAAATAGATACAATTGTACTTTTACCACCCACCAAATCCACTACCTCTTCTTTCAAAGTTAGTCATCGAGCCAAGCAATGAGAAACTTGGCTCTTCTACCTAATCAATAAATCGTCAATCAAAGGCAATTTTTGGACAAATTAATTGTTTAAAAATCTAATCAAAATTCTTAGATATCAGCAATTTTAAATCTAAAGTTAATCTCCTTTAAGTGCTATCCCCAGAAAGTATCCGAGACTTTAATTCAATCAAGATTTGTACGATTTTCAAAAATATCACGTTATTATACCCTTGCGGAAATAATACATAAGGATGCGCATTGCGTACAGACAGCTTCCTAATAAAGGATCCTTCTAAATTCCAACTATGAGTGGTTCTAATTTAATCAAATTTTTTACGATTTTGTCTTTATTTGTCAATAGAAATTTCAACTATTAATTAGCATTTAAATTGGAATATTATTTTTCGATCCATGATCAATTTTTTTTTTTCCTTTTTTACCAATCCATTGTTATAATCCCCAAAAATGAATTTAAAATTAGATTTTTGATAGATTTCTTTAGACATCTAAAATTTTAATATAATTTGAATCAATGGAAATTACCAATACAAAAAAAGATCACATTTTTTTAAATCATGAAAAATTTACCTTCTTTCTCATAAAAAATTAAATGACCAATTTGAAGATATTTTTCGATTCAAATTATATTTAATTTGGCCAAATGCAAAACTTTAGATGAAAACGAGATGGTAAATAAGTTTCTAGTAGAAATAGATAGACACATGACATGATCTTGCAATATGTATAGACAAAAACTCATATTCCTTATTATATTTGAAAAAAACCATAAAATAGTCATAAATCCATAAAAGATATCTTGAAATATGTAAACAACTGTTTACTTTAATTATCCCATAAAAATGCATCTATAAAAAACAAATAAATATTTTTAAACAATTCAAATAGATGGAATTGAATGAGTTTTCATATTTGTGCTAATTTATGAAAATTTTGGATCATCTTTAAACATTCTCATCAACACAATTCAAATCGAAATTGAATTGTAAATATATTCTAAGAATTTTTCAAACTGTATAACAAAGTTTATTTCCGTTCCCATCTGAATTTGTTTCCCACAATGTTAATTGCGAGAGTCGCCTACATTTTCGGGAGGTTTGTTGAACTCTTTGTCTCTCCTTCCCTCTGGCCAATTGGAATTTCAAATATGGTAAAGATTTATGTAGGTCAGCGAGCATATATTTTGTCAATCGAGAAATTCTTTTTTTTTTTTTTTGCATTTTGCATACATTTTACCATAGTCACAGAAAGAATCAGGATACAGAAAAGAGATTGATCAGATTTTATATTGATGTAAAAGTAAATAATTAAGTTTGGCTCACGTGGCGTATAAGCAATATATTGAAAGAACTTGATTATATTTTGTAACCAGCTGTGGTGGTATATATATACAAGTAAGAACCAATGTCTTTGGTAAAAGTGTAACTGTAATCGATTCCCACCCTTAGATGGAGTCAACGCTGATATCATCGCCACCCACCCAGGCATCCTTGTTAAAGTTTTATGATAGCACACAAAGGCACGCAACTGGCAACTGGCGACAACAAAAACCAACTCCACATCCCCCAAAAAACTTTTACAAACGCCCCCCCACCCACTGACCTCTTGCCACAGGCACACCCTGTTTCAACCCCCGTTGGAAGAAGTCACTGGAAATTGTATAACGAATTTTTGCGTGCGCAAAACGAATTCCTGAATCGTTGATGTTAAAGAAAGAGGCAGACTCTGATCCTCTCACTTGCTCTCTATCCCTGTCTCTCTCTCTCCCTTTTTAGCAGTAGCAAGTGGAAAAAGGAGTGCCCAGCTGAACCGAACAGAAAAGGAGGCCAACGTGTCATGAGGAAAATAGCAGCCAGCAGCAATGGTCTGCAAAAAAAAAAAAAGAGAAAAGCAAAAAAAGACTCCAAACAGAATAAAAAAAAATAAAACCAGTTTTCGCGAATTGTACTTGTGCCCTACTTTTCGGAAAATCAGTTGGCGAATCAAGTTTTCTTCATCCTCCGTGCACCGCTTGCACAAGGTGCAATCACACGGTGTATAGGGCCATGCATGGAACACAGGGGCGTTAGGTAGGATGGATGGATGGATGGTGGAGCTGGTTTTGGGTTTCAGGTAACTTTGAAACAGGTTGATTTTCCTGTTGTGCGACAACGACAACATCGTCGACGACGACGACGACGGCTCTCAACGCTGTTGGCCATTAGCCAAATGGGATTTCACACGCTTCCTTTGGTTCATGTTGTTGTTTGCATTGCCACCGCTGCTGTTGCTGTTGAATTTGATGCGTTTGCCGCACGGCATGTCCCAAATGGTTCCGGGGGGAGGTTATCAGCTAGAATTGGGTTGGGTTTTGGCCCGTTGTGCCTGTTGTCAGCGACATCAGCTTGAAATCGGCTTGATCAATTATTTAAACATATTTAAATTGCATAGAAACGTCCACACTTGACACACATATTGAGCATTCCCATCAGCCCATCAGTTCCATTCCAATGTTTCAATGTGCTTGTATTTCCCTTATATTGTTTTATTTATTTCGTTTCTTATATATCTTAATTTTAATTTGCAATGGGGCGTTAATTATAATTAAAACTACAGAGCTAAATAAATAAACATATAAATAGAAAACAAAAAAAAAACCACAGATTATATACATATGTATACATATATACTACATATGTATATATTTGTAGTCACAGATCAAGCGTGACAGAAAACTATTAAATAAAAGAGGGGAAAAAACATTTGTGGCGCTTTGTTCTAAAAAGTTTACCCGCTCATCCTCAACCCTCCTCCCTTATCCAAAATATATGTATGTATTTCCAGCAGACGTGACATAAGCTAAATTGTTTTAAATTTTTGTTTGAATTGTTGTTACAAATGACTATATAGTGTGGGGATAATTGAAAGCTATATCTATGTATGTATGTACATATGTGTTATATATAGCTGTCATGCGGTCGGTGATTGGAATTGTTGTGGTTAGAAAGAAAGAGAGAGAGAGACAATGTGGGAGGAGCTGCGGTCAATAGGGCATAGCATAATTAGTGATAGAATTGAAGGGAACTGTCATATGATTAATAACAATTAACTCTAGCTCTAACTGTAAATAGCTAGATCATTTTCATAAAGATATTTGTTCATCTTTAGAATAGTGTTATAGAATATATCCGGAATTTCCATGATAATTTAATAACTTCATTTGGAATTTGTCGTTAACGCTAAGAAGCACGCTTTCTGAAAATAAAGATAAGCATTACATTCCAAAGTCGTCATTATTTAAACTTTAAAAACTTACTCATAATACATTTCAAAGCAATGGAAATATTCGCGTCATTTTTATAGATAAATGGAATTATACATACATATGTACATAGTTACATATATATTTAAGAGGAAGGGCATAAGCTAACAGTCTTTTAAACCAAGGTTGAATATTACACAACTATCCACAATATCATATATTATACCTACTAAAAATAAAATACAATGTATGAACCACTGTTTTATTGAAGAAAACTTCGTCATATTTTAAAGTGTTTGGTGAGAACTAGGCAAAGTTATGTACTTACATACATATGTACATATAAAAAGAAACAATAAATTAGTTAGGGTCATTTCAATCAATGTAATAATGCACTTTGGCATTTAAATTGCACCTGTATTTCAGTCAATGATAAACAACAATTTTCAATGAGCATTCTCACCTTCAAGTTGTCTATCATATGGTAGTATGTATATTACTTGAACTGGAACTAAAACTGAAGGCATCACGGGCCATTTATCAAAGTGTAGACATGGTCTCTGCTATACATAATAACTCACTGCCAGCCAGCCAAACAACACGCACACACACACACAAATGTAAAAAAATAAAACCACTCAAAATCCAAATTTAAAACCCAAAAATCTACATCACAGATACACATAACTCGTTGCTTCAAGGCCAACTTCTTATTAAATGCCAAAATGTGAGCATTTGTACAGAATCAGAATAGAAGCCAGTCCAGCAGAGGGCAAAAAAAGTTTGAAAACTTCTGTGGCAAAACAGATTGAAGGATTATAATTACAGCGTTTCATCGGCAAAAGATCAAATGGCAACTAAGATATAGTTCATATTAAAAGAAGTTTTATAAACTAAACAGAAAACACGTACATATTTAGGTTTCTGGAGACCTTCAAAATGTGTCATGGTTCTCATTAGTAATATGTAAAAATCTATTTTTTGTTTCCCTGACTTGTCTTTATTTCTAGCTATGATCATCCCACAAGATGCAAAATGGCGTCATCTTGTCACAAAGTCAGATCTTGCTAATGAGTAACCCAGCCAAATAGATTGACTGAAACTTACTCTGACTGTATATGCATATATACATACTATATAGACAGAGTCCGAGGAGAGATCAGTCGGTATGAAGTTGCTAAGCTGCCAAGGTCAGCGAAAAATAAAAAAAAAAAACTTCGCTCTAACGTTTCACGTAACTCACTGGTTATACGGTGGGGTAAGGGGAGGGGAATGGCACTGCAAACTTCAAGTTTTCAATGCAAAATTCCAGTATTTGTGGTTTGTTAATTATACATGACTGCGACGAGTACGGGTATATACAATATACATATGTATGTATAAATGTGTATATTCGTCATTTCAAGGCAATTTAACACAATGGGGAATTTTTATATGGTTTTCTCAGTACTAAATGACATTCAAACTCGTCTCTTACTCCCAAAGCCGCACTCTTCCGCCTCCACTGCACAACACACTATGCAAATATGTTTCCAACTGAATGCTTCGTTTAATGAGCATACACACACTCACCTGAAAACCCCCACTCTCTTCTCCCTGCCAATTTATATAATTTCTAAATAATTTCAAATGGCAAACAAAAAAATTGCATCATCATTCAGCATCATCGCTACGGTAGCCAAAATTGCAGTATTTAGCATAGACGACGACTCTTAGTCATTTCAATTATAATTATATTGGTTGAAAAAAAGCCCACAATGACTAGACTAGAACGTTAGACAAACACATTGTGTGTGTTGGGGAACGGTGGAAGTTGACCTCCACCACTCGTTTTCATAGTTCTTTCGTATTTTGTTTGAATTAAAATGTCTTAATGTGAACAAATTGTGTGTGATTCATAATTCTAGTTTCGGAAATCGACCTTATCTACTGACACATACATACACATGTTTGTATGTATATGGAGACACATTCAAACATATGCGTGTTTACGTAAGTTTTGTGTTTCTGTTTTATTCCTCCAATTCTAACCGCTCATCGTACAGTTTTTCTTTTTTCTCTCGCTCACTCTTACTCTCTCTCTCTCGCTTTATCATTGACTGACTTAGCAACAAAAAGTCGTAACGGTTTTGTGCCTGCGTCGCTGGAAAAAGCGCTCATTTGAGGGAGCTTAGAATATGCGTAAGTGCGACAGAGCTAGAATACGAAACTTTTTTTATGTTATGTGTATATATGTATATGTATTGCATGTGGAACGATAAATTGTGTGTAATAAAACGTAAGAAGGAAGGCGGGCGGACAGGCAATCGCAATGGAATGAAAACGTTTCTTTTTTTCTTTTTTGCTGTTGAAAGAGAAAGCATCATTTATTTCAATTTTCTTTTTGTGGTTTTTACAAAACATATTGCAACTTAAGTATAATAAGTCACTTTACTATTATTAAATAAAGGGAACACTTTCGATGACGAGAATCCGTGGTTCAACATGTTGATACGCCCGCAATTTGTATAGGAGAGAGAAAAAGACTGACTATATAAAAAGCACAGTGAGTCCTCGTCTCGCTCCCACATAGGTTGCAGTACGTTAATAAAATGATATTATATGAAAAATTCACTGAACACGCTGCTCCTTCGTGGTGTTCAGTAGGGAAATCTTGTAAAAACAATTGCACAAGTACCCGCACACAGACACTTTTACGCACACATACATACGCGTTCACGACGTAGGAAAAAAAATTCCATTAGATTTTTTTTCTTCTTTGTAACGTTTGCTTCCCTCATTCCTTCCGCTAGACACAACAGCGCCACTAACAACCCAAAAAACGCGGCCAACTTTGTTCGCTGTTCAGCTGCAAATGACGCGACCGCCCGAACGAAGCTAACCAAATGCCGAACAAAACTTGACGATGAACTGAACGAATGCTTTCGCGTTTCGTTAGAATTTGCGCGTGTATGTGTATGTACGCGCCTGTGTGTTGGTGTTCCATAAAAAATATGACGTTGGCGACGGAGCTTTTTTTTCCGTCCGCTCTCTTAGCGAATATTTAGGTGAAGAAATACATACAGACAGGTCTACATACGTATAAAATATATACAACATACATATGTATATATGTTTTCCGAATTGCTGCCGTCGTCTCTTCCGATAATAAAAAGCACAAGCAAAAAGGTATTAGAAAACATGTCGAAATCCGCTGTGTTAGAGTAAGACAGCAGATTTCTTTTCCCTTTACTTTGCGCCATTTGCAAGTTGCGTAATTCAACAAAAATGTGTCATCCAGTGCCAAGTTCCTGGTTCTTTTCATTTTGCTTTCTCTTCTTATTCTCTTTCGTTTCGATCAGACCGTTGTTTTACGTAACGCGCGGGAACGGGCTTTTCCCCCTTTTTTATTTTATAAATTTGTGTTGTTTTTTTTCCGTCATTGAAATTTCATTCCTCATTTTGTGTATGCCTTTCGCTCACATGATTTATAGTTTCCAGTCAAAGTTCACTAGAAAAACCACCACCAAGTAGCCAAACCACCACCACTATGAGCAAGAATAACAACAGACGTCGCGCCACTATTCCGAGACCGACTATTTTCGACGTTAGCAACAACGGAGATTCTTTCGATTGTGTTCTATATGTTGTATGTTTTATTTTTTTTTTTTTCATTCGCTCTCCTTTTTGGTTCTCATTCTGTTCAACACAATTTTATTTTATTTTATTTGATGTATTTCCAAAGGCGCTGCAAGCGCTCAACGAACCGCACAGTCCAACGTTCAACGCACGAATGAAACGCAAAATAGAAAAACGCATGTAAATTGTCTTCCAAAAAAAAAATAATAAAATAAAAACTGACGATGACAGCGCGGCAGCGGCGACGCGGCTACAAAACTGGTTTTATATAAGACCGCGCAAGTACAGTAAATATAAGCTATATATCGGGTGAGTATGTATGCTTGTATATAATATAAGTCTGCGAGTGTGACTAGTATGTAATTGTGTAGGAGCAAGCGAATACGAGAGAGTCCAAAGCTTTTTGCAAATGTATATAAGCGACGCGTTGTCGTTGTTGTTGTTGACACACATTCAAGTTGCTGTTCACTTTTTCTCTTATTTTTTTTTTTTGTTTTTTCTTCTTTTTTGTTGTTCTGTAGCTGTGTGGCACTGTAGCCCACTTTGGAGACTGAAATTTTCCGCGTTTTGATGTTTTTCCATTGAAACGCAATGATTTTTAAGCACGTAACCATGTAAAACCGCTAACTTTATGCCCAAGATAAATTACTAAAGATAACAGCAGCAGCAACAGCAAGAGTTGCCTAGATTTACGAGTGGGCGTAGTTGCTTGCTGTATGCAAAGAAGAGCTTTCAAAAACCCGAAATCTAATTAAAAAATCTTTTTAATGTTACACTACTTCTCTCTAACTTCAATGGAAAGTATGCCAGGCGAGAGACTTTGATTAGTTGTCTTTACTCGGTGTGGACAAGGGGGTGATGTGCAGGAAGCAAAGTGGAAAAAGTATGTCATCACTAGAAAAACTTGTTATTTACAATAATAACAACAACAGCCGATGCACTTCCTCCCATTCTTTACTTCTCCTTGGTCATACATACATACATAGAAATATACATACATACATACATATGTATGTACGTATCTGTCTATGTATGTATGTATGTGTATACATATGTATGTATGTAAGTATGTATTAGTATGTTTGTGCAAAGTGCAAACTAGAAACAGAGAAAAAGAACTGAAACTAGGTTATTGGCGCAAATGCGCGCGCTTATTCCCTCTACAACCCCCTCCGCCCCATTACCATCACCATTGCAACCTTCTCCTACACTACAATCGACGCCTTCTTCTCTTCTTCTTTGACTGCATCATCTTTTCACTTGGCACGCGAAGTTGCAGCTGGTTTTTTTTGTTGCTTGGCCATGAAGAGATGTGAGGAGATGGAGACGTGGGAGATATTGCATCAAATGACTAATTTCGATGTTGTTTTTTCCTTTCAGATCTAAACACCCACTGCTAATGCCTGCTGTCGAAGATCATGATGATGATGATGATGACGACATCAAAAGAAAAACCAAAACCAGTTCGAAATTTTTGGCGATGACGCCACAAATGTTGTTATTGCGTTTTATGTTTAATGCTCAAAATTAAAAGCCAAAGTAAGTACAAATTACATCATTTAGAGTCGACTTAAATATACCCTATATCTATTTTGGTGCCCGCTAGCGATAGATTGAGGTTTTAAGTTTAAGAAAATAATCCATTAATGACTCGCATACTACAAGAGTCTTTGTGTATGAATATTTGTATCTATAAGAATGAAGATACTTTGTAGTTTTGCCAACTTTTCTCTCTGACTTAATATACTCTATGTTTAGAGGGTATAAAAAGTAAAACTCGAACTCATAAAACCAAAGAAGAAAGCTGGCCACACAAAGGGAGACGACGGATAGTTAGTTAGAGTGAGAAGATGTGTGTATTTCTACAGCTACACAAATACATACATAAGTATGTGTATATGTATGTACTCCCTTTAGCCATTCCCCCCCCTTAAACATATGTAACCGCTTTGATGTCTCCTCTGTATTTTGGCCGCGCATTTACGAGCAAAACGTGTGTTGCATGTGACTTCATTTAATTTTCGAGTCTTCTTTCGGTGTTTATGTTTACCACAAAACACCAAAAACCAAAATGTTTCATTCGGGGATTTTTTTTTGATTTTTTTTTTTTGCTTTTTTGTTCGTTTTTGGGCCAAAAGTTAATGCGCTCCAAACACGAATCTTCTGTCAGTTTGGGGTCATCTTCAATCTTTCAATTACCATCTACACGCACAAAATTATTTATGAGACTTTATAAAATCTCTAAGAAAGATTCATGTTAGATATGTACGGATATATGTACATAGTTAGTTTGTAAATTTAAAATAGAAAGTTGGCAGAGTTTAAAATATTTCGCAATTTATGTTAGTCTATATACTAAATATACCACCCTTCTCCCTCTAACAACTATCATTGTATATAAATAATTGAAAAAAAAAAACAATCATATATAATTGAGGTTCCAGTTCTCTAATCTTTCGCGTATTAATTTTAAAATTATATACAAATACATACATATACATATGTACATATATTCGTAATTAGTAACTGGGAACTAGTCACATACATAGTTGCCGCTTTATAACTTGAAATTCTAACATCGAGTATCGGATCGCATTTGCGTGCTTTGTTGGGTACAACAACTAAAATATACTTAACAACTGAACTGAGCTGAACTGAACTGAACAAATGTACAATTGGAAAACTGGAAAACCTTGAAATGTGCACGAGTGACTAATTAGACAGTCAATCGCGTAGTCATAGATACCACACAGCACAGCACCGTACCGCATCATACCGCACTTCACCGCTCTCTTTCTATCTCTCTCTCTGTCTCTCTCACTCTAGCTAACAATCGATTTTGTCGTTCTCAGTTGAACTGACTTGCTATTATTGTGATAATTTTATGCAATTATCGAAGCGAGGTCTATTAATATTTAATGGATGAATTGAGGTCGGTTGGGTCTATCTGCTGATGGGCGACCGAACATCTGGACTTCTAAACGTTTATACACAATCAGACAATCACACACACACACTCACACTCACAAATATATACACTAGGTTAGCGCTTTGCTCTAACTCATCCTATTTCTCATTCTATATAGAAAGAGTTAATTATTACTTACAGTTTGACTTGTTTTTGAGTTTCGATAAAAAAAGGAACCCGTTTTCCTCTTCAGAACACAGCTGCCTGGACCGTCTAATGCCAGCGAATTAACATTGGCGAATGCCAATGCCTATGACTTTGTTCTGTCTCTACCAAAAAATTTGTTTCTATACGCGTATGTCCCCCACACTCTCCCCCCCACATGCATATGTATATGTAAGCACATTTGGTAGTATATAGAGAGACTGCTGGTATATGTACATACATATACATATATGTATATATATACATACATAGTGTGTAGAATAAGCTTTTTTCATGTAGGGGAAGCCAGTGTAGGTCACCGAGAGCGGCACTCCAACGCTCGCGCGTTGGTTAGCGCGCTAGCTTTTCTTTTTTTTTTTCAAGCCCGACAGAATGTTAAAATACTTAGACCAAGTCAAAATGAAACGAAACTCAAACTCGGGCTTAAGTGGGGCCCTGGCCATGGGCCTATAAAAGTATTATTTCATTCTGCTGCGGAATATAAGGAGTTGCGCAGTTTCAAACATCATAATATCGCGCAGTTCCATTTCCATATTATAGCTGGCGTTGACGTTAACCGAGGCTGACAAAACTTCCGCATTGAAATTGATTAGAGGAGGTTAAAATAATGAAAGAAAGAAAGAACGAAAGAAAGAAAGAAAGAGCACCCTTATCACCGAAAATGTCTTGGTTCAGTTGCATCGGTATTCCTGTTTCTGTTCCTGTTCCTGTTACTCGATGTAGGATATAAAGTTCCTTGACAAAATTTATATTCCTATATGTTTTCATTTTCCCACCCTTATTATAAACGCTTTTCTCCCCCTAGGAATGTCGCATTTTACTGCGCATGTTTCGCTTCATTTCGCTATATGTATATGTATGTACATACATATGTAAGTATGTAAATACAGATACTTATAAGAATACAAACACCTAGTGGAGAGGGGTACAATTTGGTTTCTTTGTTTTCTTCCTAAAGGAATTTTGATTAGAATGAAAAAAATGTTAGCCTTATCGCAACGACGAAGACCCTCATACAAAAGAATGCAATTGCAATATATGTATGTATATATGTATATACATACATACAGACATATATATAGATACATTCACATTGATAAGTATGCGATTCCATTGGACAGGGAAACGAGTTTGAAGGATATTTGATACACTTGGGTTTTCTTTATTATTTTAAAAATTTATGTAGAAATGTATACACTTCATCAATTATTTGATTTAGCCAAGTCAAGCAATCCCCCCCCCAATTCACTACCGCTACCCCACTTTGTTAACCACAATTTCTATCTGACAATTTGCCCTTAATTGGAAACCAAAGACCACACACTAAAAACGGATAATTAGGGCAGCAAAATACTTGAGTTTCGTTTTTAGAAGTTTGCATCAATTTTCCGTTTTTCCAAATCACTGAACTGCTCATTAAGGTTCCTCCAGTATACATACATACATACATACGTACATACTCGAGGTAGTAGATGGTTCTCATTGTCAGGTAAAAAGGTCGCGGTATAATGAGAATGTTTTTGTTTGGCTTTATTTCTAACTAGCGAAAAACCACTGTAAACTGAAAATGAGCATCCGTATACTTAGTGTGAAGATTGCTGACATGAAATTTCCATTTAGTTTTTGGGAGGGTTTTCTTTTACCTCTATATCTACCTCTAACTCACACCCTCCTGCCTATACTATTTCTCCTTTGAGTGACTGAGTGTGTGCGTCTTAATGAAGGCATTTGAACTAAACAAGTTGCAGTAGCAGCCAGTCAGGCGGGAACCCAAAAAAAAAAAAAAAAAACTCCGGAAAGTCGTAGCCGAAAAAGAAAAGAAAAGAAAGAAACGACACCAACAACGACAGCCAGAAGCGGGCTAAGTAAACAAAAAAAAAAACTGAAGAAAGGAAAACATTTACAAAAGAAGTTCATTGAACCTTTACCATGGTGTCGGCTACTCTACAATATGATGATGATGATGATGACGACGCCAAATACGCTCGAAGTTGTATTTTGAACGCATTTTCGGTGCACAGATGCAAAAGAAAATGCACAAAAGTCAAAAACGTCGTAAATATAAAAGGTTTTTTACAATTCGCCGAATTGATGACTTTTTTCAGACGAAGTCTCTCTCGTAAAAACCTGTAGTAAACCAGCGTTTTGCTACAAGGTGGTGTGATCGCACATTTTGAAATGGTTTATACACGAACACATACGAAATGATGATCGTATAAGCTAAAGTATATTATTTAGATTGTTAAAAACAAATATTATGTAAAGGTCTAACGCAATATGTAATTTTATCTTATACTAAAAACAATTGTTAAGGTACATTTTTCACACATACTCCTTTAATTTACATACAAATATTGCATTTATGTATACATTTTGTTATAAAAATGAAAGTCCAATTTCGTTCAAAGGTTTTTTGTCAGGTGTGAATTGCTATTGATGAAGTGGTACAGCTGCATTAGACATTTGTTGCGACTAGCACACCTGTCACACCTTTCACAATAAAATAAATACTGGGAGGAATTTAGTCGTTTAGATAATATAGCATTCTCTAATTTGTATATATAATACTAAAATATTACAATGTTGTGTGGTAATAATATTTAACTATTAATAGTATAATTAATATACATACCATTGCGTTGTGCAAAAATCGTCTGACAGTTAATGAAGCCTGTTTAAGAATCAGTTAACAATATTTCTGAAATAATTGGAATTTGTTTACAATGGAAGTTTATTAGGAAATTGGAGGACCTTAGTATTAATTAATTATTTTAATGCTTTTGCGTTTCAAATGTTTTGTTTGTGTGTGAAATGTTTAAACAGCTTTTTTTTTTTTTTTTCTTGTTTTTTTTTTTTGTTTTCTCTCTGTTTTTTCAATATGTATGTACATAAAAGTTTTCATATTAGAGTGGACATAGTTTGAATGAGAGTTGCTCAAACAGATAAATTTACATTTGATAAAAGACCATCCTAATGATTATACATATTATTTTATGTTGTTGTTGCTTCCTACTGTACGAATGGGAAACGAAATAACCGATGAAACGATGAAACGATGGCCTGCTTCGTATGTACAGAGACCGGCTGTTGCGTATGTATGTATATTTTGTGTGTGTTTGTTTTATGTATACATAGAGCTGGCCCAGGTATAGAGAGTGGAGGGCCTGTGCGAATTCAGTGTCGTGTTCTTGCTCATGACGAAAGGATGTACGCCGGTTTGTAGTTAAAATTCATCGCTGCATACATACATACATTTATTATACAAAAGAAGAGACAGAGAGATAGATAGAGAGAG
Source organism: Drosophila emarginata (assembly GCA_037075365.1). Taxonomy (NCBI): domain Eukaryota; kingdom Metazoa; phylum Arthropoda; class Insecta; order Diptera; family Drosophilidae; genus Drosophila; species Drosophila emarginata. The sequence continues at coordinate 1,847,326 of JBAMCD010000260.1, read as the reverse complement.
AGAGATAGCAGAAGAGTGAATGAGATTGTAGCAGGGTGTAAACTCAGCTTAAGATAGAAAAACAAAAACAATGCCCAAAAGTAGAGTTAACCACTATCAAGAACAGGATTATGAAGAATTGCGTGAGTTGCTTAACTCCTGGAATGTTAGCGAACTTCTGCCACATTTTCAAGGTAAATTGAAGAGCGTGGATGTTAACAGAGCTTTTACCTGTCTACCATTCCCTAATTATAACAGATGAAGCTATCAATGTGGAGGAGTTGCAAATGATTAAGCGTCATCATCTAAATGAATTAATGCGACATTTTCGTTATGGTACTCGTATACGTTTTGAACATCATTTGGAACGATGGCGTCATTGGATGAATGTTCCACTTATTGGTTCTGATGGTATTGGACATTGCAGTGGTTGTCGTTGCCCAACAACAGTTACAGCAGGATCAAGCTCATCGATACCAATGTGTCAGCCACAGATCACCAGTGTTCGTTCTGTGGAGCCATCTTCTCAACTTATTGTAACCAGTAAACCGGATGATTCCCGGTCAGTTGAACCATTGGTTTCGTTAAACGAGACTGGTGACTCGAATTCGTTCAACATGTCGTTACCATTAACCGATCATACAGAGCTTGTCCATACAACTCTGGGCGGGACTGGTGCTACATTGAAACAAGAGCGTGATGGCAGTGAACAGGATGCCAGTGAGGAGGGTGCTGTCACTGTAATTGGTATATTGCAAGCTTCGGGCATGAAGGCTCAAAGTCTACTCGAACGATTGGGTCAGAATGATCAGTTGGATGCAGTTCAAAGACTATTGTTAATCCAATTGATTTGCAGCTACTATGAGGACAATCAGTTGCATTTGACATTGCAACGGAGTCATCTGTTAGAGCGTGAAATTTTGGAATTGTTTCCCAAGGAACAGTTGCATTTCTATCGCACTGAACGGCGTGGTAAAATCTATGTTAGATTTACGAATATGAAGCGTAACAAACGTTTTAGTACTCAACGTCACAGCGGTGTGGATAAGCGACGTAAAGAGGATCCATCATTAAAAGTGACGGCAATGAACAATTCCTATGTACCGAAGGGTGTATCATTTTCTGGTGAAACAATGTCCAGTCCGGAGAGATCAGATTGATAGTATTTATGAGTAGCGGTTAGATTCTTAAGGCAAGCCATTTTTTTCGATTTAAGATTATACATACATACATACATACATATACATAAAAGATATGACTACTATACATAATAATGTAATGTGACTGATAAGTGGATAGGCAAATAAAAATTATAATGGATAATGGTTGTCAATTCGCCGCAAAATTTTTACGATTACATCAGCAAAGTAAAAATAGAGTTCGTACAGTGTCTCTCTCTCGTCGTCGTCGTTTTTTGTGTTGTTAACAGCATTTGCGAGCTAAACAATTTATTTAGCTGACTCTTTAGACGGTAAATGCGGGCGCGGAGTATCTGACAGATACTTGCTAACGCTTGCAATTAAGCAAAGCTGCTGCTGCTGCTCCATCTGTTTTCAGAGATGTGGTGCCCACTTGAAGAAACAGAGAAGAAGAAACGTTTGTGTGCGTGGGTATGGGGGCGGGGGGTTACTTTTTTTAATTAATTACGAGTAAGTTTTACTGCCTCTTCTTCTTATTTAGCTAGTCGTTGGCAACGCTTTGTTCATGTTCGCTGTTAATTGTCTTTATCAGTGTCGCGACAAAGAACAAACAGAACTATCTTTTCACAGATACAGATACATACATACATACATACAGTGAGGCGGTTTTTTTTTTCTTTTTTGGTCGTTTCTCATAGTATTTTTTTTTGTTTTTTTTTTGATTTTAATAAGCAATTTGTTATTTTTCTTCATTTTTTGCATTCTCTTCTCGGTTCTTCATTTTTGCAGTCAGCGCATTCCATTAGACAATCGGGCGGGCGCATGTACCATATAAACTGAGTTTATGTGGTGTGTATGTGTGTGTGTATCTGATGGATATGCCGCAATAAATAGGTCGCTGGCTACAAAACTATCAAGCAAGAGCAACCAAAAAAGAAAAAGTAGTTTGTAGCCCATGTAGATACCAGAAAATTTTGTATTAAGTATATATGTGTATGTGTGTGTGTGTGTGTGAGTGTGCAAGCTTCAGTAAGCTTTGCCACTGCTGTAAAAGCTTAAAGCGCACACACATAGGCGACTTGATGTGTTATACATACATACATAGATACACACATACATCTGTATGTATGTTTGTTGTATATTTGTATGTATGTACATACATACATATGTATATTTCTTTCCTATTTGGTATATTTAAGAAAACATTGAGTTTTTAACATTTTTATAAACAAACTGAACAGCAAAAGAACAACATTAAATAAAGTTGGTTTCCTATAGAAGCAGCAATTAATGTTGAAATTTTATAAACATATACATACATACATATATAAATATGTATGTATGTATATATGTATATGTATGTTTATAGATACATACATAAATATGTATGTATGTACATATGTATATCTTTTATGTATCTCACCAATTGTATGGCCACGTCCGTCAGTCTTTGGCTTTGTTTATGCATGTGTGTGTGGCTTGTATCTATGGAATTGAAATTGCTGGACATACATACAAACATTAACTTGTGTTGTTGTTGTTACTGTTGTTTTTCTTTTCGAATAGGGAAAGTAGGTCAATTACACGTGTCATATAAGTACATACATACATGAACATTCATATGTACATATACATACATACATAGATACATATGTATCTATTGCTGCACTATCGAAGCTAGACAAATTTCCAACTTAACACTTAAATGTTTTGTTTCTGTGAAACAAATAAGTATCTATTACTGGGTCGAACGGATGGGCGTATCTACTTGTTGTTGCTTTTTCTGTTTATCTTGGGGCTGAGGCTAATTGGCTTTGCCTATTGCATTGGAATGCCCAAAAAAAAAAAAACAACAAACATCCAACTCGATGACATAATGAAGAGCCTAAGAATTTTAGGGCTTTGGCTTTCTTGGTTTTTTTCTCCCTTTTTTTTTAGTATTCCAAGTTTTGCCACAGGGCCCTCTGCAAAATTGTGGAAAGGACGTTGAAAGGACGAAAGCCCTGGAATTTTATTGTCTGTGGAGGCGTTTGCACCAAGTCAAATGAATATATGTATATATAAAGTATATGTATATACATATACCTTATTATATGTACTCAAGCTCAAGTATATACATACATATGTATATGTATGTATGTATATGGTGGCAAAATACAAAAAAAATGTATATGTAAAGAAACCCTCAACTATGTAGAGCTTCGAATTGGGTCAATCGATAAAAGGCAACGGCAGAGCTCAAGAACACATCCAGCACATGCGCCAAAATTATATTTTTTAGGGGACGACAGCACTCTACAAGGAGCTTTCTTTAACCTCTGTCTGAGAGGGGCAAAGACCGAACCGAATGTAACCGAATCTAACCATTTTCATTAATACAATTTTAGATTGGTATAATTATTTTAGCTTCTTTTTCTTACATACAATCGCTTTTCTTGTGCTTTTTGATTACATCACAATTTATTATCTTTATACGGCTAATAAAGGGTTACCAAACATATTTTATTATTAAAATTGATTTGAATTTAGCGCTTCAAATGTATAACGGTCACACTTTAGATACACTAAATAGGTGGCGACACTGAAGCGTATGTTGTGGCGACACTGAAGCGTATGTTGTGGCGCCACCTATGCACCAAGTAGCAACTTAGAGTTGCCAGACATGACAAATTTTAACTGCTTCTTTTTAAGATAATTTTTGCAAAAATAACTCGTACACTTCTAAATTTTATTTTATGGAAAAACTAATTGTTTTTAGGATTATTGACCCTTTAATTGTCGAATGTACCTGCTTAAAGTCTTTTGGGTCCATGGCTCTTTCTACATCATCTATTTCCGCTTAGTTTTTAAACTTTCAAATTCAGTCTGATGATTCCAGGGATTTAAAACAATTCGTGCTGCAATTTAGGTTTTAGGCCATTTAGAAACATCTTTAAAGATTTGCTTTGCGAAGAATTATTTATTCAATTAAAGTAAAACAGTTTCTCGATATTATTTGAAATATATTTTATTGGTAGGCAGTTTTGAAGAACATTTTTTAATGACATTTATATATAATGAACATGTTTCAAATAATCATTTCATTTCGCTTGTTTTTTTTTTTGTTTGTTTTAATATTCTTCTATGTATTGTATGTATATAATAAATTTATTTATTTGTTGGTTTCTTTTATTTTTTGTTGTTTGTCATAATTTTTTGTTTTGTTTTATGTATGTTTGTTTTTTAGTTGCTGCAGTTGCGTTTTGTTTTTGTTTTCTTTTTGTTGCTCTCTTTTTTTGGTTTGTTTGTTTTTTTTATATTTTTGTTTGTTGTTATTTTTTTTTGTTTTTTTTTTATTATTATTATTTATATACCTTGTAAACTTATGTAGTTTCATATATGTATAATATATATGTATGTATGTATATATGTGTATATATATATAATGGCTTATCTATAAGTACTTGTTACTTAAAAAACATTCGAGTCATTCCTGTCTATATCGCAAACGATTTGAATTTGGATTCAATCAGAGAGACAAATCAAATTTGCATTCAAATTCAATTCGCTATACGATGGCAGGAATAGCCCAATTATATAATAAATATTTATTTAGTTTATTATGCTTTATATATACATATATGTATGTATGTATATACACATATATATATATATATTTATTATTTATATATTTTATTTTAGTTTATTAATAATTATTACCAATATCGTAGATCACCAAACTTGTTTAAAAAAATGTTTTACACGAAATGTTGTTTCGGTTACGGATACGGTTATGGGATTTTGTTATGTTTTTATTTTATATATATATATATATCGGTTTTTTGTGGTTTTTCTATTGCTGTTCCGCCTCTCTCTATCCAAAATTTACTCTGATTGCTGCTGCTGGTGCTTTCATACTCAGCTCCGATCTGATCTATTTGATGATTTGATGATATATTGATTATAATTTACGCAGTTCAATGTTAGGATCTAGTTCGATAGTTCGTTGCGAACTAAAATACTATATGTTGCCAGATTGTTTCGACTATATCCAAGTTTTAGGCGAGAGTATATGCATTGATATAGTTTTGCGCTTTCTCTGCCTATATATATATATGTATGATTTAATATATATGTATGTATATCCATCTATTGTTTATGTAGGTCGTAGTCTATGTACACAGTAACCATGTAGTACACAATATTGTTTAATTATTCATTCATTATTACATATATCTTTAGACATTGCTTTGTTCATTCATTAGCTAATGCTCCTTATAGCCGACTTTTCTCTTTTCTAATCCCATTTGATAAATTCATAATTGGCCTAAACATTGTTTTATTTCATTTTTTTTTATCAATCTGTTTCCCATTTTGATATTCAATGTGAGTGTGTGTGTGTGTTTCTGATGTGTATAGTGTGTGTGTGTGTGTGTATGTTTGTGCCTATATTGAGTTTACAATTTGCTAATTACATATTAAATTTTGTATAGAAAAAGTTGAAGCTTTCATTTTTTTTGTTGTTTGTTAATTGTACGAGTTTTATCTTTATCCTTTAGTTTGTATTTATTTGTTAGTTTGGGTACACGACGGCGGGGATAATATGATTAAAGTGTTAATGGTAAAGATAAGTTATATATACTATATGTATATATATATATATAGACAATGTACCATTAGTTGATTTTGTTGTTCCAAACTATCTAGGCTAACAATAAGTTGTTTTAAATATTTAAAGGCAAGTGTTCCGGTATTTTTTTTTCATTCAATTTCTGTTTTTCCTTTCATTCGTAAGTAATAAATTTGAGTTTTATATGCAAATCAAGTCGGATCTGAATCTTTTGAATAACTATATATGTATGTATGTCTATAGATCGGTTTTTTTTCTCATTTTTTTTTTAGCGCTAACTGGCGGATATGTTGGCTTCCATTTTTTTTCCATTTGTATCAAAAGAATCTTTTCTACTTTTTGACCAACAAATCTTTTGTGGGTGTATCATGTGTGTGTGTGTGTTTGTATATATATATATATATATATATATATATATATATACATATATATATATATTGTCAACAGTGTGTATTTAGTATTAAATTTTCTTTTTATTTCATTACTCTTAGAGGTCTGTGATGTGTCCCAAGGTGTTCGTAATTTTTCTTCATCTTTTTTATTCGTCTGTGATTTGTCCATCGTTAATTGCTTGGTATCGATTGGTATTTGGTATATTGTATATATGTATATTTCTATATATATATATATATGTATATAGAGTAAATTTATGTTTTCATTCATATTATACAGATTCAGTTATGCTTAAATAATTATTAATAAATAGAACCTATGTACACCGGATCAAAGGGTGAGGGTTTTACCATATATGTATATATATATATATATATATCTTTATTTATTTATTTTTATTTTATTTTTTTTTGCTATATATGTTATTACTTGACTTGTAACTCGTGTCTTTTTATTTGTATTAAATTTTCTTCATTTTGGTTTCTGCGTGTTTACCCGTCTGGTTCCTAGAATTAGGAACTTTTTTGGGGGCCCTTAGTTATGTACACAAAGCAAACATTGTTGCCGATCTTATATCATTCGATCTAATTATTCCATTCACTAACTAATATAGAATATGTAGTAGAACTAATAGAAGGAGCGAAATGTTCATTGGTCGTTTTTAAATACATCTACTGCATTTTATCCAAAATCGAACGAGAAATAATGAATAGGTTAAACCTTTTCTAACAAACTTTTGATTTATTTTCGCTTATCGTTTCGTTTGTGATGATATCGTATGATATGATTGAATGTATTATTCTTTTTTTGTTTGTTTCTAAACAAAATCATTTTGGATTTTCCTATTCATCATATTGTTCTCCTCGCCCTCTGTTTTTTTTCTCTTTTCGAATAAATTTCCCATTTTCTTGGCAGTGATAACTCTTTTCGGTTGCTACTTAAGAAGATGAATTTTTTGAGGGAAATTGAACAACAAAATTGGAAAAAGGAATGAAAAATTATAAAGTTCAATTTTTTTTTTTTGCCATGATAGCAGCTCGCTCTAATTTTTGCTATACGATAAATGTATGTTTGTATGTATGGTTAACTATATGATATATTATATAAAATTGTACACTATTTTGCATATAATTTATGTAAATATATATATCATATATATATATATATATATATATATATATATATATATATATATATAGTATATGTACGATAACAATAACACTTGTTTTCCGCCCTCAAAAAAATTTGTCCCATTAATTAGAATAAAACGAAAAAGTAATTATCAGGACTTTGACAGTGGACACATCGGATCATCCCTATAAACATCATTCACAGCAGACAAAAGTAAAGCTTTTTGTGTAGAGTTTAGCATTTTATATATGGATGGATGGTAACGGTATTTTGGTAACGGTATTTGGTATAAGGTTTAGATTTTGGATCTACCAGATGCTGGGAAAGATTTAACTAATTTAAATAGAATAAGGTTTGTTTTTTTTCGTGTTGGTATTTCATATTTTTTTTGTTTTTCGATAATTTTCAAAATTGAGTTTTTATTATTGTTATAAGACATAATATTAGGTATTAATTAATCATCTTATAGGCATGCTCTCTATAGGTATAATGTGTTAATGCTGCTTCTACTACCTTTCCAACGATCTTTTTGCGAATTTCATCTAATTCTTTGGTACACGGCTAAAGGCTACGCAATAAATATATGTATATATATATGTCTATAATTTACTTGCAATGCTTGTAACTACAATATATAATACATATATATATATATATATATAATTATATATCTGTTTAGTTTTGTTAGGTATATAATTTATTGCTCTACATATTGTATTGTTATTTATTTGTTTAGGTTTTTTTTTTCTTGGTATTGTACGATTACTGATTCCGATGAATGCTTTATGTACAGTGTTGTATGTGTGTTAGAGTGGGTGTATGTATGTATGTGTGTGTGTGTGTTTTTCCATTTTCCATATTCGAATTGCATCTTTAACTAACTATAACAGAGGCTAACATACATACAAATGTATCATCTGAATTTTGGTATCGCAGCATTAAATTAGTTAAATATGTTCCTTTTGTTATTTTCTTTTTTTCTTTTTTTTTCTTTTTTTCTTTTGGTATTTTGTTTTAACATTTCTCATCACTGAATCACATTCTTGCCAAACTATTCTGTCTGTGTATTAGTCTAACAATAGGGGTTTTCTTTCCGGCGTTGCCATAATGTACGAGATCAATTTGAAGAGTAAAAGAGAGTAAGATAGAGAGAGAGAGTGAAAGTTACAGAGACAGGCATAGGCTTTTTCAGTGTGTTCCGTGAGTTATTCGCGCGTATGTGTGTCCGTGTTTTTCTTGAGAGAGAAGGATAACGGTAGGTAGTTATACAATTAAGTTAAGTTCGAGTTCAAGAGAGAGATTTAGTTATAAATTACAAATTACACAATTTGGATTTGTTTTTTTTTTTGTTTTGTTGTTTTGTTTGCTAGCTGACTGACATTTAAATGCATTCATAATTTGAGTATAGCGGCAAAACCTAATTACAATACACATAAATATCAAATAATTTGTTCTTTTACATACATATGTCATTTACAAATGTGTGTGTCAGTGTGTGTGTGTGTGTGTATGTGTAAGAGTAGTAGAAATACTGCATAGTCGGTAACGGTATTCGGTAGTATACAAAATAGTAGACAGTGCTCTTGGTATCATAAGTAGGTAAAATAGTACAAGTGTTTCTTCTATATATTTTTTTGCAGTGTGTGTATATATCTGTGGGGCACTGTTTAGAAAAAGCTCTTCAAGAAGCCAGCTGGACCAGCCTGTAACAATTTGGATAGAAATATCGAGTAAGATCAACTGTATTAACTCGTTGCTATAAATAACTGTACTTACATCCTGCTGCTGTTGTTGTTGCGTTTGTGCTTGTTTGACTTTGGCTTGAGCGATCTTTAAGGCTCTGTAAATGGTAAGTTGAATTAGTTTCAAAATTATTTATTATTTATATATATAATTTTTTTTTGTAAATACTTACTGTTGCAAATCCATAATGGTCTTCTCCTTGGCATTCTGCTCTTCCTGCGACATTTGTACCAATTGCAGCAAACGTTCCGTTTCGGTTGCTGCCTTCTTGTGCTCCTCCTTTGTGTTTTGCAGCTCCTTGACACATCTGTTTCATATAGTTAATAAGCAAGTTAGTTAGTACATTAGTTAGTTAGTTAAAAGAATTAATCTTACGCTTCCAGCTGCCGTTGCGTATCCATAAGTTTTTTGTTCAGCTCGCCCGCTGCCGCTGCACCACCGCCTTGCGTCTGTAGTGATTTTTCCAGTTGGTCCATTTGCTCTTTGCGTTTGCGCAACTGTACATCGAAATCGGACATTTTCTTTTCCTTATCTTCGATATCCTTGCGTTTGGCCTCGATCTGTTTACGCTGCTCGTCGATGATTTTGCGTTCGCTTTCGGTTGCCTTCGCCTGGTTGTCGATCTGTTTTCGCACCTCTTCAAGCTGCTTTTGTTGCTGTTCCAGTTGCTGGCGCTGTACATCGGTGGCAGCGGCTCCCGCATTGCCCGCCTGTTGCAGTTGTTGCATTTGCTGTTGAAGCGTTTGAATTTGTTGCTGCAACTGTTGGACTTGTTGCTGGGATGTTTGAAGTTGTTTTGCTTGCTCCTGATTGGATAGCTGAAGGAAGGAAGTAATATTTCTGGTATTAGTTTTTACCATAATATTTAAATTAGACTACTGCTTACCTGACTCTTTTCGAGCTCTTGGACGAGCAGTTCCAACTGTTGCTGGAAACGATCGCGCTCTGTGCAGGCTGCTTGGAGTTCGGTTTTGACCTTTTCCATTTCTTTGGCATCGACACCACCGGCAGCTGCCGATTGTTGCTGCTGTTGTTGCTGTTGCGCTGCCTGTTGCTGCTGTTGGGTCATTTGCTGCTGCATCTTCTGCATTTGGGCATGCTGATCCTTGATGTGTTGGTCCATCAGCTGAATACGCTTGTGCATCTCTTGGGCCGCTTTGTCGGCCATATCGGCACGGTTCTTCTCTTGCTCGATGACCTTGCGCCATTGTTCGATCTCTTCGCGACTTGCTCCAGCTGCTGCCGCTGCGGCTGCTCCCTGTTGTGGTCCTGCCGCTGCCAGGGCACGCTCCGACTCCTGAAGTTTTTGTTGCAGTGCTTGGATCTCTTTCTGCATGCCTTGAATCTCTGCAGGTGCTGCTGGAGCCACGGGCTGGCCATTGCGCAGTTTGCGGTTCTCTTCGCGGGTCTTTTGCAATTCCGTTTCAGCATTTTGCAACTCCTTTTGGAAGTTCATCAATATCTCCTGGCTCTTCTCCAGCTGTATAACAAGTTGTTCCCGTTCCACAGCCAGTTGTTTGATATCGCTCTCCAGTTTCTGGACATGCTTTTCCAGTTGAGGATTGGCGCCGCCTGCACCGTTGCGACTTCCCTGTCTTAGGGACTCCTTCTCTGACTCGGATTTCTCGAGACGATCGTGCAAACGACCCAATTCCGCACCCATGCGTTCGAATTCGATGCGTGTGGATTCGGTATTCTCCTGCTGTTTGGCCAGATGCATTTGTGCCTTCTCCAGTTCCTTGGCCAAGCGACCGGCCTCCAGTTCGGTGGCATCGCGCGACTGCAGCGCCTTTTCTAGGCGATCGCGCAGCCGATCGATCTCCTGGCGCTCGCCCGCTGACAGCGAGGCCGAGGTGGAGGAACGAACCGGATCGCCGGGGCTCACCGAGGACTGTTGCAGGCGCAAACGATCGACCTCCTTCAGCAGTTTCTCGTGCTTATCGCGAGCCTTCTCCCTTTCAATATGTGCCCGTTCGAGTTCGCTGCGCTGCTTGTCCTGATTGGCCAATAGTTTGGCCACTTCCCCTTTAGAAAGCTCTAGCTGCAGACTGGTCTCATGCAGTTTTGATTCCATATTCTGGATCTCATTTTCAATCTTCTCATATTTGTCTTTGTATTTTTCGAATGACTCTGATTCATACTGGGATTTGCCGCGAATTGTTTCCAGCTCCATGAGGGTCTTGTCCAGCTTCTCACGTAATCGTTCGTTCTCCTCTTTGAGGCGTCGAGTCTCACGACCAAAGGTGTCAGTATCCTGCAATTTGCGCAGCTCCACTTGACTCTTCTCGTAGCGCTCCCGCATCTTTTCCAGTTCCACTGCATAATGGGCGGCCTCCTCTTTGGCAGCCTCTACACTAGCACCAGCCTTGGTCTGGGCAGCATGAGCCCGTTCGAGCTCATAGGTAACGCGCTCCAATTCCGACTGGAAGTGCTCCTTTTCTCCCTGTGACCTACGGATATCTGTTTGCAGTTTATCGAAACGATCCCGACTGTGTTCTAATTCGCTACGAGCATTATCCTCGCACTCCTTGGCGCGACTCAACTGAAGAGCTGCTCTATCGCAGGCCTCTTGCAGTCGCGTGCTCTCATCCTGAAGTTTACGCAGATCCTCGCGAGCCTTACTAGCTGCCAGACCAGAGCGCTCAGCCTCTACTTCTAGGCGAGCTCGATCTGCCTCGGCTGTATCGCAACGTGATTGTAATCGGTAGATCTCGTTTTGGGCCCGATCATATTTCTCTAGCATCTTTTCGAACTCTTTGTTGGAGGTGTCCTTCTCGTCGATCAGCTTCTGACTGGCATACAAAGCCTTGTCAAGCTTCTCTTTAAGTATTTCCACTTCGGTAACGGCATCGTCGCGTTCCATCTGCAAAAGAGAGAGTCACATTTAGTCGGGATGGGGCAGGGAGTTAGGCAGTTATGAATGATCTTTTGGGGTCAGTGTTCATGGAAGCTACAGATTTACAAACAGCCAATTTCACTGGTAGTAGTTCAGTTCGCATGCTTTTTTTCGGTTACACAGTATTTTTGTATAGTTTTTAGTATTTTGATATGCAGTATAGACAAGTCAAGTTAGAGTATGTATTATGTTAAGTAAGTAGAGTTTACATAAGCCAATTCTCGTTAAAGTATACCTCAGATTTCAGTTGGTTGGATGGTATGGTTGAGTTCTTGGATTGTTGGTCAGTTCTCGATATGGCAATTACCTGCAATTTCTGTTGAATGGCATGCGACTTCTCATAGCGCTCCTTCAGCACTTCCAGATCCGTTTGCATGGCCTCACGATCGCGAGCGGCCTTCATCAATAGTGTCTGTGAGGATTCCGAGCGCTCCTTGAGCGTTTCCAGTTCATCAGAGAACTGATCCCGTTCCTTTTGAATGCGTGCTAATTGCATCTGCATTGACAGATGTACGGACGGAGTAATGGTGTATTGTAGGTAGGTAGGTATGTGTGTGTGTTTGCAGGTGTTACAATAGTTGAAAGATAGATATACAAAGGCATATGTAGGCGTGGGAAGTACGTTATATATATATATATAGTATAGAGTTATATATAGATTATGTACAGTTAGTTTGGAAATTGGGGAAATTTGGGGTTAGCACAACAGAGTTACAGTATTACAATAACAGACATTGATTGACATTGGTCTAGACTCTACTCATATGTGTGAAGGAATAGTGGATACTTGATAGAATTGGGACGAGTGACGGTGCTTGGATGGTTTTTGATCAGTCATACCTGCGTCTTTTCGAGCTTCTCGCGTATGCGATCTGTATCCAGTGTTAGGGTTTCACGTTCTTTCTGCATACGAGCCGCCTGACCCAGGGCCTTATCCAGCTGCGATTGCAGATTATCATAGTCATATGTTAACTTCTCCTTCTCCAATACAAGACGACGATTCTCGGTTCCTGCCTTATCCAATTTATCCTGCAGGTGATCCACCTCATTTTGTGCCTTGTCCAATGAGTTTTGCAATTTCTCGTGCTGCAGTTGAGCCTTGCCCAGGGTGGCCTGTGTTCGCTCCATTTCCTCCTTGATTTTCTCGACCTCAGAGAAGGCCTAAGCATTGGCGGCGTCAATGTGAGATGAGTAATTGGTTGGTTTTAAGGAGGAAGGGGTTTTTAGGTTCAGATTCAGGTTTGGTGTTTCTAACTAAATGTCAAATTTGCTTTGCCTACCCTATCACGATCGGCATGAATGCGCGACACGCCACTCTGTGCCTTCTCCAGCTCCTGTCGCAGACTCTCCTGTTCGCCTTGGGCATTCTCCAGTTTGGCCTTCAATCGATATACCTCACCCTGGCTCTTCTCCAGTTTCTCTTGCAGAGCGGCGGCTTCCTCGCGTGCGCGTTCCGCATCCGACTATATTTATATAGAGTTGGGATTGGAGTTGGAGGGATTGGATACGGATATTATTTACAAAGGCACCAAATGTGCTAAATGATGGTACTTAATGTCTGATTGAACTGAACTGAATTGTATTGAACTGACTGGTCTGACTTGTCTGACTGATTGATTGACTGACTGACTGACTGACTGATTGACTTGACTGTATGTCTGATTGTTCAGTTGAAACAAAGGTTAAGGGTTATATATATATATGTATATATATTAATAATTACGACACGATTACAAACACTTTTACAACAAGATTTGGCACACAGAAGCAACATGATGACAGATGAGAGAAAAGAGGCGAAAACGGAAATGGTAACGGAAACGGAAACGTAGAGCAGGCAAGAATTTGAGCAATTCACAGAAATATATAAAGTGAGAGAGATAGAGTAATATATATATAGAGAGAGAGAGAGATAGAAAGTGAGAGAAAGAGTAGGTGGGGGTAAAGCGATGAGGAAAAGATGAACAGATAAGAGAGCAAGAGCGAGTGGAAAAATATGCAAAAGAAGGAAAAGTATTTGTGTATGGAGGAGTATATGTGATGTGGTGTGTGTGTGTGTGTTGGTTTTATGCATATATGTATGTATGTATGTATGTATGTATGTATGTATGTATGTTATTTTGAGTGAGTGGTCCTCAATAGCCCTAAGGCAAATATTTCGTTTCGGTTCATTACTTTACTTTGTCATACTTTTTTCTAGGATCCGGTTGATGGGCGAAAGTTGATGGTCAGAGATATGAACTCGAGGTGACATTTCATACAAGGTCAATATACAAATGTGTGTGTATGTGTGTGTGTGTGATATATGTATATTAGTATGCTTTTTGTATGTCAGGCAATGGCAGGAACATTTAAATTAAAGTCTAGTTTCTGGTTTTTTGAACCAATGCAATTAAAAGTTATCATTATTTTTTTTTTGTTTTTGAAACTCAATTATTGTTAGTAAAAAAATGTTCATTTGGTCTAAGTTAAAAAAATACTGGTTCATTTTGGTTATGTTGGAAGTATTTACTCACAAAACGTTTTTCAGTTTCGCCCTATATATAGTAGTAGAAAATGAATGGTAAGCACAACGATTTAGATATAGAGTTTTTGTTTTAGTATACATTTTATGTTCAAAGAAGGTTGTGTAGTAGTATGGTATTATGTTTACAGTTTAAATAGACTTTCAGACAAAACAATAAGAGTTATATATATATATGTATGTATATATAGTTATAGATAAGCAAAAAAAATTAAGCTTTCTATAGAGCGCCTGGTATACATATGTATGTATATACGAATGATTGACAACAATTGGTGTGTTGTTTTAATATATATAGAGTGTGTGTGTGTGTGTGTGTGTTTAGGTGTTTGTGGGTGTGTCATCAATGTATGTTTCTATTTAAGTAGATTTTTAATTTGAAAATTGGATAGTTCATATGATAGAAGGAGTTACCATCCATCATCAATAGTTTCAACACGCACATTAACAACACGATTATATATATTTTTTTTTATACATATATGTATGAAATTGTATATGGGCTTGCACTTGCATTTTAAAATTCTTTGCTCAACGCATATGTATATAAAAATGTCTAACTAAAAGTTGATTCAAATATGCAAAGATTATATATGTAGATATATATATATTTATATATATTATAGGGGGGATAGCAATATATATATATTTAGCTTACCTGTGTAACTCTCAGTTCGGCCTGGGTACGACGCAGCTCGGCAGCCGCCTTATCCGCTCTCTCTTGGGCTCGATCTAATTCCTGGGATGTGGTCATTGTGGTACGTCCAAATGTTGTCTTTAATATTCACGGGAATTGTATAAATTAGTTACAAGTTATAAAAAAAAGTTTCTAGCATACAGATATAAGTATGTATATATAATTTTTGTTTTTCTTTTTTTTTTTCTGAAGATGAGACACAAGTGCAACTAATTTAATTTAAATATTTTAGAGATAGAGTGAGAGCATTTTGCAAATTGTTGTACCAGCAGGCAAGCAACATAAAAAGAGTTTAATCAAAAGAAATAATCGTATGTATATGTACGTTGCGATTGAATGTTTGAATAACCGATTGAGTTATGATGATTATGAAATGGTTATTTTGAAAATTTCATTATGCAAATTATGTTCCATATGCATTTGACGCTTCTTTTCGTTTCGATTAAAAGTTTGAATTTGAATTTTTCTTTTTTTCTTCTTCATTTGATTGATTGTGGAATTAATGGATTAATAGAATATTGAGACTATCGAGCGAAAGCATGGGCTTGTGATCATGATAACATGATCATGATCGACTTACCGATATTTTGCCCGTTTCAAACATTAACTTTTGTACATTCTGTAAGAGTACGGATTGAAAAGGCAATTTCACTAACAATATTATGTATTAAATATAAATAGTCCACAATTAGTAAAAATCTAATTGGTGCAGAGTGTTAGGGCGAGTAACAAGTGAGAGAGAGAGAGAGAGTAAATAACGTGAATAGAACTAGTCATTTGATTATAGCCAAATAAAGAGTGGCGAGTGACGAGTGGCGAGTGAGGAGTTAAGAGTAACGTGTACTACAACTGATCGCTAAGAGTGCTAAACTCAAGCCTGCTGGCGCTAATTGCAACTAAAGTTGGTACAAATAAATTAAGTAAAACTATTAACTACTGTGTGACTCCATTACAATTATAATAACTATGATTATATGGTTTTAAACTTAATGCATAATGTTGGATTAGGCTTACTTTGTGTAGTGTGGTCTGTTCTTCTAGCTGCATCTATTTGGTTTATGTTTTTGATTTAAATTTGGTAATTTTTTTTTTTTTTAGAGTGTTGTTGGTTGGGTTGATTGGGATGCGTTTTTTTCGGTAAGTGTACATGTAAATATACATATAGATAGGCACATAGATATAGGTATATATAGTAATAGTAAATAATTGTATACATTTATGTATATAGTTAAATATATAGATTAGAGTGTGTATGTTCTTTTAGTGTTTTCATATCATATATTATATACATAAGACACACACACACACTGAATGATTATTTAGTTATATATTTATAATTAAGTAGAAGATGCCGGGGGAACCGGTCATAATGCACGAGTACCTGCGAACGTTCCAAATCGTGTTTCAGCCGCTCATTCTCCAGTTCAAGACGTGCTATACGCTGCTTGGTTGACTCCCAATCAGCACTGCTTCGTCCCATTTCACAAGTGGCCTTCTCTAGTTCTGCCTTCGATTTGCCCAATTCACTTTGAGAGGCCTCCAGTTTAATTTCGAGTCGTTCACGCTCATTGACAGCCCGTTCCAGGCGTGTCTGTAGCTTCTCAACTTCACTTTCGGCAGCTCGTAATTTGATTTTATAGTCGGCCACCTCTCGTTCATGCAGATCCCGCTCCTCTTGCTTCTCATGCTCGGCACGATCACGCTGATCCCGGAGTTGGGCCATCTGCTTCTCCTTATCGCCAATGGCCTCCTCCAGGCTAGTGAGAGCACCCTCAGAGCTACTATGATGGGCCTGCATGGCCGATAGGCGGGCTCGAGCCATATCCACCTGGTTGTCTTTCTCCTTCAGCAGGTCCTCGAGATTCTCAATCTGTTAATTGTGTGGGTGATTGGGAAGTGTGAGTAAAACGTATGTATATGTCATTCCTTGGTCTGACCTTTCGCTGCAATACACTGATCTTGCGATCCTTGATGTCCATATGATCCTTGAGTTCCGTAAGCTCGCTGGTTAATCGATTTCGCTCCTGGACTGTCTGCAAGGTACCTTGCGTCTTTTTCTCAATCAGGCGGTTCTTCTCCTCGAGACGGGCGCGCATCTCTTCCACATCCGTTTGCAGCATATTGTAGTGCTCTTCTTTGGCGCATAGCGACTCCTTGAGCACCGCTATATGCCGCTGATAGTCCTAACGAGAGTTATTTTATACTGTTTCTGCAAATGGGAATACAATTTGGAGGGGGGTGGCCAGAATGAACCAATTACCTGATGCTGCTCTTCCAGTGTTTTCATTTTTGCCGCCATCGCCAGAATCTCTTGATCCCTTCTTTGTATTTCAAGACGGAATTCGTCCAACTAATCGGATGATTATTGTCAATTGTTGATTGTTGTGTGATTGATAAAAATTCGCGGTAAAGGACAAAGATCAGAGATAATATAGAGAGAGAGAAAGAGATGAGAAATTGCATTGAATATTGCCTCCTGCCTTATTCTTTTTTTGTATTTTTTTTTTGTAGGAAGACTACAGTAATGGAGAGTAACGAGTAGCGAGTAACGAGTTGTTCTTGTTGTTGTAGTTGTTATTGTGTTTTCATTTCTTTTTTAAACGGCGATTGACAGTGTGTGTACATATTGAGAAAATGAGCGAGGGCGAGCGAGAGCATACGCTAAATGTGAGAATGATGAAAAGAGATCGAGACCTCCATATTTGGTTGTGTGTGTGTGTGTGTATATATAGTATAAAGATCGTCTGAGAGTGTAAATGTGTGTGTGTGTGTGTATGTGTGCGAGTGTGTTAGACGGTTATAGAGGGCTTGGCCTTTTAAGAGAAATGTCTTTATACAATGGGAACTTGGTCAGACCTCAACTGTTTCTTTATGCAATTTTTCTTATATATTTTTTTTTGTTTTTTGGTTTTTTTTTTTGTCTTTATTGTTATTGTTTCCAGTTTTTTTTTTTATTATTATTCTTTTTTTCTTTTCGTTTTTATAATGCTTAAAATTTAATGTTAAGTTTAACAGATTTTCAAGAAAAGTTTCGTTTTTGTTTTTTTTTTGTTTTTTTTTTAATGCAAAGTCAAAAGTTAAATCTTAATTAGGGATTTTACAGATAAATCAGTTGTGTGTATATATATAAATAGTACATCTCGTTGGAGTATAATCAGATTTTAGATTCAGATTTAGTAGATTAGTAATTAATACAATATAAGTATAAGTATGTATATAGAGAGTTATGTATAAGTATATGTATATATATATAAGTATATATAAATATCCAAGTTCAAGTTCTTCCATATAAATGCCACAATCATCATCATCATCATCGTCAGTACAAAAAAACAAAAAAAAATAAAACAATAAAAACAAACAAGACATAACTAAATAGATCCTAAAGAAATTGACAAATCTAAATTAAAATATCTATCTGAAACTACGTATTTGTATTTGTATCTGTATCTCTTATGTTCGAATGTCCATTTTTATATATGTATATGCGAATGACTGGTACGAGCCTTATTCCTTAAATGCTTTCAAATTGGCTAGTGATAAAGTTTTGCGTTTCTTTTTTTTCATCTCTCATTTTTTTCCTCTTTTTTTTATTGTATTGTATTGTATCATTCATTATGATCGACCTATGCTATAGATGATTATATTATATGTATATAATATATTTTCCAATTGAAACTCAAAGATAACAAAAGTGACAAATTTAATGATGAATATTTTGATACCCTTGCAGGATATTATTATAATTGTTTTAATATGATTGATTAGCATTTATAAACAATCTGTTTCGGACCATAATTTTGTTCTATATCTTAGATCTCAAAGATCTTTAAAAAAAAAAAAAGAATATATATTTGTATATATAATATATTGTATTATATATAGCTCATTTTCAGAAAGAAATCTCAAAGATACTAGTTTTTAACATTGTTAAGGATTAAATTTCTTTCTTTTTTTTTTAACAATTGATGAACTGCAAGATTATGCAAATTCCGAAATAACATAATTTATATACCGGTATACCGGTATTTCTATTGTAACTATGAACACAATATTGCTTTTGCATTGCAGTTTTTTCTCAATTTGTATATGTGAGTGTGTTGTATGCATGTATGCTGTGTTTGTCTGTGTGTGTGGATTGCCTACTAATTAAATTTTTAAACTACTGAACTCTAGACCAAAATTATTTTGAGAGTAACTCCAATTCGTTTTTGATTAACAACTACAATTTTAACAATTTTTACTTTCTTTGAGAAATGTTTTGTTTGGTTTTTGCAAATTTTGTTTTTTTTTTTGTTTTTGTTTTAATTTTTTTGGTGAATTTTCTTTCTAATTTGTTTATAAAGCAAAGCAGAGACCTTGAGTAAATAAGCACCTAATATATATGTATGTATATATATCAATCATATATTGTATATTGTGTAAGTTAGTATTTTTCATATACACATATATATATATATCGATAGCAATATATATATATATATATCTCATATATATATGTAGCTATATAGCATAGACACATTTTGAATGCTTTTTTTCTTTCGTTTTCATATTCTTCAACCTACACACACTCAAGTAGAAGGATATAGAGACAAAGAGAGAGTGAGTGAGAGATAGATAAAGATAGATAGAAGGGAAGATTACATTTAATACTCACATAAATTTGCATTTTCATTTTCCACTCTCTCTCTTTTACCTTTCCTTTACTTAAACTTTCCCTTTCGTTTTCGCATTTTACATATAAATTTCATCTTTTACATATAATTGACCTTCATTGCTAATCACACGCTAGTTCGTCGTTCATTTCTTTTTCTTTTCTTTGTATTTTTTTTGTTTTCTTTTGTTTTTACTAACAAAACACAGTACCAAATACCAAAATACAAGTAAAGTACATGGAAAGGGAGCTAAGACGAAGGCTTCTAAGTATGCAAATATATTTGATTTCTTGTGTTTTGTTAAGGTTAGGTCTTGGGAATTAATATTTTTTTTTTCATCATTCATTCAAAATTGTTTGTTTCCATATTCTTAGTTAGGTAGTTAGTAGGTTGGCTAATATAGGATTACTAAGTGGCTAAATAGGACTAGGTAACGGTAACTTTTCTGCATTTTCTTTTATATTTCTTTCTAGGTATTTTCTTTTTTTTGTTTTAATTTAATAATATTAAGCTTCCTTTTTTTTTTGTCGTTTGCAAAACTTAACACATACGAGTTTTCGATTACGAATAAGTTAAAGTAAATTTTCTTCTCATTTTCTTTCGGTTCATCGTTTCCATTGTATGTATATACTTTTGCTTAAATATCTTAATTGTTTTTTGTTTTTTTTTTTTATATACAGTCTTTTACTTTTTTTGAGAGTCCAAGAGCCAAGGTTCTACAAAAAATTTCCAAACATTCACACAAAAATTTTTGTTTTCACTATCTGAAAAGTTTTTTTTTTCGTTTTCCTTTTGTCTTTTTTTGCCCTGAGTGCTCTATGCAACAGAATTACTAAAATAATATCTAAAGTATACAAAAAAATAAAAAATAAAAAGTAATGTAAAGAATATTGTTTTTAGCTCTCGTTTCCAGTTTTCTTTTTTTTTTTTTTTTGGTTTTTGGTTTTTAATATATATACTTTGCTACATTAAAATGGCACATGAAACAAAATAGTTTGTTTTATTTTGTGTTTCCCTCTTAATGGCTAATAAGAATATTTTTATTATATTAATATAAATCTATATATATATATATTATATATATATATACGTACTTTATATATATATATATAAGCAGTTAATGGTATTGTATGGTATAATACTTGGTGTCATGGGTTGGGTTTCTTTTTCTTTTTTTCTTGGTTTTTTTTTGGCGGACAATGGGGGGGTCGTTGATGGGGGCGGATCCACCCTATATACTATATATATATATAGGTTAACTGCAAATGCCAACTTTCGATTTGATCATAATAATAATTCTTTTTCTTAGTCTTTCGGAAAATTGGGTTAGGGTTAGTGGCTGGAGTGATGGGTTAAGGTTAAGTGGAAAAGCGTTAAATGCAGATTGGATTTTTCGCATCCTGAATTCCATTTTCTAATTGAATTCAATTGAATGATTAATTGATGCGGATGGGGTGATGGTTAATGGTTGATGGAGGTGCGGTTTATATATTTTTTTATAAGGTTTTTGGGGTTTGGGGTATAAATTTTTTTTTGTTTTTTTTTTTACTCTTTTGTTGTTGTAAGTAGTTGGTAAAATGATGTAAATTTCTTTTTGTTATTGTTGATTGGTTGATTGATTAAGTTGATTGGTTGTCGCTTAGGAATCTAGGGATAGCGTGTCTACATCAAATTTAAAACTTACTTGTCGCTTATGCTCTTGCGGCAGTTTCGGATAATCTAAGTCTAGTTTCGAGTATGGCAAATGATGTTGGTGGTGGTGATGATGTTGTTGTTGGTGTGCTTGTTGCTGTTGTTGTTGTTGTTGATGCGAATGCAAATGCGCATAGCCCAAATGATGTGGCTGATGTTGATGATGATGATGATGTCCAGCCGTATGATGCAATAGATCATAATTAGATGCCGCATCTCTTGCACTACTTGCCAATGTCCCACCAAATGGTCCGCTTGTATTTGCCAATGATGCCAATGGATGAGTTTGCAAATGATTCTGATGCTGATGTACATGGTATTGATACTGTGGATGCATTTGCTGTTGGACCGATGCCTGGATATGGGAATGCGGTTGCTGTTGTTGCTGATGTTGATTATAATGACTACTACTGCCGCCCTGAGTGCCAGCAAATTGCTGTTGAAGATTATAGGCCAATGCCGAGCTGCTCAATGGTTGTTGATAATACTGCGAAATGGCTGGATTTGAGGCATGCAGTGAATGGGATATAAGTTGGCGTTGATGTTGTTGGCCAGCTGTTGGCCAAATACCACCAAGACCCATACCACCCAAACTTGGACCATAACCCATTGGACCACCCCCATAGCCACCGATATCACTCTGATAGGGATTTGCCGTTGTTGAGCCATATCGTCCAGTTGCACCGGTACCAAACATTCCTGGATAACCAGTTGCCAAATTTGATACTGAATATGCTGGCCTTAAACGTGCTGCAGCTGCTGCAGCACTTTGGGCCGCTGTTAACTGTGCCGCCGTCTGTTGCTGTTGCGGCTGGAAGTACATATTCGGTTGGGAGGAGAAACTAGTCGACATTTGCATAAGATTATCGTTAAGATATGGTGGCGATGTATCACCCGGATGTAATGTCGGATAACTGGATACAACTCGTCCCGGATAGGCATTGGCCGCCAATGGCGTGGTAATTGGCTGACCCAATTGCCTTGCCTGATGTGTAAGATTAAGTATTTGGGATGATCTCGATATTGACTTATGCGCTTCGTTAAGCAAATTGACTATATTTGATGAGCTTGTCTGATGTAATGGCGGTGCCGGATAACCATAAACATCCTGATACATTGTCGCCGAGGGTAAACCAGCAATACTATATCGTCTACGTCGTATGGGTGAAGTTTGACCATAAATTTGTGTGGCTGCTGTCGGTTCATATAGATAACCCGCTGAGGTAGATGGTCCGCCATAAAAATCATAACCACCGCCGGCATAGCCTGGCTGGCAGGTTGCTGGACCATATCCTCCTATACCAACGCCAACTCCAATTCCTCCAATTCCTCCTCCAACTCCAATTCCTGATGTTGATGGTCCGTAATATTGTCCAATAATATCTGGCAGTGGTGGGCTGGCTCCGCTGGCACCCGTGTAGTTATTGTACATCTGAAATGGGCGATTTGTTTCGAATTTGATTTTTGGGTGGTTTCGTTTTGGTTTGGTTTTGGATTGGGTTAACGGTTACGGTTACGGTTACGTTTACGTTTACGGTTGACGTTTGTGGTTACGTTAACTGTCAGTTACGTTTACGTTTTTAAAGGGTTTTTCTGTGTCTCATTGTGTCGTTGGTTGAACAAATATATATTATATAAGTTTAGTTTAATTTAAGTTAGAGTTAGATTGATTTGTTATTGATGTATAAATTGTTGTTGTTGATGTGGTTGTTGTTGTTATTATTGTTATTGTTGTGTTTACATATTTAACATTATGAAAAGCGATTTTTGCCCGATAACTTACGGACTATTTTGGCCCCATTTTCTTAATTTTCTTTTCTTATTTTTTTGTTTAAAATAATCAATCAATTTTTCTGGCAAAACTTTTTTTTTTTGTTCGTTTGTTAGTTTTGTATTTCATCATTATTAATTATTATTATAGTTTCTTTTTTTGTTTTGTTGTTTTTCTACAAGTTTTCTTCTCAGTTTTTTTCTTTTTACTCTTTTTTTGTTAATACATTTTGCTCTTGTTGCGCTTAATTTACAATAAGGTTTTGTAATAGATATATATGTAGTTCTTTTTACTTTGATTATTCAGTTTATCTCATATATATAACTTGAAATTTATTTTCTCAGATTTAGATTTGAGATTCACACCTAAATGTTCATTAAATTGAAATTTTTTTCTTTGAGTGGGGGGACAGACAACTGCTGAAGAGTGGGGAAAAAAGGGGGGGGGGGTGGTTGGTCTAGGACTTAAAGGAATTTTCATGTATGAAATGTGTGTCATTTGCTTATTGTGTGTCATTTATATACGTGTGTGTGTGTGTGTATGCGTGTGTGTGGCAGAGAGAGAGAGAGTGACAGACAGAGAGGTAAAGAGACAGAGAGAGAGAGATAGAGAGTTCTATATATGTATGTGTGTGTGTGTGTGTGTATGTTGTGGTTGTATGCTGGGGCCGCTGCTCATTTTTTTTTTTCATTCATATTTTGTGTTTTTTTTAATTGTTTTTCTTTTTTTGCTTTGAATTGCAACTTAGATTTTGATTTCGTTTTTTTTTTTTTTTTTTTGTATTTTTAATTGGTTTTTGGTATTATTTTGTTGTTGTAAAGGGTAAGGAAACATAAATTTGTTGTTTTACTTATAACAATATATGTATAGTTCAGATGCATTATAGAAATAACGTGCAAAAATATATTGTAAATAATTGGTATTATTTTTTTTTTTTTTGTATTTTGGTTTTGTTCGTTGTTGTTTTTTATGTTCTTGTTGTTGGTAGTGAAATTGTTGTAGTTGTTGTGTGTTGGTTAAACAAACAGACAGGTGAATAGAAATGTGTGAGAAATAGTTAGATAGAGAGAGAGAGAGAGACAGAGAGATAGATATATTTATATATATATATGTTTGTATAGAAAGATAGATAAACAGAGACAGACAGAGACAGAGAAGTTTAGTTTTGCAGCTGTGAGTGAGTTCGGAAGAAGTTTTCCTTTTTTGTTTTTTTTTTTTATTATTTGTTCTTTTCTTTTTTTCTATGTGTGAGTGGATTCTGATTTGAAGTTTCCGAACTTTTAGTGTAAGTGTGTGTGTGTGTGTATTTGTGTGCGGGTGTGTGTTTGTGTGTGTAGATAAAGAAAGAGAGAGAGAGAGATAGTACTTGGTCCAACGTTCGTTTAAGTTTAGTTTGTTTCTTTTAGTATTCATTATTATTATTATTATTATTATTTTTTTTTATATATATACAAAACCAAAAAGTAATATATTATCAGTTAATATTATCACACTTTCAGGGTTTATTGGGGGGCGGGACGAGGACATGGGGGAGTATTCAATTGGTTATGTTGAGTGAAACTTTGTTAACTGTTTTTTTTTTTAACTGAAGTTCGGGTTAAGGTTTGTTTTTGGTGCCTCTGGTCACATTTTTTTAAGCAAAAGTAACGCAATTTAAAAAACAACATACTTTGAGATTTAAAATGTATGTATATATAAATATATATATATATAAAGTCATATATATGTATGTATATATATTAATAGTTTATATAACGTATATATATGTATATCAAGTAGGAGACAGACAGAGAGAAATAGAGAGCGAGCGACAGTGAGAGAGAGAGAGACAGACAGAGTTAAGTTTAGAAACAGTGATAATTAGGTAAGAATTGAATTATATACACTGAGTAATTGAGTAATTTGTTTTGGTAATTAAATATATATTTGTATTTGTAATTGTTTTATCATTTTATCGTCAAAGACTTGTGTCCAGTAATAAGGCGAAATAAGGTTTGATTCGCTTTAATTTAAAACTTTTCTGTATTCTTTTTTTTTTGGACTTTTGTACGGTTCTTCCTTTTCTTCTATCTGGTGCGAAAGTATTACAAAAGCATATTGTAAATAGTTGCATACGATTTCAAATTGTTAACTCTTTCAATCATATATAGATTTTTTTTTTTTTTAGTTTTTAAGTTTGTCATTGTTTTTTTTTTCTCTTTTGCATTGATAGTTTTTTTTCTGCTTTTAGAACAACAACAAAATATGTTTTTTTTGGTTTAGTTTTTTTTTTAATAGAAAAAATAAATAATCAATTCGTTTGAAACAAATTTATTTCGCTTTTTTCTATAGTTTTTTTTTAGTATGTTTCGATTTAGTTTCAGTTTGTTTTTTTTCTTTTTTTTGGTTTTAGCCAATTATTGGAGCCATTACAATCGATAAGTATCGTGGAAAAATCTCTGCATCTTTTGGCAATAAAATGACAAAAGAATTATTTTCATTTAGTATTTATGCTAAATAAATCATCACAGTTAAATGTTACTTTTTTTTTGTTTAATTTTTTTTTTGTATTGTTTGTCAAGAACAAATTTAATTTGTTTAAAAAATTATTGAATTTAATTTTTGATTGCTCTTCATTTCGGTATTTTTTTTTGCGGTTTTGGTTTTTTTTTGTTTTTTTTTTTTTGTTGGTTAAAAAAAGTATTTGTATAACGGGTATATATATATATATTACTTTTTGATTATGTAACAACAAGTAAGTAAGAAGAAACACAGCGAAATAGAGACAGAAAAAGAGAGAGAGAGAGACAGATAGAAAGAGCGTTCCGAAAAAGTTTAAAAATCATAAAACGAAACATGAATTTTGTTGTGAAGTGTAAGGCTAAAAATGGGGCGAACACAAAAACGGTATTTTTTGTTATTTATTTGTCGGGAGGGGGTTAAAAGGGGGTAAATTGGTTACAAGCAAAAACTTTACAATACACATAGAGAAAACAACATTTAGTTTACTTTTCAACAACCACAAAAAGAAAATAAAGGAAATAAAAACAACAAAAAAAAAATAAAATAGAAAACATAAAAAAAAAACCATGACAAAAACTACAATTAGTATAAATTTAGAAATTATGCCAACTGGCATGAGAGGGAGATGAAGATAGAGATGGAAAGAGTAACTGAGAGAGAGAGAGAGAGAGCAGGAGCTCCTATCAACTAGAGTATTAGAGAAAGAAAGATAGATAGAGAGAGAGTAAGAGTAACAGAGAGAGCAGGTGAGCCACACACACACACACAAACACTTAAAAATAAAGCCAAGAGCACTCACACACACATACTTACATAAAGAGAGGAAAAAAAAGAATGGTAGACACACACACACACATACACCTACAAAGAGCGGGTGAGCGAGATAGAGAGACTCACACATGAATGTGGCCCGAAATAACAACATTTTGGTTACAAGGTTATTACGTATATGTCATGTCAAACCCTGTGTATGTGTGCGTGTGAAAGCGTTTGTGTTAGTGTGTTTATGTATATAAATGTATGTATGTATGCGTGTATGTATGTATATATGTATATGCTAAAAGTACAATAGCGGCATCTGAGAGTAGAAGCAAAGAGTGGGTGAGACAGTAACAGTAAAAGTGAGGAGGGCATAGAAGGGAGAAGAAGTGTGGCAGTAGGTGCTGGAGGTGGGTTATAAAAATACAAACCAACAGCCAAAAGGCAAATGAAAATAAGTAAAAAACAAAAAAAGCTAAAGCCAAAAGTCGAGGTATGTTTGCCTCTTTCTGTATATGTAAGCGTGTTAAGTGTGGGTGTATATAAAAAACAACAAAATTTTGTTAAAAAAAACCTTAAATTAAAAATAAAAACATCAAAGAAACATATCGAAAGCACCTACATATATACGACTTTAATATACCCATCCATTTAAAAAGGTGACCGACCTACCCTAAAAACTTAAGGAAAAATTTACTTAAAGTCTTTGACTTGATATCGTCCAATATAGAATTGGATCTACAATATGTTTTTCTAGATATCATGGCAAGTTGCTGGCCTAAGTATGTATTTAGTGTATATAAAAATAAAATGAAAAATTTTGATAAGAAGCTAATCACAATTTTATTGCGGATGTGATTGCATGTGAGGGGAGTGGGGTTGGGTTGGTAGAGGTTTAGAAACTGATGCCTTAGCGTGTTTGCAGAAACTCGTAAAGTTTCAAAAATAAACACATAAAAAAAAGACGAAAACCAACCAAAAAGAAGAAAAAGTCATCAATGTAACACACACACACTCTCACGTAGGCAAACAAAGCTACAAAAAAAGAAAAAGAAAAGGAATTTTTCTCTGCTTTTTTTTTTTGGAGGGTTTACTTGCAATTATGAGAAATCATCACGTCTCCATGGCGAGTGTGAGAGACTGAATGTGAAGGAGAGCAGAATTTGCCCCTGCACCAGCCCTTGCCTCTGTTTCTTCTCTTTCCATTTATTCGGTTTTTTTTTTGCTTTCCTATTTTCTTGCCCTTTTCACGCACACATACACACACAGACACACGTGCCAAGTGTGAGTGACATTCTTAATGAAGTGCAGAGCAGAGCCTGTCTGCACTTGAGCTCAATTCTCATTCACTAATTACGCACACAAATACACAAAGACCATGCAAAGGCATTCAAATGCAGATACAAGGCAGCCCTAAAAAGTAGGCAATGGTTTTATTTTATTCTACTTTTTTTTTTTTTTTGCAAAGAATTTCAATTTCGCCAGAGTGAATAAGGGGAGTAAGAGGGGAGGGGGTTGGTTTTTAAAGGTGAAGAAAGACTTGGAGAAGGAGTCGAGGTTTTTTTTACAATTTATTTGTTTTGCGTGTTTAAACAAGTAAAATGGCAAAATGGAATGTAGCCACCCTCACCCTTCCCTCTCTCTCTCACTCTCCCCAGTTTTTTGTTTTTTTTTTCCTTCTTAGGGTGTTCCCTGCTGAGTCTGGCTCTAAAATGCAGAATGCAATAGGCTTTTTTTACGGGGGTTGCACTTCTTTCCTTTTTTTTCCCCATTCTTTTATGCACATTTTACTTTATTATGTATGTATAAGTATGGGTTATGTGTGTGTGTGTGTGTGGCTAAGTGAGTGTGTGGCTTATGTTACTTTGCGCCTCTGCTAATTGTGGAGAGATGGGTGTGTGGTTAAGAAGTAAGGATTGGGGTACTTTTTGTTGGGGCTTAAGTTGTTTCTGTTTCTGTTTCTGTCTCTGTCTGTGATTTCTTTTAGCAGCGGCCCTCAATTTGATGGCCATATCAATTTGATTTCCCTCCCTGTGGTTGTGTGTGCTGGTAATGGTGTTATCTGTCTGAGACAAATACACACACACACACACACACACACAACATATAAAAGATACACACAAACACACAAATGAATTTTATAGTTTATAGATGAAGTTTTGTTGGTTTTTGTTTGTTGTTGGTTTGTTTGCTATTAGAAATGACATTTTTTGATTTGTTGATCGTGACGATGAAGACGATGAAGTTGATGATGATGTTGTTGTTATTGATGATGATAATGATGATTGTTAATGTTGCTGTTATTGTCCTTATTATTATAGTTTGTTGTTGCTATTAGTGGTTGTGGTTATGGTAGTGGTGTTGGTGGTGGTGGTGCTGCTGCTTTTTGTTTTTTAATTTATTTTATTTTGCTCAAACTACAATACCTTATAGTAGACATAGGCATTGTCCATAGGTTTTTGGCTTGACTGTTGGGGGGACTTGACTTTAAAATGTTAATGTTGTTGTTGTTGTTGTTGTTGACGTTGTTTTCGTTGTTGTTGTTGGTGTTGCTATGCAAATGTATATATATATATATATGAATATATATGCAATTTGCAGTTGCAGTTCGTTGTACTAAGAATTTCTCTGGTTTTTCGCGTTTTACTTCTCCCACTTTCTCCTTCTTTCCTTCTTTCCTTTTTTTTTTTTACTACTTTGCTTTGTTTTACTCTATTTATGTAATTTGAGTTGGCCAAGTAGAGAGAAGTATGTATATAGAAGTGTGTGCGTGTGTGTGTGTGTGTGTGTGTGCCAAGTGTGTGGGTATAATGCAATAATAAACAGTTTGTCTGAGACGACTTCCTTGTTTAGTTAGTTGCTGCTGGTGCTGGTGCTACTATTGCCTAGACTAGACTAGACAAGCCTAGTCTTCTCTCCTTTCCACTTCTCTCGTCTCTGGACGTTTGTTTCTGGTTTATTATCTTTGCTGTTTCCTCCTACTTAGCACCAACACATCAACATTAACACAACAAACACACACACATGCTTCTTGTTATCTGTATATGTATATATATATATATCTATTTCTATATATATATATTTATGTATATATAAATACGATACGATTTATATACGATTGGAATTTCGTTGTTGTTGTTGTTGTTTTCTAGATAATGTTTCCAAATGCTAAGGAAGATTCGTATTTTTTCTTTCTTTTTTTCTTTTTTTTTGATATATATTTTTTTTCTTCTGCTTAAGTCAAATTATTGATTTTATGCTGCAGAGAAGGTTGCTGGCTGGCTGGCTGGCTGCTGCTCTTACTGCTTCTGCTGTTTTAGCCTTCTTTTGCTTATTTGCCTCCTTTTTGGCTTACAGCGGTTTTTCGTTTTCGTTTTAAGGGTTAACGAGAGGGGGGGAAAAAATTTTATACTTTAAATTTGCATTATTTTGTTATTAAGTTTGCTGTTGTTGTTGTTGTTGTTATCGCTGTTGTTGTTGTTGTTGTTGCTGCTGCTGTATGACATTTACACACACATTCACATTTGTATCGATGAAAAGGCACAGAATTTATGAAAAATGCTTTACTCTTGCGTTTTTGCTACATTCTTGTGATATTTTGAACGATTTTATATCAAATAAACGCGCCGTCGTTTCGCCACAATAAATATATGTATATAGATATATATATATATATATATTATATATGTACATATATACTCAAATTCACTTGATTAAAACATTTTCCTATTTTATATCATTTAATTATATTTCATTTCATTCTTTTCTCATTTGCCACACTTTCTCTTTTTTTTTTCCTTTTTTTTTTTTTGCGTACGCCTTGCGCTTTTTTTTTTTAATATATTTTTTTGGCGTTGCGGCCTCGTCCGTGCCTCGTGTTCGTTGGCTCAAAACGTTGCGTATACAACTGTCCGCTTCTAACGAGCTTTTGCGCCCACGAGGCCATTGAGCAACGCACACACATACACACATACAGAGACACACGGACAGAGACACTCATACATACATTTATTGGGGTAAGGGGGAAGCTTACATTTGAGCGAAAGCTTTTACGTTTTATGCTCAAAAGCCGAAAAGCTTTCGTTTGTTGTTGTTGTTGTTTTGATTATTGATTTGGTTAAAAAGGAACTCGTTACTCGTTAGCTTTTTCACTCGCTGAATTAACATCATTATCCTTGCAGCTGCGACTGCGGCTGCTGCATTTGATGCCACATTGCATGCGCATGACTTGAATGCAGCTGATGGCTGACGAAGACCATCATCACCAGGACCAGCACCACCACGGGTGGCCGGTTCCGAATCAATTCAAATTCATTGTGTATGCTTGTGTGTGTGTGTTTGTGTGCGCGTATATGTAGGCAACACTTTTGCATATATTTCGTTCCCATTTTGATGACATTCCAATTATTATGCTAAGTAGGCAATGCTAGCCACACACATTCCACTACGTTTTAATATTTGAAATTGAAATTGCAATTTGAATTTCAAATGGACTGGAAATCAATAAATCAATTGTCCAATGGTCATCTACTCTCTATCTCTTTGTGTGTGTGTGTGTGTGTGAATGAAATAATAGAAGCAGGATATGGAGATGAAGCTGTAGCATAAGCGCAGAGGCTAGTTCCTTTTCATTTTCTACCATTTCTCCATTCTTCTATGTGTTTTTCTTCTTTTTTGTGTCTCTTTTGTGGGTCACCCAGTTCCCACTTTTGCCCGCTTAATTGTTTTCATTTCATTTCATTTTGCTCTTTACTCTCTAAATAAACGAAATTCCATCAGCACCAGCATCGCCATCGAGCTGGAGGAGATGCCACAGCTTCTGGTTGCTGGTTTGCTTTTTGTAATTGCATTGCGTTTGTTCGTTGGACAGGACACACGGCAATTTGCTTGACAAACTTGGCACAGTAAATGCCTCCTTTGTAAGTGTGTGTGTGTGTGTGTGTGTGTAAGTGTGTTTGTATCTGTTTGTATGTGGTTTTTTATGGCAGTAAAATGAATTTTGCGGCAGGCCGCGTAATTATTTTATGCCCTTGCAAAAACAATGAGCCCACCCACACACACACACACATACACAGAGAGAAGGACTACTAGGACTAACTGAAACAAACTGAGCCAGGGCAATATATCAAGAGTTGAGTCCAACACCATTATAACAAGCTCATTCCCCTGATTATTTATGCCTGTATCCACATTGAAACAGCAAACAGTAACGAATTGAGGCAGGCCAAAGGCATGTCCATATATATATACATATATATATAAAGTTCTTTCTCAATTTATAAAGTTTAAACCTTAATTATTATTAAACCATTTTTTTTTCAATTATATAGCAGTCTTTAAAAAGAGTTTAAATTTTGTTATAAATTCTTTTTAAGAAAGTCTTAAAAACAGTTTTTAGTTTATTTTCTTTGAATGAATTATTTAATTTAATCTTTATGAAAATTAAATAATACATACCATAATTTGCAACTCATTGAAATGCTAATGAAATTGTCTTAAATAATCCGCTCCTGTTTTCTATATGTATGTAAATATAACCTGCTATATATGTACTAATAATCCCTTTTTCTCGGCTAACTCAACTTTCCCTTATGCTTCTTAGCCATGGCTTTTCTCTTTACAGTTTCTGCATGCTAATTAAAATTCAGTTGGCTATTGCCAACGTTTTGCATAGTTTGTAATTTGCCTGACAGGATTATAAACAACATGAATCTTTGAATATGTATTTATGGATGATGATGGTGCAGCGAGTAATTTTAGCTGAGTTGGTCATCATCATCAAACTAATCATCGTCAGCGGTTGAGAGGTTAGGTCATGTATGGGGGCATAGTTTGGCTTTGCCTAAGTCTTATACACGAATGAACTTTTCGTTTTTATACCACACACACACACACATACACATACGCTTACAAGCGGATAAATGGCTAAGCTAGAAGTGGAGCGCATCGCAAGGGGTAGAAGGGAGAGTTTTGGTTATTGAGGGACTATAGTTTAGGCTCAGCAGAAGACTCACTCACCCTTACCCCCTGCTCCTCCTGAGCGAATTTCTTGATTTCACGCTCCAAATCAAGCTGTTGTTGTTGTTGTAGTTGTAGTTGTTGCCAAAGAAGTGAGAAGGTTTTTGTTGTTTTGGTTTAGTTTTTACGACACTCGAGATATGCCAGACAATTTCTACTATATATGTATATATGTGAGGGTATATACATATGTATATGTATTTATATGTATGTGAGGGATTGTGGTATGTTATACAGAGGGCAAATGTAAGCCAAATTTATATAGAATTCAAGCAGACAAACTGGCGTCAGTTAAATGGCCAAAACCGAAATATTCATAAAAGAAAATTTTCGCAACAACTTTTAGCAAAAGAGAGACACACAAATGCGTATTATATATTAAGTTATATAATGAAAGCAAAGGATCAAGGCTAACAATAACTACAGTTGTGTATATATATATACATATATCAATAAATTAATCTTATAGCATCTACTTATGACTGCATTTAATCGCAATTCATGTTGAGTTTAATTGCATTGAAAGTTTTTTTTTTGGTTTTTTTTTTTTTTTTCATTTTCGACTTTTCTACTTCTCACAAAACATGTGCCAAATCGGAAATGTAAAACGCACTGACCTCGAAACGTTTTGCCGGCAATCGGCCCACACTTTACAAACACCCGACACACCGACACCCGCTCCTCTAGCCTCCATCAATTGGTGATTGCTCGCTTGCCATGCCAGCTAACGTGGCGTATACGCAACAACTTTTAATTGCTGAGCACAAAAAAAAAAGAAGAAAAACGAACGGAGGCAAAATTTGTTTGCTGTGTTCTGTTTGGTTTTTTTTTTTTGTAGTTTTTTTTTTGTATTTTTTTTCTTGTTTTGTATTCTGACGATTTTTAATTACTACAGTCCTGCAGCGCCACACAGCCACGCCCATTTTGTTTGCGACAAATTAATTGCGAATGTGAACCAATTGCCGGTCAAGGCATAGTTTCAATAGCTTTCATTTCTATGAATTTTCCTGGCATTCTATCAAAAAAAAAAAAAGGATGAAAAAAAAGGATGGCAAACGAACCTTACGCACCAACAAAATGAAATCAAATGAAATGAAATGCATGGAAATTGCCAAATGGGCAACAAGCCAAGTTAAGCCAACTGAATATTGTATGTATGGTAAACAATTTAAAAGAAGGCATAGAACCAGCATTAAGATACTCTATAAATTGAAAGTTCTCTTCAAATGAAGACAAAGAATTGAAATGGAAGTGAATTCTTGGTTTATTATTACTAGCAATTTCTTATCCTTTTAATTTAGCTCTAAGCTGAAATTAGTGGCTTGTGGCTAACGTATAGTATAACATAGAGTATCTTGTTAACGTTGAAGGTCCTTTGGGTAAGGGTGGCAAAAGATAGGCCCAAAAAAACAATTTTCCATATGCATATATTTGTTGTCTAAGTTTTTTCCTTATCCTCTTTTTCTTTCGTTTTATTTTTGGTTTTCTAAAAAAAAGAATAAACGCTTGGGCATATCCTTAAATGTAATTTGGGTATCAAGGTTATTTATATGCCCGCCCAATGGGCATATCCTTTTTGTATTATGCTCCAACGCCTTTTGTTGTCATTGTTTGTATGTCTCTTTCTCTCTGCATGTGTGTGTGTGTGTGTGTTTGAGCTTAATATTATGTATACGCAATGTGTGTGTCCTCGTAATTACAGACCAAGTGAGAATCAAAATGGGTAAAGAGGGGAAGAGAAAGGCGGGGACTTGAAAGAGAAATAGAGTTTTGTATCAGTAATAAGTAGTTTGTTTGTTTGTTATTTTCCTTTTATCCTTGGGGACAGTTGCAGTTTACCACCCCCAAAAAACTTGGACTAACACTGTGTTAAATTGATTTCCCTGGTGAATGGAAAAGTATATATCAACCATTTACCACCACTGTATGCTTTCTTTTTTTTTTGTTATCCCCACTGTGCTGAAATATTTTAAGTGCTCAATAAAGACAAGGAATATAAAATCTGATACTGTTTCCGTTTTCTGCCAAGGCGATAAATAAAAAATGTGCAATGGAAAAATGCATTTTTCTCGTCACAAAATGTAGCTTAAGTAGAACAAAATGGATTTGTAAAAAAAAAGAAGAGGGAACAGTGGCAATGCTGTGCATGTCTGAGGGGTTTGGGGGTGATTTTTGGGGGTAAACTGGCACCAAAAAGTATGCAACACATTATTGAGTTTTATTGCTTGGCCCATATTGAGTTGAAAAATGAAAGGAAGATAAAGTAAATGATGACTAAGCTATTGTGATAGACTGTATGTATATATGTGTGTGCGAGTGTGTGTGTGTGTGTGTGTAGTACTTTATGTTAATTTGTATGCCTCCATTTTATAGCTTTTACAGCTGCCTCTGCTCTCATTTTTTTTCTTGTACAACACAATAAAAATGAACACAAAAATACAAAAAAAAAAAGAAATAAAAGAAATTTATATATATAAAAAGAGTTGCAAATTAATTAAACAAGGCAAACTTATAGAACATGTCAAGCATGTAAGTGTAAGTATATACAAATATATATACTTATGTGTGCATGTGTAAGTATTAGTGTGTGTTTGGGTAAATGAAAATTTGTTGTAAAGTAATCTACATCTAAGAGAAAATAGAATAAGCTAAAGTTTGCAATAAAGTTAAGAACAAAACAAACAAACCTCTAGGCTCTACATTTTAAAGGCTTTTTATATGTAAAATGTAAAATGTGTATATATATGTATATATATAGGATATATAGATAAATCTGTGTGAAAAAATGTAACAAGTTTTAAGGTGTTTGTCTTGTATTGTTGTTATATTTTTTTTTTCTTTTTTCATATAAAACTGAAGAAATGTTTTAATAATTATAATTATAGTAAGTAAAAGTATTTTCTGTGGTGGGTTAAGTGTAAGAAGAAAGAGAGAATAAGAGACTTAGAGAAAAAAAAGGCAGAACCTTTCGATTTATTATCAATCTCTTTCTCTTATTCTCCCTTTCATCTGGAGTGAACGAAATCATTCTCTAGAGCAATTTTTGTCGTACGAAATTATTTATAGAGAGAGACAGAGTTTGAGATAGACAGATTTTATATATATATAGAGATATATAAAGAGAGAGATAGAATACTCTTTGATATAGGTTTCTTTCTTTTTGGTTTTGTTTTTCTTTTGAATCTTACCTGTTTTTGAGCCATTGCCTGCATTTGCTGGAACATTTGACGCTCTTCCTCTTTGCCTATAATAAATAAAATAGAAAGCAACAATAATGGAAATATTTTAGATAAGTTTTTAATAAGATTTCTTTGGGTTTATATAGACTTACCCATGCCCTTGGCTTGGAGCATTTCCAGTAACTTTTTAATACTCTCATCTCGTGCTATTAGAGTTTGTTTTTGTGTCTCTACACGACATTCCAGATCCTTGATCGTCTCCCTTAATATGCTTATCTCACGCTGCAAATGATCATTCTCGGCATAGATGGCCTCCATTTGCTGTTGCATCTCCAAATTGGGTTGACGCATACGCAGACGCAGTTCCTCTTCGAGTTGACGCACCAACATGGCTTGTTTCTATAGATTTTTATAGATTGAAATTCACTTTTTCTGTTCCAATTTTTTTTTCTACCCTTTACTTTACCTGATTCTCTGTGCTAAGCAGCTTCAATTGATCATTGATTAAACTATATTTAGCGCTCTCCTCTTTACGCAAAGCTCTTTCTTTTTTCAATTCTGGCGACCAGAATGTCTTAATGCTATGCATGGAACTGCCAAGTTTTTGATTTGTTAACTCTAGCTCACGCTTGAGATTACCCAATTCACGCTGTAAATCTGTATTCTGATGCTGTAAATCACCCAAATAGGCACGATCCGATGTTGGTCCCATGCCCGTATTATAGCCACCCAAGGCACTGGGACTTTGACGCGCCGATCTGCCATATAGCTCATCTTCTAGATAAAGTCCTCGCTCCAAAGATCTATCTCTGGAACGATCGCGTGGCTCCCGTATCGGTATAAATTCACGATCATGAGGATCAACCAGACCACCACGATCCAGTGACTGATAGCGGGTTCCTATAATATAATTAAAAGTTGTTTTTTTAAACTTAAAAATTGTTTAAGTTCTTCATCTTTTTACTTGGATAGTCCATGGCATGTGACATCGGTGGTCTGCTGGCACTTCGACTGCGATGGTGTCCCGCTCCAGCGGGACTTGTTGGCTCATCCATGT
This sequence comes from Drosophila emarginata, assembly GCA_037075365.1. Taxonomy (NCBI): domain Eukaryota; kingdom Metazoa; phylum Arthropoda; class Insecta; order Diptera; family Drosophilidae; genus Drosophila; species Drosophila emarginata. Next base: position 1,810,582 of record JBAMCD010000260.1, on the reverse strand, counting down.
CGCGGTAGTATGGACTGCCCATTGCTGAAAATTTCATTTACGAAAAAGAGAGAGAGAGAGATTCATGATGATGATCAAATGAGGATGAAGGGGATTTCGGTTGTTTTTTGTTGTTTGTATTTTTTGTTTTTTTTGGTATTGGTGTGTCTTGATCTTTTTGTTTTTTTGGTTGCTTTTTTTTTATTTTTATTTCAACTAAATAAACTGAACACTAAAATAGCTCGGCTAGTGGAGTGCCTTTGCTGTTGGTTAGTGGTAACAAAAAAAAAAAAAAAAAAGTAACAAAGTGAAAACAAAACGAAACCAAAAAAACGAATAAAAAAAGAAACAAAATTCAACGAAACAAGGAGAAATGTTTGTCGTGTTGGCTGGCCTTTCGCCCACTCTTTTTTGCCCGATTTTTTTTTTTTTTTTGCATAAAAGGCTCATAAACTAGCTAACATTGTGCGGTTCTGACTGTACTTGGTGGGCTCATATTTCAGGTGCCTGCGGTTATTACCGCCCCCCACCTAACCCCCAACCCCCTTGTTTACTCTTTTTTTTTTTTTAGCTGGCTGAAACTTAATTTGCGGCTTTGCTTGGTTTTTCTTCTTTTTTTTTTTTTTTTTTGGTCCTTTTATGCTCTAATTTTAATTTCACCTGACAAAGTTGGAGAAATGCTAATTAGCTAACTTGTCAGCCTCGTCGGGGTCACCAATGTTAGCTAACTATCTAAATAATTGAGTTTTGTGTTATAAACGTTTTATAAATATCTTGGGGTAGCTAACCATAATTGTAATCCAGTTTGAGGCTTTGATTTTGTCAGGCGATGGTTCAGTAAAATTTGTTAAATGGATTTTAACCACTTTCTTTTCCCTCTTTCCACTTCCAACAGTCTGTTTATTGATGCTGTCTTCCTCTCTCTCTCTTTCACACTCTGTGTGTGTGTGTGTGTGTGTGTATGAGTGTGTTACGGGCTCAGCTGTGAGCCATGGTTATCTCCCTTAGCCTTTATCTAATGCAATTTGACAAGTTTGCGTCTAACAGCTGTTCGATGATTTGATAAAGTAATACAAAATTCAATTTCATCGAAGGGAAAGTTGTAATTCCAATTTCAATTTCAATTGCAAGTTTGTGTGTGTGTGTGTGTGAGTGTATGTGTGTTTGTGTAGGGGTGTATGTGCGTGTGTGTCATCAAATTAAATGAAAAACAAAAAATTGTTATAGATTTTTGTTTTTTTTTTTTGTTTTTGCAGATGAATTAAGCATTAAAATAAAAAATCGTAAAATAAAATATTTTAATTTTAATGTACCATGCGCATGCGTGTGATGTTAGGACAGAAATAATGTATTTTAGTTAAAAAGATTTTTGCATTAGTTTAATTAATAAGTTCTTACTACAAATAGTGCAAATTATAATTATATATATATACGTATATATATGTATATATATATTTTCTATATATACTTTTAGAGACAGAGAGCCAAATAGAGAATAATTAAATTTAGTTGACAAAATTTTGGTTACAAAAAATAGTTTTATTTTTTGGTTAGTAGAAAAGGAAATAGAAAATTATAAAAAGAATTTGCCAATTGACCAAATTTTCAAATCAATAACGAAATAAAAATTATTATAAAAATATTCTATGCCAGATTTTTTTGCTTTTAGCACAAACGTGGTTTAATTTTTGATTTATTGCTTTTAAGTGCTTTGAACTACGTTTGTGCCTGTTTGCTTTTAAGCCGAATCTAAGTATTTTTCTTTTTTTGGGGGGGGAATTTTCTCTTTTGTTTTTTCTTTTTGTAATGTGCAATGGTTTTTTTTATATATATTCTTTTTTTTTTTTTGTATATATTTTAGTTGTTCACCTAAAGGACTTCCGCGTGGTGCGCCGTAATCCCTGGATGGTGAACGATCGACGGTTGGCAATTCCTGCAGTCGCCGCACACGACCAGGACTGCGGACACCAGAGCTATTTACTGGATTATAATCGTCGCGTGACATAATCCGCGGCTGATCCGCGGCATTCACACAACACCGTTATCACCTATCCTTGGTCCTTTGATATTGCAAGACGTTGGGGGTGAGTGTCCTTTTTTGGTTTTTTCTATTTGCTAAATGCAATGTTTGATTATGATCTTCTTTTCTTTGCTTTGCTTTTCAATTGATATGCAAAAGTATTTTCTTATTTTTGGTTTGATTGATTTTATTTTCGGAATTAAATTTCTTTATTGTTGTTGCTGCTGTGTTGTTGTTGTTGTTGTTGCTCCTATTGTTGTTGTGCATCTGGAATTGTAAGAAATGGAGAAAAGAGAACAAAAAAACACAAAGGCTATAAAAATAAACTTACACATATAGACAATAAATATGTATATACATATACATAAACACCATCATAATTATCATCATTAACAATAATAATGGTTATAGTACATATTATTATCATTATAACTCATCATTCTATATTACGCATACGCCCCATATGAAAGCCAAGGTTTTGCCCGCCCTTTCTGCCCTGTCTAAGTTCCTTCCTTTCTACTTGCTTTATTTCTCCTTAATACAGCTTGGCCAGGCTTTTTGCATTTAAATTGGCTTAGGCAAAAGAATAAAAAAAGAAAGTAGGAAAAAAACTTGCATATCCTTAACCTTTTTACCCAAATCTCAGCCAGGAAATTGCTCTCCCACTCGCTCACTCAAAAGCTGTAAGCGCATAAACAAACAGCATAAAGTAAATCATAAAAAAAAAGAACTAAGGTAAAATGAGAAAAACGAGGAAAACCCACTCGCTCACATACATAAAGCCACACACACACACATACACATATACACACATACATTTAAGGATTGCATTATGACAGTAGCAGCAGGTAGCTAGGATCTGTGTCTATGCAAATTCCCTCTATTTAGCTGGCAACAAATCGCATGCAAATTGCCACTCAAGTCCGACACTCAAACACAAAAAAAAAAAGAAAGAAAAAAAAAGGAGTCAACTAGGATGAAATGACATACATAGAAATGCATAATATATATAAATGTATATATATATATATATTCACATTGAGGTTTATGTCGGCAAATGTTGTTTGATATTTCCTAAATCGTTTTTTTTTTTTTGAAGGGAAAACTAACTGAATTGTTCAGTATTTATATTACCGCCTGCTGCGTTTTTCTTTCAATGGAAAGCCAAATGAATATCCTTAGTATGCCATACAAATATTTACTTATCGTCCTTTTGCCTGCTAAACTATCCATTCGCCATTGGTGGTGGTGTTGGCAAAAAATACCATCAAGATGAGGTCAGGATATAAAATATACTATATATATTTATATAGACTCCTTGTGTGTGTGCTTCAACTATATCAGGGCAATGGATTCGATTACATTGCGGCATGCCATTAGGGACTATGGGAACAGAGAAACGAAATGCACTTTGCTTCAACAAACACACACTATAATATTGCATACATTTTTGGGAAGGAAGAAAGAAAGGACCGGAAGAGCTAAAAGCTAGAAAAGGGACATTTGACGATGACGATGACGAAATCGCATATACAATTGTGTGTGGACCTGAGGCATGAGTTTTGGGGCAGTCTTATCATGAGTATTGTTAGTTATCTCTATCCCAGACCACCCCAAAACAAACATGTTGAATTGTAACCGACAATCCAAGAGATAAAGAGAGAAAGCAGAGCAGAGCAGAGCAGAGCAGAGAGAGAGAGTGATTTAGTAAGAGATTTCTTAGAGAGATTTAGCGAGAGAGTTTATTTTGTGGTTAGGTTATAAAATACACCACAGAGGTTTAACTGAGTCTTTGGCTTGGCTCTGCGCAAATGCTAAGCTTAAACTCTTCCATTTGGCATAACTCTCTCCCGTTGTTTTCTCTTTCTCCATAAAAGTCTCTTTACCCCCCCGCCTGCTTGTCAATCCATAGCGTCATCAGCGTAAAACATTCTTTTTTTTTTTGCCGATTTTCTTTCTGGATTTTTTTTTTCTTTCTTTCTTTCTTTTACTATATATTGTTAGCATTGGCGGCGTTTTATCTGTTTTCTTGTTATTGTTGTTGCTTTCTTTACGCCTTATGCGAGCATGTTAAATAAGGTTAAAATTTGAAATCAATAAAAATTATTCGAGAAAACTAAAATTAGAAGGCTAGAAAATGTATAAGACAACACAACACAGAAGAGACCCATAGAATAACTGAGATATTGGCACGCAAAGGAGCAAAAAAAGAAAAACCAGAATATGATTGAAGTACGAATGACAATGGGCTGGGTAATGGGAGAAGAAGGCGGCAGAAGGAGTAGAACAAGGAGGAGACATAGAATATAAGGTGGTAAATTGACAAATCATGCGAGCAGTTCAATATCATTATAACCAACCACCCATACAACCACCCACTCACTTATCGTACCACCTGCCATCCGGCATTGCTGTATATAATTATAAGTTCTCATTTGGCTTTCAATATTTTTGATTGGCATATGGATAAATTGGAAAAGAAAACAAGAAATTCAATTTCCTATCTAGGGCGGGCATATAAGTTAACTAACCATACTAACTAATTTACACACTAGACTAAGGAGAGTGGGGTGGGGGGTATAAAATAGATAAAAGAACTAAAAGATGAAGAAAATAAAAAATGGTAAATGATAAATGTAAGCTAAATGAAAAATTATTATTAATATTTTTTTTTTTTTTTTGGTCGCTTGACTAAAATGTATGAATGAAAAATAGTTACACAATAGAATACAGATTAGATCACTATATAGATAATGGTTATAGGATATACATATATATTGATTGACACTGCTACACAAGACATATGCAGAAATCAATAGAAAGAGTTAAAGATTTGATAGAATTTGAATTTTGTGTGTGTAGGTGTGTGAGTGTGTGTGTGTGTAAGGGTTCTGTAAGTGTATTGTGTCACTTAGATTAGACTTAAATTAGTTTAGTAAGTGTTTTGAATTGTAAATTTAATTATAATGCTTACCCGCTTTGCTTAAACGATGAATTTTGAATGATTTTGATCTTAAAAGTTGGGCGAAAGAAATTTATATCCAATTTGGAGTTATTGTTGCTCCAACTTCTTATTCTTCAGACTGAACTCCACTCCACACTGCACACATACACTCACACTCGAAGTTCGTTTGCCTTTTCTTTTTATTTCTTTTTTCTTTTGAATGGGAAAGAGGGGGGATCACAGTAGTATGGAACACATACAGTGGGTGCTACATGTGTGTGAGCATTATTTGTTAGCAGTTTTCTATTGCATTTAGCTGTTGCTTTTTGCTATTGTTTGTTTGTATTGTTGCTGCAGTTGTTATCAGGCGGCGTCGTTGGCTCAATGTGCATTTCCGGTTTCCGTTTTCCCAAATTGTACATATGTAGTAAGGGGTGAGGTGAAAAAAACAACAAAAATTCTTTTGGCCAGCTTTTCTCTCTATATATATGTATGTATATATATGTATATGCCGAATGTGTGTACCTCCTGTTGCTACTTTTATATTTTTTTTTTGAACACGAGCTTTTTGGTTTTTTTTTTGGGGTTTATTGCACTTTTCTTGTAGAGTTACTTTGTTAAAATATATATTTAGTTAGTTAGTTGATTAGTTTAGTTAGTTTCTTTGCTTCTTTTCTCCTTTCTTGTTGTTGTAATGGTTGAATTTTTAAATGGATTGGGCTGTAAGTGAATAAAATAGTACACCGTAAAATTAAACGCTTATTATACATATATATGTATGTATATATATATATATGTATGTTAATTGTAAAACTTTGTTAAATTAATTAAAGCTTAAGCAGGGTTTTGTTGTCCTTATCGTTGTTGTTGTTGTTGTTGTTGCCGTCGAGTGGTTCGTGCCCAACGAGAATTTTGCTACCGAAAAGCCACTGACACACATTCGAACCGTACACTCGCACACATACACATAAACGCACAAAGTGAAGTCATTGGAGTTGAAGCGGAGGGGAGTTTTTTTTTTTTTTTTTTTTTGTTATACGTTCTTTCGTTTCACGGAGTCAGAGTTACGGAGCTACGCACGAGAACGTTTGCGGCTGCTGGTACTGGTGCTACGTACACCACCGACAATGTATTGGGCCGATGTAACAAACGATGAACGAACCGCTAACGAAGCTAACGATAAAGGGGGGGCGGGAGAGAGCTGGGAGCTGGCTAAGGTTGGGTTGGGGTTTTGAATGTGTAAGTGTGTGGAGGCGGCAGTGGCAACATTATGTTGGCTCTCTTACCACTCTTAAACCACCCACCAAATTCACCTACAGTTTGTCTATACCTTCCTCTTTTCTCTCCCATAGGTTCTGTTATAAATACAGCTTAATGTGTCTCTGTATGCGTGTGAGTGTGTGCTTGCGTATGAGTATATATGTGTGACTGATTGTGTGTGCGTGTGTGTGTGTGTGTGTAGATATCTTGCTTGGTTTATATGTAGGTTGAAGCAATTTATAATAATTTTTTCACCAATCGATATGCCCCACTGAATGTGTTGGGCCCTCGACTCCTTTTCAATAGCCTAGCACCGACTTCTCTTTCTCTCTCTTAGCTTATACGTATATACACACATACAGACAGTGTTATATATATATATATAGCCATTTAAGCTTTGATTGATAGTATTTCTATGTGTGTATATATAGCGACCGTATAGTTCGATTCAATCATACAATTATTATAGGTACATTTCAACAATGGGCGGCACTTTTGCACATATTTTTTTTTTTTGACTTGGGCGCGATTTTTCCAAAGAACTTTTCTTTCTCTTTTTTTTTTTTTTTGCAGGAAATCACTTTTCTGTATCCAGGGGAGCAGCCGCCTCTAGCGCAATTTTGCTGCTTCACACGCATACACACAGCAACACCAACACCAACTCACACACTCAAACTCCCCAGCATACATATTGAATTTTTCATTATACGATTTTTCCTCTTCTTTTTTTTTTTTTTTGTTGCACTTAAAGTTTTATTTAATGATTTGTTCTTGGCAAAAAATTTATTGAAATTTTTACTTATATAGTTTTCTTCTTTCTAATAGATACATATACTAGATGGGTGACTGTGCGTATGTAGATGTCTGTGTGTGTGTGTGTGTATGAGTAAAATTGTGTGTGTATGTGTATATTCTAACCCAAAAAATTTTTGTTGTGCGGCAGCTGGTGGGGGGCCCGTGTTATATCCGGCAAATGCCGTTGTCCAACTAACTACCCTCAAAGAACTGAGCGCCGCTTGTCCGTAACAGTTGCTGTTATAGTCCCTTTTTGGCCTGTGGTGAAAAGCCAAGGCCTGGCGAAATAGTGAAAGACAGACAGCGAGAGAGAGAGACAGTGAGAAAGAGCAGGGAACTATTAACACAGAGAGCGTGAGAATATAACGGTGGCCGATTGAGAGAGAGAGAGAGACAATTTCAATCAATGAATTTTCTTTAGAGCGCATGGCGCGTGCCGTTTGTGTAGTGGCATGCGGCTTCAAAATTCCACTACAGTGCCGAAAAAACAAAAAAGAAAAAAAAAAGAAGAACAAAAATAAGAAAATAATGCACAATTTGTTACGACGTTAGTTGATTTACCGTTCGTTTGGCGTTGCCCTGTTCTTTAACACAAGTTGGCAGCCCACTTAAAGCTAGTTTGTGGCGCCAATTTTCAATTTGTTTACCCTTAAAAGTATGCTATCTTTCATTGAATATTCATGTGGAAATTTGTAACTTTAATTTGACGTTTGCTTCATTTTCTTTTGTTTTGTATGTTAAGTGTAATACATTTCACATAATACTTAATTACAATACGTGTAGGTGTGTGTGTGTGTTTTAATACTATTTACATGTGAATTCCTCATAGCTTTCATCGCACAATTTGCATTCAACTTGACAGCACCAATGGAACTGACAGTTACACTGTATTGTCCGATTAATATGCTGGGTATTATAGCCACGGCCACAGCAGAGAAGATCACAGCTTTGTGGACTATGATGTCCCTTTGTCTGTAGACATATGCGTCCTTTTGTCCCCAGGCTACCGCTATGAAGACTTCGTTCACAATAATTGGGCGAAGCAGCCAAATAGATAAGCTCTAAGCGTTTAGGCCAGACCAAAGTTTGTTTTTGGGTAGCAACAGGATGCTTTTTTCTATTAATAATATTGAAAATAATTTATTAGCATGTACATTAAATTATTTTATATAATTTACTTACCTGCTTAATACTAATCTCAGTCCACGTTTGCCTCTAACGACTTGAACAGTTTTGGCTTTCTGATACTTTTGCATTAACCGATCGCCCATAAGGCGAAATGGCGGCAGACTTTTCCAGCAGGTTTTCATCACACAAGAACCGCTTACACCATGACACTTGCAATCTGTCTTGAGCAGTTTCTTTACCAGCTACCAAATGAGATAAACTTAACTTAGAGTCGCATATAATGGGAATATAAGAGAATAACTTACAGTTCGTCCTGCCCGATTATTGTGAAGATTCATTAGGGTGCGAGCATCCTTCTCCAATTCACGGGCATCCATGAATTTGCGTGCAAATCTCATGCCAAAATCGACATCAGCCGAACAACCGCCCCATTGCCAATCTGTTGACGTTGACGTTGAGCCAATGCCAGTAGCTGAGGATTTGTGTCTGCCAAGGCAACCGCAGGTGGATATATTGCCACGGGCACATGCCGCTGTCACAGCATAAGCGGCTCCTGCACTGGCTATGGCATATGTATAGGCTGCCTCACGAGAAGCTATAGAAGAATCAAGATACTATATATAAACACCCAAGGAGAGAAAGCAAGAGAGAGAGAGAGATTTTAATTTAATTTAATCTTACCTATGGGCATGACATGGGCAAAGATATTCCGTTGCCACACCTCAGAGCAATTCCAGCGATGACCACGAAATTGATTTTGGCACTCTTGGGCGCCCAATTGATGACCCTCACCCAGGGCAATCAGGGCATCGGGCATCTCGCTGCACAATTGACGCTGAGCCGGTGTCATGCCCGGTATTCGTGCACAGAGCATGGCGGATGTAAAGCTGGACACTAATCTGGCCAAAAGCCAAACAGAATGGAAGAAAAAAAATATATACCAAATATGCATAGATCAATAAATTACGTTTAGCATTAAACAAACAATAAATAAATAAAATACAGCTAAAATAAAAACAAATGCCACAAACAACAAATGTCGATTGCTCCAATCGAAGATCGAGATCGATGGAAATCGTGCGGCTAAATAAATGCCGCCAGCGTTGATTTCCATTTCGTTTACTTTTGCCCCGGTCCAGATCTATCAGCCAATACACAAAAAAACAAAAAAAAAAACCAACAACAAAACTTTTGCCGCATTCAAGCCAAGATTAATGCGTTGCAATTCCATGAGACAGCGGACTAAGTACCAGGGATGGACAATTAATAAAAAAATTATTAAAATAAACTATTTATGAAAAGATATAAAAGAGAAAATAAAAGATCTTGGTTATAGAAAATTTGGGAAAAAAAAATAACAGATAGATAGTTTTGAAATTCAAAACTAAATGAGAATTTTTTAAATTATTTTGTTTATTCTTGCTCCTCCTTTTTTTATTTTATTTCCGATGATTCTGAATATTAGATTGATTTTTTTTTTAACTTTTGTCGCTTTCTAGAAATTAGTTTAATTCTTATATAGATTAGATTGATTTTACTTATTTTATTTTGGGCACTTTATATAGCTTCGATTCACTTTAAATCTTTCTCTATCCATCCCTAAACCGTACTGACTAAAGCAGGTGGTTTAGCTAGTGGATAAGCAATGGCTAAGAAGGGGTAAATTTGCGGGTGAGAGGGGCGGTGCACAGTTTGTTACATTGTATGGCAAACGTAGACAGTTTTACTGTCAGTTTTAGTCAAATTTTTGCCGTCGGGCTATATTATTAGCCATAATTACATAAATCTAGCGGCTTAATCATGGAGACGGAGCGAGAAGCTTAGGTTTTATCGTGACTTTTGGAGCGGAGTGTCTAATCAAGTTGCTTGCATTTTCTTTCTTTGTAAATGGCAAATCGGATTAATGAGTTTTGACAATGAGTTGCAAATTGCCAGCTATGCGAAAAGCATATATGTATATATATATATATATATATAGTGATTGGATGATGGGTGGTTGAGGGGGCGATATATATGCCCACTCTTAATAGTTTGTCTACCTGTCGATTTCAACAACATCAAACAGCTGCGCATGCCGCATGCCACATGGCATAGCACCACCAATGATCTTAGCCACGACAGGACAGCTGTGGAGCATTACATCCTCGGGGCAGTGGCAACAAACAATTGCCAATACCACAAATGCCAAAACAACAAAAGTAACAGCAGCAGCAGCAACTGGCAACTGGTTCCAATGGTCAATGCAAAGTGAAAATTGCTTTCGTTGATTGTTTGCCATGTCCGGCAATCTTTTGGCTTTAAAGTTTCTTTCTCTTCTTTTCTTTCCCCCCTCTCACTCTCTCTCTCTCTCTCTCTCTCTGTCTCTTTCCTTTGTTTTTCTTGTCTTACAACGCATTTTTAATTGGGCCAATTAAAACAATTTACAGAAATTACATGGCCAACATGAACATCGTGAACGTGTCCTCAGGAATTTAGCCCTTTAGCTAAACATGATGCCGATACAAGAAAGAAAGATCCAAAAGACTTTAAAGGCTTGGAAGACATTTTTATACTCTTTTTTAAAGATTGTAAATTAATACGATCACTTTTTTGAAAAATCAAGAACTTTATTTTCAATATCTAAAATATGAAAATATTTCACAACAATTCTTTACTAAAAATTTATAATTGAAAAGTAGATGATAAAGTAGAACTTATATAAAAATCTCTATTATGACGATTGTATATATGGTTTTTTTTTTGTAAGTTTCAAAATCTATCCTGTGTAACCGATTGCTTTTAATGTTCTTTTATGGCATATTTGAAAATAATAATCGAAAGTGAAGATAGGAATAAAGAGGGTTAATGGCATTATTTCTTTTAACATTTGCAATATTTTAAGAAATTATTCAAGAAATAATTTAGAAGTCTGCGCTAATTTATATTTAGTTGAAATGCCAATATTATAACCTTTATAAATAATTTAATATTTTATTTGAGTAATAATAATATTTTACTCTTGTTCATATTTAGTTTTTATAATCCGTATTACTTCAAGATGAGAAATGCGGAAGTTTTCTTAAAGATAATCTTATTTTCATAAGAATCTTTTGCAGCTTTACGAAATTCATGTTCCCACGATCTAAGTTAAAGTTTAAAATATTTAAATCTAAAATATCCAGATATTGTCGAGTTGGTATTGCGTAAAAGTTCCTGCCGTTCGCGTGATAAGGAAAAAGAGTTTTCTAAACTTTTATTTGATCAAAATTTTAAAAGAAAATGTTATAGAAGTTGTAGGATTAATAAAACTATTTTTTTATATTCGGATGGAAATTGAAATCTCTAGCTGAATGAATCAATAGCTTGGAGACCTTAAGTAAATTATACGTATAATAAAAGTAGATAAAAATGATTAAAAGAAATTTCCAATTCCAGTTCAAATAATCTTTTAGACGCAATAAATTCACTTTTTATGTATGTTTATGTAAAATTCATAAACTTAACATTTAATTAATTTATAACTCATATTTTATATCTTTCAATATAAATTATTTTTTTTTGTAAGAAAGTTAAAATATTCTTCTATCCAACAATGTTGAAACTTCTTTTTGTTTTTTGAAAGGGGGAAACAACTTTTCTATCCAATGATAAATTGTTTATTGTTCTGAATTTATAATATATTAATATTGTTTATTGGTTTCTTAAGAAAAAAAATTATAATAAATAAATAAAATTCTTTTTACTTTCTCTATGTTTCTGAAATTCTTTTAAATTAAATGTTTCTAAGAAATGTTTATATAAATATTAGGGATAGTAATTTCAAAGACTGATTTAATATAATATAATATCATCAAAGTCAGTTGATTGATTTTGTATTATATTATAGTATCAAGTACCAGAAGAAATTCAGTAGAATTTGAAAAGCTGTTTATATAAATGAAAATTTGATCTAAAAAAAACAGAGCCCAGACAAACTAAACGATCGATTATTTAAATAACGAGAAAGTGACTCATTTGCTATGAGGCTTGTTATTATATATAATATATATCGTATAAAGATAGAGATATGATAGATATTATGCAGAATATAATATATATCATTAGAACAGCTGTTTTATCTGAATTAGATAAAATCTAAGTGAAATTTTCCATCGAATAGCTAAATATACCCTCTCTCTGTGTTAGGGTATAAAAAGGAGCAGTTTGCGGTATTTGTTGCTGTTGTTGTTTTTGTTGCTGTTGTTGTTGTTGCTGCTGTTGTTGCTTGATTGTTGTACATGCTGTTAACATCGATCGGTAATCTCTTTTGAAAATTGGTAGTCAACTAATAATTAGGCTCGTTTAACGAGGGCTCGGCTTGGTTAGCCATAAAAAACCAGCCCAAAACCAACCTTCAACTTTAACTTGGTCCGAAAAAGCAATTCAAACAGTCTCACTCGCTCTCTCGCTCTCTATCTCACTCGCACATAGTGCGGTTCTGATCGATCTGTCAGCGCGCATCCGTTCATTCGTGCGTTCGTTTACCGTGACCGTCATGCCCTCGCCCCTTTGCTTCCGTGCCTTTAGTTTTGACCCCCCACCCCTGGCCCTGTATCCCACAAATACATATGCCACAATCATTTCAGCAAATCTCGCTTTTCAACGCAGGTCTTTTGTTTTTGTATTTTGTATTTTTTTTTTTCTCTCTCACTGTTTTCGTGCTTTATTTAATTTGTCGCTTCCACAGCACTCAGAGGCCTCCTGTTGCATGTCAACGCCGACAATTTCATCATCATCGTCGTCATCAACGCCATCAAAAGCAAAACCTGAGAGCCCAAGCCCTTGCCCATGATCCTCCACCTCCTCCGGCTCTTAATATGCCAAGTCCAAGTCACGTGTGTGTGCTTGATTTTTGCTTTGTTTTGTGGGTCTTTTCTTTTATCTCGAGTTCTATATCCAGACATAGGCAAACGAAAAGAGAGAGAGAGAAAAAAAAGGGAGGAATGGTAAAGGACTGACTGGTTACGAAATGGGTTCACTTTTGGTTAGCTCTTTTTTTTTTTTATTTTTTTCTGTGTTTTGTTTTTACGGTTCGTGACCCTTTTGTTTTTGTTGTTGTTTTTTTTATATTTTAAACTAGCGTGAGAGCAAGGACCTGCTATTTGTCATGAACTTGATCGGCTTCCGTCTCCAACTCCAATTTGAACATCATCTTCTCCTTTTTCTCTTTATAACTCACTATTTTTTGTGCGTGAGTGTTGAAACTAGTTTCGCTGACAATTTTAGAAATAAATTTCTTAACCGATGCCTTTTGCCAAATGTGGCGGCAAGTCATTAAAAACGAATTAGACTACAAACATAATTCAGAGGCAAGCTTCAATTAGCCGCAAATGGTCCAGTCCAGTTCAGTTTAGGCCAAGTTAGGCCACTTATGCAGACGCCAACTTGGAGTTAATGCTCCGTTTTGGTGCCTCATAAAAATATGACTTTAATATATTCACGCTTAGGCGTTGGAAGCCAAGACTCTAGAAAAGAAAAAAAAAAACAACCAAGGAAACCCAATGATCCCATAAGCTCTGAGGGCTGGACTTATGAAAAAAAAAACAAAAAAAAAAACCAACGACTGGTCACTGGAATTCGAATTCATCTAGTTGCAGTTGCAGTTGCGAATGCGACCCACCGCTGAGATCGCTGGGCGAAGGCGGTAGCAGTGACTCCTTTTACAAACGAAATAAATAAAAAAACAAAAAAGAAAAAAACATTTTTATATAGTTATGACTGGCGCTTGGGCTTGGGTAATTACATGCCCATGCTGACATATTCATGGAGCCAAATTGGAGGCGGAAGCAGCACCACCAAACCGAACCAGCAAACACCAAAAACAACAACAACAAACTAAAACCACATTAAACCGACAGAAATAAACGAAGCATTTTGTGGCCTAAAAGTAAAAGTAAAGACTTTTTGATATCCTTTTAAGTGTGTAAATTAAAGTTGATATAGCTATAAATGTTTTTATATATATTATAGCTTTATTTTTTATTTTTATTTTATTTATTTTATATTAGCTAATTATTTCTTCCTGAAGACATTAAATAGCTAAAGGAATTAAATAATGTCAAGCATTATATCAGATATATGAACAGTTATTACTTCATTAATTCAGTGAAGGTTAAAAAGTATAATATTTTATAGATAATAAAAAAGATTTCGTTCAGTCGAATGTGAACTATGTTGATATAGGTATAAATATATAATACCCAAAGGAATCAAATGAAACTATATAAGATATATGAATAGGAGTAAAAAATAGCTTTATTATTTAATTACTTTATACTAAGAATTTTACTTTATTACTAAGAATGCTACAAAGTGAAGAAATAGTCTTCTCATTTTGCCTTCCCGAATTGCAATATAGCTTAAGGCAGTGGCGGATCTAGAGGTAAATTTTTTGGGCTGGAAAATTGGTCTTAACATTTTTTTTTTGCATTTATACTTGCTTACACTCGTTCAAATATATTTTTTTGTAATACCTGATCTTGAAATGGTTTATTCTTTTTATGACTAAGTAATTGGCAATAATTTTTAATCTTTTTTTTATTTATTTTCTTACACAAATCATGATCACACTATTCATAAAAAAAGTTCTGAGTGTTTAATAAATATTTCCTCCAAGTGTGTCCAAGCTTGGCTTAAGGCCTTTATCTGATCATGCTAATAAAATAAAATTTAATGACATATAATTGCTCCTTGTATTCTCCAATCAAAGTTATTACTTTTAGAACGACTATTTCTTGATCAAATTAAAGGGTTACCTTTTGTAAAATTAGAATGCATTTAGGTAACATTAAAATAAAGGCAATTTCTTTAAACAATTTTACTTCAAAACATATATTTTTTCTTAAGTTTCCATCATTATCTATTCCAGCATTATCTATGTAAGTTTATCAGAGAGTTGGATTTCTATATAAAGGGTCATCAACTGGTAAAAAATTTGTTTTTGTTATAAAATTTGTTCTTCAATTTTGCAGAGTTTCACAAGAATTTTAAAGAACTTTATAGAATAAGTTTTGTAGATGAAATGTTTTTTTTTTTTAAAATCTCTTTGATAAATCTGTTTTCCGTTTTTTATATATGTATTAAACTCTTTTTAAACTGTCGAAATAAGATTTCTTATGATTAGTTAAAGCAACATTTTGAGATAATCATAAAAAGGATTTTTTCTATAACAAAAAGGGCCAAGAAAGACAACAAGATATTCCAAAAATGGTAACGCTTATATAAACCTTATACAAATAAGCATATTTGAAAACAATTTGTACTTAATAATTATCAAATATTTCCGGAATGGGCAAGTAGTCTCTTTATAGATCAGATAAACCCTTTTTTCTTCTCCTTAAATATACCCTTTTTAGTTATTTGTGTACAGGGTATAAAAACAATACCACAGAGCATACTAAACACAAACTTATGGCCAGATCCCCGGCATTTGAAAGTTTTGTGAGGCTGATAAAATAAGCTCAACTTCATGACGCTAACCCTTCCCCTGATCCTCCGGCTGGTGGTGCTGCTTATATGTACAGCTCACTGCTGCCTATGTAAAGTGGGCGGAGTTCACAAAACTCAAACTCAAAAACCGAAAACCCATAAAGGCATGTTCAACATGCCATCAATAAAATACAAATATTCCAACAAAGAGACCAAACCATAACCAAGACCATGGCCAGGGCCAAGAAAAATGTCGCTGCCAGAGGAACTTCAACAAAGAGTAAGAGAGAGAGAGAGAAAGAGAGAAAGAGGGAGCGAGAAAGAGGAGACAATAAGTGGGGCTGTGTACCCCCAATCCTGACCAACGTAATTGAGAGGGAGTTGGCGGTAAGGCAAAGAGGACGTCTCTAAAGTTGTAACAGGTAAAAGCCAAAACGGATCGTTCGTCATGGGCAATTGGCAAAAGAGACTGAAAAGACAGGAAAGACAAACGGACGGATAGACAGACAGAGGGACAGCAATGCAAGTGGTCCGCACATTGGATGGGCCAGATCACTAAGAGATAGTTTTGTTTAGTGGCTTTTGAGGCTTTTTTTTTTCTTTTTTTTTCTTTTTGCCAGTCGTCGATCACTCATCCATGGCCAACAAAAAAGACCATTGAGAGAGAGAGAGAGAGAGAGAGCGAGAGATAGAGAGGGGTATAGAGGGTACTAAAAACGCATTCATTGACCAACCGCCGACGGCTCCCGCACTGTTGGTGTTGCCTCCTTTTGGTGTCAGGTTGGTTGAGTTGGTTTGTTAACCTGGCTATTTATGCCCATTTTTGGGTTCTCTCATCTTGATAGGAAATTTCAGCGTTTGTCTGCCAACAACCAAGTTATTGTTGTTGTTGTTGTTGTTGTTGTTGCTGATGTTTCCTGTTGTAAAGCCAAACCAAAAGCAACCTCAATTACATGAGTTAAACTTTCTGGGTTAAGACCCTTTTTGGTTAAAACTCATATGTTGTTGTTGTTGTTGTTGCTGCTGCTCCTGCTATTGCAGTTGCTGCCCACTTCAGCAGCAACATGGCAATTAGATGGCCAGCAACACTACTCCTAACAACAACAACAACAACAACAACATGTTGATGATTTTATGGCAAAAATTGATTTCCAGTTGTCGCTGCAGCTTCTCTTACTTGCTTCTCTGCCACCAATCTCCTATCTCTCTCCCCCCCTCTCTTGCTTAGTGATTGCTACTCCTACTTCTTCTCCTCCTTCTCCTGCTCCTTCTTCTTCCTCCTTCTTCTTCTAGTATAAGATGAGAGACTGCTGTCAGTGTTTGCTGCCTGCCATTTAATTGCCCATTTTAATGAGATTTTTTTTTTCTTTTTTTTGCCTTTATTTTTCATTTTTTTGATACTTTTTTTTTTGTTTTTCTCAACTTTCTGTCATTGCAACGCCTGCTTTTCACTATAGAATAGAGGACGAGGTGTATGTGGATATATATATGTATATATATTGATGTAGATGTGTGTGGGTTTTTTCACCGATAGCAATTTACATTCATCTACATTGAGTCGTGGTTGTAATTTCACAGATATAGATGAAAATTAACGATTGTGTCCAATGATTGTAGATCGATTTGATATGCCAATATGGCAAGATGTCAGTTGAAAGAAAATTTCCCCCATCCACCGTTGACAGGGGTATATTGAAAGAGTGTGAGAGAGATAGATAGATTGAGAGATTGTGCCTTTCATTTAATCATATTACATACCTTATTTCCATAATCCAAAATATATAGATTAACAATTTGTTTGGTATTTTCCACATGTCGTCGTCGTTGCCGCTTTTAACGGATGGACTATCATCTCATGTTCTCTTCAGGAAATTCTCTTGCTCTATTTTTGTTTTGTTTTAATTGTTGGTGTTTTTTTTTTTTTTCTTTGTCACACTGAACAATTATTGTTTTCGTTCAACATTTGTACACAAGTTTTTTTTAATCTTTTTATTTAAAATTTTTTACACTCTTTTTTTTATTTGTTTTTTTTTTTTGCTGAGCTTTGCACACACACACACACACAGTCACTAACACAGACGTATATAGTTGGTCTCGAATTTAGGAATAGAAATCTGAAGCCTCTGCTTATTTTGTTATTAATGAACCGAAAACGCAGACGGCATCAATTTTGCTTCCTTCCCTTTCCCATTCCCTCACTTACTCTCTCTGTCACTTTTTCTCTCTGTTTTTTTTTTTTTTTTTTAGCCGAAATTCATTTGGTAATAACTTAGTTGGTCGCTTGATCGGACGGTATTGGTTTGTTTATTTGTTCAATATGCTAATTAACACCTTCTGCCAACGGGCGATTAAATTAAGTCATCGTTGTCGTCGTCGTCGAAAGATTGCGATCTCTTGACTAAAAGAAAAACGAAAAAAAAAACTAAGATTGCGCGCGCGTGCGTTTCATTCATGCAAATCTTGAGAGTTTTTTGGATTCATCCATCAGTTCAATTTACCAATCCGAGTTCGACTCACACGCACATGGTCAAGACAGCTACTCTGAGTCAAAAAGTATCCGTATACGCGGTTCGTTTGCCATACAAGATTTTTTTTTTTTTTTTTTTAATTTATGATAAAGCGCCTCCGACTGTCACAACCAAATTGCGGCAATAACCATAAACGGTTCACAGCAGGTGAAAACTTCCCAAAAGACAACAACCAGAATATATGGCATGGGATGAGATGAGGTAGAAGGTGCCGCTGCTGATGATGATGGCACTTTCAATGCTTAGACGACGTTATTGTCCCCGGGTGCCGAGATTACCATAAATGCGGCTCATTAGCAACACAATTAAACACTGAAAAAGCGACAGCTACAGCGACAACGACAACCAACAAGCCGACAATTTGAAACACCAAAGAAACATTTAATACCTATCCGATCGAAAAGGATTGTATTATATGATAATGATGATCGTATATATACAAAAAACCGACTTTAAGCCGGGAATCTAATTCGTGTCCGTTAAGTCCGAATGTCGTATAAGAACTGAGCTGAGCAAATACAAAAACAAAAACAAAAATCTACAACAAACAACAAAAAAGAAAAAATATAAAATAAAGAAAGAAAAAACCCGAAAACTATTCAACGAGCAAGCGAACATGTTCGAGTTTGGCTCGAAAACGAAACGAGTTTGTTTGCAGCGAGGGCTGCTTCAAAAGTTTGAAAAGCCAATTAAAAATTAAAAAGTTTAGCTACCAATTTTTTGTGTAAATTAAGCAAAGATAAATCAAATAATATAATTATTTGGCCTATTTTTTAAATGTTTTTCTTGTAATTGGAATAATAGTAACATTTTAAATTATTAACTGACTTTTATAATTTAGATAAAGTTTTAACTATCGTCTATATATTTAATAGTTTAACTATCGATTTGCGTTATTAATGTATCTGTAATATCAAATGTTAATATCAATAAATCAGAGAAATCTTCTTTAATTCGATTATCAACCGAATTTAAAGTACTTGTATATCTTGGTAATAACGATTCACGCAGAAACTTATCTAGAAAATAATTTCCAGAACGCGGTATCTACTTCTGATTCCGGAAAAAATAAGTTTTAGGAATAAATTGTTCCGGCAAAATGTTTATTGCACTTTAAATTTGAACTTCGATATCAAGATGCTAAAGGTTTTTAGAAATTTTTACAGAAAACATTTCAAAATGTATTTTAAATATAAAGTCTCCAATAATTTTATAATAGATGTATAATTCTGATATAAAAAATTCTAAAATAGAACCAAACGTAGAATGAGAAAAGGTTATTAAATTCAGTCAAGTAAGTTTTTCCAAAGAAGGAATATTATTTTCCAGAAAAATAATAATTATTGAGGTATTATTGGTTTGATTCAGTTTAATAAGTTTTCCCATTTTATTCGTTTATTTCATTGTTACTAATAGCTTTAAGACGATTAATCTTTCACAGATGCAAATGTTATCCTGAAAACTGACACAGTTCAATTATTGCGAATAAATCAAATTCGTTAAATAAATTTATGCTTTTTTTTGACAATTTCTTTAAACTTTGTTTATTTTGTTTGCTTATTCTTTTTACCAGATCTTACAATATTCTTAATTTAAAGATTAAACAACAGAAAAAAAAACCAGAAATAAAAAGGAAACATTTTTGACTCGACAAAATAAGAAAATTTAAAGATTAAAAGATTTTTAAAACAAAATAGCAAAAATAAAAAGAAAACATTTTTGACACATTTTTGTAAAAAAAATAGAACAATTTTTATTTATTTAAAAATAGAAAATAGATGAATCGAAATTTATACAATTTCATTTATTTAATTTAAGAAGCAAATATATATGTTTAATAGTTTAAATTACTGCAGGAATTTAAATAACTTTGGACAATCTGTACCTCAATAAATCAACTACATTTAAAGAGGTGGCAACCCTCGTTTGGGCCTTGGAGCATGTTGCCAACCCATGATCAATGATGCTTGATTGATGCAGTCAGAGCCATCCGCAAACACACACTCAAACATATAGACACATAGTCACACACTCACACACACACACACACACAATTCGATCTCAATCAAATATCTTGGCATCCTGTGGCCAAATGATAAAAAAAAGACGAAAACCTTTTAATGTCATTAATACCTCTTTCTCTTGTCCCATCTAATGCTCTGGGAAAAAAAAACTTTCATCGGCAATCAAAACAATTATGTGGGTAAAAATCGTGAATGTTTGTTGCGGGCTCTTCACTAACAAAACCAAAAAAAAAAAAAAAATATTGAAAAAAAAAAGAATGAAAACTTTACAAATCATTTACATCTACATCAAAGTGTGACTGTTGCTGTTATGTTTTTTGTGTGTGTGTGGCTGTAAATTTACAACTTGTTGTCGATTTCTGCAGTTTGCAGTTTTTACAAATTGTTTTTCGTCTTTTTAAACATTTGTTCAAAGTGATTTATTGTCGGTTATTTACTGCCACACGCTGATGTTGCTGCTGTAGTTGTTGCTATTGCTAGTGTTGCTGCTGTCCAGTTGTGAAATTTCTATGTGTGTGTGTATTTATATATATATATTTTTTTTCTTTTTTCACGCGCTTTTCTGATAACTTTGATGTTGTTGTTGTTCCCCCAGTCTTACTTTGGCTCCTGCATCTTCATCTCTAATGCACTTCTTGGATACCTTGTCGCCTTAATTGATATGTCATTTATGCTAATTTTCAAGCTTGCTCTCGAGTACAAAATGCTTGCTGGCATTTAAAATACAATTCAATGCAATTAAGTTAATTTAAACAGTTTTAAGTTACTGCTGTTGCTAAAAATGGAAGGTGTTGACAGGTTTAGCTAACACACAAATCATTAGATAGATAGATACCTGTCATGTTCATTCTATTGTTAAATTTCCACTCTCTAGCCTAATATTAGTCATCAGAATCGAAATTATTATCTATCTAATTGTTCCCAGAATGATGAGCTGTTTTAAGTTCTAATAATTGCCACCATTTTACAATTATTTTCCAATCATTATTATATCTGTTTTTTTTTTCTTTTATTTTTTAATGTGCAATGAATCGAGAATCCCAGCAATCTTAAAGCATTTTAATCAAAGCTTTTTCAAATCCATTATTTACTATTGTATTGACCCAGATGCCGAAGAGTAGTACTTACCACATATTTTCTGATGTTTGAAATCTTGTTAATTCAGTGTTAATAGTCAATTGTTTGTTGCTTTTTGTGGTGTTTAGATCTTTATGGTATTGACAATCGATTGCTTGGCTGTTGATTGGCAATTGCTATACACATCACCTGGTGTCTCACCTGGCATTACTTTGTTGCTTCTTAGTGCCAGCTCTGTATTAAAACTTTTTTAGTTAATTGTCCTTAATCTTATTTATATTGCTGGCAAGATTTGAAGGTTTTTTTCCACCTACAGTCGAATTTATAAAAAATACAATGCATTATATAGAAACTATGTTATATACACTGAAAATAAAATGGGAAAGCTGTGTCTTTGAAATTAATTTATTATATGTAGAACTTCATTATATATACGCTATAGGGAAGTTAGATTTGATTTTTTTGGCCATGACTAGAAAATGTTTTAAAAGTTATTCATAAATTTTTTTTCTATTTATTGCATATATAGAATGAACTTAAATTTGTTCAAATTTTATTAACTTAAATACAATTCTTTTTTAAAATTCTTAGATGAAAACTAAGCTTTGCTTTTTAATTTATTTTTATTGATAATATTTAGTTATCATTTTGTTTTAAGGTTCTTAATTGAGTAAGCTTATTTTATTAAATAATTTTTGCTATTTATTTATTTTGAAGGTGCATTTTGAAACCTTTGTCTGAGATTCTTTTAAAAATAAAAATAATTTATAATAATATATAACTCTTTACCAAAAGTCTTGTTAATTTTGCTATTTAATTCCACGTGATTAAAGTTATAGCTCTTAATAGTAGAGGAAACCTAAAAACGAACAGTCTCAAATGATTCAACCAAAGATATAGAAAGTAAAAAAAAAACAATAAAAGTTGCCCTTTGGTATTTACAATCTTCTAAATAAAGAATTTTCAAGGCCATAATTTAATTTAAGTCCATACCAATTTCAATAATTATTTGTAATTTGATTCATCATCAAAAAGTTGTAAATATTTGAATATGACATTCTTTTGGTGAATTTCACTCTATACCTACATATATGTATGTACATATGTATATACAGACTTGGTTCTGGTTCTGACTCCATTGCATTCAAATGACATAAGCTAATACTATAGTATATCTTTTATGTGTGTATCATAAAACTTCAACAAAACAACAATATAGCCAAAAAAGTCATTATGAATAGCACCGAAAATTTCCAACTAATCAACAAATTTATGAAAACAAACAAGTTGACAATAAACAATTGAAGTGAATGGAAATGGAGAGTTTTTCGGTTGCGGACATTCTTTCATTTATATTGTTTATATATGTATAAATATATGTATATATATGGGCAACGCTTGGTTTCACATTTCTGCCCCCAGAAATGGAGGAGCGGAAATGCTGCCCAAATGTCAAGCCACTGAAGCGATCAGGCCAGACATTAAATTAGCAGAATCAGTTTTATATTTCCACTTGGAAAATCGCATTCACTACTACTGGCCAATGATGCTCGGAAAATTGACCCAAAGTATTGCATCATGGCCATAAAAAAATCCAAAAGGAACGAAGTTCTTATGCCCTTATAATTTTCAAAATTATCAAAATATTTTATGGAACTTACCTATCGATTTTTATTTACTTTGACGAAGTTTTTTACTTTTTATTATTAAAGGATTATTCATTATTATTGAGAAAGATTCTCCTACTGATCTTAACTGCATTATCTAGTCTACCAGTTTTAGTGAAATTTAGTAAAATAACATAAGAATTAAGAACTAATAAAGGCTATTAAAAGGATGAATCTTTTATATAATTGGCGCTTGGTATGCCAAATCGATCCATGTAAAATAATTTTATTTCATTTGCAAAAATATTAACAACAATTTCCAAAAGTACAGAAATAAAAAAACATAGATTCTATGACAATAGAGAATAAATTATTTTTAAATAATATTTATTTTTTATTTTTGTTTATGGTTTATAAATAATTTTTTACATTTTTATATTGATTAATACTCTATATAAGCCAACACCTTTCTCTTCCAAGTTATAAACTTCTAGGGAAAATTGATATACCCAATTTTTACTTTGTTATTAAATCAAATGAACTGTAAAATGAGCTGGAAAAGCAGTGGCAAGAGGCACTAACAGGAAGGCTTTGTTGTATCTTAACCGCATCCGATTTCATGGCGAAAAGGTCGGCGGTAAATTTATTAACAAGACACTGCAAATGCTTCGCATTTACTTGGCATTTTGCATTGTGCTCGTAATTACAAAACAGCAACAAACAACAAACACACTGACACAAAGACAAGACCAACACCTTGCCCCATAGGCATCTAATAGATAAAGATACAAAAACAGATAGAAAGAAACTCATGCTGCAAGTGTTAATTGAGCCCGAACGCAGCTGTCGAGCAGGTAAAAGAAAATTCCAAAAAAAAAAAAAAATAAGAAAAAAAAGGAACTAAGTGATGAGCAGACTTTCTCCTATATATAGATAGGGTTAGTGGTTGAGGGGTAACAAGGTAATGGATGGTATTTGTAGCATTCATTGATGATAATGACTGGCGCCAGACAAATTGTTTACTAATTGGCTTAGTTAAGGGACTCAATCGATGGGGTAGGTGTGACAGGATGCACTAAATCAATGGGTTTTAATCAGCTCCAACTAAAGTGTTGAATTAAACTTTATTGAATTGTAATTACAATTTTACAGAAACTGGAAAGTTGATTTACATATTATATATCATGTATAACTATGTTTAAATTTAAACATTTTTCTGCTTTTATAGTTTTTTTTTTTATTTTTTGCATATTTCTTTTGTATTATAATGAATAGAATATGGGTTAGGTATGTATAATATTTCGTTTCTTTTAAAAGGTTACACTAACTTTTTGTATGTGTGTGTGTGTATGAGTGTGTAGTTTTAACAGTTTTTCACATTCTTTTTTTTTTTTTGGTTTACTAAGCAGAAACAACAATTAGTTGATTTAGGGGGAAAGGGGAAAAAGGTAAAAGAATTTACATATACACACTTTAAAAGTTATAAGGACGTTAGAGGAGGTTAGAGCAGAAATTATCTAACAGATATGTGAATACCAAATATCCAATTCTTTTTAGTTTAGACTATAATATATTTATAAGTAATTTTTGTTATATTATATATATGTATATAAAGTTCTTTCGAATATCAACAATTGGTGTTGCTTGTTTTTTTTTTTTTTGGTTTAGATTTAATATTTAGTCGTTTATTAAAATAGTTTTAAAAATGTTTGAAAGAAACTAGCAAGGGCATCGATTTTTTTACTCGTAATACATTCTTTGAAGACTTACTTAGAAACAAAAGTTGATCTCCTATATACGTTAGATAGAATATTATATAAGATATATTGTATATATATATTATAGTGTATATAGTTTGGTTTTGTTTTTTATTTATTAGATTTTAGTGTTTTTTAGTGCCAATTGGCTTAAGGTACTTAAGTTTTTCTTTGCCATTTGGCGTTTTTCCTCTTTTTTCTATCATTCCGTTTTCGTTTGCCACGCGTTTTTTTCAAATTTTCCTAGCATTAGTATAGGTGTGTGAGAAAGAGAGAGAAAGAGTGTGTGTGTGTATAGTATGTGTGCAAATATTGCATGTTTTTTTTTTTTTTTGGTATACCCTGACCTTAACAAGTTAACAAAAACATTATTATACGTTTTATCGTTTCAAAAATTTGATTGCAATTGTTTTTTTTTTTCATTTTGATACCCTTAGCAATACGGGGTATACACAATTTGTTGTTGTTTTTTAAGTCATTAGTGAAATTGTATTTAGTCTTCTTTCGATTTATAAATAGAGTTTGGTTTTTCATTTTTATTATTCATTAAGTACAATAGCAAAATGCAATCAAAGTTTTTAGAGAGTTTAGATTTGTAGTGCGAAATTAAGTATAGATTTAAGTTTTCTATTCTTCATATTATTTCGTTTTTTTTTTTTTGTTTTTTTTTTATCGTTTAAATAGTTAACAATGTAATAGATTTAAAAACTGGCATTTGGTTTAGCCGTCAATTAACAAATGATTTTCGCCTTTTTGTTTGTGACAAAATACATTGAGTAAAATGGTTTAAACTCACAGCCCAAATGCATATTGAGTTAGAGCAGGAAATCGGAATTGAAATCGGTTTTGTGATTTTGGTTATTAATCAAATATTATCTGAGGCGTGTTGTGGAGGTAATGTCTCTCGTTTTTCAATATTGTTTGTATAGATATATATGTATGTATATATATATATATATTATGTACATTATCTGCCATATGTTTTGTCTGTTTGATTTCGTTTGTTGCTTAATTTTTAAGGTTCTCTTTATGTGTTTTTGTTTTTTCTTCTTTTTATATATATATGTATATTATTTTAAATATTATGAAAGCTAACAATGTGGACGGACAAAAATAATTTACAAAAATTCATTTATTGTTACAATTTTTTTTTTAGTTTTCAAAATTTTCATTGGCGACTTTAAAGCGTTGATTTTATTCAAATTTCCATCGTTTTAACAATTGAATTTCCATTCCGTTTTCATTATTCATTACATTCGCATTTGCATTCATCTATGTATGTATGGCGAGCATTAGTTTAGACTTAGAAACTAATTAGTCATAAAAATGAAGACTTAGCACACGTTGGATAGCATTTTAAGTACATTGCATTAAAACAGAAATTAGAATTAGGTTCGTTCAGGATCTCAGATTGCATATACAAATATAAAAATCAACTAGAAATGTTTTCAACATGATATATGAATATACATATATACTATTTATATATATGTATAGATAGATATTTTCAATTCGATGATTTTAGAAATCAACAACAACATCTGTTCTTGACTCTCTCAAAATGTGTATGAAGAACAACACTCTGAGTCTTGGTAGATTAGAGGGAGCAGTTACTACTAAATAGATGTAAGTAGGTAGATTTATATAACATATATATGTATGCATATATATATATATATATATATATATATAATAGAGTCGAGGATTAATGCTTCTTGGATTCTGACAGGAGGCCGTTTTAGTTTTTTTTTTCCTTCTTTCTTTTTGTTTTAGAAACAAGCTTGTTTGATTACTTAGAGCTTGGTAATATGAGTTAAAATAGACTAGCATACAAGCTTGTTGCTGCTCTTTTTCTTAGCAGTTTCGATTAAAGTTGGCTAACCTATATACAATTGTAGCTATTTAGTTTCATTTTATAAGTTATATTGATTTAAATTTTCTGTATATATATATGCAGATGCATTATAGACTATATTATATATATATTTCCACTACAATTTGGAGTTTTAAAAAGTTTTTGCAAAGGCTTCAGTAATAAGTTCTTTCGAGTTGAGTCAAATGGATAAATTTTTTTGTTTGGAGCTTCGGTTTCAGTTAAAGAGTTCAATTTAAATACAAGTATATATAGATATATATAAAACCATTAACCTAATCTACATATACAATACAAAGTTGTTGTTGTTGTTATTTGCAAAACAAACATTTAGTTCAAGTTTGTGTTTAAAATTCGTTTTTGCATAAACAGAATAAAGGATTTTTCTCTGGTTACTTTTTTTTCTTTTTTTTTTTTGGGAGTTTTCGGTTTGTTTTTTTTTTTGCTACTAAGAAAGAATTGTAAAACTACATTTAGGGTGCAATTCATTTTGTTAAAACAAATACGAAAGTAGAAATTGTTTTTCACTCAGTTGTTAAAGCTATTCATAAATTCTTATTGAACAATATTGAAACTGAATTTTATCGTTCCTATAAAATAAGTAAAGTTTCATATATCAGTTTGTCACTGATTGGATTGCATTTGGTGTAGATTGTTGACGTTGTTGCTCTGAGTAGTCGTAGTATTAGTAGAGTTACTGCCATAATTAAAGAAAAAGGAACAATATTTAATAAAAATTTTTTTGAAATATAATTTTTAAATTATTCTTTACCTATTTTCTTGGCAAAGTAACATTTCCTGTTGCCCTTGATACTGCAAGTTTTGAAGGTATTCCGCCCTGCGTTGGTGCACCAGCTTCTCTTTTTCGGCTCGTTCTCTCTGTAGTCTATGTTGATTAATAAATTTAAAAGATTAGTTAAAGAATTACAATTACAATTGGTAAAGTAAAAACTAACGCAAAATTCTAATAGAAATCATGGCCAAGAAGAAGTACAAAATAAACACTCATTTCATTGGTTCTTACCAAAGTCATCAAATTGCCATCCCAAATGCTAGCGTGCAATTAATTATACATATATAGTCAGCCATAAGTTAACTTAACTACAGTATTTAGTTCTATATAACAATAAGAAAACAAAAATAGAATTTTTACTTACTTGATGCGTGATTGTCTCATGAATTGTTGAATTTTTCTAGCTGCTTGATTTTGTGTCGACTGCGAGTAGGTACGCCTTCAAATCAGAGGGAGATATATAATTAATCCAGTTTCGTTTTGAAAGAATTATAATGAAAACTTACTTTAGCGGACCCGAGGGACTTGTCTCTTTTGGTGTACTGGGCTGTGAACCCATTTCTTGTTGCTGCTGCTGATCCTGTTTGTAGTGATCATAGAAACTGGACAAACATTGTGAATTACTGCTACTGCCCACACTGCTGCCATGATCACTGCCATTAAGCATGCTTCCATTTAGGCCGCTCTTTTTGAATCTTTTATTCCGTCTATATGAACGATAGCCATGCTGGATAACGAGAGCAGCATTTGTCATTTGCCTATAATAGGCATATTGCTTATATCTTCTATAATAGTTCTGTATAACAATGGCAGCAGTTCGCTCTTTATTCTGCTCCTCCATTTTCTGGCGTCCTTTATAAGAGCGATAAGCCTTTTGTATGCATTTTGCTGCCTCATACAATTCCCTTTGCTCTGTATCCGTTAATGTGAGTTTAGAGAAATCCGCTTCAAAGGGATACTGGGATAGACTGGAGGCATGTAGAAATTCTGTCAATTGTTTAGTCGATGGTGGTGGACTTGGTGAGCTAACTGAAGGATCTGTCCCCAATATAGAATAACTGGCTGGCGATTGCAATGGCCCCGAACTGGCTGGACTGAGGCTAGAGCATGGAGTGCTAACATCATGATAACGATAGCCATGATCATGGAAATCAAAACTAAAATCGCTATCAAAGTGTGTATTAGGCAAAGAGTCAAGTAAAGGATCCATAAAGCTATCGGTTAAAGCTGAGGATTCAGAGGTAAGGGGTTCCGTTAAAGGGCTGCCCAAAACCATCATTTCATCGGCTTCATTCTAAAGAAAAGAAAGTGTATAAAAGAAATATTATTTATAATTTTCTGCTATAATATTATAAAAGTTTTTTTTTTACCTTTATGCGCTCTGGCATGGCTGCTATAATATGTTCGGCTAGTGTTAAAACTTTGGCATCGGAATCCCCTGAAAATTGTTTATATATATGTATATGTATACATATATAGAAATTTGATCAGTAATTGCTTTATAATAATGTTTGCAGAACAGAGAGACAGAGTAAAGAACTAGTCTACTTTTAAATATTTTTGTTACGCTGAGGTTTTATATGTGTGTGTGTGTGTGTGTTAATACAATGTACAAAAACAATGTGATTGTAGGCCAAAAATTCCTTAATCCTTGCAATCACACCGTGGACAAGCATTTTTGGGGTGTGTGTGTGTGTGTGTGTGAGCCCTAATACCATTATCCACGAAGTTGAAGTTAGCTATTTACAAACGAGAGCCTTTACTCGTTTTATATATATATGTTTATGTACAATATTGGATTAATTTCGCTGTGGCTAATTAATCAATGTTAGTTTTGTTGTTAGACATCGATTACAAAACCAAAAAAAAATTGAAAACAACCAACAACAACAACGCACATTTACGGTTAGTTCTAATAAGTAAATACCCACAAAATGCTTATATCTATTTATATATACATATGTATATGTATATATATATATGAGTATAGGTAATAACCATTAAACAACATTAAAAAATGAACATTTACATAGATTAAATATTACACAGACGGTTACAACACGAAACAACATTAACTAGGCAACAATATTTATGTATGTATGTATATAGCAACAGCAACACCAATAACAACAACATCGATAGCCATTTATGGAATTTTATACACATGTACGTATGTATAGTTAGTTAGTTAGTTTAAATTTAGTTTAGTATACGAGCGAGCTTCAGTGTCCCTTCTCTTTTAACTGGACAATTTTTTTGGTTTTTTTTTTTTTTATTTTTTTTTGTATACATAATACGGTGCATTTTGTTGTCACTGACCTACTACGGCTACATCGACTAAAGCCAGTTCATTGCCAATGGTCACATCGGTGGCACTTGTCGAACAATCATCCCCGCTTTCAATAATATCTTTGTCGTGTATGGGACTCGACTCGCCTGTGGATACCACTTCGCCTATATTTTTAGAATTTTTATCAAAAATGTGTCAATGAATTCTTTTCTTACTTTTCTTTCAGACAACAACAGCAAACAAAAAAAAAACAACAAAAAAAAAATAATACAAGTAACTCTATAGATATATAGAAGAATATAGATAGAGGGAGGAAGAACAAAAGCTAAAATTAACTTACAGAGAGCAAAATCCATTTTACGTAAAGGCGAGAGTAGACAATTGGTCCCAGTTAAGGAATCTAAAGGTGAGTCAACCCCCAAATTATAATTATCATGACTATCAAAGGTGCTATAAGAATACAAGTAAATATAAAAGATTAGTAAATGATTGTCAAGTCCATTTAATTTCATTGATTTACCTATGTAATCTGTTCAATGATTTGCCAGATTTACTACGTATATCCATATTAATGCCACTGTCAATGGAAGAACGCTTTGAATAGCGACTGCTATTATTGGGAGGACTTTGATTGCTAAGAAGAGAAGAAAGAAATCTATAATTAAATAACTCTAATGAAAATAGCTTTACATTCCCACCTATTGACAGCCACAGGTCTTAGGAATACACCATCATGATGTTTACGTTGCATATCTGTCTCATAACCATAACCCGCCTGTTGCTGTTCTGTATCTGCCCCTTCTAGACCTATGTTCATTGATAGATTTGCCAGACCACCACGTAAATGGGGTTTACGGCAACGTTCCTTTTCCAGGCGATACATTTGACTTAGAAGCTGTTTGTGCCCCTTCAAATTGGCCAAATCTAATGGTGTTTGTTGGGCTTGGGTTTTAATTTTTAATGCATTGTGATTCCATTTGTATAGCAATAGGGAGCATTCCACATGACCACGCACACAGGCCCAGGCTAATGGTGTAAAACCATAAACATCTTGACTGAGTGCATCCAATTCGGTTTCAAGTATGATATGTGGATTCTCCGCACGCCAATTGAGCATGGATCCAACCAATTTTGCATATCCCAAAGCGGCTGCCAAATGTAATAAAGTCATGCCACGCAAACCCACAGACCAATTGGCAACAGTGCTGCTGGGCAAGCTCCATAAACGTTTTGTTAGCCTATGACAATAGCTAACCAGTTTCTCTTCAAAATTTGGCTCCAAATAGAGGGCTGTATGATCCGTCTGCATTAGAGAAAATAATAGTTCATTGTTAGGAGTGAAAAAAAAAGATTGTTTTAATAGGTTTCCCTACCGTCAGTTCATGTTCTGTTTTGACCTGA
The DNA here is from genome assembly GCA_037075365.1 of Drosophila emarginata. Classification (NCBI taxonomy): domain Eukaryota; kingdom Metazoa; phylum Arthropoda; class Insecta; order Diptera; family Drosophilidae; genus Drosophila; species Drosophila emarginata. The sequence goes on along the minus strand of JBAMCD010000260.1, from coordinate 1,779,660 downwards.
AGTTTCTCATCTATGGTGGACAGACGATTGAGCAATGTAAATTTGTATAGACAATCATTTGAACTGCTCGCATCGAATGGAGCATCGGCTAGAAGCGATAATTTGTATTCGAACATCACAGAATTGGAAACCAGAAAACCACCGCAGGCCACTTGCAGGCTAACGAAACCTGCCTCATGAGCCGGACAATAACAACGCAAGACTCCCTCTTGGACCAATTGAGTTGGCACTGGTTGGGCATCAAATAGCACTGTATATGCTCCATTACCCTGATTGCTACTCCAGGGACCGGCAACCAAGACTTTAACACCACCTTCAGTGTACGACCATTCCGGACTAAAGTCACAAATATTATGAACTTTACGAGCTGTCGTTGATTGTGTAGTGGTGGCATCTCCGCCAGACAAATAGGAGCTCTGCTCGAGGGCTGTGTTATTGAGGGCTTGTTTATCATCTAAATCCAATTCTGGAAATTCGACTAGCATATCAAAGGCATCCAAATTGGCAAATACATCATCTGTCTCCTCATCCGCCTCGGTTGTTTCCGATTCGGCTATGATTTCGATTGGTTTCTGTTCTATATCTGTTGCTATTGTTGTTGCACCAGCTACAGCACCATTTGCTGTTGCTACTGTTGATGTTGTTGCTCCTGTTGATGTTGCTGGTGTTTTGCCATTATTACTATATGGCATATTGGCTATAAGAGTCCTTTGTATATCTTCTTGGGATAGATCTAAGGTCTCATTAAAGAAACTTAATGTCTCTCCACCATGCGGATTACTGGCTTGTGGCTCATCCTGTTCACTGCTGCTAGTGCTACTGCTGCTGCTGCTACTGATACTGTTGCTGCTGCTAATCGTATGAGGATTATTGCTGCTCTCATCGCTGATACTAATTTGGCTGCTGTTATCACTGGAAGCACTAAATGTGGTGGTGTGGGCACAACCATTTCGAAGTTGAGTTTGTGGGTTGGCGATATCTTTGGCCTGTTGATTGCTATTGCCACCGCCTCGGTCCATTTGCTAATTGTTACATAAAAAGTTTTTAATCAACATAAACATATAATTTGCAAGTGATTTTGCGGTTTTTAACTTACCTCGCTCATTAAATTATCACAAGTTGCTGCTGTCGTTGTAATTTGTTGCTGCTGATTGCCATCGATAATCGATTGTAAGGAACTCGAGGTGGATGATGTGACTGATGATTGGGATGGGGTGGAAGACGTTGTGGCTGTTGTTGTATTCTTATTGTTGTTATTATTGCTGCTGCTGCTGCTATTGCGATGCTCTGGTGACATGCACATTGCCTCAACTGGGGGTTGGGTTTGACTTGGGGTTGCTGCTGCTGCTGCTGCTGTGGCTGCTACCGTTGTCTGTTGCAATTTATAATAATGTTGCTGCTGGTTATTGGTGTTGGTGCTGCTGCTATTGCTGCTGCTACCATTGGAAGCATTGAGTTGCTGGTGTTGATTGTACATAAAATTATTATTATTATTGCTGTGGTCATTATGGTTTACGACATTTAATTCGTTGTTTGTTGTTTGAGCTGATAATTGCTTGGCATTGTTGTTGTTGCTCGTATTGCTGCTGCTGTGGGGGTTTATGATTTTGTTTGCGGTCATGTGACTTTGATTTTCAATTAGTTCTGTATCCATGACAATTGTTCCTGCCACAGCAGTTGTTGCTGTTGTTGTTGTATTTGTTGTTGCTGCTGCTGCTGCTGCAACATCTCTTGTTGTTGTTGCTGTAATCGTTGTATTGGCAATTTGCAGGCGTTGATGATTGTGATTTAAATGTTGCAAACGTTGCAAGCTCAATTGCTGCTGCTGTTGCTGATATTGTTGTTGTTGCTGTTGCTGCTGCTGCTGCTGTTGTTGCTGTATGACCAGATTACTTCTTGTGGCCATTAATTGTTGATGATTCGAACTAGCACCACGATATTGCTGCTGCTGTTGCTGTTGCTGATAGCTGTTGCCATCTTGCGGCTGCTGTTGCTGCTGCTGCTGCTGCTGTTGTTGATGTTGCTGTGATGGAATTATTTGAAATTTGATAGCCGACTCCTGTGGCAACTGTTGAGTGGCATTATGGAACTGTCCATGCAAATTGTTGGCATCCAAATGCGGTTGCCTTTGTCTCTCCGACCAGCGTGAGTACAATTTGCTGGCCACCACCACATTGGGCGTTGCTGCACCACCATTAGCCACATTATATGCCTCATGACCCAAACGTTTCTCTGATACAGATTTCACTATGCCATTGCGTCTCATTACGGGATGAGTGCAGGTCTTGCCATCGGCACAGCCCACATCACCACAGCCACAGTCCAACTGTTTAACCAATGCCGCTTGACGAGATTGCCGCTGCTTCTCCATCAATTGGCAGACAATCGATTCCACTGTCTCGGCAGTAGAGATCTCAATATCATTACCCGAATCGGAATCATCATCCGAATTGACCGTTGAAACTAAAATTTGAATTGTTAATGCTGGAAAAACTAATTCAAAACCGATTTATAGTAATTACTTACGCATTGGTTTCAATTGGCTGACCAGCTCCTCTTTGGTCCATTCCTTTTTATCACCCCACAAAGTAATACTGGGTGCTATAACAGCCATTTTATTATCATCCGGATAGGGTACATTTAGATAGTGCACCAAAACAATATCCGGATTCTGTTTAAAATTTGGTAATAAAATATATATAAAAATAGATTTCATTTTTTGGAATAGTTTTCAGTTTGCTTACCTGCAATAGCCAGTAACATCTGCGATGAAATGTGGGCAATATGGCCGAGTGTACATAACAACCATAGATGCACTAGGTGGATCATAAAAAACAAAAAAAGAATGGAAATGGAATTCAATTTATCAAAACTAAAGAAAAACAAAGGCATAAAATAGAGCTACAAAAGAAGAAGCATCGCAGGAGTAAGGAAGAGACACAAGCTCCTTATTCATTTAATTGGAAAACATAAAAAAAGAAAACAAAAAAATCCTAAGATAAAGCCCACAACGGATCACAAATTAAATTACCAACCACCCACGCTAGGGGGCGCCACAAGTTAAGTGCCAAAAATCAAACAACAACAATAACAAAAAACAAACAAGTAGTTATTGGAGAAGGGGGGGGCACAGAAAAAAGGGTTGTTATACAACATTTCATTGCGCATTTTTCTTCTAAAGTTTTTTTTCCCTTTTACTTTGCCACTGATAAATTTTGTTGGCTCTCATTTTGTCCGATATGCTGCTGACTCCTTTTCTATAGTTTTTCTTTTTTTTTTTTGCTTTCTCCTTGGTTGGTTATCATGTAAGAAGACGGCACCCCGCCAGCCACTGCCAAGTGCATAAATCTTTACACAAACGTATATTAAAATAAAAATTAAAATAAAAAAAAAACAAAAAAAAACAAAGTATCCCTTAGACAAGTAGGGAAAAAAATTTGAAGACGAAAAAATTGGCGTGAAATTGCCAACTGTTTTTATGCTTTTTGTAGTCAAAAAGACAGACAGGGCGGAGAAAAGCAGGCAAAAGCATCAGGCAAAAAGAATAGTGGGGGGGGGAGGGTTTAAGCCATTTCAGACATTATAAATACGCTTAACCCTTGGCAAGGCTTATTTCATTAGCCAGGAAAAGGCGTCATCATCATACATATGCTTTAAGTAAACACTTGAAAAACAGGGGGCAGGCAACAACAAAAAAATAAAGAACTTTAGTACTTCCGGCGGAAAATCATAATTCACTCAAAGCTAAAAAAAAGAAAAAAAGAAAAGAAACCCTTGCCCGAAATCAGAGTTGTTTTTTTCTCTTTTTGTCCTTCACTCTTCCTTTTTTTTGTGTATGACAAATGATGGCAATGTTAGCCACTTCACTTGGACATTGTCTAATTGCCTAGCTGGGCATTAACTAAAAAGTAATTTTTCTTTTTGTTAGTTTATCTACTTACCTCAGTGCCTTGTACTTTTAGTTTCATGTGATCCTCCCGCGTTGTTTTGCCATCTTTGCGCTTCTTCCAGCAATAACCGTCGCGTCTATAGCGCACTTTCTTACGCGAATATAGTAAAAGTGAACCGCTTTTGGGTCTAGAAAATATATATATAAAGTTATATATTTACATATACATATATATAGGAATATATATGTCAACTTTGGCCATGACTCACCTGGTTCGTACTTCTTTTGATTGCCATTCGCTATGCTTATCAAAGCTGATAAGAATCGCAGCAATTTCCTGAAAAAAAAATTTAAAAAGAAAAAAGAAAAAATTTAATAAATGTTTACTAAATGAATTTTGTTTAAACTTTTAAGTAAAATGACCTTCAGGTGATCTAATCACTAATACTAGTACACTGCACCAACAATTTGTTAACAATTTCCGTAGTTAATGGAAAATTTTTTCTAGCAGTTAGCAGGAACTCGCGGCATTTCCTCTGCAAAAGTTTTCTTTTTACCTTGCGCATAAAACAATGGAAAACATTTTAGAAATTTCATTTTGACCGCAAAGCGGAAAACTGGACACACACAGCCAAACTGTGAGAACAGAGATTGGGTGGAGACAGAGGGGGTAACTGGTGTTAACCACAATTTACAGGTGTCGCCCAGTTGACACCTGACCCAAGAAGTCAAAAGGAATAGAAGAAGGGAAAAGTAGTAGGAAAGAGGAACCAACTGGGAGGCACTTTGGTTGCAATTTGTGTGCATACATGAAATCCTTGAATGATAAGGAGAAGAGTAGAAGGGGAAAGCAAGATAGTCAGGATTGAGGAAGATTCAAATGCAAATCACACACACACACACACACACACACACACATGTGATGAAAGTCAGCGAAAGTTAAGTTGGTTTCTTTTTGTTTTGTTTTGTTTATTTTTTTTTGGAAGCCATTTGGCCTTTTTCATTGCATGTTTTGCCGATAAAGTTATCAATTTGTTTTTGGCCCAGGCCAGCCCTTGACATGGCATGAATAATGTAAGTGGCCATCCATCCAGCCATCTAACCATTCATCCTCATCTCACTTGGTTTACTCGATTGCTCACAGCTGGCGGTTGAATCGTCGAATGTGCAAGAAACAACATTTTCCATATGTCAGAAGATTTCGCAACATTTGCGAGTGTCATAAAAATTGTATGCACACACAAAGATATATATTTGTATATATATAGATGAATAGATAGAAATATATAGAAATAGAGGGGAGTGGGTGGCGAGTTCTTTTTGGCAAAATCACAGGCGCGTGTTTGTCAAGTGGCAAACGTTTGCATTTTGGCCAAAAAAAAAAAAAAAAAAAAAAAAAAAATTGCCTCTGACTTGGCCTTTTTCTTCCTTTTCGTATATGTAGTATGTTATTTATGCATGCCTCGAGGCAACCTCAAACTCGAACTCTTTTCAACTCCTTCAGTTACTTTTAGCTTCCTTCTTTCTTCTACCATCTTTCCTTCACTTTTATGATGAATTCTAAGCACATACGCGAAAGCCTGTTCGATAGAGCATTAAAAATTTATGCGCACCTCAGCGTATTTGGCCAACATCATTGCCAGAAATGACACAAGTCCAAACACATCAAGTGCCACTTTCAACACTTTCGACCCCCAACCAACCAAAAAAAAAAAAAAAATATGAAGATGAAAAGCATAAGGAGCATAAAGAGTGGCATATGAGCCATTTGTCTATGTGGAATATTAAATGAAACAATTAGATGGACAAGATTTAAAAATAAAATAAAGGACATTTTTGAATTTGAAAAGAATTTAAAACATAAAAATTGTTCCGTAAATATTAGGAAAAGTAAAAAGAAACCTTTACTTAAACTACATTAAAAACTTTTTATTACATTAAATCATGAAAACTAATTAGACTTACTTCTGCAATCATTTTTAAATCCTTCTCTAACAAATTATTATTGTTGAATTATTTCCTTTATTCTTCAAACTATTTGTTTATTAACTTGTTTTTATACCCTGTACCCATAGGGTAAAAGGGTATATTAAAGTCGCTAAAATGTATGTAACAGGCAGAAGGAAAATTTTCCGACCCTATAAAGTATATATATTCTTGATCAGTATCAATAGCGAAGTCGATTGAGACATGTCCGTCTGTCCGCCTGTCCGTCCGTCCGTCTGTCCGTCTGTCCGTCTGTCCGTCCGTCCGTATGAACACCGAGATCTCAGAGACTATAAGAGCTAGAGCAACCAAATTTGGTGTCAACATCCGTCTATTGTATAAGCGGGTCAAGTTTGTTTTAAATTTTTGCCACGCCCACTTCCGCCCTCGTAATTTAGAAAAAACTATAACTTGAGCTATAATAAAGATATCCCATTCTTATTTGGCACACTTAATAATATAGTCAATATGCACCAGCTGACCAAATTTTGTCGAAAACGGACAATAATTATCGGAGATATACGTATTTCCGTTTTGTACTGAAACGCCCCATGCAAAATGGGCTGTTAAGTGTGAGCGAGATAGCATGCGTTCGCTGTTGCTGCATGGCAAGCAGTGTAGTGTTGCTGCATGGCAAGCAGTGCATGCTAAGAGAATTTTTTTTGTAAATTGATAGCGATTTTGATTATTTTTGACTTTATGGGGTACTTTTACTTGGTACAGGGTATACTCAATGTCGGCAGGGACGACTTGCTTGCTTCATTTTTGTATATTGGTGAAACTATAACGAGTTCTTTTATTTGAAGTAACTTCAATTTAATGTATTTTAATCGAGTTTAAATGTTTTACAAATTCCGATCCTTAATTCTAGTTAAAATGAGAAAAAATTGTAAAATATAAATGGAACCGTTAATATATTCCATTCCATTATTAAATTTTATAGTTATACATATTTGAAAGTTTTGCCATATCTACTGATAATACAACAGAATTGGATAGAAAAAAAGTTAACCCAATCACAAGGACTAGACTACGATTTACCATTCAGATCATTTACTTTAATCAAGAGATAAGAAATTTGAAATTTAAATCTGAGTCTAAATTTTACTTAAATTGGTAGTAAAACTTAACAAATATTTACTAAATTTATTAAACTCTTTTTGGCAATCTTCCCTGATATAGAGTTCAAATGGAGATCGAAACATATTAACAATTGCTCAATTAATTTTCTCTACATCTTAACTCAAACCAAACATAAAGAAAATGTGGTTAAAATTCTTTAAAATATATTAAGTCGAATTAATAAAATAAAGACCAATTAAAAAAAGTCATAGAATATTATTAAAAGTCATAGAACCTTTTTTGTAAATTTTAAATAAATTATAAAATCATATTCGTAAATTTTAAAAAGTTATAAAACTTTATTGAAACATTTTTCTTATGTTTAACTGAAATAGTTTAAATGATCTTCCTTCTCACAAATAGTTGTTACTATATTTCCACATTTAATTTAAACATTAAATTATTAAATTTCTTGAAATGATTAAAAATTAGCAGCCTTAAGAAAATGTTTTAAAATTCACATTTCCGCATATGAATTCAGTACCACAAGTAACTAACATTTAAATCAAAATATCTATATTTAGTATTCCCTTGGCAATTGGCTAATGCCATTTCTTATTCATTAACAATTTGTTTATGGCCACTTAATCATTTTCATGCCACAAATTTTCCCTTATATATATGTATATATATTTGCCTACTGCGTCTCATTATCAATTTAACTTTTGTGATTTTTTAAGCTGAAAACCGCAAAACGAATGCCAAGCCCTACGGCTCATTGGTTGGTGTAGCTATTATTTTACAGTTGCTTTATGGCAATTCTGCTGCTGCTGGTGGTGGTGGTCCAGTAAAGAGAGAGAGAGAGAGGGGGTGAGAGGTCCTGTATCCAGGACCTGCTTAAATGCCAAATTAAAACTGTGTGGTTAAAGCCAGTGCCCAAAATCTCCTTTTCTCTCATTCTCTTCCCTGTAAGCAGACTAAAATAAGCGTGCGTAATTTTATTTATGCACTGGCCACACGGTTACATTTTGTAATTTTTGTATATGCCACGAATGCAGTGGCAGTGGCAGCGGCAGCAGCAGCAGGAGGGGGAGGTGGTGGACACAACTGCTGGTTGGAGGCTTTGCCAAACTTTATTTTAATCAACTTTCGAAATGCTCTTACACAAAAAAAAAATAAATAAATAGAATTATCAAGCCAAAGGTAACAGTGAACTCTGACTATGAATTTTCCAAATTTCTGCTATAGTCCAAATTAAGCGCTTTAGTAGCCTTCAGTCAAATTATAGTTCATTGTCCTTAAAAAATGTCCCTTTTAATGAGGCGTGAGTTTCATTTAAACTTGGTTAATGGTTTATTAAATCGGAATTTGCATCAAAAAGTCTCACTACTTTTTTTTTTGAATATTCGGAGCATTTGTAACTTTGTCTCCAATCCACCCAACTGATTGAGGTCTAATGTTAATCAATATAATAACTTATAAAATCACACAGTATCGGAGACTGGTTAACTTAAGGTTCCTTCAAAGGATCTTTCTGATGTCCTGTTCATCAATAAAATGAAGCAAGCAAGTCGTCCCTGCCGACATTGAGTATACCCTGTACCAAGTAAAACTACTCCATAAAGTCAAAAACGCTCAAAATCGCCATCATTTACAATAAAAATTCTCTTAGCATACACTGCTTGCCATGCAGCAACAGCGAACGCATGCTATCTCGCTCACACTTAACAGCCCATTTTGCATGGGGCGTTTCAGTACAAAACGGAAATACGTATATCTCCGATAATTATTGTCCGATTTCGACAAAATTTGGTCAGCTGGTGCATATTGGCCATATAAATGTACATGCCAAATAAGAATACGATATCTTTAATATTGCTCTAGTTATAAGTTTTTCCCGAATTGCGGGGGCGGAAGTGGGCGTGGCAAAAATTTAAAATAAACTTGAGCTGCTTATACAATAGACGGATGTTGACACCAAATTTGGTTGCTCTAGCTCTTATAGTCTCTGAGATCTCGGTGTTCATACGGACGGACGGACGGACAGACGGACAGACGGACGGACGGACAGACGGACATGTCTCAATCGACTTCGCTATTGATACTGATCAAGAATATATATACTTTATAGGGTCGGAAAATTTTCCTTCTGCCTGTTACATACATTTTAGCGACTTTAATATACCCTTTTACCCTATGGGTACAGGGTATAATAAATTTTTATGGCTCTCATGGTCATCTTTTAGCAGATTTCCTAAAATTTTGCCACGATTTCATATAAACGATCTCAAACTACATTAAAACTTTCAGAAACAGAAAAAAATAAATTCTTCCAGTTTTTCAAAATTTTTATATTTGCCAAATTTGCAAATACCAAATTTCCTAAGGATCGCTTTAAAAATAACCTAGATCATGACCTAAAGCTCAGTTTTTGAAGGATAATTTTAATAGAAATTAGATCGTCTCTGTTCTTGTCCGATCGGGTTAATTCCAAGATATTCACTGCCTGAAGTTAGAAAAAGACTACGAGAAACATTTCAAACCTTTAGCTTTAATATTCTCGAAAAATATTTCATTGATCTAGACAAACTGGCAGATGGCTATATCAACTTAGCTTGTCATTCTGATCAAGAATATATATACTTTATGTAGTCGAAGATAGTTACTTTTGTATGTAAAAATTTTCTTCTTAAAAAATTATTATACCCTTTTTGCATAGATATTAAAATTAACTCTCTAATATCCTTTTTTTTAGCTTACTTATTATTTAATTTTTGCATCTTTATATTTCTAATATTTTGATTATTTTTTACGACAATATTGTAAAACAGATTCCAAAAGTGAATAATCTCGAAAAGTTGCTAACTAAACTAGGAACTAACTCTAAATTAATTCTTCATTTATATAACACCCTTTAACTAGAATGTTTTCCAATTAACTTTTATCGTTTCAATAACATCATATTATATTTTTCTTAAATTTCAAAAACAATTTTTTCGAAATGGCTTTCAATTTTACTGTATTTATTGTGTGAGAGAGTGTGTTAAAATGCCGTTTAACACCGCTGGTCCAAAAATTTGTTTCCTATTGCTACTCCTTCGACTTTTTTTTTGGTTGTTTGTTTGGTTTTTAAAACTTTACAACTGTCCAAATGAATATTTGCGGTTGCGCTTAATTCACAAGTAAAACAGAAACAAGACGAAAAAAAAAAAAAATGAATAAACACAAAGCTCATTTCAAGGAATTTGCCTGTACAAAAAACTTTTATTGCAAAAACAAAACTGAAACCAAACCAAACCAAAATGAACTGAACTAAACTAAAGTTTTTTTTTTTCGCGTACGTGCGGCGCTGTGGTCGGTTGTTGTTAGCGTTCAGTTCTGGTCGCTTATTTTTTTTATTTTTTATCTAGTATTTATATTATATATGTGTAGTTTTGTTGACCCCATAAAAACGTCAAGAAGTACGCGACTTTCTAATAGACTGCCAACCATCTCATTAATCTGGCGACCAACAAACGGAGGGGGGGGGAGAACATACAAAATAGTCGAAGGCTGTCAAAGTGTCCATTCAGGCCTACAGGACAACTGGCAGGCTCATCCGCCTGTCAGCTCCACCCAGAGAGACAAGCTTCTCTTTTTCTCTCTCTATATGTTAGTTTCCTTTCACTTAAGTTCAACCCCTTCTTGAGACTTGCCAGTTTTATGTGCAATCAAATGCAAAATAGAAACACAAATACAAAATACAAAAGTATACAGGATAGGGAATGTATTGGGGGGGGGGGAGGGAAAAAAAAACTCCTTGAAAACTGACCTCATTTGTATTCCAACGATGACGCTGTGATGGAAAACTGTCAGCTCTTGGCAGGCTCTCCAAATTGTCGGGCAGTTTGATAGGTTCGCCATCTGGAAGAAAATAATGTAAATGCAACAACATTGAAAGTGTAAGTAGGCAGTAGTAGAAGAAGAAGAAGACGATTTTCATGAAAATCAATTTTGCATAAACTTCCCCCTCTCAATTTACCCCTAACCACACCCAATCCTCCATTTTTTAACAACAGGTGCAACTTGACTTTTTCGGTTTGGACATTCATAAATGCGACAAAAATGTAAATCACCTGGCCTTAGTTCTAGACCCGCGTTCCTAGCCATGGTAAGCGATGATTTATAGGATATATAGAAATGTCAGGCTTAATATATATAAAACTCTACAACTTCATTTATCATCAAGTAACAGAGAGAGACATACACACACATACAGAGAGTGAGACAGGGGTAAAGAAAAATGCGTTAAGAGTTGTGAAAACTTTTGATCATTGAATAATTACATTTACTTAACAGGGAGACCAAGTCGAAATATCTAAGAAACGGATATGGGGGAGGAGGGGAGGGGGACGAAGTTACCAATAAGTCAAGTATTGAAAAATGCCACGCAACTACCATAAACTTTGCGGCCAAACAGTAATTTAGCAAAAAAAAAAAATGTGTAATAAAAACCACAAACATCATGGACATCTCTTTTAAACTCCAACCACCATTCAACGATATATATCAAAATCCAAATAGGAATGCAATTTCCACCATCACCCCCTCCTACATGTCTCTCCCTGTCTCTCAGAGGGCCATAAAAAAGTATTGTACACAATTTATATAAAGTGCTCGAAGCGTCAACTACAACGACAACAACGATGACGATGACTATAAGGATGACTATAACCACATTGAGAAGGACATGTATGTATATATATATGTATGTATGTGTGTGTATGTATTTATGTCGTGTGCCAGGTTCGCTTTCGCGTAACCAAAAAGTGTTGCCAAATTGCAAATGGCTAAGGGTGTAGAAGAAGTAAACTGGCAAAGGCAAAAGCAAAGGCAGACAGTGCGTGGCTTTGATGACGTTGATGTAGTATGGCTTTGGCTATGGCTACAATTCGAAAAGTTGTTTATGGCATTTTTATATATCTATGTATATATATTTTCGTAAAAGTTTTGCTGACAAATTGTATTTTTAGGGCATTTGGATCAACTATTTATATACCACCTAAAGTTAATTTGTTAGCGATAATTGTCAAAAATGTCCGAAAACAATCAAGTTCTCTCTCTCTCTCTATCTTCCTCTCTGACATTTATTTATAATGCATTTCATTTTGTCTGAATTGGCAGAAAGAGTGAAAGAGACGTTGCTTAACTCTCTGTTTGATTAATACAAATAAAACAAAAGTTTTTGGTTTTAAACTGCGTTTTGCATATTTTATGATAGACAAAAAAAAAAAAAGAAAACACAAACGAAAAAGTTGAAGCCGTCATAATAGACTCTCTACCTCTGAACGCCTAAGGGAGGTGACGGCCGCCAAAAAAAAAAAAACCGGCAAAAGGAGAAACGAAAAACTCAGGTGAGGTCCTCGCTTTCGGGTCCCATGTCGACAATGTCGATGGCAACGTCAACGTGGTTGGATTTTTATTATTTCAAGTACCATTCCCATGGATCCAACCCTACCTACCCCCCTTCAACAGTTCTCTCCCTTTCCCTTTTTATATTTTTTTTTGTCTCTCTTATAATTTAAACCCACGCTTAATTGTGACAAATGAGCTCTCCGGCACACTAGCCAAACGAAACCAAAGTCCAACAACTTTTGCTCATAATTTTATCTTCTTTCGTTTATTTTTTTTAACATAAAGTAATAGTAGAAGATGATGACTCTGGGGTATAGGGGATCCTTCTCATGGCCGCCTACCTCTGGTACTACTGCCATGTCCATGTCCTTGTTGAAATTGACATGGCAAATACCACAAAAGAGTTGATATAAATAATAAATTTTCCGTTTTACGATTTTTTCGCCGTGTAAATCTTGTTTTTATTTTTTTCATTTTTCTTTTTTTTTTTTTTTTTGTCTCACAGAGAGTAAGAGACCTGCCAATTTGTGGCCTGCCAAATTGTGGCTAATAAATATCTGACAAAAAATCTGGCTAAAGTCAGTTGTCAAATTGTGCAATATGTGTACGTAAATGGTAGAGGGTCATCTACCATAAAAAATAACAAACCCAAAAACAACAAACAAGAGTTCAGTGGAAAAAATTGTTTGCACTTTTGGCTGCGTTTTCTTTTCTCATTTTTGGGGTAAAAAGCCGCGTGAAAAGTCAGCAAGTGTGAAATTACTTTTGTTTCACAATTAAAGGCCATTAAAAGTGTCTAGAAAATAATCTCTAAACAACAATGTGAAATAAAAGTAATGCATCTTTCACTGTTTATACAAAGAAAGAGAATTCTAAACTGCTGAATACCTTTTAGATGAGGTAATTGTAAAATTCCAACTAAAGGAAAATGCATTTAGCTTCAAATTTGTTTAAACTTTAACTTAATGGTTTATATAGAGAATAAGATAATCTTAATCTAAATATAACCTGAAAATATAATAGTAACTAGCATATTGTATTTGCTAATAATCTATATACTAGTAAGATCTAACTAGTTTTGACAAGCTTTTATTTAGAACCTTTTCCTTACTTTTCTAATGTCTAAAAATTCACTCGATTTATCGTTAATAGATTTATAATAGAATAGAAGAAAACTTTTCTAGAAAAAAACTTGGCAACTGGTTTATACAGAAATCGACAGAAGAAGCTTTCTAATTATCTACCTCTGATATTCTAAAGAATCAGGAATATAAATAGACAGAGAATATTTTGGGGTTTTCTAACTTAGCTTTGGTAAAGGATCAGGAATATTTGAACATTTATTCAACAATTTATTATAAATATATTCTACGAATATGCACGCAAAGACAGTGAACTATTGTGGGTTTGCAAGCTTTTTCTACTTTTTTTATAATTCTCAACTAGTTTTAGCGTTGAATGCAAACCCTAGAGTCTACTGATAAGACAACTTGGTGGTTCTAGAAATAGCACTTTAAAGGCAATCTATCAATCATATTATAATTTAATTTATTATAATTTTATTTAATTTATTAAGAATTTAATAAATTGATATTACTTATTCTATTCCTTTTAAGTTTGCAAGAACCGAACTGCCATTTAATACCAAATAATAATAAAGGCTCTTTTTGTTCTATATGTTCAATGTAATTATATAGTCGTTTGATTCGACCAATATCGAAAACGTATTTATGCCAATTAAGCATTTGGTTTGCTTCAATATTGCACTTAAAGGTCTACTCACCTAATTTGTTTCTTTTATTTGTTTTACTACTAAGTAAATACATCTCAATCTGCCTGGGAAATATATCACTATTTATTTATTCCTAACTAAATAAATTCAATGGTATTAACAGTATATAAAATACAACTTTTTTACTTATTAATACTCTTAAAACTAATTAAGAGCCAAATAATAACGAATGAAAACAAGTTTCACGAATATTTTATATAGAATTAAGCAATTCTATATTATTCTTAAACAAGCATCACATCTGTTAAAATTAGCAAAATTTAAAGAAATTTTGTACTGTATTTAAGACTATTTCGCAACTTTCCGAATACTTTTTCTATAACTGAAAAAATGTCACTTTTTGGTCTATTAAAAGCAAAATTTAACTCAAAGTATTTGGAATTTAGTGAGTAGTCATTAAATCAAATTCAACAAATACCCAAAAAAAACTCATTTTAAATTAAAAAAATTATACAAACTTTAATCAATAATCTCCTAAAATAATATATACACTTAAATACACTCAATTGCGTCATTAACTACATACAAATGTAAAATCCCCAAAAAAAAAAAGAACTTTTCTTTTAATGATTTTATATACTCAAATTCTGGCTAATTATCGTACCATAAAATAAAAGCAGACTAAACAAATATTGCGTGGATCATAATCTTTATAGTTGAGCTTATGTATAACTGATAACAAAATTCGATGACGTTCCACCTAAAAGAAGGCCATTGGTAAGGCAAAGACGTCATAGTTTTGATAATAAAAGAGACAAACAAACAAACAAACAAAAAAAGAAAAAGAGAAGTTTCTTTTAAAAGATAATGAATACAAACACGAGTGTATCACTGAAAATCTTTTGCACATGTTGCAACTTGAGATGCGAGAAGATGATTTATAATGGCAACAAACAGAAGCAAAAGTAACATTTACCCAAAAACAAAAAAAAAAGATAGAGAGAGAGAGAGAGAGAGGAGAAAAAAGAAAACGTTGCGACTGATAAAAATCATATTTTTCATATTTTGCTTTTTCTTTCTGTCTTTCTGGTTATTCTGAAATCAAGACAGAGAGCCTTAACCGACAGACAGGCAAACGAAACAGAAAGACTGAAATACTGAAAGTTTAGCATGTCATTACAAGGAAACATTTTTCATCACGATGGAAATTTTTATAGTTGGATTTCTGTGTTATTATTGGTGAAAAACAGCAATTAAAAGACACATAACAACAAATATGCCATGTCAGAAGGGTCAGGTCAGAACAATAATTAGCAAAGCGAAAACAAACAATTTTCTTCATTTTCATTCAGGCAAAGAAACGGAAGTCGGAGTTAGAGTTGCATTCAGTTTATATGTAAAAGGGTAAACCACCAAACCGATTAACATAAAAATGCAACAAAGCCATAGCCGGAGTTATAGCTTAAACCATGGGAAAACTGAACAAAAAAAAAAAAAAAGAACAAAAACGAAACTTTTACAAACGTCTCAAAGTCATAAAAGTCCTATTAATGAATTTCTAACCGAAAAATTCTAGCAAGAGAGAGGGAAAACAAAGTAATGCCAGGAAAAGAAAACTGAAGGCAAATGTAATAAATTATTTACATTTATGAGCCACAATTGCAGGAGAAGAGGGATAGGGGGAAATGTCGTCAACTGTCTCTCTTACTCTATCTCTGTCTCTCTATTCCTGCCATGTCTACGTTTTGAATGCAATTACGTGCGGATTTCATTTTAGCTGAAACACATTCTTTTTCCACATTTGCCTAAGCGAAGAAACTTTGGCGGCATATGGCAAATACAACCCAGAAACTAGAGAATGAAGGAGAAGACAGAGAGAGAGAGAGAGAGAGAGAAAGAGAGGTGTGTGGTGGATTGGGCGTAAAGGTTAAGCCAAAACAGATTTAGCCAAGTTGGATTTAGCTAAAAGCTTTATACCCTTATAGTAGAAGATTATTTAAAAGTGCCAACAATGACTGAAAAAATTGTTTTCACAAAATTTTAACATAAATCTCTGCCGATTTGGCAATCAAGAATCAAAAAATATATAAGTAAATTTAATTAAAAAATAAATTCTGAAGTGCTGTAGCAGCAGTAGGTCATTTTAAAATTAAAACCAATTAAATTTTAACTGAAATAAATAAGTTAATATATATAATAATAATATAGGGACTTTTTTTAATCATAAAAAAACATCTTAGAACTATCTTTTATCGTTAGTCATTTTTAAATATTTTTTATAAATGAACTTGAACTATCAAAAGATAAACGAAACTCAGATGAATTGGGAAAAATTATGGCAACAAATTGTACACTCAGAAAAATGTAGCGAAGAAGTAAAATATCAACCTCATCTGTAGTTAGGAAGTTCTTTAAATGTTGATTTCTATATTCAAATTTATAATTTTTTCTTGGATAAAAATAAACCAGATTTAACAAGAGCCGCAAATAGGTATCAAAGATCTGAGAAACGATATCTAAAATTAGGAATGAATAAGGAAAAATATTTTTCGTTTTTTTCGTTCTTTTTTCCTCAGTTTACATATCAATTTTTTGTAATCAATCGCTTTTCTTTTATATAATGCCTCAGCCTAAGAAGCTTTTCCAATATCTAATATATAATTCACTTAAATCCATGCATTAAATTAAATTTTGGTTTCATTTCGTAAAAAAATTAAATAATTTGAAAGATAATTCCTAGCATTGTGGATTTCCGATTCTCATTTAATTAAGTTATACTATAAACGTTTCTTTCTAGTTATATTGAACTTATTTTCAACTTATTATATCTATTTTTAATTATTTAATATATATAGTTATATTATATATATAATCCTCAGTCAAATCGTTTACAAAATTAAATTTTAAAGTAAAAATAAGAGTTTAAGTAATTTCCCAACACAATGCTAAAGTAATTGTATCTCATTTATTTTAGAGTAAAAATCAAAAGTAGAAAAAATGTGAGGCTTTCTGCAAATATTATATATATATATATATATATATATACATACATACATATATATGTATATAAATAAATTTTTTTCGTATTTGGCAAAAGGGGCGGGGTCAGTTTTGGAGCTGACTGCAAATTATATTAATATCAGACCTCTTCAACAAACAATTTTTTTTTTTATGTTTGGCTTTCGTTTGCATGTGAAGTTTGTATAACTTTTGGGGCAAAGAATATCAAAAATACATTTTTTTCACGCCCCTCCTCTCTCTTACTCTCCCTCCCCTCTTGTTTTCTATGGTGTAATTTATTTTAATGCTGGTATTTAGCCAGAAACCAGGAGTAACTATCTTTTAGTCTATATATTTTACATAAATTGTAAAATTTAAAAAATATTTAAAGTGCCCAAAAGCCAAAAATTTGGTAACTCCATTAAAAATACATTACAAAGAGGGAGGGAGGGAGGAGGAAGGCAGAACAAATTAATCTAAATGCCCAAAAATGTAAAAACTAATATTTATCTAACAAAATTAATATGTGTTGTGTTTCCGTAACACAGATAGATTGAAGGGGCAGAAGCAACAATGAGGCCTGGCCAAATAACAAATGTGGCACAAACGAAAAATTTTTGGCTAAAATTACTCGAATAGCACCCTGTAAAAGCGATAAGCCAAATAAATAACGCACCAGGCAGAAAGCAGGACCAAAATTGCAAAATGCATTGTTTCAATAAATCTATTTGCCCACCGGTCGGTCTGTCGTTTGGTCTACCTCTCGTTTGGTGTGTCTCTACACTAATCGATTGGTTTTAGGTAAGAGAACAACAAATTGCCCATGGCCCATAGACCCTTTTGCCAGGACCTCTTCTCTCCCATCAGTCTATCTGTTTGTGTGTGTGTGTGTGTGTGTGTGTGTGTGTGTGCAAAATACATACATATTAATCCAAATTAGCATCAAAGTGATTTAATTGCTTGGAATTTTGGCATTGGCAAACACTTTTCAACCTTTTCGAAAATTGTTATGGAAGAGGGGGAGGAGTTAAAATCGGAACGGGTTGGGGGAATCTCTTGGGCTTGTTTTACATGGCCTCAGGTAGCGGGCACCTCTTTTGCATTTTGTCACCATTTGGCCATCGATCAGGCTAAACAAGGCTACCTTCACATGCTGCATGCCACATGCCACACGCCACACTAGCTGCTGTTGCTGCTGCTGCTGCTGCTGCAACCACTTTAAACTGTCTAATAAATTTTCTAGATACTTTGCTTTAAAGCCCACACATTTCTAACAAGATTTATATGGCTTTTAGTAATATGAGCAAATATATTACGTGACATGCCTCAAACTCGAAATGGATCAGGCAACTAATTGAATTGCCCGCTGAAAAGTATTACTTCTAGAAATTAATAGGCGTCCATCAAAATGCACACAAACACACACACACACACAAATACATGGAGGCTAACTCCTTGCAAATGGCAGCTGAAACTCAAATTAAAGGGCAGCCCGCAAAAAAAAAAATAAAAAAGGATGAAAAAAGGATACGTTATAAAAGTCCAACCAACTGAGAGAACATGGGCAATATTTATTGAGTACGTGATCTTTGACAAAAATAGTAGCAAAACGAGCAAATCCTTATGTGAGTTTTTGAATTTTTTATTACCAATTCCCAAACCCCAACGAAAGAAAAAAAAAAAGCCAAAACGAATGCTGGACAAACACACAGACTGACTGACACTGTGTGGTCTGTCCTCAGCTCAGCTGCCAAGTTCCTGCTGGCTTGCATAAGACGACCCACAAAAAAGAAAAAACAGATATACATATATATATGTATATATATATATATATATCAAAGTGGCTTATTAAAATTTTCTTCTATAACTTTGTGTTCTTTTATGAGTGTTTTTTTTCTGTTGCACACTTTTTTGGCACTTTTGCCACTTTTGCCACCGGACAATTGTGCTTGATTTCATATTTATATGGCACAGATTTGTTTTCTTACACTCCCAAAAGGTGTAAAAATTTATAGGAAATTTCAAGAAAACAAAATAATAATTTAACTTTAGATACGATATTTGAAGTATAAGAGATTTAAGTTGTAATCGTTAAAAGAAAAATTTTTGAAACTGTTAAATAAAATAATAAATTAAACGATATTCTAATAGAATTTTAATGGCACAAGTTTTTAAATAAAAGCTGATTTAATATCATTAAATCAATCCACAAAAAAATGTTTCTTAGTTTTACAATTTGATCAATTAAAAAAGAAAGGCAATTAACTTTGAATTCGATTTTTGGAAGGTAAAAAAATATGCCCTTAAGTAGTGTGAGAGACATTTATATTTTTTTCAGTTTAATATTTCGTTAAAAATAATTATTTTCCATTATTATTTTTTTATATTTGATAGAAACTTCTCGTTTAATCATTAATTAAGTTAATTAAGACCGAATTCTTTTGTAGTTTTTAGCTATATCGATAATATTCAGAACACTCTGATTTCCTATCAAAAACAATTTCGATTACTAAATAGTAAAAAGAAATATAACAATCCTATTTAATAGGAGCTAAAGTATAATTCTTCGGTTTGAAAGAAGCTAGAAAAACACATTTATGGAAAATAGAATGGAAAAGCTCTGCAATTGAAATTCAGATCATTTATCATTGACGCAAATCAAATTAATTATACGAAGAACTTTATTATTTAGAAGTTCACTAAAAGGAAATTTGACAGCTTTTAGATTCCAGTAGAATATATCTTTAGATTTAAATAGAATATATCTTATAGATGCTAGTTGAATAGTTTCATGTAGAATATATCTTGTAGAGATTTGAGTTGTTTAAATCAATCAATACTCAAAATTTGTTTTCATTTCTAAGGCTTTCAAAAAGAATTTCTATAAAATAAGGCGCCTGGCTTCATTGACAGAACTATTGCTGCTGATCGAGAATATATAAATTTATATACATATATATCACACTATTTAATGTCATTGATGTTTTCCCCTTGCAAGGTTATAGAAATCGTATATCTCTTTCATCTATGAAACTTTCGGGAAAGTTTTCGCTCACTTCTCTACCTCAAAGTATTAAGGGAAAATTTTTTTTATAATCGATTTTTGTTAAATGAAGTAGACTTTGGAACAACGAACCCAAAGACAAAGACTCAAGAACACACACACACACACATACACATATATATATACATATGCAAAACCCTGTTTGTTTTTCTTTTTCTTCAGGTAGTGGAAAAAAAAGTATGCTATATATAATGAAGCTGCTTCTTTTTGGATTTTATTATGTGTTAACTACCTCGTCCTTTTCACTTGTCATCTTAATTTTCAACTGCCACACAGAGGCAAGACTCATTGTTCTCCCTATATTGTATATATATATATAGTATATTATATACGATGACAGCACAAAAAACACTTAAAATGCCGTTAAGTTAAAATAATAAAGTTAAGCGGCCGCCGGGCAGCCACAAAATCTAATGTGACAATGGTTGCCACCAACAACAGCAACAGCTACAGTAACAACAACAACACCAACAATAACAACAGCAAGAGTAAAAACGCTGCAACAATTGCTGACATATTTCAATGTGCAACAAAAGACAAGGGAAATATAAATGAGACAAAGATAGGGTACAGAGAGAGAGAGAAAGACAAGGAAAGGGAGGCGCCACCGAAGGCATAAAAAACTAAGCCAACACGGTAACAACAAAAACCAAATGTTAAGCATATTTTGCATTGTTAGTCACACACACACACACACACACACACACACACACACACACACATACACACACGCACCTCACCTGCGAGACCCAATGGCTTGGAAACGCTTCGCTTCACTTTTGCCTCAGTTTTGCTTTTGGGTCTCCTCAACTTGGCGGCCTTTTGTTTCAATTGTCTGTAGTTTAGGTTTTTAGGCTCGTTATAAGTATCATTGTATATATGTACATATATGTAAGAGTGTGTGTGTGTGTGTGTGTGTGTGTGTGTGTGTTCGTTCATATGTCCTTTGTCAACAACAATAACAACAACAATAACAATAATAAACTTCAACTCCAACTCCATTTTAAACTCGAGGCTAACCAACATATGTGCTCGACGCTTCGCACGCGTTTTGGTATGGCGTGCGAATTATTGCACAGGAAGATACGAGTATGAAATAAAATTTAATGAAATGTTTATAAAATGCAAAATGCTTAAATTATTCCCCCGTGCAAAGGCGGCAACCGTTCAACAATTGTTGTAACAAATTTTTATAGAAAGTTTAATACTTATTTGTAACTTGATGGTCATGTTGTTGCCTTAAAAAGCTTAAATCAATTGGAATTTTTCAAAGTATTTGATTTTAGAAAATACATGTTTCGAAGAATCAAAGAAAGAGATCTTCAAAGGTTATTGGAAAGACAAAAGAAAAGTGATGATTTTTGCATTAAACTGACCTATTGCTAGCTAACAAAAAGATTTGATAAAATTTAAAAAAGTCAAAACCAAACATTAAGTTGTGGAAAAATAAAACAAATTTGGTTACGTGAACAAAATATATATTTTATATATAGAGCTCAGATATACATATCTTGAGGAAATGAAGCTCATATAAGCTCATATATATCTTTAGAAAATAGGATAAAATAGTTATTATTACCTAGATCTCATATATATATTAAGCTTTAGAATCTCAAATCTGCTTCTCACCGATACCAAAATTTCGTCTGTTAGTTTTAATTATTATTTTTATACCCTGTACCCATAGGGTAAAAGGGTATATTAAAGTCGCTAAAATGTATGTAACAGGCAGAAGGAAAATTTTCCAACCCTATAAAGTATATATATTCTTGATCAGTATCAATAGCGAAGTCGATTGAGACATGTCCGTCTGTCCGTCTGTCCGTCCGTCCGTCTGTCCGTCCGTCCGTATGAACACCGAGATCTCAGAGACTATAGGAGCTAGAGCAACCAAATTTGGTGTCAACATCTGTCTATTGTATAAGCGGATCAAGTTTGTTTTAAATTTTTGCCACGCCCACTTCCGCCCCCGTAATTTAGAAAAAACTATAACTTGAGCTATAATAAAGATATCCCATTCTTATTTGGCACACTTAATAATATAGCCAATATGTACCAGCTGACCAAATTTTGTCGAAATCGGACAATAATTATCGGAGATATACGTATTTCCGTTTTGTACTGAAACGCCCCATGCAAAATGGGCTGTTAAGTGTGAGCGAGATAGCATGCGTTCGCTGTTGCTGCATGGCAAGCAGTGTATGCTAAGAGAATTTTTTTTGTAAATTGATGGCGATTTTGATCGTTTTTGACTTTATGGAGTTCTTTTACTTGGTACAGGGTATACTCAATGTCGGCAGGGACGACTTGCTTGCTTCATTATTTAAAATAATTAAGTCTTTAGTTCATACTTTAACGATCAAAGCTAAGCTTTATTTTTTAGAAAATCTTGAATATTAGGAAGAAGCAAAATTAAAATATAAATATAGATATGAGGTGAGGTGAAGGAACTTGGTTTTTTTCGAATTAGATATAGAGACAACCTGCTCAGTTTTACTAATGTTTTTAAGTTCTGAACTAGTCATGACCCCAAGCTGGTTAAAAAAAATGTTTTATAGATAAATATTATTATAAAAAATAGACAATTGTCAATTCAGAACGTGAATTGATTAAAAGTAAAACTGATACAATTATAAAAAGTCCTAGTAGAAACTGAAAAGCACTTTGCTTTTTCTTCACTTCTTTGCTTGTGAGATTTACAAGAGATTTGGTTTTATATATGTATATATATATAGTTAAATATATATAACCATAATTATGCCACTGGCTTTGCTTGGTAGATATTTAAAGCTTAGATAATTAATAAATTTACTTTACTTTCATTAAACGCCTTTCACTTAGTAAAGCAACCGGAAAAAAAACCGAAATTTCAAAAAAAAATTCACCTAAAAATTCTTTCAAATAGAACCCATTTAAACAATTTCATTTATGTTTCCATTTAAGAAAAACAAATCAAAAATTTGCTGCTAATCAATGTCATTTAAAGTTGTTTTAAACCTGACAACCAAATGATATCGCACTTTTGATATAACAATTTACTTTTTAAATGATCGGCCGTATATAAGTAAGGAAGATAACGAAGGCTTCTGTTAGATTTAAAGCACATAATTATAATATAAATAGACATAATGAACACTTAAAACAACATCGATAACAGTTTTTGATAGTTAGAAGATAGACAAACATGCAACACCGAAAACAAAATAGAAAAGGAGAACAACAATTTGAGATTGGAAATTCTCTCACCAATATTGATGCCACGCCCACTGACTGAGAGGAGGATAGACTTCGGCATACTTACTAACGCTGAGAGGCATCAATGCACTTTGTAGATGACTGAAGATCTGCCGATGATGATGATGGTGATGCCCTGTCAAACTGGCACCACTGAAATATAAGTGGTTCTGATGCAGCGACAATTGTTGGTGGTGATGATGATGATGGTGGTGGTGGTGCAGGGCAGCTGCTTGCTGTTGTTGTTGTTGTTGCTGCTGCTGCTGTTGTTGTTGCTGTTGTTGTTGCTGTTGATGGTGGTGTTGTTGTTGTTGTTGGTGGTGGGCAGGATAATGTTGATGTTGCTGCTGTACAGCAACCGAATGTTGCTGATGGCTCATCATTTGTTGTTGTTGCTGCTGCTGTTGCTGTTGTGCTGTTTGCTGCGGGATATGTTGCTGTTGGCCATAGTTGGATTGTTGCTGTTGCTGTTGCTGCTGTTGTTGATTTACTGCTGTTGCCGTCGGTAGAGCAACCACTGCTGCAGCTGCTGCTGCTGCTGTTGCTGCCGCTGCTGCTGTCGCTGTTGCCGTTGCTGTTGCTAAAATATGATGATGCGTTGTCGTTGATGAACGATTCAAACTGTGTATGGATGCATGCACCGCCGATTGATAGATAATACCGTTATTTGACATAGCCGTCATTGATTGATGATGTGCCGAATAGGCCATAGTTCCAGGATTGGCCGGAACAGTAGCAGCCGCTGCCGCTATACTGCTGGCCGTAACAGGAGCCAAGGGTAGCGACCGATAACCGGCCATTGAAAAAATGTACGTTTTTAATATAAATATATATATATATATTCACTTGATCACTGGATTACTGATCACT
The DNA here is from genome assembly GCA_037075365.1 of Drosophila emarginata. Lineage (NCBI taxonomy): Eukaryota > Metazoa > Arthropoda > Insecta > Diptera > Drosophilidae > Drosophila > Drosophila emarginata. The sequence goes on along the minus strand of JBAMCD010000260.1, from coordinate 1,755,429 downwards.
AATCACTTGCGGTCCGCTTTTAGCGTCTTTTCGCGTTGCAATACGAACGGTAACTAAATTGCCGCTTTATTATATTATTTTATTATTTCCTACAAGTTCAAATCTGTACAATATTTTACTCTTTTTTTTTCTAATTTAAATATTTTGATATTATTAATATATATACAAGATAAATCGTAGTAGATTTTAGGCTTAGTCGGAAGAGTTGATAATGTCACTCTCCACTGATAAAGTCCAAAAAGACGATCGTTTTATCTCAACTCATTTTTGACATACAACCTAGCCCGGTCGTGTGTCAACAAAAGTATTTTACTATATGAGGAGGATGAGACGAAACACGTTCAGGTACGAGACTACTTATTATAATTTAATAAGGAAGAATACAATTTTAAACTTACAACATATATTTACTATTTAGATTTATTTATCACTGACTTTAAGCAAAGTGTATAAAATGTTTAAAAACATTGTAACAATATTTGCCATTTACAAAACTATTTTTTCCTGAGCCCTTGAACCAAAAGTTCAATTCAATTGAAAAATATAACTATATTTATCATACTCTTAATCTCTAATGTTGTCAGTTGTCGGGGTTTATAAACTAGGTTGACAGCCATCTGTTGCCAGTTAAATAAACAGCAAAAGAATGCCATGAATCATCATTATGATGTTGATACGATACCATAATATACAGCATTCTATCGTATCTTTGAAATAAACCTCAAGTCTATCTTCTTATAGATTAAATAAGTTTCATATATGTAGATAAGAGTTAGTTAGTTATAGACACTGATAGATTTTGTTTATAAAAATAAAATACACATTTAGTTTAGTAACACAAAACACATTGAATTACAACATCGATTTCTCTACACAAATATAATTTTAATTATATTCTATATAAATATATATATATTTTTTTTGGGTGTATAAATGGAAAATTGACAGTTGGTTAATGATCTATTGGTTGCATTCGTTAGATTTCCGGTCAATAATTATTGTAATTTTGAAACTACTTTAAAATAAATTAAACTACAATAATTTCATTAGAAAAAATGATTGCTTTTTGTTGAAAATGAATTCTTTTTTACATTAGTTGAAACCTAAAACTGAAACAAGTACCAACAAAGGATCTTAATTCGGTTGAAATTAATTTTGAAAAGTAAAAATCTTTAGCAATTTACTTATTAATCAGTAAACAATATAATTGAATATTTATTCTGATATTTAAATAATTTTTTTTAAATAAAAACGATAGTTAAACCGTTATACATTGCGGTAGAAAAGCCAACGGCACGATTTTACATTTATACGCCCAATTGTTTGTATTTACGGAAATATTTAATTCGAAAACTTAAGTACATCAATTAAGGTGAACAACATTGACACAACATTAAATGGAATTACCAGTAAATAAATAAAAGAAAGAAAACAACAAAAAAAGTAATGAAGAACAACAACAACACCGAAAACCAATTACATAAATAAATGACAAGCCAATGGGTATGGAACCTTGATAATATTGTTGCTGTTGCTGTTGTTATTGTTGATCTGATGCTGTTGATATTTGTTAAACAATATTGGCATTTGGCCCAATAGCATTCGCCCACGCGCATATTATTTAACGTTAAATAATCACGTAAGCCAGCCGATACGTAATTGTAACGACAATGAGAACACGACGAGCAATTTAAAACGACATCCGACACGTTTGCCCAAGGTCTGAAAACTGAATTGAAATTTCAATTCCAAGCAAGGACATGCTCGGAATTCATTCGGTATGGTAAAACGAATGCCAGGACACGACGAAACGATACAGAAACGAAACGTAACAAACAAAAACTTCGCTTGGCATTCAACTAGGATTCGTCGGGTTGGCTGGCATTTGAACAAATGGGTTAGAGCGAGATAAAAATAACGAATGGGAAGATGCAAAATGATGGATATGGAAAGTTATAGTTTTCTATAGTACGAGTGGAGGGGGATGGTGGCATAGTGGGTGAAAGGGATTTACAGCTGTGTAGAGATTGGACCACTTTGAGAGAGGGACTACAGTTTGTTGGCAAAGTTTTCATACTAAAAATGAACATGAAAAGCTTAGAGAGAAAAATAGTTTCAACTATATATTTGCACAATTAGCCTAATTCTGTTTTAATAGCAAGAGAACTGTGTGGGTTGGTCGCTGCCAATGGCTCCTACACACACACACACACATATATATATGTATATAATTCTAAATTCTAGGGGTTGGTTCCATTCGTTAGAGACCTGCGCATTGGTTGCCTAACGGCACCTCGTCGTCGTCGCTTTTATCATCATCATTATTATCATCTTCATCATCATTCACTGCTTTTTTGTTTTTTTTTTTTTGTGTTTTTGTTTTTATTTTTTTGTCCTACCCCAAAAATGCCCGGACTAGGCCGGCCTTTTAGATTGCAAATAGTTACACACTGGAATTTTTAATCAACGCGCAATTATGTCGCCTAAAATATTTCAATTTTGTACAAATTATATTATATATATATGTTTATACATATATTGATTAAATTGTTATTATTACAAAATTTTAGCCACATATTTGGGTTATATAATTGGGTTATGCCTCCATTTTATGACTACACGATGTCAACTAATAACTTTTCCACTTGTTGAGTTCAAAAATTAATGAATCGATACAAGTGAATAATTGTTAACGACATTTCTTTTTTTTTTTTACGTTATATACATATTAAAAATGTATTTAATTTTACTGATTTAAATTTTTAGGCAATCATTCGATAGTGTCATTTGAATATTTGTGATCAACATAAAATGTTGTTTGTTAGAATATTTATTCTTTTGATATTTTTGGTAATTGTCACTGAATTGCAAGCAAAATTCAAAAGTCTTTATTGCAATGGCATCAATAAAGGAACTGGTGAATTTCTTAAATGTAAAATTAAAGCTGTTAATCGTTACAAGAATCTAGTTGGTATTTGGTATCATGTAATAAAACCCACAAATAATATATCGGTAAGATGAAATCAAACTGCTATATATAAGATTTTGGAATAGGACTACTATTCCTACTAAAAAGATTGAAATTAATGAAGAAATCTTTGTTGTTTGTTTCAAAAATTGCATAAATAATCAGTTGGATTTTGTGTAAATCCATAAAGAAAAATTACAGAAATAATCATTTGGATTTTATGTATTAATATTTTTTTATCTATGTATTTTATTTCTTTTTATTTTTGGTTTTCGAATTACCAGGTACGTTTGGAGTTATTGAAGCGTGCCAATGGCTGGCGTCCATTTCTATATAATCTTAAAATAAATCTATGTGATTTTATAGATTTTAAAATTTATTCAAGCAGAAAAATAATAATCGTTTAGATATTTAAATGCAGTTTAATTGCACAAATTAGAAACAAGTGTAGCAGTTTAACAATTGCCAAATAAACAATTAACTTAGATGATACATTATATTTCTATAAATACGTGAAATACTTTTCCTTTAAACCAGTTAAATCATGTGGATAATTCAAATCAGTTGCCTACTTTTAATTCTTAGCTCTTTGGTCTTCATTACGGAAACCAAGTTCAATAGCCTTCATTGCGATGTCATTGACAAGGATTATGGCGAGTTTACCAAGTGTCGAATTAAGGCCATTAGTCGGAATAGAAATTCCGTAAATGTGGAATATTTACAGAAACAATATGCGAATGATTTGACAGTAAGTTGCAATTATATGAGTTTATATATAAAGGTTTTTTTGTGTGCTACTCACAAATTAAATTAAGTAAAATAACGTATACGACACGTGGTACAAAGAAACTTTCATGTCAAATTTCTTTTACATATTTTTATCTGTTTATTTAATATATTTGACAGATACAAGTTCAATATTTTAAACGTTTAAATGGATGGCGACCTTTTCTCTACAATTATAAAGTTGATCTTTGTGCATTTATGCAACGCGCTAATCATTTGCTCCTAAAATTGGCCCATGAGTATATGAAACCATATACTAACTTTAATCACACCTGTCCATTATTGGTAAGTATAAGCGTTAACTTTAATCTTATGTAGTAATTATTTAATTTTTTTTTTTCTTTTACAGCCAAATGAAACATTTCGTATTTCCAATTTTGAAATTGATGTAGATCATTTGCGTATACGTTATCCGATTGAGAATGGAGAATATGCCATGCATACGACATGGTATCACAAAAATAAGATCAGATTAATCTTAAATGGTTCAATATTGTACTACAATTACCGAGAACCTTGACCACACGAAAAACATTGCAGATGAAAGAGAATTTATTTAACAATTGTGTAAATTTTTTGATTTAAAATGTATTTGTGCGTCAAAAATTATCAAACCAGCGTAAAAAAATGTTACCAAAATCCTTGTAAAATGAAAACTATTTAATTTGTTTTTTCACAGTTTAACGATATAATAAAGGTGGATGATTTTAATTTCGATGTGGATGAATTTCGTTTACGTTTTCCTATAGAAAATTGAGAATATGGAGTACGATTCAGTTTCTATAGATCAACGGTTCAATTATATATTCCAATTACAAAGAACAATAAATACACAATTATAGCACAAAAAGCACACATATAAGTTATAAATTATCTAAAATTTATTCAAGCAGAAATAATAATAGTTTAGATATTTAAATACAGTTTAATTGCACAAATTTGAAACAAGTGTAGCAGTTTAACAATTGCCAACTAAACAATTAACTTGTATGATATACTATGTTTCTATATATATATATACATGTGAAATATTTTTCATTTAAATCAGTTAAATCATGTGGATAATTCAAATCACTTGCCTACTTTTAATTCTTAGCTCTTTGGTATTCATTACGGAAACCAAGTTCAAGAGCCTTCATTGCGATGCCATTGACAAGGATTATGGCGATTTTACCAAGTGTCGAATTAAGGCCATTAGTCGGAATAGAAATTCCATAAATGTGGAATATTTACAGAAGCAATATTCTAATGATTTATCAGTAAGTTTCAATTATATAAAAGTTTTTTTGTGTGTTACTCAAAAATTAAATGAAGTCAAATAACGTATACGACACGTGTTACAAAGAAACTTCTTGTGAAATTTCTATTACATATTTTTATCTGTTTATTTAATATATTTCACAGTTACGAGTTGAATTTTTTAAACGTTTAAATGGCTGGCGACCTTTTCTCTACAATTATAAACTTGATCTTTGTGCATTTATGCAACGCGCTAATCATTTGCTCCTAAAATTGGCCTTTGAGTATATGAATCCATTTACTAACTTTAATCACACCTGTCCATTATTGGTAAGTATAAACCTTAACCTTAATTTTATTCAGTAATTGTTTAATTCGTTTTTCTTTTGCAGCCAAATGAAACATTTCGTATTTCCAATTTTGAATTGAATGTAGATAATTTGCGTGTACGTTATCCGATTGAGAATGGAGAATATGCCATGCATATGACATGGTATCACAAAAAGAAGATCAGATTAACCTTAAATGGTTCATTAGTGTACTACAATTACCGAGAACCTTGACCACACGAAAAATATTGCAGATGAAAGAGGATTTATTTAACAATTGTGTAAATTTTTTTTGATTTAAAATGTATTTGTGCGTCAAAAATTATCAAACCAGCGTAAAAAAATTTAAGTCTAAAATAAATCAGGGCATAAGATAAATATTGCTAAAAATTAACAAAAATGAGAATGGGCAGTAAGACAATGTAAAGAGGGGGGAGGGGTCAACCAATTGACACAATAATCGAGGTTAAAACAAAAGAAAACACAATTATGTATGTGTGTGTGCGTGTGTGTGTGTGTAGGCGTGTCCTCATCAAATTAGACTCGGTGTTATCTAATTAGCCAACTCTAGAGTAAACTCTGCTAAAACCTCATCCTTTGCAATTTCCCTCCTTTCTCTTCTCTATCTCTGTCTATGGATGTGTGTGTGTGTGTGTGCGTGTGTTTGTGAAGTGGTGCCAGGCGCCGGCCATCATATTTTGCAATTTAACTCACACGAACTACCCTGTACCAGAGGCAAAGAAAAACACAAAAAAATAAAAAAGAATAAAAAGAATTGCTATTTGCCCTTTTCGTTTCTTTTTTCTTGTTTTTTTTTTTTACCACGCTCAAGTTTCATAACACAACGGAAATGCAAAAGTTTTTTGTGCAAAAAACAAAGCGCGCCAAAAAAAAGCTAAAACTTTTTTATTTCTCTTGGCAATTATGTGCTCAAGGAAGAAAAGCAACCAAAAAAAGAAAACAAATGTTGAAAAAAGAAGAGAAAAATCCAAAGCAAAGCCAAAGCTATAGCCCACTGAAATAATGATAATGAAGCGCACACATAGAGGAGACAAGGAGATAGAGAGAAGAGGTCAAAGGATTTTGAAGAAAAGTGTAAAAAAAAAAATACATTTATACATATATGTATATAGAAGCAAGCAACACATGACGGGACATGCATGCAAAAGTATCTCATAGATACAATTCCTATTTTAATTCTACTCTAACAAAAAGTATATCAATCTTATAGACAAACAAATGCCAAAAACAAGAAATTGGTAATTCACAATCTTTTGGTTCCTTTTTATTTTGAAGACTTGTGGAGACTTTACTTTGTATTGACATATAATATAATCTAGGGAGGTTTTGGATATACCTATTTGATCGTAAAATTTTGTTTCCAATTATATAACTACCAGGAATCGATGCACTTGTTGTCATTATCAGTTTGGAGAGTTTTAATTTTAACTTAATGAAAATTTTTTTATAGTGTAAATATAGTGTAAACTTTATACAAACAAAAGTCTATATAGAGCTATCGGAGACAAGTTTTCAATCATAGAACTTCGCGTTTAACTATATGATTACCAAGTTTGGAGAGTTAAAACTTCTCTTGATATTGCAAGATATCTAAAAAGTTAAGCTGAGATCATTTTCATGTCGATAAAGACTTAAGGTAGTCTCAAACCAGAAGTCTCCAAATTTGGAGACTTGTGGAGACTTTTCTTAAAAAACAGTTAAGCCCATTTTAGCCCGTTTTACATAAAAGAATATTTAAATTGTATATTATTTTGCAGACTTCTTTAAAAAAATATTCAAACAGTGTATATGTTTGGAGACTTTTTTAAATGAAGTCAGCCCAGTTTAAACCACATTTCTCTATAATAAAATATATATTCATATAAATTTCATTAAATAGCTCAATTATCAGTCTTCCGTTTGGAGACTTTGTAGAGCTAACTTCTACTTAAGTTATCTCACAGATTTTCAGTTATTATTTCACTAAATACAAATATAAAGAATTTTCTACTGTTGTTAGTGTGTATAAATTTCGATGTGATATTTTCGGACGGAACTTTCGGCTTTTTTTTACTTTGTGGGTGGTTTGAGGTAATTTGTTTAATTTGCTTTGGGGGGCTTTCATTTTTTATTTTTATTTTATTTTTTTTTTGAAGGTTGGCCGCCTTTTAGCTAATGGCTATGAGGAATCTACCTACATATGATGATAAAAACAACAACCAAAAAAAAAAGAAAAAAAAATCCCAAACACAAACTAAACTACAAACTAAATTAAAATATTTTAAAGTTTTATCAATAAAATGCAAGCCGGGCAAAGTTTTCTCTTTTGTGATTTTCGGTGGTATATTATATTTTTTTTATATTCTTTTCTTTTTAGGTTTTGTTTAACTGCAAATCAGATATGAATCTTTTGCGTTGTCTGCATTACACATGTTAGAACAGGAGCGGCTGGAGGCCGACCATCAGGGAGGATTGGCAATTGAAACATCAGCAATACTCGAATTCGAATCCAAGTGCAATATGCCGGCGACAATTTGACACTTGAACACCCACACCGAGGCGGCCATAGACAGTGGCCAAAATAAGTTAAATCTGAATCTGGCTTAAAAATCACTTAGCCAAGAAGCCACTTGGCTTTTTGCCTTTTGGTGTGTCAGCACAAAAAAAAAAAAAGAAAAGGCAAAGAGAAAAGGAAAAAAATATATAAGTATCTTATGTATCGAGTGCAATAATCAACACATCTAAAACACTCGATTTTTCTAGTCTTGTCAGCAAATATATTTTTAGTCTTTCTCCCCCAAAAGGCAAAACGTGTTCGTTATTTTAACTTATAGCAAATTTTCAGTTTGTCTAATCGGCCATCTATTTGCAATGAACACATTTCCTGGACACTTAATAAATGCAAACACATTGTGAAAACAGTTTGAGAAGAAATTGAACGAAAAAAAAGATGTAATAAACACAGTAAACAGTGATAAAAAGGATGGAGAGACAAAAGAATTGTGTACTAACAAAAATAGATGCTGGAAAAACTATCAGTGACTATTTTATTATAAAAACTTAATTTTAAGTTTAATTTAAACTTCTATTTATAAGAATTAAAATGAAATAACTGATAACTATTCCAGTTTCCTCCTTTTCTCCATCTTTAAAAAACATTTAAAATATATAAAAATATATAAAAATCATAAAAAAAAAAAATATGGTAATGTTTTAACAAAAATGTAAATCAATTGTAGTACTTTATTTATAAATAAAAATAATTCAATTTTTGAATTTTTAACTAATAAAAGAAGAAGTTAATTACTGATAACTAGTCCCTTCTATCTAACCTTCATTTTCCATCCTCTTAAAAATAAATTTTAAGTTTAATTTCCACAATTTTTTCTAAGATTTCAAATATATAAAATTCATTCACCCAAAACAAACCAAAAACTAAATTTTTTTGCATTACATTTCAATAAAATAATAAACAAAGTTTCATCAAAAAACAAAAAAAAAAAGTGGAAACTTTCAATTGCCACTAAATAAAATGTTGAAGAAAAATGAAACTCTTAAGCAGTTTACGGTCAAATGAATTGATTTGCTCTCATTGTATATTGCTTACGCGAAACATTTCCACCAGAGGAAACTTAAGGGATAACTTGTAACTCACTAATGAACAACATAGAGAACATAGAGAATGAGAGAGAGAGAGAGAGAGAGAAGAAGAAACAGAGAGAAGGGGGGAGAACTCAGAGTGATGTAGCAAATGTTGTTTCGCTTTTTGTTTTGTTTTGTTTTGCTATTTCCTCGATTCACCAGGGATTCGACTCACATCGACTGGTGTGAAAATCAATGAATCTCCGTGGCATTTGCCAATATTCACAGCTGAATGCCTTCTTGTTGTGCCCTTAGGTCCTAGACAAGCATATACATATATAGAGTATATAGATGATTTAATTGAATAATTGTTAGGCATGCCACGTTCAACACAGCATGTCCACACCAAAACCAACTAAATTACCAAAAAACCGAAGAAAATTCTTTAGTTTGCCCAAAAAAGTAGGCAATGGAAACGGTAACAATAAAATCTCGAAAATCTCTCCCGATCAGAGAAGGAATAAGACTGCGTCATTGGGTGAATGCAAAATCTTGCACCTGGATAAATTTATGCTCTGCATTAGAAATTCACGACGGAGATGTCCCTAAAAAAAATATCCTCGAGACTTACCGTTCCCAAGTGGCACATTTGTTTGTAATGTTCCTGTTGTTGTTGTCGATTGTTGCTGCTGCTGCTGCTGCTGATGCTGCTGGTGTTCGGCTGTCACCGTGCTGGACAATTTATTTGATGTTGATGTCGTCGTGGCTGTTGCTGTTGTATCACCACCTTTGCCACCTGCCCCACCATTAATGGCCAGCGTTGTGGCACTTTTGCCTAACCTTAAAATTGTTGTTGCTGTTGATGAGGTGGACGATGTTGTTGTTGTTGCAGATACTGTTGCTGTGGCCAGTTTTAGCTTATGCAATGTAGCAGCCATGCCCTTGGCTGCTTTTGTAGTGCGTGTTAGGCTTAAAATATTCGCATTGCTGTTGTTGCTGTTGTTGTTATTGCTATTACTAATGTTGTTACTAGTATTGGTGGAAGCTGTAGCGGAAGATTGTTTTGTTAATGGCGGCGATGTTGCCATAGAGATCGTTGCCGATGTTGCTGAAGCTGTTGAGGCTGTCGAATTACGTATGACCAATATTGATTGAGATTTCTCCAAACGTTTCAAAGTTTGCAATACAAACGGTGACTTGCTATCCACATTACTTTCAGAGCTAAGACTACGCGAAGCCTGAAATTAAACATTCAAAAAATAGAATTTAGTTAAAATTCTTCATGTCTGGAAATTATCTTAAAACTTACATGTTTTAACATGAATGGCCTCTCAATCAATTTGGTCTGTTTGCTGCTGCTGCTGTTGTTGTTGTTATTATTATTGTTTCTTTCTTGAGCCTTTAGAACACTTTCCAATTGGCTGGCATTGATGGGCGTTTGCAATAGAATGGTATTGCTAGTACAAGTATTTGTATCTTTATTGCTGGCCACTATGGATATGGTGGAGTTGTTGCTACTGCTGCTGCTGCTACTGCTACTGCCTGAGGAGACGGCTGCAATTTGGCTACTCTGCAGAATTGTTTTTCGTGCCACTGTTGTGGCTGTCGGCAACTGATTAAGTGTAATGGCTGTGGATGTGCTCTTATCCTGCTGCTGTTCACCAAGCAAACTGAGTATATCCTGTTTATTTTGTATGATGATCTGGCCATTCTCATTCCGTGTGCCACGCAACAGGATAATGTTGCTGCTGGCATTTGTTGTTCCATTTTGTTGTTGCTTTTGTTGCATGGCCTCGATCTTGAGTTTTGCCGCACGTAAACTTGTTGTTGTTGTTGTTGTAGTTGTAGTTGTTGTTGTTGCTGCTCCTTTTGTTTTTCTTCCTGTCTCCACTTCATTGCTTTTTGTTATAAGCTTGCCACTACTTTGCGATTTTATCAAGACATTTTTAGTTGTAAATATATTTTGAGCTGTAAGCAAATAAATCCTTTAATTAATCATTTTAATCACATAATATTAAACAAAAGAGATAAATTAAAATTTAAATGATTCACCCAAAAACCATCATTAGTGAATCACTTGAATTGTATATGATTTTATATCAAGTACTTTTCCAATTCTTTTTTAATCTTATCTAACTGAGAATCATTAAATTTTTCCATTAAAGTGATTTTCGCAAACATTTTTTTAATGAATTATCTAAGTTTGTAATTTGTTTTCTAGCTTTACAATTATTTTAATAGTTTAGAAAATAATAATAATAATATTTAAATAAATAAAAATTAAATATAAAAGGGCATCTATCACTTTTCTGTAATACTAAAACTTTCTTTAAAAAGACTAAAGTAATGTGTTATAATTGACATTCGATTGCCAAGGGTCGATTGCATCTCTCAAGTTTTTGTTACTTATTTCAACATGTTCCCATTTCTTTTCCGAACACAAAAAAAAAACTTACAAACCATGAACATGGGCTTAGAGTCCTGGGCACAATGTGCATAGAAATTCAATGGAAACTTCAGAGGCCAAAAAAAGATTTATTGCTTCATATCGATGAACTGAAAGCTGGTGAGTTCATAATTTGCATTAGAAATCGTTGAGGGATGGGCTAGAGCCAAATAACAAATATGACAGGATAGACTAGAGCGCGCCATTGTTGCATTTTACGTAGAGAATATAGGAAAAAAAAAGAAAAATATTACGTATACGCCGAGTGTTTTGTTGAGCGGTCAGTGGCTTAGACGACGAAAAACCAAATTGTTTGCCAACAATGGAGCTGGCAATCGGGAGGAGGGGTAACTGGCGCTAAATCAAGCGAAAGACGACATGTTTATGGCAGGGACATAAAGGACCTAGGACGGCAGGACTACGACTACTTAGCCCCAAAGAGAACGCAATAAAAGTGCAACAAACAAACATAGCAAAAGACAGAGACGCAAACAACAAGAACAAAGGTTGAGGAGGGAATATGGTGGGATAAAGGGAAAGGTGAGGCAAGTTACATAGTACATGTGCGTTGCCAAATATAGACTCTCAAGGCTAAAGGCGACACGAAACAAAACGTAAAGTGCGCGCCGGAAACATTTGAAAATGTTGCCTAAACACTTGTCCGTCCTTTCTGCACCCTCTCACTATATCTATCCATCCCATACCTCCCCCAAATGGGGCGTGTGTGTATGTTTCTGTATGTTTGTTTTTAGAGAAAAACGTGCGGGTCATAATTAGCCGTTGACGCTGACTCTCCGACCCTTTATTTCGGTGTCTTCGTACACATACTCAACACACACACATGTGACCATCTCTCTGACCCAAGTGGACATGTGTCTGTCTGTATAAAAAGGTCGCCTGCCTTTAGGCAAACACTAAAAGGAAAGGGGAGGCAAAGAGAGGTCGCCATTCATTCAGGCGCACATACTTCATTGTAATAGATGGCAGGGACAGGGACAGGGACAGAAACAGGCACAGGGACACACATACTGTCATGCCATACTACACAGGACTACAATCCATTGTAGGAGAAAGCCAAACCAAGCCAAGCCTCTGCTTCTCCTCCTGTTTCTGGTGCTGGTACTGTTACTCTTCCATGTCCGCGTAACACATAAAACATTTTGGCTTTGGCTCTATGCTGAAATTTCGCATATTTTTGCTTTCATTCGCGCGGCTTTTGATAGTCCAAATCCCAAATTGAGAGAAAGAGAGAGAAATATCATAGAACTGCATGGTGGGTTAAAGAATGACAAAAAAATTGTAAAAAAATAATAATAACTCACTAATACTCTTTCATCTTATCCCAAATTTTTTAAGTTCCTTTTTTTACTTAACGATTCCAAAGTATATCAAAAGTATTGTTTAAACTTTTAGTGACCTGATTAATAACTTATGTATGTATGTACATGTATGCAGTGGGTTTCCGTTAATTTAAAATTGCAAAGAATTAACTTTTTTTTACGTATTACAGTGTTTTTGATTGATCTGTTTTCGCATGTATGAGTTTTTTTTATGAATTATTGAATTTTTTATTCAGCAATAGACAAATTATTTGGGTTCCACTTTATATATTTCTTGTTTAATCCGTTATATTTAAAATCTCAGCAAAAATCTCTCTAATTAATCAGTCAGTTTATTTTACATATTAAAGATTTGAAACCACTGTACCTTGCACGTGGCATAAACGCAGGAATTGGAGGAGGAGTGGGAGGTGCAGCAGTTGCTGTATAACAAACACGACACGACAAATTGCAAGTCTATAGAAATTTTATTAGAAACATAAATCAAAAAGAGAGTGCTAAATGCCACCACATAAAACAACAAACATAAAAACAAAACATGGTTAATAGAGGGTTAAAGAAGAGACAAGCCCCACATTGACATGAAAATCGCTGAGGGGGATCAACACAAACTAACTAACCCACCCCCTACTCACTGTTGCGGCCATCCCTCTTGCGCACGTTTTGCCCTTGGCCAACAACAGCAAGAGGAAACACAAAAAACTAATTGAAAAACCAATACAACAACAACAAACTTTTGGCCAGGTAATAGAGGCCCAAAAATTTAGTTATCAACTGCTTCCCCTCTGCTGACACTCTGCTCAATCCACCTTGAAAAGATAACAATTGACGCATCAAAATTTTGTGGCCAAAATGTAATAGAAAATCAAAAAGTCCTGATTTTCGCTCGCTCTGTCTCTCTCACTCTTACACACTCACTTTTTCGTTTTGTCTCTGTCTAACGCACAGCACTTACAATGTTGCAGATTTAGGCGATAGGTTTGTTCCATGTCCTACAACAGCCTGAACTCGCGGGAGCTGCTGCGGCGGGACAAGCAAATTGGCCTGGGAATGAGACTTCCATGTGCATAACTTGAATTGCTAACACTTTAAACTAAGCTTTTCTTATATTTTCTATTGCATTCTTATTTTCACTCTGCTCGGTTTGCATTTTTCATTTTCCAACACGCACACACACACAGCAACACAATAAAACACACACATACAAACAAATATGCAGTGAAAAACTCACGAAAAAAGGTAAACAGACAACAGTGTGACCAGGCAGAAAACCCCAAATTTTTTTTTACTATCCCGCAAGATTAATCGATAGCTATTTTTAGGTTTTCTTTATCGAATTATCGAAAAGTTTGCCAGCCCTTGCAATGGGCGCTAAAATTTGACAATCAACTTTTGGAACTCGTTGTCAAAATGTTAAATTATTTTTAATTTATAGAAAATATTGATATACCTTTTAAGGTATGATTAAAAATGAATAAGCATCGAAAAATGATGTAGAATAAATCTATTTGTTTTTGACATAAACAACTAAAACGATTTTTATAATTATCGTTATCAGGGTAGTCACCTTATTAACTAACAGCTGTGCGCCAAAATTCAAATATGCTCGGCATTTGCTTGACGCTTAGTTGCCTCAATTAAAATAAAAAAAAGGAAGTTTAATTTCTCATAACCTTTTTCCTTTTTGGCCAACAACGATGGAAAACTTTCGCCAAAACTATAGCTTAACGGAAGTCGTTCCCTCTCGCTCTTTCGCAATCACACATACATACACTATCAAAGAGCCGTCCAAGCGAACGAACACATACAGAATAATTGCAAAACAAGTGCCAGGCGGTGCCAGTGTGTAATCGACAGCAACAACAACAACAACTATTTTATCTGTCGTTGTGTTGTTGTTGTTATTGTTGTCGCTTTTGTTGCACATTGAAAATAATACACAAAATAATTCAATTACTCGAAATATTCATCTTTATTTGTATGTGTCTTTTTGTGTGTGTGTGTTTGTGTGTGTATCTGTGTTGGGGGCGTTCATTCTCTGATAAGCTACGAACTGAGATAAGCCTAGCTCATTTGCTAAAAATGTTTGGGTTGTCAACGACTAAGAGATACTCTATTTGCATGTTATAATTGAAACTAGACTAGATTTAATAATAGTTATTATAATATTAAAGATTTCTATATGTATACGTTTAAATAAGTATAAGTACATAAGTATGTTTAACTCGATGAATGCTTTTCTTGACATTTTTACCTTTAAAATTTAAAGTTTAAATGAATGTAAATTTTCATGACTTTAGTTGGCGCCTATATACCCTTTATCCCTTTTGTTAAAGGGTATTTACAACCAACTGCAAACAGGGTACCTGGTGTGATAACTGAAACGTGACTTGTTTGACGTTTAGACATCAGCACGTAAAGGTTCTGCTTCGACTGTTGCTACTCCTAAGCCGCGGCCACAGCTGTCTTTGCCACACCTCTGAGATCAGGCTCAAGCTCAAACATTTAATTTTATTTTTTTTTATTGCTGATTAAACTAAAATAAATACCAGCACGTTCTTGTAAAGATGTATACCAACTACATATGTACATAAGTACATGTATACATATGTATGTACATGTATACATACATACATACATATATATGTACCTACATACATACATATGTAGTATGTCTTTAGCTGCCATTTGATCGATGCACTTCACATACATTTACACACAGACACATAAATATTTACAATCACATTTAATGACATTTGGCCATAAAAATATAAGAAATACGCCCCCTCTTGTCACCACCCCTCTCTTTTCCATTGACTCTTTTTTCTGGTTTTTATGCATTTTATATTTTGTTTTTGGTTAATTGGGCCTTTGAACTCCGTCGCGTCGCAAAAAAACATGATGAAAAGAAAACGAAGATAAAGTCAGGCACATTGGAACTTGATTTCAAACAAAGATCGTTTCGTGCCGTACTACCCGTACCGCCCTCACCATCACATCATCATGAACGCTCTGTCAACGCCCCCAGATGGGGCCCGGTGGGGCCAGTGATAGCCATAATCAAAATAATAAAATGCAATTTAAAAGTATTAATTGTATATTATTAATAATTCTAAATAAATACGTTAATATTCTACAAACAGAGAGAAAGAAACGGAGAAAGGTAGACGACAAGTGATTAGGGTCACCCTGTGGTTTTCGAATGAAACAACAAATCTCAATGAATATCAATTGCTGATTTTTTTCCTTTTTTACGTTTTTTTTTTGTTATTTTTAAGTTTTTTCTTTTTGCTTACGGAAAATAAACTGGTAATAGAGTTGCAGCAGCGGCCTCTAACTGTAAATGGCCAATATTATGGTTGGAGTTGCAACACAGTGTAAGTGGCGGGGGGAATGCGTGTGCATGTGTGGCTGAGCGTAAAAATAGGAATCGTCAGGTATGCAGATGCTGCGTTGAGATTGAGCTAAGCCAAAGAGATTGAGCTTTGGGAAATAACGAGAGCACAGTGGAATGTTTTCCTTAAAAATGTATAAAGGGGATCAAACCAAAATAAATTATGTATACAATATAATAAAATAATATTAATACATACATATGTACAATTTTATTGAGACATTTTTTAACATATTTAAAAGGACATTAAATAAAATGTTAATAAAGATTTTTCATAATTTGTTTTGATTCCACAATAACTTGGCTCAATTTGCATAAATATTTCATGAAATCTTTAATGGGGCTTTATTGCGTCTTTAAAAAAATATTTTTGTATAAAAGATTAACTCTTTATATTTAAACAAAAAAAAAGAGAGTTGTTAACCACTGTGTCTGCCTTCAACTCCATTATTTTTACTTTGTACTTCAGCAAATGCAGTTCAGATGCCGTTGCCTCACACACACTAAAGCACCGGCTCACATACATAGAGAACTACACATGCAAACATCCATATACACCCACATTACAAGCCGGTTTCTTTTTGTTTCTTTCTTTTTGTTCATTTGAGGGTTTGAAAACTGTCAAAATGTGGCAAATAGCGATAAAAGGAAACTATGCACTGGAAAATGCAAGGCATGCAACAAAAGATATATCCACAAATATCGTCAGACATTATACGCTTGACTTAGGAAACCAGTTTTATTGCAACTCAAGCAACAACCAGCCGAACAACACACCAGAAATTACGTATCACAAATATAATTTTTTTCTCAATTTTTTTTCTTTTGGTTTTTCAGTGTTTTTTTTGTTGCTTCTGCTTGTCTTTTGAGATTGTCTCTTTGTTTTTATGCGGAGCTTAAATTACATATACAAACACACACACACACATTGATGTGATCATGTGTGTGTTTGTGTACATGTATAAGTAGTAGGCGTAGTTAACGTAATTGGTTAAAGCCATTTCAAAAGAATCTTGAGATTTTTCCATATGTTCTGACAATTGTGGAAAAAACAACAATTATTCTGGCAAATTTTAAAAAACAATTGAAAAGCAACAGGTAAGCTCACATACACATACTAGCACGCAGAAATGCCAATAAAGCGGACATCTGTTCGCTGTGTGAGTGAGTCGACCGCAAAAGAGAAAACTACACTGATCACCTACACTTGGAAGACATCGGCATTTCTGTTTATTCGTTAACGTTTTGTCAGGTAATGCACAAGTAACGCATTGATAACAAAAACACAAAGAGATATAAAGCAATGACTATCTTTCTCTTAAAATTTTAAATAAAAGCAAAATGCGAATAATCAATAGTAGGACATACACTTGCCAATCTGGCTGACTGCTTTCTTGTATCATAACTCGTTTTACATCTGGTAGACCTAAACCAGGGCTGATGAATAACAAGACCAGTTCACCTGCTCTCAGATTACCTTTGGCTTGAGAGAATTGTTGCGCTTACAGCCCTGGCAGGTGCAAAATCGAACGGCCTCAAAACAACAGTTTTTTTGTTTTTGTTATGTTTGGTCGTCAGTCAGTCAGTCTCTTGGCGGATGAGTGCTGCGCGTGATCGGTAGACAAAAATCAGCGGTCCGTGAAGGTGCTGAGGATATATTTTTAAATCGCCATAGTTTTAAATGCTGGATGTTGTTGTTGCTGCTGCTATCGTTGTAAATTTGCGCAGTTTTTTTTAGTTTAAATAGCAAAAAGAGAGAGACAGAAGACGATAGGAAGAGCGTGAGCAAAGTAACAACAGTGATTTTTGTATTAAAGCCACCCGCTTCCAGCTTCCCAGCATCCATTTTAGCCCAAGTATAGCATCCCGCAGTGAGCGTTGTGGCGTGTAACTGTGAAAAAAAAATCCAAACTGTGTCGTGCCGCCCGCATCATCAAGAGCATTTTGCCTCAATTGCACTAATTTCTTTAATCAACACACAAGGCAAAACTAAAACGAGATTTTTTTTTCAAAATTTTCTTAAACGAGTGAAACTAGCGAAAATTGTTTGAAAAAATTAAATAAAAAGTAAGTGTGTGCAAAAAAAAAACAACGAGATAATAAAAGAAGGTTTTAATAAATCACAAATTGCGCCTGCTCCTTCGGTTTAATAATAGTTATTTTTGCCGAGTCATTTAACGAAAGGCAGGTCAAGAGAGCCAGAGTAACAGAATAAGCCAGAGCGTGAGAGAGAGAGAGAAATGGGAACCAGGTCCGTGAGTGGGAGGCAAGCACTTTGAAAATTTGTTTAAAAGTACTTGGCGAACTCGAGAAAAACCAAAATGTTTAAACAAAAACCAACAGATTACAATTAAACAAATGGATTTTTCTGATCTCTTACTGGCAGAGGGACAGAGAGTAACGTAGGAGGAGAGGCTTCTGCAATCTTGAAATTGTTGGTTTTCTCTCTCATAGCTTGCACACGAGAGTGTGCGTGTGTGATTGCCAGCTGCTCTCTCGAACTCTGTATGTGTGTGTGTGTGCAAGTGAATTAAACGAAACGACTTGAAAAAGTTGGAGCCCGACTTTTTTGTTGTTTAGTACGCAGCTGTCGGCCGTCGTGTACGTTACTACGTTTTTATTTAGCCTTAGTTACTTTAGTTGTTGTTGTTGGCGCCTTGGCGCTGCTGCTGATACACGCACACACATACACAAAAACAAATAGCAGGAGAAGAAATAAATAGCGGTGAAAATCTCTTATTTTGTGTGTAACTGTAACCCGACAGATCTGCTAAAACAACATCAACAACAATATACAAAAAAAAAAACGGTATGCGTGCAAAAATTAAGAAAGAAAAGCAAAAGTAATGTAAAAGCAAAAGTGCCAATGTACATACATACCTACATATGTATGTATATACAGCATTTTAATTTACAAAAACAAATCAAACAAATTTTTAAGTGTAATTATTGTGGTTTGTGTGTCAGTGTGTGTTTAAATACCCTTTAATCATAGGATAAAAGGGTAGACCAAAATCGACAAAATGTATGTTACAGTCAGGCGATCCTGCAAATTATAATTTTATTACCAATCAGGATTACTAATCGACATAAATATGTAGAAAACTTTTCTCTTTACTAAAACTGAAAAACTAAATGATCGATTGCAAAGTTTGCAGTTAGTTAAATGTCCTAAACGAATTATTTTTGTTTTTATTAGGCAGCTTAATTTCTTGCATCAAGTTTCAAAATAGTAAGAAGGAATAGAATATAAATTTAAAAGCCTTTAGATTTAACAAGTCAACTTGGAACATAAATCCTTAAAGATTGGTATATTTACATCTAAGTATAACAGCGAAAAAGGAACCTGAAAAAGGAATTTAGTGTTTTGCTTAATGAACTTACCTTTTACATAACACAGGGTACAATTTAAGTCGGTTTACGACTTAATATACAACGTACTGATTTTAATTAAAAAATTCCTTTGCTTTGTGTTTTGCAACATTTTTTAAATAATACTTGTGTTGTTGCATTGCGTGTTTTATTTATTTGTTTGTTTTTTTTTTCCCAACATTTAAACAAATAATCACGCACCAGCCGCGTGCTCTAGCGCCTCTCTATCCGCCTCTATCTTCCACCTCGGGCTCAACCTTTTTGGGGCTGACTAATTATTGAAAGTCTCCTAATAAAAGAAGCCGCTCTTTTTTTTTTTTGGTATCTCGAACTTTTATTTGTTATTTGTTTGTAACAGAAACATCAACAACAATAACACCAACAACAAAAATAAATAAAAGTTTATTTGTCTATTTCTGTTGTTATTTTGCTAGGCAAACACCTGTTGCGCATCCAGTGTTGGTCAACACCACTAGCACCTGGTTAGGTCTCAAAAGAAAGTGTGTTTAAGTACTCGCGCACTAACACTCACGGTATATGTGTTTGTTGGAGTATATATATATGTGTGTGTGTGTGCATAAATTATGACGAACATTTGTTAAAGAGAAATGTATGGAAAATGGTTCACCATAATTTCACAGTCAGTGCACAGACACCCCCCAAAAACCAGCCACCCTCCCGCTACCACACTTGTGATCACTCTAAACACAAATTTGCTACAAGTTTCGGCCATATTCTCATTCAAAATTTACATATTGAAAGTACTTAAATTTCAGACATGCCATAGTTTTCTAAAACATTGCAAAAGTTTTCGCATCAGCAATAAAATTTGGACAGATTCTTCATATGAAAGCTATAAGTGATACCTCCAATATGGGGGTTATATCTTTTACATATATGTATAGAGTACAGCAGAAATAGAAAACTAGTTTTAGATTGGTGAACTCAGTTTAGGAATATTTATTTAAAAAATTTGAATATTCCACTATCAAATCAAACAACTGAATCCGAACCGAACCGAAATTAAAAGATAATAATCATTTGAAAACTTGCTAAGCACTAAAAATAATTGTTTATACTTATATCGTAAAAACAACATAATCATTAAAATATCGATTGAAGTTCTAGGAAAAATTACAAATAAAATGAAAAATCAAGTTTTTACTTTAGTTAAAATGAATATTTTTTACTTAGTTGTTGATTTATAGATAAGGCTCTGAAATGATTAAGTCTAAATGTTGACTGAAGCATTAAACAAAGTTATCAGTATAAATATTTAAAACACCAACAATTTTAAAATAATAAACGGAAATAAACAATCACTAGTATGAATCATATTTTAGTAACTATATATAGCAAAATTAAATGTGTATAGTATAAATGTATAGGATTTAACAGTATAGCGAAATGCATAAATTTGTTTAATTTAATTAATTTAAATTTAACGATTTATTTTAAATATACATGTAGTATATGTATATAACAGTAATAGAATAAAAAGACAATACCACTTCAGTCATATAAAAAATATATCTTTCTTCGACATTGAGCTAAATCATTGTCAGCTGTTTTGTTATTCTTTTTAATACCGTTAAATCTTATATGCTGTTGGCATTGCAAAGACTCGCTCTGCATATTAACTAATCTCTAGGCTGATGCGGAGGCGTTATATACATACATATATATTTATATATAGATTTGTAAATCTTCTTTAACTGCGCCACTGAGAATGACTTCCGCGACATCTCGTACATATGTAAATACGTATGTACATACAAATGTACGAGTATAATACATGATTGCGGTTTTAGTTTAGTTGTCGACAACATTATCTTTTGTTCGTCGTTGGTATTTGTTTTTTTTCTTTTCAATTTTTTCGTTGCTGTTATTGTTGTTGTTATTGTACGCCATAATTGCGCACAATTGCCATACGTATAGTTGTACAATAAGTAAATACAGGGTGGCCCCCGTACCGACTGACTATCCACCATCCACTTCTCCTTCACTTCGCCACTCTTCATTTCATTTGAAGCTGCTTAAGCTGGCGTTGTGCTATTTTCGAATTTTATAACCCGTCGTTCGTCATCGCATGCCGCTTTTGGCCAATTTAGCTTTCGCTTTTGTGCGATTGCCTAATGCCCCAGCCCCGGTCCCCAGGCCCCAATTCCATAGCTAACTCCAAAATAAATCAAAGCTTACGTATGTATGTATGTATGTATATACAAATGTATGTATGTATCTATGTGCAAGCACATATGAGTGTGTGAAACAAAGCTTCATTATATCCTACATATTATATAGACGAATATATGTATGTATATATATTTTTTAAAGATTTTTCTTAATTATGAGACGGCACGAAATGTGAGAATTTTGATGCACGACCAACAACAACAACAACAAGAACAAACAAACACAAAAAAAAAGATTCGCCAAGTCACCGTTGTCATACCAAAAGGTGTGACTTTGATTAAAACTTTGTTCTACTTTTTTTTTGTTTTTAGCTGTTTTTTTGCTATATTTTCTGAGAATTGTCTTGCCTCATTGTTGTTAATGTTGTGTGTTGTCGATGTGTCTTTTGTTTGTTAGAGACACTCCAATGACGTACTACTAATACAGAAACACAGTGCAGCTGACCAACAACAGGTTTTCCGCTGACGTAGATTTCTAGTCTCGCCATCAAGTTCCTTCTAAGTATTGTCTACTTAAGGGAAGAATATTGCAAATGTCATTATATAAATATTATAATACTAGAATAAAATATATTTCAAATGACTTGCAATTATTTAATGATTCTATTTACATACAATATGTGAGCTTAAAGTAAAATAATTAATTAACTTTCTCAACATATTTTGCTTAGTAAATTTGTTTTGGGTTTTGGAATTTAGTTTCAAATTTGAATGGC
The DNA here is from genome assembly GCA_037075365.1 of Drosophila emarginata. Lineage (NCBI taxonomy): Eukaryota > Metazoa > Arthropoda > Insecta > Diptera > Drosophilidae > Drosophila > Drosophila emarginata. The sequence goes on along the minus strand of JBAMCD010000260.1, from coordinate 1,733,065 downwards.
TGGGTGGGTTATTGAGAGGATTTGAGACAGAAAAAATTCTATTAGATTTAAGAAAATGTTAACTTAAACTTAATTGAAATAATTTTTAAATTTTATAATTCATTTTAATTTAATAAAAAAAATTCATTTAAATCTTCTTTTAATACGCAATAATTTTACAATTTTTTAAGACTTTAATATAACCAAAAATTTATTTAAAATATTAACTTTGTGAAAAAAAAACATTTATGAAAATTGAAGGTGGAAAAATTTTAAATAATATTCAAAAATAAATAACATAATTCAAATTCCAAGCTTTATAATGATTATTTAGTTGACTCATCTTATAAATTAAATATGTACATATGTATTAAAAATATTAAAGTTACATAGTAAAGAATTCATCACAGACCTTAAGAGACAATATTTATTGTCAGTAAAAGCTTTTTTACTGTCTTTGTCAAGGTAGATAGACTTAGCTACGCCACTGAGTTGCATATGGTTATACCTACGACTGACTATATACATCACCAATTACCAAGCACCGATCACAGAACCGAGATCTCTCACAGCGAACACGATTTGCAATTAGCCAAAAGAATATATTTAGATTCACTTTGTTGTATAACGATAATTAGCAATGTCGGCGACAGCTGGAAATTTTTTTTTTGTTTTTGCTTCTTTTTTCTTTTTATTATATTTGTGCAAATTGATTGGAGAGCGTGCGGGAGTGGGAAAAACCCACCAAGGGCAAAGTTCAATATAAAACTCACACTTTTTCCTTCATTTTATTGTTGTTACAGCAATGCCTTATCAACCAGCTGGTAACAGTGGATCGGGCGGTGGGAGCAAGGCGGCAGCCAAGATGTCGCAGTTAAAATTCTGGAATAAACAGAATAATAATAAGCAGCAACAGCAACATCAGGACAAGGATCAATCTGGTGATAGTAATAGCATCATTGTTAACAATAGTAACAACAATGGCCTTAGCAATGGTGAAACCGGCAGCAAGGGCGAATCCAAGAACAATAAACGCAACTGGCTCCATACACCCGAACAGCTCATCAATGGTCATGCTGTCTATCTAGTCAAGGTTAGTGGAGTCATCGAGTGTGAAGTCGAAATTCATTTTATTTTTTTTTTTCATCTCAATTTACACATTCTGATTGTGATTCCTTCCATCTTTTGCAGTTCTTTGGTAATCTGAGCGTGGACCAACCCAAGGGCATTGAGGTGGTTAAGGAGGCCATACGGAAATTGCAGTTTGCCCAGCAAATGAAAAAAGCTGAAACTGGTACCCAGGAGAAATTCAAAAAACTTGAAATTACCATAAGCATCAAGGGTGTGGCCATACAGGAGCCGCGTACCCATAAAATTTTGCATCAATTCCCCTTATACAATATATCGTATTGTGCGGATGAGAAGGGTGTCAAGAAATTCTTTAGTTTTATTGCCAAAACGGTAAAGACAACGGATGGGACAGGCACTGGTGGTGGGGATACAAATGGTCATACAAATGGCAATCCCAAAACTGAAGAATCCCATGAATGTTTTGTCTTTATATCAAATAAATTGGCCTCGGATATTACCTTGACCATTGGTCAGGCATTTGATTTGGCCTATAGGTAAGAAATTCTCATCCGATGTTATTAAACATTTTACTATTAATAATAATATTTATTTTACTAGAAAATTCATGGATAGCACGGAGAAAACAAACCTAAATAAGGCACAGCAGCATATTCAAAATTTGGAGCAAACAGTTGCCATCTATAAGGAAAGATTGCGTGAATTATCGGGAAAATTGCCAAAGGCCGAGCTAGATGCCATGCTATTTAAGCTGAATATTAAGGATATTACAGAAGAGCCGCCTAATAATCAAATTCAAAACGGTCTGGGAGCCAGCGAAACTTTAAGCAACGGCAAACTGGGTAAGATTAGGATTATTAAGATTAAGATACTCAAATGTAGTAAGATCACTAGGGATTAAGAATTCTACCTTACCTTTGCCTTGGATATGATATGTAGATTAGAAATATTACAAAATATTATTTTAAATACACTAGGGCACAAGAATTAGAAAAAAAAATGATATATAGATCATATAATTCTTTAATTTTATTGCCTTCCATGACGCAAATCCTCTTGAGTGAGTCAAACTATATTTATATCTCAACTGAACTTACTTCAAGGTTTATTTTTTTTTTGCAAAAAAGCAAATCCATTTACTTTACATTTTTAATGTCGGCAGCTCTATAATATAATAGCCTGATATAAGCAAAATGCATATGACGTAAGACTATAAAAGAAAAAAATACGAAACTTAATTAGTTGCGAAAGAAACGAATGTTTGAAACAGAAATATGTACTCAAGTTGTATTTGTAATGACTTTTTAGAACATGCAAAAGAAAAAATTCCTTTTATTGATTTTTCATGCATATTTTTGTTCTAGATGAAGACAAGCTATTGATTGATACCAATTCGACAACGGCTTCGATTCACTCATCATCGCCCAGCTCATTCTTGCCTATGGTGCCGCCGCGTAACAATTTGTCGAGCCAGATAAGCATCTCGGGCAGCAGCAGTGGTGGTGGTGGCAAAGGCAATAGCCAGAAAATGGATGAATTGTTATTGAATTCTGATTCGGATAGTGATTTTGATCCTCGAGCTGATGAGATACAAGATAATTTGAGTAATGGCGGTGGTCGTAATGCCATAAGCAATGATTTATTTGGCTTTGAGCCATCAAAGAGTTTTGGCCAACAACTCTTCTTTAATAATAATGATCACAAGTTGCAAAACAACAATACCAGTTTATTGAGCAACAATAATACAAGCAACAATAGCAGTGGATTCTCCAGCGAATTGAATATAACGCCACCATTGTGTAAGTATAATTTAAACTATTGTATATATGTATAAATAAATCTAATTGAATTGATTATTCTTTAAATATTTTCTAGTGGCGCCGCCGCCAAAGATAGCTGCACCCAGACGCAGCACATCGGTGACCAGCAGCACCGTTCCGTCAAGCAATGGCCTCAATGGCAATACAGATCTATTTGGCTCCGATCCATTTGAATTAAACAATGGACCTAGTATGTTTAAGGTAAACTAAAAATATTTTATTTATATTTTTTTTATGATTTTATTTCAATAAATTTAAATAATTTTGTCTTTTAGAGTCAACAACTGAATATTGATGATTTCTCGCTCGAGAGTCTGGATCCTCTGCGCAAATAAATTTAGGTGCTAATGAACAAACCATTTTTCAACAAAAAAAACCAACAACAATAACTTTATTTGCAAAAAAGTCATAGGCCAGGTGATTCCCCCAAAAAATCTGGTTACCTATCTCTTCTCCTCTTTCGCCAGGCATTCCCAAGTTTATATACTGTTTGATTGATTATTACTCCCTCTATTTCTTGGAAAATTATTTAATTTGTGTATTATTGTTTATATTATATATGCCGATACGTATATATATAAATATATATGTATATATATCATTGTATTTATTATGATTGATTGATATTTTGTCGAATTTTATATATATTTGCATACTAATGATTATCTAAAAGATCAAAAAGGAAACAACGTGCACTTTGTTGAAACCTTATCAAATTGTTGCTGTAGTTAAATAGTTTAAATGAATGTTTTGTTAATGCAAGTGATGAAAAACAAAAAAAAAAAAGCAAACTGAGAACTAAATGTGAGAATATATATTTTTTTGTATAAATTAATTAATTAAACAAACAAACAAATATCAAGAAATGATTATTATATTTTGTATAAAAGAAAAACGTGTAGAAGACAAAAATGAGTCGTCAAATGTGAGCCGCAAAAGCGAAGGTCAGCAAAATGAACAATTTATTTAATGTTATCGATTGCAATATAGAAAATTATTAATTATTATTATTATGTATGATTATTATTATTATTGTGTATGTAAAAGCAGAAAGAATAAACTGTAGTGCCTAAAAAGAAACAATTTTCAATTCATTTTCATATTCTCAACATTTATATTTGCATTTTTATATAACAACAAGAAAACTTAACCAATCTACGTTTGCCATGAATACAAATTTCTGTTTTTTTTTCTTTGTGATTGCGGAATGTTCATTTCCTTAAAGACACTGTTACAGATCGTCTGGAATTACGCCTACAGTCAACATAAAATATTTCGTATGGCTTATGCAATAGGAATGCTCATGAAAGCGAACAAATTTTATTGTAAAAGGTTTATTATAAAGAATTTGCTGATTGGGCAGCCCAGAGGCACATCTGATTTTTTTAACAGACACCGACTATATATGTATCTATATGCATGTATGTATCTATATCCTAACAAATCGGTTTGCAATATAAAGATGCAAGCACTTTTTATTAAACAACATTTATATATGAATGTATATTTGAACAGTATGATGAATTTAGGGCCCATTGATATATACCTAATCTCTCAAATCTCTCGGTTTTATATTTGTATTTTGTTCACATAGTGTTTATCTTGTATAAATCATCATTTTAGATCTATTTTAGGACCGTCAATAAAAGCGCATATCATTTTGTGTTCCCGATAATTGCAAATAATATTGATTAAAATCGGCTAATCGTTTCAAGTAGATCTATGTATATAAAACAAGCTTAAAACAGCAAGAACAAATTTATTTTAACTTATGTAAGTCATGTTAACCAAACAATATATGTATGCATCTATATATCTCAATTTAAAAACGATGGATTTAAGGCATTATCATTTAGATATTCATAACGAATTGTACAATAGTTAGCTTCTTTAATTATAAAACAACTCGTGACAAATTGGTAAAATATTTTAAAGTTACTATTTCATTTCTATTCCAAAATCATTTCCTAGAGCATTCCAAACGAACTGTAACACGGACTTTAAACTAAACCTAGTGATATAGTTAATATATTTTGTTGCTGTTGTTCCTGATCGTATATTGTTTTACTTAACCTGAGTTATAAGTGGTATTTCGCCGTGTTAAATATGCTGTGGTGAATATATCGATGACATCTACTCTATGCCCAAGTCATTATAACGCTTTGGTATGGTGGCCGACAGTTGGCGTGCATTCATATCGGAGCTCTATAAAAGATATATACATATCAATTTATATGTGTATATGTATAGTTAAAATGATTACAGCCATTGTTTAAATTTCTACTGATTTTTTAAATAACCATATAAATAACGCCAACGATTTGAAAAGTTCTGTAAATAAATCAAGAAATCAAAGTAAAATGATAGAAAAAACAATTATAGAAAAGAAAATCGCGTACGGACGTAACAAATAAATGTGAAACAGATAAAAAGGAAATTTGATTAATTTTTTGTTTGTTTTATTGGTAGTTTTTGAAAACTTTTTAACTTAAAACATATATAAGTGAATTTGATTTAAATATTTCATGTATTTGTTTCCATTGCATGCACAACTTAAATTGCTAAATAAAATCCATTCAAAAAAAGGATTAACACTAATTTCGCTTTTGATATTATATATATAATAGACATATATAGAATAGATATTTCTTTCGATTTCTTTGCAATAAATATACGAATTTATAATTTACAGCCATGGGCAAAAACTTTCCTTTCAATCCCAAATGCAGAGCCCCAAATATGCAAACCATACATGAATCAAAATGAAAAAAAATTTGGAATGTCAATTGTTAAATGACAAATAGTTTTTGTTTTCAAAAAAAAAAAAAAAATGCATGACAAAAAGTAGATTGGAGGATCGATTATGGGAATTGTGTGCTACAACTATATATATAGAATTATAGGATACAAACTGAAGCCATAGTTTAATAGTGACATAAACACAAAACAAAACGACTTATGTGTAGAGATATGCGGTTGCAGGTTGTGAATGGATTGGATGGGGAGATATACGGGATATGGGAGGTGGTTGCCAACATCTTAAACACAGCCAGGCGGGTTATCAGGTTTTGGATCTTGGATATACTACTAGTTCACGGCACTTGTCTTCTTCTTCTTTGCGTATTTTACCTGATTGGACCAATCACCTGTGGGCACTGTGGCCCTATAGAACTTTGAGCTAGTTTTATTGAAAATGGGCAACAATTCATTAGCCTCATCAGACAAAGCCTGCAAATAAGAATATAAAATTAATAAAAATTTGGATAAATTTTTAATTTTTAGTTTTTGGACTCACCTTCAAATAGATAATTGCATCGGTGCCATAACCCTCACAGGACATCAAAACAATGTCACCATGGAAATATCTAGCATATAGTCTCGATATGGGTAAACCATAGCCATAACCAGCCAATGGAACTGTATGCAAATCCGATTTTGATGGCTGTGGTGCTGTACTATACATATACTTGAATAGCTGATCTGATTGGGAGCGTGGAATGCCGCCACCTTGATCGGAGATCTTAACACATATATCCTCCTTGCCGCGACAAATGGTTACTTTAAGTGGCGGCAATGTATCGCAACTGTCATGATTATTCTCAACAACGGCACGCATAGAATTTTTGAATAGCTCGAAGAGCATATGATATAAATGGGAAGGCACATATACCGTTCGTATGGGCAAGGGATCGTTTGCATCGGAGCTTTGCTGTTGAATCTCAAGTGCCGGACTATTTAAATAATATTGATCACAGAGAAAACGGGCATTCTCATAGGCATCTCGCACCACATCCGATAAATCGCAGGCAGGATCAAGGCAACCAATATGCCTGCCACCCGAATGTGGATTCGATCCAAACAGAAGAGCTGAAACAATGAAATAAAACAATAATTAAACACACTTATTCACATTATTTCCTTCGCCCACTCACTATGCTGATTAATTAGCATTCGTATGCTAATTCGTGACATATACAGACGATCGAGAAAATATTGTATAGAGCTTTCAGTTGGTGCATCAACCTGTCCACCTTCATTCTCTTTCATTTCGAAAACTCCTTGGGCCATGGTCTGTACGACATCATTGTGGCGATTCCTAATGAGATCCAAATCGCTTACAAATCTAAAATATTAAATATATTTTTAATAAGTTTTTTTTTTTTTAGTTTTATTTCATTTATTGTACACTTACTTTTGTAAATTGTCATGCGTGGGGTCGGCTTTTTCGTATTCAAGGACTTCCTCAAAACTTTTCACATACCAGGAGCTAACCTCACTAACGGATCGTGTGTGGAGCAGATTATCGGGTAAAAGCGCAATCTCTTTCATAATATTTGCCAGACGTACGGGCAATTCTTTACGTAGAAATATATACGATTTCTTTTCGCAAGCATTTTGACCTAAAATATGAGGAAATAAGATAAGATTTATTCTTAAGCATCTAGTTATCAGTTGAGTACAGTTATAAATATTCACAGAGTACTTCCTAAATGCATTTTTTAAGTTTGGTATATATATTTAATTTACTTAATCTAAAAAAGGTGAATAGGGCTTCCGGGGAGAGGAAAAATTAAAACCCGATCTTCATTTGTTGAATTCAAAATGTGAACTGATTTTATTTAAATATTATTTGGTTGGAAGAAGTCTTAAAGTCTATGGGGCACATATTTGGTGGTGGGAATTTATGTCTAGTTCTATCAGTACACATGCACCGTACTGATAGCTTGGGGTTAAATCTATTTAAATCAAGGCCTGCGTTGGCCGTTAGATGCTTAGCTAAATGCATCGGCTGATAAAAATATACTCACAGCATGTGAGCTGCATTATCTTCAAACAATACTTTATTATTTTTGTGCGCTGTACTTTTATCTCGTACTTAGTTCAGAAAATTTATGTATATGTTTTTAAAATATTTTTATGTCTACAGATACAGTGTTTAATCTTAAACATTCTGCAAAGGGCCAGCAAAGGTTATAGTTTGTAGTCTTCTGGTTACATTTATTTTTCTTATAACATATATTATTACTATTATAACTAATACCATTGCTATTATTAAAGAAGCATGACCAGTTACGTGATGGAAATTTAATCCTAAGAAATCAATGTGATGTTCTTTTAAAGATTTTAATTCAATTTTTAACCTTTCAAGTTCTGCTGTGTGGTTTAACAAATTATTTCCCACTGGATCCCAGATTATCTTCGGAACCTCGCTAATATCCCCTATATGCGACGTTGCGATTGCTTGATAAGACTCTGACTGGATGCTGTGATGAGCGACTAATATTTTGTCTTCTGTTCTAGCAGTGCAATCTGACCTGATGCTAAAAATGCCTTGCTCTGGAATATCTATTACTTCCTGTTGTACGCTACCACATTGCACTCTAACCTTTGAATCTAAATATAATGCGGCTGTTGTATTCATCTTTTTTATCTTACTTCTTGGCTTATTTTTCTCCACCACAGCTCCATTTGACACTTGGCAAAGCAGCATTAGCATGACCAAAACCATTATTTTGGTATTCCTGGCAATATGCAACCTCTTGTTTTTCGCGAACGTGTTTCTTCCTCTTCGCTTTGTTTGCACCAAGAATCGGACAAATCTTACTAATTGGTCTTGTAATCGACCCTTCCTGTAGTTTTCTCTTCACTACCCCAACTTTCTTGTCGCGGCCATTGAATACTTCTTCAATTTTTCGAAAAGACCAACTTACAGGATGACAATTTTTACATGATAAATTTTTGTTATTGACTCCAAATCTCTTCAGGTGGCATTTCATAGATTCGTTCCTAGCTAAAGAAACACCTCCGAAGCGAGGTCCTGCCGGGGGGGTAAATTCGACATTGTTATCTGTTTCTATTTTACGTTTATTTATTTCACAGATTGTTGTCGCGACAATGGAATTGTTTACTTTTGACTTTGTCGCTCCTGATACAATCCATCCAAACTGTGTATTTAGGCCTAACAAACCGTCAATCCTTGCAACCCCACTTTTTACAATATGGGTATACACATCTACTCCCAGTATTAGATCTACCCGACCTGGCATATAAAACTTAGGATCGGCTAACACGTACGATTGCCATTTTGACATATCTACCTTTGCTTCTTTTTCTGGAAGAGCAGTCATTAATTTTGGCAGTACAATTGCCTCAACATAAAGAAGCTTTTTCCACGGTTCCCGCACTTTTATTGCCAGCTTCACTTTGTACTTTGATGTACTTGTCTTGGTTGACGAAACTCCGCTTATCTTCGTGTGTGCCTTTATTTTCGGCAACTTTAAAATCTGAGCTGCTTCCTCAGACACGATAGTGCTCTGTGACCCACTATCAATTAAGGCTCTTAGGGTCTCATACCCTCCATTTACTGCCTTTACTTTTATTAGTGCGGTAGCCAACAGTGCAGGCTGTGCTGTCACACATGTATTCACTTTCTCCCTTTTTTCACTAAAGTGGAGTAAAGTATGGTGCCCTCTATTGCACAATGAACAAACAACTTCATTGGTGCATCTTTTATTGCTTGAATGCTTCAAGCACCTTGTGCATAATTGCACTTTTTTGGCTATTTCGACCCTTTCTATTGGTGTCAAGCCTTTGAATTTGTAGCACTGAAATGTGCTATGCCCGGCAACTTTGCAAATCGGACAGCTTTCTCTAAACGCCGTGTTTGCCATTTTTTGTACCGGTTTCCTTTCGTCTTTTTTAATGGAACTTAGAGAACAATATCTTTGCTCCAAATATTCCAAGACATCAGATAGCAATTGTATCTGTTTTGTCTTTTTTACTTGGCTCTCATAGAGCTGAAGAGCCTCTCTATCCAATTTCCTAAGTATAAGTTGCGCGAATATCACGTCAACTTCATCGGACAAATTAGATTTAACTTTAATCAAGTGTATTGACTCATTTACCGTGTCAATCACTCCCTTTATATGTTTTGCGGATTCGATGTTGATTACCGGTAATTCAACTATCCGGTTTAATTGCTCGGAAAATATCCTACGATGATTTTCATACCGCTTGGTTAGCAAATCCCAAGCAGCATTATAATTATCGGCCGAGCCCGACAATAAATGAGCTACCATGCTCCTCGCTTCTCCCCGTAACGCGGATTTTAAATAATTAAACTTCAGAGCATTACTTAAATCCTCTCTTCGATCAATTAATTCTAAAAATAGCTCCGCAAATATGTCCCACTCTTTCGGTTCTCCGAAAAACGTGGGTACCTGAATTTTCGGTAACACCGGCAGTTCCTCTCTAAGGCCAACATTCTCGACTTTAACTCCTACCGGTTTATTAATACCTTCCTCTAACGCCCCTAGAGTATTCTGTATATCGAACTCTAGCTCCTGTAAGGCATCTTCAAATTCGCTATTCGAAGGAACCTTCTGGTACAGTTCCTCTACCTTATTTTGTACCCTCTGCCACAAAAAATTAATTTTATTTCTGTGCATCTTAAACATTTCTATCTTCCTCTCCCCTATGTCTCCATTCACCTTCTCCAGATATTCCCGAAGTTGGTGAACTCTTTCCTCAAACTCGTTCTCGAAACTCCTACCTACCGTGGCCGAATCCACTTTGGCAATGGCTGCTTTACTAGTTCCCGGTCTAACGTCTACTTCAACGACAGTTGACTTGCTAGTGCCTGCCTTGGCTATTTCAACGGCTCTACTTCTTAATTTCGAAATGATGGCTAGGGCATCCTCCACCCGCTTATTATTAAAGTAATCATGATCGATTACTCCAATTTTAAGCAACAAATTATGATTCCCTACCCACTGACTTTCTATTCCATCTAACTCTTTCAATACTTCGCTAGTTATCCCACTAGCGTCTAGCGTCTCTAAAAACCTCAATCTATCCATCAACTTGGACTGCTTCTCTAACAACGCAATAGTTTTTTCTGATAACATGTTTCTTTTTCTTCCTTAAATATTACTAATAGTTAAAATAATTATAATAATAAAAATAATAATAATATTTAAAAGAAAATCGTAAAATTAAACAATATTATCTTATCTGTTGCTGCTGCTGCTGATGGCGTCGTCCCTCCTTCTTGGTGTTGCTTTGCCGATGTTTGTTGGTCGGCTGTATTGACTTTTCACGTCCCACTCGTCTTGTTGGTAGTTCTTCTTCTACCACTGAGCTTCCTTCAATTTCACTGGAACATTCACTGGAACTGTCACTGGAACTGTTCTTTGACTATTATAGTCTCTTCTTTCTGCTTCGCTACTTTCAATTTTTGTAGCCACTGACACGATTTTTTATATCCGTCGCGAATTTTAACCGTTTTTTTTTTTTTTCAGTTCGATATCAGCTTCGAACACGCCACACTTTCACAAATTCGTCCCGATCGTTCTGCAATTGCTCCACAGCAAACTGCCTTTTAACTTCGGACGCACTTTTTTTTTTTTGTTTTAAAATTTATATTATACTCCGTTTCTTACCACTGGTGGGGGAAAACAGGAGTTTTTTATTTTGCTACCTTTAGCTGGTCTTAGCATTTACTGCGTAGCATAAGATCACAGACTTTAAGGAGCTGGTTCACCTCTTTGTCTCTTACCACTGGTGGGGGAAAACAACAGAGTTTCTTTTTTCTCGAAGGACCAAAAATGAATAGAAATCCGGCTCGAAGGACCAAAAATGAATAGGGCTTCCGGGGAGAGGAAAAATTAAGACCCGATCTTCATTTGTTGAATTCAAAATGTGAACTGATTTTATTTAAATATTATTTGGTTGGAAGAAGTCTTAAAGTCTATGGGGCACATATTTGGTGGTGGGAATTTATGTCTAGTTCTATCAGTACACATGCACCGTACTGATAGCTTGGGGTTAAATCTATTTAAATCAAGGCCTGCGTTGGCCGTTAGATGCTTAGCTAAATGCATCGGCTGATAAAAATATACTCACAGCATGTGAGCTGCATTATCTTCAAACAATACTTTATTATTTTTGTGCGCTGTACTTTTATCTCGTACTTAGTTCAGAAAATTTATGTATATGTTTTTTAAAATATTTTTATGTCTACAGATACAGTGTTTAATCTTAAACAAAAGGTTTCATATAAATTAATCTTAATATATTCTAAGAGCTGAACTTTAGATTCTCTTTCAAAGTATTTTAAAGCTTAGTTTTGTGGCAAACTTTGTACTCTCTTTGTTTGTTTTTTGGCATTTGCTCATTGTCAACAGTTTCGTAACAAAAAAAAAAAAAAAAAAAAAACGAAAACGACGAATCGTGCGATGGGCAATTTTATGTCGCCGCCATCAGACAGTGATAAGAAGCGAACGAACTTTTTGCCACGAGACCTTGACCAGAGAAAGAATGAGAGAAACTAAGACATGACACGCCCCTCTTTGTCATCTATGTATGTATGTATGTATGTATATTCGCAATGGTCGATAATGATGTTGATTGCTATACAAGTAGAGTGTGCCCCCCATAACAATATAGGCAGATAACACCCACAATTAATGGTCAACAAAATATATAGCAGTAAATTGAAATTCCAGACAAATAAGATATATATGTATGGTAAATCTAAATAAACGTTTATATGTATGTATATATTCATGATTATCAATAATAACTTAGTCATAAAGTTCATTTCTCCATTCCCCGATTGTAACGAATTTCGCAAAACATCCATGAAAAACCAGTTATGACCAGAGAACCGGACTAATTTTGGCTGTCTCTTATTGTTGTCTATGCTCTTGCGGGGCAAATATTAGCTTACACAGATCATGATAGCCAATTTACATAGGGACAAATGGCAACGTTTATTTAATTTAAAATGCATAAAACTAACATACAAACATATGTCTCTTAAAACGCCATTCCAAATGAACTAGAATATATATATGTATATAAATATACTAAATCTAGTTCAATATATAATAAGTCTATTATATAAATCATCGTTCCACCGAGGATCTGGAAGTCTCCATCTAATTTCAAACACACGTGATTAATTTCAATTGGAGGACGGACTGACGTTAACCCAGTGTGACAAATGATTAAGTGCATGTCAAATCGGTAATCAGTTCGTTATGATTACCAAAATCGATAATTAGAATGAAAGGTAAATCTAAAAACTTTTTTTTGCTATTGCTAAAAACAACCAAACGATGTAAGCCAAGTTAGTTAAGCTTAAAGTTTAGTTTTGTGCGTTGCAATTTTCTCAGCACACTTAATAGACCCTTTCTAGAAGAGTATAAAACAATTTGAGAGACAAGCAATCATAACAAACAACAACAGGTTACCCAACTCAAAGAGATAAAGAGAGAGGGAGAGAGATAAGTGGCTCGAAGCTTCCATCATATGGAAGAATTTGCCAGAAGAAACTTTTGCTGGAGAGAGGCCGATGGAGCGAGAGATTGAGAGAGAGACAGAATGAACAAATGAGCTGTTATAGTGTAGAATGATCGTTTCGGTTCTACACGCGCATGTTTAGCCGCTCTCTTTCTCTGTTGTTCCCTCATCTATTCCGCCCTACTTGATGACCTCAAAACTAAAGCTTTGTTATTGTTTACTTATTTTTGCCTATATCTTTGTATACCCTATACGAAAATTGGGTAAAAGGTATATTATAAGACCATTCAACATTTCACAAAATATTTTTTTTAATTATGATCTAATTTAAAAAGTTTAGTCAGTAAATTTAAATGATATCATACAATGGAAAGTGAACAAAGAAATACTTAAACTTTTACTGTAAATATACATATACTATATACATACATATGTATATGTACATATATACATTGGGTACTATATATATACTATTCTAGTTCATTGATAGACGAACTAATAAATTTTATAATAATAAAAAATTACATATATCCAAATTTATGTATATATTTCAAATAAGGTATCTAATAGTCGTATTTCTCTTTAAGCCATCAAACTCGTGTTTTTTATTTCGCTTATTTTGTTTTTTGGCTCCAAAGCTCAAATACAAATGAAATGGAATTGATATTGATGTTTTTCTTGCCTTTTTTTTTTTGGTTTTGTTTGCCCCGTCTGGTCGGCACTTGACTAATCTTTGATGCATGGGGCCTACGAATATTTGATAAGTGGGGAAATTGTTAAATCAGATAAAGTAACATGCGTGCACTGCTAAATTGAAAGCTTAGCGGCACGAATTCAATCACAGGGTTCCTCTCCCCCTGCCTCTCTGTATCATTAGCAGGTTTCTAGTAATTCACTTGTCATTAAATAATTCACAAGTAGAACTCTCGTGTATATCACGCAAATCAACTCATCGCCACACCCCCCAAAAAGACATACATATGTATGTATGTATGTGTGTGTAAGGATGGGTCAGTTTGCAGTTAGGCGAGAAATAACGCACAACAGCTGATAGCAATTGCATTTGGCTTGAACAACTTTCTCCCCCTTTCTCTCTCATGTTGTTACGAACAGCTGATTTTATTGCGGTAAATTGCATTTGCTCATGTCATCATCTGGTTCAATGTGGTTGCCTTTTTTTTTCTTCTACCCAGTCCCGTTGTCTCCATCATACTTTTATATATACACCCACACACATATATGTATATACTTATATGTTAGTATATATGTATGTATTTTTGACTCACATTCGTTTCTTTTGTAGGCAAAAGACAGCGCGTGTGAACGTCTTTCGTTGTGTGCGTATATGTGTGTATGTATGTGTGTTTGTGTATATACATATATGTATGTAGCTCTACGTCTTAATTATCGGTACGTGGGGGTGGGCTAACTGTTGACGTCTGTTGTTATTTTTTTTTTCGCCTATTTTTTTCGGCCGGTTGACAATGTGCAAAGTTCAAAAAATTATAAAGAGAAGAATTGCTTCAAAATTGTTACCGAAAATGATGCCTGAATACTGTACACGTTCCGGACTTTGTCCTTAGATGGCCCGAGTCATCTGCAAGGTTTTATCTCTAAAAATCTTCAAATATATATACTGTTGTTTTTTTGATCTTTTTTAAATAAATACATGTACATACATATATATTTATATATATAAGTGTGTGCTTGTTTTTTTTTTTGTTTTGTCTCATACATTATTTATTTTTTTTAATTTGTGTAGATTTTTTTCTTAGCCCACGCCTCAAAATTGGCACATGATCCGGCCCCCTTAAATTTTTCCTACATTATTGTATACTAAATATTCTCGTATAAATACTTGTATTTTTTTTTGTTTTTTTTTTTTATATTGTGGCTCTTGATAGCGAAAGTGTTTACCCAAACCCTACCGCAAATATACATATGTACATATGTACATATGTATGTAGGTATATATAAGTATATGATACATGTACTTGTGTTTCTAGATAACCGATGTAAAGAACAAAACATGCTTATATACTATTAGAAAAAAAAACCTCCCCCCCATAAACAATTTCTGATAATGGGGGGTAAGTCATAAAGACGTGAATTTTCGAACTTTCTTGTATTTTTATCACCTTGTAAACAACATTGCATACATTTAGCACTAAACCTCAAGCGCGTTAATCAAATGTCTGGCCTTAAAATCGAATATAACAAGTAGGTACATATATATGTATGTATGTATATACACATATATACATACATATGTATGTATGTACATACATATCATGTGTCAATCAGAACGTTAGATAGACTCCAATAATTATTATAGATATCGCATAATTACTAATATTTGTGAGAATATTTTTTGATACAATTAATAACTTAGGATTGGGCAGTAAAATGGGGCTACAAATTAAGTACAGTTGCCGACAAAAACAAAATACTAAAACAACGGAAACCTTATCATCATTCAACTTCCATACTCAAAGTTCAAGTACATATGTATATACAGGTATTATATGGACTACATAGTAATGGAACCAAAATATTTTCATGTTTTTGCTGTTTTCGATTGACTTTCGGGGGGGTCGTCATCCGTTCAAGTGGTATTCAAATTTTACTCCATCAATATGAGAGATAATGCCAAAACACATAGGCATAAAGAGACAAAGAGCAAGAGACAGAGAGAGAGAGAGGGGGTCAAAGTCAAGTGGAAATAAATTAAACCCCAAGTTATAAATATTGATTGTATTAACTAATTAAACAGGATGGCATAGGTAAAAATAATTACTTTAGCTTTATCCCAAGCAATTACGTAAAAAGTTCGCGATGTTTATCCAAGCACAACTGTACTTTTTTTTTTGCTTTTTGCACTTTTCATTAAATAAAGTAAACTAAGGTATCTAGAACAAACTGTGTAGAAATGTTATTTATGACTATAAGAAGATTACCAATCTAAATTGTATATTCTTTATGCATATTTCTAAATCAATTTATCTCATTTAAGTAGAGTATATTTATCAAGTGGAACACAACTGTACTATTTTGCGCATTTATTGAGAAAATTTAATTTTAAATGACCATGACAGAGGAAAATAATGGATTTAATGTGCTGACATAGAGCTATTTTTATACCCTAGCCAATGTTATAGTATTTCGATCGGCAATCAAGACAATTTATCGAATATTTGATTTAAACGTAAAAATTTTGTAAGCTACTTTTTGATCTCAATTGGATAAATACAAAATGGCGCATTTTGAAAATTATTCAAGCGCAACTGTACGTTGTGAAGCAAATTTAAAATGTCTTTAACAAACAAAGCTTATTGTTCACGCCTGTTTTTCATGAAAATGCTAGACTATCCTCTATATATAGACAACAACAGCAAAATAGCAGTTGCTATTTTTGATAACACAGCCTCCAAACCAAAATGGGAAAGACAGAGATAGAGAGAGACACCTTTAAGTACACTCCCTTTACAACAGCCACTTCCCCCTTCATCTATGCCTACCTCAACGTAAGCCACTTGGGCTTAACAATTTCTGTCTTGTTTGAGCATTTTTGCTTTGTTTTTTTTTTTTTTTGTTTTTCTATCTACCCCATCCCCAAGAGGTTATATTCATTTTGAACAGTGGTTTGGAAAGTAGAGAAAAGTAATAAATATTTTTCACCAGTCTAAAGGTCGAAATTTCTTTGTGACTAATATGAAACTGGTATTTGTTGTATCTATGTATATACTATATAGATTCTAAAGTTTTGACTTGGTATATATTATACATACATATACATATGTACATATATAAATATATTATATGATTATTAAAATATTGTGTAACTATTATTGCTATAACTATATAAGTTATATCTTATTTACATATATAAATATTTATCTATCGTCTTAATACATTTGCATATTTGCCAAATTTTTATAAAAATTCAAAATATAAAATAATTTTTATCAAAATATTTTTCTTTTTAATATGTATAGATTTCTATGCATATATAAGTTTTATAAAGATTCTATACAATTTTTAAGTTATCTTACATATATATGCACAATAAATATACATACATACTTAAAAAAAATATATACAACATATTTTATTATATCATTGCCAAATTATCAATTGAATAGGAACAATCCTTTTAAGAAATATTTTTATAGCTTCGTTAAAGTTGGTTAACAGTTTTTTTTTGGTTTTTGTACACTTTAATATAAGAAAAACCTGTTTAGATGTGTGAAATTAAATAATTGTATAACTATATAAAATTTAGTTATATGCCATATAACATTAAAATAATTGCTCAAACGGTTAAGTATATAGAAATATATAGCCGAAGTTAACCTGCCTGGCTCATTCTGGTTGCTTCTTTTGTGTCTTTCAAGTCATTTCCCATTTGTGTCGAGGCAAACTTTTCTGTGGGACCTAAACAGTCGGCTTGTTTTTTTTTTGTGTTAGGTTTATTGGGGCAGGCTTAGGAAATTTTCTTGCATGACATTGAAACGTCCTTGAAACAGTTTGGCTGACTGTTAGGGTAGAGGCCACGTGCAGCCTACCCATTTGTGATGAATGGAAAGGAGGGTGGGTGTGGGTGCGGTTAGGTTCCACTTTAGTATTTGTTGCATATAGAATTTCATTGCCAAAACATGTTTATAAATTTATCGAGACTAGTTGTCACTTCCGTTATAAAATCATTCAAGGGGGAATGGTGAGGGTGTACAAGAAGAAGGTAGAGGAAGCGTAGGAAAAGCTTAAGCTGAGCTAAAACATTCAATTGTTTAGATTATACTTGGCTTTGAGTCTCTCTCTCTCTCTCTTTGTATCTCTATCTCCCGCGCTCTAACTATTTCTTTCTCTCACTCTTTCTCTCATATGCCAACCGTCAATTTTTTTTCTCCCGTTTCGGCACAATCAACAGTTTGTTGTTGGAAAGAAAAAAAAAAGTGCTTAATTGACATTTCAATGAAATTAAATTGGCTATTAGCTAACAGTAAAATAAGTAGCGAGAATTTTGCGCAGTTTAAGCTCCACTTAAACAAAAAAAAACGAAATAAAAACTTTTGTTTGTTTGCTATCCCTTTGTCTCATGACACAAACAATTAAGGATTTAAAGTTTAAATTTTAAACTAATTGTAATTATTTAAGCTTAAAAGCTTGCCATACTCACCAAAATCCATAAACTGTTTGATTGAAAGTGGCGAAGGATTGAAGCTCGAATAGAAATCCAGCATTTTGGCCAAACTGGCCATAGAGGATGAGGCAGACGACAGGCGGATGGGAAAGATGCGCATTTTGTGGCTGTTTTAGAGGCGGGTAAGGTGATGAGCAAACGAAAAAGAGAGCAAGACTGCCAATGTGGGGGCTGGTTTGGGGTTATGGTGTGACGTTTTGTCAGCCGGCGGCGGGCGCAATGTCCTTACTCTCACCTTTACCACTTACACACATACACACACGCACATACGCGAGGGCATATACAGACACACACAAACCCACAGTTACTAAAAGCAGGACGTTGACTTTATTTTTAACAGCTGGCAATCTTATTGATATAAATCAATTGATGATGCGAGAGCAGAGCTTTTTGTGTTTTTTTTTTTTTTATTTTAAACTTAAG
This sequence comes from Drosophila emarginata, assembly GCA_037075365.1. Taxonomy (NCBI): domain Eukaryota; kingdom Metazoa; phylum Arthropoda; class Insecta; order Diptera; family Drosophilidae; genus Drosophila; species Drosophila emarginata. The sequence continues at coordinate 1,714,249 of JBAMCD010000260.1, read as the reverse complement.
AAATTCTTTTATATTGCCAATGTTAGCTGCTGTTGTTGGTGTCTCTTTGTTTCGGGGCAGGTGCTTGCTGATGCGCCATATAAATTTATTGTATTACGAAAAACTTTGTTTTAATATTTTCAATTAGTTGTTTTGTTTTTGTGCGCCATTGGCAGACTGATTCTCCGGGGCTCCAGAGCTCCACACTATATAAAAAGCGGCCCCACTTTGGAAATTCTCTTCTCCCTTCATTTGTCCACTCTCTCACTCTCGCAATTTTCAATAACATAACAGTCTAGCTAACGTTATGTAAAACATGTCGTAGTCTTATGTTAACTTACGTATCCATACAGTGTTGCAAAAGCTTTGGAAAGTTTAAAGTCGATGATAAATTAATCGATGTCAAATTTGGCGCAAACTTTGATTTGGAATGTATTTTAGTAAAAAAAAAAAAAAAAAAAAACTACACTTAAAATAAAGAAAAATCTATACAAAATCCGTTTTTTAATTTGAAAATTATTCCAATTTTATTAGAACAATATTCCAAAAACCTAAATTTATTCACACCAAAATATATTTATATATAAATTGAAATTTTGAATAACCGATTTGGAAAATTATACAATGGATATATTGTAACCAGTTCTGCTTGTTTGTGTTAGTGTATGTGTGTGTAAGTGTGCGTGGTGTGGAGTGTGTGCGTTACTAAAAGTAAGATGTGAGTAAAGGTTTTGGTTGAACTGCTTTCATATAAATTTTGCATATATATATATAAATATTTTTAGTTATATGTATAGTAGGTATACAGGTAGTATATGTTAAATCTATGCAACTATTTTGGGTTGTTGGTTAACAAAAACAAAAAAAATTATAACAATTTTTGTAAATGGAAATCATTGTTTGTGTATAGGTGTGTGTGTATGTGTCTGCCTGTATGTATGCATGCAAATATAGGGGAGTAGGACAAGGGTGTGTAGAACACCTCAGAGATTAAAGAATTAACCATTAAACACATGAGTTATGTCTCGATATACTTGTTGCTTATAAATATTACATTATAAAATAGATACTCAATATATGTATAGATATATACATATATATATATATCTATCTGTATATATATATATAAATATCTGTAGACATCTGTTGTAGTGGATACATCTTTCCTCCCCCATTATTTCAACTTCACATTTAACACACAAATCTATTCATATTCATTCCCAGTCCATTGCCACCGCAACCTCCGGCTGAAGGTGGTGGACCACGATCATCCTCATCGTCACCCTCATAACCAGTGCGTGTGATGAAATTATTACCGCTGGCACGTGTTGAGCGTTTTAGGGGTTGCTGCATTTTCAATTCATCGTTATAAGCACGATTATCAAGCTTCACATAATCCCGCAAACGTCGTGGCAATTCTTCTAGTGTCAACGGTGCTGACAATGGGACTTGCTCCATCGTCGTCATCGAGCCACAACTACCAGAATCAGCTGATTCATTTGAACGTCCACACATCTGATAAAATAGAATGTAGGGAGTATTCGGCGAAGTGAGGCTATGCATCTCTTCCGGCTGGGAACTTGTTACTAAACTGTCATTAAATTTGTACCAATGTTTGGATTGATCGGCGGCAAATGTAAAATAATGTCCAGAATCCATGCTATAGCCAGCATGAACTACTCCCGCATATAAATCATAATGGACATTGGACATTTCCACCAATGAATCTGTCGAACATAATTTTACAGTTACCTAAAATATAACAAAATGAATTAAATAAAAAATTTTAATAGACAATTTAATATTATTATTAACTTACACTCTCATCATGGAAAACCTTGTGCATCAACTTAGTACGAAAATGATATTTCTGATCATATTTGAATTGCTTCAATGTTAGGATTAAATTACGCGGTGCTTGAATTATACCAATACGACGCTCGGCATCGCATAGTTTCTTGCAGCGCGGACAAAAATATTGATTATCGCCATCCAATTTTTCCGGTGAGCAATAGTATTCAATTAAATCTTGTACTGAATAATTGGTTGCACCACAATCGTCCTTATCATCAGGAAATGATAGTTGCAACTCTCGGAAACTATCCTCATTTCGGCTTACCCAGCTACAGATCAAGCATTTATATGTGGTGGATAATTTACCAGCAAATGTCTTATCAATTGTTGACAATGTTAATGGTTCACTCGTTTGATGACCACTTTGTGAAGATTTCGGTATATTGGTAATGCTATTGCTGCTTGTGCTTGAGCTGCTGCTAATTGTGGTTAGTTCACGATCCTTGCTATTGTAGGGTATCACCTGGCTTAGTTCACTCGAATGTGCCTCCTTATCATTAACGACTTTATGTATCTCTTGCTCATGCAACAATTCCAACAAATATCCTAGGAACTCGGAACTATCCTGCTGTAAACCAGGTGTAAAGCCCGGAGGACGTGTGGCATTTAGTACTCGGGATGGGGTCAACTCATGCCGCAATGAATAATGCATTAAAGCAATCTGTTGCTGTACCTTTGACAATAAGAGTGATCCACTCTCAATTAGCAATATTTCTCGGCTGAAACTGCACAAACAATAAAAATATAAGAGAAACTGTAGACTATTTAAAATCTTTGCAAACTTACTCATTAGTCATTGCCAAGGCTTGGAGTACGCTGTTCATGTAGCAGGTATTACCAAGATTTACTAGACCCACGCGTGCATTTGTCCGTCCCAATGGGAGACCATTCTCATACATGGCACGAGCCATGGCTACATAATTGTGGGATGGCTCATACATTTGCAATGCCACCTTAATTGGGGCATATAGATCCTCATACTCATAGAAACGCATCATTAGGGTGTTGGTCAAATCCACCAGTTTTTGCATACAAGAGACAGTATCATTGCTGATTTCATCATTTGTACTTGACCGAGTTTTCAGTACACGAAGAATATTAGGAATTTTGGGCAAGATCTACAGATAAAGAAATAAATTGTTTAGAGTTTTCATATTTGCTAGGTTCTTTTTTTCCACTCACCTTGTGGAAAATTTCTGGATTTTGATGAATATTCAATAGCATATGGAATACTATTGGTGCTGCTTTGTGACGCAAGGCGGGGAATATGAGAAGCAAGAATAGCTTTTCAATATTATCTAGAGCAATCTCATCGGTTAATTGATATTTGCCCTGATCCCTGAGTCCAGTAAGTAGAGCCATAACCCAAAGATTTAAATTCTGACAGAAATTACAAACAAGAATCCAATCGCAGAGAAGTCCAACAGTTTTACGTATGCTTGCATCCTGATAATTTTGATCCAGTAGAGTTTGCACCGCCTCAATAATGGCATTTGGCTGAAATAAATGAAACACAATGGCCACTGCACAGGATGGGGGTTCGTTGGGTGATTCTGTAATTAGATCGTAGACAACTCTTAGGTAGAACATGAGATAATTCTTATCGTTGGCCAAATGAGCGCCCACTTGAACAATTTCCTCTTTGTAACGTTTAATTCCTTCGGGGGATTTGCTAATTTGCATGCGGGACAACTCAACGAGAATGCGCTTATAGATGAGCATCAAATTTTGAGGTTGATCACGAAAATGCAAATGATCAAAGTTCTGTAAACAATTGAGCAGTGTTATGATGTTTTTGTTTGTTGAGGAGCATGATGTATCCAGGTCCTCATCCACTATTTCAACGCCATCTTCAGAGATCTTAGTAATATTTGATTTGCCAGTTTTTTGAGGCGTTGATACTCCAGGTGTTATAGCTCCACCTCCACCGCCTCCTCCTCCACCTGTTCCGCCAGCAGCAGTAGCACCACTTTCGGACGACTTCTTGCCCCCAGCCGAATCGGATGCATCTTGTTGAACCTCATTGTTATTCTGCTTGACAGCCATGTTTATGTATTGCTGAAACAAAATGGGTGCTGCTGCTTTCCGAAGTAGATGGCGTCTCTTGGTCCCAAAGGACTGCCACTTGAATTTTAGCTTCTGTTTGGCTCGGGCACTGCGGCTGCGGCTAATTAGAGACCTTCGTAGGCGCCGCGTGTCCTTGAACCTACCGCCCTTATGTGTCGTCGTTTTTAATTGATCTTCAAACAGCGGCCACTTCACATCCGCACGGAAGAAATGGAATCAGGCCAAATTGTCGTCGTCACCTGGAGCTGGACCAAGGAAAATCACCTTGTTATATTAAAAAATGAAATTGCACAAAATAATTAAGAAATGAACATTCCGATTGGCCAGAGGCTGCCATTGCCATCATAATGTCATCATCCTCCTCTGTCTCCTTCGCGCTTCTCTCACTCTCTCTTTACCTTTGTTTTTGTTTTTTTTTTCTTTCTCCGCTGTGGCCCCGTTTTTTTTTTTCTTTTAGCTTTAACTTTTCCCTTTTCTTTGATTTGCGATTGTTTCGACTTGACTTTTCTTCTCTCTAATCTAATTTGAAAATCATACCTTTTTTAACTGGATGAGAATCAGAAATGTCTTGCTATTGCTTCAACTTGACTTATTTAGTTTAACTACAATTTTGTGATTTATTATTTATTTTCATCTGGCAGCACTTGAATAACAGGCAAGGTTGCCAGAATTAGTTGATTTTAGTACATCTAAAGGCATTACTTTTCGTGACACGTAATACGCACGATTATTCGTGTTATATTAATTATTGCCTTTTGTTGAAAATAATGAAACTAAATTGGAGTAGAATTTGACATTTACGTTTTCCCACCTCTCTGTCGTGTTATAGTGTTCGCAATTTTTTTGACACGCTCCCATCTCTAATATGATTTTCACATTTTAATTTTGGTCACACTGTTTTTGGCAAACAAAAAAAAATTAAACAGTTTGATTTGCTTCGTTGGAGCAAACAATTAAAAATTAAAAGTTCAAGTGCATATAATTCCAAATTACTATGCATCCTGGTCAAATCGAGGTCAATGAAATTACCGGCTATTGGACTTTTTTGGCTAGTGTGAGTTTTTAAAATATTTCCAAAAATTACAATACCCTAGTGACACACAATAAAACATTATAAATATTGATATGACGTGTATATATTCTCTTTCCAGATCGACTGGTGGGATCCTTGGCTTATAGGACTTATTTGTATGCACATACTTACCACTGCTGCCGCCTTACTTTCGCGCAACAACACAAATTTCCAAGTTTCCCTGTTCTTAGTTTTATGTGAGAGACAAAACACAATATTAATAACAAAAACAATATTGATTGATAATAATAACAACAACATATGCTTTAACTACTTCAATTTATTCATATCATATTATAGTACTGGCTGTTTACTTCTCGGAGGGCATCAATGAATATGCGGCAACAAATTGGAAATCATTCTCCAAGCAACAGTATTTCGATAGCAATGGTTTATTTATCTCTACTGTCTTTTCCATACCCATTTTACTGAATTGCATGTTTCTCATTGTAAGTAAACATCAAGCGCTATCAGTGTGAAATTGATAAGACACACATTAATTATATATTTGTTTTGCATTTACAGGGCACTTGGCTTTATAGTTCAACGCAAATGATGAGTACCTTGAAAATAGCCCAGTTAAAGGAAAGATTAAGAAAGGAACGTCAAAATGGATTAGGAGGAACAGCGGAAACAGTGTCATCAGAAGAAAAAAGAAAGCCCCACAAATCGGAATAGTTTTAAGAAATAAGATTATTTGCATTTAGAACTTAAATTTTGTTTTCACCCTGGATCGACTTAATAGAGTTTATATGTATCCTAATTAGTTATTTATGTGAGACTTGCTCGCTTTATTCTAAATGAAAGGTTACAATAAGCAAATTGCCATTTTTGATTTGTGTTTCAGATTTAAGTCAATTGTATTAAGCAATTTAATATTTTGTTTTATACCAAAATGTACTAATAAGACGTTAAGTGTTTGATGATTCAAATTAAGATTTAATATAGTTATGCTAAACCACTACCAAGACTTTTATGTATAATTTTTAGGTTTTGCTAAACATTTAAAAATGAACAGCAGCTGATATTTTCATTAATGTTTGGCGCACTACCATTTGAGCACTGTTTCATCGCAAATTGTTATCGATACTTTTATCGCTATTCCGCCTACAAAAAAGTATTTTTCTTTTCGATTGCAATTACTTTATTTTTTTAATTTGTGAAGAAACTAAACAATAAATAGTCTCAGAGCATTCAATTCCGAGTGTGTTTGTTACCAAGTTCATTAACCTTAACTTTGTTTTTGATCCGAGTAGTTACAGTAAATATTTACTTATAATATTTACATCATTTTCTTGCCAAACATTCAAACATATTTATGCATACATATATGTACATATATGTTACCGTAAAATATGTCACACAAAAATTTATAGTAAATAACTAATTTGGTTAAACTTGAGGTTGTCTCTATATCTAAATGTCCGGTCCCGATATCAACACGTCAGCAACAGCCCCTTAGAGCAACAGCATCCGTCGCGATAAGAAAAAAGAACGCCAAGCAGAGCAACAGAACATAAAGGCAACGAATACTAAAACCACCGACGCGTCATCACTTTTGCAACGAAATATTAAAGTTTAATCAAAATGGCAAATATTGATATGAGTGGAAATATGCAGGTGCCAGACCAAGGAGGGGCTGGTGGATCTGGTGGCAGGTTCTCCTTTGATCTGCAGAGGTAAGTTAATGTCACATAATACATAGTAATCCATTTAATCTCAAATGAATTTCTTTCTTTTTTAAAAGCCTTCCCAAGCTGCAGAATCTTCCATCGCCATTGGAAATAATACAAATCGTACGAAAATCTCTGCGCCCCTGGACGGTGTTTTTTAATATAAACAATTTTAAATCCGCTGTCAGCATGCAACGACTGAACAATCGAGTGATGCGAAATATATCATATTTCCAAAGCAATTATATATTTATATTCATTGTCTTGATGATCTACTGTCTGTAAGTAGACAACTAGCCAGAAAATGCAATTTGCAACCGTTATAAACTAAGAACTCTTATCTTAACCGTTTCAACCGTTAGTCTTTGTACTACAATTACTGTTAGTACAACAAAATTTAACAGCTGAACATATTCACCTAATGAAACAGTTGCACATTGAGTTTATTTTACTTTAAATAATAGATAATTAATTTCTATTTTTTTTTATCGCTAGTATTACATCACCTCTCATATTGCTGGTTATAGTGGGTGCCGCATTTGGCTGCCATAAGATACGTACCCGAAACTCGAATGTCGTATTGGCTGGACATCAAGTAACGCCAAAACAACAAATAATTGCCGTTAATTTAATAGCAGCGCCAGTTTTATTCCTGGTGGGGGCTGGTTCAGTTCTATTTTGGACGCTGGGCGCTTCATGCTTTGTTATAGCAATGCATGCTATATTCTACAATATCGATGCTATTGTTACAGAGGAGAATGAAGGATTTCTATCTGAAGTTGTCTAGACACTCACGAAACGAATACGAATACGACAAATTAATATGGAGCTAGATATTTGCCACACAGGGGCCTTATTAGTTAATAAAATTCTTATATACAGAGATATACATATATTTATGTACCATAGCTAGTTAAGTTTTAGCACCAGGTTCCGCCTACCGGTATTTAGACGTTAATAAACCGAAAGAAAACCACCCAATAACAATATATTTCTTTAGTTTTTTTTTAGTTTAAATTATTTTACATAAGACTAATCACTTAAAGCAAAAATAGACAGCATGAAATAATGGAATTATTTGTAAATACAAAACGAAAGATTATGAAATACCGGATCAAGCTTTAAAATGGAAGTACATTTTCAGATTTGAGCAGTTTAGGTCTCATTTTGGCAAGCGTGAATTTATAATTGATTTTAATGAACTGTTTGAAGATTACTTTCTTTTGAAATTATAAAAAAATAATTTCCAAAGTTTTCTAAATCTTGATCAACAATCTTTGAGATTCTGTAATTTGGCAGAACTTAATTGTGATATTTATCATATGAAAATTTTCTTTTTGTCCGGTAGTTCATATAGAGTGTAAAAAGATCCTTAAAAAATATTAAAAATTGTAAAAAAGTCTAAATAAAATCACTGAGGTACAGGTAGTTAAAACTACATCTAGGAATGTGTTTTTTGTTTTTTTCGTTTATAGTTTAGTTTAGCTTTACATAAGTCTTGTTGGTCATGGTGCCTAAGCAAATTGGGCACTGGAAAGTGTGGGAGTTGTTGTTGCTGTTGTTGTCGTCGTGGTTGTCTCGTGCTCCTCATCACTTGCATTTTGATCGAGTTTCTCGAAACCATTCCGATTGCGATCTCTATCTAAAAGTCCGCTTAATTTGAAGCCTTCACTTTTCTCCCAGGCATGACGTCGACTATGAGCCCCAAAGGGCAAACAACCTGCTGATTAAAGATACAAACTAAATATTAGTATTGTGTTAATTAATAGACATACAAATACAAAAACACATATATATTATTATAAAAAACTTATCTGAAATTTTCATGGTTTAATTTGCACTGAAAACCAAAAAGGGAAACAAAATAAACAAAACAAAAAAAAAGAAACAGAACACAATGAAATGTTAATTTATGTATATATAGTATAAATTTTGTTTCTGTATATTTGAGATATGTATGTATATAAAATGAGAATGTGGACGGATAGTTGGAATGTAACCAAAAAGTTAAATTAATATTGTGACTATTACAAATACCAAAAAAAAAAAAGAAATTAATAAAACAATGTTTAAGTACAAATTGGAGATACACAAAAATTATGAATAACAGGAAACATTGAGATTAGGCATTGATTGGAGTTGAGGTTAGCACAGACTTTGATTCGACGAGGTCAGCTTGCGATAGACCAGGTCACTGGGCGGTGAAACAGTAATTGCCTCATTACCTCGTTTCCTGCGTCTTGCCTGAACAATAAGTGCCAATGCACATGTGGAACCGGTAAAAAGTAACATAAGTGAAACAATCAATATAGCTTTGGCGCTTGGATGATGTTCATCACTGGGTGCCGATGTATTCGTTGAAGATTCGGTAATTTCTGTCAATCGTTGATTCTTCTCCTTGGTTGCCGACAAGGACATTGGTTTGGCCAATGATTTATGCACAAACTTATGTATTCGTGCTGGATTCAACTCAGCTACATAAATTTCATTGCCATCTGAAGTGACGGCAACATCATGGGGATTCTCGAATTGTTGATTATTTGGTCCAAATTTAGATATTAATTGTTTGGTACGCATATTCAATACAAATCCATGGACTTCATTATAGTGTTGTGGAATAAAGCCCAACTCTGCCGTGGGTCCATTTACAATTACCAGTTCGCCCCCTATAAAGAAGAAAAAAAAATATTTATTTAATATTTAATTATTTCAATTCCAAAATACTTACCTTTTGCCGGCGTGTAGGCCATACTAAACAGACGTTCGCCTATCAAAGGATTATGATATTGGGAATGAAATGTTCCATTTCTTGAAAAGAAACACTGAACTCGTCCATTTTCTCTATCAGCTGCACACAACAACTCCAATTCAGGAACCAAGGTCAGGGCATGTGGAATAGCAAAGAAATTCTGTGGAGCTATATCATAGGATACTCCAGCAAAGGAATTTTGTCCCCAGGTTAAGATCAAATTCCCCGCTTTGGAGTACTTTAGTATGCGTGCATTACAATAGCCATCGGCCACAAAGAAATCTCCATTATCCAGCACAGCCACAGAGGTGGGTTTACAAAATTTTTCTTTACCCGCACCGGGTCGAAATGCTGTGCCCAATGTAAGCAAAGGCTGACCATTTGAACCACCGCGTGGTGGAAATTTAAATACTTGATGCATTGCCACATCAGTTACCCACACATTATCTTCGGGATCCACAGTCAAACCGTGAGGCATATAAAAGCTATAATTGGATTAATATTATAGTTATAAACTTTTTTGGGACTATGAATTAAGTTTGTCTTTGTCTTACAAATTTTTGCCCCACTCGTAGACAACACGACCACTGACCGGTTCTAGACCCAGTATAGTGTTATCTCTGATGGGTCCTCGAAAGTTTTCCGTATACACATTAACGTTATCAAAAGATCTGGGTCCCCAAATGCGGTCCACACGATGAAAGATCACGACATTGCCAGCTTTATCAAAACTAACAGCTGTTACTGCACCCAATTTGACTTGATTCGATGGCCAGTCATTCTGATACACAAAAGCTATGGGAAAGAATTTGAAAAACATCTATTAAAAAATATGTTTTGTGCAGACTTACTGGTATTGAGTTTGGCCAATTCAGCTTTTATATCTGGTAATGCTTGTTTGGAATGTTGAGGCCAGTTGACTTCACTGACGCCACCTCCCTTCAAGATTTGTTGCAGTCGCTCGTTGTTATTGTTGTTTTCAACATTCTGTAGATAACGCAACGAACTTTGATTCTGTGTGTAGGAGATTAAGATAAGGATTAGACAAGTATGCAAAAATATTTTTGGTTTATTGCATTAAAAAAAATTTCACGGTTGCTTATACATATACTGAAATTAATGTACACATCGTTTGATTTGCTCGAAAATCAATATGCAACATATGTGAGCCTGCATAAGAGAAACAGGATTTACAAACCGCCCACGCATTAGAACTTACCTCTGCTACAGCAACAGATAGAGATACTTTTGCCTGGCATAGCCAAATGAGGAAGCAGATGCTAGATATTTTGTCATAGTTTGCCATTTTTTTCTTTACTGCAATTCTTCGTCTTTTTAAGAGATCGTATCACGTGGCCAAGGCTGTGACTTGGAGATCACTTATTACCTTTATTTTTTATATTATTAGTTTAAGTGTGCGTTCAACTGAAATAATAAATAAACTAACTAATTTTCGTTTACGTTTGCGTTTTGTTTAAGCAGCTGTTTGCTGGCAAAAACCAAATGGCGTTAGGGTATTTTTGACTATCGTACGTTTTACAACACTGTCTTGGTTTGTTTAGTTGCAAGGCGGCAGTCGTAGTATTTCACATAATTTTTATAAAAATGTCGCAAGCAGATTTGAATAAAAGCATTGAGATTATAACGAAAACTGAAGAATTAGCCGATAAGATATTGGTCAATAAACAGGAGTTAACTATAATGGATAAACGAAGACAGCAGACACGTGAGGCACTGCGGTTGTTGGAGAAGTCTTCGCAGAAGGATCAGGATGAGAAAGTATGGATAACCTTGGGCAGCATGCTGATAAAAGTCCATAGAAACAAAGCAATTGAGTTGTTAAAATCGGGTTAGTATGCCGGTACTTCTTAGTCGATGATGTATTCACCGCATATATATTTCGTTTCCAGATCAAGAGCAAATTGAACAGCAAATCAACTTGATTTACTCGGAGCAAAAGATTTTGGTAAATAAACATCGGGATATGGAGTTCAAATCGCCATTCTCAGGCACAAATCTTAAACCATTGGACAAAAAAGAGTTCGCGGCATTGAAAAACAATTTGCCTATGTTATGAATTTAATAATAGATTAGTTGTATTAGTTATTAAATTCGCATTAAGAGTTAAGTGTTTTTTATGGTGTTTTTGTTTTGATTTGAATTCAGTGTGACCAAATGGTTTCCACGTTCGACCCTTTCCAGCACTGTTAATTGGGGAGCTTTAGTTTGCCATTTGTTTTCGTGCCGTCGTCCCCGTTGTGCCGTTGTGGTCTCGTCATTTTGTCGTTGTTATACAAAAATTCCATTAAAACTCAGTTTGATTGAGTTCCAAAACAATTAATTTCAAGAAATTAAGAAGCAGAGCAAATGTTAATTATTTAAACTTCCACTAAACAACAACAAATGTTTTTGAATGTGCAAAAACAAAAACGTGCACTACGGTTGCGTGAGTGAGAGAGTGTATGTGTGTTGAATTCTCCCACATTGCCCCCTTCCCGCCTGCTGACGCCTATTCTGTTAACAAATTCCCTTGCATAAAAAAAGCAAAAAAGGGAAGAAAAATAGAAAATTTTAGTGCAAATAAATTGCTTTGCTTATCTCGGCGCGCGCGCGCGTTTGTGAGCGTGTGTGTGGAGTGTGGTATGTGAATGTGTGAGTGTTGTTAATTAATTTACAAAAACCAGCACAGCTTCAACAGCATCTGTGTTTGCCAAATAACCGAGATAAGAAAGCACACCAGCATAACAACAAAAACAACAACATCAGCAACGAATTTTGGTCTACAACTACAAAATATCTCCCGGACCTCTCTCTTCCGCCCCCACACCCACACACAAAGCTTGCAACTAGAAAACGAAAGTTCTTTTGCATGCACTTGCTCTCTCTCTCTGCTGCAATATAGTGAGAGAGAGACCATTACGTTAAAAGAGAGAGAGGGAGAGAGGGGAAGCACTCTTAAACACTTGGCCTTGAACTTGGCTATGGTAAGTTGATTTTTTTTTGTTTCTGTTTTTCTTGTAAGTTCTTCTTTTTTGTTGTTTAATTCTTAGTTGTAGAATTTGCTTTCTCCTGGTTTAAACCGCTTTATCGTTGTGTTTGTTGCTGGTTAAAACTTGTCCAGCCACTTTAATAAATTTATGTGTATGGTTTGTCTGTGTGTGCGTGTATATGTGCGCGCAGGCTTTGATTGCAGCATAGAATTAAGTGACAACAACGAACCAACGCACCCAGGCATACACCACCGCCACCCCCCCTTTGGGCAATCCCACTCAATGAACGCAGCAGCCGGATAGCGGCAACTGATATCAGTCGCGAGAACAAAGTGTTGAGGAGAGAATGAAGCGGAGGAAGCGCAGGGTTAGATAAAAATTTACTTGAATCCAACGCCCACAGAGATAGAAAACTAACACAATTGAAACTTAGCATTTGAAATTATGTAAAAAAATTTCCACTTAAACTTAAGGGGAAAACATTTTTGTATATTGAAATTTCTCTAGGTTCTCATTACCTCATATCAAATAAAAAAAAAACCCCATTGCTCAATTACAAAATGATAAATTTGTATCTGAACATCTCTCCCTTAATTCCCACTCTCTTTTTGTCTCTCTTCTAAATGTGTGTAAATACTATTATTTTCGATCCTACTTTACATATGTTATATATTATACACATATGTACATACATATAGAACTATTGTTATCTTCTCTAGAATGAATTTGCACGGGACTTAAAATCACTATAAAGAAAATTCAATAGATAATACAATTATTATCACAGAAAATATAGTGAGAGTGAATAGAAGTTGTTTAAAACTAAATCATTCATTTAAAACTAATTCATTCAAACATTTCGACTATTATTTTAAGAATTAAAATATGTAACTTATTTTATGAATAAAAGTTAACGCTGTTAGAGTGATTTTATTTGTCTTAATTTTCCATTAAATTCCTTCTTTAATACAGGGTGTCGCTAAGGCGTTTAGAATATTGAAGTAGAGCTTTTTCTCCATTGAAAATTATTCTACTCACACTCATTTGCACACAAAAGTGTTTATACAAATTTTCCATTTGATTAGCTTAAGATTTTCGATTTGTACCTTTAAAAAAAAAATACTCTTCAATGGCTTTTCCTTTTATTTATTAATTTATTTTAGTCCTTCAATCATTGTTGAATTTTTCAATTGAAATCACATCGAAAAAAATAAAAACAAGTTCCAATAGGAAATCCGATTTTATCTGTTATTAATTGTTTGCCCATTGACTAACTTAAAATTATGGTTTGGCGGAAAATGTTGCGAAGATGACCATTATTCAATTCTTATAAAAATCAGATTGATCATCATTCAATTCTTATAAAAATCAGATTGACCATCATTCAATTCTTATAAAAATCAGATTTATACATACATACTTACATATATCCAAAAGCTGTATGGTATAAAGTAGCGAAATATTTATAAAAACAATTCGATTTAAAAAAAAAACTCAATACAACTATTGAAATTTTCAAATTTGTTCCGTTTAGTAAATGAAAATCTAAGAAATAAATCTTACATTTTCCTATTTAACCACAATTTTAAATGACAATGTTGATCAGGCAATTTTCGATTGATTCAGATACTGAATAAATTGAATTTAATGCACAAAAAATAATGCGTAAAATATTATTTTTACTTTATTTTCAAACAAGAAAGTTTAAATTGAATTTGATAATATTCATAGAGCATAGCACCATTGAATCATTGGATATGTATGTATGTATCTATGTATATGTACATATGTATATGAAAAATAATGTTTATTTTACTAAAAAAAAAACGATTAATTCTACAATGTTTAAACATTATACATATGTACTTAGAAAATACATATATTCTCTTTGCTTCTATTTTTTGGCATAAATATTTAATATTTAAAGGGTATTGAAACTTCATTGGATCACCCTTAACAATTTTGCTGTATTTGCTATAATATAATTGTTTAATAATCTTACAAGCGAAGAAAAAAGAAAAAAAAAAACAAGTTTTTCACCCGTACACGAAAAATGCTTGATTGTTGTTGTTTTTGAAGTTGTTGTTGTTATTGCTATTTGTCGTTGTTATTTTGTATTTGTTGATATTCTTATTGTCTTGTTGTTGTTCGGTTTATGTATGAGAGTTTAATATAATTTGTAAAAATATGCGAATTGATGTTGAGAGATGAAACTTGTTTTCTGTCTTCGTTTCGGTTTCGTCCAATAAGTTAATACTTATTGGGAGGAAGTCTTTCTCAATATGTGCTCAGCTGGTATATGGAAAATATTGGCTTATACAAGAAATTTAGTTTCTGTCGCTTAAAATTCAATTAGCTAAATAAAATGTGTCATTATAGATGACAATTAAAATGGAATTTGTGTGCGTTTAAATAAAATTTATGAGTGCGTTTATTCTGAACTGAAGGATCGCATCATCTACTCTATCTTTACGTATCTCTGTGCGAGGAATTTAGTAATTTTGTTGGCTGTACATTTTATATTGTAGTTGTTGTTTTTTATTGTTGTTATAGCTGGGAGGGGACTGATTAATTATGGGTTTCTGTTGGTTTGTCGTTGCCTCAACTAAACTCAACACAAACTCAACTAGGCCTGGCCAGGCCTGGCACCTAGACAGAGTCCGGTTTGTAGCAGCTACAGCAAGTGCAACGCCGCCGCCGCGACTACGTTTAATTTTTTTTTTTTTTGCCTTGTTCCGCATTGGTTTAACATTTTATAATTTCAGGCACGTTGCAAGTGTCTTGTATCTACCTTGCTCTCATATTGAATATTTGTCTACCTCAAAAAGAAAAATAAAAACGAAAGAAAAATGCAAAAAAAAAAATGCCCTAATTGATGTTGAAAAGCGCAACTGCTAAATACCCTAACTAACATAAAGTTTCAAAAATCATTACAAGTCATTTTAAACACGGATCAAGAACATATTTACTATACATGGTTTTGGTTTTTGCTTGTTTTGGGCACTTAAGTATGCCCTTTCTCTTTATAATTATATGCAGGGTAAAAAATCTTCCATGCCACATTTCCTATTGTGTTTGCCACAAGTCAATATTTGTATGTTAAAATTTTATTAAATAATATTAATTGAATTTTGCCTTTGAGGCCAGCAACATCAGCAACGTTAACGTCGGCATCAGCAGCTGATTTTTGCAGCTGACTTTAAGGGAGAGGATAAACAGTGAGAAAGAGAAGATAAAATAGACAAACAAAATGAAATTTGACAGACAAATGCTATCAATTACTTAGAGAATGTCGGAAATGCGGGGGTTTGACTTCTAAGGGGAAATGTTTTATCCTAATTTTTGCGCCGCATTTTACACATGCGTCACATAACAACAAAAAATTCAATAAGTAACAACTACAGTAACAATGAGAGAGTAATTGCGAGAGGCAGAAAGAGAGAGTACAGAGAGCAAGAGAATCAAAGCTCCAAACTGGCACACAGACACAAAAAATTGAATTGACAAAGGGGGAGCCACTTGTTGATGAGAGTGAGAGCGAGCAACCAAGAGTATAAAAAATTCACCTCACTTTTAGGCATCGATTGTGGTGGCTTTTGCCGCCCCTAACCCGACCTAACCGCTTTGGTCCCTTGTTTAGCCCTTAGGCCAGCGCTAGCTCCTTGTACAACAGGCCCTTCCATTTTTTTTTTTTTTTGGTTTTTGCTCTCTTTCTCTCTCTCCTTCTCTCTCAGTTTGTGTGTGTGTGTGTTTGTGTAAAACTTATCAAGGTCGTTGCTGCTTTTTGCTGCTGTAAGCGGGTTTTTCTACTTGACCGCCCCACCTCCACCTTCTTACACTTACCCAAGTTGCCTTCATCCTTTTTTGCGCAAAAAAAAAAAGAAACAGAAAAAAAAAGAAACAGAAAAAAAAAAGAAAAATTCTTCAGCTTTTATGTTATTGGGTTTCTTTTTGCTTTTTTGTTTCGTATTTCGCATGCCTTTGCCTTGGCGTTGCCTGTTTGAAGTGTCGTTGTTCTTGTGTGTGTGTGTCCCGTATACCCCATTTATTCCCTCCTCTAAACACCCACCAAAGCCTCTTGGTCTTTGCTGTTTAATTTACTTCGTTTACCTTGGGCACTCCGTTCTATACACACATACACACACATACACTGTTAAACATATTGCGCGTGTCTTGGCCTGATCCAGAGCTTTTTTCATTTTCCCAAGTCCCCTTTGGTAACCACCGCCACCCCCCACCCCAACTCACCATTTAGTATTTGCCTCATGTAAACAACATAAAATGCTACTGGAATTTAACTAAATTGTTGGAAATTATGTTACTTGCCACTTCTTTAAGTTGCACAACGAAAAGCCTGAGAATAAGTAAAACTTTTCTTAGCCAAAAGAAAATGGCCAGCATATACTCTCTTGGGTTTGAGAACAAAAAATTAACAGAATTAAAGAAAAACTTTCAAGCTGTATTGACGAAATTTAAGAAACTTATTTCAAGTTTATTATAAAGTTAAAAATAAAACATAAATACAGCTTCCTTCTTTAGAAATTCCTCATCGATAAATAGACAATAGATTAAATGAAAACGAAAGACCAGGCCAAAAGAATTCCGAAATAATAAAAAAGGCAAAAAAAAAGAAGAGAAAACTTTGCTAAAACTCCAACTAGAGAAATTCTCTATGGTGTTAGATGTGAATTTAAGAAACAAAATATAAATGGGATTTAAACAAGAAAGGAATTTAAATTAATTTTTACGATTTAAAGATTTGTTTTAAAAAAACTTAAAAATTGATGGTAAAAAATAAAACAAAAAAAGCGTGAATCATAACTTTTATCTTTTCAACTAACCATTTTAAACATAGTGAATAGACTCAATCCGAATTAACATAAAGTATCGTAAATTTTGAGAAATTTAACGTTATAATTGGACATTTTGATAATTAGAATCCGGATAATTGAAATTAACTTTTATTTTACATTTTATATATCACTTTATTTTTATTAAATATTTTAAACAAAAGAATTTTAAGGACTACTTTACAGAGAGATGATTTACTAAAAATTTGAGTAACTCAATTGTTTATATTCTTACAATAATAATAAAGAAAATGCATAAGAAAAATATAGTTAACAGGAATATTTATTTTTCCAATGGTGCTACCTATACAACTTGATCTGAGATACTGTGAAATACATTTACCTTTTAATTTAACCTTAAATCGATGATTTTTGTAAGCCTTCTAACTGTATTTGTATCATTCAATATTACTATATAAGATTTTATTCATATCCTATTAGAATTCTGCCCCGTAAATATCGCAAACGAATTGGTAACATGAATCTCCTTTTAAAAAGATTCGAATCTCTCTTCATTTTAACTTTCTTACTACTTGTTTATGCTGTTGCCTGTTTTATTTGCCCATCAGTAGCCTCAA
The DNA here is from genome assembly GCA_037075365.1 of Drosophila emarginata. NCBI lineage: Eukaryota > Metazoa > Arthropoda > Insecta > Diptera > Drosophilidae > Drosophila > Drosophila emarginata. Next base: position 1,696,437 of record JBAMCD010000260.1, on the reverse strand, counting down.
TTACTGATCATTGCGCTTAAGCCAAACAAGAATTCCTTAAGAGAAGGAATACCTGTTCTAGTACAAGAGCACCATGAAACATACTACGATACAAGCAGCGACGTCACAGATTGGCTATGTGAATTCAGTTCAGTGTACCCATCTGTACAGCTATCATATTATACCTATACTAACATATATATACTAGATATACATACATACATATATCTATCTCTATACATAGAGTCGTTTTTACAACGCCACACGACAGTCGCTTTTATTATTATTTCTATATCTCGTTCATACGCATACAGGCAAACGCGCGCGCGTTTTTTTCTTTTTTGTTTTTGTAGGTTTGAGTCTATATTTAGCCATTTCTAATAAGCGGTTGCTATTTTTAGCCTGGCCGTGCAGCGGTCCCAAAGCTTTCGTTTAACTCTTCAGAAAGGCAGAGGGGGCGAATAGCAGCGCAGCATTGGTGATCTTGGCTTGGATGGTTCGGACGTTTATTTTTGCTTTGCTGTTTTTGTTTTTTTTTTGTTGCTTTTTTGCGAGATCATTATCATTGGGTCGGTGTCTTGTTGTTGGCTATTGCAGTTTCGTTTTGGTAATTGTGTTTTGATGGCATTGGTCAGTTTGGTTGGTAGGTTCGTTGGTTGGGCTAGTTGAACGGGTTTTTTTGTGGTTGGTAATGGTGGTCAGGGTAAATTGAGGTACTTTAGGAATAGGAAATGGAACAGGTATAGAGATCTCAATAGAAATGAGAACAGGTAAAGGGTTAACAATAGGAACAATAGGAAGAAAAAAAAGCAAAAATATGTAAAAATAAAAAAAATAAAAATAGAAACTGATTTCAAAGAGATAGGGTTATAAGAAATATGAATGAAAACTTGTAAAGAATACAAATATAGAACAGAGGGATAAAAAGAGAAATTATAGTAAATATATAAATGGAAGCAGTATAGATATCGGTCTAATTATATTAAATAAAGGTATAAAAGTTTTCAAAAATGGAATAAAAGTATTTAAAAATAAATAGTAGAACCGATTTATATAGTATTATGAATAGATGTTGGTTTAGAAAAATTGAATTTAATGAAAGATAAAGGTAGTTAATATTATTTCTAATGTTTAGAATGTTTAACGTTTATATTTATATTATTATATGTTATATTTTTAGGAAATTTTTGAAAAAATGGAATATAAGGTCAAATAATAATGTAGCAATTGGAAATCAAATTTTTAATTGTTAAATAAGATATGTCTAAATATTAAAGCAACTCTCTCGTTCCAAAAAAGAAAACCCATTATTGTAGAGCATTTGTGTTTCCCGTTAACTGATTTTCAGCTACATCGTAACACAAAAAAAAAAAATTCCATTTGTTCCACTTGTGGCGTTGAGTTCCAAAAATCGCCAACATCATAATGTTTGATGACTGTGAAAGTTTTAAAGCAAAAAAATATTTAAAAAAAAATAAAAAATAGCCACAAAAAAATGGTTCATTAAGCGGCTTAAGTTCAACTAATGTTTGTATACATATTTATCAGTGAATAGTTTTTTGATGTAGTTTTCCTTTTTCCACTTGTGCCATTTTTTCTTTTTTGGCTAATCATTAGAATCATTTGCCTAACAAAGTTTTCCATCAAAGACTGAGGAGGATTTTAGCCCAATTAATATCGTCAATCACAAGTATACCGTTAACCAACTTGAAGGTATCGAATCACTTGATATTAACTGGTTGTTGGCCAACCTTGAAATAGACATTTGACATGTCTAAATTTAGATCGAAATTGAATATGGTAGAAACAATTAGACCCTCACACCCATGCAGAAACAATTGAAATTGTTGTATTACTTCGAATGACAACTAACTCATATATATCCAAGTATATAGGAAAAAAATAAGTATATATATGTACATATGTACATACATATTGAAGTATGTATACGGTATGATAAATTATATAAAATTATAGGCTTAAGGTCATCAGTTTGAATGAAAATTAACTTCATGGGAGTACGACATCTGTGCATATTTAGAGAAGGTGGGTTAAACGCCCCCATAGAACCAACATATGTGAATGTCCTTAATGATGACATGGTTTCCTGCTTTCCTATTATATTAAGATTTCCTTTAGTTTCATTTGGGTAAAAGAGAAAGTCATTAAACCTTTTTGCTTAATTTTATTTTTTGGAAAAAATATTCAACAAAAACTGTTTATTTTAATCTGTTTAATAAACAAATTAACATATAACCAATTAATCATATCTTAAAAAGGTTAAAATTGACTTAGTAATGAAATTGTTGTAAGCAGCTTAAAGAGTTTTGAATTATATGAAGTCCGAATAATCTTGAAATGATTTTTTATTGGAAATGTTTGTTTATTAAAAGAAGGATCTAAGTTTAATCTAAGTTTAGGCCATAATAATCTCTGAAGCAATCAGTATGACCCGTAAATTATACGAGATCAAAAGATCAGTAAAACAAGATTTAAATTTTAACATTAAAAGTTAATTTATTATTTAATAGTGACCTGAATGCTATCATAACAATCTAACAACATTATCTTGAATAAATCCAAAGAGATACCTATGTATACACAAGATTGCTTTAAAACTAATGTTGTTACTAATAACTTTTTCTTAATTATTAGTTTGCTATTTAACTAAGTGATATATCTTTCGGGCTACCTTTTGGCGTTCTTCTCCGGTAAATTTTTGGCATAAAATTTTCAATTTGATTGGGATTTCATCTTTTGATTCTACAATGAAGTATAAAAGAAATATATGTATGACAAATTTGTATAACAAAGCGAAATGAAGTTGTATTTTTGTTTATAATTTATTTCTATAAATAAACTAAGAGATGTATTTACAAGAACTAAAAATAGAGCTTTTCTCTCTCTTGTTTAATACCGTTAATTTGTTGAGGCAAAAATCTGCATTTTCATATCTATAATTTAGTTTATCTGCCAGACAGAAACGCGTCAAGTTTTGCTTATTCATTTATAATAGTTAAGACCCAAAATGAAAGCAATTAAATCAAGCACACAATTAAGTCTCAAAAAAAAAAAAAATAAAAAAAGAGTCAAGTGGTTTGTCTGTCTGTCCGAGTGTCTCTCCGACAATCTATCTAGCTATCTATCTGTCTGTCTTCACTTTGGGAATCGTTTTTGATCTTTCGTTAGGCAAAAAAAAAAAAAAAAAAAAAAAAAAAAAAAAAACAGCAAAAGTTTGTCAGAGGCGTAGTAATCTCTAGTTACCAAAAATCCCCTTCCGATTCCTCATCAATTCGCAGCTAATGATCTCAAGGTAATAGATAGAAACACACATTCACACACACGCACACACACACACAAGGTATTCAAGCTTCATTGTTGTATGGTTTTTTTTTTTGTTGGTTGATTATAAATGCAAAATATAATAAATATGAATATTGTTTTTTGAATTTAAAGAGTGTTTTTATTATACCCTTAAACAAGAAGAGTGTATTAATTTCAATCTGAAGTTTGCAACTTTTTTGACCAAAATTAGTAAATTAGTCCAAAAAAGGTTTTTCAAAAAACAATTCCTTCATTTCCATTATCAAATCCATTTCATTTCTATTAAAACGTAATTAGTAATTTTTCGAAGTATTCATATTATTTTAAACTATTCCATAATTGTATAAGAGTATTGAATTATTCGTCATTTTAGTTATCTAACTATTATACATTATATTTAGCAAGACAAATACTTGGAGAGAAAAATTATTTGGTCAGTCAAAAAAAAAAAAATGTTTTCGTGCAGCACTAGAAACATTCAATTAATGATTATGAAATATAAGTAGAAGCGATGATTTGTTCTTTTCGGACGGTTTGATCAAGTGTTTGGCTCACCAAAAAAGGTTTGATAAAAAAAAAATAAAAATTAAAAGTGCCGCAAAAAACAATTTTGGTTTTTTTTCCCTCAACTATCTACGCATTAATTAAATCGGCAATTAGGGAAAATAAACAAGAAATTATTAATGCAACTTTGCCTAATTAAAACTTTTTCTTTGTGTTTGGTTTATTTGGAAATTTTGTAACATAAATCACAGAAAGTTTTTAACGCCAAAAAAAAAAAAAAAAATCAAAGAGACAAACTAGAAGAAGCGTGTGGCATAATAAAATGACCTTTAGTCATACAAAATAATAACGATTTTTTTATACTCTTCAAGGAGTTTCTAATGGAATTATAAATTCTATAAATATTTTCTGATTTTTAATGTATATATTAAACTATAGACGTGGGTTTTATAGATACTTATGGTCATATTTTAATAGATTTAATGTATATGTCATATATATCTTACTGATTCCATTGCATTTGAATATAACGTATACGACAGGTGGGACAAATCATACTTAAAATATCTCTCCGGAAATGTTTTACTATTACTCATTTGCAATATGAAGCAACATTCAACAGGGAAATAGTTTAAAACATTTTTTAACTGAATTCAAACTTAGTTTTTTTTTTTGCATTTTGGACGTTTTTAAGGCTCTTACTATCTTTAAATTTCTTTGAAATTTCATAATTTTCTAGTTAATAGCATATCATGTAAAATGTTAATTTTATATACATATTAAATAATCTTTATTGTGTTCTATAATTATATGGAGGGAATTCTAAGAAAGACTGCATGAAGAGAATTCCAAGAAGCAGGTGTCCACACACATTATATAAATTATCTATGAAGCATCATACATACATACATATACATACACACATATGTAGATACGTAGTCAATCTTAAGTTTTGTGTTTAAGTGCAGAATATTTAATTCTTTATTTATGCTTATATCTAAAGTTTGCTGACGTCATTAATGTTCTTACACTGGCCATTAGGTTTCTTAACCTCTTCAACTATACAGAGAGATAGAGACTGAGTAAATATACTTTAATATTTGAAGCAACATTTTGTTAATTGTTCTGTATGCTAAGCATCATTAGGCAAACAATAAATTCTTCCTCTTTCAATGCTTTAACAGCACTCCGAATATTTTCAAAATGTTCATCATCGAAATGGAATGATTAAGGTATCAACATCTGTGAAAATCAGAAGACTTACCAACAAAGAAACAAACCAAAGAAAATACACAGTTAAGCTGACATCAAAAAAATGGCATAAAAAATTAGTTATTTCTTTTGTTGTTGTTATTTTTTTTATTCTTTTTTTTTTCATTCTCTATCTCTCTAAGGTAATCAAAGAAAAATATGTTACGCACAAGGTTTTCATAAAACAAAAGTGTGAACAGCTAGAGAGATAAAGCGAAATAGAAGAAGATAGATTGTGAGAGAGAGAGGGAGAAAGAGTGAGCGAAATAGCAGGATAAAGCAGCTAAATAAATAAATCAATAATGAACTTATTCGATTTGACAGGTCCCTAAAGTGTTTATGTGATTTGTATAAATAAACTAGGCAATGCTTAAAGCTAAATAGTGTATACATATATGTATTCCCGATCGCCATGTCAATCTTGATTATATATTCTTAGTTTTAGTGTTTTAATGTTGGATTTTTAAGTTACAGTGGTATTAAAATACATAATTTTATGCAGCAATAAAACAGGTTTTAAATCCTATAGTTCTTGCAGATATTTTATGTAAAAATATGTTATTTAATCATAAATATTTAAGTAATTGTAATTGTTAATGATTAAATGAAAAGGAAATGAAAAATGATTGATATTGTCGATCATATAAAACTACAAAATTTGTTGCGTAAATACAAATGAAAACAAATTCACAGAAAATTATAAAAACAATAAAAAAAAGCCTCTTAAATGATTTTCAATAATGGCGTAATGTAAAAGAAATGGAAACTGGACTGCTGAACTCAACAATAACAAAATATATAGAGTCTATAGAATTGTTATAATGTGTACAGAGAAATCGGTAAAGTTAATGCTAACTACGGCCCTATATACACGTACATATGTACACTCGTTAAACCAAATACTGCGACAGTTGACGAGGCGCAACCGGTTCTACTGAGAGAGGGAATTTGCTCGTGAAGCTGCGGTGTTAAACGTCAATTATTGGATAAAAGCAACAACAACAATCATTTTTTTTCAATGCGTCGTATTTGTTTTGCGTGTGTTTTTTTTTTGTCGGTTTTTTGTAGTTGTAACAAGTTTCGTTGGCTTCTATTACATGTTTGGCACGTGTAGGCAACTTATTCTAAGCTCTCGTCATAGTTGCGCATGCTCAAAAGCTCCCTCCACTTGCCACCCTCCGCTGCCGCTGCCGTCGTTCAGTCTCTACTGGCATTTCTGATCGTGTGATTAACTGTTAACAAATCGTGCACACGCTGATGTCATACGGAACCAGAGCTCTCTCTCTCTCTCTCTCTATCTCTCTTTCGCGCGCTTTCATACTCTCTGTTTCTTATCTGTAGTTTTGTTTGTGTGTGTATGGATGTGATGTCATGATTTCTGGGCTTGCAGCCGCCGATTGCAAAAGTAACTTCTATCTGTCCCTGTATGCATATACATACATACATATGTACATACGTATATATCTTTCTCTTTTTCTTAATATCTCTTTTGACTTCTCTGTCACATACTCTCTCTTTATTTAGATATATTCTAATTGGTTTCTTTGCAGTTTAACTCGCAATTTGTTGACATTTCCATGTTTGTGTGTTTTGATAATGATTTTGTTGTTGCTCTGCTTTTTTATTATTTGGATACAGTAAACATTCTTGAATGCGAACTGCTTGACTTTAAGTAAACTTTTATATAAGGCAGAATAATAAAAGTATATCAATGATAAATCAACCAGCCGACTTATAAATAAAGCTTTTAAAAATATTTTTTAGAATATAAATGAAAAGTAGAAAATACTACCTTTTTTTTTTAGTAAAATGTAATTCAAATATATAAATATTTTCAATCTATTTATACTGCTCTAGGCAAGTGTGATAGAATTATTTATTATGTATAAAAGAATTTAAATTTTTGATGATTATTTTTCATCTGTATTCACTGTAGTAATAAATACTAATTTACAACATTTATAACTGACACGTGACTTTAGTTAAGTTTTTTGTGTAGGCACATGCGACAAATATTTGACATATTTTGTTTTTTGCTTATCAAATTTGCGGAAATTTAGCACACACACACATACGCAGCCTACAGTGTCGAATAACTATATGTATGTACATATATGTATGTAGATGTATACATATATATGTACATACATACATACATACATATATCGTTCACCATGTTGTTTTAGTTCCCTATTGTTTAACTTTTTTTTCAAAGACTATGGAAAATTTCCTTAAATTCAGTTTAATTCAGTTTTAAGAACCTTTTAGCCTTTTTAGTTTAACTTATTTCACACTTTTTGTTTTAAATCCTATTTGCTTTTACTGTTATTATATCATCTTTCTTTGGTTTGTCTCCTCTTCCCATGTGTATTGTGTAATGTATTTTGTTGTCTATTGCTTTGTCTATTACAAGCCCATAAACTAATTAAGCAAACAAACAGTTTAAAGTGAAATACACAAAATGCCATTTTTTGTGTGTATGTACATGTGTTTTTGGTTTTGTTCTCTTTTTGACCATATTTCCACCACTCAGGTTGGTATTACGCAAAAATGTTTTTTAGCCCTGTTGCCGTCGTTGCACTTTTCGTTCGGATTGACAAGTGCATGCCGATGGGGCGGCTATGGTCGCGTCGCCATTAATGTTGTCGTCGGTCGTCAAGGACAGTTTATGTCGTACAAAACTGCATTGAACTTGAACGCCAGTTGGCTAACAGCAACAACATCAACAACAACATGAGGAAGGGTGTTGGGTAATAGGGGGTAGAAGGCAGAAGGTGTACAAACGCTGATGTCTCGTTTTAATGGGGGGCGTGTTTTCAGCCATGACACTGCGCTAAGTGCGTTAGCAGCTTTTCTCGCTCAATGCGTTTGGTTGGGTGTGCGTGAAAAATTCACTCAAAGCTTGAGCTTATAAACTCATTTCTGGGGTTTGTATATGTATGTGTGAGTGTGTGTGTGCGTGTTTGTTGGCAAGTGCCGGGCGCCTGTTGGCTATGCAATGGAATTTGAAATTCGCGTTTTTTTCCTTTTATGCGTGGCTGCGGCTACTGCATAAATTAGTTTAATATTTGAATATTGCATTATGGCAAAAACGGCTGACGTCATTCGTCAGAGTAAAAAGGGTGAGGTGAACAAACAATTTTTCGTTCAACTTTAAACTTTTGTAACTAATTTTAGACATCTAAAAATGGCATAAAACCGGACATGGCAAAAACAAGCACAACACAAAACAAACAGCAAGTAGAAAATGGCAAAATATGCAAAGAAATAAAAAAAAAGCAAAGAGTAAACTTTGCCAGGACTAATGGCGTTTCCTACTTTTCCTTCTTGGCATTGTTTCAAAAAAAAAAGAAAACAGAAAAAAAGCATGCTGCATACTTTTAGGTTGTATTTATCACTGCGGCCAATACTGAATGCGGTTAAGATTGATGGTGCATTCGAGGTGGTTGTGGTGGGGGAGTGCCAATGATTACATTTGTGATTCAATCATGTGTAGGGAGTATCTGTCACCAAGCGAAAACCGCAAAATGTCACTTCCTGCTGAACATTTCCAAAACCTCAAATTTGATTACAATTGCAAATGTCATTCGCCTGCTAATCATTTGTGTAACTTTCTTTACAACATGAAACTAAGAGTTCTATTAACTTTGTAGTTTTAGCTTAAGGCCAAGTAGCTATAGCTAACTCAAGGGTTGAGTGCAATTTGTAATTGCTTCCCAACCATAATATAAATAAATAAATAAACTTTATAGTTTACGTAATATAATTTGTTCCGATGAATTTTAAGTTCCATCGCAAGACCTTGAGAGATTTATGATATTAATTTCATTTAATTATCATGGACCAATGGCTGCGAAATGTTAAATATACATACATATATAAAAAAATTGAAGTTAAATTATTTATAATAATTTTTTTTTGTTGGAAAAAAGATTATGTGGCTCGTGTTTATTACTCAACAAGGGAATACGCATTTCGTTCATATCAATTTCTTAGGAATTTTGCGTATATTAAATTTTAAGATTTGAGACAATCTTTCAATGACTCGTTTTCGTTTCGGCAAGAGTATAAAAAGTTGTGGTTTTGAATTTTCTTAAAGAGTTTTTCTTTATCAATTTTATGCATTTCACATTTGAAAAGTCAAAGTCACAGCTTGCCACTTGTCAGGGCCAGTCGCCACATGAGCGACCAATAGTGGTGCCGCCTCGTTTTGTTTCAAGGACATTTCGTATGCGTCAAATGCCTGCCTAAGCCTCAGCCTCAGCTTGGTTACGTGCCATTCTCGTTGCAATTGCCCCTAAACCCCTGTACCCCAGTATCCCACCCCTCATGTTTACCAGTTCTATTGCCTTTATGGCTTCCTGCACAACTGCAACTGGCCGCAGCGAAAGGGAAACTGAAAAAAAAAAAAAGAAAAATAAAACTCGCAAAATTGCAAATGTTTTGCTTAAAGTCACGAAGTGAATGGGCTTTGGTTTCTTTATTTAAGGTGTGGGTTGTGTGTACTGTGTGCGAGTGTGTGTTGTTGTATTGCTAGTTCTATGGTTGGGGCTCTTGGGAACCTTGTCAGCAAATGCAATGTTGCCGGCTGCTACTGCTACTGCTGCTGCTGCATTTGCATACCAAGTTATCGCTGTTGCAGGTTTTATAGTTGTTGTTGCTGTTGCTGATAGTTTGTCTGGCTGTCGCAGCGGAAATGCAAGCGGCTTGTAATAAATGTTTGTATCTATCTATCTATGTGTATTTGTATTTTGTGTTTGTTTGCGGCAAAGAGCCGTCTTCTATTCCTTTTTGTTTTCCCTTTTTTTTTCCTTTTTTTTCTTTTTGCATTTTAAGTTAAGTGATTGACGCCGCACGCAGTTGGCATATTTGATGCCCTGGAAACGGCAATATAAATTGGTTTATCTAAAACACATTTATTTGGTCATAAAAATGAAATTGCATTTTTGATTTTCTCGCCTATAATATCATTTTTTTATTTTACCATTTTTCTTTTTTCAATATTCAAAAAAAAAAAGAACCTAAAAATTCGTTTGTGTGTGTGTATTTTTTTTTTCCTCTTTGCGTGCCTTGTACTAGCTGGCACTTCTTTAGCATAGTAAAAAACCGGGTTAGGTATGTTTTTTATATTCTTGCCATAAAAAGGAGTCAATATGTTTTAAGCCAACCTTTGACACATGAAAATCAAGTGTTGGTAAAGGCAGGAAAAACAAAAGAAACTGAAACTTTTTTTTACTTATTTGTTTTGAATTTCGAAACTATATAAAGTAACGCTAATTGAGGAAATATAAAAGTGGATAGGGACTTAAGAAAATTTAATTGACCGTATAAATTATGAAAAAAATTTTAATTCAACATTATTTAGTTTAATTTTTAGAATTAATATATTCGTATATATTTTAATATTTGTACGAAAACTGTTAAATTGTTCAACGTTTTGCAAAGTTGTCACTATTATATTTATTAATATAGTATACATAGTTTTATCCAAGTCAAATAATTATTATCACAAACATAGTCTTATTTTATTCAAAATTCAACTTTTTTATGAATAAAATTTTTTATTAAAGATGCTGCGATTTGTATTAAAACTTTCTTAAATTTAAACCGAAAACTAAAATATTAAGAAATAGTCTTATTAATAAACCTTTAATTAAAATATTTGATAATATTCTTTTTTATATTTTTCTCAGTGTAGTATCTAATTTATTTTGCTAGATAAAGCTTTAACATATTTTTTTTTACTTTCATCTTATAATTCATAAAAAATAAATCAAATACACAACTTTTCGTTTTCGTTTAAAGTTTATATAATGCTTACAAAATCCAAATGATTATATGATTAGGTTTTATAAAAAACAATTTTGAAAATTTTGAAGCGTATAAAGCCTATCGACTTGGCTTAAAGTGTTTTGTGGCTTGCGCATCCTTTTTACCACTCTTTCTGCGTCTCCCTATTTGTGTGGGGTTTTGACAGGCAATGTAAGTTATTGGTTTTTAATGGGGAAGCATAGGAAATCCATCAATCCATATATATATATATACATATAGAAAGGTGTACACATATCTATTGGTAGGGCAAAAGAAGTCATCATCAAACATTTGTTAAATTATGCAAATACATATATTTTTTTATGTCATGTGTAAACAACATTACTCCACTTTCTAGATATTCAACGATTTTGAAGTAAGTTTAAACAAATTATACTATAAATGTTGGTAGGTGCATGTTAGGGAGAGGAGCTGGTGGAGGGGTGTTTAGAGTTAAAAGGGGTGTCATACAACAAACTTCCGGTTCAATAGGGCGCAAAAGGGAATATCATCATCATATTTATTCATTTAACGCCTCATTAATTCATCACTTTCAATAACAAATTTTACGCTTATATAAATTTGTGTAGGTATGCGTACTATATACATACATACATATGTGTGTGTGTGTGTGTGAGAGAGAGTGTAGGTATGTGTGACCGCAAGTAGCATTAACAGGAGCTGAAACCGCGATGCTGGGCTAAGGGAATCCACTCGAATGGTCACAGTAAATGCTTACGCTTATTGTTGGAGCTTTAATTAAGCGTGTTCTTCAGGTGCCAGAGAGGTGACGGGGGAGGGATAGCCTTCTATGTGGGTTTTAGTATATAGAAGAGAAGATTCATTGAATCTGGCATTAACTCTTATTGCAAGTCAGGGACAAATTGTTGTCCATGTAACCATTAACTCTAACATACTTTAGGGCGTCAATTTGTCTTTCTCTCTCTCTCTGTCTATCGCACACTACTTTCGAGTCACACTTTTTCGACACGTGACCTTAAGATTTATATAAGAATATTTCTCTTTTTCGGGTCTTGCTGATGCTTGGTTCTTTTATTTTTTTTTTGCATTTCATTTCGATTTGTGGCATTAACAGGATTTTGGACAATAAACAGATACATTTGGCATTTTCTCATTGCTTGAGTTAAAAATAACTCCTCTTCTCTCACTTACACTTTCCCTCCCTCTATGTTCCTCGCAATTGGAAATTCCATAGAGGAAATCATGCTGCATAACGAAAAAAAAAAAACAAAAATAATGGAAAATATATTGAATATTCTTCTTCTTATCGTTGTTGTTGTGCTAATTTTAAAATCTTTTTTTTCTTCATTTTCTTCATTTTTTTTTTGTTTGTTTCGTTGTTCGTTTTCTTTGGCTTTCTCTCGTAAAGGGATCGAAATGAAACTGAATGATATTCGCGGGCGGCCCTGCCCCTGGCCCCTCAAAGTTTTTAAAAATAAGTGAATTATATTTAAAAATGCGCGCCGCAAACGTGTACCCCATATAGAAGCTGTATAATAGACGTCTTCTACCGATTCCAATGCAACCGGCAGAGCAGATGCTCGGTAGCGGCAACAAAAATCATTCCTTTCATTTTTAGTTGAAGGAGATCGCCAGAACAGAACACACAACAGGCGATCAAAAAAAATATACATTCGATATATACTATATATATATGTATATCCAATATATAAACAACAACAAAGAAACCATAGAAATCTGCTTTAATTTAAATTATATATGTATTCAATATATCTTCTGTATACATATATGTATATATATATCAATTCAATGTGTTTCGTTTATAAATACGAGCAAATGTGTGGTATATGGCCTTTCGATTTATTTTCGAGTGATCGGTCAGCAGCAACATAAAGCCACAATTTATTGTGTTAATCAAATGTTCGAAATGTCGCATAAATACCGTTAATTAGACAAGTATCGCGTCAAACAAAAGTCGATTGCCGCGATAACATATCGATAGTTAGTGCAAAAACAGTGCAATAACAAATGGGAAACAGAGAGAGAGATAAAGAGAGAGAGAGAGAGAGCGATGCAGAATGAGCAAAAAAAAAAGCGCGTATTCAAGAACAAACATAATAAACCGTTAATTCAACTTGTCTTCTTTTAAGAATAATGCAAACAAATACAATAAAGAGCGGTAGAGACAATACGAATAATGAAACAAGGAAGTTAGATTTGAAACAAAGATAAAAAATTGCAACTAGAACTGGAAAAATGTATACCATTTGCAACTGAAAATTGTAATTTTTGTTGCATACATTTTGGCGTTATAGATAAGAGTATAGCGAAAAGCTGTATTAATTCAAATATAAACCATTTTATATAGATTAAAGGGAAATAGTAGTGCTAAATCCATTTCTATTAATAATAATTAATAATCAAAAATAAATTCACATATAAATTTAAAATTTATATACAATAGTATTTTACCATTTCAAACTTATATATATTTATAATATTTATTTAACAATTTCCAATTTACTTCAATCTAAAGTGAAACGGAAACCTTTTTTATGACTTTAATAGAATTTTTATTATCAAATCTGCATCAATTTGCTGCTGCTTTATCCTTTGTGGTTTATTTATTTGGTAAACCTAATTGCTGTTATAATCTCATTAGGCTCTTCTTTTGCCAAGTTTATAAAGTGCTTCCACACACATAGACTCACACACACACATACATACATACACATTGGAATATATATAAGCCACAAATCCTTTGTGCACACACAGACAAACGACATATTTCACTTGCTTAAGGAAAAGCCAAGCAGCAATTCCAATGAAAATCCCATTAAAAAAAAATAACAAGAAATGTTTCACTTTCTGCCTCGTTTCAAATAGAAAGGAAAGTCGGCACTCGGTTCCCCCTTCACCTCCGTTTTTTTTTTTTTCTTACTTTACCTGTGTGACTTTATTTAATATTATTTCATTTACCAATTTCTACTATTCTTAAGAAAGGTGATTTCTGGCCGCAGTTTTTGTTGGTTATTTTGGGCTACCTCTAAAATTAAAATGGCTCAAAAACACACGACGCCAAGAACAACAACTACAACAACAAAAACAACAATAGCAACAGCAGAAACAAACCAACAACTGAAAAAAAAACGTTTTTTATAGAACATTTATTTATAATTATACATTCTCGTTGTATATGCGATTTTTGCCTTGCGCGCCAGTAAGAAGTGAAGTGTAGCAGGAAAAATATCGTACAATATCTTTTTGTTTTTCAATCATCAATTCAATTTGTATGCCTGTTCGACTCGCCTCGCCTCGTCTCTTCTCGTTTCGCCTCATCTCGTCAGGTCCTCCCCGTTGTGAATCAATAATCTATAATCAATTTGTGCAGTGCAAAATATGCCATAAAAGGCTTTAAACAAAAGGAAATTTTCTTTTGAAATTGTTTAATGAAAAGTGAAATTGAAATTCTGTTAAAGCCATAAAATTTCCCAAAAATAAAACGCGAAAGAGTGAGAAAAAGAAGAGAAACAATTCGAATTGTTGCCAACAGTTTTGGGGCAATGTCCAACACTGTACGGGTTTCGTTGTTGTTAAGCAACATGTTGCTAAGACTGTCCACTAAAGAACCACCAGATGGCGTTGGCTGAAGATCAACGAAAGTGGGCGGCACTGTGCCACTATTTTTGTAAAGTTTTTTTTGTCTTTTTTTTCAACGTAGATGAGTTTATTTTTCTATTTTTGAAGTAAGTTAATGTATTTGTCTTTGTATTTTATGCTGTAAGAATCACCAGAATATTAATTTGTTTATATGACCAGGCATTAATCGATTAAAATAAATTTATAAATGTCTATCTAGAGCTATTAATTGATCTTAAACACTAAAAGAATTTTCGCAAACGAAATTTGTTTACATTTATTACTCTGGTATATGGTTAGATCTAGTTTTTGCCAATCAACTAATTAATTAATAAATCACATTCAAGTTTCAAACAAGAAAAGTATTTAGTTGGTAACAAATTTGCTTAAAAGATATTTGTGCTTAAGGGAAGAATTACATATTTTAAATTTAATAAAATTCATGATTTGATATCCAAACATTGACGCCACAATTTTACATATAGAATTATGTATGTTTCACTTGTTTTTTCATACCGCCAACGCCTTTTGTATGTCACCTGCAGGCACTTACATGCTGTTGTTTTTTTTTTTCCTTTATTTTATAAGCTGCTTTGGGAACAAGGTTCCACGTTAAAGGTTGTGAAAACTTTTCAAGTCGTTGTGCATTCACCTCACTTTTCCCCTAAGGAAAACGACATCAACTTGGCTTGATGCTGAGGATATGTCAATCATAGAAAAACATTTCCGCTTGGGCTGAAACTTAAGACGAATAATCGATTGAGGCTCCTACACTCCACTTCAATATATATGTATCTACATATATACATACATATACATACATACATATATATAAATTTGTGGTTTTCCAACAAAACCTCATAAGTACTTTTATTTTAACTGAATTAAACAATTGTTTAACCAGCTTATAGGATTATTTATGCCTTATTTAGATGTGCAATAAAAGTATTACGAATCTGCATAATATAACATTATATTATAAAGTTGCATTTTTGGAACGCATTTAATAACTTACAAATGAAAAAACTAAAGAAAATTCTAACAACCAAATTAAAATGAATTAGGAAATAAAATTATATTAATCTTTTCTCTTAAAATATTAATTAATAAGAAAGAAAAATTAGGTTGTACTATAAGATGTCCTTAAGGCAGGGAATCTAGAATTTGTATTTTGTCCCCAATTTTATGTGAAATAGAAATTACTGTAGCTAAAGTAATATAAAGAAATCACAAATTAAAAAAAAATTAATTAATGAATTTATGCACAGAATTTGTTTCTTACTTTAAACAAAACTTTAACACATTCAAATAAAATAAATGTCAGAAAGCTTTTTAAATTAAAAGTTAAAGCTTGAAACATGAAATTTATGAAAATTACATAACAGAATCATAAATAAAACATGAAACGTCTAAAAAATATCTTAATCAATTCTTTTTATACGCATAATTTTGCAAGACATTTTTCAAAAATAAGTGAGAGTAATATTTAACAAAATATTGAAAAGCAAAAAAATAAATAAATAACAATATTTTGTTGGTAAGTAAAATTTGTAACAAAATATTAAACAATTCGCAGATTTTTTTTAAAGATGAAAATTTTGTTTGTTAAAATACGCAAAATAGTTAAAAAAAAAAAAAAAAATAGGGCAAAAGTTCAACAAGAGAAAAAACAAATCTAGAAAAAAAATCTAGAAATCGTCGATGTGTATCAAGATCATGTTGGGGACATACATAAAGCTTTAATGGGCATTACTCATGCCACAATGATGATGAAATCCTGCGGCTGGCCCTTTTTTTTTCTTTTTAAGTAGATGCAGTTTCAATTTTCTCTAATGAAAAATTCATAAATATTTGCCAGCTCGTTTTGTTGTTTTGCCCATAAAGAAAAGCATTAATGATACATTATTTCCCTCTCTATTTCACATTCGTTCTTCTTGATAGCTATGTCTCTTTCTCTCTTTTCTGACTCTTGCTCGTTTTTGTTTCTAATTTGCAACAAAATTTTTGTTGTTTATTTACGCAAATTTGTGTAGACTTTGGCTAAAGGCCAAAAATTACACAAAGTCTGAAATGAAAAATCGGCACGAATATCGCCAGAAGAAAAAAAAAAAAAAAAGAAAAAGGCAAAAGAAAAAAAAAAGAGAAGAGTTTTTCTTTCCAACAGCAACAACAACACTAATGATAATACTAATAAATATCGGTATATTATAATGGAAATATTTACAAGACTTTTCGTTGTTGCTTTTTGGCAATTTTCACATTAATTGTCACCAAAGGCAAATGCCTCATGTCCCCTTATTACCTCCCTTCCCTGGCCACTGTTTGCTGATGCCCTGACAAATTTATTTAGTCATTTTTTTCATCTCTTTTTTTTTGTTTTTCATTTGGTGTAGGTGTGGAAGAGGGAAATGTCATAAAGAGAAGGAGAAAATTTATTATAGACAACTGTATTTTTTGAAGATGTGTTAGATAGGTATATATAGGTAAAAGTATATATATGCATACATACATAAATATGTATATATATGGTACATAAGTATGTATAAAGTTGGATCTAGTCTTGTATACCCTTGATGTACCTCTCTTGACTCTTTTGAAGTGCGGGCAAAATGAAATGTAGAAGAGAGGGGGGAAGCAGTGAATGGAAAGGGAATGCCATTTGCCATGGCAATGCGAACAAAAGACAACACACACACACACACACACACACACATACACACATGCTTGTGTATATACATATGAATGTATGTGTGAGTAAAGCTGATCAAGTCTATGGCAACGTATATATGTATGTGTATGTATATATATATGTTTGTGTAGGAATATATGTACATAGGTGATGGGGATGCTTTTGGTATTGATGCTGCTGCCACTACTGTTGCTGCTGCTGCTGCTCCTGTTGCTGCTGCTGCTGTTGTTGCTTCTGCTGTTGGTAATGATGATGATGATGTTTCTGCCGTGGTCGTTGAAGCATTTCATTAGCCACCCACACGCTTTTCCTAGGCATACACATATACATATATAGATACACAAAGACATAGATACACAATCCTACAGATACATGAGACGTGGGTGTTGAGCACAGCACGCGCATTTCTTCTTTCTCACAGCAGCAGCAACACCAACAACAACAACAACATCCGAGTCCTGCAACTGACTGATTCCCTTTTCTTAGTATATTTATGCCATGCATAACCACAAAGTCAACATAACCACATGCCCCCAGCTTCACCCTTTCTATGCATGTCGTCTTTACCCCGACCCCGCCCCCGCCCCCGCCTTACGCCTTTGTGTTTGAACTTGTTGCATTTGATAAACTTCATGTTCATGCAACTGTGGGCGGGTTTAATACTACCTACCAGCTTTGTTCTATGGCCATAAATGTAAATTAATTCTACCTATTTCTAACAGTTTTCCTTTTGTTTCTTTTACAGTTTACAACTCGTTGAACGAAAAATGGAAACATCAATTAGTTAGTGCAATAAAAGAAAAGAAAAAGAAAGAAAAATCGCATGCATTTGGTACAAGAAAAAGATACCAAAAAATTTCTACGTTTATATATATGTATGGATTTTTACAAAATTTGCCATAGATAGCATTTTGCACCTGAATCACACTAAGGTAAGTTGAAATATTCAATTAGAAATAAATGAAACAAAGGTTTTAATTTATTTTAATATTGATAAAGGCAGACAAACGAATTTGTACAAAAACTGGCAATTTGTTGACCATATTAAAACCTTTTCTATATCTCTAAGGACTTTGCTTTTAATTAAAAGAAATATTTCGTTATTTATCAGTTTTTGTTTTTTTTTTGTTTTCTTGAAATCTTTAATTTTTGATTAGTTTTCGTTTTAGCTTTTATTTACTTGTAAAGTTAGTAATAAAAAATGATAAATAAAATGCGAATTCCTCATCTTTTTTTATATTTGTTACATTCCAATTTTTGAGAAAATGTTTATAAAATTTTAACTTAATTTTATATTTTTAAAGTCCAAGAAGTTTTTATTTTTATTGCATATTAAGAGGAGGCCAAAAGTACCAAAAACTAAATAACTATTAAATTTAAAAATAACTATAAAACAACGGGAAAATAGAAGATTTTAAATTGTTAATAAGTAATATATAAATAAAACATAAAACAATATATAAACAAAATACACATATAAAATAAAAATAATAAATAAATAAAATGTAAAATATATAAATGAAATATACATATAAATTAAATTTTAATATGAAATTAATAAAATATGAAATATATACATACGTGTAAAAAAAGTGTAATTGAAATATGACATACATATGTATGTATGTACGTATATAAATAACAAATATAAAATACAAAAAAATATTGTGCAACTTAAAGCTAGATTCAAAAATTAAATTTCAATTACAAACAATACAACTATTAAATACATATTAAAAAATTCAATTATGAATGTGAAAAAGGTAAACCTATATATTCACCTTGAATAACCGAAATGATAACCAAGAACAAAGCTTTATTTTTCGAAAACCAAAATAATGAACAAGATCTGCGACATTCAATAAAATAAACTGTTGACTTAGGCCATTATTACATGTAAATTTAAATAATATCTTTAACTTGCCAAAATGGTTGATGCACAAAGCCAATTCTTTAAAGTCTTCATTAGGAAAATTACTTTAAATTACCTTTCTCAATGCCCAGTAAAATATTTATCAGATCAAGACGCAAAGACCTACAACAAACAGCTGGCCCTTTTTGGTGTTATGTACACTAACTTATACAGAACCGTACACACACACACACACACACACACACACACACTGTTGGCGTTCAATTAACGCAAAACATTTGCCAAAGAATTTCCCTTCATTTTGCTTTTTTGTTTTTTTTTTTCTTTCTGTCTTTTCTCCCAACCCAATCTCATCTCTTAGAGTTAGCTTCTTGCCGTGGCAACGCGAGGAAAATTTTTTGAGCATTATCTTACATAGTTTATAAGTAAAAGATTTTAATGAGGTAAGAAATCGAAACTAAAATCAATTATATTAATTAAAAGAAAAGATGATATACAATGAAAATGTTGAATAAGGTGTTTTTCTTTACATTTAACAAACAAGTGCGTCATGCATAGAATATTTACGGTATATTTTTTTTTCTTTTTTTCTCTGCTTTTGGCAAAATTATTGAACGTCATTGGTGGCAATTTGGTTGAGTTGTATCTTGCCACATTCATTATGTGTGTGTGTGTGTGTGCTTGTGAGTTTGAAATGATCAAATATTCATGCATGTGTTGGGAAATCATCAAGAATTCAAGCACGCGTCTGCCGTAGATACAGATACATATGTATCTTGTGTTTTTTTTTTCTTTCCTTCCATCATTCCCATTTACCTGCTCTCTTCTTTCTTTCGCTCGTCTTCCCTGTGTCTCTCTCACTGTTGCTGCTGGTGTGTGTGTGTATCTTTCGGCTTGCAGCCAAATCTCATAAAATTCTGACCAAAACGAAAAATCAACATGAAAATGAAGTGAAATGTGTGTTCATTCGGCCCGTTGTTGTTTACGCGCAATTATTGCGCTCGACGACCGCAATAAAAGAAAATTAAAGTTTTTCCTTTCCTTTCTTTTTTGTTTTTCTTCACATCTTTGCATCCTCCTTCTCCTCCTCTGTCATTCTCTTCCCTGTGATCCCGCCCCGTATGCGCCTTTTTGACATTTTCTGCATTTGCTGCCATGTCTCGTTCTGCCATTTCATTTGCAGCGTTAAGTATTTTTGGCTAGAAGCCAAAATGCTTTATTTTTTTTTTTCGTTTTCTTTATTTTTTTTTGTTTTTTTTTTTTTTTGCATCTTGTTGTCGCCGTGCCGCAGACGACTACGGCGGCGACACAGCATTGCGGGCAATAGCAACATCAGCGGGACAGATAGTGATTAAGCGTGAAAATATCACAGACTCATCCAAAATACAACAAATGCAACAGCAACAGCTAAGAACTGAACTACGAGCAAGAATCAAAAGATTTTACAAAATGGCTAATGGCTCTCAAAATGGCGTCCAATTGCAGTTGCATTTCTATGCAAATGAAATTCACTTATTCCATGTCAAATTGTCTACAGGCCACTAAAAGCATAAACAAAATGTAAATCTTATTCGTAATGTTAACTTTTAATTTTGAATCTATCTTTAAAAATTCGGTTATTGATAGAGGATTGAAAATTGTTGTCTTTACTAGAGTAAATTCTAAATACTAAATCACCAACATTATAAAATTATTTTTTGGCTTAAAACTGGATTGGAGATCAAGAATAGTAATTTAATATATTAGTATTTAAATTCTTCTATTTATATAAAAAATATTTGTATAATATATTTATATAAAAAATATTTGTATTTCTTTTTATATTAAAAGTATTTGTATTAAAACTTTTTTGAGTAACGATCAATTTCAATTTTAAATAACATTTCTTAACATAAAACATTAACATTAAATAAAATTTCAAATTTTGCTTTTAAATATGACAAGTCAATTTATTAATTATCTAAGCGCAGAATTCATAACAAACAAAAGAACTAACTCAACAGACGCATAATTGTAGTATATTAAGAATAAATATTAGTAAATAAATATTGTTAACTGCTTTTAATAGACAAAATTGTTGGTAAGAAATCAAATCCTTTGACTTTGTGTTAAGTTCCAAATTCAAATAATTTCTTTCGATTTTAAATTTCGGTAACATAAAATAGAAATGTTTCGAAATAGCTTTCATGCTGACCCAAAAAAAGACCAAAAGTAATTATAATTATATGCCAATATTTCTACAAGTATAAGATGCACTTGGTGTAATTATCATTCCTTTCTGAATTATTTTGTAATTGTCTTTAACTTGTTGATATCAATTCTCTCTAATTATTATTTCTTGTAATTGTCATTCTATTGAGTAAATTCAATAATTATGATAAATCATAATTTTATAATTTTCATTACTTTGTTATTATCACATCTTTTCAAGTATCATTACTTTCCAAGTAACATTACCTTGCAAGTATAATTACCTTGCTAGTATAATTACTTTGCAAGTATAATTACTTTGCAATTATTGTTATTACAGAATACCATTTAAATTTAATAATTTCTAAATAGTTTAAATTAGGAATTTGGAGAAAATTTATATATAAGAGATTAAAAGTAGGCAAGAAAAATTAAAATTTCAGTAAGAAAAGTAAAATTCCAGTTAAAGTTGTCTTGGATTAGTTAGATCGTGTTTTAAAAATATTTTAATTTTAGACGTAACTTTATTTTTATAAAATATTATACGACATCTTATCCAATATTTTGAGAGCTTCACATTTGATTTTCTCCATTTATTTTCTTAGTTGTCCAAGTAAGTTAATTTTTTTTTT
This sequence comes from Drosophila emarginata, assembly GCA_037075365.1. Taxonomy (NCBI): domain Eukaryota; kingdom Metazoa; phylum Arthropoda; class Insecta; order Diptera; family Drosophilidae; genus Drosophila; species Drosophila emarginata. Next base: position 1,674,563 of record JBAMCD010000260.1, on the reverse strand, counting down.
GATTGGTATAGAAATATATACACATTTTTAGTAGATACCTCCCTTATAGATTTTTTACTGTTCCATAAATTTATCAACTAATCCAAATTAATTTGTGTGCGAATTGTCATTTGACAAATTAAAGATGCATATATTAAACCTAACTCGTAACTCTTACCAAATTGTTTCAATTTGTATTTGATATATACTTATATACATATATATATATATATGTATGTATATATTTATATATGTAGAAAAGTATCGAGATTTCTCATTTGCTGCCAAGTAAGAAATTTTATTTCAGCGCATACCTTAGTATCGATCGAGATCTAGAGATCGTGTAGCATTGTTACGATATTTGTATATATATATACAATACGTCTACTTCATACACACATATGTATATATATATATATATATATATATATGTATGTATATACTACGTGTAGATATTCACGATTTCCATGTGCTCATAGCAGCAGCCAAAACAACAACAAAAAGGGGCCAACAAATTGTTAAATTCAGTATATACTATACGTATCTACATATATATACATATCTATATACACATATATGAACAGATTTTTTTTTGTATAACCAGAGCCACTCTAGAATTGTATGTGTATGTGTTTGACTGTGTGTGTGTGTGTGTGTATATATCTGCAGCTGCGCAATTGGCGACGACAGACATCAGACGCTGTTAGCTGACATGGTCGGCCCGGCCAGACAAACCAATCCAAACCAACAGGAACGACAAAAGGGGAAGTGGAAATGTGGTGTGGGGGAAAGGAAATGAAAACATTTCGATTTTTTTTCTTCTGTTTTTTTTTTTTACTTATTATACTCTTGTTTTTGCGAATGTATGGTTTTTTTTTTTTTGAAAGTCGAACGGGACACAGCACCTGTCTCAAAGAAGAAACGGAGCAGACCTACCAACCCCCCTCCCACCAACAGACATCTCTTCTGTTTTAACCATAAATTTGTGTTTGTTCTCTACCAAAGAGAAAACTGTAATTTAATCAGCATGCCAATACACAGAAAAGCAGAAAACTGCTTGGGGTAAAAGTGACGTCCATAGTGGCGGGACCAAGGCAGAGTATACACTAACACACACACACACAGATACACTAACACACACACACACACACACACACACACATGAGCAGATATACAGGGAGAGATCGAGTATGATCGAGGCGAACACCTAGCTATATTTAGACCGAAATGCAAATGGCTACCACACGCATACACACAGACATACATATATTCATAGTGATAGAGAAAGATAGACAGCGAGAGTGAGAGAGCAGCAAGATTCCCACTGAGTTACTTGTAGAGGTGATTTTTTGCGCTTGCGCCTTAAACTGATCTCAGTTGATGGCGCGACGCCATATTGAATTTTTCTTATTTTTCTTTTTTGCTTAAGGTGCTGCTGGCAGTGCTGCTACTGCGCTGCCTCCTCGTGATCAATAAGAGGGAGAATGCTTGGCGGCATTCTTTTGCCTCTGTTTTTGCTTCTTCTTTCTTCCTTGTATGTTTTTTTTTTCTTCTTTTGGTTGGTTTCTTTTATAAATAAGGATAACTTTTATAGACGAAAATATCCATAACTAAATTTAACATTTGTTTTTGTTTTATATTTAACTTTGGCCAACTTGTGTGTGTGTGTGTATCTACATGTGTGTATTTTGTATGGTGTGTATATTTTTGTGAATGAACCGTCGACGAGGAAGAGGATGAGGGAGGTTGAGAGGATGATGAGATATACAGACATTCAACAGGTTGCCGCCCGCCGCCGCCTCAAAATTGATTTTATTTTTGTATTATTATCAATTTGCTTGAATTTTGGCGCTGCACTTTTTTTCTTTTTCTCTTCAAAACCGAAAATAAACAATTGATTTTTAGGTATTTTTAGTTTGAAAAAACAACAATAACAAAAAAAAGTCATCAAGCTAATTTATTTTTTTTTTGTTGGCACGTGCCGCATCTAAATCGGTAACACACAGTGTTCAGATACATATATCTATGGATATATTAAAATGAATGGATATAGTTTTCATATATCGCCTGCATCATCATCATCATCATCATTATTATGATCATGATTCGTGAGATCGTGATTAACATAATGTTTGTGTGATTTGTGTTTATAATTCAGTTTTGTTTGCGTTTTATTGGTTTATATTTTATTGTTTTGTTTGGTTTTTCCCTCATCTTGATTTTTCGAATTTTTGCACCAGCTGCCGATTGGGTGGTCCAGTCAGACATTTAGTCAGTCATTCAGTCAGTTGGTCGGAGAAAAGAAGGCCTGGCCCGTTCCGGCCCAACTGGCTACAAATTGTTATTGTTTTTTTTTTTTTTTTGGTTTTCTCTATGGAAATGTTAAAATCTGTTGCAAATTTTTACAATTTTTGGTTCAATACCATTTTTGTTTGTTTAGGTTACAGTCAGTGGATGTTGCTGTTTGTTTTCCTTTCCATATTAACGTATACAAAACATATACATAAGGAAATCAGAAAAAAAGGATTTATTTGATAAAAAAAAAACAACATAAATATATTGGAAGTAAAAGAATTTATGGAAAAAAAATCTAAGTGAAATTAAATTCAATAATTATTCCAACTTTATTTAAGGAAACAACTAACTAAAGAGTGTCTTAAAGTAAAGATTTGAAAAATCTTTATATCCAAAATCTAATATAAGTCTACAATATACTAGATTATTAATTACCCATTGATCTATGAAAATTCTTTGGCTATAGTCATTCTATAGCTCTTGAAGCAAAACTGATGAGCTATCACAGATCTACCTTTAGTGGGGCACTGCTCCTATAGCCAATGACCGAATTGTGGGTCTCTAAATTGGCGCCAAATGTTCTAACTTTTGCCAAAATTTTTTTTTCTCATTTTGATCATCATAAAGTAGGATAAATAATTTTCTTACTATATCATTTCTTCAAAGAAATGCTCTATGCAGAAAAAGCAAATTGAAATCTTAATATATTTTCATTAAAATTGAAAAGAATTTTCGTTGACATTCCTATATGATAAATATGATAATTTTTAATTATATCATAATTTTTACCTATTCTAAAATTAAATTTAAAAAATATCAAATGAAATTCTAAACGAAAATTATGGAAAAATTATGATGCCGAATGTGTCTCCAAGGCGTAACAACAAAAAGAAAAATAAAGTGAACAACCATGGGGATCCGTATCGAAAGGATTGCCATGTGCTGTTGTATCACACAAATTAAGAATACCTCAGCGTGTCCCTTTGCCTTAAGAAACCATTACCATGCCTCCCTCCTCTCACACTCTACTTTTTTTTTCTTTCTCCCCTGCTCCATTCCTTCGTCTCTTTATCTTTCTAGAGGTACCTTCGTTGCCACCGAAATGCCACGTAGAGCACGATTGGTGGGACGGCAACGGCGGCAGTCAGAAAGAGATTTGCTATGGATTATATAGGCAGACTGCTCAGTTTACTAATTGCTTCCGTTTGCTGCCATTGCCTGAAGTTCTTCAGGGGTCTAGAGATGCATTTTAATTGCATTTCTTTTAACGGTAACATCAGCAAGAGCAAGAGCAGCCCCCCAGCCACATAGTCCCAGGGAAGTCAATGTATGGGCTCACTTGGCTGCCTGTCAGTCGGTCTTTCTGTCTGTCTGTCTGTCGGACTGGCGACGTCAATAACATTTACGTATACGTTATACATACATATATACCATATATTTATATGCATGTGTGTGCTTAAAGAAAATCAAAGGAAACGTTAAAAAAAAAAAAAAATACGAGAAAAGATCGAAAAAGATCTTTCGAAATCCTCCTTATGGCTGCTGCTGCTGCCACTGGCACTTGAGATATTCTAGCTATGTAATTTGGCCCTAGCATAGAATGGAATGTCTTCTCTCTCACTCTATATATATTTACATATACCCCCCCCTACCCTAATCTTTAGGTATAGCTTCTATCTATTGTAGTCAAGTCAGGAAGTAGAAAAGGATGCAGCACACTTGAGTTGCAACTAAGGGAACTCTGCCTCATTTCGTATGGATTTCAATGGAAAGCAAAGTATTTCAAATATTTTGCATATTAGTTTTCAATTTCAACAACAAAATAAAACCAAAGAGAGAGATAGAAAGAGAGAGAGAGAGAGAGAGACATGAAATAGCATGAGCAGCTGTTGTTAATGCTAGATTACTTAATTTGACTATATAACACTCTAAATTAGCCAAAACCAAATAAAAAATTTAAGACCAGATCAGATCTCTCAATTGTTGCTTAGTCATATTGCTTCCACACTCTCCTACCCTTATCCCCTTCCCTTTCCTTTCCTCTATATCATTACTGTCGCCAAAGCCATGACAAGTCGACAAGTCGCTTTGGAACTGTCGCTTTGCATCAGTTTTCAAGATTTATGGTATCCTTTCAACTTTAAACTCTTTTACCCGCTTTGTCGTCGTCTGTAGCATAATCATGCCTCTATCCCTGCCCCTCCCTAGCCATGAAGTTTATTGGACTCATGCAAAGTGCCACCACACATGTGCGTGGCAGCAACGTAAGCCCGCCTCAGTTCAAGCGTGGGGCACAAAAGAGCTCAACTTGCGTTGCAGGAGAGATTTTTAAAGAACAGTTTATATAGTAAATGGTGTGCAATCTATAGTATTTCCTTTATATATGTATTATACATATATCGTACATAAAAACATACATTTTTATACTGGTACTTATTCAGCTTCAAATTGTAATTTGAATTTTCTTTTCATTCCTGGTTTTTTTTCTCTCTCTCTTTCTCTTGCAGTGAAAAACTTTTGTACCTGTTGGCAAACGGCAACCTTTAATAAGGTGAGTGTGAATGAATGAATGTATATTAAAATGTGTGTGTGTGTGTGTATGTTGTTGTTGATTGTGCAGTGTGTTTGTGTTTGTATTATTATTCTCATGTCGCCATTTTGAAAAGTTTTCTTTTTGTTTCTTCATGCTGTCTCGAATGCACAGCACGTGCCACGTATTATCAGAAGAGAAGCTTCATTTACTGTGTGTGTGTGTGTGTATATGTGTGTGTGGGTGAGAGGAAAAATATTTACACTCAATGGAACATAATAAAGACATTAAAGAAATATTATGTTATGTGAGGCATAACAATATCGAGGCCTACTATCCGTCCGGTTGTCTGTCTCTGCCACTCGGTATGTGGTTCGACAGTTTTCCTTTATTGCCCTTGTATATTGTCAATTTCCATGTGTTTCTCATTGAACAGGATGGTGTTTACAGCATAACAAAGGGTATATACATATGTACGAATAGTATGTAAGTACATATACATACATACATATATATGTATGCATGTATCTTGGTCAAAATAACGAACAAAAATGTTGTAAATATACTTATGTACATATGTACTTATGTATGTATATGCAATGTTTACACAAGATTCTTTTTCAAGCCATTTCCGAATGACAGTAACAAGGAAACAAGATTTTATTTAAATACGTTAAGGCTTTTATTCAATATAGTACGATTTATTTATTCTACAAAGTTATCTGTAAAATTAAATAGTAAAAATTTTGCGTTAAACATTCAAGAAAAAATTTAAGCAAATAAAATAAAAATTGAAAAAAATTGAAAATAAAAAAGAAGGTATAATATGAAAAATTATATTCCATCATCAATGTATTATGCAATACATAAAAAATATTTATAAGGAGAATGCCATCTTGGCTTATTTTATTGAATTATCAGCCAAAAACAATTCTTAATTATTATAAAAAATGAAAACTTTTTCTAGACTTTATAAGAATTGCTTTTCGTAAGGTCTTAGCAAGGAATAAAATTTCTTTTTGTCTAACTTCACAAAGTAAATTATTCTTAAGTGCCTATTTTTTTCAATAATTTGTTTAATTTTTCTGAATATACATTATTTTAAAAATGTTGTGTGAAAATTTTAAGCTAATCAGAAAAAAAACTGACATTTTTAGTTGACTTCTTCAAATCCGCAAAATTTTAAGCTAATTTCCCAGAACTTTTTCTTGTGAAAGTCGGTGGACAGTTTCATACAAAATCTACTTTTTATACCCTGTACCCATAGGGTAAAAGGGTATATTAAAGTCGCTAAAATGTATGTAACAGGCAGAAGGAGAATTTTCCGACCCCATAAAGTATATATATTCTTGATCAGTATCAATAGCCGAGTCGATTGAGCCATGTCCGTCTGTCCGTCCGTCTGTCCGTCCGTCTGTCCGTCCGTCCGTATGAACACCTAGATCTCAGAGACTATAAGAGCTAGAGCAACCAAATTTGGTGACAACATCCGTCTGTTGTGTACACAGGTTAAGTTTGTTTCAAATTTTTGCCACGCCCACTTCCGCCCCCGCAATTTGGGAAAAACCTATAACTAGAGCAATATTAAACATATCGTATTCTTATTTGGCATGCACATTTATATAGCCAAAATGCACCAGCTGACCGAATTTGACCAAAATCGGACAATAATTATCGGAGATATACGTATTTCCGTTTTGTACTGAAACGCCCCATGCAAAATGGGCTGTTAAGTGTGAGCGAGATAGCATGCGTTCGCTGTTGCTGCATGGCAAGCAGTGTAGTGTTGCTGCATGGCAAGCAGTGCATGCTAAGAGAATTTTTTTGTAAATTGATAGCGATTTTGATTATTTTTGACTTTATGGGGTACTTTTAGTTGGTACAGGGTATACTCAATGTCGGCAGGGACGACTTGCTTGCTTCATTTTTTTAATTTTTTACACTGTTAACTAGGTAACGCTGTTGAGTTTTCCTTTTTTAAGTTTTAAGAATTTATTTTACTGACTTAAGTAATGATTCGATATATTGTCTTGGATGTAACACATTATTTTTCTGTAGCTTAAGTTAAAAGTTGGTGTGACAGGCAAATTTTTTAATGAAAATTTTAAACAGTATTAAAATGAAGCAAGCAAGTCGTCCCTGCCGACATTGAGTATACCCTGTACCAAGTAAAACTACTCCATAAAGTCAAAAACGATCAAAATCGCCATCAATTTACAAAAAAAATTCTCTTAGCATGCACTGCTTGCCATGCAGCAACAGCGAACGCATGCTATCTCGCTCACACTTAACAGCCCATTTTGAATGGGGCGTTTCAGTACAAAACGGAAATACGTATATCTCCGATAACTATTGTCCGATTTCCACAAAATTTGGTCAGCTGGTGCATATTGGCTATATTATTAAGTGTGCCAAATAAGAATGCGATATCTTTATTACAGCTCAAGTTATAGTTTTTTCTAAATTACGGGGGCGGAAGTGGGCGTGGCAAAAATTTAAAATAAACTTGAGTTGCTTATACAATAGACGGATGTTGACACCAAATTTGGTTGCTCTAGCTCTTATAGTCTCTGAGATCTCGGTGTTCATACGGACGGACGGACGGACAGACGGACAGACGGACGGACGGACAGACGGACATGTCTCAATCGACTTCGCTATTGATACTGATCAAGAATATATATACTTTATGGGGTCGGAAAATTCTCCTTCTGCCTGTTACATACATTTTAGCGACTTTAATATACCCTTTTACCCTATGGGTACAGGGTATAAAAATGTCACATAATAACAGCTCTTCAAAAAGTTCTTAACAAAGAATTCAGAAAAATGTGTTATCTTTTGACAAAATTAACCTATATAATTTTGATTCTATTATGAATTGATTTAAGATAGTTTATAGAGAATTAAAGAATTTAATTGCCGAGACGCAATTCAATATTAAATGCGATTTCATGGGAAAATAGGAAATAACAAAATAAATTTGCTAATTTGTGACATATTTAATTTATTTATTGCTTCCTTATTTGGCTATATCATTTAGCTAATATTGTATGCCTATAGGCTATATCACAGATTGTCGTCTGCTCTCGATAAGTTATTGACTGAGTTACATAAACAAAATAAACATAAAATATGTTTTTGATGTAGCTTTTACACCTACATATAGACATACATACTTATATACATATAAATGTGAATGTACTTATATGCCGCCTGCTTCTTATGCTCTCTAAGTTGTCTGACAGTCAGTCAGACAGTTTGTCTCTGTGGATAACATTGATTGATGGACCAAATAAAACCAAAAAACCAAAGTAAAAAAAAAGAAAAGTATAAGACATATTCTGCTTGTAGTTTCAATGTGATTACCTGAAGTGTTTTTCTCCAAATATGTATATCCGTATCTGTCTGACTGTCTACCTTAAATATGGGTTCTATAAATATTACCTCCTGTTTTTTTTTTTTTTTGGTAAAGGGGTTCAACTCCACGCATTTTCTCCTTTTTTCAGTTATATTTTGTGAATGAAAATCCTGGATGAATGAAATAAAAAGGCCAGTGTAACATTTTGGATCAATTAACGCCCCCGCATAAGAAGTATCTCACCTTGAATGTATGTCAGGATATTTTGAAAGCATCCATTTCAATTATACAAACCTTTTACTGCATGTCCTTGTCATGGCATTTGCATTAAATATTTGCCAGGTCACTGAAATATTTGTATGTGGTAATGGCACAGAGAGGTTGTGGGCTAAAAGAAATTGGGTTATACCGAAAAACGAAAGTTGCTAAATGTTTTGCATTTCTGTGGGAGGGAGGGTGGTAAGGGGAGGTTGTTGTTGTTAGGTAGAAGAATAACTATGAAAAGTTTTTAACTCAATTACTGATTTAACTGACAGTTTAAGGCAATTAGAATGTAAAACTTCAATTGTTTTATTGGTCTAAACATCCGTCGAGGGGAATATAGCCAAAAAAAAAAAAACAAATATATATACAACCGAAACATTTTCCCCTTGTAAGAGGAGAAGGGAAAGAATCCAGCTGTCATGGTCACTTGCCTACATCGGCTGGCAGCTCATCCTGCCTCCTGCCACCCGCCTCCTCGTTTAACTCCCCCCATCATTTCCATTTCGAACTTATCATTCATGCAAACAGTGAAATGCTTTCACAACCGCCCTTTACCCCTACTACTACTACTACTAGTAAAACACCACCGCCACCACCACCTCCCTCCTTGTCCTATATACAGCATCCATCCTCCAACCACCAGACACACGTGTTAAGGTAGCATTATTCAAGTTGACAGGCAGTCGCTGGCGTTACTGCTCCTGGCACAGTGTTGCGTAGGCGGCCGTTGGCGGCATCGAGCAAAATTGATTAGATTAGGCATTGGCAACGAGGCATGGAGTATTTATTCAGCGACCAACCAGGAGTAGCATCCTTTTGGGAGTGGGAGAGAAAAAAAAAAGGCTGTAGGAATTCAAACATTTAGTCATACTCCAGTTGACAGAAGGTAATGCGAGTAGAAGGAATACTTTCTTCTTTCCGCTTATTTTTTTTCTTTTTTTCTTCTTACGTTGCGATACTTAAGCCTATATCTAATCACATTTAAATTGCACTCAAAGCATATTGAAATTGGTCGAGATTTTGGTGTTGGCTTTTTGCTTCTACTTTTGGTTATTTTTTTTCTTTTTTGCTTTTCTGTTTTATATCTGAATGATTGAGAGATTTTAAGTACTTTTAAGACAAGCGATTGAAATGTAATTAGGCAATGCTAATGCCCAAAGAGTGCCATTCCCCATAGGAAAAGAAGAAGAAGGGAGATCGGCTTATATACATACATATATATATATATATATATATAAAGAAGAGGAGGGAGGGCAGGCAGTCAAAGGACTTTCTAGCTTTTTATTCAATTTGGCAGACTTAATTACTTCAGCCTAATTGATTTGGTAATATTATTTTGTATTTTTTTGTTTTTCGCTTTGGCATAATTTATGCAAGACAAAGTCTAACAACTCTTACAACAATTATATAGATACATGTGTTGGTACATACATACATACATACATACATATATATTTATGCATGTTTTCATCTCAATGGCAAAGGCAATTTGAATGAGATTTATGAAAATTACCTACGCAGCGTTTACAACAACTGCAACAACAACAACAACAGTAGCAACATTGATGAGTGTAAAAGAACTTCACGTGGTGGTCGAATTTTGTTCTTAGCTTGGGGTGCCAAGAGGCCAGAGACCCAAAACCAAAAACTAAACCCCTGCCGACCAACCAACCGACCGCCAGTCGCATCGGATGCCAAAAAGAAACAAAATTAAAAAAAAATATTATAAATTTGTTTTTCAATAAATAATAATGACTAAGAAATACCCCTTAGGAAGCAGATAAATATTTACGTTATTTATTATTGATATCAAATATCACTTCGATATTTTTCATATATTTAATTGTAACTATATAGTTTTTTTTGCTTAATATCGATCTTTAAGATATTTATACGAAGTTTATTTTAATGAAACTGGATTATTTAGAAACTTTATTATATAGAAACTTTATTATGTATATAGAAATTTTATTATATAGAAATTTTATTATATATCTATCTATATCTATCTCTCTATCTATCTATCTAACATTAGATAGAAACTTCATTATATAAAAACTTCATCATATAGAATCTTTATATATAGAAACTTTATTATATAAAAACTTTATTATATAGAAAATTCATTATATAGAAAACCTTCAAATAAGATTTTACTTCCTAATCTGCTTAAATATCAGTGAAATCTATATGCCAAATTTGATAGTGCCAGTTCCATTACCTATATAAACTCCTTAACTTTAAAAATTCATATTTTCTTTAATTTTCGAAGATCCCAATCTACCCTTAAAATACGATTATTAAAAGGTATGCAACAGAAAACAAGAAAAAAAAAATACAAAACGCAGTTAAGTGCAACCAAAGTCGGACTCGAACACACATTTACCAGGCAATGCAAAGGCATGTGTTTCTTGTTGTTGTTGATGTCGCTGATGCTGGTGCTACTGCCACCGCCGCATGTTGCACACATGTGCTCCGTTATTCTTCCACTGAACATGGACATGGATGGATATGGTTATGGTTATATGGCTATGGACATGCGCAAAACGCGCCCGGCGTTTATTGAATTAACTGCAGAATAAGGCAACTGTCGACGGGTGTTTTAAAAGGGACTGTCTGTCGATATGGCGGTCTGAATTGTGGCAGTTGTCGCCCAGGCGTTAAAAGTCACAAGGACACACATAAACCCAGTTGAAGATGCAGTTGCAGCAATTGCATATGGAGAGATGGAAACATTTTTTTTTTTTTTTTTTTTTTTTTTACATGCATACAAAACATTTGCATTTCGTAAATGCCATATGCTGGCATTCCGTTTGCCATTTGCCGTATGCTGCATACGCTTGCCTTGCCCCCTCCCCCTTTCCTTTTCATACTTTATTGCAACATTGTGGCCACCCTCCTTTTTCCGTTCCGTTTCAACAGCCATAAAGGGTATGTTCTGGCACTTAAAATTGACTTTGCGTGATTTTAACATACAAATCTGTAAATTTTTGTAAAGGAAATGCACAAAAGAGTTGAAATAAAACGAGTATACTCCCCCTTAAGGGGTTTAGTTAACCAAAACTATACACAAAAGATTTAAATTTGTTGAGTCAATACTGTTATTCGTTATTACTAACGCAAAAGAAAACTTATATAGCTTATATGCAAAGCATTTAGTCATGTCACTCAAAAGTATGCAATTGTTTTTGAAGTTTCTCAAGTTATTAAATGTTACATCTCACTCTTCCTTGGTGATGTTATTCCCTCAAGCTTCGTTTTACCAAAAGAGAACCACAAAGCCGACACCAACAATTCCCTGAGGGGCGGGGGGAACCCAAGGAAAGAGCCATCACTTATTATTTGATTACATTTACAATTTAATCTTTAATCACTGCCCAAAACAGTTATTCAATGCCTAAATAATAGATATAAGGACTTTACCGTTGATTAAATCAACAACATATTTTCAGTGCCTGTTGTTGGCTACAAAGTGAATATGTACAATGTGTTTTGTTCCTATGACTGACCATTGAATTGATTTGAATGAATAATCATCAGCAGTTGAGCGGAAAAAATGAATCAATGAGTCTATAACGAATTCAATGAAGAGGAGTGTGTTGTCGTCTTCTACAAAATCCTCATTGATATTGTTTTTGTAATTCCTTTTATTTGTTTTTCTCTCTCTCTCTTTCTCCTTTTCTACTTTATTTTTTTTTCTATGCTGCTTGTCAAACGCAGGTCAACAAAGTTTTTATTAAGCTACATCAGGAAGCAAGCAAACAATAAACAGGCACCAAAAACGAAAAAAAGAAAGGAAAAAAAAAAAAAAAGGAAGCAAGCATAAAGGAAAAACAAGGACAATGTGTTGTCGCACGAGAACCAAATAAATAAAATACACAATAAAATGTGTGGAATAGAGAATGCGGACAGGGGGCGGCGACGGGTAGATATAGATCCTAAATGAAACCAAAGCGACGCATTAGCAACATTTTGGGTGGGCGTGCAGGACACAACGGAGACGAGAGACACGACACACACACAAACACACAGACACAGACAGAGAAAAATAGAGTGAGAGAGGTACACAGTGAACCACATGCAAACAGTATATCAAAATGAAAATGGATAATTAACATTTATGAGCAGGCAATACACAGCAACCATAACAGTAGCAGAACAAAAAAAGCTCTCTTCAGGTAAACAAAACGACACTGAAATACCCTACATTCAATTTAGGTGAATTAGAAAAATCATAGTTTATAATAAAATTTCCGAATATCTATTTTAACTATTTCAAACTCTTGAATATCCTTTTCAACTAAGAAATAATCTTAAAAATGTAACATAAAACATTTCATTTAAATCTTTTATAGTGATAAATTTAAAAACATGACTCAAAATTAATGGTAACCACAGATTATTAATTTTATATAAATTACGTAAATAGAAAAACCCATGTCAACCATGGATTACACAATATAAGAATATTTTATTTACTAATCTTTAATAACTGTAAGTCTTAAAGAATCAAATAAGTTAACTAAACAAAAATATATATCTTTTTTATAGAGTTGCAAATGTCATCTTCTGCTTGTTAAAGTCTTATGCATACTCTTTCCATTTATAAATCTAAGCAACGGGTGTGAGGCGAAAATGGAAACCAGGCAAAAAAAAAAGGAATCAAAATCCAGGAAAAATAACTGTTGCTGCCGGGGCAACAGCATAGAAAACGGCTGATTGTCTATATGAGTATAAGTGTGCGTTTTTGTCTATGTGTATATGTGTGTGTGTGTGAGTGGGTGTTCGAGTCCGAGTACAAAACAAAAACCATATGTTTCTTGTTTGCATATACAACTCAAATTGTATATGAGACTTTTGCTTTCATTTTGAGCGAAACTCAAAAGCAGCGCCTGCGCCTTATTGGCAACCAGCGATATCATGCAGTCAGAGCGAAGAGTGGGAGAAGTAGAGATTGCCAAAAGGGAGAGCGGGAGAGCGATAGACAATGAGTGAGTGAGCGAGAAAGAGAGAGAGAGATAGGGAGAGAGAGAGCACGTCATCTGTGTATGTGTGATATTTTGTTACACAAAAGAGAAGAAAAAGAAAATCTGTTGCACTAATACACTTAAGCATACCGTTAGAATGTTTGTATATCGGTGTGCGTATATCAATCCTCATTGCAGCCACACGGACTCCGTTCATGGATACAGAGGTATCCGTACTCATCATCGTCTTCATTCGTCGTAGTCATCGTCGTCGTCGTTGTCGTCGTCGTGTGGCTCATCGTGTTTTTGCCTTTGTATTGGTAATTTCGTTGTCGTTGAACATTCCGTTTTGCTGTTCGCGCCGTTTTACCGTTCACCATTCGCATACTACGTCAACGACAGCGTATCCGTCAGTACGTTCGTACGCGTCCGCAACACCGCTTCTTTTTTGCAGTTCAGAAGGCACAAAGTGAGCGGCATTTCTTCTTCAATTCAATTCAATCCGATTCGATTCAATTTGATTGGATTTCGGTTTTTTGGTTTTTGGATTTTAGTGTGTCGCTTTTCCGTTGTGCTCGTACGTCCGTTTGTTACGCGAATAATATAAGAAATCGTTGCAGCAGCGAAATGAAGCAAATTATGTTGCCACAACGCGAAATAATTTATTTTTACTCCAATATATAAACAAATTCTATTTCCAAAAATAAATGTGTAACAACAAAAGCCGACTACAACAACAACAACATCAGCAGCGACGGTGTATCCACTTATAAGTTTTTATTTTTAACTTTTATTTTTGAACCAAAAGTCGTGTGCCGCAGTAGCTAATTTTGTTTATTTATTCGCAAATATCAATAAAATAAAAGAAGAAAAAAAAAATAAAAGAAAAAAGAAAGGAAAAGTCTAAATACAAAAATAAAATTAAAAACATATCACAGACTGCATTTCATTTGTGAATGTGTGTGTGTATATACAAATGTTTGTGTATATGTACATATAATTAATAATCTTAACATTAAATAACGCGGCGCGTAAATTATTTAACAAACAACAATAGCAATTTGCAAATTTTCGTATTTGGTTTTAACGAAAATGCAATTCAATTTGTGAAACAATTCTCTCAAATCGAAGTTCAAGTTATACTTAATTTCTTGGAGTGACATTTTTGAAAAACGGGTTTTCCTTATTTATTGGTTTATTTTACGTTAAATGTTTCATTTTTGTCGGTTTTTCGGAGCTGAATGACAAACAAAAAATCAACAAAAAAAGCAAATCTTGTAAGTTTTATCTCGTTTTTACTAAAGATAAGCATTTCTGTTAGCCGGTATTATTTATGTTAGTTACATTGTGGAAAATTTTATATAAAAATCAAAATAAAACAAAAAAGTGAATCATTATTTAAGTTTTCAAGAATTTTCCAAATTTCATACGAAATCTTTTCAATTTCCTTATTAAGTTGATATTGCTTAAAATACGAGCTCAACAAGTAAATACATAGTCGGCAATCGTATTCTGACGTCATTCTTTTGAACGTACATTATTATTATTATCAGTTCTCTGCAAATCAATTGATATACACAGAAATCTATATACACACATATACATGCACATATAGTATATAAAAACTACAAACAGATTGGGGAATTAATATAGACGAGTAAAACCCAAAAAAAAATTTCTGTTGCATTCAATCTCTGAAATCTGCGCAGATGTATTGAAGAATAATAAGGAAGGAAATCTTTCAATATACATACAATATATACGAGTTGTACATTTTTTCTATATAGTAAAAAAACCATATGAATAATTGTATGAATTTGTTTATATGTATGTATATTATGTATAGGTATATACATATAAAAAGCTCATTGATTTCTGATTGTACTCATTGATTTGACTTTTGAAAGGTTTGTAGAGTTTTGTATAAACTATCAGATATAGTCACTGAATATATGAATAAATTTAGGATATATATGCATTGATAGTTCAAGTTTTTTAAATCAAAATTAAGTTCAGATTAGATTTTACTACAACATAAAATGGCAATGTTGGGTACTATTCAAGTCGCCTAGGTATAAGCATAAATATATTTACATGTATATAATAAATATATTCACATATATATATATGTACAATGTATATAGTATTCGTTTGTATGTTGAGCAGTGCCAAAACTGATAACAAAAAAAAAATATATATATATATATCAATTTGTATGCTTGTGTTTGTTGCTTCCAGCGAAGTTCAAATCCATTTCCATTCTGCTCTCCTCATTGCCACCGCCCTCTGTCTCACGCTTACCCTCTCCCTATCCCACACCCTATCTCTCTCACCCTCTTCCACCGCCACTCTATCTCATTTACTCTCTCTCTCTCTCTCTCTCTCACACACTGTGCGTGTTTGCACATTATCAACAGTTTTCTTGCATATAGTTTTTATTGCTAGCCAGCCGACTGATTGGTGAACTCCCCACGGCTGATAATTGCATGCAAAAAGAAAAGGCAAAAGCCAAATGAAGAAAAGTAGAGAAAAACAAATAATAAGAAAATCTTAAGAAAATATTATAATATACATAATATTCCCCTCTTTAACCTTTTAACTTAACTTAGAGAATATTATAATATTTAATCCCTTTCCATCTTATGCAAACATAATTGCCGTTGGGGGGTATCCTTATGTAATTAGCCAACAATATATATATCATACATATATACATATGATCTTATCTAACTAGGGGCCCGCCACATTCACATATACATACATACATCTAAGAAAAATGTGTGAATATTGTATATTTTAATATAGATCTTATCTAAGAAAAGATGACAACTAGTATCTTGCATCTTAGCAAATTTATTTAATAAGTTCAAGTAAAATTGACAAAAAAATCAATTGAAGTTTATAATAATTAATATACATAGATGATCTTAAGTTGAGATTATTATTATGATATTAGAACTAAGAATTACTCTTGGATTGATAAAAATACGACACATTTTGGTTAAATAAATTCGATTGTTTGTAGATCCTGAGTTAAAAAGAATTGTTCATACCTTCATTTGAAATGTTTTTCAAATCACCTTTTTTTAACAATTTTGGGAGGACTTGCTGGAAGTATCTTAATAAGTTTTATAACTAATCATTTATAAAAAGGTGGTTAAATTTTTTTCCTTTCATATTTTTATAACATTTAGCCCAAATGGAAGTTTCAGTTAGTCCAGTAGTTTAATATATTAAAAAAATATCATAGAATATTATATTTATATATATGTATATCTGTATACTAGTTTAAACCTCTTAAAAAGTATCTCAAACTTTCCATTAGCTTTTGCATTTTTAAAAGAAAGTTTTAAAATAGTAGTTAGGAATTTATTTAAAAAACAAAGATCAACTGCTGGAGGAAAAAAATTATTTTGCATTATAAATCTTTCAAAAAAAGTCATTAGAATATTGAGATAAGATGATATGTATATTTGTATCGTATAATACAATATCAGCACTTGGCGTTGTCATTCCCTTTCATTCTATTCTAAATCATTTATAAAACTAGAATTTAGAATACTAGTTCCTAGAAAATGAAGTAAAAGTAGAATACAGTGGTAAATAATTCAAAACAAAATTGACCTTTAATATTTGGACTTAAAGTTTCATAGAATATGCATGGACGAGGTGGAGGGGGGGATTGGTTTAGGCTAATCTATAACTTTGATAATCGAATACTTTAGCTGCAACTGTTAAAAAAAGTTTACTTTTTTGCTTTCGTTTGACTGCAAATTGACAATCTTTCAGTAGTTTGGCCTAGGCCAGGCCCAAAATTAAAAACAAATAAAAAAGAAAAAATAATAATAATAATAAAAGAAGGTGATATTTGTTGAAACGTGCGAAACGAGGCGAAACCTTGGTTAAACAATCTTATCAATAAATAATTTGGCAAAGTTTGAAGTTTAGTTTGCGGTCGACTCTTGCTATTCCTTTTTTTTTTTTATTGTTTTTTTGTCGATGATAACAAGGAATTTGCAATTGAATTTCGTTTCTTTGTTGTTTTTGCTGTTGCTGCTGCTGCTGCTACACTTGGTGTTATTGTTCTACAATTTATTTGATAAGCATTTGTTGTAGTTGTAGTTGTTGTTATTTGTCACACTATCTCAAATGAGAGGGAGAGTTTCTTGTACTTACTCCTCAAAGACTTGCTTATCACCGAAAAAAAAGCAACAAAAAAAAGGTACATGAGCCAAGCAACATTTTATATATTGTTTATTGTAGTTAGTTATTAAAAAAAAAAAACAAAATAAAAACAATACACCCATAAAAAACCAGTTGATACTTTTAAATGAAACATCGACTTTGTGTTACCCTATAGATAGTGGAAATATATTTAGTTTTTTAAGGAATTTGCAAATGTTTTTTTTTAAGAAATTAAGAATTGAAATTGTTTTAATATATATAATAGAATATACATATATATATACATATATTAATATATTTAATAAATGGAACTAAATGCTATTCCCATTTAATAGCTTTAGATTATTTTTCTTTAAATTTACCATTTTTATTTTTTAATAAATGAAGAGAAATGGCCAAATAAGAACTGATATTGTAATAATTATATAGATTCAAATGTATTTCAAGAACTATATATACTATTTTAATCCAAATGTTATAGGGTATCATCAAAAAATTTTTACTCCTGTTTGGCTCTCTTTAAATTTCTCTCTCTCTCTCTAAAAAAGATGGCTCTTTGGCATGCTCTTTATCATTTTTCTTTTTTAGCGATAAGATATAGATACTAGTATCGGGGCCCTACTCAGCGGTATTTAATTTTTGTTGTATTTGTATTTCGACTACCTTAACATGAGTCGCGTGTCGATTAGACAAACTGAACCTTTCTGAACCCTCTTCAAGCGGAAAGTGAATTTGGTTTAAATCATGAAATTCATATGGTAGGGGAATAAATTTCGAATGGATGTATCACAATTTGGGCATTTTTATATACTTATACATATATATATCTATATAATTTTAAAAGTAGGAAATCGGTAGCTTATCATTTTAGAGTACAGTATAGAAAATATTGATATTATAAAGTCGGAAACTAAAACTTCAATCGATGTACACTCCTCTTTCTCTCGTTGGCTCATTTGGCGGATGAAATGGAGCATTTGACGGCCCAGCGGTTGCGCGTGTCGTTAATTAAGTTAAGATTTATAACAAACCGGACGAACAATCAGCTGGAGCGTTGAATGCCGCCCATTAACAACAGCATTAACATTAATAATTGTTGATAAATCACCAGACGAAACCAAACGAAAAAAAAATAAAATAAAAAGGGTTGAAAAGTAAAAGTGAAATGTGACAATTTGTGACAATTTTATTGCAAATGTTATTAAACAATTCTATCAACTAACAAATAATGTCAACAAAATTTAAAACTCTTCAATACTTGAAAAAGAAATAACCAAATATGATTACAGCATTTTTTGGTTTTTGGCTATAAACAATAAAATTTATGAAAGGTCTCCAACAACTGGTTTTTGTTTTTTCCTCTCGTTGATTTGCCATCAAAGTTCATTCATCCAAAATACGGAAAAGTTTAAAATTTGCATAAATTACTTACATTTGCTAATTGAATATAAGCAAAAACAACAACAACAAATTCACAAATTCTTAATGAGAAGGTGAACAAAAAAGTGAGAAAAAGTGATTCATACTTTTGATTCGCTTTGAATTTGGGATGGCTTTTTCTTTTTGTTAGGCTTTGTTTAAACAAAACTATAGTTACTAACTAACTGGTTAATTGCTTTTAATTAAATGCAAATTCAAAGAAAGTTTTTTTTTATTGTTTGCGGCTTATGGGTTTACTTTTGTTTCTGTTTTGTTCGGTTTTTTTTTTTTTCGTTTTGGCCATTTGCCTAATGATGTTGCCAATTAAATGGAAAAAATGTACAGCTTCTAATTGCCAGCCGCAAGATGACAAATGTCTTGACACACATGCAAAAGTGAGATGGCAAAAAGACACGACACAAGACTTTTCTTCCTTCTCCTTCAATTTGTGTGTAGTTTCCTTCCTTTGTCAAGTGTTGCCGCTGCAGCAGCAGCAGCAGCAATTGCAACTGACCCAGTCACCCTTAAAACTTGTCTCAATTCCTTACCGCAAAGGCTTAATTGTTGCAACAACAAGAAATGGAAATGAAAAGAAAAGTGTGTTAAGTTTTGACCCTAGGCCATTCTATGTAAACCCTATCTATATGTATGTATGTGTGTACATATATTTGTATCCTCTTTCTCACACAATCTACTATCCTTTTTGCTCTTGTCAAGTGGATGCAACATTCTGGGTGATTAGCTCATGTCGTGCACAATTAGTCAACACTTTATTTGTTGTTTTAGTTGTGCACACCTGCACAGCACGTCTCTTTACACGCATTCCTTGTGCGCCTGGTTCTTTATGATTTATTAGCAAACTTCAATTTTTTGTTGTTATTTTTCCCTTTTTTTTTGGTCTGTTCATTTTGGCACTTGAACACCATTTACGTATGTGTGTATATCTCTATGTATATGTAGTATCTAATCTGCAAAAAATTCAAAATGCCAAATGGCAAAAAATATATATAAAACTGAAAGAAATTTCGATCTTATAGATAAGAGATAAAGTTAACTGAAAGCACTTAACGCAATCTTAAAAGACAACAAACGGCAACAGCAATAACAACAAAATTATTTATCTTATTTAATCGTATTTTAACTATTTTGTAAATGTTTACATATAAATATATATATGTATATCTATATCTGTGGATTATACTTAACTACTTACATTTTAAGCCAAAATTTGAAGAAGAAATGTAAGCTCACATAAGTAGGCAATAGAATTGGTTGCTTAAATGTTAATGGTTGGAGTAAGCACAAGCTATAGTTTTGTCTCTCTTTCTGTCACTATACACGTATATATGTATATATATATATATATATTTATATATGCTATATATGTATATGTTCGTCAAAGTATATAATTTCTCAGTTCATGGCTTTTCTCATTATTCATATGTGACGCATTTTTTTCGCTGTTGCTTTTTAACTTTGGCTTATCCGGAGGCTGCCACAACAGCTGATGTGGTGGTTAATTTTATATACATATACATATGTATATACATATATAAATTTCTCCGATTTGTATAAGAAAAAGTTGACTAAACTGACTAATAGAACATTTCTGGTTACAAAAAGTATGAGTGTCAGAGAATTTATGAAATTAATCAAGGAGCGGATTAGTTGTGTGCGTTAATTAACAATACTTACACTTGAAGAAAAGGTTATTTAGTTATTTTTAGCTTATACATATGTATTTTAATCTATTCAAAGATTTAGTTTACTTTTTTTTATCCCAAATAAGGTTTAGGCTTAGAATCAACACAAAAATTATTTGTTTATATTGACTTTATAGATGATTTCATTGACGTATTTCTATGTGGATGTGTGGGTGTGCGGGTGTGTTTGTGTGTGTGGATGGGGATGTCATTTTGATTACATTTCCCTTTCTGTTTCAAAAAAAAGGGATTCAAATGAAGAGCAGTTAATGGTAGATTCAAAGAGGGGGAAACCTTGCAACTTAATTGAAGTGACTAATCAGCCATCAACAAATGACAACTTTCCCTTCTCATTTTCCATTTCTTTATGGTCGTTATTTAAAACCAACAAAAATTAACAAATTATAACAAATTACATTTCCCTTTTTACCAAATTTCATTCTCGTTGGTTGTCGAGAGGGGGAAGGGGAGAAGTTGGTAGGCATAAAATCAAACTGTGGCATCGTAGTGAACTGTGTCTGTTGTCGTCATCAATAAGGTACATTATCGATTCACTGTTGTCCTTATACCCTTATTAAATTCATGGCCTGCCTTTGCTGTTGTTGTTCTCGTTGTTGTTGTTGGTTGGTTGTATCTGTTTTTCTTTTTTTTTTTGTATATATAAATTTTTTTTTTCTTTTATTTCAATAATGACTGTTGAAATTTTCCCTCGAAATACAAAAAACTCACGCACAAACAGACACAGCAGAGCTTCGCATAATCAGAAATGTATCGAATTTTTTTTTTTTTTTGTTGAGTGTATCCTTATGCCTTTTTGCTCGGTGTATTACTGTATGTGTGTGTGTGTGAGTGTGTGTGAGTGTGTGTGAGTGTGTTTGTATGTCACATTCGTCAAGGCTCTTGTGTTGCTTCTCCAACCATCCCTGTCCCTGTTTTCCATTCTCTAACCCAAAAGCACTCCACTCCATTCACAGTTGAAAGCTAAAACATATTGCGTAGGTCGTAGTCATTCATTTTTGTTGTTGTTGTTGCTGTTGTTATTGTTGTTGTAGAGCTGCGTGAAGTAAAACCATTTCTGTAGATATTGTTGTTGTTGTTGCTGCTGTTGATGTTATGTTACTAAGGCAGGAACTCAAGTTCTTGTCGTTGTCCTCGTCCTGGCCTAAGGACGACAGCACGAGACGGCAAATGAAATTTATCCGCCTCGATTTCCGGCCCTCGCCTTGTTGTTTTTCCTTTTTCCTTTCTCGCTTGTTTTTCTTTTTTTTTTCTTTGCACTCGGAAATTTGGTCTTTCCCGTTGTGTGGCTCGACTCGCGTTTTGTAGCCACGTGCCACAAGCTGAGCAGCAGCACTCCGTTTCTCCTTTGAATCTAGCTTCAGGCACGAAACGGTGGCTGTATCCGTATTTACAAAATGCCAACAAGATGTGTTCGTTTCCGGTTTTTTTTTTTAACATTTAAACAGTTAGTTTTGTTGTATTTGTTCTTTTTTAATTTTCATTTTCATCTTTT
Source organism: Drosophila emarginata (assembly GCA_037075365.1). Taxonomy (NCBI): domain Eukaryota; kingdom Metazoa; phylum Arthropoda; class Insecta; order Diptera; family Drosophilidae; genus Drosophila; species Drosophila emarginata. The sequence continues at coordinate 1,652,347 of JBAMCD010000260.1, read as the reverse complement.
TTTTTCGTTTGGAATATATCTTTTTTTTCTCTGTTTTATTGATTAAAGTTAAGTGCGTGCTTGGTGGCGCGCTTGAAGGACATCAAAGTGGTGGCGTTTTGTGAAGTTCACATCTCACATTGACGCGAATCTAATCATGCGTAAGATTGTGGCCAGCGAGCATGGCCATAAATTAACTAAACCTATCTAAATAGGTCAAACAAGGAGTTCACCCAAAGACAAAGAGACAGAGAGAGAGAGAGACAGAGAAAGAGCGATAGAAAAGAGATGGAAATAGAGAAAATATGCTATAAAGTAACTGGAAGCAATATCAACCACATCCTCATCCTCATTCTCATCCCAGTGCATTGAACTTTCAACGTCAAATGGAGCGTCAACAAGTTGAACATGTGGAAACCTTTTTGAAGTCATCAATACTTCAAATTAGGTTAATTGATGGAATATTTAATTAACTGAACTAGTTTTTTTTCATTAACTGGTTTTATATACTAAATCATAAATTCAATGAAAAACTTGGTCTACGAATTTGTTTTGAACTAAATCATAATTTTGACATAAGGATTTTGTTAGAAGTTCTTGAAAATAGTCATGCAATGTTTGTTCAATTATTTTTCAATACCTTAAATAATTATTTGAAACTAGTAGTTGTTTTTTTCTAAACTTACAACAATTTGATGTTTTATTACTCTTTTTGAGTAATTAAAAAGTATTTCCTTTGTCATGTTGATGCTCTATTCACTGTTTAGAAGTATTTTTTTAATATTTTCTTTTTTTTTACCATTTCTCATGAATTTCTTAGAATAATGATTGTTGAAATAGTTAATACAATAATTGGTTAAATAGTTTCAACGTAACTTCAGTTTGTTTACAAGTTTAAAAGTTTTTTAAACTAAAGAATTAAGTTTTAAATCGTTAGGAAAAGAAACGTATTGCACGAGGATTTTTTTCAAATCGTTAAACTAATTGTTTTAAATTATTAGCTTAAAATAACTTCAAAAATATATCTTCATTTTCATCGTATTTATCATATTCATTGCCTAGAAGTTTTTTAAACTATCTTCTATTCCATTAAATATTTTACATTTCTTAGAACGAATCTTCTTGAAAAAGTTTATAGTAGACAAGAAACATACAAACAATGTACAATAAGTTAAAGTTTTCAACTGAAATTGTTTTTTAATCTTAATGGATTTTTTTATGGATTGGAAATTGAATACTGGTAAAATTTCAAAAAAAAAGAATACTGGTAAAATTAAAAAAAAAAAAATTGTAACAAAAATTTCTATATAAATTGCAGCAACATCAAAAATTAAGCAAAATTATTTGCACTGATTTGAAATAAATATTTTATTGTTTTCTTATCATTTTAACTAATTAATTTGTCTCTCTCTTTTATTAATTGCAGCTACCTGAGAACAATTTATATTACATCTACAACAAACAAAGGAACAAGAAAAAAAACAATAAATAATAAACATTTGCCATTTTTTTTGAGAAACCGTCCACTTATACAAAATACAATATTAAATATGCCCAACATTGTCTGTCCAATCAAGTGAGATTTCTTCTAAAGACGCCCCACACATTAAATTACTGGCACCCACACACACACACACACACACAGAGAGAGAGAGAGAGAGATACCGATACATATATTGCAAAGCAAGTCGAGCGAAAGACTCGCACACACGAGTCACTGAAAAAGAAGAATTGACAGAGGGACAAGGATATCATCATCAGACATCATCATTGTTGTAATCAGGAACCTGAGCTGAAATTGTTGCCATGGGTCGCAAAAAAATTCAAATATCACGCATCACCGATGAACGCAATCGACAGGTGAGTGAGATAAGAAATACGATATAACTACATACATAAGAAATCTTTATATATACATACATACATACATATATACGTACATACAGTGAGTGACAATTTGTATGGTACAGAGGATGCTTTTGCTACTGCTGCTTATTTATTAATTAGACACTCTTCGATTTCTAATTGGCTTGCCACTTAGCTTCGTAATAGAAAACTTGATTAATTAAGCTATTAGAGCTATTGGTAGACATGGAATCGATTTGGGTAGCAATTAAATTGAAATTGAACACAAGCAGAAATCCAAGATAGCATAAAAATACATATGTATGTATATATGTATGTTTCTACATATGTGTGAGTGTGTGTGTGATTAACTATTTTCATCTGAACTTGAAAAATATATAATGAGCAATCAGCACAAGTCAAGGGTAACTTAATTAGCGTATCAGGTTTGCATTTAAACCATAATTTATCTTAAGACCAAGTTATATAAAAACTGCATAAGATTAGTAAGAATTAGTAATGATTGCTTAAAAATATATTTTATATATTTTACTTTTATGTTGACAAAATCAAACTTCTTTTAGAACTTTTCTTGGTTTTTTTTATGATTTTTGTACTCCAAATCGTTATCTATGTAGTACTTTGAATTATTTTTCTAATGAAAGAAGTCGTTCGAGAACATCTTTAAGAAGCTAGGTCCATAATGTTGGCATTATAGTACTGTGTTTTCCCTAAAAAAAATACTAGAACAACTCGTATGTTGCATTTTCTGATTAAGTAATAAAGCCAACTTATTTCAGTTTATAAATTACCTCAACTCAATTTTTTGTTGGGTTTCTGGAAAAAACGAAACTGTATTTTTACTAAGTTTTCTTTTAGAAAAAATTGTCTATAAGACTTCTGAAGCTAGGATAGCTAAAGACGGTCGTGGGCACTATAGGATCCTCTTGGATTATTTTATTGAAACTAGTTCAGCGTTTTCCAAATTAAGCTTACATATTTTTTTAAAATAACTTTCTCTAGTAATAATATTAATATTTTTGTTTGAGAATAACTTTCCCTAGTCAAACTACTTTTTAGTTCAAATAAAATAAATTTATTTTCGCTTAAAATTAAATTTAGACAAATAATTTTCTATTTAAAAAAAAAACTAAATTAATTTTAGACAAACAATTTTCTATTTAAAAAAACTTAATTTGCTTGATCATTATTAATATTATATTTCTACTTTTAAACATTTCAAAATTTGCCTCTTATAGCAAGAATCAAATCCTTGCAGCTCAAATAATAATTAGGCAGTTTGTTTAAGAATGAATTTTGATTAGAATTCCATTAAAACACTTAATACTAATGTTTCTAGATGGCGGCCACACTGCCTCGTGTCATCATAATAGAAGGTTTTAATGTCTTACCAAGCCAATAAACGCGTCATAACAGCAAGAGAAATCGAGCTTAGGGGGGTGAACCTCTTGTTTATTGCCTTGCCCTTTGCCCTTGACTTGGCCATAATCGATTCATTACCAACTGTTTCGGTTTTAGTTTTTTCTCTTAGTATTTGTGTGTGTTTGTCTCTCTTTCAGTTTGGGCTTTGAAGTGGTCAAGCAGGCGAATCAATTGGGTTGAATGTGGTCTAATTACATACATTTACAAATGTATATAAATATTTAAGCATGCAACTGAATGAATTAGTTCAATTTGAACTTTTACTTATTGTAGACGTTATATGTACTTATACTTCCGGTTCCGCTTACATCTCTCCTTTAGGTGACCTTCAACAAACGCAAGTTTGGCGTCATGAAGAAGGCCTATGAACTGTCGGTATTATGTGACTGTGAGATTGCATTAATAATATTCTCATCGAGCAATAAGCTCTATCAATATGCTAGCACCGATATGGATAGAGTCCTGCTTAAATATACGGAATACAATGAGCCACACGAGTCGCTGACCAATAAAAATATTATTGAGGTAAGTTAAACTGAAACATAAATGAGAGAGAGAGAGAGAAACAAAGAACAAAAAGAGAGGGGGGAAGGTGAGACAGAGAAGGAGTAAAAAATTATGTAAATTTAAGTGAGCCGTGAAAAGCACAGCAGCCACGCGGAAAACAACAACAATAAAACAAACAAAAAAAATCAAAAACAGCAACAACAACATAAAAGAGAAGACAAAGAAAGGAAGAGAAGACCGCGAACAAGAGAGGTGCCATGGTGGAGGGGTGATGAATGAGGTAAACGTTTAGTTTTGACGCAAACGTTCGCTCCGTTGAGAAGCGTCAAACGTATTTTGCATTTCTAATGCGACATTGTCGCCTTGCCACACTTCACCACCTCGCATCGCATCGCATCGCCTCGCCACCGCTCGCCTTGCTCTGTCTGCTCTTCTCTTCTCTTATTTTTTTTTTTCTTGGGTCTCTCCTCTCCTTTGTGTTTGGTATACGGTAAATTGTTTTGTAATGTTAATGCTGCGCGTAGACGAGATTTACATAATTTAGCAGATGAACGGAGAAGCAAGCGACAACGTGTCAAGTGCCCACCCGTCCATCCGCTAGCTAAATTCTCTCCCCCCTCTCTCCTACTCTCTTACTTCTACTTTTGTAAAACTAATGGCTGCAGGGCCAATTATTTGCTGCTCATCATCCACTCACCCAGCTCTCACTCTATCGTTTTCTTTTGAATACAGAAGGAGAACAAAAACGGCGTCATGTCACCGGATTCACCCGAAGCTGAGGCCGATTATACCTTAACCCCACGCACGGAAGCCAAATATAATAAGATCGATGAGGAATTTCAAAATATGATGCAGCGTAATCAAATAGCCATGGGCAGTGTGGTTGGCGCTGGAGGTGGTGTTGGTGGTGGTAATGGTGGAGGTCCCGGTGCACCCAGACAATTGCCCAATACAAGTTATACGCTGCCGGTATCGGTGCCGGTACCGGGCTCCTACGGTGAGAATATGCTGCAGGCCAGCCCACAAATGTCCCACACAAACATCAGCCCACGTCCATCGAGTTCGGAGACGGATTCAGGTGGGATGTCCTTAATAAGTTAGTACACAGAGTGTGTCGCGGGTGCACAATTTCAATTCTAATTTCTGTTCACCGTTGGTTTAAAGTTTGTTTTTATAATTCTTGTTGGAATTTATTTCCCCCTCTCCCCTCTCCCCATTTTTTCGTTACTTTTCTTGTTTGTTTTTAAAATTTATTTATTTATTTTGTTCCCACTTTTTTTCCACTGCATGATAAATATGGTTTAAGACTTAACCCTAATCAAGAATTAAAACGTAGTCCTAAGGTTTAAAGGTGCTTTTTATAAGCGAAAATTGCTTTTACGGTTTTAGTAACGGTTGTTTGCTTTTTATCGGTTTTACAATCGATATATCGATAGAATTCTGTCATTAAGCGAATTTGGATGTTTTAGAGGTTTATTCCGTTAAAATCCTAAATCATTTTCATTTCGGTAAAAAAAAAAGTGATTTAATTTAAAGATCGTATCGAAATGTATTTAAGGAAAAATTAGTTATTCGAAGTCTCGAACTTTAATCGTTTTTGAAAAGAAACATAATGATTAATGTCGGTTCCATCGGTCATTTTATCGCCTGCGGTAATATTAATCAGTGTGATGAGTCTTTTTACTTAAATAACGTCTACCGGTTACATCATACTTTCGGTTTTTTTTTCAGTTTGTTGTGTTTGAAATTCTAACTGTTATATAATAACAAATTTGTTACTTAATTTGTTCGTTACTCTTGTTGGTTTTCAATAATTTAAGTGCATATCATATTCTTATCTTTCTATATCATCTCTGTCTATTTCTCTCTGTTCATTATCAGTTTATCCATCGGGTACCATGTTGGAGATGTCAAACGGTTATCCACATTCACATTCGCCGCTTGTGGGATCACCGAGTCCAGGTCCCAGTCCTGGCATAGGTGGGCATACATCCCCTATTTCACCATTCCACCATAGATTTATACCCTTTATGATTAGAAAAAAAACTAAATATTTGCATAATATAAATTATATTTTATTATTTATCTACTACAGCTCATCATTTGCCTATAAAACAACAATCACCGGGCAGCCAAAATGGACGAGCTTCCAATTTGCGTGTCGTTATACCGCCGTCTTCAGGTCCCAATATGTCCACAGCAGATGATGTGGCCTATGGAGACGTAAGTGATTATATAAAATAATAAATAATAAATTGAACTAATTTCTTTTCTTTGTAATTCGTTATTTGTTATTTTCCTTCAGCAACGCCAGAGCCAGACCTCACTAAATACGCCAGTGGTAACGCTACAAACGCCCATAACCCTACCAAGTTATAGCTTTGGTCCCCAGGATTTTTCCTCATCGGGAGCCATGAATAGTGCGGATATTATGAGTTTACCGCAATGGCATCAGGGTCTGGTGCAGCACAATAGGTAAGGACTAAGATAATGAATCCTTTTCTTTTTTTTCATTTATATATAAATTTCATTCGTTTTGGTCCCTTTTTTTTCTATTTGAACAGTCTATCGCACTTGGCTGTCTCGAATAGTACACCGCCGCCCGCCACATCACCCGTCTCTATCAAGGTTAAAGCCGAGCCGCAATCACCGCCACGTGATCTCTCTGCCAGCGGGCATCAACAGAATAGTAATGGCTCAACGGGAAGCGGTGGTAGCAGTAGCAGCACTAGTAGTAGCAATGCCTCGGTCAGTGGCATTAATATTGCCTCTGTTTCGGCTGCTTCTAGTGTGGCAGTGGCAGCCAATGTTATATCACACTTGAATCAGGGTAGCGTACTAGCGGGTGGTAATGCAACGGGAGGCGGCGGCATCGGTGTCCCACCAGGCGGTGGTGGTACCAATGGCAATTCGGAGCAGGCCACCAATCTAAGCGTTCTAAGTCATTCGCAACAGCATCTGGTCATGCCGAATTCAAGGCCATCATCAACAGGTCATATCACACCCACACCAGGTACGTTTCATATGTTTCCAAACAAAAAAATTAAAAAAAAAAAACCAAAAAAAAGAACTTGTCGCGCTGTTCCTTTTTGCTCACTTTCTACTTGTTTTTGTTGTTCTTACTAAAATCAAATTTGTTGGAATTGAATTTTCCATATTTCTATATATTATTAAGCGGCATGTTCCTAATGCTATTCTATTGATATAATTAATAATCTCTTTGTTTCTCTTTCTTCACAATTCGTTTGAGCATATGCGGCGTATGCGTAATTTAAATACATTACACATACGACACATTGGCCAATGTGAAATTTCAATTATTTTTGTTTTCTCGCTCTCAGCGTCTCTCTCTCTCTCTCTTTCGCTGTTTCTCCCCCTACCCACCCGATTTAATAAATATTCTCTTTGTCAATTTTTCTCTTTTGCCGATTTCTTTGAAATTGAAATTGAAATATTGTTTAACTTTTAATTGTATTTTAACCACAACAACAACAACTACAACCACCAATTACAACTCCTACTACTACTACAACAACAACAACAACAACCGATAACTGTGTGATAATTTTTAGGGCATGATAAGTATGAAGGATATACCACGTACCGCGCTCTAATGGGACATAATCATAATCCTAGATGGAATTTTGCCGGTAAATTGGCCAAAAAAAAAAAAAAAACAAAAAAAAACAAAAAAAAACAAACAAACAATATACATACATACAAATAAACACATACACACACATATGCATTATGTATATATATCACACATAAATACACACACATACACGTACACACAAAATTTCCAAATGTTTCACCAAATGAAATTCTTCTTTTTTTTTCGTCTCTATTGAATTTGAATATTTCGTTAAAGGGGAAAATTAGTTTTTCTTATTTTTTCTTCCGTTAAGAAAGTGAAAGAAAATATTAAAATAAAATTAATAAATTGCCTGCTAATTGCCTAAAGTTTTTCTTGATTTACTTTAAATTTTACTAATCACAAAATGAAGCGATTTCTTGCCTAACCCCAAAAAAAATACACTCACACATACACACCACCAACACCTATACACACACACACGCTCACACACATACTCACAAAGAATGCCCAAAAAAAAAACTAAAAAAATATTAAATAAAATAAAACAGCGTGCTCTGCCTGTGCCTGCCTGACTCTTACCCGTGCCACACATTATTGACCCATTAAACAAATCCAAACTAATAATTTAACAGATTTCATTATCCTAAATCCAGGTGCGCCTACCAGTGAACAAGATGTCCGTCTGCAACAGCAGCAACAACAGCAGCAGCAGCAACAACAACAGCAGCAGCAGCAGCAACATCAGCAGCAGCAACATCAACAACAGCAACAACAATTAAATGACTATGATGCACCACATCAGAAACGTCCCAGAATATCGGGCGGATGGGGTACATAGCCGGCACGTGGAGAAGTCTCCAGCAGTAACTACAAGCAACATTTACAGCATCATCAACAGCAACAGCAGCATCACAATAGCAACAAGAAGCCAGTCAGCAGTAGCAGCAGTAGCAGCAGCAGCAGTACCAGCGATGATTTAGCCATGATGCCACCGCCACCACGTAAGGATGTTACGCGAAGCATTTCAAGTAGTTCATTTCATCATCTGGCTGGCTATGATTGCTATAGCCAGCAGCAGGAGCAGCAACAGCAACATCTGGCTGTGTCCTATGGACCGCAGCAACATCAGTAGAGTTGCCAGACCAGTGCAATATACGATAAGTCAAAGCTGGAACATTTTGGGGTTAATTGCAGTTAGTTTAAGTAATGGAACAGTGACAGTGTCATATCTATAAATAATTATTGTAACTTAAATACAATTAAATAATACACAAATGCATACAAATACACATACACACACACATACAGAAACAGATAGTAATATGTATATGGTAATAGTTATAATTTTAAATTATAATTGTAATATTGTGCGCATACTTTGACAGACTCCCCCACTCCCCCGCCTACTTTCTCTCGCTCGCTATCTTCATTTTTGCCATAGACAACCCCCCAGGGGCAGAATGGTAATTAAAGAAAACAAAAAACATAAACAAAGAAGGAACTAGAGAAAAACAGAGAGAGAGAGAGAGAAAGAAGGAGGGAGCTTTAGTTGTTAGAGTGTTGAAATTTGGATTTAGTTTAATTATAATTAAGGTTTAAAGTTAATGTTAAAATCTAAGAAGAAAAACCCACAGCAACAAATTTAAAAAGAAAAAAAACATTAAGAAACTATTGCACACACCTACACCCCTCCCCCCACACACATACACACGCATACATATGATGTAAATATTTGATTTTAAGCCGCCATCTGGAGCGTCATAAGTTTTAAATCCTCATACTCACACAAACACACACAGATACAGACACACAAACACAGAAATAGAAATACATGTAGCTCTAATACACTTACAAAATACGTAAACTATGCAAATCGTATTAGGTTAAATGAAAATGGAAAATGAAAAACAACTTCAAAACAAAAATATACAGACACATGTACTCAAAATGGCGTCGTCAAATCAAAGCGCCAAATTCATATTTTTAATTCGATTTCGTGCAATTTATCAAAAAGTATGCAATTTTATCAATTATATTTTATATTTTTGTCCAGTTTAAAATAAAAAAAACTTTTAGTTTGTTTTTTATTTGTTCGAGCAGGAAAATACAAAAACACAACAAAAAAAAAAGGAAAAGAAAACGAAAATTTATATATATATATACATATATATAAATTATAAATCTTGATTTAAGTCTTATTTTTAACATAGAACTTTTTCTCTTCTCTTCCCTAAGCAAAACGAAGTCATAATTTGTAATTTTAACTTTAAAGAAAGAAACAAACAAATGTAAAGTAAATTTTCTGTTCAATTTTTGCATTATGTTTATTTTTTATCAGTTTGTAAAACATCAACAACAACAACTCAACTAAATATAATTTAAATAAAAATTATTAAAAAAGAAATTATTTTCAGTTATTTAAATTTTTTTTTTGTTTTTTATTATTGAAATTTTTTTATACCCTTGCAAAAAGAGAACACTGGCTTTGGAACGAAGCTTGCAACTCCCTCGCTCTCTCTCTGTTTCTATATATATATATATATATATATATATTAAATTATTAAGTTATTTATTTGTTCTGTTTGTTGCACACTTATACATTTGTTGTCACCTTTTAAATAGACCTTCTATACAGTATTTAAACGAAGTTTTGACCGGCTCTTTTGGTTTACTTTCTTTTTGTGTATTGTGTTTAAACAGGCGCTGTTGGTTTGATGATGGTAAATTTGTAGAATTTGTTAAGTTAAATAAATGTCAATTGCCCATTTCCAATATTGAATCAAGAAGGTAAATGCGCTATGTAAATATTTGTGCTGAAACATGACCTGTTGCACTTTATACGCAGAATTTAAGAATTGTTAAAAACAAACGTGAACAAAGTGAAACATATTTATGTACATTTGTATTTTATATATGAAGTTGGCTGCAATTCTGCCACAGCTGTGCATACATACATACATTTATATATATATATCTCGATATAAAAAGTATATATATCTATCTATGTATATATAATAAGAAAAACAATAAACACTTAAACTTTACAGGTTTCCCATTGAACAAGCTTTACATATATATGCAAAAATCTATATATATGAAGTTGAAATTACATAAATCAGATACCTATATATATATATATACATATAAAGACATATATGTCTAAACTTAGAACAACTAAAAGAAATATTTTCTAGCAATATACACACAGATTTACACAAACCTAACTAGCTGAATCGGAATAAAAATTTGAAATAATTTATTTTATGTTTTGTTGAGCAGCATACTTTGAGGCTGCCATCTACTCTTCATGTACATATAGTACATACATACATACATATATAAATTAGTTAGCCACTTAGATTAAGTAAATAACACTATGCAACAAAGTTACCATATATGGAAATCGGGTTAAATGAATCAAGATATATGCAGTAATTTGTAACACAAACTTTCAAATGACAATGTCGATTTGTGAACTTTTACAATTACTGAATTATCATTCATTTTGCAAAGAATTCATTACCCAATATTTGTTGCATAACGTTTATTATGTACATTATTATAGTTATTATATATTGTGAGTGTGTTTGTTGCACCAGATGAATGTTGTGTAAATCCAATTGTTGTTGTTACGTTTAAATATCCCCAATGATTTTTGTTTTTTTTAATATAATTTGCAATACTTTTCGGATGTCCTTTCTCCTCGTCCCAACCCTTTCTATTTGGTTGAATTCATATTTTGAGTTTAATGTAAATATAATTAATTTTTTCACTGTGTAGTGTTGCCTTAAAAACAGTGCCTCTTTATGAACAAAAAAAAAAAAATAAAAATAAATAAATAAAACAAAAATAAATGTTGAATATAAATATCAATGTTTTGCAAATGATCAACTTTGATGGTGAAACATTTCAATACAGGTGTTAATTGTGCTATTTAAAGAAAGTAGATAAATCAAGAAGAACAAACAAATTAAACATAATTAAATTTAGCTTTAACAATTAAAATTAAAAACTCAATTATAGCAGCACATAATGTACAAAAAAAAAAAAACACAAAAAAGGAAAAGACAAATCCAATACACTCACACACACACACACACACACACTCGAACACTCAAATCTCACATTGGCAAAATCCTGAATAACTATTGAATTTAGATTTATATATAGATATATATGAATAGTTGATGATGATAATGATGATGTTAATATCCTATGTATATGTGTATATGAACAGATAAATGGTCACAAGGGACCAGGGCAACAAGAAAACTCTTTGAGATCGGTTCCAGAATGTGAATGTCAATGTAATATTGTTGTACCTTAGTTTATAGTGAAAACGGAATACCGAAAAAAAACAATGTTAAAAACTTTTGTAAATGGCACAGTTCAAAATGGCAGCGCATTAAATAGTTATAAACCATACATAAATACATACATATATGTACATATATATATGTGTATACATAAATATAAATATATATATATTGTATACCTAACTTATTGCAAAACAAGACTATACACTTTATGAAAAAGGGCGCTGACATGATAGTTACACTTGATACTTAGGGTGGCTGCACAAAAGTAAAAAGAAAGAAAAAAGTTAGACGGAAGAAAATTCAATAAATTATATATATATACGTATATATATATATATATCCATCGATGTGTGTCTGTTCAAATCGTAAATTTAAGACAAGTAAAAAAATGAAACCATTTTGGTGAAAAACAGAGAGAATTAATATTTAAGCATAAAACAAATGATATATTATTGTATGTATTTAAACAAGTTTTATCCGTGCACTGAATACGAAAAGGTTTTTGAACAAATTGATTGTGGATTCAATATTTAACCATTAAGTTGGTGTTTTAAACAAAACGAGAAAACAAACAAAAATCATGATAGTAGAAAATTTTAAATAAAACCTTTTTGGCAACTGATTGATGAATATCGCATTATATATACATATGTTCATAATATTTTTTATTCCAGCTTGGCTTTATCAATTTTTTTAAAATTTACAAACTAAAGAAATGCAATTGTGGTACAACATTTTATTATTATCATCATCAATATGTGTTTACATGCCATTGTAGGCGGGTCCGCCGCCTCCCTCGGGCACCACCCAATTTATATTCTGTTTGGGATCCTTGATATCACAGGTTTTGCAATGGATGCAGTTTTGAGCATTAATTTGCAGCTTCATATTGCCGCCTTCCTCATTTGGCACATACTCATAGACACCGGCTGGACAGAATCGTTGCTCTGGTCCTTCGTAAAGGGCAAGATTATGATCGACAGGTATGCGATCATTTTTTAGCGTCAAATGTGCTGGCTGATCGCCCTCATGATTGGTGCCAGTGAGAGCAACCGATGATAGTAGATCGAAGGAGATTTTGCCATCCGGCTTGGGATACACAATACGTTCGCTGACATTTGCCGGCTGCAGAGTTTCGTGATCCTGTGGGCCATGTTTCAGGGTCCAAGGCTCGCGTCCACCCATGAAAATAGAGAAGCCACTTAAAATCAAGCCTCCATAGAGACCCAGAGGATTGTGGAAAGATGGATGCACATTGCGCACTTTGTATAAGTCCTTCCATACAAAAGAGTCCTTGATTCTAAAAGAAGGAAAGGATATTTAGTAGATTTAATCCAATAGGCCGATTATCAACTTACTTGTCCGCGTAGGTCGTTGGCTCTACTCCAGCAGTAGCCTGAGCATCGGCATTGATGGCCTCAAATGCACTTTCTGCGGCCAACATGCCACTCTTCATGGCATAATGAGAGCCCTTTATACGTGGCACATTTAGGAAACCAGCACTGCAACCGACTAGGCATCCACCCGGGAACGAAAGCTTCTTGGGTAGACTCTGGAAGCCACCTTCGTTAATGGCACGAGCTCCATAGGCGATGCGTGTAGCTCCCTCGAAAACATCACGGACTTTTGGGTGTGTTTTGAAGCGTTGGAACTCTTGGAACGGACTAATCCAGGGATTTTTGTAGTTAAGACCCACCACAAAGCCCACAGCTATGGTGGGAGTGGGTTCATTAAGGTGATAAAGGAAAGACCCACCATAAGTAAACCGATCCAAAGGCCAACCAATGGTGTGTTCCACCAAACCAGGTCTGAAAGATAAAAATAGAAATTTAGATTTATAATTATGTCATCAATTAACTTCGTTTATCATTCACTCACTGATGCTTCTCTGGGGCAATCTCCCAAATCTCTTTCAGACCTATTCCATATGTTTGAGGCTCACTGCCGGCAGTAAGGCCAAACTTTTGTGAAATTTGTTTGGTAAGATGTCCTCGACATCCCTCAGCAAAGATCGTGGTCTTTGCATGGAGCTCCATGCCCCTTGCAAATGTATCCTTGGGAGCTCCATTTTTGGCTATACCCACATCATTAGTTGCAATACCCTTAACACTGTTATCTTCGTGGAAAAGTATCTCGGAGGCGGCACAACCGGGATAAATTTCTACACCCAAAGCTTCAGCCTGATCACCTAGCCATTTTACCAGATGACCCAAACGCACCACATAATTGCCATGGTTGTCCATCGGCCAACCCTTGAAAATGGGTATGGAAATACGTCCAGTGTTTGTGAGGAAACTCAAAGTATCCTTAGACACGGGTGTATTAAGGGGAGCCCCTAGTTCCTGCCAATCAGGTATCAGTTCGTTTAGAGATATGGGATCAAGCACAGCGCCCGAGAGTATGTGTCCGCCCACTTCGGCAGCTTTTTCCACCACACAGACACGGATTTCCTAGACAATAGATTGTGTGTTAAATGGTATGGTGAAAGGAAGATAATGACGCTAACTCACCTGATCTTTTTCGGCAGCCAACTGTTTTGCCCGTATCGCTGCTGAGAGGCCAGCCGGACCGCCACCCACAATGACAATGTCCACCTGCTCGATGCAACGCTCCATATCGACCTCCTTCCATCTCTCATCTCTCTCTCGAGGATTTAGAGTGTAATGGGTGGTAATTCTGGGATATTTTGCTGCCTCTGAAACGCTTCGCACAAAGGCGGGCGTAATGAGCTTATGCACTGCACATGTTAAGGGAGGGAAGAGAAATTGGGCAATCATAAGTCATCAGTCTGATAAGAAGGGCAAGAGCAAGATCTAGAATTGCCTAACCCAATGTGGTTTCCATTTTATCAGCTCTCAGCGTATTATTCTTATACATATGTTGCCACCCTAAGATTTGCTCTTATTATGTAACACTGGTCATTAAAATACTCGCCTAGCATTGAATATTAACCCAAAAATCGGGCTAACTTACCTCTATGCATTTTCAGCAGAGCCGACATGGTCTAAGAGTCCCACTTGCACGTAAAATCGGAAAACTATAAATAATACGCTATGATCAGACATAATGGTTACATATATAGAGATAAATGTGTATGTATTAACATTTATTTACAAACAGTCTAACATGATCAATGCAACAAGTTGGACTTTAGACCCTGCTTTCCAAATGACGCAAAGCAGTGTCAAAGTCTAGACTGCAATCAAATACTTATGCTTACCGTTAAATTTGGTATTCCAATAACTACTTCAGATTAGCAAGGGTTAAAACTAAGTAAATCCTACTGATAAAATTTGCCAAATCAAACGAAGGCAAATCCACAAGAGTGCAGCTTTTTTATAACGTAACTAAATTGTTATAAAATTAATGCTGTGATTTCTCCTTGGTGTGAAGCTCTTCGTGGTAAATGTGAGATGGTGTTGTTCAATATTAGTGATTTATTTATCAATTATTTACGAACACAAAAATTTAGCGAAGTGACCAAAATAAAACTTAAAAAACACTGTTAACGTTATCACACGCTGTTAGAGGCTTGCTAATTATAAGTATCTAATATGCGATAAAGAAATACCCTACGTTACTGCATAATCTTCCGCTTTTAATATGCTCCACACACAATCAAAAAAGCCTTAATATGTACAAAAAAAAAAGGACTAAAAATAACTTTAGAGTAGAAAAGAATTAGATAGTATGATATATAGATAATGATGAAAACAAGCAAATAAACAAACAAGTAAGCGGTTCAAAAATGAAACGAAAGTGTATTTGCTTCTTGAAAGAGTATTTACCACGCTAACAGACTGCTAAACCTATAATACGTGGACGAGTCTGTTAGTTAACAGAGGGGTTGCGGTTTCAAAACAGCTGTTACTTAAAAAACAGCGTTGCCAGAGTTGGCGGGCAAATTTTAGGCGCGCTTAAAACGAAATTCAAGTTTCGTTAAGTCTTTATTGAAATATGTATACATAGTTTTCAAGATTTTATTTTTGACAAAGACTTTTACAACATTTCAATGCATTTTACACTAAATAAACTTTACATATATGTATAATTATATTTTCTTTTTTTTGTTTTTTTTGGTATGTTTGTGTGTGTGCATGCAATGTTATTTATTGCATTTACATTAAAGTTTCATTTTTTTTTGTTTTTTTATTTTATTTGATCAGATCAATTGGTGAATTTTTAATCCAGCCCCATTAAAAATTCAAAGTTTCGTGTTAGATCGGTGAGAGTTAGAGTGATGGGGAATGAAAGGTGGTGGGTGGGTCATAGTACGTATATCAATTCATTGTCAATGTTTTATATACATAATGCCAAATTTAGTAGCGCTTTACGGTCCATAGAACTGCTCCACGCTGCTATCCTCGGAATTATCACCAGAGCCAGTGAGCCGTTCGCTACTCTTTAAAGCCTGTTCCTTGGTAAATAACATAGTCATAGCCTTATCTATGGGATTACCTGTTTTATCTTTGGTCTGAGACTTTGTCTGATTAACCTCGGTAGTAACTGGAGCAGTTGGAGTGTTGACACTCTTACCAAATCTAATGAAATTTGAATCCATTTTAACTTTATCATTTACAGAACGTCCAAAGCGCATAAAATTATCAGGTCGTCCGAATCTCATAAAATCTTGTTTGGGGCTGCGCACTTCATGTGGACTACGTCCAAACCTCATAAAATCTGACGGAGTCCTACCAAACCTCATAAAATCTGATGGAGTCCTGCCAAATCTCATAAAATCTGACGGAGCCCTGCCAAATCTCATAAAATTTGACGGATCCCGTCCATTCCGATCCATGACTGAACGTTTAACTTCCGGCTCATAGTAGCCATATCCTGGCTCTTGGGGCAATTGTTCTGGCTGCCGCTTGCCGAAATGCATAAAATTGTCCTGCAAAGATCTACGCTTGGCCTCCACTTCTGGATCAAATTTATACCGCTGCTTGCGAGCATTCTTCTGGAAACGCAAAACTACAGAATTTTTACCATAATCAATACCAATGGCCGAGATGGGATATCGAAATTCCAATTCAGTTTGTTCGGGTTTCTCATTAAGCAGAGTATCAACTAGACCATTCTCATCCAATGTAGGAACTAGAGATTCCCCCTCTGGCTCCGGTATCAAGACATTGGCATTGTAGGGCGTCTCAATTATCTCACTATGAATGGCCGATTGCATCTGATAAAGGGCCAAAAGGAACATCAGGGCAATACCCATTGTGACTGGATAAGCTATAAGAAAAAATAAAAAAGTTCAACTTTGATTTAATGAAATTTATTTCCAAGAAATCAAACAAAAATATTTTCAAGATGGACCAAATGGACTCAATTGGCTTCAATAAGAGATTTCTAGGAGAAGCGAGCTCAGATCTTAACAGATATAACACGATAGATAAGATATCTATATATCCGACATATATACTATCGATGAAATCTGGTCTATGTGGATTCTCCTGGGTGGTGAATTCCTTAACCTAACCTAATATTGAAAATTGTTGTTATAATTAGAAACAATGAAAGGAATGAAGAAAAAAAGCTGTCTAAATTATGATTTTGCAAGATTATCTATGGGAACTTTTAATCACATTAACTTGTTGGCGGAATGTTCATTTTACTTAGCGGCAACAGGAGCTGAATTCAACTCCTTGCTGCCATAGACAAAGTGTCCTGCTAATTAACCATAACAATATTTATGCGATAATCTGCTGGTCCTAGCCAAGGCGAAAGACGCGTAAAAAGTTAACCGAGCGCATTAAAGGCCAACCACACATCTTACACTCTTGGCTGAAACTCTTACAACACCCACAAGCGCCATTTTAGCCCAGTTTACAGGCATTAACACTTGTTGTTGTTATTGTAGCTGTTGGCTTTCCGTTGAAGTAGGAGTTGATGTATGATGTCCGGACGTCGACTGAACAGGGCCATTAGAGATGCAAATGATTATGGCTTTTGGATATGGTGACAATGATGTTGCTTATGCTTGAGACTGAATCTGAGCGAGCCATCGAAGTGCTCTTAAGTTGAACAAGTTGCAGGTGCAGGGGCAGTACCCAACACAACAGAATCAACTGAACTATGTCTCAACTTTTTGGCAAAAAAAAAAAAAAAAAATACCAACTTGACCTCCAAACAAAAAAAAAAAAAAAAAGAATAAATAAATAAAGAAAAGAACCAGCTGATGAGTGGCAGACTTGGAGATTAACATACATTTTCATTTAATTTACATTTCCAAATAAAATCTATGCCTTTGCCAAAAAGGTATATACATTTTGACCAACAATTTACCACAAGTCAAAATTATTAACTTCTGATTAACCAAAGACAGATGAGAAATGTGTAAGTTAACTAATTTTTCTGTTTAATTTGCAATTTAACCTTTTAGTCTTTTAATTTTTCTTCAATAAAACAAACATTTTTAATGAATAGCTTTTAACTTTATAATGTATGTACATACATCTCTAAAGACCATATTTAGTTTAACTTGTTAAATTATAAATTTGAGAAGTTTTTGTTTTTTTTTACTTTTAACAAGGTTATAAAAATTAGAAATAGGCAAAGTGGTTTTAGCCCTCTGGGTTCAATTTTTTTTATATTGTCTTTGGTTTGCAATTAGTTGAAGATAAAAAAAAAACTGCAAGGGTCTCCGAATAAAGATGTGACAGACGACACATCACTTAAATTTATGAGAATTATGAAATCTTCCCCAATGAGACCAAAGAGCCTAAGACCAAAGAAAACAGAAGTCATTATTAGATGGAGGTGGCAACTTCTCAAACATTGCGAAACATCAGGTTTGAAGTGAATAAGTTAACAAGTCAAAAAATGCCAAATGTCTGATTGATTTGCGATGCCGAAATGTGCATTTAAAATTCATAATACTTTTCGCAATATTTGGAAAGAGGAAAATACATACATTCTGGTTGACATATGCTTTGTGCCAAATATTTATAGCCATATCAGTAACATACTCGTTAATTTGCTTAGCTCTTTGTTCAATATGAAAGTTGACACTTATTTTTGGGGACAGAGGAACATCTCATAATCAAATTTACATAGCGAATGCGATACGTTTGAAGAAGATGTTGCCTGTTGCTAACCTTCCTAATACAGTTCCTGTTATACATAGCTTCTTCCGTTCCCATTTCAGTACTTTTTCCGGCTCGTGGCCGACATATATCAAGCAAAAAATATGTTTTTAATGGTTGTTTTTTTTTCTATGATGTTTTGTATATTGTTCGGATTGTGAAAAAAAGGGGTGGCATTTAAATATCATTTGTCAGCCAACACTACGGCACAGAGCAAAGACAAATGATTCTAGCGGCATTTTGGAGTCATCATCACCTGTCTCCGGCTGTATGCTGTCCCCAGCATCATCAGTGATAAATCAAAAATTGTTGCACGCTTCGCATGCAGAGTTCTTAAGCCTTTGTCCAGGGACATTTACATTGCCTCAACGCATTGCAAATGAAAATCTAGCGACGCTTTGTGGCACCTCCTTTTGCCACCAAAGTGCAGTCATAAATATTTCAATTTGTTTTTATTAACCGAAATGTGGTGTTTGGGGGAAAACTAGTTTTCCTTTTCCATTTATGTACATGTGTGTGGGTTAGACCCATAGAAGTTTGAGCTAGAAAAGTAACTAATCTGCTTGATTTTATACAGATTTTGGTTTGCCAAATGTTATTCTATAAAATATAAATTATCAAAAATTACAAACCGACCAAAACTAATTAAGCTTTTGGGATTTGAAAATGTTGCTTAAATGAAAAAGTTTTTGGCCACAAAAAACAATACAGCGCAACAAAGGCAATATAAATTGACAATAGACTAAAGTCGGTTACATATTTGAATTAAAGCCAATAAATCTCACTTTAATTGTACATCTCAATTTTGTCAGAAATAAATCAATTATCAATCAATATTGATTTCAGCGATCCAATTTTTAATATAAAATTTTAATTACTATTAGAAGAATTTGTTAGCAAAATTATTGGCTATAAAAAAGTGCATAAGTAAAATGTACAACAAAGTTATGTGGACCAAAAATTCACTTATGTTTTCAAATGTTTAGATTTTGTTATTTAAGAACCATTAATAATTTAATTAATCATTTAAAAATCAAGGCGAAATAGACAATGGTCATATTGATATAAAATTTAACTAGCTAAAACTTTTGAAAGCATTTTTTTAAGAACATTTTGGAAATAAATTTTGATGTCTTTTATTTTGAAGGCTATTTTAAAAGCCACTTTTAATAACAATAAAGAAAAAAATAATTAAACTTTTTAAAATGCTGACGAAATTTCCAAAAAATTTGTTTCTTATTTCTGAATTAGAAAATTTTAATATTTTTTCTCTTTTCGAAAAGTCTTAAAGACTTAAACTAAAACAAATAACTTAACTTAAACAAACCTAAAATTTTTTTTATTAATTTGATTATTTACTCTGATTTTATGCAGCTTCAAAATTAATTTAATTAATTACTTTTAAACCAAAATATGCTAAACATTCTCTAAAATCCTTTAAAACCGTCTTAAATATTCAAAACAATATTTATTCAGTCAAAAGTACAACAAAATTTAGTTGTTCTACATAAATCTTCAACCTGTAAAATTTGCAAAATATTTTCATTAAAATTCTTTCGCTTTGTGGCAAATCAAAATCGGATTGTACATTTTTTTGATTAGTACACACTCGGGGCATTTATTGGTGATTTGTAATTCTAGTTGATAAATGCGCATCGGTCAGTAGCATTTTTGGCCAAAATCCCCATCCCGCTGCCCACGCTTCTTTATCCCTTTGACATTCATTTTCAATGCCAAAAATTTCTCTGTTGTTATTTCATTTTGCACACAAAACAGTTTACCTGCAACTCAAATTTCACTTTTTGCCTGAAAGGAAAATGTTTTAAAACAAAAACTCACCTTGTTTGCTATTTGGTTAACCGGGAAACAAGAACAAAAAAAACAGTCACAAAACAAATGTATTAGAAGTACAGCACTCAAAAATGATATTAAATTGAATTTTTTTCTTTTTTAGTATTTAGTTTTTGTATTATTCGGCACACTTGTTGCCCGTGCAACGGTGAGATACTTCTGTGCGATTGTTTGGGGAAACATCCTGTTTTATATCCTTTTTACTTGTCAAAGGACCATAGGCAGCAGCAACAGCAGAAGCAGCATACCATGGAATCAACCATGGCTAAAAGCTAATGTGTGTGTGGGCGCAAGCAACAAGTGCTGCAGCAACATGTTGCTATCTAAATAGTAGCAACATTTTTAGCTACTGCAATAATAGTTAAATTTTGAATTCATTTATTTGCGCTGTTTGACAATATTTTAATAGCATTTTCCCAATATGAATATCATTTATATATAGATAAATTAGTAAAAAAAAAAGAAAAAAATGCAAGTCATACATTGAAAATAAACAGTTTTTGAAGCAACGGCATAGCCAAAAGCGGAAGGGAAGGCCAACTAACCTTGACAGTGTCAGTCCAAACCGTCTGTCAGCTTTGGCCGGCTGTCTGACCACTGATATGTTTGTTATGAAAATGTCACTGGAATCAACAATAGGCCTGGCTTTTGTGCATTGTGATTATATGCCATATAAACTGGTATATTTATATTTACATATATGTTTATTGTATATACATAGCATGTTGCTTTGTTTGCTTTGGTCTCTTCTATCTGGCAATGACTTTGCAACATTTCGACGCCACTTTGCTTGCCATTCGAGTACCAAATTGTATGCAAATCGCCCACAATTGTTATGTTACGCCCACTTTGAAAGTTTTTGGGGTAGAAAGGGAGGAATGGATGGTGAAAAAAGGCCAAACAGGCGGCAAGTCCAAATTAGCCATCCTCGGTTTTACGTGTAAATATGCGTTATAATTTGTTTCTTCGGTTCGTCTCAAGCATTTATCGAGTCTCATAGTCTTGATAATGCTCTTGGTCCTGTAAATGGATACTTTGTGGCGCCTTTAAAGCAGGCGTTCAGTCTGGGCGTAACATTTGTCCATATAAAAGGGTGGCCAACATTGGAATTGGAAGCGGAAGTCTGTAATTATGGCCTCACTTTGAAAGCCCAACTTTGTCCAACTGTGAGATAGTTTTTTTATGTTCTTTTTTTTGCTTTTTTTCTCTAACGTTTTTTTTTTATCAATGACTTTGCCTGGTACGCATGACTGGACATATCCCATTGTCTTTTGGTATGGATGGTCAGGTCTGGGTTGGTCTGGTCTACTCTTTGCTCTGTTTTGAGTTTTGTGTTCAATGTGTTACGATCATCGATTAAATCAATAAACAAACGTGTTTTCAATCTCCTTCTTAACGTTTTGATAAATCTATATGTTAATGGCTTCATTTGCATAATTATTGACCATAAAAAAAAAAAAGAAACCATTTCAAGTTCAAGTTTGTTGACTTGACCAATAAGCATGATTCGTCTAGTCGTCGTGTGCCAGTTCCCCCAGTTTTTTAAGACACATGGATTAGACATAAAGATTAGTTTCAACTGTACTATAGCCTATATACCCTTGTAAAAAGATAATAAAATTGATAACTATGTATATAAGATTTTTTCTGGATTTTTTAAAATGCAATTATAAAAAACATGTTTCTTTATAATAAAATTATATCTATCGATTTTCTATAGTGTAGACAATTTTTTTTGATGGTTAAAATTTCTTAGAAAGTTTACAGATAAAAAATTTTTTTATATGGTAACAATATTGATTTATGGGATTAATTAACTTTTTAAATATATTGAAAACTCTTTGGTTTTGGTTTTTAGCACTACTACTTGAAATATTGAGATAAATTTGAATATATATATTTTCACATTCCATTTTTTCAAAAACTTTTTACTTTATTTAAATCTCAATTAATTATATTTAATTGGTGTCTTTCAAAAAACTACATTAAACCTTAGTTATTTAGTATTATTATGAAAAGTATTACCTACCTTTTAGTTAGTATTATTAAAGTATTATAGTCTCACTTTATAATTTCTAAACTCATATTCTACTATAACATTCCCCAAAATTTGAAAGAGTAGAAAATTGTCAATAAAAATTCTAAAAATTTATGCAAAACTTTACTTTTAACTTAAGGCAATGTCTCCCTTTAACTAATGTCGACCTGGCAACTAAATTTAACTAACTTAAATGAATATCAAAATGAAACAGAAACGAAATCCCCATCAAAGTTTTGTTTCATTGTTTATTTATTTAAAGTCTTTAACTTTAACATAGTTTTGATGTCAATGCCATTGTCAAATATTGTTGCTTAGCTCTCTTTTGTTGTTGTTATTTTTATTTTTTGTTTGTCTAGTCACACATTCAATTCATAACAATTTCATTTGGTTAACAACTGTAACTAACTAACTGTGTGTCTAATTAATAACTGAGTACACTGGCCAATGGTTGAAATGTAGATTTATGTGTGTACTATAAAGATTAATTGCACTTACACATCAAAAAGCAGAAATATGCGTTGAAATCAACGAAAAGCAGTATAAAGGTCATTAAGATTTCATGGCATACAGTGCGTATGCGCAACATTTTTCCTGTCACTATGTACATTACATAATATTCTATGCTAAGACTAGTTAGCGGCAGTTGTTGTTGTTTATTATTGTTGGTTAGTTAGTCGTCGATCGTTTACATAGTTAGAGCAAATGCAAACATTAAACACCAAAGAGCCAAGAGCCAATTACTTACCAAGCGCAAAAGTGTGAAAGCATCGCACAGTAGTCTCTGAACTGAAACCTCTGACCGAAATCAGATGGCTATTAGAGGGAATTGGGGGAGATGTAAAGACGAAGATTAAACTTGGCCGGGCGGTCTCTCTCAATAGGTATAAACTGTTGCTCTTTGCATACACTCGAGTATGGTTGTGTGTCACTGTTGGCTCTCTGAAATTGGCCCATGTGTGTGTGTGTTTGTGTGTAGCTAGTTTTTAAGATCTATGCATCTGTATATATACATATGTATATATATATATGTATGTATATAGTTATAAACTAGCCAATAGTTTTATTTTTTTTTATTTTTCTTCTTTCTATTAAGTTTGCTTTGAGTGCGAAGCTCTTTTGCTTAAATCCATAGCCAAGTTAGTTCAGTTTGTGTTTGGCATTCGATGTGAGCGGAATAAAAGTATCTGAATAGTAATAACTATCACGGAAAAGGAAGTGCAAAGGTGCGATATTTTGTATATATATATTTACATATATATAGATTTAACCTGCGTTGACTGAAATAAAAATTTGCATTTCCATTGTGGCTAATAGTTCAAGCAATCAAAATTAATGTGTTTCAACTTTTTACAAAAAGTTCAAGGCAAATAAGTCTTAAAATTAAAGCAAGGATCAATAGAAGCAAAAATCAAATATTTTATAGAGTTACTGGTCGTTATCTAAAAAGGATAATACAGTATATAAATTAAGCAAAGATTTATGTCCTTTATAAAAATCTTTCGCAATTTTCATTTATGTAAAATTGAATTTTTTTGTTATTTATGTTAGTCCTTTTTAAGAATCCATGGTTAACTTAATTAGTAAGGCTATTTTGAAACTTATTTAAAACTATTTTCTTTTAATCTTTAAAACTATTGCCAAAATCAAATAACATTTTTATAACTAATCCAACTTAAAAATTTTTAATCCTTTTTATTCCAAATACTTTCTTTAAAAGCTTTCGCTCTGAAATAATTGTAATGGAGACCAGTGAAGGGATAATCTATATTAAGTTTATAAGAAAAACGTTTGTAAATCTTTCACTTTAATGCACTCCCTCCTTTCTGTTGATGTCAACAGTTAAAACTGGTTGCATAACATGGCCAAAATAAAAAAAAAAAACGAAAAAATTGAAGTAAACAACCAAAAAGCTGCAATTGAATAACCATGCCAAGACAAAAATTTCTGTATTTTTTCGGCTATTTTACTTGTCGCCAACTCCTATTCCCATACCCAATTCCAAATGCCTGCCACATGCTACTCTTCCGTTTACTTTGTTGCAGCTGTTGTCAAGTTGCAGTTTGTTGTTATCTGCTAAACGTGTGCATATAATCGAAGCTGCAACAACAATAAATTGTTATTTGTAATTCCCCTCTAACATTTCCAGTAGACTGAGAGGAATGTCAAAGAAATGACTTGCGAAAAGCGACAAATAAATTTAAATCGTATTTTTCCATCATTTTCTTGAATTCCGATTAATAAACGTTTATAAGTAGTTTATGTTTGATTTCGTTGCTTTATGTAAATTTACAGTTCTGATGCCATCAAAAGGCGTCTATGAAAAAAAAAACCAAAAAAACATGTCTTGGCCATTAAAAAACTGCATTAAAAACGCTGCAACTTTAGCCCGATAAGCAGGTCAACAATAACAGCCAAAGATATATTTAGATATATGTGTGGCAATTGTGAAAATCGAGTTACTTTCAAAAAAAATAATATAATGTTGATATCATGCTCATAATATTCAATTGTAAATGCAACAAACAAAACCGTTTAATTATTTTGATCTTGGCCCGAGACCGAGTTTTTGGCCAATGTTAAAGCCATTAGCGACATTTTAACAGTTTTTCGGTAGATAAAACATTTAACAAAATTAGCGACCAGTGTCAGTTGGAGTTAAAGTAGTTTTTGTTTTCTTGATTAGACTCTGGTTTATGGCTTTTTATGGCCTGCCCCGGTCAAAGTCAAGTTTTGATTTCAGTAACCAAAAACATGATGAAATGTTTCAAATGTTAGCATTGTAGTTGTAAACATCGATGAGATTTATAGTCAAATCAAATCTAGATATGTGATAAAAATTTATTTAATTATTGAAACACTGATATTAAAAAGAAACTTAAAAATTGACATTTGGCATTTGCAAATAAAGTTTTAAACTTTAGAAAATATGTATTTCATATTGAACAATATTATTAAACTAGGTCAAAATACAAAAAAATTAAAAAGTAATTATTATTCAAGTTAATTAAAAAAAAGAATAACTTCTGATTAATAGTAAGAGTTATTCAGCTAGTTATTTAAAAAAAATTCATATTTATTCTGATTAAAGCATATTTTTTAAAACTTAAAAATATTTAAGTGCAGCATCAACTCGACAATTACTGGGTACTTATATGTATATACATACATACATACATATAATTAATTTGTATAATTATCAAATCTCCTTGTTGTGTTGGCTTAAATTATTTGATTAAGTTTCACTGTAAGTTATCTAAATCTTTTTATATGATCTACTTACTACTTGCCTTAGTAATTAACTTATAGCAATTCTAAATTTTAATTACATACTATGTATGCAGTTTAAAATTGTGAATGTTTCAATATATTTCCATTGAATTAAATATATATTATAGCTTGCTTATAAAATTTTTATTAACCCACCGAATCTAACTGGTTTGGAAAATCTATAATAACCGTTTAGGTCAGTATGTCAGAAGCACCGTTAAGCAGGGTTTTTAAATATTAATTGTAAAAACACTTTCAATCAAGTTTTAAGACAACATCAACAATCTATGAAGGACACTCTACGCCAATTGGCCATAAAGAATTGGGTTAAATGCATTTTACAAGCTCACTATCATGGCACATCGAAAATACCTTAAAGTAAAACCAACCAAGTGGAAATGTTGGACCAGAGGCGTCTCATAACCAAATCTCCTTTATAAGATTTGTATCATAATTATGCTTTTAGCGCCCCTTTAAGCCATGACGTTTGCAATGTTGCAATATCTTTTAATTGGTGCCAACTGACTTAGTGTCTATGTCGACGACATTGAGGACAGTTATGTAGTTGTCGGACCAACTGATCTATAGCCGTCGAACCAGTTGGTTACTGGCTGTGCAACTTTATGACCAAGATCAAATGAAATTAAAAGTGCACTTGGCTTACGATTATGTACATGTCCAATTACGATAAAACTTGGATTTTTTTCAGATGACCGCCAAGCCGAAGTTTGAATATGAGAAGGATGGTCTAGTTACCATAGGGCAGGTGGATGACACTGAAGTTGATCGCGTTGCGGAGTGTTTCAAGGGACGGAGCCTATTTATAACGGGTGGCACTGGTTTTCTGGGTAAAGTGCTGGTGGAGAAACTATTACGGTGAGTGGGCGGTTTCATGGCAATGTTGTTAAACGTTTTTGCAATTAATTTCAATTATGCTTATGCAATATTAATTAATTTTTGCAGCTCGTGTGGCGAACTAAAACGTATTTATCTGCTTATACGTCCCAAGAAGGGCAAAGATCCGCAGGAGCGTATCAAGGATATATTCCAGAATGTGGTAGGTTTAGTATGAAATTATGAAATATTATTTTCAGGCTTTAATTAATTAACTCTTTGCGTGTGTTCGTGTGTGTGTGTGTATGGGGGAATTGTGTAGCTTTTTGACCAGGTTAAACAGATGCGAGGTGAGGAACACATTTTGCAACAAGTGGTGGCCATAGCAGGAGATGTCCTTCTTCCCGGCTTGGGTATATCGGAAAAAGATTTGACCACATTACGCAATGAAGTATCTATTGTGTACCACTGTGCGGCTACAGTACGGTGAGTCAATAAGAATTATGATATCAACACATAGCAAACAAATCTGTTTCTTTCTCTTTAGTTTTGATGAACCTCTCCGTAATGCTGTCTTTATGAACACCCGCGGCACCAAATACATGCTGGACTTGGCTCTTACCCTAAAACATTTAGAATTCTTTGCATATTGTTCAACTGCCTATTGCCATTTGCATGTAAAAACTCTGTACGAGAAGCCCTATGATCCGCCTGCGAATCCACATCAGGTAATGCAGGCTTGCGAATGGCTCACCGATGAGGAGGTGGCCGCCATAGAACGCAAGGTCTTGGGCGATATACCGAACACTTATGCATACACCAAGTCATTGGCCGAGGCTCTGGTTGTGGAAAAATTCAATGAGCTGCCGGCTGTTATTTTACGTCCCTCCATTGTCATACCCATTTGGAAGGAGCCAATTCCCGGCTGGACAGATAACATTAATGGACCCACAGGTTTACTAATTGGAGCTGGCAAGGGTGTTATACGTACAATGTACTGTAATAGCAGTGGCTTCGGTGACTTTTTACCAGTCGATGTAGCCGTAAATGGCATCCTAGTAGCCAGCTGGAGGAATATATCAGCCGGTACCGATAGTACAAATCGTGTGGCACACATGACATCATCCAATGACATTAAAGTGTCATGGGCAGAGATTATTGAACTGGGACGCTGGGTGATTGAGAACAAAGTACCGCTGAATGGTGTAGCCTGGTATCCAGGAGGATCGATGAAATCAAATTATTGGGTGCACTTTATATGCATGATACTGTTTCAATGGCTACCAGCTCTGTTTGTGGATGCCCTGTTGATATTGTTTCGTTATCCACCTGTCTTGTGCCGCGTCCAAAATCGTATTACCAAGGGTTTCGAAGTTTTCGAATACTATGCCAATAATGTGTGGAATTTTGATAATTCAGAGGCCGTTAAATTACGAAAACTTATGAACAATAAGGAACGCCGAACATATGTTATTGAAAAGATCGATCTGGATCTGATTGACTATTTTACAAACTGTGTTCTATGTGCACGACGTCTGATCCTAAAAGAGTCGGATGAATCCATACCAGCTGCCCGCAGGCACATGAAAATGTAGGTGAACTTGAGCGATTCTCAAAGAATAACGAATAACTGTCAATTTCTTTTCTATTTTTCACTATTTTTATTCCAGCATGTGGGTAGTAGACAAGGTGTATAAGGGGATGTGGCTGTTTGGCATACTATACATGTTCTACAGATGTTTTTTCGCCAGTTAAACTGGAAATTATCCTAGTGCTAAATGCTTGAGACCAAAACTGATGTGCCCTTCCCACTACCTAAAACCAAGCTGTAGTGAATATGTTTTATTTTAATTTCTAAGATTTATTAGCTGTAATTGGTGCTGTTGAGTAAAAATCCAAAAAAAAACTATATAATTTGTTTTAAAATTTGGCTCTTTAACCTGGTCAACCTAAATTACAAAAAAAAATCATATGAAATTTAATCAAAATTATGCAGGGCACTCGGTTATATTAACAAAAAGTGGCGCCATCAAGTTCTCAGTGGCGCCATCGCCAGATACAGCTATTTAGCATCTGGTAACGCTGAAACTTACACAAATTTGTAATGTGGCAGCGCTATTTATTGTTAAAGCGAAAATGTGAAAATTGAAATAAATTAAAGCATTTCCTCACATTGATCACAGACGTTTGCATTAAGTTCAAAATAAATAACAATAAAAGTTCGGAACAATGGAGGAAATCCGCAGCAGCATGGACAACATATTAGATCGCTTTAATGACAGCATTACGCATTCGGCGCCGAAGAAACTTTTTAACCGGCTGTCCACGTCCTTTAATGACGACTTGACCGTAAATTGTAAGTGTGTGGAGAAGAGGGAATTTTCTTAGATCAAACTTGAAACATTTTGCATATAATTGTTGCAGTACCAAAGAAACGACGCATGGAGCAGCAGGAATCGGCGTTTACTACTTTGAATACTAGCGCCGGGTCTCTAAATAGTTCAGTCGCGGATCCTTTAGGTTCATGGCAGACGAGCAAATTGCGGGCAGAATTAATTGAGGCTAAGGCGATAGTTTCTCAATTACAGCGGGATATGGAGCGAGAGGCCAAAGAATATCGTAGCGAACTTGCCATATCCAAAAGTAAGGCTTCGGCCTTAAAAGAGCAATGTGACTATACCAGCGCCAAGATGCATGAGCTGGAGAAGGAGTTGCAAGTGGTACGTAAGCGGGAGCAAGTAGCATCTGAGTCGGCTAGTCGTGCAAATGTTGAGCTGGCCCAGCAAAAAGTTAAGTACGAGGCAGTCATCAGTCAACTGGAGAAAGCAAAAACGCAGCAGGAGGGAGATGCCCGTGACGTTCACCTGTGTATTGGCAACGAGCTAAGTGAGTATCGGCGCCTGGCCCAGAGATCAAATATTGAATTGCAGTCCACCCGCAATGAGCTGGAACGCATTCAGCGTCGCCATGATGAGTACAAAACAAGAATATCTAACTATGAGGAACTGAAATCCAATTATGAAAAGCAACAGCATAGCCTAAAGACAGCAAATGATCGTATCAAGGAGCTTGAATACGAAATGCAATCCTACAGTGACTGGAAAGAGGTCACCAAGGCCAGTCAAGAACGCCTCGCCAGTGTTCCAGATATGCAGGCGGAGCTAGAACGACTACGTAACCATAACAAACACTTGAACACTTTAATTGGTGACAAATTATTGCTTGAGGAACAGGTGCATGATTACAAAACGCGTCTGGATCGTGAGGAGGGGGCCAGGGCAGAGGCAGCCAGTTTACAGGTAAAACTCTCGCATGTCGAACAAGAACTCAAGGAGTGGGTGAAAGTGGCCCAGGATCATTGTCTGGCCAATACATTGGTTAGCCCAATAGCATTGCGCGCCCGTATCGAGCAGCTGCTCCAGGAGGATATAGTGCATGTAGCTGAGAAAACCTCCTCCGAATCGGATAGCAAGCATCTTCATGTAAGCAATGGAAAATCTTCTATTTAGAATATAGAAATTAATTTTCCAAATTATTCTGTAAATTCACAGGCCACAGTACGAGATCTGGAACAAAAGTGCTCTGCTTATCTGAAGCATATCGAGGATTTGAACATTGGTCTCAAGCGACACAAAAATTTCAAGGAGCGATTACAACGAAAACTGATTATAGTATCTAAGGAACGTGATTTTTACAAACAACTTCTCGAAAATTTCGACAAGGATCAATCCATGAACAATGCCAGCGTAGCAGATATGACCCAGGATATGCATGTGCGCCATCGTATTGAGGTTTTAGAGCGCACAGTAACCGGGTACAAAGATATTTGCGCCACCTTAGAGCGCGAAATTCAGGCAATGCGCCAACAGGAGCAGCTACATGAACCACCCAATGAGGGTTATGATAGTGTCAAAAAAGAATTGGACACATTGCGACTGGAGAACGAGCGACTGCGTCGACGTAAAGATGAATTGGAACTAGAAATGGTGAATCACAGTCTTCGTGGCAACGACATGGCCAAATTTAAGGTAGTGCATCTCACCCAAAATCCCGCTGCGGATGCGCATGAGTCTTCTAAAAATATGATGGAAAAGCTTCAAGCTGAAATTGAAAGGCTCAGGCGTCGTATTAAAAAAATGGAAGAGGATAACGAACAGGCGACTGACGTTACATCTGCTTCTTCTGGCATGACAATGAATTTTAAAGAACTAAATCAAATGCGAGCCGATCTCGAATCTGCCAATGCCAAGATGCGTAAAATGAAGGATTGCTTTAAAGCGGCTGGCAAGGAGTTTCGTGATGTAGTCTACATGCTTCTGGGGTACCGAGTGGATCGCATGGGAGCCAATAGCAACTATCGGTGAGTTGAGCACTGTATTATTTATTATAAATCCATTAAATTCAATTATCTTTTACAGCATTTCCAGCATGTATGCAGAGAACCCTACGGATTACTTTGACATTACCCTAAGTGAATCCAATTGCCTTGCTTTGCTCGAGTCACCCTACTCGCAAACGCTGAAGCCAGCGATTGATCAGCAATTAGCTGCCAATAATTCGTTTCCTGCATTCTTCTCCTCTCTTACATTGGAGTTGTTTCAACGTTCCACTGTCACCATATCCTAGCCTCAACTTAGTCCATATAAAAGATGAGACAGCCGACAGTCACTCATCCTATATTTTGTATTTCATGGGGTTTTATTTATGGTTTTGTTCATATACTAATAATAAATACATCTAGATATAATACGCCTGATCTCTAATTATTTAAGGTTTATCGCTTCCTAGAATTTGTCCTCCGCCAATGATTTTTTTTAAATTAATAATTTTAT
Organism: Drosophila emarginata; assembly: GCA_037075365.1. Classification (NCBI taxonomy): domain Eukaryota; kingdom Metazoa; phylum Arthropoda; class Insecta; order Diptera; family Drosophilidae; genus Drosophila; species Drosophila emarginata. The sequence goes on along the minus strand of JBAMCD010000260.1, from coordinate 1,620,746 downwards.
CGAAACTGTGAAACTGATATTAAATCGATAGCGTGTTCACTTTTTTTATTACAGAAGGTTGGCAGCGCTGCACAGCTTCAACAAACACCCATCTCTAAAACAAAAGAAGAAGAACAAATTAATCCAAATTGTTCACAGTTTTAGTTAACAATTTGTGGCGCGCTACTATGGCTGCCCTAGCCAGTTTAACTGAACACTATACGGACTCTGAGAACGAGGGTGATGCTAGTCCCGATTCACAAAATTCTACAGCCTCACAGGTGATCATACCCAAGCGACCGTCACCGCCCCCCACTCCTGTCAAACAAGAAGTCCCACCACCTCCACCAAAAACATCAAAAAAGAAAAAACGACCTAAAAAGGTACGCCGCCTTGTAAGCTATCAGGACGACACACTTATCTCCGACGAGGATGAAGACCGAGCTAGAGAATCATCCAGCCATGAAGAATCGTCATCTTCGGAAAGTGCGAATTCCGAGCAAGCTAGCGAGAACAATGAGAATATCATTAGAGATCGCAATAGTATCAAGGTAGAAGGCGTTGCTGATGTTCCAATGGAGACGGATGATTCTGCGAATACTTATTATGCTGATGAACGCCCAGCTGAGAGTTATGAGAAGGATCCGAAATATGCCAAATACAAATTTCAATTGCCTCCCGAGCCTAAGGGTAAGCCACCGCCCGAGTTGGTAGCAAAAATAACAAAAATGTATACTAAAATGCGGCAAACTAATATGGATATGAATCGCGTCATCCAGGACCGGAAGGAATTTCGAAATCCAAGCATTTACGACAAGCTGATTAGCTTCTGTGACATCAACGAGTTTGGCACCAATTATCCACCCGAAATTTACGATCCCTTGCAATGGGGCGAGGAATCCTACTACGAAGCTTTGTCTTTGGTGCAGAAAACGGAAATGGTTAAGCGACAAAAGGATCGGAAGGATCTGGACAAAGTAGAACAAGCCACTGCGTTGGCTCGAAAAGTGGAGGAGGAGGCGAAAAAGCGGTAGGTGTACTAAATTTTATTTAAAAACTATAAATAAATCATAAATTTTTTTTGTTTACTTTGTGCAGTAAGTCCAAATGGGATCAGCCTGCCTCTTCCACATCTTCGTCTGTCAAGCAGACGCTACCTGCATTAACCACAACGGTAACGGGGACAAAAGGAACTGTCATATCAGCATTTGGTTCGCTGCCCAAGAAGCCAGCGGTCTAATTTTAAGTTATGTCAATTTTGTTCAAATACAAACAAGTTCAGTTGTGAAGCAGCGAACTATCGATTTATTAATACAGGTGTTATCGATTTCTTCGGAACTATCGAATGTAGTGTTAATACCGGGATATGGCTACTTATCGGTTTAAGTAAGTAATTGTTTGTCATCCACTTCAGTTTTTGATTGGTAAATAATAAATTTAACTCACGAAAATGGCTTTGGCGGAGATCTGTAAAATATCAAATGCGCCTTATATGAAGACGACTGCATGGAGCTCCAGAGATGTGGATGATGAACTTAAGATAACCACTTCTAATTTGGCTAATCCTTACACACTGTCAGCTCCTCCATTTGAGAATGTAAGTTAATTTAGTCCCAACCGAACGCCGCATATGCATCTTATATGAATTTTACTACATGTTTTATTATTCTATAGCCCATGCATAATTTAAACCAGATTCAGGCAAATGCTGGCAAAACCGGCATTAAGATTAACTTTGATCACGGAACCACCACCTTGGGCTTTAAGTATCAAGGCGGCGTCATTTTGGCAGTTGACTCTCGTGCTACCGGTGGCCAGTACATCGGTTCCCAATCGATGAAGAAGGTTGTTGAAATCAATCAGTTTTTGCTGGGTACTTTGGCCGGCGGCGCTGCTGATTGTGTGTACTGGGATCGCGTGTTAGCCAAGGAGTGCCGCATGCATGAGCTTCGCAACAAGGAGCGCATTTCTGTGGCAGCTGCAAGCAAGATTATGGCCAATATTGCTCATGAGTACAAAAACATGGGTTTAAGTATGGGAATGATGCTGGCTGGTTATGACAAGCGCGGTCCTGGTCTTTACTACGTGGACTCTGAGGGATCTCGCACAGCAGGCAATCTTTTCTCCGTTGGCAGTGGCTCTCTATATGCTTATGGTGTTCTCGACTCTGGATATCATTGGGATCTTAAGGACGAAGAAGCTCAAGAGTTGGGTCGTCGTTCCATTTACCATGCCACTTTCAGGGATGCCTATTCTGGTGGTATTGTACGTGTCTACCATATGACACCTACTGGCTGGGTAAACATTTCCAACACCGACTGCATGGAATTACATTACAAGTACACGAAACAAGAGTCGTAGACCAGCCAATGATATTCAATCTCGTAAATTATACATAAAATTTTATTTAATAACTACAATATTTGGTGAAATTCAATTATGTAGTGGAATGACCCTTCTGTTGGGATATCATCTGCAATGTCTCTCTGTGTCGCACCTCGGCCCGCTTTTGTTTGTAAGTACGTTTCGTGTTTTTTTGTTTATCGCCTCCGCGAGTTCGCCTCAACACGCCGTGTTCCATGGCTTGGCGCAAATCGTGCTCCACATTTATATGATCAGGTATATGAATTTGGCGTATCATGCGATTTCGTACCATGAAATTATCGAAAGAATGTTGTCCTCCATTTCGATCGATGAAAACTGCATGAATAAGTTCGCAGTTCATGTGGCCGTCGGCTATGTCCAGTATACCTGCTACGGAGGTCTCATTGCGTAGATCCATAAGAATCGGATGGCCTTGAAGCATTACTGGCCAACAATTTAGGGTGTTGGAAATTAAATATTTTTCTCGCGAAGTATACTGTTGCATTTTTCTAGGAGAGAACTCTCGCAAAATTTGAAGTTGATTGTATATTGCAGAGTGCTCTTGTGACGTCACAGCACTTGGGTGAATTATCGAACTATCGAGTGAAGAGAAGTAATCCACACAGGGTCACACTGTTCAAAACATATTGCTTGTCATCCCAGAAATATTTTGGTCAGCAATTTTTTAAATTAAGAAAACTTACAAAAAATGGCTTTGGCAGAGATCTGTAAAATATCAAATGCGCCTTATATGAAGACGACTGCATGGAGCTCCAGAGATGTGGATGATGAACTTAAGATAACCACTTCTAATTTGGCTAATCCTTACACACTGTCAGCTCCTCCATTTGAGAATGTAAGTTAATTTAGTCCCAACCGAACGCCGCATATGCATATTATATGAATTTTACTACATGTTTTATTATCCTATAGCCCATGCATAATTTAAACCAGATTCAGGCAAATGCTGGCAAGACCGGCATTAAGATTAACTTTGATCACGGAACCACCACCTTGGGCTTTAAGTACAAAGGCGGCGTTATTTTGGCAGTTGACTCTCGTGCTACCGGCGGCAAGTATATTGGTTCACAATCGGTGAAGAAGGTTGTTGAAATCAACGAGTTTTTGCTGGGCACCTTGGCCGGCGGCGCTGCTGATTGTGTGTACTGGGATCGCGTGTTAGCCAAGGAGTGCCGCATGCATGAGCTTCGCAACAAGGAGCGCATTTCTGTTGCAGCTGCAAGCAAGATAATGGCTAATATTGCTCATGAGTACAAACACATGGGTTTGAGTATGGGCATGATGCTGGCTGGTTATGATAAGCGCGGCCCTGGTCTTTACTACGTGGACTCTGAGGGATCTCGCACAGCAGGCAATGTTTTCTCTGTGGGAAGTGGATCGCTGTATGCTTATGGTGTTCTCGATGCAGGTTATCATTGGAACCTGAACGACGAAGAGGCTCAAGAGCTAGGCCGTCGTTCCATTTACCATGCCACTTTTAGGGATGCTTATTCTGGTGGTATTGTACGTGTCTACCATATGACACCTACTGGCTGGGTAAACATTTCCAACAACGACTGCATGGAATTACATTACAAGTACACAAAGCAAGAGTCGCAAGCCACCCAATAATATTCAATCTTGATTTACCGGTTGTAGTCTCATCCTTTTTAACTGGGTGGTCTTGGAGAATCCAGGGTATTGGTCACTGCATTGTTCCATTGTTTTCAGAATAACACATAATTTAAAAGTTGTTAAACATTTTCCGATGCTATTCTAACTTCTTTATTACTGAAAAATTGCCAATTTGTAAATAGACTATAAAGTTTACTGTGGTCGACCTTACTCTACAATTTTTTAATAAAACTACATTTACAACTATGAAACTAGGCTTAGGCAGATTTGATACGACATCCTTTGTTCAGATGGCTGTTCCTCTTTCCAAGTTCTGTTTGATCTCAGCCGTGTGCTCGCCATAGAAGCGATCCAGCTTCTTGTTGAACTTGGAGTTGCGCTCATTAATGAAGTCTACATCGGCATCGTCGTTATAGATGCGTCGTCGTGAGTACTTCTTTCTACGATCAATTTGCTGTTCCAGATCCTTTACCATATTATTGATAGCACCTGGTGTGTCTTTAGTTTCGGCATGCAACGTTGTGTGTGAACCACCATAGAACGCTTCTCCCAATTCAGCCTTCTGTCGCTCGTACTTTTCCATGTCACGGGCTGGCATATTCTTGACGAGGCGATTGTATTGCCTGGCAGTTTGTGCCTCGTATGTAGAGAAGCCCAGATCAGGGTTGTCTTTACGTTTCTTCTTCTTTTCAATGCGTTCTGCGTCAATGGCTGACACTTCGAGAAGTTTCAAACGCTCGTAATCTTGACCAGCAGCTTGGGCTTCAGCTCGAGCCTTGTCATCTGCCAAGAGCCACTCGGCTTGGCGTTTTCGCGCCTCCCAATTATTAGGTAATTTCTTGCGTGCATCCTCGGCTACAACTTCCTGGTGATTATCGGTACGCGCCTCTTGTCGTTTCTTGTGGAGATTAAGAAGGCGAGCTTTGCGTTCTGCAAGTTTGTCCGCAGCAGATTTCTCCATTGTTTATTTTCTATAAAGCTATGAACAATTGTTAAAGTGTGACCAAAGTATCAGATTACAAATTTCTGGCGTAAGGAGATATTTATCTACACCAATTGCGTAAATCACAAATATTAATTCTGATTGATACTCACCTTCTTAAACATTAGTATTCTTTACGAACTTTACAAAGTTTCATTTCCCAACCATTTGGATTACTCAAACAATAAATTTGAATAACTTAAATTTGAGAATTTTATTCCATTTACTCTGGTCATACTGGTTAACAGTAGTGTTGCGTAGAAATTAGGCACCTAGGTGGCGCCAGTCCATTCATATCCATTAAGTCAATTTCGTTGCCAGAAAAAAAATTAAAGTCAACAAATTTGTAAAATATAAAAAGTGCATTAATTGTGTAAAAATCAATCAATGAACTATGCGAGGCATTTTCATTCAAATGCAAATGCACAGTTTTTTGCGTAGTGCATGCGCGAAAGGGGAGACAGCAGCAACCGATGGCCCGTGGCCCAAACCAAACACTGTGTATTAGAAAGAGACGGCCATAGACGGGGGTTTAGCTAGAAAAAGAATTATTTTTGTAGCTGCTGCTGCTGCCTTTTGCTTTTGTTTGTGAATATTTAATTTCTACGTGCGTTAATAATGTGAACGCGAAGTAAAACCACGAAAAAACGCGCTGTCCTAAAGTCATAACCGAGTAAAAAGCAAGTTGAATGCGTTTTAAAATGATAACAATATGGAAAATTGCCGATTAAATGGCAATAGAAAAAGTAAAAAGAAAAAAAACCAAAACCAACAACGAGAGCGTGAGCGAGAGGGGCTTGTAATTTATGTGAATGTGTAAGTGTGTGTTCGCTGTATGTGTGTGTGTGTGTGTGTGCAATTGAGTGTGAGTGTGTGTGCGTGCGTGAGAAAAAATACAACAACTCAACCAGGCATTGTATGTTGTTGCTGTTAATGTTGTAGGAGACGACAGTAAAAAAGATTTTTCTTTTTAAAGGAAATTAAAGGAAAACTTGCTGAAAAGTAAAAGCCTCAGAATAAGGCTACTACACACACACATATATAGACATATACGCATATACAAACAGATGGAAAAACATATACAAAGGGCGCAACGTTGAAAATTTTTCATATACCAGAGAAGACGAGAAGGAAGAGAAGGAGGAGGAGGTGGAGAAGGGCTCTGGGGCCTTCTTAAAATGGATAATACTGCTGGCCAGGTAAGTAATACATTGTTGTATTTGGGGAGGGGCAGTATCCTTTGAATTTTGCCCACATTTAAACCGGCATAACTTTTAGATATACAGTTGAAAGTATTCAAGGGTTTCTTTTTTGTATTAGGCAAATATTAAATCCATATTAGTAGAGTGAATTATGAGTACGTTATTTATGTTTGTTTTTCTTAGATCAATAACCGAATTATTTATTGTTTATTATTATAATTTCGGTTCCCACAGTTTGGGGTCTCGTTTATCTTCCCCTTTTTGTTTTTTGTGAAATTAAATGTTTTAAAATACATATTGCTTTCTAATGGTGGTTCAGGTTTCATTTTGATTAAATCGGCATTTTATGCACTTTAGAACCATTTCAACAACGTAACGAATTATTGCTTTATTGCAATGAAAATTTGTTGAGGAGCTTTTAGTGGTAGATAATCTTTAGTCTCCATAGAATAGACCGGATATATATATATATTAACATTTTTGTCTAATTTGCTTTTCATCAACTTTCAGTACGTGCGCAAAAAACTTGCCTGACATCGATATAGAATAACATTAAAGTAAAGAGTTACGGTCGATACTTTTGCTGTATATATATATATATATACATATATATATATATATAAATAAATACATATATGAATGTATATATAGATTAGCTACGATTCCAACAATGAAAACCATAACGTCGGATACAACAAGAGCAGCAGCAGCAACGGCGACAACAACACCGCCAACAATTCCACAACAGCAACCACAACATCAGCAACAACAGTACCATCATCAACAGCAATCGGGTATTATTGTTGCACCTTTGATAATGGAAGCCACAGATCATGTGAATCTTGTTGACGACGATGATGGCGAAAAAGATCCCCTAGCCTTGGAATCATCGTCACCAAGTACCAACAAGCATACGCATAGTCTGAGGTAAGTTTAAATCTTTCTGCAAATTGTCCTTGTTCCAATTAAATTGATTTAAATTTTTTTTATTAATTTTATAGACGCCACCTGCCACGCATCATTGTGAAACCCATTCCACCTGAAAAGAAACCCCCCAGTGATGATAATGTTATTTCAAATCCTCCGCCACTAACCGCTATTAATCCTGCTCCTGCACCTACTCCAGCGCCCCGTCTGATTAGCAGTCGACGAATTCAACAGCAACAACAGGCCAAGGCTGCTGCAGCTGCAGCGGCGGCAGCGGCAGCAGCAGCAGCAGCATTAGCCGCTGCGCAAGCCAATGCAACATCCACCTCTTCTAATTCCACCTCACCCGCTGGCTCCACAAAAACCGCCTCATCCTCACAAGCATCCACAATGCGTGAGGTTCTGGCCTCTATACCAGGCTTTAGTGTCAAACCACGAAGACGTAGCAATAAAAAATTAACAACAGCGGCACAAATTGAACAGACCAAGGATGGTAAAATTGATTTGGAGACACCCGATTCGATATTGGCATCAACCAATCTGAGAGCTTTGCTGAATAAGCAAACATTCTCATTGCTGCCCCCAATTTATCAATATAATCTCATTCAGTTGTTGCCAAGCGTAGATCGTGAGGCCAGCGAAATGCCAGGCGGTTGTGGAGATCAGCCAAGTACGAGTGCGGGAAATGGTAGCTCCAATTCAAATTCAACCACACCATTATCAACAGAGGCCATCCGATTGAGTGCCTCATGTTTGAATAATGAATTCTTTGCCCGTGCCTGTTTGGAATGGCGTGAGAGGCTGAGCGAAGGTGAATTCACACCTGAGAATCAATTGAAATTGAAGACGGAACAAGAGCGGGAAAAGAATAAATTAGATCCATGGAAATTAAAGCATTTCGAACCTTACTGGGGTGAGAAGAATGCGAAACGTGGTCCGAATATGTCCACAGGCGGCAAACTGAAGCTGGATGCGGTAAAAACTGAGCTGAAATCAACGAAACCAATAACAACAACAGCAACAATAGAAAATCAGCAACAGCAACAAACGCAACAACAAGCAACATGTGATAATGAGACTGAAATGAAATATGATTTGGTAAGAAAAGCAAGAAAAAACAAAAAAATCCATTCGAATCTTTTCTTTACTGTATCCCGAACTAAAGACATTTTACGATATTTATATTAGTGTTAATTTTGAACAACAATATCAGATTGTGTTATTTCGTTAGATTGCAAACTATATAAATGAAAAATTAACACAGAATATAAATATAAAATACTCTTTACTCAAAACATAATTTCCATAGTTTTTGGTTCATTTTAAACATGAAAAGACTAAAATATCGTTCATTCTTTTTTCAGAGCACAAAGTGCGCAACAGCAACAACTACAACAGCAATAGCTACAACCTGCAGCAATAGCACGAGCAACTCAACATCAACTGCAACACCGATTGTAACAACATCAACAACAACTCCTCCTGCAAGTGGCAATATAAACAACAACACTGTGTTGACTGAAAATCAACGTCGTATCTTAAAACGTTCTTCAAGCAGTCCTTCGTGTCGCAAGCAAGCAACAACAACAACATCAACGGATGATTATAATCATGCTGATGAATTGCCAAGCACATCGAAAGATAGTAAACAACTAAAAGTGGAACATGAAGAGCAGGTTGTTCTTGTCGCTGCAGCTACTACTGTTATTGCTGTTGCTGGTACTGTAATGCCCACCGCAGATGTTGTTGATGCAACTACAACAACGACGACAGTAGCCACACCATTCGATCAGCAGTTGCAGCAGCAACAACAGCCACTTATCAACAGTACCTGTGATAAAATTGAGCCAGCAATACCCGAAGAAATTGTTGTTGCCATGGAAGAAGATGAAGAGGAAGTGGAAGAACTAGCCGCAACATCATCAGCAACATCCGAAACTGTTCCCCTAAGTGAGGCTGAAAATAATTTTTCAAATTATTTGCAAAGTGCTGAACTAGTATCTGGTTCGTATCTCAATATTTATTGTATAAATTAACATTACTAATTTAACAATATATTTTCAGACGACACCAAAGCGCCTGTGGAAATATCGAATGAAGCCGAGGCAGAGACTGAGGCAGAAGTCGATCCCTCAACATCTAGCCATGATTTTGTATTTGCGGATACCATCGATCATGGTGAGCCACAATTTTCATAACTAAATTTAAAAGTGTAAAACTAACTTTAGCTCAACAAAATTGTTTTTTCTTTTTTTGTATTTGTTAAAATTATTGTTATAATTAATTATTATTTAAGATTTCCGTATGTTATTATAAAATTCAAAACAAATAATATACATTATATTTTCTTTACAATTATTATAATCAAATTTGAATTGGATAATATATACAATTAACATATTCGTTTTATTTATTAATCTATTGTACATATTTTATTATTATTATAAAATTTAATAGATAAATCAGAACTAAATTCCTTTTCTTTTGCAATCGCAGCTTATTTTCATGATCATCAAACTGCTGGCATTATTAATCACTCTGCTACCACGTACTACACATCATCATCATCATCGCCGTCCTTGTCTACATCCAAGAGTAATGCATCCAATCAATTAAAATTTGTATTTGCTTTTTTTAATTTTTAACCGATTTCCTTTTTTTCTCTGCAGCAGGCACTGCGACATCAAGAGGATCAGAAGCCTTGACTACAACTTCCTCAACAAGAACAACAAGTCAGTGTGATAAGCTGGAAGATCCAACAATGTCATCATCTTTGCCAATGGCCAGCTCGACTTTGGGTTTAACGCCGGCCAGTTCAATGGCATCGACCAGTTGCCCTTCATCGTCGTCGTCTACATCCTCAACGTCATCATCCGCTTCGTTGTCATCTTGTTCGAGTAGTAATTCTTGTTCCCTGCCAGCTGTTGCCACCACATCGTCATCCGTGGCAACACCACATTCGCTGGCAGCCGATGTTCAGGCAATGCTTTCAACAGTGGCCTCTTTGCAACAACAACAACATCAGCACCATCAACAACATCAGCAGCAGCAGCAGCAAGAGTTGCCAGTGGAATTGAACTCCAGTGAAATGTATCAGCATGTCCAGCACGATTGGAATTTTGGGGATATTAAATTACTGGCAGCTCAGAGTTCTGCTCATGGTTCGCCAGACGAAGAACATCAGCAACAGCAACAATTAAATCTAATGGATGTGGAAGCCGAAATGATTGGTGATATGCTGGATGATAGTGATGTAATTCATGAAGAAGTTGAAGACGATGAGGACGATGATGTAGAGGAGGAGGACGATGAGGTTGTAGAGTGTATTGATGACGAGCAGCAGGAGCAACAAATGATGGATGCCATTAACGATAGCGATAGTGATGCAGTGCGCGATATTGTAGACAAATTACATCAACAACAGCAGCAGCAACAACAACAACAGCAGCAACAGCATCTAAATCTTCAGGATGTGGTACAATTAACGCAGCATCCCTTCATGCCGCAGGGTCATGTAGAATATGCAAATGAGGTAAGTTCAAAAATATAAAAATTGTAAAAAAAATACAATAATTTACTCTTTCTTCTTGCAGGAAATGCTATGCGATGTGCCAATGTCGGCGGCTGAAATGGAAGTATCTAGTACTGTGATCACCAATAGCAGCAATAGCAATGACAGTAGCAATAATTTAAGTCTCTGCAGCAGCAGTAGTATGAGTATCAATCAATTACCGCAGCAATCACAAGGACAGCATCAGCAACCATCTCAAACGACGCCGACGGCTGTTGTTCCACAGCAGCAACAGCAACAAAGGCAAATTCTGGTAGATTCCAATGGTCAAATCATTGGTAACTTTTTATTACAACAACAACAACAACGGCAGCAGCAGCAACAACAGCAGCAACATCAGCAGCAACAGCAATTGTTTCAACAATTAACATTACAGGCAGCGGCGGCGCAGCAACAACAACAACACCAGCAGCAGCAGCAACAACAACAAGCGTCATGTAGCACCTTAGCCAAATCTATGCCGGTAACGCTGCGAAATGGTGGACAAACACAGTTTTTGCCGCCGAGTCTGTTAGCTCAACAACAGCAGCAACAATTGGAACAGCAACAACAACAGCAGCAGCAAAAGCAACAACAAATGCAACAATTTGCACTACAACAAGCACAACTGCATCAGCGACAATTATTGGCACAAGCTGCCAACAACAATCTTCTGCAGCAACAGCAACAACAACAACAACAGCAGCAGCAGAGTGTTGTACCTGCAGCAGCACAAACGAAATTTATTGCTAAACCTTTAAACATAATATCTATGACGCGACCCGCCAACAATTCATCGCCTACATCAGTGGTAACAACAGCTCAGCAATCAACAACAACAACCATTCCGTCCGTATATGCCAATGTTGTTGCTGTTACAGCTGCCCAACAACAACAACAAGCACAACCACAGACTGCATCAATAGTTGCCGCTGCTGCACTCCAGCAGCAACAGCAGCCTACTACAAATCACAATAGCAATCTGCAACAACTACCGCCACAGTTGTCCAATGTGCTGACGATGAAAACATTGCCTCCATCTGGAGTACCTACAACAATAGCCCAACAGAGATTGCAACCAAAAATGCCAACTGGCAAGGGACGTAAAGCCACCAATAATCGGCTCCCGCCAGGGGCTGTTAATCTTGAGCGTAGCTACCAAATCTGCCAGGCTGTTATACAAAATAGTCCAAATCGTGAGAATCTAAAGGCCCAGTTGCGTCCTCCAGCCGCCATACTCAATCAGCAGCATCAGCAACAACAACAGCAAACGGGGACAACTACCTCGTCACCACCGGTGAGCGTTTCATTGAATGTCTCCAGTGTGGCTGCTGCGCCTATGTCGAATATGACGACGCCAAGTGGAAACGTTGCAGGAGGTGCTGTAACTGCTGCTGCTGCTCCAGCTCCACAGAACCTATTGAAACAAGACGAATTGCTTGTGGCTGGAGCTGCTGCGACTACGGCCACGTTGCCACCCGGCTTACCACCAAATGTAATGGGTGTGGGTCGGCCAGGTGTCTATAAGGTGATTGGTCCACGGATGAGTGGATTTCCGCGCAAGAAATATGTACAAAGAAAACCATCACCCACAACCTTAATAAGGCATGTGTTTAGTGCTGGTCCCGGTGTAGCCAATCCAGCCAATCCAACAAATCAACAATTGCAATTGCTCCAGCAACAACAACAGCAGCAACCAGCTGCTACATCACCTGTGCCACAAAATCAAGCACAGAGTACCGGAACAACCGAGCAGTTGGTGCATCAAAATGGCAGTGGTCAATATGTGTTAGTACATCGTGCTAATGTGGGAGCAGCGGACAATCAAGCGCCTAGAGCCTCAAGTGCTCCACCATTGCATCAAAATCAGGTGAGTCAACTAAAGATTTTCCCCCTCTTATGCGTCAATCTAATTAATTTTGTTTAGTTTGTCACCGTGCAAAATCCATTGCATAGCCTCAATGGCCTACCAATGGGCGGACGCGGGCGTCCAGCTTCGGTGGATAATACTGCAGTTAGTGGCAATTTGGCTTCAACAATTGCAAATAATGATGCGGGGGCAATGCATCATCCTCACAATAATCATCATCATCATCATTCTCATCAGAATAATAACAACCATCATCATCATCAACAGCAGCATCATCATCATCATCACGAGCTGCAGCAACAACAACAACCACAACCCCAGCTGAGCAATATTAATGTGAATGTGAACGCCGCCGCGAATATTGTGAGGCGCAATATCGCTGCAGGTAAATTGGTGTATTATTAGTGCTTAGCGAGGTACGTCTTTCAAATCCACAAACGCAAATCTTAACAATCACACACCATTAATTGGCACGTAAAATCATTAATTTGTTGAATATAGATTTGTTAGATTTACCTTACAAACGTTTATTATTTAAGTATTAGCAAAGTAACATTTGTATGATATATTTTATCTGATGATGTTCCCTTATATATATATATATATATATATCTTTTTATATATAACAACTGCATGTTTTGTTTTGAAAGGATATTCACAAGTATTTCGTTACTTACTCTGCTAGCTTTTTCTTTATCTTTGCGAAAAAGCAGTGAATATCTTTTCAAATTATAATAATTTATTATTTCTAGAAGTTTTATATTCTTAATTTTAGTAAGTATGAATATAATGAGCGCATCGTCGATCCATAACAAACCAAGATTAATATGTAAATATAATTTCTTATAATAGGAACCAATATAAGTTATATCGATGGTAGTAACAATAGTCCCACAACTACACTATTGGAAGCCAGCAATAACTACATAGTGACCACAACTACTACACCGCAGTCGCCAGCACCGCCAGCAGCTAATCATCAACAGCAGCAGCAACAACAACAACAACAACAGCAGCAGCAGCAATCAACGCACCAACAGCAACATCCTCTACTTCAGCAATTGCATCAGACTGGTGAAAATACACCGCCGGGAAATGAGGCCACACCAACACCAGCTCAAGCAGCAAACAATTGTGCCTGTTCATTGAATGCAATGGTCATATGTCAGCAATGTGGAGCGTTTTGTCATGACGATTGCATCAGTGCAGCCAAATTATGTGTGTCCTGTGTGATTAGATGAAAGCTGAGTAGTCTAAGTGTAGCGGAGGCAGATGTAAGTGGATAACGTATTATAGACATAAAGCATACATAACTACATACATACTTACCTACAAACCTACATACATACATACATACATACATATAGATATGTATTGATAAATGGATTGAAATATTGTAGTTGGAATATCAGCAATAACAATCGATATAGTTAGTTTAGACGAAAGTAGTGAAACATCAATTTGATTTCAAGAACATACCGAATGCTGACTTCGGGCCACCGAAGTTTATATACCCTTGCAGTGACGGATAACTATTTTTCGGACTTCATATATGCAATCTTTGGCCTAGATATCTCTGAAAGACACCATGCTCTGATATATATATATATATATATATATATATTCCGATTCAGTTTCTCCTTATTTATAGAAGCTAGTATAACGACTTTGTTAACCCTATGTTTTTTAAAAACTGAGAGACTTATTTGAATAAAAACTTATAGACGGTGAAACGGACATGGCTAGATCGAGTGGCCTATTCATCTTGATCAAGAATATATAGGATTCAAGGCCTCTTTTTAGAGAACCTCCTGCAAGGATATAAAAAACTTATGATTTAAACTAGACTATTGTATGTATGTACAACAATCCCAATACAACGCAAGTGCAGAGGCTTACGCACACACCAACACACAGACACAGCTAAGACACACATACTTACATTTACTTATAAATATATATATATATATTTAAATCCTTATAAAGTTAAGTAAACTTGCGAAACTCTTTACACTTTTTGTATAAACCAGAAATATGGCAAATCGAAAGCTTATAAAATGAAAGCGAGTGTTGTGTATTGTGTGCTTGTTGCATATCCCTTAAGATACTCGTTGTTTCTTTGTGATTGTTTAAGGATATTCACAAGCACACTAAAAAAAAAACAAACAAAAACAAAAAAAAAAGGGAATCTAAACAATAGAAAACTCTCATTGTTTAATCATACATATATACACGAAAGGGCAGCAAATAAAAACTAATGTATATATTTATGTTCAACTTGTAATTTATATGGAATACACAAAAAGTAAAAAAAAACCAAGCAACATTTAAATTTTAGGTTTACTATATATAGACATACATATACATATATATATGTATATATTTTTATAATTTATCAATGCATATGTATAATTCGGTTAGTTGGAACTTTATAAATCGACTTATACATGTGTATATATATATATATATGTGTGTGTAATTCTAATTTTACTGTGTAATTTGTAAGACATAATTATAAGCTTATTGTAATTTTGTCACGTCAAAAACGCTTAGGTTTGTAATTTCGTAATTCGCTAATTTAAGTTTAGTATTTTCCACCAGACACATACATACATACTATAACTCACACATACACAGACACAAAACTTATTTAGCATAGAGCTACAAACATATATATAAATATTAATTCACATAATTGCTTTTCCAAGCATAACATAAAAGTACATTAAGCTAAAAACAAAAACTGTTGATAAAATACAATGCAAATTATAATATGAAAGATAATGAACAGCAACAACAACTACAAAGGCAAATCTATATGAATTATAGTAACTGAATCTAAAAAAAAACAACTTAATCGATAACGATTACAAAAATAAAAATTACAAAAAAGAAAAAAAACGAAAACCAATCTAAAATAAAAATGAAAAGAACATTTTGCTCCTAGATGCACTCACCGCAAAATTAACCAATAAATAAACATTATTATTAATAAATTTGAAAAAAAAAATTATTATATATTTAAAAGTCATAACCTTGTTTTTTAGTCAAACCTCATTTTTAAAAATTTTGCAGGCCGACTTCAACTAATACATAACATTCAATTCCAATTTAAAAAATACCCATGAAAATGATTTTCGATTTTGTTTTTTATTTTTAATAGTTTGTGAATATGTTTTCTACAATTAAATATTTCTAAATGTTAGAAATCACCTAGGCAGCAGTCGAGCAATCAAGCTCTAACATCCTTGTAGTGTTTCTTTTCATCATCCTCATCCAATTTAATGGAGTACTGACCAGAAAAGGAACTTTGCACTTCGGCAACACCAAGTGGATTAAATTCGGGACCTTCGCCAACATTTTCTGTTTCCTCCTTGACAACTCGATAACCGTTCTCATCGGCCACATAGTGTACGTTACGCTTTACGAAGCCATCATTGTAGCTGTAAGAGCCCGTCGTCTTCAGTCCCTCGCGTTTCTGTTCAACTTGCACCGATCCACCGTTAATTCCATCCTTCACACTAGAATGATAACCGTATTCGGCGTTTTCATTTTGTTGTTTTATTATTGCTTCCTCTTCATCTGCGTTCTAAAGAGGATTAAAAAAGAACATTAGAAATACAAAACAATTTCTTTCAAATTAAATATATAGGCTTTCCTCTAAAATATAAGCAAGAGTAACTAGAAAATAATGATATTTACAAAGGTGGGGATAAATTTTAAAAGGAATTTTTGTATATCTTAGGAGCTAACAGAAAAAATTATGATTCTGCAGCTGTCAAGTTCTCCATTATACTGGTGTTTATTTTATGGGACAAATAAAACGAAGTTACAATAACTTTGTTAGCTATACATGTGCTTCCTTTAAAAAAAGGACATATTTCAAATCTCTTTGTATAAATAACAACAAAAAAAATGTTTACGACTCTTCGTTATCACAATCTGCTTTGATCCACTCAAACTCTAATAATTTGAATTTAAAGTATAATATTTGTTACACTTTGAACCTAGTTGTAGGATCCTTTGCTTTGTATCCTTAAGCCTTGTTAACTTGTTTTGCTTTAAAGCCATCCTGATGTAAGAATCAGCGAACTGATGGTTATTATAGTTTCTTCCTTTTAAGCATCCATCAACATTACACTTGAATTATCCAAATACTAATTTATACACATATTTATTTTTTATCACTCACAGGATCTTCTTGAGCTATGGCCGCGGCAACCAGCAGACTGGCGATAAAAAGAAATTTCAACATTTTTGTTACGCGTTTGGTTTTCGATTGGACGAGCTGTTTGCACCGTAAATAAAGTTTATAGTATGGCTATATTGAATGTTGAAGTGTGGCTTTTATATCAAATTCGGCATCGACCATCGAATTGGTTTTAACTGATTTGGATGTTGTTTTTGTTTTTTTTTTTTTTGCTTTAGGGTTTTTCTCTTTGTCGTTAACATTTTAAACAAATACCGGTAAGCCAGTAGAGATTCATCTCTTTTCCCAGCCACATAGCGTGAATGCTTTCGCAACCTGTTGACGTTTAGATAGGGCCATGCCAGTAATGAGAAGACAAGAGAAGATCGAAGTAGAGCAGGTGTAGACATATATGCATCATTACATAATCTTACTATAAATTCAAGGTCAGTAGTCGAACAACTGGTTTATTAATGGGTGTCCCAAAATATATGCAAGAAACTATTTTAATAAAAAACACATGTTTCTCACATATGTACTACTAAATACTAAATTTTGTACATAATCTAGTGCATATGCAGTTAATCAATGTGTTATGTTTGAGGAGTCGTTTTCCTTTATGTATGTATATCGATTGTTTTATGTAGAAATGTGAATGCTTTTGGTAATATGCCTGAAAAAAACCCAACAACGGCTAATAACACCTTAGTTATTAAAAAAGTACAGTGAAAAATATTTGTTTTTATGTTTATGTATTTTATTTATTTGATTTGTTTTTAATATTTTGCGTTGTAATGAGGAGAAAATACAAGATGGCTTTTTACTGTATGTATGTTTACTTTCTTGTTTTAAATGATTTTACGATGTATTCAGTCCATTTCTAAATGTTAGAAATCATCTATGCAGCAATCGAATAATCAAGCTCTAACATCCTTGTAGTGTTTCTCATCATCATCTCTATCCAATTTAATGGAATAGCTACCGATTAGCGAACCCTGTACATCGGCCTGACCCTCGGGATTGAACTGGGGTCCTTCACCAATTTCTTGTGTATCCTCCTTGACAACTCGATAGCCGTTCTCATCGGCCTCATAGTGTACGGTGCGTTTAACGAAGCCATCACTGTAGCTGTAAGAGCCCTTCACCTTGTGTCCATCGCGTGTCTCCTCTCGGGCAATCATGCCATCGTTGATATCATCTATAATTTCACTATTGAATTTATATTGGGCGCTCTCATTCTGTTTTCTCTCAAGCTCTTCTTCCTCTGGTGTTAACTGCGAAAAGCATATAAAATAAAATAAACATTAGCATACAAGCCTCCATTTTATACTATATATTTGTGTATATTTAATTGGTAGTACTAGGAAACTGATCTCAGTTGCGGTGATGATGAAATAACGGGTACTTAAATATTGTACTAATTAAAATCCAAATTGATTGCAAAACAAGTTTTTTGTTAATCAACTGTGTAAGAATACTGCTCTCTCGCATGACTCAGGTTCTTTTAAAAAGAAGATAAAAAAAGGTAAATAATAGTGGGCATTTCCAACTTCTATATACCCTTACCGAGATGAATATTATTTGGATGTCCCTCCTAATCTTAATTGGTTATAGTTGATGCTAATAAAGACAGCGGAAAATTTGAGAATAACTTAAGAAGGAGCTGGGTCTCCAGTGGCAATAAGGAAGTCTTCAGATCCGTAAGAAATTAAATGTTATTCACATATCTTTATGAAGAATTCAGTATAGGTATAGATTTGAAATTTCTATCTATCAGTTACACATATATTTTAACAGTTTTACTGCACTCTTTAAACTTTTCGAATAACAGGTATAAAAACAAGTGTCTATTCATTGGATCGTTGCGGCATTTTGACACTGACGCCCGCCCGTTCAATTCAATTTGTCTTGTGCTTACTTGATGAATGCATGAACGGAAATAGTAATTGAAAGATATGTCGATGTAGTTGAAAACCAACTGTCCAAATCTATAACGGTTTTCAAATACCCTAACCAATAAAATTCTGACACGTTTTTGACATAGCAAAGAGAAAAGTAATCTCTTAATATAGATTTCAAATATATTTTAAACTGATTAAAAGTTTTCGAAATTTATGAGTAATTTTTGGATGAAAGCAAACAATTTTCCTTGTTCTAAATTTAAAGCCCTTTACAAGGTAAGGTGAAACTTAAACTCGGGAATTTCAATGGTTGATATTTAAAAAGTATAATTATTCTAAATTTTCGATTGAATTGTTCGTTATCTATTGAATTGGGTAGCGTCTCTAGTTATCGGTATTACCTGGTTATATGCAAATACAAAGTTAAATTGATAAATGTCGCACAGTTGTCGGTCGGGTAACGTTTTGAGGCTGTTTTATTTTTTCTTTTTTTTTTTTACTTTTGTTTTTAATATCACGAGGCAAGGTAAGGCAAACTAAAGGCAAAACTTGTTCAGGCTCTAGGCATACATATAAAGCTCGATCCACGCCAGTCGGTCTTGAATATACCAACGAAGCGGACGTTCAACTATACAAATACAAAAACAAAAAAAGAAACAAATACCAACAATTTCAATAGAAATCATGGGTAGGTTCACATAGTTCGCAAAAAGAAATGCGGAAATCTAAAAAGAAAAGCATTTCTCTCTCTCTCTCTCTCAAGTTAAATTGAGTTTCATTTTACTATTGATTGGAGCCTATATGTTAGTTGGCACCTGGGCAGCCAGCGGTAAGTCATAAAATCTATTGGCCCAAAATGTATAGTGAAAAATCCAATGTTTTCTTCAATATCCAAAGATTGTCCTTCATCGAGCAAAGTGCAAAATTGTACACCAAAATGTTTGCATGACAGCGAATGCAGTGCAATTGGTGGAAAATGTTGCCCAAATCTTTGCAACGGTCGCAGTTGTGCTCAACCCAATATTTTGGGTAATTCGGGTGGAGATAAGTCCCCATTTGGCAGTAAGAATTGTAAGTAAAGAATTAATTGGGGTAAACAAAAAAAACTGTGATTCTTATAGAACATTCTACTATATTCGTTTAAGCCGGGTCATCTGGCAGTTATTGCGGCAATGTTAAATGTGGCAGCTTTGAGAAATGTGAAACGGATCGCAGTACCAAACGGCCAAAATGTGTGCGTTCCTAAAGGAACATCATAAATAATATCATTCAGAACACAAATAAAGTTTTTTATACACTTCGAACACGAAAAAATGGTAATCGATCTTATTGCTTCAGAATCTTATTACATGAATGCACAAAAAGTAAGACGTAAATTTAAATAATTTTTACATTTGTTTTAACATTTTACACAATTTTTTTTTAATAAAGACTTTAATGCTGGTTTTCCTAGGAATCGGAATACCATATAACCCCGTTCATATATTATATATGTACATATGTAAATATTTATCACTCACGGGTGCAGCTAAGGCAACGACTATCAGCAGACTGGCGATCAATGCGAATTTGAACATTTTAGCTGTCGATATATTTTCTTTCGTTGTTGACTGTTTTATTATTTTGTTAAAGAGAAGCTCTTTGCACTGCAAGTAGAGTTGGTACTATGGCTCGTTGGCTGACTGGTAGTTGGTCTTTTATATCGCACTTGAAGTGGCCACGGAGTCGTCCCACATCTGGTTTTTGGGTTTTGGCTTTGGCATTTCTTTTTTTAGTTTCTTTAGTTGGCCTTTTTAGTTATTTTTGTTTGTATATTTCTGACAACAGTTAAAAGCCCATCAAAGTGGCTTTTCTCTTTAAGTACCCTGTAACCCAAGGGACAAACCGATTTTAAGTTAAAGTAAGTAAACTGATATTAAAGCTAACATTTCATTTAACTTACAAATATGAGAGATGGTTAGAAAACAGTGGAAATATTTCTAACAATATTTTTTATAGAGTGACTTAAAGTCGGTCTTTCATTTGATGGATCTACGGGATGTTTATTGTGGAAAACCTACAAAAAAAAAAAAGAGGATCGGATCAGTGTATACACGCATTGCGTAAGACCTAGTGGGGAGACCCAAGGTCAGTTGGTCAACAACCAGTTTATTGGTTACAATTTAGTTCAGTTTCAGTTCAGTACCCGTTGCACACTCTGGACCCCATTAAAAACCTGCACTTTACATTTATCTTTTTTTTTTTCTTTTTTTTTTTTTTTTTTTTTTTTTTTGTTTTGTTGGGTTTTAGTTTCTTTTACTCCCTACTCTTCTGTAATATTTCGGTCATCTTATGTAATTTATGTGAAGTTTTGTGCAAATTGAAAGCTTCGATTGTGTGTGTGTTTTTTTTTGTTTTGTTGTTATTGTTGTACCACTTTTTTTGCACTTACGAGGAAGTAAGCGGAGCCAGCCATTACGTTATGTGTTTGAGGCACCGGCAAAAGGCACCCTTTTGGTTAACAGCTCAACAGCCAAAAGCTGAGGATTGAAGACCATATTATAGAGGTAGACTGATGTAAACTGCAATCAAATTGTGTACTATGGATTCAGTTCATAGTTTTTTAATTTCAATTTTGAAATGAAATTGGAGTTAGCTGACAAAAAAATAAGAAATATAACAAAAAAGAAATTTAAATAAAAAAATTAAAAGAAAATATAAAATTTATAAATATGTTTTAAATTGTAGTTATATATACATTTGTCTAGTTTATAGACACTTTTATACATCTTTTATTTCTTTGCTGGAAAACATACTTTTCTTTATATTCATACACATTTTAAGACTTCTCTTCTTAAAAGTAAAATATCAAATGCAAATACCAAAAGTAAGTTGACATCTTTTAGCAACTATGTATATATACATACATACATATGTACATATATACATACTTACATATATGTAATATCAGATTTGGTATTTAACTGTCCTCTGTGTCGCAATATACTATAAGATCAAATCAAAATGAACTTTGTATATGAAAATTGGTTTTTAATTGCTTTAACCTTTATTTTAAATACCCTTGCATATCAGCAACCAAAACCTGTTGCATTTAATATACATTTTATTACAATTAATCACGTATGTATGCATATATAAATCATAAATATATATGTAAATGGAAATTCTTTTCTGGGTTCTATATTTAATTAAATATTCCACTCACTTTTTCCCATTTCTCCATTTTTGGTTATGCATTTCAATTGATTCCACTGTACAGTATGTACATCCGTTCGTTCCACTTTCAATTCGACTAACCAACTGCCCCGCCTCCCTATGCACCCGTCTCGTAAACACTTGACTTTCTATGAATCAAATATTTCGTATATGTAATCGTAGTTTAGTCATTTTTATAGTTTTTTTCACTTGAATTTGGTAAAAAAAAATAATTTTTAAGTTCATTGCATTTGCACGAATTGAGGCTGCTTTTTTTTGACAACGAGATGAAGAGACGAAAAAAGCATAAAGATAAGTTTTTCGATATTTTCTTTTATCAATATTAATAAGTATTTATATGTGGTAGTAACGAAGTTTCTATACCCTTTTCTATATATGTATATATGTATGTTTATACATTAGGTAACTGTTGCTGCTTTAATTTGTAATCTGATATAATAATAAATATACCCGTTTTTGGAGTGTATGGAATAAACTCAAGGTGAGAGACCGCATCAAGTCCAAATCGTTCGACATGCAACGCCCCATTATGTATATATAGTCGTCATCAATTTGTTGTCTTACGGATAATTTTATAATTATGATTTGTGCTATTTTGCTTTTATTTTTTATTTTTTCACCGCCTTAATGATGGCCAATATAAAACTATGGAGACATTGGTAAGGAAGAAAATGCCTCTCCCATTCATTCATTAATTCGTGTATTGATTCATTCACTCAATCATTCGTTCCATAAAAACAGCAAAACATTTTCCCTATATAACTATATGTTTATTTATGGCTTTTATTTTTTCCTTTTGTCTTCACAAATTAGCACTAATTAATTAGCATATAGTGAGAGTGAGTGATGGGGTAGAGAGAGAGAGAGAGAGAGAGAGAGAGAGAGAGAGAGAGAGAGAGAGAGAGAGAGAGAGAGAGAGGGAGCTGAAGATATCTGATACATCAGTGGGCGTGTTACATTGACAAATTGTTTTGGCGCTCTCTTCTTTTCATCGTTTCTTTTTATATGCAAATATTTTGATTTATATGTCTTCCCTTGTCTCTTTCTGTAAGTCTCTTTTTTTTTAGCTCAGGGCTATATCAATTTTTGGCACATTTGATTAAAAATTGTTAATTATTTTCACGCAGACACTAACACTAAAATAAATAATAATAATAATAAAAAAATAGCTAATGATAATAAAAACACAAACTTTTTGTTTCATTTGTTGTGGGTAATTCGATGACCTTTTCATTTGCATTTGATTGGTAGAAACTATAATCATATTGGGATTATGATAATAAGTTAACATGATATATGACTTGAAGAGCTCAATTTGATGGCAATGTGCGTGGTATATATGTACATATGTATGACTTGACATTTAATTAATCAATTTTTTATTAACTAGGTCACTTAATAGTTTTGGGCTTTTGAAAATATTGATATTTAAAATACCAAATAATCTTTTAAAAACTTAAGAAGGTCTTGAATTGATGCACTTTTATGTATATAATTTTGATTTATACATACATACGTATCGTTACTGTAAGATATTAAAAATATATAAATATATAATATATTCTTTTAGAAACCAAGCAGAAACAAATTGAAACAGATTTTAGATTGAAAGTTAGAACAATATACAAAATGATCTGGTTATGTTCTGCATAATCTTGAGTCGAAATATCATTTTAACAATTAAAACTTCTGAAATGGAATGACAAATATCTGGTAATTTCAGAGAAATTTTGAATGTCTTGTTTAGTGCTTGACTGATAGTTATAATAGATTTTTTATTTTTTTTATTTAGCTATATTATTCTCTTAAAAAATAAGAAAATAAAAATTAGCATATAATTGTTCGTAGACAGTTTTTAAAATGAGCTTGACTTTCTATTTTTTTAAACATCTTTCAATAATATTTGTGTGAATCTAAATAATGTTGGTTTATGAAAATTGTTATGTTGAAACATTTTTAGTATCTAACACCTAATTGTATTGCCATTTTATGATTTACACTGTGAAAGGAACACCCCAAATGTATAAATATGTACATAGATTCCATAGCAAATTACTATTTCGCCACACAATTTACATATGCATGTAGATAGATAGACATACATACATATGTACATATGTATGTATGTACATATATTGCCAGACCATAAATTTACAACTCTACACATAGTAACTAAATTGTGCGGAGGGGCCACTCCAACAGCTGTCCATACACTTGGCAACAGATGCCAGCACACACACACACACATACAAACACACTCACACACATACGCACCCGTTTCAAGGACATTCCCAGAATTTGACAGCTGACATTTGGGACAGTCAGTGGGAACTTGAGGCCCGTTTGCCATTGTTGCTGCTGCTTCTTCTGTTGGAGCTGCGTGCCAAAGAGGAATGCAATAAAATGAGCCACAAAAATAAAAAAAAAAGACAGAAAAAAAAACGAAGCGAAGAGAAGGGGGAGAATAACGCAAAAAATTATGCACAGACACACGCATTTGCATACAAAGCGGCGGCCATAACAATCTTTACTCTTCCCTTATATATATGTATTTTTTTTTTCTTTTTTTGGGTTATCTCTTAACACAAAGAGTGCGACAAATATTTGCAAAAGTATTTATAATGATGGGATTGGGGATTACTGGAAATAAACTGAATTTCAAATCAAATGTTGTAAATACACGAATATAGTTGGATCGATTCAAAGATATGGTTAATGGTTTAACACAGGCCAACAAAAATCGAAACAAAAATCAGAGCCCAAATCTAAGAAAAATTCCTTGAAAACTATTTATTTATAAATGATTTTAGTTAATACCACACAGAAGAAAAAGCTCCTTTTTTATAACTAAAGCTTTATTAATATTCTTAATCTATTTATTTCAATTCTATAAATCTATATAGAAACTCAAGAGACGAACTAACCTTGTAACTACTTTATTTTTAGGTTGTTTTTAATTCAGACTATTAAGGTTTTATTTAAAGTTAAACTAATTCAACTTAATTACGTAAAAAACTTTAATACCACAAGTATACCGACTTTGAGAGAAGGTTTTTATATAATCAGAAAGAACAGAAAATTTAGTTCTAGTTTGCGTAAAATGTATTTAACATTTAGGAATTACCAGTAATATTAAGTTTTGGGATTTGTCAACGGTTTTTATTTTCATATATAGTTTTCATTCATCTCAAAGTTAAATACAATTTTCATGGTCTCACGTTTAACTCTCCACCATAATTGCATTATTCATGGAATTTTAGTATTGTCTTCTCCACTTCTCAACCCCCCTTTACTTTGGTTACTTGACCTGGCTCAAGGTTTGAACCATAGCCAAGAATGGCTAAAAATGCAAAGCTCTTCTACGTTTAGTCTCGTTAAGGCTTATGTGAAAGCTAAATGATAAGCTTTAGTATACTATGGCGGTGCATATGCAACCAACACATTGGTAACACAACACAACAACAGCAACTATGTAGAACAAACAAACCCAAAAACAAAAAAAAAAGAATGGAAGAGAAAACCTCGCTTTTGGACCCCAGCAGGAGAAGTTATCAAAAGTAATTATCAGACCAAACCAGCAGCCAAACAAAGACAAGTTTAGCGTGGAACAATGCCACAGAGAGAACGGGTTCAAATGAGTGGAAGATGGGTAGAGAGAGAGAGAGAGGGGGGGGTTTGCAGGGTGCGGCAAGATGAGTAAGTCAGCGTTAATTAAGTCAGTACAACAAATGGCCATTCGTATGTCAGGATGAATTCTGGAATTTGCATATATGCGTGGCACACAAAACAAAAAAAAAAACAAAGAAAAAAGGTCACAAAAAGCCTTGAAAAGATAGAAGTAATAGAATAACACGATGCTTAGAGGAGATAAAGGTGAGCTTATTTTTGTAAAATATAATCAAACTTTATAAAGTTTTTTAAACACTTACTACATGTACTACATATTCGAACATTATTAAATTTTCTAAAGTTTTAAAAGCTTTCTTATTAATATACTGTAGCAAAATATCAAATTAAAAAAATTATAAATATACCTAAAGAGTTGAAAAAGTGTGTGATATATTTTTAAATATTAATACATATAATATATTGTTATAAAATTTTTAAATTTTTAATACAGTATAATAATATGCAGTGTCCAATTTCAACTTAAAAGGTGAAAAAACATCGTTATCAAATATTTTAAAATCTTTATTAAAATATAAAACTTGCTCTTAAAAGTTAAACAAATAATCTACACACACAAATTTATGGTTGTAAATTTTTGAATACGTTTTTAAGGTTTAGTTAAATAATACTACACTACCTAAAGAAAATAATTACGAAATTTAATTGAACATTATATAAAAATTCTGTATTAAATTCGTAGCCCTTGTCAAGATCAGAAACCCAAAATCATAGTTTTTTTCTTGACTTAAAACTTAAAAAAAATGTGTGAAAGTGCTCCTTAATGAAAATAAAACAAAATTTTTAAATCTAATAAAAATCTCAATTCAATTTTGTCATTATAATATAAAAATTTGAAATAAAAATATCCATGCAAAATGATTTTTATTTATATATTGGCCATTCAACTAAATATTTCAGTTTGTCGTTTGACCAATTTGCTTAATTTTTGCAGCTTTTTGATAATTCAAGTCCTTTTGCTGACTCTCATCTCTAGCATATGTAAGTGCAATTCAACCACAGACACACACACACACAGACACACACACATTGGCATACACATACATCTTTAAATCGCATTAAAGCCCCCAAGGAGGATGAGTTATACATAAAAGGTTGGCCAGGCAACATAACATTGACCCTGCGGCAGACAGACATGTGTAATTGTGGTAGCAATTTAAACTGCATCCAAGCAACATTGCCAAACCGGAAGTAAGTGGAACACAAGTGGTCACAGAGACACGAATAGAGGTAAGTGGTATGTGGTGGAGTAGGAAATGCTGATGATCATGGAAAGAGTAAAAGGGCGAATTTCATTGAAACTTTTGGATTGTATGGGCTCTAGCGGTGTTTCCTCCACTTTTTGGTTTCTGATGATGCCTTTATTAAGCTAGCAAACAAAATCCTAAAACGTCAAGGATATATCTAGATACATAGGCATATATATGCCTCATACATAGTCAGGCAGTCAACAGGAGCAAGTGCATCAGCATCAACATCAACAGCAGTCGCATCCTTCACATGTTTTGTGTATAAGCCCAGGCAGTTGCAATTTATGCACACAACTTGTCAAGCAGCAGCAACGATGAAGAGGGATGGAAAGAGAGGGGTATCTGTAAGGGTTTACAAGTGCTGCATTGGTTAGCCTGATGATGCACAGAGTGGCAAAGAGATGGTTGTGTAATGGTGGAGGAATTGAAGCAATTTACACTGCACAATGCGTTGACACACGTCGTCCACAAATGTGCGGCCAGAAGACAATGGCGTGCCTCAACCAGACCCCGAGGAACCAAAGATGCTGGCATAGAGCTTAGAGCCTCATTAAACCTGAAAAGTGTCAAATGTCCTGGCAAGCATCAGGACGTTGAACAAGAAGTAGGCAACAGCAACAGCAGAATCTACAGCAGAACAGCTCAACTCAAGTCCTTTAAATTCAATTGAAATTGCATTTTGCACTTGCCTCTGTTAGTTCTAATCTAAGCCTGAATTTATGACTGTATGCCGTCTAAAGAGGCAGCGGGGTAAAGTGAAAGGCTGAGCCAAGTGTATCCTGACTGCATTTGCAGCTTCTTCTCATAATTCAAAAAGTGTTGACAATGAAAATGAAATTCCCATTAAAATGCAATATGTTGTAGATGATAGTTTTTCCAAAACCCCCTCCCCCCATCCAGTCTCCAGCATCTTTGGTTGCCAGTTCAAATGTTGATATGACCAAAGTATAAACATTGACAATTTTGTGGATGCTTCAAGGACAGACAGTTGTAGATAGGACAGAGAGGAATGAATGTGAGCCACTTTGTTGCTTCACTAAAGATGATAGCGTTTACTCCTACCACCCCCCCTTCTCGTTGTGCTATTAAAATTTTGGGGAATTTAATTAAATTTTGCTCAAGTAAGAAAAGTGTCAAGTAAATGTGTTTGTAAAGCAAAAAGATTTTCATGAAGGAACAGAATATACATATAATATATATAGATAGATGTTTAAATTTCAAATATTTTTACTACTATAACTTTTTGATAGAAATATTTTTTCTTGTTTCTTAAATGTTTAAATAATACATTTCGATACTAAAGAATTAATTTATTTAAATTATCTTAGAAAATTATTATCTCGTTCAATTTTTTATAGATTTGTCATTAATTAATTTTTTACTGTAGTAACTCTCATTTTTAGATATGAAGACTGATTTTTAACAATAGATATTATATGAAACTTAATTAATTTAATTAATGGCTTTTTATTAAATTTTTTGTTATTATTTTTTCCTTGAATCTGATAAGGTCTTAAATTATTTTTATAAGTCAAAGATTACCGTTAAATAATTTTTAATCTAGTTTCTTTAAATAACTTTCTTCAGCTGGTTCATTTTGGCTTTCCTTCTCCCTGTTACACACATTTAAGTGACTTTAATATAAAAAAAATATTTTGATTCCTTTTAATATAAAATAAGTTTCTTTGTTAAAAATGATACTATAAAAGAGCTTAAATATTTCAAGTTAGTTATAATCCCTTATAAAAATGTAGTAAAAACTTTGGAAGACTCTAAATCAAAGTTGACTTTAACTTAAAGGACTTTACTAACTAACTTACTATAACTTTTGTCTAAAAGTAGCCTGGAAGGGACTTTAAAATTTCACAGAGTTCAGAATAGCAGCTATAGAACTAATTTTTGGTCTATTACATATTATATATTTATATACAAATATATTTAAATTTATATTACATATTTATATTTTTCTACCAAGTGTCAGTCAAATAATGACAGAGAGATAAGCAAAGACAGAGACAGCAATAAACGAGAGACAGAGAGAGAGGCATAGATTGGAGGATGCGTAGAGAGTGCGGCAGAAAAGTTTACACAGCCAAGAGACAGTCAAAATAGCCGCAAGGAATTGTAAAATTTTGGCTTAAAGACATTTTTACCTTTGTCCCGTGTGCATTTCTTTTGATCATATTTTTGTTTTAAACAAAAAAAAAGAAAAAAAAAAATATAAAAATTTTTCAGCATTGCTGAAAATGTTTTCACAAAATGTTTGCTCTAGGCAAAGCCAAATGCCTTGGATCTTTATTTTTTTTTAAATTTGATTTACTTAAAAATCTCTGACTTTAAATGTAACAAATATATGACCATACTACATAAATATATATTTATATATATATATTTATGCTGCCGCTCAGGCTCAAGAATTATGCATAAAATTTGCTGCGGC
This sequence comes from Drosophila emarginata, assembly GCA_037075365.1. Classification (NCBI taxonomy): domain Eukaryota; kingdom Metazoa; phylum Arthropoda; class Insecta; order Diptera; family Drosophilidae; genus Drosophila; species Drosophila emarginata. The sequence goes on along the minus strand of JBAMCD010000260.1, from coordinate 1,591,554 downwards.
AAGTGAAACTTTTATTTTTTTTTTTTATATATGCAGAGAAATGACGAATGAGAGAGATTGGGAGAAAGAGATAAAGGAATATGAAGAAACGAATGTTTTATGCCTTTTCCCCTTTTCTTCTTCTTATTCCTCTGTTTGTTTGTTTGCTTGTTTGTTTGTTTGGTGAAATAAATTGAATTATACCAACAGTTGAAATTGTAGTACCACATGGCGTATACTTAATGCTGGAGCACTCAATGTCAAATATATTTGTTGCTCCTTGGACTTTTCCCTTTTTTTTTTTTTCTTTTGGGCTTCTTTTTTTTTTGTTGCTTGTTGCTTTGATTGGCAACTTTTTTCTTCTTTGTTGTTGCTTTTGATGTTTGCTAAACTAATTTAGCGCAAAAAGGAAGCAAAAGTGAACGCCAAGAGCAACATAAGAGTCAAAGTGTTTGCATATAAAGTATACGCAGTGTGTTGATTGGATTTTCTAGCTGACCGCCAGTGTGCCGTATCGTATCGTGCCGTGCCGTGCCACGCCCCCGAATACTATACGGCGAACAGTCAAAGAAAGTTCATTTTTCTAGCTCGTTTTTCTTTTTCGTTCTTTTTTTCCACTGTTGTTTTTTTTTTCTTTTTTTTTGTGTTATTGTAACATTGCCAATGCCATGACATTATCCTTGGCACGTCCTATATGAGAGTGAGAGATAGAAAGAAAAAGAGAGATTTTGTTGGGCCTGTCATGTTGAACTCACCTCATGGAAATCTGACAAGATATGGCAGATGGCAGCCAACAGATGTGACTGCATATACGTATATATAGATATTGCATTTTCACCTGACTATGATAGCCAGGCGGGAGGAGTGGCATGTGCGAAAAGAAAAAGAGGATTGAGGGGGAGATGATGGCGCCCCATTTGCAGCCATAATCGTTCAGAACCCACAGTCATAAAAGGACACAAAACCAGCACATAATCAGGACACTCGTTTTATTCGCCCACACTGTCTCTGTCTAGTAAGTGTGAGTAAGTATGTGTGTGTATGTGTATGTGTTAAGAATACCCCCGTGTCATATGACTTATAAAATGGATACTTTTGTTTTAGGTGAGAATCGTATGCTTGCCATGTGTATTATTTGATAATAGCTAAAAGAAAATATCATCAATTTTAATTCCACCAAGAAAAAGGAAAATGTGTCAATGAAAAGAGAGAAGCAGAATCTTTACTAACAGAAAGCTAGTTTGCAACATAGCAAATTATTTTATTTAAAGTTCAATTAGAATTTTATCTCTTTTTTATTAACACTAAAATAATCTTTAGAGTAACCCACGGCATATATGTCAAGTTAGACTTTAAAGATTTTATGAAAATACAATTCAAAAATAAATCGGTTGAACATTCCTTTAAAGTCATTTGCATTTCTCTTGATTTGTTTTAAATAGGAAAACAGTGGAAAAGTGCTATCATAATTTAACATAATTAAATCTTGCTATCAAATAAATTTCTTGGTATAGGATTATGTTTTAAAGTTGACAAAAGTTTACTTTATTCTGTAAAAACATATATTTCGAATCATTGCTTTCTTAAATAAAGTTAATTTAAATATTTCAATAAATTTCTGTTTATTTTTTAAAAGAAATCAAGTTTTATCTATCAGATGCATCAAGAAACATAAAAAAAAAATGTAATTTCCTTTTCTAAAGAAAGTTCAAACGTTGACAACTTCACCGTATCGAAACCATCAACTCGTAATTCTCAGGGCGCCTAGTTTTCTTAACTGAAATGTATAAAGATTTGGCTTCATAAAAATGAAATAAAGTCCGAGGAAGTGTGAAACAATCCATAAGTTGCACACTTCATTCATTCCCTTAGTACTTCCGGTGCCTTGCCTGAGGTCCTTCATCCATACTGCCATTAAATAAACTCCTTCAAGTGACGTCATAAATTGTGTAAGTACTTAAATGTAAGATATCCTTGCCTTTACTCCCATTCAACTTCAGTCTACCGCTGCATTTCCGTTGTCTAACGGCTAATGAATTTATGTTTCGCGAAACTTTAACCAAGAGCCATGATTGTTATGTTACTTCCTGTTTCCTTGTTCACAGAGTGCACAACTTTCTTCTGAAATAAATCGAAATTTCATTTCATTAGCATGCAGAGGAGATGACGTCGGCGTGACCAGTATTGAATACTAGATGTCGACCACTGTGGTCACCAAATTTTAGACGGTAAGTACATAGACATACAATTTATAACCTTCCCTTTATAATCCCAACTTTAATCTGATTTTAGACTCTAGTGCCCATTGGCCCCATTGAAAAATATCACTATGGTAGGTAATACCAAACCACCAAGAGCAGAAAATTTATTAAACTTTGCCGGCAAATCAACAGCAGCAACAGCAGCTGCTCCAAAACACCTAAATGTATGCTTTGGTTATCAGGGGTTGGGTAAAAAGAATAAGAAAACTTATCAAGCGTGTGCATGATTGATTAACTTTTTTGGGGGCGTAATCTCGTGATTTAGCAAAAAAAAAAAAAAAATAATAAAAAAAGTGTATAGAATATCGGAAAAAGCGATGAGAAAAAAAAATTGTTCAACGAATATGAAAAATGCAAAGCTAGCGGCAAGTGGCAAGCGGAAACAAGTTCAAAAGGGGGGCGTGTACACACTGACACTTAATTAGAGGCACCGGAAAAGGAAACGAAATTGCATGGCCTTGGTTAAAAAAGGAAAAAAAGGTAGGGGAAAGAGCAAAACTACTTGTGTCATATGCAGGGATTTATTTAAATAACTATGCTAAAAGGATAAACGTGTGTTAACGTTGTCTGGTTGCATTAAACGGTATTCCATTGAAAAAAAACATGAAAAAAATTTCAAAAGAATTTTTAAACGAAATAACATATAATCATGTTTGGCACTACAATTGCTTATTTCATCGTATCAATCTATTTTTATGCCAATGTATTTTTATTCTTAATAAATTTAATTCTTAAAATATTTACATTCAGACAATATACATATATAATCCTTTGCTTTAGAGTGAAACCTCTTGATGAAATTTTGTAGAAAAATGTAAGAAAAAATTCGCTTTGGAGGGATTTTTTTCTTGTTGTTGTTGTTGTTGGGGTTAAATATGTTCATACGAAAATATTTTTCTTTTACTTTTTATTAGCCCTTTGCTGATTTGATTCTGTGGCTTAGGAGATGCCTGTAGGAAAGGAGTTGAAAAGGAGTAGGAGAAATGACTGCAGCAGCAGCAAAAGGAGCAGTAGCAACTGCCTGGCATATTTCGTTGGGTATGTTATCTATGGGAGCGCATCATAATTGCGGACACACCGCAGCCAGTGAAAGGAGCGAACGATGGTAAGATAGAGAGGGTGGCCATTCCTGTGCATAATTGAAATTCCAGCCTAAACGCGTTTGTAACGGGAAATTGCGCTCAACCAAAAAGGCAAAAACGGACGCCCAAAACAGGATACGGATGCGGTCGAGAGGAAAACAAAAAAATCGCCAAAAAAATCTTTTGGACTGTATCTTCCTTACTGATTCAGTTCCACTCCCACTTCCCCTACCTTTTATTGCCCGTTTGGTAATTAGTTTCGCAAATAATTAACAATAATAAAACAACTGGATATATATGGCCATTGGGTGTGATTAAAATTGCATAAAAATCATGAAATGTAATTAATAAACAATAATTCGCGGTGTGATGTACACGAGTGTTTGTAATGGTAATTACATTTGGCAAACATATTACGCTCGAGGGATACAAATTGCAGGCGCGGTTGAGGAAAGGTTTGGGGTGGCGTAAAACGGAAATACATTCTCCTCATTCCAAAACGCTAACCTAAACCACCAAATTCAAATTTAAATCAAGTGAAACAGCTGTTCAGTTACCCGCCAGCGTTGCCACTTGTATACAAAGTGAGCGTGAGCACAAATGTTTACACGTTGCGCATGTGCGAGAACTTCCAGTTTTCTCTGGAAACTTATGTTTCTTTCAGCCAAAAAGATAGTAAGATGATGTTGTGCATGCCAGTACACGCCGAGCTATCAAAACGCCTTAACGCATACAGCGGATACAAAAAACTTTTAAAAACTTTGTATTCGACTCGCATAGCAGCGCGCGTTTTAGGGCAATTTTTGCAGGCGAAGCAATTAGCGATATTATAAGTGAAAGAATATTTAAAAATAAAAATTAATAATAAAATAAAAGTTTACTTTTTAAAACTAGCGCTCGTACTCTCTAAAGACATTGTGAACTGCTCAGCCGGAGCAGTGTTGAAAAATGACTGCTAGGCGCTAGTACATTTCGTGTGGCTCACGTAGTGTGTTGCCAGAATGTTGACGATTTAGTGTCTGGCAACGGTATTTGTGTTTATAAAACATACGAGAAAAACAACCAGAAAAGAATATGAATCTAAACGTGAAATGTAATTAAAAAAACAAGTGAAAATGTCGCCGTTGTTGTCCTCTGTCGAGTGTCTTAGGGCGGCCAAAGGTGACCGTGATCAAAGCAGACAAAAAACAATGTCTAGAAACTAAATTTGTACCGCGCTGCGCCTTCCCCCGCTCTCCGCACCGCACCACCACCACCACCGCCAAAAAAAAGAAATAATTTAATACAAATAAATTCCAAAAATAATCACAGCACAAGTGGAGCAGTAATAGCTCACAACTCTCGGCTCAAAGATGCAGGCCAAGAAACGCTACATTCTTGTCTTTGTTTCCTGCGCTTTCCTGGCCTATGCCTATTTTGGTGGCTATCGCCTGAAAGTATCGCCACATCGCCCACGTCGAGCACAGCACGAATCGGCAAAGGATGGCGGCGGAATGCAGCCCAATTATGCCCAATTGCCCAGCTCTCTTACCCACCTAGAACTCGAACCTCTGAGCAACGGAAGCAGCATCCAACAGTTTCAGTTCCCATCCCAATCAAAGCATAGTTCCAATGCAGCGCTTACCTGCCGAATGGAAACATGCTTTGATTTTACCAAATGCTTTGAACAATTTCTTGTTTATGTTTACCCGCCGGAGCCTTTGAATTCCTTGGGCGCTGCTCCGCCCACATCGGCCAACTATCAAAAGATACTCACTGCCATTCAAGAGTCACGATACTATACAACTGATCCTACGATTGCCTGCCTCTTTGTGCTGGCCATTGATACACTGGATCGTGATTCCCTCTCAGAGGATTATGTGCGAAATGTGCCATCGCGTTTAGCTCGTCTGCCTCATTGGAATAATGGTCGAAATCATATCATATTCAACTTATATTCAGGCACTTGGCCGGATTATGCGGAACATTCGTTGGGTTTTGATGCCGGCGAGGCCATTTTGGCCAAGGCCAGCATGAGTGTGCTACAGTTGCGTCCTGGCTTCGATGTCAGCATTCCACTCTTTCACAAACAATTTCCATTGCGTGCCGGCGCCACAGGTTCAGTGCAATCGAACAATTTTCCAGCCAACAAAAAATATCTATTGGCCTTCAAGGGCAAACGGTGAGTTTTTCCAATGCATCTTATTATAATACTTAAATGAACTTAATAGTGATATTAATTTATTGCATATGCATGCGAATATAATTTTAATTTGTTAAGCTGCTATCGGATAGTGTGAATTATGTTTCGGATTACATTTTTTTTTCTCTATCCAACTAATGACAAGTTAATGTACTTGGTATTTTCCTTTATAAGGTACTCAATCACAGTATAGGAAACTGATAGATAGAATCGATAATTCCTATGGAATATTATCGTATGTTTATCATATTGTTGAAAACCATAACTGCTGACTATCGTCTATAATATTATAAACAAATCCCATTAGTCTGGAAATTGAGTTTATAAATATTTTATTTGGTCTTATCTTTTATCTGCTGCAAAAGTAATGGTCAGCAGTTTTGATCATTTTTTCCCTTAATTTTTTTTGGCATTAGGCAAAGCAATTTCAATTATTTCCCATTTTCTAATAAAAAAAAATCTACTCAATTTACATTAATCTTAATGGATATACATATATTATGATTCTCGAACTTGTCAATGCAAAATTTTGTCAAAGAATTAATTATACATCATAGAGTTAAGACAAACCTGTTTTCGTTATATCTTCTAATGATGTATTACCAATAAATGAATGACATTCATAGTTAGATATTGTTTGAGTTCTACGAATACTCTATCTAAGATAATAAGCAAATCTAAAAACAGAACTATATCCCTACTGAATGTAGCTAAATGATAGCCAAAACTGATACTTACAAAATTTCAGTTGAAAATATTTGGAATATGTAGTTTTTTATGTATGATTAAAAGTCACTTTAGCATTCAAACTCTACATCAAATAGTAAAAAAAAACAATAAATATTTTCTGTATATGATTTTTATTGAAACCAAATTGGTAATATAATTTGAAGTTCACAATATCCCCGCAGCAATTTAAGCAACCAATTCTGGTTTGCGCCTGGTTCAGTCAGTTGGTAAATTGCAGGTTGCGTGTATATCGAAAACAAAACAAGACAAAACAGAAAATAGCAAAACTACGGGGCAAAAAAAAAAATTATAGAAAAAAATCCAATTGAAATCAAAAACCTGTATTCCCTCAGTTTGATATTTCCAGTTCTGTGGTGCCCAGAGCTCACTCCATTCAAATTGAAAAATTGTCTAGCAACGACGCGTCACATTCATCATGTCCTTCGTGTGTATTACATACATATGCACATATGTATAAACACTGTTGCAGGACCTTGTCCCTTCTATCTGTGTATATATCTATGTATGACTCTATTTTACTCTTCTTTTGTTTGTCTTTGCTTTATTGTTGTTTGCCTGCTTGCTTGTAGTTGGGACCACCGCCTCCTGGCTGAAGGATGAGGGACATGAATGAGGCTTCTTTTGACATGAAATTCGATTCAACAACAGGCTCATATGACCTTTGTTTGTGTGTGTGTGTGTGTGTGTGTGTTTGTAAGGAAGACAGGGTAGGGTCGTTACGTTAGAGTTTTTCACCTGTCCACGTGGCGACAACAAAAAATCGTTCTGACCACCTACTGCATGAGCTCATTGTATGCTCTAATTTTAAATTGATTTTTACCCGAAGCACAAAAAAAAAAAACGAAAAATTGATATTGAATGGAAATTCCCACATGTTTTTTTTCTCCATTGCGTTTTCTTCATTAAGTGAAGTGCCGGTAAACTAACAATCTGTCATTCAAGCAATTAAGTTGAAAATGAAGCCATCCTGTTAACAGAATTCACATATTTTTAATGAAAATTGTTCGTTTTTGTTTGTCTGTGTGTGTGTGTGTGTGCGTGTGTATTTCAAGTTAAATGCACTTTGACGGCATCCTTGGGGTAGATTGTTGCCAAGATTAAACGTTCAACTGCAAATTGAGTCACTCGACTCGACCTGTGTATACCCAAGAATTGACGCATTCAAATATACATAGATTGTATCTGGGTGTTAGACATATTCTAGATGGGTCTAATCTGGCCTTAAGTTTGCCTATCAGCTGCTGGGTATTTAACAACTAAGGGAAAACAACAATAAATAGAAGTGGAAACACGTTTAAGGCTACCTCAAAGTGATGTTAAAGTTGTTAATAATACACACACATAGTACACACACGCATTTAAATGGGAAGGTGAGGTAAAGGACTACTGTGTGTGTGTGTGTGTGTGTCTGTGGAGAGATGGACCCCTCACTTATGCATACAATTAAAAGGGAAAGCAACGACACATGCCGGGCCACTTTACAATTATGCCCCCACAAAACACCCCAGAAGCAAAAACAACAAATATAGCTATGTGTGTGTGTCCAGGAGGAGATCAAGACCACAGAGAGAGAGAAAGAGAGAGAGGGGGAGAGAGGGTGCCAAAGAAAAACCCCCTGTCTGTCCATTTACCTACATAGTTGCCCCCGTAACATCCTTTGTGTATAAGCTCCCACTCTACGAAATGTGGAAAAGTTTTTCTTTTCGCATTTAATTGCTCATTCCTACACACACACACAGACACACATTTGTGTGTGCCACATAAGTACAAGAGGGAAAGAGAGAGAAAGAAGGAGCAAGAGAATTGTGAGTTAATCTGCGGCTGGGAATACTGGTTGGGGTTCTGTATTAAGTCTGCAATTGGCATTTTTAAAAATATATTTTTGGACACATTTTTTTCTTGCCATTTCTTTTGTGTCTCTTAAGGCTTGGCGACAGGTTAAATCAAGTTGTTTCGAGTTGAATTAAATTTTGTGTTTGCTTCAAGCAAATTTGTCGTTAGGTCATCATCAGACATTCTTGTTTACAATCTCGTTCTCTCTTTCTCTATCATTGTCTTATCAGTTTTATAATTTTTAATTGGAAATTTTTCATAAAAGAGAATTAAATCTTTTTTAACGGAAGCTGACATGCCAGTTTATTTAACAACACAATCTATATTTTTTATATTTGTCTTAATCTGTTGTACAATTAGGGACAAAAAAATACTTTGTACACTGAACAAAAATAAATTTTTAAATAATATATAAAAAGAAATTATAGTTTTCTTATGATTCATTTCTAATCACATTTCTGCAATTATTCGTATCCAGTAAAATATAATCTTTAATTTGCTCAACAATTTGTCGACTACTTCAAAATGATTTATAGGCAAAGGTAAAAAGCAACAAAACATAAATAAAACAATTTAGCGACAATTTTGTTGCCATTCCCTCGGGCAGTAAAATCGACCTAGAACAAAAAAGGGAGAAAGAAAGCTAAACATTCTTTTCCTCTCTTACTCTCTCTCTCTCTCTGTCTTATATCTCTTTCTTTTTTCAATTCCCTTTCTTCATTTGGCTTCCTGTGCCATGGCATAGAAAGAAAAAGTTCTTCTTAGCGAATTGAAACCGTTTCCCAGGTGACATTGCACGTTCTTTGCCTGTTTATTAACTTTTCATATCTTTGTTTATGGCGCAAGAAGTTCATATGATTTGATATATGTACATATAATATCTATATTTCTATGTATATCAACATTCTTCTTTGCTTGAGTTAGTTTCTGTTGCAAATTGAACAAAGAAAAGTAAAATTTTTTTTTTCCTTTTTATATAATTTTTTGTCTGTTGTATGCGGCTTATTATTCGGTTTAAAGTGGCAAAAAGTCATTTAACGTATTTGATTGACTATAGCTAAAACAGATGTACATCTCTAGTCTCTATCAAAAAATTTCTCTTCTCAACCCAATCCATCTGTCCATCCATCCATTTGATTGCTCTACCAGTTGTATATTGCTTTTGGGCTTTCGTTCTGCCATTTTTAGAATGCAGGATTGGATGTGTTGTCTCTGGTCACCGAGTTGGATTTTGAGGGAGGGTAAAATGCTGGTTAAAAATGTTAAAAAGGGTTTTTTTGTTTGGATTTACTTTCGTTTCATGTGCGTAGATTGCATCCCAATCTCTCCTTTTATCCCTCTCTTTCTCTCTCTCTCTCTCTGTGATACCCTACACCACTTCACTGCACTCCACTTTACTCTATTCCATTTCCACCAATGCCAAATTGCAATTGCAATTTTACGGGAAAACATTTTTGCGCTTTTTGGCTTCGAAATTGCTGAAATCAATTCGTTGTGGTTTTTGGGTTTAGCTTTCATTTTGTTGCTATTGAGTTAATTTCTTTTTTTGTTTTTTCTTTGTTTTTAGAAGTTTAAAGGAAAAAAGTTTATAATCTAATCTGTACCAGAAAATGAGGAAGTATTCCAAATGAATGATTTTATGACTGCTATAAATTAAAAGAGTTCTGCTGAAATTTAAAATTAATATTAATGAGTCATCATTAATGCAGAAATATTATTGTCTATAGAATTCTTGAGATATAACAAATTAATGCAAAGTATTTGTCTGAATCATTAGCGAATAGTTACCTATAAATGCCAACAATAAAATTAACTACATACATACGTATGTACATATGTATATTCGCGTTTATTTAGTAAATCTGTGAAATAAATTTTGTGTTTAGATTTTTTATGATAAATATGTATATGTGTATTATGTATATATAAATGCATCTACTAATTTATATTAAAGATCCCAATTTGTTATAAAACTATATTGACCACAAAATCGTAAATTTCAAAGGTTTTATAATCGGTTCTTTTACAACTTAACCCAACCGTTTCGGCTGCTAATTACGGTTTGATTTTAATAGCGCTTTCATTCCCTATTCGATATCCATTTTAAATTGATTTGGGTTTGGGTTGGACTCATTTAAGTTTAAATTTATTGATCTTTCTTCATTTTTGCCCACTCTCTCTCTCTCTGTCTCTCTTTCTCTCTCTGGTTCTGTTTCTGAATTATGTGTAAACTGAAGCGCTATTTTTATGGGCATTTGAAACGCTTTGAAAGAATTGATTATAGGCTTCATTTCTGAGCTTTTGAACTGATGGCGGTAGGCCAACTTGTCTGTATAAATATATATATAAGTATATAGTAGTGTGTAACCTTATCTGCTTTTCCTGCCATCAACTCAAGCTAGAGCCGGAGCTTGACTGTTTATTTTTTATTTTTCCGCTTTTTTTTTTCTTTTTTTCACTTTTTCTTTCTTTTTTTTTTTGCTTTACTTATGACGTGTAAGCGGCTCAAGCAGTTTATGCGATTTCGTGCTTCTTTATTGACGGCACGTGCCGGTTCTGAGTTAGAGGCGACGGACCAGAAAAGTATTCTTCAAGAGTGCCTCCTTCTCAATTGAAACAAACACCCTCCCCCATACCCAACCACCATCCTTAGCTAAGCGAGAAACTCATTATCAATGAGTTGACTGACACAGTAATTTGAAAAGGGAATGGTGTAAGGGATCGGTGTGGGGAGGAATATCTACTGAGCTGGGTTATCATTTGAGCGCTTTCCATTTTGGACAGTCTGCAAGCAATTTTCACAAAACAGTTACTAAATTGTCTCAAGTTTCAGTTAGCTGACAACGTCATTCCTTTTTATACAATATATATTACATATATATATATATACATATATAACTATGCAGATTCTTTAGCTTAAAGTTTAAGGTCGACGGACGCGTAAAAAATCTGCCAAATAAAAGTCTATAAAAATCTCATAAAAACGGTATCATAAATAATTTTTGCCTTCTGTGTTTCTTTTTTTTTTGGTTTTGGTGTATGCAATATTTCTTTTTTTGGAACCAAAGCGCCGGCAAATTAACTTCACAAAACCAATGCGGCAATAAATGGATAATAAAAACAGCAACAGAAAACCAAAAACAAAAAACGAGCAAAAGAAAACAGTCTTCATGTCTATTTGACCGAAAACGATTGATGACGCTTTAGAATACTTAAACAGCAGGAAGCTACATAGACTTTAGTTTTTGGCTTTCATTCAAAAGGGAAATCCATTTCAGTTGATGGCCGATGTAGAGATTTTTTTTTTTGAATATAGAAAAGCTAATTCATTTTGAAGGGTTTTTAAAGCCAAGTTCAATGGCTAAGAGCTAAAAGATTTATGTGGTTTCTATGCAATGTGGTCATTCACTAGAAATAAAAGGAAACGATAGATTAGCAAAATGAAATTGAAACGTAAATCGAAGTTGCTGAATTGATGAAGGCTTTTTATATGCTTATTTATTTTATTTATTAAGAAAGAATTTGGAATTTCCGATGTTCAATATATTCAGTTAAATCAATTCAACTCAAGGCATGGGTTAAAGCAACTAGAAAATTAGATCGAAAATTATTTAGATTTATATATTCTAATGCATTTAAGGGATAAATTTAAAGTCTCTTATCAAAATATGTTAATTTCCTAGCCACAACTTTACGATTTTCTTAAATTGATTTTTGTTCTTTCTTCTTACTTTTGTTCTTTTGGATAATTAAAGTAACTATTAATATAGATATAGACGACTGGATATTGACATAACTACGCATATCGGTTGCAAGAAGTAATTTAACAGAAATGTATATTTTCTTGGTTTCAGTTTGATTTGTCGTTTTTCGAATTAATTTATAACATTTCCCAGTGGTTTTGAAACTCTTCGTAAGTTCTGCAACTCAATTAACATTCCTTTTAGTCTGTACCAGGACATATTTTATGTGTGTGTGTGTGTGCTTGATGGGCAAAAAGTTTTCTCTCTCTCATTATTTTGGTTTAGTTCTTGATTTAGCAAAAATGGCCACAAGCCGCATTCACATCTGTATTGTGTGAGTCTGTGGCAGTAAATTATAATTCAATTGCACTTAATTGAGTGGTGCCGAGAGAAGGCTAACAACCACCAACCAACCAACAGCCACCAGTAACCAGTAACCACCAAGTACCACAATTATTATTGTACCAAGCATTTTGGATTCTGCAAATGAAGATAAAATTGGAATAAAAATTATAATGAAATAAAATAAAATTTAATTGTAATTTAATTTTGTAATGAGTCATGGTTGATGCTGCTTGCAGAAGGGGGCGGGGCGGGGACAAAAGAGAAGTTAAAGTATGCGGTAGGGAATGCTTGGCAGATGGCAGGATGTTTGCCAGTTCACATATTTGGCCTAAATATGCACTGGCCTCGGGTTTTTACCTACTCCCCTCTTTTTTACAACTGACTTCCCCTCTTTTTCTCTCTCACTCTCCCTCTGTGTTGACCGCTAGCTGCAAAATATTTTTTAATTATGCCTATGTAAGTGTGTGCGTATATGTATGTGTGTGTGTGTGTTGGTTTTGGTGGTCCTTTCACTCGGCTTGACTTGGCCAACTGCTGTTGCTGCTGCTGTTGCTTTCGGGCCTCTTGGTTTGTGGTTTGTGTCCGTGCTAAATGCTCATATGGCGCGAAATGAATTTTGCCAGCAACAAAAGAGCAAAAAAATATATTTAAAAAAAAAGAATGAAGCGCAAAATATGCAAATTATTTGTACTGAATGATAGAATTCTTAATGCTCATTAAAAGAAATTGTTTTGTCTGTTACACCAAAAAGTATGCTATGAATTTTTAATTTTTAAAATTAAAAATGTGAAATCGTTTTTCAATGAGAAAAATAGTTTAAAACTAAATTAAAATAATAAAACATCACATACTTAATTAAATCTACTTATTTTTATCGTATTAAAAATTAATAGGCAAAATTTTAACACTCCAATTATATATAAATGAACATAAAGATTCCATAAAATCAAATAAATTTCTAACTTATTATTAAGAATATAATTGTAAAGTTATTTCATGAAATTTCCATTGAAATAGAAATTGCGTTTTAAGGTTGAGTGTGATTTCAAGTAACAAGTCCTAATTGTCTTTACTAATTAACTAATTAGTTATGCTCTTAGATGATGCTCATTTACTACATAAGGTCCCAGGCCTTTGAGACAGAGAGAAAAGGTCAAAAGTCAGGTTCATTTAATATTTTACTATTGACTTCTAATTCGCCTAAAAGGGATTTAATTTACATGCTATTTGAAATAACAAATTTTAGTTCTACTAAAGCTCCTCTTGGTACATGTTGAGGTTAAATTTAAGTAAAATCTTTTCGAAGGCTAAATTGTAACCTTGCACAGAAAGCAGCTACTCTACATTGGTTTACTACTAAAAGGGTTTATTTTGGTGAACTTTTCATACAGTAGACTTTTACAAATTGGCCAAAAATTCGTATAAATCCCATCAGTACTGGGGATCATACTCGCAATAATATGTGTCGCAACTAAGAAAAAAGAAAAAAACTACAAGTAAGGCATATGCCACTCACAGATGTTGCACTCTCAGTATTGCAGCAGTGCATTAATTTTTTCTGTTGGTTATTTTTTCATTACGTACAGGTGTACCCACAACACAAACAAAACCAAAAAGAAAAAAATTGCTCTCGGTTTGAAAATTTAAAAGTTTACGTTGAATTGTTGCCTACATTTAGGTGTTTAAAGCATTGCCATTATATGGATGCCTATATTTGGGTGTTTAAAGTATTTCCAACGTATTGCTGCCTACATTTAGGTGTTGGCCTTTCAGTTCTTTAAATTTATGGCAGTTTTACTAGAAAGCTGGGGGAATGGGGCGTGTTAATGTAATTATGATAAAATGCGTCACCGCAACGAGTTGAGTGGCCCAAAGCCAACGCTTGACTATACTTTCTCTGTCGCTCTAGTTAGTGTGTGTGTGTGTATTTGAGTTTTTTTTTGTCTCTTTCTCTCGTGCTCTCGTGTTGAACAAATTTGTTGCCAAAAACACGCAGCAACACTTGAACGGCGCATACACGCGTTGTAGAAAACAATAAATTTATAAACGCTCTGTGCCGAGTTATGCCAACAATAATGGCGCAAAACGTTCCTCCAGGCCAATGGCGGCGACTAGTGGGGAGGCACGTGGGGTAACAAATAGGCATGCACGTTGGCGTTGGGAGTCCTTCTGGTTATGGTTCTGACTCTCATTCTCATTTTTGTTCTCTTTGGTGTACGTGTGCGTGGCGAGATGAAGTTTGCAAAGGATTTTTCTTTCTGTTTTCTGTTTCCGTTTTTGTTAGAACTTGAACACTTTCTTGTTGTTGTTGTGTTGACTTTTATTTTATTTTTTTTGGTAGGGTTTTAAACGTATGCCTGACAAATACTTGTGCTTATTGTTAAGCGTTAAGAAGCATCCTAGAATGTTTAGCAAAACATCTAAAAATCCATTTTTATAGACATCGATGTGTTTTAGATTACTTTCTATTGGAAATTCATAGGGGAGACTGTTCTTCCTGCGATTTATATTTAATCGAAATGCTGATAAATATTAAAGACAAATAAAAAAGCGTTTGAAAGTTTATTTGTAATGTATTATGTAATAATTTTTCAATAGTAAAAACTAAAATATTAACTTTTTGATGGAATAATTATTTTGATCTTTTATGACTTAAAATTTTTGTCTCAAGTTTTGCATTGATAACTTAAAATACTTTATACACACAAATAGAGATTGCGAGAAGAGATTGCTAATAATCATAAAATTTATTTAAAGATTAATCGGCAAATATTATGTATTATATTATTTTATATTATATTAGCAAATGACATATGTACAAATTGAGAACTATGATACTTAGAAAATGCTACCAAAGATTTTTTGGATAGAGTTCCATAATACCCTTAAGGGGATTCAGGATTCGGTCGTATATAATAATTCTATATTTTCTTTCTGAATGCTTCTTTCACATATAATACAAAGTCAAATCCAAAGAAGAGTGCGTGTGTTTGTGGCTATGTGTATATACATATATCCTTGTGGGTATTGTGGTGTGCGGTTCTTTCCGTTGCTAAACAATGAAACTTTATTTGGTATAGCATTTTTTTTTTGTTTGTTTGTGTGTTTTCCCTTCTATTCGGTTTTTATTTATTTTTTTTTTGTTTTTTTGTTCACTCGTCGTCATCTCGTTGTTGTTATTGCATTTTCATTGTTTGTTATTTACTTTGGCACTTTTGCACTGTGTAACAAATTTTGTAGGGTTGCTTTTTATATTTTGTTGTAGTTTTTTGGTGGCAAATGTTATTTATGGTGAAAAAAACGCCTTGCCATCGCACGTTTCAAATAAATTGATTAAATTTCATGACACTTCATCATGCCAGAGCAGAAGACAGAGACATTGCCACTGTGGCAGCAACAAAAAACCAAACAAAAGCAACAAATTTCAAGTGGTTTTTTGAACAAGAACTTTGCTCATAAAACAACTCGGAAGCTGTGTCTTTTCCTAATGTAGGATGATGAGAGAGGGAAAGAGCAAAAGAAAGACAGATAGACAGACAGAGGGAGAGGGAGAGAGAAAGAGAGAGAGGGGGATGGATGCTGCTCCTGCTGCTGCTGTGTCATTTGGCAAGTTTTATTTCTTTGGTCCTTGGTTGGCTTGATATGATTATTATTATTTTTATTATTATTATTATCAGCATGCATAACAGAATTCACAGTGCTACGAATTTTGCATAAAAGACCACACAGAGAAAAAAAGAAGAAGAAAACCGCAGCATACTTTTGGGGGCTGCTAATTAACAACATGTAGACTCAGACAACAAGAGTCAAAAAAAGAAAACTAAAAAGCAAGCAGGCATAATGAATATTTGAAAAGCGCTTTTTAATTGAATTTACTTTTTTTGTGTTTTCTTTAATTTTTGGCTGTTGCCTTTTTTTCCTTCTTCTTTTTGTTTAACAAACGAACATAAGCCATATGCCTGGCCAAGAAGGGGTAAGGGGAAAAACCCCCTGGGTAGGTGGTCTGGCAAAAGGATGTAATCAAATTAAAAAGCTTACATCCACATACATACATATATTTGATTTAATTAAATTTTCTTCTTGATGCCTTCTTCATCCATTCTACTTTCTATGCTTCGAGTTCACATTTTGTTTTGGTTAGCAAATGAACTGCAAAAGCAACCGAAAATTTCTATCACACAAAAATAAATATCTCTTTGTCAATATGGGTAGAAATGAATAAAATAAGAAAAACATTTTTTCATTGAAAATTATGGGGCGCGGCTTTGAGCTACCCTTTAGTAAATATAGGAGGGGTAAGCTAAAGAAATTAAACATAAATAATTAAACCACCTACTCAGCTTATTCAATTCTATAAATACAGGTTTTCAAATGCTTTTTCTTCCTTGGTTCGGTATAAAAAGTTAGTCCTTTTATTTTTATTTTATGTATATGAATTCTTAGAGCAGATACTTCCATAATGACTATATCTCCTTTCTTTTTTTTTGCTAGGGTAGTTAACTTAGAAGCGCTTTTAGTTAACAGTCTTGTTTATTTCAATTTGAACTTTTTAAAGTTTTAAAGACAAATTACCAGAGTTTTCTATGAAACCTATATATACACACATAGATCCACACATCTGGAATGTATGTATGTGTATGCATACATAAGATATCATTACCATCTGTAGAAGTAACCATGGTTTATTTTTAAGCAATGATTTTTCCAAACTTTTACCATTTTAACATTCTCTTTCATTCAACTAGAAACCCATTCTATTTTATTTGTTCCTCCTCCTTCGGTTTTTTCTATTTTTTTTTGCATTTTGTTGCTTTGCTGTTTTTGTACTTAAAATTCCAACGCCACCAAAAATTTGCTCACTTTCCTTTCATTTTGCTCGTTTTCGTCTATCAACCCGCTCAGTGTTTCCTTTTTTTTTATTTTTGGTATCTCTTCTTCAAAGTTGGCTTCATTTTGGCACTTGACGCTCACTTTGGATGGACATTCAACTCCTCCTTCGCATTTTTAACGCATTTTTGCTTTTATTTCATTTTACTGTTAATTTGATTTCATTTTCGTTGTTGTGGAACATTTTTCTTTCCTTCTCCTCTTTTTTTTCGTGCCTTATGGCATTTCTAAAGGACTTTTCATGTGGATAATTAAACAAAATACAAAAAAAGAAAAAAGAGCAAAGAAACAGAAAAAATAGAAAAAAAAGAACAAACCTTGGCGTAAAAAAAAAACCACATTAAAGCATTATTTTTTATGTGTTTGGCAAACACTTTTACGTCCTTACTCTATTTTTTTCTTTTATTCTTTCAACTGTTCTCCACATTCATTTTATTTAGAAGTATTACCTTATATATTTGGTACCCAAAGTTGAGTATTTTGCGGTTGAACCTTTTTTTCATCCAGTCCCAGAAGTAGAAACAATTGAAATTTTGTTGAAAAAGAAAACTTTTTCACTCAATAAAGTTAAGTATTTGGAACGGATTCAACGAAATTACCTATAAAGATTTTTAAATTTTACGACAGTGTTGATTAATAAGAACAGTAAATAGTAAAAGATTCGATAGATCACATGTAAGGAACTTAGTAATTCAACTACATTTCCAATAAGTTCAACATTTAAGTAGAATTATTATGTGGGTTTATCTATTATTTATTACTTGCATCCAAAAGTTTTCAAGTGAAGTTCTCCTTGTACAGTCGACAAGGCAATACCTTTCAATAGATGGCATTCAATTGTGGCAGCTGCCACTTCCTGTCAAGAAGGAGGCGTTTTGGGTGTTGAATTTGGTTTGGGGTTGGCGTTACGGCTGCTGCTGCAATCGACAAAATGTGCTTCAATAGTTTTCTAATGGACTCCATCCGCCATTTAATGCACACACTCTCAACTCAACTCTGGTGGTGCAAACGGCAATTGAAGTCCGAAAAAGGCACACACATTGGCAGCTTGCAAAGATTAATGATCAATGCCAGGCCATGGCCCCGATTCTCGTTTGGTCTAGCTGTGGCTCCTACATTCAGGCAACATGAGGCGATAATATGCGATTTGGTACTCGGCCCCGCCATCAATAAAAATCGTTTACCTACCTATCCACATCCATACATAGTTGCCCCAGCCAGATGCTGCGTCCTCCTCCTCCTACTACCGATGCTGCTATTGACAGAGCAATCGCTGAACGACAGCAGTGGAATCTCAAGTGTTGAAGGGGGTCAGACAAAAATTGGAGGGAAGGAGGGGGGCCAATGGTTTATATAGAGAAAGTGAGTTAGGCAACCCGATGCTTAAACGAAACGACTTTCCCAAATATTTGGCATGCATGAAGTTATTTAATAAAAATTGAATAGCTTTTTATGAAAACGACCAAACTTTGCCTTATTCTTTCTATTGCCTCTTTCTTGTTTGTCTTTCGTTATCGATATTAGCACTCAATCGTTTTGAAAATCTATTAAAATCAATGCATAAGGAACAGGTGAAAACAAAAATATATAAGAAAGAAAAAGTGGAAATGCGAAACTCTCAAAATGAAGATAAAAGTTAAAAAAAAAGTGCATTTAAACTGAGAAATAAAATGAAATTGGAAACCACTGAATATAAAAATACTTTATATAATAATCAATAGAAAACTTGATTGCGATTATAAAAATTTTCAAATAAAATATTTATTATCTTTCTTTATCTTAATTATAATGCAACAGCGAACGCATGCTATCTCGCTTACACTTAACAGCCCATTTTGCACTGAGCGTTTCAGTACAAAACGGAAATACGCATATCTCCGATAATTGTTGCCCAACTTCGGTCAAATTTGGTCAGTTGCATTTTGGCTAAGAATACGATATCTTTATTACAGCTCTAGTTATAGTTTTTTCTAAATTACGGGGGCGGAAGTGGGCGTGGCAGAAATTTTAAATAAACTTGACCTGTCTACACAATAGACGAATGTTGACACCAAATTTGGTTGCTCTAGCTCTTATAGTCTCTGAGATCTCGGTGTTCATTCGGACAGACAGAATGACGGACATGCCTCAATCGACTTCGCTATTGATACTGATAAAAAATATATATACTTTATAGGGTCGGGAAATTTTCCTTCTGCCTGTTACATAAATTTTAGCGACTTTACCCTATGGGTATAAAAGGGTATAAAAAGTTACCAATTAAATTTATGGATATCTTATTTTTTATGTAAAATGAAATTATAAATTCAATAAATTTAACAACTTTAAATTCGTTAATAAATATTCAATTGAATTATACTATAAAAGACCATTTTTTATCTACTTTTTATTATATGCATGTATGTAAATTATTTTTTCTTCACAAATAATAACAAAAATGTAGCAATATTGCTAGAATATAAATACTTTTTTTCATATCCCTAATAGAAAATCTTCAACGATATTTTATAGCTTTTAATTTCAGTTTACGTATAAAATTAATTCACTATAATTGCTTTTAAAGTAATTAAATTATCCATTTTCTATTAGAATATTTAGTGGTGATTTGTTGGTAATTTATAATAAATTGTTCATACATTATTTTAAAGTATAATTAAATAACCTTTATTCAACGTGATGCTCAAAATTAATTTAACTTTAATCCAGTTAAATATAATATTTTCCACCGTATTTTTCCCTCATTTTAATTTACATTAAAACTATGCAGATGTTGGTATATTTAGACCTAGGAGAGCATTAGCATCAAAGTTGTTTCACATAACCCAATGCTCAATTCACAACAGGAAAGATCCACATAGAGTTATATTGCATTTGAATGTGTTAAATCTGCTCAGTGCAGCAAATTGTGTTGCTGACTTTTATGAGGAGTAGAATATGGGAATGTAGAAGAAGGACAACTCTCTCAACTTGCACATATATGTATATGTATGTACATATGCCTGCAGTAATTGCCGCCGTGCCGCTGATTACACTTCAACAGCCGCCACACACACATACACACAAGACAGAGACGAAAAACGACCCATAACAACTTGGCATCTGTTTTTGCACCCTCACCCACATTTTACGTACGCTCATAAACTTGGTATACATCCCGACCCAGTCAGGCAATGCGCCCGTTGGGCTTTTAACTGCACTAGTTTCCCAGGCATAAACTCGGCGAACAGACGCGTCTCAGTTCAGCCAAATGAATGCCTACCGACAAACATGACGAATCTATTTTGACCACTAAAACTAAATTTAGAACTTTTACAGCTGAGCATGTGTTTAGGAAATTTTTATAATTAGGATTTCAGTTTTAGAAGAATATTTCCTTTTATTCATGAATGCGTAGTATGTTAATACTTATCATAATTAGAGTAATGTAAAAATTTATTTTGAAAATAATTTGAAAACCACAATCCTTTTTATTCCTCATAATTTTAATAAAAATTTAAAACTTTTTTAATTATAATACTAAAAATGTATAATGATTAAATAAATGAAATTTTAGGATGTTGCGCAATGGTATATCAGTTTTTTCAGTTCAATAGAGTCAGTATTAAATATATTTATATGTATAGATGTATATAATATGTATATAGAATAATTTAATATCATAATTTAAAATTTTTTTTATTTTGGATTAAAAAAATCAAAATTTGCAAAAGACTGCAAACAGAAAAATGTAAATTTATATTTTTTAAATTATTAAGTTGTAACAACCAATTGAAAACTTCATTTTTATGATCTAATAATTATGACAATTTTTTTAAGTATTCTAAAATATATATCCTTATTTGATTTGCCATTTCAAATTGGACATTTTTGTTACCTGTACTGACGTGTGTTGTCCTTCTTTGGTTCGAGTGCTTTGGCTAAACGCCTTCCCCATTTACTCCACATGCATTGCATCTCTGGCTATATTTGAATATTTAATTTTTTAGCGAGCAGTGAACATTTCGCACTTTGAAACCTGATGCTAAACGTTGGTGGTGTTTCCTACCTACCAATCTACCTATCTGATTTAGCCACATCCCACTCTTCTCTTTTCCCTCATCATCATTATCGTTTTCATTTTCATCATCGTCAGAATTTTGCTTCTGTGTATGTTTTGTTAAGCAAACACAAAATGTTTTCTCTCCTCCTCCTCTCTGTATTTCTCTCTCTCTCTCTATCTGGTTGATTGCGAGTTCAATGCACTTAAATTGCCTTCAATTGAAGGAATGTCCTTTGAATTTTTCCATACAATTCATTTCAGTTTGGTTTGGTGTGGCTCTGTTTTACCGTTTTCATAATTAATATACTTTTAACACGATTCAAGTTGCACATTTTTTCAGCTGTCATTTTACTCCATATATATACATATATATATCGTATATACATCTTTGTTGATGGTTTTTTTTTTCTTTTTTAATTAAAAGCATTTCACTTTAATAAATTTCACTTTGACAGGCCACCAGAAGGCGGTAACAACTGCAGGCCAGTTATGTTAACCGACGCCAACAATTTATACCTGGCCCTTTAAATATTTAATTGACTCGCTTTAAGTTGGCTCGTGGGTCTTCATTTTGCAAAGGAATTTTACACATCGTGGATAAGGGGGAAATTGTCTTTACTTATTCGACCAATCGTTGCAATTTTAAACGGTACAAGCAGTTTATTACAAATTAATTTTTAAATGCATTTTTTATAGTTTGATTTTCACTTTATTTTTACTTCATCCTGCACTGAAAGTGTATATGATTAAATTGTGTTAAGTTTTAAATAGGAAGCATAGTTAATTTTTTTTAATTTGTAATGGAATCTTAGTCACCCATATATTTATATTTGGTTATCTACTAATGAATTTTCTTTATTTTTCAAAAAATAAATAAACAAAGGCTGGTTGACTTGGTAAATCAAATATAGAGTAGTCAAGTTTTGAATAATTTTGAAGCCCTTATAATTGTATATAAGTTGAAGTGTACCCAAAGTTCTCTTTTTAATTTTAAAAAATGTATAAAAATCTAATTAAATAGAGGAAAGACAATTTCTAAAATCTTAAATATATTCTATTAGTTACTCTCATTCTGAGTTAATTTTTTTTAGTAGTTTTAGAAAATTGATCCTATCTTAAAACGGAGTAACTGGAACTCTTAGGATTTAAAGTATAGAATTTGTTTTTTTTCAGCTTAATTCCATTATCCCTTTGACATTTTACAGTTGAGTTTGGCGACCCAGTTTGTTATAAACTACTAACACAGTGCAAAAATCTCGAAACTTTTAGGTTTTTTTTTCTCTAATTTTTTTGGATAAAGAAGAAGAAATAGTTGAAGAAGTGCAAAAAGAGTGAAATTGAGGATGAGGAGGAGTTGAAGCCAAAGTACGCGGCAAACTGCATGACATTATTGCCAGTAGTTGTTGTTGGTGTTGTTGTTCTCCCACGCGCTCTACGTGCAAAGTCGTCCGCACATACACACAGATATATGTATATACACACACACACACACATACACCCACACACTTATAGAAACTTCCGCTCTGGTTGCATTGTTCATTTAAATTCTAATTTGTATTTGGTGCACTCGACAGCGAGAAAACGTCGTCGACGACGACGCAGCTTTTGCTTTTGGCTTTTGCAACATGAGTTTGCTACGGGGACACATTTCCTGCTAGAGGGCGTTTGGACAGGTACAGGTCGACAACGGTCTTGACTTACATCCCTCTTCAATGCTTCTCCACCCTCACCCTACCCAAAAAATAAAGAAAAATAATAAAAACCAAAAATCAAACGGAAGCTAACAAAACCAAGCCACGTGCCCAATAATGTCCTTGAAAAAGGCAAACTTTTGCTTCGAGTGTCTGCAGTAGGCCCGATTTCCTTTTTCTTTCAATCTCTCGTTTGGTTTTTTTTTTGTCTCTTTTAAGAGATAACGGCATTTTATGCTTAATTTCTTCATTTGGAAGAAACTAAGCATAAAATATTTAAATGAAATAGCTTAAAGGCCAGCAGAAAACTTTTTTATAAAAAGAAGAAAACCTATTAACTATTCCAAAAAGTGCATAAAGTAATCAAAAGAACTAAAATTTTGTTAAAATATCTTTGAAATTTTCCTTCTGGAAAATAAAAAACTGAATTAGATCTGATGGCTTGAGTTTTGCAATTTCCAATTTAAATGTTTAAACATTTGGTCGTAATTTTATCATTTGAAGTTTCAGAAGTCGTAAAGTAGTTTTTTACTAGCATACATTAATGGTTTATGTAAAACATTAAGAAACTTAAATCATAATCAGGACATCAAACAAATCCTTTGAGGGTCCCTTAATATCACAAGTATCTAACGAAGTCAAATTTCGAGCGATTTTGAAAAACTATACATTTATTTCGTATCTTTTTATAGTCATCAATATTTGGAAAACTAATTTCGACCCGAAATTTCAAAAACTTTGTCCAAATTTTTTTTTTTCAAGTTTGAAAGTTTTTTTGATTGATTTTCAAATTTTTGGAATCGCTTAAAGAACGGCCAAATTAGAGCCTAATTGACATCGGATTAGACCTTCGTCAAATATTTCCCCATTTTGAATTTTTATCTTTATTTGCTTCTCTGAATATTTTCTGACTTTAAAATTTGGAAAACTATTTTTCGGACACATTTTTGCTGATTTAAGATAAATTTTGAAAAATCTAGTCGAAAGTTAGTTGACTGAAGTTGATTGATTTGAAAGAAATCTTTAATTCAAAGTTAACTTTAAATTGTTAATTTGTTGCTGTATATTTATTGTACTTAGAATTTATCTACATGCATATAGATGCATATATATATATGTATACATATACATAGATATATTTTTTCTTAGTGTATTAATGCTTCAATCAGCTCAAGGTTTACGCATACAAATACAAATGAGAATACAAAAACACAAATACATCCTTGCCACGAAAACAAATTGAGAATTACTGTGACCATGAAGGGGCGATGTATGTATATGTATAAATGTGTGTGTGTATGTATGTGGTGAAGTATGTATGTAGTGGCGAAGGGGAATTGGTTTAGTGTAATTTTTATTCAGTCTCATTTTCCACATTGTTTCGGTTGCCACAATTTTCTTATCTCAATGCACAATTCTAGCCCTACCGACAAACAGCTATCTACATTCCAATCTGAGAACCTCTTAAGTCGACATGTCGTTTCATTTAAAAGTTTATCGCGTCCCTCCCAACTCCCCACCATTAGTAATGCCCCTTTTGTTTTCACCCTCTTCTCGTTTCTCTTTTTTAGTGGGCAGTTTACCCACATTTTCTTCTCGTTGTTTTTTTTTTTTAATTTAGTTGTTGTCGCCGCTGCTTTAGTTGATTAAAAACCGCACTCAAAGTGGGGAAATGCGCTTTTCTTTGTCTGTGTATGTCTGTGTATGTGTGTGTGTATCTCTGATGAAGAAGAGAAGGGAACTTGGAGAGGAACCAACAGGAAGCTTTACAGTGTCTTATGGCTTTTGTTCTGCCTGCTGTTGGAATTTATAGCAGGTTTAACCTACTTTGTAGTTTACTACTTTAGCTTGTCCATGTCGTCTAAAACCTCCCCCTCCCCCCATCGATTCCTCTCATACCCATCTTGGTTTCCTTTCGATTGCCTCCCGTAGCGTTTCGCGGGGTCATCTTCAAGGCTAACCACAAATGTAAAAAGTTTTTCTCAAATTAGTTGTCAAATAAATGGCAATCCGCTGTGAAACTGCAATGCTAAAGCATTAATTAAAACAATTTAAACATGAACAATTTATTTAAAATTAATTATTGCCTGTTTGTTTGTTGGTCTCGCAATGTTGCATTCATTGCGTGCTGTTGGGGCATTGACTTTAAATTCCTTCAGCAAAAAAAAAAAAAGAAACAAAGTAAAAAAATAAGGGAAATTGTTTTTCTTTAACAAATTTAATGTTTATCATTTGCTTTACAACCTATAATTAGATAAATTTTATGGTTAATTATGTTTAAACTTAACTAGGTCTTAACTAAAAAAAAGTATGACTCTTTGGTTTTTCTCTTTTTTTTTCTGAATTTGTATGCAATTTGTGGCAAATGAACTAAAATTGTAATCGATAACTATAAAGTGGGAAATGTTTTGATTTGTTTAAACTAGGTCATCATAGTTGGGTTTATCATTAAATTTTACATTCCCCCTCTGTCGAATACTACCCCGCTGTGGTCGCTTGTACTCCGATTTGGCTGACATTGATGATGGTCTGCCACCAAATGATTGCTCAAATGCCACAGCACTTGGTCCAATGGGGCTGGCCAATTGATAACTACTATGTTGTACTTCCGTTGGCCATTTCTCACCATGCATGGCATCCATTAGAGCTTCCTCCAATTCCTCTTCCTCCAGTTGTTCTTTCTGCTGATGTTTTTGTCTCCTCTGCTGATCCTGTAGACGTGCTCGCAGGCTGCTCATACCAAAAGTTGGAGTCGGTTGACTACTCATCAATTCTTCACCATGGATTATGATCACATCTTTTTTAGGTTTTTGATGTGATTTTTTATTTGATTTACTTGCAGCAGCTTCCCTTTCACGGTATTTTTTTAAAAACGCTGGCGGATAATTTGGTGCCTCTGTTGTTGTTGTTGTTGTTGTTGCGGGATTGGTTCCATTCGAATGACGACCTCTTGTTCTCGAACTAGGGCGAGAATTTGATGGGTTATCCGATGAGTGATGATAACCTTGAATTGGGGTAAAACCACTTTCCATTGGAGCCATCGAATGCATTTCACCACTTTCCTCGCCCGTGTATTCGGTAACCTCATATCGATGTCCCATTTGCTTGGCCAACTCATTCTCAACCGGCTCCCCGTCGGACTGTTCATCATCTTCCCTCACATATTCATGATGTCCCACCAATTTCTCTGGCTTTGGTAACAATTCATGATCATGACTGCTCGATATATCCGTATGCAAATGGGTCAAAGCCTGTGGACGCAATGTAACATATGAGGTTGGCTGCTCACCAGGCTTATAAACCGGTTTCCAACTTTGATATTCCATTATTTTGCCCGATACAATATCATTATTTTTGCTGTTTGGTTTTTGCTTCTTCTTGAAATATTTCTCCATTAAAGCCTCATCGCTTGTCGCTGGCATTTTACCCTCAACAATGAGTTCCTGATCCTTTTCCAATTGACGCATACGTTGCTCGTAATTGTATGTACTGGATTCTGTTATCCCTGTTTTTGGTAAATGGGCCATACGCAATTTTACAACCTTTTTGGGTGATCCTCGCATTTTGATAATTTTCATGGGTTTATTCGTATTCGGATTTCTAATTATATACTTTACACGTGTCATTTCTGTTGGCAGAAAGTCGAGCATATTTTTAGCATAACCCGCTGTAGTCGGTAGCAAACGATCGGTAAATAAGGACTTCATGGCTCGAGCTCCATTAAACATGCGTCCCATAATGCCGCCCATTAACGAATTGTTCATCTCTTGCCACATGAAACGACGTTGAATTCTGGAAGGCACAATGGAAATGGGAAAGAAAGAAAAAAATCAAAAGAAAAATTATAGAAAATATTTGTAAAAGAATTTGTTTAGAGTACCCCTTACCATAAAGATCGGTGATGTTTAATCGTAATAATATTTTTAATAGTTTAGTAAAAGAAATAAATAAATAACTAATAGCAGCTAAAATTATTTTTTCTTTATATTATATTATTTTAATTAAATTGCTTTAATATTTATTCTAGTACCAATGCATGGATCTCTTTTTCTATTATTTAAATCTATTTATAAATAAATCATAGGCACATAGAAGAAGTAACTATTTTTACTCTTCGTCGTTGACCATCTTTTTATGGCTCTTAAAGCTTTGTTACTGGTCGTTAAAAATCCTTCAAAGTGAATTTATTGTATCAATGTACAAAATACTACAAAATGGTAATAAAATGTTAACGATAATCGTTTCACTTTCACAGGAAGTTACGAACCGATGTTTATATATCTGCAATTAGTTTTTATCACTCTTAAAAGATATAAACATTTTAAAGTTGAAATGCCTTACAGTAATATTAATTTATGCAGATTCATATATGCCAATATGTAGTGCATTTTTTTTATAGTTTTTGGTTAAACAGTTAAATGCTTAATTTTTTATTTTAAACTACTTTCCACAGACTCTACTCATAAGTAGCTTATTTTATATTATTTCTTCACATTTCATCACTTTTACTCACCTATGTTCATCTGCTTGTTGTTCTTCGGCCTTTATAATGATCATCAGTTTTATAATTAGCAGCAAACATATCCACTTTATCTATGATTTATATATACAAAATATATGTTTTGTATACTTATTATACAGATCCAGATCACATAGCACAATTTGAATTTCCTCAAAAGTTTTCTTTTACTTACGCAATGTTGTTTCCTCATGTCTAGGCAACTGCAAATTTTCTTTTCACAGCTATAATTTTTTTTTCTTTTAAATTTACACGATTTTCTTAATTTTCCTTTTTTGTTTTGGCCTTGTATGCCAATGAATTTCAACTGCCGGCGCCTGCGCGTCAAACACTTGCTTTTATATACTTCAATCGCTGTTCCAATTAATTAAAAAAAGAAAAGGAAAAAAAGCGCACAAATTTTCTTGTTGCAGTTGCACTTTCCGTTGCAGCTTTTTAAGCTTGGCATTGGCATTTCACTTTCAGTATTTTTAGTTTGAACAATGGGTTTTTGCATGCCAATATCCCAAGACCAAGATCGAGAGGCATTTTATCATCATTATGATGTTCATTATTATCTAGCTGGCTGGCTGGCCGCCTTTCGTCAAGCAATTAGTTCCATTAGTTTTTGGTTGGTTTTTCTTGCACTGCGGTTTCGTCTACATTTCCCACTTTTCCTGCTACTATTGCTACTGTTTCTTGTTAGTTCCGTGTCTATTTAACAATTTTCTTTCGCTGTAGCGTGCATATTTAAAATATCTTTTAAATATTGTTAAATTTTCGTTAAACATTATATTGCCAGGCACCAAAAACCATATGCCGTAATCTATAATATATTGCCCAATCCACAATTATGAGCTAATATTTATTAATGAGCGGGTTTTTTTTGTTGTTTTTCTTTCTTGGCTTGCAAACTTTAATTAATTGAATGCTCATCGGCAATCGCAATTCGTTGCAATCGAAGCGCCATCTGTTGAGTGAAGTGTGTACTAGTTTTTGGGTAAATGACTTTATAGCGTGTGAGCACTTTACTCCTCTTTATAATAATGATTATTATGATGATGATGATGATGATGATTGGCACTTGGCTGTTTGTTCAGCATTTTGTTTTGCCTGATACTTGAATACTGATTTTGATTTATTTGTAATATCATCCATAATGCAGCAGGTGAAGCCACTCGATATGAAATGTCGATTGCAAAAGGTTATTCATGTCATCAGCATGCAGAATTAAAATGAATCAAATGAATTTCTGGTATCAGCATTTATCTATAATGTTTTATATAGTACTTATATATTGAGTAAGTCAATAAAACATATAAACGAAATAATAAATTATTATATTAATCATTATTGAATGACAAACAAATTTGAATGCTACATAAAATATTATTAATATGATTTTGCATTCAAATCTGATCTTCATTTGTTACTTAATTTAAGGCTTTAATTTTATTAGTTAAAACTTATCTCTGACTTTTATTTCAACTGTATGGCAAAGTATTCATAGAGTATTTTTTTGAAAAGTTTTTTTATTATTATGAGCTAGTACATTTTTGTTTTACAACATTTTCCTTATCTATAGATATTCTTCGTCTATAGAGTGCAAGTTATCTTTTATTTACTATTTGATAACAAGGGAAATATTAAAATTTATGTTTAAAATTGTATAACATTTATTTTTTCGAATTTGTCATCAGTTGTAAATCTTGTATATATAGAGTTAGAGAAACTAGTAATTTATTTCTATACTATTTATATTTCTGTTAGTGTTAATTACTATAAAAAATGAGTATACCAAGTAGAGAAATCTTCATTCATTTCCGTTGCTAAAATTCATCTGCTAAATTAAATTTTCTCTCGTAACCAAAATTCCTTTATTGCAATGAAAGAGAATGATCAGAAGATGCATTTTTTTTAATGCCTTGAATGGATATTAATGTAAATGGAATACATTATTAATATATATTTATTTACATCTGCCCTCTTTACCGACATAAATCAAAGCAGGAAATGCTTTGTTTAACTTTACTGACACCTTGTACTACTTTTTGTTTTTGAAATGTAAGAATAATTCTATTTAAAGCCACGCCCAATTGCGTGTTTATAGTTTAATTGCAATATGTACTCTTAATTTGACAAGGATATAAGTAAAGTTACCATAAATCAGTCTGTTAATATAGTTTTATATATATACATATGTATATATAACATATTTAGTTGCTGCATTTCTATGGCAACTATAAACTTATCAAGTTTTAATAATTGCATTGGGCCACACTAATTAAACAGCTGTTAAATAGAACACAATGCAAACTCATTTTCTTTACACACACACACACACACACACGCAAGTTACTCATACCCGCACATATAAACTCTCTTTGTTAAATTAGGTCTGTTCATAGGAGGTATGAGGGGGGTCGAGGCCAAGAGGCAAGCTGAAATGCATTGTTAGTACTATATGGGGATGGATATTAAGCATACGCAACGTTGCACTGAAGTGCGCTACGCTTTGTCAATAATGTATTTAAAATGCCATTTGTGTAAATGGATTATGTAATCGATGAGCATTGTTGCTAGCTTTTACTCTTTATATATATATATATATATATACAGATCTATATGCAACGCATGTGTGTGTGTGTATATATGTGTGATTGTGTGTTCATATTTGTATTATTCTGGCCTAGCCTGGCTTGCTGATAACGATATATGGAACATTGGCATTCATCCGACTCGTTCACGTCGCGTTCAATATGTACACACACACACACACACACACACACACAGGCATACTCTCCTTCACATATAAGCAAATTGATGCCTTAAGCCAAATATAAACACAATAAAACCCAACAAACCACAACAACAATGAACTTAAACACACCCACACATGCACACATATATGACTTGCAGAGGAGAAGAAGAAATATTCGAAGGATTGGCATCTAGAAGGCAACCAAGTCAGGCAGTTAGTCAAGCATGAGGCAAGAGAGCTAACTGCAAATTGTATAAGCTAAAATTTGCCTGTAAGTCGAAACTGGGATCCAATACCAAAAGCATAGGACTCGAGGCCACATTCAGAGTGTGTGTTTGTGTGTGTGTGTGTATGCTCCCTACTATCCTTCTTCTATGCCTTCCCTTAACTTGTATCTAAAACGTTGATAACATCGCATTTCGGTAGCTTAAGCAGGATACACAAAATACAAACAAGCAACAGCAGTAACGGCAACGGCCACAGCAACAAAAGCGAGTCAAGCATTAGCTGCAATAACTTTGACAACATTGGCAGGCAACATGGCCCTGATTGATACGGATCGATGCTCGTTTTACCAGAACGAGGAAGATAGACGGCGGATTATATGGCAAGCACTGCAATAAACTGACCATTGGTCAAGTTATACAGAAGGATGCAACTGGCATCAGCCAGGGGGGCAATGGCAAGCAGCTTGACTTTCTCAGACTTTTGAGGCAAGCAAAAGGCAATGCAAACAATTTTAGTTGCATTTTTTTAACTTTAGCTGAATTTATCAATGTTGGCCATTGGGTAATAAGCAAACTGTTTCGTCTAAAAAATAGATACAGAATGACACAAACTGCCTTAACGAAATATTGCAATCGAATGCATTAACAATTCATTCTTGACAATGTTTCAAGTTTTTCTTATCTAAACGAAATTTTTATAAGGAATTACATTGCATTTTTTTGTTTTGCGTTTTAACGTTTTGCAATCTACATCTAAAATGTTTAAATTTAAATATAATCATTATACTTAATCAGCAAGTCAAAAATGTTGATTTTGTTTATTCTCGTTTCGCTGACATTTTCTTTTACAATATATTTGCCATTATTGTTGGCCAGTTTTTATAGACTCGTTTTGTTGTTATTTCTGATGCTGCTGCACTTAAGGATATATGTATCAATGTTGGCATATACTTATATATGTACATATATATGTATATTATGTCAAAGTAAAAAATGCATTTTACTACCTGTTAGCCTGTACAGAAACTCCATTTTAGCCGTTCTCCCTATCTCGTTCTTGTGTCCGTCTCGTCTTCCTTTGTTATTGTTGTTGTTTGCACTGATTTAATGCCAGGGGCGCTTCTGGTTGCAGCAGAGTTGACGACGACGACACAATTTTTGCTTTATGTTCCACAAACACACACACACCCAAAAAGACATATACATATAAACTCGTATACAGACATATAATAGAAAAATGGTAAAAACTCTTCGTATAGCCGGAGATATTGCGCATACGCCACGTTTCAGCTTTATGTCCATGGCTAGTGTCATGTGTTTCACAAAAGCTTTTTTGAAGTTGCAACAGCAAGAGCAGCGGCAGCGGCGGCGGAACCATAGATAAGCTGCTCCAGCAATTGCTGCATAACTTCAGGCGAATGTCCTTAAACAGAATTCGAGAGCGAGAGAGAGAAGAAAAGAATAAAAGACCATTGCTCGCGTTACGTATACTTATGTCATAAGCATTATAGAACGAAATCAGACCAAGAAGACATCAACACCATGTAAGCCCAGACAATGTCACAATACAGAGAAAGAGTGCGTGTTTGTATGTGTGTGTGTGTGTGTGAGAGAGAGAGAGAAAAACCCACAGTCTAAGCTTATTTAATGCGCGCATAAATTATGCCCCTTTCTCTCTCTCACACAAACACACAGACACAGAGGACAAACCTTTCGATGCCGAGGATGGTCATACTCAATTATTTTAGATTATGTTTGGATTAGTGGTCAGCCAGCACTATTCCGTGGTTCAATGTTCTCTGTCCTTGCTTGGGTTATTGCACTTTATGGTCATTGTGAATTATTTTTTTTTTTTTTTTTGGACTAAAACACAATGGGACGATGACAGCTTTTAGTTTTCTCTTTCACATGCTCTAGAATTGTAGGAGCACATTGACTTTTAGCAACAGCATAGGAAACAAAACTTCACAATAAGATCAAGAAAAAATTAGGAAGTAATCTCACAATAAAATCTGTTAAAATTAGTACAACAAACCTTTAATTTTAACTTTGAATAGAAAAACATTCATACAATATTGCATAAAATATTATTTAAATCGTTGTTTATTTAGCCAAAATATTCATAAAACTTTGCCAATGATTGATGTCTCCCAAGTGTTAAAATGGCAACTTGGCAGTTTGAGATATTCAAATTAGATTTGTTTCAAATACTAATGTTGAATGGCCTTAAAAGATGATTGAGATGGCATGCACAAAGTGTTTAAATTTAGCAATTAGTAAACAATTAGAAAGGCTTTAAAATTGGCAAAACATAAATTGCATTTCTACTGACTAAAAAGTATTCAGAAGTCGGCTCATGGGATTTGATTAGAAAGGTTTTTTTTGTTCATTTTTATTGAATGTACGGCATGTAGTTCTCCTCAATCAATATTTAATTGACCCATTTGAAGGCATAAATTACGTTAGCAAAGCAGCTGAATGTGCCACTAAAAGCATTTCTTTACCTCTCTCGCTCTCTCCTCGAACATTCTATATATCTGTCTCTGTTTGTGTCTCCCTTTATGGCTATACAGGTTTCAGTTCTTTTAGGCATTTAATTTATATTAATGTTACATTCATTTTGTCCCTCTCACCATTTATCTGTCCCGTTCTCAAATTAATTTACACGCGCGAATCTGCAAATCCCAGATGCCTAATAAAATGTTTGCTTTCCCATTAAATTGGTTCCATTTGGACCATCGCCTGTCTGTCTGTCAGTCTGGCTGTCTGTCCGCCTGTCATATTCAATCAGTTTTGTTATGCAAATAAATTGATAAATAAATTTTACGTTATACATTTTGTGAGTCCTATTCAGTATGTAAATTGCTTTTAAATTAGATTTCGATATTAAATCAAAACAAGAAAAAAAAATAGTAACAAAAATAACAATTAAATCATTTTTAATTATGTGCCAAAGAATTAGAAATTTATTTGCTACAATTATTTCTGTCTATGCTAAATTAATTAAAATTCTAAAAATAATAAATGTATGCTAAACATTTGGCCTGAAATGTTATATTACAATTGAAAAAGTCACTTGAATATCCTTGGGTATAGCCTTTGGGGACACGAAAGATTGACCCACATATGTTTACATTTTCCATTTCATCTCTTTGGTTCGCTCTAGTTTGTTAATGCCTATTCATATACATATAGAGCTTAAATGCCTGAAACCACATATTTTTTTTTGTTTCATTTCAATTCCCATTTCATTCCTAACCTCAAAAAAAAAAGAAACGACAGAAAAAAGGAAATGTATAAGCATATAAAGGAGAACAGGCAACGACACGCTGATTAAATCAAATAACTTATGGCTTAGCCTCTTAAAGCCGAACGAAAACTCGAACTGCTGAACTGGTGAACTACCGGCAATGTATACATATACTATATATACATATATATATATATGTATATGTATATATTTTCATCTATGTATATATAGAGGGAAGAGTCGTTTTCCGTTGTGGTCAGTGTTTCGGGCAACGGAAATCAGCGCTGCCCAATCTATGTGCTCGTTCTGGTGGTGGTCCTGGCTCACTGTACTTCATTGTGTATGAAATTTGCTCAAATGCAAGCCAAGCAGAAGGAAATTGCACACACACACACACACACACAGACTCACATATGTATATATAGACCTACAAAATTCTAGATACGGTTGCCATCGCCTTTCTTTCTATACTCTTCTACCTCGAGGGTATACAAAAAGTCCTTCAAATTTTAATAATAAGCAAGAAAAACAAAAACATTTACTTTGATTTCAAATATAAGTTTTTAATCCGTTCTCAACAGTTCAGTTAATGTTAAAAAGTTATAGTTGGTATATATTGAATTTTATTAAAAATTTGCTTGTTCAGTATTTGCCAATTCATTTAATTCTATCTCCAAATTGGATTAAAAATGATTAAAAATTATGACCATAAAATAATTTTTAAACAAACGCCATTTATAAAGTGATATGACCGCAATGCCCTTCCCTTAAAAATATCCTTTTTTGAATTTTCCCTATTACCCTAAGCGCTTTAGGGTTTCTATATTGTACAATAAATATGAACTTTAATTACATATATTAAATCTTATTATATTTAAATTAAATTACTATTTTATCAGTAATTTTAAGAGGGTATATATTAGTCGGTGTTTTGTTTTCAGAGATATATTTTTCTTATTCTGCTTGACTGCTGATGGGGCAAATCTTTGTTTTTCTTATTGTTGTAGTTGCTGCTGCTACTGTTTCTGCCATTTTGTTTAGCCATACACTTGAAACGTTTACTGCCTCAATCTGTGTGTCTGTGTTGTGTGTGTGTGTGTGTGTACATCTTTTGTTTCAATTGCTTTTGCTTGCGGCCAACGCAGATTTCAAGCATCTTCTGGTCCTTGCCTGTTGTCGTATCCGCATCGCATCGCATCTTATTGTTCACATCCCCTATCTCTATATGCTCGCTGGTTGTATCCAGCATCCATCCATGGATGCCATCTACATTTCTCCGTTCTCCGCTCATCTGGTTTATTGCAATTGATTTTGACGCCGCTGTTTATGCGATTGAAGCAATCTGAACTGTTTAATCTAACTGCCTCACAACAATTGTGTTTGTGTAAGCATTTCTAGTGCTGATCAAATTTCATTTCATTCATTCAATCAATTCAATCAATTTGTGAAACATCAAAGAAAACCCGGGAAAAAAAAACTTTAAAATGAAATTTTCTCAATACTCGTTTTTAGGTCAACAATTAAGTTTCTTGCATTTAACAATATTTATATTTTTATTCTCTTACCTCAAATCACAACAATTTTTAACTTTAAAATAACTTTTAAACTTATTCTCTTTCTTGGGGAATATTTTGCAATTTCCATTTACAGTTATGTGCATGGCATTGGCTCGGAAACCCGCAACTCGCTTTTCCATTTGCATAATGGACGCGATATGGTTCTGGTCACCACCTGTCGGCATGGCAAGAGCTGGCGTGAGCTGCAGGACAATCGATGTGATGAGGATAACCGGGAGTATGATAGGTAAGTCATTTTCATTTCATTCCATTACATTTCTTTTCCTTTGCTGTTGCTTTTCATACTATTCCTGCGGCTGTCACTGATGATGATGATGATGATGATAATGAAGACCAAAAAAGAGAAGAGAAACCGTTTCAGGGGCAGGGTCAGAACACACCGAAAAATTGTTTCTATCTGTCATTAGGTCGGCAAAGTAATTTGTTTAGTCCTCTCAGCATTGTGCTAATAGCTGGGCTCAATGGGCCACGCCTCATTCTACCGCCATTAACCGCAGTTCTGACTGCCCTGTTTGACTCCAACTCCACCCACATCTCCTTATTCAGCACCTCTTGCCCACTCTCCTAGTGCCCTGTGATTAATGTGCAAAAATCCAACTTGACAAGCTCATTTAAATGGCACGACACTTGGGCCAAAAGCATTTACAATGTCAATGGTTTCCTTTCAAGCATCACTAAACATCCAAAAGACCAGGGATGCCCAACAAAATCAGAGTAAAAGCAACACCAAATCTCTGACTTTTCAATTTGTTTAGAAATAAGAAGAAAAAAAAAAATGAAAAACATTTTGTTTGGAATAGTGGAACTTTGTTTTGCATAGTTGAACATTAATATTTCAAATGGTCTTAAAGTAATCTATGTAAGATTGTAAATCTTTCCAAACATAGAAATTTATTTAAGTTTAGGAAAAATTTAAAATTATATTTTGCTCTGAATAGCTTACATTAAGAACATAGTTTTGGTATATTAACTTTTTAAAGTTAAAATATTTCCCCCGAATAATTATTATTTTTTCCTTTTTCACTCTTGGCAATATTTATTTTATTTTAAATAAAAACAAAATTAAACTCCTTTTTGATTTTTAAAAGCAATTCAATTTGTACAGAAATTAAATTTTATTTATACCAACACAAAATCATTTTCCCTTAAGGTTATGAAACTTCCAAAAAAAGTTTAAATCTCGGTTGATATGACTGTATATACAGCATTTAATGTCTTTAAACTATCATTTATTTTGAATTTGAGTAATCATTTATTTGTTTTCTTACTTACATAAAATTAAATTCTATTAGTTTTTGTTGTGGAGCTTCGCCCACTATTAGTACTATGGGTATATAGAAGACTTCGTGTATTATCTCCATAAAATCAAAACCAGGGTTAGGAAGCAAGTATTTTAGGTTTATTATATTATATTTTCAATAACAACAAAATTTGAATAAAAAATTCTGACTTAAGGCTTGCTTAAACATTGACGTAAACAATTTAAATATTTAATATTTCAAATGTAATTTATCATTTGATTCATTAGGTATGCATCCCTGGCTTAGCATCGTTTTTCTTGCTCTCTGGCACATGCCATCTCTCTACACATTTCTATCTGTGCTTCTGACGCTTCATCTGGCATGAATTGAGTTTTCCGATTTTCCTGCTGATTAGAAGATGTCACTTAGAATACATTACCGTTCAACTGGTTAGTTCGCTTCTCTGTTTTTATACCCTGTACCCATAGGGTAAAAGGGTATACTAAAGTCGCTAAAATGTATGTAACAGGCAGAAGGAGAATTTTCCGACCCCATAAAGTATATATATTCTTGATCAGTATCAATAGCGAAGTCGATTGAGACATGTCCGTCTGTCCGTCTGTCCGTCCGTCCGTCCGTATGAACACCGAGATCTCAGA
The DNA here is from genome assembly GCA_037075365.1 of Drosophila emarginata. Taxonomy (NCBI): domain Eukaryota; kingdom Metazoa; phylum Arthropoda; class Insecta; order Diptera; family Drosophilidae; genus Drosophila; species Drosophila emarginata. Next base: position 1,554,549 of record JBAMCD010000260.1, on the reverse strand, counting down.
GACTATAAGAGCTAGAGCAACCAAATTTGGTGTCAACATCCGTCTATTGTATAAGCAACTCAAGTTTATTTTAAATTTTTGCCACGCCCACTTCCGCCCCCGCAATTCGGGAAAAACCTATAACTAGAGCAATATTAAAGATATCGTATTCTTATTTGGCATGCACATTTATATAGCCAAAATGCACCAGCTGACAAAATTTTACCAAAATCGGACAATAATTATCGGAGATATACGTATTTCCGTTTTGTACTGAAACGCCCCATGCAAAATGGGCTGTTAAGTGTGAGCGAGATAGCATGCGTTCGCTGTTGCTGCATGGCAAGCAGTGCATGCTAAGAGAATTTATTTGTAAATTGATGGCGATTTTGATCGTTTTTGACTTTATGGATTACTTTTACTTGGTACAGGGTATACTCAATGTCGGCAGGGACGACTTGCTTGCTTCATTTTTTTTTGGCTCAACAATCAATTGTTTTTTTTTATACCCTGTACCCATAGGGTAAAAGGGTATATTAAAGTCGCTAAAATGTATGTAACAGGCAGAAGGAAAATTTTCCGACCCTATAAAGTATATATATTCTTGATCAGTATCAATAGCGAAGTCGATTGAGACATGTCCGTCTGTCCGTCTGTCCGTCTGTCCGTCCGTCCGTCCGTCCGTATGAACACCGAGATCTCAGAGACTATAAGAGCTAGAGCAACCAAATTTGGTGTCAACATCCGTCTATTGTATAAGCAACTCAAGTTTGTTTTAAATTTTTGCCACGCCCACTTCCGCCCCCGTAATTTAGAAAAAACTATAACTTGAGCTATAATGAAGATATCGAATTCTTATTTGGCACACTTAATAATATACCCAATATGCACCAGCTGACCAAATTTTGTCGAAATCGGACAATAATTATCGGAGATATACGTATTTCCGTTTTGTACTGAAACGCCCCATGCAAAATGGCCTGTTAAGTGTGAGCGAGATAGCATGCGTTCGCTGTTGCTGCATGGCAAGCAGTGCAAGCTAAGAGAATTTTTTTTGTAAATTGATTGCGATTTTGATCGTTTTTGACTTTATGGAGTAGTTTTACTTGGTACAGGGTATACTCAATGTCGGCAGGGACGACTTGCTTGCTTCATTTTTTTTGGCTTATGCCAAAAGTTCAAATAGGAAAATGTCAAAGCAGCATTTACCATTCACCTTCAACCTTTCACCTTTAATTGAATCTAATTTTTCATATTTCCATTTCAGAGTTTTTCCCCCTTTTGTGTGTACTCCTCACTCCCCTTTGCTGCTGTCTGATGTCTCTTGTCTTCTGTCTGCTGTCTTTTCTACCTGTAATTTGACATGACTTATGCGACAAATCTGCTTTGGCGTCAAGCGTCAGCGATTTATGCGCCCCTATCTGCTACTACCTGACATATATAGCCACGCCCATTTTGTTTTACTTCCTGCCTGGTCCGCCATGTCTGTCTATAGATGTTACTCAAACCCCTCTCTCTCTCTAACACCCACATTGACTGTTCTACATAATCAAGCAAATTGCTTTCCAACTCACATCATTTTTTATCAACGTGGCGTCGGCCCTTCGTTTCATCTGAAACTTCGTTAATGCACCTGTCAGATATAGTGTATATATGTAAAAAAAAAAATAACAGTATATATATATATATATATTAAAGATTATATATATATGTCGAGGAAATTGCATAATACCTTGGGTACGCGCCAAAGATTTTCTCTTTGCTTTCTTTGCATATTTTACAATATCTCAACTCAACGTCAAAAGGCTCATGAATGTGGATCTGTAGAGATGGAAGGTGGAACTAGAGCTAAAACTGGAGCTGGTGCCCAAGCTGAAGCCAGAGTCTGGGAACTTCCTCCACGAATGGAAGTTAGTTGGTTTCACAGTTGAGCTTCTGTGTGTTTTTAGATGAGTTTGCTTTGCATTAATATGCAAAACGTTGCATAGTTGTTGTTTTTGTCATTTTTAGTTGTTGTTGTTGCTGTTGCTTTTTTTTTTACTGTTATTACTGTTACCACAACTGATGAGGATTTCGAAGTTCCAGTGTATTGAGTCAAGGGAAACAAACCAAAAAGTCATTCGATTTTAACAATGACATCGAAATGTGCAAAACTTTTTACGTTTTGCCGGATTTCGACCCACAACAACACCAACAACAACAAAATCCCCCAAAAAGTAGTCAAAGCTTATTAAAGTCACTTGTAGAGCAATCAGAGGTAACAAAGGGGATGGAGACAATTTTAAATTTTGAATTATGTATACAGATATACATATATACATATTTATACACTTTGTGGATAGAATTTGTATGAATTTTATATTAGAATTCATAGAGAAGAATAGACAAGTCATTAAGCTGCAAAGCCAACAGAGAATGCAAAATGAAAATGAAAGTAGTTTAAGTATAGACAAAACAGAGACACTTAGTATAATAATTCTTGGAAAATTATTATTCATTTCCATAGACAAAAGAGTTTTATATTACACACAAACAAAAATACTTATATATGTATATATATACATATATATATACATATACATATACATATATATAGCAACAGGCAGGGAAAAATATTCATTAATTTGAAACTCGTATTTAGCTTAAATTCTTGGTTTTTTGTTTGGTAAACCAAACAAACGTATAAAATTACTTTATAAACATTGATAAACTATAAAAGATAATCAAAGAAAGTAATTTTAAATGTATTCGTAATCGAATAATTAATATTAAGATTAATAATAGTACATTCACGTTTGGAGAAAGGGAAGATAAACTATCAGGATTCCACTGCATATCCTTAGACCTAATAGCCATTAGAAGCAGGAATAAAATTATCTATAAAGAACTTATCAACATAATATATGACAAGACGAATAAAGCACTTCAAATTCTGTTTTCAATCCGGCAGACCAACAAAATACTACCAAAAAAAAAAAAAAAAGAAAACCATATAAAAACAGCAACATTGCAAGTTTTAATTTTCATGGGGAAACTTTTTCCTTATCTTGCGTTTTTTTCTTTTTCTCACACTTGCTGGCAGTTTTTGTAACTAACCAGATCCTAATCACCAAAACGCGAACTATGAAAAGAAGTTCAAAGAGTATGAAAAACATCTGTCAAACTTTTCGCAATTCACCATGTGTAATTGATAGTTTTAATTTAGTTTGCTTTTCAGCTGGTAATCAGTTACTCAAATTATAAACCTGCAACCAAAAAAACTTATTCAAAAATTTTTCCCATCAACCTTGAACGCAACTTGCACGTGCAATTTACAACTTACAACTATTTCCACATGCTGCATACACCAAAAAAAAAAAAAAAATGAAATGAAATGAAAAAAGGAACTAAAGTAATGCAAATTGCGTATTGAAATACGCCAAATTAAAAAGTTTTTGCAAATTGTTAAGCGAAATTAAAGGCGTCGGCTGTTAAAAACTTTTTACTCAACGACCTTGAAGTGAAAACACATACACACGCTCACACACTTGTACATACACACACGTCGTCGCTTACTGTTGCTGCAACAGTTGATGGTGCATCTGCCGCATGGCGTATACGTAATATCGTCGCGTCTGCTGTCAAATTGTGTGCGAAAATAGAAAAGACAAAGAGTTGGGAGAGGGAGAAGGAGAGACAAAAGTGGTAGTAAAAGTAAAACTTTCTCATTTTCTCAAGGACATTCATGTGGTTGGTGTGTCTCATTATTTTCTTACTACACTCTCTATGTCATTCCTTTCATTTCTTTATTTTGCGATTTTGTCGGTTTAATTCTCTCTTTAAAATTGTTGACCTCGTATCAGTTGAGGAAACAACTGTAAAGGGCTAAACGGAAACCTTTAGCGTGTTTTTGTCATCATCATCATCATCATCATCAACCAAAGCCATCAACACAACTTTGTTGGCATCGGTTATCCCTCCTAAAAGCATGTTACACTTTTTTTCCTGCTGCCCTGTGGCAAATGCATTGATTGTGTTGTTGCTGCTGCTGTTGTCACTGTCACTGTCATGCAACATATGGCAAATGGCAAAGCAACAAAAGCCATTGACGCCTTAGGCTCATTACAACGACGAATGAAGGGACAGAAACAGGGGAGGGCGGGCCGCCAGCCGCGTTGCCGCAAAAAGAAGAAAAAAAAAACGACAACAACGAATTTCATTAAAAGCAGCTCAAGGTTTTGTTTTTCTTTTTTTTTGGTGGTTATTTTTTTTTTTCGAAATGCAGTTGTAAAAGTTTCTTTTTTCTTTGTGTATTTTTTTTTCTGGCGGCATCAACAAAACTTTTTAATGGATTTTGCGATAAATATGTAAGGTTTATATATAAAAAAAAAAGAGATAACAACAAAAATGGCAAATGCCACAACTCCAGAAATGAAATTAGTTTATTAAACTAAGCAGTGGAAAGACAAAATATGTGAAAACTGAGATTGAAAATAAAGAAAATGATGAAAATAACGATGTATGTATATAATAAAATATCATTATAAAGTTATTATTTATTAGACAAAGAAGATTTTTAGCAACTCGGCTTAAACATATTGACTAAGGAGTTATTTAAAGTACATTTTATAATGATTTTAGTTTGAAAATTATTAAAGTTATTTTATATATTATAAATAAAGCTAAAGTGTTAAGCGATCAAAACAAACATCGATGTGAAAAGTTTCATGAAAATGGTTTCTGAAGAAAATTGGAAAATTTTAGAAAGAGACATTTTCTTTATTAATAACTTATGGTTTTTCATTTAAATTTGGTTAAACTCTAAAAGACCGAATTAAACATAAAAGATCAAAATATAGTTTATAAATTGCAATTGCTGGAACTAAAATTTAACAAATTTTCAAGCTTACTAATTAGGCATATAATTGAAGTCAGAATCTTGCCTGAATTAGATAGACACATACTTATATCTTTATGTTAATAGATCTGACTACATATATGTATTTGCATTTATTAAAGTCTTTTGGAGCTCTTTGGAAAGCTGGCAGATAAATAATATCTAGCTCAAGTTTTTTATATTTGTTAATTGTAAACTTGACCACTACCGGATTCAATATCAAGGCAAATAAAGTAAGAAGAATAAAGTTTGTCAGAATTGTTTCTCATAGCAGTTAAGCAATTTATAGCATTAGTAATTGCATTTTAAGCCGGAAACTTGACAAAGCTGGTTATTTACATCAACCCGGTCTCCTTTCCCCACACTCTTTCTCTGTCTCATTTCCAAATATTTAAATATTAAAATTTCAATAAAATTTTCAAAGCAACATCATTTTGGCTTGTTGCACGTTCATTTTCTACCCAGTGCAACTAATTTTAATGAAATTTCTGTTAGCTCCAACTAATTTAAACATATGAAAACCAAGAATCTATCTCACCTTTCCACTCTTCCTCGTCTCTCTCCCCTCTTTCTCTCTGTGCTTCTGTTATTCACCTTTCTTTGGTAGCTCATTGTAAGAGAGCTCACTTTCGTGTCTCCTCTTTACTCTACCTCTTACCTTCACGTATGGCCAGCACTTTATGCATTTTTCATAATGTAATTTCCCAAGTAATAAATTTTGTGCCAGCATCATCATTATCAACAGCAGTAACAACAACAATGAGAGAAAAATAAAAAAAAAGAAGAAAAAACGTAGAGAAGGAGGAGCCACCGAAAGGCAAAGTTTTCCAGGTGCAGTTGCCATTGCACCTGGTTACCAATGGCTCCTCCATTTCCATTTGGCCCTGCTTGCTGCATTCCTTTCTGCCTCACTTTCGCTGTCTCATTTCCAAACGTTAATCTCAGATTTCCACATAAATCACTTGAAAAGGCGACACACACACGCACACTTGCCCCCACATATATACACACACACAAACACTCAAACTAGTTGCAAAGGGAAAGAAACAAGCAAGTTGGCGCCAAGTAAGTAGGAGGCAGGGCAGCCAAAAAAAAAAGAGAAGGCAATTTCTTTGAGTACTTTCATTTTGGTTTTTTTACCTGTTATTACCTTCTCCTCTCTCTCTCTCTCTTTCTCTTTCTCTCTTTTGCCTAGAAGAGAAGCGTGCCAGGTAATTGCTAGTCATTGCATTAATGTCCAAAATGTGCAAGTAGTTGAGGTGCTGCCAGGCCCATTAAGTAGGCAAACAATAATTTGTTTACTATGTTATTGGAAAATGTGAAAATGAACTTTAGGTGACCTCAGAAAAAAATTTGATAACATGTAGGGAATATATAAGTAAGAAGACCTTGATTACCATCAGTAAATTTAAATGGTGATTATAAATAGTAATAGTGATAGTGAGTACAATAGTTTCAAAATTCAGATCGAATAATTTATTAAAATGTTTGCCCTAAATTAAGTAATAAGTTTCCGACATCCTTTGCTTTTTGAGTTTATATTTATTAGGTATGACTAAACAAAAACTATTAAATATAAAAAAACTTACCTTTCGAATTAAATACTTTTTAAAATTAATAATTATCAGCTCAGTTAATGAGTTAAAAAATTAGCTTACTAAATTAACTCACTAAATCTATTTAGAATAAAAGTAAACTAAAAAAAAATACCTATTATTAAGAACATGGGTTTTATGTCCCAGATACAGTGAGTCAACTTTTTGATCATTAATTAATAAAATGCTATATTATTGCTTTTCACTTAGTTATTCATAATTATAACGAAAAATATAAATATCTTTAATGTTGTAAATCATAGTTAATTAGAGATTTACCCTTTAATTATGATAATATAAAAGATAAATATAAATTTTACGAAACTGTTCATACATTTTTATATTTCCATAAAATCTTTGTTGACTTGTTTCACCCCCTGGAGAAATATCCTTTCATTTTAATCAATTGTCTATTTGAAACTTTATATATTTATATAATTTAACAACAATAAGTTAACTTTATTAAAGAGCTCCCATGGGATTAATCTATCTTATTCTTAAAATGAGTTTTCTGAGCTTGACTTTTGCCCTAAGAAATATAGATGCAACTACGATAAGATACAGCTTTATGTTTCTAAAGAAAAGTTTAAAAAAAGAGCATTCTAAATTTAAATTTTAAAGGGTATTCAAACTTCAGCTGCTTGCTTCAGTTTTTTTGCTTGCTGCATACGCAATGTGAGTTGCATTTCGATTGCTTCTGGTTTTAAAACAAAAAAAAAAAAAAAAAAAAAAAGAAAGGAGAAAGGAGAAGGCAAACCTCTTTTGTGTGTGTATTTGTGTGGTTTTTTGCTATTTTCATTATGACCCATTATCACAAGCTGGCGACAACACAGAATGGCGAATAAGGGAATTGAGGCGAATGGTTGTAAATAGAGAAAGAGAATGTTAGGAGAATGGCCACAATGGCACTCGACGCGCTTTGCACTTGGAACTAATGCGGCATGTTTAAGGCTCCTTGTGCTACCCTGGACAAACAATGGCAATTTCTCTCATTCTTTCTCTCTCATCTAGTCCTCTCCTTACTGTGTTGATTTTTGCTTTTTACTCTCTGTTTGCTGTTTGTGCTTTGCTTGTGCTTGTTGTAAAAGGATACCGAGAAAAATGTGCCACTAAAACTTGTCTTTATTCCAAATGCTGTTTTTAAAAATGCAATTTTCATTGAAATTCATCGCAATTTCCGTCGCATTGTCACATTCATTTTTGCTGCGTTGATTTTTTCTTCTTTTTATGGCTTAAAGCTAAAGCTGGGGATAACTCTCATTTTCATTTTCTTGTGTTTTTAGTTTAGTTTTTTTTTCTTCTCTTCTTTTTTTTTTTGTGTGTTTTTGTATTTGCTTGACATCCGTCTTCGTTTTAATTAATTTTGCATTTTGCTGCAGCTGACAAGCAACTCAAGCCTAAGGCCAACAAAGAGACATGTCGATGTGATGGAGAGGTGAAGTTGTGTCCCCTTGTGAGATAGAGTTCAATTTTTGCAATTAACAGAAACGTTGCGTATACGTAATATACTTAGTCAAAGCAAATGCTATAAGCAATTTGTGTGTATGTCAAAAAGCTGGATGACAAAGCACAAACAGCAAAAAGGAAACACACACTAACACACACACACATAACGAGAGAAACTCAATACGTTAGAGTAAAAGGTGTGGGGGTAGAGGTTGCTCAACAAAAGGTTCACCTGTCAAAGGCAAAAATGCGAGAGTAAATGAAACCCTTCTCCCTTTTCCTTCTCTTTCTCTCGGCTAGAAGGAAAATCACAATGCAAGTTAGTCCGGGCAGTCAGTTAGTAACTGGAAAAACTCATAGCCAGTCTCTGAGAGGTAACATTTGACAGCTGGAAACCACTTAAATTATATGCCTGCTGTGGCTCCTACCTAAACTCTATTCTAACCGATGCCATCTCCCATCCTTAACCACTTCTTATGTTAATTTTGTTGTTGGCCTAGGCTCAAGCAATTGACGTGCAGTGACTTGCTGGCCGCTTTCTAATACCTAATGTTGCCCAGGCAAAATCCTACCAAATTAATATGTATGTGTGTGTGTGTGTAACTGTATGGATTTAGATGGGGAAAGAGCAAGGGAGAACCCAACAGGTGTGGCAATCCTTAAATGGTTTTGACATTGAGGTAAATGGCTACCAAATTATACAGAGTTACGTTAATTGCTTGGGAAGAGTTAGGAAGTTAACTGAAAATTACTATGATAATTGCCGAACTTGACTTAAATCAATTTTATTGTTAATTTCACTTAAAATTCAAAGGTTTTCCAAGAATTTCAAATCTGAGTTGCCTATATAATTATAGCATACTATTTTGGATGTCATTTAACTGAAACAATTTATTAAATAAATCATTGTATTTAAATAATTCATTCAAGTCTTCGACTATAAGTTATAAGTTTTAATTATATAACTATAAGTTTTAATAATGTATATATCTAAAAATTATATATCTTCAAATTTACTTATTGTTCAAGGGCAGATTGTAAATGTAAAAATTATTAAAAGAAATTACATATTTTTTGACCAATTTCTACATTTTTTTCTTATTGCAATGTGCTTAAATTGGGTCAAAAAATTAAATTTTTTCGCTACTATAACTTTTTAAGAGTTTTTTTCTTATTTTTAATGCAAAGAAGAAAAACTTTTTCAAAATCTTTTACAATTAATCTATAAAGGATATTTCAAAATTGAAGTCATATTGAGCAACTAAGTTTCCACTTATCTTAAGAAAATGGGTATATTAGTATTTAGATAAAACGTAACAAAATGACAAGAAGCAGGCTACTGGTAGAATATAACTTTAATTCAGAGGATTTGGCTTTTAATTAAGACTTCTTTCAAATTAGTTTTCAAAAACAGTTCCTTTTAGATTCTTGATTTTCATTAAATACAAAGCAGTATACATTACTAATTGGCGCCATTAATCCTAGCACTTCTTTAGATCGAAAGAAATTGTATAGAAATATAAGAAGAGTATACAAAATTCATTATTACCGAGCTTAGCCCAGTTTTACCTTTGTATACATTTTCGTAATTCGCTTAATTGTATTTTGTGCCAAGGAAATGAAAGGAAATTTTTTTCATATTTCAAGCAGTTCCTTTTTTTTAACCAGTTTTCTCTTTTGCTTCCTTTTGAAAAAGGAATTGCTTGCCATTCATTTTGTTTGGCTTGAAATAAAATTTAAGAAATTTTGGTTATGCGCAAAGAAAAAAAACACAAAACGAAGCCTTTTGGCAATAATGGGCGTGTTCCGCCTGACTTGAGTTCACTAATTAGTCAGTGATATGCCAGTTTATATAGTTTAAGTGTGTGTTTATGTAGATGGGTATATTTTTGTGTATGTGTGTGTGTGTGTGTTAGTTGGTTGGTGTACATTTTTCCTGTTTTGCAGGTCAGTGCACTATATGTGCCCTATGCTCTGTGCTCTGTGTTATGTGCCTTCTGCATTCCTGTTTGTTGTTCGCTTGTTAGCTACTTGTTTAAGCAATTAAGCGCCGCCAACATGTTATATATTGTTGCTGTTAGTACTGATGGTGTTGTTGCTGTTGCTGTTGTTTTTAGCCAACAGCTTAGTTAGTTGGTCTACTCGTCCTGCCTCTGCTCAACTTTAATTAAATGATTTTTAGCTTTCAGCCAAGTTGAGCGAAATGTTTTGTGTTAGCTCTGTTTGCCAGTTGCCAGTTGCAAACATCATGCCAGGCAAAAACTTTTGCTATTTACACGCGTTTGTTGTCAAAAGTTGGTTAGCTTAGCATCTCCCCCCATTCCCTCCTCATTCAACTCTCTATTGTATTTGCTCTGTGTTTAGTTAATCCGCAAAATAAAATGGAAAATTAGACAACGGCAATGTAATGTGGCTACTTCATTAGGCCGACTTTACAGCCAAAACTAGAAAACAAAATAAATTTTTTCTTTATAATTGTACCAGCATATCATGGTCAGTATTAGCATTAACCATGGTTATGTACAGGATGTTCCTTAGCAGAGAAAATTAAAGTGTTAAATGAATTTGTAATAAACTGTGGACCAAATTTTTGTTGTTTTCCTTTGGTCGAAAATATAAGATAAAGTATGGACAAAATGTTTATAGGAAATTATTAATAGGGAAGTGTCTCGATTTTTTTATGTAAATACTTTATAGAAAAAGTTCAGGGAATTGTATATTAAGACGATCAAAGTTAAATATAATGGAAAAATAGCGTACCTAAAACCATACCGACAATTCCCTGAATTCCTTAAATATCTCTCTGTGAAAAGTGTTTAGAAGAGACATAAATATTAAATAATATAGGGACAAACATTTAAAGGATAGGTTATAAAGATGCAAAGAAAAAAGTATGTATATAGATACTGAAAAGAATAAGGAGAATATTCAAAGAATTTCAATATAGTCATAATATACGAAAAACATCAACATAAAGATTTTGACAATAAGTTTTATAGTTACTATAAATTTAATGTAAGATATAACTAAAATGCCAATAATCTTACTTATTCTTTAAGCTTTCATAAACAATAACAAGGGCACTTATCTTTTTTATGGCTCTTGGTTGTTGGTTTCTTTATATATATATAATCAACCCATACACCTGGTAGCCACTTTAAGACCAAGGTAATATAAAATAACTATTTTGGTTTAAGTTACTGCAAGAACAACTACTTCAATTATGGATCAAATCACTTGGGGTTAAATGTATATATGTATATTCACATAAAGCTCAAAGCTTGAAATCTGTTATTTTGGCCTTTGCTTTTGCTATCTGATTTATGCGCACAGTGCTTTGGGCTAGGAAACCCTAACAAATGGCCTTCTTGCCCTGCCAGTAATTGTTGCTGCCTATGCATTTGGCAGTGTAATTTTTCAAAGAAAAAAAAAATAAATAAAATAACAACAACAACAAGAAAAAAACAGCGAAAGAAAATGAAAAAAGGAAAATGCTCGCCAAAAAATTGTCAAAACCAAGCAACAGAATGAAACAACATGCAATTTATGTTGTTTGCTCAAGATTATTCATAGTGGAAAGTCAACGAGGATTGCTACTCCTGCGGTTTGGGTAACCTAGTCATGGCTCCCTTCATTTCATACTCTCTCTCTCTTTCTGTTCTGTTTCCGGCTCGCTCTCTCACTCTATCTCTCTCTCTCTCTTGGTTGTTGGTCATGTCTGTGCGTGGTCGTTGTCAATGTCCAAATGCTGGAAAAAGAAAAGCTGTGCCATGCACTTTTCTAATAAATTTTTGTGCTGAATTTGCTTTTAAACGCAATGTGCCACACTGCTCAAATTGCTGACCAGTTGTTGGACCAGGCCAATGGTTAGTGGCAGAGCGCAACGAATCAAGGGGAACGAAATTTGGTCGAGGGGGTAGCAGTGTAGAACATGCCTAACTACATGTAATTTTACGCGCAACTTAACTTGTAAACTGGCTCCATAACCCCCCTACACACACACACAAAAAAAACTACTTCCCTCCCTCCCTCACTCACTCACTCATTCACCTGAACAAATGTTTGTGTTACATGGCGTATGTGTAATACTCATCGCATGACAGTTTTGATGCATTTGGCGTAATTTTGATTTAACATGAAATTAAAGTAGGGATTACCGCTTGACAAAACAAGCAAGAGTTAAAACGGAAACTGGTACACCATGACGTATGAGTGATAAGTGGGCAAATGTCAAACATACGCCATGTTGCCAATAAAACTTGCCACAAACTTAGCAAAGAAAGATGGCAAGATGTAATAAAACTTAATGAATAAGAAGAAAAAATAAAGAAAAAAAAGAAGTCCTATGAAATAAACTTATGTTCGAGAGTGGTTTCAAAAGTTAGAAAACAAAAAAAAATAGAATGAAAGCGAAAGAAGAATAGAATAAAGGGGAAACATGTGATAAAAATAAAAATCTTATATTATAAATATTATATTATTTGAAGTCGGAGTTTCTATTGTAATCTATTGAATGGCCCTCGTATCACTAATGTGGGAAACCATTTTGCTGCTACTTGAATTAAAGCATATTTACTTTGCTATCATTTTATTAAATACCAATTAACAAGTGATAATTTCAATAAGTTGAATCTATATGCATATTCCCTTAAACGTCTCTCTCTCTTTATCTTTTCGATGCTCTCTTCTGGTCTCCGTTTTAATTCCCGTCATTCTCATCGTACCCTGGCATTCCATTCTTCAATTAATTGCTTCACAATGCCATTATGCAATGGCATGGCTTGCTCTTACTAATTTACATTCCCTATACCCATCACCCTTTACTTTTCATTTACACCATTTCACTCACAATCTCACTTTCTCTCACTCACTCCCTCTCTCTCTCTTTTTCTCTTGCACTTCAGATACGACTACGAGACTTTACTGCAAAATTCCACATTTTGTTTGGTGCCCCGTGGACGTCGCTTGGGTTCCTTTAGGTAAGACTAAAAGAAAGCAAAAATAAAGAAACAAAAATTTGTGAAAAAAAAACGATAAAAACAATTTTCATTTTACAATTGCTTTTTATTTTTCAACGTTTTTTCTTGTTTTTTTTTTTTTTTGCTTGTTTTTTACAGATTTCTGGAAGCCTTGCAGGCCGGTTGCATCCCTGTGCTTTTGTCCAATGCCTGGGTGTTGCCATTTGAATCGAAAATCGATTGGAAACAGGCCGCCATTTGGGCCGATGAGCGACTTTTACTGCAGGTGAGCCAGATCTACCCATAATGCATATATATCTATATATTATATATACATTTTTTTTGTTTTTGGTTTTATTATATATACATATATATTTGATATATTGAAAGTCCATCTCTCTCTCTCTCTACATCTTTATGGTTGGCATATTGTTCAAATCGAGACGAGTCGTTTTGGGCCAAAAGCTATTTCATTTTTTCCCATGTCTAAAAGTTTTTATTGTTTTGGTTGGTAACCTACATTTTGTGGCAAAGGGATCCAACAGCGTTTGGTTCTGTCTGTTTTTGAAATGGCACATCGTATATGGTAAATGTGTAGGACATCGTCATTTATTGACAACGATGACGGCCACGAGAACACGTCAACCACCGAGAAAAAGTATTTGAAAAACTGTTGCATCATCAAACAAAAAAAAAAAAAAGAAACGTAAACGAATGGAAAATCAAAAGGAACAACGTTGGAAATTGCCTGCCATTTGCAATTGATACATGAAAAATGAAGCACAGTTTATGCCATAAAGAAGAACAGACAGATTTTTTTTTGTACAGATGCTAACTTTCCGAATATGATACGAAAAGGCAAAGCCTTTAAGCTGGCTCGATTTGAAAACATCTATGAAACGAATTCTCTAACTGAAATCTCAAATTTTATCGGTTAGATACCCCATGGAGTTTGTAAATACATTTCTAACAAAGTTTTAGATAGCAAATTTGATTCAGATAAAAAGAATAATCATAAAGAGAGCTGATGTTACAAAGAATCGGGAAATTGTTACACCAGGCAAACAGTTTCGAAAAGAACTAACCAAATATATGAAATATCTTTCCAAAAATTCAATTTCTACCATAAATAGTACATATTTAAAGAAGAAGTAGAATAGGCAAAGGAGTTTAATTTAAGAGAGAATACTTCCTATTTGTTTCGTTCAAAGTTTCGTTTACGTTTAAGGAATAATTTAATCCTTATAAAGTATGATTATCATTTTTTGATTTTTATATTTTCCCTCAAAACATAAAAAAAAAAACAAACAAATAAATAAATGCTAAACTGTGGACGAATGATACCAGAAACAACATATAAGCCAGATTAAGCATAAATCTTAAATAATTAAAATAAATAAAAGGTAGAAAGAGCAAAAGTCCAATTCTATTCGTTTCGATCAAAGTTTCCTTTAAAATTTAAGAGAGGAAAATGATTTAATCTTTATAAGTTGAAAGAGAAAACTTTTAGTAAATCCCACCACTTGATAACTTCAGTTTTCACTTTGAAATCGGCATTCTTTTCATACTCGTTGAGCTTGCAAGTGCACTTAACTCAATCATGAACGATAAATCACACATTTCTTTTTCTATCTTTCCTTTTTTTTGTTTTTCCTGTTTTGTACGCATCTTTCTAACTATGGTTACCTGGCTACACTTTAGACTGGCCTGTGTGTTTGTTTGTATGAAATGTTCACCTGCTCCTGTTGGCTTTTTTGTCTTTGGCTGTCTGAGTATGTCCTGCTCCATTTGTGTTTACCCTGGCAAATGTCCTTTTGCCAGGGCTCCTTCGTAGTCGTCTATTGCCTGCGTTCATTCGCGACAAACTCTTGGCGCATTGTTTGCCAATTGCCTGCCATCGTCTTCTTTTACCTTACCCTGTTTTGTCCTTCATCTTGGCTGGCCCAACACTGGCATGTTTGCCTTTGTAGTTTATTGGCAGGAAATGCAATTAATTAAGTTAACTTGAGCAGGAAACTTGAGCACTCCAATGACTCCATTGGGTTTTGTTGGCGGTGGACAAACTCTTTAAAAATTATTTCAATTTACACAAATGCTGTAAACTATAATTATGATAGATGGAGGCCGAAACTTGTCTCAACTAATTAAGATCTTGTTGCTCCTCCTGTCAGAGATTACACACGTATATACATATGCGTACATACCTTTTTACATACATACCTACATATATACAAAGACTCAATCTTCTACCATTTTGCTTTCCAGGTGCCTGATATCGTACGCTCCATTTCAGCGGAACGCATCTTTGCCCTTCGCCAGCAGACACAAGTCCTATGGGAACGTTATTTCGGTTCCATTGAGAAAATCGTCTTTACAACATTTGAGGTGAGTGCTGCAAATACAAATTTGCATATACTATATACAACCATACAGTAAGAGTGTGTGGGTGTGTGTGGGAGATGTAAATGTGTGGGATGAATGCTTGGTTGTGTGCGTATAAGAAACTTGCTCCTTTTGGGCAAGTTGTGTTGCGGCTTTTACTACGTTCAATCGACAAGAAGCGCATCCATAGGAACAAGTGAGGAGAATGTTCCACTTTTTTCTTTCCATTTTTGTTTTTTTTTTGTTATTACACTTTTGGCTACAGTTGTCGATGCTTTATTTTGCCAACTATGCAAAAAGTTCAACTAACGTTGGGGGCATGTACTCGAACTACATACACAACAGTGGGTGCAATAATTAAGTGAACCCAAGTTGCAAACTAATCCTAACTCAAACAGACAGAGAAGAAAGGTGGCGCAAATGAATCAAGTGTGGAAAATGTAGAAAACTTACTTGGAAATTCTGAAAACTAGTTAAGCGAAAACTGAAGTTAAATCTTTAAGAAGTGGAAAATCTTAGGAAATCGAGAGAAAGTACTTAATATATTTAAATTGATGGAAATTGGAGCTTTATCTTATTGATGGTAATAATGTCTTTAAGCTTTCGGTTTTTTTTCACACTATTTGCTATTGTTGGATAAAAACAGCTTATAATAGGTCTAAAGGACTCTCAAAAATTTCTCTTTTCGTTCAGAATGTCTTTTTTTATATTATTTATTGACATTTTGATATTTATAAACTAGATTTTTTTTCCATGTGAATAAACAGACTTTTTTGCGTAACTGTAAACAAAGCACACATTTGTCAGAAAAGTAGGAATGGCATCTGCTAGATACTTTTTTAAGTAGCAAAACTTGTCGTCAGCTATTGGAATGAATGAATGAATTTCGAATGTGATGGCATGGGCACATTTACATAGATGTTGCTACAGTTGGAGAAGTTTATGCCTCAACTTGCCAAAGGCTCTGCTTGACTCTACTGACTCTTTACTGAGTCTCCTCTGACTACTAAATAAAACACACGCAGCAGAAGGAATGTTGTGGTGCGAGAGGCCACAAATGGCAAACAGAAACGCGATGTAACTGGAAACACCACCAAACAGAAGACGCAAACTAAACCGCCACCAACTGCAGACCACTTTTCAACACTCAAATTGACACACAAATACACACGCATACACATGAAACACACCCAGGAATCGGATGCACGAGCATTCAATTTTGTGTAATCATCAACGAGAAAGAGAGAGAGGGAGAGATAGAGAGAAATAGTAAGCGACTGTTCGAGAGACATGGGTAGAAACGTAGATGAAGCCAAAGCCATTCGCGATTGTGGCGAATCTTTTAGACACTGAATGACACACACATACACACACACAAACATCCACGCATATATACACAGGGACACATTAACCTAACCCATGGCAATATGGCCATGTCAATGTTGCTGACGTCGTTGACAAAAACCGCAAAAAAAACAAAAGGAAAAAAAATGATATAGAGGCAAGCAAAAAGGAGTCTCAGAGTTGTGCAGTTTGTGAATATGCGTGTATGTGTCTGTGTGTGTGTAAAGCTTCCGCTCTGTTATGCCATTTCTTTTTTACTTCCGTTTTTCTTGTAATAATCAATTTACAGTTACATTTACCAGAACCTCCGCTCTGCTTCTTCTTACCCAACATGGGTAACCAAATGAAAAGCAAATATTTGCCCTTGGCAACATGACCAGAACTCTAGTGTGGTTATAGGAGTAAGAGAATTGGTTACCAATTAATACACGCACATGTTCTTTACACACACACACACAAACACACATGCAAAGAGCCACACATATGTATGTATGTAGCTAACTAAAGATGCCTTGATTTATGTAACTCAACCGGCCTTCTTTCGATTAGTTTACTTACTTAATTGGCTTTTAATCAACTTGAATAGAAGAACAAAACATAAAAACAAAAAACGAGTCGAAAACTTAATTAGGAAAATAATCTGACAAACTGGTAGAAAGAACAGTTAAAAGGAATTTGGCCGAGTAGTATTTTTTTTAGTGTGAAATATAAGTTTAGGCATTTTATTTTCTTTTACATTTTACTTTTAATTGAAAGGGAACCGTATACATATATTATAGATATAGATATATAATACAGATATATTATATACATACATATCTGTATATAGATATTTGACACCTTCAAAACAATTATTTGTATTTTAAAGATATTTTAAAAGAGTTTAGAAATGCAACTAAGCGTTCTTGATGTACATATCGTATCTTAAAGACTAGTTGAATATAATTTCCTGACAAAAATGATTTATAAAAAGTATTTTTGAAAGTTGAAAATACTTTGAAAGTGCTCATATATAAGATAAAAAGATTCCCCAAATTCGCTGAATATTTTTATAAATTAAAAAATTACTCCAAAGTCGCTTAATATTCTTGGTAAATTCTTAAAAAAAATGGTCTATTCTGTAGGTTATATACACACAATTTATTCTTGTTCAGTGCAGCCAAGTATACAAAATCTAACTTGAATTTATCAAAATATGTTAAGAGAGACTGAAGGTTTTTTTTAATTGAAACTTTACAGTTGCTATATGACAACTTCCATCCATAGCTAAATTTAGACAACAAGAAAAGTGACATTGCCAAGAAATGTTCTAATTATTTAAATTAGTTTAATCGGAGATAATTAGCTTAAGTTACGTAAAATATAGCTAAACGCTGCTTATAGTTAAAACCTACTAAAATAAAAATGGACTTCAGAGGAAATTCAATAATTAATGATAATACTTAATCTTTGCAATTCATTAATAATAATACTTTACACATACAAAATCATGTTCTAAAAGAAACTATTTCGAAGGTAAAGAATGAATATATATTCTTTTTATATTTTTATCTATATAGAAGCGTATTTTTGTAGTCTATTCCAAT
Source organism: Drosophila emarginata (assembly GCA_037075365.1). NCBI lineage: Eukaryota > Metazoa > Arthropoda > Insecta > Diptera > Drosophilidae > Drosophila > Drosophila emarginata. Next base: position 1,536,383 of record JBAMCD010000260.1, on the reverse strand, counting down.
GTTGGACTTTTATTTATATATACATATATCTGTGTCTAACTGTTGTCCCCAGTAAAAGACAATATTTCTTGCCAAAGTTTTATTTCAACTATTTGTTCGGGAAGGTCTACACTACACAAATCAATCACCTGAAGACAAATGGGCAGTAAAACATTTTGCATAGAAACATAGACAGATGGAAACTCAAATGGACGTTGATTTAATTGACTGGGCAATAAATATATATATATACATACATATATGTATATATAGTGATATAGTGATTTTTTTCCCGTGAGGTTAACTTATGAATAAGTTTGCCAATCTTTCAGCTGCATTCACTTGAATTTTACTTTTAGTTTAATGTTTGTTTCGTTTCCCTTTCGGAATCAATATATACATATATATATTTTTTTGCTTCTTGAAATATATTTCAAATTTGATTAGAATCTGCTGTTGCAGCGGAATAGCATATTCCCAGGCCAAGTTCCCCAAAGACCCATTACTTATATACGCGCTGTTTGCTCTTCCAACATATTTCTCAACTATTTTCCTAATGCTTTCTTTCCCCCCCTTTTTCCCCTTATATATCTCACTCACCATTAGATCAAAATGCAATTGCAAATGTTAATGCTCGAACAGAAATTTTTTCTTCGTTACTTGCATTTTTTTATGTAACGCAATTTTTTGATTTATGCGTTGCGATTAAAAAAATGAATTGTGGCAGACAAGCAGCCAACAGGCAAAAACCACCCCAAATTCCACCCTATGAACATTCCAGCCCCACCCCTTGAAAGTGTTTGTTTGTTGTTGTTGTTGTTGCACGTGCAATTTGGCCCACATTTTTGCATATGGGTTAGGTGGATGGGGTGGGTGATGGAAACCGCGGTTTCAAATATGCCAAGAGCCAAAATGGTCAGCTGCCGGCTTGGCTTTTATATGAGAAAAGTTTTGTTTGTGCTGGCAAAGTTCCCAGTTTTCAATAAAGTTCTCTTTTTGTGATACCCTATAAATTTGATCAGATACAAATGGAAGTAACAGTAAACCTATGAACGCTAGAAGATATATTCTTTATGTATTTGTGATTCACCGATTTGCCATGTAAACATTTGTATGTAAACATCTTGCGAAAAGTATAAGTTAAAATAAACTTAAACATTTTTAAAAACTTAAATAATTTATTTCAAACGAGATAAAAATTTATATAACTATATTTAGAAAAAAGGATGTTTATATATCCTAAAGCTTGGTAAGGCTCTAATAATTAATAGGAAAGTTTTTGTAAAAAAGAGGTTTATATAATTAAAATATTCTAACGAATTTCGTAAACGATCTAATAAGTAAACTAAAATCGAGAAATCATAAGAACTAAAGTATTATAAATAAGTCTAGTTAGTATATGATATACACTTGTAGATTAGGCAACAACTTTTTAGATCACAAAGTATCTAGAATTTACAATTTTTAAAACTAAATTTTCTCTATTTAAATTAAGAAATACTACAAAATTTAGAAATATGAAAAACTTGTATATATTTTTGGTATCTATCTATTTATCTGCAAGGGTATATAAAATTCGCTGCTATCTACTCAACATCCGTAAACATTTCATATGCAATATTTTTCCCGTTTTTTTTTTTTTTTTTGATAATTTGTTGGTTATATGCCTGAGAAATATTCATAGGCAAATCACGTTTTCCTGGAGACATCCGGCCTAATAACCCTTTAATCTAATAGCTTAAACTCAACCCCTATAGAGACACACACGCACACCTACACACAAGCACGCATACATAGACACGCATATGAATAACTATAAAGAATAGAAAATTTTTGGTATGGGCAGCTGGCAGGGGAAAAGCATTTTCGTTTCATTTACGCTTAAGACTCATTCATGCAGCAAATTGATTTAGGCATAAACAAGCTTGCTTGGGTTGCTTTTAACCCCTTCAATTCATCCATTTGTGCCTAAGTTCCCTTTCCCCTCTCTCTGTCTCTTTCGTCTATACACTCTTGTAAAAGTGGCAAATAATTTTTGCTGCTTCGGTGTTTTCAACTTTCCCATTTTCTGCGTATGTGTGTATTAGGGCGTTGAACCGCATGTGACCAAGCCGGTGTCAGTTTTTGGTTGGATTTTCTCGTCCTTTATTTTCAACTCTTTTTTTTTTCTTGTTGTTGTTGTTGTTATTGTTGTTTTGGAGCTCCTGCTGGTCCATTAAAGTCAACAAACTAACAACCAAGCTACCAAACAGCAGCAGCAACAACAACAAAAACAGCTGACGGGTTTTTTTTTTTTTTTGGTTTAGATTTTGGGTTTTGCTTTTGTTTATACCACGCCCCAGCGCCTATCCCTCTGCCGACGTCTGCCTCACCCCCTCTCTCTCTCTCTCCCAAATCCATCCACTGGCAACCGTCTGCTGTGCAAACAATCGGATAAGGTGAATGTGGGGTCAGTGGTTTTTTGGTGGAAAACAAATTAAGCAGTTATTTGGGTTTTTACACACACACACACACACAAACAAACACACAGACACACTAATACATATACAACGTTTATGTCTTTATTTGCGGCATCTTTCCACCCGCTGTTTTCCTCATTAAACTCTGCTTAATTTACGAAAATGAATAGCTGAAATTTCATTTTAAACTGAGTGAATCATAAAACTCGTGGTGATAATTAAGTTATTATTCAAACCAAAGTGAAAACTTTTCTTTCTTTATGGTTGAAACGTGGAAAATGGAAAATAAGGTATACATTTCAGAATGTCTACAATTTTTTGTTTATTGTTTTTTTTTTTTTGCAATCCATTCAAATTAACAATAAATTTACTCGAATTTAAAATAACGACCATAATAAATTTAGAAGAACTTTTTTTAAATATTCTATAAATTTTAATGGCAGATTTACTCTGAACAATCCTTTTTCAACTAGGACTCTAATTTTACGTATTCCTAGTAGAATATTTACTTTAATCTTTACTACTAAATCTTATCTAATATACAATTTTCTTCAATTTGGAAATCTTTATTATTTATTCTAATATTTAAATATTCAGTAGACACTAACTTACATTTCCATTATTTTAATTAACAAATCAAAAATTGAAACCAAAGGAATAACCGCAAGAAAACTTTTGCTCAACCAGCTGTGGCTAAATATCTATCTATTTGTGAATGTAAATGTTTTTCTTCATGTATGTATGTAGGTGTCTATGTGTGTGTGTGTGTGTGTGTGTTTGTGGGTTAAACCCAAGATTTGCATAATTTTATTGTGTGTTGAACTTTGCTAACCAACAAAAAGGTCACTCAAAGTCCACTTACGAAAACTAAGTTGGGGCACAAAAATCTTGGCCTAAAATCCTCAACCGACCGAAAGAAAAAATGGATGTGACCGATAAGCGGCCTTTATATATATGTATGTATGTGTGTGGTCTACGTGTGTGTGGCATGCACTTAAGTTGCACAGGGAGGCATACCGAATAAGTTCGAAAATGGTCACGAAAAATATTTTAGTCAGGGCAAAGGAGTGTCGGAGAGAAAAATGTAAACCACAATAAGCCAAAAGCTCAGAGTCCACACTTGAAATATTCTGCATACATACATACATATATACGTGTGTGCGGTAAGAATGTATGATGGTATATGTATATATATGCGTGTGTATGTGTGGTTTTGTTGTCTCAACGCATTTTGTTGATGGGAATGTTAGTATTTTGTTGGAGCCATACAGAAGACCGAATTTTGTCTGTTTGTGGTGGGTTTTAGTATAGAAAAATATGCTGCATACTTGTAGGCGGCTGTCGAAAAACCTCTATCTATATATGTATATACCTTTTTTTTGCTGTATGTGTGCTGAGATTTGCATTTCAAAGCAACATAGGCCATGACCACGCCTACACCTGCATAACACCAACACTAACAACAATATCAACAGAAACAACAACAACAAAAACAACAACTTATTACTTTAACTAATCCTATTATGCGCATGCAAACGTGCGCTAAAGGCAAAAGCAGAGAAACTTTTCTTTAGCAACTACTTTGAAGTCAGTATCCATAGTCTCCCACTATCTCTCACTCACCATATCTTCCATCTTCCTCTATCTCTCTCTCGTCCATTCATGCCATTGAATTGTGCACTCACTCGAGCGCTGCTAAGTTGTCTTAGTGTAGATGTAGCTACAACTGCCTGTACCGCCGTGCACTGCAAAAAAAAAAAAGAAAAAGAAATCCAAGTATTAGCTTATGGAAGAAACGGTAGCACCCCAAGCACCAGAAAGAGGTAGAAACAGCAGCATCCTCATCATCTCAGTTTGCCAGCATATAACCCAATTTTGGGATTTCTTTTTCTTTCGTTTTCGGGCTGGCACTGAAGTGATGCTGATGTTAATGACTTCAGGTGTAAGTCTTTTTATTTTTGTTAGTTTTGGCAAGGTTGTGTTACCTAAACCAAGGCTTACAGTGGTTACAAATTCAATGAGATTTATTTACAATAACGAAACGATTTGTAAAAAGATATCAAAGAGGTCCTTTGAATGGGAATGCTCATTCAGAGAAAGATAAGCTCTACAAAATGTGTACCTAAACTTGAAACTCAGTGTCGCTAGAACTTCGAGTCTTAAATGGTTAGTCAACTAGATAGATTCCTTTCTTTAATGCATCTAAAAAGAATGAAGAATGAATCAATTAAGTTTCATTAGCTTAGTTTTGATAAAACACTTGAACCACTGTGGTTGGCTTTCACCTGCATTTAACCCACCTGCCGTATCTCTTGTCCACCCATTTAGTTAATTTCTTCTACTTACCTGTCTGTTATTCTTTCGGACTTTTGGTCCTTCTGCTTGGCCAAGAGATAGAAAATGCCGCGACAGCAGCTGTAAAAGTTTTTCACGCGCAAATCTTTCTTGGCCTAAGCTGATTTTATTTCCTTCCTTCTCCTCCGACCCACCTGCCAACTTAACTATCCCCCGAACCATTTTCTTAGAGGAAACTTATACATAGTAGATAGTTTTCCGTGTGGCCCATAATTGAATTTCTTGAGCTATTTTTCTTGTCAGTTTTTCCATTTTTGTTTTATTTTGATCTCAGAGAAATGCAAAAAAAAAGATGATTTTCTTTTTTTCTTTTAGACACAAACATATTTTGACTTAAGAAATATATATTTAAACATAGTTACACAAAAGTAGAACAAAAAGTGGTGAGCCATCCAAAAAATAAAGTTAACTAACGTAACATAAATTATACACACAAACAAGGAAAGCAAACAAAATTCATTGGAAGAAAAAACTTATAAAGTACAAAAGTTGGTTTGTGCTGTTGTTGTACATCATATAAAGACAATTATTTTGTTGTTGTTGTTGGTTGTTTGTTGATATGCTAAAGGTCAAAGTTGATTTTTGATTTTTTGATAGTTGATTTTGTAATGTGTGAATGTTGTTGTTGTTTGTTGCTAGGGATTCATGTCCAAATGCATGTCATTGGGTGTCCAATTTTAGAAAAGCAACGAGAAGAGACTTCTCACACCAGTGGAGCCAGCTCCGGAACCGAGGGTAAAACCTGTGGCAGGTGTACCGCTGCTCCGATGCCTGGAGACATGGCTGGAAACGTTAGCACGGACACGGTCGTAGCTGGCAACATCCTATAGAGCAACAAAAAAAGAGAAAAAACAGAAATTAGAATCGCTTTAAGTCTAATTTGGTTAAATTTGGTATTTTGCGTACTGGTCGAGCACAAACTCGAGATGTCTGCAGTGGCGGCAAATTTCACAAGTGCCGCATGTGTTGTATATCGACAGAACTCTCACCTCTTTGTCGGCATTGGCCAGGACGGAGCGCATTGAATTGGCCACAGGCCATTTTTTCTTCATTACCAAATTGTTTGGTGGATCGTGTGCAACACCGGCATCTACCGACCAAATGGTAACACTGGCACCGCCCAGCACTTTCGAGCCGCGTGAGAATTTGAAGGCCAATTCCTCGTCTCCAGCAATGCGTGTCAATTGCCAGCCAGTGAGATGGATTTCTTCGGTTCCTTTGTTATGCAATTTAATGAATTTTCCCTCTGTATCGGCCTCAATAATCTCCAAATCACCCTTGGCAGCAGCGTTAACCGAATATTCGGATGTAGTTCGATCCTCACTCTCATCGATAACAGTGCGACGACGCTTAACAGCGGTGGAGCCAGAAATGCCGGGTGTTGCCGAACGGCGACCACTGGGAGTCACACGACCCGAACGAGAGCCGCTACTTAAATGATTTCCATTACTGGAAATTCCCGAATCGGTATTTGGACGTCCCGGTGAAGTAATATTCAAACGATGCTCCTCACCGCATAACAATTTGTCGTAGGCGGCAATTTCTAGATCCAATGATACCTTGATATCCATCAAATCGCGATATTCCTGCAACTGTTGGGCCATCTCGTCCCGCATACGTTGCAATTCTGCCTCAAGTGAAGCAATATATTGATTGTGACGTTGACGTTCTGTATCCAAAGTGTTCTCCAGTTCACGAATACGAGCCTACAATTAAACCGAAAATTAGTCAAAATATACTCTATGAAATGATAAATAATTTTCAACTCACATTCAATCCCGAATTAATATTCTCAAGATCCTGAAGTTTGCCATTCAAACCATCGATCTTTGTACGCATTAGACGCATCTCTTCGGTAGCATGAGCCGATCCCTGAGCGGCACGTGAAGCAGCTGCCTTTAGATTTTGTATTTCATTATCATAGAGCAGCTCAATCTCGTCCCGATTGGCGCGTAATTGTGCCTCATATTGATCGCGATATTCTTGCAAAGATTTTTGTAATTTATCCTCATATTGTCTGGTCAGACGACCATCAATCTCACTGATTTCAATCTGGCGACGGGAACGTGTCTCGGTTAGCTCCTGTGTATGAACTTGATCCTTGAACGCCAATTCTTCGCGCAGGCTTTGATTTTGATTCTCCAAATCGACACGAGCCAACGTTTCGGCTTCCAGTTGTTTGCGCAAATCGTCCAATTGACGACGTAGACGATCATTTTCCAAAGCCAATTCCTTGGATTGATCTTCGAATTTCTTACGATCGGCCAAAGCTTGATTATATTTACCATTGACTTCCGTATAACGAGATTCATAGAGACGAGCGTTATTTTCAGCTGTGGCAGCCTCTTTTGTCTTTTTGTCGAGTCTGTAAACAGAATATTGATATCTTTAATAACCATGTGCTCTAGTGATGACGTCATTAATGTTGATACAGTCAGTCATCATTTAGATACGATCGCTCCGTTTATTTTTTCGCCCTCTCATTCTTCGGGCTGTTTTTTTATATCTTGCCTTGAACAAAAGCGTCGCATGCCATTAGCATAAAGTAGTTTAGCTATTTCGGATCGAGCTAATATATACATATATATATGTATATACTTTATATGTATAATTGCCAGTTTTCTTTCCATCTTTCATTCTCATTATTTCTTTCCCTCTCCTCACATAATTAATGACCCATCATTTCAAACGATATTTAAAACAAAAATTCCACAAATAATCCCTGAATATTAATATATTCAACTTTTCATTTTGTTTTTTTTTGCGTGTTGTCAATTGGCAATCTCGTGGTCATCACGTTTGTCTATATATAGCTAGATATTTATATACCTATATATTGTATAAATGAACTATTTAAATAATTGATTTACATCAAAGTAAATGCGTCACCATATAAGGCAGCTTAATGAGTAAACTATGTAATAACAAAATATTTCCTTATATGTATGTATATCAAAAAAATTATTGTACAACAATTTTGTTGCTATTTTTGTTGTTTCTATTTATTTGTTTGCAAGCAACTATGTATAAACAATTATTCAAGATAATAAGAAAAAGAAGAAGACTCAAGGTTATTTACTGTGCGTGTTTTGTTCCAATTTCTTTGCACCAATTCGTCTATGTATAAAAATAACCCAATTTATTTGAATATACAAAGCTATATGTGTCACTATATACATATATATAATTTATGTATATATGATTTATGTATATATGATTTATAGAATGTGGGTTAATTATACATGCAATCTTTCAAATTACTAATGAAAGGGTTTCCCAATTATTTAAGAAATTTCTAGAATAAATATCATTTAGAAAAAATATTTTTATATACTTTTTATACTTTTTAACTGAACAAAAAAATTTCTTCAAAAAGAATGTTGTTTGTTTTTCGAAAAATATATTGGTATTCTTTTTTAGTTTTTGAAAATAATTTGCCAGCTTTTTCAAATTTGCGAATTTAAATCTGATCTATATGTAAGATATTTGTACATATATAATACATTCTTAAATAGTCTTACTAATTCTCAATATTTTCTATTCTCTTATCACTTTATTTTCATCAGCTAAAGAGTATTGTCTAAGACTATGATACAGCGATCTTTAAAAGCTCTTTATAATGACTGTACTTTAACAAGCTGTGTGTTTTTGGCTGTTATTGCTTTTGTTAGTTAAATTCTCAACTGTTTTGAATACAGATTAAGGCAGTTTAAGTTTAAATATATACGAAAGCAAGCATGGCAGTGTCAACAGCGTTTTCAATCGAAAACTTAAAGGCGATTTCAGTCTTAACTAAATAATTGCTAACCATTTTTGAGACAAAAACTCTTCAGTTCGTAGTTTTCCAGTGCTCTCTTAACTTATATAATTTTCTTTAAGTTTATTTTCCACACCCTAAAAACAAGTTTCACCACAGCTTTCCCAATTGCTCAATACCATTACAAAACCAGGTATGTAGGTGTTTTTACCAACATTAAGCCTAACAGAAAGCCCTAAAATTCAATATTTATCTGATAAGAAAAAGAGGGAATGAGTTTTAATGGGCGAAAAATAGAAACCCAAACAAAAACGCACATTTTTCTGTTGACATCATTAGATTTGGAGATGGAGTGAGATTATTACAGGGAAGTGACATCATAGCCATCGAAAATAGTTGTTGGTAACCTTGATAGGGGTTTGAACCTAAAATACACATTTGTTTTACGGTTACGGACGGTTTCGTATCGTGGTTGTGATTAGCACATGGAATTTACTTGGAGGGAATTTGGTGGCGCATTTGCATAAAATATGGTCGAGACTTCTCGAAGTGTAAATGCAAAAAATAAACAATAAAAGAGAGAAATCGAGGTAGAAACAGAGCAATAGAAAGAGAGAGCGAGAGAGAGAGCAACCAGCAAACACATGTGGTTACAGTGTTTGTTGTTTTTGGCATGACATCATCGAGACCTCGTTGCTTAACGCTCTCCAGGTCGCAATGTCTCTATCTCCCGCTCTCTCTCTCTCTCTCTCTCTCTTGCTTAATGCTGATGACATCACTAGACAACGAACAGCTTTTTCTTTCTAATTTTGATTTGATTTTACCTCTGCTTCAAATCATCATTTTCCTCCCACAAACGTTTGATATCGATCTCCAATTTGGCCTTCTCCTTGGCTGTCTCATCTAACAATTTCCGTGCAGCTGCCAATTCCTTCTCATAGACAGCCTTCAGATTGGATGTTTCACGGTTAACTGTATCCTGAGCCAAATGCAATTCCTGTGTTAGCCGACTATTCTCATTTTCGAGATGTCGCATACGATCGATATAGCAGGCGAGGCGATCATTTAAATGTTGTAAATCCTCTTTCTCCTGAAGGCGGGTGCTCCGTGTGGGACTGGTAGGACTTGTGGCACCTCCCGATCTTCCCGTTGAGGTGGACGCTCCACCAACTGGGGTCGATGTGGAGGCGCGTGAAACGCGGGTACTAAGTGTGACGCGGCGTCCGGTCATTTTGATTAAATTAATTGATTTTACTTTAGCTTTAGGAACGTGCGACGTTAAGTACGTTAAGTAGTTAAACTTTTACAATATTACTGTTTTATATACGTATATATAAACTCTTTGATATAATTATTTATTTCTTCTTTTTTTACGTCCGCTTGCTTTGACTGTTGAAAATTGACTGAGACTTGCTTTGGGGAATCATCGACAAAATTAGTTGACGTCAACCAAGACTGAGGCGGCGGGTCATAAAAAAAAATATAAAAAAGTTTCATGCCTTGGTTGGGGCTACGACATTACGATACCCTTTACAAATTACAGATGATACTATAAATTAAATGAATATATATCATATCTGATAGCTTATAATTTAATCTTTTATAATTTGTATAGTCTACAAATATTTTTGGAACGGATAAAAATAGACATTATTAAAACAACAGTAAAAATCGTATTTTTACAAGGTATATTTTTTTGTTTTTTGAAAGCTTGACACGTAGATTTATGACAAAGAGTACTTATTTGAATTAGAACCTGTTAGATATATTTTGGAAAAATAGAAATACCTCCATGATAAAAGGGTAAACAGTAAAAAAAAACATGCTGCTCTCTTATTTTTGCTCTCTCTTTCTCACTCTCCCACACTGTAGCTCTCTGCCTTAATATGACTAGCTACTATTGCTCTTGCTCTCTTTTTCTCTTGTCTCCTCACCTTACTCTCACCTTTTGCTTATTGTTATTGTTTGGCATTAGCTTCGTTTTTACTGATTTTGTTTCAGTTTTCTTTTTTCTTTCTTTCTCCTTTCATTTGTTTGTGTATTTTTAAATACAACTGTTTGCGTGTGTGTGTGTGTGTGTGGATGTGCGTGCGTGTTTAGAGCTACAAATAGAAAACTAGCAACGCAATCAATGGCCCCGGCAATAAAACTCTTTCAAATGCAAGAAATTGAAATTCCTGTAAAGCATTGAACATATTTTAAAGTTTTCGAAATTAGATTGTTGTGCAGGGCAAGGTTAATGAACGGCAAAACAAACAACTTGCATTATGCAAATTCGAAGGTGTGAAAATGGGCAGATTAAGAAATTCTCTATTGAAGTTTTTCGCTCTGAAAGATTCTTTCATTATTCTGTTTGTTTGCAGCTTATCGTTAAGATCATTTAAATAGTTTTTCTTATGATTATTTAGAAAATTTGGTTTAAACTAGAATTACTTCATAATTCTATTTTTTTCAATAAATGTAAAGTAATTTTTACATACTTCTGGTATATGTATTTATATTTGCTGTATTCTTTATTTACCAATAATGGAATTTGACCAAAACTGTACGTACGCCCACATCATTAATTCTACATATGTATTTCCCTTTCAACCCCCAAAATGTCAGTCGATTTTATTGATCAACCCAAACACAAATAGGCACTAGGTCAATTAACGCCCAGCGGTAAAACCAATAATTATGATATATGTATGTATGTATGTATGTATGTATGTATGTAAGCAGGAACTGTATAGGGGACTGATAAATGCAGATAAGTGCGGGTGGGAAAGGTAGAGGTTACAATGTGAAAACTCTTTGGCAATGTGTCATAATAGAAATATTTATGTATTATTCGTATTTTAGTTTCTTTTGGAATGCCAATAAATATAAATAACAAGTGGGTGAAAGAGAGAGAAAAAAAATAAGGACCAAAGAGAGCATAGGCATTGACTAATTTCTCGTTGATAAAAAAAAACAACAACTATTTAAATACCGGCAAACTTTTACTCATGAATCATTAGCGGAAAGAGATTGAGAGCGGCATTGATAACCGAGGGAGAGAGTAAGAGAGTAAGACTGAGAGTAAACCAATGCACTTGCTCTCTGGCGGCTTAACATGCATAAATATTTGCAGGTTCTCACGTCATCAGTTAGAAAACAGTCAAACAGCAACAACAGCAAAAGCATAGCATTGACCTCCAAATGCCAGAAAAAGGCAACCGCAATAGTGACGTCATCAAATTATTTTTAATTATTGCGTAGCCTCTCGTATTGTTGTTGCCCATTCATATTAACATATTTTTATGAGTTTTTATTTGTTTCTTTTGAATGTTGATGCCTGTGTGTGTGTGTGTGTATGTGCGTTGAAGCCTAATTAGATTTAATTAACGTGCCCAATTGAGTGAACAAACGAACGTTAAGAGCCTAAAACCGGTATTAAATCTCATCTCCTTTTGATTCTTTTCCTCCTTTATTTTTGTCTGTTTGTTTACAGCTTATCATTAAGTATCACTTTTTTGTTTTTCTTCAACTGTTGACCATCTCGTTCTCTCTTACTATGTTAGATTACATTAACTTGTCTGTTGACTGTGAGCTTGATTAATTAGCTAAAATTAAGGTCACAAATTGATAAGAATTATTATTATAATGCTCTATTAGTATATAAAGTGTTTGTTCTACCAATCACAATTTTCATCAACAAAGTAACTATTCCGATTGCTACCCTAATGAACTGTTAATGTTATTGGAAAGGGTATTGAATCTAAACTACATTGTGATATCCTTTTCTTTTTTTTTTGTTTTGGGATGTGCCCGAGGGTAAAATGACATTATTAGTGATTTGTATTGGGTAAAAGGAAACCCTTTTGGGGTTTCCACTTCAATGAGCTGCTCGATTTTCAACATAAATATTTATGCAGATATATGTTGTATGTATGTATGTATATATACATATATATATATATATATGTATATTTTTCTCATTGTTTTTGATGATTTATGTATATTGACTTGGGTGCCGCCCATCAATATTCAACAATAACAAACATTTTCTTGGCCAACTTCAAAAAATACAGACCAAAAAAACAACTTGAACCAAAAATTTTAAGCTCAAACTCTTGCTAAAACTTGTTTGTCGTTTTGTTTTTGTTTCTTTGTTGTTTTCGTTGTTGTTGTTTTGTTAACGAATTTGTCAAAGCAGCTTCATAACTTCAACTGTTTGTTGTTGCTGTTGTTTTTTGGTTTTTGATGTTGCTGTTGCTGGCTATTTGCGTTGTACGACGACATCAACAGCAGCAACAGCAGCAACGGCAGCAGCAGAAACCAAACGAAGTTTGCCAACAATAATGACATCATCATCAGCTTAAAGTTTTTCTTCTTTATTTTTTGGATCTTTCGAAGTCATGGTAAATGACGTTGACAAAACTGAAAGCCAACGGGATTTTCATATATACATATACACATGTATTATATATATGTATATATATTTATTCATAACACACGTACACATGTATATGTGTATGTGTTTTGGTAAAAACAAAAGAAAGGTGTGAAAAATGATAAAGATTTTTCGTGAACAAAATACAACTTGAATTTGAAACTTTAAAAGTTTTTGTTCAAAATTCTATTCTATTTTATTAGTCAAGGTAATGATAAGAAATTCGTTGTAGATTTTATTTATTTTATTTTAACAGGGATTGTTTGTTTCTTAATTCTCAATTGTAGTTTGTTTCTCTAAATCTAAAATAGAATTGTTAAATGGGAGATATTTAGATGAATTGTTAGTTTTTGTGACATGGATTCATTTTCATTAGTTTTCAAGCTTCTTTCTATGATTCTATACAACAGCATACAAAGTATCTAAAAGTGTGTTTTTTTTACAACAGAAAATTTAATTACAACTCTAAGACTTCTCTTTACTCATTTAAACATAAATGTCTGTTTTCAGATACACTTATTTTTAATTAAACAGTCAAATTATTACATTTATTATTATTAACATTTTAAGAGAGAATTTTTTAAGGACCTTTCTACTTTCATCAGTTGCAACACTTCAATTTTAACAATTTCTATCCGACACTTAAATATTCATATCTTTCTTTAAACTTTAACCATTTGCATGTGCATAGAAAATTATACATATATACGAATTGTCGAACTATCAGTTCTATATTTTATATGGAAATAAAAGTTGCTCCACTTTATGTCTTCCCGTTGCCCGCATTTCTGATCAAATTTGCCATTGCACTTAATTAACATTCGCGCACATCCAAATCGATAAATATTTACAAAACACGTATGGAAAAAAAATAATCGAGAGCAGACAACCAAAAAACAAGTAAAACGATATTAAAATGAATTGAGTTTGAAATTTTTGGTTTAGCTATATATATTTTTTTTTTGCCCTGTCAAATGCCAAAAACAGCACAGCAAAACGGATGAGAGCAAAAACAAAAGAATGGAAAAAAAAAATAAAAATAAAATAAATAATACGTGTTTTTATGACAGTTTCAAATGCAATGAAATTACATGAAAATATTTGCAAATTTTATTGAGTGTGCCAACAGATTTAAGTGGCTTTATAACTAAGCGAGGTGTGCTTATAAAGTAAAGGAATGATTTGTCGTGTTCAGAAGAAGCTTTTATATAATATAACAAATTTCTGCAGTTTAAATATACATAATTAATATTTCTGTATTTTTTTTTTAAATGAAAACGAATTGAATTGAAATGAATTGTTGTGAAATTTCACACGTTTCAAACTTGCTTAATGGCAAAATTTTAAAGCAAAGAATAATTAAGAAAGATTCTTTAAATGAATTTCTGTAATTTAAATAAAATAAACATTTCTATCCACATAAATTCTCATTTGTCTTGTGTGACGAAGTGTTGTAAAATTTCACTGGAAAGTAAAAAGAGTGAAAATCAAAGAATTTTTTTGGTTATGACTGAAACTAGTCCTAAATGGCTTAAGGTTTGGTTAACCAAACTAAAACCCCATAAAAATATATTTACGAATAACAATAATTATATTCGATGCCCAATAAAAGATACAAATTATGTTTTTAGCTTTGTTATCTAATCAATTAAATGATAACTAAAGTTCACTCATTTGAACAAAATGACAGGAAAAACAAAAAAAAAAAATCTAAAAGAAAACCAACCAATAGCATCCCATTTTGGTCCATTAGGGTCAAATCTTGCGGCTTGTGACTTTAACAACTTTTCTTATGACTTCAGTTCGATTGATGGGTAATAAAATGTCAATAAACTGACAAAAGAAGGCGTTCATGGGATAATAAAGCATTGTTAATGCACTAAATATAATGTTTAACAGCTTTCGTCATGTAATGTCAAGCCAAGCACCTCGTATTCCACATACGCCATGTTTGACAGGCATTAAGTTTGTTAATTCTTAAGCAGAAGTACTGGGAGCCGAGAGGCAAAATATTATATAAGGGCTGGCTGGAGTAAGGATGGATGAGGAAATTGTGGGGAAAGTTGTATGGAAAAGTTTCAAAAGCATTTACATATAATTTTTTCCTTCCTTTAGATGGATTCTCTTCCTTGTTTTCCTTTTTCTATTTTTTTTTTTTTTTTTACTCTGCAGTGGCAGCATCAGCTAGTTGCATAAGTTAATTTAGTGTTTGTCTTGTTGAAAAGTTGTTGTCGATTCTCTGTTGCTGTAGTTGATGTTGCTGTTGTTGTTGCTGATGTTGTCTGTGTGCTTGCAACGTTTTTGGTTTGGGTGTCACTTGGCAAGTTTCGAGAGTAAATTTTATGTATGCAGCTGCCATCAACACACAAATACACACACACACACACAGCTTTGAACTTTTCATGCACACACACACACACACAGACACATACGCATATTTGAGTTTGCTTGCCCCTTGAATTATGCTATGAAATGCTGGCAAATATATGTAAACACATACATGTACACATGCATATGTATATGTAAGTCTGTTTTCTATATATACATATATGTATGTACATATATATGTATATATGCATATTTCGTATGTGTTGCAGTCGCTCCAAATGGAAATTCAAATATTTTGCTGAATATTTATTAACTAGTTGAAGAAATCCTTAATCAGCCGTTAAATCAACATTTTCCTTTGTGAAAATTTACCAAAAAAAAAAATACATTTAACAATTTTAAATACTCGACATTTGAATTTCAAATTAATTGAGGAATTTTCTTAAACCTCAAAGGAAAGTAAAGAAAGTAACTAAATGAAAAGCCATTTGATAGGCTTAAAGTCAAGAAGACGAAGGAGATGGCCAAAACTGAAGCGTGTCTGGCAAGCAATTAATTTAAGTATATGTATTTTTTTTCATCCTTTTTCGAAGGAAACAGAAAAAGACAGAGAAAGAGATGGAGAGAGAGAGAGAGAGAGAGAGAGAGAGAGAAACACTCAAGCTTTTAGGCAAAACCAAAAATGCAATTTAAGGCTAGAAAAAGTTGGTAAAAGAAAACTGGAATGTGAAAAAATTGCACAAACTTTTGCTTTTACAACCAACTTATATGTATGTATGTATGTATATAGATAGATATGTAACTACTAGATACATATACTTAAACATATCAGTTTATAAAGTGGGCATCCATTCACCTGTTTTATTTGCTTAAATTATGCGCTCTATTGAGTAACATCGTCTACCCTAATCATCAAGAGCCAGCACAGTAGGAAATGAAGCTGCCATCAGACTTCCTTAAGTACTACCAATAAAAATAAAAAAAAAATAAAGATGATGAAGATGTATGTATCCTTAAGGAATGTTGGCTGCCAGCCAAGTGGCAAACGCATTAAGTGAAGTACATATGACATTAGTATGTTTGCATATAAAATACCTAACTACATACATATATAAGTAGACAGACGAGATTGTGAATAGTGTTAGTTAGAGACTAGCAGGAATCCTTAAAAATTATATAAAAAAAAAAAAAACAACTTTATCAAGCAAAAAAGGAGGAGGAAATTATTTAATTACTTTGTCAACAAGTCGTATGCGTAATATTCATTGAAATTCTCATTAAAAGCAATTAAAATTACTTTTTTAAAGCAAATTTTGAGTTTCATATTATTAATTTCTACTTTGACTATTATTCAAATGTTTGTAAGAAATATTAATTCTAATTATAGAAGATTTTTCTAATAACTTTTATTATTGTTGCTACAAGTGAACTCGACTCCTCTCAACCAAACTCGCTTTAAGCCAATTAAAGGTACTTTGTTAGCCAATTAAAATGTGGCCATAGAATAGCACAATAGCAAAAAAAGTCAGGTTGCTTAGGGGAGAGAGAGAGGGGTGTCTTTTGGGGCATATATGTATGCAATGTGCATAATTGAATCATAGAATATAGTGAGTCTTTGGCCTCGCTCCCTCTCGCTCTCAATTATGCTGCAGAAGATTGACTTAATTATGTCACAGGCTGACAACGACATACACAAACACACAAAAACACACACACACACACACACACACACACATATATACATATTTATTCATACTTGCCAACTAAAGAAAAAGGTAAATAATGAGACACGTTGCCAGCCAGGCAGACAGACAAGCGGATAGGATAGACAGACAGCTAGATAGAGAAAGAGAGAGAGGGCAAGAAAGAGAAGGATATATATTGAGAGAGAGTGAGAGCACAGGCGTAAGCCGTATCTAGTTTAATTTGGTAGCTTAACGAGCTGCAGCTAAAAGTGAATGAAATTTGAACTGAGAATATATGTAAAAGCAGATATACATATGTGAAATACTATCAGGAAATGTTTTTTAACATAATTCTTATAAAATTAAAAATAATAAATAAATTGTATGATAGAAAAACTCTTTTACTTTGATGTTGTCAGATGAACTCATGTTAACTTTAAAATTAAAATAATACATAAATCAGATCAAATAGATAAACTCTTTTATTTTGGAGTTGCCAGATTAACTAAATTTAACGTTAGAATTGAAATAATAAATAAAGCAAACGGTAGATAAACTTTTATTTTGGGGTTGCCAGAAGAACTATCTTTAAAATAATAATAATAATAATTAAACCAAATAGATAAACACTTTTTTTGGCGTTGCCAGACTAACTAAAGTTAACTTTAGAATTGAAATAATAAATAAATCAAATGGTAGATAAACTCTTTTATTTTGTCGTTGCCAGATGAAATCACGTTAACTTTAAAATTAAAATAATAATTAAATTAAATAGATAAAACACTTATTTTGGCGTTGCCACATCAACTAACATTAACTGACGGAAGAATAACAGTTTCTTTTTATTAAAGAGAGATTTAATTTTATTATTTCTTCTTCACTCTGAAGACACTCTTTGCCAACACCCGATTCATCCAATTGAAAGGCGTAAGAATAACAGTAAAATATTTAAGCTAATCTATGCCTAAAATACAATTCCCCCACGATTATGTATATATTATGGTTATGTAAATATTTAACTACTTTTCTCTGTTTGCCAAGTAGTCACGCAGATAACCAAAGTCCTGTCATATAATAAAAGCGCATGTTGGACAAATACCTAAATGAACTAAGTGCAGAACAAAGTCCTTGGCATAACTCCTGTCACAGAACGTGATGAGGACTTTTGCTACCATCACCTGCACTCACTCGTAACTCTCTCTCTCTCTCTTTCTCTCTGTCTCTCACTCTCTCTCTCTCTCCCTCTCTTAGTTTGGGGTCAGAGTCTTGCAATTATAATTGCGTTTGCATTTTCCTTAAATTGTGGACTAAACAAGCAATGGGCGGAGATGATGGATGGGTGGTAGGGTGTTGGTAGGGCAGGGAAAGGACTCTCTTGGCTGTGGTTTTGCTCCATTTCTATGTATAACTAATTTGGCATGGCATACTTTCAGGCGGCTCTCACACTTTGAGCGACAAATTAACGCCGCGTTAATGACACGCGATGCGAAGTTCGTAACACCTCCACTCCCCTCTCTGCGGCCACAGTTTGAAATCTTCCTAGCACTCTTCTTCTTTTTACTACCCACTCCTTTGTCTAACACTTAGGCTGTTTTGGCATGTGGCATGAAGGCAACTTCCGTCTATAGAGGGTCTTACTGTGCGGTGGATTTGGCTTCCGTTGCGCAGCGGAAGATGATTCCTCATGGGAGGTGCTGGAGAATGAGTATGGGTCACCAGCAGCTGCGCCAAGCGGAAAATTAGGCAACCAAAACACACACACACACACACACACACACACACACACAAAGAGAGAGAGCTCAAGCCCATTGAATTATCACACTCAACAGACAAAACAGACTGAATGGCAGACAATTTGCCAGTTCAAAGAGGGGAGGAGTCGACTAGGGATAAATGTACAGCGGTTACAAAAGAGGGGGGAGAGGTATTCTGGTGGGTCGCCATTCAAAACGCAATTTGACACTTGAATGCAACCAACTGGGGCTACTGCGTTCATTAGGCAATCAATTTGCCAATCATCACTTGAATTACTGGAAGTCACACGGCCATTAAACATTCGTATTTCATCTGGTTTAATCTTTTCTTTCTTTTTCTTGGTATTTCCAGATCATTCGCGAACGTTTGCCGGATTATCCTGAACGTAGCAGTCTGATATGGAATAGTTCACCTGGCGCTTTACTCACTTTACCCACATTTGCTGATAGTTCTAGGTAAGATTTATATCGACATTTGCCAATTTGCCATTAACCTACTTTATTTTTCTTTTTTCTATAACAATTTTTCTTGCAGATTCATGCCATTTTTACTGAATTCATTGGGCGCGGAACCGCGTCACAACTATACGGCGGTTATCTATGTACAAATTGGCGCCGCCTTGGGCCCAAATGCGGCTCTCTATAAGCTAGTCAAGACCATTACGAAGAGCCAATTTGTGGATAGAGTAAGTACTACAAATAGTTATAAATATTCCCAGTAAGAGAGAGTTTCTTAACTTTTAAAAAGCTATATAAATTTCATTAACGACTCAATTAGGCAAAGTTTATGGCTATAAACAGGAGCCAGTAGAATTTTATGGCCTATTTTAGGTAGAAGGACGTACGATGGGAGGCGGGAGGCAAAAATTTGCTTGAATACTTTAACTAGCTAATCACATTTCCATTCACGATTAGATACTCGTTTTATGGGCCGCCGATAGACCGCTGCCATTAAAGAAACGTTGGCCACCCACCTATCACATACCATTGCATGTGATTGCTTTAGGCGGACGAAGTGCATCAGTTGTTGGTGCTGGTGCTGCTGGTGGTGGTGCTGGAGGTGGTACTGCCTCCGGCCATGGTGGCATACCGACTCATGGCCAAACAACTGAAGGCCGACCTAGCATATCTCAACGTTTCCTTCCATACGATGAGATACAAACAGATGCAGTCCTCTCATTAGATGAAGATGCCATACTCAATACAGATGAATTAGATTTCGCTTATACCGTATGGAGAGATTTTCCCGAACGCATTGTTGGTTATCCGGCACGAGCGCATTTCTGGGATGATTCCAAGGTAAATTCAATTTGAATTTCCGTTAACCATTTTTATTGATTTGTTTGATTTTTGTTTATTTTAAATAGAACGCCTGGGGTTATACGTCCAAGTGGACAAACTACTATTCAATTGTGTTAACTGGCGCGGCATTTTACCACCGCTACTACAATTATTTGTATACCAATTGGCTGTCGTTGCTGCTATTAAAGACTGTACAGCAATCCTCAAATTGTGAGGATATCCTAATGAATTTGCTGGTATCGCATGTGACCAGAAAACCGCCGATTAAAGTGACGCAGCGTAAAGGTTACAAAGATCGGGAGACTGGCCGTTCCCCTTGGAATGATCCAGATCATTTTATACAACGGCAAAGCTGTTTAAATACATTCGCGGCAGTCTTTGGGTAAGTTAATAAACACTATATAATAACATTATAATTTTTTATAAAAAGTATTGCAAAAACTGTTGGCAAAATTAAAAAATTTCTTACCTTTTTGACAAAGAAGTTAACTAAAAAAAATTTGATTAAATAAATTCTGTATTTGGTAAGGTTTGTAAAGAAAAGTTATCTCAAAATATGCTTCAATCTCGCCTTGAATATAGTTTAAATTATAGTTTTTCCAATACTTTCTATAACAATTTACTTAATATTTATACATTTAATATATGTTTATTCATATTTTTTATATTTTTTCTTATTCTCTTTGCTTGATTACAGTTACATGCCGCTTATACGTTCCAATTTGCGTATGGATCCAATGTTATATCGTGATCCAGTTTCAAATTTACGTAAAAAATATCGTCAAATTGAGTTAGTCGGCAGCTAGCGATATGTGCAACATTCTGGCAATAGCTACAAGCGTTAAGAGTACTGAAAATATGACACACCCACACACACACACACACACATATACACAATACCAACTGCTGTTAATTGACGCTGGCCAAGCGACGCAAACAAAAAATAAGAAAATTGAAAGAGATAAAGAGAAAAACTATGTTAATTATTATTAGTAGCAAAAAGAGAAGAGTTAGTTAGGATTTATCAAGCGTATATATATATATATATATGTATGTGGATGTGTTAGTCATAAGCGTTGCAATTGTATGCATATACATACATACATATATCTATATGTATACAATAAATGTATTTTATATGCATGTATGTATGTATATGTATATATAATTATATATAGACTAGCCACACATCTAGCCTCTAGTTATCATATGCAAGCAAATTGCCATTCTACTTTTGTCCTTCTATTGTTTTTTTGTCTGCTAATTTCAAATTAGCTTACGCAAAGAAAAGAAAGGGGAAAAAATGATACAATTTTCAGTATATATAATACTATTATTATATATATATATATAAATATACATATATGTTTACGTATAAGTAGTTGGATTTTTGTACTGTGTGAATTTTAAGTTTTTGTATGTGTATAATAAGCGAATGTGTTTTGTATGTCTGTATGTATTTTTGTTTGTATGTATGTACGCAATTGTTGTAACTCCATATATGAATGTATGTATACTATAATTTAGTTTATATATCAATATATATAAAATGTATACACGAATAGTTTAAATATTTCAATATTTAGCTTAAGCAATGAAATGAAATTCCTTATCAAAATAGTACATATACATATATATATATACAATATCTATATCTTGTGGCCATTTTTACAGCAACAATAACTGGAAGAGAATTCTCTCATTCTATAACTTTCACACACATCACACACTCACACACATACTGTCTCCCCTTTACTATATATGTATATATATATAGGCACAAATGTGCACAAATCTGTAGCATCGAACTAAGTTTTCCAATGTGCAATGTTCAAAAGAAAGTCTGTTTTTTTTTTACTCAGTTCAAATCGCGGCCATTTTTTTTAGTATAAAATCTGCAAGCAATTAATATATTATACAATACAATAATTTGTTATTATACTCGCATATCAACAACAGCAACAAACAAATTCTAATTATGAGTAGAGTTTTTCTTATTATATTTATATTTTTTTTTTAATTAGTAACTATTAATTTTAACGATGAAAATATTTTAATGTACAATCCAATTTTTATATATTTATAAATATATAAAAAAAAATATGGAAACGCAAAAGAATTATTCACAAATGCATTACCAAAAAGCGAAATTTTATTTAATTCTAAATTCAATTTACAATATATTATTTATGTAAATCTTTAGTTTCAAGTGCGTAGGGCAATAAGTGTAGCAATGAGATATGGAAAACTCAAAAAATAAGAAAAAATCAAATGCAATAACAACTATTTAGCTTAAACATATCAAAAAGAGTTGGGCCAATATCAAGGTTATATCAAGGGCTATATACAAAAAGCTGCAAATATTATGCAAAATTCCATTCCAAATCAATCTATAAACAAAATTTAATAAAACGCTTTTTTTTGTAAGTATAATTTAAAACAAAGCAAAAGCTTCAAATATCTTATGTTTCAGAACTCATTTTGTTTTAAATTGAAGGGTTATCTTTAAAGAAATTAACATTTATTTGAGTAGTTGAATTTCCAATTGTATATTTCATATCATTAGTTAAGAAGATACTTTTTAATGCCATATAATTATATTTGTGTCTGTAAATCATAGATAATTTTAATTCGTTTAAGAAATTTTACAATGACTGTTCGCCTCACCTATTTCAGGTTAAAACATCTATAATTATAAAGAAACGTTAATACGTTTGCTTACTTAACAGACAGTTTAAATTACACTTCCGAAACATTTATTTTAAATTATTTTAACATAATTATAACAATGAATATAGATTTTAATAATCAACTAGTTCCATTGACAGCTTTGTAATGTGGCCCGGCCAGCCTTCAGTCTCAACTCTGGACTGCCAAATAGCAAATTGTTTAGCATTTATCAGTAAAAAGGGAAATGCTTATCGGCAATATACATAAAATTTATACATACATACTTACATACAGATGTACTTATTTATATGGAATGTAAATGTGGAAGAAAGACAGTCAGACAAACAAATGGCAAATACTTTGCTCCTATCAGCATGGCCATAAATCAAATATTTCAAAATTCAAAATTGTTGCCGTTGACTATGAGATAAATGTAATAATCAAAAACTGAAAGTTATGGACATACACACATATACACACACACGCACACCTATCACCACACGCCCACACACCCAAATATAAAACTATGAAAAACTAAAAACAACAAGAATTTTTGTACAGTGTATTTGATTTTAGAATTTGTAACTCTGTATGTAAAAAAAACCAAAAAAATATATTTGTATTTATACTCGTATATTTGTGAATTTCTATTTGTGACACGAAACGAACAAGCAACAGACAACAATTGCACTTTTTTATACAACAACTACAACAAAAACTTGACCAAGGCAGAGAGTGAACTCACCCACACAAACAAAACAATGAACAAACAAAACAAACAATTACCACATGGCCAAAACCAAAATCAATTGCAAAAAGCCATTAGTTAACTATAATTAAAATACAAATTAATATTTGCAGCCACAAAAACGGTAAACCAGTTTATATATATTGCATAAACATTTCAACAAAAACAACAAACCCTCCCTCCATCAATCCCCTCCCTTTTAAAAATGAAAAAGTATTAAAACTACAAATGAAACCCCCTAAGAAAATTATTAAAATATAAATGTTGTGATACTGGATTGATAGGCATTAATATAAAAATAATAACAACAAATCCATCAACTTATTTTCTTTTTCATTGATTGCCATATTTTTTTTTACGTTTTCTATCTCTCTCTTTTTTATCTCCTATTTATTTATTATAAGCATTTTATTTAAAAAAAATTATAATTGTGCATAATCAATTATTTTACCACATTTAACATGCAGCTTTTTATTTTATTATTGAAAAATAAAACCATTATTTGTACTTGTTGGTTCTTTGGCTGTGCCGAATTTTTTATACCCTTGCAGTCGTTTCCGCAGTTTAAGCTTCAGAATAAAAATTTGAAATCCTTGTTCGTTGACCATCTCGCCAAAATAGAAAATCAGTGCATCAAATTTTTTGAAATACCAGGCGAACAGAAATGACCGGTAGGTTGATGTACAAAAATTTTTATGAAATTTAAATTTTTGTAGCATACTTATATGGGCACCAATTCAGCGCCAGAATTGAAAATCGCTGCACCGAATTTTTTGAAATACCAGGCGAACAGAAATGACCAGTAGGTTGCTGTACCAAAATTTTTATGAAGTTGAAATTTTTGTAGCATACTTATATGGGCACCATTTCAGCGCCAAAATTGAAAATCACAGCACCGAATTTTTTGAAATACCAGGCGAACAGAAATGACCAGTAGGTTGATGTACAAAAATTTTTATGAAATTTAAATTTTTGTAGCATACTTATATGGGCACCATTTCAACGCCAGAATTGAAAATCGCTGCACCGAATTTTTTGAAATACCAGGCTAACAGAAATGACCAGTAGGTTGCTGTACAAAAATTTTTATGAAATTTAATTTTTTGTAGCATAATTATATGGGCACCCCATTTTTAAAATTTACAAAATTTTATTGCATACAATAAAGAGCTGCTACAATATTTTTCTTAAAAATACGCGGAAAAATAATAAAAAACAATGTAGCTCAGCCATTTCACGGACCATGGGGGTGTCCTTTCACCAGATCGAAGTCCTTATTGATCAAAGCCAACTGAGGTGACCATGTCTTGGAAAGTCCTTAAGTCAGATGATGTAACTTTTTCTGTAAAAAAATGGATTATTAGAGATTCCTTGATCGAATCGTAAAGAAAGTTGTGTCGAATGAATCGTCGGAGCGTCTGGGTAGAGGACATTCCAAAATTCCAGTAAAGAACATCACCAAAAAACTATTTTTGGGTTCTTATTTTGTCCAATTCTTGAGCTGGAAAATAAGAATAAATTATATTGTATACTTTTAAAGCTATGGGAAAAAAACGAAAATTTTTACGATAATGAAAATAAATTTTCAGTCAGAATAAGTTTCCTTAAGACTAAATAAATATTGGGTTCAGCAGCACTGATATACACAATGAAAATACTGTCTGCAAGGGTATGACTATCAACAAGCTAACAAGCTTTTTGCTAATTTAAAGGGAATAAATTAACCACAGCAAACTGATAATTCGAGTGCCGGCAATTTAAAATTAAAGATTGATATACCTGCACTCCTATTATATAGTAGACCGTGTTCTATTTATCTGACCACCATCCTTACATTACATTACATTGAATTGATTTCTTCAGAGACTTTCTCATTACCAGCAGCATTTATTAAATTTAATTGAATTTATTTTTCATGTGCATTATGTTAATTTTTTGCATTTCAATATCGATTTTCTGTTCTTTTCTTTCCGAATTGTACATACTATCAAAGCAAATATATATACATATAAATTATATATATACATATATATAAATAAAATGTTAAGCAGATATTAAAAGAAAAAAAAGAACTAAATGTGCTTGAAAATTGTTAAAGCTTAAGCGAAATACACATACAAACACAAATCAACATAAAACACACCCACACCAATACACTTACATAAAAAAAAATGTAAATTACATAAACTATCAAACATATGACATAAACAAACATACACATAATAACATTTAAAGAAAAATGCAGCAAAAGCAAAATAATTATAATGAGAAAAAAAAAACCAAAAGAAATGTGATTTTTGAATAAAAATTAAATGAAAATGAAAACTCTAAAGCTGATGACTTTGTTTTTACCCACACAAAACTTTCTTTCGTTTGTTAATTAAGCAGCTAATGTATTTTCTATTTAACAAATGAAAAACTAAACTTAAACACGAACATACAGTTACACACATACAAACACACACACACACATACACATGTGCCGGTGAATGTGCAGCAACGAGAACTTCACACTTAGCACCTTGGGGGAAAAGTTTTCGGGCAAAAGGAGTTAGAGCAAACTTTTTAGTCAGTAAAATTGTATTCTGTGTGTTTTCTTACCATCTCCCCTTACTTCAACTTTTACCACATTTGCCCAACACCTTGTTTAACCCCCCTTCTTCTTTTCCCTAATTGTACTTGCAAATTAATAAATTGCGTTGCTGCTGACGCCTAAAAGCCTGCAATGAAATTTTGTGGCCATGCATTTTTGCTTTTACCGCTTGCTTTATGCACAGAGAAGCACTTAATAACATTTAATTATGCTCTATTAGTGCTGAGGTTATGCCTCTCAGGGTAAAAAGAACCCAATCGATTGCGTTCTGGTTAATTAAATTCAAAAATTTACATTATTTCATTGAGATAAATGCAATGAAAACTACCCAGAGCAATGCAATAATTTAATCCCATTCAGGTAATTATATAATATTGTTCTTTGGCACAACAAAAACACATGCTAAACAAAAGATACTTTTTAGTTACAGAAACCCTAAATAAGGATACAAATTTAATGTAGCGGGTATGATTAATTAAAAAACAAATATGCTATTTATTGATTGCAAAAAGAAACTCACATATATTTTTTAATATATGGATATAGAATGTATTTTGAATTTCAATATGTTAAAATTTCTATAAAGTTAATTAATATGATATTAAAAGTTAAGTGCTTTTCGCACTTTATAAGGGAAACACGATTCTGAAGTGTCATTAAATTCAATTTACAGAATCCTTTGATCTTAACTTTATCAGAACTTTAGTCAAGAGTTCAGCTGTTCCATTCTCTCAACGAGCTCTTGGTTATGTTCGTCCATTTCACCTATCGCTTGTGATGGTGGTGATGTTGGTCACTTGCTTCCGCCTGGTTGCATGTTGTTGACATTGTCAAGGTTGTTGTTGTATGTGCATATTTTGTGTCCTTTGCCGCATGCAGCCACAGGCGCAGTATCAACAGCAATTGCAAAAAACAAAAGAGCTTGTAAACGCGGCAACACTTGAAAAGTAAAGGCACAGTTCTGTTGCCACATAAAACCTCAGTAAATGTGGCGCCTAAAAGTAGGCAACATAACGCATACGAGTACATATGAGCCTGTTCTACCTTTTTTCCTTTTTTTTTTTTACTGTTTTTACTATAATATTTTGCATTAATTAGAAAGTGGGCCATGTTCTCCGAGTCTCTTAAAAGTGCTGGTTAACTTTGTGTGCGGTTTTATGCAACATAAACATACATAAATGGCAGTCCCTGCCACTGCGGCGGCTTGTTTTGTCTCTGTACAACCGTTAAATTAGGCTTAAAGCAACAAACAACAACACCAGCAGCAGCAGCAGCAGTAGCAGTACAACAACAAATGATGCGCATTGTTTGGCTAAATATTTTGCGCAAATTGCTTGCACTGCCGCCCTCCCCTTACATTCAGCCCAACTCTATGTTATTTTTGCTAATTACATGATTACGTTACCTAAATTTTTGTTATTGTAGAACTTTTTGAAAATCAAAAAGCAATAATAATCGAGCTATTATTAAGTGTATAATGTTTCTATATAAATATAGAGAGAGAGAGAGAGAATCAAAAACAACAATGTTACAAGAATCGATTAAATGTTTACTAATCAAATACTGACTTAATTTTGAAGAAGAATTTTAACTAAAGGGAAATGTGCACAGTTTAATCACATTTTCTGTCAATTCTGTGCACTTGTTAAAATGGTTTTCCCTTTTGTTTTTTGGTAAAAAAAATTTTAATTGAATTTCGTTTTCAAAATTGTCATAAAGAATATATGTTGACAATTTGTTAAACATACGATCTTAAAATATTTAAATTTATTTATGCATAAAAAATTGTTTCTGTAAATATTTATAGCAGCAATAGTTTGCCATGTCTCACATTGTTTGGCAAAAAATATGAAAATCAAATTGAATTTGCCAAAACTCTGTCGTCGTAGTAGAAGCAATCAACCATCTACATACATACAAACATATATCCACCCCAACTATATATATATACACAGATCCATTATTGCTGCTTGCAGTGAGGCAGGCATAATCGAAGCACCAGCAACAAATTCCTTTTATTGAAGTGAAATTTAATAAAGAAGTTTTGAGTAAGCTTTTTCCAATATATGTAAACAATAAACTCTGGCCAAAAATCATAAATATTTTCATTAGGGTAAGAACAAAAACAATGAGTGAAATACGTTGGCAACTGAGTAAGAAGCCTGGCAAAGTGTCCTTGTTGAACGTTATTCTTGTTTTTATTTTTCGGTTTTTATTTATTTATTTTTTTCACAATAAATGTTTCAAGTGTTGAGTACAACTTTTTATTATCGAAGAGCTTTTTCATGACGAATTTATTAAAACTATAACAAAAACTGTAAAGAAGCCAAACTCAACCGTATCGTAATTTGTATACCCTTGCAAATCCTTTATATGATATTTAAGGACTTAAGAACAAGCAAATGGTTACATATTTTTAACATCATGGTAACTAATTGATCACATATTGATGATACACAAAGTCGAAATGACAATGATCATTGATATGTTTAATGGGGTGAAATGAAACAAAATTTAACCAAATTGAAACCTTGTGAAGTTGAGATTCAAAGGACTTGTTCGATGTCCTTTGAGCTACAAAATGAATAACTTTTGGTTGTACTAGATTTTTGAGAATTTTGACATTGCTTACATATGTAGATAAAAATTGTAAAAATCGGGTAGAAAATTAAGTTGCAAAATTTTTGTTTCAATTAAAAGCTGCAATTCCAAAAAAATCTAAAAAGATATTATATATGTATATATACATATATTCCTACAGTCGTATTCCTGTAGTCGTATTCTACTACAATAACACACAATGAGGTGATCATTGAATTATTGAGGGTATTTTAAGATGAATGAGGTAATCAATAAAGTCATCTAAAATTTGCAAAAATTAAAAACAAATTTTGACAAAATTTCAATGGTAAGAAAAGAAAAAATTCACTTGACAAACTTCGATGTCAATTAAAAAACGCGATTCTAGAAAACGATTTAATGAACTTAAACAGGAAAGGAGGAGTGGGTTGATCTAGATAGACAATTATGGCTATATTAACTCAGCTCGTCTTGCTAATCCAGATTATATGCTGAACATCGTTGCTGATGCTTACCACTTTCCGTTACAAATGTTTGCCAAAAGATAATATACCCTTTTTTTGGCAAGGGTATAAAAAAGAAATATAGGGAGAAAAAGTGGCCAAAAGTTAAATGTCATAACAATATGCAACATTTGTTTGGACATGAAAAGTGGCCCCCATGCAGAGGCAAACCTTCAAATGCACATTTTTCTAGCCTTTTGAGGTGTGAAAAATACGAGAAAGTTTTTTTTAATTCAATATTTAGTTAAATATTGATTTCAATTTAAAATAGGATATAAGAAATATAATTTGAAGAATCTTTAAAACCTCCAAAGAAGTCTTTTAATAAATAGAGCAATGCATCCTAATCAAATTGTATTTCTTAGTTGTTTTGCAGTTTTGTTTTAATTTTTTTTTAAAGTACTTAGAATATTCTACTATGTAACTTTTAGTTTATCCCTCCAGGATATATTTATATGCATAATAGTATATAAGTAATTACAAATTTAGTAACGAAAGCTTATTTATATGTTTAAAGTTCAAGGTACTAGTGTATGGCCCCCAGTTTATGCCTCTGGTCCTAATAACCTTCATTTTCGAATTTTTTCAGCCATAAAGTAAAACTAATTTGTTTACAGTCAACACACACACACACTTACACCACACACACACACACTTATACCACACACGTACACACACAAGTTTATATATTGAATGAAGCAGAAATAGGCCGTCATTGCCATTTATTATAATTGAACTGTGTGCCTCATACCCCGCGGGTCTAACATAAATTGATTAAGTTCCGCGATGCCAAAGATAAAGAGGCGTGGTGTGAGAGCAGAAGTGAGTGTGTGAAAGAGATGATGATATACATACATACATACATATAAGATAACTGACGTGGTTCAAGTTTAATTTAAATGTGCATTTTGTAGCTTCTATAATTATAATTAACTCAGCAAATATGACCACTCGTTGACCTGACGACAACAGCAACAACACCAATAAGAAGAAGACGAAAAACCACATAAATTCGCTTATAATCCACTCTGAGCAACAAATAAATGACTCTTTCAAAACTAATTATAATATATGTATATACATATGTACACTATGTTTATCCATATGTAGATGTTACTAGATTGCATTAATGTTAATTGTGGGCATACTCGCATTCAGTTTGATTTGACAAAAACCGGAACTGCGCTTCGTCTACCAAAGAGAATCCACCACCAACAGAATGACAGACCATTGGCCAAGTGCTGGGAAATTAAAGCCACATTATGGGTACATTATCTGCTGGCGGACCAAAAAAAAATAACCAAAAAGGCTACGACAATTCCCCCTAACAGAGTGAGAGTGGGGGGGAAAAAGCGAGAGAGAAAGAAGGAGACAGAGAGAGAGAGAGAGAGTAAAAAGTGGGAGGCTGTGAAGCGTATGAAAATTTACGTTTGACAGCAGCCGTAAAGTCAAAACTCAATGGAAAAACAAAAACGAGGGTAAAACCGTAAGTTTGCGAGGATAACATTTAAAAAAATAAATGTATCCATATTTTAGTATCTTAATTTATAATACTTTAATACTACTTCAATTTTTAATTGCAGATATTTTAAAGCCAACTCGATATTTAGACGATATAATTTACACTTTGGAATATTTTAATTCCAACTAATATTTCATTTAATATAAATTTCTAATAAACTCCCTAAACTCTTGAATTCCCCCTCGTGATGGAGTTGACTCTTTCGCTGTTATGTGGTTGGAGGATAGTTAGTTATTGGGGTTAGGGTCCAATTTCAGTTAAAACTGTTACCATGGTTGCTCTTTTTTTTTTAGTTTTTTTTTTTTTTTTTTTGTTTTTTGTGTCGCTGGCATTTTGATCTATGAATGCATGAATGAATCGGCGCGTACAGCAACAGCAATAATACCAACAACAACAACAATAATGACACCCCTCGAAAACAATTGAAATAATTCTAGCAGAAATTGTTTTATGTTAGCTCACCAAGTTATTCCATGTGTTTTATTCTTCTCTCTTTTTTTTTTTTTGTGTCATAGCATTTTTTATTCCACCGTTCAGTTTTGCTGCCCAATGCCGAGCGAAAAGTTGTGAAAAAGTGTGAAACATATTTTCGGATGAAAAATATTTTGTCTGAAAATATAGAAAACAAAAAAAAAAATAAGTAAAGAACGAGTAATTAATAAATGCGCTTAAATGCGCCATGAACTATGCAAATGTTATGTGCTAAAAAGTGAAACCTCAAAAGGAAAAAGAATTAAAAAAAAAAAAACACAAAAATTGGCAAAAAGTTAAGTTTAGTTTTTGTGTGTTTTTTTTCGATGCCATGATGTGGCCTCAGGCATTAGTGATTTATGGCATCCTGTTTATGTTTGGCGCCAGGATTTGTAATGGACAACAAACGCACATTAAATTGGAGCAAGGCGATTTAATTGGTGTGAGTGAGGCACAGAACGGATAAGGGAATACTAGAGATCACAGATGATAATTGATTTTCTTTACAGTTAAAAGTCTTTCCGGATGGTGCACGTAGCTCAGTATATGCCTTTCTGGGTATTCCCTATGCCCAACCACCAGTGGGGGAACTTAGATTTGCGGTGTGTAAACTGATTGGGAAAGATCTTAATTATAATGTATAATTATAATGCATTTACCTTTATTTTTGACAGACAGCAAAGCAACATTCTGGATGGAATCGCACTCTTCAGGCCATGCAAATGCAATCTATTTGTCCTCAATTAACCAACACAATTTACGATGAGAATGCAGATGGTAGTCTGTCTAGAACAGCCACCACTGATGAAGATTGCTTGTTTCTTAATATTTGGACACCAGAGACGGGATTGCGTTATGGTAAATTGCCCATTTTGGTGATCATCAGTGGGGAGGAATTTGCCTACGATTGGCCCAGAAATCGTATTAATGGCTTGGATTTAGCCGCTGAGGGTAATGGAATAATGGTGGTCAGTGTCCAATATCGTAACAATATTTTTGGATGGCTAGGATTAGGCAAAAATCATCGTCACTTACCTGGAAATTATGGAATGTCGGACGTCCAAATGGCTTTAGAATGGCTTCAAAGAAATGCCGTAGCCTTTGGTGGCAACCCAAAGGAGATAACTTTACTTGGACATGGTAGTGGAGGTGCCGGCTTGGCATTAGCGTTGAGTCTTGAGAATTCGGAACAATATATTCATCAATTGATACTAATGTCTCCGGGTCCGATTATGTACAACTTAGGTGATGGACACGAACAACGTATCGAGGAAACAGGACGTCTGCTAGTCCAGAAACTAGGCTGCCAATTCGAGGAAGCTCAGCGGCGACAAATTTTAGGTTGTCTTCGTAGGAAGAGCCAGGAAGATTTGCTGAGAGCCTACGAGAGTGTGTATAATCATGGCAATGGCAGTTTGCAACTGGGTGTGGTCCTTTCCGGAGGAGGACTGGAAGAACAGTTTTCAAAGGGTAATAAAACGTTAGCTCTTCCTTCACTTCTCCTTGGAATCACCTCTAATGAGGGAGCTTTCCTTCAAGACTATTGGCTAGATGTCGCCAGAGAAGGTGCACCGGCTCTGCAGGATTATATAAATCACACACTGCTTCCCAATGCATTGCGTTCATTTAATAAGCCACAAGACATAGATGATAGAAGCGGTCAATCCGAATTATTAGCTATTCAATGGCGATACTTTGGCAAAGATGCAAATGTCCATCAGTTGTTGAGTGGCATGCAACGTCTCTTATCTGAATCGCTTCATGAGCTGCCATTCTTTCGTCTCCTGGAATTGATCAAGGGCTACGCATATGTATTTGATCACAACCATGCAATGGATATGCGGGGCAGAGTGAATCTCTTTGGTGGAGCATCCCACAGCTCCGACTTGCCTTTGCTGCTAGGACCGAGTCTTTTCCAGCAAATAGCCCGTAGACGTTTTAATAGCGATGAAGAGCAACTATGCCGAAAGTTAAGAAGTGCTTTTTCAAACTTTGTGAAAAGCGGAAATCCCACTCCAGGCAGGATCTATGACGCTTGGTTGCCGTACACAAAGCAAAATCCATTTATATACAGTCTGGGAGAATTGCAGCAGCAACAACAGCAACAACAACAACGGAGACAGCAGTCAGCCTCAGGATCTCAGGATGACATTGCCATTGAAAAGTTGCTAAGGGGTGGTACTGGTGATACATCTTTGGGCGCTGATCAAAGTCTTTCACGAACGAATCGTCATGATACATACAGGGCGAATGCAAACTCTTATACAGCCACAAATCAACTGGATTCTGGCTATGTTCATCATCTGGAACGTGTATCTGGATTCTGGCATGTCTTGTTGCCTTTGGAGAGGGATCAACAGCTGCTAGGCGGGTCCCTTGGCCAGCGAATCCGTTTAATGGAGGCTCATGCCGAATCAGCTCGTTATCGTCATGGTTTCTATGCCATGCTGGGTCTGGTTTGCATGCTTTTGGCCTGCCTCTGCTTATGTGTCTATCTTTTGAAACGCCAGCCTGACCCATTAAGACGACGTACTGCATCGCAATCGGAATGTGATTCTTTATGACAAAAGTGGTTTCGATGGAAGACCATCTTTGGGAGGAGCAAAAACAAGGACACGCAGGCATCCGCGGGCATTGCCAATGTCGAGTCCTGGCGCAAAGGTGGTCGTCCAACGAAACGTGAACAAGCAGAAGGTGGTGAGAGGGGAGGAGCCAATGGAGACGGAGCAGGAGCAGCACGTGTACGACGTCCCAGACAATTGCAGTCGTATGACGGTCCGGTTACCCACACTATTGGAGGACGAACTGGAGGAAGTGGAGGCGGTCGAACTGGAGGAGGCGGTGGCGGACAAACTGGAGGAGGAGGTGTCGGACCAGGAGAATCTGGAATTGCAATTGAGCAACTCTTGGACTCTATGCCCAGCAAATACGAGCAAAGTGTGGCTGTTAAGAACTGGCAATATCAGTTGACTTGTGATAAGTTCTAAAAACAAACCAAAGAAATCAACTTTAAATTATATTTTATGCAATTGTAAAGTGTTTTCCTTCAATAAAAATAAACTCACGTGTTGCGCGCCAGTTCTGAAAAAACAAAGCACCGTTAGATCAGCAGCTAAGTTACATTTCTTAACGTTAAGTTAATTTAAAGGTTTTATTTTTTAACGGCTGTTTATGTGCATATAAAAAGTGATAATAAATATTCATAATTTTTGTTAAATTGTTTCTTTCCTTATTTTCTTCATGGAACTTCTTATTCTTTCTATAGCTTTTTGAATTATTACGTATGTATAAAATAGACACGACGATAGTTCGATACAAAAACGTATTAAAAGTAATCGATTAGTCGACAAATTCGGTGCTACCGGACTCGACAATTTAGATTCTGGCAACACCTCTGCAGACACGTGCGGGCATTCGGAGCGCTTTAAATTACGGAAGGAACATTTTATTAAGTCGATTATAAAATGGGTTCGAAACGTGCACTAGACGTGCATATGTTCCCTTCGGACCTAGAGTTTGCTGTCTTTACCGATGAGGAGATACGGAAATTGAGTGTGGTAAAGGTAATAACAGGACTGACTTTCGATGCTTTAGGTCATCCTGTCGTTGGCGGTCTTTATGATATACGATTGGGATCCTATGGTCGATGCAGGGATCCTTGTGGCACGTGCCTGAAAATGCAAGATTGTCCAGGTCATATGGGTCACATTGAGTTAGGAAGCCTGGTTTATAATCCATTTTTCATTAAACTGGTGCAACGATTGCTTTGCATCTTCTGTCTGCATTGTTTTAAAATGCAGATGAAAGGTGAGTTAATTCAAATTGATATGGCAGTGGATTTGACTAATCATCCCTAGTTAATTACAGACCACGAATGTGAGGTCATTATGTTGCAATTGCGCCTAATAGATGCTGGCTACATCATTGAGGCGCAAGAGTTGGAGCTTTTCAAATCTGAAATCGTTTGTCAGAATACAGATGAATTGGTGAAATTGGACAATGGTGATTCAGTGCATCCCCGCATTGCTGCTATGCATGAGTTGCTGGCAAGAAACGAGAGCAACGCCAACAATGTTACTAAGACCAGTTGCTCCCTGCGCACAGCCATCACCCATGCAGCTTTACAGCGGGCGGGTAAAAAATGTAGACATTGCAACAAATCCATGAGATTTGTTCGTTATATGCATCGTCGATTAGTTTACTACGTGACAATAGCGGATATTAAAGAGCGGTGAGTTAATATAAAGTTTTGCATTGCTATGACAATCATTATTTCTTTATCTCCCCTCAGACTGGGTGATGTACCCGAAGTCACTGGTCAAAACAAAGTGATTTTTGCGGATGAATGTAGACGCTATTTGAGAGAGATCTATGGCAATTATCCTCAGCTTCTGAAACTTCTAGTGCCTGTACTAAGTCTGGCTAACAGTTCCGCTGGTGATTATTCGCCTGTGGACATGTTTTTTATGGACACCATTCCGGTAACTCCTCCGCGGGCACGTCCCATGAACGTGATTAATGATATGATGAAGGGCAATCCGCAAACAGATATCTATGTGAACATCATTCAGAACAACCATGTTCTAAATGTTGTTTTAAAGTACATGAATGGTAATCAGGATAAACTAAACGAACAGGCAGTGGCTGCCTATCAGAATCTTAAAGGTTCCAATGCTCACGAGAAGTTGTACAATGCGTGGCTATCATTGCAAACTTCTGTAGATGTCCTTCTCGATGTAAACTTGTCCAGGGAGGTAAAGTCGGCAGAGGGTCTAAAGCAGGTTCTGGAGAAGAAAGATGGTCTAATACGCAAACATATGATGGGCAAGAGAGTGAATTATGCGGCACGAACGGTGATCACACCCGATCCGAATATTAATGTTGATGAGATTGGCATTCCTGACATTTTTGCTCGAAAGCTATCATATCCTGTTCCCGTGACCGAGTGGAATGTAACGGATCTCCGTAAAATGGTAATGAATGGACCTGATGTGCATCCAGGTGCCAACTATATACAAGACAGCAAAGGCTTCACTACATATATACCGGCTGACAATGCGGCTAAACGTGCCAGCATGGCCAAGCTGCTGTTATCGAATCCCAAAGATGGAGTCAAAATTGTTCATCGACATGTACTCAATGGGGATGTACTACTGCTCAATCGACAACCCTCACTCCACAAGCCCTCAATTATGGCCCACAAAGCTCGAATTCTGCACGGTGAAAAGACATTCCGTCTGCATTATTCCAACTGCAAGGCTTACAATGCTGATTTTGATGGCGACGAAATGAATGCCCATTATCCACAGAGCGAGGTGGCGAGAGCGGAGGCCTACAATCTTGTCAATGTGGCTAATAACTATCTGGTGCCCAAGGATGGTACTCCTTTGGGTGGTCTCATCCAGGATCATGTGATTTCTGGAGTGAAACTTTCCATACGGGGACGGTTCTTTAATAGGGAGGATTATCAACAATTAGTCTTTCAAGGTTTGTCACATCTTAAAGGAGATGTGAAACTCTTACCGCCGGCCATTCTCAAGCCAGCCATGTTGTGGTCAGGAAAGCAGATCCTGTCTACCATTATCATTAATATAATACCAGATGGATATGAGCGGATAAATTTGGATTCATTTGCTAAGATTGGAGGCAAAAACTGGCAGGTTACAAGCTCACGTTCACCACATAGCGGTGGTTCACTTTCCGAGCAGGAGTTGGGCGAAAGTCAAGTGCAAATTCGTAATGGGGAACTGTTGGTCGGTGTGCTGGACAAGCAGCAATATGGGGCCACCACATTTGGTCTTATCCACTGCATGTACGAATTATACGGTGGCGATGTGTCTACTCGACTATTAACGGCCTTTACCAAGGTATTCACATTCTTCCTGCAACTCGAAGGTTTCACTTTGGGCGTTAAGGATATTCTCGTAACTGGCGAAGCGGATCAGAAGCGACGAAAAATCATTCGAGAGAGTCGAGATATTGGCAATAGTGCTGTGGCTGCTGCTCTAGAGTTAGACGATGTGCCACCGCACGATGAGTTAGCCGAACAAATGGAGCAGGCTTATGTAAAGGATCCGAAATTCCGGGTACTTTTGGATCGTAAATACAAATCTCTACTGGATGGCTATACTAACGATATAAACAAGTAAGATTTGTTTAATCCCCAATGGCTTTCTTAATTCTGATGTTAATAAATTATTTCAGAACCTGTTTACCTGGAGGCCTTATCACCAAGTTTCCATCAAACAATTTACAGTTGATGGTCCTATCGGGAGCAAAGGGTTCCATGGTCAATACTATGCAAATTTCTTGTCTGTTGGGACAAATTGAATTGGAAGGCAAGCGTCCTCCATTGATGATATCTGGTAAATCTTTACCTAGTTTCACTTCGTTTGAGACTTCGCCAAAGTCGGGCGGCTTTATAGACGGACGATTTATGACTGGGATCCAGCCGCAGGACTTTTTCTTTCACTGTATGGCTGGTCGTGAAGTAAGTGGATTCCTGTCAATTGGTCTGCACTCTTATTAATTTATTTACGTATCTTAAATATCTTATAGGGTCTGATTGATACTGCCGTGAAAACCTCTCGGTCTGGTTATCTCCAACGTTGTCTTATCAAGCATCTAGAGGGACTGAGTGTCCACTATGATCTAACTGTACGAGACAGCGATAACAGCGTTGTGCAGTTCCTCTATGGAGAAGATGGTCTAGATATACTAAAATCAAAATTTTTCAGTGATAAATTCTGTGCTGATTTTTTGACTCAAAACGCGAAAGCGATTTTGCGCCCAAGTCAATTAGAACTGATGCGGGATGAGGAGTGCCTAGCAAAAGTGCAACGGCATGAGAAGCACATACGCAGTTGGAAAAAGAAGAAACCCAATAAATTGTGTGCAGCATTTACTCACTTCTCTGAGGAGCTACGCGAGGAAGTCGAGGTGAAGCGACCGAATGAGATCAATGCAAAAACGGGAAGACGACGCTTTGATGAGGGTCTGCTGAAACTTTGGAAAAAAGCCGATGCAGAAGACAAGGCTTTGTATCGCAAGAAATACGCCCGCTGTCCAGATCCAACTGTGGCTGTTTATAAACAAGATCTCTATTATGGATCCGTGTCAGAACGAACGCTTAAACTCATTGAGGATTATGCTCGCCAAAAGCCTAATCATAAACAGAATATTGCTGACATAATGCACATAAAGAGCATTAAAGCATTGGCTACGCCTGGTGAACCTGTTGGCTTGTTAGCTGCCCAATCAATTGGCGAACCCTCCACGCAGATGACCCTAAACACTTTCCATTTTGCTGGTCGTGGTGAGATGAACGTTACTTTGGGTATTCCACGTCTGCGAGAGATTCTGATGTTGGCCTCATCCAACATTAAGACTCCCTCGATGGACATACCGATAAAGGCAGGTCAACAGCATCAAGCAGAGAAGCTTCGTATTAGCTTAAATTGTGTGACTCTAAGCAATCTTTTGGAGGGTAATTTAATATTTCATTTTATATAGTAGTCTTATTCTGATTCTTTGATTTCATTAGCCGTTAATATCAGCACTAGCCTCAGTCTGGAACCAGAGCGTGCATATGTGTATGACTTGCATTTTAAATTCCTTCCACGAGAGGTCTACAAAGAGGATTACGGTGTGCGACCTAAACGCATTATCAAGTACATGCATCAGACATTCTTTAAACAGCTAATCCGGGCTATACTTAAGGTGTCCAGTACCAAAAAGACTTCGAAAATGTGAGTATTTAACTTGTTTATAATTTTATTCCTTTAGATATTTAAAATTTAATTTTCTTTCTTAGAATTGAGATTGATGATAAAAAAGAAGGTGGCAAACAGGATGAGGAAGATCAAGATTTGGATAATGCTGATGGTTTTGAGACACAAAAGGCAACGCCTGATAATGATGATGATTCCTCGGATGATGGGGTAAGTACGACAAAATAAAATATATAAAAATTTGACCACAATTATACCTCTCTCTGCCTTTTCTTAAAGGGAGACGACGATGATGCTACTGGAGTAAAATTGAAGCAACGTAAAACCGACGAAAAGGACTATGACGATCCAGATGATGCTGAAGAACTGGAAGATGCTAACAATGGTTAGTAGCAAATAATAAATAGTGTTCACAAGCAAGCATTTTAATCATTTTTTCACCACTCTAACAATCTACTTTCAGAGGACGATGAAGATCTAGATGAGCAAGATCAAGACGATGAAGGCAATGATCAAGAGAATGGCAATGAGAATGCTGATGTAGATGATAAATCCATTGAAAAATTATTGAGCAATCAAATGGTCCAGGACTACACATTTGACAAGGAGCATCATTTGTGGTGCCGTTTGAAGCTAACTTTGGGTGTGCGGTATCAGAAACCTGATCTAACTTCCATTATACGAGAATTGGCTGCCAAGAGTGTGGTCCATCAGGTTCAGAATATAAAAAGAGCCATCATATATAAGGGCAACGATGATGAACAACTTCTAAAAACTGATGGCATTAATATTGGTGAAATGTTCCAATACAATAAGATATTGGATTTGAATCGATTGTATTCTAACGATATACATGCTATTGCCAGAACCTATGGCATTGAGGCCGCCGCTCAGGTTATCGTCAAGGAGGTTAGCAATGTCTTCAAGGTATATGGCATCACGGTGGACCGTCGCCATTTGTCCCTAATTGCTGATTATATGACGTTTGATGGTACGTTCCAACCTCTGTCTCGTAAGGGCATGGAACACTCATCGTCGCCGCTGCAGCAGATGTCATTCGAGTCGAGTTTGCAGTTCTTGCGAAGCGCTGCTGGTTTTGGACGACCAGACGAGCTTAATTCCCCATCGAGTAGATTAATGGTGGGTCTACCAGTGCGCAATGGAACTGGAGCCTTTGAGTTGTTAACCAAAATATGTTAATTCAGTCGTTTAAAGCTTTTTTAAAAAATAAACGTTTTTCGATAACAATTAAAAGTATCGGAATCATATTTACAGAAAAGAACTAGTTACTTATGAAGTCTTTAGCACCTTAACACAGCTGTTTTCAATACAAAAGAATAAACTGAAACTAAATTCCTAAATTATCTTAAAATGTTAGGTTCCATGGTTAAAGAACATCACAAGGAGCAGGCCAAGCGCAAACAAGAGCAAGGTTTGTACGCCATAAGAAACTTTTAAAAAAAAAATAATCAATATTCCAAAACATAGAAGTGAGACGTAAGGAAGCCATCGAAGCATCCAACGAACTAACCGAAGCCCTTGTAGACCATTTAAATGTGGGCGTGGCTCAGGCGTATCTAAATCAAAAACGTTTGGATGTTGAAGCTAAGCAACTCCATTTGGGGGCCACAAATTTTGCCAAACAGACACATCAATGGTTACAATTAATAGACACCGTAAGCAGTGCCCTCAAAGAACTTGGCGATGTGGAAAACTGGGCTCGTAGCATTGAGGGCGATATGCATGTGATACAACAGACTTTGGAATTGGCTTACAAAGCATCGCGAGCAGCCCAGACAACGGGAACGGGAGCTGTTACTGCGGCCGCCACTTCCACGGTCAAACCAAGCGCCAAATAGATAGCAAAATATTTTGCTTTTCAATATATTATATTATTGATGACAACATTTACATCTATATTAACAATTGTACACTCATTTTAGGATTAATGCTTAAATAAATTGTCATTCTCATTATTTAAAACTTAGTTCCATTTAGATGTTTTGCAGTGATACAGTTACTAGAATGCAAACTAGGAAATCCAGTTGCTTCATTTATTATAATTATTATATTATTCTTATTCACTGTCGCTTTTCACGTTTTAACAGACGTATCACAAAGAATGCTGGTTCGTTTTTTTTATGTCTGACAACAACAATAAGAAGTCAATGACATGCAAAAATTTGGTTTGCCAAATTGCTAAACTAAGTCAGTCGATATACTCTCTATAAATGATTTCCAACCTGGGGCACACACAAAGGTGGAGTATTAATTCATCAGCATTTGGCACACGTCATTATTTGTTTAAAACCACCAACTAATCTCGCGAATAGCCACGACCTGTAAGTTACGATTTATAATCATCATTATTAAAATTTAACCTTTATCTTACCCCTGCGTTGTCGCGGCGGAGAAGGTGGCGAGCGCGAACGCGAACGGGTGCCACTGCGACTATGACTGCGTTTATACCAATGACGACTACAGCTCCTCTTGCGACTACTACGATATCCGTGTTCACGATCACGTTGATCAG
Organism: Drosophila emarginata; assembly: GCA_037075365.1. Taxonomy (NCBI): domain Eukaryota; kingdom Metazoa; phylum Arthropoda; class Insecta; order Diptera; family Drosophilidae; genus Drosophila; species Drosophila emarginata. Next base: position 1,494,997 of record JBAMCD010000260.1, on the reverse strand, counting down.
AGCGATGATATCGAGAACTGCGTCGCGGTGGGGTAGACGGCGGCGACCGAGGACGCACCGAATGCTTGCTGTTTATTAAAGTTTTAACAAAATTTCATTATTAAGAGAAAAGAGATTCCATAGCAACACTACCAACCGTAATGAATTCCCCATATAGACCCCCGGTGTGGGTGTATGTGAACGTTGGGTTATAGAATAATCAACGCGTATACGGCGATCATCTACTTTCATGCCGGAGCATGAATCCTTGGCGGCACGAGCATCACTTAGATTCTCATAGTAAATGAAGCAAAAACCACGAGAGCGATGGGTCTGATAGAAAAGAAGAAAAGGGGACAATTAAAAAACACTGAAATTTTACAACCAGAACGAAACAAATAAAAAAATGTGGCAGCAAGCCTTTAATGATTTGCTAGTAACTCGCTTAGCAATCACTCTTTATTGCTGCCTAGTCTATATTTTCTAGCCAAGCCATCATTTTGACCCAACATTCATATTGTTGAACTATTTGGACTCCAACAAATAAACGACACTGGCCAATGAAAAACAATATGTTGTAATAAGTTTACTTACATGAGCATCAATAACCATCTGAATCCGCTCGATAGGTCCAAATTTGTTGAATAATTCACGAACCTGATGCTGCGTAGTATTGGTGTTTAGGCCAAAGACGCCAATGCAGCGACTGGCATGCGGACGCTCCTAACATATAAAACATTATAAGGATGGATGGATCCTTTGGATGCAAATACTTACGCGTGCCTGTCGCATACGCTGGCTATCGCGGGATTCACGCCTGGAATTGTGACTCGATCGGTGTTGATGTGCCAGAGGAGAGTACGATAAAGAACGCTCAGATTCGGAGCGCATACGCGAACGGGATCGATGCAAATTGTGATTCTTGCGATTGTGACGATTCCATACCAAGTCCGACCTTAATTTGATGTTAGAATGGAATAGGTTAGAAAATCATCAGCTTGAATACGGTTATTCAGTTTGTTCACTTTTCTGTTGACAACATTTGAGGGATTTAAAAATTTTTAATATGCAATATGTATCTATTCCTTTGCTTGGTTTCAATTTCAATACTTTCTGTTTAGCTGCTGCAACAAATACTGATTAATTGTTATTCATTTTTCACTTACATTTTGTGATTATTGCGTCCTTTCTAATTATTTTTCTACGATTTTTCTCGGGAACTATTTACCGTACTCTAGAACTTCCTCCAATGAAAAGTAAAATGGATTGACGGAATCCCAAATGACAATTGAAATTCTAGGTCTATGGCTACTAGATGTCATGTACTCGTTACTTCGTTAATGGCATACTCACCGGTTTTGACTTTGACATTTCTTTATTGGTATGTTACAATGTAGAAAACCATTATAAGGTTTTATTACTTCAAACTTAAATATACAATCTTTTCCAAATTGTATGCTTCTTTTAACTGAAGCACGCCGTAAGTGTTGCCAGAATACAATTTCTCGGCAGTATGGCAGCACAATTGATATTAGTGTTGACAGCTCTAACATCGTCAAGTAAACAAAAGAAATACATTTTACTTCTAAGTTTATTTGTAAACGAATTTTAACATAAACTCTTATTGTCTATTATCACTGAATTATGGACATTGCTTAAAGCATTTCAGTTTTTGTCTTTACGGCCAGGTGCTGCGCCAGTATAATTTCATTGCAATATAATTATGCAGTTTTTGCCTCTCATAATTGTAGACATCTGTTACTGACTTAATTACACGTTCATCATTGAAGTGACTTTTCGGTGGAGCCTCCAATAGACTTCCTTTAGCAAACCACTTTAAATCCACAAAATGCTTTTTAACAGCAGCTCTCAATGAAGCTCCGCTAAATATAGGTTTTTGGAAAATTTCATAGGTATTCTTTTTGCCATACTTTTCGCGTATCGCATCAACCGTTTTATTTATATCGGGCTGACGGCAATAATAAATATACCAAAGTTTTCGATCCGGTTTTAAAACATCCTTAACACTGATAACTCCAAAATATTCCAATTTACTTATATCACCTTTTGTGTTTTCTGGAGTCGCCTTTATGTAGAAAATATTACGCAAATGCTCTTCAAATTTATCATCAAAATTATATTCGTCATTAGCTAGAGTAAACCAATTATTTAGTTTTTATTTTTGTGACTCACTGGTTGTAAACTTACCTGTGGCTTTCTCAGTCATATTAGTGGTGGCTTTGCTAAGTGTCCACCCTCTACGATTTTTTGAAACTTGTAAGCGTTCTGCAGTTCTCTTTTATAGTAAAACTTTGTTTTATTTCATCAGGGATGCAATAGTTCAATTATCTTTCCCCTTTTCAATTTCACAACAAAAGCTCCAAAGCAACTCTGATGGTTTGTATCTTTATTGGTATTCAGTATTTCATTTGAAATAAACCATAAGAATTTGGTGGTGGTTTCTGATCATTATAACGCTTAAACCAATCATGCCTGACGCTTATGTACAAATGAAGGCGATTTCGTTCGTTATTATACAATTGGTTTAGAGTCTTGATCATACGGTCATCATTAAAATACGTTTTTGGCGGAGCCACAAGTAAATTTCCCTTAACGAGCCACTTTAGTCCGATAAAATGTTCTTTCACTTTGTAAAGTAAATTTGACCCGCTGTACAACGGTTTCCGAAATATGTTATAGACTTTCTTTTTGCCATATCGTAGCCTTATCCTGGACAGAGTAGTATTAATATAAGTGGGTTTACAACAATACAGATACCAAAGTCTACGCTCTGATTCATATATATTATATCTTATCCTGCATAGTCCAAAATATTCCACCAAAGATGGATCGCACTTATCAGGCAACGCATTGGGTTTCATGTAAAAAACCCGCCGCAAATACTTTTCCAACTTATTCTCCAAATTATGTTCACCTAAAGTTAAAAAAATGTTTTGTTTATTAATAAATGAATCATCTATAAAGCTTGCACATTTTTATACATTTACCCATGAATAAAGTTTTAACTTTACTGGTTACCTTCTTATTAAACACTGATGAGTTTAAATAAAAGATTTTTACATTTATTCAATTGCAAAGCTTTGGTTATATTTCAGTCTTTTTTATTGATTTACTAATACTTAAGTAATACTCCAAATATGACACTTAAGTGGAAAATGTACTTCTCCAACGTTTCAAATTATTATGGCGATCCTCTATGTAATTATAATATTTTCGCCTCTCGGCATTATACAAATCCGTGATAACTTTAATCACTCGCTCATCAGTATAACCACTTTGTGGCGGCGCTTCCAATATATTTCCCTTTACATACCATTTTAGATTGGCAAAATTAGTTTTAACCCTTGTTCGTAGACCGACCCCACTATAAATCGGCTTACGAAACAATTCATACATATTCTTCTGCCCATATTTGCGATGTATTTGATCCACGGTGTTATCGATCTCATCGGAGCGGGAATAATATATATACCACAGTTTACGTTTGGGAGCTCGCACGTCCGTAAGACTTAATACTCCAAAGTATTCCACAATCGTTGGATCCAAATTAGTGGAACCCTTTTTGGGATTCACGTAGCAAATATTCCTCATATATTCTTCTAGTCGATTGTCCAAGTTGGGATAGAGCTCGGCCATGCCTGTAGAAAAACAAAATATTAGCATTTTACCAAAAACAAAAATTTGGAATATTTGCTTATTTACTTTTATTGAAAGGTGCTGCTTTCGTTTCAACTTCTTTTTTGTTGCCGTCTGTCATGTTGTATACACTTGGAATAGTGAGCCTTTTAATTGATCTCCTTCGTTTTTATATGCCAACTTCTATTTATATTTACAATTAATTTCATAAAGCTTGCAATATGAAAAGCTTAACACAATTTCGTCATCAACCGAAAGCTCAAAATATCGATAAGTCATTTCGAGAAATACTAAATTTTAAAATTGCGACTAATTTTGTTTACGATTTATACAAATGCAATTTTCGCATAATGAATTTAAGTATAAAAAATGTAAAATAGCAACAATTTATAATTTTATCCATTGTTTAATGCGGCATATTTATTTAAAAAAAAATGTATATATTAAGATTTATGTATGATTAAATAGGAGCCTGTTCTGATTTTCAATTTATATATAACTAGATAAACAAATATAAATGTCAAACTTGTATTTTTGTAAATAATATTCATGGTCCTAAATCAAATGTAAAGAAATTTTATGTTCTCTGCAGCATTAGTAATAGAATAATAGGAATAATATAAAAAATTACTGTCGGAACAGGCATCCAAATTTTTACAAATTCTTAACTCCATAATAATGTTTCACATAAGCTATGTTTATGTCACATTTGTCGACAAAGTTGTAAAAATAATTTGTGTTACTTCAGAATAATGTTTGACATACGATGTGTGCTTTTGCCACGACTAACTAAACTAATTTAAAGTAACTTAAAACGAAACAATTCATTTAACTGTTTTCTTCTCTTCTATTTTAAGGGGTAATTTCTACCACATCCTCAACCTCTCCTTTGATCTCCGTTTCCAAAGGAACCGTATTAGTAACATCTGGCAATATACATTCTTCTGGCTGAGCTGATAATTGGTTCACTACGAAAACGTTGGAGGAGGTGATATTGGGTGCGGCGGGAATAGAAATTGGAACGGGGGTTGTGGAGGCTTTAGTATTTAAAGCATCAGAAATCATGCCAATCGCTGGATTTCTGATCATTGGTCTTGGTTTTAATGTTGGGGCTTTCGGGGTGGATGTTTTATTAAATGATATCATTGTCCCAGAGCCAACTTGCTTTATACTTCGTATGGTCGGTTCTGTTTGCCCTGTGACCCAGACAGGTTGTGATGGTACGGATCTGGCACAGGCCTTCAAAAGACAAAAAAATATTAAAGGAATCAAACAATTTTGTATAATCCAATCCCTACCTTTCTAAGGGCCATTGTGTTATTGGTTCTAGTAGCAGCCGTTTTGTCTGTTGCTTTTGTCAACCGCTGATCTTGTGTTAAACATGCCGCAAGGACAGGTGAGCTATTGGCCATTGACAAGTTTTTTGTGGATCCTCTTGGTGCCGGAAACTGATATCCAATGATGTTTCGATCCCCGTCGTAAAGGGGAGTGCTTGGTGGCACACTTTTGCCTAATTGGGGATTCTTAACACTTGGCAACGGTGTTGTTGTGGTCTTGGCCAGAACGGAATTACTTATTGGCGTTGGGGCCTTTGTAGTTGATGATATTGATGTGGTTGGTGTAGCCATCTGATTTAAATGATACGATGGCATTTGGGGTTTACTATTCGTGGCCCTATTTAGATAATGTACATAGTTTTCGAGCAGTTTGGTGCCAACATCCACATCGATAGGCAACAGTGTACTGGTCTTAACAATTTCCTCGATTGTTTTCTGACGTTCCGCCACTGTCATCGTTATTGCACGTCGGCTCAGATCCTGTAATACTAAATCAAAGAGCTGTACACGACTTTGCAACTCCATGCGCTGCTTGTCCCCAGGGCAAATCGGCGGTAATTGAATTGACATCCGTGGTCCCAATTGAGGAGCAGCTTGTGTGCCAGTGGGCTGCGGAAGATTGGTGCCAGGTGGTATCACTTTTTTTGTCAAAGTTGTTCCACGTGGCAATTGTCTGGACAAGGCATCAATGCTGTGGACATCAGGATCAGTAACTGGATTTTGTGCCAAAGTAAGTAGACTAGGACCGGGAACTGTTGGCGCTAATGACGGAACTGATGGATCAGTTGTTAGAGATGAAACTGGATCAGACGTACTCGTGCCTATCTGAATAGTCTGGGCAACAAATGGCTTTCCATTTTTGGCCATCTCTGCCATTTTCGCTCTAACTTTGTTTGGTATATTCTTATCCTGCTTGGAAATAAATTTTGTCGATATAACCATATACTGGGGCAACTCCAGCACTGGTACCTCAACTTTGTCATGTAAACGGGTCGGATCAATGGCCCGCATCGGTCCATCCAGATTGGGACAGCAGAAATCCAGACCAACAGCACCATAAGATTGCTGATAGCGCATTGGATAAAGAAAAGAAAACATTTTGGTGCTTCCAAAAGGAGGCTGCCCGGCAGCAGATGGAGCAGAATTATTTTGGTTGTTAGCTGTTGAGGTTGTCGGAGCATTAAATCTGACAAGTTGTGGATTGGGAACAGCTGGAGTTGCTGTATGTTGTGGAAAGTTTATTTCCGTTTGAGATGCTGCCACCACTGCGGGTACCTCTTCCTCCTCACTCTTTACCTCCTCGTCGACAGGAAATGGAACGGGCAGAGGTTGTAACTGTTTCTTTTCGGGTAACCTCTGCTCTGGTTGTGGCACCTGTTTGCTTATCCCGGCAGAGATGGGAATTTTCGGCACATCCGAGATATTGGCGGCTGTTGCTTCTTTTTGCTTTCCGTCAGATTCATTTAAACTTTTTCGCTTCTCTTTTGGATGCGATTGTAGGTGCTCAGTGACCCATTTTCGGACAACGCTACGATTAACACGAACGCGACAATGGCGAATATTCGGCGCATTTACCTCTTTGGCTGAGGTAAGAGGTGGATCCATTACTGGTACTATACTAAGTGGTGTGGGTGCTGGCATTGGAGACTGGGTAGCTGCTGCGGTTATCATTATGGGAAAAGCAACGTTTGTGGCTAACGAACGCTCTTCGTTAAGTCTTTCGTCACTCTTAGGCATATCATCCTTTTCCTGCACTTGCTGCTTCTGAACTTCTGCCTGTTGGTGCATTTCCTTCGGTTCCAGCTCCTCATGTTGCATACTTCTGTGGTCCGTTTCCTCTCGTTGGACTTCTTCCAGTTGAAATTCTTCTATTTGCGATTCCTCCAGTTGTGCTTTCCCCTGCTGTATGTTATTTTGCCGCGCATCTTGTGTTGCCTCTTCTGTGGAAACCATCTGTTCCTGCACTTTCTCCTCCTCCTGCTGTTGAACTTGCTGCTTTACACGTTTTGCATTATTTATGTCAGTAGTCAATCCTGGTAACCTGCGTTTCCTATTATAACCATGATTTACAAGCTCCAGCATAGGGGCATCTCGATCCTTTCGAGAACGACGTGAACTCAAGCCCGGAACCACAGGAAGTTCTCTCACTTCTATCTTACCAGCTTCTAGATGAAATCCTGCAGTCTTGTTTTTGGCCTTGCATTGGTTTTGTAATGAAACTGAAACTGGCGTTGATGCAGAAGATCGGGTACATGGAGACACCGAAGTTTTACCCAATAGTTTGCCAACTTTTCCATCTGCTTCCCGCAACAGTCGTTCCTTTGAAGCATCCCTTGAAGATGAGGCAGTTTCCGCTGCCGGCAGCTTTGTTTTATTGTCATTGCTCGACATGCTGGCTTCAATAGTTCCTTCTGACCTTCGATTATGCGGGCTTTTGCTTTGATTTCGAGAATCCGTTGTTTCTTTTTCGCCAGCGTTACCGTCCGTTAATATTGTTCCACTCACATTTGACTTGTTGGTAGGTAACTTTTGACTTAATCTTGCCAATGGCAATGATTTTCTTATAACAACATTAAACGTAGGTTTGGCAACTTTTCGAGCTTTACCTCCTTCTGACTTGCGGGAGTTAAATTTTTTCCGGCGATCCTCCTGTTGGATTGATTTTTTAGTTGCCGAAGAATATTTATTACCCAACTCAGCTTCAACCTGCGGCGACAGTTCCTTATCAGAAGGAATTATTGTTTTATTTGTTTCAACTAATTTAGAGCCTTGTTCCACCTGGGACAGGGGCTTTGTATGGTGTGTTGCTGGTCCTGATTTAGCTTCGGACTTACGTGGATCAGACTTTTTATTTTTCACCAGGTGACTCATTAATTTTTTTTCAGATGAATCCAATTCCGATTTAGATACAATTTGCGTCTTTTTAGAAATGAATTTCTTTTTCTTGTTCACCGTGTCAGAAGCATCAATGTATTTCCCTTCTTGTGATAAACTATCTACAGACTCATTATGCGACTCGGATTTCATATCCTTCGTTGGCAGAACAGTTACGGATATGTTGACCTTTCTGGGAGATGCTCCGATCCCTGTCGTAGTTTCCTGTGCCAGCTGTGCTTTGACTGACGCTGATTTTTTTGTAAAAACAGTTATATAGTTTGAATCTTTGCCACCAAAAGAATTTTCTGCAGTAGCTCCCTGTAAGTTCAAGGATTTATCTAGATCTGTCGAAATTTTTGAATCGTCAGTCTTTTCCAGGCTCACATCTGGCCTAAGTAAAGTAGTTTGTATCAAGGGTTTCTTGGTGGATGCTGCACGTGTGTCAATTTTTTTCGTTTCCTGGAAACCACTTACAACTGTCTTCTTATTTGAAATTGATATAAAGTGTCCCTTCTTCTCGGCAGTCTTTGCTTCGGAATCAAATTTGGAACGTTTTTTGACCGGCTCCTCCTCTTGTTGTTGTTGTTTACGGCGACGACCTAACAAAGTAATGTGTTCTTACGATATTCAAATTTTCAATTGGAAACTTTTATCATACCTGATTTCTTCATAGACAATTCCAGGTCAGCTTTTTGTTGTGCTTCTTTCTTTCGTTTGGCAGCTTCTGAAAAACGAAACAATATAAAAAATGGAAAAAAATGTGAAAGGTGTAAAAATAAAAGATTAAATTTTCTAATTAATATTGAAAGATTTATGAAAGTATTAACCATCTAACTGGCTGGATTCCTCGTCGAGGGTGACACCTATTGTTTCTGTTGAGGTAATTTCAGAGCCACGAGTTGGAGAGCAATCAGATATAGTATTCCCAGAGTAGCTCGGAGTGTGATTGATGTCAGCTAAATCTGAACTACTTTCGCCGATGGATGGCTCATTGATATTAGATGCTTCCGTATCCGCACATTCAACTGGTTGGTCTTGATATTTTGTCTGCAATTTGTCCTCCATTTCATTTTGTTCCAAAGCATTCTTTTTAAATGGAGATTCGGCAATACAATCTAATTTTTCAACAAATCGATTTGAAGTTTTTCCAAACAAGTTTTCCCTTTCAGACTTGAAACTTTCTGCCGATGTAGGTGTCCGCTTGACAAGAACCCGCAATTTCCGACAGGAGCCCGATGTAGGGGATACGGTGGTGCTTGACGTAGATGCTGACGATTTGTAGAGTTCAATCTCTGGAGAGTTAAATGGCTGTGTAACTTGCACGGCTTCAATGATTGGAACAGTTGGCTCAAATGGCTCGACAGTGTCAATAATATTTTTTTTTAATTTTTTTTTCTTCTTGATCCCAAAAATTACTTTTCTTTTTTTAAAAATCTTATTTTTGGTGGATCTGAGCGGTTTCACTAATATAATCGACTCCTTTGGTTTAATAGCGTCATTTGATACTGTTGTTATGCCTGGACCTAATTCAATTGGTTCCATTGAAGAAACTACGGCTTCATTACATTTTTCTATGATTGGTTCAGCCTTTGTGTTCATGTCAACTGCTTTATCCACATCATCAACTGCTTTTCCGTCTTCGGAAACAGTTGCATTAATTGATTCCGATTCTGGAGCAACCTGGATTTCTTTTTCTATTTCATCGTTGAATGTTGTTCCAGTATCATTTGTTTGTTCCCTAGTTTCAGATTCAATTTCAGGTTTGGGTTCATCGGTTTTGTGTTCACTTAATTTTATTTCTACATCTGTTTTAGCTTCTATTTCTTTATTGTTTTTATCCCTTGTCGTTTTCTCTGCACGGGGATCCAAGTTATGGGACAGAATTTCATTTTGAACACATTCCACTTCTTCTTTCGAAACTAGTTCATGTTGGCATGTCTCTGATGTATCTTCAGAAACTGGATTTGGATGACTTTCCTCTGACATTTGGATTGACTCCACTTTTTGGACCATTTGATTTAATACTTCATCATTCTTTTGAACTGAAAGAATTGCCGTTTCGACTTTTTGTGATATCACTTCACTTGGTTCAGATTGAATAAATAATTCTTTGTTGTAAACTTCATCCAAATTGTGTTGATTTTGTTCATTTTCCGCTTCTACTGACTCAAGATTTAGTTCCTTTTCTACTGATTCAACATTTAGATCCTTTCCAACTATTAGTTCCTTTTCCAACTCAACGGATGCAGTTTTTTCTCTCTTCGCCTTTGGTTTTTTCCTCTCTGCTGTTGTTTTAACTGGTGTAGATATGGCCTTCTTTTTATTTGTTTTTATTTTAGCTTTGTCGTCAATTGGCTGCGGTTCGGATTCGGCTACCACTTCCTCCGACCAGTTTCCATCATTCTTTGGTTCACTTTCTTTTTCTTCTGGGTTTATGTCAGTTGTCACTTCAGTGTTTTCGGCATTAGTTTTGAGGGGTTCTGCTTTTAGTTCCGTGTTTGGATATGTGCTTTTAGTTTCAAGTAAAAGTTTGCTGCCTTTTTCTCCATCTAAGTCAGATTGAATTGATACATTATTTATTGGTTCACTATTTATTTCAGTATTCTGCTTAATATCAATAATTTTTAAATCGTTTGTAGGTTGTAATAGATCTGAACTCAAGGTTGTGTCCCTGCTTATGTTTTCATCAGTTATTTCTTTATCTACATGCGATTTTGTAAGTTCAGTCTCAGGGTTCATATAGCCTTCAAGAGTGCCTTTGTCATGAACAAGTTCCAACTCGACAGATTTGTCATTTTCCATTTCAGTTAAATCATTTTTTTCAAATATTTCAGATTCTGTTTTACTGTCTGGCTGATTATTTATTTCTGCATTGAATAATGAACTCTCAGTCAATTTTTCTTTGATCTCTTTGTGAGATTTAGTTGCTGCCTCAGGAAGAGGAGTATTTCTCTCTCGTCTACTCGATCTGTCCGAGCTTCGTGTTCTCTCCTCTATATTTGGAATAGAATCAGCAGGCGGAAGCAGTTCAAAAAACGGGACTTCCTTTTTGCTGCTACGAGTTATTCTTTCCTTAAATGGAGACGACTGTGATATCGCCATGTCTTTGCAATCTCCTTTCTGTCGCAAGTTACTGCCTATTAAATGCTTTTCTTTACTACGTTTCTGTGTGCTTAGAGTCTGTTTCTCAACTGGAGATTTCTCCCTTTCAATTTCAGATGGCGTTGCTGCTGTCGAAGAATCATTTTTGCTCCTATTTCGTATTGATAGAGTTTGATCATCGATTAAACTTGAAAGTTCTCCTTTAGGGTTACGTTTGGAACTACGACTTTCATGTCCTTTCAAGGGGGTACTTTGCTCTTCATGCGAATTGAGTGCAGTTTTGCGATCATCAGATCGCAAAGCTCTACGATAAACTGATATTTCAACAATAGGATCTTGTGCTTCTTTGCCGGTTGTTTTTAAATCTCTAGAAACATTGTCTGGCAACAGTTTTGCATCTTCGATTAGTTTTCTGTCATGGTGATTTTCTTTTGATGCATCTTCATCCATACTGTGATCTTTGGCACTTAACTGAATATCATGATCGTTAATACTTTTTTCTATCAGAGCACTATTATCTTCTTTATTTATGTTTGCAATCTGTTCAGCATTGCCAGTTTCTATTTGTGCATGCGTTTCCAAAGTGCTTAGTGGCTTGGAAATTTTATCAACGGTGGCAAATGTTTCAATAGGAATATCTTTATCGGAGATTTCTTTATTGTCATTCGTCAAAGCCAGCTCTGTTTCAATTGATTTTTCCATCTCGGAGGGTGTTACTTTTCGTGGCCTTCCACGTTTTCGTTTAACCTCTGTGCCTACTGGCACAGAAACTGGTGTCTCTTCTAGGGAATGATTCTGATCCGTCGCGACTGCTTGTTTTTCTTTCTTCTTTTTAATACTTCCTCTTGAGCCTCGCTTTACAAAGGCAGATTCGCTCTTTGTGCGCCTCAATTCTTTGGTCTCTGAGGGCTCACATTGGTCCAACTGCTCATTCGAATACGTTAATTTTCGGACATGGTGATTGGCAATTGTAGAGGATTTGGAATTCGATGTGCTGGGATGATCGTCAGACACATTTGATCTCGAACGAACACTACTACATCCTTTTGATCCCGAATGTCTTTCGTACTCAATTGTTCGCTCATTATCAATTTGCAGAATTTGTTCAGCCAGATCAAGGCTTATACGCTCTACAGATTCGAGAGTTAGGCTATCGTTAATATTGTAAGGTATTGTTTCAGTGTTTTTTTCAGATGAAGAAGGGGCCGTCGATGCTGTTTCTTTATCCTCTACTGAGCCAGTTGCGTCGTTATTGGCTGCGTATGAAAAACAGAAAAAAAAACAAAATGAAAAAGTTTTTTGATTTGAGTAATAGTTGCAGAAGGACAAGCTTACCCGCTGACTCGCCATCTTTGGCATGCTTATTAACCTGTTCCAATGAGGAAGATGGTGATTTCTTTTCACTCGAACGACCTTTTCTCGCAGTAGTAAGTTTTTTATAAATCGGAGGAGTTTCAGCTTTGCTTAGATTATTCAAATAATATTGTAAGAGTTCATTATCGCCGCACTTTGACGACAACTGGACCGGCTGTGCCTCTGTATCTGTGGGATGATCCTGCTCTTCTTGCTCTACTCCATCTGCTGCCGAGTCGTCGTCTTCAGAAACAACAGGTGTCACAGTTTCTACACGATGTTTAGTGTTTTTACACATGTTATGAATATTATCAGAGGGTTGGCAGTATCAACTAGTAAATAAGGTTGACTTACCCGCGACTGAATTGGTTCTGCTTGTATCTGTTGATAAATCGATGATGGCGTTGGAAACATCATCTTCTTCTTCATCATCATAGAAATCCGATTCGTACTCATACGATGAGTCGCTATCGCTTTCCTCTTTGAATTCCATTAGATCTAAAATATGAGAGAAAATAAATTATTTCGTTTGAATTATTTGATTTCCGAAATAATGGTTGACTTACTAAGTGGATCTGTTTTGGGCTCATGCTTATTTGGTGCTTGATCTGATTTTATGGGTTTTATAATGGTCACTGCTTTACTTTTGCCGCTTGCGTTCCCATTAGTAGGTCCTGATTTAAGCTTATCCAAAGACCGTTCTAGTTTGCCTTGTAGACCAGAAGTACTTGACTTGGCGGACAGGGAAGAGGTGGATTTAGCTGTTAAATTTGTCCTATTGTTACTGCCAGTGCTGTTTGTACGTTTCTTAGAAAATGATTGTTTCAATCTAGCTCCGTCTCTGGGTGTCGGACGCATCAAAGCTTCACCTGCAGCAAATAAAAATGTTACTTGAAATTCTTTAAAATATTTTAATTTTTTCTTGGACTCACTTAAGTCATCAATAGAATCTAGGGATTCGTACCGGTCCCGTCTCTTATGTGATTGGATAATTGGATTTGTTTTTCGATTGAACAACGCCTCTAAAGCATCATTGGACTCATCGCTAGACGATAAAGGAGGCGATAGTGGAGGACGCCTTCCCTTTCCCTTAGAATTGCCTGCAACTCACAAAAAACATTTTTGCAATAAGTCTATCTGTTCGTTTCTTTTAGGATAAATTTCAATACTTTTTGAGGGCAGTTCATCATCGTCACTAAATTTGCCATGGAACAGCTTTTGAAATATATCCGCATCGATGGAAGATGAATTACTCGAATCTGACGAAATTCGTCTTCGTCGGTGAGATCCGGAACCAGACGCCGCCGCCGCGGTATTACGAGTTTCATTTTTGTTAATGCCTATGAAAAACAGAACTTAATTAATCACAAGGCAAAACAACACAACACAAGATGTGAATTTGTACAGTCCAACTAACCGGGCATCACTATATCTTTGTACTCATCGAGATATTCTATATCCTCCATATTATGTGTATGTGTTCTTGATATCCTCAGTTCGCGTCTCTTTCCTTGGCGTGCTTTTCCTCATATATAGCATTCACATCACATTTACACAACAGTTTATAAAGCAAACTGATGTAAATCGTACACGATATCAGATAGTGTATACATTTTCTTAATGTTTTTAATGCACGTTTTGTTTTTAAAAGGGTAAAATAAATTAAAACGCAGCGAAAAGAACGATGCACAAATCAACCAATGTTGATCAGCGTCAAATTACTATGTGAGTAGTGTTGCGCACACCTTTTAGTAAGAGCGATTTTTTTGCAAAACTATGGCGCCAGAAAATAGCGTGTTGTAGTGTTGATCAACGACTAATTTACACTTTCTGTGTGGTTCGTTGAAACATTGCAAAGGCATAACCGCCTGTAGATATCCATATTTATTGGAATTTCTCTTTAAATATTCAACGATGATAAGGAAATGCCAGCTCCTGCTGGGAGCAGCAAGACACGGGCCTCCTTTGCGCTTCTTGGCAATGCAGCCATCACACCAAATTATTTTTGATAGAAATGCAAAGCGATTGCAAAAGGAACGAGCTGCTCTGAGGTTTGTACAATGGGTCTATTTAAACGATTATGAAATGCCAGCTGATCAGCCACTATTCATTGATTTTATAGCATACATCTTCTTTCTGTTTTAGTTCCGATGTAGGCATCTATGATTATCTTAAGGAGGAGATTGGATTTCGTCTTGCTGATCGCATCTTTGACATAAAACGTCAATTTAAAGCGGCTGCTGACATTGGATGCAACCGTGGCTATCTCTCCAGGCACATTCTAGCCGAATGCGTAGACCAATTGACGCTTACCGATATCAGTGCTACAATGCTGGAGCAAGCTCAGGGTACACCCGGTCTAAAAATGGTGAAACTGGTCAAGGATGAGGAAGATTTGGACGTGGGTACTAGACACAATGCCAACCAGAATCCGTGATCCATTCTCCGTTTATTCTTTGATAATTTTCGTTTAGTTTGAGGATAACTCGTTGGACTTGGTCATATCTAGTCTTAGCTTGCACTGGGTTAACGACTTGCCAGGCTGCTTTGCCAAAATCAAGCGTTGCCTTAAGCCGGATGGGGTCTTTATAGCCTCCCTATTTGGCGGTGATACGTTATATGAGCTGCGATCTTCACTGCAACTTGCCGAATTGGAGCGCAAAGGTGGCATATCACCTCACATTTCGCCATTTACCCAAATTAGAGATATTGGGTCGCTGTTGAATCGAGCTGGTTTCACCATGCTGACAATAGACACAGATGAGTTGGTTATAGGTTATCCCACAATGTTTGAATTAATGTGGGATCTCAAAGGGATGGCCGAGAATAATGCAGCCTTTAATCGTCCTGCTCATCTTAGTCGAGAAACTATGTTGGCGGCTAGCGCCATTTATAAGGAACTCTATGCCAAGCCCAATGAAACGGGTGTACCGGCCACATTTCAGATCATATATTTTGTGGGGTGGAAGCCAGGTCCAAATCAACCGCAACCATTAGAGCGTGGTACAGGCGAGGTATCGCTCAAGGATCTTGGCAAGATTATAGAAAAGGGTGGCAAAATAAAGACTGAGATATGATAAAACTACACCCAAAATATATATTCAATTTACAAGTTTAATGTTTGAAAACGGGTTTGTGTAAAATAATTTAAACTTAAAATATTATTTCCTGTTGCCGTGGTTGATTTTCAGAAAACTTAATTATAAATCCAAATTGTTGCATATTCATGTAATTATAATACTAATGTCAATTTGTTGTTTGTATAACTATGTATATTATAAATAATTTGGTAGCATTTCCTTCGCTTCTTCACTTTAATTTAATCGTTTCATGGACGTAACTTTTTAACGTTGCTTTGTATGTTTGTTTCGGTACGTATTCCTGTATGTACAAGTACAATTTACAACAATTTCTTTTATATATATCTATGTATATATGTATATAAACATATATATATTAGGTAACGGATAACTAAATTGAAGCTTATAAGTTTCCATTGTTTATTTATTTTTAAACACCATCTAAATCCATTTCTCGACAATATCCTTTCTTTGCATGTTTTGTATTATATACGAGCTTCCTATAAATGTACATAAGCCCCCTTCCCCACTCCTATATACCACCTAACAATATTCTTAGTTTTGCACGTAATTTTCGATTGCTTTTTGTATAAACTAGTTTGAAATGTTATAACTTGTTCGAAATCAGGGTGCACAAAGCTCCTTTACAAGCACACTTTGTTTTTACAAAAAAATAAAATATGGTTAACTCCAACTGACGATTTACATGGGAATTATGACAATGGCGACAACAACTAGGATCAAGCATCGCACTACTAGGATATGCCATTTTCCAACTTTGTTGCAGCCATTGTCCTGTTTAATCACCCAAGAGCCAGTGGTGATCTAGGCGGCGGTGGTGGCGGAGTTGCAGAATTGGCTGTATTGGCTATAGCTGGTGCTGTTGTGGCTCCTGAATCGTTTATATGCTGGGGTTTATTTGCTGCTTGGGGTGGCAGCTGAAGCTGACGTCAAGTGCCCATAATTATCTCACGTTGTGGCGTATTCTGTAACATGTTCGCTGTCTTTAGGTGAATGCTGCAAGTGAAAGAAGAAACATATAAGTAAACATTTAACCTTTTATTACATCAATGTGGGAAACTCACTTATTGTCCTCCAATGACATAGTTTCCGACGAGGCAACTGAGGTACCTGCAAGCGAACTTCGTAGTGAGTGCGTATCCTCGGGTACAGTAAGCGTAACTATATAATTTTAATTGGTTTTTGTTTTTGGTATTTTTTGTTTTTATTATTGAATTCAGTTTATCGGGGTTTTTTTTTTAAGGACCATTTATGTCAGAAACCAATCCCAGTTCGTCGTCCGAGGTGATAGAATGGGCCAATGCGTAAAGGAAAATTTGCATTTAGTTTTTTTTCAGTGTTCAAATTTGGAAGTTTAGTTTGAGATGTTAGTGTGTGTGTGGTGGTTTGTGAGGTGCAAATTGGCATAGTTCAATTAAACAATATAATCTGAAATGTCACTTTCGCTTAATATTAAATATGAAATTTGAAAATTATATTATCATGCTCTGATAGTTTTCAGTACAAAATCATATTTATTTTTATTGTGTGTGTGTGATTGTGGGTGTGTGACAGTGTTATTTGTTTCTACTACAAACTACAATTTAAAATTTGGCTTCAACATAAACTAAATTTTATATGAGTTTCGTTTCGTTTCTTGTACAAAGCAACAAAATATTATTAAATTTATATATGTATGTATGTTGTATAAAGAAATGCAAAAAGAGCAAAACTTAGCCTTAAAGCAAAGTAAGTATAGATTAATAATATGGTTATCAAAAAGTCATAAATAAATATTTTTCGTTGTACTCAATTACGAAAAAAAGGAATAGTTTTGGAATTGGTGAGGATTGGAATCTTAGGAATAATCAGTGAATGGAATACACATAATAAGTAATTCAGATACTTTAAGTATATATATATAGGATAATATCAAAAACGTTTAAGAGAACAAGAAAAATCAGGGATACAGACTATCTTCGGCTGTGCCAAAGATTGTATAACCTTGCAAATACATACATATATTGATTGGCCTTCAATTTCGATGAAATTTGTCATATTTTATATGTTTGTATATGACCTCACGCTTCGTGATTCAGATACATGAGTTGAAAGGGATAATTCTAATGAGCAATACGTATAAACATTGTATATAGCTGTAGATGCAAGGATATGTACATAAACAAATATATGTTTAACAATCAATCGTACATAATTTCTAATTGATTTTACACAAAAATTTCAACTAAACATACTTAAGTAGATAGATCTAAGAGTTCTTTTTTAGTGTTTTAGGCTTGGCATATGCGTTATGCAAATAACAAAATAAAGAAAATCAAATGATATAGAAAAGACTGAAACTTTAAACTAAAGTCGTGTATTTTCCACACTTAATGCATCATCATTATCATCATCATCAACAGCAGCACCATTATGTATGACATCCTTGTCTTTGACTTGTCCGTTTTGTATGATTTGTATGCTCTGGTGATACCGATGCTCTTGCTGCTGCTGATGGTTTGTTGTTGTTGATTTCATATGTAACGCCTCCAAGGCCTGATCCAGATCAAGCCTCTGACGACTATCATTATCGCTGCTATAGCTATGACGCTTTAAACCATTGCCCAGGTAATGCTGATGCTGCTGGTGCAGATTGTGGACACTCTGGCTCCGACTGTCTGGCTCAAATGTGCTGGTCGTGACCACAAAACCATTGCTATAAAGCGAGTAACTGCTAATTGCCGGCGATGTGGCTAAGCTAGTGATACTCTGATACGTTTTCATTGAATAAGCATCACCTACGATTAGAATTACACAAGTAGAAGAATAGTACAAATTCTGTATTTGAAATTTGAGTATGTATTGGCCATTAACCCAGTACCAGGGCCAGGACAGCAAATGGTGAGCAGTGATGGTACAGCGGCGGACAATTTGTTAGGCAAATGTTACACATGGAACTAGGCAGGACGTGACAATGCTTGTAAACTTTTTTTTTGTTTATTTAATATAATATAAATATTATTTAAATTAGGATTGTTGATATATCAGTCATTTTTTTTTACGTAGTGTTAAAAACACAAATATTAGGTTTATTTATGTACATGTTTAAAAGAATTTGAAATTGAGCGTGCTTCATATTACGAAATTTAATTCCTAATTGGCCATTATTAATATCAACAATCCTAAAGTTAAAGTATTTATGTATATATACAGTTTTGTTGTTGGTTAGAATTGACCTAGAAACCAGCTAAATTCCCCCACCTCGCTTATTTTTAATAACATCTTAATATCCAAACAATATCCGACGTATCCTTTAACACTCACTTCATATTATCTTTGGTTCATTTCTTTTCTTGAAAATTTTCTAAAGTGTAAAATGATAAACAGGTGCCATAGACAAATGAGTCGTTGGCTTGGCAACACAGAGAGCAGAGAAAGGGGAAAAACTATATAATACATATTTACAAAATGAATTGGAAAACAAGACAAAACAAAAAAAAAGTACATATGCCATATATACATACATATATAATAATCAGAGTTTTTGTACATAAGGGTATTATAATAAATATACTGTTATACTGACAAAACAAAAATCAACATGAAAATCAGTTTACAGTTCATTTCTATTGTATGTAACTGAACTGTATGGTTTCGTATTTGTTTATATAAATAATAAATTGTGATAAACTTGCACCACACAAATACAATTATAGTTTTAATTAATTGAATAAGCAAGCATTTACTGGTTAGAAGATATAGAAAGTAAAAAGTATAGTAGATCTTGCAGATCCTCTACTTACCCGTAGCGCATTCAGATGTCTCATACGACATTGTCGATTGTACATCACCAGCATTTTGCTCTTGTCTAGACAATATGAACGAAGGTAATTATAGATTATAAAAAATATCACAGATTGTAAGCCATACAATTTACTTAGTAAAATATTTAAATAGTTTACCTTATTATCACATCTGTTATGACTTGCTTCTCTGTATCTGTATAATCATTACGTCTGCGTCCAATTTTCTTTTCCAAATCTGCCTCAACAAAGTCACCCAATGTGCGTGTAGGAAACTCATTGGATTTAGCTGGCGGTGGCTGATCTAGTTTTAAGTCTTTCAGCTTTTTCATAACACGTTCCAGAGCCTGAATGGCATCATCATCGTTATAGCCAAAGTTCTTATGCAATTTCACTTGTAAATACTCGATAATCGCATCCATATCTTTTAACCGTAGTAGTTCATCCTTATGCAGATATAAAATGGTAATAGCCATAGATAAAATAACACGATCACCATCCAGAAGAAATGTGTCCCATACACGTAAACTAAGACTGAAGGGAACCTGCAAGCAGAATAACAATGTAAACTTTGCTTTGATTGATTTTGATCGTTTCTTACCCTTTCAACAAAAACCACAAAAAACCATTTAATGGCATACAGCAAGGCATCAACATTGTGTTTGGTAAAGTGCTTATGCAGTTTACGCATGATCTTGGACAATATACGATCATGATGATCAATGAATCGCGTCAGCTTTGGAAATCCCTCAATAAAAAGACCATGCATGCCATATTTTTTATCTGTTATCAGTGTATTGAGTGCCCAAAAGGCCTCCTCTTCTTGCATATAGAGAAGTAGGACACCGGCCACACAAGCCATACCCTGACAGTAGCCTAATTCTGAATTATAAATGCTATATGCATTGAGCACATTGAACAGGGAGCATTGTTTTACACTGTAGCGCTCCCTGTAGGCAAGATTGTCGCGAAATTGTCGATTCACATCGGCATCGATTTGGCGCGTCTCTGTGGAGTATTTTTTGGCCAAATGAAGCATGCGAGAATATACTCCTTTGTGTGCGTCCATTCCCTGATCTACATTAAGTAACAACTTCCATACCGACCAGCGTACACGATCGGGTATGCCCTTGTAAACGCGCTTGTGCAACTTCTCTGGTGCGGGTGGCCAACTGTTGAGCATTTTCATCCATTTTTTATCGCGCTCCAGTTCTATTTTAGTGCGTTGAACTTCTTGAGAGTCGCGGGTATTGGGCAGGCGGGAATCATGCATAAATCCATATCTAAAATTTTCACAAATGATAAGATATTATCATCTGAAATGTACACAAATGAACTGATGCTGAATTGAAGACTCACTTGTCTGTTATGTGATAAATCTCAAATTTTGGATTCTCCCAGGGATCAACCACATTGTTAGGATCCAGACCGAGCTCGTAGCGTCTAAAGATGTCCTCGCGCTCATCTTCTGCACGCTTTATCAACGCCTCCTGCTGCTCGCCATCAGTCATAATGAGCTAAAAGGGTGAAGGAGGGGGCCAACACGGTCAAGGGGGCGGAGACGATCAGTTGGGGAGCGGCTGCTACTCGGTTGCTGCTTGTATGTCTCACTTGGCGATAGTGCGAAACTTTATTTTTTTTTAATTGATAAAAGACAAAAGCATTAATGTTAGCATATAAAATCCAAAGCACACGCTCGCAAACACAGTCATACACACATACACACACACACACACATATACTAGGCACAGAGTGCAGGTCAATCGATTTCACTGAGAGATTCTTGTTATTATTGTTTACAACAACAAGAACTACACAATCATATTCCCCCCTATCCATCTCTACATACCGCTTCAATAAATGACGTGATGCTCAATAATATTTAAATATCTCGCGGTCACAGCAGCAACATTAAAATTGAAAAAAAAGTATGAGAAGCAACAACAACAGTAGCAAGAATAAAAGACGCCCCCCGTTTAGTTTGAGGGAGAAAGGGGAGTTGGAGGTGGCGCGAGAGTATCGAAATATTTCCGATATTGGACATAGCTTGTTAAATGTTAAATGCTCTATATGTGTTTTTTTTTATCTTCATTAACTTCCTGTTTTTGCAGCAATTTTGTTGTTGTAATTTTGTCAACACTAACCGACACACACACGCACAATATGAACACACACAGTCATAATTTTCAAAATAGGAAGAAAGTTTTCACTGGAAAGCGTTTTTTCTGTAGGGGTTATTGTTGTTTAATTTACCCCGGTTGAGTTCCTAGTCACATTAATGTGTTTACCATTTAATTTTGTTTTTGGTACTTCCTTTAAACAAATAATCAAATTAAACAATTTTCTACACTTTCTTCTACTTTTTGTTGATATTTATAACCGATACAAGCTTATCGATATTTTCGGCGATAGCATTTTTAACCCCCATATGACACTATGTATTGGTTTCACTAGTGTGAAAATAATGCGAATGTTAATTAATCGATGGTATTAAAAGGGGATAATTATATCATGAGAACACGTGAAATAGCATTTCCTATTGCCAAAAATTACATAGTAAAAACGTACAAAAAATACATCGATAGGCGCAAGTAATGTATCAATAAGAAAACACATCAATAGTACCATCGATTAATTTTTCCATCTCTATTTGGTATGGAGCAACTCCAATTTAAATTGTTAGCCTCGCTAAATCTGGCCAAGAAATATGAGTGGCTCTTGGATTCATACATGCTGGTGACGCAAACACTTTCACGCTTCGGCATCATGGTTATCATCAAGTATATTGCAGGATTTCTATATAGATGATCACTGGGAAAAGCTGCCTGATAGTTGGCAACATCACTTAGAAAATGTGCCCCTGGAAAAGTTGGGTGAACTTGTCAGCGATGAGGATAATAACAATAGCGAGCATCAAATCTGGCCCCTGGAGCTGTTAGCTCTAAGGAAACTGATCAATGGGCTTTCCATAAGCCGCAGAATCACAGATAATGCTGTTACCCAAGTTAGTGTATAACTTTAGAAACTTTTCTGGATCAATTCATCTTGTAATCGTCAGATCATTTATAGAACACATTGCACTGTCCACTGCTGTACCATCACAAACTCAAGCACATGTTTCGGAAGTGTGTAAAGCCCAAAAAGTACCACGAGATTACTAGAATGGCTGAGATCTGCGCCTCTAGCTGCCAAGAGATGCAAGTCGACTTTGTTGTGGACTTTGGAGCAGGTGTGGGCCACTTGGCTCGCATTTTAGGCTATGGCTATGGCATACAGGTTTGCTGCTTGGAAATGCAAGACAAATTGAATCACCAGGCAATGGAAATAGATTGCAAATTGGAGTACATGGCCGACAAATATCTGGATGCCAATGAAATGGATCATTTCATGCGTCCAAAACATCTAACTCAACGTTTAACCAACTGTAGTTCATCATTTGAATTTATTGAGAGCTTACGCCAAGCTCTTAACTTGGCCAATGAAAATTTTCGGTTTGGCATAATAGGTCTGCATCCATGTGGAGATTTAGGACCCACTCTAATGAGAATGTTCTTGTCATGTAAGCAGGCTAAATTCTTGAATTTTGTTGGTTGTTGCTATCAGAAGATGACCACTAGCAAAACACACCCTCAAGCAAATCGGCATGGCTACCCAATGAGTGAATTCTTGCGGTCACAAGATAATTTCCAGCTTAACTATGAGGCGAGAGAAATATCGTGTCATGCTAAAGAGGTGTATTATGACCGCCTTACTTCAGGACAGCATGAATATCTAAAGATTCATTCATTACGAGCAGCGGCTGAACGGCTGATAGTCCAAGAGTACCCCCAGCTGCGACATTGCGCCCTACGCAATGTAAAACATCAGCCGGAGATGACATTTGAGGAGTAAGTATATGAAGCTTACGGACTCGGGGGAAAGTAGTTACAGCTTTAAACTTTTTATCTATACATATAGCTATTTCCAGCAAGCAATCAAAGGTACTCGTTTTGAAGCTATTGACCAAAGATTATGGACTAATAATCAAAAAATACAAACCCAGATGGACTTGAAGAACTGGCGACAAATTGTTGGTTATTATACTTTACGCCTAATGCTGGCTCCACTAGTTGAGAGTATAATATTATACGATCGGGCCTTGTTTCTGATGGAACAGGGTGAGAAATAGATATGAAAAAGTTTTTTGTAATTAATAATTTAACCACAATTTTTTTCAGATTGTGAGGTCCATATTGAGGCCATTTTTAATCCACGACTGTCACCCAGAAACCACATAACCAGCGCCATAAAAAGTTGATACTGCGTATCTGGACATAAATTCTCTCTTATCTTTAACATGGTTGTGGTTGGCGTAAATAGATTCTGTGCATATATTATACATGTATCTTTATTGAAGATAATATCGCATACAAAAGAGTTCTTATGTCTAGCCAGAAGTCGTTAAACGTTATTTGAGCTTTATAAGGATTCACTTTACTCATTGATAATAGCCCTTTTCAGCGGCTGCCTCAACAATTGTTCGAATGGCCGTGAAGGCTTCACTGGCAGTTGGTTGTATTTCCACGGCTGGTAATATGAACAAATCTTGACTGTCCGGTGGACCCCGCAACTCAAATGTATATGCTATTGGTATTTCTGCTTCGGCATGAGCCCAATCCATACTGCCGCCACTTGAAGGATAGATGGTTTCATATAAACTGCCACTCACATAATCACGCCCGCTCTCAGCTTTAATTGCTTCGGCGGCCTTTTTGCCAAACTCTTGGAGGTCATCATAGTTGGACACGCGTTCTTTGGTATACCCGTACGGGAACATCAGCATCTGGGAGTACGAATGTAAAGCTATGTAGGTCTTTATTTGCTCCTTCTTCACATGACTGCGTATAAAATTGATGAGCCGCTGGGTCTCAAGCTCGCTGCCGGCAAAGGGGCCGGCATAATCATAACGTGTGGGATCACTGCTGGATCCCGTTGAGTTCCAGTGATCCGGATAATTGCGGTTCAAATCCACACCACGGGCAGTACCAAAAAGCTGACGATTTTTGCGCCACATGCGATCGTGTTCAAATGTATATTTATAGCCGTCTGGATTGACGCACGGGAAAATGAACCAATTATAATCCTTGGCTAGTTTTTGAACTCCAGCGTCCTGAGAGGTCAAGAGCTCATTGATAATGTAGGTAGCTGTGGCCGGCGCAATCCATTCACGAGCATGTATTCCGCTCTCAATAAAAATGGCTTTATTATTGGGATTAGTGGCCAGTTTAATACCCTTGATAGGATTACCTTGGGTGCTGGTACCCATATCCAAGACACTAAGTCGATCCGAATATTTCGCGGCCATCTGGTCCAACCAGGCGTAGATTGTTTTCAAATGGAAAAAGTGTTGCCAATCCAATTTAGACGGATCAGTATTGACAGGTAAAACTTCTCGCAGATTGCTATCAATCTTCTCCTGAAAATTATATGTCTAAAGGAAATGGAAATGTTCAGTAATTTGTTGTTTCCTTTATCGACAGAATTAACCTACCAGAACACGATGTTGTAAATTGTAGGTCTTCAGCAAATCCGCAAAATCTGCTACTCGATGGGCGGCCACCAAAATAGACAGCTTCTGACCAATCTCCCGTGCATGACCAATAAATGTAAGGCTATCACTTTGATCTTCCAGCTGTTGGAAAAGTTTTATCTGCTCCTCGGTATCAAATTGCACATTGTAGATGCGATAATGGTCATAACGCGCCTGATCTGGTGGCAACTGACACGTTCCAATCTCCGTATCCAAACACTCGCTGATGACTTTCGAACTGGTAGCTGCCATGGTCAAAGTAATAATGACTAGGCAGAGCAAAGCGGTATGCCAGGTTAACATATTTAAAATTTCAATTTTGTTAACTCAACAAATACAAATTTCTTTATACTCAGAGAAAACAGAAGAGCGAGAGAGAAATAGAGAGCAGTCGCTTGTTTTTGTTCTTTATCAACTTTGCTGTGGGACGATTGTAAACATATGTATGTATGTATGTATGTATATATAAGTATGTATGTAGGTGTGAGTGTGCGGCTGACTGTATGGGTTGGACAGCTGTTGATACCCACCCATCAGGAGAAGTATCGGTTGAAATTTCTGTTTTATGACTGTCATAAAACGTTTTCCTTGGTAGAAACCCAAGACAATCTTGGGAAAAATGTATATATGTACATATTTATGTACATACATACATATGTATGTTCATATTTCTGAAAATCTGCAAAAATTCCTAAGGACTTCAAATATATTTCTACTTGTTAAGGCTTCTAATCCTGTTTGGTAAGACATAATGTTATTTTTTTCTACGAAGTAGACCAATTCTAAGAATTTTTAAAAACCACTTCAACGAGTGTTAATGCGGGAAAATGAAATCTTTCTGCCGAAATGTCATATTTTAAATTGGTATTCATTTCAGATAAATTGTGATATTTAAAAATCTATTAAATTTGTATATTCTTTACAAAGCATGTTTTGCAAAGAAATTTTGTAAAGATTTCAAAAATAATTTACCAATTTTTAGAAAATCGTATTTGTAAATAGCGTAATATATTGTATGTATGTATGTACATACATACATACATACATACATATGTATGTACGCTTACTATTGTCTGGAATTGATTGACTTGTTAAAGAAAAATGTAATTTTTAAAATCGAAATTCAGTGTTTATATTTTATTAATTAATTATTAACTTTAAAAATAGTTTTCTTTCATTATCATTACACATACATATGTATGTATGTATATGTACATAAAATAATTTTTATTTCTTTTTGCTTCTGCCTAGTGTTAGAGTAGACAATTGGCCGCTACCATTTGAAAACTGTTGTTTTCGACGCTGCAGTTCCTGACACTCCTCCTCCAGCAGTCGACGAGTCTCCTCCAAATTGGTCTTTTCGTCAAGATGTTCACGCTTAAGCTTCTCGAATTTCAAGTGCAATTCCTTTTCGCTATCCTTGAGTTCGTTTTCTTTTTGCTTCACCCGCTGAATGAACATTTGACGCATCTCCTCCTCCTTGGCCTGGAGACTTGCCAAATGCTTGCTTCGCTTCGTTTCGAATGTTTTTTGAAAGGAAACTGGCTGATTGTTGCTGTCCACATCGACAAATCCCATCTGTTCCAGACGACGCTGACGATAGAGTTCGTAATGCCGTGTATGTGTCAACTCTCGCAAATCCTCCATGTTGGTGCGGATAAGCATCTCCCGCAGTTTTACAAAATCGCAGTGAGTCTCGTTTTCAATATGGACCGATCCCCAGGGATATTGTCGAGCGCGTACTTGTTTGCCACCAACTTTTATAAATTCTGTGCTACCAACAACAGCAAATGGCAGATGTAGATTCATGGACTCGTTTAGCTCGGATACTAAGGCATCGTCATCCGTGGGGAATTTATATATGCTGACCTTATTCTTGATCAGCTCTTTCATTATACGATCCTTAAAACCATTTAGTTCGCTTTTGGAGATGGTATCAGCCTTGGCAATAATTGGAATGATGTTGACTTTGCTATCCAAATGTTTCATACACTCCAGATCCATTGACTTAAGACCGTGTCCAGTGGGGCAAATAAAGTAGAGGCACACATGGACGCGGCTGTCATGAATGGTGGCCATTTGACGTCTGATCTTCAGTTCTTCCTGTAGATAAGCCTCAAATTTGGCATCCAAATAGTCCACTAAGGCTTTGTGCGATTCGGCCCTATTCACCTGATCACCATAACCAATGGTGTCGCATATGGTCAACTTTAAGTTGACATTGCTCTCCTTTATTTCATACGTCTGAGCCTTTAGTTTCACGTTGGGTAAATTGTGGGGGCTTGATGAGGAATCGAAACTGGTGTTGAAAAGGGTATCCATAAGTGTGGATTTACCCAGAGCAGTTTCGCCAATACACATGATGTTGAAATGGAAGCCATTTTGAACGCTTTTATTCACCAATTGATCGGGCAAACTGTCGAATCCCACATGACCGGAGAGTGGAAGGTGTCTTGGCACGACCACAGCTAGTTCTTTGTCCGTTACTGTAGATATATGAACCATTTCGTAATTGTTTTCCAACTATGCACAATCGTTTGTGTGTTGGAAGTTTATATATTCTCGAAGCAGGTAGACACAATAATAAAGGTATTTGGTATTAGTAAAGTAGTTAAGCTGATAATGAGATTTTAATTCGTATTTCTGATGTTTACCTGCCGGTTATTTTGAGTTTTGAACGAAACAGGGATGCCACTGTCTGTCAAGTCGTTAAGTCTATCAAAAGGTTGCCATAATGTAAGATAACGAATGTAAATTAATCGATTGTGAACTATCGTCGACGCATCTTCACGACGCATACAGAATTACAATTGTGCCGAAAAATTGCATTCTGCTTAGTTTATACGCCAAATTGTTTAATTAAAGTGCATTACACTTATTGTTCAAGGTCTCAGCACAGGTAAGCAATTGGCGTTTAGCTTCTATGTAAATAAATCATGGGTTTTTTAAAGCAATCGACTTGCTTCTTTCTTCTTCTCTTTCTCTTGGTGGCCGCCATTTTCTTTTCGCCACTTTCCATTCTTCTCTTCCTCTTGCTCAATTTTTTTTCCTTAAGCCGCAGCTAATTCCATTGTTTTAACCAGGCCCATGAGTATTCATCGAGAAGGAGCCGGACCTGAACTCGATCGCATCACAGTGAAAATACACAATATGAAACGCAGCGCTTCGCGCTCCCCCGGTCGCAGCAATTTATCGAGTAGAAATTCCCGCAGCATGGGACGTGGCTACGATAATGGTGGCAGTGGGGTGCCAGGTGATTCTCCAGAACGGATTTCACCGGAGCGTATACGACGCCGACTCGATCGGTCACCCAGTCCACGGGGTCGGTATGGGTCGCCGCATCGAGATCCTTATATGCGTGGACCGCCACCAGCGGAACGTCCAACGGGCTATAAAGTATTGTGTGTGAGTGCTCTGCCGCCCAAGGCTCCGGATGAGGTTATTGAGGAGACCCTATATAGGGAATATAAAAAATTTGGGGACTTTAGTGTTCGACTGTCGCATGATTTAGATGAGCGAGTGGCCTATGTGTGCTTCCGTACGCCCGAAGATGCACGCGATGCCAAGCATCATAAGCCGCGTCTTATAATCTATGACAAAATGGCGATTGTTGAGCCAGTCTATAAGTCCAACACACGGCCCGAATACAGGTAAATTTAACTTTCTTATGGATAAAAGTAAAAATATTTTATAGTAAATTTCTTCTTGATATTGGCAGACCGCGTGGACACTCCATATCTCCGCCGGACTACGAGCGCTATCATTATTCACGATCCCCGATGGGTCCCGGAGGCCCTATAGACCATCGCCGACCCCCAGTTGATCCATATGACCGTTATAATCATCCTCATATGCATCCCCATGCTGTACATCCACGAGAATATCGACCTCTGCATCATGAGTATCCCCATCCGCCCCGTGGCCCTCCACTGCATCGTGGACATCCACATCATTTGCATGGACATCCGCCGCCACATCAGTATGCTCCCATGCGGCCCATAGCTCCGCGTCCGCACGTTCCATACGAGAAGCCCGAAAGTAAGAAGGACAAGTTTCCCAATTACCTTCACCATGTCCAACCCGAAGATGATCCTCTCTCCACGCGCACTCTATTTGCCGGTAATTTAGAGGTGACCATAGCCGATGATGAGCTCCGTCGCATATTTGGTAAATATGGAGTTGTGGATGACATAGATATAAAGCGACCACCGCCCGGAACTGGCAACGCTTTTGCCTTTGTGCGCTATCAAAATCTTGACATGGCCCATCGCGCCAAAATCGAACTCTCTGGCCAGTATATTGGAAAATTCCAATGCAAGATTGGTTATGGCAAGGTAACACCAGCTACACGCATGTGGATTGGCGGTTTAGGGGCCTGGACATCGGTCACTCAGTTGGAGCGAGAATTCGATCGCTTTGGAGCCATTAAAAAGATTGAATACCAAAAGGGCGATCCCTATGCGTACATTCAATATGAAACAGTAGAAGCAGCTACAGCAGCAGTGAAGGAAATGCGTGGCTTCCCATTGGGTGGACCAGAACGTCGTCTACGCACAGATTTTGCCGAGTTACCAGGAACTACTCCAGCGGCTCCATTTAAATCATCCACAAAACCGACATACGAGGACAGCTCCTTGGAATACCGACGACCCGAATACGATCCTTACTATGAGGAAACGGCAGTTTATGCACCACGTGGCGGTTACTCTCCATATCCACCGCGTGGAGGTTATCGCGGACGAGGAGGCTATCGTGGGCGAGGACGTGGCATGTATCACTATCACAACGATGTACACAGACCGCCGCATCCCGGCGCTATGGGCGGACCATCATCATCATCGTCATCATCGGTTTTACCGCCTGGCGGTGTGGATGATGAATGGCGCCGTCCACCAGGCGAATCCTACGATCGTTCCAGCTCTCGGGAACCGGGAGTCGAACGTTCACGTTCGCGTTCTCCCCTTAAACGGGCACGCTCGCCTGGCTCCGATTCGGATACATCAACAAGACGCAACGATGTCTTAAGTTCGGCCAACACTGTTTCAGAGGTGGCTCGCAAATGTGGCACTGTGTGGACTGGAGCTTTGATTCTGAAAAGCTCACTATTTCCGGCCAAATTCCATTTGACCGATGGTGACATTGACATTGTGGAATCCCTGATGCGGGATGAAGAAGGCAAACATAATTTACGCATCACCCAGAGACTTCGTCTCGATCCACCCAAGCTGGATGATGTCCAAAAGCGAATTGCCTCATCTTCAGCGCATGCCATTTTCATGGGTCTGGCCGGATCTACAATGGACACCAATTGCGATGACGCGAGTGTTCAAACACGTCCGATGCGTAACCTAGTATCCTATTTAAAGCAAAAAGAG
Source organism: Drosophila emarginata (assembly GCA_037075365.1). Taxonomy (NCBI): domain Eukaryota; kingdom Metazoa; phylum Arthropoda; class Insecta; order Diptera; family Drosophilidae; genus Drosophila; species Drosophila emarginata. Next base: position 1,464,865 of record JBAMCD010000260.1, on the reverse strand, counting down.
GCAGCCGGAGTTATATCGCTACTAAACAAAGAGACGGAGGCTACAGGCGTTTTGTATGCCTTTCCGCCATGCGAATTCTCTACAGAGCTACTGAAACGCACATGCCATAGCCTCACCGAGGAAGGCTTAAAAGAAGATCATCTGGTTATTGTTGTAGTGCGTGGAGGAACTGCTTAAAGAGATAGATGACAAACTGGAGGTATTGACGAACCACAGAGGGCTAAGCCACCAGAAACCAGAGAAAGAAATAGCAGCAATTGAATCCTTAATTAAAAATCCACAAGTTCCATCCTAGACAAACACAAATATCCACACACACAAATAGCACACGCCCACATCCCTGCCACCACCTTGCTTACCTATTATCTATCCAATCTATAGTCATCCATTAATCTAATTTGATTTGTTTATTTTTTTTGCAGACAAGAAACTTAGTGAAGAGTGAAGTTTTCAAGTTTCAAGTTCTCTGTGCCAACGTTCAAAAATAACCAAAAAAAAAAAATAACAAGAAAAAAAGTTCGCTTATATTTATATCTGATTATATTTTCGTTATTTTTTTATATTAAAAAAAGGCAAAAGTGTTAAAAACCAAACAAAAACCCTTCCCTCAAAAACGAAAACTAAATATGTGTAAACCAAATCAGTTTTGTGTTCAAATTATTGCATTGTGTTTAGTTTTAAATCACGTTGACACGGGGTTGTTCCGAAATTCGATTCCTCAAAAGAATTCATTCCACCAAAAGAATATCAATTTTAAATCATTAAAATGTTAAATTGTTGATTTACTCAATTCTTATTGCTTGTTCGTTTAGTTGTGTGCAATTCCTGCTTTTCAAATTTAGATCAAATTCGAAAACAAGTGTTGAAAAGTATCGAGTGAAAAATTTGTTCTTGTTTCTGGCAACCGATTGCACAGTGAAGAACAAAAACAATTCGAAAATAATTGCAAGATATAAATATTTCCCCCGATAATGCAAACGGAGTGAAAGATTTGATTTAGTTTTTAATATCGTAATGACGAATCGGAACATTCCCCGTAGGATTTTTGTTTCAATATTTACTGACACGAGGGTCGAATACAAAATTGCCCATAAAAGTTTTGGTTTTTTTTTGTGAAAAGCAAGTGCAACAAAAAAAATTGCAGATGGAAAAGTCAAAGTGTTTCATTCAGTTACAGTTGTTTATGGTTTTTGGTTAGTGCCAGTGCTGTTCTCCCCTCCCACAAAAAAAAAAAAAGAAATCAAAACTTCTTAAATGAAAGTGTCTACAATAATTTTGTGTGATTCCTGTCTTCTGTTTTACTACATAACACTATACTACTATATATATATATTTATATATTGTAAAAAAAAAAACAGTTCTCCTCCAATTCCATCCGAAAAGAGAACATCGTGTGGCATTTGTTGTCAAAAAATGTATTTTTCTTTGGGTTTTTGGCAAATGTTACATTCGTTTTCTTGTGGTTGCACTCAACATAGTTCCAGTTCAGAAGTTATACAGTTCAGTTTCAAGTTCAGTTGGTGATTTTTGTTTATAATTTTGATGATAAATGTTTTTTTAGTTAAGGAAGTGCATGATGATGACGTTGAAAAATTATATTGATTACGATGATGATGATTATAATGATGAGGTGTGTGTTGTGTGTGGCCAATATATATATATATATATAACTATTAATGTATATCGAAATATTTCTCAGATACTATGTTGTAATTAAACAAAACGAGAAAAAAAACCATATTAATGGCCTATATCTACATATATTTATTTCAAAAAATAAATGTTGTATTAGACAAGACAACAAGAAAAATAATGAAGTAGAAATTATTGATGTTTGTGTATTGAAATTACGTTTGAATCGATGAAAATAAAAGTATTGATTATGCTTCAAATCATAACTAAATATTATAAAACTCTATCCTACCATATATTTTATTGATATGATCTAAAAATATTAAATAAACTTACTCTGAACAAAACGTTTTGTGACTGTGTGTTTGTGTGGTGTGCTATAAAGTGTTTACTATAGTGATATCAAGTGATAAGATCATAACTTTCCATTAACGAAAGCTTCTTACAAGGTAACTCCCGGATAGCCATAAAGTTTTTTAATTCCGCCTTTTGTTAAAAACACATTCCATCTTTTAATGTAACATTAATTTTTAATTATTTGCAGTAAATTGAAATCGGATTAATCGTAATATATATAAAATACTGTGCAAACGGCAAAATATTTTGGGGTCTCCACAATATGGCTCACGAATCCGTCTTTTTCAGCATCCCATAGAAAGTTTATCATGGAATAGAGGCCTTGCATTAGATATTCACCTACTGAAATAATCACAATATAACGATATCTGCGGGGATGGGATATTAAGATCAATTAAAATATTATATTATTTAAAATTTTATTTAATTTGGACCACTAAATTATCGTTTTTAGATTTAATTTCTCCTTTACCTATCAAAATTCTGTAGTTTAATGCGATTTTTAATCTCCTCGCTGACCTGAGCCGCCATGTGTAACGAATGCTTTGGATGGAACATATACTCCTCATTGTAACTTTTATCCATTACCGTCTTTACGATAATCTCCAAGCGCTCCTTTTTCAAAGGATTCTTTGGCTCCAAACGATAACTTGGCATATAGCGCAAAGTGGGCTACATAAATATCGGGATATATGGATAAGAACCAAGGTGAATTAAGGATTTTATTTAATAACTTACCTTTGCTTGGGCGGCCAAACCCAGGGGGCTGGTAACCCCACCCATTGTGGATTTATTTAGAGATGCGCGTTGGCTGGTTGACTGCTTCTGCATGGTGTAAAGGCAAGACGTAATATGTTAGTTTAGTCCAAGATGAAGAAGAACATACTACTATACCCCCAACTCCCCCGTACTATCACTACTACCCGTTTTCCACCCACTCATCCGGACCACTAAATCACATAAGACCGCCGCGACAGTGCGTGACTTGCCCAAATGTTACATGGATCATCAATTCATTAAAATCACATCAAATATCCATGTTATTGTAATGACAAAATCAATCGTGTATTTATGTACCTTCTCACGCTCCTGGCCCAAGCATAGAGTAACCAGGCCCGACCAATTTTTGGCTGCAGCAACAGCAGCCACAGCCATTTTATGTGTGCCTGACTCGAGTGCGTCGCGGTTGGCCATAAAACCACAAATGATAATGGCACCGAGTCATACAGAGCCTGTTGCCCTGACAATTTACCGCCGCTGCCCTTGTTGAATCAATAGTTGACCCAATCTTGGCTGCCACTTAACAGTCAAAACTCAAACCCGACCAGTTTCTAAGGCCTCGCCGTGTGCCACTTACCTCTTGTTTATTCGGTTTCTCTTTGCCATTCGTCTGCTTGTCTTTGGCCTTGCCTCCCTTTTCTTTAGTTGTGGCAGGGACCTTTTCCTTCTCTTCCTTCTCTTTGCTAGGAACTTCAGGGGCGGCAACTGGAACATTCTCCTTGGGCTGTTCATCGGGAGTATCAGCCATGCTTAAAATTGTAAGATTTAATACTAATATCTTTTAAAAGATCTTTCAGGTAGTTGTCTAAAATTAATATGAAAAATTAATGCTATTTCACTACCTACTATGTCGAACAATATTTAAATGTAATTGGGACCTAATGAATTTTAAAATTTCCGTAAACACAAATGATATTCATTTAAGATTATAAAGCGAAAAAAAAAATAATAAATTGCATTTCCCAAATGTCGATGACTAAAACTTAAATCAGATAAACCATATCTCGCAAAATTATATTAATATATAAGGCATATGTTTTACAACAACAATTATGTCGATGAGTAACACTTAAATCAGAGCTGGAATATAAACCATATCTCGCAAAATTATATTGAAGAATAAGCCATATGTTTTACAACAACAAATTACTTTACATTTTTATTATTTTCATTTGGTTTGCAATACACATTGTTATACATCTATATATATTTATTTCATTCATTGTTTCTTTGTATATGGAATATGTTTCTCGTTTCGTGGTTAAGGTTAAAGTATATATCAACACAGTCAGTAGACGATTATTACACAATTACACAAGGGATGATAATTTCTTTACTTTTGGTTTTTAGATACTTTCATCATTTTCAATTATAAAACATACTACAAAACATCAAGTATACATATATTCGATAATTATATATTGTAAACCACACATTTACATATATATATATACATTCAAATATATATATATATATATGTATTTGTATATAATAGAAAAATTTGTTTATAAAAAGTTGAAAATAAAAAATAGAACAATTGGCCAGTCCAGGACTCCAAAATGTATGGCTTTTCTAACTTTTAAGTGTTTTTAACACTGCCAAAACGGGACACTGGGAGGGAGAAGAACTGAACATATACATTCAAAATGTTAAACAAAAACTAAAAACGGGGGAATATAAATTTTACAAAGATCATAATTTCAGTGTGTATATAAGATAATAAAAACGCGCATCAATGAAAAACGTCTTACAATTGGACAATCTAACATACATTGTACATATATATATATATATGATAGTTTCTATATCTTTATAAATATATTTATAGCCCCGTAGTGCATATTTTGGTGCAGACTTATAGATAGGTTTTCGGAAAGTTTTACATTTTCACTGTTTTATAGATTCTTCTTCTCATTTTCTAGGTTTATGTTCGTACCAAAGATTTGTTTCTCAGTCGTGTAAGTGGACACATATGTAAAGCTTTAGTTTGCTATGTGTGTGTGTGATTATATATACTATATATATGTATATATAATTTTGAATAATCTGTAGACATAAAAGTTGTGGACACACACAATAATCATAATAATGATAATATGTAATAATAATCATACAATATTAATATTCAGTGGGTTTCGTTTAGTTTAGATAGTTTTTATGCTGGATTGTTTTGTGTTTTTTTTTTCATTACTTATTGATCTTGAAGTGTGTGTTTATACCAATATGTATCTAAAAATGTATTTGTATATTTTGGTATTTCTCTGGCACAGTTATTTCATAACGCCAATTTGGTCCAAAAAATATGTTGGTTTTTTTATAGATTTTCTTCCACGTACTAATCATTCGATCGTACTTTTCTTAACGAACCGCGATTGAATTTGCAAATGGATTCGAGCAGAGCTGAACGTGTCGGTTCTTCTTCTTCGGCTCCAGCATCTTCTGATAGCATATTGGGTGTAGATGATTGCCTGCCCACAGAACTGCCTGTGGGTAAATCTGCTTGCTGTCCACCCGAATGCGGTGCTGGTGTAAGTGGCGGAGCTGTGAGCAAAAAAATAAATTTATTAGAACAAAGAAAAAATACTGGAATCTATAGCCACTGATATAGCTTGTTGGAAATTCCTTTTACTGAAACATAATATTCCATAAGGGGAAAGGAATGAGACCAATATTTTTCCAACTTATGATTCAGTTATATATCCATACAGTTTGTCATCCGATGATCACATAGAATAGTTGGTTAAATAGTAAATCGATTGCCTCTTAGATTTTGTTTCACCACTGTCCCACATATGAAATATTTTTGTATTTGCTTTTCAGTAAACTGAATTTCAAACGATTCTTGAAATGGCCTCCCTTTAGGATAGATTACTACAAAATATTTTAGGGGTGAGATAGATAACTACATTTAAGACCGGCCAGTAGTGTGGGCTCTTCTGGTGTGCTGTCGGATCGATTAAACGAGTCTGCCGAGCTTAGTAGACCAAGAGCAGCGGCTGTTGCTGTGCTGGAAGTAGTTGTTGAGGTAGCCACTAGCGACAAGCGTCCATTGTTTGTTTGGAGTGAGCCTTGCTGCTTTAGTTTGGACTGTTTGTGCTCTAATTTCTAAATGGTTTCAAAAGCAAATTAAAAAACAATTAAATAAAAAGAAACAAAAAATGTGTAACATTTGTTCAATAGCTGTGCCAACTACTTGATAAATTTTTTTCATTTTCAACTAACTGCTTTTTGCTTGGATTTTCGTTTCTCCTCCTCTGAGCTCATCAACTCCTGGACACGCACTATACGTTTTTGATTCTTCACCGATTTTTGTTCATCACGCAAACGTGTTTCGCTCTTGATAGCTGCCTGCTTTAGCAATTCTTTGGCATTGAGAGAGAGCTTAAAATGTGGCTTCTCACCCTGACTTTCGACGGCTGCAGCTTGCGTGGCATATTGGCTAAAGAATCGATGTCCACTTAGTTGTTCTAGTGTGGGGAGGCCAGTCTTGCAGGCCTCCTTTGATAAAATGCTCTCCAGCAAACATTCTGCAAGTCAGAAACTTAATATTTTGGAAGAATCTTTGAATTTATATCAACTCACTCAGTGCTTCTGGGCATTCGTTTATTTGACGAACTACCGATTCTTGTAATGGATAACCCATGGCCATTTCAAATAAGACATGGCCAAAGCAATACACATCAATTGTCTCAATGGCATGGATTTTACTGTGCTGCATAAAAAATGGCCTATAGAAGGCTGGCACACCAAGCACATAGTTCTCTATATCCAAAAGCTTGACACAATCATCAACTATAACTACATTGCCAGCATGTAGATGACCTGTTGGATGCATACAAATTAGATTTGTTAAATATAGTTTTGAAATTCATTTTACCGTAAGCATAACCCTTGGAATGCAGAAAGAGTAGAGCATCTAGAATCTGTCTGCCATATGTGGCTACTTGTTTCATGGAGAGAGCTGTTCGTCCTTTGGGATTGCCATATTTACTTAAAAATGGATTCTTGGGTGTGGATACCATGCACAGCATATCCTTTAAAGAACCATGCTTGTGGAATCTATTCAAGTAAATATTGTAATCAGTTCAGTTTCATATATGTATACTAAATATATTTAAATTAATACCTCCTGATCACCAAACAACCGCTCTCTGTGTGAGCGGCCAGCACTATAGGCTCAATGTGGGGATGCTGCAAACCCATTAGGCTCTTTAATATGCCACTTATTTCCTTCTCATCAATAAGCTTATCTGGTCCGTATTCCATCCATTCGGCCACCATCTCGGCCTGAGGATCCACATTACCAGCATCCATGGAGTTACCACTGCCATTACTATTGCTGCTGCCCGAGGCAAAATGTTTGCTTTGATGAGTCTGAGAACCACTTTTGACTAGCAATTTACTACTAGCACTCTTCTCTGGTGGCTTTGGAGTGACTTTAAAGTAGTGTTTACGGAGACGCCAACCTATGGCCCCCATGGTGGGACCCAATGCCCACATTGTGTCATTGCGCAAGCAGAGCATGGAATTCTGCATGGCATGATCTGTAAGAAATAATTTAAATAAATACGTTACATTTTATGTATATGGAATGAAAATTAAATTATTATTAGATAAACTCCAATAAAAAAAATCGCCAAAAGACATTTAAATGGATTTTTGAAATTTAATTTTAAAAATTTTTCTCTATATTTCTATAAAAAGGATATATAGAATATAGGATAGTTATCCATTCTACATAATTTATAAACTGACCGTGAAATGATTGCGAGTAGCTCTCCGGATCGACAAATCGCTTGGCCGGCAGCGACGAGGCCAATATTGGATTCATTAGTACAGCGTTTATATAGACTTGCAGTGCTTCTTTCCTTTCAGCTATGAAATCCGGACGCATATTACCGAAAAAACGTTTGCCAGGCAGCGGCAATTCAATGCCAGAGATACGTAGACATTTATGCAGCTTATCGAAGTCATTGTAACGGCGCAGGACATTCCAGGAATTCTCCTTGTTTGGCCCCCTCTGTACGCGCAGCAAGTACTCCTACATGTATGTATGTACATGTACACACACATATACACATGCAGAAAACATGAAATCATCAACAAAGGCGAAATTATTGATTTTTCCTGTGCATTTTTTCTTTCTGTGGCATTACTTACCGTATGCCCGTTGACCTCTTCAACGGTGGATATCTCACAGCTTATCTCCTGGGTATCATCCAATAGCAGTTTTCGTTCATATCGGCTCGCAAATATGGCCATTTGTTGCAAGTGAATGCATATCTACACCTCTCTGCCCCCTCCCAAGACCAATCTCAGTCTTTCAATTACTTGTTTCTTTTATGTATGTTTTTGTTTGGATGACGCACTATTAGCTTTGGTCCAGAGTAGAAATTACGAAATGTTTGAATATGTCTTCAATCACGAATAATTTAAGATTTATTTGCACTATTTTTTTGTTCTCTTGTTTGTGATAAAAGCGAATGTTTTTTTTTTTTTTCTTGCTAAAACAAGGAAATCAATAAGATTTTTCGAATGCCTGCTCTTTTTCGCCGTTGTATGTGTTGTAGTTAATATTTGTTTCTTGAACGACTAGCTGTTCGCGTTAAAACCAAATATTTTATAAATTTGCTTTTTCAATCGAAAACAAAAACAACATTAACAGAAAAATGATTACTGACCATTTTAATTCCAGCAGTTCAAAGAAAATATGTGCTCGCTTTTGGCACACTCTGTAAATATATATTTGCCAATAAAGATCGCTAAGAGCACATCATTCTAATATATTTTTAGCAGAATATTGATTCATAGTTGTCAATAGTTTAAGCTAATCATTTTGTACTATGTAAGCATCTAGTAGACATAAATATGTTTGGATAGTGTACAAACCAAAAACAAAAATATATACCCCTTTCACTAATGGGTATAATAATTTACCTATGTTAGCAAATAATCGTCTGTTAAGTAACATTATTCGTCAACAAGTCTGTTAACTGAAACTTTCCTCCCAATTTATCGACATCGATAACATATTTTTTGGAGAAAGTTTTAAATTGGAGTGAGCTTTTTACAAAAGACAAATCGCAAATTGTTGTAGTTTAATTTTAATTAAAATAGGGTGTCTTTGGAAAAGTTGGTTTCGGACTTATATAGATGCTTAGTTATAAGATAGTCCCTGACAAGCTTGAAGAATGCTCCCATGCTAGTGAAGGCCACAAAACTAATAGACAGCACAAAATGCCATTCCACGCTGGCTGAGCTTAAGGAGGCAATTTCCACAAGCAGGACAGCTGCCTGAAGTGTGGCCAATGTAGAGTAGATTACGGTTGGATTATGGAAGAGTTTCTGCCGTAAAATGAATAAATAAGTAAATAAAATGTTATAATTTCGTCAATTTTATAGACTTACGTAGAAGCGCACATGACTGGCATTGCCTGGCGTGGCGACTGTGATTGGCCCCTGACTCCGATAGAGCCCACCGTTGTGTTTAACCACAGTATTTTGGCCATACATTATATATTTTGACCAAGTGTAGGCATTGGCGGCTAATATAAGCTGTGATGGATTCGGGTCAGTTGGATCCATACGATGCCAGCATCCCAAATGCATAGTGGCACGGTGCAATATGTCGCTATATTTAGCTGGGTAAAGAAACACGAATGATAAACTAAAGGCTCCCAGGCAAACAATGATGCAATGTTGGGCAGCTCGCATTACATTGTAGTTAATACTCATTGCCAAAAAACAAGGTACCAAAGCACTATAATATGCATTTAGCATAGATGTAAATATGAGTTGTTTGAATCTCTTGTTAAAATCGTGTCGCAGCGTCTCAATCTCCTCGCGAATATGCGGTAAATTGGTTGTACAACTATGAACTGGAAGGTCATTAATATATATGCCAGGAAGCTCGAATCTAGTGCGCAGAAAGGGCTCCAATTGAAAGCCAAAGATGAGCAAATACACAAGTACCCTTAAAAGAAAATTGATAATAACATGATTTTGTCTTTTAAGGTTTAAGGTTGTTATTTACGGATAACTTAGGTAGAAGAGAAGCAAAAGGGAATGTTTCTGATACAAGCGCCAGGCACAAAAACCCAGTAACAACTGCACTGAGCCACCAAACCCATATTTGACGGCTAATCTTATCCAGTACCGATGCTTCCATTTGCTCACCATCACAGAGTAGATGAATCTACGTGTGTTAAGAATGAGTATAAAATACCGCAAATGGGGATCAATGAGCTCTATGTTCTGAAAGTACAAACAGTTAAGATTTCCCTTCCATTCTTTCAAGGACATATACATATGTATTTCATCTACCCACCACCATGTGCTTGGTAAAGGATTGAGGAAGCCACCAATTCGTGCGATATATGTTAATAAACTGGACAATTGCTGCACCTATAGTGAAGGCACACATTATCAATTCGCTTAACCATTCAGATGTGCCGGTATAATCTGGAAATTGTATGTGCTTCGGCAACATAATGGGAGGATTCGGTCCATGTCTTGAGGTCGTCGTGCGAGAAAATGCGTCCTGGTGGTCGCTAGAGCTGCTGCCATCGCTGCTGCGTTCATCGTAAACCATTTTTATTTCATATATATTTTGATTTGTGTTAGATTTAAACAACTCTGAGCTAAAGACTTTGTTTTGTTTTCTGCACTCGGACAAAAACAGCTGTTGTCATACAGGGGGATTATTTAGTCTGTACTAGGGATGACAGTTTTCCGATAAGCAGTAAATTCGATATTGATCAATTTTGACTTACCGAACCGTTTTATAACTTGTTTTTAAAAACTTCAAAAATATTTTTCTTTTCTTGGGTTAAAACCAAACGGTGTCCTTGGAACCAAGAATGCAAAGTGCTCCCCCTTTATAAATTAAGTTTAATATATATTATGTGTTGACTAATTTTTGATAAATTATAAAACAGCATAGCTACTTTTTTCTTCTTTTAAACACTATATTGCTTTTTATTTCATTCATTTATATTGAAATATTAATGCATTGACTTAAAATCAATTTCTTATTTTCAAAACAAAATAAAAATTTAATAAAATATTCTACAATGTGATTAATTTATGCGCATTTTGATCCAGTTTTCTTAGTCCTGATAATTGTTTTTAAACGCACTGTTCTTAACAAAAATTAACAAATAAAAATTATATTTTTATTGAATTTGGCTTTAGAAATGCTAAGTGAGCTATTCCGCTCGAACGTTACTACCAACGTTCTGATCATTTCGTTTTCATAATCTGTAATTTCTATTATGCATATTTATAGTAATTATGGAGAGCTTTTGAATTTTCTACAAAATATATGTTTATATAAAACACTGTGGCATAATAAATTATAGAAAATGTCTTGGCCTATCAAAGTTTATGATAATGGTGACAGATATACAAAGGTGCAAAAAGTACTTAAAAGATGCGACATGCAAAACAAATTGTAAAATAATGTCTATGTGTTTGAAGTGCCTTTGTTTTCTCAACTCAATTCTTGCTGTATCACTTATCAGCAATGGAATGACAGTGGTTACCCTGGTACTGTTAGAATCGCTTATCAATTTCTAACCGAAAACAATTGAGCAATTTTGTTAGCATGAGATTTAAAGAATTCGTATCCAATTTTAGCGGTACTTTTCAATGTCTCTGTTTTACTGTGGCTTGGAGTGTTAACTGTTGAATCACCCTGTTGTTGGGATGTGACGGACGCATTTCCAGTCGATATAGCAGTGAACGTATTGAGTTGATGTTGGGGGAACATTTTTTGTAAAACATAATTGAAGCCGTTCGAGGCTTTATTACTGTTAAGCTTAAATCGTTCAATGCCAAAAGCTCTGATGGCCCGGGAAACCCCAAAGACTTGGGAACTTATGTATGCTCTTCGGACGGCCAACGTACTGCCATCTTTTTGCTCACTATATACAACGATCTCATCGACTTTCTAAAAACAAATAAAATCTTTAAAATATATGCAAACGCTTTATCATACATATAGAGTAGCAGATATTTCCATCTGCTATCTTGATTCATATATTTTTTCACTTACCATTATTTTCTTCATGCCTAAATTGCGGGTAAATGTGGTAAATGTCTTCTTAACCGGGTCTAAAATCGAATCCTCAACTATTTTAACTGGTACATTGTTGTAGAAACGCGCCCCCCATTTTGGAACTGGATTTGTCTTTGACAGCAATCGACGAGAATATAATTTACCATCTCGCACCTCTCTTTTGATGGTGTCCTCGGTTAAAACATGAGTGCTCGATGGATTAGGATAACGATTCCAATAGGCAGTCACTACGTGCCCCCAGCTGTAGTCAAAAACCGTTTCCGTTCGGCAAGTAGATGCAGTAATAACCATAATGAGGGCAAATCTTCTTTGGCAATAAGACAAATGAAAGTGAGAAGCAGCCGCTCACGCCGGCCGGATTGTCCCTGAAACTAAAGAAAGATGTATGTACAAATGTATATACTATATATAACACAAAAATCAATTGCAATCGCATGCTTCGGAATTTATAAATAGCCATCGAAACGAACCTGTCTGCTGTTTTTAAGTGATTGGGTGGGGCCTCCAGTGTGGGGGATGGGCTACTTGCGCGCTCACGTTGATAAATCCCTTTGCTTTTTTTAAGTTTTCTTTTGTATTGTAAGGTATTCCCCTCGACCCGTATTGGACAAAGCCTACTTCTCTTGAGATTGTCAACTTTGTTACACAACTCCGTCACTGCTCTCGGTTTTGGTCGTTTGATTTGGATCTTCCAGTGGATAGTTATCTTCTTTAGAAGTCCACACTCGTCTAATCTTTTATCCAATGAGTTAGTTAATTTTTTTGATAGATTTAACTTATTTTTATCTAATTTATGTAGCCAATTCAATTTTCTGGCCAAAGGCCATTCGGAAACAGTGCTGCGAATTTAGCTGTTTTAACGCACGTTCTGGGTTTTTAGCCATTTTTCTAGTATTTTTATAAATTCGCAGAGTCTTTGAAATTCAATTAAATCTCTTCACTAAAACGACCAAAGTTATATATCTTTTGTTGTCTATGGTTTTAAAACAGTTAGTTTCTAAGTTAATTGCAATTTAATCTTGTTAATAGTGACAAACTAAAATATTTGTAGAACACCCTGTTTTTCGATAATATGAAGAATCGATAACTTCGACTCCACTATTTTGGCTACTTTTTTGAAATCATTGTTCAGTTTTCGATAAAATCCTGCAATGAATTTAATCATTATTACAAATACCAAATAGTAAATTACATGAACCTAATAATAATTGTGATCAGAGAATGCATCATTCATTTGATTACCATTTTAAATATTCAAGGTTGTTTCTGTAGAGTAAACTTAAGGACCCCTTTCGTACGCCTATGCCCCAAGCCAAGTTTGAAAAGGCATTTATTTACCGAACTCTAATCCAGACAGAATGAATGTATTAAGAGTAAAACTTGAATCCTGCCTTCTGGAACTGAATAAAAGTTCTAAAAATCGAAATGAAGACATTAATTGGTTAAATGTGAGTTCTATATGCAGATCAGTGCCTCATCCTAAAATTTTTTAATCGTATTCCTTTGTCTCCTTTCCCAAGAATTTTTGTGCTGCTCTTTTGGAATTCTCTGCAGCGGTGCACAAGCACATGATCATTCAAAACGAGGCGGTGGAAATGATATGTCTATGTCTAACACAGATTATGATCTGTATTCGCCAACTGGAGAGCGTTATGAAGGTGGAAAAGACATGTGCTACTCGAATTGCTGTAAATATAAATTGAAACATGATTATAGCCAATAGCAATATTACATCGTAATATTGACTTTCTTGTTTAGGCCAGTCATCATCATTTTGTGGAACGCGCACGATGGTGTCTTAAGCGTATGTTGCGCCTATGTCCCGAAAAGGATTCGCAGCAGGACGCACTAATACTGAATGCAGAAGGACAGTCCTTTCTTGAGCAAGTAGATTCCATTTTAGATGCCCTCGCACCGTTTAGCAGTTATAATGAGGAAAACAGCTATGTCAACGTGGAAGAGATCCTCTCGAATTCCAAGGATATGCTTCATTTAAGCAAGCAATTGGGTGACTCTGTTGATTCAGTATTGAGTCAAACTTTATCCTTTGCCAATGTAGCCCTGCAGGAGGATAAGCGAGCGTTGAGTGCTCTCTGTCAAAAGGTATAAGGTGAAAATAATTAAATATATATAAATATTATTAATCAGTTGTCCAAATCCTGTGTTTTAGGTAATGCGTGAATTTGGCGCTTTTCGAGCGGAATGTCAGTCTCCAGCAAGCTCTAGTTCATCCTCTAACATCAAGTTGAGAGCTATGACCATGGAACAAGCTCTATATCAGTTGGAGGACTTCATAAATGAGGCTCTCCTGCGTTTGGTGTTCCAGTGTTTTTTGGATTATGAAAAATTTTCGGTGGATAAAATACGGAATATGCTGAGACAAGGAGACACCTCCATATCAGATGACTTCATTGCTGACTTTGATGTAAATGTAGATCGTGCCACCCAGATTGGTGTATTTGCTATGGCTTTCGCACCCAATTTAAAAAGTAGATATATTTGGTATTAATCTACATTTAACCAAAAATTCAAATTATTATTTCTTATGAACAGTGAAAACTGTAGTGCGCAGTTGTCTGGCTTCATTTGAATCATTGGACACCAGTTTGATACCCTCACTGCAAGCCGTTGGCTCTGATCTGCATTCCGAAATATTGGAACAGCATTTCAATGAGGAAATGTTAAAGTTTAAAATGGCTCTCCACGAAATCATTGATAGTCGGGCTTTGTTAGGCTGCTATTTGGAAATACTCACATCGGGAATACAAATGGCTGAAAAGAATTTCTCAAAGACGCCACTGGTCGACTTAAACCAAATGGCGATGTTGTTGTTGGAGCATTTCCAACTGACTGTCAATGAGAAAGTGCTAAGGGATACCAAATCTGGGAGGGGTTTGGAATATTTTCAACAGTTTGTACGAATGTGGCGCGAATGTAAGGCTATATTAATGTGTGCAGCCCAAGTGGAGCCACAACGTATTATTAAACGATTTAAGATCCTGCGAAGTATTTTACGAAAACTACAGAGTAGCATGCACTCAGAGAAAAAGGGAACGACCGCAGGAGTTCTACAAGAGGGTATAGATCACACAACTCAGCAGACAAGTGTCAATGAAGCCAGGCTGGATCTTTCCGGCATATTGCCAAGTCAAACTAGCATACTCTACGACACTTGGGAGCGTAGAAGCCGCAGTCGAAATCAAATAAAAGCTATAAATAATGAGGAAGAACCGTCTAACCAAATGAAATCCATAAAACCGAATGTCTATGCCAGTGTGAGGCGAAGTAAGTGCTTGAATTTAATTTAAACTTTTTGTCTGTAAATTTTATTTTTCAATTTTAGGAGAAAGTCTTCGAACTATGATGTTTAAGCGTCAAAATTTGGCGGAAAGTCAAAAACTTTATAAATCCTTAACCAATCAATCGGCAAAATTACAAATCAGTGGTATAATAACATATTAATTAAATTTAAAATCAGATTGAGAAATAAAACATTTTTTTTTTACTATTTTCAGATATTCTCGATCAATTAACTAACCTATCCTCGACCTTCTCAGAGACACAACAATTGCTAAATAGACACTAATTTCTAATAATCATTCCATTACAATGCAATTTAAAAAAATAACGTATTTTCTAAGATGAATTGTGCATATACATACATATATATATATATATACATACAGTTGTATCATATATACACTGAAATGTGTAAGCCGTATAGAGCAAAGTTTGCTCTAAAAAAAGTTTTAATCTACTGTTAATATCCTAAAATAATTTTAAAATAAACTAAACGACATAATTACTAAATGCAAATTGATCAAATTCAACAATTGTCTGCGATAACTTCAATAATTCAAGTCAATATGTAGAGCAACCGCAAACTCATATCGATTTTCCCCACTTCAAAAGAAGTAGGACTCGGACACCAGTTTAATCAATATACAACCATCAAAAATATACGTATACATATATATTCCAAACAAAACAAAGAATTAACTTTGTAGGAAATGAAATCTCTGGCAAAGGAAAATACATTTTCTGATGAAGAAATTAAATCGCTGATCAAAAACCAATCAAATAATCATCATGTAGTCCCCTTGGGTATCCTTATAGTACTTTGTACTATGTATCTAATGGCGGCCGGATTGCAGCGTAACTATATATATTACTTAAAACCAGGCGTGGCTGCCTTTAATCTGCCACCCACTACAGATACAGAAACGGAATCTCAACCTCAATCAACCTGTCCCAAATTGGAAATCTTTCAAAAAGACATATCTAAACCAGTTAGTGAAACCCACGACAATCCAAAAGCCTCAAAGTCAATAATACTGGCTAAAAGTCCGAAGCGTCTAAAGATTTCTAAGAATGGCAAATCGGAAAATAAGAAAAAGGATCAGACGAAAAAAAGTAATACAGCGGAATCCATCATTTATCTCTTTGCTTTGGTGTTTATCTACTTACTTTTAAAAGCAGCTTCCGATATCAATCAGCATTATAAATCGGTAATTATTAAATCGTAATATTAATATATGCATATAATATATAATCATTTTTCTATAACTAATAGCAGAATAAAGGAGATAAACGTTTAAGACGCTGCTCTCTACAATCCTATGCCCAGGCCCATAAGCAAGATCGGCGGGCATCAAAAGGTATTTCAGCAAAAAGTTTGCCCAAGTTTTAAGGTTTAGATGATTATGAATTGTCCTAAAATCAAATAGGGATCAAGTAAAAGTAACTAAAACATATATTTTGAGCGATTCTTACACTGAGTGTTGCTTGGATTTGCTTGAGTGATGCCAGTGTAGACGCCTTTTTATTGACCTTTATTGTTAATGTATTGTGCTAGCCTAACTTGAATTTCTGTGTATTAAGTAGCACTCACTGTCCAAACTTTATATACAACAAAAACAAAAATCAAAAATTATTATGAAATTTTTCTGACTTTTTCGGAAAATGCATTAAATGTATAAATATATTTCATTTTCTATTATCTATGCAATTTTCCATTTTAATTGTAAGTGCACCCCTCCTCTATCAGTATTATGTATGTATGAATGTGTGCTATATTATACTACTATATACCTTCCAATCCGTTCACATTTCGGTGAAACTGTACTGAAACGATTGTATATACTATATACATATATATATCCTAATATTCTGTCCTCTATTTATAAATGTTATACTATACTTACTATATATATGTATGTATGTGTGTGTTAAAGTAACAATAAAATTATTATCTACTTTCCTGTGATCACTTTCAAACTACAATTATATATGTGATATATGAATTGTGCTGCGATATTTTTTTCCCCATATTCATACATTAGTTTCAGAGGATTCGCCCCTACTCCAACGTAGGCAGGCATTGTTAAAAGAAGTCCGTTCCATTTCCGTTGATCGCTATAAGTATACAATTGTTGAGGAAGGATCATCAGGCCGTTGTCAACCGATGCCATTGTACAAGCCCACAAATAGCCCAATTGTGGGTCTAGCTGGAGGAGATGCGCGTAAGCATCAGCATAAAAAATAAAATCTACAATATCAGCCGTAGTCTTAAAGCAATATGTTTTCCACTCCAGCAGCAATGCATTTAAATCGTCGCTCCTCGGTACCCATCAACATTAACCATCAAACTGTACCATTCACATGCAACATCCAACGACATCCACCAGAGCTGGTCAAACGCGGATCGGTTATAAGCCTCTCTAGTTTGGCAACCATACCTCCAGCAGATCCATTGTCACCTCTTCCAGACGCTGCCAAGCGCCGTGTTCGCATGATTAATCGTCATTGAATTTCCACTAAATGATATACATATTTACAATTTTCACAACGAATCAGTAACGGAATTGGAATCTACAACAATCGTAAATAAACTTAAAGACTCAGTTAGTCTGTTTGTAAATAGTTAAGCAATAGTTTATATTATTCAAGTTCAAGTAAAAAATACATTTCTATAACGCCCTGGCAATTATTTTAGACACAATTTATACACAAATCTCTCACGTTTTTCTTTTGTTTTCGCTTTTTTTTTTTTGATTTTCTCTTTTTTTCTGTTTATAAAATTGCACCAAATGAGCGATTATTCTACTTAAGGGCAAGAGATTAAAACAATCCTAGGCTAAGTATTAAAATATTTCGTTTTGGAATTCAGTACCTACTAAGGAATTACATACAATTTTTAATGTACGAGTTGAACGGCATCAGAGCATCGGCACGATTGGTGAGTGTTTAATGGGTGAGTAAGTTGGTGAATGTAGAGATGGAATCGATAAAAGAATTTTAGATCTAATCTATATAAAGTTACATACATTTATCCATATATGTATATATACATATATAATTATGTATATTTAGTTTAAGGCTTTTTATCAGATTTTGTGCTAGTTTCGGCTATTTCCATTAAATTAAAATAAATTACGTATTTTAAAGAGCACACACATGTTTAAAAAAAAAAAAAAATACACAATTAGTAAAAATTAAAAGGGAAAAGATATTTTGTTTAAGTATTTAACTAAGCTCGTTACCCTCGTAGAGACTCTCGCAACTCTCGAGCAGACGGAGCACCGGCGATATGTCATATGGATACAATTGACGCGATACAAGACGAGAGATTTGGAAGCGTAGTCGTATTAGAACACCCATGGTCTCGTCTAGCATGGCATTGCCCATACCAAAATTGTGGCAACTGTGGACAAAAATGTTCCAATTCATGCGTATGTATTTGAGAAGACGCAAAAGATAGAGCAGGAAACAGGTCTCGTTACTGACAAGCAGATCTAGCAACAGATCGGAGCTATTCGATATCATCTTAAGGAATTCGAGGAATGTGTACACCGGATTCAGCATGGCCACAAGTTCAGGAAAAGCATTATTACGGAATGATATGCCGGATGTTACATCAAGGGTACACACCATGGCCTCTATTAAATGATCATCCTGATCATCAAATAAATGTATTAGGATCTTACTAAAATGACATTCGGGATGAAATTCCAGTGTCTGTTTGATGAACGTCTCCAACTTGCTGAGCACATCTCTTATGGAACGCTCTATTTCGAGCATATCCTGAAACGCATCATAATCACTTGAGTCAATCGACGAGTCTGAGGAATCACTGCGACTCTCTTTCACTGTAACAGCTATCGATTTGAGCACCAGGAGGACCATTTTCTGTAACACGGTCTTATCCATTTCAATAGCTGGCTGCACAGGTATTCCCTCAATCTGTGATGCATCCGTACTGGGTGCCATTTGTCCTACTATGCTGTTTGTCGGATAGTTTAGGGGTCTACCATGATAACCAACCAGACTGACACCATTGTCTGGCTGGCGTCGTGGCAGCGATTCGAATATACGAAATCCTCGAACATCGCGGACAATTGTATGGGCCAATTTGCATGTCTCCTCGGGCAGCATGTCCTGCAGCGCTAGTGTGGATCCATAACAGAGGGCCTCGTTAAATAGGCACAACATTTGTTTATACACGGTACAGGAGAGACTGTGGTTAAGCAGTTGCTCGAATTTGTCCAGCTGAGCATAAAAGGGTCGCGTCTCGTCTATTGATAAGTTCGCCTTAACCGAAATGATGTTCTCCCAGAGCTGTAGAAAGTTAAGCACACAGTGTTCGGCCTCATCCTGGTTGGCAGCGGCGGCGGGTGACATTAGCTCGGACATATTATTAACCAGAGTGGGCCATTGGTGCTCTAGCTTTTTAATGGTAATACATTTCAGGTGCGTCGTGTCAAAACTTTCCGAATCTGTAAGTGTGACCATATGGCAGCCAGTGTTATTCGGATTTGAGGCAGTATTAGATGATTGTTGATCCTCATCATACAGGGATCGTCTAGTTCTTTCCCGTTCTCGATCTAACCGTTCTCTATTCTCATGCTCAGCCGGTTCCGCCTCTTCGGATTCATCACGGAATTGTCGAGCAAAGTAATTTGAGGCCAGGGGTTGATCTTGCACTGGAAAATGCATATAGCTGATAGAGGCATCATCAGCTGTTGCCGCTGCCGTTGTCGTCGCAGTCGTCCATTCATCTTCAAGGGGATGCAACTCCATGTCCTTCCACTCCACAATCCTTTTGATGATGTCCAGACTAAAATGAATTTTTTGTACGGCCGACTGATCGAGCTGCTCAAAATTAAACAACTGATCAATTATCTTTTGAAGCCATTCAACGTTTACTTCCTGTTTGGCAATCACCAGAAATGCGGCTAGCACACGTCCTGCCAGAAATTGCACATAGGAATTGTTGTAGCCGGCCAGGACAATGATTTCATCGATCAGTTTGTGATCGTTGCGTATCAGAGCATCGCAGACATCCATAATGCGTGTACAAATGAATCCCTTCGAATTCTGCTTTAGATATATGTCGAAGAGTAGCTGCAGATTGGAAAGGAATTGCAGGAGTTTATTTGTAGGCCACTCCCTCAGGTTAGCGATCCGTTTCTGGCCATTGGAGTCGTGTGAGTAATGTGATTGAAAGGGTTTGCGGAGAGTGCGCTCTGATACGCCGCACAGGCACTGCCGGGTGAGGGATTGCTCAAATTCCAACATTTCATCAGCTGGAACTGGAGCCGACTTATTTAGACTATTACTTATGATACTTAAACTATTTGTGGTGCTATTACTACTGTTGGTGGTGGTGGTCAACAAGTCTGGCAATTTTGCGGCACGATCCACTTCATCCTTGGTAACTGTGGCAGCATCAACCGCTTCCAGCTGGGCATAGGATGCGGCTCTAGAGCTGCACGGCGTTGTGGTTGGTGAATTATTCGAGCTGCTAGGTGTTGATAACGAATGAGTGGAGGATGAGGACAGGGATGAGCATAAATGATGATTTTTATTATGATTCGTGTTTCCATTGCTGTCGAGTATATCCGGTGGTGGAGTCTTTAATTGCTTGTCGATCTTCTGTCTCTTTGTTTGCGGCTGTTCGTTGTGTTGAGCGGCGGCCACAGAGCCACTGCTACTACCACCAGCTCCAGGTGCAGACTGTTCCATATTTTTTGTACTTGACGTTGACGTACCCGACGTCTCCCTCTCTCGCTCTTACTGCCTTCTCTCTGTTTGCCTCTTGGATTAATCTCCTTATTTGAACGTCTGCTGTAAATTTGCCGTGTTAATCAAACGAATCAGAACCAAAGCACAATTCCTATTATCACCACATACATACAAACAGCCCAAGCCAGACAGCCAGCTTCCGTGCTACGCGCCCACAAGGTTACGTGTGCAGACAACGACGCAGACAAGAGGTACTGTGACTTTTTTTGCTCCTTGATTTAATTTGATCACCAATTTTAAGTATATGTTTCTGAGGAGGCATTGGACACTACCTCCGGCCAGGTGGCCTTATGGCATTTTTAAACATTTTTTTTATTGTTTCTGAAATACTTTAACACTTGTTGCACGTCCGATTTCGATTTCTGTATTAGTTCACTCACTGCTTTGCTCTCCCTCTCACACGCTCTCTTTCTTTATGGTGTATCACATTGAGCCGCGCGTTTATAATATTTTACGGTGCAAGCTTAATTTTATAAATTTCAATTCAATTTGTTTATAATTTGGGTGTTTTTTTTTAATTTTTGTTGAAAAAACTACAACAACAACTAATTAAGTAGCCGCCATTTTGTTAGTAGTACTTATCGACAGGCAGAAAAATTTAAGCTAGAGGGCGCTATTAAGATTTCAATAGCAGCGCTAGTGAGCCGAGCGCCTAAATTCAAAGGCAAAAACTGTGTAGATAAGGCTTATGGATTTTGTAAGAAAATTAAAATGACTACAGTTTGTATTATTGTTATCTTTCAAACTTGAATACAAAATATAAAAAAAATAAATTCTAAATTTGTTATTTATCAGTACGCAGATATTTTTAAATCTTGAATGCAGACTCTTATCAATTTTAGGCAAAATCGTTGATTCAAACCCTGACAACTCTGGCATGGTGTTTTGCTTTGATATTCATTTGACCTTCCGCAGGAGCGAATTTGCTTGGTTTGGGCTTTTTTCCAGTCAGTATCTTGTCGATTTTAAAACAACGGCGTTGTTGTGGAGAATAGTTCCGGATATTTGCCGGAGCCATATAAAAAGCAACTTAAACGTGACGTCGACATTTAAGTAAAGTGTTTCGTTTGTTTGTGATTTCAGTTGTATTTTACGTGGTGTGTTAACTAAATCAACTACGACCTACTACCTCCCACTTAAGAAAAATGGCTGGTACGTTGCCCGCTCTCAATCAGGAGGCTGTCTTTAAAAAACTCCAGGATTACTATGATAACCATAATAAGGAGCTTGTCATCAAGGACCTGTTTTTGAATGACCCCAAACGGTTTACCAAATACAGGTGGGGCACCTATCAATTTCACCTTCACATTTATCAATGTTCGCCCTTGCACTTGCCTTCTCCCCCTCTCACAATTTGTCCTTGCGTAAGGTCGAAGCTTCGACTTAAAACCTGCTTCGAGGTCATCGAGTGATAGTAATTTCAAATTTTGTTTATCAGCTTGCGTCTAGGTACTCCAAACGATGGTGAAATTTTGCTAGATTATTCAAAGAATCGAGTAAACGACGATGTCTGGCCATTGCTGTTGGAGTTGGCTAAGGTAAGGCGCGTCGAAGCTGCTCGTGATGCCATGTTTAGTGGCCAGCATATCAATATTACCGAAAACCGAGCTGTCCTTCACACGGCATTACGTAATCGGGGCTTGGATCCAGTCCTGGTTGATGACCGCGATGTCATGCCCGATGTCCGAGCTGAGTTGGCTCACATGAAGGAGTTTACTAACAAGGTGATCTCTGGTGTTTGGCGCGGATATACCGGCAAGCAAATCACTGATGTGGTCAACATTGGTATCGGTGGCTCCGATCTGGGTCCACTTATGGTCACTGAAGCTCTTAAGCCCTATGGCAAGGGTTTGCATTCCCATTTCGTGTCCAACATTGATGGCACCCACATGGCAGAGGTCCTTAAGAAGGTGAACTATGAGACGACGTTGTTCATCATTGCCTCGAAAACGTTTACCACTCAGGAAACCATCACGAACGCTACTTCGGCTAAATCCTGGCTCTTGGACCATGCTAAAGATGTAGGTTAATGATGAATTTATGAACTAGAAGTTAACCTAATTGTTTATTTAACTTAGCCTGAGGCAGTGGCCAAGCATTTTGTTGCTCTGTCGACCAACAAGGAAAAGGTAACTGCATTTGGTATTGATAGCGCTAACATGTTTGGTTTCTGGGATTGGGTTGGCGGTCGCTACTCCCTCTGGTCGGCCATTGGTTTGTCCATCTGCCTGTCCATAGGATTCGAAAACTTTGAACAGCTGCTGGATGGTGCCCATTATATGGACAATCATTTCAAGAAAACTCCCCTTGAAAAGAATGTGAGTTTAGCTTAAATAATCTTTGATTGATAGGCATCTAATTGAATATTCATTCACAGGCTCCTGTTATCCTGGCATTGTTGGGTGTCTGGTATTCAAATTTCTACAATGCTGAGACCCATGCCCTCCTACCCTACGATCAGTACTTACATCGTTTTGCTGCCTACTTCCAACAGGGTGATATGGAGAGTAACGGCAAATTTGTTAGCAAATCGGGTAAACCGGTTAAATATAATACAGGGCCCATTGTTTGGGGAGAGCCGGGTACAAATGGCCAACATGCATTCTATCAACTCATCCATCAGGGAACTCGGCTGATACCATGCGATTTCATTGCTCCAGCTCAGACGCATAATCCTATTGCGGGAGGCAAGCATCACAAGATTCTGCTTTCAAATTTTTTGGCCCAAACCGAGGCTTTAATGGCAGGCAAGACTGCCGATCAGGCACGCGAAGAATTGACCAAAGCTGGTGTGTGTGGCAATGAGCTGGAGAATCTCTTGCCCCACAAGGTGTTTGTTGGTAATCGTCCCACAAATTCGATTGTCGTTAAAAAGGTGTCCCCATTTACATTGGGCGCTTTGATAGGTAAGCAAATAAAAAAGAAAATATTCAACATAATTAATTAACCTGTGCGACCTGTCTCTCTACATTGTTTTCTGCTTTTAGCGCTCTATGAGCATAAAATCTTTGTACAAGGTATCATTTGGGACATCAATTCGTTTGATCAATGGGGCGTTGAATTGGGCAAACAGTTGGCCAAGGCTATTGAACCGGAGCTTGATCATTGCGATGAGGTCTCTTCGCATGATGCCTCTACAAATGGTTTAATTAATTTTATTAAAGCTAATTGGAAGTAAACAAAATACTTATTGAAGGCGTATTAAACATGAAATTGTTATTTAACTCAAAGAACAAACAGAAAAACAATTATAAATATATCTATTCTTTGCACAATTTTTGTTTAGCATTGGAAATGTTCCTTCGTTTTGTGTTGGCGCAAAAGTAAATCTCAATATTGGCTTTTAATCTGTTATTGTATGTAGTTGATAAAACAAAACAAAAACTATTAAGCAAAAAATTGCATGAAATTAAATGTACCTTTGAAAATTGTGTTTGGAAAATCGTGAGTTTTATTTATAAAGAAACATTGACATTATTCCTCTGATGAGTCTGTTTCTTGATCATCATCATCCGAGTCTTGTGTCATTACAACATCCTCTTCATCAATGGCCAGATCATCATCGGCTGACATACAGTTTTTATCATTATCATCATCATCATTATCATCTATCGTCATATTCTGTAGATCGACATTTTCATCTTCCAAGTCGCTCCAATTGTTTTCCTCCACATTGGTTTCATTGGCTTCATCTAACACCGAATGAAGGGAAGTTAATAAACGAAATTATATTCTGATCAGAGAGATTTAGCTTACCCTGATTCGCATTCACTATGAGTACACCATTCTCATTTAAATGATTGTCCGCATTATTTTTCATTTGGTTTATAATCAAATTGACACGTCCCGTTATTCTGAAAAGTAGGCCACACACAACATACAAATAAGAGATTGATATAAAAATACATAGAACAATCGAAATACAAGTAAAACAAAATTAAGCCGTAAATTTAATTAGCAATTTACAAATAGATTTCCTTCCACTATGTCGTCGTTCAGGAAAGTTGAATTAAACGAATTGACTGACTCCGAGACATTGAGTAGAGCACCTTCACTAACTGTCCAAGATGATGAATCTCAATTTGAAAATGAACTTTTAAAAACATTGTCTGATGAGACGGGAGGCAACGTGGATCCGTTGGCTATATGCAATATGCCTCTTTGCGATGATGCCGATTTGGATTGCGTAATACAAATGGTGGATGCAATAATTTGCGAGGCTGTTGTTATTATTAAATCCGATCCTCGTAGTCTTTTCTGCTACAAGTATCCGAAACCGTTTGAAATTGAAAATGTTGAATCGGGTACAATCGATGTCGTGGTCGCTGGCTATCCAAATAATGAAACAGAAGCTCCATATAATCATCCAAAATCAAATACTAGTGCATCTGTACGCCATTGGATGAAAATTGGTGAATTTGTTTATTCAAATATTATTGCCGAGATTCGAGATTATATCAGCAAGTGGCAATTATCTCCGGACACAAAATGTGTAGTACTGAGTAATTTACGGAGACACGATGTGCCTGTCAAAGGATCAATTTATTTTGTGGATGCACATTTTTCGCGACCCACTCCCCGTTGCCCCAATCCATTAGCTGTTGCTAAAGTCCGTTTCATCATAACGGTTTCCAATGTGCTACTAAAGCATTATCCTGTAATGATCACTTATCGATTTGAGGGCTTCAATACGCTCTACTATGCTATAGGTGATCGAGCCACCAATTCGTGGACATTCCAACGATTTTACATAGATAGTATTCTGCACACAAAGTTACATTTTTTCGCCGAAATTTGTGAATGCCGACACGGTACAGTAGAAAACCCCAAGCAGAATATAAGAAAGAGTAAACCCCAAAATCGGAAAAATTTGATTTGATTTCATTAAAATAAATAATTTATGTACTTACTGCAAAGCCTCTGTTAGACATCTCATACGCTGTTCAGCGATGCCCAAACAAATGCCTAGTTTGTCCCTTAGAGTGTCCTTATCTTCCGACAGCAGAACACTGGTGTGTGTCGAGGCTAGGATACGCAACCAGCGTAGACCACAGGCAACACTATATGAAAGAAAATGAAAATGATAATAATCAATGGGTTGGTCAGTCCTTTGCCTTTTTAGTTCACTTACTTTGTATGCTTGCCCTGGAGCAGCACTGACAATTCATTAATTAATGGATTCACATACTCCAGGGGTAACCGATCGAGTGTCATTTGTATGGTCTCTGTATCTAGGGTATTAAGGACTGAATGAATCATTGTCTGATTCTTACTGTGGAGAGCCTGCATCAGCAATTGGGTTTTGCTCTGCGTTTGCAATTTGCTTCCCGTTTGTTTTGTGGTATGCAACTGCAAATGTTGCAATCTCGCTTCCATGGGAACTTCATTTTGTACTTTCTTTTTCGATATTGGTAAGGCACTGTTGTACTCTACAGTCTTCACATTGGCGCTGGGTATCTGGGTTTTGAGGGCACCTAAAGTGCCAGGTTCATCTGTTCGTTGCTTTTTGGCATATAATTTCTTAGGATCGGCTCGCACAATGACATTTAGTTTCTCGGCATAGTTGGGAGTGAAACGCTCAAATTGTAGTAAACTCCGAGTGCCATAACCAAAGAGGATTTCATGCGACCGATTTTTATCTTTAACAAAATGCGCGGCCACAGCATGAAGAGGTTCTACAGTTTCGGCTCCATCGGATGCAATTTGCAGTGAAACTTTGGGTTTGATGTATTTCTCAGATGAGAGGCTAGCAAAAAATAAAGGGCATTTGTTTAATTAGTATCTAATAAATAGAAATTATTGATTTACTTACCCATTTATGTTGAGCAAATAGATGTGTATGTTGCCATTGCGGGTTACACTCGCTACACGCAGTTGACCATCCTCGCTGCTTATTCCGCTGACCAAACAATAGGCGAGATCTTCCATCAGCAAGGTGCATGCTGATGCCTTATTCTTTCCTCGCTTTTCCACTTTCCAGAAACTAATGACCCGCTCCATTCGGGCTGTGGTTAATATGTATTCCACATCATTGTCAGCTATGCTGGTCATTGCATTTATATCGCTCGAATGTCCTGTGAATGTTTCCACCAACTCTTTGGTCTCCACATCATAGATCTTCAACTGTCGTGCCCCAACAGCCAGGGAGCGACTGTTGGACAGGTAGACAATGTTATGAGGTTTCTCAGGTCCCACCTGCCAGTCGGCAATGCAACGTTCTTCTGCTATTGACCAAACCAGGGCACGACAGTCTGCTCCTACTGTGTATAAATGTCCCTTGATTTGATCATAGGCTATTGAGGTGACAGGACCCTCATGTTTATCCCCGCTAAGCGAACGTTCGATCTGTTTAAATTGAAATGGAATAACATTTCTATTCGGTTTTATTTTATTTCAACCATCCTTAACATACCTGTCCCTCGGCCAGTGAGTATAGGACAACATTGCCCTTCACAGTGCCCAGAGCTAAGTACAATTGGTTACTTCCAGTCTCCACCGCTTCATTTTGAGACTTTCGTGGCTTCTTTCCACGCACTGTTTGCGGCTTAGCTACGGAGACCCATGTGAGCGCCGTGCAGGATCCGGAGGGATGAAGATTGGGTGTAAACTCTTGTTTCAGTGTGTTAGCCTCAGTGTCCCAAATGCGGAGAGCTCCATTTTCATCAACAAGGGCGAAAAACTGTCCACCATTTGGTGAGAAGCCCAGCACGTGCTTCTTGGCCAGCGACATCGTGTTGTTGTTTTGCGGCAAACAACCTGGTCCAGGGCTGCAAAGGAAAAGTGCGCAAAGATGAATGCTGTCACCAGGGCTACCGACGCAGCTGTCGATAATTTCCTCTAATCGATATTTAACCAACCAATTTCAGGGCTGCAGTAAGTCGTGCCGTCGAGAATGTTCCCTTTGAGGTTATAAACACATTTACCGACTGACTGCCATTGCCTGAGCTCTGTGAGATTTAAAATCTGTGTATAAAAATGGCTTTATCTGTTCCCAAAGCACCTGGAGTACCTCAAATGCTCAAGGATGGAGCCCGGGTGAGTGTAAAACAAAGAAATTACATTTATTTACAGAAATTTGAAAACGATTTCATTGAAATTCACACAAAAAACAAGACTCAAGTAGCGCGTGATTAGTCATCTGCAAACATGTAGTCATCCTCATCTCCCTTTCCACCATGTGTATGAAAAGAGCCTAATTTCTTGAATATTCCATTCCATTTTCACTTAAATCCTCGACAGATGTACAGTGGCTTGGAGGAAGCAGTCTATCGTAACATCAGTGCATGCAAGGAGTTTGCCCAGACAATGCGTTCCGCTTATGGCCCGAATGGCATGAACAAAATGATTATCAATCACATTGAAAAACAATTTGTGACCAGCGATGCAGGCACTATAATGCGTGAACTTGATGTGGAACATCCTGCTGCCAAATTGATTGTCATGGCCAGTCAAATGCAGGACGCCGAAGTGGGAGATGGCACTAATTTTGTTGTAGTTCTCGCTGGAGCTCTGCTGGAGTCGGCTGAGGAGTTACTTCGGCTGGGAATAACAACTGCAGAGATTGCCGATGGCTATGAAAAGGCACTGTCAAAGGCTCTGGAAATTTTGCCCAAGTTGGTGAGCCACAAAGTTGAGGACTATCGTAATGTGGAGAAAGTCAAAGAAGTCTTGCGCACCCCAATCATGTCCAAACAGTATGGCCAAGAGGATTTCCTCAATGATCTAGTGAGCAAAGCTTGCGTTTCCATTCTGCCAGATGATGGCACTTTCAATGTGGATAATATACGCATTTGCAAGATTCTAGGTAGCGGCTTGTCTAAATCTGAGGTGGTACGCGGCATGGTCTTCAAGCGTTTTGTTGAAGGTGATGTCACCTATGCCGAAAAGGCTAAAGTGGCGATTTTCTCCTGTCCCGTGGACATCATCCAGACTGAAACAAAGGGTACAGTCTTAATTAAATCCGCAGATGAGCTAATGAACTTCTCATCTGGTGAGGAGAGCCTTCTGGAGGCTCAGATTAAGGCTATTGCCGATGCCGGTGTAAAGGTTGTCGTTGCCGGCGGCAAAGTAGGTGACATGGCCCTGCATTTCCTAAACAAATACGGTCTAATGGCAGTTCGACTAAACTCCAAATTTGATTTGCGTCGCCTTAGCCGATCTGTTAACGCTACAGTTCTGCCCCGCATTACTACTCCCAGCCAGGAGGAGTTGGGTTATTGCGATAAGGTGTGCATCGAAGAGTTGGGTGATACCACAATTGTGGCCTTCCGTAACGAGGGTAAAGATTCGCGCATTGCAACCATTGTGATTCGCGGTGCCACCGACAATTTCATGGATGACATTGAACGTGCTTTGGACGATGGTGTCAACAACTTCAAGTGCCTGAGCCGTGATGGCCGCTATCTGCCCGGAGCTGGAGCCACTGAAATCGAATTGGCTGTCCAACTGTCTAGCTATGCAGGTACCTTACCCGGTCTAGACCAATATGCTGTGCGCAAATTCGCCAATGCCTTAGAGGTCTTCCCCAAGGCTTTGGCTGAAAACTCTGGCACAAATGGCACAGAAATTGTCAATCAATTGTATTTGGCCCACCACGAGCCGACTGGCAAGAATATTGGCTTTGATATTGATTCGGAAAAGCCCAGTACTATTGATACCACAAAGGCCAAGATCTTTGATCTGTATCAGTCCAAATTCTGGGGTCTCAAATATGCTGTGGGTGCAGCAACTACCATTTTGAAAGTGGATCAAATCATTATGGCGAAGCGAGCGGGTGGACCAAAACCACGACAGGCTGCCGGCAGTGATGATGAGAGTTAAGTGTGTCGCTTCCACCCCCGCTATGTATTTCTTCTTATATATGTAAACATTGAGTATAGCTTGGAAATTCAAAATTTCATTAACATCTCTCACACACACTCACCCACAACATAAACACACACAACTTTAACTCACATACAGTTTATCGTATTAATAAAACTAAACTTATGAAAACTGAATTGAATTGAAATTTTTAAGAATCAAAATGTTGAAGAATCCTTAAAAGGTGTAACCCATATAATCTTAATATTATTAAACAGTTTTTTTATATTCTGTTTTCACCCAAACCATTTTCCAAGTGGTAAGTACACAGATTAGAATCTTGGTTTTTATACACCGAACTTGGTGCTCTCCGCTAGATAACTTATCTAAGTTAGTTACCGCCTTCGGGATTTTTCTTTATTTTTCATTTCTTTTAGTTTTTTTTTGTTTTTGGAATTCAAGCAAACGATTATTTTTTTGTTCATTTGGAGTACAATATAAATACATATTTTCAAATGCTTATTTGCAGATACATTTTCAATACAATATTTGTTTTGTGTTAAAGACTTCCTCTGGCCACCAATTAAGGGCAGAAGAGAGTCATTGCAAAATATTTGATATTTAATCAATCAATGTCGAATAAAATACAAATACGATCTCGTTGTCGTTTCATTTTTTGTGTGTTTCTTTTGGTTTTTGTTGTGTTTTTATCATATTTTTTTTTTAAATTTTAGTTATTCTTTGCAAATTTGAAGTGAATAAAAATTGTTGAAATTCTTCATGATGATGCTAAAAAAAAAATATATATGCGCATTTGATGATTTGTTTCATAATTTCATTAAGGTTTTATCTAGTTTATGTGTGGATATAATATAATTTCTGCACACGAGAGTCTTTCGATGGAGAGACTATTGACACAAATCCATCCGTGCTCCAATGGATAGTTGCGCGATATTTGTTGTCTATCGAGAGACCCTAATGTCATAAATCATTATCTGTTGTTTGTTGTGTGTGTGTGTATTTCGAGAACTTGAATCGAAAATTCTAAATATCCTGACCTATCCAGTCAACTGCAGTTTTAACTTTGATGGCCCAGAAAAATGAAATTAATAAATTTGATATACAATTTGAGATGTTGTGCCAAATTTTGCTGTTTGCTCACGACAGCAAAATTTGGATCAAAACCCCATTTGGAGAAAAATTGTTGAAATTTTGAAAAAAAAAATGTGTGATTTCTGTCTAATAACAATAAAATGAAAAATAGTATCTTTTTGGGTTTTCAATTAAAACTAAGGAAAATCACTGCCAATATTTGTTTAAATTATTAATTCATTTTTTTTTTTGTTTGTTTACCTAAATGCCAACATTTGGAAGAACCGATTGAGAAAAATATGGCCAATATATAAGTGAGTGTATGTGCATATGTATGTAATGAGGGACATTCCTTATATACTTAGTGGATCGTTTCGTTTCATTCCAATACCATATTGATTATGCTCATTACCATTTTAATTGTATATATAAAAATAACTTTTACTCGTAAGTTTACTTGTTCTCTTCATGCCAATTGCAATCTGTTTGGTACTTTATGAGAATGACAACTTTGATTTACGATTGAGGAAAAATCACACATTTCTTCATTAAAAATTGCATATAAATATATATGTATATACTATATGTATTTATAGAATGTATTTTCGATTCTAGTTTGATTATTTTGTTCAATTTGATCTGAATAAATTATGGCTCTAAAGTGCAAAATTCTTTATCATCGTAGTGTGAATTTGAAAAAATGGCGAAAACTACGCTAGAGAGAGGAATAAATATATATATATATATATATGTATGTATAATTATGTGTATACCTTTTCTTGTATTATATATATATATATAGTAGGTATATTTGTGAATATTTCTTTTATTGCAACTATTTGTTGTTGTTGTTATTCTTCTTTGCTGATAAATATATATATTGTATATAATATAATTTTACTAGGAAAAACTTTTGCTTTTTGCTTGATAATAAACGCACTAAGATTTTTGCAATAAGTTTAAAGCTTTTTTAAAGTAATTGTAATTCAATATAATATGCTCTTGTTGTTTTTCATTCTATGCATATGCACATATATATGTATGTATATGTTTCTTTAGTAGTTCCCCCTTGTGGAATGTGTTTGGGGGAGTATTACATATTTAATATTAATCTTTGCATTTATTCAACAGTTTTTGTATGGAAAATTGAAATAAGAACGTTTTCACTCTGTTTTTTTGTATATTGCTGCTTTGATTACATTTATTTCTTATTTTGTCAATTTGTTGGGATTGATAGTCTATATACATATATCATGTATTTCATATACATATATATATGGGTGTATCTTATCCGCGTCTTTGGGTTGGGATATTCGTGTTACCATTAAGCAAAAAATAAATAAAAGATACAAAGGGCGTTGGAGGGAGAAGAATTTTTGATATTTTGTCGGGGCCTAGCTTCTCTCTCACATATAGTATATAACAGTTGTTAACATGGATTGGTACATACATAGAATATATATTTAGTTATATATATATATATTTGTATTATTTGGTTGTTGATATATTTCTGGATTTAATAATATTGCTTATTGTAGTTTTACTCTTCATTACACATACACATAGAAATAGATATAGAGATATACATATGCATACGTGGTTCCAGGTGGCTTTCGACTGGTACTGGTGTCATCAACTTTAGAACTTAAATACAAAATCTGAGAATTGCTTGCTTGATCCTTCAATCCCTCTCGCCTCGGCCGCACACCTCCTTAAAGCACAGTGCATGAGGACTTCTCACGGAATGGATTGACCTTCTGGCTGGTAAAACCAGTCAATAGGTAATCCTCCTGTTCATGCTCGGTTATATATTTCATCATCTTGTTGCATGACTCCGACACTGTTTGCCGATCAATGGCAGCTTCACGCCGCAGCTGATCAACGACAATGCGTTGCTGTTGTAAGGAGGATGACATTACGTCCATGATGGCTGTCTCGGAAAGTCCTATGGTTATGGTTGAAAATTTCACTCAGTGATACAGATAAAGGAGACTGGGGTCGGGGTTCGTGGGGGTAGTAAATTCGATTAATTTTGTTGTATGTAGTGTTGGTTGTGTGCTTTTTGCCTAAAATTTGCTTTGCAATTGCAATTTAAGATTTTGCTGGAAAATAACAATAAACAAGAGGATTTTGTTTGCTGGAAATTTTTTTTGTTTAATTGTGGCACAACATTGAACAGGCAAAATTTACAGAGACAGAGAGTGAGTAGGAGAGAAAGAGCGAGAGGAAGATGTAAAATTTAGTGGGATTAATTTAATCGATCGCTGATTAATTTTTCAGCACATTACGACCTTGACATTGCTTATTACTGTCAGGGCCAATACTAATGGAAACAGGAAGTTACATGTTATTGTTATTAAGTCAAAGGGATTGTACAGATTTCGTTAAGTTGCAGATAGTGGAAAAAAGGTTGGTCCGCACAAGGAGTACGCAAACATCTGCCAGAGAAGGCAATGGTGACTAATAGATAATAAACGGGCTTAGACCAGTAAGTTATATATATTTACACACACAAACACAACTACATAGACATAGACTAATATTTAGCTATTTTAGTTTATTTATTTACCAGCCAAATAATTTAACTTGTTTTAATTTCCAAAATAATTCTTGTCGACTATTAAAAAAAATGTATAGATACACACCCAAACTAGAGATGGTCCATAATACGATTGCTGAGATATCGTTAGTGATGGGCGTTAACTCATAATGCAGCCCTGCCTTCAATTAGAATGAATGGCGGGTATTAGTTATTTTAAACTATGTAATATCGAGAAAAGATTATATTTGCCTTTGGAAGTTACTTAGAACTTATTATAGATAAATGTCTAATCTATGTATATATATGCGAATATTAGCACTTATTATGAATGTTCACTTTAAACTTAAGACTAGAAATTTCTAGGTTTAAAATCACAAAAGCTATAAATTGGTTTAATTAGGGTTATGGCCATTCGTCTTCGAATGGGGCATCATGGACAGTATGAAAACTGAGACCAGTGCCATCAGGTTTGTGCCAGGAGGGTAGCAAGACTGTCCGGATGAATGATCTTCCTCGGACTAAACCCAGAAAAAGTTTCCAGTTCTTTTTGCCACCAAAATTATAGGGATTGATATAGACACGTTGCTGTTGAAGTAAACGTTTACTTTCGGCCTGATTTATATGGGACTCTACACTGGTCTCGCCACGTGAAATGAGCTTAGCATGCCAGAAGCATAATGTGCCGAGGGCTAAGACCACTGATACATTTGTGAAGGCCATGAACCACAAGGCATGTCGACGTCCGGTTGACGGGGCGTCCGTGTCAACAAGAGGAGTGGGCAAATTGTGAATGGCTGGCGGCATTACGAATTCATCGTATTCATGGGGATGTGTTACAGGAATAATGTGTCCACTTAGGTTAAATTTAACCGGCTGTCCCTCCAAGGGTTCCAACTCGATCCAGTTGTCGCCATGATCTAACCATAGATACTTGTGGCCTATCTCTAGGCCGAATATTATCAGGAACAGGCAACCCACTGTAGTATACAACATGTACAGGAAGAAGTAGCGATGATTGCCATAGCCAACGCAATTATTTAACCAAGGACAATGATGATCCATTTTTAAAATACATCGATTGCAGATAGAACAATGGTGAGTCCTTGGTGGCTTCGGACTTATGCATTTGGCACACATGCTGACAGCTTCCACTAAGGACACACCCTCCGGCGGATAGCCGGCCGGCGTGATCACAGCCATCACATAGTGGAAAATCACGTTTAATAGCAGCCAGTTACCAACAAAGAGTAAGAAAATCGTGGCCAACTGGCTTTTGGCCCACCAAAATGGTAATCCAATCCAATAAGCTATACCAACAACGGCAGTGGTAAGAACGGCCACGCCTACTACAAAGAACTGAAAGTGTACGAAATATAGATCGTTGATTTTATAGTAAAGTATGACAACTTACCGGGCCCAGGCAGTGTGTATAGTTATCCACAACCCAAAAAATTGGAGTCATACAGACGTCAGTGGCATACGAAGAGTTCATGTGAGCATTAAAAGTAAGTGAATGCCAGCAATGTTTCATATATGACCACTGGAGCCGCCATCTCGATATAAGACTTTGGGTGTTGCTTCCTCTCCATGTAATCCGTGCCATTTTAGGAAATTGCAATTTCTGCGACAGCTCGTATGTGAATCTCTTGATCCCTGTGCCAAAAGTTTTAGGTCAGCCAATTTATATCTTTTCTGTTTTTATAATACTTAATTCGCAAACCTGTTTGTTGGTCTTTACAATTAGATAAGTGTATTAATTTTCCATAACAATTCAAATAGCTAACAACAAGCTCTAAAAAAAACATAAATTAAACATTTTTAAAAGATACCGAACACAAATGTGTAAACGAGGAGCCGTGAATTAGCGATGGTACAAAAAAAAACTCTGATTTGGCAACTCTATCTAGTCACTTTAAGGTCATAAGGCAACTCTGGTTCCGGTTACGGGACGGATTGTTGTGTTTATTATAAAGTTTTAGTATTTTACTTTTATTTTAGACATGTTCTCTGCCAACGCACACTCTGGAGTACATTATCATCATGAATGGTCTGCCGAGGAGGAAGTGCAGCTGTTCCATGCAATGGAGGGGCTACGTCCCGTGGGGATAAATAAGCACTTTTACATGTCCTGCATTGCCCAGCGCCTGTCGAAATCCTTAAATCGTGAAATTCCCAGCGAATTTATCTGGGAACACTTGGGGACCATGTACAAGCTGAAAGAGCTTGATGATCTCGAATCTCTGCCATTTCCCAATGAGGAATCCGAGTTTAGTTTACCCGAACAAGACTATGGCGCGCTGTTGCAAATGACCAAAAAGGACACTCCTGCCGCTAATAGTGAGGAAAAGGAAACCATTGAAGCCGTAGTTGGCGAAACCAATGGCAATGGAAAAGGTAAATAGTTAAAATTACCAAAAATTCCCAAAAATTAAATTATTTACTCTCGCAGCTTCTGTCTCATCTAAATTGAGTACGGGAACGTCATCTACAAACTCAACCAAAGATACGGATAAAGAAAAAAGAGGAGTTCCTAAGCTCTTGGATTTGCCCAAACGGCCAGCTAAACGTACCCGCGGTTCCATGTCGAATGAATCTATTAGCCCTTCGACCACACCTCCACCGGTCCAAAGCAGCAAGCGACGTCGTCTTTAGTCACCGATGATCGATACTTAGGACACTTATACTATTTCACTATTAGCTGTAGTTTTAAACAATGCATGACAATGTAAATACAAATACAAAACTTTATTCTTCAAAATCGTTGGAGGAATCTTCCTCGTTCTCGTTGTTCTGTACAGTGGGTCCATTCGAGGTCTGCATAACTGCTAGCAATGATTTTAATAGCCTTCGATTTAAATGATCCGTTTGGGTTAGCTCCCGAACAGTCTGCGGTTCCTCAGGTGTTGGCATATTGGTCTCTGTGGGCGGTGTAGGTGTGGCTGCTACGCCGGCTTCAATGTTTTCCTGACTGGGCATTGTGCTTGAGTGTAAAATCTGGAAACCTCTATTCCGTACAAATGATTCATTTACCGACTGTTCGTCCCTGGTTGCGATAGTCGATTAAAGTATCGGGCTCAATCGTAAGGCGATGTTTTACGTTAGCCCTGGATGTCACATATTATTCAACTCCCAGCCCTAATCGCAACTTATTTTTCTTCAATCTGAAATCTCCCGCTCAAATTCAATTTGATTAAATTTAATTTGATACTCTCAAAAATGTTTCAGATTGAAACAGAGGATATGTTGCCACGCGCTGCGCCTAGACCGAGTGCACCGATTCCAATGGGCATGGAAATGGGACCAAATGAAGAGGTTGTTAAGCCGATAGTGCCGGAGGTTTCCATAATATTTGGTCCAAATGCACCTTCAGGAGTTCCAGGTGCAATTCAATCACAATCTCAGTCAGAACCGAAAACGCAGCCGGCTGCCCCAGTTGCTCCCAGTTTTGCATCTTGGAAAAAGCAAATGTTGCCGCGGGTAAACTTTTCCCCCATTTTAACAACTGAGCTGGGACCGCGTCCTAGCCCCACCCACAACCACAATGCAAATGTGACCAGCAGCTCGTCTGGTTCAACAATGAGCAACGAATACTTTATTATGCCTCGTGAGCGT
Organism: Drosophila emarginata; assembly: GCA_037075365.1. Classification (NCBI taxonomy): domain Eukaryota; kingdom Metazoa; phylum Arthropoda; class Insecta; order Diptera; family Drosophilidae; genus Drosophila; species Drosophila emarginata. Next base: position 1,427,885 of record JBAMCD010000260.1, on the reverse strand, counting down.
ATCTATACACCAACTACTACACCTCCTTCAAGTACCACCAATTCCATTGGCTATGTAGAGTCCCGAAGGGATAAAGATTATCTGCCATCCCTGCGATTGCCTTCGAGCGCGAAGTCGGTTAGCGATGTACTTACAATTTGTGCAAGCACACAAACAGATACGGCGAATAAGTCACCTCCAGCCAACCGTACTGTAGTATGCCCTGATCCGGATCTGAGTAATTTAGTAAATAAGCAGGATATGGCAGTTGTTCTTTCCCTGCTGGAGTCGATGCGTGAGGAGCAACGTGAAGTGAAAAGGCTGTACGAGTCCTTGGCGAAAGAGCTTCAAACACCAGCGAAGGCTCCTTCCAGGACGACATCAACTGGCTGCCAGTGCGAGATTTTAACAATCAACAACAACAATAATGGTAAGATGTTCTACAATCGATCTGCTCGCCATAGTTAAAGTTAAGTTCTTTAGTTAAGCGACACACACCCATTATTCAGGATTATATAATAGAGGAAGAAGAACCTACACCTCCTCCTACCAAGCATCCACAACCAGCTCGTGCTCTACCGAATCAATTCCAATCACCACGTCCCATGGCTCAGTCAACCGGTTATCGTGCGAATACACCAAATAACAAGATATTACCAATGCCGACCCACATATCCAAACCCAATACCGAGAAGAGTTTGGTTATGAACGAATTGGCCCTTAAGTATTTGCGTCAACCTGTCGATGAGCTGATGAAAGAACTGTGTGTATCTGGGGATATACCAACAACAACTGCTCCACGTAGTCCCATGACCGAGCCACTCCGTCAAATTGATAATTTAACCCATGCACAAAGTCCGAATAATATGTCGAATGCATCGTACAAATATTTAAAGAAATATCGTTTATTGACCGAGGATGAAATGAACTCAGGATCACCGCAACGGGATCAGCAACAACAAGAGCCGATGCTTGACCTGGAGAATATACGTAATCAGCCCAAGTTATTGTAAACATTAAAATTTGCAAATTGTTATAAACTCTTCCAAATTATTTGTAAACTTTTGTCCAGTTTGTTTACTAGAAATATTTTTCGTTTTTAAAATCAAAAAATTAACAAACATTAAAATTATTTTTTTTGATTATATTATTGTATTGCATATGGTTTTTTTTCTTCAACGTTTTCCAATTGAAATATTGTGTGTTAGTATTTATTATTCAGTACAAATATATTTAATATTGATAAAACCAAAAATTTTATAAATTTACATGTACTAGGAAAGCCAAGGAGGAGAGAGATTTGGGAGAGACAACAGCAAGAATGACAAGACACAAAAACATAATTATATTCATATATATGTATAGATATATATATAATCAGCAAAAAAAATTATATTGGGTCTTTTATTTAACGTAAAACCAACTGCATTTCGGAAGCTGATTGCAGCAATACTTTTAATCCTTGCATAAAGCCAGCACATTGAGCAAAATCGGTGCCAAAAGCAATACGTGTATGGATTTCCAAGGCATTGGCATAGTCGGCTATTTGAATATATTGTATAATTTGATTCAAATATTGCACTGTTGTAGAAGTGAGCTAAATATAAAAGAAATTAGTAAATATATTAAATTGTGGTTAGACAGGAGTCCTTACCTTCCCATCGCGCAGACAATCATATAGATTTTCTAAACGTTTTACAACATCCACAAATTTGCGTTTGGTGCGCTGTAATAAATGGACAGTTATCAGATCAGGTCGAACATAATCCTAGTTTTCTATTAACCCGATGCTCTTTTGAGACTAACTTACCGGATCATTGGTGGCACTAAGGCATCGGTTTTTAAGTTCTTCGAGAACTGTTTGCAAATAAATGTATTCTTCTGGCAGCGGTGGCTTCTCTTTGGGCAATTCTGGTTGGCGTTGTATATTTGATGGCTGTTCGGTGTAGCCGATGGCCTGTGTCTGTTGCTGATGTTCCCATTGGTGCTGCTGCTCTGGCTGCAGATAACCTTGTGGCTGCTGTGGTTGTTGTTGTAAAGGATTGTTATTGACAGCTGCTGGATTATAATAGGATCCCGCCAATGGTGGTGCTTGTTGCGAATATTGAGCAGAAGGATCAACATAGCCATTTTGATTTTGATTTGGATCCACACCAAATATGGGATGCAAAATGGGTGCAGCTGTTGGCTCCACTGTTGGCTTAGGCTTGGGCTATAAAAGAGAGAAAGACATTAAAAAAAATGAATGAATTTATTTACATGATAGACAACTTACAACCCTAGACGATTTCAATGCCGGAGGATCATTCCAGCCAGGTGGCGGTGTAGGATTACGTTGAATATTCTGCATTAATGGAGGTGGTGCCCCTGGAGCAGTTGTAGCGGCTGGCATATTTTGCAATGGCATTGTCTCAATGGGTGCTACACCCGGTAGGTAATTACCAACTTGTTGAGCACCCGTAAACGGTGTGGGATTGTAGGGTTGATTGACCGACAATGGATTACTATTAAAAGGCTGGGTATTGTATACATTCGGAACACTGGTTTGGGTTTGTTGTACACCTCCAAGGGCACCGCCAGCGCCGGTAAAGGGTATCGGTGCTGGTCCTGGTGCAGGAAGAGGATTATATGCCAGTCCATAAGGAGTGGGCGCTGCTACCGAAGGATCCAGCACATATTTTGAACGTGCATGGAGTCCCGTTGGCCCAGATGGACCAGCTCCTTGTGGTGGAGGACCACCGGATGAACTGGCATTACTGAGTGGTCGCGGTGGATGGGCCAGAGCCGGATCGGTTTTAACTGGTTGCGGATTAAAAATTTGTGGTGGAGCAATTACTCCAGTAGTTGCAGCTGCCACAGGAGCCGGCCAGCTGGATTGCGGCGGCTGATAGTGATTAAATGGATTTTGTTGCAGTGTTGGCAAATGCTGTGAGAAGGAACCGCGTCCTCGCACTTGTGCTTGCTGGTTACTATTTACTGGAGCTGCTTGGCTACCATAATCCAAATTAACAGCGTTGTGTAGTCGCTCTCTTAGCCCAGTCAATTGCTCATCGTTACTGCCGCCACCTAATGTGGTTATATATTGCAAAGCTGCCGTCAATGCTCCTTGTGAGGCCAAGAGTCCACCATATTCCGATATGAATCCCGCAAATCTTCCAGCCAAGTCCACAGCAATACCCTGTTGTTCCAGCGATTTGGTCATCAGCATTACCACTTCGGCCAGATCCTGCAGCTCTTGTGTGTTTAGTTTATAGCCCTGATTTTTCTGCTCCAATTGTTTCAATTGATACCAGGCACTGACCAGCTTATCAATGCTTCCGGCACAGATGTAACACAACATGGCATTACGTGTAAACTCTATATTGTTGACAGATTCGCTCAAAAGGCGATCACCCAAACGTTCACAAATATCCACCAATTTACGTTCACTATGCTTGAGGGCAGCAACTAGAGCCTCTTTCCAAGAGTCCATGGTGCAACGATTGACAAAATCCAACCAATCTCGTGTAACCAATGCGGAAATTACATGGGATAGTTCACTTTGTTTCTGTTGCAAGAGATAACGATTTTGAGTACGATTTAAAACTTCAATGCCAGCTGTTGAAGCAATGATTAATGCCTCTGGTATGCGTTGGGCTTCCAGGCATAATTCCACAGCTGCTTCATTGTTTCCAGTAAGTATGGCCTCTGCAATAAGACTATCGGCATCTAAAAAATAAACGCAACATTTAAATGATTCTTTAAAAAACAAGGAATAAGTACTTACGTTCTCCGCTTGGGATTTTGAATTGTGGCCTTGCTGAAATTGGGGCAAAGTCATTGTGGCTTTGACCATCGATTGTATTGTTGTCCAAAGTTTGCTATGTCCACAGAAGAAAAATAAATAGGTATAATTAATAAGTCTCTAGACATTTTTTCTAGACATATGTATATTCTTTCACTGGCACCAAATTAAATCTAAAAATGAGTTTAATCTCTAGCTGAACTCCGCTTACTGAATTATCGGTGCTATAGTTGGTACTCTGATCGCACTCAACCTCAGATGAGTCGCTCTAAGCAGCATTTTATTTATGTTATAACAAAAATATAAACAGAGAGATAGAGGGAGGGAAAGAAAGGAAGAAAGAAAAGGTCAAGTGGCTTGATAATGATAGCATGAATCTATGTTTGGAGATAAGAGCTAGAGAGATTGAAAGTGAAACTCACATGAGTTAATGTTGAAATGCGGGTTGTAAGTGTGTCCACATCGGACTGAGAGTTTGTTTCCGTTTCCTTGATAAACTTACTAAATTTAGCATCGACATCATCCTTGTTATAGCCTATAAAGAGATTAGAATAATTACCAAACATCATAAACAATTATAATAAATCATATTAGCATACCCAACAAATTAAGCATTTCCTCTTTGGGATTCAATTCGAAATTGGCTTTAATAAAGTACCAAAGATATCGTCCATGTTGATCTGTGGTATCATCTGCACGCTGTCGACAATAATCTACATAATTGGCATCTGCCAGAGAACGTTCCAAGGCTTGGGCACGTTCAACCAGAGCCGTTTCAGTAGTCAGTTGGTTAATCTTGATTGATTTGGAAGTTCCATTGAAGCTAATCAGCTTGCCGCCAAACTAGTAGAAATACAGCAAAACAGTTTAGTATCAATAGGACAATAAAAATCAAGTAAAATTTACCCCAAAAGCTACCCCACATGGTCGCTTCATCCATTTGGGTGCATGTACTAGATCATGGTAGACAACTTGGGTTGCCTGCTGTGGTAGTGGTTCTTGGGCAAATTGATCCATGCCAGGAAAAGAGTCAGCAATCTTATTAGACGTTTGGACTAAATGATGTGTTCCACCGTTTAGGGAGTAAATGGAAACTGATCCTTCCAAGCTAGCACTAGCCACAAGAGCGGGATTTCGGGGACAGAATTGTACATCGGAATACCAAGATGCAGTGTTTGCTACCTCAGAGAGTATTTCTCCTTCCGGTATTTTAGTATTTGGATTCCAGCAAAATATATGATTATCTTTGCCGCATGATACCATCAGATCTGTGTCCTGCAGACACCAGGACATACCCAAAACTCCACGATTATGAATCTGATATGTCTTGGCCGGGGCTGTAGCATAACGCAAATCCCAAAGCTGAACAACCGGTGCCTGATCATCCTCTGAGGCCAACCATACTTGGGTAGCCGCCTCTGGATGCCATTCAATTGCATGCCAACGAACGCGAGACTGGGTATCAGAGAGCTTGATAATTTGTTGGCTCTTACGCAGATCCCAGATTACACAACGAGTACTGAACACTGAAGCTAATATGTGTTGCACCTGACGATTCCAAGCCACATTTTTTACATCTTCCAACGGTTGTGTCTTGGCACCGGGATTCATATGAGTAGCCGGATTATTCAAATCCCAGATAAAAATCTCCGATTCGGAGGCACACGATGCGAGCAAATTATTTTGAAATGGATTAAAGTCAAGGCCACTCACAGCACCAGTGTGCTTGTCTTGTCGGGCAACAAGAGATTCCTCATTAGACAATAACTTGCCGGCTGAGTATATATTTATATGGCCAGCTTCACAGCCACCGACAATGAGGCCGTTAGATCCACCCGAGGGGCTCCATATTAGCTTTTGGAACCTGGAAATTGGTTAAAATTAGAGTCCTGACTGTCCTTTTCTTTCTAATCTCTATCAGACTAACTTACTTATATTGGCTGGGCACGCTGGCCTTAAGCTCCAGATCGTATGTGGCATCGCTAAAATTTGGTGAATAGATTTCCAATGTTGAGCTGGCATTAGAATCAAACTGTTGAGCAGCTGTGCCGGCAGCTAAAAGAATTTGTTCTTGCTTGGCCGGCGACCAGGCAATGTTCACAGTCTTTTGCAATTCCTTGATTTTCATGATGATGCCTGTAATTTGCAAAGAAAATTGAATTTAATTACAGTATTGTCGTTGTCGTTTGCGTTCCGCTGCCAAAAGTATGTCATATCATACGTCCAATTGGATCGCGCCCCGTCATCAATTTTTTTTTCTTAGTGGCATTCTTACGCTTCTTCTTCTAGTTAGACTTTTGGGGCAGCTTCAGGAAGGGGGTAGGTCATTTTGTGGATCTACAACTTACACAAGTTAGTAAATCCAATGTACTGCTTTTGGTCGGAAAGACAAATATATTATTTTAATATTTCACTATTACAATTTAATTTATGAACCGCTCTCTCAATTGCAACAACAAAACAGAAAAACCGATAACCCACCAAACATTTAAGATTTCACAACGTGTATTTAACCCAGCAAATATTTTTAAGTTGTAGCTTAAATGATCTTGACACCCAATTATACGATTTAAAAATAATAATACAAAGATTAATAACAATTAAGAGTGTTATCTTAAAAAATATATATCTAATTTCGAAGTTAAAATTGGACACTCGCACAATAAAAATCAACTGTTAAATTAACAGTGCTCACAAATGTACATATGTAGGTTAAACTATCAGTGTTCAAAAATCATGTTGGAAATAAAATAGGAATGCTCAATAAAAATAGTATTCTTCATGGACTTAGACGGTCTGAAGACAGCTTCAGGAGCCTTCTTTATTACAATTATAATTTATAAATATTAGTAGGTATTGTTGTAAAAATAGGGATATTGGTATGTATATGATGAGCAGTAGATGTCTATTTAGCTGCCGCAATAGTCGTTACACGCTGTTCCACCTTGGCCACCTTGTTGTTAATCGTCTCCAGATTTTGGGCAAATGTTTCCTGCACCGAATGGAGAAGTTCCTTGTTATTAACCAGACTGGTGGTGATAGTACCCTGTTTTTGCTCTATCTCTGCTATGATCATGGCGAAATTGTTTGCTATAAAAGGAAACATTTTTTTATTTTAAGTTGAAAAATTAATTATGGACATCCAATACTACTTACCATACTTGTGCAGGGCCTCCAGGGCCTGCATACGCTCAATAACATGTGGCAATATCTCCACTACCGGCTCTGTACGCTTGGCAATGTCATAGAGTTCGATTATCTTTTGGTCTCGCTTGGCATCCTGGGCACTGCCGCTAGATTTCTCGGCAATGGCATCCATTTTCCCAGTAAGTGATGAAAGACGTTGCTCTATGGCATCAAGCTTTTCGGGTTGTAGGAGAGCTGCTTTAGTACTCAGTTGACGCACTGCTTCCAGTACGTTGGAGGTGTTAGTCACAGAGGTCAAACGACTCAATTTCTCTGGCTGAGCGCCAACAGCCTTTTCCAATTGGTACAAACGCTGCTCAAGACTGGCCACACGAGCTGTTGAGGCCAAATCGGTACCTGGCGTAGGTATGGCGGTCAGGACACCAGATTGTTTAAATTCCTCTACCTGACCGATAAGAGCCTTAACTTGTTTGCTGTTTGGGACTTGCTCTTTACCAAGCACCTGTTCAAGTTTGAGAGATTCCAACACTTTTTTTGCCGTACTAATAACAGTGGCCACAGCATCATAAGATTGTTTCTCGTCGTCGGCAATCTTGCGATCCACTTGCAAGGCGGCTACTTCATTAAGTAGTTCATTCATTTCAATCTGCAAGCGCTGGCACTTTTGCACTGGGGTCTCCTTTTCACCTTGACCAACCAGCACATAGTCGCCACTGCTGGCTCCGCGCATATCATAGCCCCGGCCTATGCGCCGGCCAATGTTATCGGAAAAGTCAACGCTTCCTTCCAGAGTGGCTCCACTAAAGCGTTTGTGTGCCACGTTTGGTGAGATGTGCAGACGCTCAATTGACTCATTCTCTGGCTCTTCTTCATAATAGTCCGACGTATTTTCACCCTCGGGCTCGTCAGGTGTCTCATACACATCAGGTTGGTCATAAGCCTAGATGGAGTTGGACACTTAGAGTGATTCAACATACTATTTGAAATGTTATATATAATTCAACTTACAATTCCAGGTAGATTTTGGAACTTAGGATCTGCCATTGTTACGGTTAACAATAATAATTGCAAAAATGAAGTCTTATTGGAAACTGATGTCACCGTCAGCTAGTGATGAATAGTGTTACGGGTTTTATCGATTGTGCCATGTAGTGTTGGACAGAGCTAAATATATTATCGATAATATAAACCTAACATTGGCGCCCCTTCGAAACAAAATAATAAAGGGAGACAGATATTAAGGGATAGAGAGAAAGATAGAACGAAAACCTAACATGTTATTGTTGTCGTCAGTGTTCGCAAATGTTTTATTGAAACAGCTGCTCGGTGGGAAATTATTTGTCGGAGTGGTGAGAATTTTTCAGACAGAAAATTAAGTATACGCATAGAGGTGCAAGCTGAGCCTCTAAGTCTGGCATTTTAATATTATCGTTTAACTAAGATAGCCTCTATAACGGAAACCAGATACAACAGTATTATTTCACGTCATCTGCGTACATTACTATGGTCAGGCTATAAACTTCATATTACCCCAATATAAAGAGTCCAAGATAAAGTTAACACCTTCGATTACAAACAACAGACACAAACAACACACAACGATAACTACAAACGAATATGTAAAGAACAACAGTAAATTCACATCGAAAAATCAGAGAAATTAGTATAGAAACGACGGGGAATTAATGTCTTTCTGCCTTCCGTGAACCTTGGGCCTTGTCTGTGAAGAAATTGTGCAGTCAACCAGCCAGCTAACAAAAATAACCATTCACCCACAGATTTGTGTTGGCCTTCGGATTTCAGATTAGAAATACTTTCTTCACAACCAAATAGGTCATAGAATGTCGTCGTTGGAATACTCGCATACGGGATTTGATGAATTACCATTAGAAGTAAGTTAAATAAACTCCCAACAAAAAATGTAGATATGTATGTATGTATGTACAGGTATATGTACATACATATAGACAAATATATGTATGAATATATGTCTCTACAATCAATCAACGTTTTCGCGTGACCCATACTGTCTCAGTCCCCTGTGTATGTATGTATGCGCATATATATATACACGAACGAGTATGTATATATCTGTACCTACATACATACATATATCTATTTTGGTCACAAGTCAGCTGACTGACACTATACATTTATATTGTTCCCTTCACAGATTGTCTCGAAAATCTTTAGTTATTTGGGCTTCTCGGATCTTTTAGCTGGTGGTGCCACCTGCCAGCGCTGGCATTCTGCCTTAGATCAAAGCGAATTTAAGGGACGCACTCGAGTTTGCTTCTCCAAAGTGGTGCTATCAGATCAACACAGTCCGGCTGTGGATTTAATGAGATGCGAGCGAGATTTCCGTCATTTTGTTTTCGAGGACGTCACCTTGGGTCAGGTGCAGGAGCTTTTGACATTTATCGGACGAACAGCTCAAAGTTTGGCTCTTGATAATGTGGATTTAAGTGATAAGCAATTATATGGAATGCTACGCCTACTGCCCCACCTACAAGTTCTTTCGGTAAAGCGTTGCCTGCCACTCTTTATGTCGGGCACATTCCTGGATAGTCAAAGCAACGGAATCTGTGAATTGGCTGCACATCTGTCGGGTATTAAGGAGCTTACACTATGCGAGAATCAATACCTGACCGACTCCATTCTTATGCGTCTGACCTCCTTTATGCCCTCCTTGGAACTGATTAATATGTCGGGCTGTCAGATTGCCTTTCACAATGCCATCCATCGACGTTTCTATCCAAATGAAACACCTGCGGGGCCCAGTGAATCGGTGCTTACCTTTAAGTATATCCTAAATGTACTGACTCAGCAACGTCGAACAATTCGATCCTTAGACTTCAGTCAGACTCTCATTGGACAATCCATGCTAGCTTTGGTCGAATTGAATTTACAACTCCATAGTTTATATCTAGCCGGCTGCAGACAGCTCAATGCTACTACAATCCGTTCATTCCTGGCCACACAATCTCAGTTGAGTGTGTTGGATCTATCAGGCACAGTGTGTTTAAATGATGAAAATTTGACGACCTTAGTACAAACCAATACACAATTGACGCACTTAAAGATTAGTAGCTGTTCTGGAATAACGAATGCTGGAGCAGCTCAATTGTATAGGTTAAGACGACTAGAATCCCTGGATATATCCAATTGTACTGGCATCAGCAGTAGTGGTATTACCGAAGGAGTGGCCCGAGAGGAGAACAATGTTCTAATGGAGTTAAATGTATCATATTTGCAAATCTGTGAAGAGTGCATCAAGTCTATAGCAAGTAATTTGCGTTCCCTACGCTTTCTCCATTTGAGCCATTGTGTCAATGGAGTGACTGATGAGGCCATCCAGTTCGTGATTGGCCAGTTGCGATGGTTACGTGAACTGTCGCTGGAAAACTGTTGTAGGGTAAGTAAGCAATTAATTGCTATTAATTCGGTATTTAACTTTTAAACCCATTTCAGATCACAGATGTTGCTCTTACGGGCATTAACATAGTCAAACTGGAGCTTAATCGCTCACAAAACTCTTCAATGGAAAATTTTTACCCACCGTATAGTCATACACCGGCCGAACGTGACAATATCGCCAGTTCTTTACAATCCGTAAAGATCTCCCTGCGCAGCAAGGCAGAGGATGAGATAGTACGTGATGCCCGAAGGAAACAAGCAATGTTTGCCGCTTACGAAATGAATCTAATTAATGAGCACGATTTTGAGGGTCATAATATTCAACAACTGCGTGGTTTACAATCTCTTAATTTACGTGGCTGCAATAAGATCAGCGATGTCTCTTTAAAATATGGTCTTAAGCACAAAGAACTTCGACGTTTGCAACTCTCGAATTGTCAGCAAATTTCATTGCTTGGCATGGAGGCTCTGGTGGGTAATTGCCCATCTCTGGAGGAATTGGATCTATCTGATTGCTATAATATTAATGACAAGACAATTCAAGTTGTAACTAACAAGTTGCGTCGTCTAAGATCCTTGCATATAAGTGGATGTAGCCAATTGACAGAGCACACCCTTGATGCCATTGTAGTCAATTGCAATTGTCTCCAGACTCTCTCCATTTATCGATGTCGTCGCATGTATACGGATATCGAGGAACGGTTGTCGGGAGTGCGAACTTTGCGGCACTTAAATATGGATAATCTAACTAGCATTGATAATGCCGAGTTTTTTAGATTAAAAAAACGTTTAGATTACTGATATTTTGCCGCAATTTTTGTTGTCTTTGTTCTCTATTATTTTCAATTGTACAACTTTCGCTAGTCCCAGTTTAAGATTCAAGTTGAGAAGCTGTTGTTTGTTTTTTTTTTATAAATATCTATAGATGTACTTACTATATGTAGCTTTATACACATATATAGATATATATATAGTATATATATTTACATAAAATACAATTCATTGATGTATTAAATTATCGTCACATATTTTATGAATAACTGCATCAAATGTCAAATCCGTTCAATTTACACATTTTTGTTATTCTTTGTTTTGTTTTTTCTTTTTGACAAGTAGCTGTGATTTTTTATAAAAGTAAAACTTGTACTTTAAGAAATAAGTAACTGAGAAGAAATGTCAATATTAATGTGATGATTTTTCTAATTTGTAATGATTTTTGCTGTTGTGTAAATGTGTGTAAAAGTGTTAGACCATTAAAAAAAGAATTTGATATGAATGTAAGTATTTACTTGCAAAATAATTTAATTGCAAGAGTATAACTCTATTCGTATATGTAATGTGTAAGAATGTTTGAAATTCTGAATGTCCATCTTAAAGAAAATAAATGCGTTACACAACGTTTGATATTCGTTAAAAATGAATAGATTTATTTTCAAAATGAGTTAAGAACATTTGCATTTTGTTATACGTGCTAGAATCGTCATCATCATTCATAAATAGATTGTTCTTTTTTTATATTCATTGTTGGAAAAGATACTTAAATTACGATTGACTAGGTAAAAATTCAAGATGATTTAAAAAATTGTCGTCACGCATATATATATATAATTCTTTCTATAAGTATATATGTATGAAAATAGTTGTATTTTGTGCCCAGTTATTTAGTTTATCCTCCGCCGCCACCGCCAGATAATTCATCTTCATATTGCTTACGGAAACAGTCACCCACCGGGAAGAAGTCCCAACTTCGTTGCTGATACATATTCCATACATATGTCTCTTGGCCGGTATATTCTGTATCCGGTTTATTGATCAAATGCATGAGGAAGAACATGTAATTTGCCAAATTATGCTCTTTCTGGACATGGGTGTCGAAACCATGCGGTACTATGTCAAAGAAATCTTTACCCATGCCGCATATAAAGCAATTAGACTCCATATTATCTTTGACCGACTCCAATTGATCACGCAGCTCACCGAAAGCGTCGATAATCAAACCCTGGATAATGGCCAGCAGGATAATAATGACAAAGAAGAAGAAGGTAATGTCGAAAATGATGCGATAAACTTCATAATCATCGCCATCTGGATCACCAATCTCATCACCAATACCACCACCGGCTCGCACACCCTTATACAAATGGAAGACAAAGCAGGTCAACATGTCGTGGCACTTCTTATCAATCTCCTCATCCTCTTCCTGTATATAGAACTTACGGAAGAAATTAAAGGCTACCACAGTATAGATGTACACAATAATAGTGAGTAGCATTACTGTCAGGACCAACTGTTTGCCATTGTGTGTTACCGATTGCAGGATCGTACGTAGTGTCTTAAAACCAACCGCCACATCAAGCAAATGGGCGGCAAAGAAGAAATTATTAAAATTGCCCATAACAGAGAAACTGAAGTACCACAGTGAATAAAGGAAAGCATTATCTGTAAATGTAACACCCGCTTTCCAAACCTGATAACGCCAATCGATGTTCATAATGTATCTAAATATCCCCGTCTCCTCGTTCTCGTGGGCAGCAAACGCAGTTTTCTCCATGCCCAGCAGATTGGAAATAGAATCAAAGTCATAGGTTTCGCTATACTTTTGTCGCACCTTCTTCTTGACAAACTTATCCCAATAGTTGACGGGGAAACTCTTTGCTGAGATTACCAATTTATCCCAATGAGATTTGAAATCATCATCTTCCGGCTGCTCGGCAATAAAAAGACCATCGAATTCCAAACGGCGAGCAATTTCCTTCTCCCTCTTGAAAATGGCCAAGGGAACTTTCAGATGATAGTAGGCAATCAACATGGCCAGCGACACTAGAGAATGCAATAGTGCAGCCATACGCAATACATGTTCCATATAGAAAAAGTCCTCATCCACGTGCACGAGTTCGGGTATGTCATCGTCCATGTCTTCACCGTCGCCAGACCCGCCATCGCCAGAACCCAGGCCACCACCAGAACCACCACCCAAATCAACACCAGCTCCCGAACCAGAGCCCAAGATCAGTTCCTCCTCACCTGAGCCTTCGGATTCTTCATTAAACGAGGTTACCTTGTAGAAAAGCAGCATAAAATTGATGCTGAAAGCCAGGACCAAGGCCACATACTTCAAGTTGTAGAAGTTTCTGGCCAAAAAGCTAACGGCGCGATGTGTATACTGCGAGAAGTCGATCTGATTGACGGCTGGTGTCTCTTGTGGGGCAGCCGATGACTTCTTAGCCTCAGCTTCAATCGAAGCCATGGCAGCTTCCTGTGCCTTCTGTGCTTCCTGTCGCTCTTGAGCTGCCTTTTTGGCTGCTTCGCCACCCAAAAGATCCACTATTGAGATTGGTTCCTGATAAGGCTCACCACCCTCAACACCTTCCGCACCAGGTGGTACAGTGCCATCTTCCGGACTAGACTCACCGCCCTCTTCCATTGATGAATTAGCACTGCCGCCCGGCGATTCATGAACCACAACCTTATACATGCCATTTTCTTCCTTGTTGATATCCAATCCAAATGCCTGAACTGTCCCAGGTGGCTCTTCCAACGGTAACGGTGGTAGCGCTCTGCCAAATGTTTCTTCCTCCACCACTGGTTCCTCTTCCTGCTCGGGAGCAGGTCCACGCATCAGATTCAAGAGTATGCCAAAGATGTAGCGCACCACACAGTAGTGCGCATAGCCCGTGTAATAGAACATGTAAAAGATTATCTTAAAGAAGCCTACAATCAGTTCCGGTATGGATTTGGTCTGCATGACGCCGATTTGATGTTTGATATTCGAAGGACTAAGCATATGAACGCCAAATTTAAGTCCTTCCTTGACGGCTGTAATTGTACGTCGAATCGGATCCCTGGCTGCTCTCTCCTCCTCCTCTTCACTCATGTAGGAACTGTAGGCCGTATCACGTTTAACATTGCCGCCACCATCGTCGGTGGCCATTAAGCCAGATGCATGGGTCATCTCAAAAATGGCATCCTCACAGAAATTAACAAAGGCCTCGAGTTTCTCCTTATCTCCACCTTCGGTAACAATTGAATAGAAGAAGGCACGTTTGGATTCACGAATTTGCGGTTTCTCCCACTGTTCGATATTGGAGTCCTTGATTTCAAAGTAGACACGTTCAATGCGTTTCGAGCTGCCCAGGATTTCAATGCGTCCGAGGAAGGGTTCGAAATAGTTCAGCACAGAACCGGCGGTTTCCAAAAATCTAGCCAAACGTGGCTCATTGGGCATATGCTCACTGAGATTGGTGAGTAGCACAGCCAAGTTGAAACCAATCTCCTTTGATGGTTCATGGAAACGTTCCACAAAGGCTCTGTAGTCAATTTTGCCCTCGTGGTTGCGTTCGCAACAAGCCAAAAGGAAATCCATTTCTTCCCTGCAAAAGAATTAAATTTTCTTTCAAAATTCATCTTTAGATCTTCCCATAGATCACTTACGGTGTGTAGTTCTTGGACTGCTCCATTTTTTCTCTAAAATCTTTCGGCGTGACCCAACCCTCGTTCTTCATATCAATCTCATGGAAACTGGGCGATTCAATTAAGTCAGCCAGTTTAAGGAACATGTCGAAGTACTTAAGAATAAGTTCAACATTCGAGGCCGACTCCACTAGAGTGTCCACCATCTGTTTGCCAATAGTTCCTGAAAATGTATTTAAATTATGGAATAATGTTGGAATTATCTTACTAGTAGTCAGTAAAACGTACCATTAACCACATTACCCTCCAACATGGAGAGCATCATTGTAATCATATCCTTTTGTAGATTTAATAGTTCTTTCAGCAAATCCACTTGACTTGAATGCTTCGATAGCTTATCCTGCATGTGGGAGAAGAGGAACAGGAAACCACCCACAGCATCCCACAACCTAGAGTGGGCCAAGGCCTGTTGATTGAGTGTACAAGGACCCTGAATAACCTCAGTAAGGGTGTTGAAGACCTGACTGGCCACACCAATGGCCTTGAAAAAGTTGGCTTTGCCAGCAGGATCGATAATCTCCTTGCTAGAGTAATGCCAGTAAAAGTCCATTATCGATTCCTGAAGACGTAGCAGATAATCTACTGTACTGATGACCACATTGACAGTAGTGGTATTACCCGCCTGGGTACGAAGATAATTCTGCCATTCTAAAGGAATAAGAAACATTAGGATTGCATCCTTGTTAAGTTTACAACCCATTGCCACTTACCCAAGTTGTGACCTTCGCTGGTTAGTTGAATGAACCGGAATAGGGCGCAAGTGAACTCCGCATCGTGCATATTCTTCTCGCCTGCTGCTCCCTCGGAGCCCACACCAAGACCTGCACCCGCACTCGGAATATACTCTTTGTTGTGTTGGTTTTTTTGGTTTTGGGGTTTTACAACAATAGCGGAAACAAAGTACATACATACGGGATTGGGTGGATGGTGATTGTAATTTGGTCATGCGAGTTTGGATAGTTTTTTTTTGGTTTTTTTTTTTTGGGAAATTGGGAAAGACAAATCAATAATTGAACTTAGAAAAAAGAATAGGATTGGCGTGGCTGGTAAAATTTTTTGAGCGCCAACGAAAAAAACATTAAGCAGGAGAAGCTGGAAAAGCTACAAAGGATATGGGGACATTATAGCTTACCCTCTGCTTTGGTGTTTCGTTCAAAGGCATCCAAATCCAGGACACTGCACGAGTTCATTAGGCCCGCAATTGAGGTAAAGAATCCCACATCCTTCTTCTCTTTCAGATGATTGAGCATACCCATTTGGATGTCAATGTTACCGCCACGCAAAATGGCAATGCCGAGATTGAGTGTTGTCATTACCATCTCCGAAGGTATACCTTTAGAGGCGGAAATGTGCAACAGCACCATTTCGGCAACGCCACGGTTCGAAAGACGTGCCTGATGGAACAATAGTTTCTGCTTCTCCATCTCTTGTTCCTACAAGGGGCAAAATAGAAAAAAAATTTGTTAAAATTAGCGGCTATTAATTTTAAAGAAAAGGACCATTTAATGTCTTTATAATTACCATTAGTCTAGACATACGACACTGTATTAGTTAGTTAGCATTGGGATTATATGGGAATTTTATTAATATTAGAAATGGTTAGTCTGATTACCCTATGGCTAAGGATTAAGCTCTCCAACTCACGTGTATGCTAGTGCCTTCACCCTCTTCACCACCACCTTCACCACCCTCCTCGTCGCCACCTTCCTCTTCTTCTTCGCCACAAGATTTTGCAGTTATCTGGGCATAGGACATGTATAGTAAATCTTCCTGAAGTGCTCCACTGCGCTCAGTCATTGCTCCGCGACAGAATGTTGTAACCAATTGTGTCAATGGATCGGGTTTGCCATCGGTCTCTTCCTCATCCTTCTTGGATTTCTCCGATTCTTCGAATGTTTGCGTTAGATCCTCAACCATTACCTCTTGACCCACATTCTCCTCTTGGAGCCATTGTTCGTAGTAACTGCGAGCAAAGATATTGCAAGCCCGATGTCTGCGAGTAGGATTGCAAAAGTATATATAAATGGCATTCAAATACAGAATTAAAAATATTGAAAAAGTATTAGAAAAAACACATACAACATGTGGGAATCGTGCTTTTAGTTCTTTCAGTTAGTTTTATAATCAATTCAAATATCATCGGTGTTATCCGAAGTATTCGAAAATATTCTTGCAAATGTGAAAAAAAATATTATAAATTGTTTCGTTTATTATCTTTATTTTTATTTGGACTCTTTAAAATAAGAGAAACATAAAGTAAAAATTCTTAAAGAATTTAAATAAGATTTTATGGCAGAAACAAATTCTATTAATTTGCTATCAAGTGGATAACTTATTGAAATTTTTAGAAACTTTTTTTATTTTTGTGATTTTTTTGTTATTAGAGTTTACTCTAAACTTTAAGTGAAAAGTGTTTCCGTTTTTGAAACTAAATATATGGGTATCTAGTTGGATGAGATTATAGAAAATTATATATATTTTTTTTAGCACATTGATTACCTTATGCAAGGATATTTTTTAAAATGGAATATAAACAATAAAATAATTGAGTAAAAACCATTGTTTTTTCTGTTGTTTTTGGTTTTTGAGGTTTTGCTACTTTTAGTAATGTTCTTGTTAATTTTGGCTACCACCTGCTCATGCGATATAGATGCTTGGCGCGTAAGCTTGATATAACTGCCTGGCGACGTGCCACCGAAATTTTGGAACTCCAACGTTTTGTTCTGTTCTTGCCGGCGGCTGCCTAAATATTTGCGAGCAAAGGCGAGGCGAGCAAGCGCAAGCAAGAGATCATCATAAAAAATATACAAATAATATAAGAGAAAAAAAAAATATATATGATTTTGTTTAGAATTCGACTACGTTCACAGAAGTAGTTATGATGATTACAATTATTGGATTAGTTAGATTATTGTTAGAGTGAAAAAAAAAACACAGGACACAGAACCAAGATGAGAGAAGATGAATACAAAATAAGAGATACAAGTAAATAAAAAAAAATAGTAATATTGTGGGTTAGGTCTTTCAAGTCAGCATATAAGAATTTTCTCGTCCAATTGTTAACTTTTTTGTTTTTTGTTTGTTGGTAATAACCTGGGTAAAGAATGTAACGATGTTTGACGGAAACATGCGATAACTGCACGCTTCCTTTGTATCGATACAACGCTCCTGTAGACATTTTTGCTCTGCTGTTGTGGATGGTCGATCTGTAAATGGTTTTGGATGGTCAGCATCAGCGAGAGATTGAGAGAGATAGACAGATGAGAAATGCCGTTTTGTGGGAGATGTTTTTTTTTCGGATTGTTTTCGTATTTGTAGTTGCAGTTGTTGTTGTAAGATGTGATTTTTAAAAAGGAAAAGAAAAAAAAATTATATGCGTACAAAGTTAAAAGTTAAACTTTAATAGATGAGTTGAAAAAAAAAAGAAATCCTTATTTAATAATTAAAACTTTCAGTGCACTTACCATATGCAAACCAAAGAGAACCTTCGCCATGGCCACAATACGATCCACAGTTTCCTGCGTCTTGTCTTTACCCTTTTCATTGGAGTTCGTATTGGCCTTCTCCAGGGCCTGCTCATCCACAAGCTCTTCGGTTTTGCCCAGTTTTGAGTAAAGATAATGCTGCCACGACATCTCATCAGAGGGATCTAGTTTGTCAGGCAAAGTCAATTGATTTCGAGCAAATTCAATGACATCGTATTCGGGCATTTTCTTTAAATAACGATCCTTGCAATGCTGCACAAGTTCTTGTTCCCTGCCAGCAAATAGATTGAGACCCACGGGCAGTAAACGCTTCAGACAGGCCACCATAAGACTGGCCTGAACTTCCTTATCCTTGTCTCGCTTCTTGTCGCGATTCTTCTTCTTTTTCTTCACTTTACCACCCACTGCGGGTACACCCTCTGAGATGGCCGATCGACGAGTGGCGGTGGGCATTATCAAAGCCATATTATCAATTTCATTGGCTGATATAAAGTTTTGCTCTTCTTTGAGGAAGTATTGACTCTTGGACCAAATATTAAATATTTCTGCCACATGATTGTAGAGCTCTTCGGCCTCGGGTATATTGTCTTTTAGCCAATGGTTACGTTGCAGATCTACATATTTGATAAGCAATGGATAGAAGGAATAGATATCTCGTACTAAGAGATTCCAATCCTCTTGAAGTTGAGTCTCCACCTGGGAAGTATCATCGGTGGCTGACTTGATAAAGCCCCGCATGCTGTCCTCCTTGTGCAGCATATTCTCAGTGCGTTTCTTTACACGCTCTGCCAGAGGCAAGAATGGATCCTTAAGCAGCTCCTCGGAGGTATTGATAATAATTTGCTGAGTATAGGCTGCAATACGGGTCATCCAAGGTGCATTGTCGTTGCCAATATTCTTTTTGATCATTTTCAAGACATTCCTTAGCAAGGGATTCATATGATCGGCAGTTACCATGGTGACATGATTACCACTGGTGGGACTGACATTATCAGGACCTTGGGACCACCAGAATGGCAAGTAAGCACACAGCAAGGGCAAAATGACATCAATAATATGCGGTGCATCATTGTAGGTCTTATCAGACTCCACAAATTGATCCACTTCACTGAGAATGGTCTCTAAATTGGGCATACAGCTCTCCATTTTAACCATTATATCCTGAGCCTCCAGTGAGTGATCCGCAATACGATTGAGGAGCGAGTATTGATTATGCTTGTTGAGATGCGGCTCCAAATAGGCAACAGGGAAACAAGAGCTATAAGCGCCTAGGCATGAACCCAATGCCGGTCGATGTCGTTCAATCTCTGTCTTTAGATACTTGCGATCGTGGGTTAAAGTGGCATCTGTGCCCAGATGATAGAGAGCAGCCAATATTTTATAAGATGCAACCTGTATCTCATCCAGAAGCAAATCACTGCCATAATCACAGGCAGCTAAATGATCAAACATAGCCGTAAGGACCGGTAAAACCACTTGATTGACATAACCCAATGATGTGGATGTTTTTAGATGAGTACCTCTCAGATGACTGTATTTGCCGTCTTGCAAATTTAAGATGGTATTACCCAGATCATCAGATGTCTGATTGAAGAACGTCAGCATAGAGGTGCGTATAAATTCAGGACAATTCTTTGTCAATGTTCTGGCATCAATGCCTTTTACCAGCACTTGAAGACAACGTACTGTGATGCGTACATCGGGTCCAAAGGCACTCAAACGATTACGCAACAAAGCGGCCAATTTACAGAATATTGATGCAACCATTTCCTTTTCCTTAAGCGATGCTGCTCCAATATTATTGGTGGCGGTGGCAATGGCTATGAAATAGTTTCGATGCGTCGAGAAATACTTTTCCATCAGCGGTAAAACCACCTTTGAGAAGAACTTAATGTCCCGGGAGGCCGTCTTAAATGAAGTGCGACGACTGAATGTGGTCGAAGGTTTCAGCAATTTCATGTTGATAGTAGCACGATCAAGATACTGGATAAGTTTCTCCAATAGAGAGTAAGAGAAACGCAGCTCAACGGCTGCTTGTGTAGCGCCACCTTCTCCCTCTACAACTCCACCCTTTGAAGGCCTAAATTAAATTGGTTTTAGTTTTGTTTCAAGTTATATATTTTTCTATTTTAAGATACTTACTTATGCAACTTATAACCCTGGTATTGCATATATTTGAGGAATTCTTGGGAACGCTCCCGATCCTTCTTCTTTTCCTTGTCGGTAAGCAAATCGTAGGGCACCAATTGGGGATGAATTACACCACCGCAACCATTGAGCTCCTCGTTCTTTTTCTTGGCCCAGATATCATGGGAATTCTCCGCCAAACGTTCGGCCATATTTTGCATCTCCCTACTGAGGGTTAAGTTGCTCATATCCACTGGATGGGGATTATAGTTGAAGGGACTGCCCTCATTCTGAAAATCATGCTATGGTAGTTAGGGCCAGAGCAGCATAAGGAATGGCATTGGTTTGGCGAATTCGTTGTTGGATTGGATGGGCCAATTGTTTAAGGGGGGTTATCCAATTTTCATGGCGGTCAAAAGGAAGCGTTAGAGAAATATGTATAAAGAATTGTGGTTAGTATTTTGCATATACATACAATTTGAGGCTTGGATTGACGACGTGTTGAGCCACGATGATTGAGCGGTACATCCACTTCGGAGTGCTCAACAGTCCAACCAATGGCTAACAGACCCTTGAGACATTCCCGTACGGGATCACGGTAACGCTCTCGTTCCTATGAATAATAAAACTTATCATTAGTATATTCTAAATATTTACATTATTGTAAGTTGCCGTTTGCTAAAATTGACCCTGTATAGTTGTTTTAGTACCAGTTACGTACATATTCACTCAGCATATTGTAAGGTTTAAGGCGGGGATGTTTACGATCATTGTCCGATCGTACTTCACCATAAGTCCAGCTGCCTTCTAAACGGCGGCTGGCCCAGGCATCGTGATAGTGTTCGCTAAACTTTTGTACCAACGAATTTAAGTCGTTGTCGAGATGCACAGTATTCGTATCGATGGGGTTGGGAACATATTGTGGCTGATCAGGTGCACCCATTTGTCGTCCATAATAATCCTCGTCCGTATTTTTGGACAAGCTATAATCGGGCGGCAATGCGCAGCCTATGGCTATTAGGCATGGCAAGGCTTTACCGAACAGTTCCGGGTCATAGTCCATATTACTGAGCGAGTCAAAAATGTTGGAGAACAGCAACATAGTGAGACGTTTTTCCTCATCAGAGGCAGCTCCATAGGAGCCTTGACCTTGAGTTGAGCCATAGTACTTGGCACAGCGATCGAAGTGCAGTGTGAGTAGCTGAAATGAATTATATTAATGTAAATAAATCTGATTAATTTAAAATAAAATAAATTTAATAAAGCTTACCCTGAGTGCGACTGTTGTGTACTCGGAAAGCTTGGACACATCCACAGTCAACTTGCGCAGCAGCTTCAGCAGCATGGCAGGTTGCATTTGGGAGGTCAGCGCCACTAGGAAATCGGATACGGCCTCGCGTTGCCCCTTAGTTAGCATACGGTTCTTTGATAATCTATAGACCGTGTGCAATGTGGCATCCAGAAGACTGGCATAGTTTTCAGCCTCATTATAGAATTTCGAGTGCTTAATCAACAGCGGCAGAATGGAATTGCCTATGTAGCGATTCATGGCTAGAGCCATGTCACTTTCGCTACCATCACTCTTATCCAATATGGTTGCCGTGCGCAGATCGGGCAGAAAGGCGTCTTCCAGCAAGCGATAAAAGAGATCCTGCTGCTCGATACCATACACACGTTCCAGGAACAACACAATACTCTGCTTATTATTTGGCAGTAGGCCCGAGGGCATATCCGATTTCGGCTTTTCCTCGCCAGGTGCGGTTTGGTTCAGTGTAAACTTCAAACTGAGAACACCCTGCAGATCCTCCAGTGGCACCAGAGATCTCAAAATAGCTCTAGCTCTCAGTGACTCGTTCTTGCCCTGCTCGATGACAGAGGCATCGGGAGCACATCTGCCTAGCAGATCAACGAGTGTACAGTAGAAATTCAAAATGGCTGCACCAGTATCAATATAGTCCTCATCCTCTTCGCTTTCGGGAAGCGGATGCGTAAAATTAAGGCCTGTTATTGTACCTTCGGCCTCGTCCTGCATTTTACAGCGATCGGAAATGCGCTCCGACATCCGATTGGCCTCAACAATGGCGCGGAAGAGACCTTCCCCTTCTCCTCTTAGAGCCGGCCCCAAGCATTCTGGACGTCGGATAAGAAGACGAATGACAAGGTTGGCGTTCTCCTCGACACTCTCGCCATTCACCCAAACGCAGTAGCGCAAAAAGTCCAGATACCGTTCACCCTCAACTGGATCCCAGCCAAGATCGGGATAACCTTTCTCGACAAGCTCGGAATTGCTTTGAAGGCCGCAACGCGACAGATAGACGGCAATTTTCTCTAGGTAATGTTCCCTCAGTGCCAGAGCTAATTCTGTGTTCTCCATTAAACTCGAATATGCTACATCAAGTGGGGTGGAGCCACGTAAGCTGGGTCGAGCCAGTAGGATGTTGGCATTGTCTAGTAGAAAGTCGAAGTGATCAAACATGGCCTTTTGATTTTGGCGACCGGTTCGGCAGAAGTAGCAGAGAAAGCGACAACAGGCCACAACCATTTCGTGGGAGGTATCCTTTTCTTTCGATGGTGCACCGCCTTCTCCACCAAGTCCTCCTTCAGCCTGGGTGGTTGGTGCATCGCTTTGAGCTTGAGCTCGACGGCCTAATGTATTCATCATAACGGCCATAACGTTCTCGTGAACACGTAGAATACGAATCAGATCAGGATGTTGGAAGAATGTTGCATTATTTACTAGTTTCCAGAGTCGTTTACGCATTAGTTCCTCCTCTTCCTGGCTCATTTGGACAGGGAGCAAGGCACGAATTTGACTCAAACCTACCCACATCTCGGCCACATCGTCGCGAGCTCGATTATTGATCACATAGGTCTTCTCCAGGGCACGCACTAGCTCACCCACTGTATCATATTGACGTAATAATAAGCTAAACATTTCGCGCACCAATTTGGGATTTTCAATTTGTGACTCTTCAGCCCAACTGACAATGGTTTTGATTAACACTTTCCGGAATACCTCTTCCGGTGTCTTTTTCTCAGGCTCCTCCACTTCCTTGGGTCCTTCCTCTAACTCTTTGACGGTATTAATAAAATTATAAATTTTCGTAATTGGTCCCGTTTTAATTTCTTCGATCGCAGTGCTCTCGGTACCATCCGGCTCTTGCAGAGCATTCAAAGAAACCTTTTGCATTAAACTATCGTGGAAGTCGCCTAAACGACTACGCAATTCAAGGCCACATGTACAATTGTCCTGATCATCCGCCTCTAGGTTTTTAAAGCATAAAATTTGGTTCATTTGCTCCCTAGGCGGACAGCGGAACTCCTTTGTCTTTTTGGCCGCTACAGCACTGGGCAAGTCGGATTGTTTGATCTCGATATAACGACGTAACTGATCGGTTTGCAGATCACCCACAAAATCATGGGAGAAGGCAATTATACTTTCGACCCGATGCCGCAATTGAGTGTCATAAAGATGATGCAAAAGATAGCACATTTGAAGCTTGGCTCCTTCAGCCATTTTCATGGTTAGCAAACCCTTGCGATGTTCGTCCTTGCCCTCTAAAGAAGGAGAGAGAAGATAAAATCAGACTCAGTTTCTTTATTAAAGTATTTGTCAAACCTTTTTGGAACGTGGCGTCCCATGTCTCTGGATCCACCATGACCAAAAGTTTTTGCACGTCCTCATCAGTGAGTACTCCAACCAAGAGCAAACGATCCGTTAGCTTAATAAGTGGTCTATCAGGTGAGGATCGAAAATATATATTTAATCAATAGATGTTTAACTTTTACCGCAGATCAAGTACTTACAAAAACAAATTCTCATTTGTCCAACCGATCGGATCCCGATTATGAACTTGGTTGATTTCCACAGCATCTTTCAGAGCTTCCATCACAAATTCCCTGACTACTTCTAAGGGGAACTTCGGGGAGTACAACTGATCGATGTTGGGTATTGGTTCACTGGAAACACTTGGCATACTAGATGTGGCAATCACAGGGGGTCTGATCGGGTATTGGTTGATTGTTGTTGTTGGTAGTGCATTTTGTGGTGCGGTGTGGTGTTGGTTGGTTCAGGTGGTTCAGTGCAGATGCAGATCGTGCAGGAGTGAAAGAGTATTTGAACAGATAAAATGAGGAATGAACAAATCGATCGATACCACTGACAAAATTTTGCAGCCAAAATGATTTGAGATCTGATAATAGTTGCATTTTGCTTGGGAAAGGCAGCGACTGTATCTATGTACATATGTACTCACGTGATTTCCGTCATGCGCAGCTGAGGACGTACAGATTCGGTAACTAAGGAGCGCAGAGAGTGCCTCATCTCATCCTCGCTATAAAGCTCTTTAAGTTCCATTCCCAACGGTGTGATATACTCGTTTTTGCAAACCTCCATTGTTGTAGCATGTGATTCCAGATGCAGAGCTATGAGCAAGTCATAAAATCCCTGACGCAGAGGACCACTCATATACTCCGAACGTATGGCATACAGTAATTGTTTTTGATCCACATGTTGGCATAAGGCATGAGCTGCCCTATAGTTGGATTGATAGCACAAAGCTGCATACAGGGTTAGGGTGTGGGCATGGAAAGAGAGTAGCTTATCCATTTCGATCAACTCCAAAATATCAATGCAACGGTCTTCTTCGGGTATGTGAAGAGCCAACATGGATACGGGATCTTCACACAGCATGGACCAACCTCGAATGTCCGAGAGCTTGAGGGCATGTACCTGCAGTGCGGAATTTGGAACACGTGCCCATTGATGCGGACGCAAGCATTGGACCTTCAAGCGTGGTGGTGATTGGGGATTAATATGTTTGTCACTAGTAGGAAGCACAGCTGCTGATAAAGGTAGTGTTGTGGGTGTGCGTCCCAGTTCGATTTGTAGAATTTCCTTGCTGGTGGCCTCCACAAAAATTGCTGGGAATAGCTTGGTATCGGGCTCCATCATCCAGCGATGTGATGTATCTTTGCCCTCGCAGGTAAAACGAATAATACCAGTGGCTGTATCCACAAAGCAGCCAACAAACATACCCTGGGAGGCACCTTTTCCTGAAGCATCTTGAGTTACCTCATTGAAAAGCTCATCCGCTCGGACAACATAACAACTCTGACGATCAATACGCTCAATGGGAACCTCATAATCATCCTCAATGTAGACAGAACCGCGTCTCACTTTGTTCTTGTTGAACTCACGGCTGTGCAAATGGTACTGAGTAGTAACCCATCCCACATATACGTGAGTAGGATCTTGACCCGGGAAAATGCGCACACCATAGAAATATTCATTGATCATCTTAAGGCACTCTGCATCAAACATTTCATTGCCCGAAGATTCTACAGGGGGTTGTCCCAGATTGGTGGAACTAAGCTGTTTGGGGCCCTGCGCCACTGGACTGGGTGGTATTTCGGCCTGTAACAAGGTAAAAATTATTAAATAGTGCACCGTGAATCATTTTAAGCATTTCTACTTACATTATTTAATCTAAGAGTTGGAGTTCTGGTGGTCATTTGTTGATTAACCACATTTCTTCCATGAGCAACTGTATTTCTACGCTCCAACGATGTGTCCAAAGTTCTGCCGCCCATTTTTTCGCGACTCTGATCACGGGACTTCTTTGAGAAGAATTTAAAAGGACTACGACCGCGTTTTTTCTTATCATCGATTTCTTCCCCCATGCCATTCATATCAAGAACCGAAGATGAACGTTGCATCTCATCCAAAGCAGCTGTCATATCCGACTCGAAGGTTATGTTACGGGTAAGAGAACCCTTTCGTGGCGGTCTCGATGGACTTGTGCGCATCATATGCTCAGCCTCAGCTTCGGTGTGATCATCAAAATTGCGAGTTAAACCCTTGATATCGTTCATATTGAAGCCACCCTTGAGCATGTGATCCATGTGGGCAGCTGTTTGGGTTTGAGCTGCCAGAGCAGCTGCCTCAGCCTCACGCATCAAACGATATTGACGTATTTTGATCTCCTCCCATCGCCTAGCCTTCTCCTGTTCGCTTATAAACTCGCTCATGCAGGTCACCGGCAATGACAAACGCAGAAACTCCCAATTGGCCTTCTCCATGGTCTCGAAAGTGTTGTGGGAGATTTTTAAATGCGGTGGAGTATCAGCGCCGCCAGGAATGCGGGTAACATCAATGCGACAATCGGGCATCTCTTCGGTATTCTCGAAAATAGGTTGATCCTTTGTATACCAATGGGTCACTGGACGACGCATATTACTGTGTAAAACAAGGAGAAACGAATTAGTTAGAATTGTATAAGGCTGATTTTTTTTTAATTTACTTACACACAGAAGGGCTCATAACCCTCTTGAAGACCACAGGTGGTAAAAAATTTAAGTGAGTCCACATCTTGGCCATAAATGACACGTGCCTTTTGTCCCACACCTAAAGTACAGGCGGGTACAAAGCCAACACCTTCCGCCGTGACATCAGCGAATGTTGTTTCACCGCCCAAGGCATCCATTAAAAGTTCTCCATTGAGCGAGAAGCCTGTTTTGTGTTGATTTTATTTTCAGTTTTAGTTTAAAACATGAATTCATGATTAATCTGTAAACTATTTCTAATACTAACGAAGCAATTTTCCTCTAGGAAAAAATTCGTGCGCTTTTATTAATTGTGGCCTGTTAATTGGGTTTTTAGTATACAAACGAAAAGCAAGCCAAATTTTTTTTTTGTTTGTTTTGTTGTTGTTTTTTTTTTTTTTTTTGGCTAATTAGTTGGGTTATCTCTCATGCTAAATATTTATATATTAAATATTTGTTAAAATTATCAGGCAGTAAGAGGATTAAGTAAAAAGCTTATTTATTTTTGTTGATTAGATGAGCTGATGTGTCACCTTCTACTCAGCTAGTCCATCGATTAGAGTTAGAGGCGTTGTGTTCAAAGTAATATAATACATATATAGTATATAGTATGTAGTATTTGGACGTTAGAGCAAAGGATTTTTTCAGGTGTATAATGTAAGGTACTAAAAGCAACTGTGGCTGTGATTCTCATAAGTCAGTCAAGTCACCTCCCATTTGTCCATCGTACATTGTCGTCCATGGGTGATAAAAAGAAGATTATGTTTTTGTTTTTGTTTTTTTTTTTCGCCAGGGTTCTAGATGTTTTTATGGATGGATGCATACTTGGATATGGCATCGCTTTGATTCGGTTCACTGGTTCACATTTAGTAGATATCAAAAGCACGGTGGTAAGACAATACTTATTAAGTTTTTTTTTGGTTTTTTTTTTTTTGTAGGGGGAAAGGGTTAACACCAAATGTATCAATTAATTAATTCTTACTAATTGTGTGATCGGCTAGATCTAAAAAGACGCCAACTATATCCCCGGGTCCACATTGTTTACCAAAGGATTCACTGTTGCCACCATATACTTTCTCTTCCTACAAAATGATTTTGTTTTTGTTTTTTTTTTTTTGTTTTGAATGAATTATTTAAAATATTTCTGTTTGCTATTAATTGTGCACTTTTGGCTTGTCGATGTGATTGATTGATATTATATACGGATACGGATTCGGATTTACGGATTAATGATCAATAATGAGAAAATAGTGTCGCTAAATTAAATTGAATTAAGTTTGAAGAGAGTTAAACAAAATGCGTTCGATTAAAGTAAGAAGATAAATCGAAATCAAAGTTAAAATTAAAATGGTAATTAAACAACGTTGTGATGTATTGGCAGTGCCGCTAGAGTCCTTACTGATGGTTTGCTCCTTGACATCGATGAAACAACCAATAACGTCACCAGCCTCATACCGCACCCCAAAGTGCTCAATGGATCCGGCGTGCATTTTAGTTACCTATAATTCATTTGGGTGGTATTTTTTTGAATTGAACTCGAAACTACATACTAAAAACAAAACCCGATCGATGATCATAGTCCTCAACACATTTCCACTAAAAACCGAAACCGATGGATATATTCACGGTGCAGAAATACTTACATTGTGACCATCAAAAGCCCAACTGGTATCTTCGCTCCCCAACATGGCACCCGGATAGCAATCAGCACGTGCCCAGCCCACACGCATAGGTCCGGAGGTAAGAACTTCAAATTCGAAATACCATTTTCCAGAAGTTACGGCATAATTACGCTCCACACGGTATGTACGGAAGGCGGCAAATTTCAAACGCTGAGCTTCGGCAAGCAGGGCTTCAGTTCCCTCACCCGTTGGTGGATCCAAAACATAGCCATAGACCAACAGAGTGCGTACTGTTTCCGAGGCAGTGTCCCGATTGGCTTTCTTAATTGCTTCATCTACCTTGGCGTAAGGTACTAAATGCGGACTACGATGATTGTCGGAGTCTTCGTTAAGGCCATATGTCCAGCCCTGTTGAATGCGTTCTCGTGCCCACAAATTGTGTGTATTCTCGGCCAGCTGATCAACTAGTTCTTCAAGTTTTGGGGAAAGAGTCACAGCGCTTAGATCGAGGGGAGCAGGCTTATAGCCATTACCCTGCATAAATATCTCATTGGGTAGGCGTACAGGTCGTATACGTGCTGGAGGTTTATCCATGGTAATATAGTAACCCAGAGAAATGATTGTCCTGTGAAAAAGAAGGAATAAAATTAGAGTAAATGTATGATAAAGATATCTAAAGAACACCTACTTTAAAGTCTGAACAGCTAGTTGATTGTCGTAACGCTTCTCGGCAGCTGGTAGCTTCTCGAATTGGGTTAGGCAAGGATGTATGCGATGATAGTCATCGCGATGTTCACCCCAAGACCAACCAGCTTCAATCTTATTTAGAGCCCACATTTCGTGTATATTCTCTGCCAGTTTCTCTTTAATTTGATCCACTGAACTGGGTAAAGTAACCCCTGTAGTATCCACTGGCTTGGGTACAAACGCAGTATCATCTTCAATTAGCCAAGGACCGGCCAAGACATTTTTGTTAAGATTACCAAAGTAGAAACATGGATCTAAGCTCAATATTTGATGTGGCATAAGACATTGCACCAGCGCAGAAAATCCCATAGGTGGAGCATACTTCAGACGACCATGATCACCGCCAAACAGAAAACGACAACTAAGTTTCGACGAGCAACTCATTACAGGAAAGAACATGCCGTCCAGATTAAAGTCTCTGAAGCAGCCACGGACCTTGATGCCATTGAAAGTGAAAGTGATAACAGGCACAGCCAGATCGATGGCCACACCAATGACGTCACCCTTTCGTATATAGGGTTCCTCTACCATAGTGTCCACGACAAGAGTTTTTCTTCCACCAGTCCAAAGATTAGCTCCATCGAAACCAAACGAATAGAGATCATCACCGACGCCATTGCCACCCCATTTTTTACCACCACCAGGATAGGGTACATAACCGGACGTATTGGCCCAGCCAATTCTCAAATGTGGCATCATGTGAGTTGTTTGCTCAATGTGGTCCATGGTCACTTCAAAATACCATTTTTGGTACATGGACGAACCGTCCACTCGTCCAACAAATATATTTGGTCGTATGCTGGCCACATGATCCACAAGTAGTGTTTGCAATAAAAGATTCTTTCCGGGTAATAAGAAATCACAGATATTGTTCTGTGAGGAACGCACAGCCACTCCATTACCCACACACAGAGAGCAGAGTACATCCAAGACTTTCGGATCACGTCCATGTTTCTCCAGTAGAGATATAATTACTTTGATATGCTCATCACGCATCATATTTAGAGCTTCAGGAGAATCAATGAGTACACAATGCAGCACATCCAACATGCCGGATCCCTCGCTGGAAGCCTGAGATCCAAGACGTGAGAATAGCCAATTCAGGCGATTGCTATTGGCAAATTGGGCGCAATTTGTGTGATTGCCTTTGATGATAGCCGCGAGTAGCTGATACAAATATGTGGAGATGAGATCCCAGCTCTGTCCGGTCTCGTCGCCAGCCAGAAAGCTGGCCAAAAATCCCTGAGAAGTGATTATGTTAATCTTGTCGATAGCCTCAAGTATAAGATTGAGTACGCCCTCCTCCTGGAAGAGATCCTGTCGATTGCGAAGGGCGCGAAAACGATTCTGTTTCTCCTCGTGTTCTATTTAAAAAGAACATTTATGTTAAATTAGTTAATAAAATTAATAAACTTCCAAAGACTTACCCATATCATCTTCTGGTTGTGAGAAATAGTTAATTAAATCCTCTAAGCACATGACCATCTCGTTAAGATTGACCTTCTGAAAGAAGATTGAGTGCCGGCGATTGGATTGCAATGTTTCCAAGGCACTAAATCCATAAAGTTATTTTCAATTAGTTAATCTATGAAATGGTGTAAATCACTTCAACTTACGTTATAAACTGAGTAAAAAGACTGCTGCACTTGCGAATGACACGAGCCGTCTTTGATTCTTCCTCCTGGGAGCGCGAAAAGTCCAGACAATCATCCATTTTACCCTCCTCATGGAGAATGGCCTGTTTCTCCTCAACTTTGCCAACGCCTTTCTTTTTCGTTTCATAACTTTTGTAACTGAGCCAAAGACTCGTTTCGCAGTGCTGTACAATTACAGTGGTGTCACCATATTTAATAATCGGCGAACCAATAACTTCCAAATCCTTGTCCTCAAGCACTTTCTTTTCGTCGTCCTTTTCCTGCCTTAGGCAGAAAGTCGTTGTGGCTATGGAAGCCTCCTCCTTCTTCACTAAGATCAGTTCGTTACTCTCGTTGACGCCCAAATAGCGTCCCGTTGTTATGTGACGAATGCGCATAGGATGATACCAGTTGATAAAGCCACCAGTCCATTTAGTGCGCGCCAGTTCCAAGCGCCACAAGGAGCGAGCCTGGGCCATAACCACGCCACCTTCATAGACAACAATGCTAAAGGAATAATCAAGGGTTTCTATTTTAAAAGAAATAGTCTTAGTATATATCATTTTAAACTTACTTTTGACCCGATTCCCTGCCCCAAGTGCTCGGTATGGTGAGACATTCGTCGCCGCCGTGAAAGAAACGTAAAACATCACCGCCAAAAACGTAGCCAACATACTTCATTCTTGAAATGCCTGTGCCGTAGGGTTGTACCGACCAATGGGTCACATGGAAACTGGCATTGACAATCGATTGCTCATTCTCTTTAGTGGTGTGCAGGTAACGTTCGGTGGCTACCGAAACCAAAATCAAATCATCACCGACACGAACCTTTTCACCCTCTGAACGCTGTTTGCTAGCTGGATGAACGGTCCACCAACATGCCTCACCCTGGCTATGCTCCTGTAGACCCACATCGAATGAGAGCTTATCGTTTGACGACGAAGTCGAAAGGCACGCCAAATACTGAGTAAAGAAATATATATATAGTTAATGTATATTTTACATAGATTTCTTGATCTGTTAATACTTACCATATCACTATTATGATGTCTTAACAAAATGGCATTGCCATATAGCAATGTCCTGTGACCAGAGCCAGTGCCTTTACCCTAAAGATTTTTGGGTAAAGCGATTAATAAGTGTTAATACTGTCTAAGAATAGTAGACAGTTTTAAAAGGGGTGGGGTGGTATCAAAAAGGGGGGTGTAGGAGTGTTGGAGATTTGCTCTACTTTCAATACTATTATGTACATTTTCTTGTATACTCTAATCTACTAAGGCAAATTGTGTTCTTGTGACAATACTTTGGGTATTAAGGTGGGTTATGTTATGCATAGGTATCTGTGTTTGTTTGTTTATTTATTTATGTGTGTGTGTGTGGTGTGTATATATATTTTTGTTTGCAAGTATGTACATACATATTTATATTTTGTTTAAGGATTAAATAGAAACAAAGGCTGCAACCCATTAGATACAATTTCTAGTGAAAAGTTGCTTAGATATTAAATGTTTTCGCCCAAAAAAGATAGAACAAGCTTTTAGCTAGCATTATTAATATTTTATTTTATACTAGAAACTACTTTTCATTCCAATAGGAATGGAGCATTATAGAAAGAAAGATAGATAGATAGATAGATAGATAGATAGATAGACAGTAATAGAGTAAGAGAGATATAGAAAAAGAAGCGCGTTTGCGAATAAAGAAAAAAAAAACATACGATAATACTTACAACTTGACTATCCTGTTTTTTTTTTTAAGAGAAAAGGGGAAAATTTTGAAAAAAAATAACCGAAAGTTTAGGTTATAAGTGTGTAGAACAGAAGTATAGGTAAAAAATAGAGAAGGCAACATGCATATGGATATATATGGCCGGAAATTGAAGTGGTAATTGGATAATAAAATATATGTATGTATGTATGGGTTGGCGAGAAATCTTTCTCTAAATGTTTAACCCTAATTATATGAGCAGATTTTTTTTATGATTTAATAATATGTATTAAAATTATATCTACTTACCGTTTCCGATCCGGCAGCTGTAACCAATTCCTGTAAAGCACGCACAGATAGAGCCTGCTCGATGACAAAAACACATTGGGATAGATCCGGTGGCACATTCTTATCGGCAATATTTTCAAGAAAACAATGCCGATTACCAAATCCCTCGGCGGCCAGACAGACACGTTCACCCGTTGCTGTACACGAGAGCGTGACCATGTCTTCCTGTGGGCAAGAATGTGTATATATGTATGTAGAGATCAATTAGTTAATTCGCTGACTGTCTAAAGTGTGTATTGCAAGTTTAATGAGAACTTTTCGGGTACCACAATGCAATGGTACCACAGACAACTCTAGACCGGAATAGTAGGCATCAAGCAAAATGTTGCACACGCAAAATAAGGGAATTGTTACATGGCACACTAAATGAGCAAATGAATGGACAGAGGACAGAGGAGAAGTTGTAGCAGGATGTAGGAACTGTGTGTGTGTGTGCGTGTGTGTGTGTGTATCAGTGTGTATAGTTGAAGTTAAATGAACGGTAATGGATTTCGAATCGAACAATTTGCATAATTTAAATGAGAGTCCTGACACAGCAGGAGCAGTGGCAACCGCATTGTCTCTTGCTCTACTGCATCCTCTGGTCAGTGAAGTGTTTAAAAATTTAAAGTTCACCACAACCACTTGGCACTTTGTTGACTTTTGTGCATTCTTGCAATTTTACTATTTGCCTAACATTTATTTAAATAGACGTAATTTGACGGAAAACAAGTAGATGGCTTTCCCTAGGCGAACCTGTCCTTGTGAACGAAGGATATATGCATTCCCTAAGGATACGGAAACCCACACAGACACACATACACAGACATAGGGATGGAGAGACTATAAGATATATATATATATATATGGGAAAATAAAATGGCTAAAGGTAGAAGGGGCCAACGACCCCACACAATATTTATTGAATTTTAGCTGCGGTCACACAATCGGCCTACGGCCCAAAAACAGAGACAAAATCAGAGTTAGAGGGCAAAGCTAAGGCAGATACATGGAGAGACATGGATGGTCCGGACATGGTCTTTCTGGTCTGGATGCTGGAAGCATAAAACTTTTGCTCAAACATATTTATTTATTGCGGCAAGGTGTCGATGCTAGTGACCTCTCGCTGCCCCAGGGGGAACACTATTTACTTACTGGCCCATAATGGCTGTCATTTCGTTGTGCCAGCTGTGGGCCCTTGATATATATGGGAAAGCATTTGTCAGCTGGCGATGTGTTCATCCCAATCCCAGCTGATGCCAGGTTGAGTCAGTTGGGACCATTGACGTTGCATGTAAAGTGTAGGACCAAAAACTGTGATTGAAATTGTGACACGACTTTTGGTATTTATTGTTTGCCATAAACAAAAGTTAGGGGACATCTATAAATATGCAATACATCCTTTAATGGACTGTTCCTCTCTCTCTGGCTCTCCTTAATGTATACCAACGGCTGATGGTGTTTTATGACACCAATTGTAAGAAATCCCCGCCAATGTATTTTATTGAGTGGACGTAATTGATTTTAGATGATATCATACACACACACAAAAAAAAAAGTAAGTAAAAAGAGAAAAGGCATGACACTCGTTCGCTGTCATGGTCACGGTCATGAGGTAATCTATAACATTGTCGTTTTACTCACCGTTCTCAGGAATGAAACATCATCCTGCTCGGAGCCACCTTCCGCTTCAGCCATTTTGTTTGTGAACGCAACGACTGCAGCGTCCTTAGTAAATTAAATTCAGTTTTGCCCCGTGTGGTATTTCAATTGCTGGGATTTCCCTTTTTTTACTCTCGAATTTCCTTCAAGAAAACAATAAATTCAATTGTATTTGTGTTTCCGGTTAAATCGAAAATGCGAAGTATTAAATTCAAGTTAATATTATATATCAGGACTAAACGAGAATTTCCAAAGTGATTAAACTTTGCTATTGTTATAAGATCAATAAATAATTTTCCATTTAAGAAAAGAAAACCGTAAAGGACCAACACGTGAAACGTGGTGAAAAAGTGTTTGGCTTTTAGTTTTCCAAGCTTTTCCTTAGTCTTATCCAATTACAGAATTCAGCTTCGGTATTTGGTAGTATTCTAAAATATTCTATATTAGGTACCTATATGGTTTCTAGTAGCCCTATTTAAAAATACTTTTTTTTAAACCTAATAAAACCAAATATTAATGAATTCCTTTGAATATATTAAATATAATGCGGTTGTCTATGAAACAAATATCAATTCCTACGACTTGTATTGACTATTGAGTTGTCAATAGTTTGGCGGGTTCAATGGACTCCTAACGAGAGAGTGAGATAATCTCTCACTCTCTCTCTCTCTTTCTCTGTTTATCATTTGTTTACTCGTTGGTTCTTGTTTTTCCTTTTGTTTTGGTCTCTCTTTGCTCGCTAGTTTTGTCATTATACTTTTTCGACCATTCGCGTGATTTTTTTTGGCTAATTCGCTATGTTTTTTGGCTCTCTCTTTTAATTGTCCCAAGCGGCACATGTAGATATATATATATACATATATAAAAGCTAATATATATTTCTGGTAATCTGCCAAAGTTACTGTGTCGGAAGATTTAATTTTTTTTCTGCTTGACTATCATGCAACATGTTGCCAAGAGCTTTTTAACCCACAAATGGATTTCTCTTTTAGCCTGGATATATGTAATTAGGGTCAAGAATTTTCTCATTTTATTGGTTTTCATTTTAGTTTTGGCATTGTGTGATTCACTTATCCTTGGTCAAGGACCAAACACTGGCGGCAGTTTGTCTGCAACATATATACGATATAGACGAAAGGCAAACAGACGCCCCCATTACGCCCCCAAAACGGTAATCCATGGGTCCGAAATGGGTAAGCAATGAACGGAGCGCTGTTCCTGATCCCGTTACCGTATCGCGCTGCCACCGCCCACTTAAGATTTCTTTAGATTTTCTTTTCTTTTTTTTTTTTTTTTGATTTTTAGATTTTTTTTTTGAGGGATTTCGAATTTGAATTTAATTGTTATTGTTGTTGCTGTTGGTTTTTGTAGAGCACTGTCGTGTGTTTATTTTTGGTTTGAACGGCTCACGAATAGCCGCACGAAGATAAAAACTTAACCGAAGAGCCACACACATGTCCAAAAATATCACACGCAAAGGCCTGGGCATCACCGAAAAACTAGCACAGTTTCAGAATTTTTCTTCGATTTTTCTTTTTTTTTTTGAAAATTTTTTCATATTTTTGCAGGCAGCATATAAAAGATTAATTGCAATATCTTATGCAATTTATATAAATTATTTAACATTTTCCATCAAAAACAAATGCTGGAAATTATTGCGGCAAAATGAAATGCGCAAGGGCTATACAAAGCATGGATTTTCCACGTTTTCCATAAGTTTTCACATCACACAGACACAAATACACGCACATATATTGAAATATATATATAGATTGTATACTCGATGCTGCCTGCAGTATTGTGGGCCAACGGAACCCACACGGCCAACTTACTTTTCGTGTCGATATTACTCTCTAGACTGACGAGCACGGACCGACAACGACTGCAAAAGTGCCGAATGCTGCGGCACGCAAGTACGCAGCAGCAGCAAGAACAACAACGGCAACATAATCAGAGCGGAAGAATGTCTCTGAAATCGTATAATACAGTGGTTCCAGTTTAGCTAACAACATATGGCCAAAAGTTTTGGGCAATGATGCAATTGCTAACTCAAATGTTAAATTAAAGATCCTTAAACGTTAAGAAAGTTGTAACAGAATTTATATTATTTTGTTTCAAGTATATTACTTAGTTGTCTAAAACTATTATACCATATAGTTTCCTTATAAGCAATCCATTTAAAAACGCTTTTTAAAAAACATATTATTGCCGGTTTAATAAATATAAGATGATGAAAGAGTAAAAGATTAAAAAAAAAAAAAATTATTATTTCGATTCCATTGCCATATATGTATGTACATATGTATACATATCTCTTAAAACACAGTAGACCTGCGTTTATCGGAAGCCTTTCTTTATATATATATATTGTATTTTCTTTTTAAAATAAAATTTCAGGAATACAAAAAATAGATAGTTATACTAAAAATATTTATTCGGTTATATTGTTCAGTGGATCTTAGAAAAATTAGCGATAGATCTTACTTTCGTAAGACTTCTGTTTATATACATTGGGCTTAAAGATTTTTCTTTTTCTAAAAAAAAATTCAGGATTACAAGATTTCAGGACTTATTATAATATGGAAATTATACGGTTTAATTGTTCTTTTTAAATTTGTATTTTCGTTCGACAGTTAAAAATATTGTTTAAATATTGTTTAAAATTTACTAATCTTAAATGTTGAAACATTTTCTTTTCATTATTAAATACATATGAGAACTTAGTTGAGCGACGTAAGGACACGGTAACACGAAGGCAAAAACTAAGTATCAATCTCGTTCGTTTTCGTTTTCTCGCCGGCATGCCGCAATGCCGGAGATGTTTTTAGCCGCCCCGAAGCTTGTTGCTTGTTATTTGGCCTACAAATGTTGCTCTCGTTCTTGTTCCATAGTCATTTTAACCTCTCTCTCCCAGTTGGCTATTTAAAAACAGCTGTTTATCCGCCTACCCATACCCAACCGTCACATCTTTGCCCGTTTTCCTGTAGATATAGATGTTTTCATCGTTGAGGAAGGGAAATACCAACATGACTCTTTCTCTTGCTATACAACAAAATAAATAAACATTTTCGAATGGGATTTGAAAAGGTTTCTTCTGGTTGCACAAAGAATTGTGGGCTATGTCGACCATTTGATTGTTGTTTGAACTAGTGCCAAGAGTACACTGCATTACATTATGCTGTAATAAACGATGGTAAAAATAAAGCATACACTTGACTATAGAGTATAGATATGTCTATATATATATATGCCTGAGTATATGTGGCACTTATCTGTGAATAAATACAAAAGAAAAAAAAAATGATTTCATTCAACTTGAACTTGTCAAATGCTGTCGCATTGTCAGTGTGTGTTAGTTTTGTCTATTTTAATGAATGAAAATGAAATCATATTTGCCAATTTTTCTTCTTTTTTTTGTGTTTTTTGGTTGAGTCACTTGGCTGCTGTTGTTTGCCGGTTGTGCATTCGGGCGTAACAACTTGAGATATTTTCATGTCGTATACGTAATGTGAATTATTATTGCGCATTTCATTGCAATTTCATTCAACTGGTTTCAAACACAAATTAGCCAACTGTAACTGCATAGACAATGATAGCATAAAACTTCTATGCCAAACACAATAAGGATAAAGGGAATGGGGGAAAGGATATTGCATATATCCAAGGATGCTGCGTATACGTGCGTATCTAACTATGTTGAATGAAGATGTCTATGGAAATTGTGCAGCTAAGCAGAAATGCATGCATAAAATGGATAAATTGATTCTAACTTGGCCACATTTCATTACAAGCCAGAGCCAGCACATTTTCAAAAAATCTCTTGCGGTTTTTCCATTTTCTCCATTTTTTTCTTTTGTTTCTTTCTTTTTTTTTGGGGTGTGGTCATCGTTTTCTTGTTTTTTTTTTTTTTACTTCTCAAGAAGGGAGGATTTATTTATTTCAATGTGTTGGTCATTTGTGGTGGGGGAAAAAAGAAAAAATAAAGTTCACTTTAATGGTTGCTTCTATATGATTTAGTTAAACTTCCGGTGGCAAGCTGATAATTTGCAAATCCTTGCGTCAATGGCCGTGACAATGATTATATGTAAACGCCATTCCGCCCATTTCCCACATTTCTCTAACCTTCACCGCGGTGGTCATAGCTTAAAAAAAAAAGCACAAACTTTCTTGGCCTTTGTTTACCAACCTGGCTTTGACCAGGCAGGATGGAAGACGCGCCGCGAATTGTCTTGTTGCCTGCCTCGCGCAACTTCCTTGAAAAGAAAGTTTTCTGCAAAACAAAACTTTTCCATTTACTTGGCCGCAGTTCATCTGGCTGCTGCGGCTCCAGCTTCTGCTAAAGTACTTTGTAGGTACAGTGACAAGGCAAGGCGTTGTCTCATCACCAAAATAAAGCAAGCAGAGAGGGAAAAATAAAACAAAAAAAGAAAAATTATATACGTTAAGCCGACTTTAAGATAACCTACACTGGACAGAGGTAAAACTTAGGTGTAAATGTTGGAAAACAATAATTAAATTAAAGAAAAGAAACAAAAATTTACAATTAAACGATGTAAAAGTAAACGAATCATTAAAACTAAATTATATTGAAACTTATAAGCAATGGAATGTTAACTAACAGTAAATGATTCATTTAACGGGAATTATTATGAAATTCATATTTAATGGAATGTTAAATACTTAACAATAATTGATTCTTTAATTTTTTTCAATTCTAACTTTTTGGACTTCTTAGTAAAATTAAAGTTATAAATGTATTTTTTAATTATTTTATTCTATGCTCTCTTTATTGAACATAATTAAGTAAAATAAAAAAATAGCGGCTAAATATAAATGTTTAATTAAACGATTCCTTTTTTATTTATTTTATTTATTTATTTATATTCTGTTCGGTTGCAATGTAAAATATTATTTTGAATTGTTTCTTCACAAAAAATATATATAATTTGATAATGTAATATATTCATGATATATGTCAATGATTTTATAATCAAACTGTTCTTATATGCTCTTTTTTTAATTGTTATATTTTTATTATTTTTTTTATATAAAAATTATCAGAGCTTTCATACCTTTCTATTAGGCGAATGTAGGGTACAAGAACAAAAAAAAATAATAATAAATAAATATATATAAAAAACGGACATGCCTATATTATATCCCAACCTGGTCTGACACTTGTTAGGCAAAAAAGAAAAAAAAAAAAGCGGAGGCAAAAAAAAGTTTCGTGTTTCGTGCAAGTTTTATTCGTATTTTTTGCTCTTAATTGAAGGCCCATCACAAGCAGATTCTCTGAGAAGAAAGAATGTTTGCCAAGTAAGCTTTTGTTGAATCAATTTGTTGTTGTTATTTCTGTTTGCTGAGAAAGTGGCAGTGGAAGAGAATAAATCAATCAATTGCAGCAAATTGTGGCTTAAAGAAATTTTCTTTCTTTGCCCTTTTCATTTCGTGTGTTTTTTTTTTTTTTTTGTTGGCAAAGTACATATTTTAGCGGAACTAATTAACTTCAATTTAAATGAAAAACGAGCCACAATTTGTCTGACCATCGAGAGAGCGTCATAAAGCCAAAAGTCTAGGGCAAATAATGGCCACACATGCTGCCTGCCTGACTGCCAAGTCAGTCGGCCTTACTACCGAATATCGAATGCCGAATGCCATTTCCTCTCTGCTATACTGGTCCGTTCAATGGGCCGTATACGTAATTTGAACTGAAGTGAAGTTTTCTCATACCCTATACCTGGACTCTAGATAATAAACGGATATGATAAATGTAACATAAAAATAAATCGGGAATAATTATTAATTAAATATTTATATAAATTCTTGTACATCGTACAATAATTTATTCCTAGCACAATCTGATTTGATTTGACTCTGTTAAAAATTTCTTTACATTATTCTGTAAAGAAAGAAATAAGTTGCCATTAAATTCGTCTATAGGGTATTTGCAGGTCGTTAATTTATTGACTGATTTTATTCTCCAGTGGCAGCAAGCGAGTGAGCGAGCGGCTGTTAAATTAATGCCAGCTCGTAAGTTTTACAAGGAATTCAATTTTTTCACCAACACCAAGTAAGACGGATAGTAAATGCTTTTGGCCCAACCACGCCCACCGCCCACCCGCCTCTTTCCATCCCAACCCCCGAGACTTTATTCAGTGTGGAAAATTGATTCGCAAGTTTTGTCTTTAAACTCGAGCGCAAAAGTTAAAGTTCAAATTAAATGTTCTTTTTGGCTTTTATATTCATTTATTAACAGATCTTTTTAAAAATGCAGTAGATTTCATATGCATTAATTTGGTTTTTTTCGTTTTGTTTTTTTTTTTACAGCGTTTTCATTAATTTTATTTTGTTTTTTTTTTTGTTTCGTTATACTAAACTAATTTCGTTACGTTTTTTTTTTTAATTCAATCGAACTTACGCATCATTAATTATTGTTTTTGTTTTGTTTTTTATTTTTTTTTATCTTTTTATTAATGTTTTAAATCTTTGTTCTTGTTTTTTTTTTTCTTTTCCTTCTCTTACACAATGTACACAATGTTTTTAACCATTTATTTATTATTTTTCTTGTTGCAGATTTTTGTTTTTACTTAATACTAAAAAAATAAACACAAACACACTCACACACATACATATTTTCATCTTATTTCAATATTTGAATTAACATTAACCATTTAAACCTAAAAATTTCAGTATTCAAGTCTTGTGTGTCTTCATGTTCAATTATGCTAAATTTATGACCAAATTCGGTTAAGAAGAATGAGTGTATATATATATTTATATATATGTATATATATATTGTGTATACATATATATTGTATAGACAGAGATAGTGAGTGAGTGAGCGAGAGGAGAGGGAAGAAAATAAATGAGTGAAAGAGAGAACACACAACAAGAAATTAAGTGTACCCTCAAACATCGGTTTGTTTAACAAATATATACCTACTATATATAGTATATATCTCTTTGGCAAATTCTTTACATATACATATATATATATATATATTCTCGATTTTGTTAACATAAATCCATAAATACATATAGCATAAAGTCTTATTATTAAAAAAATTTTTATGCATGAGTTTTGCTATAACT
The DNA here is from genome assembly GCA_037075365.1 of Drosophila emarginata. NCBI lineage: Eukaryota > Metazoa > Arthropoda > Insecta > Diptera > Drosophilidae > Drosophila > Drosophila emarginata. The sequence continues at coordinate 1,386,361 of JBAMCD010000260.1, read as the reverse complement.
TAACACATATATCAAAAATTGGGGAAGACATTTAATAGAGAGAAAATCAATCGAAAATCGAAAGAATTCATTTATCGATCGAGAGTGCTTAATATAAAACAAACAATTAGCAATTAGCAAGTCGTGTTTTAATAAGTATATATATCTATATATACTACGTATTATAGTATGTAAATATTGGCTAGTACAAGATGTACGATATATTATACAATTGTTTATAACCTTGCAGAAATTATTATCGAAATGATCAGTCCATAAAAGTTTACTTTTATGAATAAAATTCTTTAACTATATATATCAAGATAATTAGCTGAATTTTTCAGTTTTAAAGCTAAATGAAAGAAACTTTTTAGTAGAGTTCTCATTGATTGAGATTGATCAATAATCTCTTATACAAATGATTTCTAATTGTTTTCACAATGAAAATTTATAAATTGATTTTTACAACTGCAAGGGTATAAAAAACTTCGGTGTTCCGAGTCTAGACATATTATTTTTGTTATTTTTTTTTTTTAATTTTATGGTGTTTTTTTTTTCTCTTTCTTTTGTTCGTTCTAAAATTACGAGATGCGAAATTTATTACTACATTTAGATCTAGAAATGTATTTATATTATTATGACTGTCTGTTATGTATGGTTATACCTGCATTTGTCCTTTAATTTGTTATTTAGTTATTTCTTGCATTTTATATATGTATATATTATATAGGTGTAAGTTTTGTGTGATTTAATTTTTTTTTTTTTTTAGTTTTTGTGTATGGTACAATTGAAATTTTGGCATGCTGATTGGAGAGAGTAGTTTAGTTAGAGCTGTTAAATGCTTTAAATTTGTTTTCATTTCATTTTGGCTTAGCTACTTATGGCTAAAAAAAAGTCATATTATGGTTGGGACATTTCGTTAATTCTTAAATGCTCTATATACGATGATTTTGGCAGCACTATGAGAGTATAAGCTTTACATATACATATAGAATTTGTTATATGATTTTGTGTGTGTGTGTTTCTTCTTTTTTTTTTGTATTTTTTTTCATTCTGTTAATCATTTTGGTGTCTGAACTGCAAGCAAATTAGGAAATTCTATTTATTGTCAAAAAGGTTTATTATTGGGATAGCTTTGAAGTAGTTTAGTTTTGTAGTTTTTCTGAATCGGCGCCATTTGGCATTTAAAATAAGATTCATGTCTCAAAGGTAATTTATTTTTGTTTTAATGTCGTCGTCATTGTTAAGGGAAGTAAAAAAATGCATTTCGATATTTGACTGTTAATGCTTATTTCAATGCAATGCACAAAATTGACAGTAAAAAAAAAAGTTCAACGGAAACTTTTACAGTATTTTACGAATAGAGGCAATAAAGTGAATGTGAGCACTTATTTTTTTCTTTCGGTTTAGCCCAGGATTATAACGGGTTAATGACAGAGACTTTATTAAGATCACTTCTGTTAACGTTTGGCTCGTGTGTCTAAGATTTATCGATTATTAACGGCTAAAGGAGGCCGTCCCTAATCTACATAGGTAGAAGATTTTACAGTTAGACAGACATGACTAAAATAATTGAATACTTAATAAAAAAAATAAATAACTTGATAAGTTTTTTATCTATTTGAATTATTTTAAGTCATTACTAATATTTCCCTCAGCCAAAATGACCTTGATATTATATTTAAGTATATGTTTAGCCTACAAACCATTGGCCGATACAATAACTTGATAAACTTTTTTCACATGGGAATACAGAACAAGCCTGTTTATATGGGCATATCGTAATGGTCGTTAACAGTTTCCTTATTTTCCTGCTCATTTAACTTTTATCTCACAACTGCAATCACAATTATTCAATAGCGGAAATCCCGTAACGTTACCAATGTGCGGGCGGTGTTTTGCCAGAAGCATACACACACACACACACACATACATACATACATACTAAGTAAGGGCATATTCTCAACTGGCGCACACCCACCACATCTTTAATTTCGCGTTGCTTCTTTCATTTTACTTTCTTTTGCCTTTTTCTGTTGCCTTTGTCTTTGTCTATGCGTGCGTTAATTTCAAAGATAATTTCATTTTTAATTACATACTTCTCCAACTACTTCTATTTCACACACACACACACACACACACGCATATATATATATATACTGTAAATATGTGTATATACTTTTGAATGTCTGGTGCAATTTAGTTTCTGCTTTTGCCTTATTCATTTGCTGTAATCCTTGCACTTGTCTACACCAAAAAGTCGAGCTCGTAGCCAATAGTGCAATTCGGGTTTTTAGCTATACCATCTAGTTTCAACTTGGCAATTACAATGAAATGAATATTAAAATTCACATACATAAGCTTTTTGGGTTTTTGTCTTTTGTTTTACTACCCTGCTTGGAATTGTCATTATTTGTGTGTGTGTGTGTGTGTGTGTGTGTTGTTGCCACATAGAAGATTGCCATGTCACGCTCGCTGAACTGAGACGGTGTTCTCGGAGTATATGGCAAAAAAAAGACAAAAATGAAAACAGTTTATGTGAGTCAAACAATTGAGCACTATAGCTGTACAGATGGAAATGAAAATGGAGCTGGTTCTTCAGCTGGAACTGGTTTTTTTTTTTTATCCATAATAGTCGCAATGTGACAGGCAGAGGGAAAGTGTCTAGCAGCCGCTATCTGTTGTCTATCTACAGGAGCAGGAGTAAAAGTAATGCCAAGAGCTGGAGATGCTAACTAATCGCCTAACCTTCAACTTTTGGCCAAACTCCGACCAACCGTCCAGCGTCATCACGTCTTTTGAGCCTGTGAGCACGCCCCAGGGAGCTGTGAAATGGCTTCGCCTCGTTTCCGCGTTCCACACTAAAGAAAATTTTCACAATTTTGTGTTCTTTTCTTCTTACTTTTTTTTTTTCTTTTTTTCCTCTGTTCATCTTCGTTTCTGTCTTTTTCATTCTAATTAGTTACGCAAATCCTTGATGTCTCCCACACTGCTCAATCCCTGGTCAGTATATATATATATATTTTTTTTTTTGTCCTACACTTTTGTTATTTTTTCTTTCTGTTCTTAAATAAAAATTTACATAAACTAATTCGTTAGCTGATTTGAATAAGGTAATGAATGTTGGTTGGGGTGAGAGAAGTGATTATTTGTGGGGGGGAATTTGTTTGCTTGCAGTCGGACTAAACTAACACACACAAAGACGCACTTTCTGGGTGAGATTTGGAGTTAAAGAAATCTCTCCCAATACTAACCATGTGCAATTTTTAGTTTGACATATGTACGTATGTATGTATAAGTTAGGTTATGTATGGTAAAGTTAGGTTTAGTTTGGTTAGGTTAAGTTAGGTTAGTTATATGCATGTTGACTGGCTTAGTACCGGGACTCATTACTGGCCCCAGTCTCAGCCTATAGCTATACAAGATGTCCATCCGCATCTGTATAGGCCACCGGGCAGGTTAGTCCTTGTGAGACGGCAGCAACATTTGCAGCATTAAAACTACTCATGGGTCCTGACACAGGATCATAAGTTGCACTGGTTGTCATCAATAGATTGTTACCCATGCCAGGACCGACAGCTGGCAGATTTAGTATCTGAAGGCTGCCCACAGGTCCTGATACAGGAACACCAACCAGACTGGCATTGAGGAGTTGCTGCTGCTGTTGTTGCTGTTTATTTCGATTTGGATCCTTCAGTATACTGTGGGGTTGACGTGGCAGTGTTCCATGAGTCGATGCCGATGTCATGCTGCCATTAAGTGTGGTGCTGGTGGTTAGCGTTGTGGCACTCAAATTGATTGGATGATGCAGATCGTGAAGTATTTGCATTGGACTGCTGGTTGCCACAACCGGCGAGGTGTGATGGGTGACATCTGGCGGCGGAACACCCACAACTCCACGCAAAATGCCACGTCTCAGTGTGCCCGAACCACCAGCTGTCGGTGCACTACCGTTAGCTATCAGAGTGGCCCCACCATTCGAGGTAAGCAGAGCCTGTGAGGTTACCGTAATGGGTTGCAGATGTGTCATAGGCAACGGTGGGGCACTAAAGTCCAAGGCAGCCGTATACTCCTGCAATAAATTATAGTATGAAGTTAGTATAAAATGGATCATCTTATGTCGCGTAACAAACAAAACTTTTCCCATTAAAGTAGGCAAAGAAAAAAAAAATAAAGGAGTCCGAAGTCTATATTCCGGAACGCTTTTCCTGTCGTCAATCAATATCCACTTAGTGGGGATTGAATCACTGGCCGAAATACAGTTTCCAAATTTTTCAAAAACTTCAGCAATATCTAAATAACAATGATCTATAATCCTTTAAATGCCTGTTTAGTGCATACTTTTGGGAGCTACAAATTTTCAATTTTCTAAACTTAAGAATAAATTTGAAAAAAAAATTACTTAATCAAATTTTTAGTTAACTTGAATTTTATTTAATTGAAATTAATCGTTACTTGTATTTTTTTTGTTGTTTTTGGAGTTCCCAAAAGTATGCTTTGAACAGTGAGTTGATCTTTGAATGAATTTAATTTATAGAAATTTTCGTTTTTTTATAAGTTGAAGCATTATGTTTTTTAAGTTTTATTACATGTTTGCCTTGCTTTCAAATTAGGTTTATTTGAAAGATATTCTTTTGCCTGTTTACGGAAAATTGTATCTTCTTTTTTTTGTGTATGTGTATAACTATTTACTGTTATGTCTGACTTTTTATAGTGAATGGCATAGAAATGCAAGTTCTTGACAACTTTCTGAAGAATTTGTTGCATTTTTCGTTAGAAGGGGGGCAGTTGTTGCCTCTTGTTTGCCACTGCTAAGAAACTGGAACGAAACTACTGTAGATTGTAGATTTTACTTTAACTTTAACTTCTACTTCAATTGACATGACACTTTGTGTCAGTTTGCAAAATTGTTTCGCCTGTCGTCATCATCATCCTCGTCGTTGTCCAGTTCAGTTCCAGTTTCTAGCAAAAGTATTTTGTCAGTAGTTAGACCGAGTTGCCTTCAACTTTTATGTTGGTAAAACTTAACGGCGCCTAATTGGAAGACGCGACACGTCTACACGTTGGCTCCTTTTTTTTTTTTGGTTTCCCTCTGACCTGTTTAAAGTAGGTCCTTGTGAGCTAATTCTATTTACAAATTTAAGATGTGAACAAAGGAATTATTGGAAAGATTACCATGGATGCGCAGCGCTGCGTGTCTAACTAACTAGAAACTAAGCCGCTGTGGAAGCATTCTCCAACAACACATTAGAGACACAACGCAATTGAGAGACTCTCACACTGATTAACACGGAAGAGCAAATGGAATGAATGTTGGTGATGGTAAAGGAGTTTCGAAGCTAGTATCCCGAATTTCCCAAATACTGGTGTGTGTGTGTGTGTTGGTTGGGGTGGCCTTTGGTAGTTTAGGATAAAAGGACTTAAGTATACCAAGGCGGACATTTTGTATCAGTTTACAAAGTTAAATTGTCTTTAACGAAAACTTGGAGCCAAGAGTTTTTCGGCCAAGAGTGTTGTACTCGCTGAGTGTTTTGTGTGGGGTTTGGTTTCGCTACTTTTTTTTTTTGTTCTGTTGTTTTTTTTTTTTGTTTTGGTAGCAACAGGGGGCAAGTAGAGGGTTGGTGTTGGACACTAATTTTGAACGTAAAGCCAACAATTTGTTGCACGCAATCTGTAAAGGGGTTTGGACTTGGTAAAACTTTCATTTCGTTTCGTTTTGGGCCTGAGACTGGTCCTTGTACTGGAGCTGGGGCCACTTAAAGGCTTTGTGTGCGCTAATTCTCTTCGTCGCCATCTCATTATTGTCGTTATTGTGTTCATTCGAGTTCATTTTTTGGACTGTGGGCGGAGTTAACCAATGTGAGAGAGTCTGCTCCTCAACAGCAAAATTTTTATTGCCATAAAACTTTACACATTAAATCCACAAAAAAAAAAAAACCAAGCGGCGCCGTTAAGTAAAGTATATAAAAAAAAAAAAAGAAAACCCCTAAAAAGAAGAAGCCAATTGTGTGCTAGACTTTGGCTTGAGTTGAAAATTAAATTATAGATACTCCAAGATAGAAGATGGTACAACTAGGATCTTGAATTCTGTTATTTATTTAATCGGCATCAGCTGCGTCATTCCATGAATTTCAAACACACGCACACACACTCATACACATACACAGAGTGAAAGAGAATTTGAGTCTGCGTTTGACATGGCCACCAGCTACCAATAGCTGAGGCACATCATCATCCTCATGTCTCCCCCCCCCCACCCCCATTTACGCGTCAACCCAACATACAATAGACAATGCCAAGTGCCCGCACGAAAAACTAATTGAATTTAAAACTGTGCAAAAACTCAAGCTAACAAAGTAAAGCCATAGTTAAGTTGTCCGAACTGAAGTCAAACTCATTCTGTCTTTTGGCAGCATGCACGTGGTTCTAACTCCTCATTCACAGAATGGAAGAACGGACGAACTTACTCACAATTCACAACAACAACAATAGCTCAGCACAGCAGAAACCGGCATTTAACTTATCATCATCATCATGGCATGGGGCATGGGGCATGTGGCATGCGTATGTGAATGGCAGTGGCAATGGCAATGGGATTGGATTTTGTGTTTGAATTTTTTGGGTTAAGGCAAAAGTTGGCAATAAAATACAAATTGCCGCTTAAATAGTTACAAGCTGGTCCAAATATACACACACACACACACGCATACACAAACACATATATACATAGATAGATAGAATAGAACTAGAGGCGTTTTGGGGTGTGGCCACAACTTGTTTTAAATTGCATTTGCCTGGCCACTTTGCGTGCCATTTGGCCCGTCTATCCGCCTCTGACACAGATGCCGTAGGCGTTGACCTAACCTTATGTGATGAGACTTTATTTAAAGAGTTATAGGAAAGAGGAGATCATTATATACATATATATGTATACATATGTATATGCCTTTCATTAATTATTGACATTTTAACTTTGAGACCCATTATTATTGATCATGTAAAACCATTTGAAATAATAATCTAAATAATGATCATTTTATTACCACTATTAAATACAAAAAATTTGAAATTTATTTTATGTCATTAAATAAATCAAATTAATATTCATTTCATATTATGATAAATGCAAAATTATATTTTTTTTCTTTTGATATATGCTTATATCGGTGGATAAAGTTTATATATAAAATTATAATTATGATTCGAAAACTAATGCAATATATAATTTTCTCATGTGTATTTTCAATGGAAAACACAATTGAAATTATCCATTGAAATCATTGAATCCCATAAATTGTGCATTGAATCGCATAATTTACAATTTGAATTAAAAATCATAGTACAAATTGGGTCATAGTAATTGATATTCAAATACAAGAATATTGAAAATCATTCATACATGAAATCGGATATTGAAATTAGTTTAAGTTAGTCGAAATTTTAAATTTCTTTTAGTTTCATTGCTATACAAATACAATACAGTAAAAGTTGTTTAAAAGTCACTGTAATAAGTTGATTTTCCACAACAACATATAGAAACCTTATCATTTTCCAAATAATGAAAAAATCTATGCAAAAATAAACTTCTTAAAATATAAATAAATATCTAGGAAAAGTAATAGATTTAAGAAAGAAACTACACCAAGAAAAGATTATAAAATGCAATAATAATGAAGCAAGCAAGTCGTCCCTGCCGACATTGAGTATACGATCAAAATCGCCATCAATTAACAAAAAAAATTCTCTTGCCATACAGCAACACCAAACGCATGCTATCTCGCTCACACTTAACAGCCCATTTTGCATGGGGCGTTTCAGTACAAAACGGAAATACGTATATCTCCGATAATTATTGTCCGATTTTGGTAAAATTTGGTCAGGTGGTGCATTTTGGCTATATTAATGTGCATAAGAATACGATATCTTTAATATTGCTCTAGTTATAGGTTTTTCCCGAATTGTGGGGGCGGAAGTGGGCGTGGCAAAAATTTAAAATAAACTTGAGTTGCTTATACAATAGACGGATGTTGACACCAAATTTGGTTGCTCTAGCTCTTATAGTCTCTGAGATCTCGGTGTTCAAACGGACGGACGGACAGACGGACATGTCTCAATCGACTTCGCTATTGATACTGATCAAGAATATATATACTTTTTAGGTTCGGAAAATTTTCCTTCTGCCTGTTACATGCAATTTTGCGAATATAATATACCCTTTTACCCTATGGGTACAGGGTATAAAAACAAGACTTTATCTTCGCACCAACAATCACAGTTAGTAATCGTGTTTAATTCAATTTGATGTCTTAGTAAAACTATTAAATTTCCCCAATGGTTTACATTTCATTTGAAACTATCTATCTATCGATTTGTATCCTAACTGGTTGTCGTCAGTCACGTTAATAAAAGTGGCTAAAATAGCAGCTGTAAGTCAACGTGAATGCTAACACACAATCCAAAGGGAAACTTTAGTTGAAATTTTGCTTTTGTTTCTGTCAAGTATTTCGATTGAAATTTAATTTGATTTACTGTTATAAATTGTCTTTATTCATTTAGCTGCCATTCCGTTTTGGCCTTCGAAAAGTAATTTAGTATTGGGCCAAATGTTTTTGGGTAGCCACAGAGGAGAGTTGCCAACTGCTGCTTCCACTTTTGCTCTTTGTATATTTTGTAATTTTTCTAATGATGTTTATCAAATAATTCAATTTGGCTCCAACACACACACGCACACACACACACAGAGAGAACATGTCCATCTTATGTGGGAAGGCAAAAGGCTCACACGGATATGTCCACAAACGAAAGGGGAATAGAGACGGGCCACAACAAACACACAAACACACACACACACACACACACACACACACACACACACAAACATTTATATATGTATATATAAAATGGCATTGTTGACCAACTAAACCGAAATTGAATTTTTCTCCCTCGTTGACTAAAAACCGCAAACAAAAGGTTTAGTCCCATGTGCAATAATGATGAGGAGATGGAGCCACTGGTTGGTGGAGCATAAAAAATATATAGGAGGAGCATTTGAGGCTCTATATAGAGAAGATAGTCACTACCATTGGCCACAGTGGTATTGGAGAGCATCTCTTCAGTAGCTGGTCTATATCATTTAACTGTTTTTTTGGACAAAATAAACAGGCAAGGGACAAACGATATATCTATATAAATACATATGTACATATATATATATATATATAGATGGGACAACACACAATTGAATAACTTAACAAATCGTATAAAGGCCATAAATATGGTCAGTCACCAGGCATAAATGTTATTATATTAGCTGTCCATTATAGGAACGAAAAGAGAAGAGGCTGAGAGGAAACCCAACAGAGGATTGCCTAGGGCTATGATAGTGTGTGTTTGTGTGTGTGTGACTGCCACTGCAGTCAGATGCAGTTTCCTTTATATGTATTAATATTATATATTTTTTTTTACTTTTCTCCTTCCATTGCCTACATCTTTAGCTTCATCTCCATCTCTATCTAATTTATACAATTACGAGCATTGAGCTGCAAAAGTTGATAGGAAGACATAAGGAACCAAACGGACACTAACATACAGTACACACACATATACATATATAAAATGCCTGAAAACGGATGGACAGTCAAGGACACCCACAGGATGAGTGTCAGCCCCTACATTGACTGTCATCTTATGCTGTCACATTTGCACCCCTTTAGCGCCAAAAGTCATCACAGATTCCACAAAAAAAAAAAAAAAAAGAAATAAAATAAAATAAAAATGAAGAAACGAAATATATATGTATATAAAAAGAGGGATATAAAATAATGTCAAAAGCAAACTAGAAAAAAGAAATAAAAAAAAAAAATACATGAACAAGAACAAGAAAGTGGAAGGAAATATCGAAATGAAATGAAACGAGGGTAATACATAAATTCCCAAAATTGATTTTCTCATGTTTATTGTGAATTTGTGGAATTTATATTGGTTACCAATGCGACATATACATACATATATACAAAGTTGGCAAAAGGAGTGGCAAGAATTTTACATGCTGGACAGAGGTAAACCAATTTTTCGTTGATTTAAAAAAAAAAAAAAAATTGGTGTTTGTGTGTGGTAGGGGGGCGTGGTGGGATTGGTTATATGGCAAAGATATTTATCTCCATCTTCAATATCATCATCATCGGGATGAGCATCATCATTATCATCGTCTTCTGGTTCTTTATCTGCTTGTCCTTGTCTCCGTACATATTTCACAGATGCGCCATATCAAAATCTCAGCAGTGACACGCCCTAGTCCTTGCACCCCACCCCACCCCACCCTGCCACCCCATCCCCAAGACCAAAAGCTGCTCTTTATGAGTGACGCGGCGCAAAAACTTTGCAGAATGTAATGAAGCACAGACTCACAAAAAGACAAGAGTGTGCAAGAAGGTGGGTGGTAGGGGATAGAGGGCTAAGCATAGAGGATAAATGTGAGATACGATATATTTGTATGTGTGTGCGTGTGTGTGTGTGTCGTTGTCGTAAATGTCGCGTCTTTGCCATGTCGTTGCTATGCGTATGCGTAATATTAAATTGTTGTCTTGAGAAAATAATGTTTACTTTCTGCCAGTGCAAACACCAACGACGATGCGAACGACAAGAACAAAGCAAGTGCAATGCAAAGAAGTAAAAGAAAAACCAAAAAAAAAAAGAGGAAAAAAAAACACGAAAACGAAAAGCTATAAGAAAACAAAAGCAAATGGAAGGAAAAAGAAAGCACTACATATGAATACTCGGTTGGTTTACTCCTCTTTCTCCTTCTCCTACTTTCAATTCCTCTCACTACAACAAGAAAAAAAAGAAAAATAAACAAAGAATAAAAAACCATTGTGGAGTTTTACTTATAATGCTTTTAAGTTTGTCATTTGTCTTTACACAACAGTGTTGTTGCTTCTGCTCCAAGTTGCATCCATGGCACGGATTATAAAAGTCGAAGTGCAATCTTCCTTCACTGATCGCATAAACTGCACTTTATACAAAAATTTTTAACATTTACAGGAGCGTCGAAAAGTGAAGAAAAAAAATAATTATCTATATATAATTTTGAAGAATTTTTTCACTTGGTAACAATTATTATTCTGTTTTGAATTGACTGATGTTATTTTTTTGGAAGATAGAAAAGACAAAACCAACCTAAATGGGAACCATTCTAGAAATTCGAATAGTTCAAATTGTATTCAGATTGATTGATTATACAATAAAATTTATTTTACATAATTGAAGATTAATTAAGAAGAATAAAAACTATTTTTAACACTTAAGTTAACTTTTTAAATCGGTAAGCTAATAAATAATACATACTTTGAAAAAAGAATATGAACCTTTTAAGCACAAATTTTTTACGCCTAGGCAATCGATTCAAATAAGAATAAGTTGGATTGCTTTAAAGTTGAGAATCCTTCAAAGAATTGGTCCAATGTTTAGCCTCTAAATTGGTTATATTTTAACCGTTCTTGAAAATTTTCTACATTAAAATTTCCACTGGTTTCTTTACTAAAAAACTACAATACAATTAACAAAAAAAAAATTTGTTTTTGCCCAGAGTTATAAAAATTTTAACATCATTAAAAAATTTACAAATTGGGTCCAAAATAAATTTTTAATAAAATTAAATGCCTATTTTAATTCCGATTCTAAAAAGCATATAAAGATAAACTTTTGGAAATTTCGCCAAAAATTGACTAAATTGGAGCTTTGGGAAGTTGTAGTTCCTTCGAGGGATTCGAGCCATATTATTTAGGCTGTAAGTTGGCAATTTTTCAACGGAGTCAAAAATGTTTTACATTTCTTTCAAGGCTTATTTAAGTAGAAATAATATTACACTAAAACTTTCAAGAATGAAAAGAAAATTTTTTGATCAAATTTTTAGAACTCTTGACATTAAAAAATGCAAAAATAGGATCAAAAATAAATTTCTTTGAATCATAGCAAATATAGACATAAATTTACAAAATCAATTAAAATTAGACTGAATTGGGGCCATGTAAGATTGAGGTATTTTTGAATTTCTCGATTTTCGATTCTTTTTATGCGGCAATATATTTTCTAAACTAGATATTGAATAAAATTTTTAACATAAATAAAAGAAACATTTAAATAAAAGAAACATTTTAAAATATTTTAGATCCAAAGATTTAATCGTTAATTTTCCAAAAAACAGCTAATACATACTTTGACCAAGAATATTTCAGTCAAATAAAGTTTACAAATCTTTTGAACATATTTTCCCATCTAAATCTTTAAATTCTTTGCCGCTTTAAAGAATCCATTCTGCGTATCTTTTTTTTACAATTCAATATATTTGGTAAGGAGCACATGGCTTATGCTAGTGTTGCGCCATCTAGAGCTAATTGCCCACACTAAGCCATGGCCAATGGCCACTAACTGTAGAGTTAGACATTGGGTATAGAAGACTTACCATTGGTGGATAGGATAGATATCTATCGCTATTCATATTATAATAGGAACCATCTGGCGGTGGCGCTGGCGATGGGGACGGAATATAAACGCCCTTCGTGATGAGCATCTGATCGTCTCGCGTCATATGAATGGCTGCAGCGGCATTATTGCCACCAGCAGCTGCTCCGGCACCAATTGCATTGTTATGCCTCGGATGGGGCAGGGTGCAAGCATTCACTATAAATAGAGAGAGAGAGAGAGAGAGAGATAAAGGAAAATAGTGGATTAATGCAAACTGGAGAATAAAAAACGGAATTGAAGCGTCACTAATTGAAGGCGATTCTGATTGCTGAATTCCTTTTCTCACCACCGCATGCTCCATTTATTTCTTTCTTTGCTTTCGCACCACTTTTTTTTTTTTTTGCCTGTTTTATTTTTTTTTTTTTATTTCTTTAATGGCTTGATTCGCCTCTTGGCCAATACAAAAAGCATAAGTGCAATTTCCATTTCGATTTCAACCGGCAAATGACACATTTTTATATGCAAGCAAAGAGTAGGAGAAGGAAGGAGAAGTTGGGATGGGGAGATAGAGAGAAGATAACACCTTTATGTGTTGCATTTTCAACTTTGGTCGTCTCATGCATGCGTGCATGTGGCTGCCACGTAGTTTACCTATACTCTACTATACTATATACTAAATGCAACACATTTTGCTGCTTTCTGCTTCATTTCATGTGCAAACGTTTGGAAAGAAATAAAAATGTAGGCCATTAATTGGCAAGGAGGGAAAGAAAGAAAAGAAATTGTGGTAGTGGGACTGGCTAGGATTTGTCAATATAAGTATACGATAAGGTGCCAAAGAAATAAATATGCAAATGTGGCTGGACTCTAAGTAGGTATGTACGTGTGTATGGCATGTGCCACATGTACATGTACATGTATATGTATGTTTATATGTATATGTAGAAGACTGTGACAAATTGCTTGACATATTCTATCCGCAAAACTCGCGCTCCTGTCATTCGTAAAGGCGTGAAAGCCGCAAACGTAACAAATTTGTAATTTTGTAAAATAGACTTAGAACACACACACACACACACATACACCCACATATACATATACCACACACACGTGTTAGAGAGAGCAAAGTTCTTGTGGGAAGCGGTAACCCCGGTAAGTAGGCAACAATAATTTTGTTAAGAAAAGTTGCCTCGTGCGACGACAACGACAAATCGAAGACGCCTGGGAGCATAACACACACACACACACACACACATGGCACCACACACAGTTAGGTGCTGGCGGGGCATGTTCATTTTGTGGCTTGTTTACTTTTGCATATTGTGATTGTGTTTTGTTGTTTCATATGATAGGAACAGGCTGGTTGAATGGCTGTTTGGATGGCTCTGACTGGCTGCTGCTTCATTCTCATGAATTATTGATTTTTCGATCAGAACAAAAAGAAATTTATAATGTACATATATATCTATTTGGGGACTTTTGCTATATATCTTTCTTTCACTCTATGTATGGTTGTGTCTATGTGCGTGTGTGTGTCCATCGGCGAGCCATAATTGTTGCTTGTTTGGTCAAATGCAAAAAAATAGAGAAAGAATCCTTGCAATGTTAGAAGCTCTTGGGAATTCATTTTATATTAATAACTAGAAAAATATATTCTTCATTTTGATATCTATGTAGAGAATATAATATATTTATTATATATATCACAATACACAGAGCAATGCAACTCATACTCCTTGTGGCACGTAGTAAATGGTTTTATTTCTTGCTTTTTCTCTATATATATTTATCCTATTTGTCTATTTGTTGCTTATCGATTTTTATAAAGGATTCAGGTATATCTCCTTCTTAGAGCATTTATATAAATGCGTTATATACAGTCGAACTTCCCTATAGTTAACTTCTATATAATGAAGTTCTCCGTATAACAAAATATTGCCATGGACGCTGTTTTTTATACCCTTGCAGAGGGGTCGTTCTAGCCATTTCCATACGTCTGTCTGTTTCTTTGCAACTTTTATATATAAATTCTTAAGGCAAGTGAATGAAACTTGGTAGTTAAGCTTTTAAGATAATTACGCATTACAAGTTTAAGAACTGATCGGTTAAGACTATTTTATGTTATATAGTCACCATAGGATAAAACGATGTAGAATGCGTTCAAATGTTACTTGTACCTATACAACGTACTCCAAGTTTGGATAAGATCGGATAATTATTTTGCAGAAAAAATTATGTTGTATTATATTTTCAGTCTATATATCATAATTTCTATATCATAAAGTTTTTTCTAGTCCCATGAAAATTCATTATAGGGAAAATCGACTGTATACATTTTAAATGAAAAGATTATTTATATATATGTATTTTCATTATTTTAAAGAATTAAATATGAATCCATGGGAATCGCTCTACATAATTTTAAATCATTTTTAAATGTCACGCAAAAACATTTACAATTTGTCTTTAGTTTTATATAAGAGCAGAATTTTCTCTACATATATATTTAAAATTGAATAATTGATGAACTTATGCATTATGCCTGCTTTCAGGGTTTAACTTGTCTAGAATGACTTCATTTGCAGCTGCTCAAGGCCAAATCTACATCAGTTGCTCTCGTTTTACTGATGTAGTTACAAATGTCCCACATTTCTGGTTACTTGTTGCAACATTTTGTAGCATTTCAGTGTTAGTCTTTGTCCTCATTAACATGTGTTGCCCAGGGTTTTTCAACCAAAATGGGGATTGGCGAAGGTTAAAGGAGGGCAGGTGGTGGGGGGGGAGCGAAAAAGTATCTCATTAAAAATGCGGCTCAGTGTTACAGTTCTCAGTTTTTAAATGCATAAACTAGCAAATGAAATTGCAATTGCAGTTGCCTGTCATTGCAGTTATTTTCTGTGTATGTGTATGTGTATGTGTGTGTGTACGTGCGTGTGTGTGTGTATGTGTGTCGTCTATTTACTTTCAGGTAAGCCTCGAATACGGCTCAGTGCTTGTCCACAATTTATAACCGTGTCCCCTTTTTTGTTTTTTTTTTTTCTTGTACCACAAAAAGACAGAAATAGGTAACAAAAACCAAGTGGCGCCAACTAACAAAAAAATATTTCTACTACTACTACTACTATTGAAAAATCTACACGACTCTACACCACTATACACCACAATGCTCTACTTCTCATGGTTTAGTCAGTAATGTGCACATATATGTATAATATATCCACCCAACATAGCCAACTTGGGGCCTGAGCATCTATAGACCATCCATTCTCTCATCCTTCCTTTCATGGAATAACACAGCCTTGGGCGCTTGTTTGAGATACAGCTTCCGGCAAGCATTTTAATTTTTATGCCACGTGGGATTCTTTTGCAATGTTTTTTAGCTGCTCGTCTGCTTTGTTATTTTGAGGTTCTTTTTCTTTCGTTTGTTCTCATAGCAGAGGCAGCAGCATCAGGAGAAGCACAAAAATGACGCCGCATCCGCATACATACATAATTATGTGTGTTGCCGCAAAAAACCAAGTGATGCACAGACAGTGGGAGGAAGGGTAACGAGGTAGAGACACATAGCTCTATCCTCTACTATTCTTTATTTCTTTTTTTTTATGTGTCATGCATCTTTTTTTTATAACTGTTGCAAGTATATGTAAGTAGTTTTCTTCCTGTCATCATTTGTTGCACTTTCGTTAAGTGACCTAACCTTATCTAACACTCGCACACTACCCAAGTAAACTTAAGCCCAAAGTGAATTGAACTTGTAACTTAACCTTACACTTATTTTAATTTAGTTTCCATTTAGTTTCTCTTAACTCCTATTTGAAATTACAAGTCTTTTAGTTCAAAGTTTCACCAGTCCTAACCTTACCAGCTAATTATCTAAGTGGTCTTTTTGACACTAACACTAATTGCACTAGCTAAACATATATAACGTAAAGTTATTTTTTTTTTAGTTTACTTAAAATTAACAAAACTTTGTCAAACCTAACCTTATCAAATAAAATTTCTCTTTGCTATGTTTATCTACCACAATTTAACCTAACCTTACTTTGTATGTAAAAACTTTATTTCGCTACGAATAAATTTTTAATTTAAACTCACCTACCACAATTCTATATTTGTTAAACTCATCTAAACCTAACCTTATCCAAGTGGCATCGATTTTCTTGCTTTATTCTTACATTTTTATATAGAATAATTGTATTTCATTTGCAGATATTTTTATAGTCTACAGATAAGTTTTGCCGCCCTAATGTATTTTTATTATTTCTACGGTTTTTGCATTTCAAATGCAATTGTTGCCTTTGTTTTTTCTTTTGTTTTTTGGCTCTCAGCAATGTTATTATAGCCATGGCCCAATAGACAGAGACAGCGTGGGAGAGCGATAGAGAAAGACAGACAAATCGAAAGACTCAAATAAGATATTATTCTTCAATTTTCAGTTTTCTTTAACTTTGCTCTTGGCTGATTTTGTGTGTGTGTGTGTGTGTATAAATATATTTTTTACTTTTAAATTTGCTCAGTTTCCACTCTTAAATTAGAGCAACCAAAAAACGTGATTTTGCTACACCAATTGGAAATCAAGTTGGTCAAGTAAAACCAAAATAATAAAAAATAAAAAAGAAAAAAAAAACTAACTTTGCTGCTCAATTACAATTAAGATGGAGATGTTGCAGTGAAATTGAATTTTACAGTTCGCTCGCGTTGCCTTTGTATACAGTATTCTGGTTCTATATATATATGTATTTTTTTTTCCCTCCGATTTCCGTTTTTTACTACGCTTTGATTGTGCTGCAATCATGCCAGAGACAGAGATAGATAGATGAAAAGACAGAGCGCGAGAGTTGGTGAAATGGAGAATTGGGCGCAACTGACGTGCTGACAGGACAGGCAACTGTGAAACTCACAACTTTCCGCTCGTTGTTTTTTTTTTTCGCTTTTTATTTTTGGTCAAAAGTTAATTATCTAAAACGTTTTTTCTTGTATACACTTGCCAAAGGGTATGATAACTTTGCCGGGAGGGTGGCATAACCAACCAAAACTTTATAAATACGTACATACATATACATATGTATATATAGAAATATATGTACATACTACTCGTATGTATGTTGGGTTAAGCACTCTTTTTTAAAAAGTCATGATAGCAAGTGCAAACAATTTCAGCAGTCATGAGAATATAACCTAAAGGTTATGAATTTACGAATTGAAACGTGTGGTTTTAGCTATCAATGGAATTGTATATGTATAATAAAATATTAACTTATATAAAATGAAAAACTATTTGAAATTTAAAAAAATTGTTTTCGTTAAGTTTTCAATGCAATTGTAAATTATATTGACTAATTTTTGGTTCTTTTCAATTAGTGAAAAGCTTTAAAGAAAGCCATGGCACAAATTTCGTATTGCTTACTCATTTTTCAAAGACTTATTTTGAGTTCAAGGATGTAATTTATATTGAACAGATTTTTACATGTTTTAATTATTTAAAAAATTAAAAAGAAGTCCAAAGAATCCAAATTTCCATATGTTTAAATGGTTTTAAGTTATAGTTTCTTAAAATACCGTTTCGAATACTTGTCGAAAAGATTCCAAAATTTAAGAATCAATAACAGAAAGAATATTATATTCTTATAAGTTGTTTTCATCCTTGAAATTTTTCTATATGTTTTTTTAATCATTAAATTTTTTTTATACTTTTGTGACATTTTTTTTAGTTAGAATTCCAATCTATCGAAATCAAACCACATTTTTCATAATAAATTCTATACCTCATATTTTATTAGAAAATCTAAGTTCTATTAATTAGGTTTTAGTTTTTGTTTCGGTTGTTTGAAAACGTGAAAAAAGCTAAAACAATTTCTTTTAGGGTTATCAAAATATTTTTAATATTCGAAAAATTTGAAAAAGAAACACAGCAAAAGAAAATAAAAATAAATTAATACATGTTCAAATTGTTTCGGTTGCTTCAAAAAGAAAAACGACTATTGTGGTTCCAAAAAACCCAAAAATAGAGATTACTTTTTAAGATAATTAAAATATTTTGAAAATTGAAAAACTTTAGAAAATGATGCAAAAACCATAAAAATATTAAATTTCTTTTATCTTTATCTTGCATAAACCAAATGAATTTTAAGAAATATTTCGGTTAATCCAAAACTTGAAGAATATCCAAAGTTGGATATGAATTCTCTATGTTGACGTATATTTTATTAATTTCAGAAGAATATCCAAAGTTGGATATAAATTCTCTATGTTGACATATATTTTATTAATTTTAATTAAACTTTTAAAGCTGATTGATTACTTGGGCAACTAAGTCAAGCCTTTTTTAATTTGTTAGAGTACATTGAACTTCGTTATCTAAAATTTTGTCCCACACTCATTAAATGCTTTGTCCACGAACCGTTGACATCTGGAGACAATCACAATTCCCCCATTTACACTTACCCATATTATTCGGATATAATACTGGCAAAGTGCCATCCTTTTGGTATCTGGGTGGTGGCATATCCGCTGTCCCTTCAACCAAATATGTTGAGACTGCCTTCTTACGAGCTTCGTCCTGTGAGAAAAGAAATGGGAAAAAGGGAATCAACACCATCATCATTAGGTATGTTTGTGTAATGCTTTGTAATTACTTCACACTTTCAAGTATATTTTATAGGTATATATATATATAGAAAGAAAGATGTATATAAAAACGAGTATCTGTGTATTGTCAAGAAAGGCGTTGAAAGTCGTTGGCGCATAATTGACAACCACAATGACAGCGGCGACACAGAGAGACAAGGACACGCCTCTTCATCGCTATGCTTCTCATTCTCTAAACTTTTGAAAAAAAAGGAAGTATGTCTGCCTGATTTATAACACGCGCTATAACGCACTTTACATACTTTTCAGCTTCTTTTACAGAGAGTATATGTTTATGTATGAAGATGAGAAGAGAACATTAGACGGCGGTTTAGGCAGTTTTTGTGGTTTGCAAAAGATTACGCCGATAATAAATGATTTTAATAATTTGAAACGATTTGTTTTGAAGGCCCCATTTTCGTTTCTTTAAGGGGGGAAAGGACTCATCATTATCATCATCAGCACTGGCGTAATTAATCACGATGTCTTAACGTTGTCGGCTTCCGCCTGGCTGCATGGCATTTCCTTCTACGACCTTCAGAGCACACTGGGTAATAACTTAAATGCCCAAATGTTTTACGACCAAAGAAAAAAAAAAAAAAAAACCAAAAAAAAAGAGGAAACTAAAAACTACGTGTACTCACAATATATTCCGGCTGAGTGCTGCCCTCATTCGAGTAGGACTCGCTCTTTTCCGACACACTGGACAGTGTCTCGCCGGTAACGGTGTCATTGTACGAGCTGGGGGCATACATTTCGATGGTTGCCGTTTTGCCTGGTTGATTTGTAGTTTCCGCCACTGTGGTGTTTGTGTGTGTGTGTGTGTGACAATGGCAGGATGTGAAAAATTGTGGTAGTGGTATCCAAGGTATGCGCACAAATATTGAAAAGGTGTAATTGGCAGTGACATGCCGAAAATTGATTGTGGATAGGGATGCGCGGGAGTAAAACGATGGTAAAGGAACAGCGGCGCAGTGCGGCAGTTTGAATAGTTTCGGGCAATGCAAATCAAATGCAAATAGCAAAGATTGTCAAAGTCCCCAGGTATATAAGAGAAAGAGAGATATAGTGTGTGTAAGAGAGAGAGAGAGAGAGATTGTGTGTGTGTGTAAATGTTGATTTGCAGCAGCCAGGAACCAGGATCAGAGACACAGCATCCAAGAGCACAGTCGTCACAGGCATTGTACCATATATCCATATATATATATATATACATATGTATATATATTTAATTATTCACATTTTGGTGCAGTGCATTTTTATGCCGTGTTGCAGTTCGATGATGCATATTGAAGGCAAATGAAGAGAGATGGATGGTGGGTGAACAAAAGCAATTAAATGATTCATGAATATGGTACGGTCATATAGTTAACACGTATACAAGAACAAGAAGAAAAGTCATCCAAAGTATTCCAAGTGTATATTCCCATCGATGCGTTTCATGTGAAATGGTAAAAAGATAAAAGAAAAGAAAGATTTATATTATAGATTGTGTGGGTTGATCAATTGACTCTGAAATGCACTAAAAGATGTTCTTGTTGTTATTGTTGTTGTTGCTACTGTTGCTCCCTCTCCCTTTCTGTTTGCCTGAACAACAAATTTATAACGATAACGGTATCAAGTTGAATTCAAGCCAAGTCAGCAAAAGCCATAGACACGTGTGACACATTCTGGTTTGTCCATTGCCCCATTGAACATTCTCTTTGCATAGAGATTATGGGCTATGGCCCCCCAAATGGCTACAAAATGTTTTCTTAATAATACATTTAACCAACCTACCAATAGAATGAAATTTCCCCTTTCCCCCTCCCTATCTTTATACACTCTTCTTCTACCTAATGGAAACTGGGCACGTCGTCAAGTTAGTTACGTGACTTGTCCTTACGACTATTAGCCATAAAGATATAGCTATATTTTGTTAATTTGCACAAAAACACATCGAATATCTATTGATATTAAATGAAATGGGATGATCCAAAATTCATTCATTTATATATACATACCTATATATGTATAATACATAAACGGATAGATATATGTAAATATCTCACACAAATTGAAATGCAAGCACATTTTCGGCTTTGTTTTGCATTTTTCATTTGTTTTTATATACTTTAATTTATTATTGCTGTGTGTTATTGTTTATACCCTGACTCAAAGAGTCCAACTAAAATAAAATAAATTGTTTATGAAAGAAAAAAATAGATTTAAAATAAATTATATGGGAACAAAGAGAAAGCTCAGAAGAAAAAACCTGTGTGCAATTTTAAAAGGTTTAATATACAGAGAGTTTGAAACGTTAATGTAAATAAATATATTCCTTTCCAGGTTGTAAAAACCAGATTAAACAGTTATACTTAAGAATAACAACCGGAAATATAATTGCAATTAAGAACTTTAAATTATAATTAATCAAAAGAGGTGAGAAAAGACAACTTTGTTTGTCTTTTTTTAAAGAACGATTTTAAGTTAACTTTATGTAAGCATATATGAAAACAAATATTAATGATAAGTTTAAAAAACCTTTCTTAATAAAAGAATATATATTAATAAAGAAAAACCAATAGAAAGCAATTTATACCTTTTTAATTAGGTTTAGTATTGATATTCTCCTTAACATTATAAATAAATAATTAAAATATGCAAGGAAACTCATTTTAAAAAGCATTTAAAAAGATTTTTTAACCAAAATTGCTAAG
This sequence comes from Drosophila emarginata, assembly GCA_037075365.1. Taxonomy (NCBI): domain Eukaryota; kingdom Metazoa; phylum Arthropoda; class Insecta; order Diptera; family Drosophilidae; genus Drosophila; species Drosophila emarginata. Next base: position 1,364,594 of record JBAMCD010000260.1, on the reverse strand, counting down.
CATTTCTTTTTTACGAATTTTTAATGTACCAAAAGTTGTCTATTTTGCATTCAGGCTAAAAACTTAAGCTAAAATTCTGCTTTCAAAATAATCAAGATTAAACATTTAAAAAATGTATAAATAGCAATAGTTAATCATTGCCTAATTCATAATAAATAATAAAGGAATGTATTCAATTTATTCACTTCTATTAATTCATTTATCATCAGTTAAATTTATTCACTTCTAATAATTTATTTATCATCAGTTAAATTGTTGAATAAAAATATTGATCTTTCTAAAAAAAGTAAAATAGAAAACAATTTCATTACCAAAATAAAGGTAAATAAATTGGTAAATATTAATAAACTGTATTGCCTCTTGGAATTGAAAATATGGATTTAGCCTTTCATTAGTTTAAGTGAAACAATTTAAAGAAAGAACATAAATTAAATTGTTTAAATCTTTTTCCTTGAAGATAGTTAGGCATATTGAAAAAGCCATTTTAGATTATAAATATTGAATAAAAACCAAGTTTTATTTCATTTACAAAAGAATGAAAATATTGCTTGATTGAATAAATGAATTTTGCAAGGTGTAAGGGTAATCAAATATTCGGCTTAATGAAAGCCCACCTATTGTTCAATTAAAAATTGAAATGTGCTTAATTGGAAAGCGAGTCATGGTCATTCGTTCACTCGTTCTGTTGATGACAGGGTAATAAATCAAAATTAATGTTATATACAAATATATACACACACCTACATATACATATATATATTTACTGCTTTGTTACAGTCTTTAATCAATTAAAGCAATTTATTATAAAAAATATAACAAGATAGAAAAAAGTAAAACTTTTTTTTTTCCATTATGCCGGGCGCTTTCAACTTTGAGCTTATCAGACTAATCCGCATTGCAGTTGCTCTTCCCCTTGCAGAGATTACAAAATTTTTCACTTATGCCGTACAGGGAGAAAAAAAAAAAAAAAAAGGAAGAATAAATATGTCCAGGAAGCGGATTTCTTTTCGCTGTTGTTTTTGTCAATATGCCCAGTATATGTATGGTGGGACATGGCTTAGACACGGCTTTTGCGGTCAGATCAGGGTAGTGGTGCGGTGTGGTGTGGGGTACAGTGGATTGTTGTTAATGACGATGACGTTTGCTTTGAAGGTCTTTTCTCTTAAGCTGATGTCGCTCTCAATTATTTCCTGGCCCATGTATGTGGATGCAAGTGGATTTATGGTATTATATGGCATGGTATCGTCTCGTCTCGTCTCGTTACGTATCTTTTCCCCCTATTCCTTTGTTTTAGTCTCAAAGTTTTCGCTGTTTAACAAATTTACAATGTATGAGTGTTTGTTTGTGTGTGTGTGTACTGGTTTTTGGCCAATGTCCGTTTTGCAGGCTGTCAGTGTCAGAGTGTGCCTAAGCGGCGGACAAACTTTTCAACATCGCCAAAAAAACAAAAAAAAAAAAGAGGAGAATTATCTAACCAAACCCACCTCTAAACCATCTGACCACGACAGTTGCCTGGGCGCTTATCTCTTCAGTTTCGATGGCACAGCTCTACACGCATACTCATACACACACATACACCCATAGAGATTTTTACTCCTTCTCTCTGGCTTCAGGTTCTACTTTGGCTCCTACTCCTGATTTTGTTCTCTGGCAGTCAATTGTTTAAAGAGTGTCAAAGTCAAGTGCCTGCCGTTTGGTCGACGCCAGCGCTTATCGCTCTGGGCAACGTTGGCATAAAAGTTTTTCTCCTCTGACCAAGTCGTAAAAGTGTCGCACACTCATTTTCTAACTCTAACTGAAAGAAGATGGGGTTGATATTTCTAGCTTTAATAGTAGAAGCAGATCAAATAAAAAAAAACAACACTAACTAAATGTTGTACCCAATATACCGACAACCTTTTCTCATTTTTTTTTTTTTTGTTTTTGCCGCAATAGAAATGCTGTTATTCAGGATGGCCAACTCATATGAAAATGAAATATGGTTGGCACTAAGGGCAGGAAATGTATAGAGAATGGGATGAGAGGAAGAAAGAGTGGTTGGGTGGTGGTGATGGTGGTGGTCGATGACCGAAATGCCAACCGCAGACTTTTGGCACAGTTTATCGGTGGACCAGAGAAAGCTTCTTAACTATATTCCTTGCTCTGCGCCATTTTTTGACACAAAAGCGCCAAATGCACATTAAAAATGCATATCCGAAGGGCTCCAAACAAACAGGCCAAGTCAAGTTTCGCTTGGCGAAAACATTGAAATATGCACAAAATATCTTCCGGGCTGTCCAACAACGCACCCAGTACCAGTTTTCCTGACAACTCCTTTATGGCCAAAAAATATATAAAAAAAGGGACATGAAAGCAAAAAAAAAATAATAAAAAAAAAGAATGCTTTTGGGCATTGTCAGTTATCGGCTTATGGTAAAGGGAGAGTGGGTGGGCTGGTTTGTCATAAAAAATGTTGCCTTGCAGGAGAGGAAGGCCAGCTAGAGCTGCCTGTTAAGACTGAAATATGAATTTCTTCTTTTGTGTAAAAAAAAAAAAAAATGAGTAGGAAAATGAGGAGGAAAAAATGGGTGAATGCATCCATACATATCCCAGACTATGTAGCATTTGTTCAACAAGAACTGAATATAATACAAAGAAAATTTCTTAGGCAAATATCTTATTTATGTCCTGCAGCTATAGTACTCAGGAAAAAAAAGAAAAAAAAAAATAAAATAAAACGAAAGACAAGCATGCCCTACATTCTACAAAAAATTCACCTAATGAGCCCAAAAAAAAAAAAAATATTGAACTAACAAGACAGATATGGAGTAGGAAAACAAATGCAATTAGCGACTAAAAATAGTAGAAATCAAATGATCGTTATATTCTTTGCATCGCTTAATTTGTATTTGAAAAGTTCAAATAACTGTTTTAAAGTTTTTTGACTAGGTTTTAAAGTTCTTGACTATCGATTACGATTACTGTAGATATAGTTTTTGTCTGACTAAAGTTCGATTGCTTTGCTGTGACCGTTACCAATGTTCATTTTCTTCGGTATGTTACCCAACACCCTTTTATTTTAAGGCTGCTCCAATTTGAATCTGATTTACCCCTGTACATGTTATAAGACATCCTGTGTATAATTGATTCCGTTAAATATGTTAATTTGGTGAAAATTTAGGTTGCTGCTTATTAAAAGAGTTCCTTTATTATTGTTAACGAAATATTAATATTACTTTATTTCCCCTTCCACATTTTAGAGAGTCTTCCTGTTAATTTTAACAGTTGTCCCCCTTGCACATTGATAAAATGTTGCTCTGTTAAAATTCATTTCATGCTGTTAAACTTTAACAAAGGATTTATTCAACAGGGCCAAAATTTTAAATAAATCACTTAATTTTTTTTAGTAGTATGTAGTATGTAGTCACTGCAGTTGTTTTAACCAAAAATAAATAGTAAAATTAGTTAAGCTAACATAACTTTTAACTAGATTTATCAAATGATAAAATAAAGCCAACTTTACAATCTTTTGTCTACTTTAAAATATATATGTACATATATTTGAAAAGCATTCTTTGGTTACGTTCATGGCCGACATCTCGGTGTCAACACTTTCCTTTAGAAGCACAATGCAATCTGATTTCCACTAGAGATTCACTGTGCATTCAGCTAAGAAAACGTTGCACATTTGTCTTAGCAGCACAAGAAGAAGAAGAAGCTGAAGAAGATGCTGTGTAAAGATGTTGGGAGGAAGTTTTACCATTGGTTCAATATAAATTGCAGCTACACTTGGCGGACACCTCACAACCAGAAGTCTATGCTGTCTCCTACCAGGATGCATCATTATTTTCTGTCATCATTATATTCTTGTAGTTTTCTTCGTTCCAACCCCCCCCACCCCCCTTCCCCCATTCAACGTATTTTAACTTATGCTGTGTGCTTCCTGGCCACGCTTCAGTATGGTTGCTCTAACGGAAATTATAAGAACAAGCTTATTGCATATCGTTTTAAAGCCCCATCACTTGTCCTTCAGATACCCTCTTAAATCCCAAACCATACCCCATCCCCCCGTACTGCTTTTGCCATTTGTCTTGGGCACACTCTTCTCTAGCCAGGAAATTGTTTAGTAAGCAGCCATGTCTGCATCCGTATCCGTTAATATCACGGAAGTGGTTGCGAGTGCAAGAGCGTTTGATTTTGCCCGCCCGAACAAACAAAACAAAAAAAAAAAAAAATGATTATTATAATATTTAACAACAAAAATGTACAAATAAAAAATGAATATATATTTATATATGAATGTCAACGAACCTTTCTTACGACGCTGATGCACAAAGAACCAGGCAACAAGCGCCGCATTGACCAGAAGAAAGCCAAATGCCGCCAGCGATATGCCAATTATGACCAGATTCGGTGTATTGCTAGAGTCCTCTGTAAGCTCGGCTGGCAGCATTTCAAGTCCTGGCCGTGTGTAAAAACAAACCATGAAACATAAACAAAAAAAAAAAAATGAAGAAAAAGAGAAAAAAAGAAATAAGTAGAGAACAGAACAGAAAAACAAGAAAATGTACAAAAATATGCTTGAAAAAATAAAACGATAAATAAATACGAAATGAAATGAGAAATTGTAATAAAAATGGCACAGCACCAGCAACGCGTTGCGCGTCCTAGTTCCCCAATGGATATGAGTTGGATTGGGTTTTTGGGTCTACAATGGGATGGGATGGGATAGGGTGGGATGGGAAACGAGATGGTTGCCATGGTACTGCAGCTCACGCAGCAAAATCAAATAAAGGACCCACGACAACCGAAAAAAAAACGAATGACGCAAATCACGTAGCCGCGGACATGTGACGGGCAAATGAAATTAGCGACGCTGATGCTCACTCTCTGACCGAACGACCGACCGACCGTCCGACAGACCAAAAGACCATCGCGACCGCATGGCACGTGCGTATTGCCGGCCACGCCCACAAATTAAAAGAAAACAAGAAAAGGCGCCATGTCAGTCTAGATCTAGAATTAGAAATTCAAATGCCATGAACTAACTAACTCTCCAGTGATGCAACGGCAACAGTAACAACAACAACAACAACACCAACAACAACAATGACTTCTTTTTCCAACAACATTCAGAGTTTTGTTTGTTTTTGTTCATATTTTGCATGAAAAATGGTTTTGTTGTACCTCGCTTTAGGCGCTTCTCGTTGCGTTTATGCAGACAACAACCGATGACAAGAATGTTGACTAGAACGACAGCAATACCAGCCGATACTCCAACCAACAGCAGCATTCCAGATGTACCACCCAACGGTGTCTGGCTAGTGGTTGGCGGTCCTCCGCCCAATGATGATGCCGGCTGCGATGGAGGTGGTGCTTCTGTGTTGTTGATGATGTTAATACAATTCCAATTAAGTGCAGCAAAATGGCGAAACAGGTGAGCAATATACATTGAGTATCAGGAAAGGAAGGGTAAGAACAGCCAAATGGCCATTCCACATATATACATATATATATGTATGTATACTCTGTATATGATAGGACTTCATTTTGCAATGTCCTGACGTGTAATTTGAATCTGAACTATTATTTTGCTTACCTTTGGTCTGGGCTCGTGTCAGATCCGGTAGATAGACGCTCTGACCCAACTCATTCTTTGACATTACCGAGAACAAGTATAGAGTATTCATACGCAGTCCACCAATGGTTAGCTTATGGCTATTTGGTAGCCCATCAATGTACTTATATTGCTCACGGTCGGCCATTCTGCAAATGGAAACAGATATGTCCATGATGATAATAAGTGGGGGAGGGGGAGTAGCGAAGGAAAAAACAAATAGCCAGAGGCGAATGGAAGGGGGCAAATTTTCATTTAATGAAAAATACTTACCGATATCGGACACGATATGAGGCCTTTAGGCCACCATCAAAACCAGGCGTCCAGGCCAATGTCACCGTATCGTGAGTCACATTCAATATGTTAAGACTGAGTGGTGGATCTGGTGGTGATGTTATATCCAAGCGTACAGTCTCAATGGTTTCACCCAGCTCATTGCGGGCGACACACTCGTAGGCACCGTAGTCAGCCGGTGCCACTTTTTGCACAATGAGGGACGATTCATAGGTTAGGGAATCAATTTTGCGCTCTTCCACTTCGTACTTATAGGTACGATTAATTGGCAAATCCTTCTTATCCTGACGCCAAATAAATTCTGGTTTCGGTGATGCCTGTGCACGACAGGGTAAACGTCCACGTTCACCTGTGCCACTGGCAGCGCGTAACATTGTCGGTGACTTGGCTATTTCAGGTGCAACTGTAAGAAAATCAGTTAAGAGACGAGAAATGGTGGCGAATGACTGAGTAACTGTCTCGACTTTCACTTACACTTGACTATCAGGAGCACATCTCGATTGGTGGGATTGGCCACTCGATTGTCCGCCACACAACGAAAGTTGCCAACATCCTCCCGTTGAGCATCCTTGATGTGGAGATAGGAGGTGCCATTGGCAAACGTTGTTGTGGTCTTCACTGCCATGTCATAGCCCACTCTCTCCCACTTGACATGCTCTTCCGTCAGAGGTTTACCCTCAACAGTGCACGAAAGCATTGCCTCTTCACCGGGATTCACAATGATGTTCTCTGAAATGGACTTGATGGTGGTACCATCTATACAGTAATAGTAGAAATAATCATGATTAGATGAATAAAATACTACAAGGCAAAGGAACATTTCATATCCAACTCACATTCCACAACCACTGTGATATTAAGAGTGGCCTTGCCTTGAGAGTTTCCAGCAATACAGGTATAGACCCCCGCATCGTCTCGATGCAATCGGGTAAAGTTTAGAGTACCTGCTTCGGCAAAAATGCGATGTTCACTGCCATCGCCATGGGGTATGGCTGTGCCATCCTTTGTCCATGTATAGGCAATGGCCGTGGGATTACCATTCGCCTGGAGCGACACCTGCAGAGATTCACCCTCCACTCCAACTGCTGTCGAGGATGGCGGCGGGACAAACTTGGGACGATCTGTTGGCGTAATTTCAGATTCAAGATTTCAGATTTGAGTCTAATTGCTCAATTAGTGTCTCAGACTGGACATGGTCTCCTCCACTTACATAGTACATCGAGGCTTATGGCCTCATGGACACTCCGTTGCAGTGCCTCGTTGGCGCTCTGGCAAGTGTAGACTATGCCGTTCATTTCCTGTGTGATGTTTACCCTGAATTCGAGCGTGGAGACTGTGCCGCCCCAGAGTCCTGGCTTGGACGTGTTATTAATGCCTGCAATAAGGTGGACCGAAAAGGAGAGAAAAATTGAGAGGAATTTTACTGACTGGGCAACCGAACCGAAGCGGATGTTGTCGTGGAAACGCCTTTTCAACAAAAAAAACAAAAAAAAAAGGGGAAGCAGGACCAAACACAAGAAAAAAAATGAAAGGAATACCATCCAGCAGCCGTGTCAGACTGCCTACATTTTCGACAACGGCGCCGCCAAGTCCTGGGCAAACTTCCAATTGCTTGCCTTGTGCCTGCTTACTATATAACTATACTACGTACCTTCAATGGAAATGCCATCCTTCCACCAGGACAGCTTGGCCGGCGGATTGCTGGAGCTCGAGTCGCAAATGATGGAGGCTTCCATGCCAGGTCGCAGCTCTTCCGGTTCAATGCGTATTTTTACCGTCTCCGGGGCAACTGCAATGCAAGCAATGGATAATAATAATGGCTTACTCTTACCTTACCCCCACCCCAACCACCCATCAACCAAACCCCTGAATCACTACTCACAATGCACACTGAGCGTTGTGGACTGGAAGAGCGGTATCTCGGTGGCGCTATTTGAAGCTTCGCAACGATACTGCGCCTGGTTGTCGGTTACATTGGCCAAGATGGTTATTTCCGCTGAAACCGATTTGTCCGCAGCGCGTAAAACCGAGTTGATCTGAAAATGTAAAACAAACTGAGGTTAAAAGCTGACTACAAGGATGAAGGAAGAGGTGCATAGGGAGACGGATAGAAAGGGAGAGAGAGAGAGAAAGAGAGAAATGCTTTACAAGCTGACAGAACTGCATTATAAGTGCCACCACATAGCAGATGGTGGCGCCACTTCTTTTTATTCGCTGTTGATAAAAACCATCTAATCTAACGCACAAACAGATGAGTCCACTGTATTTCAATCTCCCTAAAGTATGCAACAGAAACAGCAACTGGACTAGACTTTAATTTTGTACGAGACAAACTGAAGTAAACTTGCAGTTGCCATCGATAATTGACGATGAAAATAAAAAACAAAAAAAACAAAAAATGGACAAATGGTTTCGAGCATTTATATACAGACACTCATACAAATAAAGATATATCTCTTTATGTGGAAGAGAAAACCATTATAAAAGCTAATGTCAGCACACGGTTGAAAGATAAAACCCGACAACTGGCATGGCCTGGACGTTGCCTCATTAGCACTTTAAGCCCATAAAGCGGAAACGGAAATGGTCAACAAAAGCGCCATTATTGTTTTGCGGATGTTTGCTGGCTGTTGTTGATAGAAGTGAAAGAACGTATGTGCCTGTGTCTGTATGTGTCTGTATGTGTCTGTGTGTGTATGTGTGTATAGGATGTGATGACGATGCTGCAAATGCAAATGCATAAAAAAAAGAGAGAGGGAGCGAGCAAGGAAAGAGTGGGGCAGAGGGTTAAAAGGAAATGCTTCTACTCACCCTTTTGTCGTTTTTATACCACGTTAACGTTGCCAACGGATTGCCGCCTGATGAAACGCAAAGCAGTTTTTGCACCGAACCAGCTGGTATAATTTGTCCTTCTATATAGCCAGAAATTAATGGTGGTGCGGGTGGATCTGTGGATAACGAAAAGAAAAACGTTTTGGATGAAAGCTGAAAAACAAACAAAAGCGGCAAAAAAAAAAAAAAAATACATATAGAGAGATATAACAAAAAATTTAAGCAAAAACACGCTGGTCCCAAAAAACCTTAGCCACGAGCCAGCAAATTATGGCCTAGAGAACATAACAAGAACAATAACAAGACGGCAACCAGAACCAAAGGCAGGACCAAGGACCCAGGGACCCACCCGCTGTCTTTGTTGTAGCGAAGCGATAGAGAGAAAAAGAGGAGCTGCTGCTGCTGCCAAGCGGCAGCAGAACAATAAAAATTAAAATTATTTAATTTGCCTCGCATAAAGTAAAAGTATCTGCAGGGTGTCGTCCAGCTACCCCAGGCGAAATGGCCACACCACACACACACACACACACAGAAAGTGGCCTTGAATTTGGTGATTCTCTGTGTGGAATTGCCAAGTGTATGAGTGGGGATAAGAGCCGCGCCCCCAAAAGAAAAGCCTCGCTCATTACCTTGGGGGCCTGTTAGTCATTTTCAGCAACATTTTTGCTCGCGGTATGGCTAATAAATGTAAATCTTCTCCTTCTTTACTTTATACTGCTCTTCTCTTCTCTTTTTTTTTTCTTTTCTTTTTCTGTGTTTTTGTGCTGGTCAGAAAAATTAATTAGCGCTGCAGGAGTGCACACAAAGAGGGGCTGCCTTGGCCACCAACGACAAAAGTAATAGCCAAAGATAGAAGGCAGGATTAAGTTGGGCTAAGAAGGAGAATTCACGGCTAAATCCAAATAAAAAAAAAACTAAAAATCACAATTATTAATAAGCCTTGTTCTCAATCTCTCTTCAGTCTCATGCCTCATGTTATCGACGGCTGACTTTGCCTCATGCCCCAATGCCTGTCAACTTTTCTTTTCCCACTTGTCTGGGTTTTTCTTTTTTTTTTGCCTCCATCTGATAATTGAGGCAAATTAAGAGTGACGTCGAACATGGTATAATGGAGTTTAAGACACTTACAGATAACAGACTATATATCAGTTGAGTCAGGTTAATTGGTTATTTTGCTTTATATATTTGTCAAAGTAAATTTTGTAACAACACATGTAAGATTATTAATTTCAATATCTGATTATTATAAAAGGCCACAACTGGTAAATAGTATGCCACGGCTAAGTTTACCATTTTTTGTACCATAACTCTGTACACAATCGCATATTTTGTGTCCCTTTATGACGCGGCCAAATCCAACGCGTGTACCATTGCAAACGGCGAGGGGTTTAAAGGACATGGCAAAACATAATGCATCCGAAAATCCTGTCTTACAAAACTCCTTGCTAAAGGAGAGCACATGATTCCAGCTACCATGATCAATAACTTTTGCATCATACTCGAGTGGATTATGTAATGGTGAATTATTTGACAATTCAAGATTTACATCCATCCAGAGATTGGGAAAAAGACGTTTTGTATGAAATTTGTTAACCTGATGGCACATACAGGAACGTACAATTTGTAGCACTACAACAGGTGCAGCTTCCGTATAGAGTTGAATTACAATACGACCCAAAGGCCGAGCATCTTTCAAATAGATATCAAAAAATACTCTCGGACGAAAGAGTTTTTTACGTTCAGCATCTGTTGCCGGCATTTTAAAATTGAACACTTTGTACTTATTGATAGAATCCTCCGAGATGACAAGTGGTGCCGTTTCGCCTTTTTTCAAACGATTCTTACTATTTTTATCTGGATTGAGACCCGAATCAACTTCACTTTGAATTTCTAATATACGTTTGCCTAAATCACGATTATCGCGCTCTAATTGATCCAGATTAGCCAACATTGCTGGCACTCCCGATGTTACATAGACCTCTTCATAACGAAATGGATTTACAGCACCATGGGTACGCATAGTTCTTGAAATTTCCACCAAAAGTTGTATATTCTCCTTGGTGCGTCGCATAAAAACAGCGGCATCGTCACGCAATGAATTGACACCTGTGATTCGTGCCGCTTGAAACGATGGTGGCTCTGAATCTAATTTACTGACAGCATTTTTAACACGATCGCGATGCTCCGTCCACATTTTTTGCCATAGCATTGTCTGTGGAGTTTGTGGCTTCCCTTTTGCCATAACTTTGGCTGTTTGTTTACGTTGTTTTGCCTGCTGATCGGCTTTAACTTTCTCCTGTTCGGTTAGACGAGCCAATTCTCTAGCTGATGGAGACACACATAGTGGAAATTCGGAAAAATGCACTTTATTCCCAGCCATTGTATTTAACACTTATAATTTTAACGAGCCAAGAAAATAAAACTGAAACCACAAACAATTTTTTGATGTGAAACTAAACAGAAAAAGTTATACTAACTCAATTAAGAAAAATTTTACTTTAATTTAACTTGTTTTAAAACTTACAAAGGACATTTATCGTATGGGTGGAGACGACATTTTCGGTTAGTTGCATATTAAGACCATGGCAAATGATAACCAAAGAACGTTTATTTGGCTCTACAATTGTGCTAATATTCGATAATGTAGTCCAGCCGCCTGAAACGATAATAAAAAATGAAAAAAAAGAAATAAATAAAATTGAAAATTATTTTCATAGTTGATTTTTTATAGAATTTTTATTAGCTTACCTTCCGGACTGACAATGGTCTTTGATGTGGCATTGCGTATCTGACGTCCCCCCACCATCCATTTGATCTCAGCGGGTGGATTTGATGGCGCTGTGGTGCATGTCAGTGGCACAACATCCCCAACACGAGCCTCTGTGGGACCCGTAACGGTGACGTGCGAAGGTGCAACTAAAAGAAAATGGTAACACAAGAGCGAGCGAGGGAGAGAGAGAGAGAGAGAGTTAGTTGTCTAGATAGGGTAGAGTAAAAGCGACGCATAATGAAGAAGCAAGCATTAATATTTAATAAGCCTGAGCCTCACTTGTGGCATGCCACGTAGGTTGGTTTCTTTTTTTTTCTTTGCTACCTTCCGGCTGGTGTACTCGTTGTCTGCATGCAAATGATGACTGAGTGACTGACAGCGGTCCTGACAGTAGGAGCTATTACCTAATGCCATGGCATGCCTCCTCCAACTGCTTGCTGCAGCTGCTACTTTGATGGATAAGTGCAAGCAGCTCGCAGCTGGCATTCGCATATATTACGCATACGCAGCGTTTGACTCTTCTGGACCAAGTCCTGTGTACAGGCAAATGGTATGAATGGGAGGGGCGGTGGTGTATAGCGGGTGGACTTCTAAGGGAAAACCAAATACAAAACTTCTTCGACTCGATATGTTTCGCATATAAATAAACATTATGAATTCTTAACTTCTCGCATCTTTCGCCAGAACCGGTTCGTGCCATACATCTTCATTCCACACACACACGTATATATAGATATGTGTGTGCATGTGTGTGCTGTATGTACATGTATGTATAGAAGGATGCTGATGCTGAATGTATTCTTGCTACGTCTTCATTTTTGTGCCACATTCGTTATACATAAATAATGCGTGTATATTGTGTGTGTTCTGGGAAGAGCCAGAACCAACCTTCTGAGCACTTTATAGGAGACAGAAGGCAGGGAGGTAGGTTGCCAAAAGGGAGGCCATATAGTAGACAAACAGAGAACCTAAGTGCAGGCACACACACACACACACATAGAGAAAGACACACACAAACACTTTGATTGGTATGCGCATAAACGGAAACTGGACAAGTTGCTTGAGAATAGGCGTGGGGTAGAATGTGAACGGGTCAGGTGGGCGGACATTTGGTATGATGTTGCCAAAGCATGGATAAGCAGCAGCCACGTGCCCAGCTTAAAGTCTCTCGCTTTTCCAGGTAAATAGCGCCAATTTCAGCGTGGTCTCAAAATTTGAATAGCGAATGAGCGACCTCTCAAGAGTCGCCTCATCCATTTACATGTTAGACACATGAGCACATAAGCTCCTTCAGAAAAAGGGGGGAGGTTACTGGGTGGTGGTGTTGTTGTTGTTGTTGGATCGGGGGATGGTTGGATTTAGTTGAATGGTGAGGTAAAGGGCGCTGCTCTGGCTGCATGCAAATGCTAACGACTTTGGCAAGCTTCGCGCCCCATACTTTTGCTTGGCTTTGTGCGCCTGATTGCAATTGTTGTAACTCTAACAAGCTGCAACTCTCAGTTTAAAGGGTTTGAGTGGAGGACGAGGGTGTGGGGTGGTGGTGGTACCAAGAAAATGGAGACAGCGAAGGACATGGCAGTGCTAGCGGCTTGGAGGTGTCTGCGCTATTTGGCACTTGAAAAGAATTTGCATTGCTTGATTTGACAAAGCTAAGTGAGAGAAGGAAGGAGCTGGCACTGCTGTTGCAGCTACTGCAATTGGAGCTCCGGGGGAGCTGGGAGTTGGAGAGGCCTTTTGTAGAAGGGTACGCAAACTTAAGCTTAATTGCAAAAGAAAGCAACAGAAGAGACCCGGCATAGAGTTTGTCAGGCTTATTTCAGTCCTTCGCTTAGTCTTTGTGTCGCGTGCCAAGTGCCAGGACTTTGTGGAATTAGTAAATGATAGAGGTGAAGGGGGGTACAGAAAGAAGAGTGGTTGAATTGCTATTGACATATACACAAACACACACATACACATATGCTCTCGCGAGTGTTGTTTAAGTGTGTGCAAATATGAAAATGTATGATATATTGCATACAATTAGGCAAAACAAGACACAAGGAAAGACTTTATTTTCATTCACATCAAAGTCAAAGACAATTTAAGTCAATCTACAAACGGTTTACTTAACTATATAAGAGAGTTTAAACTCCACGATTTTCCTATGATTGATATGTGTATAATAAACTTTATCAGAATACTAGAATTTCGTAGCTTTTTATTCTTCTTAGGAGATTCCTTTAGAAGATTATCTTTCTATAAAGATTTGAAGAATTTTTAAAACATTTTTTAATCGGCTGAAAGCTATGTTCTGTTCTATAATAAATATTTCTTATAATTTCGAAACAATATTACTCATACGTCCCATTGCCTTTAATTGTTTTTTAATTAAAATCTAACTTCTGGTCTATAATAAACATTTCTTGAAATTTTGAAATATTATTGTCTCTAATTTTTAAAAATTTATAGGAAAGCATCTAGTTTTTTATACAATATCCGAATTTTCTATTTAATATCTAGTTATATTTGAAATTCCATTTATTACATTTACTTTGAATCAAACTCTTTGTTATTCCAACAAAACCTTCAGAAATTTTTAATTTATTTTTTTATTTACACACATAGAAAATACTCATGAGTCCTTCTTCGAAAACAAAGAAGTATTCATCTCGCAGCGTAACAAAGTCTCGTAGCTCTTTTGTCACTACATCAAAATTAATTCCGAAATATAGTCCAAATGAAGTATCCCTGTATCAAGTAAATCTAGGTGCTAATCCATTTTGGCCATTTTACGATGACTATCGTAAGAATCACATGGCACTTTATACTATTTTACCAGGATATGTTGTGGGTATGATGGCTGGTAGAGTGTGGAAAGAGATGACACCACTCCAGAAAAAACCCTTTATCGAAGAGGCCCGAAACGAGAACTACACATCCAAGTTAAAGATGCCAGAGAATCATTATTTGGTGGAAAACTTACGCCAAAGTCTGTCACCAAATGAATTTGATCCAGAAATGTTTTGGCTGGAGGTTGAACATATAGAAAACAGGAGAAAATGTGCCATCAAGGCAAAGTTGCATAGAGAGAATAATCCATAAACGGATAAATATAAACTAATAGAAATACTCAAAATATTTTGTAAATTATGATACTGCGAAATCGGAGAAGTAGTAATCAAAAAGGTGTGCTAAAACTTATCTAAATTTCCAACTGCTGTAATGAAAAACAATTCAAAATTATATTTTTCATCAGTTTTCAAGGAAATTCTAATTATGAGAAGGCATTTTGTGATCCAGTTTTAACTAAATTGTGTACGGTATCGAAGTCCAAGTTTTCAGAGTAGAAATTTTTAAAATTGTCACAAAAATGGAGTAGTTAAATGGAGCAGGAAATTTTCAACTTTTTATCTTTCTTATGAACCTAAACATTTCATTTTCACGCTTATAACGAGGCTAAATTCGAAGTTTTTTTTTCGTCTTTCCTATAATTAAACTCTTCTGTAAAATATCCATTAAAAATAAATATTTGGCATTTAAATTTACACACTGTCTTAAGGACGATTTTTCTTTTCTATTTACTTAAAAGATTTTAAAGATCTTTCAGTCATGGCATTAACTTAAGTGACAGACTCTAACACTTTTGGATATTTTGAAACAATATTACTCATACGACTTGTTGTTCTAATTTGTTAATAAACTAAAGTGAAGGAATAAGTTTATTTTTTCTTCAATAAAATACATAACATTATTTTTATATATATTTGAGTAATGCTCTTTAATTAGTAGATTTGTTTAATTTATGGAATAAAAAAAGTTCTGGTAAGCGAAATTGTTGTCTTCTATCCTGCCAAGAATCTATCTTCTTCTCTTAACTTATTTTTCTCTTCTTTTAGAGTTGCATTTTTCTATGCATAAAATGGCTTATAAATCAGAGCTACTAAAGTTACTTTTCACAATTTTTTATTTTGTTACTTACATAGAACAGATAATTCCACTTCGGCCTTAAGTGGATCCTTTGACATAACATTGCTAGCCTCACAGCGGAAACGGGCCTTATTATCACCCGCCTCGGCGGTAAAGGTATAAATATTCTCTGACAAACGGCCAGAGGTTCTGGAAACAAAAAAGCAAAAGAAGATAAATGTAAGAAGTGCAGGATGCTTTTCTTTATTTATATATATAAATATATATATCTTCATCATCGTCATCATTCTTAACAATTTACCTGTAGGCCATGCGTATCTGAGAGCCATTCTTATACCAAATCAGTTGAGCTGGAGGATTGCCACCGCGACTGCGGCACATAAGCTCCACTGTCTGGCCACGACGCAATGTTTCGCCTGGTGAATAGCCTTCAATATATGGTGGACCAGGTGGATCTGAATGGCAAAAAAAAGAAAGACAGGAATATTTATTATAGCAGCAGAAAGCTCTTATGGATTTGTGTGTATGTGTGTGTGTGTTATTGTGGGTGTGCTTGTATGTATATATGAATGTGCATATTTAATTGCAACTGTTTGCCACAAATAAATTCAATTTACACTAAAACAAATGCGGCCAACCATAGTAGCTAGCAGGTCAGAGGGGAGAAAAAAGGATAAATAGTGTAACTCTATTTCTTTTACTCTCCCATTCACAACCTTTTCTCCCTTTCTCTCTCTCTCTTTCAACTCTTTAATGGCATATGGAAACAAAAATGTTTATGCACAATTTTTAATTGAAGTGTTTGGGCATGCAAATCGTTGATGCGGTCAAATGCATTATTTTTCGATTTATCCTCTGCCATGCCTGTAATGTAACGCCCCCACACAGACACACACACACACATGCATACATGCACATGTTAATAACAGTGTAAAATACCACAAACAACGCAAACAGTGTCAATTGTCGCCAAAGAGGAAGAATTTAAATACATTTGATTACATTAATTGTTATTTAAAGCAAACAATTTGAATAGCCCCCCAAAATGGAATGCGAAAGAAAGGGCTTCACCTTAACTCATCTTCATTCAATTTTATTTCAACTTTTGGCTCAACTTTCAAGTGAGCTATACATTTTCTTTATCAGAGTTTGAGTTTGACATGCGGTCAGCCACATTGAATCAACACCAGCAACACATAATGAGAAGAATGGAGATTTACAAATCAATAACTAGTCCATTCCCTACAGGTATCCACCACAGTGAGTGGAAGACAGAGAGAGAGAGGCGGTAGAGAGAATGAAAATTAAATTAAAATCACTTAAAATATTGCATGACGCATAGTCGAACGCAGGGGCCATCCTCTTGGACCATGACAGGACAGTCTACCTGAATCCGATTACCTAGTGGATGCCATAATAGCGCATAATTGAGCCTGCCACCAAACCAAAAAAAAAAGAAAATATATATATAAAAAAAAATGAAACGAAAAGGGCGTTCCACATGCCGCACCCAAACACTTCCATTGAAGTAGGTGGAATGTAAAAATATATGTAGGGTATGGATATAGGTGTGGTGGGGTACCCACCAAAAAAAAAAAAAAAAAAAATTTTTGTCCCTCTGCCAATTAAATCTACAAAATGGACATTCAAAGTTTGACCACCGCGCCAAAGAGCAGAGCAGAGTAAAGTAGAGTGGGAAATTGGAAGAGAGTGGCAGTTGGACTTGCCTATGCATAAATAACAAACATAATTAATTCGAATGTGCGTGCTCCACCTGCACATAGCCGGAACGTTACCGCTGCCTATGTTTACTACCTCCGCTAGTGATTGTGCACCTGCCCGACCCATCTCTTCTCATATATCTACAATCAATAACCGAACTTTGGCATTCGCAATGAGAGCAGGGCACGCAATGGTGCCATTGCTGCTCCTGAATTCCACATGCAGCGGCAGCTGTGTGGCACATTAGAATTTAAAAACTAATTAATACGCGCACCAATTGCGCAATTAGCGGCCATCATGGCAACGGTTCCTCCACCTCAACCTACTCCTCACTCCCTCACACACACTGCAGAACCATTTGTGGGTCAGGCATCAGACCCCACATAGCCACAGAGTCAGAGTTGGAGTCAGGAACAAAAACAAAAACAAAAAAAAACAAAAAAAAAATAAGAAAAAATGTATAAAACGATTTCATTCCATACACATGCATTTTCGCTCAATGGTATGGCAAATTGGTGTCCGCTAATGAGGGCGGAGAATTCGAATAGCATTTCCTCATCTGGTTTTGGATGATTGTAGTGGTGGGGAATGTATGTACATATGTAGCTACTCACACAACACGGACAGTTGAACCGTTGCACGCATGGGCATATCCGGTGAAAGAGCCTTATGTTTGGCCTGGCACGTATATTCCGTATAATCATCATCTGGTCCAGGTTTTAACTTCAAACTGGAAGTGGTTGTAAAACGTTTGGGTGTCGATTCTTCAACCTTATCATCCCGTTTATCTAAAATAAAGTGAAACATATTATTAGTAATTACTCAGTAATTATTGAAATTTAAGAGATTAGCACAGTTTTAAATTCAGTTTAATTTAAGTGATCGATCTAACTATGATATCAAATAGAACTGCTTAAAAAATTCATCCCAAATCATTTTATGCCCTTGACCTTGATAAGCATCAACAGCCAAGTCCATCTGGCTATGTTTGGCTGTCCATCTGTCTGTTTCTTTGCAGCTTTTAGACATTAATTTTTAAACTTAATGGATAAACTTCGGTATATAAGATTTTTAGATGTATAGGTAGTGCAAGTTTGATAATTAGTCAGATTGAACCAATATATCATATAGCACCCATAGGAATAATATTGTACTAACAACTTTTTTTTTTCGTTGGCCTTACAAAACCAAATATGGCCTTCAAGCATCATACCAGAATGTTTGAAGTAGATCGGACAGATATTGTTCTAAATTATAGACAATTATTTTCTGGCCTTAAAGGGGTAAACCTCTGTCGTATGGCAAAACACATCTCATTATTCAAAGAATTTATGTTTTTTATTGGTCTCAGATTCGACCGAATCTTAGGTCTATAATTCTGGTAACGTTTGTACAAAGTTTTCTTCCTTTAGTTCTCTCAAAATTCATATGCCGATAAACGTTTCGGTTCCAAACGATTATGGCAATTGGTTTTTGCTGTTGCTTTCTCCCTTTCCATTTTGTTAAGTTCTTTTTAAGTGTTTTTCCCCTTTTCTTTTTGTTTTGTTTACCGAAAAACCTCTTGTCGTTATCGTTATTTTGTGACATCATTTTCAGTCATAAATTGCCAATGACTTGCATATTCTTGCACACTGCGTCCAAAAAGTATGCCTCCTAAATTGGAATATACTGATATGGCGTCTTTCATCTTACTCCTCTCTCTCTCTCTCTTTTTCACTGTGTCTGGGGTCTTCCTCAATAGCCACATTAACCGCCACATACGCTCCAAAAAAAGAAGAAGAAAAATGCTTTCTGACAGCTTGCAAATGATATTGCGACCCTCGGCTAAAACCCAAAAACAAAAAAAAAAAAACAAAAAATAAAAATAAGAAGCGAAAAAGGGAAACCCTCCCAAACTGGTCATTGTCGTAAAACCTCGTTTCGAAGGGTCGTCGTCCCCAGTCTACTTTAAGAGCAGCCTCCACTCCATTTCCAGCTCCCCAGTCCGAGTTACTGGGCGCAACATATTGCGTCATAAACATAATTCATCATGCAGCAGCTTCCTTCCGCTGCTGTCCACATTTCCTTGCGGATTTTCCTACATTTTAACGCCGTTTTGCGAATTTTCTTCTTTCATTTTTGGTTTTTTGTTTCTTCATTTTTTTTTTGTTTCGTTTTTGTGTTTGTTAATGTTTACTCCCAAAAAATTTCCATCATCATCGTCGGCCTCGTCGTTGTCGTTGGCGTCGTGCGTTTCACATTTTAAGCATTTTTAACGCGCCAGTTGTGTTAAAATGATTTCGTTAGTCGCCAAATGACAGCCAGAGGCGCTGCCCCGCCCACAAAACACACACAAATACATGTATGTAAATATATATATAAATGTGTATATATATATATATATATATATATATAGGGGGCATCATATCATAATCATTATGAAAATTAAAAGTCGTGAAGGCGGCTAAACGTCATGCGATGGTCTGGTCCTATGACCATATTCCAACGTTGGCATTTGCATTTTTCTCCCACCCCCCGTCTACCGTCCATCAAACTGCTCCTCATCCCTTTGCCGCTGTGTGTGTGTGTTTCCAATTTGCTGGCTGCCGGGCAGCGCGCTCAAAATGACAAGGCACAAACACAGAGAGCGAAAGAAGATAAGGGACAGAGACCTACATCGACAGTCGCCGTTTTGTTGGAGTATAAAATTATTATTTAAGCACCGTCATCAAGCAGAAAGTCGACATCCAACGTATCCCACCTCCTACTCCATGCCTTTTACGGTAGAAGCAACCAACCGTTCGGCATCCCTCGCACTCCTTTCTCATTCATATGAGTGTATCTGTGTGTGTGTCTGTGTGTGTGTATCCAAACCGGTTGACAGCCAAATGGCAAGACCCCGCCCATCACTTGGCATCTCCATCTATACCCATCTGACGCCCCCTTTTTCCATTTACACTTTTTGTAAATTCGGATATATTTTGTGTTTTGTTTTTTTGGTGTGTGTGTGTGTGTGTGTGGGAGTGGATCAGCCTCAGCATTAGAGGCCACGTGCGTTTGTTGCTCCCTCTCTCCGTGTGTTTGTGTGTGTGTAAGTGGACATTAAATTTGATGGCTTAGTGTTGTTGCCAGTGACAAGTGTCACACACTGTCAGGCATTAAGAGGACGAGGTGTGTAAAAGGTTGGTGGAAGGGGGAGGGGGGGAAATAATTTTCTGCGTGGGAAGTTGTTAAGGCTGTCCACGCTACTAACCTGGTTTGTATTCAACATTGCCTCTATACCAGACTATTTGAGCCGCTGGCTTGGCATTGGCCACAATGCATTTTAGTTGCAAGTCCTTGTTCTCGCGCACTTCCACCTTCGAGTTGTGGCTATAACCCTTGATCTCGATCGATGAGGGTGGAGCTATAAAATACAGAGAAAAACTCAAATGTTAAACTTTGCTGGTTAAATTTATCATATAAAGGCCATAAAGATAAATATAAATTAATATTACTTTAATTTAAAATAAAGCAAAAAAATATTTCAGATGATATAAAAGGATTTTGCGACTGCAGAAAAAACTAGATCTAAATATATCATATCTATAATCTATGCAGTATCTTTAATTTATTACCCAGATCTTCTACTTCTTACCTTACATTTTTCTAGTAGATCTAAACTCTACATTATTAAGACATAAAAAGACTGCATTTTTCATGGCACTCAACGTATTTGTTTTTCACTTATTTCCATATCCGTAGATCCTTAGATAAAGATCTTAATCCTGTTTCACATCACTGTGGCAGTTCTCTTAGTAAATAATGTTACTTCATCTCACTGCGAAAGCTCTAACTCACTAAGTTGTCAAAACATTGCGTTTTACATAGCAATGAAGTCCTTTCTCAATTATCCTTTTAGACAGCTGTTACCTGTTACCCCAAAGCATATAAAGCTCTGTAAAAAGTTTATAATTGCGCGAATATTTTTGGATTTATAATTTTCAAATTAAATCTTTAAAATATTATTTAGTTTTCTCTCGGTGTAGGTGAACCAGAGAGCGGTAGGGTAAGACAGAAAGAGAGAGAGAGAGAGAAAGAGATGATTAGAGTACCGCAAAATCATAATGAATACCAACTGCAAGGACAAAAACAAAAGCTTTGGCTAAGCATTGTATGCGACAATGCTGCAGTCAGGTTGAATGGCCTGCCACAGCTTCCATTGCATTCCCAAACCACACCCACCACCCACCTCCCCCACTCCCACACTTCACGACTCTGCCCGCTCGTTAATGTGCTCAAATATGAGTTTCAATATTTGCACACACGAGAGTGCAGCAGCAGAAGGCAAACGATGCGAATGTGAGGATTTTCTGAGCCATCTAGCCACCTGGCAAACTGTTGAAATATACACAAGCCAAGCGAATGGGCGAAACAATGGGCAACATGAGCAGTGGGCGTGGCTGGCAAACAGAAAGCAGCAACAGCAGCAGCAGCAGAAACAAACAAACAAACAAACAATCGTGGATAAAGTTAAGTGCACGTGTGCATTATTTTAATGCCACCTGAAGGAGTTGAGTCGGCAGCAGTGGCAGCCACCAATACGTCTTGGCAAAAAGTCTCCTACAGGAGTCGGAGCCAGACCCCGAAGCAAGGACTTTCCTACTCCTTTTCTTCTTCTATACAACATGTGTAGCACTTGAAAAGATGCCGGAGAGTATGGTATGGTATATGAAGGTTTCAGCATTTGACATGCAACATATGTTGCCGGCTGCTGCTGCTGCTATTGCTTCTCCTGTTACTGTTACAGTTGCTGTTGCTTTCGCATCGCGAGCTTCAAAAGTTGTTGCATGCAAAATGAATGCTTAATGTCGAAATGTGAAATAGAGGAACGGATGAGTGTCGGTGTCGGGTAAGCCGGTCTGGGCCGAGGTAATTGCTTTTGTTAGAGCAAAATGAAATCAACACCGAAACAGGCCAGGTACGGTTTTATACCCTACCATTAAACTCCTCTTACAACACCACCCAACCATCCGACACCCAACCTACCACCATCCATCACGCTTTCGGCAAGTTATTTGTGAGTTTTATTAACATAGCTGTAGGCGCCTTAAATTATGCTGCACAAATCAAATATTGTAGATAAGCATATACAGAATTCAATACATGGGAAGGGGGAGGAGTAAGGGGAGAATAACAATGGCGTAGGCAAATAGGGTAAACAGAAATAGTTGTTCTTTCCATAAAGTGGAAAAGTTCTTACTAAAAACTAATACCAGTTTTTATAATCAAACGAAAATATTTCATAAAATACTAATAAATCAAAATAAATAGGTTATAAAAATTAATTTCTTGGACTAACTTTTTTTTAAAAAGTTAAAAATGATCAGCTTAATCAGAGATTAACTTATTTTAGTTAGTTAAATATTAAAAATTTGTATTGTTTTTCCTCTTGATTTTATTTCTTGATCCCCATTTTTATGTTATTAGCTACGCCTATGCCAGATAACTGACAGTTGTCAGGCTGTGGCTCATAAGCATAATTTTTGTCGCCACTTTGTGATAATTCCCTTAAGGCTGTTGATTGTTTAGTGCTCCCAAATGGTGGCACTGGCTAAATTTTGTTGTATCCTTATCGAATCAATGAAGCGCAAAATGAAATGGGAAAAAAAAATTTACTATATAAACAAAATTTCAGATTGCTTATATCTGTCAAATGAATTTAATGTAATCAATGTATTATGCAACTTTGTAGTATCGAAAAAAACCAGGACGAATTGGACGTATGTTTTATACTTACTTAACTTAATTTTACTTTATTAATTTGTTTACACTTTACACACACACACACACAAAGGCACACTCAGCACTAACGCGTTGGCAGAGGCCATAAATTCTTATTTAAAAATTTCAACTAATCGCATAAATAATAATTGGACCAATTGGAAAGTAAGTGGAGCCAATTGAAAATTAATTTCATTAACTTTATACTCATGGAATTTTCACACACAAACAAAAACAAAATAAGTTGAACACAAGCGATTGCAAAAACAAAAGGAAGCCAAAGGAGCACTGATAGTGTGGCCAGAGATTATGATCAGCTCTGAGCATAAAGTGTAAACCCGCTAAATTCCGCTAAATTATTAGCTAAATTTTGAGTCTGCCAACACTGAGAGAGATTCTCAATTCTGTGATTCTAACGGGATCGATGCTGCTGCCATAGGCGTAAGCGAAATCTATTTAACGGGGTCATCACCAATTGAATGCTCTAAAATTGTCATATTCTCAATTTCTTGATGGACAATTATTGTATTCCCCAGTTATATGTAATAAAATCAGAAAGTAGTAAATATGTTTAATTTTCAAATGTATAATATAAAGATAAATATAATTACTACATATTCTTCCTTGGACAGTTTATGCAATTTATTTGTAAATTTACATTTGGCCCCTTCTACGCCCATGATGCCGAACTTTTTTATTATCCACTCTCTCAGATCCCAGTTGCAGTGTTGCAAAAAGTAAAACCTTCAGTATTAAAGTTGGTTGCCGCGTTTACTTCTCGTCCGGTAGAAAATTATTAAAAAAAATTCTTTTTAGTGCATCAGAAGTGTGTAAAAGTAAAAACAAATTATATCGGTGTAAAGATAAAGTGATCTCCTTTCTAATGATGTTTTTCGCAATAAAATCGGTTTGTTCGTTGTTACATTATTTGATGCGGAATTTCGTGCGTGGAAAAAATGAAAAAAAAGAATAAAAGCAAAGTTAGAAAAATTTGCATGTGTGTGTGTGTGTGTGTCTGTGTTTGTGATCAGAGTGCTAGTGTTGAAGAAGTCAAAAATTGGTATAAAGTTGCCAATTTAGTTTTGTTTTTCAATTTTTTGTTTAATTTTTCCGTGCATTTTTTTGTTTATCCTTGTTAAGTTGTTTTATTGAATAAAAGAAAGCCTTGTGATGTATATAGATGTCAGACCAAAAGAAAGGTGAGTGTTTTTTGAATACAAAAGTATTTTCAGTGCCAATATTTGGATTATGAGCTTTTCTCATATTAAAGCTTTAATTACAGTAATTGTTATAGCCATATTTGATTCAAAATGTATTACCAAAAAAGACCTTAAACCGGTCTTATAAGAACAAAGCGTCCAAAAATATTCAATAATTTTTTTTACTTGGGTTTAAATTTACTAAATATATTTTATATAATGAAAACTGATGAAACTTTTCGCATCAGATCCCACAAAATGTGTTATTTACGAGTGGTGGTTATCCGAATTCTCTCTCTCTTTCTGATTATTGGAAAATTTATATTTGCATTCTTTATAGTGAAAATTTTGTACAATTATTTTAACAGGCAATGTCATGCTGCAGCATCTACCACCAACTTATCAGCCTTGACTGTGCGGAGTAAAAGGCTTTTGTGTACAAATTGGTGTCACCAGGTGCCGCCACCACGTGCATTGAAAATTCATAATATTTTTTGGCAATGCTGGTGATTGAAGTGGAGCGAGGAATGGGGGGCGGGGACTTTCATTGGTGCGTGTGGTGCATAGTTAAAAGGTAAAAGCAAAGGCAAAAGCAAAATGTAGTGCAGCAGTAAGCAAATTTTTACAATTTTTCTTGCGCCAAAGTCCACGAAAACTCGTTGCTTGCTCTGCTATAAAGCGTGACCTTCCATCATAAGAAGGTTGGGCCCCACCCCCTTAAGGCATCAAATATGTACAGGTGTGCCCTTGTATGTATGTATATATTTGTGTTGGAATATGCATTGTTGATTGGTATGCAAATTGTATTTGATTATTGACATATGCAAGATGCATTCCTTGAACGCTTGTGGTGTGAGGAAGGGAAGGGTGTGCACGGGCCAACACTTTTTAGTATGACAAGAACGCGAATTGTCAGTGCATGGGAATTATAAATGGGATTTAGGATTGCTAAAGAAAAAGCAGGTGTGTCCTTGTCCTTGGTGCCGCCTTTGAAGCCGCCTGAAGCTTTGATTAAATTTTATGCATAAGTCGAACGAAAAATTTTTGGAATGGTTAGAAAGAGAAGGGTCTTTTGAGTAGTGCAGCATCTCGTAGTTGTTGGCATCAAATAATTTATGCAACAATGGCTGCAACAGTCAGCCAGGCGAGATCCCTGGCATTGTAAGTATACAAAGTGCAATTTGCCATGAACACAAGACTCGCAGGACTCACAACGATGACTACAACTACAACTACCACTATTGCCACGGTATAACCCACTAATAGTGCGCCTCATAAAAGTTTTATGCGCTGAAATACTTCCAAGGCCCTTCCCAGCCACCCACTACATACTCTATTTCCACTATTCTCGACTCCAAACGCCCACAACTAAACTTAACCCCAGTCGGACCTTTGTGCCAAGAAATTGGCCATTTTCTTTTTTTTGCTCTTTGTTGGTTTTTTTTTTTTTATTTTTGGTTTCTCTTCGTTTGACGTCAACTTTTTCGGCTAAAATCCAAGGCAATGGGAATTTCGAATGTGACTTTAAGGTCAGGTCAGGTCTCACACCGTCGGTCATCTAATAAATCGACTGGCATCTATTTTAACTTGGGCTTAAATCTAAACTTTACTCATTTGCACTTCAATTACAATAGGATTCTTTGCAGCGAGTGAACAAATGAGCGGAAATGAGTGAAAAAAAAAACAACATAAAAATGCTTAACGATTTGTGAGTCAATGAAGTGAGTCGTCTATTGGCCGTATCCTTTTTAACTTGGTAATTTTCTCACAATTTTCATACCCTCCAGTAAACAGGAGTGTCGAATAGACGGGAAAAGCAAACAATTTTCCAAGTGTGTTCTTCAAATAACCAAAGTTAAAGTAGATATATAAAACTTTGGCATTATTGTAATATATCTAAGCACATCCTTAAAGTCTACTCATTGAAGGGGTATTTTATATTCGTTTACTTGTGTCGTGACTTTGAGATTTTTATTCAAAAATTTATAAATGCTTCTGGTTTTCCTTTTTTTTTTTTATTTTTTGTTCTGGTTTTTTGTTCGGTTCATGCCTTGAATGCCACATTTTCCTATTGTGTGCCCAGCTGAATCGCCATTGCCCAGGACTCTCAGCCACAGGCCCAGAATCAGAAGCAGGCAGCCTTTTTTTTTTTTTTTTGTTATTCTCCCTGTCCCCTCTACCACTCTGGTGCTCCCTCATGTTTCTGGCCGTTGAGTTTTGGTGCGTTTGGCAGCAGAAAAACTTTACCCGGACGGACTCTCATGGTTTGCCTTGCGGCATATGTGTTTTTTGGCTGCGTTTTTAAAAATTAATGGCATGCGAAAATTTTACTCTAAATTTCCATAAATTTGCACGTGGACTTTTGTGTTCGGTGTGTGTGTGTGCAAAAGTTCTTTACTTTGGCCCAACTTATAATCTAATTGCGCCCTCACGTATATTTATACCATATATATGTTTTTATATATATATAAATTATATATGTACATATATATGTATACGTAATCGTGCAGGTGTGAGCGAGGCAGTTGCACTTGCTGAATCAGGGTCGGTTGGTCCATTTGAAACTTTTCTCCGAAATTAGTTGTAAAAGAACTTTTCCATAGTTATTCTCTCTATCTCTTTCTCTTTTATATTAGATCTCTTCTTTATCCCTTCCCACTCTCTTGTTTTTCAAATTAAATTTAGTGAAAATGACAAAAGGTTTCCTTAAAAACATATGCAATTTTAATTAGGGGCTATAACTTGAACAGAAATTTATCAAGAAACTTAAATTTGGTTTGGAAATTTTGCAGTTTGTGTTATTAGAACACAAATAACTCGATTTTTATGGTTTTTTTAGCACAAAAAAATTAAAAATACAAAAAAAAATAATAAAAAAAATAATAAAAAAAATTATACAAAAATAACGAAAAAGAATATAAATAATAGAAAAATGAGAGAAAAATCTTTGTCTATTTTGTACTTTTAAATTATTTAAAAAACGTGCAAAGTTTGAAAGAAACCATTTTAACCATTCTATTCCATTTATGTCTGCAAATGAATTATAATTTTCTGAGAAATATAGTATAAATATAAAGAAACATAACGTTAAATTACCACAAGTAAATAAATATTGTAAATAAATATAAAAACAAATTATTGGAAATGGAAAGCTTTAAAGGAGTTTATTATGCCAAGAGATTGTTGCTCTAAGCTTTCCTTTTTATAAAATTGATGTCAAATTGGATGAAAATCGTCTAAATAAAACATTCTTGCAAGTGTACATAAACGGTCGTCATAGCTGACTCTTCAGATTATAATACATATATATATGTATATGAATATTTTCCTTATTTCTTTGTGAATGTCGCCAAGGATTTCAACATTTTTCTTTTTTTGCTTATTTTGGCAAAATCTAATCTACAGACCTTTCCGGCTAAAGAGAAAAATTAAATGAAAATCTATTTGTTTACAAATACTTTGAGTTATTTCTCTTTTTTTCATTTCTTTTTAATTTTCCTGTGCGTTTTCTCGTTCGTTTAAATCCTAACAATGGGACAAAAACATAATTCAATATATACATAAATGAAATTGCAAAGGTATAAGATTGAATAATAGAGTGGTTGAGGGGAACGGGGCGAGTTGAAAGCTAAGGATAACTAGATATATCGGAAAATTACCTTAATAAATAAATCAAATAAATGTAACTCGAACTTAATTGAATTATTACGCATTTGTCTACATTTTCCTGAGCTAATTGCTGCAATAATGTCGCACGTGCCCATCAACCCATACTCACCCCAGGATACCATATCAAGGATATATATATGTATACATATACATACATATATACATACCTACACATGTCCTGGCCAAATACCAGAAACGCCTGTCATTCATTCAAACGTGAAGAGCGAAAAAGAAGAGGAATAACAACGGGAGGATCCAGAGTGTAAGAGATGGAGTAGAGATTCCATTACAAAACAAAGACAAACGGGCAAGGACAAGTCAACTGATGGCACAACTGATGGAGGGAGTATAGGGAATGGTTATATAGGCATGGTAATGGGGGTAGAGGAGCAAATGGAAAGAATAAGACAGAAAGAAAGAAAGAAAAAATAGATACTGACACAAGTACCTACAATTATGACAAACATTTCTGCGCTTTGGGCTAGAAAGGTAGTGGGGGGGGGAAGAAATGGGGGTGTTGTTGTGTGGGTAGGGTGAAAGCGGCGCCGGCGGACGACCTTTTGCCGCAGCATCAACAACAACGACAACAACAACAACGACAACAACAATAACAACAACAACAACCAAATAACGAGCTTAGACTGACAGAGTTTTCTTCTTTTATTTTTTTCTTTCTCGTTTTTGTTGAGTTTTTCTAAGGCTTCACATCCTCCTTACACACATACTCACACTCACACATACACATCATCATTGTCACAGCTCATGGCGCGTAATTAACTAAACAAACGTCATTAGGCATGCGCATATGTGTGTGTGTGTGTGTGTTTGCTTGTTTGTTTCTGTGTGTGTGAGCCTTGGGCCTGAGTCTGGTTCTGGTTCTGGTGGAAAATGGAGTCAGCAACAACCAAAACGAAGCAAAAGGAAATGAAAATCGCTGTCATCAAATGTAGCGCAATTTCTTGAGTGATTACAACAACAACAGTAACAAGAACAACAACAGTAACAAAAGCAACAGGACCATACACACACACACACACACACATACACACACATTGACAGAGAAAGTGATTACTCGACATACAACAACAAGAACAACAACAACAACAACAGCAGCAAAAGCAAGAACAACCGAAAACAAAAAGAAATTCATTTCATTTCACTTTGAAAATGCTTGCAGCTCACTACCCCATCTCCCCATCCCTTCACATCCATCCCTATATGTATCGTCTATTCCCATACCATACCATCACCTGCTCCTACTCCGCCCTTCTGTCATCTATACTTGGCTCCTTGGAGCAATAAACTGCGCTAAATTCAACTCAGCTCAGCTTCTCGGCAGCATTGTTGCTGTTGCTGTTTTGCAAATTGCTGACAATAAATGTTGGCAGCAGGAGCCATACATGGAAGAGGGGGAATGAGTAAGCGGGGGAGTGGGAATGAGTGATATAGAACAAGAGAGAGACAGAGAGAGTGCGAGACAGAGAGGTGTTCATCGCCCGCATTTTCAACTTACAAATGAAAATTCTATAGGTGCAATGAGGCAGGAAACAAAAATGTGACGCCTTTGGGTTTTTCAAATTGTCTCTGTATATGTGTGTGTGTGTATAGTTGTATACTATTTATTACTTAAATTAATTGCAGTCGATCGATCGATCTAATTGTATGTATGTATATATGTATGTATCTATGAATGCATATGAAGGTAACCTAAATATTACAGTTTGAAATGGAAATAAATAAAATTATTCAAGACATTTTCTATATTAGTTAAATAATTGAAATTAAATGTACTTGAATATATATTTATATATCCTTGTAACTTTGTATCAGTTTCACTAAAAAAAAATCCTCCCCATCACAAAAACAAATAGAAAATATTTTGATAGAATATCTTAAAAAAATGTTATCTATGCAAATTGCATTCATTAGATCATCATTCGAAACAGTCTTTCCGAACTGCAGAGCTTCTTAAAGGTAAGTTTATTTATTTAATTATATTCCGAGGTTTTAAGCATACCTTACTTGCTTTAACGGTGATTAAATTTAATATATAAGAATAGAAAAATTGTTTAATAATCGTTAAATTAAACTCTTTGCTAATTTGTTTCCCATTTTGTGCCAAAATAATAAAAAAGATTGATGTAGATTAAATAAATATATGAATTTATCTTTGAGATATCCTGTATATGAGCCTAGTTTATGGTTAATTAGTTGCGACTAACCAATGCCATGTGAGACGTATGAAAGATTTATATAAAATATAGTTAAATTTCCTACTAGAATAGAAACTTATTATAATTTTTTTTAAAGCAGATTGTATTAGCATTACAAATGTGTTGATTATTTTGAGTATACAATAATGATTGCTTTCCAAAGACGAATTTTTTTATGACCTTTCCCAATTCTATTCTTTGCGTTTTTTAACTTCTTGGCAATATTAGATATACCTTTCTATCTCTAGTATAGTTAATAACACATAAAGGAATGCTATGAAAAAATAAATTAATGTATAAGACTTAATTTCGCTCTCTGTATGGTAATGAGTAATTAAAATTAAGCTAGAACTACGATTCATAATTTTTATTTTGCTGTAGAAACTTTCCTAAAATATTGCATATTGTACTCTACATTTTATAATGTAAATTTTTTGGTACTTACATATGACAGTCAGTTTGGCATTGGCTCTTATTGCCGATTGTAATCTTGCTGGTCCAACTTGACACTGATATTCGGCATCATCGTTGATCGAAGCATTCGATATGCGCAAATTGTAGACACCTTGTTTCCGATCGCCAAGAACTGAGTAACGTGGAAATCCCGGTATGACAGCCTCAAAGCCCAAGGCAAAGCCATCTTTTGTCCATTGTACAGCGCCAGCCAAATTGGCAACTTCACAACGCATCATTGCTTCGGCACTCTCCAGAACTTGCAGATCATGGGGCGTTGTACGGAATTTTTGTTGTTGGGCGTGTATAGTGGGCGGCCAGGGCCAAAGATAGAGGGCAACTGTAAGTAGATAATGAGAATTAGAGAGGGGCAATTTTTGAGCGAAAGTTCTTCATTAGAGATGCAGTTAATTAATTGTCCTTGCGGCGGGTTTCTCTTTGTTGGTCGCTTTTTTCATTTGTGTCTTTGACAGATCCCAAGGATTTTGAGTTCTCTATTAAAAACGTGGCTGAATTATGAAATGTGTATTTACGCAAAGACAATGCACAATGCGAGACACAGAGAGATGAGGCAAATCCTGACCGTAATAAAACTGAGC
Source organism: Drosophila emarginata (assembly GCA_037075365.1). Lineage (NCBI taxonomy): Eukaryota > Metazoa > Arthropoda > Insecta > Diptera > Drosophilidae > Drosophila > Drosophila emarginata. The sequence continues at coordinate 1,333,599 of JBAMCD010000260.1, read as the reverse complement.
TGAAGCTGGAGCTGGACATAGCAGCACTAAGCTAACCATTGCCGAACTCGAAATGTTGGTCCCGGTTCCCCCCCCCAGTCCGTCTGTCGGTTATGCCGAATGAAACGTTTCTTTTCTCTCTCTCTCTCTATTTTTTTTTTAATGAAAAACAAACACATTTTCCGGGTACAAACAAAAAGAATGAAAAAAGAAAACACAAAAAAAATATAAAAAAAAATGGAATAGCATTGCGCTGTGCCACAAAAGCCAATTGTGGGCGTGGCTGGCGGCCCATCTGTTTGCCCAAGATACATTGCAGTCTGCAGTCAGAGTCGAAGCTGGAGTTCATTTCTTTGCCGCCGAAACTATTAAATTGTATACAAAGGGGAGAGGGAGACAAAAGCGGAAAAAGAGGGCTACAAAAAAGAGAAGAGAAGTATACGGGAGGAGCGTGTACCGGGAAGCGATAGCCCTAGAGCAGCGTCCAGAATCAACAAAAGCATTTAACGCGGCCAACAGAGACAGGCAACGGCAGTCAGACAGGCAGAGAGCCAAGTTCTGAGCCATTGCAGAATGGTTTTAGTCCTCAGTTCGTGCCTGTCTCCGTGCGCTTTCATAAATTTCCTTTGCTGATGGTAATGGCCACCAGTCGGAATGGGTGGGTCTCTCTGTTTATTTATAAGCGGCCAAAATGCACTTTTAAATATCTCTTCATCTCTACAACTAATAAAAGCGAAAAACAACAACAAAAATATAAACTAAAAACTAAACTAACCGTCATGATTAATATGGCCAACAAAATTTGCATACATATGATGTCTAGTTGAAAAGAAATGAATTTTAAATGCGTGAAAAAGGAGATGGAGTAAGGAATAATGTTGAGAAAGAGAAAGTACCGACAAGTACATGAGCGTAGCTTTAGATTAAGTCTTTTGGTTTTTTTCAGTGATAGCTAAACGTAGAAAATATTTCAACAAATTTTTGAGTAAGTTTTCCATATCAATTTCTAAAAAAGTTTGATCTTGCCATCCGTATTTTTTGGACTATTTGCTTTTTTGTTTTGGGTCATTATCCTGTGTGAATATAGACATATATAAAATTCCATAATTCCTTAGATTTATCATATATAAAGAATATATAAAAAATAACGTTCTCAAGCAAGTAGACTGACGATGTGTGCTAAATTATGTTGCAGGACATATTATTGAAATTCCTCAATAACGCTTAAAGACACTTCATTGATTTTCTGAAATTGATCCTCCCTAGGAACTTTCCTGGGGACTTCTCTAGGAACATTTTATTGAGATTCCTGAAAGATTCCTAGGAGCCTATTATTTACATTCCTCATTAAAATTCGTCAGAGATTTTTTATGACATTTTATGGAAAAGAATTTTTAGTAATTCCTCTGGACATTTTTTTAAAATTGCTCCATAATTCCTTGGGACAATTCTTTTGATTTCTCTCAGTAATTCCTCGGGTTATTTTATTGATTTTACTCTGGAATTATTAAGGACATTACATGTAATTTTATTACATTAACAATTTTTGCATTTTTGAAGATATTCCTTGGGACGTTTTATAAAAATTTCACATTTTGTAGAAATTCCTCAGGACATTTAATTGGTCAACTGAGTTGGTACATTTCTCTTTCATTTTCCTTATTACTGCATGAAACGGCAAACATTTTGGAGGATATTAGAGTGACGTTAAGTTTACTTTGTTAAGACTTGGATTGATTTCACTTTTTGTTATCCTATAAATTTTCAAACAATTTTTTTTTTTAGAAGTTCAACAAGGCTTTACATTTTTTTTTTCACTTTTAGAGGGCAAATACTTTGTTTTTTCACCCTTCCATACTACGCTTATGGCATGAATAAGGATGTATGAAAATGAGAATAGATGTGAAGAGTGGTAAGTGGATGGAGAGGAGGTGGGGTATGAGTAGTCAACTCTTTACGATTTCATTATTTTCTTGCAAAAAGAATGTGAAAAGTTCTTGTTGTTGTCGCGCAATTTACCCAGGCAAATTGTTGTTGGCATTACTGTCAATTTATATAAATTTTTGCTCCCCTGTCAAATACAGACAAACAATTCTCTTCCCTAGACCCTTCCACGCACACGAACACACACGCACACACACACACAAACACACACTCATACATCCATATATTTCGCACAACGCAAATTTGAGCCTATTTCACACACACACACACACACACACGCGTCGAGTAAAGAGAGTGAGAGTGGGATATGGAGGGGTATGGGGAGATACTCTGAGTTCATAGTTGAGTAAATTTTTACCTCGTTCTCAGAAGGGTACATAGGGGTAGGGTTAAGGGTCGGGGTTTGGCTAGAATTTCAACAAATTTGCCTTGCTTTCGGCTCTCTAGTCTTGTTTTTTTCCCTGTGTCTTCATTGCCATTGCTGTTTCTGTTGTTGTTGTTGTTGCTGTTTCTGTTGTTGTCTCATATTTTGTTGAGCGCAAAAATTTTAATAAAGTAAATTCCTATTTTATGGTCTTTCTGCCCCGCCCCATAGACACATCACCATTCTCCAACTCCTTCCAAAACACATGTGAAATTGGAGCATGATTCGTGACTTCCCCCTTACGAATCACGCACTCATCTCATATGTCATATGCCCTCTTTATATATGTATATATATATCCTATGTATATCTGAACGATATACGACGCAACAAGCTGGAGTGCGAAAAGGATTTAAATGCTTTAGGCGTCGCCTTTTGACCGTTTTCCCCGTTGCCCTCTGTACTGCCCCTTTGCCCTCTCTGTTGATGTCAAGTGCCATTGTCGAATTTCTCTGGTGCGATGTGCGTGGTTTTTAGTGTCGCGGCGCTCTCTTGATTGTTTTTCAAGCTGGGGCTAAAACAACAGACACAACGTACATACAAACGCTACCACATAGCAAACAGCAGAGACACATGGACGCACACACAAATCCCGGTCACACTTTCACACACGCACACACACACATACACACAGAGGGAAAAATAAGATGGTAAAGGAAAGGGTTTTTGGGTTTTATTTTACGAGCGGGACTATCAGTGTTATTGTTATGACTGAAATTTGATGGCCTCAACCGCTTCTGGCCAAGTGAGTCAAGAGTGACGAGGCAGTTTATCTGTCAGCGCCTGGCGCTGATTAAGCAGACATTGGTTTGGATTAACCATAGCAAAACGAGACACACCTGAGTGGGCCAGGCCCAAAATGGAAACAAAAAAAAATGAAGCAAGCAAGTCGTCCCTGCCGACATTGAGTATACCCTGTACCAAGTAAAATTACTCCATAAAGTCAAATACGATCAAAATCGCCATCAATTTACAAAAAAAATTCTCTTAGCATGCACTGCTTGCCATGCAGCAACACTGCACTGCTTGCCATGCAGCAATAGCGAACGCATGCTATCTCGCTCACACTTAACAGCCCATTTTGCATGGGGCGTTCAGTACAAAACGGAAATACGTATATCTCCGATAATTATTGTCCGATTTCGGTCAAATTTGGTCAGCTGGTGCATTTTGCCTATATTAATGTGCATGCCAAATATAAATACGATATCTTTAATATTGCTCTAGTTATAGGTTTTTCCCAAATTGCGGGGGCGGAAGTGGGCGTGGCAAAAATTTGAAACAAACTTAACCTGTCTACACAACAGACGGATGTTGACACCAAATTTGGTTGCTCTAGCTCTTATAGTCTCTGAGATCTAGGTGTTCATACGGACGGACGGACAGACGGACAGACGGACAGACGGACAGACGGACATGTCTCAATCGACTCGGCTATTGATACTGATCAAGAATATATATACTTTATGGGGTCGGAAAATTCTCCTTCTGCCTGTTACATACATTTTAGCGACTTTAATATACCCTTTTACCCTATGGGTACAGGGTATAAAAAACAAAAAAAGAATCACCTCCATCTGCGTCTTGACACACACGCACACTCACTCACACACACACACACATGTGTAGAATAGCACTTAAGTTTTATACGATTTGGTTTAAATGCTCACGTACAATTTTTCGGTCCCCTCGTGGACAAGCACCAATTTGGGGCCTTTTGCAAATTCCCCATGCCCATTAATTTGACGATTATGATTTTCACACTGCCTGCCTTTGCTTTTTCTTTTGCCATCTCCTTCATCTTCATCTGCAGCTTCTACACGTAAGTTGCCAAAAAAATAAAAAAAAAGGAGATGAAGCAAAGCAACTAAGAAAGAGGACAAAATTAGCTCCTGGCTCCAACATATTGTCGCAGTCTTCTTCTCCGTCAATCGAACATCCGGTTGCCACCTTAGCCGTTGCCATTGCCTTTGCCTTTGCTGTTGCTGCCTCAAGGCGGCATCTTATTTTTTTTTTTTTGACTTGTCTTGCTACTGCCACCACGCCCCCTTGTCAGAGCAACGTGCTTTGCATTTGCATTTGCGAATTCGTTATAAAATATTGCTGCAGTTGGCAGCATCAACATCAGCATCAGCGGCATTTTGTTCAAATAGTACGATATAACAATAGTGGAGCGACATTTCCGTTCTAATGGTGCATGGTTCCATGGTTCCATGTCTCGTACTATAGCCAGGCACGTGCAAGTGGCCAAAAAAAAAAAAACAAGTTGAGATATATGCAAAAAGAATGCAAAATATGTATATACATATATAAATATTCCCCCCACCTTACCATCTTCAAAAAAAAAAAACCATCTGATCATTGCGTCAGAGATGTGCACTGGCTTTTAGCCCAACAAAATAAAACCCAACTCAATCCAATCCCAATTTTTCGAATGTGAGAGAACTCGTAATTGAATTTGCATTTCGCTGCTGCTGTTGTTGTTGCTGCTTGGCGTAGTTTTGTCTGAATACAAAGGGGGCGTGGCTATAGCATAAGTTGAACTAGAAGCAAACGGCTCACTGTTAATGACATTGACAGGACATGCTCCTTGGCATGTTCTCAGTTCATGTCTCAGTTCAGTGCCTAATTTAAAGTCTAACTGGAACGCATCTAAGCTGATTATATCAAATCAATTTTTTTTTTGTTTCACTCAATATATTGTGAATTAGAATAACAAAATTAAAAGAAGTTAATTTTTCGGTTTTTTTGATGGATTTCGTTTACATAAAGTGAAATGTTTTTATAATTTGAAAAAAAAAAAATTTTAAATTTGAAAAAAAATTTAAAAATCAAAAAAAGAAATTTTAATTTTTTTATTTTTTTTTTTGGAATTTTTTTTGAAATTTTATTTTTCAAATGGCAATAATTTGGTCATCTTTTTGCCGAATTCAAAAGCAATTACGCCGTTGTAATCGCAACTGAGCGTAGGGAAAAACTGCATTAAAACATTCGAAATTCGAGAGAAAAAAATTCTATCCGATTTTTTAATTCATAATTCATAATTTTCAAAAATCGGGTCGAAACTCGAATATAAAAATATTATTTCAAACTGATTGAAGATTTTCAAATGGATTTCAATTTAGTTTTGATCACATTTATGAAATGCAGTAAACTCTTAAATATGTGGATTCCAATAAACTATTGGAATTAAAGCAATTTCTAATTGTAAAAATTATTTTTTAATAAAGGATTTTCTTGCCAAAAAGCCAGGTTATTTTTTAGGACAACTCACATTGACAAAAATGTTCAGTTAAAATTTTTTTTCTCCAAATAGTTGCATATTTTATCATAATTGATTTATTACGGAGTAAATAAGGTGATTTTATAATCGATTATGTTTAGAATATACAATTGTTTATATCAATTTTGATTCTCCGAATTTTCTGTATTTCGAATTAAATCTAGTCCCAAGTAATCTGGATAATTCGAATTTGACTGGGTTATTTTTAAAAATATAAAAATTTAACTAGAAATTTCATGAGGCCGTCTAATTTTTAAAAATAAGTGAAATAAGTTTTTTAAGCTAACTGTCTGTTTTTAATTGGACTGTATATTTATTTTTGAAATTGTTACATTTAGACGGATATTGTTTCGATTTTCATTTTAATGTTAGAAAAAAGATAGCTTTAAACACAGTTAATTAGTTAACCTCTTAGATTTGCTAGGCCTTGGCAGCTATAAGTCTTTTATTTTATAGGAAATGTAGGGGAATATATAAATTATTATGTTGCTGTGGTAAATCTAAATCAAATGGCTTATAAAACAATGGTTTAAGAGTATCAAGGCTTATAATTAGATTGCCTGCCGCACATGAAGTTTAAGAAGAAGTTTAGTGGAACTTATTCCACATACACTAGCAGATTTGTTTCGTATAGCCGGAAGCCTTTAAGAACATGTCACTTTGGATGTAGTGATTGCTACTTGAAAACTGTGATACTGCATACAAAGTTTCATTTAAGCAATATATACATATGTAGGATATATGCCACTCAATTCTAGTTCACCGATTAATTGTGCAACAAAACTTCATTTCATTCAACAATAATCGAGCGCATACACACACAACAGAACACATTCTGTCGTTATGTCTGTCACTCTTCTGGTAAACTTCATTTATCTATCTCTAAATACTTATTAGTAATTCTCCATGTGTTGTGTGCCATGTCAGGAGTGTGTAATATATAAAATTACACACTGGAAATGCTGATCAACTTGGTAAGTAAATAAAAAAAAAAAAAAAAAATGTAAAGAAAAAGGAAAAATTTACCAACAGATTGCAATTACTTACAACTTAAAACTCATGCTCTAGCTCCTAGTGTTTGGTGGTAGTGCTGCACCACAGGCCCTGCCTCTAGTATTAGCTTCATCAGCATTAAACAATGTTGCGGCAAGGAGCATAAGAAGCACCAGCAGGAGCAGCATAAAATGGTAATCACCAACAGCATTATTAACATCATCAACACGAGCGTTATTAAAGCAAACTTGTGAAAAAGGAATAAGACAAGCAAAAAGGAAATGAAGACAACGAACAAGAAGTGTACAAGAGAAGGTCGAAAGAATTCGCTTAGGTAGAAAAACGAAAAAGTGACGCAGCGCCACCTGAACTTTTTTTTCATCTTCTTCTTCGGTTTAACATTTTAGTTTTTTTTTTTTTTTTTTGTTAAAAAACTACTGTGTGGCAAAGGACTCTTGAGGCGGGCCCGCCTTCTTGCTTGCGGGCAGGAGGACAAGTGGCAAGCAGCAACCGAAAGTAAATCTTGTTAATATTGCTGCTGCAACCAACTAATTTCATTTATAAATTAACTGCAACTATAACTATTTTGCGGTGTTTGGGACACAAAAAACAAGAAGAAGAAAAAAAGGAAGTCTCACCACTTGACCTGGCTTTACTTTATTCTACTTATCTGGGTTAGACATGACTGCAAAATTACAAAACTGAAAACCAAAAAGTGTAGTCAATGTCCTCTCCCCCTCTCTCTCTCTCTCTCTTCCTGACAAGTCCAAAGTTTTTCGGCCGTTTTTCTTTTTATTATTATTTTTATTATTTTCGTTTTTATTCAAGAGAAAAACTTGTTGAAGCAGCTGTTGTCCATGGGTAGTAGTCACTGAGTTTTTGATTGAAGTAGATGCAAAAATAAACAACAAAAAAAAAAAACCGAAGAAATTGCAGAAATGGTGGACAAGTGGTCATCATCATAGTTGGCAGTTTACCTGTTGCCAGCAATGTTCTCACACTGCAACTGACAGGTTGCGTAGGTGCACTGCAATTAGCCAGCCAGGTAAGGAGACGATAACGAAACGAAGATGGAGGAGGAGTTGATGTTGTGGTTTTTGCGGTTGGACGATGGGAAAGTGTTGTTTTGCCATTGTGTTTTTGTATTTCTTTTGTTTTAGTTCTTTCAACATGCGTGTACAATAATTTAGTTAAGTTAGTAGTTACGCAAAAAAATGGCTGAGTACAGTCAACACAAAAATAATGACCACGACCAATATATTCCCTAGTTGTGTGTGTGTTGTTTGTTACCAACGACATATCCAATCAATTCAAGCAGCCAGCACTGGTGACTGCTAAGCACCATTTGAATTAAATGCCAATTCCAATCTCTAAAGCTGAATTCTCAACCAAAAAAATATATAAAAAGAAAAGAGAGAAAACCATCTGAAAGATTGCTGAAGCCAGGGGAGTATGCTTGATTTATTTATAACACATGCTACGATGTATTGCCCTTCCGAACTTATGAAATTCACAGAACGGAATTCTGGGAACGACATAAAAAGCGACATCATCCAATCAATTTATGCGCCAATGTCTCCAATGGGCGGAGCCCCCCTTTCCCCTCTACAAAAAAAAAAAAAATGTATGTTAGGCTCAAGATATTGGAAAATGGATAATTGGCAGTGGGTATGGGTTTGCTTGGTGATTGGATAACTTGGGATGGGTAAGGAAGGGTATGGGAAACATCGCTCTCTGTCTCTTTCGTCTTTTGATGGCTTTTTGTAATATTATGTTTAAAAAATCATTTCAGTAAAATCGAAATTGAGGCGAAAATCGCTTTTCAACCGACAAATCGAAAGAATATAAAAGAAAAATGAAAGGAAGAAGAAAGGATTCCTTAGTCGTTTTGGTACTCGTATGGGAATCATCATCATAATCATTATTAAACCGAAAACTTTAAGAGAGGAGGGTTGGGGGTGGCAAAAATGAGAAACAGAAACAGAAGAAACTACAACAAAGACGATTGCCTGATTTTGCTACTATATTGATGTTTTTGTTGTTGCAAACGCTTTCAAAGTTATTTGCTGTCCATTTCCAAACATTAAACCAGAGTGACTTGAATAAATTTCATATTTGAAAGCCTCACACACACACGCATACCACATAAGGCGAACCCAAATATCCAAACCAAAATAAACTCACATGGCTAATATATATACATATATACAGATATATATATATAAAAATGTGTGTGTGTGTGTGAATACGCAGAGGGTCAGCCTTGAGGTAGTCATGTCCCTGTCCCTTTACCAGAATATTTCCTTCCATGTGTGTGTGTGTGCGATTTTCTATGTGTGTGTGTGGACATAAACCAAAAATTCCTATACGCTGATGCAGCAAATTTCCGGCCCAAGTGAAAGTGGTGCGTGTGGGCGGCATCCCAAAAACACCAGAACACTGAAATTGGAGTTGCTCTCAAGAATGTCTGCTGCTTCCTTTGCCAGCAATGTTTCCACCATCTCCTTTATCTCCTCCCTGGTTTATCTAAACCATCCATTAGAATGGCTGCCACTGCCGTTTACAGACGCAAAATTTCATTCTCGATTATTCATACACTTGGCGCATGGATTTTACTTCTACCTTCTATTACTACTGTCACTGCTCTTCGTCCTAGTTGGCAGTTTTTTTTTTTTTTTTTTGCCAAGGAGACAAGCAGAGGAGGAAAATAGAGGACAAAAATCAAGTATGCCACAGTTACCACACACACACACACACACAGTTTGGTTTTCTGTGAGAAAGAAGCAACTCAATGCAACTGGCTGGTTATATGGAGATCAGAAAAATTATAACTTCAGATGATGGGGCGTGTCGGTGAATGTTTTAGGGACTTTTTCCCCACTGCAAACGAACATTAAAGCTTAGCAACGAAATGGAATCGCTTATATTTAGCAATGAGATCCCTCTAACTAGAATAGTAATTTGCTTTTGATTAAACAAATATTGCTAGAAATATTTATCATAAGTAGACAAACTGATTTTAATGGAATACCAAATCCTTTGATTATAAAAGGAAAAATCTACTAAACATTGAATTAAAATTTCGTTAACTTAAAAAAATTACAAAAAAATTGTAAGTAATTTTCCATTCCACTGATTTATAAAGCAATAATTATAAATAATAAATATAATAATATCAGATGGATAGTTGTAATTTCTTACATATGTATGTATCTATATATCATATTATTAAATAAACTTCCAACATTCTTTTTACTGGTTTTTGGATTTTAAACATTTTGTTTTGGTTTATCATATTTCTAAATATTTTAAAGCCTTTTATTTGGTGGTATGTAATAGTTAATTACTTCGAAAAGTAAAATCATTCGACATCAAAATTTAAAAACATTTGATATTTATTTAAGAACAAACTTCTTTAGAAAAGTGTTTAAAAAAAACAAGAAAACCAAATAAAATATTTTGTTTATTTTACATTGATTAAAATACTCTTTTTGGCGATTAAGTAAGGGAATTTATATCATAAATTTCGAAGTGCCTCCAAAAACATGCGATTTATTAAGCTTTAAGTTAGCTGTATTAAATAATAATTCATGAATTCAAATTATATAGTTTGCAGTGTTAATTAAAATGTAGAAACAAATTTGTTTTAATTCCAATTCAATTGGAAATTCAAAATTTTCCTATAACAAGTGTTATGTTCCTTTTCTACCTTCGTATTAACTATAATTTCATGCAGATTACCCTATTGTTAGGGCAATCCATTGGAGTTTGTATAATTTGATAATATTGTTTAAAATTCACCCAAAAACCATTTAAAAATTATTAAAGTAAATTGTCGAAAAATGTTGTCAACCATTTTGTGGTCCATTTTGTATGTTAAAATTTTGGAATATTTTCATATTATGGCACAGACAGACTTAACAATTTTCCAAATTATGTTCTTAACGAGCAAATTTTCTTCTGTTCTTTGAGACAAACACGCCCCCGGAGGCTGCCAAATTAGACAAAGGAATGAAAGAGAAAGACTATAAGTGTGTATGAGACCGAGAGAGAGAGAGAGTGAGAGTAAGACCTGGTTTGATTATGGAGTATGGCTTGTGGTGGATATGCCAAGTGTTTGTCAGCTTATTGTTTGGCTTAATTGCCGTTTGAACTGCAAACGCGTACACTCACATTCGCATTGTTTGCCCAAATTACTAAGGATACTAAAGAGAAGGAGGTGTCTTGGTGTGAGTAGAAGAAGAGGCATACACACTCACACACACGGACACCTAACCACATTCACTCACACTCATGCATAGAGAGTTGACAATGCAGGCGACAAGGGAACAATAAGACGCGAGGATACTAACCGAATGCTGCTGGTATGGTATGGCATAGAGCAAAAGGGTTAAACCGCACTCAAGTTACCACCGTCGCCGCCACCACCATCACCACCACCAATGCTATGCGAGAGCCACCATTGCCCACCAGCGTCACCGTCGTCAGCAGGAGTAGGAGTTTTGAGAAGGCAATGCAAAAATGCTTTCTTCTTGGATAAAATAATGTTTGCGCAATCGAATGACAATGAGAAAGACCTAACAGAGATGGAGAGGGGGGAATGGAGAAGATGGAGGTGGGGGGACCCAATGAAGCATGTCTGCGTATGAAACTGGATCTTTTCCCAGACAATTGTATTGCAGAGAAAAACGAATTTTTCTCTGTCGCAATTAAAAAAAACCAAAAACAAAAACAAAAAGCGAAAAGAAAAAAAAAAAGTGAACTAAAGTCGTTAAAGTTTTCCCAGCCAGCCAAATGCCGCGTCACAGATTTCCACACGACTGTTCGTAGTTCTTGTTGTTGTTGTTGTTGTTGTTGCTATTGTCGTTGGCGAAGCGGAACCACACGTCAAGTGGACAGCAGCAGAGCCCCAAAAGGTGTACAAGTGACTCACACGCTGAGTGGTGATGGTGGTAAAGGGGAGGTGAATTTACTGAAGCATGCAACAGCATGGACAGACCGCGAAAAGTTCACACGATGCGAGGCGATAAGCTGCTCAGGGTGCTCCTCCTCCTCCTCCTCCTCCTTTTCCCCCATCTGCTTTTCCATGGAGTGCAAGTCAAGTAGCAGATTAAGGTCGATACCGACCAAAAAGGACAATAATTGCAACTGGCTATGATGCACCTGCCGAACCGGTTAGACACGCGACAACAGCAACAATAAATTAGTCAACCAATTTCTTTTCAGTTTTTAAAATTTGCAACAGTTGCCACAATGCCAGCAGCTGCCACCTCAATTAAATGGATATAAAAGATGCATGTAGACGAAAGATGCAACAATGATTGAGTGAGTGAATGAATGAATGAATGAATGAATGAATAAATGTTGTTTGCCAGCTTGCTTGATCAAATATTAATATTCAATATCACAATATAAACAAGAACAAGTTATTGAAAAGGGCCTCTGTATACACACACACATTATATACATACACACACACACATATGTATATTTATATAGTATTTGTAACGTATATATAGATATATGTATGTATATGTACATAATGCAACTCAATTTGTGAAACATTTAAAAGGAAGAAGAAGAAAAAAACTTTCTTTGGTTATTTTCTTCTTTTTTTTTTTGATTTGTCCCAGGCTAAGTAAAATGAAACTGAATTCAAACTGAAGGTGGAATGGAATGGAAGGGATGTGGTGGAGTGAAGAGAGAAGAAGAGGAGTGGGTGGTAGAGAATGCTATCCTTCTTCTCCTGCTGGTACTCATGCGGTTTCCCAGACACACACACACACAGCCAGAGACAGTCATGCACATATCGATATCTTCTCCTCGCACACACAAAGGAAATCGACTCCCTTTGAGCAGAATTGATGCAATTATTCACACTTGATTAAATACTCAAGAAAAGTGAAAGTGCGTGGAAGGAAGTTTGGCGAGGAGCAAAAAAAAAAAAAGAGGAACAAGCCAAAGAAAATGATGATGATGAAGAAAAATAAAAGAGGAAGAGCAAATGATGATGCAGACCAAGAAGGAATAGCCGGATATTTTGGTTGAAAAAAAAAAAAAAAACGCACGCACGCCTGCCACTCCCACTCACCCTCGCCAATTCTCCTTCCCTCATATTGAGCTGTTTAAAAATTCATAAATTTAAATTAGCCACCAAGCGCAAAATAAAGACATTCATATCCCAAATATATGGAGTGAAATTGGTTGAGTTACGAGGGGCCTATGAAGAAGAGTACCTTGAAAACGATTTCAATTACCTCTTAGAAAAACAGAAGGCGGCAAAAAAAAAAGAGAGGAAAAAAAACAAAGAAAAAATATAAAAAAAAAAGAAAAGCACTTTCCATTTCTGCTGTATAATTTATTGGTTCTGTCTGCAATAATATAGATATCTAAGATTGGGCCTCATTTGGCATCTAGCTTGATTTGCCTTTTTTATTTATTCACTCAGCTGTCTTGTGGTACGGTCGGTCCATCTGTCCAAACTGTCCACCCACCGCTTCTTTACCCATCTCTCTCTCCCTCTCTCTATGTTAAACTGAAACCAAATCAATTCTCATCAAAGTCACTCACACTCTCTCTCTCTCTCTCAATCTCTGGGCCAGTTTTGTGTTTGTATTTGTGCAGTTTCATGGAATATTCTTTGCGTAGGAATCACGCCAGGCTGCACATTGCTAATATCCTGAGCTTTCATTCGGTCTCCCTCTACAGGCCCCACATCCCTAACCCACCATTTTCTATAACAATTTTTTTTTCCCCCCATCTACTGCCCAGATATTTTCTAATAATTGAAATTCATTTCATTAGCCATAGACCACAGGAAAAAAAAACCCTAAAAGTACGACCAGTTTCACTTTTTAAATTACAAAACTGTGTTGTTTTTTTTTTGTTGTTGTTTTGTTCTTCTTTCTTTTTTCATATTTTCTCTATTTCGTCCTTTTCATCTTCTTTTCTGGTTTTATACTTTTCTGGCAGGAAATGATAGAAAATTAAAAAAAAACCAAAACCAAAATTTGAAAATAAATCGTTTCTAGTGTTTGATATTTGAAGCTACTAGGCAGCCGTAGCAAGGGGCCATTCTAATGGTAGCATCAAGCACCCACCCTGTGGAAATGTGTTGAAAACTCATAAATCTATGTGGGATGAGTAACGGAGAAAAAGAGTAAGGGACAAAAAAAAAAAAACAGAAACAGAAACAGAAATAGAGAGATTGAGGAAGACCGATAGAAAGAGAAAGGTAGAGTGGAACAACCTAGGTAGGAGCAATTACCACATGCTACGTTTGACAAACGCTGCAGGAGTTCAATTGGTTGGCGACTTCAAGTGCACTTTTGTTTGTTTGCCTATGAGAATGCGGACGACTCCTCCTTATACTTGAAACCAGCACCACCCCCACCTGCTTCTTCTACTTTTACTTCTCCTGTTTGCTGTCACAACCTTCATCTTTCACTCACACTCCTTTTTTTTGCCTTGATGTTTGTCGTCGTTATATTGCCACATGCTGTTGAAAGTGCAGTCGATTTATTTATATATAGACACACACAAACACATACTCACATGTATCTATATTTATAAATACATATGTATATATTTGTTTAAATTGGTTTTACTTGTTTGTATCTCTGTGTAACTCTGTGTGTGTGCACCGTTGCCTTGTTGTTGTTATTATATTTTTTATACCCTAACAACTGTAAAAAGGTTATATTTTAGACGCCATAATATAATGTATTTATAAGGAAAAAAAAAAAAGATTTTTTGACACTATGTAATACATACATATTTATATTCTTCAGTAGCATCAGTCAACAGCAGCAGTCAAGGCAATAAAATTCAATAACAATATTTTGGAAACATTGTTTTTTTATGTACAAATTAATTGTCTTTTACTTTATTATTTTTACACCGCTCTTTTCATTCTACAATCATCGAAATATAGAAATTAAAAAATTAAACAACTTTAACGGGCTCAATAAAAAAAAACAGTGTCCAATCCAAATTTATAATTTCTAAACTTTTGTCTTTTGAATATAAGGGAAAACTTTTTTTTAACTTTTGTAAACAAATATTTAAAAGTTGGCAAACTAATTTACATGATTATGCAAAATCTATCATTTAATATAAATTAAGTTTAAATTTGTTGAAAAATGTTTGAGATTAACGTTAAAAAGAAGTCTGCAACTAATCGAGAATCAAGAGTAAACTAAAAATTGCGTTAAAAGAATTAATTTTAATTGTGTTTCAAAATAAAATTAATAAATAACTTTATCAGTCCTGTGTATTTGTACTGAAATATACTGAAATTTTCAACTAAATATTTAGTTTAAATTTATTTTACTTTATGTTTTAGTTGGTTCTTTTGTGTTTAATCGAACAATTAATTGAAAAATTTTAACTTTTCTTTTTCCTTCTTTACATATGTATTTATGAACTGCTTCGGAAAGAACACAATTATATAAGGTATAATACACATAAATTATAATAATTTTTTTTAATTTTACGGTTTTTTTTTGGATAGTTTTATTACAAATGTCCATCCGTCTGGACAATATTTCAATAATAATTCTCACTTTGCCTGCCTCGCCTTGTCCTCAAATCTGATAAAGTAGTTTCTGATTAGAAATAAGATGGAACCTATTTTAATGAGCTCCAATTTTTTGTATAAATATCGAAGGAAACGAAATTACAATTTAGATTAGAAAAGTTTTGAACTATCGCTACATTATTATTATTATAAACAGAACTTTGAATTGCAATGGGGTAAAACTCTTTAATTCGTAAAAAAAACTAGTTTAACAAATGTTCATCGGGTTAGTCGGAGGTGATAAACTTAATTAATTTTTATTTAATAAATTTAAGCCCAAATTATTAAAGAGCATCTTGAAGTCAGCAGAGTAAATACATAACTAAGTATGTTGCTGTGATTTTTGCTGATTATTTTTCTTTTTTGGCGACTATTTAAAGACGCGAGACAATTTAAGCCAGATTGAACTTATGGTTTTGACAATTACGTAAACTCTCAAACGACATGCTTAAACCCACGCTCTGTTTTCTACACATGTCGTGTATGTATGTATGTGTGTTTGTATTTGTATTTTTATCTGTGTGTGGGCATCAATTCAAGGTGTTTTTTCTTCATCTAAGTATATATGAATATAGATTTGGAAGTCAAGTAGCTAGCAAAGGCGTTGGTAAACTGCCCACAAGCACACACACACACAGACACACACACACATTTATACAGAAAGGTAGTAACCGAGACTAAAGCAATCTTTCAACTTTCAGTTGCAGCAGTTTGATAATCGATCTTTAAGATATAGACAACTGATGCTGGTTTGCTGGTTACTGTTGGCTTTTCTGTGTGCTTAACACTTGGCGGAAGAATTCTGCTAGGTCGAGTGGCGCTGGCATTTTCTTTGTATTGATGGCGTCGTTTGTCGCGTGATGACGCCTGGTCCCGTTGACGATGCCAGTGGCTGCTGGTCAAGCACTAGTATTGTCAATGCACTTCAGTTTCAGCTCTGCTTCCAGCCACATTTGCCAGCTGTCAGAGACAACATGAAACGAGTCGAAAAACTCTTTATGGCCTGTGGTCCTCTATCTTTACCTCTGGCTAGGCTCCCTCTTTCTATCTAAATATATATATACATATATATGTATATATATATATATATATGTGTATATCTATTACGCCATGTTTGTCCTACACTTTTGCTGCTGGCATACAGTTCTATGCTCGGCTTCATCTCCACCTCCACAAACACTCATACACACTCATTCACATTCACATATGTACGCAACTTTTCTGCGTTTGTCTATGTCCTTGTGCTTATTTTTGGTCCTAGTTCTTTGGCTGTTGTCTGTTTGTTGACATATTATGATCCTTGATTATTTTGTGCTGACAAATACATGCTTTTCCTATTTCTATTTGATTTTCTTTTTCTGTTTTTTTTTTTTTTTTTGTTTTTCCTTTTGCCAAATTTTGCCATTTAGTTTCATTATTTTGTCTTTAGTCTGCGGTTATTAGGTGCTTTTCGAAATTCTCACTAATTAGGTCTTAGACCTTTCTGTCTTATCAGAAAGCTTACATTTTATAGGGCGTTCCCCCATAAAATTCCCCAACCCATGTCTCCCCTATCTCTGGCTCAACCAATACACTTGATTGGACTTGCCACTTTTTGGGTTTTTTATTATTATTATTTTTTTTTTGGTAGTAAATTGAACGCCCACAATTGAAACTGAAAAATCTGTGGGCGTTTTAACATATTTTGTAAATTATATTTGATTGTTGTTTTTGTGCTTTTCCAATTGATTAGTTGTTGTTAGAGCAACCAAAATCATAGAGAAGGGGCGGAAGCTATATACAAACACATATATACTATATATGTGTCTATCTATTCATCTAGCTAGATAGATAAGAAACTGGTTAATAACAATGCAAGTCAAGAGAACGTACTAACAAAACGGAAGTTGATCGCTGGAGACATGTGCATGTGTGTCCGGTTTGTAGCCCTTACAGCCATATAATTATTAATTAATCTACCCATCCATTCCTGGTCAACGTTCTAATAATGGACTTGTGGCTGAGCCACATTAACCGCACAGTGTCCAGTAGGCTAATTAAATATGAATATATACATATATGATATACAGTTGACTTGGGTATATACCTTACAATTTATTGAATGTTTTCCTTTACTGACCGCAATCAGTTATTACTAACCAAAAAAGGAAGTTTGAGATAACCGCAAGAATTACCCTACCCCCCATTCTTCTTTAAATTAAGCAAAATAAACATCTGTTTTTTTAAACTTACCTATGCAGAGTAATTGAAAATGTTGTTTAATCCACTGTTCCCGGCAACAACGTCGTCTTTTTGTTGTATGTTGTTGATGTTGTTGCTGTTGCTTTTGTTGTTGCTGTTCCGCTGTTGCTGCTGTCATTTCAGATTTCAATGCCATTTTGTTGGGCTTTATTATGTAGTTAGAGTTGTAGTTGTTGTTGTTGTTGTTGTTTTTAGATTTATACGAAGAAACAAGAATTGCAACTGCTGAATGCTATAACGAGCAGCAGTTGCTGTTGTTGTTGCTGTTGCTCTGCCAGTTGCTGATGTTGTTAATGCACCACATTTGTTTTCAGCCACCACTTTTTAGCAACGTTATTTTATTCTACGTCACGACAATTTTCAATTTGAACTCAAAGCATAAATAAAGATCGTCAATCCTTCGGTTTGCCTTTTGTATATTATTAATGCCGCATTGTAGTGGCACGCACCCGGCTCCTTGTTGCTACTTTGACGCGTATGTCAAAGGCACAGGCACACAAAGAAGCCAGCAATAGGACATGTGACATGCCTGTGCCCGTGCCCGTGTCGGTGTCCGCGTCCGTGTCCGTGTCCTTTGCCGACGAGGGACCAAAACCAACGACCGACGAAGCGCGACCACGATGATGCCAGGCGAATATCACCGAAAACCGAAATAGTCTCCAAATAAAGAGAACTTTTGCCTTTTAAATTTGCCTACATTCACTTGATGGTATTTCTTGGGGCTTTAATATACGCAACTGTTATCACTTCTTCCGCTTATTCTTATATATTTTTTTTTATTATTATTATATTATTTATTTATTTATTTTATTTTTTTTTTTTGGGCGCAGACTCAATAATTTGACGTTTGTTATCACGACTGCCAATCCACAGTGCCGCATTTACTTATGTGTATGTGTGTAAATTTTTAGGCTCCACGCGACGCGTTTTAAATGTAGCCGTGCTCTTGGCGACCGTCCACACAGAATCAGAGCTAAAATTGAACTAAAAACTTCCTCTTAGCGAGCGACAAACAAAGCGTAATGCTACCGACTATGAGGAGGTTGTCGTTTATGCAGCGCAGCAGCAACGACAGTGGCAACGGCGGCAACATCGACAATACCAGCAGCAGCGGGAGTCTAACCGAAAGAAAGAGAGCATATATTATTGTGGGTAGGGGGAATGGAGAGAGAGTGAGCGCATGTGTTGATAAAGATAAATGTACTTCAAGCTTCGTCGGAGTACTTCAAGTCGGCATCTTTTTTATTTGTCGCTGGTGCAGGTGCGTCGCATTTGGACACAACAGCAGCAGCAACAACAAGAGCCGGTTTTTTAAACTTATACAACAATACTGAGAGTTACTGAGCACAAGACTTGTTTACACTTATACTCTTCGATTCTTCGAAGGTCTACGTATACTACTGGTCGAAGACTTGCTTAGACCACACTTATACCGAAGAGTGGCAAAATGACTGTTTAAAAACATTTCGTAGACTTTTTATAAGTTAGCAATAGAAGTCAAATTCTGAGGGTGGAAACTGCGTATAAGTGCTGCTTCAGGATTGCTGCTATGGTTGTGTATAAGTCAAAAGTAAAACAAACGGATGAATGCTTGATGCTGGGTATAAGTAGGATTAAAACTGTTATACAGTCAATGTGTCAGGACTAAGGGACATGCTTATACGTATAAGTTTGATACGAATTGTGTTTGAACAACCTTTTCGACTGTCAACAAAACAACAGTATACAAAGGTTCAATGGCATTGGAGGAAAACATGCCGGTTTTTCTATACATTGATGACCAAAAAATTATATTTATGTTTTATGTTATGTTATGCATTTATGTTATATGTTAAGCTTTAAAATAAAATAATATCTCGTTCAAGATCCGAAACATCAATATTAAACTTATTGCAAGGAGCGTCCCTTTGATTACCAAAATCTACAAAATATTGATAAATTTTTTCCAAAATTGCAAAGAATCATATTTCTAAGGACTTAGAGCCTAGGTCTTTATATATGGCAACAGAATATATTGTAACAGATTGCTGTTAGAACAACAACATAACATTTTATTAGACTGCTGTTAGATGGCAAAATATTTTAACATCTCTTTGTACGGCAACTGTAACAGAAGGACTTTTTAACAGTACTCTGTGAAACAATTTAACAGTTCGTTGTAAAACAACAGGGCAAGATTCAACTGAAGGCGAATTCATTCCTCAAACATTTTAGAATATGTTTCTATTTATTTGGCACATGTAACAAGTGATTTTCTGGTTTATACAATCTTCGCTAGATAATTTAAAAAGTTTCTTTTCATATGATAACGTGTAAATATAGATATTAAATGCAATTAATTGTTTCATATCTTTCAGATATAAATTTATTAATGTCAAAATATGTGTTTCAACTAAAGTGTGCTTAAAACTATTTCGTTTAGAGTTCTTAGAGTTTTAGAAAGATTTAAGTATCTGTTAAAGTAGCTTTTGGGTACTTGAGATCTTATCGAACGATTAGAGTCACCAAAGAAATCTAGCATTATTATCTCACTATCTCTCCCATATGTCCTTATGTATATATCCATTTCATTTGTAACAATTACCGCATTTGAGTTCAGGGATTTATTCTAGCTTCCGTGTTATACACACTCAATTTCTAGTGTCTAGTTAGAATCAAAACTTTTGTCACAATTTTAATATCAATTTACTTTCCTACGTTTTTTTTTTTAATGTAACGCAACTTTTGTACACATTCCTTTTGCTGCCATGTCGCGCACTCGGGTATAATTTTCATTTCATTTGCACGACAAGTGCTTGTGTGAAAACATGTGAAAATCATGTGAAACAAGAACACTTGTTACACGCGACACTCAGCAAATGAGTGGGTAAATCGACTCCCTGGGGATCGTTTCGCTTGGCAATTTGGTATGAATTTTCAAGAAAAATTGTGAAAGAGATCCTATCCACATTCAAATAATTATATAAATATATACATATACATACATATATATATCTACATAAAAAAGGGCCTACAAATTAAATTCAATTTAATTTTCCTCTGCTCGTTCGGCCATTCTAATCAGCTTCAATTTCTTTAAAAATAAAAAGGAAGTACGCCCTAATCTTTTTCTTATTTTTCTTTCCTTTTTTTGTTTAGAAAAACAAGAAAAACAGAAATGGCTAGGCAACGATTTTCCATTTCGTCCTTGGAAAAAAAAAGAAAAAGGGAGAAAAAATAGAAAAAAATCTGTTGAAGAAGCGACGACAATGAATTCGTTTTCTAATGTATTTTGCACATCATTTTCAAGACTAACCGCATCTCTTTACCGCCCATCCTGGCCCTCTCCGTCATGTCTTATCTGAAGAGGTGGTCTGTAGTCTATCGTTTTACGCTTTTAGCATTCTGTTTTTTACTTTGTTTTGTTTTTTCTTCCTTATTCTTTTCATTGAATGCGGAAATGCAATGGGCGCATAGTGGAGAGAAAAGTGTAACTCAAAAAGAACTTAACAGTTTTTCAAACCGCAATAAAAACAGCTGGTCCTTGGATGACTATTATGGGGCTGGGACTTGGCCTTGTTGCCACAAAAACAAATCAATAAAGTCAAGCGAGCAACAACAACAACAATAACATGAACTGGATGGAGATTGAGAGGGAAAGCCCAAAAAGATAGACAAAGAAGACGATAGAAAAAAAAAACACGGAGAGACAAAGAAAGATACAGAGGAAAAGAGAAAGGGAGATGAAGTGTTTCTCTATAGTCTTCAGCTGGTAGTCTTCGACATCTATAGCTAAGCCTCCATGCATCCATCAAGGCTTACCACACCGCTACTCTCCGCATCATTCACATCCAATGTGGATGCTGCTGCTACGCCACATCAATCGTCAATCGAAACCTTCCTGCCACCCCATAGTACCGCACACTTTCCCTATAGAGGACTCACACACACACACACAGACACACACCGATACATACAGTATCTGCAATATGTATTCGTATTCTTATTTTTTCGAGCAGACATTCGTAATCTTCCAGTTTCTACCCACACCTCAAGCCCGTCTCACTGAAAGTGCTTTCTGACTGTGTTGTTTGTTATTGAGGGTTTTCGTTCCTCTTGGAGTGAAATGTGGTGGTTGGGTAGGATATAGATAGGAGGAGGAGGAGGAGGTGGAGGAGTAGAATGTGGGATTTGGAGTGAGAGTGGAAGGTTGGCCTTAAGTTGTTGTTACTTAGTAGGCCTTCTTTTGTTGCCATTATTTGTTTATTGTTGTTGATTCTACACCGCCCTACACCCTATCTTATTCCCCATCCCCTTCCTTCTCATACCCGCCAACAATCCCATCCCCATCTATTATAGTCTCTCTGTTATTCTGTTTTGGTTTCTGTTTGTGCTTCTGTTATTTGTCTTTTGTATATTACCAGCTTTAGCTTTCGATGCCACAAGACACATTGACAACTCCACTAGTAAGTACATGTTTTATGTACTTGTCTTCAAGATTTTACCCATAGTCTCATTCATAATTGAGTTTACCATCCTGAACCCCCTCCTCACCAGACTGTCGACACTTTGATAAAATTAAAAACAAATATATAAATATTTGTTATATGAAAAATGAAGTCTCGCATGCAGATACACAATATGTACAAAGAAGATTCATTTGCAAACAATATGCAATAAACAAGGTTACAGGAAGATTGACCAAACACGCAAGTCACCCACTGACCAGTTTCAAGGTGAGAAGCAATCCAAAATAGAAGCTCTTGAAACATATAGAAGATTCACAAGATGAGAACCAAAAGCGAGACTAGATACGCATTATTTTTAATTATATTTTAATTTATTTTAATGTTGGCCAAATGGTAGGCAAGCCTCTACAACCACAACAAACTCAATAAAGGAAAATTCAGGGTCGTAGACAAAAAGGGAGTGAAGAGTCAAGAATTAATTTCAAGATATATCCCGAATAAAATCTTAAAAAGACTTTCGTTTTGGTGCTTCTTGTTTCGTTTAAGAAAATCGCCCTTAGGCTGCATCCTTTTTAAGGATATTTCTTTGCCAATTTTTATTGTCACTTCCCCTAGATAAGAGATTCTGCCTCTGACCATGAAGTCACTTGACGGTGTTTTCTTTTCATTTTCTTTGCTTATACTTTTCGGTTTTTTTTTTTTTGTTTGTCAAAGGGAAACAAGAGAGCGAAATGAAAAAAGAAAAAAAAAATTAACACATTCGCTAGCAATTTCTTCTACTCTTAGCCCCCCTTTCCTCTTCTTTTCCACTTTTCCCTTAACACAAACAATTGAAAGTTATTTGTGAAAATTTTATTGTAATTACAAAAGTTTTACCATGTTGTGCGCTGTTGCCTCTTCCTACAAATATATATATATATACATATATATATGTATATAGCGATACCTTGAATTATACACAAAATAACAGTCCTCACTCCCAGCATCCAGTTTTACCATCCTGCTTGCCACATACACACAGACACTCACACACACAGAGACATACACAACAAATTTCTATTCGCTGTTTCGGTTTCTATTTCGATTCAGGTTCGACAAAGTTTATCCACTTCATTATTTGCTCGTTTTCATTGCTTTGTTTTGCCCCGCGCTATATTTGCTGTTTGTAGCTGCCTCGTTCGTTACGAATTTTAATTGTATCTGCGTGCTGGTAAACCAACCCACCCCCCTCTGCAACCAATCCCTTGGTGGCATTACCTACCATCATCCTCCCATCACTAAACAATAACATTTAACCAAAAAGTTCTCACAGGTCATTGAAGGGCAACAGAGCGTCCAGTAGTAAAAGTCGTAGTTAGTTATTTAAGTTTGTAAAACGCAACGCCTAATTATGGGCAAAATGTTAAGAATTCTTTTTTTATTCGCCAAGACTAGGAAAACAACTTGTTAGGTATAGTAAAAATTTCCACAATATCTTCTAGCATTTTTCCTTTTTTTTAATGTAATTTCAGAGGGAATTTTGTAAAATTTTCTTGGACATATCTCCTTTTTGTCTATCATTGCATAATGTTGTTGTTGTTGTTGCTGTTGTTGCAGTAACCATTGCTGTTGCTGTTGTTGCAGTAACCATTGCTGTTGCTGTTGCCATTGTTGTTGCTGGTACATTTGATATTGATAATTCCCTTCCATGCCCCATATGACCGTTGGTCGATTACATAGGGGAATGTGTAATGACCTTTTCCTTACAGGTGTAATTTTTTTAGATATGCCCATAAAAAATTTCTTTTGCTTTTTATGATCACCAACAAAAGCAACATTTTTAGATCGTTTCTTCGTCGGCTTCTCTTCAGAAAATATTGGTTTTGGTGCATTTACGATAACAATCTTATTGAAATTAATGGGAATTTGTTTGAATGGATTCAAACTATTTGTCATACAATCCGATCGATGTTTGTAAATCATTTTCGGTAACTTTGTATGCTTCTTATGTTGTATAATTTCGCTTTTAACGTTGGCTAATCTCCATGCGTTACTTAAATTGGTTAAAGATGCTGCAGTTACCAATGTATTCCTTACCTTTCCCGCTTCACCTTCCCCTTCAAATTGATTCTTGGAACATCGAGGTAAATGGGAATTGGAAATGCTATATATACGATTTGTTAGCAAATTTTTTTTTGGTACTTTAGACAAAATCGAAGGACAACATGATGTCTTAAGCTGATGCAATTCAGATTCCAAATTAGTTAACAATTTGATACTTTCTTTCATTTTTTTTTTTTTAATTTGAACGAAAGGTTTCCAAAAGAAATATATTAATTTTTAGTTCTACTACTAAACATACGTTTCTTTTTTTTGTCTAAATATGAAAAGGGAACTGAATTGTTAACAGAAATCATAAGCACAAGACCTTAATGTTGGCCTTAATATTTATTGGCTTGAAATCCTTTGTTTTTTTTTCTTTCTTTCCTTTTTTTTTTGGCATAACGGAAATCGCAATATTTGTTATACCCTGAGTAAAGAAAGTTTATTGAATTTACTAGCATTTGTGACTAGACATTCTGTATATAGTTTTTTAATCAGTACAGTGATCTAAGCTTATATAGCTCAAGTCGTCTATGAAGATCAATTTAAAATGTTTCTTTAATTTTATAATTATATTAAAAATTTGACAAATTTTGGCTTTTGATTTTGAGGTATACCACTTCTTCAACGCTTTAACCAGTTGAGAATTACAACTGACTAAAGCAATAGAAAGGTGACAAAGCTAGATTGTACATTTCTTGTACCATAAAATAAATCAGACTACTATATAATATAGTTTTTAGTTAAATGGGGAACAATTTTTTGGTACTATACATTTTTTTTGTAAAAAAAAAAAGACTACTATTTTGATTTAGTTTTACTAAAAATATAAAAATATAGCTCCCTAAGCTATAATCAAAAATTGATATTTAACAGATTTGTTTACTTGTTTATAATTCAATCCTAAAGCTCAAAGGACTTTCAAAAACCTAAATAAAAGACATTATTAAAATCATTTGAAAAAGGATAAAGTTAAGTTAGTTGAAGAAAAAAGATTTGAAATCTGATTATTATATATTTCCAATACATTTGGTTTAAGGGTAAAAAAAATTCGTCCTGGCTTTTAGTTTTTTGTGTTCTTTATTGTTTTTTTTTTTTCAGTTCCCTACACACACAGACACACACCCACACACACACACCCACACACACACACCCACACACATAAACAATCGGTTGGGCATTAATGCAAATAAGTGGAAACACAAATATATTTTCAACGTTTTTGTGGTCAGCAAACCTTTTTTGTTTTAAACAGGGACCAACAACAACAAGAACAACAACAACAGCAGCAGCAGCAACAACAGCAACAAGGTCAATGGATCATTTCCGCTGTCATGGCTACGTGGGGGCGTGTGACGAAGGGGAGTGAGTGAATGGAACGTTGGCTGTCCTTTTTTCTTGTTTCTTTTTTTTTTTTTTGCCAATGTCCTGTGCGTTTTTCGGCAACCGTTTCCTGTCGGCAAAGCAAATGGCACACTGGCAGGCAGTTAAATATTGAAATTTATATTTAAAATATTTCAAATATACAGTTAAATGGTGAGCTTGCCACATTTTTCACTTTAGTTTATGTGGGACCATGTATAATTTATTAGATTTTGTTTGGTTTTTTTTTTTGTTGCTCTTGGATTTCTTCCGGTTTTATTTTTTTTCTTTTTTTCGCAAAAGGTTGAATCGATTTTTGAAGGTCAAATTCAAATTCTCGCTTAAGACTGTCCGTTTACCAAATGTAATCTAATTTCGTTGAATTCCAAGACAATTTTATTTTGCACATTAATTTCAGCAAATAGACAAACATTTTTGTAGCTTTTTGTTGATTTCTTTTTTTTGTTTTTTTGTTCTTGTTGTTTTTGGATGGGTCGAGGGGTAAGGTAAGGTATAGTAAGGTAAAGTAAGGCAAGGTCTTCCGGTTCGTTGGCAGGACCTTTTTATGACTTCGCCCCGTCGATTTCCAATTAGCAACAGGAATCACCTTTTTGTTTTTCGCTCTCTTTTACTTTTCTTTTCCTTTACTTATATTTTTCTTTTTTTTTTTCTTCTTTTTTGGGTAAGTTCTACTTTCTGGCAGTGTGTTTTGTGTTAATTGAAGATTTGTTCGATAGGACAAGATGGAGCAAACGGACAAGGAGCCGATTGGAATGGGATAAATGGGTGGCCAGGTGGGTGGAGTTTACCTTAATTTCTAGCCCAATACGAAAATTTTCCTATTTTGACTTTAATTAGAGGAATAGATGGATAGATGATTCTCAGGGGGTTGGGTTGGCAATAAAAGAAACTGCAGCATTCTATTTGTCCTCGACAGTTCTATATATAAGATTGCATTTCCTTAACAAGAAACTGAAAACAAAAATAAGAAAAAATAAAAATGAAATCCACGAATCCACTTAGCGGGGCATAAATTTCGCTTGGTACATAAAGTACATGGTGTACAAACAAAAGCAGGAAAGAGATAGAGAGAAAACCGGTAAGGAGGAGAGACAAATAGGGAAGGAAAAAAAATGAAAGGGAGGTAAAGAAGACATTTGGCGCAAGTCGCATTAAAAAGCATAAAGAAAACCGCAGTCACAGAGAACCAGGACCAGGAACCAAGAACCCGCGACCAGAACCAAGTCCAAAGTCGAAGGCCGAAGGTTTCTCCTGTCGCTGGTCCCGCTGCTCCTGCTGCTGTTGCTGTTGCTGTTGCTATTACTGGAGAAGAAGTGACGGAAGGCATGGGCAAACATAAACTCTCGCTATATGCAGCGAGAGAGTGAATCAAGAGGAAGGCAGATGAAGAAATCCCAGCCAGGCAATGTTATTTACAAATGTCCTCGTTCTCGTCCCCATCTTCATTTTCATTCCGGTTCCCGTGTCGTTCTTCTTACCATTTACCATGCAGAAGAAGCCAAAGAAACTCGCCCGAATCATAAAGAGTTCTGCTATTTTGCCTTGCCCTCCGTATCTCACCTCCTCCTCCTGGTCTGGCCTGGTAAAGACGGCGAGAGAAATGCACGTAAAATAATAAACAAGGCTTTGCAAACAATAAATGTTGCTCTCGGTTGAACCTCCATTTGCCATCACACCCCTTCCCCCTTGCCCATACCATTTCATCCTTAGCCATCTGGCAGCTGCAATGCTACGAGTTGTTAGCATCGCCGTTGTCGACGCTGGCGACGAGATTTCTGGGCAGCCATTGTGTAGTCCTTATTGCAGTCGTTGTTGTTGCGATAAATGCGAAATGCTTGTAACTGCAATGCAAATGTAATGTGCAAAGGACATTTTACGCTGCTGCAGTCCGCTCTGGCTGCCGGTTGAACTCCTCCACTCCGCCATTCAGTAGGAACAGCAACAGCAGTAGCAGCAGCAACAGTAAATATTCACCGCCAGGGGTCAGGCCTCGGAGACTCATCCAAGTGGCAATACAAGGCAGACAGCCGCCGGTGGTTCCACTCATCTATCCTCGTCCTCTCTTATTTTCGTCCTCGTCCTGGTTGTTGTCGTCATCATCATCGTTTTTTCTCTCCCTCTCTCTCTCTCTCTATTATATTTTTTTTTGTTTCTTTAGTCTTTGCCCGCTGGCGACGTCCTTATTAATTGCAACAATAACTGGGCCAGCTATATAAAAGGATGTGGGAGAAGGAGGATTGAGGGGGGGTAAAGGACCAAAAGAATGGGTGAGCCTTTCGGCTTTTTGCCGTCATGCCTAGAGAATTTATGGCTAGAGCACCGGCGACCACCGGAAGCGGCACTTAGCTCTTGGCATCGCCACTGTGCCACATTGCACTCAACTGGCCGCTGCAACACTCTACTATACTACACCCGTTCCATGTCCAGTTCATCATGATGATGCATACATTTACTCCACCAGCATCACCACCTTTTTCTACTACCTATCCCTTCCTCTGCCTCTCTCTCTTTCACGCTCTCTCTATACTTTTCTGATAAGTAATTGCTGTAGAAGAGTATGAATCTAACCACTTTCCCTGCCTGCCTCTGTCACCCCCCCTTTTGCCAAAAGTTGGCCATTTCCTGCGGCTGTATAAAAAACAATTCGTATATCAAATTTCGACTCAGTCTAGTTTTTATGGCAAAAAGCCTCTCGCGAAAAACTAGAGAAGGAGAAAGGGGAAATGGACTGAAAGGGGCTTGTGACTGGGCCCTAAAAACATTTAAAAGCAATAAAGCGCTAGGCAGGCGTTATCGAGAAAGAAAGTACGAAAGAAAGAAAGAAAAAAAAATTACAACTCCACTTTACTAAAGTCAGAGGCCCGTTTTCTGATTCCGATTTTCAGCCAGGTATTCAAATTAGAGAGATCTTTCGCTCAAGTGAAATGAGCCAAACGTTGTGGGTGGAGAAGGTGAAGGAGATGACTCTGTTGGCCATAAAAGCACCGGCGACCATAAAAACCCAAGCCAATTGAGCAAATGGTGGACGGGGCATTCCAAGAGATGGAGAGAGTGAGAGAGAGAGAGGTGACTGGTATATATATATATATATACTTTTATTTTTTCTTTTTTTTGCTTCTGCGGGGGCAAAGGGCAAAAATGCCTGGCAGTGATTTTGTGTTTTTTTTTTCTTGTTGCCGCTCTCCATCTCCATTTTCCTTCTTTTGCTTCAAATAAAACGAAAATGTACTGGCTGACATAGCGTAGAAAAAGTTTATTTTAATGAAATTCGCACCGACATTTGATGGCAGCAGGTGCCTAAACTGGTAAAATGGATATGGGGTATGGGTAAAAAAGCCAAATAGAGAGCAAGAAAAAGAGAGAGAGAGAGATATGCAGGGAGCGGGTTGAGAATGTAGAATTGGAAAATTTCTGACTATGCGACTGGGGGCGGGAATTGGTTGGAGGTCATAACATAATGAAGGCAAAAGGCATGCCAAAGAAGAAGCGGGTTGTCATGTCAAACTCTAGAAACGAGCACCATAGATATGGCTTTAGTCTTTCCACTGTACTTATATAGAGATGGGCAATCAAAAGCAATATTAAATACTCCCATTAAGCACTAAAAATCCAATATAAATAAAAGAAAATGCCAATATTCTTTCTATTTTTATTAAGAAGAAAAGAAATTTGAGCTTCCTTAAAATTTTTAACTTGGAGTTAGTTTTTTTTAGAAAAAAGTGACGCCTGCTCAAAAAAAAAAAAGTATTTTCGTTAGATTTTCTATATAGTCTATAAATAATTTGATTGCAAATAATAAATAAAATAAGCTTATTATTTAGTTAAGTAATTTTTCTATTCAAAGAAACTATTCATTTAGTTGTAAAATATTTATATTAATTTACATCTTACCAGTTAGAAAATGCTTCTGTATATAGCAATTTATAAGATAGAAAATTTTAGTACTTTATTAATTTGGCCTAAATATTGTTAAATTATAAAACAATAATAAATTTTAAAACACTTAAATTTTGATATTAGAAATCTTTGCTTTATAATAGCCAATTTGAGTCAAATATAAATCTCTCCATTGTCTCTCTCCATCTGCTTCCCTGTTAGATGCTTCAGATCATGCTTAAATACATAAAATATAGTTACATTATATATACATATGTATACGCGATATTTATATTACACAAATATTTAATTTTCATTTTATTTAATCAAGGATTAACACCAAAAAAAATATCTTACTTGCAATATTAAATAAATTCTATGCTTTAATTTAGCGAATTGTATTCAATCAAATATATTTGTTTTTATCAGGGTTATTCACTAAGTAAAATTTAATATTTTCTATTCGCTGTTTATTTCAAACTGATAGGTGAGTTAATAATAATTTAACAAAATAAATGTTTACTTAGGTAAATACGTCTAAGAGTCTATTGCAAAATTTATTTAAAAGTTACAATTTGTTTGATTCATATTTAAATTTGAACATTGATTTGCTTTACAATTAAAAAGTTTCATCTCTAACTTTTGCTATGTGGCCAACAAAAAAAAAAAAATTGTTTGTTTCCTTGTTCTTTAGTGCTTTTCAAGCATTTAAACAATAGCAAACAATTGTCTGTTGTTGGTCTGGCTGTCGTCTCTACACTTATTTAATTTGACTACCTTGAAAATCGAAAAGTTTTTGTTACCATTTTTCTTCTTTCGTTTTTTTTTTATGCTTAGGCCTGGGTGAACTTTTTCGATGCTGGCGGCCATAAATCTGTGGCACTGTCACAACAACAACAATAACAGCAAGAAAAAACATGGTTAAGGACGATGAGGAGGCGCCACCAGTTAGAGTCAAGTTGTGGGCGCTCACTTTTGTAGTTAAACATTTTTAAAAGCCATAAATTTATTGTTCTTGCCAATGTTTCTACGGCTGTTGTTGTTCTTGTTGATGATGTTGCTGCTGTTGCTGCTGCTACGGTGCAGTCAAGTTGAAAAACGCACAAGTAGGTCGTATTTGAATTGTACCTACTACTGCTGCTGCTGTTGCATATATTTTGTAATATTTAAGACGATTTTGTTTGTTGCTAATTTCTACAGTGTTATCTATATAAATATATATATATATATATCTAGTATCCAGTATGATTGAAACACTTCCTCCTTAAAAGGGGGCACTCTACTTTACAATCTCACTCTTCTCTAACCCCCTCCCTTGGTGTTGCTGGTGTTCATTGTTATGGCAATAAATTAGTAAATTGCCTAACAGTAAAGATAAGTTAAGCTTGCTCATCCGCAACACTCTCGAGTGCTACTCCCGAATCTTGAGAGTGGTGTGTGTGTGTGTGTGTGTGTGTGTGTGTGTGTATATCTACTATACCTCTCTCTCTCTCTTCTTTTGTTGTCTACTCTTGCCTTTGATTTAATTGCAGCTTCTTGAGCAAATGAAAAACTGGCAGCAAAGCCACAAAGTTCTTTAAGATTGAATTGGTAACGGGAAGTGCAGATTAGATAATTTAATTATAGTCTTAACAAGCAGAACAGTGAGGAAAAGACAGTGGATTGGGCATCATCATTAACTATGCAAACTAACTACCAGAAAGGTCCTTCTCACTCGCTCTCGCTCTCTCTCTCTCTCTCTCTCTCTCTCTCACTCTCTCTATATACTTTCCAAAAAAGGGGTTATAACATATTTTGAATTACTTTGCCATCCGACGAAAAGAAGACGGAAATCAATAAATATGTTTGCAACTCTAAATTGAAAAACTTACCCAGCCACATTTACTGGTAATATCATCTTTTTTTTTTCAAAAAAGAGACAGGGGGGAAGTTGGTGAAGCAATTGGGAAGAAGGAAATGTGCATTGTGATTTCTTTGTCTTTCTGTCTCTTTCTTGCCTTCTCTTACCAAACTAAAACAAAAGCTCAACAGCAAAGAAGGAAAAAAAAAAAAAGCCAAGCCGGAGGCGTAAGCTACTTCAACCAGAAGTGATGGGGCAACTAAAAAGGGGAGACCAATGGCAGGGGCATGGACTCGATGTCGGTTGGAGACTTTTGGAGGCTGCTGCCTTTTTTTTTTGCCGAAGCCACTCATTCATTCATTCGTAAAGGCTTTAGCAGTAAAATAAACGCGCATTGATGTGGAAAATGTGCTACGCACGACGGTAACGTTGCTTGCCTCCGGCCACGCCCCCCACTATGGGGCAAACACTTTGGTTTTTACAAGGAAGCGACAGAAGCGACAGTTTTGCTTCCTTGCTCTTTTTTTTTTCTCTTTGTATTTCTGTATTTTGGTTGAGTCGATACATTTTTCTTTTTCCGTTTAAGGGGGAAGTTTTTAAAGTTGCACTTGAGTGGCTTAGGTACGGGATGTAGTGTGAGAGAATAAAATTGTTAGGTGGAAATAGTAGGCAGGTAGGTGGTGGTAGTGGTATGCGTAAGGCGTAATGCTAGTTGCCTGGCATAAAGGCACCCAGGCAGGCCACTCCATCATTGAGGCGTAAATATTCCTTTACGCAAATGCGCGTAAATCTTAGTCACCTATAGCAACTTCTATAGCAAAGGGCGGGAGGGGAGAGGACCATTATAGAGAGCTGATGCTACTTTTGCTACTGTTGTTGTTGTTGTTGTTGACCTCTTGGGGTTTCGGTTTTCACCAGGGTGATCGTGTTTCATATTTATGTATATATATATATGTTCTCCAAGGTGCTGGAAATCACAGTTCATCTCTTCCCTCTTACTCTTGTGTGGGTGGATACCATGAAATTCAATAAAACCCGCCTCACTTACTTCACGTCATTTCCGCTTTGCCACTTTTATATATATTATTTCGGTTCGTATATTTATTTATTTATTGACCTACCCCCCCATCCCTCTTTTATAACCTATACCCCATCTCTTCAGGCAGCACCATACCGTTGCTGGAAACAGGATTCTTATGAATGGATGGTCATTTGTTGGCCTTGGCTGCCAGATTAGCAGAAGACTCTTCAAGCAGCTCGTACCAAGCATTTACTTCACTTGTATATATGTATGCATGTGTGTACATATGTACATTACTATACATATATACATAAGCGCTTGTGTGTATGTGTCGGAGTAACTATAGCAGATTGTTTTGTTCTTCTTGCTACTTGAATTTATTTCTCTTGATTCTTTTTTTTTTTTTAATTTAGAAACCCAACGAAAAATGGTTAAGAGACAACTAAAATTAGCTGTCACTGATTTTGAAATATTTTTAAATTTATAAAATTAACATTTAAAAAAAAAAACAACTTTACTTTTACATTTGCGTCAATAGAATTTGTTTTTCCGAAGAAACTAAATTTTCAGCAGCGTGATTAGATAAAGAACCTAATAAAAAAAATTTTTGAATTTTAAAAATAAGTATATAAATAATCGAACGTCCGAATAAAGTGAAGGTCCATTTTATATTTTGTATAGTATATTCTAAAAATGTATCTAAAATTCATCCTTTTTTTACTGAATACCTCAAAAAAACAATAAAGCCCTCTAAAAGAAATCAAACCAATCAGAAACATCTCAATCCTATATTATTTTACCATTTTATGCATTTCCAATTCTGACAGTTAGAATTTGAAATCAACAATGAATATATTACTTTATATTACCTCCCGGCAATATATTCCATTATAACTTTAATTTTTTTCCCATTGTGACATTTCCTTATCTCAAAATAAAGTTGCTGGCTTCAAATATTATTTAATAAATTTACTTCAAAATTTGCTTTACGATTTTTTTTAAGCTTAAAATACAATTTAATTTCCCAAAGGTGAGATTAGTATGCAGGTAAATAATAATCTAAAAATTGCTTCAGCAAGTTTGTCTGTGAAATAAATAAGTATACACACTCAATTAAAACAAAATCACTTAAATCTATCTCAAATATCTCAACATTATCATTATTTTCTAAATGTATGTAATCAAGTGAGTAACTAAACTTATTTTCATTAGCCCTGACCTTGAAAGTTTTAATACAAAGAGTTGAAATTGTTAGACTGAATGAACGGCACAGAGTAACTTTGTTAAACCTATGAGAATTGCATTTAGTGCTCGAATAAAAGTTTAGCTTGTAATGTAGGTCATGTCCTTATCATATATTCCTCGTATTAACATTTTATTTTGAAAGTAAACTTGAATGCAGTCTATTTGTCGTTTTCCATGCACGTTTTCCCTTTTAATTTTGTGTACCATCTCTTTTCCGATTCCACACACATCTTGGCTAATTACAACAACTTCTCACTTCCTTCCTTAACACTTTTACCTCTGTGTTGGTTACTTCAATGACCAGCTGATCATAAATAAAATTATACGCGCATTAAATATGCACACAAGGGCGTGGCAAAGTCTCTGACTCTGGCTCTGTGTGAAAAGGGCCAAAAAGGAGCGAAAGTTTTGCATGCTGAGCTGGAAATAATTGATTAGAAACGAACGTGATTGTTAACTTTTTGCATATGTAATTTCGATTAGGCATATACACACACACACATACACATACACATACACACTCAAACGTACACTCGCTTATACAATGTTCTTTCTCTTTTTCTCCGTCTTATTCCCTCTTATGTTAGTTCATTTCCTTCATTCTCTTGCTTAGAATGGGGCAACAGTGCGTATGAGAAATGTTTGTATTGGATTTTATGGCTATAGCTGTGATATTAGCCAATAAGTACAGTAGAGGGCATGCCAGCTAAGCAACATTTTGCCTATTTCATTTTCATTGCCACACCATATACCCAACCCCCATCCCTTCATCCCGTCTACCATAACGCACTCCATTCTTCTGGGCTGGTTCCCATCACAATGCAAATTTACAGTTACATGCTTCGATTGGCAATTTAATAAGGTAACTTTTTGCAACAGCAGCCACGGGGCAAGCGTTTGACTGTGAGAGAGAAAGAGAGAGAGAGAGAGAGAGAGTGAGTAGGAGAACCCTTTGGGTGCCTACCTCCCCCTCTGCCCCACCATCTTTTGGCCCAACCCCTTTGTGTCCACATGTACATATACAAACGCGTTCACACAGAAACTGACGTGCTTTACATATTTAATGTTTAACTGTAAATTAGGTTAAAATGTGTTTGCAAAAGCAGTTTTCTTTTTCTCTTTACTTTTTTTTTTCTTTTGCACTGAAAAAGGATTTCAACATCGTGGCAACTTCAGCATACATCCGCATTGCCCCATACCACTTTACCCCTTTTTCATTGCCGTATGTTTGTCTTAGTGTGTGTGTGTGTGTGCGTGGCAAAAGGATGTGTTTTTTTTACCCGTGAGTGTGTGTGTGTGTGTTCTACTCCTTTGTGGCTCTAAATGTTTGCCATCCATTTGCGTCACTCATCAAGAGAACGCCAAGCGCAATAAGCTTAAAGATTTGCCACGGTTTCAAAACCAAACCAAACGCAACCAACCCAAACCTGAACCATTTAAGGTCTCATCAGAGGTCCATCTGCATTTTTGTCCTCCTTATCCATAGACTCCATTGACGCCATTGACCTTTGCCCATTGTTCATGGTGCATTTTGATGGCAAAGACAAAAAATGAAAAACAGGAAAGGAAAATTATGGAGGGAGAGAAAAAGCATTCAGAGATTGGGTTTGGAGGGAAAAACTGTTGAAAACTGCTCACGCATTAATTAATAATTTATGGTTCCGTTTGTGTGTGAGGGTGTCCCCTCTCTCTCTCTCTCTCTCTGTGTGTGTGTTGATGTTGATGTGCTTTGCCTGTGTTTGAGTGCATTTGCACACGCATTAAAAATAATTTCATTTGCTGACGCCAATGTCCAGCATTTGCAATGAGTTTTAGACACAAGAGAGAAAGAGAGAGAGAGACAGAGTAAGGAAACGGGTAACGGTTCATGTTAATGAACCAAACAGCTTTAATGGCTAAAAAGGATTCAATATAAAATTCCCCTAGCAACTAATAACACGGCGCGTGTTCCCATGGCGAAGATGAAGACCAACTAAATTTGTTTCTCTTGTTGTACAATTTCTGTGTTTTTTCATTCTTTCTCTTGTTGTTCTTTTTTTTTTTTTTTTTTTTTTTGGCAATAAAATTGAACAAATTTTATGTACAAATTTGTATTTTATTTTTTATTAGCACTTTCTCAATATGCAAAGCTCGCACACACACACACACACAAACACGCCAGAAGAAAAATCCAACAAATTGTTTTCTCGTAAAAATAAAAATTCTTTATTTTACTTTTCAATACCGAAATATTTATAGACTTTAAGGATAAGCCATGGCAGAAACATGAAAATGCATTTACATAGGAGAAGGAGAGGAAAGAGCAGTGTATGTATGGGGCAATGGTTTTGATGAAGAGGGGAGTGAGGGGGTGGTCATGGGTTTTTGGGGAGGTCGCTCTCTCTCTCTCTCTCTCACTCTGTTTCTCTCTGTCTTTGTGAAACGGCAGCAGCAGACAAAACACAAGCAAAAGCCGAAGACGACGGCAAGCAGGAAAATGTAATCCCAGCCAAGCGAAGCAAACTTCCGGCAAATGCTGGAACGGACGCTTCAATGTATTGGATACGGGAAATGGGCAACAATTGGCAACAGTGCAAGATGTAGAAGAAGAGGAAGAACTACAAGCCCCGGACTATAGATACCACTACTACATACATACATACTACTGTGTCCGACTCCAACTCCCATACGAAATGCAATTCCTACTTCAGTACCGGCTGTTGCGGCTGCGTCCACCGTCGGCCATATGCAACCAGAAAGCAACGCCAACGCCAAGAGACTCGAGTTAAGGGACGAAGGGTGGGATGCAGCTTGTATAAGGATCTTAAGCATTATAATAACTGAACCAGAACCAGTAGCAGTAGCTATAGCAATAGCAGTTGGAGAAGCAGTCGACAACAACATTGTCAACATTGCGTCTGTTATGGCACGCCCACATCAGGGAGTGAGGGACCCTCTCAATATTCTCCCTCCCGTTGGAACTACTTTCTCCATTATATACCCTTTTTAGCTAACAAAGAAAATCCCACTTCGATTGGACTTTGGCTTCGGATTGTTATGCAACGTTGAGCAAATATTAAGTGCAAGTGCATCAACAAGAATAGAAATAAGTATAAGTATATAAATATATATACTGATTTAATACGGGTATTTTCAACTATATATTTTATACCCACACACACACACACACACCTATACATACATATTACTCAGCTCAGCTGATGACACGATTTGATGTTGGTTGAACTTTAAATTTCTGGTTGAGAAACTATTCACAAACTAATTTTCCATACGGCCTAAAACTATGTTCAAGGCTGACTTTCTCTCTCTCCCTCTATAACTGTCTCTTTCTCCCCCTATAACACAGGCTGATGGTTGGAAAACTTTACCCTTATATGTTACACCCCCAATCCCAATCCTAACCTAAGCTAGCCTACAGCATGTGGAAACCCCCTCTACTAATACAATTTGCATTTTTTTTTTTTGCTTTAAATTTTTTTCGGTTTTCAGTTTATACCCTGCATCCTATAGGAAAAAAAGGAGTATATTAAATTTGTCAAAATGCATGTTACAGGCAGAAGGCAGCGTTTCTTTAACCCCACAAAAAAATTAATTAAATTAATTGCAATTTCTAAAGACTTTATAAAATGTATGTATTTTCCCCTCTCTGGTGATGTAGAGTAAACAAAATTCGGTGCACACGAATTCCTTGCTTCATTTTTATGTTGGTTATGTGTTGGGATTTTTAATTGAATATAACTGGAACTTTATAGCCAAGCAACTTTTTACGCATGCCAATTTTTTTTTCTTTTACTTTTTTGTCGATTTTTACCAGCTAACTGGTTGAAAAAAACTAACCACAAATTGTACACAGGATATACGGTTTTTGGATAACCTCAAGTGAGGAATAGTGT
Organism: Drosophila emarginata; assembly: GCA_037075365.1. Lineage (NCBI taxonomy): Eukaryota > Metazoa > Arthropoda > Insecta > Diptera > Drosophilidae > Drosophila > Drosophila emarginata. The sequence goes on along the minus strand of JBAMCD010000260.1, from coordinate 1,296,369 downwards.
AACATATAACACTTAAGCTTTAAAGTATACTTAAAAAATTCAGGTGAAGGTAATTACAATAATTAAATGGTAATTGAATAAAGGCGTTAGCTTTTCTCGTAATTTAAAATGATATGCTATGACATTTAAATGAGTTTATTCTATATATACGTGTAGATAATTGTAACTTTATTTTTACTATTAAATTATTAATATTTCTGAAAGTTAAGTTAATTTCTTTTAAGGAACAAGTTTTAAAACGAAACTAAATCCAATAATTTAAATTCTAAATGTATTCTAAAGTGTACTTCTTATGAAAAATGCTTTTTAAAAATGTTTTCTAAAAATGCTTACTGTTAGAATCAAACTAAATTCGTTTATTTGAATTCTATATACTATAATTTCATTTTATTAAACTAAAAAAATTGTAATTTAATTCTTTGGTAATTGATTTATGATGAATTGATTAAATAAAATAGATTTCTATTGTACTAAATAAACAAAATTATAAATAACTATTCAATGGAGAAAAACTTTATTGTCTATACTTACTTTGTTCTGTTATCTGAATTATGATTTTTGTAATTAATGTCAGATATAATAGTTAGGGATTTTCAAAGACCAGAAACTTTAAGGGCAAAAATATAAAAAGCGAACGATAAAATTCTAAATTTCATTTAAAAGAAGCATAGTAAAAGAGTCACTAAAAAATGATTTTCTTAAGACATATAAGTTGAAGTTGTTATATACCAAGAACTTTCATTACGTCATAAAATATTTGGCTTTACTTTAATTAGCTTATTTCAATTTTTTGTCTTTTTTAAAAAAGCTAGAAATGAATTTGGCTAATACAAATAAGTAGATATAAAAAACTTAAGACAAAAAAGCCATATAAGTTATCTACCATATACATAAGTAGTTGTTAGATGCACAGACAATTCGAAAACTCGTAGAAAAGTTTACAATCTTTTTTTTAGGATTATAAAACTCAAACAGTGCAACTTCAATCATATTTATAGAATTGCGAGTTTTGATGGACTCATCAAAATATAATGCTGATGAAACTTGTTTTAAATATTTTCACTTCATCCTTTCGTTCGAGTCAACGACATAAAATTATATAAATTTATATATGTTTTCTTTTAAGCGATTCAATAAACTAATTTTATTTATAAGTATACAAATTACCAAAGTTCTGATTGAAGCCATCATCATCGTCATCACTAAACAGTAAAAAAAACACTGGCGAACTCATACTCTACTACACTCACTCTTACACTATCCCATACCTAAGTTACTCCCCCCTAGTTTGGCACAATGACGCCTTGTGTGTGTGTGAGTGTGTGTGGCAGAGTTTTAAAACAGCCAATAAATTATTAATAGCCCTGGCATTGATTGGAAAAGTTTTCAAATATGTTGCCACTTTTCTACCCGAATAATTTGAGAGCATTTTCCAAAACATACTCAGGCACATACACACACACACACGCGCACACATAAATATATAGTATACATATGTGGGCCAAAAAGACGGAGTACGAGCCACTCACTTGGTTTATTTTAAAATGCATGTTTTCAGTTTTTTTGTTTTAGCTTATTTACGCACAACTATTTCTATCAAAATTAGACCGAGGTTCTAGTTCTCCTCCTGCAGTTTATCCTTTCACTTTTGTCCCCCTTTGAATATTGTAAATATTTGCCAGTTGATTTAGCAATAAAATTGGGTTTAACTGTATTATTTTAAGTGCAACCAAAAAAAAAAAAAAAAAAAAAGGCAAACCTATCGCTAGAACCGAAGTTGCAATACGCTGAAAATTTTGTTCTTTATATGATTATCTTTATAAATATCACAAATTAACAATATAGTTTGTGTCCTTGTGTTTTCAATAAGTTAGAAATAAGTGAATTTAAGGCAAATAAGGGAACATATATTTAAATTAAAATAAATTAAAGAACTCCGAAATCAGTCCGGCGAATAGAGATATTCACTTAAAGAAGCTATTTAGAATTTTCTGCGTTTCCTCATAAAAACTATGTCTATCTATATCAATGGTCAGCACAGCCTTAATGGGTTTTTTCAGTGTAAAGGACAAAAAAGGATATCGGAGTTCGTATAGGTTGAAAAACAAACAAAAACCACTGATCTTGTGCATAAAAATCGTTCTTTTAGAGTCAAGGGATCGGATCCTATATCAAAGCTTATAGCAAAATAAACATTTAATTAAATATTCCAATACATATAAATATATCATTTATATTATACACATATCCCAAATTTAACAATGAAGTCATAAATCTTTATTACCGAACATTACGATCAAGAAATATATAAAATTTCAAGTATTTTCTTTATTTTGCGTTGCATACTTCTAGGCAAATGAATGTGTTCGGCTGCCATTTTGCTTGTCTGTGTGAGTGTGTGTGTGTGTGCTTTACGTTTACAATTTCATTGAGAATATATGCATTTATATGTATGTATATACATGTATAGTTCAGCTAGATATAGTATACATGTTTGTGTACATATTTTTCCAATTTAATTTGTTTACCATTTTGGTTTTCTGTATTTGGCTTGGCCATGCCATAAAGTGTAATTTATTTTTGTTTGCCCAACTTCCAACGCTTTTGGTTTGTTAATTAGAAAAACGCACAGGTTAGTCTGCCAAGGAATTTACCAAACGCTCTTAGCCACAAGGATAACAAGTGCTCGGTACTGCGTAACCAAACTTGGTTCAGTCGTCATGGCTATAAACAACTCAAAATTGTTGCGGTTAGAGCTAAAAAATTTAATGGCCATTTGTCTATTGACACACTCACACTCACAGACACACACACACACACACCGAGTGATTTCTTTCCAATGCAAAATGCCAGGATACAGATATACGGGTGTCACATATCACTTTTAACTGCAATTTTTGTCCATGTCCTTGAATTGTTTTGGTTGCTCTCTCTCTATCTCTCTTTTACTGTTTCTATCTCCCACTCCTTCGCTTTGCTGTGACATTTTCATTTTCTGGCCATGTCGCATTTGATGTAGTTAATTATTTGCGCGTTTTAGTCCATTATCTCGTCGTGTCGCGTCCCGTCTCCTGATTCCGATCAAAGTCAGTATATTGAAATGCAATTAGTGTGCCCTGCCGATGTCACGTGGACTCTCTTTCGGCTATGGGCGGTCGATGTCATCGTCAAACGGAAATGACGTATGGCAAATTAAATGGGGCCACGTGCTAGATTATCCCATTCCCCCCCCCCCCCCCCACCAAATTGCTCCGTTTGTCCTTGTCATAAATAAACTACAATAATAACAAATGTGCTATTAGCTGGCGGCCACCACAAAGCCGCCTCAAACTAATTGTATTACAACTGTACCACATGCTGTATAAAATATACATATATATATAGACAGTTTTTTGTCAACAATTAATTTAGCAAAAAATTTTTTTTCCCCTAAAAAAAGGGCTTAAAATTAAAATAGTTTTTTTTTATCCAACCGCCTAAAGCTGATGCATATAAATCTTGTTTGTCCAGGCAGGGGTTAACAAGGCTTGACACTCTGACTCTCCCTCTCGCACTGGAGAACAGAAAGAAAAAAATGGTTCAAATAGTGTTTAAAAGAAAAAGAAAAAATTAACCGATGAATGCATTTTTTGTTTATTCTTTTATTTAAATTAAAAGTTTTTTTTTTCCCCTATAAGTCAGAGACAAATAATAAAAACAAATATTTTATTAAAATTGTCCATAAGAAATTGTGGCCACTTTGGAAAAACAATTTTTCTAGTCGCTCAATTCAAACAAAGTCCTTTTCTTAAAGGCTATCAATTAAATTTAATACATATATTAATCTTAAATATCAATTAATATGAATACATAGTTTTTTTGAAGGTCTAAAAAACTTTCTTTTACATGAGTTGTAAAAATATAGTGTAAAGAAATAAATACAATTCATAATTCGCATTTATTTTTAAACTAAATCAAACCAAAAAGGATTACAACATTTCAAGTAATTGTGAAAATTTTTGGATAGATAAAATTCTTTGTTGCCAATAAGAAAAATTAATTAATTGATTGTAATATAATTATAAATTATTTAATTTTAGAGAATTGTAGAGAATTTGTCGAATCTTTGATAACATTTATGCATTTAAGAGTTAAATGTTCAAAAATTGTCGAATTGGAAAACTGTGCTAAACATACATGTAGATATATGTATGTATGTAATTCGTTTTCCTTTTGGTATGTTATTAGCTTTAGCTGAGCAGTAAAACACTTTAGATACGCTTTGGGAACACTTGATAGCATTAACTTATTGCATTTTCATTACACACGCCTCAAAGCGTTGTGGACCCTCTTTTGGTTATATTTACATATGCATAACATCAACCAATGATTCCGCCTTTAACTCCACACAACCACACATACTGACACACACTCACACACACACATATATACGGACAATATTCATCCATCAAATGCACACGCAGCACGTACTAGCCGGACATATATATATATGAACTTATATATATATGGTAGTAGTGTACCTGTTAAAAGGGAAAATATTATTTATGCACGTAACTAGTTTGTCATGTTATCCTTTGGCTTAAAGTAAATTTTCTTCTGCCCCTCCGCACACACACCCTAACTGTTGTCTAACCCAGATCCACTTGAGTTTATTGTCATAAATAAGCAACAAGAAGAGAAAAAAATGTGACGTCAGGCATAGTAGTAATAATAATAATAATAGTAGTAGTAGTAGGCAACATTAGCATATCAAATTGACAGACGCTGAAACAAAATGTTGACCAAGCTAACCAAAGGAATAATCACAAAGCATAAGAGCGAAAGGGAGAGAGAGAGAAGTAAATTTATTATCCTTCATCCTTTCTCTCTTATCTCTTTTTACTCTTTTCATTATAAAGAGTATAATTTTGCTTCTCTTCAGCATGTCCTTTCACTCTTATACTCCTATATAAAACAAATGGCTGAATCTGCATAGATTTTCATTTTGAAACGAAATAGAACAAAAAACAAAATGAAGAAGAAATATCAAACACAGAGTCTCACATCAGACACATGATAATATATAGCATAGTAGATGTTAAGCCTATGGTCCATATCGACATAACCCTAATCAGTGTTGTAGTCAGCCAACCATAAAGTCCACTTTGGTGCCTCATCAAAATCACTTTATGCTAATAGCAAACCACACATATTAGCATAATTTCCAAAGCGTTGAGCCAAAATCCCAGACGGAACAAAAAAAATAAATAAAAAAAAAATTGGAAAAAAAAAATATATAAAAAAAAATAATAACAAAATAAATATAACCAAGTAAATACAATTCATATGGTTATAATTCGACATTTCAGAAAAGTTGCGGAAGCCAAAAAAGGGCTTTAAATAAATATATATAACTATTTTATTGACGGTTTTCGTTTGCATGTTGAATTATTATAAACGGACATGTGCCAATACACTACCGGACTATCCTCCCCCTTCCCACACACACACACCGAACGGATAGCCGCAGCAATCCGCAGGATTGTGTATGTCCCATATATATTTATTATATACATACATACATATATTATATATGGGAAAAATTCTGACTTGGCGGCGTTTTTTAACCTGCACAACGGAAACTGTTGGTTATACGTTCAAGTTCCGGTAATTATTTGATATAGGCCGACAGTAAAAGCCAGCCAAAGGGTGTGCGAGTTTGTGTGTGTGTGTGTGTGCGGATGGAGAGAAAAAAAATATAAATGGTGATGACTGCATATGTGGGGATTGTTATTTCACATTTACGCTCTGGTTTGGCTATGTTGTTGGCCAATTCGAATTCTTGATATTTTTCATATAAGTATTTATGGTCACGTAGCGCATAAAAACCTGTTACATCTCCAATTGCCCTTCAGGCGTAGCAGCAGAAACTTTTGATTCATTCGTGCATTGATTCATTGAAGTTGCCTCTCATTCTTCTCCCTCAAACTCTCTTTCAGATTTGTGTTTGTTCATATATGTAATAAAATTTCATTAGCTTCTGGACCAATTAGTGACCTCAACAGTCACCAAGTAATCATAATGATGATGTCCTTCTGTTTCTAGCTACTCTGCCTTATGTTTAGCAATTAGAAATGATTTATTCTCTTGGCCATCAAATACGGTTCAAATTGTGTTCAACTTGCTGCAGAAGTGGCTTATGTAGCTATAGCTGGATTTTTATGTCTCGGTCAATGAAGTCATCCCAAAAAAAAAAAACAAAATTCAAGAAAGAAAAAAAAATGACTCCAAAGAAAGAAAAATCTGGGCCTTGTTGTCCATAAAAACTTTTATGGGTTTTAATTTGATATGCAAGCACATTTACATAAACAGCTCATTTGGTTAATATAAACGCTTGGAGAGGACAAATCATCCTATTCATGTGGTTTTATGAGCTTCCTTCACTTGACGCTCTGCCAATGTTTCGGGATAAACACTTTACCTGGCGAAAAAAAAAAAAACAGTACACAAACAAAATGACCCACAGCAAACACATAAACCATATTTAAATCAAGCCTCCTTCCGAAAGCCACAAAAATTTCTTTATTTTGATTACATAATCATTTCCTTTGCAGAAAACTATTAAAAATTATTACAAAACAGACATGAAAGTCAAATAATAGTTTCTTGAAAAACTTATTTCCAAAAAATTTATGAACTATGTGTTATTGATTAATAAGGAATAAAACTGAGAAGAAAGTTGAAAATGTTTACAGAAAATATATTAATGTGGTTAAACAAATCAACTTATTGAATGATTTTCCAGCGTATGTACAATATATGTAATCCAAATGAGTGGATATAACCAAATAAGTTAGTTTATATATCTTTTAAATTAAAAAAAAAATATCAATCGATTCAACGAAACTTATTGACTTAAATAGAAATAGGAATAGGAATAAATATACAGTGACACAACTTTTTGGTCACAAAAATTCACCAAAGTGCTATTATAGAGAAAATTTGTAATGTTATTGTTTTTCAGTCAATTTTTTTAATGCAAACAGAAAAATTATATATTTAATATGTTATTAATCGTATTTAGTAAGAGATTTACCTTTTAATTATGATAATATTAGGCAAAATCGAAAAAAATGGCATGTAATCAATTAGTTCAATTCGATTTCGCCTAATATTATTATAATTAAAAGGTAAATCTCTTATTAAATATGATTTTTATTATATAATTATATTTTATTATATTTTATATATAATCTTTCTGTTTGCATTAAAAAAATTGACTGAAAAACAATAACATTACAAATTTTCTCTGTATGTATAAGAGCATTATATTAACAATATTAATTACTTGAAAGCAATTGAAAACTCTAATTAATTATATTATAGAAATCTAAAAATACTTAACTTACGCCTAAGCAATTATTCAACTGCTTAATTTCCTATGAATAGGAATTGGAATATATTTCAACTGTTGTATTATTGCCTTCATTAAGTTGGCAATTAAGTTAGCTGGTATCCATTTGAACTGATTTTTGGCTTCCTATTGACTGTGTGTGTCTCTCAAATGAGTACTTGGCTTATTGGCAAATTTCTTGCTAATTACCGCATATTTAAGCTAAATCCTTATTTCAGTCATCTAACCTTGATCCCCTTACCCTCTTCTACCACCCAGGAAATCATCCATTTACCTTTCATATGTACATATATTTGTTAACAGATCCCTCACAATATCCTTAGAATGCAGTATTGCAATTGGTATTGGTAAGCCACTTGACACACACACACACACCCACACACACACACCTCCTACTCACATAGTACTAACTGAATATGCAATGAAGCTAAAACTGAAGCGAAAACCAAAAGCCAATAGAGAAAGAAGGGAAGAAAGGAAGGGATGCCATTGGAAAGGATTGAATTCGGTTGGAATAGAGAAGTGGTTGGTAAATTGTGGGTGGGTTGACTGTGTGGTTGAGCCTCCTAAGTGGTGCAGTTTGTGTCTCGTTATCATTTGGTAAATAGTAAATTGCCTACAAATACGAAGCAATTACCCAACATAAAAGGCAAAAATTATTAATTATTTGTGGGCAGAGTCTCTCCCAAAGGGGAAAATAAATGTATTTGCTGGTGGGGATGAGAGTGCGGTGCAGGCTGGATTGTGTAGTGTCTAGTAATTGCCATCATTGTGTGCAATTGATTGCATCTGCCCGGGGGCGCCAATATAAACAAACCAATTAAGGTCCAAGTGCACAGCAGTTCCAATCACAGTAGCAGCAGCAGCAGCAACAACAACTACAACAACAACAACAACAATGAAACATGAGGCATGGAGCATGTGTCACTTTGGGATCAAGGGGATCAAAGGGCCAGCCTGTCCCAGGACGGGGACAGAAGAGGGTGTGAGTGTAGCATGGTCATCTCGCAGGTCACACAAATGGCAGGCAATGAAAATCACAGCAAATGGAGCCAATTGTTTTATGAACTTATTGCCTCGCTCTCCCTTTTTATCTTTCGCCAGCCATAATAGTTTCTGTTGAGAGTTCCAATCGGAGACGGAGATGGAGTAAGACTACCACAAGGACACAAAAAAAAAAAAAGAAAAACACAGAAACCAAAATGAAAGAAAAGGAAATAAAAGAAAGTAAAGCAAAAACAAAATCTGTCCAGCAAAATGCTTGTGCTGCAAGAAATGGCAAATACATAAAGAGAGAAACCTGAACAGGGCAGCGGGACGAAGAAAGTTTGAAGGGATGGGGACAAAAAGTGAAGCGGAAAATGTATTGCAAACAAATTGTCAAGTATTTTTGTGGCTTACACATCTTGGCTGGCTGACTGACTGAGTCTGGGGCTGGAGTATCGGTTGTTGGCTGTTGGTTGTTCGCTGCTATTGCTCCATGGGTGTGCCAGACATTTGACTGGCTTTTCGTCGCAGCTGGGTATAAGGCACACACACACACATACATACATAAACACACATGCCACAACAACTACAAGAATAAAGCACAGACGGGGCAGCCAAATGTATGTCACACAGACACTCACAACGAGTCCTTCTTAACATTGCTGTACAAATTATAAAGGCGCTGACCCGCTGTTCCACAAAAAAAAAAAATAAATAAAATGGCCCTTTGCCTGCCTGTGCATTTTGAAAGTGCAAGGGAATTTAACCAAAAGACTATTAAAACCAGAAGGAATAAGAGCACTTGAGAAGTATACAATTCACAATACTGGAAAGTGAAACAAATTGCATTAGTTTTTTTCCCCCATTTGAAAGTTGAAGGATATTAGAAAAGGTTGTTAAGATAACTACTAAACAAAGATAACTACTGAAATATTTCTGATAAACCAGCGCAATGAACATTATAATGGACTTACAATGACCAACACAATGAACACCACAATGAAATTACAATGCCCACCTTAATGAACTGCACAATGAACACCCCAATGAAGTTATAAAGAACAGCACAATGAACACCAAAATGAACTTTACAAAGAGCGCCCCAACGACAATGATCACCTCAATGACGATAATGATCACCACCACAACAAACTTACAATCACCACCACAATGAATGCCACAATGATCAATACAATGAACGCCACAGTGGCCACCACAATGAACAACACAATAAACACTACAATGAAATTACAATGACCACCTTATTGAACAATGGGCGCGCCAATGACTATAATGACCACCACCACGACCACTACAACAAACTTACAATCACCACCACAATCATCAACACAATGAGCGCCACAATGACCACCACAATGAACATTATAATGAGCGTCCCAATGACTATATTCACCACCGCCAGGGCCACCACAATGAAGTTACAATCACCACCACAATGATCAATACAATGAACGCCACAGTGGCCACCACAATGAACAACACAATGAACACTACAATGAAATTACAATGACCACCTTATTGAACAATGGGCGCGCCAATGACTATAATGACCACCACCACGACCACTACAACAAACTTACAATCACCACCACAATCATCAATACAATGAGCGCCACAATGACCACCACAATGAACATTATAATGAGCGTCCCAATGACTATATTCACCACCGCCAGGGCCACCACAACGAAGTTACAATCACCACCACAATGATCAATACAATGAACGCCACAATGATCAATACAATTAACGCCACAGTGGCCACCACAATGAACACTACAATGAAATTACAATGACCACCTTATTGAACAATGGGCGCGCCAATGACTATAATGACCACCACCACGACCACTACAACAAACTTACAAACACCACCAAAATGATCAATACAATGAGCGCCACAATGACCACCACAATGAACATTATAATGAGCGTCCCAATGACTATATTCACCACCGCCAGGGCCACCACAACGAAGTTACAATCACCACCACAATGATCAACACAATGACCACCCCAATGACCACCCGAATGAACAACACAATGACCGCCATTTTGACCACCTCAATAACCACCACAATGATGAGACCAATGACACTGATATTAGCATTAGTATTGGTATTATTGATCTTAACACCAATAAATTCATTTTAGCTATTCTTAAAAACATTCTATAGAAAGATCAGTAATATAAAATAAAACAGATCAATAACGTATTTTTAGTTCATAAGCAATGCAAAATAGGTTATCTAAGTCAAATCAATTTATTGATAAGTTTTTGAGCCAAACTGAAAGATTTATTTATAGGGCATTTCCACACAAGCTATAACAAGGCATTCGTGAAATAATATTGCTAGATAAAACGAGCGTGAACTAACTATATAGATGTATATATATATACATGGGTCATCGCATGCTCTTTGGTAATCATAAATGAGCCATTTATTAGTGTTAATAGTCATTGATTTTCATTCAACCTTCACTATTTACCACCACCCCTCCCCTTTGCTCACAAAGTAAACTGTTCATAATTGCATTATGGCAATTAATTGCAGCGAAAACCGAAATTAATTTCACATATTTGTTGTTGTGTTTGTTGTAGTTATCGCTGTTTGCTTGTCCTTTGGTCTCGCTTCCTTTTTGGCATTACTTATACGACAGGTGTGCCTGGCCCAGAACCATCTACAACCACACCCTACCCCTAGCCCATGGGTGTATGTGTGTGTAAAGAAATTATCTTCTGACATCGCTACCAAAGTTGTTTGTGTGTCTGTTTAATTATTTGTATGTGTGGGTGTGTGCGCGGCTAATCAAACTTTAAATAGAATTTTGTTGTACTCGACTCGCTTAGACTTACCTCTCTGCCTCTCTTCCATAGTATACCACACCATCCCATCCCATCGTATCCGTCAGGGCTTAGACCATTCCCATACCCCCTTCACTTAGCCATCACGTACATATCAGAAATGTTTTACAAAGTGAAAATGCATGAAACGTGTGCGAGTTTTGCCCAAGTTTTCCTAGAAATAACTTGCTTACTTGCAATTGTTGTTGCTGGTGTTGGAGCTGTTGCTTTTTTGTTTGTTTTCCACAAAAGAGCATTTTGTATCTCTCTCTCCACATGTTGTATGTTGTATGTAGAGGATGCCGACTGCCGCCTGCCTGCCACATTGCACAGCATAAAAGTTTGTTCCACCGAAAAATGTTTTCAGTGCTGCAAGTGCAACAACAACTGCAAGTGGCGACACATTTCAAGCATTTTCAACACGTTGACATATCCTTCTCTTTCTCCTTTCAGTTAGTAACTAACTATGGCACCTTTTTCTTCGTCTTATTCTTCTTCGTTCATATCATCTTCTTGTTATACCCACTTTTTCAACTGTTTCATCAGACAATTTTCACTTTCACTTTATTTCAAAAAAAAAAATATATATATATATATAAAGGAAACTCTTCTCATGGCGGTGTTGAAAAGCGGCTCATAAACAGTAAGCTGCTTAGAAAATGCAACCACTAGGCAGGCTTTAATACCCAACCACACACACACACACACACCAAACCTTTCTCCTCCTTTTTTCCCTCCCTCTCTCTCTCTCTCCATCCACACACCAGACACCAACAGACGAACCCAGATGCCTTGGCATACTTTCTGTGCTTTTATTTTCAATTTATGTGTGTAAGTAAAAGGGGTTTCCATATTTTCTTTTCTTTTTCCGTTTTCTTCTGTTTTCTCTTTTTTTCCTTTTTTTTTTCTTCTTACTAACACCAAATCCCTTAAGTCCGCCCCTGCCCCTGATGGCTAAAAGAAGACGACAATATTTATTTTAAGGCAAATAAGTTTATAAATATGTTGGCTCCCCTCCGCGTTTTAGCCATCCCCCTAACCCCCAATCTCCATTCCTTCATTTACAGCAGCGTGTGCATGGGCGATTAAGCGAAGGGTGGAAAAGAGGGATGAGAGAGATGAGGTTGAAGGTTTGAGGACTGCTGAAAAGCGCCTGAAGCATGCCACTTGTATATGGGTATGTGTGTGTGTGTGTGTGTGCTTTTGTGTGTATGTGTGTGTGTGTGTGTATGTTGATATTTCAGACAGTTTCATGATTCTGCTAATTGCCTCGCTCTTATGCCTGCCCTAAAGTATGAGTGCATTCACTTTGGCCTTGCCGCAAAGTGAATCATGGCCCATAAATCATTCTATATTTATACTATAATTCTGTTTCATATTTGTACAATACAAACATATACAATATATATACATATATATATATATATATATCTATTTGTATAATGTCGCCGTTTTCTGCCAATAAAGTAATTTGTATAAACAAAATAATTCATAGTCAAGTTTCATTTATCAAAGAAGAACTTGGATTGAACCCTTCTGCCAATGGTCCCACCGCTGTTGCTTCGATATGGTTGATGATGTTGCTCCTGGTGATGATGATGATGATGATGACGATGAAGAAGACGATTGCCAACTTGACAACTGTCAACTGTCAGCAGTGGCAACAGCAACTAAGGTCTGCTTCTGGTGGTCTGTCTCCCTGACTGAACAAACAATTGTGTCGCCAGGCGCTGAAAAATTGTTGAGCATTTGTTTTGACAGGCGCTGCTCGCGTTTTTGTTGCTTTTTTTTTTTGACAATACCAAAGGCAAAAGACAGACAACGACTACGACAAATAACAAACGTTGTAATGGCAGACTGACTACAATTCTAGGAACAGCACCAGGTGGTGGTTAGATGGTTATACCAAACCACCTAGAAATTGGTGGTGGCGATGGCTACAAATTAATTGTGTCATGTGATGTGTGCAAAGATGAAATGACTAGACGATGAGTCGTTGTCTACAAATGAAGGAATAATACATGTTTCACATTGCGTACGTATACTTCATTTGAAAAAGGCAATCAAAAGTAGAAGCAAGACCCAAGACAGAGAATGAAAAAAAATAAAAGAAATAGGAACAGGACTCACATTTGATAAACCAAAGCTGATAACGTGACACGAAATTATTGTTTTACATATACAAATATGAAATAAAATTAGTTTCAGTCTACTTTATTCGAGGAAATCAAATTACAGCTTTATATATGAATGCCAAACGGATTCGATGGGCTTTTATTAACTGACGAATAAGTCTCACTGATTACTCCATAATCTGACATTACTAGGAACCACATCATCCATTCGATTCCGTTCTCCTGGTCAAGATTCATCAGTTCAATCTTAATTTACCTACATACTTGAACTTGGCAAAAGTTTGAAATATTTTGATATATACATATATGGAAATCTATCTAAATGGAATAGTGAAAAAAATGGTTACCTAAAGAAATATTCCCTCGTACAAAAATCATTATTTAATTTCTTATTATTTACTTTTAAGCTTCGAGAAAGCAAATTGTTTACTAAAAATTTTAAAACCAATTGTTTAAATATTGCATTATTAAATGCAAATTGAATAAACGAACAAATTTATCTCTTTTAGAGCTTAAACCAGTTGAGAATTATAAATCCATAAGTTTTAAAATAAAAATTTTAATTTGGCAGTACAAAAGTTCGCCTTCTGTATATTGTAGACCCACTTGAAGAAATATTCTCTAAATAGGAAAGAAAAGAAATATTTTTAAGAACACAAAATGAAATGAGTTTTGTTAGAAAACTTTGACAATGCAAACACGATGTCATCACTAGTTTTGCTGAAAAGTTGTAGTTCTACCAAGTGGCTGGCAGTCGCACGTCTTGTTTGCGCAAATTTCAATTTGTATATTACCTCATATCATATTGAGCGCATTACTTATGCACATGTAGAGAGAAGAACTTGCAACACCATGTATGATAGTATGCGTTTGACTGTCTCTGTGTGTGTGTGTGTGTGTGTGAGTGCAGACAATGAAATTTATGGAAACACCAGGCAAAGAATAAGAAATATTGAAGCAGCCGAAGCACAAAAAGCAGAACAAGTAAAAGCAGAATAAGAATATGCTACAAATTTGCTTTATTTAACATGCGAAAAAGTTGTAAAGTTATGTTACAATGAATTTAAGTGAATTTTTTTTAGGGTAGATTGATTTTTCAATCACTCACACACAGAGAGAGAGAGAGAGAGAAAAAGTTGAAGTAAATCAATTTGTATGACACATACGAAATAAATTTTATCTTAGAATCATATCTCTGGGTCTTCGCTCGTTAGGGTATTGCCAAAGTCGAGTATTTAATTTGTTTTTACAACCAACTTTGTGTGTGTAATATGCCTGTATGTGATTTCATTTCCTTTTTACCACCATGTGGCCCCCCCTCCTACTACTGCTGCCATTGCATAGTTGGCAAAGTTTGCCGTCTTTTTTTCCCCTCTTATTTTTATGAGCATACACTATAGATATGTGTGTGTGTGTGTGTGTGTTTGTGTGGTGCAACCTTTTGAATAACTTTATATACCCAACTCGCTTACCCTTTGAGCTTGAAAAGCTTTAAAGGCCTGATCTCTGATGCCGTAAAATTGTTTTCTATATCTATCTATCTCTTATGGTCTCATGTTCTCTCTGTTACTCTTACATTTTCAATCTGCTTCCAACTGGACTGGTTTGGCAAGTGAGTGAGATGCATTGGCTGCTGTGGCCTTCATCCAGCATTGACCAGAAGCAATTTGTTGTGCAATTTGCTGCGAATTTGGCATCACATACATGGCCAAGGGAAACGTGAAGGAAAGTAAAGGATGTTGCTGTGGCTGCCACGCGTCCATGTACTGTGAACAGGCAACGCTGACAGGCAACGGGGACAATGTGTCCTTATTATTGTCGTAATTATCTCTTGAGCGTGTAGCGAGCGTGAAGCAAATGTAAATATAATAAAAATAAAAGCAGTTAAATGAACAAATTGAGTTGAGTCCGGCCAAACGACGAGATGCCAGTGAAGAAAGAACAGGACACACACAGACAGCAACACACACACAGAGGAAGGGAGGAAGAGTGACAGAGAGAGAGAGAGAGAGAGAGAAATGAAAGTGAAGGCTTTCATTTTACTTCGCATACCCTTGGGGTGGGCAACATTGTTGTTGTGTCTTTCTTTTTAATTGCATTTTTTTTATTTATTGTAATTTCACTTGGTTTATGTATGTGTGTGTGCTTGTATTTGTGTGGATATGGATGTGTATATGTGTGTGTGTGTGGGTGTGTGCATTCAGCGAACCATAAACGATCCCAAACCCAAAGGATAGTTGACGCCATGTCGACTTTTTAAGGTGTCCAAGCGTCGGCCGCATTGGCGTATACGTAATGTTTAATATCAGGCTCAATATTTTTAATTAACCCGACAGAAAGCACCCATACATAAAAAAATCGGTCTTCAAAATGAAATGAACAATAAACGGTTATTCAATTCCCAAAAACAAAAAAAAATGGTTTCATCTCTTTGCCTTTTCTCTCTCTCTTTCTCTCTGATTGTCCCCAATGGAATTACCCTTAAGCATTGCTTTTACCCAGTATATTCATATGGGACTCGCAGCTGGGTTTGACATTAATGAGTTGGAATATATGTAAATGTTATTAATTTAAATTTCATATTAAAATTTAAAAAAGAATTCATCGCAAAAGGTGGAAGTTGTCGCAGATTAAGACGTGGTCATACTTATAAAGAGAAAGCAATGTGAAGTAAAGAAGTATATTTTGGACAAAATTGTTTGTGCTAAATAAATGAATAAGAGCGTTTACTTTAACATTTTTACAAATTGCTGATATTATTTAATTGATATACTCTAAGAATCTAGCAAACAGAAAAGACTAATTGGATCAGAAGGTCTTTTTTAGTTTCACTAAACTATAGCAGAAATTATGAAATTCCCTGCCAATACGTGTAATCGAATGCATATCTAATAATAGAGGCACCATACATTACAACATTTCTTTTTAAATCTGTTAAACTAATTTAAAATAAGACATTTGTATTTCTCATTGTATTATCAAGTATTTTTTTGATTTTCCGTAAAGTAACGCTTATCGAATGTATGCAAAAAATCGCATAAATTTTTATTTTCTATATATTTATTGTCCTTAGTTAAAAGCAAATTTATTAAATATTAATGCAGACCTTTAGTTTGTGTACCAATAAAACAATTTCTCCTTCTTTTTGTTTAAATTTCATTTACAAACGTTTATCTCAGAGCAAGTTTAAACAGATTTCTTGCCCCAAATAGGCCAAAATGAGGTCATTGCCCAAATTTACCATATTGACGACTGCTTTGTGATCTTAATGCCTCTGTGCCATTTTTCCATTCCCATTTTTATGTGTTTTAACATTATAGTTAAACTTATTGCTAGCCAATAAATTCTTTACAATGATATATTTATTATTTTGTAATTTCTATAATATACTCAAATTTAATTTCTATTTGATATTTCAATTAATCAAATTAATTTCCGTTTTATAAAATATAACAAATCCTTTTATCATTCACAGCAAATCGAAATTGATTTAAAGCGAGTAAATATCTCTAGTTTATATATATCCGTACGAATGACATATCTTTATTAACATCAGCAAAATATTGGAATTGAGGTAAGTGGGAATTCCATAAATATTACTAAAATAATGCTTCATAGAATTGCATGGAATTTACCCTTGATCTAAGCATTAAAACCGAGGGGGAATGCAAGAGTTTGGCTATTTATGGTCAATTTTGTGGTGATGTGACAAAATTTAATTAGAATTTCCGATACTTAACTATTGTGCAGGGGCATATTATAGGCCATTGGTTTGGCTTGACACCCGCACACTTGCATACAAATATATATATACATACACACGCATATACACACACATACACGTACAGAGTTGATTTTATTTGTGGCATTTATCAGTTGAAACCGCAAAAGCCAAAATACAGAAGAGAAATGGTAAAATGAAGGTGAAAACAGGTGCCACAGAATATTTTATGAATCATTTATAACTCAATAATCCTGTTGAGTTGATTTTAACCAATAATTGATTATTGTATCCGTCAGCTGTCCACCAACTCCCCTTTCTCTTTGTCCCTGCTTTTGTTGGCCATAAATTTTGTAAATGCATTTGAATTTTTCTGTATTCCTCTTTGAGTAACAAACAATGAACCAAGTGCTGCAAATTTAATGACAAAACACTGAAAATTTAAGAGACAAATTTATGGCATACGGTTTGATAGAAGCAAATACTTTTGCCTAGACATGATGATGATGATGATGATGAAAACCCTATGAACCTCTAGCCGAATTTATGCAAATTTTTTTTTGTCTGTGCGTGTGTGTGTGTGTGTGTGTGAGCTCTGTGAGGCAGTTGTTGCCTCCGTTTCTTCTACAGCTCGTTGTGGCGTGCGCATTTCCATGAATATTAATGAGACAACACATGGAAATTAGAGAAAAGGAAAATGAGAGAGAGAAAGGGGATGAATGAATGGTAATGGTAGAGTAAGAGAGAAATAGTCATAGTGCAAATTCAGGACCAAGACCAAAAATGATTGCCAAAAATCAAAATTCTACAAATATATGTATATATACATTAAGTTTTTGTATGTAGATCTTCTAACAATAATAAGACAACTGGCAATCAGCCTTTAGCCTGAAAAGGTGTTGAACCAAAGAAAATATACATATACATACAAACATACATACATATACAAATATGGTAGGTGTGTGTGTATGTTTAGCTTGATATATATTTATGGGGCTAGCTTTAGCCAAGCCAGCAGGCATTTTGTGGTGTTGTATAAATTTAAAGCAGTTGCTATTAATGACCCGCCCGAAAGTAGGCAATGGAAACAGACTGCCACATACACACACACATAGGCATACACACACATAGATTTGCATTTGCTGCATGCAGCAGCTTTCATGCATAATTAACAAAAAAAACAAAAAATAAGAAAAATAAAATGAGACAACAAACAAAAGCAAAATTTAATGTGCAACACAAATGAAATGAGAATTACGCCACCTACAGAGAGTAAAACAGTGCTAGAGAGATAGTAATGCAGGAGATAAAAGGTAGAGAATCAACAAGAGAGACAAAGAAAGAGAGGGGGAAGAGAAAGAGAGACAAAATGTTGTTGTTCATGTTCATGTTGTGTTTTCTTGTTTGTTGTAGCACATTATAAAGTTTTACCGGCACTTAAACACCGCTTACCCACACATGAATACACACAAACATACATACTTATATATATGTATATATATATATATATGTACATATATATTTGTATGTGTTTGTGTATAAGTTTTTTCTCTGCAGTCAATATGCAGGCCAAACCTGCAACAGATTCCCATTTCTCTCCTCATTTTTTCTTTCTCTCTCATTTTCTCTAGAGTGCCACGCTAGATTGCCACTGGTCAAAAGACAAAAAAAAAAAAAGAAATATTATAATCAAAACAAGCAAACAACAAAAAGAAAAGAAACATTTGCTAAACATTGTTTTACCCTTTCTTCTGAATATTTTTTGATTTAAGAATATGAAGAAAGTTTTCTTTATGTTTTTTTTTATCATTTTTTAATATCTTTACCATTTACTTTAATGACTAAAGCAGAATGATTAAATGTATTTATATCATTGTATTAATTTATGTATTATATAAAAAATAAAAAATAACAAAGTTTAGTCTACATCTTTATTTGAATAAACCCAAACCTGTTTAAGTCATTTAAAGTTTAGTTCAATTCTTTGCTTTTCTGGCAATAATATAAGGTTGAACTGTAACTAAATTGAAGTTGAATTAACTATTAGTAAAACCAGTTATTTATTTGTTTTTTAATATATATAAAAAATAACCCCTCTTCACATCTTCAAAAATTGAAAAATCCATTGATTTATTTCTTTAATTTTAAAATCTACTTTTGAGTGTATGAAGCATAATTTAAATCAATCTAAAAAACAATTAAAGCGTTTAAAAAAATTTAATAACTTCCATTCTCATTCTTTACCACAGCAAAAAGATAATTTTCAATGCCTTTGCTACCTAGAAAAAGTTTTTATTTATATTAATATATGTATATATAAAGATTATTTATTTTTAAATACTTTTTACTCAAGATAAATATCTTTAAGAAAATTAAGCTTATTAAAGGAAACTTAAACCGGGTTTTTATACATTTGTGATACTTTGTGCCTACTTTTGAACAAATATTTATTAATAAAATATTAAAAATTGTTCAAAGTTTCAAAAAGAAAAACCCATGTTAAACAATCTTTAGAGCAGCTACGAATTTAAAGTGAATTAGTACAAGAAAAGTGAATCATTGAAGGGCTTATAACTCAGGTAAGTATCTGCCACTTACGATTGCCACTTCACTTAAATCAGTGGATTTCGATTTAATCGTTTTACAGCCCCAAGTGCCAACATGCTTTCGATGCAACGCTAAAGGTAATACCCTTCTGACGGCCGTAAAGATCAACCGACCGACCAACTGACTGACTGACTTTTAGGGGCGGTAAGTTTGTCTAGTTGAAGACAAGAGGTTGGACATCATCAGCATCAGTAACAGGAAGAGGCAACATCACTGCTAGCCACAAGTGCAAAACTTTATAAAATGTTGTGCACATTTTTAGGGCAGGTGTTGCCCCAACGCAAACCCCCCCCCCCCCCCCCCTCCCATCCCCTTTCAGCTACACATACCTTTTGAGCAATTATGGCCACATACGAGTCGGATAGAAGATGAGATAGTCTAGATGAGTTTTCTGGATGGATGAAATGCAAACAAAAGGAGAACTATTTTCTATGCATTTTCTGGCTGCTGCTGTTGCATTTTCCGAGCCAAAGTAAATTTCTTGTTAATTAATATGGAACTGGCAATTGCAAAATGAATGAAAATCAAATGAAATGAAATGTGTATACGCCTCTGACTAAAACAAAAAAAAACCAGAGAATGTTATTGATAGGAGGAGAAATATCTAAAATCCACATAACCTAATATTAGATAATGGTTGAATTTTCCCTTCGGCTTTCTACATTGTAACCGAAAAACTTTCACTTCAATTGTCGATAGCAAAAAGTTATTTTGGGCCAGGCGACATTTGCATAGCACTTAACTTGAGACCGACATGTGATATATTTGCCTAACAATATCTAACCGAAAAAGGGAGGATGAAGGACGATGGCGGTGATGGTGGTGATGGGTGAGAAGGGTTCTTTTTTGAATTCGAAATTGTGAATCTCTGATAGTTGACTGAGATTAGCTAACTCTACCCGAGTCCAGCCCATTTTTGTCCCAACAAAAGGCTGAAAAACATGCAATCTTTTATTTAATGAGTGCGAGAGTCAACAGCTCAACTTCAAGCTGACACTTTTGGTCGTTGTCCCCCTCCCCCTCACAGCACCGGCATTAGATTCTGCCATTGACTAGGGGAAGAAATTGAGGAATCTGGGTTGCACACACACACACACACACTAACAACGACATACACATGGATGAGTTATTAAGCCATGTTTGTGCTTGTCTTTCTGGCTGCCACACATTTTCATTGAGAAATATTTGCAGTCGCCTAGCTTTTCAGACGTGATTTAAGAAACTTTTCAAATATGTTGCCATTGCGACTCTAAGAATAGATAAAACGTAGCAAAATGTTAGCCAGAGTTTGAGTTGAGTTTGGTAAGAAAATGCGAGCGGTTTGCCATTTTACACTGAGAAATAGTTGAAATCTAAAGTAAAATTATTCAAATTATTGTACACACAAATCACACACAATCTTTAAAGTATATATTAATTAATTTTAACAAATACATGGTTGCATAAATGTTTAAATAAATTTCTTGAATTTAATCCTTTAACTGGCATAAATATATTTTGTTTAAGGAAACAGCAAAATGTGAAGTGATTGAGAAGTTTATTAACTTGATTGATAATCAATAAATAGAATTGTTTAAAGAAATGTCATTATATGATAGATAGAATATAATAAGTGAAGCGTTGTGACAAATTGTCTTAGTAGATAAATGTCTAACACTTTTTTCATTTGGTCTATCAAAGAAGATGTCTAAAATGGTAAAATAAAATAGGCAAATGTTTCTTCTTTTTGTCAGATAATGCAAAAAGTTTCTTTTATACATGAATTAAATTTTGGAAAGATTTCTTATAATTAAAAGTAAAGTACTTGATTCAGTTAAATATAAAAAAGTATCAAAAAATGGACAACAACTTCTAGTGTTATTTGGTAAAGTAAATGTGAAGAAAAAAATTATTCTTTTCAATTTTCTATGATTAAATAGATTAATCAAATAGCTGACTAAAAGTTCAATATTTCCCTCTTTCACTAAAAAGCAAAAGTGAAATGTTTTATTGTTATTTATTTCTACATACGAAAGTTAACGATATAATAATTAATATACAAGAGTATTGCATAATGTCTTAATTTTTAAGTATATTGACAAAACAAGTTGAAATATATAATAAGCGAATAATGTTCAAAAACTCCACTAAAATTCTAAGCAGAATATTGAAAGAAATATAAAAAAATTGTAATTTAAATTTTAGGGAAAAATGAGGTAATAAAAGCCTCTGATAATCCAAAAATAGAACATATTGGAATATATATTTTGAGTATCTCCAATCTTCATCTAAATTCAATAAATAACAAATTATACTTAGCTTAAACCACAAAATATGTGGAAAAAAACCAAAGTGGAGTTCCATTTTAAAACACTTTCTTTCCCGATAAAAAAAAAGAGTTTCTACTACAAATACATTATTCTATAGTAAATCAAAATTTTATAAATTGATTCATTTGATAGATAAACCTAATTTGGTACTATCATTTGAGTTCAATTTATTTTCAAGTGTAAGCCGTTTTCCACCTTTTCCACACACATATACACATTGTCGCACATTTCGTTGTCACAAAAATCTCTGTGTGATCTTTTTCTTCGTTCATTCAGTTTTTCCTTCTTTTTTTTTTGTCGTAGTTGGGCAGCCAATTTGATTGGAAAACTCATTGAAGCGTAAATGTCAGAAGGCGCTACAGGTTTTGGCTTTATTCTTCTTCAATACCATGTGTGCAGGCTTGTGATTTATCTTCCAATCACACCCCTAACGCAGTCACCTGACAATGCACACCCCTCAATCTATCTATCTATGTATGTATATGTATCCTCATGGACGCTTCTTGTCGCGAAACTTTTCTCTCTATTATTTTTTTATTTTTGGTTTGCAAAAAAGTTGATGAAGTTATGTCTGGCATGGTTACTGAACTTTTTGACCCCTTGACATATATTATTTTGGATATACATGCACATACTTTAACTATATATACATACATACATATATATTTATCTATATATGTATATGCTTATGTCTACGTCTCGTCTTTTACCGCAAATGGGTTTTCAATGTTTTCAAATTGTATATGTACTAAAATATATTTACAAATATTAGAGCATCTGTGGGTAGGCAGAGCACGAAAACATTGTCCATAAATAAATTGCCTTAATAATGATTATAATTCCATTTATTTATACAACATGCATTTTGGTTAGCAATGTATTTATTTTTGTATTTAATGCAAAATCAGCAGCTGAAACCGAAGGCAAATAAATGCTTGAACTAAATCGTTTTGTTTCAATTAAAGACTTTGGGATTATTAAAATAGTATGTATATAATACATATATATATCCATACAATTGGGTCTCATGGCACAATTGTGAATTGCCCTGTCTGGTTGTCAAGGTTGCGAGTATTTGGTATTCGTTTTTATTTTTTGGTTTCTCTTCACAAAAAATTCCACACCATTCCTGACCCTGGTCAATAGTAAGAGTTCTAGTGCTGGTTCTGGTCAGTCTGGCCGGCAGTAGCACTAAATTCTCCAGTGCTCTATATTGGCCTCCCATTTTATGCCCCGCCCATTTAGTATTTTGTTTACGTTTTTATGTTGGACGCGACGGGCCCATAATTTATATCCTCGAAGATGTCCTTGCGTGTCCTGTGTGTGTGTGTGTGTGTGTGTGTGAGTGTTTGTGTGTATGCGTGTGCGTGCTTGTGTGGCCCCTCATTGCTGGCTGTCAGCGCCTCAGAGATAAGCTGACTGCGAGAAATATGCGTTCTGTCCCTTACGAATGTGCGAATAATGAGGAAATGGAAGGCGTAGCGTAGATGCTGCGGTTATAAAACCATCTCTCCCTACCACAATTCCTCCTCCAACAGATGGATAATGGTGGCTAGGGGGTGGTGCTGTTGCCAACAACAAGACATAAATAAAACGCACAACGTCGACTTTAATTGGTCACGCCGGTCCACCAGAGAATGTGTACGCGAATCCCGCTAAAACTGTGACCAGCTAGAATGAAATAAAATTGCAAAGAGATGAGTTCGTGAATTGGCTTAGAAAATTCACGAAAATTTTAACTAAAAAACTTATTTCAAATGCAATTGCTTAATCTGAACGCAGGCGTAGCCAATTGCTGCGTAAACGTTGTAACTGGAACAGTATTCTATGAACATGTAACGGTAGGAGTAATATCTTAGGCATTTACGGCTTTTGTTTTAAAACTCGTTTATCCTGAACCCATATGAGCAACATTACTTTATAAGGCGCAGCCAGTTGCTGCGTAAACATTGCACCTTAAAAACAGGCTACGTTACTTACAAGATGCTTTGCATCTTAAAAACATGTTTCACAATTCGCTTTATATATTCTTATATTCTATATAAACAGCAGCAACAATTAAGGCTCAACCAGTTGCTGCTTGGGTGATCATTCAAAACTTCAGACATCAAATGCCATTTTCCGTATACGAAAGACTTTGCAAAGTTAAAGCTGCACTAAAACTAAACTTTAAGTCGGCAAAAAGTTTAAATCTGCTTTCATAATTTAATAATTTAAGAATTCAACTTTAAATTTTTAGTATTCATTTCTTTGTAATTTAAATTTAATACTAATTTAGAATCTCTAGTATTCATTTCACGGTCTCCACTCTAGTCTATTGGCCATTTTTGCTTTTGCTGGCGTTTGCTCTTGTTTTTGTTGGAGAGGTTAATATGTGCGACTGATTTATGTTGGCTGAACAGCAACAGCAAAAGAGAAAACGAGTGGAAGTTGTATACGAAGTAGGAGAATTGTGGAGGAGTTAGTGCTGCTGCTGCTGTTGCTGCTTTTGCTGCTTCATTCTCGGACACGGACATGGCCATCTTTTGTAGCCGGCGCCAGACGCACGCAGAACATCGTTCATCCTTTTGCTTTTGCCTTTGCTTGGTTGCGTGGTGCTTCTCGGCATATTATAAATGATTTTAATAATTTGAAACGATTTGTTTAGTTCTGCATCAAGTCGGATAAACGTCGATGATTAATTAGCTAAAGCGGAAGCCATACTTACCACTCTACCATATCCGTTCATTCGCCAAAAAAAAATCCGTTGGCCCATTACATAAGCATTTCTATATCGCTTTGGCATTAAAGCCGAACGCCAGCCAAAGACAAAGTTAATCAAGTGAGGCCCAAAAGCGAAAATTAATTGGTAATTCGTGTTGTTGTTTTCCCCGACTCCTCTACTTCTATTCAAGATATATACATACATATGCAAATTTGTGTCAGAATTTCAATTTTTTTTTTTCCTGCTTGCTTGTTTTTTCTGGCCAAGATAAAGCCCGGATTGTTAACTTTATGGCTTTGTTGTTTGCTATTCGTATGTGGAAATTCTGTTTTCCTTATACATGTATTTTTTTTGTTCTTTGTTTTGGTTTAAGGCTCCTTGTTCAGTAATTAAATTTGCAAAAATTAATTATTTACACAATTGAACATTTAATTTGTATGAGAACAGGCCCAGGCTGATTTTGAAAAGCAATTTATGCATATGCATGTAAATATTTGCATTGAAATGTGAACAAAACCAAATTGAAATTATTATTAAACTGTCTGACAGTCTGACTCTCTAACTGTTTGTCTGACTGTCTGACTGTTTGTCGTTTCAATTCGTCTCGTCTAGAAACCACAGCCAGCAATAGCCAGTCAGCCATCTACAATATTCAACAACTAAACTGTACTACATATATAAATATATATATATATATGTACATATATCTATCTGACTGAATGCCTCCCATGTTTGTTGCTATAACCCAATCCTTACCCATTCCGATCAATTCTCACCATCTCGCATCAATGTCTGGCAATTTATCCTCAACTATGCCTCAAGTGGGAATACATTAATTCGAAAAATGTTAGACATTAATTAAGTGGGCCATAGCCAAAGCATTTTCATTTTATTTGGCTATGTGTGAGTATGGATAAAATGTATAGAAAAGTATTGTTATATCTGCTGTGCCATATCATTCGATACCTGGCATCAATTTGTCAACACTCTCTCACTCTGACTTAAACTGGCATGGGGCATCAACATGCCAGGATTTTGTCCAGTCTGTTTGGTTGGTTGTTTCGTTGTGTGAAAGTGTGGTACCATTATTGACACATTTAATCCATAATTGTCAACATCATTTGCCTGTGGATAAATTTAAAGCCATCAATTGAAATATAAAGAGTTATAAATTCGTTTGCCAGCGGCTCCGGTTCGTTATGGCCATGGTACAAATCGATTTATTTAATATTTCAAATGTAATTTTACTCGCAATATTTGTTGTATTTGCAATACTCTTTCGCAAGCGTCGTATACTATATATATGAAAATAACAATTTGTCAACTTTATGGTAAAAATTTCGATTTCATAAAGTGTACTATATTTACTTCAGAGTTTTTGGCATGAATCTTAAAGTGAACAAAAATTGGATTACACATTGAAGAAAACTAGGTAATCGGTTAATAATTATATATCAGAAAGAGCATTGATCTATTGGACTATACATATTACTATATATAGTACTACAACCGATTTAATTTACACATTTTTTTAAACTTGTTTCTTCTAAAAAACAAAAAAAAAAATAATATGAGAGCTAGTCTATATAAATTGCCTTCTTTGCTAGTTTTAACAGGTTTTCTATTGGCTAAATTCTACTTTCCAGAATATAAAAAAATAAACTGTTTATTATGATTTGCAAAGTCTTTTCGCTACTTCAACGCTTAAACTAGTTGGGAATTACAACTAAATGCGTCGAATGAAGGGGATAAAGCAGAGTTTACCTTTATCTGTGTATCTTTATTTATTTCTATTTTTAAATATTATATAGAGAAAGTATTTACTATTTTGGTTGCATTACTAATCCTATAGAAAAAAAGTTCAATTAGAATAACAAAAATCTGTCGGTCAATTTATACATTTGTTAAGATAAGAAAAACAACCTAATTTCGGAGTCTTGGGATTAGATGCACAAATTTGAATATTCTTATATTCAGTGCATTAAGAATTGTTATCCTAAGATTTATTGGTAACATTGACTTGTCTTGAAAATTTATTATTCGAAGCGATTCTATTTGAAACCCTTCCCTAGGCTGACCACATCTAAAGCTTATGCCACAGTGCGTATACTTATTATCACTCTATGTATATACAGTTGTCATAGACTTTAATTTAAAAAATTGTTCGTAAGAGTATATACTCTTTGGCATATTAAGCCGAGTTTCCGGAAACAATTTTTTTTAATCATTTTCATACAGCCGAAGCCAAATACTCAATATACGGATAATTCATAATTTGTATTCTTTTTTTTTATTTTGTTGTTCAAGCATTGTTATTATTTTTTTAGTCTCATTGCCACGCCAATTTACAAATTTAAATTTAATTTATTTTATTTATATATCTATATATTTGTATATATGTACATATGTACTTATATATATATACATATATTCCACTTGATAGATATACAGCTAATTAAAATTGCTATTCATTTTCGCCGCGGCAACGCGCCTCATTAAGCAGCATCAACAGTAGCAGCAACTCCTCAAATGCTCCTCCCTGCCATCTATTTGCTCCCTTTGCCCTGTCTGTCTTCAGTATGGTCGTGACAAAACCATTTAATTAATTGGAAAAATCAAGAGTTTCAATTACGTGGCATGCATTTGGAAACTCTGGCAAATCGAAATCTATTGGCCAATATGGCACGCATGCCGTTACCGTTAGATAGATCCCCCGCCTCCTACCTTTCCTTATGCTTCATTTTCTCCTTTTACCATCTCTCCACATGATAGCTAAAGAGGAATGTACAATCTGTGCACTAGAGATGGGGGCGTGATAAAACTATGATAGAATTAAAGAGGATATGAAAGGATATTTTATGGTGAAATGAAAAATTTAAAATAAAACGAGGTAACTCGCCTTTGTGAATCGAGAATGTTAAATGGAATGTGAACAAATAAAATATACATATGTAAACATATAATTTAAAACATTTTTAAAATTTAGTCGCGACTAAAACAAATCGCAGTGTGTTGATTTCCATAAATATATATTTTCTAGACTTCATTTGTTTCCAAAAATTTGTTGTTTGAGTTTTACTGCCTGATCTATTCATTCATTTTCGTGTTTTTTTTTTTTCTGTGAATGTTTTAAATTTGAATTCTGCTGGTAGACAAAGATTATTCTTATACTTCTTTATTTGTGTACTCATTAACTGCCCACAACAGCTACAGATCCTGAATATATATCCATTATAAGCTTAATTTAAAAAAATTAATACTGTCGAACTTTCCTAATTTTTATAAAGAAGTTATAATTTTTAAAATTTATTAATTTAAAAGACACAGCTATCATATTTTGAGTGTATATTTTATAGTTTCTATGTAAGAAAGTATCTTTATAATGAAGTTTTTTTGATCCCGTGCAAATTTATTATTGGAAAAATACGACTTAAATAACTTTTAATATTTATTCAATCAAAAATTATTATTTATGCATAAATCATAATAGTTTTTTAAATATATTTCATGAATAGCTATTATTATTTTCATCTTTAATTTTTTTTATTTTGAAATAAAAGTTGAGGCATCTTTTATTTGAAAAAAAGAATAATAATAATCAAAAATTAATCTTTTTTTCTTCTCAGATATAAAAATTATTCCTTTTTGATAAAACGTACTATATATTTTGAATAGATTTAATAATACTTGCACGCTTTCATCTCTAAGAGATTTTATAGACCAGATTCCATAATGAAATCAGTAGCCATAAAAGGGGCAAATCTAATTGATATCTAGTGGCATCATTGTGATAAATGTTGCACAAACATAGAACCATAAATTTTGAATCAATGTATGTATATTAGAGAATTTACCACAGATGAGATATATTGGCATATGGTGGGGTAAATGAGGGGGTTGCATGCATTTTTGGCCCTTTTTGATAGAATAAGAGGCTTACTGTGCTGTACACTCGAT
The DNA here is from genome assembly GCA_037075365.1 of Drosophila emarginata. NCBI lineage: Eukaryota > Metazoa > Arthropoda > Insecta > Diptera > Drosophilidae > Drosophila > Drosophila emarginata. The sequence goes on along the minus strand of JBAMCD010000260.1, from coordinate 1,267,690 downwards.
GTCGATTCACTTTACACATTGCATTGGCAATATTTTGTACAATTTTCTTTTACCATAAAATGTGATCTCTTAATCACATTTACTGCACGACTTGTTGCACTTTTTTTTGTTTTTTTTTTTTGTTGCTATTGCAATGCATTCAATTACTTAGGATAATTGAAAAGGACCTCGCCCTCTCCCACTTGGCATATAAAATGCAAAGAAAAAAAGAAAAACCAAGGACTGGAAATATAAATGGGAGTAGTAAGTCGATGACAGATTGTCTTTGAGGAGCAATAAGTTAATGTGAGCGACCTGTTTTCCAACTGGGGGCAGGTGCATCATTGAGCGTGTCATTCTTATAATATGTCAAAATGTTAAAGGGTCATCATTATTATCAAATTGGTAGGTGGGTGGGGGGGCGTGGCACAATGTCTGTCAGCAGGTGTTGATTAAATGGATGGGCAGGATTAACACGCTTTGGGCGTCTGTCTGTCTGTCTGCCTGTATTTCCTCTTTATATTCTTCTCTTCTTATTTTTAGTGTTTTATATCGAGAAGTGAAGTAAAGCAAATAAATCTTATTTGCTCGAAGAAAATATTCTCGGCACTTTTTTCATTATTTCTTTGCCTGCCCCCCTTTTTCTCTCTCTCTCTTTCTCTCTCTCACACGCTATGTTTATTTTCTTGCATATTTTCGCCCAACATCCTCCACTTGGTAAAAAAAAAAAGACGAAAACAAAAAAAGAGAAGCAAGCAAATGCCCGAAGCTAAGTTATAAATTTATTGCTGAACTTTGAAATGCCACGGGCCACAGCTCCATTTCCTCGGCTACCCTTCATGCCTCAATCCCCCACCCTGCACCGCTCTCCCTTCTGCCTGGGTCGCAGCTCGAACTAAAGTCGAAGCGATTTTAAGGCCAAAAACTTGCTGCGAGCTTAGTCCCTTCTATTTTTTGCAATTATCCTTGAAAATGCAGCTAGCGAAAGTTGCGCCAGCGTGTTGAAAGCTGTAAGAACGGAAATGTGTTTTTGGCTTTGCCGTGAGGGGAGTAAGGAATGCGGGGTGATGACGAGGGATCTGCAAATAATTTATTAGCTGCGTGAAAAATAATTTATATCTCGTTTTTTTTTTGTTCTTGTTGTTTCTCGTTTTTTCCCCTAATTTATTTTTTTTGTTGTTTTTGTTGAGTTGCACCATCAAAAACATTGCAAACAGTTTGAGTGTCATCAAACGTCACTCAGTTTGACAGCCATTGTGTGTCTGTGTTTGTGTGTGAGATATAGAAGGGTTTGTGTCTTTGCTACAGTTTGAAATGCCTTGTACTGTTAAGTTAAGAGCTGTAAATTTATTAATATTTTATAATTATTACTGGAATACGTTTTACATTTCACATTTTTAAAAATATGACGAGAATTGCAACAAATGTTAAAGTGATCGTTCCTACATAACACGACAATACAAATGACAGATCCAAATCCTTTCACCGAGACAAATAATTCCTCGATTTGATTTGAAAAAGAAAAAATACCATTTCGATTGGTTTTAGCAATTAGCACCAACCAAGAAAATGAAAGAAAAAGGATGAGTGTGATCAACTCTCTCTTATTTTGTCTTGGCGCTGCGTAAATTCGATGCAGAAAGCAGGGATCTGGGCGGTGGTGGACGCTCCAAGTCAATTTGATAGCCATTGACATTGCCATTGTGATGACGTCGAGTCGGTGTCTGATGATTGCTCTTTCTTCCCACACGGCTCATTGTGGCACTGGCACTGCTAACACCATTATGTGGTGGCGGTTTACGTGGCAGCGTTGACATCTACAAAACGATTAAAATGGGAATTCTTAGAGGGGAAATGTTAGTTAAAGTGCAATTTCTGCAAATTTACCCGCTTATTTTGCTCCTGTGAGTAGTTAATCTCGTAACCCTCGCTTATATGTTTTGGTTTCCATGGCGCCAACATAGACACGGAACGTGACACTGTTCTAGTCATTGGTTGCAGTGGTTCCTGTTTGCACTTGCCACCTGCTGTGGAGGAGCCACCTTTGCGTAGATCATCCCGTGACATGGAACGATGACGCAAATTATATGGCTGTGGTATATCACCCACTGTGGTGGCATGTAAATAAACCACACTCCTTTGACTATTTAGACTGGATTCGCCCTCGGTGCCGGAACTCTCGGCAGGATAACGATCCCTACAAAATAAAAAATCAATCATTTATCTATCATAGAGATAATTTTACCAATCACTTACCTGCCATAGCTAGAGTCTTGTACCAAACCCCGTCGTTCTGCACTACGCGCCGGTTTCGGAGGACCTTGCAAATGTGCCGACCTTTCATTATTCCTCTCTAGCGACATGGCACGTTGATTGGGAATGCTGCTGCCACGCTTATGACGATCCATTATTGTTGGCTCTGGCTCTGAACCACTCTCCGAGATGTCGTGCAGCTCACGGGAACGTGAATAATGACGACGCTTTCGGAAATCGACTTCATCGCTACCATCATTGTCCAAATGTTGCATTGAGCTGGCACGTTGACGATTAGAACTTGAATTAGAAGTCTGAGCCTTTTGTCCCGAGAGTGTATGTCGATAATCGCGCGATGGTGGTGGAGGACTACGATCCAAATTGTAGGCACTCTGAGAGTGTTTAGAAGCTAATGGTGGTCGACTCCTTAAAATAACCAAGTAAAAAAAAGACATTGTAAAAAAAAAAAGAGAAAAAGAAGAAAAAAGTAAAAGTGCACTCACCTTGGCATGCTGCTGGCCTTGGATATGGTGGGTGGATTTGAATCCAAATCAGTATCACCAAAGAAACGCAAATTCTTGGCCGGAGCAGTTGGAGCATTTCGTTTAGTTCTCTTTAAACTTGAAGTAGTCGCCTCGCTATGTCCATTTACAGACACATTAAGCTAGAGACATAATAAAAAAGAAAGAGTATAAGAGAAATTATTTAGTTTTATATAATTGAGAATAACTCACCTGTTCCTTGGGACTACTCTTGGCACGACGATCCAATGACTTGAACCAGCTAGTCTTGACCAGAGGAGTTGTTGACTCCTTTTGCTTTTGCTTAGCTGGCTTATCCTCTGAATTGCGTTTAATTAGCAATGGACTAGCTTTTGGTGTGGACAGACGACGTCGCATAGAGATATCGATAGTCTGGGGGGAAAAAAAATGGGAAAAAGAGAGATGGTGATAAATATATTTCAAAACAAATGACTATGGGTCAAAGGTTAGCCCACATTACAACAGGTTGCACCATACACACAGACACACATACATACACACTCATACAATATGGGGCAGGTGGCCTTTTGCTGCACGAGTCGCCGTTTGCAACGTTTTGTGGTTATTTATTTTTTTTTTTTTATTTTGTTGGGGGCGGTACTCACATTGCCAAAAGCAAACTTGTTTTGTTATTTTCTATTTTTGTTTGAAATTGAAACGTTGCCCCACTTGTGGTTGGTATTGTGAGCCCTTGTTGTTGTTGTTGTTGCAACTAACAAACACGACTCTTGCATAGAATGGAATGTGGCACAGAGACAAATTAAAGCTAAAAAAATAAGAAAAAAATACTTACGCACCCACAAAAATAAAAAGAAAAAACACTAAAACTAAATAATTAAAAATTCAAATATGCCAAAGCTAATATAGTTTATGACCAAGCAAGAGGCACCCCCATAAATTAACTAACAAACCAAATTGACACATTTTTTATTATATTTGATTCTTGTTTTTCTCTCTTTTTCTTTCCCATTTTTTTTTTCTTTTTTGGTAGAATCTTTGAAATAAATGTGCTGGCAGCACTTAAAAAAATTTGTTTTGGTTCATTTCTTTGAAACACTTTAGGCGGCTTTTCGTTTTTGGCGTTTTATGGCCAAGTTCTGACAAAGGTGCGACCACACCTTTTAGTTGAGTTGAGGATATATATTGAAGATAATATGTGTACGTTTTCAATAAACTAAAAAACAATACTCCTGTAGGATATAAGAATTTATAGCATCCGAGAGAGAGAGAGAGAGATGCCTTATGCCAAATGATCTTTGGCAATTTTTAAAAGATAAGATACGCTTGATGCCACCGCCCACAGCACATCCGTTGGCCACCCAAACCCATCTCCCCTCTATTAGAATGCAGTCCAAGGTCTGGCCAAGAAATTCGCTCAAGCATTTCAAATTAACTAACTAAGTTGTTGCTGTTGTTGCCATTGGTGTTGCCGGTGTGCTTGTGCAATATGCAAGCTCTGTTGGCAGTGGCATAAAAGCGCCAAGCAAAACAGTTTACATATTTGAATAAAAATTTCTAGCTTCAAGTTGACGCGTTTGTCGTTTCGCTGTCAGCTTTCTTAATTTGTGAGCCCAGTGACAGAGTAAACAACAAACCAAAATGGCAAACTGACAAACTGACTGAATGACTGACTGGCAGCTGCTGCTGCGTGGGCATTGCCATCCTCGTTGAGCTTTTTTGTTCTTTTTTTCTTTTTTTTTGCTCACGCCTCGTCGCTGAATAGTTTTGAGCTCGATTTGGCCAAGCGTTTATGATTTAAACCTAGAATTCTTTATGGGTCTCGGGGCGATTTGATTAGATGTGCCTGAAAGTGGACGTGACGTTGTCATGGCACCAATTTTGGCCAATGGAACGCCCACAAAAAAAAACCATCGCTTACTATTGAGAACTAAATAGAACAGACCACAACAGACCTGTCCAGGCCAGGAAGTGAGGTAAAAAAAAAACAATTGTATTTACTTTAAGAGAGCAAGTCTTCATTAATTCGACATTAATAATCTATGGGTTAACGAACTTCTTTTGAAACATCAATTGGACATTAAGTACAATCCAAGAAAAGTCCGGATCTCTAAGACTTTATTTGTGTATTCTATATTTTTGCTTTCATTAATAATTACTTTTTTTTTATCTGTGCCAAAAGAGGAAAGATTTCTTTACTCACCTTTGGTTCGCGTGAGGTCTCTTCGTTGTGGGCATGATGTTCACGATAGCGCGAACGCATCTCATCTTCCCTGACCATATAGCGTTCCTTCTCCTTTTCTCTTTCTCGACGACTCAACGTACTGTCATTGCCATTGGTCAGCCTTGACTGGGTGTCCTTTCGACTACTTGACACATTGCTGGCACTGCTACGACCACTTCCCCCACCACTATTGCCGGTAAATAGCTGCTTGACCTTCTCAAAGCCACCCAGTTTCTTATTGCGTTTCAATGTGCTCGAATCATCGCGTGACTGGGATTTTTCACGACGTCGTAATGTGCTAGTAGCTATGGGATACTTATCCAAATGGGGATCAAAATGTGAGCCATCATCTATCGACCGTTCACGATAGACATAGCTGTGTTCGCGACGCAAACGCGTGGGTACTGCTTGCTGACGTTGCAGTTGGCGCTGTTGCTGAGCGCTCTCCCGTCGCTCTTTTCGCAAAAAAGACTCACAGACTCGTATGTCATCGATCGTACTATGTTTGCGCCATCTGTGAAGAACAAAGTATTTTAATAACAGATAGCTTTCTCTTTTTTTTTTTTTGTTTTATTCTTACCTTGAGGTTATATCTCCATTAAATGACTCCTTACGAAAATCATTCTCTATGCCTGAATCTCCCTTATCGAAGCTACGTTGCTGTAGCTTATCCCTCTTCAGGCTACTCTGCCAATAATCCGATGGCAGTTGCTGATGCTGTTGATGCTGCTGACTCAACTGCTGGTGATTTCTCAACTCTGGCGATGATCTATACTGATCCGTCAATTGAGAGTCCAAACTTTTCGGTTCTTGTTCCAATCTCTCTGCAGAATTGTAGTCACGCTCTGTATATTTTGGCTGGGAGCCAGACACACGTTCGCGATGTCTCGACTCTCGTATTTGACCATCTGTCTGTGTTTCTCTTAAATAGGTTTCCTTAACACCTCCATGGCCATCATCATAGTACTTGGTGTGTCGGTAACGCGACGTCTTCTCCGTCTTGGGACTGATATCCAGAGGAACGGAACGCTCCCTTTCGGGACTGAGGTAAGCCCGCTGACGTTCCAATGTATTCATATGTCCGTTTGTTTCACCAAAGCGACGAGTAAGAATACGATTCTCAAGCTGAGCTCTTCTATAGCCCAAATTATCCAAATATGGAGCTGGGCTAACGCTACGTATAACAGGCACAATGGGAGGCTCACGTTCTCTTTTGCCATACTCATCCTCGTAGTATACCTTACGTGTCTCGAAACCTAAACCCTCGTCCTCATCGCTTAGATTTCGTGGACTTAACTGCTGCCAGGGTGAAGGTGAATGGGAGTTACCCATTCGTGTTGTTATGGGATTACCATTTGGGGTTGGCGAATAGCTACCGCTGCCAGCCCTAATTTGGGATCTGTCTTGGGCTCTTGGAGGTCGGGGAGGCGAACGCTCCTGAAACTGAGGTTGTTGCTCGTCACTGAGATCGAGCTGGGCATAGGTAATGCCCTCATTGGGCCGTATATATGAAAAGGCCGGCTGACTAATTACTGGCTGTGGTGAGAAACGTTCCATGGACAACCGTTTGACTAGGCCATCCACAGTACGCCCCTTGGTAAGGGGCAAACGCTCTGCTGGCTGTTGAGAGCTATGCATATTCTCGTTGGATTTGGCTTTTAAAATCTCAATGCGATCACGTATGCCCGCCGATATAGAGGACGGACCTACGTTACTAGAACTGGGTTGTGTGGGCTTGGCCTTTAAAAGAGGACCGTCTAATTCCGCTTTGGAACGACTCCGGGCGAGCAGCTCATTCAAACCGCGACCGCTTTCATCCTTCTCACGCAATGTTATAGCATCCGATTTGCGTCTTTCACGCTCTCGAAAATAATCCTTCTCAAAGAAGTCTTCCCTCTGGGATTGCTCAATAATGGGACTAAGCTGTTGCTTTGAAGAGGCGTTCGCTAAAGTGTCTGTCTTCTTAGTAGCTACTCTTGTTGATTGACTTGACTCTGTTGGATTTTTGCGAACACTATTACTACCCACATCACTTTTACTTCGCACTAAGCGCCTGGCTCCAACATCATCGAATCGTGGATCTCTATCCAATTGGTTAACATTTGTATCACTTTTACGACTGAATAGACCAAAGATCGAGGGTCGTTTGCTTGTTGATGGTTTTTTAGTTGCCGCGTCACTGGCACTACGGGTCACTGGCTTACCCTTTTTACGTCGTGTGGGTAAAGAATGAAATCGTTCCGAATCGGCACTCTGTTGTCGCTTCTGTTTTGCCCGAAATGTTTGTATATTATCACCGTTTTCGGCCTTGCTTTGATGTCTGCCCGCTTGTGATATAACCAAAGCAGCCTCTTTACGTATATCCTCAGGATCAATATCAGGTGGTAACTGATGATAGCTCTCCAAGTCACTAGGACGCTTACCTATAGTAGAAAAGGACCATAAATGTTTAGCATAAATCACAAAACAAGTTCGCATTCATGTAATGACAATTAGCACATTAGCTTGACTGATGATGTAATACTATCTTTTTAGCCAACATCAGCAGCAACAGCAGCAGCTGTTGGCCTGAAAACTGCCAGATAGATAGAAGTGTGAATTGGCAGCAACAGCAGCCGTCAGCTGCCTTTGCTAAATAAGGTAGACCCCAACAGACCCAGTTCAGTCCCCCATTCAGTCAGTCTGTTAGTTTGCCAGTCAGTCAGTCAGTCAGTCAGGCAGGCAGCCAGTCAGCTAACAATGAATCTCTGAACTGGCCTGGCCCACGTCTTCGTCTTCGTTTTGATCTTTGTAGTCTGTAATCGGTCGCTGTAAGCGCTAATGGCCATAGTCTCATCGTCGATCTATCTCATAAAGATTCTTCCACTTCCTCACTTTTTTTTTTCATAATCATTATTATTTAATACGCCGAAAACAACAACAAAAAAACGTGCCATAGCATCATCATGAAAACAAGATTGCTGCTGGCCCCAAACGATGCGTGATCTTCTTTTCTTTCTCTCTTCGAGCGCTAGGCAGCCTCATGTCTTTTTTTTTTTTTGCTTTTTTAATTCTTTTATAGTGTTCTTACGGAGAGATTAACCATCTTGAATGGTGAGAGGTCTTATATGTAAGTCGCTTTTGCTTTTGACCTTGTCACCGGACAATTGCATTTGTCCATTCACCTGCACAATCTGTCACATTTAACCAATAACCACACCCACAATTCAGCAGCAAGCACAAACAATGAATAATGACATGAGGTGGGGCGTGGTTCAAAGCCAATTTGGTTAAGCTACTAATCGAAATGGTTTTAGCCATTTCAAATCAACATAAAAAAAAAAAAAACAGAGAACCAACTTCTCTGCCCTCTTTAAACAAAAAAAAAAAAACGGAAAAAAAAGAAACCACAAGGCATCAGAGCGATCAACTGTCAAGCCGATATGTGTCAAGGTAAGAAACAAGAAAAATGTTGCTTTCCTTAAGCCCAAGCCAAATCTTGTTGGCCTTTTTTTTCTCTCTCTCTTTTTTTTTTTTTTGGTAACAGGAAAACATAAATTGCACTAAAACGACAGTTGACTGAAACTAAAACTAAAGCTACTCCACTCAATGTCGTGTAACCGTAAACGATGCATTCCCAGAGCATTCAGGGGCGCTTTTTTTCTCTCTTTATTGCCAACTTGATTTCCCGCTGAAAGCCATTCATTAATCTAATCAGTGATCCAAAAAAAAAGACGAAAATGAAAAAAAAAAAAATAACTCCGCCGGGCTCTATGATTTGCTCAGAGTAAAAAAACGAAACGCACAAAGAAAGAAAGAAAAAAATTGTTTTTTTATTTTGCGAATAGCGAGAGGGGAGGTAGGGGGAGGTTTACAATTACGATAAGAAATCTGAACCACTTTTCCTCAAAAGCTGGCAACAACCAGTTGCAAGTGGTTCCGGTTTTTCTTTATATTTTTTTTATGTTTTTGTTGCACTTAATTTGCTTGTCGTGATAGTCAAGGTGAGCCCGAGCATCAATTGAATTTTGGAAACATACTGACCAAGTCATATCTATATATATATATTAAGATAAATAATGTTTTGGTAGAAAGAACGACTTTCACTCCAATGTATACAGAAGAGACTCTTCCTTAGTGGCATGTTTTGTCTTCATTAAGTTAAGAGCAAAATAAAAAGCCGCAAAAACCACAAAAATTCATGTCCAAATAGTATCGTACAAAGATGTTATTTTCAGCTGACTTAAAAAAGGCAACAAAAAAAAAAAAAAAAAAAAGAAGTCAAAAGAATGCTTTATAGTCGTTTCTTTAGATAAGCCAAATGGGATTTCACCCGCTACCGCATTTTGTGCTTAAGCTCTTAGCTATTTAGTGAGCTAATGAACTGAACCAAGGATATATTTAGAAATAGTTGAACTAGTCCTAGGTTTAGGCCTTGTTTTTAGCTTCTGCTCTTGTCCCTGCCCCTTGAGGCATTTCAATTAACCAGCGCACTTTCAATTTCATTTGTCGGCCTCTTCGGTTCGATCTTTGGAAATAATTTAATGCTTATCGTTTGTGGTTCCACCTCTGTCTGTCTCTCTCTCTCTCTTTCTTGTCTTGGCCCTCACATCAAAAGCTCAAGCCGCGTCCTTGAAATGCAAATAGGCTTTCCGATTCCTTTAACTAGGCTTGGCCTAAACTAGACTTACAGACATGTCGACTGTACCACAAAAAGCAACCAATTAAAATTGTTGAGAATGCTTGTTGTGTTTGTGTGTGTGTGTGTGTGTGTGTGTGTGTGTGTGGATTGAAGTAAAGTGCTTTAGCCAAAAACAAACAAACAAACAACAAAATAAAAATTGGCAAAAACTTTCGCTAAAGAATGGTCGCAGTTTATTCCGTAACATAAGCGACAAACTTGTTTCATTTTTTACCTCCCTCTCCTCTCTCTTTCTCTATCTTTTTTTTTTCTGAAGCTGTCAACAAACAGCAACAACAATAACCACAAAAGAGCTCTAAAAATAATCTGCGACTCATTTCAATACACAATTTCGATAAACAAATGACGCAATCGTCTGCAATTTCAAGTGATTTTTCTTAAAAACGACAAACTGAAGTTCCCCCACAACCAAAAAAAAAAAAAAAGAAAAAATTTGATTTGCGATCGATCAACAACTCCATTTACCCAATTCGAATTTCAACTAAATATTTTACGTATTCTTTAATATTTCATCTTTTCTTTTTTTTTGTCTTATTATTTGTTTTATTCTTTTGGTTTCGCGCTTTCAATATATATTGTTTATATATGTATGTATGTACACAAAATGCCAAAAAGCAGCCAATGCCAAGCAGGCAAAGAACCTGACTGAAACCAAACAAGATACAAATCTCCGAGTAGCTGCAAAAGCGACTGCGCGCCTACGCCAATGTCACAAAAAGCAAAAATAGTGCGAAATTGTGGGTAGACTGAGACTGAGAGACTGTAATACTAAGACAGAGATTGGCCAAAATGGAGAGACTTATTAATTAAGTTTCTTTTTCTCGACCAGTATATAATATAATGAAATATGCAAATGATTAATTTATCAAACAATAAAAAAGCATAAATGGCATTTTAATAGCAGTAGCAACAAGGGTCGGGTCGTCTCTCAACTCTGAGGTACGGGTGGGGGGTGCTATGGGATGGCACGAGAGTAAAAAAAAAAAGAAACATATTTTTAAAACCAGTTGGTTATAATTTTCGATGGGAATAAAGTAGAGTAGTTACCCGACCGACGACCACATAAATAAATAAATAAATACATACAAATATAAATATAATAGCCATCAGGTAAACAGGCAGTCAGACAACAAAAGAGAGTAGGAAATGTAGCTAGTTTTTGAAAAAAATTTTGCTAATTAAATTAATTAATTAAAAATGTATGAGCTCATTAAAAACAGTAATACGTAATATTTTACCTACTCTCAAGGGAAATTAAAGAATAATCAAAATGAAGTGAGACAATAATACAAATAATTTAGTGTTATATAAAGCCGCTAAGGCTACATAAAAGTTGATCTAATGCAGCGACATCTAGCGTGGGGAATATTACAGTAGCACAATAGAAATTGTAGAGCGCACATACAAATATTTATATGTAATATCGTCTGAACTATTGTTGATGGTATAGAGTGGAAAATTTGTTTAAATTGATTAAAAACTGGGAACTAAAATGAAGAATTATTTACCGCTTAATTTTATACTAAGTAAAAAGATTTTTGTAAATCAATTTACCGGGAATTTTTCACGCCTTAAGAAATGTATTCATTGGAATTCCTATTCATAATTTTAAACTTGTAAAATGCCAGTAAATCGGTTAAAATGTACCATCGAATAATTTGTAAGAAATTACAAGTTTCTGCGGTACAAATAATTTCAGACAATTAGGATCCCTGATTCTTCCACGGAGAGACCCGGATCTTCAGAAGAATCCTGGAAACTGATATATCGTTTGATAGATGCATCTCTTATATCACTAGTTTTGTAAAAGTGTATTTGGATTAAATATATTTCTTACAATCGAACATCGATAATTTGTCTCCCGCTAAAACGAAAACCATAATAATTTGTAGCGATTTTAAATATTGTTTCATAAAAAGCTTTTTAAATAATCAAAAGAAGAGTATGTAATTTGTAAAAAAAAAAACCTTTCCTTCCCAATTTCTAGCTATCTGGATTTCAATGTACATATAAATTATAATTAATTAATAAATTATAATTAATTTTAGACATGTGCATACTATGATTCTCTTAATTTCTGAAATAATTCGTACATCTTTTCGAAGATCACTAAAAAATCCCACCAATGAATTTTGTTTTCAAAAGTTATTGTAAATAAATCTCAAATTTAATTTTACTACATAGATCGGTAGATTTTCATACGTCAATAGTGAAACTATTGTGAAAAGGAAAGGATATTATGAATAAAGAGGTATATTTCTTTTGGTTTATTTTTTAAAGTCCTTTTTCTTGAAATGAAACGAATAGTTTTCTACAAAAACTCTTATCATTCTTAGGATGTTAATTCACCAGGAGTTTCAAAAGTATAGATTAGTCTTAAGTATTCCCAGACACTTGGCTAAACTTTAGAAGTATATGTATGTCCTTGTATATCTCATTTTAGATATGAGATTTGCAAGTACATAACCTTCATAAGACCAAAGTAGAACGCTTGGAACTCTCAATAATGTAATTGTTCCAATGTCCTTGCTAAATGACATACATACATAAAACCTTAACATTTTGGTACCAAGATTGGAAACCAGACAGACTTTATAAACAGATATATTATTTATTACGTACACGTACATTCATATACATATGTATGTATGTATAAGTAGTGTTTCATTGAACTCGGTAAATTGAACTCAAGAGTTCTACTCGCAAACCTCTAGGCCAAGTATCACTTTAGCAGAGCTCTCTAGTTATTCTCTTAACGCTTTTTTAATAAGCCATGAAAATTATGTCATCAACAGACAGACAGACAGACATACACTAAAATACACGCACCTGCAACCTGAAGTAAAAGTAAATTAACAAAAGGAGGCTGCCTCACATATAATGTGTGTATGTATGTATGTACATACATAACTCATGATATTGTTTTCCTCCCTCCTCTCTCTCTCTCCTTTTCTGTGGTTGTTTTCTTTCGTCACTTGTCCGCCTTCAAGTGCAACATCATCATCATGATGAACATCATCATCATCAGTATCTCAGCATCTTAGCTCAGTATAGCACACAGCTGTTGAGTTGTTTTTGCCAAATTTGTCTCAACGCAAGGTTGCCCACGACAAGTTGATACGCATATGTAAGCGAGGTTTTACCTCTATGGCAAAAGTCAAAACTCTTAAATTGGCTAAACCAAAAAAAAACAAAAACAAAAAACAAAAAGAGACAGAAACAGAAAGAAAAAAAAATAATCTTAACTTTGCCTGCACTGTAATTTAGTTTTAACATGTATGAGAAATGTTACTTTTATTTTTTTTTGTGTTTCTGTGCCCTAAAGGCATATAATTTTCCTCATATAACAATATGCGATTGTTGTGCGAAAATTAAATCATCATTAAATCTGTGTTTTACACATAATTGCTTTAATTTGCATGCAAAGACAACAACAAATAACATTAAGGAAAGACACATAAATGCTTAAGTGGTGTTAAAAGACACATGAAATGTGTCTGAAACTTAACCACTTACAATTAGTTAAGCTGTTTTCCCATTTTGTTATGGTGACCCCGACGTTTCTAAAAGTACACTTACTCAAATCACATCCAATCTGTATTCAAACAACACAACTTAAATGGCAAAACGTTTGATTTGTGTTTTTTCTTTTTACGTAATAGCCACTTTAATTACAAAATAAAATTGGGCTTATAACCATTTTGGCAAAGTTGTTGGACTTTTGTTTATTTGTTTGCTTTTGTATTTTCATTTTTCTATTCATTAGCCACGAATAAAATGCAAGCTACCGCGTGCATGCATGCCGACGACTGTTAATTGCCAACTAGAAATCTCCATAATCCATTGAGACAGAGAGTTCATAAGGAAATGCAACTTGGCAGCTGCGTAGAAATAGGAACCTATAAGATTGGCAGGGTGTCGAATTAAAACATACCCTGGAAAAGTTAATATTGTAAAAGTGAGAAAAGAGTTGAGAATTGAAAATGTTGGGCTATATTTTAAAGGAGTTCTTTTGCTTTTAGAATATATTATTAGAAAAAATTGAATATTAACTGATAGAGATGATCTAAAGTTTTCAGCCGATATTACAGCTTTAAGTGAAATCACTAACAACTATATATGTATTATGGGTTCTAGAATGTTTTGAATATAGAAACCGATGGTTTATTGTTTTTCAAATTTAATATATTACAAGGATATATTTGTTTATAAAATTTTTAATTTTAGGATAATAATAAAAAATATAATAACATTATGGAAAATGCATTTATATAATTATCTTCAAGTAGGGAAAGGGGAAATAAAGGGGAGAAATATGTACTTATATACGTAATTTTCTATATCTATGCATATCTAACTATAAATATAACCAATCTTCTTGATAAATATAACTATTGAAATATCCAAGTGTTGCTAAAGCTATAGCTAAAAAAAAAAAAAGGATAAAGGGTTATCAGATCAACTATGCAATATAAAAACAACGAAAAGAAAGTTTCATTTTAATCAACCTAATCGATCTAATTAAGATGTACTTTGATTTTTATTTTATATTTTAACTAATCAAGTATCTATGATTCTTAAAGCTAAAATGATCTGGATAAAGTCTCGAAAGATCAATTTTACAATATAACAACATTAAAAAGACCCTGGATTAGGGTTTCTTTTTCTATCTAAACTTTTGGAAAAACTGTTTCTAAATCGATTTAGGTATTTTTTTTTTTTAAATTAACAATCTTCATATTATTAAAATCAAATTAAATTAAATAATTAAACTAAAACAAAATGCCAATGATCTCGAAAACCTGTTTCATGCATATTAAAATATTTAATATACCTTTTAAATAATCATTTTAATGGGTATAAAAACAAAAGACTCTGACCACAAACCTGACATGCAAGTCACATACGGAGAAGGCCTGTAAATGAGGAGAGCTAAAAGGTTGCTACAACACTGGCTACGGGGGGGAGGTTGAGGGAAAAATAAAGTCAAAGAGGTAAAAAAAAAAATATAATAATAATTTTCATTTGTGCCGCTTTTGTCATAATCAATTTTTAATTTCTTCATTTCGCGGCGACGTCACGACACTCGCCATAAATTCCATCTAGCTATGAAATAAATCTTTCGTTGTTGTTGTTGTTGCTGCTGCCAGACATAATCATAACAATAATAATATAGTCGAAGCTGGAGACAAACAGACAACAGCAGCAGCAGCGGCAGCAACTTGCAGTAGATCTAAAACTGGACAGCTGGAAGGTGATATCTCTCCAGCTCAGTCCTAGAGACTCAGTCTCTGTGTGGTTAGCATCATCATCATCATTATGATGATGATGATGATCATCATTATTATCATCTCTCCCTCTAGTTTGTGTGACTTGTAATGCCTTATAAAATATCTCCTACTTATATATAGATACAGATACATTATAGTATGTATGTATATATATATGCGACTGTTGTACATTCTCAAGGTAAACTACATTTTATTGTTGAGGCGGCATTGTTTCTAGATTTATAAAATTCGCCCACTTGCCAGGCACTCGCTCAAAACACCAATCTCTCGCTCTATGAAAATGTTCTGTTCAAGTTATTTTTTTTTTAATTTGATTCTAAAATTATTCCGTTTCGATTCGTTTCGTTATGTTCAGTTCGCATCAATGGAAACTCTTGAATTATGCAATTGATGAATGAATATTGGCTAGAAGTTCAGTCAAGTTAATTATAAGTGGTAGTATGTGTGTGTATGTGTGTGTGTGCTTGTTTGTGTGAGAGAGCGTGGGTTGTCCATCTGTTTTAGCCTTCATTGATTGACCAAAATTGGCCTAGTCAGCAACGTCGGCAGAGGCATAGAGTAGTATCTAAGTATATAGTTAGTAATTTTACTTTTTTTTTTCTTTTTTTGCTTGTTATTGATGAGGTTTTATTTTTTCTTCGCTTATTTTTTGCCATAGTTTGTCATTAATGTTAATGATGGAGGTGTCTTCTGTGGCTCATCTCGACACGTTTTTTTTTTTTTGTTTTTCTTAGACGTATAGATGTGAGTGTTGGTTATATCTTTTGGGTTATATCTTCTTTTTTTTTTTTTTCTTTTTGGTTTTATTTTGTGGTTGGGGTTACACACTGACCTATGCGCTTCACATGCACATCTCGATTGAAGCTGACACGTGGTCCGCCATTTGTTGTTGCCGTTGATCCAGGTAGTTGCTGCTGTGGCATTTTGTATCACTCTTTCTTTCTCTCTCTCACTCTCTCTGTCTTTCTCTCACTCTCTGTCTCTCTCTCTCTCTCTCTCTCTCTCTCTTTCTCTTTTACTGTCTCTCTCCTAATTTATTGTTTATATCATAGTCGGTTTTTTCAACTGTTTTGCCATTTAATATAAGTAAGAAAATTAAATGCCTTTTTTTTCGTCTGCAAAAAACAAAATAATATTTCTCAAAAAAACAATCGGAAAAATCTGTTGCTCTTATTTTGTGGGTTATTTGTTATAGTTATATGATATTAAATTACAGTTTATTGTTGTTGTTGCTGTTACTGGTGTTTTTTTTTTTTTTGTTTTATAGCAGTTTGAGTTATGTTTATTCGTGGCTCGTTAGAGTCGTTATCTAGTTACTCGTTAAGTTGATTTAGTTTTTATAGGTTTTTTTTTTTGTTTTTGGTTTAAAGCTTTTATTTATGTTCAGTTCACATGCAAGTGTGAGAGAAAGTGTTATTAAAATTAAATCAAAGTTTCAATTGGTCAGCAGGAAGAGACTTATATTTAAATCATTACTAAAGAATAGATGTTGAAAGGAAGTTCTTCGCTTTTAATTATTTCACTAATAATAATAAATAACGCGGGTAATAGCAGTAACTTGTCAAGAAGTTATTTTCTTGTAGAAGTTACTATCTCGCTTTTTTAAAAACGAAGATCTAAATGTTGAAAAGGAAAACATTTCATTTAAATAATTTCGTAAATTATCTCAATATCTATAACTAACGAGTAGCGAGTAACTGCAGCAACTAGTTAGGAAATTATTCTATTCTAGGATTCTTCCTAATGGAAGCAGAAAGAATTAAATATTTAAATAAAATTCAATAATAAACGAGTATAAATCAAAGAGTAATTATTCTGAAGTTATGAATTAACGAGTAGCGAGTGAAATTGCTATAGCTAGTCAAAAATAAAATTCTTTCGTATATATCTTATTCTAGATTAGCTAAATTAAAAAGAATAATATTTAAATCAATTTAAATAATTAACGAGTAGCGAGTAGAAATGCAACACAAAGTCTTTAAGTTTTTCTTGTCAAAGTTAAAAACCAATCCAAAATTTATGTAATATTAATAGATAAACAAAGAGGTCGAAATGAACTCTATAGATATACTCGTAAATGTAATATTCATTCGTCTAGCCATTGTCACAAATCAGCTAGCAGCTAACCAATAATGGGCGTGTCCCTTAGAAATATTACTGGCGATTAAGCAAATGCGATAATATTCATATTTGAATACGTAGTAGTAGGCACACCAAAACTCTATTTAAACAATGCATTATGCCCGAGGACACACTTCGGACTGCTCCATACGGCAAGAGAGAAAGAGATGGAGAGACGGAGAGAAGGAGAGAGAAAGACTAAAAGACAGACACGCACCCACCCAAAACGAGTAAACAAGAAACAAGGGAGCGCGCGCTGTAATGTGTAGAAAATGCATGTCTATTATGGCACCTGGACGGACGATTGGACAAATGGACGGACGGATGGACTGTAAACAGTGGAGGGCGAGTGGAGCGAGAATCATTGGCGAGGACAGTGGACTTAGGACAATGCCAAAGCTTTAAAGCAGTCCAAAGCCCCCGCCGTGCTCATTCACTTACTGGCTTACTTACAGAAATACGAAAACCAAAGCCATGGTCATAGCCAACATTTGCAACAAGTCTTCTTTAGCCGTTTTCCACTCTAACAAGCACACCACACAATCGCCTCGGCTAGACATCAATGGCGACGTCTGAGGTTTAGATGGTTGGGTAAAATAGGTAGGTAGATAGTCGAACTATGAAGCAAGAGGGGATTTTTATAGGTAGGGATTGGGGTGGACTGGGTAGACTGATCATGGGCAACGATGAGGACGAAGCGCTGCAAGCTGCCAATAAAAATCCTTTACCATATAATTTGAGTGCGCATGCGTGCGCTCTGACGTTGATGGGAAGCTGACTAGTCACAGTCGCAGAGTGCGGATTCTACAGTTTGGAGTTATAGTTAAAGTTGGCCAACTCCAGGGCGCTTATGCGCATGTTATGGCCAAGATGCCGATGCCCGATGCCGATTGCTGAGCGTTGATTGCGCCATGAACGTGATTTGTTTGTAAACACGCATTATTAAGGTGTAATAAACATAAAATTTGTAGCGCTTCGCATGGACCTTGGAATTGGGGAAGGGTCGCGAGTCAAAGTGTTGCCATAAAAGAGTGAGGTAAGAAGAGTTATACAGCATTCAATTAAAGTAAAAAGTCACTTTTTGTGTGCAATTTGGGATTCTAATTTTCAACATTCGCATAATGTGTAGAAAAGTTAATTCTACAGTAAATTATAACAAATTATACGCAGGAAAAATCAACAACTATGGCAACAGCAACAACAACAACTAACGCAATCTGCTATAAAACAAAAGAACAATAATAATTTTGAACTTGAACTTTAACATGGCGACTGGGGCATAGACTATATATATAAATATATACATATGTACCCAGGTATAGTAATGATAATAGACCCAACCCATGCCCCATACCCAAGCACAATTCCTATGCCAAAGTGAAACCAAAAGTGGGCAACAGAAAAGCAAACAACAAAATTTTTGCCCACTTTGCGTGTGTTCTCAGTGATGCCGTCGCCATTGGATCTGACCTCTGGGTTCAGCCTCTCTCAGTTTCATTCCATTGAATATGGACGAAAGATATATGTATAGAAAGGGGAGACGGGTGGGCGGAGTGAGAATAGCAAAAGAATTTCAGTACAAAGTCAGAAATGGAAGTGAAAATGAAGGTGTAGTCCAATTTGTAAGTATTGACCAAGCCCCGAGGCCAAATTCAAAGTCAAAGTTATGCAAAAAGATCGGCTGACTGGCGGCGGCTCCCGATGGACTCCACTCTGGAGTTCTGTCTAGCGCTTAGCATTTTTTCATGCGTGCCGTTGCCATCGTCGCCGCCACCGCCACCACCACCGCCGCTTTGTTGGTGGCGCTCGCTCGATCTTTTCTGGTCGTCGCATCCTTGCCGACTTGGCAAATACTTAATTGCATTTCGATATCTATGCTTAGGCATCTGTGAGTGAATGTGCAATACCCCAGACACACACACACACATATACCAAAAGAGGACCCAGAACCCAGACAAGAAACGGCGCGCGCGCTGTCTTTGTCTTTCTCTTCTCTCTTCATTCTCCAATTCTCAAGTCGCTTGAGACTTGACCAGACCAAAAGAGTAGTAACCAGCCAGAAAGCCTGCTGCGCCAGCCATTGTCAATTTTTACAACTAAATTCTCCTCGTTTCTAAGCGTTTTTACTAAGGAAATTAGTAATTGCTACTCCCCATTTAGAGTCAGTCATATATATGTATGTATATATATATTGTTGTTTATCTGGTTCTAGACAGTTTCTGAAGATGATGACAATAACAAGAGTGTGCCTCCTACCCTCCTCCCCCACAGTGCTCGCTGTCTCTGTATATACATATACCGCCAAAAAGCACCCACACACATTCACTTATTCACTGACTTATTCATAAAAAATTTCAATTTATTTCAATACTAAATGCTAGAGATGGAAATAAGATTTAAAAGCAAAAAATCTAAACTGAAAACTAAATGAGAAATATTTTTTTAAAGGCAACGTTTATGTTTTTCTTTGCCCTTAAATAAAATATCCTTAAAATTCTGCAGAAGCTTTTAATTGATCATTTAAAGAGTTTTCCTATTGTAGATCACTCATTCGATCAAAGGAACATATTTTAAAAACAAACACTTGGAATATTTGGTGGCTTTCTTTTGCCAACACTTTTTCATTTTAAAGCAAGTGAAAAACTTCAAATTTTAATTATTCTTTTTAATTCACACTATTACTAAGTTATTTACTTTTTAAAAAAACATTACACTACAGATTTTTTGAATAAGTGATATTAAAAATAAAAGTTTAAACTAATAAAAAGAAAGGACACTGTAGATGTAGTTGCCTTTTCTAGCTGGTAAGAATTATTTTATTATTTAGCCCTAATATTTTCCTAATCGTCAAATAATTTAACATCACATTTAGCCTAGTTTTTCGAAGCACAAGAAAAAACAAAGGAAAATTCTGATCATCTTTTAAATATTCGTAAATTTTTTGATAGTTATTTATTCATAATAAATTGAACCAAAATAATTCATGTTAAAATAAAAATAAAGTAAGGTTCTAATAGATCTAAGGGTTAACTGCAAAAACTAAAATAAAAAATATATCGAAAATATAGTAAAAACAATATAAACGATTTGTTTTTCTTTTATATAAAACTGAATAAATGAAATCATAATAATTTTGTCTAATCCTTGAAAAGTTCCTTCGTTTTGGCATCATTATCTTTAAAAGCGAATTCTTAAAAATCTTAATATCTTTTGATATATATTTCTTTTGTTTTGAAGTATTCCTATAAAATGCAGTTTGGTTATATAATTTAATTTAAGCAATTTCCTTTTTCAAGACGAACATTATCTTTCTCTATGCTTTATCCATAATTTCTTTACTTCTTTCTAATTTAATTTATTTTCTTTGTGAGTATAATGAACCGTTGCTAAAAGCTTAACAATTAAATGTAAATTCACTTTACACATTAATAGTTTTGTACTTTTTTCAAACTTTCCCAAATTGCAATTCTATTGACCATCATTAATCTAATTAATGGGTAACAAATTAAGCCGCTAACTAAGCTTTCAAGTTTAACTGATTAGCGACTAAAGACGGATTAGTCTACATGGGAAAGAAAATCTAAATCATTTGCTATTTTGTGTTTTTGTTTTTTTTTTTTATTTTTTTAGACTTTCCTAAATCACGTTCCCATCTCTACACAAACTTCTAGCTTATTGTTTGTCATCGTTTTTATTGTTATTGTTATTTTGAGAAGCTCTAGCTGGCTATACCAGCTAACTGCTGCTTGACTGCCCAGTGTCCGGCCTTTAAATCTTTAACTTGACGTCCCTTTCCCTCTGCCCTGTTATAGCCGCGCGCACTGTCGTTTTCACGCTTTGTTAGCCAACTAAACTGTAGCTTGATCAGTATGAAGTGTTTGTCTAGGAAGCAAAAAAACACCGCCACATTATTTGTATTTTTTTTTTTGTCTTTCTTCTCTTTTTGTTGTTGTTGTTGTCGTTGTTGTTGTTATGCTGTGTGTATTTTCCGACTACACATTTTTAGTTTATTATGTATGTTAGAAGGTTAATCTCTGTGGCATTACATTGCAAAAATCTTTTTTTTTTTGTTTGTTTCCTTTATGCAGCGGCGGTTGCGGTGCCGTTTTCAAATTATGCGGGGCAATAAAGAAAATGTAAATCAATTTTTTAAAGCTCACCACAGGCAGACAACGAAAGAAAAAAGACCCAAAAAAAAAAAAGAAAAAATACATAAAATTTCACTTTTTCCATCATTAAATGGAGTTTAGTATTTGAAATGATGTCGAGTCTCTCTCTCAGAGTGTGCCATTTTTTTTTTTTTTGCTTTTTGCTGTGTTGTATGACTTTTAACCTGCGCGGAAATCAATTAGGCAGCATATCGAATAGAAATACAAACACACATACAGAAGTTGGATAGATCGATCGATCGATCATTGTGAAATGAAATCTAGTTTTGGCGATTTCAAGCGAATGCCGCAAAGTCGTCGTCGTCGTCGACGTCGTCATGCACGCCTACCTGTTATTGTTGTTGTTATTGTAGGTTTTAGCCCTTTAGCGTTCATTTCATTTCATTTATCAATTAAATTAATCGACAATTGTGTGCAATTATTATAGCCACAAAACACAATTTTTAACCAAGAATCATCCAATTTTAGTAAAAAAGAAAAACACGAAATTCAATAAAACTTTTTTTTCCTATTTTTTTGAGGCTAAACTCTGCACATTTCCGGCAACTTTTTTTTTTGTTCGCAATGCCAAAGGTCAAAGCATTCGCAAGAAGAAGAAGAAAAGGGCTACAACAAAAATGTAGACAAACTGCACGCGATGTTTGGAAAAAGTCTTGAACCATCTTTTCCTTTTTGGGGTCTGTAGGTACATGTCATAATCACTAGCGGTGCATGCAACAGCAGCAACGGCAGCAACAACGGGGCAATATCATCATCTTCCGCCTTGCATAAGATACTTTTGTCAGAGTTTCACTTTTTTTTTTCTTTCTCACCTTCTCCTCCTCCTCTTTACATCTCTTTCTCTGGCTGTTTTTGGACATTGCCATTTTTTTTTTTCCATTGACTGCTGCCGGGATAATTAATGCCAATAGCGGGTTAGCGGTAATAAATTTATGCAAATTTGCATTGAAATCATTTAATTAATAATTGATCATCGAGAGAATGCTGCAAACAGACAATCCTTATTTAACCAATAGGAAGAAGTGTTCATTGATATGCAGTTCAAATATATTTCCCTCAATTAAATGTTGTTGACCGCGAATCAAAGTCGAAAAGTCGTTGAGCGGCATACAAAATACAGACAGACATACATACGTATGTATATGTATCTATATATATACACTCTTTTTTTCCGATTTTATTGTTAGCTTTCGACATGCGTCGGCCGCATTCAGATTGAGTTGAGTAATGCCTTGTCAATGGGCAATTTTTGGACATTTTCAACGGGAGCTGTCATGAATTGGGGAACATTGCATTATGAAAGCGTTACAAATATATACTCTAAATATATATATATATATCTATATATCAAACTGAAGTTAATGGGCCTCATTACACAAGAGGGCAGAACGTGATAAGATAAATTAAGCATTTAAGATATTATAACCAAACAGTTTTGTACATTTCTTCCCATCATCAACATTTAACAAATTTAGATTTTAACGATTGTTTTTGTCTGTTGTTTAATACCTATCACAGCAAAGAAAACAACAACAATAACAACATTAAAAAAAAACAAAGGTTTCAACATTGGCTTAAATTTGTTTTGATTGTTATTGTTGTTGTTGTTGTTCCAATATCTAACCCAATTCTTAGAAATTCGTAATTGGCTCGAGATGAAAGCTTGAGCACTGCCCAAAGCGGCGAAACTATCGGCCAATACATCAATTTAATGACTTCATTGAAAGCATTTTCGGTTAACTCACGCCCAAATGGTACAAAAACAGCAACAACAACAACACCCAAAAATCAAATTCAATCTTTTAACCAATTTTTATTACCCCCAAAAACAAAAAAAAAAAAGAAGAGGACTTGCTCTAAAAGAGGAGAAGAGTCTGTGAATATGGTTAAGTTACCTGTTCCCAGGGCATCAAATTGCACCTGTGGTACACAACGGTAGTATATATAAATTTATATATATGTATATAGGCGACACCTGATACACCTCATAAAGGTCAATTGTCAATTAAAAAGCCTAAACTAAGCCAAATGAGGGTGACCAAGTCCATTGATTGATAGTCAATTGATCTTCAAGTACTTCCGTAACAGAAATGAGATAAATGGAGTGACGGGAGACGGTGAAACAAAGTGTCGTATGCCGTTAACCGTTTTCAATTGATTCCCGCGGTTCAACTTCCGCTCCAATGCCAAGCATATAAATCAAATAATTTGTTAACATTGCGGCTTAAATCAACACTCCAACTTTTAACTCTTTTTTTTTTTATTTTTTGCTTTCAGGCCGATTGCGCCACTTTGACAGCCACAGACATTGGCTTTTAAATTTAACCATTATGGTAGATCTATATATGTATGTATGTATGTCTATATTTTTATATGTGTGGAAGCTCCCCATGGGCAATTAAAGCTGCACGAGCTTCAAAGTGAATGTGTGGCCAAGTCTGGCTCTGGGTCTGGTCGATCATCGATGAGCAATCTCTCGCACCTCTTTTTCCAACAACTATGATTAGGTTAGGTAAGGGGGTAAGGTCACCCATGGGTTTGGTGGGAATTTTAATGAGTCGATTCAAATAACAACAACAACAATAAAAAATGAAGACAAACAGAAACATAAATACAAACAAAATGTAAATTTTTTTTTTAATGCAAAGTCAATATTTAGTTGCATTTGAAAATTCTTTATCGGATCGCTGTTTGATCTTCTCCAATGACTAATTTGTAAGCATTTTGTCCATGTGGGTGGAGTTAGTGCGCTGCTGACTCAAATAAGCAGGAAGATTGCCTTATCCACACCCAAAAAAAAAATGAAAAGAAACTGCAAAACGAATCATCCTTGACGACGACGCATCCACACCAAAAACGGCAGCAAAATACAAAAAAAAAAAAAAAAGAAAATGAAACCAGCCGTAGGACTGCATATAAGTATAATATATATATATATACCAGGCAAGGCTATAGACCTTTTTTGGCCATATCAAACCAAAAAAAAAAAAACAACCTGAAAAAAAACTGGCTTTTGAGAATTTTTTTCTTGGCACAGGTTCGTGTTTAAATTGACGTTTATTTCCAGACGACGATCGTTGAAACTTTCGTATCTTTAATGAGCCCAAAAATGTGTGTGCATCGAGTTAATTTGGCCAAAAAGGCATTTGAGAGGCGAAATAAAGCCCAGGACCCCAAGCAAAATGAGGTGTTTATCTTCCAGACAACAAGCAAAAACAAAAAAAAAAAACGAAAAAAAAAGAAAAGAATAAAACACAAACTGACGTCATTTTGACATTGGCATTGAGGCTCAAGGTTAAGTTTGGTCATAAGATCAAATCAGACAATAAAACAACTCCCACATAATTTTTCAACTTTTGCAATAAACTGATTGCATATACTTAAAATATACATAAATGAAATAAACAGCTCACAAATGAAGACAGGGAATGCAAAAACAAAAAACAAAAAAAAACTAATTAGTTTTTAACATTTTTCTTGGTTTTCACAAGATTCTTGCTAAGCTTTTGTTGATTTTTGTTGTTCCCCTTCTTCTTCTTGATGGCTTCTTGATCCTCCGGAACAATTTCGTTCTCATCATCGTTATCGTCCCACAGGTGAAATGGACGCCATAAATATAAAGAATGTTTTGGCAATATATTGGCCAATGCCAGAAAATCACCCACAACTACAAGGGCTATAACTAGATTTTGCACAGATCGCCGATTTAAGAAGTTAACTATAGATTTTTGATATTTTTTCAACTCCATAGTGAATAAAATATACAAATTATATGTATATATATGTATGATGTTCATTAAGATATGTAAAATAGGACTGAAAATTCTTATGTTACTATTTTTCGGTTTTTTCTTTTTATTTATATCGACCTGAATACAAATTAGTATTCAATTTGGCAAAGAAATAAACATAAATTTTATATTTTCAAATGTATTAAATTTAAAATTAATCCGAATTCTTGTCCATAGCATTAACTATTTAGCATTGCTAATTTGTCAGAACTAATTCTTGGAATTGGTATTGGTATTAGAATCGAATGGCAAAAAAAAAAAAAATTACGAATTGCCACAACTTTCACTAAACCTTTTCCATGGCTTTTTGTTTAACATGAAAAGTTAAAAGATATATCAAATCGATCGTATATGGTATTGTCTCATATTTTTTGTATTATTTTAGTTAGACCTTCAAAATTCTATTTCCGCTCCAAAGATGGATAGGCCAAACGAAACAAAAGCATCACAGCTGACCATTTTTTTTTTGTTGTATTTGTATATATAAATATATTTTTTTCTCTTGTTCCAATCTGAATGGATTATTAATTTGCATCTATATAGTATACAAAAAAAAAATCTCTCATTGTCAGAGCTCTGTTGAAGGTTAGAAAAAAAAAAAGATAGAAAGAAAGTGGCAAAAGTTTTCAAGATCTTTTGAACCTAACCCAAAAGAAATTACTCCAATTAGAAGTTCAAAAAGTGGCCAAAGTTGAAAAGTGTTTTTTATTTCTTTTTGAAAAGGTTGTAAGTTAATTGAGTAGAAACTATGTATTACTAATCTATTTTATTAGAAACTTCTACCAATTTGTGAGTCATCAGTCATCAGAGTGCCCACATACACACCTACGCAATTGTTGTATATATATATGTATGTATGTATGTATCTATTTATATGTATTTTACATACATACGTAAGTGTGTAACTGGGCCAAGCTTTAATATTAAATTCAAGATCAATACCAGATTAGATGAGAGAAATAGACAGAGGGAGAAAGATATTTGAATTATTCAAGACAGCAGGAAAATGTCATTAATTTTATATGTGTTTTTAGTAGGTTTTAAAAAAAATAAAAGAGTAAAAGCAAATTGCCGCCCACTAAATTACAGATATATGTATATATTTACATATATCTGATATGTATACAGTTATAAGATGTTTCATTTTATTAATTTATAATAGTTATTAAATTTTAGAAATATTTTTTGAGTATAAACTAAAAATAAAAAAAAAATGTATAAAAAATTTTGTCAAATTTATACATAAAAAAATTATTACAATTTTTACCAATTAATATGTTAAAAAAAAGGCTTTAAATTGTTGCAAATTAATACATTTTTTTTATTTCTTTTTTAATGCTTTTAAAATTTTTACGCTTCTATTTACAAATTAATTTTAATTGTATAAAATGAAACACCCTATAGAAATATATATTTTTGTATGTTAGACGATGATGCATAGTTGTAACTCTTACCTCAAAACAAAGGTAACAAATTTGCGCAGTTCTAATTAGAAATATACATATTTGTTTGTATATATGTATGTATGTATGTATCTATGTACGTATGTATGTATATATTGTATCAACAACTCATTAAGGCACTCTCACAAATAAATATCGTTCGTTTGTTATCGTTTCGTACGTTTTAAGTTGATCGAAGTGGAGTTTATTTTGTGTTTTTGTGATATATTTTTTTTTGGATGCAAGGCAAATTTTAATTAGATTAAAAGACACACACACTCACGCACACAAAAACACACACACATGCACATACATACACAAAATGGCAAATGGCCGAAATAAATCAGTTTGCACAATTGAATTTAAACCAAAAAATTTATCACGATTTGTTGTCGTTGTTTTTATCTCTCACTCTTTCTCTCTCTATATATCTTTCTCTTTCTTTAGATGTGTGTGTGTGTGTAGGTTAATTTGAACGTGCCGATGATTGTCGATCGTCGTTAGGAAGATTTTTATTTTAATTTTTCTTTTTTTTTTGTTGAAAGACAATATATATATATCTATCTATCTATAAGCCATATAAGTTATAGTTGGTAGAAGGGAGTATAGAGTAGTGGGTGGAGGTATTGGAGGAGAGGGGCCTCTGTATGGTGTTGGTGTTTGGGCACTGGCCAGTTCGTAAATACGTTTCGCGAGATCGTACGCGGCGCACTTTCGTTTAATATGGGTCTCAGGTTATTTTTTTTTTTTTTATTGGTTATAGCCCCAAGACCAAGTGTACACGATCACGTCTGAAAGTCGACTAAAGTCGAAGCTGTGAAACTCAACACGATTTCCGACCAAAGCTCACTAAAAAAAAAAAACGTTGTTAGCCAGAAAGAAAAGAGAGGGAGAGAGAGAGGGAGAAACAGAGTCAGAGACAAAGCAAGCCAAGAGAATAAGAGAGAGGGAGAGAGAAGTAGAGAACTCGTGCTTAATGAGCTGAGGTTGAGCGCAACAAGTGCCTAGTGCCAGATTGTCTTAGCCGGCTTTTGGCTAGGCCCTGGCATCGCGATATCGAGTGCAAAACAAGTGAAACCAGCTCGCCCAAACATTCTTCAGATTGTTGTTTCCTACGTATGAAAATCTTCTAACTTTGGCAGATGAGAATGAGAATAAGAATGAGTATAAGATTGTATTCGAACTTGTCAACCCAGTCGACAACACACACACACACACACACGCACACACACACACTGGTTTTTCGTCGTTTTTAGCTACCGTAAAAAAATACAAATAAAAAACAAACCCAACCCTAACACTAACTAACCAAACTTAACCGAACCGAATTCTCCCCTTTGATGCCAATCAACAACAACAACTTAATTAATTCTGACAAAAACTTAATCTTTCTGCTTAAATAAACAAAGCATGAAATTATGATGAACTGAAATCCACAAGAAAGAATCAAATATTGAGAATATTTCCACACACTTGAATATTTGAATATCACAGTAATTAATCACAAAAAAAAAAAAGAAATACATTTTTTTTTGGAAATTTAAATTAAGCAATCGGCTATAAGATACCCTTTACCAAAGGTCATGTTAAATTATAAAATGAAACTTAGACTAATCAACTATCCATTTTCAAGTCAATATCCTAAAGAACAATGTTTAATTCATGTGTTCTTCAGTAACAAGCGTTTTGAAGTAAGCTAATTTATTCGTGATTTTGGGTACATTTTTAAAAGTATCTTAACATTAAAATAAATTATGTTTATGATGCAAATTGTTCCAAACTAATTTAGTACTTTTAGTAATTTTTTTATGCAACTTAAATACATGCATAGGAAATTGAAGTAACTCCAGAACCTCTAAACATAGATTCTGGTATTTAATGATATGATATGAATAGAATATCTTGACGGAGAATGCTTAACTTGTTTCTTTTTATATTTAATATATAATGCTAATATACTCTTTTACCTAATGACCACACTGGGTATAATAAAAAAAAAAATTAAAGAAAAAATGAGAAATAAGCAAAAATATACAAATAAATCATCGATTCGATCGTCATCGTCGGTCAAGAAACTATAAAGCACGTCCACTCTGATCGTAGTCCCCCGCCGCCTCCCCCACACTACTTCTTTATCAAGGAGACCCCAACGACTCTTTTTAGCCATTTAATTTTTAATAAAGTTGTCAACGCATGAAACTGGCGGCGTGTGAAATGTTTCGCCATTTATTACTGTCTCTTTCCCACTTGGCTGGCCGTGTCAAGTGTTTGCACTTGTGGGTTGCCAATTCATATTTCAAGTGTTTAATTTGTATGGTCAAAAAATGTAACGGTATAGAAAAGAAAAAGCTCTTATGCCCTAAACTTAAGCTTTGCTTAGCTTTGAAGGAAGCCTATTAAGTTCAAGCTTTTTTTCTTCCATCGTGTCACTAAATACGGTGGACATTCAGTTGTTGTTCTTGTTAAATGACGGTTGTGTTCTTTTGTCCTTTGGGGATATAAATTTAATTTGTTTGCAAAAGTCAGCAAACACATTTTTCATATTAGTTAATAAAATTTATAAAATTTTATCTCTCGTTTTGTGAGTGTATGTGTTTGTTGTTTTTAAGGCATAGTTGAAATTCCAAGCCCAAATTAGGGCCCGAAATTGCTATTGCCATAAATGATGCCCACCCTGCTGCTGTATGTGAATATTATGTGATATAAGTTGCCTAAGCATTGGCAGCAAAAAAGCTTAAAGACACACAGAACCAAAGCTTTGCTTTCCTTTTAAGGGCTCAACAGCTGACTTCAGACAATAACAATTTGGCGCCGAGAATCCTCTAAAAATAAACCCCTTTTGCTCTCGTTCTCTTCTGAAAATTTGGAAGTAATCTAAAAATATAAACGAAAGTTCATGGTCATCAGACTGAAGTGTTGGATAAAATGGCTCTAATACGTTGCTGCTTTGAGCCGCCGGAATTACCCGAATTTTTCGACAGTTTTGTACAGAAATGTACCGATCCCAGCTGTAAGTGCACGAAAATAATTATGAAGATTTTATATAAATTAGGAATAAGGGTATTTATTGTACTCATATTCAAGTCTTTAGATACCTACCAAAGTTGATTTAGGTTTAGATTGCATTTTGGGCTCATTGCTGATTTTCATTATGTTTCTATATAGTCAATTCAATCCTTCCTTAGTAAAAATTTTGTATTTTGTTCAATATTAATGAATTAATAAAGCCTTTTTTATATAGATTAACATACTAGTATAAGGGAAAATAGATTTATGTATTTACCTTTTGTTTCAAAGGCCGATATCCGATCCGTTATATATACTTATTGTTTCGATGAAAGGTATGAAATCTGTTTAAAAATCATTGACCATAAATTAAATTTCAAACAAAACGGAAAGTTATTTTTCTGAATAACCGAAACTGGATACAAACGTTCTCAACTATCAGCAGATTAACATATCGATATATTTGTCGCCAGTAATGCCCACCACTAGCCCACAATAAACACACAATACAACAAGTTATTTTTGATTATTTTTATCTCTAGTGCTAGCTGGTCACACTACATCTCTATTTAGCAACAACAAACGAAGACACTTTTTTTATCGCAACGCTTTTGTTTTATTTATTATCTAACGCCGCGATAAAGAATAAGCTAAATTACGCCTTTGTAGCTGACTGACACCTGAACATGCCTGGTAAGCAATTAGGAGAGCATATCCGAACGTTGCCGATGAAGGCCAATAATAATTGCCTTTTGACCTTCGGGGGGACATCGAATTTGAAAGCAAAGTGCAGAGAATGACGAAATCATATGAGAATCGATGAGTGAGGTAGGCGGCTTTTATGACTAAATGTTGGAGTAGTGGAAAGTTGGAAGGGTTAGCTAATGGTGGATAGATGAAACTAGGTAAACTTGCAAAAATCAGGCGAGACGCCAATGCAGAACTCAATCACTCATTGTGGCTCACACACACACACATATATATATATACACACATATATTGACACACGTACAGGCATAATGGGGAGTGATAAGATTATAACGGTTAAATGGTGGTCACACCTACACATAACCCAACCACCCGCTGCTTAACTCTGGCCACTAGACCAGTGGAGATACGAACTCTCCTAGCGGTAGTCGCCTTTAGGAAATCGAAAAAATCAGACGACCACCAATGACGACGCTGACGACAAAAACGGCGGCGTCATGTTCACATATCGTTGTATACACGCCTGTCTACCCAATCCCTCACAGACATGTGCCTGTCCATTTGCTCTTTTAGGCTGCTGTGGCTGTTGTTCGGCCCTAAGGCCACGTTATAAACGTCTAGTGGATAACATTTTCCCAGTGAATCCCGAGGATGGCCTGGTCAAATCGAATATGGAGAAGTTGACCTTCTATTCATTGAGTTCACCAGATAAACTTGATCGCATAGGTGAGTATTTGTATCAAAAGGCAACCAAGGATATTAATCGCAAGCGCTACAAGTAAGTAACACTTTGAGATTAAAGGAACACGAAAATTATCATTAAATTTTTTAATTTGTAGGTTGGCCGAGATAGCCATGGAGGCCATGGACTTACTATTGCAGGCTTGTCATGCCCAAACAACACTCAATCTCTTTGTGGAATCATTTTTGCGCATGGTGCAAAAACTTCTCGAGGATTCCAATCCGAATTTAAAGATAATGGCCACAAATTCGGTAAGAAACTCGATATTTTTTCCCAAAAGATAACACATTCTAAATTATTAACTTCTACAGTTTGTGAAATTCGCCAATATCAATGAGGATACTCCATCGTACCATCGTCGGTATGATTTTTTCATTTCGAAATTTTCATCTATGTGTCACAGTAGCGAGAGTCAGGATCTACGTGATAGTCTTCGTTTGGCCGGAATTAAGGGACTTCAGGGTGTTATACGTAAAACTGTATCCGATGATCTAGTGGAGAATATTTGGGAGGCTCAGCATATGGAGAAAATTGTGCCTTCATTACTTTTCAATATGCAGGTAATTATCCTTATGGTTACTATATCCTTTTGCTTTTTCTTTTCCTCTTTTGCCAGTTTTTCTTCAATAAATTGGCATTAAAAAAAAAAAAATAAGAGAAAAAAAAACCCTGCAAAATTCTTAAACATTTTGAACTAATTTCGTATATATATTTTATATATATCTTGTACCTATTTTTTGCCAAACCAAACACAAAAAAAAAAAACACACAACAACTACAACAACAACAACTACTAACAAACCAAACAGTTTTGTGTAAACGTTATGTTTGTGAAGAAAAATTTACTGGCGGTAATAATCTCGAATTAATTTATTTTTAATCTTACATAATTATAGTACATTTAAGTATAAGCCTACATAAATATATGTATGTATGTATATATGAGAAGATATATAGAAATGTATGTATATATATATATATATATATATGTAGGTATGATTAGTGGTTAGATATGCCACCTAGATAAGAAATTGGTAACATAATCGAATTGATTATGACTTATTTAACGGAAATTTATTTAACAATTTGCTGATATAGTCTGGTGATATGACACCCGTCGAGGATGCCACAAATATAACACCACCAGTATTGGCCGAGGAAGTGCTACGTGAGCTAGTGGGACGCGCCTCATTTGGACATATACGGAGTGTACTCAAACCACTGTTGACGTAAGTACAATGACTATAAAATTAGCTTTAGCAAATAATTAAACAAATGTACCAAAGTTTGTATACCCTTGCAGTTCTAGATTATTCAATTTGAAAGTGAACGTTACAAGGAAACGCAAAGCAAATGCTTTTATTTTCTTTCAGAATCTTTTTTTAAATGTTTGACTGATGGAAGATTTATTTATATTGTTAAAAAAAGATCATATCGATTCTAATTCAAAATGCTTTTATATCCAAACTTAAGTTTGAATAGTTTAAAAAACAGAATGTTGTCCTTATAGGAGCTTTATTTTGATTATTCCTATAATTATGAGCCATATGATATAGTTATCCATACTAAAAGAAATTTGATTACAGACTTATGTAAAACTTATTGACTGGTTCAAAACTTTATTTTGCACCGATCGTTTCAATGGTAGCTATAAGATATAGTTGTCCAATCCGGTTGATTTAAAAAATTTGCCTACCTACATATATTGGTAAATATATAAATATAGAATATATATCAAGATTTATGCACATAGCTCAAAACCAGAAAGCGTTAATTTGATAGAAACAGAGAGAAAGACGACAGAACGGGCAGTTGAACTTTTTTATATCAAATCGGCTATTAATGCTGATCAAGAATATACAAAGATACTTTATATAATTGAAAATCTTAGCTTCTATGCGTTGCAAACTTCTGACCTAAATCAATACTCCCTTTTTGCAAGGGTTTAACAAATCAGCTTACATGCAATGGGTGCAGCCAAACCCATTGGTACTTTAGTTAATGCAATTTTAAAATTAAATTCAACTCAATAAGTGATTAGTTTATTTAATATCTTTTGCTTTTCTCCCATCCGCAGTCATTTGGATCGACATGAATTGTGGGTGCCCAATACCTTTGCTATACACACATTCCGTATTGTAATGATTTCCATACAACCACAATACTCTTACACTGTGGTGGAAACTCTGATGCAGCATTTGGATAATAATTTTAAATCCTCACCAAAGACACGCACCTCATTGGCTGTGGTATTGTCCAAGATTATAGCTATAGCAGCTGGCGAAAGTGTTGGACCATCAGCATTGGATATTATTAATAATTTATTAACCCATTTGCGTACAAGTGTTAGTACCACCACCGAAATCACACCAGAGGAATCGCAATATCAGGAGGCTTTAATAAATGCCCTGGGCGAGTTTGCCAATCATCATCCAGACTATCAGAAGATTGAGATAATGTTGTTCATTATGAATACAGTGCCGGATTTGTCAAAGAAGAGTAAGGGCGATCAAATGTTACAGAATATTCTGCTGAAATCGCTTCTAAAAGTGGGCACACAATATAGTACCGTATCCTTTGAGAAGGCATTTCCGGCCTCATTTCTACAGCCGTTGCTTAAGATGGCTCGTGCTCCCCATGATCCTACACGTATGATTGTGATGCAAATCTTCCAAGCTCTGCTCGATCGCCACCAGAACGAGCAAGTGCTGAGTAGTGTGAGTGTAAAACCGTATCCAGCATTATCTCAGGAGCCACCATCCCGTTCAGATATTATATTTACGCACAAATATGGAGCAAATATTATGCAGGCATTAATTGATAGCATGGCTCTATCAGATCGAGTAGATCCTCTGTCCTCTAGTTATAATACAGCCGCACTGTTAATTGTAGAAATGTCCTGCAGTGAGACAGTTCAGGAGTTTCTTCTATTTATATTGGGGTAAATATTTTTATAAATTAAAAAGGGAAATTAAAAAGTGATTACTGATTTCACCATTTTATTTCAGTATTCAACAAGTGGCCAGCACTGTGGAGAGCTTAGGAGCAGTCCATAAATGTAATCTGCATGCCATATCCATTTCTTTGCTGGTGCTCATCTCACGTGTTACTGGCATCAATAATCTTCTCGAATATGCACAAAAGATCATTGATGCTAGGCGGGAAGAGGCGGCCTATTATTTGCCTCCCTTGTTGGAGCCAAAGAAGGTGTCATCCAAGAATCTAAATCTATCACTTCCACATCTATCTATCGATAAATTGGCACTTGGTGAGTGTCTACAAAATGCTGGAATGGATGCACAGCGTTTAAATACTGGAGCACCATACACTCTCAATCAAACTGACAATCCGGCACATCGTCACTCTTGGGTAGAGTCAGTAAGCAATATGACGCAACGTAATAGTTCGGCAGATCTAACAGTATATAATGGTGATGTGGATAGTGTCAATAGTTCCCCAGGTGTAACCAAAAAGATACTATCACCGGAGTTTAACTTCGATGCAATGAAACGGGCATTGGCCGAGCCAACAGAAATGGCCAAAAAAGAGCAGCGTGAACGTCAAATGCAAATTGTACAAACGTTCCGGGAAGGCGAATTCGATGATCTAATGCGACGCACAGAACCAAAAGTACGAAAAAAAAGATTCAAAATTAATTTATTTATTTTCTTTTTCTAATGCACTTACTTTTCATTCCATAGCACGAGCTCATCCAAAATCGTCTCAACGAATTGTTCAACTCACTGGCGGTGGAACGACAAATTACCCAGAGTGACAATAAAACAGCTAGCAATTCCCAAGCTAATAACGAGAAACCGGTCTATGAAACAAACTTCCCCGAGCTGTTCTATTACTAGAAGCGAATTTTTTTCTATTTAATATCTAGTTATATATGAAATTCCTGTTAACTAACAATTCAATTGTTAGATACATTTATCCATTTATTATATTTACTTTGAATCAAACTCTTTGTTATCCCAAAAAAAAACTTGAGACATTTTTAATTTAATTTTTTTTATTTACACACATAGAAAATAATCATGAGTCCTTCTTCGAAAACAAAGAAGCCCTCATCTCGCAGCGTAACAAAGTCTCGTAGCTCTTTTGTCACTACATCAAAATTAATTCCGAAATATAGTCCAAATGAAGTATCCCTGTATCAAGTAAATCTAGGTGCTAATCCATTTTGGCCATTTTATGATGACTATCGTAAGAATCACATGGCACTTTATACTATTTTACCAGGATATGTTGTGGGTATGATGGCTGGTAGAGTGTGGAAAGATATGACACCACTCCAGAAAAAACCCTTTATCGAAGAGGCCCGAAACGGGAACTACACATCCAAGTTAAAGATGCCAGAGAATCATTATTTGGTGGAAAACTTACGCCAAAGTCTGTCACCAAATGAATTTGATCCAGAAATGTTTTGGCTGGAGGTTGAACATATAGAAAACAGGAGAAAATGTGCCATCAAGGCAAAGTTGCATAGAGAGAATAATCCATAAACGGATAAATATAAACTAATAGAAATACCCAAAATATTTTCTACATTATGATACTGCGAAATCGGATCTGGTTATAACTAAATTGTACGAAATTAAAGTCCCAAGTTTTTAGAGTAGATGATTTTTTGATGTCTAGTGAATTTATTTATCACATATAAATTGCTCTAACGAAATTTTTAAAATTGCCACAAAAATGGAATAATTAAATGGAACAAGAAATGTACAACTTTTTATTTTTCATTTAAACCTAAACAATTCACACCTTGGAAAGTGATTCTATTTGTAGAAGCGAATTTTTTTTATATAATATCTAGTTATATTTGAAATTCCTGTTAACTAACAATTTAATTGTTAGGTAGATTTAGCCATATACTTTGAATCATCCAACCCTTTATCCCAAAAAAAAAACTTGAGACATTTAAAATTTTTTTATTCATTCCACATAAATAAAAAAAAATCATGAGTCCTTCTACACAAACAAAGAAGCGTTCAACTGGCAGTCTTACAAAATCTCATAGCGCTCCTTGCACTACATCAAAATTAGTTTCGAAATATCGTCCGAGTAATTTAAAAGTATCTTCAAATCAAATAAACCACGGTCGTAATCCATTTTGGCTATTTTTAGCCCACTTTCGTAAGACTCACAAGAAACTTTATGCCCATTTGCCAGCATATTATGTGGGCATGATGGCTGGTAGAATTTGGAAAGAGATGACACCGCTCCAGAAAGCACCATTTATTGAAGCGGCCCGGGACACAAACTACACATTCAAGTTAAAGAATCCGAAAGCTAATTGGGTGCTGGAAAAATTACGCCAAAGTCTGTCAGCAGATAAATTTGATCCAGAAATGTTTTGGCTGGTGGTTCAAAGTATACAAAACTGGAGAAAATGTGTCATGAAGGAGATTATACATAAAAATGATAATCAAGAAACGGATGAATAATAATAATTAATACAAAATATATTCCAAATTATGGTACTGCGAAATCGGCAAAGAATTTACCAATATGGGATGCAAAAATATTCAAAATTATTATTATCCATCATTTTTCAAAGAAGTTCAAGTTGTGAGAGGATATTCTTCTGTGCTCATGTTATAACTAAATTGTACGGAATCAAAGTCCAAATTTTTAGAGTAGGTGATTTTTGCATGCTTAGTACATTTATTTATCACTGATAAATTGCTATCATGAAATTCATCATAAAGCCCATTTAAGAATGAATCGATTATGTGAAGCAATCATGGAAGAGCCTTTCGGATAAAGAAATCTACAGCTTCTTATCTTTCACTTAACCACAAACAAGAAAGAATTCCATTTCCGTTTTCATGGCCTTCCGCTTATAACGAGGCTAAATCAATAGTTTTTTTTTCGGTCTTTGCTGTAAATAAATTCCACTGTAAAATATCCATTAAAAACAAAACATTTGGCATTTGAATTTACACACTGTTTTAATGACGAGTTTTGTTTTTTTGGTAAAACATAATAAAGTTAATTTGTGTATATAAAGTACATAAATTTGATCAAATTAGAAATGTTAGTTGACAATCGTGAATGATTAATATGACATTAACATAATTCGAAAACGTTTTAGCCGCGTTTTTTTTTTTTGTTTTTTGTTTCCTTGATTTTTTTTAGCTTAATTACTTAGACTTTAAATAAACTATTAAGCCAGAGTTGCTGTGCGAGGGCACGAAATGCTTGCATCTTTAAAAACTTTCTTATAAACGATATACAAAAATATATATGTAGGTATGTAGAAATGATTTATGTCGAAGTGTGTGTATATATGAGAGAGTGTATGTGTGTGACTGGGTATATCTCATCAATCTTCGATATGGTTGGAGTAAAATATATACACATTTCGCATAGATTCAAAAAGTAGATAATCCTTGATGTTTATATATATATATATACCTATATACAACGAGCTATTTATACTTAAAAAAAATGAAACGAATATATGTACTATACAATCTATTAAATGAGAATCGCTATGAAACAGCGATCCTCTGAACATAACAAAGAGTGGTGGTTGTGGTGGGTTAGTTATTTAGATGCGTGCTCAGCACGCTAAATTGTTACACAAAGGATCTCCATCATTGGAGTGAAGTTGATCATTAAGTGACCAAGTGATTCGTCGTCGTGGTGACGGTGATGATGGTGTTGATGTCTCTGAATCACCGCCACTCACATAGACAGCTGAATCATCCGCACTGGCCGGTGTCAATGGTCGTTCACAATTATCACCAATTTCGGATATGGGTATGGATATACCCGTAGCATCTTCGCTTAAGGGTACAATTTCTTTAAAACTTTGATTCGGTGGCATCACTACCAATATATTAATGGATATAAGTAATGGATGCACTAACTTAGAATCGAGTACCATTAATGGTACCTCCTCATTTTTCTCCAAACTCAATGATGTAATTTCAGATGTTTGTGTAAATATGGCCTGGCGTTGGGCATTAATCGAAGTCACTGTGGTGCGTACCATAAACTTTCGTTTTGTCTGCAGGCTCAGCACACGCTCGTGCTCGTGCCGATGATGGCGACGTATATTCAGTCTGCGTGAATCCATTATAAGTATAAGATCCATGCCATAATTAAAACCTGTCCAGCGCCATTTTTGATAACCTGGCTCAAGCAAAAGGCGGCCACAACGCATACAATTCTCAAAGAATTGTTCCTTATCCAATTGTTGATGGCAACTGTTGGATATAAAATGGTATCATTATGGACTATATAAATAACATAATAATTTATCTTTCTAACTTACCCTTCCTCTTGACCATGGTCAATGCGAAGTAGTGCATCCCAATGGCTGTGCATATGACGATATAGCCATTCTTTGGGTATAATATTATCATTGAAAATAATCTTCAAATCCATGTAATGATTTGTGAGGTATTGTGTACGTAATTTCTGAAATACCGGTATATATGGTTGTCCCTCAGGTGTGGCTAAAAATGAACGCTCCTCCGTTCGTGTGGCAAAAAATGTCCATTGTGGCAAATCGCTACTGGGCGTATGCGTATCTACGCCAGCATTAACTAAACGTTCCTGGGTCTTTTGAGCCTCAGCACGCTGTGCTGGATCCTCAGGATCGTAATCGGGATGCAAACGTAGAAACATCCATGTACGCAATAATGTATATAATGAAAATTCCGTCTGCATAACATAGAGATCATGGCTGGCAGTTAATGCCGTCATCAGTTCAATCGAAATATGTCGCAGAAGATTGGGATGTTTATTGTAAATGCTTAATAAATTGATTTGGAACCATTGAAAAGTGGATTTCTTTACACCTATTACACCATATTGACAGGCTGCATCATAGTAGTGAATGGCTGTTTCTGCATTTATATTATCTACCATTACCTCAGCACACTTGTCAATTATCCCATCCAAATGGAAGAGTGTTGCTGTGGCAAGTACTGGTATAACATCCAATACTTCAATCTCTATTTCATCCGAGTACATGGAACCAAAAACGGCATCCAAACTCTTCACATTAATCCGATCATCCAATATGGTTATCTGTACAAAATTCTGTTGTGCCTCCTTCCATGATCCATTGAACATGGTATAAAAATATGGACTCTGACTGAGATAGACCTTATGTAGATGCCATACTTTATCCAGAGCCATTACAGCGACATCTGAATTTTTTTGCTCCTTAAACAGAGCCTTGTATATGTATTGGGTGGTGGTCAGAAGCTTCTTTCTGTTAATAAATGCAAATTGGTTAAAGAACATATGAAAAGAATGATTTTCAAAATTGATTATACTTCTTGGGTGATGTGATCTCCTGTTTGGTGTTCTCCTCTTGTGCTTGGGCACCATCGGTGCTACGTTTCCTTTTCCGTCGATTGGCAAACACCTCGGCCACATTGCTCTGCATGGAATCCATGATCTGACCCATGGCCTCCACTCGACTCACTTAACTAATGTGCCTAAAAAGAAGTCTACTGAAAATTCATGTACAAATATTTATTTATTTTTGTTTATTTTTGTGTGTATTAGAGATAAAAAAAATGAGAGATTTATTTCATCAAAACATAAGGCACATAACTCCCCCTCTCTATAAATATTATCGATTTTTAAAGGGTGGCGGCAGAAGTGGGAAGAAGTTTGACAGGTTGCGTGCCGATAAAGCCTAAAGTTGACCCAGTTATTTGGCCCTACGGTTGAAGTATTATTAGTAAAGTGGGCGAAGGAAATAAACAAATGAGAGAAAACATAGTAGAGAGAAAGAGAGACACAGAGAGAAATAGCTAGTAAATGCAATGCAGTTTTGGGACTATGCTCAACAGATGATGTCATCAATTTACCATATGAAATCTCCTTTGATAGAAACAAAAATAGAATGTACAACTTTAAAGATTATTCACATAGATATTTGTTTATTGGAACAACTTGCCGAACATAGGTGATGATGATAATGTTGTAACCATGTCAAGGCCATTTATTTGTTTTTTCCTTACATATATAGTTTGTTGCCCATAAACAAAGATCCAACAAATTACAACACGAAACAAAATGCATTCATTGATATGGATGGCCAAACGCTAGTAATTTCGCTCTGTGCCCCTCTCTCTCTTTCTTGTTCTCTCTCTATGTTTTTTCTCCAGTGGAGAGAGAGAGAGATGCTCATCAGAGTTGGAGGAGGTTTGTTATGGTGCGCCGAAAACAAAAGTTAACTAATCTCAAAACCGGTTTCAAATATACCAAAGTCCACAAATTTTCTTATAAGACCAAGACCAGACCAAAACAAGAAACAAGGCAATTGCAATGCCAGCCTAATTACGTCACTACCATTAGAGAGGAGGAGCGAGATAGATAGATTGAGACAAAGAAAAATAGTGAGAGAAGGGAGAGGCAGGCAGAGTGCAAACAATTATCGTTATTTTTGAATGATGATGATATCAGTCAACGTGGAAGAAGATGGCCTCTGAACTGTCAAATACATAAATACTTTATCTATAGAGAATAAAGAAAGCTAATTAAAGCTGGAAACACTAATGTAAAATTTATTATAAACTTGTTCGATCTGAATCCATTTACTATACCAAATTAAGACAGTAATTATTTGGAACAACCTACGTACCAAGTACTTCATACAATTACTCCATTAAAAAATGTATACTTCTATTTATTATTTAAATGAAAAATGGTTTTATTTGAAATTGCGACTTCCTTTTTTAAAAGCGACCGGTTTTAATTTCATAGAAACTAGGTCACAGTTCGTTTTTCCATATGTTTTTTTTTAACCGTCGTCTTTTACGTCGCTATTTATGCTCCTTTGATTTATGCGCAATATACTTTACTATACGAAACTGAACAATCTGTTCTGTAAAATATCCCAAATAAATAAAAAATTATTTAAATCATTCTACTCATTAATTAATTTAAATTAATGCTTAAAAAATGTATTTTAATTTTTGAAGTACAGTATAATTACAATTATCCAGATCAATTGGAACCAGACAGATCTGAATAAAGACACCTAACTTCAAAAATTATATATTTTGAGAAAACAAAAATCTACATACATAATACATTCTCTTTTTGAAATTTGAATTTCAAAAAATACATATTATTGGAATTCTACAGCATTTAAATTTAAAAAACAACGAATCAAGTCCAATAAAATCTATTAATTAAATGCAATATAAAAAACTAAAAAAAGAACAAAAAATTAATGTTGCCCGAGGAGTTACGGCCAATGAACGTGGAGTGTCGTCTAAAAGCCAACAAGTTCGGGCCGAGATTCGAACCAGCGCGATTTGTGTGAGTTAAGGGAAACTGAAACGGTTAGCAGACAGAGCCACCATTATGTAGAAGACTTCTTACGATCAATACTACAATTAAAGAACAATTCTTTTTTTTTACTTATTTACTGATAAACTATTTTATATTGTTTAAACAATTTTAGCAATCAATTTTGTTTTTACTTTCGCTAACTTTTCTTTTGGGTTCACCGAACTAAGCAGCTGAGCTCCGTCTGGCTAATTTAAGTTTGTCAAAAATCAAGTTCAGATAACCCTAATTTATTGTTGTTTAGAGCTGATAACAGACAGACCTGTGATATATGACCACCCACCTCATACGTCTCTGGCTTCTGCTCCGCCTTCTTACACCTCATAAATGTGACAATTAGTTGTGCTCTGGTTTTCTCTTATTCTCCTTCATCTCTTTCGGATTTCATGCCTAGCAGATGTAAAAATCTTCAACTAAAAATAGCAAACAAAAGTGAATTGCGCTTGCAGGGAAGTAGGAGACAACTAAAGTGAGAGCGATAGAAAGAGAAAAACCAACAACAATGACGCAGTAAAAGAAAGAAATAATGAGGTAAATGAGTAAATACCGTGTGCAAGCGAGAGCGAAAACATCAACAAAACTCAAATGCAGTGATAAAAAGAAAACTAAAACGAACACGAAACTTACTGTAAAAATCTGCAGTTACAGTAATTTCGCAATTTTTATGTAACTGCAATTGTTGTTGTTGGTAAATGCACTGTTTAAACACTTTTCTCCTTACACACAATAAAAATTGCACTTCTTTTTTAATGATATTTATTTTTGTTTGTTTTGTTTTTCGGTTTGCTCATATTTCTATTTGTTTGCTATACTATACTCGCGTTGTGTTGTTGTTTTATGCGCAGCAGCCAAAAAAACCACCTCTTCGTGCGAAGGTGAACAGAATACAGCTGAGCAGTTGCGGAAAACTAAATCCACTTGGGTCGTTTTACAACACTAGGCACTGGATTAAGTATGTGCTATTATTTTTACTAAAAAGTGCAAGTTTTTGTATACATGTACATATATATGCAAATATTTAGATAGATTGAAAGTGATATTTAATGTTTATTTAATATGATATATAGACTGTTGCTCTGTCTTTTCATATTTGGAATATATCACGTTTTTGCAGTTTTAAAGTGTAAAACTATTAATAGTTGAAAGTGGAATCTTATTAAAATATCCAGAAAATAAATAAAATACCAAAAAGCAGCAAATCGTCGATCTATTATTCATTTTCATTGTTGATGTCAGAGTCATCGCACTTTGACCCACTATTAATAGTGTGACCAGTTTTTTCTTTAGTGTTGTGAAACGCAACCAATCAATTTGATTTTCTAAAATTGTCAAGCAACTTAATTTTCAATT
Organism: Drosophila emarginata; assembly: GCA_037075365.1. NCBI lineage: Eukaryota > Metazoa > Arthropoda > Insecta > Diptera > Drosophilidae > Drosophila > Drosophila emarginata. The sequence continues at coordinate 1,225,098 of JBAMCD010000260.1, read as the reverse complement.
TCCTTCTGGAGAGTTTTCGCTTGAAAACAATAATAAAATGAAGACTCCGGTTAAGAAATCAGGACGTGGCGCAACCGAGATGTCGTTGCGTCTGCGTGGACAATCGAAGGAGTCGAAGACGGAGCCAACTACTTCTCAGTTGCAGGAGGACGACGACATCGAATCCGATTTGCCCATACGGGGACGCCCGTCGAAGAAATTGTTGCTTCAACAACAACAGCAACAACGCGTCCAAACCTATCAGGTTAAACTGCAACCAGAATTGAAAACAGTCCAGGCAGCTGCCGGGGCAGTGGCTTCTTCCTCCACTAACACGACTGCCAAAGCAAAGCGCTCCAATGCAAAAAAGAGTGCCACCACCACTGCAGCGGCCGCCAAGTTGCAAAGTGAATCCTATGTGATGCGCCTATTCGAACGAAGCCTGGATTTGTCTAAATACAATGAGAAAACTCCTCTCTATCCCATCTGTCGAGCTTGGATGGCAAATCAGCCGCGTAATCCTTATGTCACATCGTATAGCACCGAAGGATCGGAACCAGTTGTAAAGCGGGAGGACAATGCTGAAGAGATTCTGGCCAAATTGCGTAGCGGGGAATTAAAGGTACTGACTGCAATGCCTATGGCCCGTTCTACAGAACTAACCATGATACCATCACGCCTCGACCACAAGAATGAACCAAAACTAGAGGAGGGCACCTCCAGGGAGCAGCTGCTGGCGGCCAATAAAAAACGCTGGAAGAAAGTTCGCAATCATTGGCTAATGCACGCCAAGAAATATGATACCGAACGCTTTGAAATTCTTGACCAGATCGTAAGCACCCTTCTCGTTAAAAAGGGCAAGAATAAGGAAACACCTGCAGAACGATGGTAGAGAAGATCACCGACATATTTGATTCCATATAAACTCCAATAATTAACATAATTTCGTCTTAATTTACACTAATTGTAATGAGTCCCAAATATATAAAAATATATCTAGATAATCATATTGGAGTCATCATCTATTTTATCTCACTGGACTGAATCAAAAGTATGATTAAGTTAAGGAGTGCAATCGCAATTTCAGCAATATAAATTTTCGATTCGCTTATTTTGTATCTTCGACATCCATTAAAATAATGTTTAATATACAAAAAATCTGTTTTTTTTATCGATTTGAATCAAATGTTTATTTTTTCTTTAGTGGGCGTAAGAAGATGCAGTTTTCCTTTAATTAAGTCTAATTCCATTTTGAGTAGATTTCAAAAATGCTGTTGGATTGTTCTGGTTTGGTTTGTTGTGTTGATTGGCTGGTCTTGGATTGGACTGCGCCTGCCTGTGTTGGTATACATGCTTTCTCTTTCGCACATATACACACACACACACATGCACACTCCTCTCCTCACACTTTTATTGCTCCCCATCTATTCGACCTTGAGCAGCTCCACATCGAAAGTAAGGGTGGAGTTGGGTGGAATCACACCAGGATGACCACGACTACCATAGGCATAGTCGGGTGAACAGATCAGTTTGGCGCGCTGACCAACGCTTAATTGGGCTACACCTTCATCCCATCCACGAATGACCTCTCCCTTGCCAATGGTGAATTTGAATGGCTTATTACGATCCCGAGATGAATCGAACTGATCATGCAAAAAGAAAGTTCATAAATTGTCAATTCCCAAAAAAGCCAAAAAAAAGGGGAAAATTTGCAAGAACTTACCTTGGTACCATCGTCCAAAGTTCCAGTGTAGTGCACTGAAACCTTTTGGCCGTTTTTGGGAAAGGTGCTGCCTGTGGAGCGGAAAAAATGGTTGTGTGTGAGCGAGATAGTTATACAAATGCAAGTAGAAGAAAAATTTCTGCCGCATACACCGCATATGTATTTCGGCAAAAAAAAAAAAATTAAAGAGGTTATGCTTGAACAATTACACTGCATTTACGAATATTTTGAATGAATTATTTAGTTTCTTACCATCGCCGGGGGAAATTGGTACTACTTGCACGCCCATAATTATTTTAGGTATTCTTTTTTTCCGAATGAAAAAAAATCTAGCACGTTTCGTTTCGTAGATTTGTGATGCGTGTTTGAGCTGGCCAGGGCTACAAACTAGAAACAGTGTTACAAATCGATAAGCCGGGCATGCTGTCTATTAGATGGATAATCGAATAGCACATAATCGATTTCAAACTATAGTTAAAGCAACTAAATAATGAAAGGACAAAGCTTCATTCAAAATTAGCACTATATAAAAGAGTGTTTAAAACAATTTAAAAAACTTTTATTAAAATAGCCTAAGTGCTTATACAATTAAAAAAAAAGACACCTATCCAGTCTCAGTCTCTTTGGAACTTTCTTTATCTATAAAATGGACCCCTTTGCTGTTGAATTCAACTTTCTGGCCATTCAATAGAATTCCACCTTCGGGTAATACTGTTAATTGTAGTTTATGTTGTATCTTCGATGTGGAGGCACCTGCACCGTACAAAAAACTACTATTCACTGTCCACAATGCACTAACATTGGCCTCCTTACAAATCGTCTCCATACATTGTATATATTTGGTATAGTACTTCAATTTGCTTATTTTTGGTGTTCTTTGTTCCGTTTCCAGCCAGAAGAATTCGGAAATTGTGTCAAGGACTACAAGTTTAATATTTAAATTGGCACGTAGCATATATTTCATTATATTGAGAGACTCATCAAATTCTTTGGGTGAAAAGCAGTTCATCAGTTTAACCGATTGCAAACGTTTCTCCAGATCCTCTTCAGTTGAAATAAATCCATGGCTTTTGATTATTTTGGCAAAGTTGTGAGCTTGGACTTTGTGGCTAAGATTGACAAATAAAATATCCCAGTTCAGTGCACACAAATAATAGCCCATTAATTGTTGCGCTAGCAGGGTTTTTCCACTATTTGATGGACCAGAAATCTCAATCAGGGATATCCGATCAAGAGTATTTTTGCCAAAAAGACGCTTATGCAGCTCCATTTTTTAGAACAAATTAAAAAATTTAATACTGATAAATTCAAATAAACAAATGCCGGACACATTAGAGGTGCTGTGGTTTGCTTATCTGTGACCTGTCACAGTGACTTAAACTTAAAATAATATTCCTTAATAAAAAGTGTTTAAATTGCTTTGAATTTAAAAGACTGAATCTTTTTTACTTTTCTTTGTTGTTGTTGTCTATAAAACCTTTGAAATATTTTCTGCCATCTTTCTAACTTTATTAAGAATATTAATTTCCCTTTTCCCTATAAGACCAAAGTAACAGTTTTGCTCATATCTAAATTAGTTATCGATAAATTGCTCAATCAAAAACTGCCAGCTTGTTCTCTTATTTATTATATATTTATTATATTTATTTAAATATTTGATGAAATAATATAAACATAAACTCAAGTGGAAGTAAACAATGACGGTGCTTTCTATAAATAAATAGTTAATACTTATGAATGATTCAGTTTGAAATAACCATGAGAAAAAATAAACAAATGTTTGGGAGCTCTGGCAACCATGCTTAATGGGCATGGAATTGTTTTCCTTATACGCATAGTTTTCCCAACTGCATCATGCAAGATGCACTGGCTCCTTTGCCGGAACCCACCAGCAGTAGTGGTGGAGGCGGGGAAGGTGAAGAATACACAAGTGGACAACAAGTGGAATCCACCAGTAATTGTACAATATGCAGAGTCGCAAAATTGTCTGCCTTGGACATGCGATCCAATGAGGCAATGCAGCGACGTCTCCGACGTGATTGGAAGATGGCTGTAAGTTATTTTGTTAAGAATATTACCGAATTTGCCTTAGATCTCAACGTTGCCCCCTTTGCAGGCCGATGTCATCCAGTCGACATTAAAAACAATTTGTGTGGAGTGCGTCTGTAAGCTCAACATGCACTCGGAAGTCACACGATCTTTGATGCAGAGAATGCAACGGTTGCAACGTCGTGGAGATAGAGAAGCTGATGGAAATGCAATTTGTGATGACGAGGGAGATGCCAATGTAACCACAACCACAACAGCTACCGTGGCAATAACTCAATCGAGTCCACCTATAGCTGATGCCGAAGTGTCCACCACATTAATTGAAAGCCAGGATACAGTGTATCTTACCACAGCTAGCTCCTCTAGTTCCCATTCGACTTGTTCCGTATTAGAAGCGTATTCCTCACAGCCACCAGAATCACCAACGGCCACCGAGTCGGGAGGAATGCGTAATAATAGCACACCACAAACGTCAAATGGTTGGAAATGGCGAACACGACTCCTCTGTCAGTATTGCGGAAGAGCATATTTTCGTAAGGATTACTTTACTTTACACTCCCGTCGTTGCTGGCGTCAAAATCCGCAGCACACACCTGCTGCAAAGCCAAAATGCCGAGTGCTTAATGAAGCTGAAGCTAGACAGGAATTGGATGAGCCAGTACAGCATTTGTGTAATTTATGTGGAGCGGAATTTGATGCCAAATATGAATGGGAACTTCATCATACAATTTGCAGTGCCAAACAAGAGGCCCTAGAAGAGGCGGAGCACAATCAGGAAGACAATAGTCGAAGGTCACGCTCTTTGCGTCCAAAATCACGAGCATGCTCTGTCGCATGGGAGCAGCAGAAAGAGCCCGAGGATGAGGAAGAGGATGCCGAAGATGATGGCGATGATGACGAGGATGATAATGCCTCAACTGTTGACACCATGTATACACACCGTATGAACTTTACCGGTGATTGGGTTGTCAATCATAGCCGAAGCAATAGTAATAGTGCTCTAAATAGATATGATGATTATGCCATTGAGGAGGAGGAGGAGATGCATATAACCACTGAACGAGAGTATGGTGAGTTTATATACATATTTAATACATTTTCTGAACGCATCTGATTCTAATTTCTCTTTTATAGATCTCTATCTGCTCGATTTGCTCAAGATGCAGGTGGAAAAGAACTCCTTTGCTTGCTTTGTTCATTCTTGTGGCTTCCAAACGACCACATTGGAAAGTCTCATGTACCATGATTATGTGCATCATTGGAAAATGAGTTGGTTCTATTGCCAGAAATGTGGTGATGTCTTTACCAGCAAGTGAGTATAACCATCTAACATATATTAACCCTTTTACTTTAATTGCTATTATCTGCATTTACAGAGTGTTTCTCGATTATCATCTGCATCGACAGAATCGTGGTTATTACATTTGTCACAAGTGCCAGGATGAGTTTGAGTATCAGCATCAATTGGATCGACATCTATTGCTCCATAGCAAGGGCATTAATTATTATTGCAATTTTTGTCGCCTTGAATTCTTGAGTGAAACGAAACTTTTAAGCCATTGCCAGGCCTGTGGTCACAGTCCGAACGATGAGCCGCCTCTCATACATATCGATCGTTCACTTTCATTTTGCAATAAAAATACGGAATTAGCCAAGCCAGATCAAGTCCAATTATCGGCATATGCCGAAAGGGAACTAATCTTGCCCAATATTAAGATGCCAACAACACGTCCAATGCATCTGCCAAGTCACAAACCATTTCGTTTTGCCATCGGCATTGTCAATTTCGATAATCGAAATCCGCCCAACTGTGTTGGTTGCCTTTAAAAAAAGAATAAATCTTTTTTCTTTTTAACCATTATCTCCCACATAGTCGAATCGTTTTTTTTTCGTATACCTTGAATATTCTATTTGCAATATTAGCATCTAAATTACTTGATTAGTTAACAATTAAGTAAATTTGAAATGTGTTCGTCCCAAATTTGAAATCCCAAAACAGTTCAAGTCATAGCCATAATTTAGATAATTGAGAATTGTGTAAATTTGTTTTAATAAAGACTTATCATGAAATAAGATAATACATAGTATAATATTTACCTTTTTATATATACATAAATATATATAATTAGCATATGATTTATGTCCAATAAGATTAAGTCGGCATTAGTTCCTAATTTCGTGACCCGCTATGTATGCATTTTACACGCTATGTACAGTACTCTCCTACTCGCTACTTTCATGTTACAGTACTCGTTACTTTTAATAATGTGCTCAAAGAACTTTAACAATTTAGTATAAAACTATTATTTCTATACTTTTTATTATTATAAATATGTAATAATGAAATGCACTTGTCACTCGCTCGAATTTTGCGATGTTTATTTAATTTATTCAAGTCACCGCTAATCTTTACTCGCTAATGCTTAGCGCAGTAACTAGAATTTATTTGACTCTAGTTACTTACTAGTAAAAATTATTTCCCCTTCCAAGTTGCTCTTATTCGCTTTATTCGCTTAAATGAATAAATTACTACTCCCGCTTCTTTTTTTTTCCTAAAATGATAAAATTAAAGTACCATTTGATTTAATATATTTAATTTTTTTTCTTTTATTATTCTTCAGTCATTTTATTTTCGCATTCGTTTTCGCATTCGTCCATATTACATTTCCAAAAAAAGAATAAATCCATATGTCTTAACAAATTAGTGATAAATTGCATTATAATTTGCATTTGCTTAACACTAACTTTAATGCGTGTCGGTTTTTTGTTTGTACCTATGCATGTGTATATATGTATATAGTTTATATATATAGTTTAATGATTTTATGTACAGTAGGTTAACTCATATAACAAATTAACGTTAAAAGTATATGTTTGTTTTGTGTAAAATTAAAGAGCCTATTGCATTGCCCCCAGCGCATGTTTGTTTTTGTTTTTTGTTTAGCTTAAATGCACTTAAAACTAATTAATTTGCGATTGTCTTAAGACTAATTAAGCTTAGTTGTGTGTGTGTTTTTTTTTTTGTGTTTCCATTTCCATTTGTACGCTTTACTCGTTACTCGTTACATTTGATTTTTTATGTTTATTTGCGGGTCTAATTGCTGTTTTTTTTTATTTTTTTTTTGTTTATATAATTGTGTGGTACATTTGAGTCGGTGTCAGTCTTATAAAATTCAACCCAGGACAATTTAAAAACTAGAACATTATTTGAGGTAGTTTTCTGTATATATATATATATATAGTAGATATATATTTATATCGAGGTATTTAGGGAAAAATCATGATAAAACATAATCTAAGGCTAAACATAATTTTTAAAAACAAATCACTGGCATTTAACAAAGTTGTACAAAAAATATTTGCTAACTGATCCGGTTTATCCTTTTCATTTTCTTCTCGTTTTTCTTTTTTTTTTTATTAGTTGGGAGCCTCTCTCGCTGCTCTGCCTGGTGCCACGCCCTTATTTTCAGTCTTATGTAAATTTTTACATACATATGATTTAAAATTTATTTTGTTTTTTCTTCCTTTTCTGTTTTTTTTTTTTTATTTTTGATTAGTTTGTGTTTAGCGAGCATATTTTTGACTGCTGAGCGCCTAGGACTTACAAAACTAGTTAGTTAAGATGGCCTACAAGTGTCTAGATGTATATGTATGTAACTAAGTTGGGTGTGTCTGTGTCTGTGTCTGTGTGTGTGTGTGTGTGTATGTAAGTAAAACCTAAGGACAAACCTAATACTAAAATCCTAACCTAAGTTTCTGTTTCTAGGCACAAAGTGATGAACAATTTATATAATAAGATTGTGTGGGATTTGATTTGAATTCGTTTTTTTTTTTTATATCGAAATGAATTATTAGTTTTTAGGTGCTGGTGCTAGTGCTGCCCGCCGACTAAACTGGGATTGGGTATTTTGTTTAATGTTAAAGCTTCACTACCGCTGAATCATCCATAACCTGTTGCTCAGGTCATTTTGGATGAGAGAACACACGTTGTACGCCGTATCGAACGAAAAAAATCTATTTAAATATATATATATATAATTATATGTATATGAATAGTTATAAGAGGATGTGGGAGTAGGATGATATAGCTGCTATCTGACCTAGCATATGGAATCGTAGCTATCATTTGCATACTGCCAGGCCATGGTGAGCATCAATCAGTCTGTGCGCGCTTGCGTTTCATCGCTCCCCATTAGTTCCCGTTTGAGGCCCAGTCCTAGACCCAAATCCACTGGTAATGGTGGTGGTGGTGGCGATGTAGCTGAAACTGGATAATCCTCATGCTCTTTGCCATTAGTTGACGTCGAGTTCGAGGAGTGCATTATGACACTGGCACCCTCCATGGGAGACGAAGCCCTTGGCGGTGGCGGCGAATATGGCGATTCGGGTCTTTCTTTTCGTGCCAGCGATAAATCTTCAACATGATCATGATCCTCTTCATCATCAGCATCGGCATCTTCACGTTCGTCCTGCTCCCGTTCACGTTTAATCATTCGTTCATGCTTTGCCTCATGCATTTCGAGATCCTCGGCATAATGACGTGGACTTGGGCTGGGACTGGGTGATCGGGCGCCATGCGGATGACCATTTGAACCGGAACCTGGCGGACTTGTGGACATACGATTAGCAGCAGCATGTGCAGCCGCAGCCAATGCCATGGCATGTAAAGCCTCTCGTCCAGCCATATCGCCACCACGGTTCTCCAGGGCCTGCTGAAGGAATGCATGATCCAGTAGGGCGGCTGCCGAATGGGATATTGTTGGTGTCATGCCGTGATGTTGATGATGAGAACCATGCTCTTTGGCCTGCTCACTGCGATCTAGCAGTTCTGCTTGACCATGGCCATAGTTGTGGGCAGCAGCAGCTGCAGCAGCGGCGGAATAGGGAAAGGCGGCCGATGACTCCACCCCAGGTGGACTACGTTTAGGTGTACGATGAGTGCCACGACCTGTGGTAATGTTCAATTTTCGTACCTTATCGTACAAAGTTCGACTGGGTAGACCATATTTTCGACTCGCCTGTAAGGCACTCATGCCCTCACGCACCGCCTGAATGGCGCACATCATATCGGCACGTGTATACTGCTTGTAGCGCTTCCACTCTGGTTTTTTGCCACCAGGACCACCAGTTTCCTCGTCAAAAGAGCGATCTGTGTGCGGCGAAAGGGGTTCCTTATCACCGCCATAATCTGAGCCATTAAAACTGTGGCTACCGGTTCCACCTCCCACACCACCGCTCTGATGGGAGGGAGCCTTTTCCGCCAATGAAGATGAGGAAGAACTCTTCAAGAGCAAAGGATTTGGTTGCTGCTGTTGGGAAGAGTCCGCCGGATTGGCCTGGGCCAGTACATTACGAAGAATAGGAGTGTCACGAGTACTATTAAGCAACATGCTGGATATGGCCGAGAGTTTTTTGCGCTTGAGAGGATTCATATCGGCTGCACTCTCATAGACGGAATTCAACATGGCAGCGGCGGCAGCAGAGGGAGAGAGTGGCCATTGGCCACCAGCCTCACCGGCTGCAGCATGGGATGTAGCATGTGTGGGTGTCAATGGGGTCTCACCAGCTGGAATATGTGGATGGCTTGGTCCGGATGGATAATTCGTATATGGCGGCTGCTGATAAGCTCCAAATGGGGGAGGTGGTGGCGAGCAGCTGCTCGAAATGGCGGCGCTGGGTGAAATGTGCGTGGACGTTGAGATCACGGAGGAGGACGACTGTTGCTGCTGCTGTTGCTGATGATGATGATGATGGTGGTGGTGGCCAAAGCTATCGCCATTCTGTGGCTTGCCTGTGGCTCCGGAACTAGATGTTGGAGCTATGCTACTAGCATGATAATGACTCTGTACACGTTCCTCTGCTGTTGTTGCTGCTCCCGACTGTTTGTTGTTGTTGAACTTCATTAAATTATCATAGAGACCCTTCACCTGCAGCTCTTTGGCCGTACGTAGAATTTCCGGTTCCTGGCTTTTAGTAACTGTCGTCTCACCCGTATACATATACTGTAAAAGTGCTGCAATTTCGAAACCCTTGACTCCGGGCAATATAATGCTACAGTGATCCTGTGGCACATCCTGTAATATATGCTGGAAATATGGTGAATTTGCTGCCAATACAACACGATGGGCCTTAAACTGTTCATCATCAACGACAAGAGTGCAGTCCACATAGCTGCCCACCTCGTGCAGTGCATGGAGTATCTGTACTAAATTCGTCTGATGATTATTCCAACGAAGGCAATAAGTTTGCCCTTCACTGCTGGCAACGGGAGTGGGTGTGGGCCCACCGCCACCACCACCCATCTCGGCACGGCTCAATTCTCCTCGACTATGACTGTGATGACTATGTTTGTGGCTATTTCCTCGCTGACCGCGATGAATGTGCTGCTGCTGCTGCTGATGATGATGATGATGCTGATGATCCGGCTCCTCGTCCGGAGCTGTATCGCTACTGCTGTGATAGACGCTATTCAAACTTGTGAATGCGGCACTCAGCAGCGTTGGCGAGTAGGAGGAAAGATGTTTCCTGACCTTGAGCGCCAGTTTAAGGCTTACACTTCAACGGGTTCAACCTATAAATTAAAACGGAAAATCGGTCAAAAAATTGAAAAATACAAATGGAGAAAAAAAAAACAAAATAGAAAAAGATTTTTTGCACAAAACAATTCAATGAAATTCACAAAATGTCAAAGGCAGAATTCATATTTTGCAAAGGTTGCTAAATTTTCAAAAGTCCAGAAAAATCATAAATTGATTGAAAATAAATTTTTCAAAATGTTTAACTAATTTTAAAATTTCAAAAAATTCATAGATCTAATCCAATCTTAGTGGAAAATGAAAAGGAAATGGATTTTCAAATGATCTTAGATATGCCGTTTTTTTTTTTTTTTTGGACTTCCGTTCCTAAATTCCTGTCCACACAGGTGTGCAAAAATCTTCTATATCACCGTGAAATGGTGGGAGGGTCACCTTATCGCCCACACCTCCGGTCCAGGCACACACAGAGAGAGAGAGAGAGAGACATATCTACCATTTCCACCATTTGCAAAAGTTGCTGTGCGGAAAATCTTGGTTCTAAAATTGAAGCGCACACAGCACTCACACCATTGTACTGAAGTTTTATGCGCCATAAAAAGTGAAAGCGCGTGTTAGTGGCAGGGGTATACCAAATACAAGGAACAGGAGCAATAGGAGAAGGAGAAGGAGTATATGGTGGTGTGTAGGAGGAGGGAGGAATATACGTGTATAAAAAATGGGGAAAAATATGCAAACATCCCTTGAAAGACGTGTGCGCGTATTTTTCCGGCTGCTTTTTCGCGCGCTTTACTTTACATACATATAGATATATACATATATCTAAATTTTTTTTTGTTGGTTCTCCTGGAAAGTGGAAGTGGCAGAGAGAGGATAAAAAAAAAAAAAAACTTGCAATAATTTCATTCATTTTCTGGCTTGTTTTTCCTGTTTTCCTTCGTTTTTTATTTTAAGGACACGGCATGAGGGTGGTTAGAAGTGGTTGTTGCTAGTCGAATTTCAAATGAAAAAAACAAAAAAAAAAACTTGTAATAAATTTTTGTGGACCTCAAGTGGACAGACCGAAACCAAGAGAGAGCCATATGCCGTGCCAATGTCACTCTTTTGGGCAGCATATGTTGGACACATGCAACTAATAGCCAAAGAAAATGTACGAAGAAACGAACGAAGGAACAGCATGTGTGATGGGCGTATGAGTGAGTTTGAAGGGTTTCGATTACCAACAGGTAGGCGGCCGCCACAAGGCATCAGTAGGAGGATCCACCAGATTGTAGAATAAGAAAGAAAAGCAAAAAATGAAAAAACGAAAACGAAAAAAAAAAAAAAATAAAAATTGCCAAGATAATGGCAATCGAACAACAAGGGAAATGTCAAACACAGACAATCGAGCACAATAGAATGGAAAACAAACGATCGATTATTGTTTAGTAGAGTGCGGAAAATGCGCAAGAGATATCCCAGTCATTGTCCTAAAATGTGCCCATTGTCTGAGCCAAAGACGACGACGACGGCGTAGATGATGATGATGATGATGACGATGATGATAAAGGAAAACCTGCAGTGAAGGCGCTCCCTCTTTTTGCGCAACAATTTTTTTTGGGTCTGTGATCCTATATTGAGTGGCAAGCAGGTAGATCATGTGGGAAAAAATATAGGAAATTGGTAAGTTAAGCGCATTATAAGGCCATAAGCGTATTGCTTTAACGCCTCTTTGTGTGCTGCCTTTATAACTCCATCTAGCTCTCTCTCTCTCTCTCTCTCTCTCTCTTCAACTTATACAAAAATATCAAGCATACGCCACGATCGCCAAAAGCTTGCAAAGCTTTTCTTTTGCTTTTGTAGCAGTTGGGTTGGGGGCGCTCTGCCACCATTTTGTTCAAACTTTTAATTAAACAATTTAAACAACAAAATACAAGTATTTGAACGTCATTGAAACGCAATGCACTTGGAAACCGGTTTGAGGATTTTCCAGTTTATTTTTTTTTGTTTTATATATTTAATGAAGGGCAAATTGTGACCGAAAAACAATAAAAAAAAAATAAAGCGTTAAACTTAATTTAAAATAATATGATAAAAAAAAAAATTGTATATAAATATTTGCAATTCTTACCACAAAAAGTATCGAAGAAAAAACGCCTTAAGCGATTTTCTTAATTATATTTAAATGAAATTTATTATTTGATTATTTTGAACAATTTTTGTTTTTTATAGTTTTGTTTATAGAAATGTTAATTAAAACTCTCACATTGCTTGTCAAACAAATTGGTTCTTTTGTTTTTTAGAATTTTGTTTGCATTTAACAGTTTTTTTTTTTTAATTTTTGTTTTGTTTTTTTTTTTAATTACTCTCTCTCACACACACACACACACTGCAATTTTTTTTCTGCGACACGTTGTTAGGTTCTACTAAGTGAATATATATATAGATATATATTTTGTTATATTTTTCTTAAATATTTTCTTTATTAATTTTCTTGTTTTGCTCTTGTTGTAGCGTTTTGCGTGGCACGTTGTTGCAGATTCGAGCGCTCAAACTTGAATAAAACTGCCACGGCGCTCTTATGCAGCAAGTCATTGAAGACAAAATTTCCCGAAATGTGAGCGAAAGGGATAGAGCACAAACGCACGCACACACACACACTCATACAGTCGCATAGGCCAGTGCGACGAAAAGAAAAAATGAGGGGAAGTGTACGAAAAGGAAACGAAACGAAGGAAAACTGTGCTACAACTCTATTGCTATCTCCCCTTGCTCGCAGTCTATCACGCTCTATCGAATTGCAGTTATACTCGTCGTTGTAGTTGTGTGCGTAGTGCGTACGGTTTTGTATGTTTTTTTTTTTTTTTGTTTTTTGCGTTGTTGCACTCTTTTGGCTTGCATTCGCTGCTATTGGCACCCAAAGCAGCAGGCTCGCAATGCGTACGAGTGTGAGAGTGAGAGAACGATTGGAGATGGAGGATAGATTGAAATGAAGTGTTGTGGTAGTGTGAGTGAATGCGTGGTGCGTGTGTGCTGTTGGCTTAGTTGGGAGAGTAAAGCGAGTTTTTTTTTTAGACACTTTTTTTGTTGTATTTGTGTGTATTTTTTTTTTTTTTGGCGACTGCATTTTTTTATATATATTTTTTAGTTTTGTCCAAACTGGCCTGCAGGTTGAAAACTGGTATTTTTTGTGTATAATTTTCGAACCCCTTTTTGGACACATATACATATGCATGTATGTACAAAAAAAAAGAGACAGAGAGTGAGAGGGAAGAGTTAGAGAGACAGAAACTTCAATTTGAAGTCGGCGACCAGCGCCATTTTGTAATTATGCAATCTGCTTAAAGGCTTGCATTTTTATTCCTCTGCTTAGGTAAAAAGAAAAGCAAAAGCAAAAAAAGTAAAAACCTTAGAATCAGACAAAGGATTCATATAAATTGATTGACCTTCTGCTTCCTTATGCAAATTACGAAGGTCGTTCGTTGTCAATGAAATCAATAAAGATTACAACCAACAAATAATTTGCATATTTCTTACAACGTTTCAATTTTTATGCAAATTGGCAAACCGAAATGTAACGGTAAAGGGTTGCTTGATCACTCATAAGAAATAAAACCGTTAGAGTTTCCATTTCTTTAATTAGCAATATAATTAAATATTCTGTTTTTTTTTTGTTGTTTGTTGTTGTATTACACTTGACTTTCTCTGTTGAGCAGCTTCTTTTGCTCTATGCGCTGCGGTTTTTCCTTTTTTTGCATTTTGTTGCAACTGTACTTTTTTCTTAATAATTGTGCATCATTAATTTGGGTTTCCTCTACGCCTCCACTCCACTTTTTGGCTTGTCCAATCATTAATCATGTTGTTTTTTTTCTACAATTTTTTTGTTGGTAAATTAAGGTCAACCGCATTTTACAGACTGACTGCATTAAGTGTGTGTATTGTGTGTGTGAGTTTGTTTTTTTTTCTTTTTTTTGGCGTTAGTTTCTGAGATTGTAAGGCTATCTTATTGCTACAGTTGGAGAAGAGGAAAAAAAAACTAGTTCGCAAGTGCATTCACCTCCCCAAGAAGCTGATAAAGCAAACGAAAAACTATGAAAAAAAAAACAACATATAAAAATGAAAACTGAAATGAAATGAAAACTTGCGCCATAATCTAAAAAGACGACCATAAACGCATTATATACAGTAAGCAACAAGTCAAGTCAATTGTGTGTGTGTGTGTGTGTGGGGGGTGAGAGGGGGATAGTATCTTCTATCCCTTTCTATCATTGTAATCTTATCAATCGGAATTTATTTGTTCCTCAGACCATTAGTGAAAGTCTTTAGCCATTTCCTTGCAATAGACACATGTGCAACAAGTTCTTATTTTTTTCTATTTTTTTTCCTTTTTGTATAGAGTAAAAATCCTTCTCTAAATATGGTTTATCCCATCATCTTTTGGGTCAGTGTTGACTTTTTGACTGAACAAGATGTTGGATTGGCTCATTATTGAAGATTTGTCTAAAACCATAATCTGCACATAATCCAACCGCATAATCCCATACAGTCAATGAATGTTTCGTCTTAATGAACTGCAGGTACACATGGCACCTTAACCTTGAACCTTGCAAAAATAGACAAAAGAACCAAATTGTAATAGAATATAGATCGATCGATTCATCGATAGAACAAACTATTGAGAATTTAAATGGCATTGTCTTACTTATCATTTGTTTGCAAACTGCACTAGAAATGTTTACTCTACAATTTTGCGATTAGTTTCTATCAGTTATTGATTATTCATTGTTATTTTTCTGCATTTTAAACATATGCAAAAGGTTTTTATGGTATTTCCCATTTTCGCGAAAATGTGCCAAAAAAAAAAAACAGTTTTTGGTTTTTAAGTGGAAAACTGCAAAACCGTTTTATGATTTTGCTTAACCCTTTTGCTTTTCCTTTATATTTTTTTTTGCGCCCTTTTTTGGTCATTAACATTAAGTTGGCATATTTTCTTGGAAATTGTCTGGGCAAATCTGTTAGTTCCTTTTATTCTATTTTGTTTTATTGGTTTTTGTGGCTAGGTAAGCTCATCAAAAGGGGTTAGAGAGGACTCAATCAATAAAATGTGTCTGCTGCAATTTCTCATTTGTCGCAAAAATACATAAACATTTATCCTTTTTACCCTTTCGTTTTTCTACCTGCTCATCAGCATTATCATCATCTTCCACCGTGGTGGTCCAGTCGTGACCAGTGCCAAGAGAAGGCTAAATTTTCTATTACTCTTTGAAGTTTGCCATGCGGCACGTGAAAAAAAATAGAAAGAAAATCCTTTTCAATTAGCGTTAAGGATTGTTTACTTCTGCCAAACAGAAGCCTGTACAGGAACAATAGCAACCTGCTGAGTGCTGAAAAAGGATCAGGATCAGTTTCTATACAACTCAAGGACTCTTTTAACACTTTAGTGCTAATGGCTGCGAAAATGTTAACGGCAAACTTGTAAGAGAATTGCATAAAAATGAAAAACAAAATTATCGAAAAATTTTATATATGCATAAAAAAAATAAAAAAATATTTCATTTATTTATCAGTTATTTGCCTTTGGCAAACAAAAAAAAAAGCAGAAAAACTGGAAAAAAAAATTAAATAAAAATGCAACAAGAAAATACGAATACGAAACAGAGGAGAAAAAAGCAAATGAAAAATGTTGAAAATTTATCGCGCGCGTCATTTGCTCTGCCTGCAACTTTGTGTCTCTCTTTCTCTAGCTCAAGCTCTCCCTTTCCCTCTCTATGGTGCTCTCGTATAGCTTCTTCTCGTTCTCGCTGCATATGAGTATGGAAAGTAGCACGTAGAGCCGCGACTTTGTGTGTTGGCGGCGTTTTTTTTTCGGGGGCTCTACGCATTGGGTCATTGCACTTTTGCAACGCACACACACACGCACATAGACAGCGGCATGCACACACAGATACAGATAGGCTGAGGCAAAAGGCAACATTTCAGTGAGAGAGAAAGAAAATTGTGTAAAAAAACGCACAAACGAAAAAAAAAAAACAAAAAATTAGGCGAAAGCAAACAAAAATACAGAGCAAAGGGAGCAGAGGGAAGGCAAAATACAAACAAACTACAGTGAAACTTCTTTTAAACTATAAAATTATAAATTGATTTGGAAATATAAATGTATCTATAATAATTTAAATGTTCTAACTATTAATATATTTAATTAAATAAACTTTCAAAAATATATTCTTTCCATTTTCTTTGCTTGCTTATCTCAAAAATTAAGTTCTTGATCTTTACATAAATTGTTTTTGTTCAAATTATAATTTATATTATAAACAGGAAAAACTTAAATAAAAAGTTACACAATAAAAGAATTTTTAGATATCTTAGAACGAAAGTGATTATGTTATTTATCTTTAAATAAATATTTCTAATAAAATTATGCAAAATTAAAATTAAATTACTAGAAAAACTTTGTTAAAAATATTCCAAACATAAAAATATTAATGCTCTAAAAACGAAATTCATTAAAAAAGTATTCTTTAAGAATTTATTTTTCATTTATTATTTTTTGATTTCTTTTTTATTATCTTCACATTGTTAAAGTTTAATGAAGCTTCTACAATAAATATTTAAATTAAATTCTTTTTGATTTTCAAGAAACTTTCACTGAAATATTATTTTTTTATGCTAATTTCCAATAGGTTTTTTAATATTATTATTATTTTTCCATACTCTTATTCTTACTTTATATATATTTTTTTGTATTTTAAATTAATTTTTTATATGTATTTATATTTGTATGTTATACATACAAATATTTGTATTTGTATGTTATATGGATGTTTGTGTTGAAATAAAATCAACTCACTTTAATTTTATTAGAATTGTTTTTTTAATGCATTTTTATTTTATATTAATATTTCATTATATTTTTTGTATTTAGATTTTATTTATGTATGTTTTATTTTTTATATATATATTTCAATCATTTTTATAGAATTTTATTTTAATAATTTTATTCAGAATTATTTTTTTATTCTATTATTATTTTATATTAATATTTCATTATAACTTTTGTATTTAGATTTTATTTATTTATGTTTTATTTTTTATATATATGTATATTTAAATATTTCTTATTAGACTTATTTTTTTTATTTTATAATTGTTTTTTTTTTTTCATTATATTTTCTGTAGTGTCTTAGCTACTGGTAACTATTACAAGAAATAAATCATTTACATTTAATTTTAAATATGAAAAAAAACTATAATTAGTTGATGACTTCTTTAAAAACAAAACAAAAAATAGGAAAATAGATTTTTCCAATTTTTATTTTGCCTTTGTCAATTTCTGTTCTTAATTTTTCACTTTTACAAATCTTTCAAATTTGTTGTAATATCACTTAGCGAAGCTTCACTGCTTTGCAGTTACACATGTCTACTATCAGAGGAGAGGGGGGAGATAGTGATAGAGGCAGAGGCTAAAGATACCAGAAAACATATATGTATGTATGTACATACGTATATACATATATAGCTAGAGCTATAACAGATAGACGATTGCATTCGCGTTGTCTGACGGCAACTTCAACTTGGCAACGCCATTTTGTTAATTTCGCTTACAGATACAACTGCACTTTCTATAAATAGGCAAAACAACGCCATGGCCATGCCCCTGCCCCTGTCCCTGTTTGTGGCATGCCATTTGTGCCGCCAACGCCACTCGAGTGTTGCACTGTTGCAGTTTGCTGCACATGCTCCTCTGCATGTGTGTGGAAAATAAATGCCGAAAAACCAAAAAAAAAAAAAAAAAATAAAAGTACAGACTATATATTATATACTATACATATCCGTATCCGTATGCTTATGGAGGGTGTTTTTCCCTGCTACAACAACTATAAATATGTGTTATTTTTAGCAACATTTGTAACGGAAGGGCAGGCAAGGGAGTGAATTTGACAAAATGACAAATAATTGTATCTCCTATAAGAAACTTACCTTCTCCAGTGTTCCAGCGTTTTGGCGTTCTAATGGAATGATTTTTACTATTAAATAGTTTTAGTAACACGTTTTTTCTTCTTCAGTTTTTCTATGTTTTTTTTTTTTGGCAGTTTTGGTTTAGCTTTTTAGCTTCAATTTTTCATCACAATACATTTTGGATTTGTGCAAATTTTTATGCCACGTTTTCCACATTTTCACAGATATTTTTTTTTGGTTTCTTATTTATATATATTTTTATTTTATTTTATTTTTTTTTTGGATTTCTTTGTTTTTAGCGAGATCGACACGAACACTGGGCGGTCATTATGCAAAATGGCAAACCGACAAAAAAAAAACCACGAAAAATGTATAAAAAAACAACCACAACTAGAGAGCTCAATCCCTGGAGAGCTGGAGAGGCCAGATTCTATACATATGTATATCAACACTTACATACAAATACATATATACATATACATACATAGATAGATAGATGTATGTGTGTATGTATGAGCTGGTTACAAGTTTTTGTATATTTTTTTCTCGTTCTTAAACGACGCTAGTTTTTTTTTTTTTATTTTTTTTTTTAGCTTGTAAGTTTTGCAACCGTCTACTGACCTTGAGTCTTTATAGAAATTAAGTAAGGGCCAACAGTGGAATAGTGTTCTATGCTCAATTCTTCTGATGTCTCTGATTCTGATTGTGTATGGAGAGACAGAGGCGGTGGCTAGAAATCCAAAGAAATGGCAAAAAAAAGCTCTGACTGTACATACAAACTATAACTATGTATATGATGTATTATATACTAAACATTATATACATATTTATGTATATAAAGTTTTTATTTCTCTCTTTCTCTTTGGTCTCTAAATTTCTGTCTGTCTGTAGGTCTCTCTGTCCACTGACTCACTAGAATTGAGAATCTACAAAATATATGTTGGAGGAGGTGGGGGTGACCAAAAAAGCTCCACCATATAAATACATATATACAGATATTCAGCCCTTTAGACATATTTTCTACGAAAACAACATTTTGCAAATAACAAAACAGAATCGAAAACAAAAATAACAACCAGTTGGTGGGCTGTTGTTGTTTATCTCCCTCTCTCGCTCTTTTCCCCCCCCATATATAGAACATATTTCAGGGTCATTTCTACTTAATTATTACACAATAAATTGTTTACAGCAAAAAAAAATGAGCAAATGCTTTGAGCGAAAACGACAAAGAGATATTGTAAATAACAAAAAAATTTCCGTAAATTTAGGCAATTAAACGACTTTTAAAATACCGTGTTAAAATAAAGGCAACTGAAAAGAAATACAATTTCTATTGATTTTCAATAGTTGTTAATAATTCTATCATTAAATTCTTCCTTTTGTGATATTTTTAAACTTTTACGACAAAAAAAGAACTAAATTTCTTTAAATATCTATTATATTTTAAATTAATTCATATAAAATATATATCTGCAAGTTTTGTTTAATCATTGAGTATGTATTATTTAAATACATTTTATTTATAAATTATTATTATAAATGAAATCTTTTTATGTTTCACATTTATCTAAATGTTTTTTTTTAAATTTATTTATATTTATTATATATAACAAATTCTTATAGAATTCCAATAAGAATAATAATATTAATAATTTTTTTTAACAATTACAGATACGAATGAAGAATTTATATAAATGTTAGGTAAGTTTAAATTATCGAACTTGTTAAAACAATTACTTTTTTAAGGCTTTTAAGGAAAGGATTTGATCACTCTTTAAAGGATTCCCAAAAACCCAGATTCTAGACAAACAAAAAAAAATTCTCAGATAAATGTTACAGATCAAGAATATATATGCTTTATACCAAGGAGGCGTTTGTATAACCTTTATAAAGAAAAATCAAGGAAGTGATCTACTAAAAATCGAAGGAAATTTACTTGTAACTAATATCCTTTCTGAAAAAATAATTTATCTAAGAAATGTATAATGATTTTTTTTTCAATTTTTTAGATTTTCTTAATTAAGTAATTAAACTAAAAACTTTTACTTGCTACATTCGTAACTTAGACTTGTTTATACCCCATTTACAACATGCTTACACGGTATAAAAACAATTTTGAAGGTTCTTCTCGCTTGTTTACAACGAACACAACAATTTTTTGATGGGCCAGGGCCATTGTTGAAACCGTTGAATATACATATATGTATAAGTATACATATATATATTTGAGTGAAGCTTTTGATACTACGTGTAAATACGGAAGGTCTCAAATGATAATTAAATTAAATGTTGTAACTACATTTTAAGACAATTTCCATGCAAAATATTTCATATAAAGCAACAAGTTGCGTCAACAAAATTCACAAGTAGAAGTAGAATCATAAGAAAGTCCCCCATCCCCTCTACAAAAAATGAGCTAAAAGAAGAAAAAAAGCAAGCAACAATTTTACCATTAAAAATGAACGCTTTTGCCGCGCCCCACGCTTTCTGCTTGTGTCTGTCCCTAAACTTGAACTTGAAATTGCGCTGCGAAAAACAAATTTCAAGAGCAAAATGCCGGCAAAAAAAACAAAAAACTAGCAAAACAACAACAAATTGCGTAAACACGCAAATACTTACTCTCTTTTTGTAGGCTACTCTCTCTCCCGAACCGAACAGTTTGCCGACTATAGCCGATTTATAATCGGCTAACCGAAGCTCTTATGTGCAAACTTTGGATTCGCTTATCGTCATTCGCGAAAATTCACGAAATTCGCAATCCGACCAATCAGAGAGACAATTCGCAAATAACAAAAAGAGCAAAACAAAAGCTTTGACCGTGAAGCTTTGACAAGCATTTACATATGTATGTATGTATATTCCATATGTGTGTGTGTCTGCTAGCTTTTGCTTATTTTTGGCGCTAGATAAGTCGCCATTTTTGCGCAAAAAAATTATAAAGTCAATGTACATAAAGCTGTTCTATAGCTCGTGGTTTTTTGATTAAACTAAAGCGGGAACTAAACGACACGTGGAAACCAAATTCGGGAGAGGTGTGAAGAAGAGTTAAAGAGATTGGGATATATATAAGTATTAGAATTGGGAACTAGAAAAGCTTTCGGGAGAGACTAAACGACGCGTTCACAATTGTCGTGGAGAGTTGGCAAGATCTTTAGTCTTCGGAATTCAACTGAAAACTGAATTGTGCCAAAAGGTAAAATAACCCAATAACAAATGAATCAGTATTATTATTTTTTTTCTTTGACTGATTGTTTCTATAAAACTTTCATACCGGCGAGTAGACAACAACAACATGGGCGTAGAAGGGGGATTATTACAAATAAAAAAAAACCGAAAGGTTTTCCTTTGCTTTGTGAAGAAATAGTGAAAAAATTGTTCACAATTGAAGCATTTTATTAAACTATAATTGTAGATGTTATGAATAATTAGTAACAAAATTAGCAATAATAATTATATTCTTAAAAAAAATTATTCTATATACTCAAAATTTCATTTTAAAATTAACATATAGATATGGAATAATAGATTAATAATTAGTTCTTAAAAAAGTATTGGTTAAACAAATAATATATTTGCTACGTCTTTGTTAAGAAAGAACTTTCATATCTTATGAATTGATTTGGATATGAAATTTATGAATAATTTTAAGCTTTGCATACAAACTATGAATTAACATGATCCAAAACATTTGAATAGGCAAATTTGAGATTATTTGAAAAATTTTCCATGCAAAAAAAATTAAATGGAAGACAAAAGCTAAAGCATTTTGGACAATTTTTTATATAAAATATTTCTACAACTTTTAGTGATCTTTAGTTAATAATGTTATATATAATTGTAAAACTATTTAAGTTACCCTTAAAGGTTATATTATAATTAGTTTTATTATATAAGCACTTGGAAATTAACATATAATTAAAATTTGTCGCACTTAATTATTGATCATTATAATTATATATTTAACATTATATTTTTTTCATTACATATACATATATGTATATATTTTATTAACATATTTTTCAATGAAAAGGTTTGTTTATTTATTAAAAGCGCTAAGTAATTAGTTATTCTATTTTTCTTTCATTTTAACCGATCCATTGAAGCTTTTTCGTTGTCATTATTTGAATTTAACAGAATCTTTTTTTTGGCAAATGAAAGCTTCCAATTCGCAATGACTGTGGAGGCTTTTTTTTATGGTGGTTGTCTCAGCTTTTTAAAGGGATCTCTTATACGAACATAAGCTAAGTTATAGAATAAAGAAGAGTCCCCCCTTTTGAGTACATCTATGAAATATCAAAGTCAAACAATTAGCCAATCTTTGCCTGATTATCCTTTTTTCTTCGGTTACTTACCAAACTGCAACCTGCTGCAATTCAGCTGTTGCATGTTCCCACTGACTGACTTGCAACATGTTCTTATTTACCTTTTTTTTTCTCTCTCAATAACAAAAACACACGCACACACACACACCATAGAGAAAGAAAAGAAAACACCAACTGGCATTATAGAGGAATCTTTTTCTCAATTCGTGTGACTTTTTCCATTCCCCCTTAGTTTTCATTTTTACCCAATCGAATCAAAAAGTTAACTTTTCCCATGGATTTTTATACCGCATATGTATCCTGTTGCTGTCGATCCTTCCTTTTCCCTTCCCCCTACTCCTACATATACTCGCTACTCCTACTCCTTCTTCTCCCTCTACATTGCAACAGAAGCAGCAATCAATTTGGGCATTCGCTTTGGTTTTGTGTGGCAATCTTGTGTATCCTTTGCTCTCGTCCTTGTCCTCGTTCTCATCCTGTGTATATGTGCGTGTGTGTGCCATAATTTCTCGTCATTCTTTTTTTTTTTTGGGTCTCCTTTTGTTAGTGGGTTATTGAACTATTACTTCTATTGAATTCCCAGCACAGGTGATAATTTTTAGTTCAAAAATTCAGTGTCACCGATCACTTGTCGCATCCATGAGGGGTAGAGAAAGAGTTTTTTTTTTTTTTTATTTTGAGGGGGATTGAAAAAACCTGCAAACATAATCGCATTAGTTAATCTATAATTTCATATTAAAAGAAGAAATTATATTTAGTTTATTTTTGATTTTATTTTAAATCTACCTGAACAGCTTTGGCATTAAATATTTCTAGACGATTTGTGGAGTTTATTTAGGAAATTTTCACACATTTTTCATCAGAGAGAACAACTAAGTCAACAATTGCACGGCAGGTAACCCCTCAACAATGTTTCATCTTTTGGATGGAATAGAATCTACACCAAGACAGGCGCAAATTATTTTGACAAGTGGCCGAAAAATTGTCTTGCATTGTTTGCCACATTGCTGCATCATTAAACAAAGGTTAAGAGAAAAAAAAAAAAAAGAAATACTTCTTCTCTTCCAGTGGCAAGTTGTGAGTGGCAGCGACCATTAAATATATATATAGATACATATATAGAAAAGACACAATCTATAGAGTTTGAAGTGGAATGATCTTTACTGGGAGACAATATGTCGCTTTGCTATTAAATAAATATTGCCTACCATTAATTATAAACGAAAAATGCCACACGCACACATAAATACACTCAAAATGTGATGGGGTTCACTCAATTCAATCCATGTCTGAAGTCCATCAATGTCAATTGACGCACAATAAGTCGGTCCAAAGACAATTTTGCATTCATTAGAAAGATATTCATTAAATTTTCATTTTCTAAATAGACATATGAAAATGGAAAACATTTAAGGCAAACTTTAATCTTTCAACCCTTGAAAAAAATATTCTTATCACATTTTTATGCAACTGCAACTATCGCATGGAGGCAAACAGAAAATGAATATATATAGATATATATATATATGTATAAACGAAAACGTGATATGTTAAAAAAAAACACCCACGATAAATATATTTGTACAAATATATAAGTATGTAGTTATGGATATACAGGGACGGAATACAAGCGATGAGGTATGAAATGATATAAAATTATTTTAGTTTTGTGCCTAAAAATCTGAAACAATTTCTAAAAGCGAAACCCTAAAAATATTATTTTTATTTTAGTTAACAAAAGAATAAATATTTTATAAATTATTATTAATATTAATTAGTCTTATAGATTAATTTAAAGCTACAGGTTTTTCATATAATTTCTTAATTAATTCATAATTTTTATTACATTTTATTGTTTATAAAATTCTTTGGAATTGGGTTTATTATAAAGCTGTTAAACTAACTTTATACCTTCTAAATTAATTGTTATTATTAGCTTTCATAGTTATATTTTTTTGTTTAATAATTCTTTGATGTTTTATCTGTGGAAATAAGTAAAGTCAAAAATTGTATTTGTTTATTTTATTATTTTATATATTCTATTTAGGATTGATTTATTTTGAAATATAATTTACTTAGTCACTTACTGAACTATATAATGCTGTTTGACTTTAAAAGTTATTTGCTTATTATAAACTGATTTGCTATACTATATCTTTTTTAACTTCTTGAAGTTCTGTAATTCTTAGTCAATGTAGAAAATATTTTGTATTTACGAACTCTCAAATTGATAAAATAATGTTAGGATCTTTTTATTTTTTAAATAATTAAATATCACATCTAATTGAACATAAGTCGCCAGTATTACGAAAAGAGATATATATTAGATTTAACTATTAATTCTGTATATATATAATAGCAAAATCTGCCAAAGGAACCACTCAAAATTTGCTGGTAGACTTTTCCATTAAAAAAAAAACATATTTAATATTAGATCTGTTTAGATTCATATTTTATAGTATTTATGTTTCCATTTCTTATATCATTATTCATTTTATATATCACATAATTAATTGTACATTTTATAGACTTTTGTTTCTTTAAGTGAATGGGGCTCCTCTCTCACCCCTATTTATTTACAATCCAGCCCTGTCCATATCATTGTTTCTTTTCCCTTAGAAATGTGCTCATATTTGGCATAAATTACATGCCTTGGCCGCATCCTTAAATAAGGGCGACTGCACAATGGAGGGGGGTTGCTATTTGGGGAGAGCGAGGAGGGGGGGAGCCGCGGTTTCAATTTTCCCTATTTTCAGTTTAGTTTTTTGTGTTTTTTCTTTTATTTTTTTTTATGCGACACCACCATATTCAACGTGCACTCGTCGCGCTTCACACGCGCAAGGATCTTCGGCAAAAGGATCGCATTACAAGACAAAGATATATGTATATATATATATACATATACATAAAATGATGGCTTGGGAACTTTGACTCGAAAAATGTTTGAATTTGTCGCATTTTTTTGTTTTTGTCTATTCTTTTCGAATTGTTTATCTGTGTAAATGTATCTATAGAATGCGTTTGCAGAGAAGGTTAAGGAATGAGACAAGAGCCAAGAGCAAGAGCCTTTTGTCTATTGATCTGCTGGTCTTCCTTTTGGTTTCACTTTCATTTTTGGTGTCCTTTTGATATTTGTTGTGGACGAGCCATGAAAGGACGTGTGTCAGTCGGTTGCCGCAGCTCATGATGGTCATTGTTTTGACTTATTGACCTTTACGGGGCGTGGCATTCGCAAGGCGAATTATGCAATCCGTCAGCAATAAGAGAAAAAGGTGTGTGTCTGTGTCTGTGTGTGAGTGTGTGTGTATGGGGTGGGGGGGTTGAGTGGGGAGTAGGAGAGGGAATACATAAATTTAAATGCAATACACAAAACGGTCGTGACTTGAGTTCATGTTGATGTAGGGCCAGCCAAACGCCACATGAGGCATGCAACTTTACAGTCAATGTATGTGTTTGTGTGTGTGTGTGTGTGTGCGTGTGTGTGAGTGTCTGTTTTTACCAATTTCCCCTTCTGCTTTGAAATGCTTCAAGATGGCGACGGCCTTTAAGCACCTCTGCCCAAAGTCAAAGCCAGCGCCCACGTCTTGAGGAGCTCCTCAAAAGTAAAAGCAACAACAACAACAACAACAACAGCAGCAGCAATAAGAACAACAACAATGGCAACAGCAATAACAACATTTTCTTGTCTTGTTTTTCATTCTTCTTCTTTTAGGTTTTTCTTCTCTTCTCTTCTTTTTTCTTTTTCTTTTGGATTGTTGACATTTCCAAAAATGTATTATCGCTGTTTGCTTGATTGGCGGCCACGTCTGCTTCCCCTCTCTCCCTCTCTAACTATATACACACATTACATTACTCACATCACAGTGTATTGGTGTGTATGTGTGTGTGTGTGCACATGTGCACCGCATTTTTCCCCGAGGAAAATTAAATGCAACAGCAAATGTTGCGTCGTTTGCTTCTACTGCTGATGCACTCAATTGCGTGGTTAATGCTAATTATTTGTTATTCCATTCAGCGCATTTTCAACTCTGAAAATTGTTGGAAAAACAGAGAAATGGAAAAACATACATACACATACACACACACACACACACACACTTAAACAAATGCACGCGCATTTTAGAAGACACGCACAGAAGACGTGCAATTGCTGGCGATTTCCGGTTACATAGAGCAGAAACCGAAACCGAAACTGAAAATATGAACTGACTGTACCCTAAAAAAAAAAAAAACAGATATTTGACTTTGGCAGATAAATTATGACATAGGGAAACAAATAATAAAATGTGCACTAACCCCTGGTTAATGAAGTCCAACCACCTGCTTGGATTGCAATACAGTGATCACTCTATATATTGTATTCTACCTTCATTTGATCAGCTTGCCAGACATTTGGAATTTCATTGATCAGATAAGATAAGAAATTTGGCAGTTAAAAAATTTTTGATTTATTAATGAGAAGGTAATCTTTGGTGCCAGATGGTTTTTAAATTTACGTAAATCTTAAACTTCAATTGGTTAATAATAAATTCCAATAAATTAATAAAAATAAATTAAGAAATATTTCTATTTGTTATTTGTTACGATTTCTTAAATATCTAAATTTTGCTAAATATTTTTTTGATTGCTTTTTAAAAAGGTTTCTGCAATTTAATTTAAGTTTATTCAAGTTTTTAATTTGTTTTAAAAATAATTTCAATGTAAATTACTTGAAGAATGATTTTACAAAAATTTCTTTGCCTAATTGGAAGACGCCCTTCAGTCTAGTCATAGAAGAAAGTGAAAAGGCTTATTTCTTTCTAATAAGTATAATTTGAGTTATTTTATATATGTTTGTATTTAATACTATATATATAATTACATGTATAAGTCTCAGATTAATTAATTATAAAAAATTCGAATGAATCATATTTAAAGAAAAGAAGTTCATGAATATGTTCTAAATTTGCTTAAAGTGAGTATATTTGAATAAATATAGTATACAATACAATACAATTTATATTTGAGTAGAAAATTTATTTCATTCATAATCGTTTTTTTTTTTGTTCAAATTTTGTTTGATTGAATACTTACAGGGGAAATATATTTGACGTATTCGACAATTTTATTCGTTTCAATATGAGTCAAATGACTTTAAAAGGCTCATTTGATTATATTTGATGAATGAAAAAATTTAAATAGATTAAACTTTTTGTAGTGCGGCTAAATTAAATATAAATTTTATTAAAATAATAACAAATGTGTATTTCCAATAAATTTGTCAAAGTTTAATGACAATTTCTTCTAAACTTTAAGTTTTTTCTCTATTAGATTTATTTTTATATATATTTATTATTAAATAGTTTATTATTAAATAGTTTATAAATAAAGAAATTGAAATAATAAAATTGTTGATAATTTTGTTCGCCAACTTTAAGAAAAAACAAAATGGGTAAAATAATATTTAATAAGAATATTTAACTAGAAAACGCAATGGGAAAATAATAAAAAAGAATACCAAATGAGTTAACAAATGAGATAAATTATTAATATTATTTATGAAGAACTTTACACACAAAAAATATTAAATTCTCTAATTTAGATAAAGAGACAAATTTTCTAATTATTTTCCAATTATTTTCTAATTATTTTCTAATTATTTTCTAATTTTCCAATTATTAAATAAAAAAATAAACTCTTAATGAAATATAGAATTAAAATTCATAAAAATCAAATACGAAATTAGCCAATAAATAATAAACAAATTGAACATTGCACCCGAACAGAATATAAATAAAATTTAATAACTTGTACAAATTATTGGCACAGTTGTCATATGATTTTAGTTTCATAAATAAATATTTAAAAAGTTCCCGAAACTATTTATATATTTGATACTATTATTATTTAATATCCACAAAATATTTCGCAATATTAAGATTGAATGTACATATATTTAAATAATTTACAATATTTAAAAAAAAAATTCTAAAACGCAGTTTGCAAGTGCTATAAAATTCTATTTTTAAAATCAGTTAAATAAAATATTCTAGTTTTCAATTTTGCATTCCATTTTGTTGTATATCTGCAATAAACCAGTTTTCTTTTTTTTTCCTATACCCAAACTTGTTTCTGGCGAAAAAATTTTCATCTAATTTACATTTCACCCCAGAATTTGTGTATTTTTTTTTTTTTTTGTCTTCTGTGTCGCAGCAGCAGGCGAAAGAAAAGCTAAGCTAAAATATGGAAAATGTCCGAATTTCCTGCTGATTATTTTGAACGGCTTTTTAGCATAAACAGAACACACCGGAACAATGTTGAAGGGGCGCAGCAAATATTAAGCCCGGGGTTGCTACGGTTACTTCTACAACCATGGTCGTCTGGTCGTCGTCTGGATTTTTCTTTTTTCTGGCATTTTTTTTTTTTTAATTTGATTCTATTCCAACCCCCCTTGGCAAGGATGGTAACAAACAAAAAATAAAGTAAAAAATTTGCATGTTATCGCTGCATTGCCAATTGCTAGATACAGTGAAACACACGCATTCTATTTCTAACTAAACTAGAGCAAGCGAGAGATAAGAGAGTGAGAGAGGGACAGAGAAAGTGCTAGAGAGAAGGGGAGGGTCGTTGTATTTGGGGTGTTTCTATGATAAGTGCTTTACGAGAGACATACAACCACAACCCTCGTTTTGCGGATTTTTTTTTTTTTGTTGTAATGTGTTTTTTTTTCTTTTTCACGAGTCCTTGGTCCTTGGTCTGGCAACATCAAAGTTCATATTTTGGTCTACGGTTGCATACAGGGTGGAGCGTGTATAAAACCAGGGAATGAGGCAATAACTAACTTAATAATGATGATGATGATGATCATAATGATTATCGGAAATGTGGTGGTGAGTTCTCTCCTTATGGCATTGGTTGGCATTGCAATTCTTGTTCGATTGAATTTTCTTTTTGGCAAATTCGTATTGGCGATTTTGCAAAAAAGTTTCTCTTTGGTTGATAAATATTTGCTTAAGGGTTGCTTAGTTTAGGGGAAGTTACAAAAGGCGAAAAAAATGGCGACATTTAAAGGAAAAAAATTGCCGAAAAATTGCAGTAATTAAACTATATAATATAACTAATACATATAATAAATAAATAAATATACATATATCATATAAATAATAAAATAATATTAATAAAATTAATATTAATTATTAAAATAATAATATATATATTGCTTCAAATTTCTTTAATTTAATTTATTAAAATAAAGGGTAAAGGAGTTTTGCTTACCCTTTCCTTTTAAGTTTGTCTACATTTTACTTATTCTTTTACTTTTTTTTTTTTTATTGAAAAGGAAATGCGTGTTTAAAAAAAAATTTGCATAATTTTTTTTGCTTACCTTTCGTTAAATTGTGATCGTATTCTTTTGATTTGTTTATGCAAATTAACTGAATCAATCGAGAGCTAAATGAATATCGATCAAAATTGATTTGTAGCCTGTTGTGTATTAACCCAAACACACACAGACACACACCCCAATAGAAATGAGCAGCAGCAGCAACAGCAAATATCCAATATCCTTAAGAAGTCCTGACCGTGAGAAAGAGTTTTCCTTTTGCCCTGTTTTGCGTTTTTGCACGCATAATTTACATAATTTTGCCTAAAAGTAAATTGCATCACATCCACACACAAACACACACGCAGGCACACTCATGTGGACTCAATAATATGCAAATGAATGTTATTGCTATCCCTGTTCAACCCTAATGCCAGCAGGACCAAAAGGACCTCAGGTGTGCGAGCGTGTCGGCATGCTGCTGTGCTCGGCCGCATGAAGAGGCGCCGCTGTCGTCCACTGTGCGTTGCATAATTAACCCCTGTATGTCTGTGTGTGTGTGTGTGTGTGTCTCTGTATGTGTGTGTGTGTGGATAGCGATTTCCTTTTTCACATTTTCACTTTCATTTGGTTGCATTTTGGCAAGCCCTCTAAGAGGTCTCCCTTTGGCCCTTTTGGTTTCTTATGCAAATCAGTTGACTGATCTGCTCTTCCTTACCCTTTTTTTTTTCTTTTCGTTTTCTTTCTTTTAGTTTTTCGCCAAGTGAAAATCAGTTTTGCTCGTTTTCCTCATAAATTATGCAAATTTTTGTATGGCCCTTTGGAAAAACTACTTTTGCATTTTATGGATCTTCATTTGCTTAGCTCTGGGTGTCAGGTACATCTCATCAACAAAAAAAAATAAAGGTTTTCCCCTCCTCCTCTCTGCAGAATCGTGAGAACTTTTCACAATTTGCATAATTTTTTCGTGTGTTTTCTTTTTTTACTGTCTACGTGATCACTGCAAAGACAACTTAGATAGATAGATAGAAAGATAGATACAGAGATATCTGAGATACAAATTTTTTTGCTTTTTATTTTCTTATTGAAATTGAATGCAGAATTTCTATTTGGTTTGCGCATTGTCTTGGACATTTATTCTTAAAGTTGGGGGTTTTGGGGGTTGCCTTTTTGTTTTTTTTTTTTGTATCTATTCCTCGCTAGAGGAATCACTGCTGGATGATGAAGAGTCGCTGCTGCTGCTGCCAGAACCGCTGCTAGAACTACTGTCATTACTATCGCTGCTGCTGCTACTGCTGCTGCTGCTACTACTGCTAATGTTAGTTCCGTTATTATTATTATTAATAATTTTACGTTGATCATCGCACGGACGTTTCATGTTCTGTCTAGGACTTCCCATCATGGGGGGACGTTTCAATTGGAGCCTATTGCCGGATGTGGTTGGTTGATTGTTGTTCTCGTCCTCATCGTCACTGGTCTCGGAGAGACGATGACATACATTCTTTGGCAATGCTGTAGATACACGATTCTGTGGACGTGCAGGAGCCGTTGCACGTTTACGTGTTCCAGCCATTGCCTTGGCGGTAAAACAAGAACCACGACGACGACTACTATTCAACATACGTGTTATATTATCCAATTGTGACTCTAGGCTACGTTGAAGTCCTTCCTTTTCTGCTGCCGGCATATCTTTTAAATTGAGTTTACTATGGGCACGCATGGCCTTCACTACAGCGCGTTTCATTAGGTATACGGTATCAGAGCCAAAGTTTTTAACATCAAAACTTAATACCTGACGATTATCGGTGGATAAACCCTCAGTTTGTTGTACTAGATGGACAATGCTACGCAAAGCAGATGCTGGCAATTTGGCAAAGAGTTTCTGTATGGCACGACGTTCCTGCTCATTGGTAGCACCAGTTAATGGTAATTGACAACCATCTTCATCAGACGAATATGGCATATCCACAGTCATCAATGATTCCAATTCATTGGGACTTATCATAAGATGTGCTTCATTTACTTCAAATTTGATTAACTCTTTAGGATTCTGTCCTTGATTGCCACCACCACCTAAATATATCTCTTCTGTGGAATGTTGCAATGATAGATTATTGCATTCCATATCCAATTTATGTTTTACTCTATTAATTGTGGCATGAAATTTATCTATAATCTCCTTGGATTTACTATTATCGCTATTCAATTGTAGGCCATTATCTGCCTGTTTTGTTGCTTCCAATAATTCATATAATTCTTGTATAATCATTGGATTTGTACCACCTCCAAATGGACAGTGTTGCGATGGTATTCCAAAGGATCTCTCATAGATCATTCTTGCCGGTTCGTGATATTTTTTAAATATACCATCAACATGATAACGAAACTCTTCGATAGATTTAAAATAATGCTTATCGACCTTCTTGATAAGCGATTCCCATTTGGTACTAAAAAAATTACGAGCATTTGTATCAGCTTGATTGGTAAAATTTTGTAACTTTTTCAATTGTTCGCGACACTGTCGTTCAATGTGGACCAATGAAATTGTATTTTTTGGTCCCAGTGTACGAGGTTTGGTCAACGCTTTGGGATCTTTTTTACATAGTATTTCCATACCTTTGGGTAAACCTTTGATTTTCTTTAAAAAGAATTTCTCTAACATTTTACCCTTACGATGTACAACATCGCCTGGACGATTGAATATAAAGCAATTGCGTAATACAAGACGAAAATCGGATATAGCCTCATCAACGCTATTATAATAATTATTTTGAACACGTTTGGTTATTGTACCCAGATCCATGGGACGATCAATTATTGTATAATATGTTGGCACTTGTAATATTTCTGTATCCACTGGTTCCATAAAATCAATAGCAAACTTCTTCTTGCATACTTCATCTAACAGGTGTTTCTTAAAGTAGTGTAACTTGTTTGTATACTGTCCGGCATGTCCAGGTGCCGGATTAACCTCGGGCTGTACACGATTCGGTATCTTTAGTTTCACCGACAACGTTTTTGGTATATATGCCTAATCGGAAGATATTAAACAATTTGAAACATAAGAAAAATCTTAAAGAATATCAGTTAGATACCATATCTCGGATACTGCAGATTGTAACAAGTTGTCTTCACGTCGAAAAGCGCGTTTCAATTATTTTCATCAAATTTTTAGTTGAATATTTTGCAATAATATTAATGGATTTCCAGTATGTCATTTTGACTTACTTCCCTTGATACGTTTACCAACACAGATGTGAGTACTGTGTTAAACACAAACAACAATAACTAAAATAGATAAGTGTTGGGGAAGAATCGACGGGTATTGGTTCGTTATAAAGTGGATCTATATCCTTTAGCATTTGCCATTTTGTATTCTCCTTTTTGTATATAATAAAATTGTTTTTTCACTCAAAGAAATAACAATTGACTCCATAAAGTATATAAATGCTTGATAAGCATCAAAGCACCAGTCGATATATGCCAATAAATAGCTTCGATCTAGCCCTAACCGTCAGTTCGTACATCTATCTGTCTGTTTCTTTGCACATTTTATATATTAATTATTAAGCAATGTGAATAAAACTTGGTAGTTAAACTTTTTAGATGTGTACGCGTCTTAAGTTTAAGAATTAATAGGATCTGAGCTCTATAATATATAGTCGCTATCTGAATAATTGAAGCTAAATTACAAACACTTTTTTTGCATTTTTATTGTAGTGTTTATTTGATTATTTATACTTTTCTTTTTTTTAAATTTTACATTTACAGCATTAATTTTTAAATTTTATATTCAAACTAATGTGACGGAAAGAGTATTTAAATAGGGTAAAATATTTAATACAACAAGGGTATACAAATTTGAGCAAAGGAAAAGTTTATTTCTGATATTTTTTTTATTATTCAAGTTCAAGTATTTATAAATAAATGGGACAAAAAAAAAACTACAATAACGACAAAGGTACATCAAAGCCCAGTGAACTCATACCATTATCGTCGATTCCAATTCCCATATCTACTACCCACACCCGCACCCACTATAACCATTTCCCTTTCTACCATTTTGAACCACAGGCAACCGCCCTTGTCTAATATTTTGCACCACTTCACAGGCTTTATGCCTCCTTCTGCCCAACCATTCAACCATAGACAGTGACTATGTGTGTGTGTGTGTGTGTGTGTGTGATGAGGCAACGGGACATAAAAACTGCTTTTTGCAATTTACATCAACATTTTTATAACCCACACCACACCTCCACCTCCTCCGCCATTTACCCACCCGAAAAAAGAAAAGCCAACCAGGAGGAGAGAGCAACAAACAAGCTTTTCCTATTTACATACATATGTAAGCTGCCGCCTCCCTTTGCTCCCTTATGCTCCCCCTTCTCTAACATTGCCCCGGACATATCTTTACTTGCACCCCCATACTCATCCCTACCCCGCCCCTTTTTCCATCTACACACCAACACACACACATACACACAGTTACATTCTCCGTGGCAGCCTCCTGCGTCTTTTTGCGACACTTAATTACACACGCATACGCTTCGTTCCACTTCTCCCATTCCAATACCCCTCCCACCTTACCGCCACTCTCCTCTTGAGTAGACCAGAAATAGACTATAATATTTAGTGTACAGTCCTTGGCCTTATTCTTGTCTAAGTTCTATATAATATTCTTTTAGACTTGCTGCAAATTTGTTACTCGTTAGAGCACAGCAGGTAAAAGAAAATGTTACCGAAAAAAAAAAAACATTTTCCCTTCCCTATTTGAAGGTGTCAATGTTGCCTTATCATTGCCGATCCCCTGCCCCTGATTCTTGAGACAATCATCCCTTGGCTGTCCATGTCTGGATTGTCTGTCTATTTCTATTCTTACCTTAATTTTTATCTTTGACGGCGATTAATGCGAATAAATTTTATAGACGAAAATGTGCACTCACTTTCAAGTCCGAGTCGAGTCCTTTTTTTCCTTTTTTTTTTTTTGTTTTCGTTTTGACCTTTTTTTTTCTTTTTCTTCTGTTTTCTCAGTTTCTTTTTTGGCTAATGTTTTTCTTTCTGTATGTGACTTTTTATGTTTATCGATGGCACCTGCAAAGTCCCCCTTCCCCGCCATCCATTACGCGATCTTGCGATGAGAATAGAGGATGCACGTTTGTTTTTTTTTTATTCCTTCTTTTTGGCCAATTGCTGCTGACTCAGCATCCCCCCGGCCCCGCTCTATCACCAAAAATAATATTAAACGTGGGCTTGGAAATAGAAATAATAATGCAGCAGGTACAGGTACAAAGTCATTGGCAATGGCATCGGCACAGGCTGAAAGATATATGGAAACAGGTTTCAGATTGAGTAGGAGATTGAGATTGAGCCAACCCTCATCGCGGCCGCGATACACACACACACGCATACACACACACGCACACACACATTTGGTTCATTTGCACGGTCTTGGCTCTTGGCCCTTTTGTTTGCGATGTGTTAACCTTAAGCGATTTCTGCTTTCTGACTTTTGTTGTTGTTGTTATTCTCGGGCCCAGATTGAAAAAAAAAAAAAAAAAAAATAAGAAAAACCAGAAAGCCAGCCTAGGGCCAGAAAAATCTATCGTTGCCATATTCCCCCCCATTCCCCTAGTCCCGAATTTAACTCCAACTCTTAAAAACTATTTTTTTTTTTGATTCTATTCCATTGTTGTGTGTCTGACTTTTTAGGGTTTTTCTTCTCTTTGCCACTTTTTTTTATTTTCTGATTTTGATATAAAAATGTTTTAGAGACAATGGTTTCTTCTTTTTTTTTTCTTCTTTTCTCTCCTGTTTTTGTTTGTGGTGGTTTACTGTGGGAATAATGGAGGCCGCGAATCCTGAACATTTTTGGGACAATAAGATTTAGAGTTCGATTTATGCGTTTTTCCTTTCTCTAGTTTTGATAGCAATCGACAAAACAGCATGACAGCAAAAAAAAAAACAAGAAAATCGAATGCAAAGATGCAGGTTGCCATTGCACATGGGAAAGAATATTTATGAAAAATTGTTCAATTGCAGTTGTAGATTGTGGGAGAACCTTTTGGTAAAAGTCTATTCAACGATTGCAGAGATTTAAATGTATGAAAAGTAAACAAATATTGTGTACTGAGATCAGGTAAACCTGTTGGAGAAAGGGTATGGCCTGTAGCGAAAAGTTTTCGCTGCAACTGTAGGTTTTTATAGGTTTTTATTTGATCTGCCTAAGGTGCAATATTTGAAAAAAAGAACAAGGGCAGAAAATGACAGGTCCTTAGCTCAAATATACGTAAAACTGTTAAATTATTATTATATACTTTAAAATATAAGAGGGACAGCTGCCTGTCTTATCCCCCTCTGACTACACCCATGATTAAGGCTTGCAATGAGGTCGAAATGTTCCTTTTTTTGGATGTCCTTGCAAATTAAAATATTCCCTAGTCAAAGCGATCCACCTTGTTCCATAGTTTAAGCAGGAATTAAGGTGACCAATGCACTTTGGCGATTCTAGTTCAATTGTTCCGCAACAGAAGCTAACACTTATTTTGCTTGCTGTTCCATTTTCATTTGTTCCCAAAAGCAAAAACAAGTTCTTTTTCTTGTCTAATGATTACAGTTATCCCTAGAAAAGAAAAATTTATTTACGAGGCAGTTTCATTTTCCATGTTAACAAAATTAACAGGACAATTCCATTTTCGCTTGTTCCATTTATCTAACAGACAATTTTCTAGCCCTAACAATCTTCCCTTTATCTTAGATGGTAATTCCATTTTCTGTTTTTTGCACAATATAAAAAATCTATTTCTTTCAATCAAGAATTAAGCTAAACAAGACAGTTCCATTTTCATTTGTTCCCCTTTATGTAACAAACAGTTTTCTAGCCTTAGTAGTACTTTCTAAACAACTATTATTATTATTATTAAACTAATGTCTATTTTTTTTTTAAATCAAGATAAGTCAGTTTTTGGCCAATATTGTATAAAAAAGTAAAATCTGTTTCATTTTCACTTGTTCCCCATTGTAAACTTGTAAAAACTTTTATTACTGAAAGTTTTTAGTTTGGAAAATATTTTTATTTTTAAACGTTACCCAATGAAAATTAAAAGATTAATAAAAAAACAAAGATTGTTCCATTTCCATTTTGTTCCCTCTTTAAAATTGATATCTTTTCTACTCAAGGAGAACGCTAAGACTAATAACTTTATGTTTCCCAATGGAATTTGAATTATTTTCTAGTCAAGACCAATATTATTTAATAAATAATTAATTAATAATTTAAAGCAGAGATAGTTCAATTTTTAATTGTTTCTTCTCGTTCGTCTCTTGCCTAATGTCTTCATTTTCTAATATTCTCTTATGGAAATTGAAACGTTTCCTAAACTACAAAACATTCCTTTGCTAAAATGAAACATTAAAAAATAAAATTGATCACAATTGTCTGGAATTTAGAACTCAATTTTCACCAGTTAATATTTTAGCACTTTATTAGGCTTTACTGTTTCTTTTTAAATATTATCTCCTTCTTTTTCCAATTCTGCATTCCTAAAATTATATGAGAGACAATCAAGCTTGTTCAAAATTAAAACCACAAAACTCCATAAAAATAAACATATAAAATTTTATATGTATATTGCTGCCAAAGTAATAAAAATACAAATAAATTAA
This sequence comes from Drosophila emarginata, assembly GCA_037075365.1. Taxonomy (NCBI): domain Eukaryota; kingdom Metazoa; phylum Arthropoda; class Insecta; order Diptera; family Drosophilidae; genus Drosophila; species Drosophila emarginata. Next base: position 1,187,592 of record JBAMCD010000260.1, on the reverse strand, counting down.
AAATTAAACCCTAACATGGACCACACTCAGTTAGCAGAGTAATTATAGATCATGGACTCTATGACAGATCACCTACGGAATGAAAATTGCAATTGAAAATAATGAAAATTTTGTTTTTTTAATGCATAAACAAAATATATATGGAGGAGGGTCTTCTTTAATATTCATTTACATTTACATGGCTCTTTAGACATTTGGTTTGTCTTTTGATTAGGAGACGCACCCACACTTACTCACACCCACACAATAACAATACACAAACAGACACACACACACGCACACTAACACAATTTATGGGCTTCCGTTTATTTTGGGTTGGCGGAAAAGCTACGCAACTTTATTTTATTCGCGCCGTCCCCTCCCCCTCCAATCCCCGTTTGTTGCATAAACAACATAGAATGCAGAGAAGGGAAGTCAATGACCCATACCCGGAGACTAGACCCGAACCCGGAGCCCTTGCTACTGATAAACATAAAAGTGGGCACAGTCAGAGGAGAAAGAGAGAGAGAGAGAGAGAAGAGAGGGGTGCGCCGAATATTTCTAGAAAAAAAAAAAAAATTGTAAACGAAAATGTTGCAATTGCAATTGCAAGATACACAAATTTTTAGCTGACCCGCATCTCGGTCAATCAAGGGAAAATTGATTGAGAAATTGTGAAAATGAAATGAAAATTGGTCTCATGTAATATTCAGAGAGACTAGAAAGACGTGACAAGGGGCAAGGGGGTTATAGAAGTTTATAAACAATTAAATAGCAAACAAATTTCTGCCAATTATTTGACATTAATTATGAGATACCGCAATAAGATGTGGGACCAGCGGGGGATGAGGGTCATTCAAGATTCCAAGAAGGAGGGTGGGGGGGGGATGAAAAGTAAAATTAAAGCGGAAAAGCGAAAGGGTTTTCCCAGTCATATTTACCTACCACTTTGCCTTGATTGTCAACATCAAAAAAAAAAAGGAAAAGGAGATGGTTAAATATAAAGGATAAAAATGCTGGTCCTATCGCATATCTATTGCATTTATTTATGAATCTTTGAATTCTTTTTAATATATTTTTTTTTTAGGTTTTTATATTATGGCAGTTTTCCCAAGCCAAACCCTAAACAACAACAGCCAGAAGAGGAGTAAAAAAAATCTGTCAAGCTTGCCCAATCTTTTGGGTGCCCCCCTACAAGAAAATGCTTTACAAGTCATTGACTCTGGGAACAACCGAAACAAAAAAAAGGTATCTGCATCTTGCAGAAGAGCAATGGCCGGTGACGCCAATCGACCAAGACGATGCAGTTAATGTATGTGTGTGTGTGTGTGTGTGTTACCCCTCTCCAACATCTCCTCCTACCCCTACACCATGCTTAACCAATTAAGCCATGAGCTAGAGTTGGAATCAGATTTGTGATGGGAGGTGGAGGGGCACAGTCCGAGGCGCGGCTTGTGTCTTGGCCACAAAATGCAATCAAAGAAGGTTAGAGGAAAGCAAAAACCTCAAAATGAAACATTTTTTTCAAAAAAAAAAACGAGATGATGTAGAAAATCGGGTTTAGAAAACATCAACGGCTGGCGGCTACCTGTGACCATTTTCCTCTTGTTGTTGTTGTTATTGCTGCTTTTACCATTTTTTCTATTTTGTTTTTTGTTTTTTGGCTTGGAGTCTGCGCTGCCGCAAAAAGATTTCTCGTCTTATGTTCGAGCCAGAAAGTCGTGAAAATGTCCAACAGATTTCATATCAGAGGATTACACATTTTATGCATTTGTCTACGAACCCTTACTACTCATTTTCAAAAACCCTTCGATTAAGGCAATGCAATTGATAGAGGGACGACATTGTCAACGTTTACCAAATTATGTGGGGGTGGGGATATGCATCCCCCCGCCCCTCTCTCTTTCCCTAGACTGATCTGCAGCACAAGATAACAAAAAAAGACAACGAAAAAAAAAGTCGAATCGAGAGGTTTAACCTGTTTTATGGCAAACGAAATAACGACAAAATGAAAATGCATAAACGTAAATCTCACAGCAGGTAACAAAAGATGGCGATGTCCGATCTCAGTTGGCTTTGTCGCCATGCAACATTATGACTTTGCTACGGCAACAAACAATTTCTTAATTCGGCATATCGTATTTCTTGGCATATCCTTTTTTTTTTTTCTTTTTCTCTCAATGCATAGAATGAACATAATACATTCTGTCCTTTGATTAGCCTGTCTGCACTTGGGTTTCTTTTTTTTTTATGCTCGACTGATTTACTGCACTTGCACAATTTGAGTGACGTAGGAGATGAAGGTACGTATGTATGTACGTATGTAGATAAGATCATCAATTCCCATGAGCGTGGAAAAGGGTTTGCTTTATGGTGAAAGTGTGTGAATTATTGAATTTTTCGCCATCCACCAGCAGAATTTGCCAATTGATTTTGATTTTCTCTCGCTTTTTATGATCAATTGGAAAAGCTGCGGGTCAAAGGTCTCTTATCAATCAGAGAGAGAGAGAAAAGAAAAAAAATTGGCAAAAGCGGGTGTTGATTAAATTTGAGTTTTCTCTTTCTTTTTTTTTTTTTGGTTTTTGTGTAAATCTTTTTGCCACACGATTTGCAGATAACAACATGGAAATGCTTAATTTACCCTTTTTTCAAGCGGAAAACTATTCGAAAATAGAGAAGATGCTAAGAAGTTGGATTTGCCGACTTCCGCATACCCTTTACAGTCATTGTTTAAAAAATTCCAGATACTATTCGACGACTATATATGTATGTATATCGAACACACTCTCCATTTCACTTTATTATTAACATAATTTAATATATTAATATAATTTTTTTGTCTATTAGATGTAGTGATTATTAACATAATTTAATATATATTATTATATACATATATTATTTTTATATATTTTAGATAAATAACTAAAATATTAGCCAAAATTATAGATGGTAATTTAAAAATGGCAAAAGTATTTTATTTCTTAGACAGAAATTGTATAGAACTATCAATTATAAATAGTAAAAAGTACATTATTCATGAAGCCAAAAATATGTCAGATTTCTAAAATACATATTTATTACTTTTATATTTCTTTATGATCTGCATAAAATAATGGCTGCTTAGGTCATTTTAAATAAATTGTATTATCATTGTTAACGTTCGTAGTTTTGTAATATTAATTTCAATAAATTTTAGATTTTTTGGGTAAACCAGAGCATAAAAAAATTGACTAGTATTTTTACATTATTTTTAAAAGATTCAATTAATTTTATAGAATTTATGTATGTATTAAAGAGATCATTTTTATATTTTGTAATTTTGATTTCATATTTTGTAATTAAGATTTTAATTAATTTTTTATAATTTTTTTTGAATGTATTATTAAGAAAGACGGAGTTAGTTTCGGTTTCTTATTGGAAACCAATTTGGTAAATAGATAGGTAGATATACATATACAACATAAGTACATATAGATTAGATATATCAAAGTAAGTACATATGTAATTGGAAGTTTAAAATAAATAATTACATAATTTTAAATAAGATTGAAAACTTTACCTAACAAATTTTTGGCAAATATATTTACATAGATTTAGAAATACATAAATCGCAAAGATTTACTTATGTATATGCTAATATTCATAGGTATAGTAAAATTTAATGGCTAGATGAGTTTTATTTTTTAATGCTGATCACAAATACTTTTCAAATACTTTTTCACAAACTTTTTTTGGCAAATCAAATATACCCGTTCATTTGAATCAACTGAAAGGGTATCCATATCTATCTATCTATGTATGTATGTATGTATGTATGTATATGTATGTATTTGTCCATTCGAATGCGCCCAAAAATAGTTATCGCAAACAACAATTTAGGCAGCCAGCACCGAAAAAGTTCATTGACTTTCGCATACACAAACAATTTTTAGTGCGTTTATTGCTTTAGTGCTGGTGCTGCTGCAACAACACGAAAATAAATATGGCGGCTGGTGTCCCCCACCCCTCCAACGATCCCTCTCTGCCACCTCCCGGACCCATTAACGAAAATAAAAAAACAGCGTGCACAAAAGAGCAAACTCACAAAAAGCAACAACAACAACAACAACGAAATATCATACTTATTAAAGTGAAAATGAGCGATAACAACGCAAACACAAATACAACTACAAGCACATGGACAGCAACAACAACAACAATGGCAGCAATATAAGCACCAGCAGCACCAGCAATATGTTACCCACTCTTCATTCGCGCCCTCCCACCCCTCAGTTTATCAACACACCATGCGATCGAGCGACCATTCGAGAAAACTGCAAGCCAAACTGCGGCCCTATTTCTATTTCATTTTTTTGCTTTACCAGTTCTTCCTCTCTCTCTCTCTCTCTCTATCTCTGTCTCTGTGTTTTTTATGCTCTCGCTCGCACAATTGGGGAGCACTTACACAGACACACACTCACAGAATTGCATTTGTATTGCATTTTTTTGGTGGAGAGAAAAGAGAAGCATTCAGCACATAATTTATAAGCGATTACCGTTTCGTGATCACTGGTCACATTCAGCAAGCACTAAGCAATTCTTAGCGAAAAAGATCAGGTAGCGCTTTTTCACATTCTGTTAGGCGACAAATATATTAATTATATGTTGTGCATAATATTGTTAATTAATATAATTTAATGTTTGACATATTAAACATAAGCAAAGTTTTTGTTAACAATTTAGTTAGAAAATTATTTTTTTATAAGAAAAATTGCAGCGAATTAGGCATATTATTGTTTTTTAAACTTTATCTCCTTATACACATATATACGTATATAGATTAGCTTAGTGATCTCGATCATAAACATGAACTAGTTCACTGGCATTGTGTCACACTTCACACTTCATATCGATAAATTATCGCAATACGATAAGGGTCTTATCGATAGAAGAACAGTTAAAAGTTGCCGCCACGAGAGAATTTTGCGCTTATTTTTCGCGAAAAGAAAATTTTATAAAAGTGTGCTAAAACAGAGAACGCCTACTCTCTTTTGCTTTAAATTAATTGCTGTAACTAATAGTGTATATATAAAAAGTAAATTAATAGTGCCAAAGTGAAATTATGTTGAAAATAAAGTTGTGCAAAAATTAAAGACTCGCTGCCTTGGCAAGGGTGCTGCTGTAGACATAACGGTTTTCTAAAGTGGTAAGTGTAATAAGGATTGCTCCACACTTGCATGTATACATTTGCATCAATGTATAAATGTATGTACATACATATGTACGTATGCATGTATGTATGTATGTTTGTATAAGCATTTGGATTACATTATTGTAATATATGTATATGTACATATGTATGTACACTGCAACTAGTAAAACTTTAACTGAATAAGGATCCTTATGGCATACATACAAACAAACAAATATTTGTACATACATAGATACAAAGCCTTACATATGCATACATACAAAATGTTGTTAAATTTTAATCTTTGGCGGAACATAAGTAATATAGTTTCTTACAAAGAAATTATTAAAGAAACACATTTCAGTAGATCATCATGAAGCTAAACACCAATATTATGATCGATTTGTATTTCAATTCGCAACTCGTTCGTAAATGTGCGCAACAGGTTTTCGTATTTCGTTTTGATCTCGACTTTTCGCAATTGGCCAAAATTTTTCTGTTATACAGTAAAGTTTTCTACAAACGAACGTACCTTAATACGAAGCACAGATGGCGCTAGTGGGCATAATACAAACTATTGGCTGCATTTGGGCGCTTGTTAAAAAAGATTCCATTGTTATTTTTTTTGTTGCCTGCAATAAGGAGCTGATTGGCAAATTTTTGGAAATTGATTCTTCTTTTATCGATCATCCATAATATATAAAATATGCGTCATTTTTGGGTGACAAGTCAAATATTACAAAATGGTTTAACAATGGGGCCAAAGGTTAAGCTTACGGGAATATGGACGATTCCTTAGCTTTATCTTAACTTTATTGGCCTACAAACCCAAAAAAATTAGATATAAAATTTCGTTTATCATTTTTTTGTCACGCCCACAACTTTATAAAAATTTCCTAAACTCATCCGTTGCCATGGCAAACGGAAAACTATAAACAAAACTCTTGGCCAATTTTTCTTCTTTTTTTTTTTTGTTTTAACGACTTCAGTTTAATGTACACATATTTGCAAACCTATTTAATAATTATGACTACATTTATGGAGGTTTTGGTAATTTTTATATTACGAACTAGAGGAATATCCTAGAGTTCCTTCTTTGGGGGCGCCGCTTCGCTCTTGGCCTTTGTAACTTTGTGCACACGAAAGGCTTCCAGAATGTTTAGTTTATGTTGGAGCTCCACCTTTTTGGCGGCTGTCACTTTGCCAGCCTTTAGACGGAGCAAACGTTTCGTTTCCTCTTCAAGGAATTCATAGCCATGCTCCTTAAGTTTCCTCATGTATATTAAATAGACTTTGGCATTGAGCTGTTCCTCTGGTTTGGTTAATTTCTCCTGCTCCTGCTGAAGTTGTTCAATTAAAGCCAATTGCTCGGTGTCTTCCTTGTTGGCATAGTTTCTAATAGCATCATTGAAAGTCTTAAGGCAACCATCACGTCCAATATAAAGTTCAGTATTGCCGCTCACAAATGCTTTGAGATTGTCCAGCGTGATATCCAGATGATCGGGAAATTTAACAAATTCATTGATATTACCCTTAAATAGATATATAGCCGGGAATTTCTTTTGATCCACTTCAAAACGATCACCCAATTCCTTGTTCTCCATCTCTCCATAATCCTTAATGCCAACGGTGGCAATCAGAAGATCCGTGGTTACCTTATGAGCTGCTCTCGAGAAGGCAGAGAATGCCTCGTGCTTATCTCCATAGGGAAATGCAATATCGAATTTGCAGATTGTATAATTGAAACGTTCAATTGTCTTTTGGAAACTTAATTCATCCAAATCCACACAACCTGGACACGAAATGGCCCACGTAGCATGATGGCCAAGATGATTTAAACCAGTTAGAAGAAGCAACAACAACAAACGAAACATGTTTAAAAGACTTCTTGACCTAACTCTTGCCGGTCTACGACTGAGCGCGGAAGAGTAAAGTTAATTTTGGTGTAAAGTTGATTTTTCTGTTTGGGTTATTTTTTTTCTTTCTTTTTTTTATTACTTTTTCTTCTCTTTTTATATTTTTTTCTTTTTTTTATATTTTTTTCTTTTTTTTATATTTTTTTCTTTTTTTTTATATTTCTTCTTTTTTGCTACGCTCAACAGAATTTTTTAGTTAGGTGGTTGCTATAGCCACGCAGTTTGCTCTGCGCTCACCTGTGCCAATGCAATGGGTTCTTATTCTTGATCGAGTTGAATGACACGTCAGTTTCTCTTTTTAATTTAAAGAGCGCTTCACTAACTCCCTCTCTCTCTCTCACTCTTTTTCTCTCTCTTTCTCTGTGCTCTCAAAACCGGCTTGGGATTTCTTCTATTGGTTCAGCTGTTTTGATCTCTTTTTTTGATGCTGTTTATTATTATGTAATGCGGAATGGTGTATGAATTAAACATTGGTTATTTTTTTTTTATCAATAATTACTTTTCTCTTTTCTTTTTTTTTTTTTTTTTGATAATTAAAATTGAAATTCCAAATCAAAATCTATAAATAATTGTCAAATGATGGAAAAACTCATTTGGCAAATGGTTCAAGGCTTTAGTTAATCAAGCGTTTCTATCTTGTTTAAGGCCTAATGACATAGTCGCCAGAACCGGAAGTTCTAATTTGCAATTGCAAGAGAAGGGGAGAGTAAGGGGATGGAGTGGGTTGGAGGAAACCGAAATGAAAACACCTGTATTAAAGGTTAGGAGAGGGGGGTGATAGGAGTAAAAACTAACCCCAATTTTCATTTCATTTGGTAAAGAAAGAAAATTGAAATTTTTCCGTTGGACATTTTCGGCAATTGTCAATTAATAATTCATGTGCGCGGCACACACACACACACACACAACACACACATATCCTATTGCCCTTCATTTAACGAAACTCTAGCTCCGCCTATCCAAAAAAAAGGAGAGAAAATTGACCATCACAGGCTGGCCAAAAGAAGGAAAAAGCCTTCACACAATCGATATGGTTAGACTATTAAATTATCTTTTGATGGGTGGGCGTAACCAAAAAAAACAAAAAACCAAAAAGGGGGAGTTGGAGTAGAAGTTTTTGGATCGTTTTTGTCGTTCAGGTGCAAAGAAATGCGCAATTTCATCAGGGTTTAGAGAATGGGACAGTGACTGAGGATTTGGGAGTTGGGGTAATGTTCATGTCCTGACATGGACATGCGTGTGTGTCACTTGCACAAAAGAACCGAAATTACCATTCTGTTTATGTCGAAATTGGGTTTTTGGAAATGTTTTTACCTTCTGATTAAAGAGCTGGGGGAGGGAAGGTTTACTATTGACCCACTAGCCCTATTTGATTTGGCCACGCAAAAAGTGGAATTCGGACAGTAACAATGAGTGTTGATATTTGTATTTGCATTTCATACATAATGCAAGCAATTTGTTAAGTACACCAAAAAGAAAAATGTTATGAAAAAAACCCCCAAACTGACAAAATGGCCTAAAATTGAACAATGATGACTTCGCCCCGAAAAAAGACGAGCCTTTTGCCCCCAACCATAGACACGACACCATTCACACGTCATTGTTATCCTTCGCTTTTAATTGAGGAGAATAATGAAGGAAGTTGGTTTTGAAAATAAATGCTTTATTTTTAGTTTTAATGTTGGCTTTATTTAGATACACTCTCTCACCCAACACCCAACTAGATAGTGATTGGATTCCAACCGAAGGTAAAGACCTTTCAACTATTTCTTATGCAAATAGGCAAACCAAAAAATACACTAAACCAATAACTAAAAAAAAAAACTTTCTCTAATTGCAATGAAATTTCTTTCGTCCTTCTAATAGTTTATACAATCATTTTTAATGCATTTCTTTCAGTGTATTTCCACTCACATGAAGCATTAATAATATAAATTGTGCGGCTATTACCAGTCATTGATGGGGTTAGAGGAAGGTAGGAGAGGGAGATTTAGTATGTAATAACACAATGACCTTTATTACGCGAAACAGAATAGAACATGCGGTCAGCCCTTTCGTTAAGGGTAAGAGTATGGTAAAAGGGTGTGGGTAGGGGAACTTAACGTTCGTAGTAGGACATTAAAGTGATAAGCGCGCAAATTTCAGGCCATTGCCGAGCTAACCCACTAATCTTATGGGTAAAATCTAATGATTGGGCCACACATTGGTTCATTTTTATATATACTTTATATATTGAACTAATCGTTGGTCTTCGACATGTGCTCCATTTTCATTTTTGTTTTTTCTCCACTTGGTCATTTTTTTTTGGCAGCCCCCTTTACTAAACCCCCTAATTATGTGTGTGTAGGACAATGGCCATGAATTTTTCATGGAACGGTACACACGTCGTTGCTTTTCTATGCCAAAGACATGCAATGACAAGTTGGTTAAAAAAATAAAGGAAAAATAGATCGAGTTTTTTAGGAACTTGCGTAAGCACTCACGCAATTGCAAACTACATACATATGTATATGGACAGTAAATATATAATATCCCTTTTTATATATACATATACACATATGTATATACTTGTGTGTGAATATTGTAAAAGTCAAACCACTTGTAAAAGTTGAAAGCTTATCAAATTTTTATGCCACTGGCATAATTCGTTAAATGGGCCATCGGAAAGAAGGAGCAAACCAGCACCTGATATAAAGGACATATGTTCCCATAATTCGCATGCCCATCCAATAACAGGAAAATGCCAAAGTCAAATTGGGTTTTGCGGCTTCATCATAATTGGTATTTATTGAAAATTGCGTTTTTGTTAACCCATTCAAGTCAATCCTTTGTTACCCCAACTCTAAGCCATATTCAGCTTTGCCTGACCAAATTGACCTAAAGGGTTGCTACTGGTTTTTCCTCTTCTTTTTCACCGTTTATCTTTATTCTTGTTTTTGTTGTTGTTGTTGTTTGTCCGTTTATCGCTTTTCATTTGCATTTATTGCCATTTTTATGCCTCTATGTGTGTGTGTATGGCAATTGAAGGCATTTAGCGCAAATTTGTTTTCAATATTGCACTCAATAAACCCAAAAATATTAAACCCTCCACCCTCAACCCTTATCACACACCCTCTAATGGTGGAGAATTAAGCCTATGGTCAGTTTTAGAAACTTTTATGATGCTCTTACATATTTGATTGCAAATTCTCTCTCATTCTCTGTTTTTGCTGGACGTGATGGGAATTTTGTTTGAATGCAATTGGAATAAAATAAAATTTTTATATTTTTCTTTGCCCAGTGATCGAGAAAAGACAATATAGATAGAGCGGAAATATAGGCAGAGGGTGGAGAGTTTCGAGTTTGGTCTATAGGTCTAATTAATGGTTCTAACGCTAATTACGCTAGTTCAATATTTGTTCAATGGGGTAAGGAAAGGTCCCTGCATGTGTCCCAAACCTCAAATCAAATATTCCTTATATATGAATACGAATAGGAATGAATATATGTTTGTATGTGTTTCAACTTGTTTCGTTGACAAATTTCACTTGTCAATCAGTTGGTTGTTTGTCATATGAAGAGGGTGAGGGAGAAGGCGGAGAACTAGTGGCATTATATAGGCCTAATGATGATTTCTTGAGTTAAGGCAGTTGGCCAATAAGACCATTTACTTTTGCTATCTCATGGAAAATTCCATTAGCATATGGTCGATTAATTAGCCAAAATCGAAAAAAAGAAAGAAAGGTAAAGTGGTTTGATGAAACAAATTGGGGGAGGAGGTTGTAAGTAAATAATTTGTTTGACCCAAAAAAAAAACAAAAAAAAAACTTCTTTCTAAACTAGCCTTACATGCGATTTAATAATGAATTACGATATAAATTTTAGTTTTTATCTAACAAAAAGGTTTATTAAATTTACTTTCTAATTAAAAGGTATTAAAAATTAATTTTTTTTTAGATTTTTTTATAAATTTTTCTATGAAATTCTTGTTGACTAGATGAGTAAAAAATATTTTGTGCATAAACAAGGTTTAAAATAAATAAAAAATTATTAATAGTATTATTAAAAAGATTAAACTCAGATAAATCCGAGGCGTAAAAATCGGTCGTTTTTTTTTTTTTGAAAACATATTTCAAAATTTATGAAAATATAAAATTATAAAACTAATAAATCTAAATTCTTTGGAACGTATTAACTACTTGAAGAAATATCAAAAGTTCTATATATTAATATCTTACTTCGGAAATTGATAGATTCGTTTGCTTTCATTTCTATATATTATTTTGTTTCTTTTTCAATAACCTTCAAAAGGTCATCCTGGTGGTAATGGAAAATGTTTTCACTGTTTCAGTTGGCGAAAAAATATTTGTTGAAATTTATTTGAATAATGAGAAAATGAGTTTCGAGAATCCGAAAAATCATCAAAAACCACGTGATGAATTGGGGACAACTTTATATATGTACAGATCGCTTAGGAGGCATGTATATTCTATGTCCGCTTGTAACCTGGGCACTTGGTCTTGTAGAAGGTTTTTAACTAAGCAGAAATGATTAGAACAAAGAGTTATTGGATAAAGAATGGAGAGGGATAAAGTATAAATTTGAGTTTTCTAATTAAAAGACATCATTTTAATATCTGGGATTATTATCACAGGCATTCCAGAGGAGTATCGCCTAGATTCTTCAATATTATACATTTTATTATTATTGTTAATAATACTTTCATTTTCCATCATTAAAGATATATTTGTCTTTAAGTCTTTCAAATTATAAGTTTATTGATTGGGTGTAGTCACCTAATACTGACTGATCTGGTGTGATTCTGAGCTCCTCCTTCTCAAACCAAATTTCTATATTTTTTAAGTTAACTTTGCTTCAAATATCTTGAAAGGTTTTCCAACTTACTAAAAGTAGCTGTCGTCAAAAATATATTCCACAAAAAGTAAGAATTTGATGAGATTTATAGAACATTATGTCATGTCTATGTACAATTTTGATTTATATTTCAATTCAGAGAGTCAACAAAGGGAGTCAGAAAGTCATAAAAAGTTGTTAAAGCGTATAATCCAGGTGTATGATGTAAAATTCAGATACTTATCTTATAAATAGTATATTATATACTCTCTAAATAGAGTTTTTACATTTATGTATATTCAAATGTTCTTCATTCAAAGCATTTTTAAAAGGTTTTCAACTAACTGAAATTACTTAAAACAACTAAAGACTATTCCTATGCCAAATATTATGTCATGTCTATATAAAATTTTGATTCTTATTCCAAATCAGAGAGTCAGCACCTTCAGTTGGAATATTTTCACCTATATAAAAAGATGTTAAAGTATCAGTAAATGAATTATTATCTCTGTATAACCTGCGTAAGTAATCATCAATAAAGAAACTAATAAAATAGATCATCCCTATATTGGTATTCACATGGCATTCAAAATGTATGATGGGGACATCTTGTTGCAATGTCAGTGCCACCTTCCTTTGGGCCTGGGGAAATTCTCATGTATAACAGTTTTAATTGAATTCAGCGCATGCGTGAGAGTAAGGACTTCCAATGTGGTAAGGATTTTGGCTCAAATTTGAAGGTTTGAGAATTTGTTTACAAACAATTGCAGCAGCAGTAGGAGAAAACTCGTTCTCGCTCTCTCCTTCTCTCTCTCTCTTTTACGCTTACAGTCTTTGTCCTACTCACACTCTTTTAACCACTTTGCCCCATGTTGCACTTTCATGCAAATATTTTCTATAATTACCTCCACTTGTTGCTTGCCAATCGGCCAAATACAATAACAACAAAAAAAAAAAGAGAAACGAACTTGTCCATTTCAGAGGCAATTACTTAACTGCCAGGAGTCAGTGTGGCTGTGGGAATAGATGGAACAAATGGAGGAGGAGATAGAGTAGAAGCAAGTGGATAGACAGACAGACATGCAAATTGCTGTTTCATGGAACCGAATTGGTCTACGGGACAATTTTCGCATGACATTTTGCATTGGATTTAACATTCTTTTTCGCTTTGAATGGTTAACGCCCCCCACTTTTTGATATCGTATAGTCGTATGGTCTGATCCTGGTCTAGGGTCCCATTTCCGACTCCTACATAACATTTTAGCGCAAATGGTCATCAAATCTAATTGGTGACTTGGCGTCAGTCTCCAGAGGGGGTGTGGGAGCAAGTGTCGGGGGGCGGATGAGGTGGAACATTAGTTTTGATTTTTTGCACTGATTTGTATGGCTATGGAGAATGATTATTTCATGTCTTTAAAGGATTATACGTACATATTATAGGTAATTTTATATTCCATTATTTTCTGCAGGACCTTTTAAACCATAACCTGCTAAAAGGAGTGAGTTAAGGGGGGAGGAGGAAAGAAGGAAGGTAAGGTTTATGAACAAAAAACTAAGTGGAAGAACAACATTGAAACTAAAACAGTGGATAAAAAAGTTGATGCAATAATTTGCCACAAGTTTGATGTATGTATGGGTGTGTGTCTGTGTGTGTCCAAGTGTGTATGCGGTCTGACCACAACAACATGCAATATGCATGGACATGGACGAGTTTCGGAAAACAATATTCGCAAGAGGATTTTTTCCACGCGCATTTAAAAATGCATGAGCCGAAAGCACTCAATGGGGGTTAGGTTATCGTACCCAGAAGAGGGCAGAGGGTATACCCGACCCACGGGGTTACTGGTGGGGTTGCTCCTCTTTGTACATTGCTTGCTGGCGGACATGAACATGGACATAGCAGGTGGTCACTGGCATTGCGATTTTTGCTTGACTGACTGACGGATGGATTTGACCGCATGGTTCAGAATTTCAACGCCTTTCGTTTGGCATTTTATCGGCGGTGCGCCAGGCAGCGGTGCTGAACTGCACTCCAAAAGGGGTTTATAGAGAGGGATTGGTGGGCGACGTCGTCTCCCCAACTTTATATCTAAACTATGAATCAATGCATTAGTCAGTCACCTTGTACGCTCTACTTTAATTACGGCCTTTTTTATTTTTGTGGCCAACTATTTCTTTTTTTTGCATGTTGCGGTTGCAATTTAAAAATTGCATAGAGAGAAAAACCTCGAGCGAAATTCCAACCATAGAACGTAATATTATTACCCATGGGAATGGGTAGGAGTGGGGTAAGGGCAACTAGCCTTTTGCTGCATAAATATTGCATTACAATCAATTTCTCATCGTCCTTCTTGCCTTCATGTCCTGCAATTGCGAATTAGATTTCATGTTAATGCAAAGTCCTTATCGCTTCGTCATGCAGTTGGCTGCTCTCTCTTGTTTTCTATTTGCAGTTGGTAATTCCATTTAATTGCAAAATTTTTTAATCGATTTAATTATCTTTTTCAATCTCTTTTTTTCCATCAAGACCGACTAAAAGAAACAGTTTGGCAAAATATCATCTACCTTAATGAGTCACATGGAATAAAGTGTTATGGATTTTATATATGTAACAAAGGGTGAGTCAATAATGATTTCATAAATTTTGGAAAATATCTAGAATATACTTATATTATTGGTTTAATTTGTTGGAATTGAAAGCGAAAATGTTAAGGTTTTTCTTGAGTTCTGAACAAAGAAAACTAAATCAAAATAAGCTAATAGAATTGTTTTGACCCCATTCCTAAGTTCAAGATTATTCAATTGTATTTTTGTCTCCACTTATTAAATTGCGAAGAACTTGTTGGTTTGATTGATATGAATGAATTATGATTATCTTGTTTATTGGCCGTTCTTTAACTGATTTAAAAAAAAGTACATTTTAATGCAATCGCTAGTTTAACCGTTTTTAAAATACATTAAGACTATCAAAACATGGAAAAAGAATATCGAATACATTTTGGAAAGTTTACAGGGACAAAATCGTCAAAAATTTAAGAAAATAATAAATATATGGTTTTTCAAAATTTAACCTTTGAAGTTGAGGTTCCTTCGAGGTATTCTATTCTATTCTATCCAATGTTCTTTGGTCTCTAAGTTGTACATTTTTCAGCCGATTTCAATTCCAACATCAATTTAATTTCTAGTTTCAGTAGTAAAAAACGACAATAAAACTTCAAAATTAAAAAAAAAAATCAAAATTTTGAAAGGGTTAATTATTAAAAATTTGCCAAAATTTAGTTACAAATTAGTTTTTCAGATTTTTATTCCAATTAAAAGATGTGAAATTCTAGAAAGTAAATAAAAATATATGGTTTTCAAAAGATAAAGAAATTTGACTAATTTGAAAATGCCTTTGAGGGATTTGACTGATGTTTTTGGGCTCTAAGTTAACTAATTTTTAGAAACTTTTAAATTACTTTCAAGGCTTAAAGGCGTAAAAAAGTACATTAAGTATTTTCAAATTTTTGGTATATTAATAATTAATTTTTTTCTTAATAATAATCAATTATAAATTGCACTTCTAAGAAGAAATTTCATAAAAATAAGCATAATCAGGAAAAACTTTGTTTATAATACTAATAAAAACTGTTTCTTTGCCCATCCCTGAGTAGGATGTCGAAGTCCTCTATACGTAGGGAACCTAAACAGACTCCTTAAGGGTCATAAGTGAATACCTAATATACGAGAATATTTTTAATTTATGAAAAATCCGATTGAGTCCAAGTTCTTTTGAAGATAAGGTTTCATTCGAAAGATTTTTTATATATTTTTTTTAGATTTTTCTCTAGTAAAGTAAAAGTCATTGATTTTTAATTTTATTTTTGATTCTGTGTACATTTAGGTTTTTATTCTTGTCGTAATTGTAATGCAATTGTGGTTTTACAGATAATATAGAACTTTCATTTCATTTTGCACATTCAATATATATCGATATATTTGGATATACATACATATAAATATATATATCTTTATATATACTTTATATGGTAATAATAAAAAGTAATTATTATAAACAACAGTTTTTTTTTTGTTTTTGTTTTTTTGTAAATATAAAAAATAATAAAACACATTCAATGTTTATATATGGATGCAGAAGAATATTTTTTGTTTAGCATTATTTCTTTTAGCAATTTCAATATATCAATATGTCAGTTTGTCATGTGGGTTTGCCTCTTCCTTAGTAGCTCAGTTTGTATGTATGTATGTATGTATAAAAATGTGTATTTGTATGTGCTGCACTTAGCGTGAGTGTCGGTGTGTGTGTATCGGTGTGTGTATTTATTTGTATGGATGCGTTTGTGCTGGTTGATTGGGTACTTCATTTTGTTATTTTTATTAGATTGTTTTCTCTGCACTTTTTTCTCATATATTAAATAATTTAAAAAAAGGTTTTCTACTGCGTTTGCTGTTGAATTTCAATCTTCTCGACTGTCATGTCTGGATTCATGGCCGTCGCTTCCTGCAAAATATATATATTAATGAGATCTCTTAATTATTGTATAATGAGAAACTTACTTGTATTGCCTCAGCCAAAGCTTTGTCATGATCAATTGGATCGCCATCAGATTGAATTGTAATCTTTTGCTCCACACGGGTCTCAACAATGCCATCGCGTTCGGTTTTGTACTAAGAAGAGGGAAAGAAAAGAAAATTTTTATTTATATTCGATAAAATTTTGTTCGTTCTTCATCAATTTTCTTTACTACTTCTTTTAATTCTTTAAACAAAGGACCAATGTAGAAAATTTACAGTGTGGCGCAAACGTACATATACAGGACAGTAAAAACTCTAAATAAAGTCCTACCTCTGCATACTTACGGAATCACTCAGTTTTTGGTAAGGACTTACGGTTATGGTTTCCACAGTGCGCGTTTTACTGCTAACGGTTTGTGTCGAGATGATTTCGCCTTGTCCCGAAAAGCCAGGTGCATCCTCCCCAAGAACTACTCGAGTGCTTTCAACATGTGGCCCAGTCGATGCAGTGGAGCTTGTATATAGCGGAGATTTCTAGAGAGTATAAATAAAATCCATTTAGATTAAATCAGAATTGAAAACCAAAAAGATAACTAAAGAGAACTAGTTAAAAATGTTAAATTACCAGTTAAGTTAGTTAACTTGAACAAACCTGATTGTCTGTGCGCACCACA
Organism: Drosophila emarginata; assembly: GCA_037075365.1. NCBI lineage: Eukaryota > Metazoa > Arthropoda > Insecta > Diptera > Drosophilidae > Drosophila > Drosophila emarginata. The sequence goes on along the minus strand of JBAMCD010000260.1, from coordinate 1,170,505 downwards.
GTGGAACCAATGTATGGTCCATCGATTGGTGTTCCCGAATCGCCCGAACTGGTCGATGAAACACTATCCCGTCTCTGATACTAAGCGTTTAAAACAACAACAAAAAAAAAACGACAACAAACAAACAGAGGGGCAAGGCAAAAAAAGAAAATGGTAAAATTAAAAAATGTAATCATGCAAAACGATATGGATCAGCCCATGCAAGAGGCTAATGAATTAACTTACCTGATCACCACTCGTAACAGTTGCCCTTGTCTTCACCTCCTGGGTGACGACTCGCTGTTGCTGCTTGGTGGGATCATGAGTGCGGGTTGTGGCCACGGTTTTTTCTTCCAACTGTTCGGTCTTGGCATTCTTGCCCAGATCCTCGTGCGTTGTGGCTGTGCGGGTGGTAACAGCGGTGGCTGTGACATAAGCGCCGCTCAAATCGGTGGGTGTTGGATCAGCCTAAGTGGTGTTCATATGGAGTGAATTGGAGTGGAGTTAGTGTGCAAATTACAAACAACAATTTATTAAAAAGTAAAGCGTTCAAAGGAAAAGAAAATTATTTCTTTATTTTAATAATTTTTCCATTCTTTCCCCTTTAAACGCCGCCATGTTGAAAAAAAAAACAACATTGATAGCAAAAACAAGAAAAATTTTTGGTTAGGAAAACTTTAAAATTAATGAATTGGAAATATGATATTTAAGTAATTTCAATTTTAAGTACAGAGAGATAATGATGAATAGATTAAAAGAGAGATAGAGATAGATTTTGAAGCGAGAGCGAGAGATGTATGTAGCTAAGCTGGTGATTAGTTTTACGCCACTTTTTTGTGCTAACCTTGTGTTCCTGCGTTGAATATGTCACCTCTCCGGTGCCCAGATTTCGTACTTCTTCCTCCACATTATGAATGACGCCATCATTATTCTTGGTAAGCACCTGTTTGGTAGTCGTCTTAACCACTGTCGGACCGCCGCTTGCCTTGGGTGATTGACTTATATTCGCTTGATTCGCACTGTTCAGTACAATATCCTTGATCTGATCACTGTCATACTGTTGGGCCATATCATCATCGGAACTGGCATCGGAATCACGTCGCAATGCACCCTTGCCAATATGTTTAACACCATCGAAGAACTGTTGACGGGTAATTGGCACTGTTTCCGTTGTCGTTTGCACCTGGGACTGTTTACCGAAATGGGACGGATCTATTTGGGCATAGTTTAGTATCAGTTTGCCGGTTACGGGATCAGTTACTGCAGTTGCTGGATCAATATCTCCCGTATTTGGATCAATGTCACCATATTCGCTCTTAATACGTCCCGTCACTGGATCAATTTCACCGGTAAGCGTCATTGTGTGTGTAACTGTGGTGCGGGCTCCAGCGAAGCGTGGATCATTGGGATCAACCTGTATAGTTTCACCAGTCACAGGATCAATCATATTGTAAACATAAACCGTTTTATTAAAGAACTTAAGGACACGACCAGATGCGGGATCAATTTCAACGGACTCTGGATCGATCTCCTCTGGACGGCCGCGTTCATCGGTCTTAGAGATGAGCAAAATGCGAACAATAACAATTTTGCCAGTTTTGGGATCAACGCGAGCCAATTTTGTATACACCTCACCCGATTCGGGATCCACATGAGTGGTGGCATACAGTGGCTCACCCTTCTCCACTTCGCCGGTGGCGGTGTAGATTTTGCCAGATGTGGGATCGATCTTGATGGTATTGGGATCTAGCTTGGTCTGTTTCTTGATCTCGTTTGTCTTGGGGTCCAGGTAGCCATAAATGGTGATAACATAACCCGTTTTCGGGTCCACGCTGCTGGAAATAAATTGCTGTTCTTTTGTAGCTGGATCGGTGGCACCAGTAGGTACCCAAATCTGGTTAGACTTGGGATCCACAATGATGTCCTTATCCTTGGCGGCGCTGACCTGTGAAATGGGTGACTTTGTGGTCGGATCGACACGTTGTTGTACAATTCGTAGCGATATAATGCGAGCATAATCCTTATCCGGTTTATTATTCTTGGGATTGATTTGATTCTTGAGCAGAATCTGGCCAGTTGATGGCTCAATCTTAATATCCCGTGTCACAGTCTTACCCGATTTGGGATCATTGAAAGTGATTGTGTGCTTGACCAAATCAATTTGTCCATATTTGGTATCAATTTTGCCACCCTTTGGATCAAATTGTCCTCCAGAGGTCTCTACCTGTGCGGTCTTGGGATCGATAATGTTCTTCTTTGAATCATATTTGCCAGCCAGTGAGGTAACCTCAACAATTGGATCGATCTGTTGACCCACCTCAATCAGACGACCCTGATTAGGATCCAATTTATTGGTCTTGGGATCGACAACACCCAAAATGGTAATCTGGCCAGTACTTGGATTAACCTTGACATTCTTGCTAACCACAATCTTGCCTGATTTCGGATCAATAGCCTTCAGTTCACCAGTGCGTGTATTAATCTCACCATATTTCGTATCCAGCAAACCAGTATCCAAATTCAAAACGCCCAATGAGCGCTCCACTTCACCATTAACGGTATCAATTTTGCCAGTGGCCGGATCAATGCGACTGGTAATCACGGTTAGCTCAACTACTGGATTCTCCTGTGGTGTTATGCACACAATCTGACCCAAAGAGTCATCAAGGCGTCCCGTCTTGGGATCAGCCACACCGGAAACCAAATGAATATTACCGGTTTTGGTATCAACATCGCCCTGGTACAGCTCTTTCTTGCCCGTTTTGGTATTTAGTGCCTCCAAAGTACCCTTCTTGGGATCAATGACACCATATTTTGTATCAATTTGGCCAGTTGCTGAATCCAAAATGCCTGTGGAGTGCTCAATGCTTCCATTTTCGGCATCAATGCGTTTAGTAGCAGGATCGTATTTTGAGGTAATGACCATGATCTTAACGCGCTTCTTCTTGGGTTTGGCAGCAGCTGCGGCCGCAGCAGCAGCTCCAGCACCGGCAGCAGCACCGGCAGCAGCACCGGCAGCAGCACCACCAGCGGGTACCTTGGTAGGTGATCCTGGTTTGCCACCACCAGTACCAGCACCAGCGGCTGCTACTCCAGCACCAGCCTTAACTGGTCCCACATAACCCGGTTCTTTGTTATATCTCTGAGACTCTAGGAAATCGGCTGTAGGATCTCCTAAAGGTTTATAGCTACCAGGAGCACCCGAAGCATAACCCTGAGGTCCCTTGGTGGGTGAATAGGATCGCTTATCGGTTACTGGAACCGCAGCTGCATCCACAGCACTGCCCTGGAGGAGTTTTGCCCTAGTGGTAGGTGACAATTGACCATCTTGCAATAATTTTGCCCTCGATTTGGGCGACAATTGGCCACGATTCAGTTTGTCTTGAGTGCGAGGAGACAATTGGCCAGCCTTCAATTTTTCTGCCGTTTCCTTTAATGCATTCTCATTGCCCGGAGCATAATTGAAGGCCAAACCGATTTTCTTTTGCTGAGATGTGGGGGATAATTGCTCCTGACCATCGGGACCCAATTGTTTGGCATTTGGATCCTGATCATAACGGAAGCCACCAGGTATATAAGATTTACGTGTGGGACTGGCATTGCCATCGGCATCCACAGCATATTCATAGGGACGGGTTACACCCGGTGTGGTCGAGCCACGATTCTTGTTCTTATTGGCTTCATCCTGTTCTTGATCACCCAGACCCGATGTAACAACGAGACCAAGACGACCAATTTCCTTATCCTTGTCCTTGCCGGACTTATCTTTATCTTTGCCATCCTTGGATGGTGAACCGCTCTTGCTCTTGCGACCCGACGAGAATATACCAACGCCCTTTTTATATTTCAAAATCATAAAACGGGGAGAAAAACAAAAATAATTGTTGGAGGGGAGAATACAAAATTAAAATAAATAATATTAAATTAAAAATTGGTATCACTACAAACTATTCATAACTTACGGGTGAAACTTAAGAGTGAATGTGAGATTTTGGGTTTGGTTTGGGAATTGAAATTTACAGGGGGGAACGGGGGGTGTTACTGTATTTACACGAGGGTCGAGCAAATTTAATCATTCAGTGCGAAATTATCTTAGCTTAGCTCAGACTTAAGAAACTTAAACTAGAAATGATTGAGAATCTTTTTTTATCAATGTATATACTTACACGTCTGCCCGATTTGTCCGACTTATTCGAGTCATTAAGGTCATCATTGCCTAGAAAAAGGAAAAAAAATATATATTATTAATTTCAATTGATTTGAATCCTTAATCTCAAAGGACTCACCATTTACACCAGCGGCTGCTGCTGCGGCGGCTGCTGCTGCTGCCTTGGCTGCCTTTTCGGCCTTCTTTTTGTCCTCCAATTCACGTTTCTCCCTCTCCTTGCGCTCCTTCTCCTCCTTCTCCTTTAGTTTCTTTTCACGCAACTTGGCCTCCTTCTCCTCATCCTAAACAATCACAAAATTATTTATTAATAAAATTCATTAAATGTAGAAATTAGAATATAAATGAGAATTACGAAACATGCAAACAGAAATAAAATTGCCAAATATTCACAAAATACAGAAATGATTTTACAAGCAATTATTTGATGGATTAGTTAAATATTTTTGTTTCTTTTTAGTTTTCAAATGCAATGCTTAGCCAATGAATGTTTTGTGTAGACTGTACTTGGATGTGTATATATATATATATTTATATATAGGGAAGAGACAGAGAGAGAAGGAGACATTGAGACCACATTTAAACCAAAATAAGAAGAAATATCAATAATAAAATAAAACTAAACAATTTAGATAGTATAGATGAAATCAGACAGAAATTATAATAATTAGGACGGCACAGTTTATAGGTCTCATTTCGTTTGGTTTTATATTACAAAAAAATTTACCATATCAATAAGGAACTGCGCATTCAGAGGTTACCAGGTAGGGGATATACATAAATTATGAAATTAAAATAAAAAAAAATAAAATAAATATATTTATATAATATATTTATATATTGATATTAATTAATTGATGATATTGTTTTATCCTTAAAATTTCTTTTTGCACAACAATCGACAAAGCAGAGAATCAAAGCGGAATCAAATTATATAGAAGTATATATATATTGGGAGCAAAAAAAAAAAAAAAAGTATGGGAAGAGAGAGTAAACGAAATTGTTTTTTTTTTTTTTGTTTTTTGAAATAATGGTTAACCTGAGCTTCATTCGAAAGATCGACCACATCGGAAGCCACTTCGGCAACGATATTGGTCTCATAGTCACCCTCAAGGGAGCTCTGCGAGGAGGCCGAGGCAGTGCCAGTGCTCGATTCGCGTATCAACTGGTTAGTGTGTGTGTGTGTGTTTGTGTGTGTTTGGTTATCGGATATGGAATTAGTGGTTTATTTTGGGAGTTTTTTTTTTTATATAGTTTTTAACGGGCACACATCATTATTATGGTCATCACGTAGTGTTGTAAAGTGCGTGTAATTTATCGGGAGGAATATGTTTTTTGTTTGGTTTGTTTTTTTTTTGTGAATGAGTTAGTAACAAACCGAGAAGAAAGTAAATAAAAAATTAGATATATAGTATGTATGTATATATGATTGTTAAATTCAAAAAACTTGGTTAAACATATCAAGACGGAATTGGTGCACAATTTCATTTCATACTCTCAATCATTTGCCGCACTTACCTTATCCTTTTTATCCTTTTTGATGGGACTGCGACTATGGGCATCGGCATTATTACCACGATCACCCCGATGATCCAAAGTGCTGTTCTTTCGTGCCACCTTCTCCTTTTCGGCCATGGCCAAAGCTGTAAATAGGGAATGGATAATTTTTAGTTAAATCTCATCAATATGTATCATATTGACAAATTTACCATCCATGCTACGTGATGAGAGGCGTGCCCCAGATAGAGTACGATCAAATTTGGGTGCTGTACGATCCACGGGAGTGGTTCGACTCTCATATTGAGTACGTCCCTTGTAACGATATGTGGAACCAAATCGTGGAAATAGAGTAGATTTGGTATCCGGCTCTGGGGTCATCAAACGGAAGAAGGTGTGATGCTCTACACATGATTTCCATAGCTTCTTGGCCGCTCGATGATTGGCAAGCTTAAAACCAATGGTGGATTCGTATTGCTCGAATTCTCCTGGTCGTATCTTGATATAGAAATGATGACGCTTATACGAGATCTTTAAGATCTTGGGCCAAGCGAAACGATTAATGCGCAATCTACAGAAAAAAAAAACAAAGAAGGATGTTAGAATAGTTCACAGATTATAAATTGCTACATACTTATCGCGATACACAAGCAGACCAGAGGCACAAACGCCCAGCATAATGTCTACACCTTCAGAATCCTTGGCAGGATGTAAATCCACACCATACATGGCCAATTTTTTGGCATTCTCCAGATAGTGTAGCTCAGCCTCAGCTGGCGATTGGCCCCTGAAAGTGATGACAAAGTATTAAAGATTAATTATAAAGTTTCCCATTTGCAACTCTCTCACTCACTTGTGAGTCTTGTGTAGATCCATGACTTTATCCTCCAATTCTGGTGCTTGATTGGGGGCAATCTTAAAGTCCTTCAAATAGCTACGATTGGGCATCTCCTTGGGATCATAGTCACCCATTTCGGATTGCACCAAATAGGAGCCCAATAGAGCATGGGTAACAAAGGTACAGGGCAAACGTCCCTCGAGGATATCATTGCGGACCTGGAGACACAGATGATAGCGCGTTATATCCTCCTGCAATTGCGATGGTTCGGGCGGATAGAATTTCACAGCAAATGCTAAAGGCCAGGGATCTGTGCGAAAGAACTTGGCCACTGGCTTATCCAAATCCAACCAGGTACGAAGATCTGTAGGCGTCTCATATGTCAGTCCAAAGTAATCCTTTTCAATAATATTCAAACCGGCACAAATTGAATTGACCAAATCACGACCCTTCGCCTTACGCTGCATTTAAAATGAAGAGAACATTTAGAAAACATTTTAAGGATACAAAGAAACCAAATTACTTACATCAATGGTCACATCCAATATGGAGCCATCTAGCAAAGTAACACGGGCCAAGGCAGCCTTTGAGAAGGTCGATGAGCTGGTCTTTGATTTACTCTTGGTTGGTGTTTCCGGCTCAGCTGGCGCGGATGGTTTAACTTCCGCTGGCATCTTCGTCGTCGTCGGTTGACGTCAACTAAGTCAACAGTTTGAAGGAGGAGTTGCTGCAAAATGCAAAAGAAAACAAAAAAAAAAATAAAAGTCAAGAAATTAGCAAAAGTAATTTTCAGAGATGATGTTCATTGCCCGGATATGTTCACTTGGCAGCCCATCCCCTCACTCTCTCCCCTCCCCTCTCTCTCTCTCTCTCTCTCTTTATGTGTGTGTGCGTATGGGTATGGGCGACAACCAGGCGCTCTTATTTTATGTTCGCCTGGCGCCTAAACTCGCAAACAAATTGGAAATGCTGACATAGCAGGGCAGACCAAGACACTTGGAATGATGTCATGGCATTCATTACCTCAACTTTGAATCAAATTCGAATATATCTGCAGCAGCAAATTTCAATCTTCTCTATGATGTACTCAAAGTTGTAAAACCGAGAAATCCATAAAAAAAAGAAAAAAAATTAGGAGGAAACTTTTTATTAACCATGTTGTTTGACTAGCGAAAGCGGCAACTACAAAAAGCAAGAAGAAGAAACTATAAACACAATTTCGAAAATGAAAAAAAAAAAATAGTGATAATAAAATATTTATAATTCAGTTGTAATTATGCAAAAGTCAGTAATAATTAAAGTACAGTCTTGGGAAACTTGACAAATGTGTGTGTGGCCGCCAACAATTATAACATTTCCTATGCGAACGGACATTCATGACATGGATATATAAGTATATATATATAGATATATATATTCATCACAGCATGACATAAGTTCTATATAAAATATATGTATATATTATGAAATAAGCCGGCGAGGGAGGGCAAAGTCATGCCTGCCTCTCCATATGCTTACTTACTTATCCCCAGCCGATAGCTTAAAGGAAATGGCGGTATTATTTCTTTTTTTGCTCTCCAAATGGGGTGGGGCCTTATTTCATCTGGAATTTTGTTAAACTAGAGAAGAAAAAAAATGCCAGGCAATTGAGTTGAAGATGCAATGAGAAATGGAGAGATATGCAATCAATTTATATTTCTTTTAATTGATTTTAAATTCTTTTTTTTCTTCACATATATATCGTAAAAAAGAGAGCAAAAGATATTGCCGCGATCTATGTATACGCACGAATTGAACCAGTTTTTCGATTTGCCGTTTTATTGAAGGCACTCCAACAACAACAACAACAACAACAACAGCAACAATGTATCTTGATATAAAAATTTTAGGTCTGTTTGACCATCATTTGTTGAAACGAAGAGAACACAGAAGTTTGCTTTGGCAATTGTGTCTCGTTCTGGTGGCGTCATCGTGTGTTGAAAATACAGAAAAAAATCAAAAAAACAAAAAAAAAAATTATATGGACGAGAATGTTGAATAATGATGCCCGAAAAGTCCGACAAACATTTAATTTATATTTTTATTTTTTTTTTCGGTTTTTTTTTCATTTGTAGTTGAAGGTTGCGCATACGCAATGTGACCCCTTCTAACATGTAGTTGACATCATCTTTGCTATTACTCAACTTGTAATTAGTTTTCGAATTGCAGTTCATGTTAAACAAAAAACAAATTAGAATTATAGAAGAGATGTGAAATGTTTCACGCTTGATAGGCGATCACTTGTTTGATGAATCACAGAAATGTTATCTCTGATTGTGAATAGTCGCATTCAGTTACAATTATATTAGTAATTTAATTTATTTGCAAAACAAAACAAAAATCGTGTCACATACATATGTATATATATAATTTAATTCTCTTCTCACATTTTTTAATGCTGATGATGACGATGCTGCTGATTATGATGATGTCATTATTGAGTTGCCGGTTTTAGCTTTTTTTTCTATGTATGTATTTTGTTCTTAATTTTTTTGTGTTTTTTTTGTTTGTATTTCTATTGCAACAAACAAAATTTTCGCAAGATATGCCGAAATGTATAGAGAACAACATATTCGCTTCAATTCAATTGAAGGAGGTCGAGGTGAAATTCATCATGGGTGAGCCTACTATATGTATATATACATACATATATATATATATACTAGGGGGGCTACTGTTTCTTCTCTAATCATCAACAAGGCAGACGTGAGGAAATTCTTATAAAAAGACACAGAACAATGCCTTATACAAAATATCTATATATATACATATATATACATTCATATATATACATAAATACATAAACCATATGTATGTTCCATATATATATACTATATACATATGTATACTATATGTAGACAATATTTATTGTGCAAGTGAGACAAAGTTCCTTCTCTGTTGGGCCCAATTGGGGTGTTGTCTGGCAGTTGCTTAACTTAATTAAATTGAATTTAATACAACTTAAATCAAATTCAATTTACTACTTGCTACTCTGGGGGTCAAGTAAAAAAAAAAAAGAAAACCACATGGTCAAACTTAATGAAAGAGTATATACAGTTATATATTACATATGTATATATGCATATATAAATATGTATGTAAAAATGTTCCATTATGATGGATCTTTTTTTAGTATTACTCCTGTCACATTGTTATATTAACTTTCCCTTTAATGTCCATTAGCATGAAAGCTTTAACCCTCCCTCCGCATGTCCCTCTCTTTAGTTGGTTAGAAACAAAATCAACGAAGCATGGCCAATAAATTTGATTTAAAATGTAGATAAAAGGAAAAGTTTTGGAATCGGAAGCCGGGACTGACTGACTGGCTGACTCTCTCACAACTGTTTATAACTTCCGCATTAAAAAAAAAAATGTTTGCATTTTTTTGCGTAAATATTTATATACACTTTGCCATTTGGGTCAATCAATAAACACACTGCGTGCGTGTGAGTGTGTTTATAGCAAATGCAGTTTCCTTTTCTTTATCGCTGGCTAGCCTTTAATTAGCCATGGATTCTTCTAGCTCTCGATAAGCCAGATCCGTTCCATTTTCACCAAGAACTAAACTGACTGACTGACTGATTGACAGAGTAATAAAAAATCCAACAACCACTTGACAATGACAATTTCTAGACAGCTTCAAAATTTGACTAATCACTCATCAAAGCAACACATGCAACAACATAACCGCAAGGGGAATGAACTAAGTACAAACAAAAAAATAAATAAAAATAAAAGAAAATGCAACCAAAAGTTTACTCTATAAGCCACACCCACGCAATATGATTTTTCTGCTCATCCGAGTCATAAATATATAGCTAATAGCTATAGACAGGGCCACACAATTAATAGATAGATAGACTCCAGTGCCCTGTATATACATACATATGTATGTACATACATATATACCTATATATAGTAAATCATAGACTCATATAGACTCAGATTCATAAAGGCAAAGTGAGTAAAAATCGATGCGACAAACAAATAAAAATAGAATGCGAAAATTGTGTTGACTAGGGGGAAAGTCATATGCTGTTGGTGTGTGTCTGATTGAGTTTTGTTGACAGTTTTTCCAATGGAAAAAGGGGGGGAATGAAAAATTTGTAAGAGGGGAGAGTCAAAAATAGCCTGGGTTTGTCTTGTCAAGTTAATGTGGCATAAATGTACATACCACACTCACACACACACACATACACACATCCAATAGATTGCCACGATCTGGCAGCACAATTCAAGCAAGTCAAAGCCTGGCTTAGACTTTCAATTTATTCTCTCATTTGCACTGTCGCTCTCTTACTTTCTGCTCTGTAGCTTCTAATACTCACAGACACACCTTGTTGGCTCCCTCTCTCATTCTCTCTCTGTCTCCCCTCTCTTTTATTTTTTGTTTCTTGGTTGGTTAATCTATCTCTTTCACTGTTGCTCTCAGCTTAAATTCAGGTTTTGTTATTTTCATTTGGAATCAGACCGAACACTGTTTTGGCCGTGTTTGCGTGCTGTCAAGTCGTTACCTCTATGATAATTTATTTTTTCTCTTTCTACTTGCTTGTTTGTTGCTGTTAGCTGTTGTTGTTGTTGTTGTTGTTGTAGCTGTTGTTGTTGGTAGTAAGGTTTTTCATTTTGTTTTGTTGTACAGTTATTAGCATTAAGCTGAAGTTGTGAGGAGTGGCTAGCAAGCTTTTCGGCATTTGCTTTGCTCATTTGGTTTATCTGTTTGTCTGCCATTGTAGCCAATTTCTTTGGCTAACCATTATTAAAACACAACCGGTTTCTCTTCCTAATGCAGTTTACCTACCTACCAACCTTACCTGATGTGAAAAACGAAGAAGTTTTGTTGTTTTCTTTCATGGATTTAGGTCAAAGTCTCACTCCCACTTTTTTTTTTGTATTTCTCATGTTGGATACTTTGTATAAACGTATTATAATGTGTTGCCAGGGGCCACGTTTTTCTTATTAAAAGTTTTTCCGGAACACTAATGTTACATGATGACGCATATGGCCAAAATCGAGGGTTAAAGACTTGTTATAGATGGTTGGGTGGTTTGGCTCTCATTTAGGGGCACAGTCACCTGCCATTCATTCATGGCCTTTGTTTTGGAACTATGCTTATCTTATCACAGGAGTTTCAAATTATAAACGTACATATTTCATACTATGGCTAAAAGCGTTGTACTTGCCAATGCAGAAATTTCAGATTTGATAAGAGGGTTGTTGGCTTGATTCAACGATCGAGTTGCCTTTTTCAGGGGGAGGGCAAGGCAAGGCATTGGTGATTTATTTTTGTACTAGTGACGTCGTCGTCTTTATAAAAAGACTTTGTTTGCCCCGTTATCCACCCCAGGAAATGTGTCACAAACGGACCGCATCGAATTCCAGCAATAACAACAAAAACAACTCGTAAAAATCAACCATGCAGCAGTAGAACTATGTATGTATGTATGTATGTCTGTGTGTATATACATTTTCTCACTTGATCATGTTGTGGAACGTTTCCTTGACTACAAAAACTAATAAGAATTTCACACTCTTTCCTCCTTTCTACCCCTTTGTGTGGCTAGCATAACCCGCTACTGTGTTGCTCTAGCATTAAAATGCGAAACAACTGAGAAAAACAGAGAATACGGTAAAAGAAATATAGAGTAAAATGAGGCAAGAAAAAGATGTACGAAAAGCTTGACACTCACACAGATACGAAAGTAACTCGCACACACACACACACACACAATCACTTGCTTCCTCTCCGAGTGTAGCTTTTTACTCTCCCACTCTCTTTCTCTCTCTCTCTCTCTCTATGTTGGCTGTTGCTATGTGTGTGAGAGCTATGAAGTCATATCTACGTTTGTAGTTGTATGCGAAGCCACCGAAAAACTCTGACCACAGCCCAAAAAAAAATAAAAGTTAAAGAAAAATATACTAAGCTTAATTTTATCGAGCAAATGACGCGATTTATCAATTATCTTATATAGATATTGTTCACTTACCAGATTAAATTAATGCTATGGTATCCTTATGGCCTTGCCACTTAATCCTTGGCCAAATATTGTGTGGAATACTTTAGGGCGCTTCACCGTTATGTTTTCCTTTCGATTTTCAATTGCCTTGCTTTTTTATTTTTGATTATTATATTATAATTTTGTTGTTGTTGTATTTTACACTCACGCACACAAACAAATTATAAACAAATTCTTGGCAACTTTTTTCTAATTTGAAAGCGAAAAAAGACAATTTGTTATTGTTGTTGTTGATATTGTTGTCGGTGTTGTCGTGGTCGTCGTCGTTGAATACCTGTTGAAAATTCTTGGTCGTGAGTAATAGACAATAGAGCGGGAAAAGAGAGTAATTGAGGGGGAGGACAGAGGAGAGTGCGTGCAATTGTAACAGGGGGGGTAGGAAGGCGTGTGTAGGGGAGGGTGTGTGTGTGTGTGGTTTTTTTTTCTTTCGGCCAAATACGCGTCGTGGGCGTAGACGTAAATGAAAAACTAAAGATATTATTGCACTTAATAAGTATCTAATAAATTATAATTTTTTTTTTTTTTTTTTAATTTTCATTCAATTTATTTTTAAAACACAAATAAGAATATTGCGCGCTTTTGCACAAGAATGTATCCGAACTAGCGAAAAATTTTCTTTTCTCTGCACACACACACACAGACATATAAACACACACACACACTTATACACTCACTTCAAAACTGAAGACGTACCGTGTTTTAAGAATTTATTCGAAATGCTACGCACGAAGAGCAAACTGGTACTGAGAGATACATTTCAAAACGGCACAAAAAAAAACCACCACCAAAACTTTCGATTCGAGATTCTCAACAGTTGTGCGCCGCGAACTGTTAAATTAACAGTCCTCGAAAATGTTACTGTTAAATTTCGTCTAGAGTATTAACTAACGGATAATGAAAAATTCAAATTTCAACTTTTATTTCGAAATTAATTTAAACTTCTATTTATTTTTTTTTTCTAGACTTCTGTCTAACGTTTTCTATATAAACAAGGTTTCAATGAAAATGGTGTCAATTTTACAGATTTTGCCACATGACGCATTTTTCGAAAATGAAAAAAATAAAAATAATTAACAGCCACATCCTTTTTGATGAGATCAAAACCGCAGGCATTTAGGCAACGCACAAATTCCCTTACATCCTCGAATCGTGATTGAATTTCAGCTATATAGAGATTGCCGTGCAATTTTAACAGTCGATTGGCTTCGAGTAAAAAATCATTGAGATTGGTGCCCATCAGAGAGAGACAATAGACAGCCACATCCAGGGTTTGATCTTTCAGGGGAGTTTCTGTTATATTGCACGCTATGATGTCATCCCGATTGGATACCAAATCCATGGAGTAAACTTTGTTTGGCACCGATTGTGCCAATTTACCCTCCCCGCAGCCAAAATCACCAATGATTGATGTTTTCGGAAGCCTCTTGATGGTCTTGATAATACGAGTTAGAGGATTTGTGGGCCATTTTTCCACCTGTTGCCTATAGCCGGCATGATAGGCCTCAAAGGCAGATGCATCCGAACGGAACAGGGATTCGGCTTTGCGACTGTTCATGGTATAGAGTTGCTCATTGATATAGCGAAACCTTCCACCCAATAGTTCCGATTGAAATTTGTTTGCCAAATCGCCACCAGTTGTGATGGAGGATTGTGCAGGCGTTGTAGTGGTATCCATTGCCTCGACTGCTGCTTTAGCTAGAGATGGTTTCAGTGTTAACTGCTTTTTGGCTCCCTTGGTCACTTGGGCAGAAGAGCGGGCCTTTTCTATGCGACCTTGGCGGATTTTATGCATAGCCCTAATGCCATCTTCTGCCTCATCATCATCATCCGAGGAAGAGTATTTGGGTGGGGCCAAGGGTCCTTTACCTGTCTGGTAACTGAATTTAAAATTGCTACGTTAATGCCGTGAAATCGTGAAATGTCAAATGTTACTAACGTGAAATTATTTTCCGGCCTCTTTTTCTCCTTTGGTTTCTTCTTCTTTTTGGGTTTCTTCTTTTTGGCAGCTGCGGCTCCATTGCCAGAAGTCTTTACCGAGGGAAATTCTATAATTTCAGCTCCTTTCTCCCAAGGCGGTATTTCGAAAGGTTTCATTTTAATTATTTCGTTGCTTGTTTTTGTTTATTTCAACACGTGAGAGCTGCTCAGAGTTGCCTTCCGACAGTTGTTGCTATCAAGATAAATTCGATATCTGATTAGAATCGATAACAGTTGCAGCTGCGCGGGAAATTTAAAAATATCTCTTTTGATTAATTTTTTTTAAATACTTTTTATTGGTTTTTTTTTTTTGTTTTTTGTTGGTTGCTCTAAACTAAGGATCAACAAGTTATTTTATAGTTTTGGGTTTTATGCTTTTGCTTCTCATAAGAACTAATTAACTTAAAGTCTAGTAAAATATTGAATTTTCCATTCTTTGTTTTTTTTTATTTATTTTTTTTACAACTGAAGACCATAAAACGTGCTGCTCGGAAAGTTGTATTATATTGTTTTTCTTTTTGCCTTAGCCTAAAAATCGTTTACAATTTGAAATTTAATTATTGATTTGAATCATTTGTGTTTTCTGTTGTTGTTTATTAGTTTTAGAAAAGTCTTAGTCTTAGTGTCTATTTTGCTTCCCAACAAACCTTCTAAATTGTTTTCTATATTTTCTTTAGTATAAGTTTAAAGTTTTCGTTTCTTTTAATTATTGAGCCAATTTATCAATTTCGTTTTGAAAGCAAAATAAATTTGTTAATGTTGGAATTCTATAATATAAATTTATAGTTTTTGTTCTTCTTGTTGCTGACTATATAGAAACATTGTTTTTATTGGTATTTCTTTTTGTTTTTTTTTTTTTTTGTGATTGGTGACACACAAATCTCTTAAATTAAATGTAATTAGAATTAATTGAATAAATTAAAGCATTTTCTTTATACGAGTAAGTTTTAAATAATTTGTAATACAAAAATATAACTACAACGGAATTTTGAAGAGTAGCGGCGAAGGGGGAAACAATTTAGGTGTTGTGTGTGTGTGTGTGTTTTTGTGGTGTCAGTGCTGCGACTTATCGAGAAGTTTTGGCAAAGAAATAGCAAATATTTATTTATTTATTTGATTTTTTGTTTTTGGATATAAGACTCTCGCTCTCTCTAACTGGGGGAAGAGGGGGTAGGTGGTGGTGGTATACTTTATTATCCGCCCAGTGATGTTATTGGTTGATTCTATAAACTAATTCTGCTCGGCTGCCTTTACTAACACGGTACACGATAAAATTGCGCTAAGTAGCTCTTTGCGAATTTTCGCTTGATTTGTAAATATCTATAATTTAGTAATTTAGTGCTTAGGCCTACGAGTAATTGTAATTAAATTACAGTTAGTAGTTGACGACGACGAGGACGACGACGTTGTTTGCCTTTAAAATTTATTGTGTATCGAACAATTGTGTAAATAATAACAATCGAATTACGTGGGGGGTTTTTGTAGGGAGGGAAGAGTGGTGGTGTGTATACGATGTGGAAGTTCATTTATTTAGTAACTGGCCTCATGACCGGCTAAAATGTACAGATCGTGTCCTTCCTCGCTGCCAAGCGAACCAGTGCGCAGCAATTGACTCTCCAAGGCAACAACCCTACGGAAAGAATTTTAAACGAGTTAAAAAAATAGTTCAAAGGACGAGTAAAAAAAGGTAACCAGAGAGATTGCATTTAATCTAAGGTAACCTTTTCTTGGCATATATTTACTTATCACTGCCCAGCAGCCGATAGGTACGACTCATATCCTTGATCTCTTGCGTTATTTCACCATTGCGCAACGACTTGCCCTGCATGCCGTGCTTGTGGAATGCTAAAACACTATCTGGCAAACAAACTATACAAAATTGTTAATTAAATTAGTATAAATCAAATGCGGATTAGCTATCGATTAGAATGCCTTACCAATACTGTCCACATTGAAATCAAAATTAAGCTGCGATACCATTTTCTTATGCTGCTTGGGATTGCCTTGGAGTGTTACCACCTGTATTAAATTGCCAAAGCAAACGAGGATGGCGTCCTTTTCCACCTGGTGCACACGCACCACCTTAAGCAGGTCGCGACGCGGCACCATCGTGGCCGTGGCGTCATACTCCAGATCCTCTGAATGGAACCAGCTGGCACCTAAGAAAATTAAAATAAAAAGCAAAATATAGGACATTAAATGAAGAGTTTCTTTTTGAACCTTCCCACTTACTGTTCATATTGATCAACTCCAGCTTAAGGCAACCATTGAGAGCCTTACGCACACCCGTACACACTATCGGATACTCTAGCTCTGGCGTAATGATCATCTCAAAGACAGGTGTATGTCCATTTTGGACACAACCATGTCCTCCACCCAATATGCTAATGGCTGGCCATTCGCACTGCTTGAGCAGCATAAATTTATTGAGAGGATCATACCATTGCATTAGGAAAATGCCACTTGGTGTCGCTCCGCACAGATATTTATAGCCATTGTAGGGATTCCGAGTGACGCAGCATTGAGTGCAACCCTTTGTATCCGGCACCTTGGTGGTGAGAGCAAATTTACGTGGCACTAAACGTTCCGGGATCTTATTCATGTGCAGCGAAAAGCGCACTGTCTGCTTGGAATGCAGGGCAACGAGATCGTGCCTGTACAATTGGCAGGATTTGCCTAAATAAATAAAATTAGATTATATATTTAGAATACAGTAAATTTATTGCATCTATCTATAGACTTTTACCTGACAGACTCATTAGGACATCTTTAATCACATATAGCCAAGTGGTGCGACGGGGAAAGAGCTGATCAATGGCCGCATCATGGAGCTCATTCATATTTAGGTTATAGATACCCTCCTCGGCACCAATTAACAAATGTTGATCCCGTGTCTCCGGATGTATCCATGAGGCAGTGCAATGCACTCTCAGTGGACAACCATTGAAGATCTTTGAGAAGCAGGCACCCATATGCACCTTTGGCGTGGGTGGCAATCCATTCGAAATGGGACGAGGTGGTGTATGGCGACGTCGATGGGAACGTTTTGGTGGCACCGGTGGTGTATTGTTCAATAGATCCGGTTGGGCTTCCTTCTCAACTAGAAAAGTGAAAGTGAAGTGGAAAAGGAATTGGAAAAAGTTTCTTTTCCTCTATTGGTATTATCCTTCACTTACCATCATCATCATCTTGGGTACCACCATCGCTAAGACTACGCGGCCTACCCATATCATTAAGGAGTCCAATCAATTGATCCATGGAGCTATGGCGTCTTGGTGAGTCCTCCAGGCCATTCTAGAGATTGTGAGAAATTTCAGGATTATCAATGTGGCAATTTGTTCAAGGATTAATTCTCTCACCTGGTTACTTTCAAGCCGATAATCACAGTTATTGCCCACTGAGGTGGTGGCACCACCCGCTGATGGTGTTTCCCCTCCCGTGCTGCTGCTCCTCAATAGATTTTGATAGAGATGCGTGGAACTGCTGGGCACATCAACTGATCCAGATGCCACCAAAGCTGCTGCTGAACTTGTTGATGGGCATGATGCATGGGAATGCAATTGAAAGCCATCGCCAATTGATTGTGTTACAGCCGGTGGTGTGGCAGACGATTCATGTTTATCCAGGAGGCCATTGCTGGTGGTGGTTGCAATTGTGGTAGTTGTGACACCACCGCCGCCTCCTCCTCCGCCACCACCACCGATTCCGTTACCTCCACCGCCATTTGCATCACCGCTAGAATTATCGAGGAGTAGTAGGCGATTATAAAACGAAGCTGATGACGCGGACGAAGTGCTGGATGATGATATTAAACCATGACCATTCGCTGAAGCCATCGCCGAGGGATTTGCCTGGGATGATGCCTGAGCGGCTGCTGCCGAACGATAATTGCTGCTATGTCTAAGATAATGGGCAGCAGAGGCGGAGCAACCGGAGCCGGAGCTAGGACCAGAGCCAGCGGCAGCAGCCGATGTCGATGGACCGGTGGTGGTTGCATTATTCATGGCAATGTCCACATCGTCGTCATCATCCCCAATGCTTGTTGTACGCAAATTTGATAAACCCATACCCAAATAGGCACTCAGACCCGGCATGGCGGCCAGCGATGCGGATGTGGTTAAAGGATTTGAATTTGTAATGGAATTCGAATTGCAATTGGTATTTAAGGACGAGAACAAGGCGCTGCTGGTGCTGGACGTAGTCAATGCTGTGATGGTGTTTGGCTGATGATGATGTAAATGATGTTGTTGTTGTTGTTGCTGTTGCGACTGATGTTGTTGCTGCTGGTGCTGTTGATGTTGCTGCTGTTGATGTTGTTGCTGCTGCTGCTGTTGTTGCTGCTGCTGCTGCTGCTGATAATGATGATGATGATGATGATGGTGATGATGATGACCGCCGATGCCGCCGCCGCCACAGCCGCTGCTGCTGCTGCTGCTATGACCGCCGACTCCAATGCCGCTTCCGTTTGCTCCGGTCCCTACTCCTCCTCCTCCTCCGCCACCGCTGCCGCCTGCACCATTGTGGGAGCAGCTGCATTCGCTGATGCTGCCACCGCCTCCCAGTGAAGTGGAATCTTTGGTGTCATTCAATGGCAATGTTGCTCTGCAGAATTAGCAGAAGGACAACAACAATTGGATGGAGGGATTGAATGAAGAAAGGAGTGGGGAAAGAAGAAAGAGAGAGAGAGAGAGAGAGGTATATGTGTATGCGTGTGTGTATGTGTGGGAAGAGAGAGCGAAAGAGAGAAGAGAAAGCCAAAAGTGTTTGAGAATCATTTACTTCAACAAACATTTCGAACGGTCATTTCATACAAAAAGTTTTTTTCTTTTTTGGTTTTTGTGTGGTTCAGTATTCAAAAGTTTCTTTGGCATGGAAGTGAAGTGTTTCTGGCTAGGGGAATGGTGGTTGTAGTAGTAGTAGTTGTGGTGGTAGTGGTGGCTATGTGGTGGCTGTTATATGACACATTCTTAGATTGGTCACACACACACACACACACTGAGAGAGAGAGAGACAGAGACAGACACACGCATGCAATCGAAATGATAAACTCTTTGTGGCAAACCGCAATAAGCTCTCATCTTAACCCGCTGCCACTGGACCAGGGACCAGGACAAGGATCAGGAACAAGAGGCCAGGGGTTGGTGCCGGCTTCGATTCTGTTTGGTTTTGGTAAGCGGATTATGCTTTTAATTAAATTATGAGCAAAATGGGGGGGGGGCAGCTTTGATGGTATGCGTATATGTATGTATGTATGGGTGTGCACCGCCACGCCCATTATATCTAGTAAGTGTCAATGTGTATGTGTGAATGTGTGTATGTGTCTGTATGATTGCTTATTTTCTTTTTTGTTGTTGGTGCAAAAAGAATATATATATAAATAAACTAATATATGAAGCCATAAATTATGCATGAGATGCAAATACAAATGTTCAACAGATATACACAGACATACAAACAAAAAATATATGCACACACACACCCATACATAAATATATATATGCGTATATATTTTTATACATATACCGACATAAAGACATACACAAACTATAGACAGACACACACACTCACGCAAAAAATAAAAACAAGCACACGAAATGCCTGAATAGAAAATTGCCTCGCACATGAATGCACATAACTAAAAGAGAAACACAGACAAATACACAAATGTACATACACACACACACTACCTACTTTTACTTACACAGAACAAACAAAAAAGAAAATGTATAAAACAAAAACAAAAAAAAATCTTGGCAAATTAATTCAGCAAAAAATAAAATGCTAACAATTTTTTTTCTTCTCAAAATATCATAGCATGGGGTCGTCGGGGGTTGCGGGAGGTAATGCTCATTTCAGTTAAGAAAAACCTTTTGGATACTCTACAGACAAAGATGTTGCGTTATAGTCACCCGATATCATAATATAATATAGAATGTAGAATAGCTAAGAAATTACCTAGTTTAAGTTTTTCTAATTCGTTTTTCAATTATTTTTTTTTTTATTTTTAAATTCATTTGTACTTTTATTTTAGTCTCGTTTTGTTTACTAATTTAAGAAAGCAGATTGAAGTATTTTTTTATTTATTCTTATATGTTTCGATTCTCTATTCCCAAAAAGAAGTTTTCCATATTTAAAATATTCCCTAAATCGTTCTCATTATAAAGCTTTCGAAAGTTAAAGGCAAAATCCAAAAATTGGAAATAAACTGGAGCAAATAATATATTTAACCCTCTATCCTATAATGATCCTATAACAAGAACTTTATAACAGTCTATATACCCGCTTCGAATACAGATCAAAATATAGTGTAAACCAATTATATTTTATACAAAATTATTCCCTCTTTTTCCTACAAACTTCATGCCAAAAAAGGTTATGCCCATCAGCCAAGGGTATAACAAAAAACAGAGAGAATATAGAAAGAAATATAAATAAAACAAACAAAAAACAAAATAAAAATGTTGTGGAAAAATCTTTCAGTTGCTTGCCAATTTTCTGAATTAGTTTTATAACATAATTGCAATTTGTTCTTTTCCTTTTTTTTTTTTTGTTTCTTTTTCTGACCCGAAAATTCCTTAAAAATTCATCAATGTGCCTGGAATTATTTGCACTTTGGTTACATAAAATATATAAACTATAAAAGAAACGTGCTAACACACCCACACACACGTATACACACACACACACAGAGACACATCCCATGGCAATAAATAAACAATAAAAAAAAAGGGTAAAACAAATCGACCAGATTTCAAACGCATTGAATGAACTTTCATTGAGGCATATGGCAGGGTCGAAAATTCTGTATAAATTAGTTTAGAATTGCTTTTTATTTTGGCCAAAAGAATTGAGCCATATACCGTCGTTTCTTAATCTTTTCTTCTTGCTTATCCACATTTACACTAGACAATGAACGAAAGAAAAAGAAATTTCTAGCAGAAGAATCTTTTGTTCTAGTCCAAACAAAAGACACAAAGAAAGCAAAACTAAATTATAAAGAAAATCAGAACGGTAAGGTAAAAACGTAACTTAATATAAAAGAAAAGCAACAATGAAACGGAATGAACAATCTGAAAACTAATTTTTTTGAAATGTCGAAATTTGAATACCCTTGCAATGGGTTTTTGTAAAGGGTTTTTTATTGCTCTATCTCTAAAAAGAAATAATTAATATATACATATATAAAAATTTACATCGATTGGCAATGTTTTAATGAAAAGTTTAGGATATTTTATATTTAAAAAAAAAACAATAAAAAGAAATTTATTGCTAAAAAACATTTCTTTAAGACTGTGGATATGTTATTATATTTGATTATTTTAACAATAATCAGATAAATGAAATATATAACCAAATATGGTACTTGCAAGAGTAAGTTAGGTAAACTTTTGATTACTAAAAACACGAAGTGAAACCAGATAAATAGACGTATTTATGCTAATCAATGTTATACATATATATCTATCAAATCTAAATTCTATATCTGGTTATATACATCCAGTAATTTAACAGACAGTTGATAGATCTTTTCAAGTAGGTAAACCGTTTTATTTGTAGCATACTTATTGGAGTCAAAGATGGCTTCCTTTTCTTTAAGAAACAAATGCACAGAGAAAATGATTGTAACTTTTGCAAGGGTATCAAAAAACGAAAATGTTGCTAGTGTTGCTGTCGTTTTTTGTTGTCTTTACCATTGTTGTTGTTGTTCTTTAAGAATAATAAACTGGCATGGTCACGAGATGATGAGGCTAGTGTATGCGTATGTTTGTGTGTGTAGGTGTAGGTGTGTGAGTGGTTTTCACTTGATAAATGCCAGCTGAGTATTCAGACAGGAGGACTTTATGCTATATACATATAATATGTAGGCGGTAGATGTGGGTGTGTGCACGTATCAAAAGGTGGATGGAAAACTTTGCTCGGTGAAATGAACTTAACGCTAAATCAAAGTCAAGTGGTTGGTGTTGGTTAGTGTTGTGCGAGTAAGTGAATAAGTGAATGAATAGAGTTCAAGTGTATTGGTGAATGTTTAGGATAAATGTGCTTATCTATATATATCTACAAGTGAATATTGAAGCCTAGCTCAAAATATTATAGGAAAGAAAATAATTTTTGATTGATTTTGGTGGAATTTTGGTTTGGGTTTTGATTTCATTTCATTTGATTTTATAATTGTAGTTTGTTGTTGATGTTGGTTTTTGTTTTTTTTTTTTTTTTGTTTTTATTTGGGTGTATTTACCTTAGCTTTAGCTCCTCATCAATATATTGTAAGAGGCTCCTACAAAAAATTAAATGCAAAAACAAATACGAGAAAAAAAGAAAAACAAAAAAGAATAGAAGAAATATACGGAAAAAAGATTTTTAAAGAAAAAATCAAAAATTCGAAAAAACAATTTCAAGTTGTGTGTGTGATTTCCTTATTTTTTTTTTAATCTTAATGTTTGTGTGTGTATTTTTGTTAAACAAATTAGTATTGTACCCCTAAAGAAAATTAGAAACTAAAACTACGGTCGCAAAATATTTAAATTAAGTAAACGGTCAAAGACTTAAAGACTTGTATAAATATATATAAATATTTATATATACATACATATATATATATGTATATATATACATATATAGAGTGTGAGAGATTGGGAGAAAAGCAACCCAAAGACCAAATCCAATTTGTTAATATCAATGAAAAGGAAAACAAAATTCAAAAATTCATTCATGCAAGGTCAGTTGAAGAGGCAAAGAGAGCAAGAAAAAGAGGGACTCAAAGAGAGAAAGAGGGAAGAGGGATAGAAATGAAAGCGGCCCAGTAGGTCTTATGCCTAATTAAACGCATCATCCAATTTTCATGAACATAATTTTCTTTCCTTCTTATTTTTATTCTTTTTTTTTTTTTTTTACATTCAATGCGATTTTTTCCAGCACATTTTCCTAACCGAAAAAGTGGAAAATATTGCCCAGATTTTGTTTCACTTTTCTTTAACGTTTCCTTCTTTTTTTTTTGTTTTTTCTGCTGTTTTTCTTGTCTGTGAAAGCAATTAATAATGTTTTTCTTTTAGGCCGCAAAAAAGAAACAAATATTTTCTCGCTGCCTCTGCTGCTTTTTTTGTTGTGGTTTTTATTCTTGTTGTTGTTGTACTTTCTGTTTATGAAGGTTTAAATGAAATTAAGCATGACGCCGGCAAAACTTTTTCGTCGCCGCCATCATCATCATCATCATCATCTGAAGGAGTTAAGAGATCCCAAAAAAGAAAAAGTCAAAGGGAGAAGCTGCCATATCTTGTATATGTCAAACGATATCCTTTACACTCATCCTTGGCTTCCGCCACCCAACCCTGCGCAAATATTATTATTAACCTCTGCCATACAATGTGTAATACTTTGGGAAAACAAATAACTTCATATCTCTTTTGCTTTCTCTTCTTCTCTCTCTTTTGGTTCCTTTTCTTTCCCCATCATTTTGTTTGCAGCTGCAACATCATTCCATCTCTCAGTTGCAGCAGTCGCGCACAACTTGGCGTATACTTGATGCCCCCTAATTAATTTCTTTAGAAAAGTTTCCCATTCTCATTTTGTTTTTAATAACTTGCAGTTTAGTTTCTCAACTAAAAACTTATCTGAGCAACAGAGAAACAAAGAGTGAAAAAAAAGGAGAAAAAGGCAAAAACGTATAGCTACACCACTGTTGCTTATTACACTATGCAAGAAATTGAAGTTTCTTAAATGTAAGGATAAATCTACTAATAATACAAAGTTTTCTTTGAAATTTATTTACGATTTATAACTAGCTATTTCTGCATGTTATTGATAAACCTTTTGGAAAGATTCAGTTAAAATTAAAATTGAAGAGATGTTCTGCTTTGTGTTTTTTTTTTTGTTTAAATATGTTTTTATGGTTTATTTTTTGGCATTTAGAAACTTCTCTAAATGAAATTATAAATCCATTTTCTTAGTTTTGAAGCGCATAGATTGAAAATTTTGAACGAGCTATCTTTGAGATTTGCGGGAATTAAAATTATGAAATATTTTATAGATTTCTACTCAGAATTTACTATTAGAGAAAAATAATTTCTGGTTTTTATTTTAGCAAAATTATCAAAATTTTGTGAAGCTGATAAAAATTCTAAAATTCTTCAATTCGTAAAGGAGAATTTGGAGAAATTTAATGGAGTATTAATAAGTCTTCTCCTAGCATTTTATTTACAACTATGAGTCGAGATAGAGAATGTTATGTAAATTTCCTTCAATAAATTAGCAAACTAATTTTTAATTACTGTTAGGTTCTGGCATTTGATTAGCTTTCTTAGTTTTTTTTTTTTTTAATGATTTCTCATTGTTTGCTAGTTGTTCGATCCATCTCGAATTACTCAAAATTTGTACTTGACTTGAATTAGTGAATAAAGGTCAAATTGATTATTTGGAAAATCCTTTTGAGGCTTAAATATCTGGCCAAATTAGAGGGCTTTTCTCTCAGCTGCCAGAAAATTGTACAAATATACAAACATATGTACATACATATGTGGTAATCATTACTGCACCCTCAAACCCTAATTTACGTTCATTTGTCTCAAGTTTCATACTCTTGAATGCAAAATGTGTTGCACAGTGTCCACACTGCACACTGTCTATTGTTATTAGTATTATTTTGTATAGCATACTTTGCAGAGTTTTCTCTCATTTTCCTGTTGTTTAGAAGTAATTACATTCTCTCCTATATAAGTATTGTAGTAGCTACATTATATAGCTAGCTAGCTCGCTGACTGACGTCTGAATATTCCAGTCCAGGCACATCCATCAGAGCAGCGAAGTGATGCCCACTCAGGCAGGTGGTAATTACCAGGAATTCCAGAAATGGGTGAGGATTTGGGGAGTGAAAGTAGGAAGCAAAATGTGATGCATAGGTACACATTTGTATGAATGTATCGCATACACGCACACCCCCACATATACACACCCACACAAGCATAAGCTTAATGAAAAATGCACAACCTGTACATATTATTGTTGCTTTTTTTTTTTTTTGGGCACGTAAAACCAACTAAGCGCAGGCAAGTGAAACTGCAGCAGCAAATGAGAATGCGAAGGCAAACACACAGAGAGATCTCCTTCTCTCTCCCACTCTCCCTCTTTCTCTTCTAGATGGAGAATGGTATACGTGCCCAACTAACTAACGAAAAATTGACTGTGGCAAGTTGTAAGCTGGGCAAATTACATGAAGTGGCAGCATGGCATAGTTTTCTTCATTTTGCTTTCTTTTATTATCCATGGCCATATTAGAAGAGAGGGGGAGAGAGAGTGAGTGAAGAAAGGAGTGGGAAACAATGTTAACAGAAAGCGCAACACGCGATTTAGATATAGATAGATAGGCGTGGCATTACAAGTGAACTGCATAAATCACATTAACTCAATAACAGAAACTTTTCTATTTTTAAAATTGTGAATTTCGAAGCCTTTGGGCTAACCTTAAGGACATGTTCATTATCATTGTGCCACTTAGTTTCGGTCGTTCTCTAGTTGAACTATAAAGAGATATAAGAGAAAAAAAAACAAAAACAGAAGAAGAAGAAGAAACAAAACGGCAAAATCAAAATGGATTGAGTATAAAATTTGAAGAATGAAAATCGATGGAGAAACCATGACTACAGCAGAGCAAGAGAACAAATATCCTTTACATGCCTTGGGATATTAGCAGAAGCGCAGATTATATATATATTTATATACATATATAGATAGATATACATATGTATACGTAAGAGTACAATTTCTGGTAAATGAGTGTGATTTGTGGATTAATTAAACTAAATTGGAACGAAAGCAAATATTAAAAGCAGAATTAACAGAGAGAGAGACAGTTTTCTATAGCATAAAGTATTTTTTTTTTTTTTTTTTACAAATTGTAGAGAAAAAACCCAGATCAAACACCATAGCATACTTTCAGGCAATAAAATAAAAAAAATTGTGTTGGCTAAAACAACACAAACAAACACACACTTACATGTCACTTGGTAACGTCTCGGGACTAGAAGAACGCTCATACCACGTGGAATTTGTTGTTGCTGTCGTTAGGCCTATTCCGAGAGATAGATAAAGAAATACAAAAAAAAAAAACTTATTAGCCAAAAGCAGAGAAAAAGAGAGAGGGGGGAGAAAAGTTTTGGTTACTTACCTGTTTTGAGCGTATGATTTTGGGCTGGAACGCCATTGGCACGCGACGTCATCTTACTGGCAATGCGCTGCGGCACACTGGCCACCGTCTGGAATTGGGGAAAATAAAGTGGATTTTTGTTATAAGTTAAAGTCAAGATTTGATCCTAAATGCTAAACTGTGAATGGCAGGCGGTGACAAAGTTTTTTACGCTCTCCCAGCTCTCTCTCTATCTCCCTCTCTCTCTCATCTTGACAAAAATCTCATAAATCAAAATCATATTCGGCCAGGCCTGGCATGGCCCTCTCTTTATGCTAGTAATATTTTCTTTTCTTTTTCGAAAGTCATGCATGTCACTTTACGTATCCGTACGGAAAAGTTGACGACGTTGCTTAAGTATAATTTGAATATCTTAGAGTAGCGCAACAGAAAACTTTTCATTTCCTCGTATTTTTCGAGGGGACCAAAACAAATTGAAGATTTATGACTTGACATGGACCTCTCCTCCACACTCATACGCATACACACACACTTTGGGTTTTTTTTTCTTCTGCTGTTAGAAATTGTCTTTAAAATAGAAGGACCGTCGTCCCCTTTGGGGCACAAAAGAAAATCATTAAATTTACATTAAGTGGCAAGGACTTTGGAGTCTAGACAGCTGCTGCTGCACCTGCTGATTCGTGGTGAAAATTAATTAGGCCAGGTTTTTCAAGAAGAAGTTTAGACCATTACAAAAATAAGAAAAAAAATAAAGCTCAATTGGAAAGTTCAAGTCTTTGCCCAAGGTGTTTCTTTTCTAATGGCCTCACTAAATCCTTGAGCCAGAGCCAACAACTACTAAAGTAAACTCTGTGCAAACTCCCAAAGAACTTGAAGAGAACTCTTACAAAGAGCAAAGTCAACGAGCCAACACTAAAAGCGCAAATAAATTACATAAAAAGAAGCGTAAAAATAGAGGCTGAAGAAGGTAAAAGAGCTGTGTGGGCGAGTGGGTGGTTGGGTGGATGGGTTGGTTGCCTCTTTAAGTTAGTCTCTCAATTGTACGCTTACCTCCTCATCGCCATCGAGATAATAATAGAATTGCTGATTGGGACTCTGGTACTTTTGCAGCAACTCCTTGGCCACACGCAGCGACATCTCGCATTGGACAAAAGGATGCTGCAATAGACGCTCAGCTGTGGGCCGTTTCTTTGGATTCTTGGTGAGAGCCGTCTTAATGAAATTGTGAAATGTGGGACTCCACTTGTCTTTGTTGCTCAATGTTGGTGGCTTAAAGCCGCTCTTTGACATGAGGAATAGGGCACGCATTGGATGCAGATCGAACATTGGTGGCTGTAATTCAGCCAGTTCTAAATTAAAAAGAAAGTATTACAAATTAAATATATATATATAATTTTTTTTTTTTTTTGTTATCTTACCAATTGCGGTTATGCCGCAGGCCCAAATATCACATAATTGATTGTAGCCGCCTTTACGCTCCACAGCGGCCACCTCCGGTGCCATCCAATAGGGTGTACCTAAAACGAACAGGAAAAAAAACAAGTGCAAAATGATTTATTGATATTGTTTTGGGTAAAAATCACAAATAGCTTTTAATGGGTTCTATTAAAAGGTTCATTTGCACCCCTCCCACAAAATTGTATTAGCAATTTATACACTTGGCATAAAATTTGCTTTAAGGATTGTACTTGGATTTAATTAAAATAGAATAAAGAGTTATTTAGTTAGGGTGGATCATTAATATTTAAAAACAAAAAATTCAATTTGCATCTAAAGGAAGAATTTTAATGGAATAAGTTTTTTAAAAAGAACAAAACAGACTTTTATAACTAGATAATAAAACTAGAAATATATGGAAATGTTTTTCAATATATTTAGTACAGAAATATTTTCTCTTAAATGGAAGCAAACAAATTTCTGCAACTATCTGGTTTCGGTTTATCTAATTTTTCTATTTCCTTCTATTTGATTTTAGTTTTGTTCTTCTAATTACAATTCCGTTTCGATACTTAGTTTAAACAAATAAAAAGTAGAATAATATTAAGAAATTTATCTACTGGTAATGAATATTAACCAGTTACACCTTTTCAAATATAATTTTTTACTCTAAATTGTCAGAAAAATTAATCAAAATAATATTATATATATTGATTCCAATTATCTATTTGCAAATTTGCCATTCGAATTACGGTTTATTCATACAAATAGTTTATTTTCAACTAATCATAATCAAGTAAATTATATTTAATCGATTGCAGTTTTCCAGGTTTTGCTTTGAACAAAATAATTGCGCTAAGAAAAAAAAAATGTTTTGTTTTTATTAGTTTTTAATCGGTTTGACTCGCGCAGTTTAAAAAATGTCTTATTATTCTCTATTCACGATAATTTAATCTGGGAAATCTTCATCAACAGTTAAAGTCCTTATTTTATGAAAGACTTCTATATAATATTTTAACATATTCTAACGACTTTAGGGAAGATTTCAATATCGAATCAATTTGATAATATCTCTTTAATTGGCATTCTTACGACTTTGACTTAAATTATATTATTGCTAAATGACCAACTATAAACTACATAATGAAAAAATAATTATTTATTATTTTATTAGACTTCTGAAATTCCATATTGTTTTTGTGTGAATATTTGAAATGTTTAACAGTTAGTTTTATGTTGCGGCCGGCCAATAGAAAACTGACATTTGGTCTTTTCGATAAATTATTTCATATTATATATATACATATATATATCTTTAAATTACATCAATGATTTACAGCGTTTCATAAATAATTGATAAAAACTTTTTTTTTGTTGTTGTTACGGCATTTAATTGGCTATTTAAATCTGGCTAGTTTTAAATGGCCCACGAATGCATGCTATGCTAATTATGCAGAAATTTAATACATTTTATTTTCATTGTTGTCAATTATGTTTATGTCATTTATTCATTTACTTTTTTGTTTTTAATTTAATTAGGTTTTTTTTCTTCTTTCGTTTCATTTCTGGCATTGTTATTGTTGTTGGCGTGCGAAAATAAACAAATTGCTAAATTATGCAAAGTGAATGGAACACCATCAAAGTGTGTGTGTTTGTGTGTGTGCGTGCTATTGTACATAAGTATAAAAAAAAGAGAGTGAGAAAAAGAACATTTGCAAACGGCGAGAGAGAGAGAGGCGGAACGAGAGTGGAAATTTGCGACACATTTGGCGCTTCATTATGAGCGCACGTTTTATGGCAGTCGGCTAATACGGCAGCCATTACTCATACGCCACGTTGCAGCAGCCAGCAAAAGCATCCAGCAACGAGAAGCAGCATCTGTTGAAGTAGTTTTGGGCCGTCATTCAGTCAGTTAGCGAATGAGACAGACGAGAACCGATGAAGTGGGCAAAAATTAATTTCAATTTCAGTTGGATGGGTGTGCGTCTGCACTTGCTCTTACTCAAAAGTTAATTGTATTTTCAATTTAATTAAACCACAATGAAGGTGGAAAATCAAATTTCAGATCGACCCTGGCCTGGCCCTTTAGAATTGAAGCTGTTCATTGACATCGACAAAGTGAAACGAAACGAAAATGACAGCCAGCACACACAAACACACGACAGACTACCACCTACAAACAAACTTACATTTTAATTAAAAGGCAGCACAGTAACACAAACAAATACAGCCAAAGAGAGAGTGAGAGAGCGAGAGAGGGGAGCAAAAAAAAAGGTGGCAGCTCAAGTATCATTTTGTTAATTGCAGAAGAAAAAAAAAAACACACACACACACACAAAAAATGGCAGAGCGTACCGGAGAGAGTACCGGAGGCAAAAATCATTGCCTGCTTTTAGGCTGCAGCTATTTAAGACTAAAACGCATTTCCGGCAACAGGCGGCAAAGACATTATGAACACAGACACACACACATACTCATACGCATTCATCTTTATGTTAGGCGTGGCACATGTCAAAGCCAAACGATGTGGAAGTTTGTGCTCATCCCTGTCCTTCTTCTCCTTCTGCCCTTCACCATTCTGTGTCTCGTCATCGTCGTCGTCGTCGTTTCTTTTGCCATTGACTCGTTAATGACACTAAACACAAACGTAAGCACCTTTTTTATTGAATAATAAAAGCGTCAGTCAGGCTGTCGTCACATTTCTCTATCTCATATTCCCTCTCTCTCTCTCTCTCTCTCTCTCTCTTTGAGTCTTGTTATATGTTTGTTTCTGTCTTTCTTTCTTCTTCTTTTTCTGTTGTCCCTGAGCTTTATTTGTCTTGTTTGTGGTTTCATATGCAACATAGACAGACAGCAAAATGTTGAGTCTTGTCTGATTGTCTGTCTGTCTCTCTCTCTCTCGCTCTCTTTCCTTCTCTTTCTATGTCTGTGTGCTTATCACCACATTTGTCACATCAACGGCAGCAACAACACCAACAACAATGAAGAACAGCTCTCAAAAATGATAACAGTAAGCGATGTCACATTGTTTGACAACTGCACACAGCAGACAGAGGGACACCATAAGAGAAAGAGAGAGAGAGAGAGAGAGGGGAAGAGAGAAAGCGTGAGATATATATATATACATATATATTCGTATAGTAGTCTAACGCCCCATCTAAAAGTCGTAGGTCGTCGTCAACGTTGTCGCTTGTCATTTGCACTTGCATACTTTGAGGCTTCTCAAATTGGGATTCGGGTTCCTTCACACTTTAGCTACTATGTTGTATATATGTATGTATGTATATACATATATATGACATGACTACGTCAGATTTATGGTTAAAAAAAAAGAAGAAGAAAACCTCACTTGTTTTGTTGACTCTGCTCTCCTAACATAAAGTGCAGTCAAAAGTGGCTAAAATAAAATACAGAGAACATACAATAATACAATGAAGCAAAAGTTCAGGACCCTTTAACAGTCAAATTGCAGACAGTTGTCTCTTTTTATTTGCAATCAGATTTTCGCAGATTCACCGTAGAAAACAATGACTTTTCGCTCCTTTCAGTTTAGGTTTTCAAAAATCTTTCATTAGAAGTCCTATAGAAATTTTAAGGATTTTACTTTAAGCAGTTAACTTAAACCGTAAAATGTTTAAGAAAAAAAAGAACTGTTTAGTCATCTTAGCATCAAAACAAAAAAAGTGAATGATTTAGCCTTATTTAGATGAATTCGTGAGGACTTTTTGAATGATTTGCGACTTTTTCGAGTATTTTTCTTTGGTTAACTGCTTACAGGAGCCTACAAAAAGCGATTGAAAAGGTCATGAGCAAAGCGAGTCCTTCCTAGAAAAAGCTCTTGTCTCGAATGAAAAAGTAGAAGATAAAAATAGGTCCTTCGGTAAAGAAAATATTTTGTCAATTCCGCATTAAGCCCCATTATCCTTATTATTATTTATATTATTATAGTTAATATACAACAGAAAAAATCTACCCTAAGGAAAAATATTCAAATTGAATGTTAAGTTTGTTTGGAAACTAGAAGGCTAAAATTTTTACACCCTTGAAAATTGAAGGATTGTTGTTTTACTAGCCAAAGTTGGCTTATATCTCTGAAGTATTGGAATTTGAATTACCATTTTATTTAATGTTTGTAATTTTTAATAATTTTAACTTTGTTTTGGTAACACGCATAGTTGGTTTATATAATTTCGTCATTCTTTGACCGATTTTAAAAAGACTTCCATCAATTTCATTGATAATTTCAAACCTTTCAAACTTTGAAAAAAAAAAGTTTAAAACGATTTTGGAAAACTTTGACAAACATCATTATAATTTCCAAAATTTGGTTAAAAAACTAATTTAGAAAAATTGGAAAGCCAATTAAATAATACAATTACAATTAAAAAGCAAAAAAAAAAATATATATATATATTTTCAAAATAGACCAAAATTCGACTAAATGTAAGCTTTGTGAAGTTTATTTTGCATCAAAGGACTTTACTGAAGTCCATAAGGATCTTAGGCAGTATATTGGCTGGTCGCCGTTTCCGCAGAAAAAGCTTTGTTAAAATATTTAAAAGATAGACGAACATATGGATAGATGGCCAAGAATGATCTAAAATATATATAGTTTATATGGCTAAAGATGATTTTGAAACAAAATCAATATACCCTTTGAGCCAGGACATAAAAAAGCAGACAATATTTTGTAAGTCAAATATTAAAAAGGATTTTAATAATTAAAAACGTTAATTATTTCCCTGTTCATTTATGATATCTTTCATTACCGAGAAATGTTTTTGGGTTATATAAGTAATGTATATATATTTGTGTGTAATTTGTAGAAAAGGGTTCAAAATTGATCTAGATAAACTGTCATTTGCAAAAACTTTTTAATAAAACAATGAGTTTTCCGACTTTCTCTCTCTCTTTCTATCTTTTTGTCTCTGTTGAGCGGCTTCCTTGTAATTTTTCTTTTTTTTGTGTGCAGTTACACAAATTGCATTGCACATTAATCACAAATAATTGCTGTCTGTTGCCTCTGCTGGTGCTGCTCTGGTCCATTTTCATATATTTTCATCCGTACATCATTGAAAACATAAATCAAATTTATGCGTACAATTAGCGCAAAAATGAAATTGTCTTTTCTTTTCGTTTTTTTGATGACGACTAACAACAGGCAGTGAAAAATTTATGACCAAGTATTAAATATGCCAAAAGTAAACTAAACTGCTTAAGCAATTTGATGATGGGATTGGTAAGTGAAGAGTAAAGAAGGACGAACGAAGGACAAGAAAGACAGACACAAATCCAATCTGGGTTGACTCTAAAAGTTAAAGTAAATCAGGAAAATTACACTTTTATGTCAACCAAAGCTCAAATGTCTGAGACTATAAAAACGCAAGTAGCATCCTTAAACTTGACTAATTTTATGGGCGTGGCTGTGATTAACCAACTCAACCCCTTGATGATGGCTAGAAAATAATAAAATGAACGTAAGGCATAGAGGACGAAAGAGAAGAGAAGGGTGTTAACGGCAGTGGTGGGGTTTCAGCTGTCATAACTTAATTAGCCCAATCCAAAAGGTCGACGACGCTTCAAAGCGAACGAAAGAGAAAGACATTTTTAATTAAGTGCAAAGGCAATTTGAAATAATTAATTGTGAGTTAGGACGACGCGCGACAAGCCCCAATGGAACCGCAAAATCTCATTTGCAAAAAAGTCTAAACCAAAAAAAAAAAAGTAGAGTAAAAACCAAAAAAAGAGTAAAAAATTAAAGCAAAAGTCAGAGAGAAGACTCAACTCAACGGCAAATGCAAATCATCATTCCTTTTTGCTCACACTTCAAAACTAGGATGATGCCTGCATGTCACGAGATTGCAAGTTGTCATGACTCTAAACGTGGCCTGCTACTGCTGCTGCTGCTGCCTCCTTCTATGATGATAAGTTGGTCCTTTTACATTTAAATTGCCTGCCACACGTTTCTTCTGCCTCTTCCGACCCGACCCCTTTAAAGCCTGTGTCTCTTGGTGAAGCAAACACATTTTACTTTGCCATTTTATTTTCTTTTTTTTTTTAAAGCGAATTTCTACAGTGGTCCACAATTTGTCTAAGTAGTTGAGAATGTTTGGATTTCGAAAGCTTCTTAACGCAACTTAGGGCAGCAACAACAACAACAACAACTACAACAACAACAAGAACAGCAGAAACAGAAATCTATTAGTGTTAAAAATAAGCAGCTAAAGTGATGAGAAGGGCAGGGGAGGGAGTAGGAGGCTATAAAAATCCCAGAACAGATTCTCTGGAGTGGTACTTAAATGAAGAAAATAAAAGAATATAAAATAGGAGAACTGGCAAACCAAAAGAGCTTGGCCAACTTTGGTCTAAAGTTTCCTCTACTCTCTCTCACTAAAGTGGCATATGATATTGTCATTTTACAGTTATACAGTTGTTTCTATGGCAAAACTTTATGTCACTGTGCGCAGTGTTGCATAAATTATGTTTGTGTTCGAAAACGAGTTTCTTCATTATTTCTATTCGAATTGTTGAATAACATCACACAAAAGCATAAAATAATAAAAAAATTGAACAACAAACACACAAAAAAAAAAGAAAACAAAATATAAATAAAAACAGTAAACTATTGTTCTGCCATTTGTTAATAATAGAAAACTAGTTCATTTTTATTGTTTAACAGTAAAAATAATTGTTTGTAATCCTTCGTTTAGTAGAGAAACGTTTTCAGCCATTGCTTTCAATCATAAAGGACAAAGGACTAAATAATCAAACTAAAATTGAAGCACTTAAAAGAAAAAAAAAAAGAATAATAAATCAAATATTTTCTTATTCTCTATTCTTTAAATTCTCTCAGTTTTGTTTTAATATAAATTCGAAAGAAAAACATTAAAAATAGAAGGTGAACTAAAAGTTATATGGTAAAAATAGTGTAACAGATTTCCCATGTTCACTCAGGCTTTAAGTAAATTTTGAGCTAGATAATTTGTTAGTATCCTGCTCTGACCATGAACATTTGCACACAAACAATTTATATACCCTTTTTATTCCAAAGAGTATCACAAGAAAGTAGAAAACATTATTTGCCATTGTTGCTTCACTTTGGTCTGTTGGACGATAACAAAGCACAAACAAAAAAAAAAAAAAGATGGCAGGAAGATTGCTTCAACAGGATCCAGAATCCAGCATGGCACAATAAGTCTGTGGACATGGACGGACGGACGGACAATATGCTACCTGCCAACTTCTGGTTTGGTTACATTTATTTTTTTATTTTTAAATTTTATTTTGTTTTGTTGTTGCAATTGGTAAATTTTCTACTCAGCGGGTGAGTATTTGTTCTGACCCACTCCCACTCTCTTTCTCCCCTTATTTTCTCTGTTCCTTTTCCTTGCCTGCATTTGATATATTTCACAAATTGAATTGTTTGGCTTTTTATGCTGATGACATTTTAGATTTTTCAACAAAATTTCTAATGGATTACTCAAAGTTGTCGTTGTGGAAATAAAAATTTCATATATAAAAATAAAATTGATTTAAACACAATTCAGATTGCAATCTCTCTCTCTCTCACACTCATTGAATAGATGAGAGAACCTTTTCAATATCTTGGATATGTCTTATTCAAGATTTATATCTTGGTTGAAATTTCTTTCATTTTTTTCCCTTTTTTTTTTCTATATGTGAGAATGGTGTTTTGTCCGTTTTGACAGCAAATGCTCTTTGGTTTTGATTGGGTAAGCAGGCAGCCTGTTGAGAGGCTGTCAGGATGGGGGTTTAAGCACATAATGATAAACATTTCATTTCTATACACACAAATGAAACCTACTCAATGCAGGTAGAAAATTCCACTGCCAACTTGTTATCCTTGAAGTAAAGGGAGATAGAACGACCAAGAGAGGAGAAGAGGGGGTCTGTGTGTGTAAGGAGAAGAGTGTGAAACAGCTTTTCACAGTTCTTTTTGGCCGTCGTCTGAGCTTTGTGCTTATTTCTTTTTACATCTGTTTGTTTGTTGGCCAAAAAAAAAAAATAACAAAATTATATATATATATTTTTATATATATGAAAATGTTGAACAAGCTACAATTTCGCCACCCCCCCACTCTCTCTTCTCGCCACCCACTTTGCCATAAAAATTGCTCTATTAAATTTGCATAAATCGAGTGTCGGAATGCGAAAAGAGGAGCAGCTGCAACAGACCAAAAATGTTTGCACATTTGTTACAAACAAATAAGTACAACAACTATACTGACACAGAAATGTATAGTATATATATATATATATATATTATATATATATATATATATTATATATATATATATATTATATATATATATATATATATAAATATACGCAAATGTTTGTCAGGTAAAGAGGAGTGGGTCTTGTTTTGTATCCTGGGATTGGCAGTTTCGGTTTAAGCATAAATTCAATTTAAATGCATAAATAAATAAAACGAATTGGGCGACAAGTGGCTTAAAACTAATTGCCTGTGAGCCGGCACAAAGCTTGGACAAAGATTATTATGATGGTAAAGTGATGAAATGTTATATATACATATATATACTATATACATTTATTATAAAACTAAATCTTTACTCACCTATAAAACTCTTTCGCTTGTTAATCGTGGCTGTTATTTGCGCCGAGACACCAAAATCGGCCAATTTAACATCACCATATTCGGTTAATAGAATATTTGCACCCTTAATGTCACGATGCATTTTACCCATAGAATGTAAATATTCTAGTCCCTTAAGGGTCTCACGACACATATAGGCTATTTGGACTTCAGTTAATGGACCTGTGACCTGATAAATATCCTGAAGACTTCCACCACCACAGAATTCCATGCATATCCATAATTTATCTCGCCTTAAATATGATCCATAATATGCAATTATATTTAGATGACGACAATCACGCATCATTATTATCTCCTGTTGAATGATTTGTATATCATCGGAGGGTTCCAATTTGATGACTTTGATGGCAGCCAGCTCATTGCTTTGAATCCGTTTTGCCTGCAAGCACAAAAGAAAATATGGAATAAATTTTTTACCAAAATGGTTAAAGGGAATGAACGGGGCGGGGCGGGTTATAGATGGGGTAGGATAGGTATGACATTAATCGAAATCTACATTCGGAATATCAATGAAACATTGCCAAAGGGGCAACAGCAACAGGAATGGATATTTTACATGGTGGCACAGGAGGCAATCGCTGTTCATTGGCTTGTAACATTGCTACTGCACACCTGCACCTGCACCTGCAGATGCTTTTTCTCTACCCTAACCCGATCTCTTCTGCAGTATTTTGCTCTGCTGTTCACCTTCATTCATGCAAATATTTTGTTCGTTTTCAATAAATTTTTGCGTACGCTTGCACATAAAAATGCCCGTGTAACCACTCAATGATGCAGCAGCAGCAGCTCCCTTATACCGCCCACAAAACTATTCAACAAAATCCCAAACCAAACCCCCCACCTTTTACCTCAATTCATGCTATTTGCATAGAACAATAAAAAAAAAAAGAGGCGGTTGGCAGGTGATGAAGGAGAGGTTCCATTGCATCATCATCATCATCCGGAAAACCTGTGAATGCCCGTGAAGAATATTAAAACGCACTGCCAAAGAGACCTTCGAAACGCGAAAAAAAAAATATTTATATATATAAATGTTAACTAAATTGGTTTCTACTGTACCCACTAGAAACAGGAAGTGGATAAAGAGTGGGAGGGAGGTGGTAGTCAGTGTAAGAGAAGAAGGTCCTTTCGTCAATAAATAATGGCATTTCTTGATGAGGCAAACTACTCGAAAAATATATTACAAGTGGTGTGTGGGTGTGTGTGTGTGTGTGTGTGTGTTGGGAGCAAAAATAATGAGAGAATACGCTTCTTAATGAAGGTCTTGTAAATGAAGCATACTTTTAAGACGTAATTATATATACATACATACGTATGTATGAACTTTAATAAGATTGCTGACTTGAGATTTGAAATTTGTCCTTCAAATATTTCTTGGAATTGTGCTGATAAGCTTTATATTAACTATATTTTATACGTTTATCAAAAAGCATTACAAGAAGTTTGTTTTTGGAGGTATTAACTAATGGTTGTGAATTTTTAAAACGTTTTTCTATTTTTAAAATTTTTTATTTAATTGTTATGAAATATAACCATTAAGCGCTCATAAGATTAATTGCTGTTGTTTATTTTGTTCCTTTTAATTTTTATTTTATTTAGTTCTCAACTATTTAAGGTTGCCTGCTGATAAGAAAACTAGAAAGCGCTCGAAATAGCAAAGTGAACATAACATTATATATGACGCCGATTCAGATAAATAGTGCCGTTTATAATATATAAACTCTATTATAACTCTAGATAGATAAATTTTGTTTCTATGTTTGTTGTTTATTTCATTTCCTCTAATATTCGCTTATAATGTAAATGTTTATAGTCAAAAAACTCTTTTATTAGTCTGAATAATAAAGTTTTCATAGACACATTTAAAATAACTTAGTTATATATAAGTTTTCTTTATGACTTTTCATATATGTATATAATTTTCGTTATGACATATTAAAGAATTTCCACATAATATAACCATAATCATTTTATTCCCCCTATAGAATATTTTTTTAACGAGTAGCAACAAATCAAATGAGATATATTCATTTTATATTATACACCTTCCAATTTCAAGTTTCATTTGCCATTAGTTGCGCCTCATTAGGGACCTCTAATGCAGCTAGTTGAAATTTGAAATTTTCATTGGCATTGTCGTCTTTGCTTCCCCCCTCTCTCTCTCTCCTCGGTCTCGCCCTAATTGCACTCAATTGTCGCTTTGAATAGGTGATGAGGTGGACGGAGGCTGATCTGACCTTTGGCTTTTGCGTGAATTGGAATGGAGGTGCGTGCCAAAAAGGTTGACCCATTGAACCGCCAACATCATTTGCAATTGTAATCAGCAACCGAGCCAGGGATTTCCTACCATACTCTCCCTTCTCCTACTCCTTCCTGATCATCATTACCTTTAAATGCAATTTGATGTTTTGAATGTTTGGTCATAAAATCTGCTATTTGGAGTAGGAGAATCATTGGTATTGCAATTCACTACTATGACCATTGGATTTCATTTAAGGGCCAAGTGAAGCAGCGGCTTTCCACTTCAGAGAGCTCCATGCAATAAAGAGAGGGACTAAAGATAGATAGAGAGAGAGAGAGAGAGAGAAATATTCTTCTCATTTTTATTTGAGTCGCAGCCTTCAAGGTCTGCAAAGTGCAATGGGAGGAATGGGGATGGAAGGACTAAAAGTAAACTCACTCACTCACTCCCATTCCTGCTCCTCATTTTGCCACTCCCATACGATATGACAACAATGAATGTATCCAACTTGGTAGAGGTTGTTCGTATGTTGGTTCGTTTTGTATGGTTGGTCGGTTGGTTGGTTGGTCCTCTCCTTTGGGTCGGTCGGTCGTTTGTTCGTTCGGTGTGTTGGTCTGTTTATCCTTGAGGTGTGCGGGTGTGTGTGTCTGTGTGCGTATATTTGTGTGTATGCTTGTACGTGTACATGATTCTACCATTTATCCCTGCGTCATGTACTTTACAGTATCTCCCCTTGGCCTCATCCTACAGCCTTCACTTCTCCTTTGGCTATCCTGCTCTTCTTCTTATCCTTCACTGCATCACTTTTTGTTGGATGTTGTTGCTTGAATTTTTGTTTTCTGTTTTTTTTTTTCCAGAGCTTTTATTTTTATTTTTGCTGCATTTATTATTCAATGCGGTGGGTAGCAGCAGGCTGGGGCTATGTTTACCTGATGTATCGGTATATATGGATATATATATATATATACGTACATATATGTGTGTGTGTTTGTTTTTTTTGCAATGATATCTTGCTTGCCTTAATGAAGATAAAGCGATTTATATTACGGCTGCGCTTCAATCGGATTTCTATTTCGACTCTTTCTCCTTCTACCTCACCCTCCTCTGCTGCATTTTGGTTGCTTCTTTCACTTTTTAGCTAGGCGGTTGGCTACGGTTGGTTCGTGGTAGTCGACTTGTCAAGGCTTTTCTTGTTCTCGGTAAATAAATTATGCGTGATTTTTCCGACAAGTTCCCTGTGGCTTGGGCAACAAAATGAAAATGAAATGCTGATGGCAAGGATGACTCCTGCTATATCTCCTGCTGTTGTAAGCATAAAAAAAAAAAAAAAAAAAAAGATGTTGCTGTTGCTGTTACTGATGCCTGGCAGGAAGCGTGCACAGCACATCCTGGCCCTGAGATATGCAGCATCAACAAATTTATAATGAGCTGTGCCAACGTTAACATTATATATCTATAGCTCTCTCCCTCTCTCTCTCTCTCTCTGTCGCTGTCTCTCTTTGTTGAGCTGGTTGAAAACTTATTGCCAAGTTTCCTATTTCCAAATGCAATTGCAAAAGTCAGACCATGAGTAAGTCAGCCATTCAGTCAGTCAGTCAGTCAGCACTGATAACATTAACAAAAACTTTTAATGACTTATTTTCGGTTTCAATTTCAAGATTCCAATTGATTTATATATTCCCTTCCGGTATCCTCTCTCTGTGTCTCCTTCTCTTTTTTCCTCTCGCAACTTTCCTGCTCAACTACTTCTTCTCTTTGTTGACGCCTTATTTATTGTTAGTATGTTGATTTTAATTAAAAATGTATTAAAATCATGGCCATTAAGCGCCAAATAAATTAAAAAGCCATTAACAACGAGAACAATATTGAGGAAATGAAGAACAACAACACACATGTGACGAATTTTTTTATGCCCTTTTTAATTTCTTATATAAACTCGCAGAAATCGTTAAAATTTACCTGAATCAAGAAGAAAGTGTTTAAAAACAATCGAGAAACGTATGCTATATAGTAATCGGAACTGAATGAAACTAAGAAAAATATTCTATAAATTTATATTCAATTTATTTTTAGTAGATTTGGCTGAGATATTTCTTTACATATAAAGAAAAGTTTGAAGATTTAACCATATTTTCTTATTTGAATGTGCAATCAAAATAATTTTTCTTATGTAAGCGAAGAGGATATTATATTCTAATCGTATTGAGTGCTACAAATTTTGTAC
Source organism: Drosophila emarginata (assembly GCA_037075365.1). Classification (NCBI taxonomy): domain Eukaryota; kingdom Metazoa; phylum Arthropoda; class Insecta; order Diptera; family Drosophilidae; genus Drosophila; species Drosophila emarginata. The sequence goes on along the minus strand of JBAMCD010000260.1, from coordinate 1,129,316 downwards.
CCGATCAGTTTAATCTGTTAAATTTAAACCAACATTCTTATAGTTTCAAACCTGAGATATTTAGATCTATTATCAGTATTAATGAAGAACGCAGTTCGAACCAAAAGATTGTCTTTTCTGATTCTATGATTTTAAAAATATCTTATCTTAGGGTATTATACTATATCTAAAAATACCCTAATATCTATAATATGATAGAAATGAATATTGATCAGTTACATATAAGCTTATATTGATCAATATTCTTTTCTATCATATTAAAGTTATTTTCTAGGGTATTTTAAATATACTTATAAATGTATAAAATTTCATTAAAAAAAAATATGCCGCTTAAATGTATGCTATAGACATTTTGCTTCAATCAATGAAGTGCTGCGCGGTGGGGGCTGGGTCAATTGAAAACTGGGCGTGGCATAGCATGACGGTTATGCGGCTTGACAATGCTGCTTTCCTGTGTTAATATGTCTGTTGTATAATCGTTACAATATCCGACATATGCACAGCATATATACATATATATATATTTACGCATGAGTAAACAACAACAGGATATAAAAGGAAAGAACTTCTCACCTCTCTACCTATCACCAAGTTATTGTGGCTTTTCCTCATTTTCCACACACAAACGCGCACACACACACACACACATCTTTTATTGTTATTGTAGCTGTTACTGTTGCTGTGTTTTTTTTTTGCTACTGCTGTTGTTGTTGTTATTGTATGTTTCCATAATGCATTTCATGCGTTAAACACAATTTTCAGTCCTTTATTGTTATGCTAATTGCTTGGACAGGACATCATGCAGATAGCTTAATTTCATTTTACAGGCATTCGCAATGTTCCTGATCAAATTTTCAACGTAAAATTGAGAAGCGATTCTCCTCTTCCATTGCTCCACTACAAATTATTGATGAATTTTTTCGTTCTCTCTCTCTTTCACTTGCTCGGTCTCCTTCTCTGTTAACCTTTGTTTTTGCCACCGTTTTTCGGTGTAAAACTTAATTCAATTTGGAATGACATTTAAATGCAAAAGGTTCATTTTGGTTATATTTTTTTTTTATTTTTTGTGTTTCTTTGATTCGCCCCATTTTCAATTGAAAATCGAATTACAAGAGCAACAGCGACAGCAACAAATCGATGGGAAGCCACTTTCGATTTGACTGGGTCATAAAGTATCCCCAAGTATTCATATTACCCACTCGAGAAATCCAAATCGAGTCCATTGATGAGCTCGCAATTTTCAAGCAATTTTTCACACAAATCGATGATGAACACAAGAAGAACAAACATCGAGGGAAGAGATATGGGGAAGAGTCAATTTATTCTTGATTCTTTTTTTTTATTATTAATTTTATCGTTGACTGGCACGAGCCATTCAAAAAAAGAAAGAAAGAAAAAAAAAATAAGCGTTGGCGCATCGCTACCAAATTCAAGTGGTGCCGGCCAGATCGGACAGACTGTGCCAAGCAATTGGGGTCTGGGTCATTGCCAAGACAACAACGTAGACTTTTGGCAGCTCGTTGAGCATTTTTGCTATTGGACTCGCATTTCTTTTTTTTTTTTTCCTTTTTCTTTACGATTCTCCGTCTCGTCATGATTTGCCGCGTAATCTTGGACAGACCAAGTCGGTACCCATGTGATATACAAAGGGTGTGGGGGAGGAGTAGCATTTGGTGGCTGTTGACACCATAGATGAGCAGGAAATTTATCAAATTTGTCACTGAGACACTGTGATAAAAAGGCTAATGGACAATGCGTATGCTTCAATAAATGAATGAATGGATAGATGGATGGATGGAAGGTTGAAAATGTACGATAATCAATCAAAATGACCAATCAATATATGTATGTATGCAATATTGACATGGAACAAACATAAGAAAGAGCGCGAGAGAGAATATGTAATCAAATTGTAATCAATAAAATATAAACTTAATGACATTTAAAACGACTACAAAACTTATGCAGTTAAATTTAACTAAAAATTTGTCAACAAATTAGTTTAAGATTAGGGGAAATCTTTCTTTTTTCTTATTCTAAATGGATTTTAGATCTACCTACAACTTTGTTACCTTTTAAAAGACTTCATTATTCAAATTAATACTTATGAATTTCTTAATATGGCAACCACTTGACTTACGACTTGAATCTAAATTGGTTGTGTAAGCCCAAATATGTAAACGTCTCCAAAGTGTTTCTATATAATATAATATATTTGTAGAACATTTGGGTCATTGGGGTCAAGTCCCTTCTATCTTGTTTACAATCAAGAGGATTGATAAGATTTCACAATAACAATCGATTGTCACTGTTACATATCCAAGGTAGACATTTTAAATAGATTTTCTTAGGTAAGACTCTTTTTATTATAAGATTATCTTGAATAAGGGTTATAAATTCCTTTAAAAATTAAGACTGATTTAACTTACATATTATGAAATGATTGAGATTTAGGATTCATAAGTTATCTAACCTTTAATCCGTATAAAAAGCTAATTTATTTGAAATATTTTTAATTATAACGCAACACTTCTACTATAATGAATAAGCTAAAGATAACAAATCTTTATCAATGACAAATTTATTACAAGTATTCTTAGTACACCTTTTGTATACATATATGTATATATGTAATATTCTTTTTTTTATATAAACCCTGTAAAAGCCCTCAATCGATTACTTTCTGACTTGACAACAGACAACAGTTTTGATTCAAAAACCCTAGAACTTATTTTTATCAATATTTGCAATTTTTAGAACCTTTTTTATGCTTTTAAAGAAAGAGTATAAAAGTTTCGACCGACTGTATAAAGGGTTCCAATTTATTTATGTACGTATTAAATTGATTTTTATTTTTTATCAGAACTCCAATTTCACTCTCTCTAATTTAGTCTTTTCTTTCAGCGACTTCAAAGAATTATGTCTTAGTATGCTTTTCAGATAGGAAATGAAATTTGTGAACTGTTAAATAAATCTAGAGTACCAATTTTTAAGTTTTTTATGATGTGAAAGCTTTCAAATTATCTGTTGGTTATTTTTCGTTTCATGTAGCGTTGAAACTTCTGGTGAACATCTGGCAAACTCTTTAAAGGAATATCGAACTTTTTCGTATCTTCATTAGAACAATCGAAATTTTCTATTATGGTAGAACAACTTTTAAACATATAAATCACTTATTACAACAAATTCACATCAAGACACATTTAAATGACATTTTCTGGAACACAAGCAATTTTGTACTAGTTTCCAAAATACTTTTATCTGTTAACAATAAATTTATAAAATCAGAAACTAATTAGTTTTCAAATTAAATATATTCTGCCTGAAGATAGTTTTTTTTTTTTTGACCTGCTAGCTATAAATAGTTGAAATGGTTTAAAAGATAGGCCAATTTGCAATTGTATTGAATTAACCTAAATATTTAATTAAAGCCCGACTAACATATCAGCTTTAGCTGCTGACAGATTCCTGACCTCCATTAACTGCTGACCTGCTATTTGACTGCTCAATAACTATTTCTATCATGTCATCTGTCCCATAAATTGCAGAGTTTTTCTTTTTTTTCTATCTGTCAATTAATTCAATTTCAATTATCTCAATGCCATTTTGCTCTTTACCGAATTTCCTCAGCCTATCCCAACAAAAATATTATTGCGAACCAAGGGAAAAAATCTCATATTTTGCATTGACAAGTTGCACATAAATGATGAGAGGTCGGTGGGGAAGGTGAGCGTTATTTACGGCAAACCAAAGAAAAATGAAAACCAAAATGTTTTTGTCATTGTCAATTTAATATATCGGGCCGGCCACGCCCACTCGCAAAACACGGAAAATTTGTCAGCAAAGAAAAAAAACCAGAGAAATAAAAAGAAAAAAAAAAGAATTTTTGTATGTAAAAAGTAAAATGTTGTTGTCATTTATTCTGTCTGGTTTATTTCGGTTTTGTTTCGTTTCAATTTTTATTGTTCACTTCATTGTTGTGTATGTGTGAGTGTGCATGTGTAAGTGTGTGTGTGTGCATATTTTCCACAACAAATATTTGCCATTTTTCGCTGTCGCTTATTTTTGTTTTTTTTTTTTCGTTGGTTAATGCGGGCATTATGTCAGCTTTTCAAATTGTTTATTCGCGTACAAAATTAGAGAGACAGAGAGATGGTGGGGGGTAGGTTCCCCAAATGATAATGGGAATCGTTTGTTATCACCAGGCGACCTGATACCCGACGACCTTCCCGCCGCTAACCCTATCCCCCCCTCCTTTGTGTTTCACTCCTTTTTGAATGAATGAACTTTGCATGAACCTTGTGCAAAAATTTCAATAATTAAGAGATAACAGGAATTCGGAAATGCCCCTGAACTATAATTATGTCTATTTTACCGTTAATTACACATTCACACACAAACACACACAGATTGCGAATCTGTGTATATGTGGGTGTGTGTGTAAGCAATTCATTTATTTCCACACCGTTAAGCAATTAAAAATGATATAAAGCACAGAGTGAGAGAGAGAGAGAGAGAGAGAGTGAGAGAGAAAGAGAGATGGAAAATAACATTTTTATCGTTGACACTCAATAAACAGTCATCAAATAATATGAAAAATAAAAATTAAAAGAAAATATAAACTCAGAGCAAAAAAAATTAAGATGAGCACGAAACGAAAGCAAAGGAAAGGAAAGGAAGGAGAGCGAGGGACAGGAAAGGCAGAGACAGGGGAAAAGTGTATTGCCAACCAGCACCACATTATTATCCACATTCTCAATGGAATCGCCTCCCTCTCTCCCTTTTTCCCTCTCTCTATCTCTCTGTCTGTCTGTCTGCCTGCCATGTGATAATATTCATAATGAGCGTGCACTTGAACGCGGCGCCCAGATAAAACGAGTTAAATATGGCGCAAAAAAAAAAGTTGTCAAAGGGCGGGGGAGCAAAAAGGTTGTTAGTGCTTTAAGCCACAATGGAGACTGGCAGACAGACAACAAAGATGGAACACAAAGCATCAAACGGAAATAGCAGTCCAGTTGCTTAAAAAGAGACAAAGGGGAGGCCAGTGGCCCAGGACAAAACAGAGTCAGAGTCAAAGTGGCAGGAGACAGACAACTAAGAGAGAGGGAGAGAGAGCTTTGAACTCATCGCGGGGTCATTATCAATACCCATGTGTGTTTTTATATACCCTGCAAACCAACCACACAAGCTAAAAAGGAGTATATGTAGAACCTATTAAATAAATATTTATATGAAAAATAAAGGTTATTCCACCAAAAAAGTAGAGAAAATAAGGATCAACAATTGCATTTCTGCTTCAAAAGAAAATTACTGACCACTCTTTAATAAATTATTATTTCAATATTAATATTAAAATAAGATAAGCGAAAATAAATATATAATTTTTTCTTTATTGTTGGCATTTCACAGTTTATGCAGATTAGTAGTTTAGTAGTTTATCTACCACAATTGGTCGGTCATTCAAATTGCTTTCTAAATATATTGAAAAACTGTTTTTATTTACAAATCTTAGCCGCCAGATGTCGCTAGTGTATGCAGCAGTTTCTTGAAATTGATGAGCAATTAAAGTAATTTTTATTGACCCTAAGAAACATATCCACTTGTTATAGGGTACACTTTAGCCAGTATATAAAAAGAGGGAGGTATGAAAAGTAATTTCATTCTAATTGCAAAACCATTATCATTGCAGACAGCTGCAGTTTCACATTAATTTTAGTTTTTTTTTTTTTCAGATGAAAAGCTTGGATGTGGGTGTGCATGTGTCTGTGTTCGTGTGTGAATTGAAGAAGTCCTTCAAAATGGCATGAACTGCTGCTCTACTTTGATACATACATATAAACCTTTTCTCTCTTCGTGTCTCTTTGGCCCATCCGTGTTCATATTTATTAATCGTTTCATTTTTTTTTTCTATTTTTCTTTCTTTTTTCGCCTCTCACCTGAAGCCCATTTACGGTTTTTTTTTTGTGTTTTGTAGATATTTAGTATTTATGTGTCACATGGGGCATCACTTTCTGAGCTCGGTTTGCTCCAGTTCAAACACACACAAAAAATAAAAATACAGAAAAAAAAGGGCTTTACAGCTACTTAAAACGGGGGTTTCTTGCCTAACCTAAACCTTCTCTTTCCTTCCCTCTTTCAACCTGCACTTGGCTGTGTGTGCCCTGCCTGTTGACCACCGTAAGCGTTTTCCGCTTCTTTTGAGCTGCTTTTTCTACTACTCTTACTATTTGCTTTTAATTTTGCCAGTTCTTTCTTTTTCCCCTCTCTCTCTCCCTCTCTTATTCTTTTCTTTTGCCTTTTCTTTTTTTTTTTTTTTGCACATCATTTAGTTGCCACATCGTCATCGTGTAGTCTATGTTGCTCTGGGCTAATTTCTGTGTGGGCGTCTCTAGTGCGCCATCTATCTCTATCACTCTCTCTCTCTCTCTTTCTCTATCGCTCCCTGTATCACTGTTTCTCTCTTTATCTGCCGTTTTATCTATTAGTGCGCTGTATTTTTCATTCAGCGGTCAACAGGTTCAAAATTAGCGTTTGAATTTCATTTCGCTTAGGTTGCCTCATCAATTTTAATAAACTAAACTAAAGCACAGAAGCTGCCCATTTAAGGGCAGTAAATGACAGCAGTTAAAAACACATTTACTTAGTTACGTAATGAACTAGTTCAATTGTATATCAAGTATTGAATATGCGACTAGACTAATTAGAACTTAGAAATGTTTTGGAAAGTGAAAGAAATCTTAAAGAAATTAAATCAAATTTTTCGTTTAGTTTTTGGTAGCTTGGAGTGTAATTTATTCTGAAGCTAAAGATATTAAGTTTTCCATTTCTGTTACGGTTAATAGCAGTTTGTACCGGTATACTTCTATTTAATGTGGTTCTATTATTTTATGAGTACTTAAAAACAAAAATTTACTGCTTTTGATTTAATTGTTTTTGGAAAAGTTTGGAGAACGTTTTCCAAATACATATAAAGTAGAGTTAATTAAAAGCGAAATAGTTAATTTTTAAAGTATTATTATTAGTGTGGTTGCTTCTTTATATAATGTCTTTATAAGGTAAAACATACAGCTTTAAATCCTAAAAATAAACTAGTTCTCGTTTACTTAAAAGAACAAACTTTTTGTATATATAGAAACATGATTCCCAATATGATTTACCAGACCTTCTTTTCTTTTTTAAAGGATCGAAATTTACTAACATGATTTTCTAACTTTAAGCTACATTTTATTTCTAACTCGGAACTAGTTTTTTAAATACTTTTAAGATTAAATTTTCCCTTTTCCATGTACTTATTTATATATATTATTTTAATTGTTATTTGTTTGCTGTTAATGTTAATTGTTGTCTTGACAATGTTTGCCCCGACTTGGGCATGGTCAACGGAGGTTAACAGCAGAAAACAACGACAACCTAAAAATGCTAATTGAAAATACAATATCATTTAAATTTAAATTAGGCCCGAAATGCAAATGTGTTGTTTTGGCCCAACTGAGAACAAGAACAAGGAGAACGAATGAGATAGAAAAATAAAAAAAAAAAAACGAAGAAAAAGTTTCATTGGCTTTTAGCAGCAGGTGAAGGTCACAAATGGGAAAGCAAATGAAGGAGCTACCTCATCATGTTCATCATCTGACATAACATAAGCAAATCACGTACAGACAACGATACGGTTATAGATACATATATCTGCATGTAAGAGGAAGGAGAGGGGCTATAGAGGTACTCCATGTCCGGGGGAGGGGGTGTAGGGGCTGGGCCATGTGTTTTTAGCCTTTTTACGCCCACTTGCACCTGCCGTTAGTTATCAGTGTAAAAAAAGTTTATCGCCCGACTCGGCACTCTGTTCTTACACCCCTCTCTCTTTCTCTCTATATATCTCTCCCTCTCACCCTTTACTCGAGGGGCCAACTAAATTTTTAACGAACTTGGTTTATGCATGAGCTACTTTAACCCGGCCCACAAAACATTATGCATTGACAGTAACCAAATGATGATGATGATGATGGAAGAGGAGTTGGCCGCTTAACCTTCACCCAAAAATATATCCTTGTTATAACCTTGACAATTTGGCCAAAAAAAAAAGTGTCAAAAAATACATGTTTTTAGATGCTGGTCAAATGCAGCAATAAAAACGAAAAAAGAAAAAAATTGTGTTTTAGGACCCAAAAACTCATTCAACAACGAACTTAATTTGTACCACACACACACACACACGAGAGAAAGGTAAGAAAAGGTGGTAGATAAATGGGGTTGGGGGGCAAGTCAGGGCAACAGCCGCTTGAGAGTCACAGAGATCCATTGCTCCTTCTACCATTCTCTCTCTTTTTCTTTATCCTTGTGTGTGTGTGTGTGTGTGTGTGTTCACTCACCTTTCAACTTAACGTTGCATAAATGCATGAGAAGAGGAGAACTAACCCATTCTAGCCCTAAACCCATACAATAACGCCCAACCTCATTAAGTCAGTCATCACATAAAGTTTTTCCTTATACACACACCCACACACTGGCACACACACACATACATTTTGCATACTGCTGTTGTTAAACTAATTTGCTTTTGGTCGAGTGCCCTTCTTCGTCCTTCGTTCCTACTTGGTGTGACACCTCAGGCAGGCAAGCATTATAAAGTAGACGACAGACAGTAGAACCAGTAGCACAGTAGGCAGGAGCAGGAGCAGGATAAGGAACAAAGGGGAGAAGCAACAAAATTTCTCAACGCGTGACAAAGATTTTTAAGTGTTGTTGCATGAATTAAAGTTGTGACGGGTGCTGTTGCTGCTTTTGCTATTTCTATTCCTGCCACTTCTACTCAGCTGCCGCTTTTAGGCAACATCCTTCCTCTAACGTAAGTGGAAAGTGCGCGAAATGTATTTTTATATATACATATGTACATATATATTTTAGCATTTCTCTTGAGCTTAGTTTTACTTTTTATTGTCCAACAGCTGCTGGTTGTTGCTTAAATAAAAATTTAGTGGATAATTTTTAAGTTTAATTTTCTTTTTTTTATTTTTTCTTTCCCTTACCTAGCTAGCAATTATATCAATTATTAGATATAAGTAAAATCAATCGATGGTCAGACTGAAAAATGTTTAGGGAAAATTCTTGTGAAATTATTATTTTCAATCTAAACAATAATATTGAAGGCTAAACTAAGCAAATATGTTGTTACAGAGAGAGAGAGAGAGAGAGAGAGAGAGAGGGATAGAAAATGGTTAAATTGTTTATTTCAAAATTGCTCAACATGGAATTTGTTGTTAAAGCAAAACAATTTGCCCAAAGCTATTGTAAAAACAACAAACCAAACACAGATATGGCCAATGGCCAGCAAAATGTATTTATATAGATAAATTTTCCATCTTAACTCTTCTCCCTTTTTTAAATTGAGGAAAAGAATGAAAACGTTTTTTCAATCTTATTGAAAATTCATTTGATGGGAAATAAAATAAGACAGAAAGAGAGAGAGAGAGAGAGACAGAGAGTGAGATAGACTGAAACTCTTTTTCGATTGGGATGCACATTTCGTAGCCGAAAAAGCAATTTCCTTAAGCAAAATCTCTTGCATTATCATCTTAACATTCCTTTTGGATTTAACCTTTCTCATGGGCCATTTACCAGTAGTATATCCTGAGGGATTGGGTATGCAGGGTGGGGTGGGGAGAGAAGGGGGCAGCCCGAACTACTAGTAGGCATAGCATAGCGCGTGTTTTCCGTGTCCAACTTCAATTAGACGGCAAATTAAGCTAACAAGGGACAACAATGACTTGACCCGAAATCCTAGCTAAACACGCAAAAATATATGTATAAGAAATATATGTATATATATATATGTCTTCTTCTTTTTGGGCTGCTATTCTTATTCCACTAACTAGGCTAAGGATTTACCTGCTAAGACATGCGTGTATGTATATGGAAGTATGTGTGTGCGCGTGTGTGTGTGTGTTTATGTTTCTGTTTGTGTTTGTTTTCGGTTGTCCCTTAGGCTAATCATGTAAATTAAATTATGTTTTTCCCATGCATATTAAACTATGTAGCAAATCGTAACAAAAAAGAACAACAACAACAACAACAAACAATTGCCAAGTGACAAGACATTTGTTGTTGTTGTTGCCTCTACAAGGTCACCACAAACTGAAGGATTTTTCTTTCCAAGAATGAAATCCTCTTTTCTTTCTTTTTTCGTTTCAGTTTTATTTTTTCGTTTCTTTATTTTGCTATTTAATAATTTTCTTTTGACCATTTGCTTAAGTATTTTCACTTGAATTTAACATTTGGCCATTAATTCCCTTATCGTTGCCTCCGTCTGTCTGTCTCTCTGTCTGTCTGTCTATCCATCTGTCTATCTGTTTTGCCTAATGACGTGCCTAGGAATTTTTTGCACGCTCTATATTCGACAATAGAATAAAGTGAGCAAAAATCTGAAAATAGATGGGGAATGGCTGACCGACCGACCGAACGACCGACCAAAAGTATCCGAAACGGGACCAGAGGGAATGTTCATATATGTACTATGTGGTCAGCTATAAAAATAGATCCCAAAAACAACAACAAAACAAAACTATCCTGGGCAGCAACAACAAAAACAATATCAGCTAAAAACCTAACAAGAAAATGGGTCAAACCGCGTTTGGGGATGCAACCAGCAACAAAAGAAGTAGCAGCTGTTACTTTTGTTTATAACCTTTCTCTAGTTCTCCCCCCTCCACTTTGCCCTTTATATTTTGATATCACGACCCGCGACCATCCATAATAATAAACAAGCAAGAAAAACAAAAAAAAAAGAGGAAACAACAACAACAATATAGTAGAAATTTATCACCTCCGTTGCATAAATTGATAAGCAATTTTCAGCATCTGCTGTGTCCCCGGTTCGGTCCGTGTGAGATCCCGAGTTGTGGGCGGTGGCAACTTCAATGCAATTGCTACCGCACGGGAAATGGCACAAAATACGCCATAAATTTCCAGCTAATAAAGCAAAGTGCAGAAAGCTGAAGCTTCGTGTGTACCAAGGTCTATGAAATATTCATGAAGAAGAAGAAGAACAAGAAGAAAATTTTGTGCTACCTTTCGTCCAGGGTTGCAGCACCTGGCGGCAGCATCACAAACGAAGACGGAAATTTAATTTATTTACAGGCCAACGACAACGATAACTGAGTGACTGACCAATCGAAAAAGGAAATGCTCAGACAACGGACAAGGGAAAAGTATGGGGGGGGGGAATTGGGGAAAATAGACAACACTTCATTGAGCTCATTTCGCACAGATCTATCTCAATTTTATTGGTTAGGTTTGACCAATTTGTACGTGTTGTAATCACATCAATCGGCAGCTCAACTCAGGGTCATAATCATAAGTGACTTATCAATAATAAGTACCTACACACACACACACACTTAAATATATACACACACACACACACACACATTCTTAGAAGGTACTCATATATAGTTCATATATAGTCATAATACATTGAAGATAAGGATGAAAAAGAAAATGCCAGGCATTACGCATACATTTGTGAAGTCAGTGAATGACCTAGGCCAATTGAAGGGGTGTGGGAAAAGAAGAAGAGGAAGAAATGGGTGTTTGTGGGGAGGGGGGTGTATATGGGGTGTGGATTTAGTTCTTCGAATTGGCCCAAAGCTACTTAAGCCACAACGAAACTGTTTCAAGCAAATAGATGATGAAGACAAAAAAAAAAAGAGCAAAAAATCTGTATCGCAGTGGTTGGCATGACAAGACGATGTTATGACATTCTACACTGAGAGAAATACAATTAAAATAATACACACATACAAAAGAAATTGTAAAAGTATAAGCTAATGAATGAACAAAGAAAAAGATGACGTATAAAGATAATGAAAGTGTTAAAGCCAAAGGCAATAAAACTGGGAAATTAATGGCAAAATATTCTAAAAAAAAAAAAAAAAAGAAAGAACAGCAAAACAAAGCGGAAGCATTAAAAGAAAAATATAGAAAAGAGAGTGTAGTAAATAGAATGAAAGAAAAAACTAATTCAGAATTAAAGCTAACAAAACTAAATAATAATTTATATTAATTAAACGCGGAAAGGCTTCTAAGAAATATTTGTTATATTACTCGTATATTCAAATTGGCTAACCGATGTGAAAATTAATTTAATATTTATAATTTTCGGTTTATTTTAATGAATGTCTTCTCGGTATCATTCCAATCTAACGACTATATCATCTTGTAGCACCTATCTGAACGATCGATAGAAAATTAAATTTTAGCTTCATAATTTAAGAGTTTTATAAACAATTGTCACGAAATATATTTATTAGACAAATTGGTACCTTTATTATGTATATCATATAAAATTTATGAAAAAAATTAATTATATAAAAAACATTTCAGTTAAAATTATCTAGGAAACAATAACGAAATTGCTGCAATTAAATTTTCCATTCCTCTCTATTTCAATATGGGAAAACACAAAAGTTCACTAAAAATAAATAAGAAATTAATACATAAAGTCATTTTAAACACTTTACGTAAAATGTTTTGCAAAATCTTTGATTTCAGTGTTTTTGTAGAAACAATTTTATTTTGTCCTGAAATTCATTTCTTTGGTTTAATTTGATTGTTCTAAAATAAAATGCTTCAAAATTTGATTCTACGCAAAACTTTTGGGATATGTTTTCCTGTTTTGTGCAAAAAAAAATATATATAGAAAATATCGATTTAACAAAAGAAAAAAATATTCTAATTCGTAATATTTATTTAATATTTTAACCAAAATTAAATTTATTTCTTTTAACTAAAAGAACTTAAAGCAGACAAAAGCCTTGACCTAGCCTTAGATTGCTTTTATAACATTGCAAAAATATATTTTTAAAGCATAAATTGTAAAGCTTTAACCATAATTAATAGATTAAAAAATAATTTAATATTTTGAAGTTTAACGAGAATTCGGAACAACTCTAATTACATAAAGTGACAGAAATATATAAAAAAAACAATAAAAAAGATAGTAATCCTGGTCGAATTAAAACTAATCATTGTTTTGCTACCTCAATTTAATAATTACCTAATTGCTACTAAAGTAGTTGCACTTACTTGGTGCATAGTTCTAATGAAAAGAGAATAAACCAATATGGATTACAAGCCACAATGAAGACTTGATTACATCTACCATCATATATGTATATATATACATACATATATAAATCCTATCTATCATGCATGAATGTTCATATGTACACATCCTTTAGATGAAATGGAAAAGTTTCCTTTACTTTATTATTTTCCATTAAAAAAGGAACAAAGAATTTTCTCTTATTATTTGTCTTTTGGCTCTTTTCACATTTTTTACCGTGTAGCTTAGCATTTTGCCTCAAGCGCAATCAGTTTCAAATTTTGCGTAGTTTACTTTTTACATTTCAAGCTGAAAATTGAACAAGCACAAGCTAAGAAGATGGAAGCCCAACATAAGAGAAGAGAAGAGAAGAGAAGAGGGGCCAAAAGGAAGAGGGGAATGTTCTAAAATAAAGAAAAGAAGAAAACTATATGCAACAATAATCGATGGGTAAAGAGTGAAACTTCCTTTACTCCTTCCTTTCCCCTCTTGTGGGTGGGGAATGGAATTGATGCTGCCTTGTCTTGTGTTTCTTTCCTCCTCAAATGTTGCACTTGCAAATCGAATTTATTGAGCCGGGGGAATGAAATTGATGTGGGTTTTCTCTCATCTCGGAGGTGTAGGCATTAGTTGTAGTAGCTACATTTACTCTTTCTGCACTGCAGCTGATCCGACTCCGACTCCTTTCTGGCTGTAGCTACTGCAGATAGCTGGTTCAATTCCCCCGTTATTCTTCGACATTCGAGAGACATCCGCATTGATGTTTTTTAAACTTTCGCTAAATTGAATTTTTTATTACGTAAATATTGGAGTAGCTGTTCCCCTGCTTTCCCCACGCTAACCGTTCGAGAGGCAGACAGATGGGACAGACATATTTGCCTTTAGCTCTATGCTCTTTACTCTTTGGTCTTTGGTATTATTCGTTACTTTCCTTCTGTCTCTTTCTTTGGTCTCTTACTTTTCGATATTCGCGCACGAACGCCAAAAAGCATGCTATAATATTTAAAGCGCACGCAAGCAAACGAAAATTTGTTCTTGTCTCTGTGCAAGAATTTATGTGGCACGCGTTTTATTGGTTTTTCACACCGAACGCAGCAGGACAAAAGAAAAGAAGAAGAATATTCTTTGAGGCTTACAGAAAGCAAACATTATGAATTATATATAGAAGGATTGTAGGTCGGCGGTTGGTTAAAGGAAAAGAAAAAAGAAGGAAGAAAAAAAAAATAACAAATATAAAGAAAGAAATAAGTAAAGTAGCAAAGGGTAGAGACCCATCCCCCCACAATTTCTGCCAATTCAATTAAATGGGGAAGCAAAAACTGATTTCGTTATGGAAAAATGCTTATCTACCAATTGTGATTTATGTGGAGCTAAAGCAAAGGGTTTCCCTTTTACGGCTCATCTCACTCTCCATCTCTTATCATACTTATATATTTCCATTATGCTGATGTCGATGATGAGGTCAGCAAATGGGAGCATAACTTTATGATTTGCTTTTACAATTTTTCACACATTTTCTCTGCTATCCCCCTCCCTCCCTATCACCACGCAGCAATTGAGCCAATATTCTAATTATTTTCCAACATTTTCTTTTTTTTCTTTGTTTCAGAAAGATGAAGCGATAAAACGCGTCTCAACGAGCGAGATTGATGGAGCAGCAGCAGCAAAGGAAGAAGGAGCAGACGAAGGAGGCAAAAGCAAAAATGTAAAGTGAACAAAAGCAAACGAATGAAAATTAGTTGTCGACAAGAGGTTTTCTTTTTGATTGAAGCTTAAATGAAAGAGAGAGATGATGATGCAAGTTTTTTCATTTTTGATTTTCATGGTTTCAAGATTACAACAGCTGCAATATTGTTGCTAGTTTGTTGATGTTGTTGGAATTTTCATTCATTCAAGTGGCGCCCCCTAAGGGTGAATAATGAATTTTCACGCTTCCTTTGGTTTGCAGTTGTTGTTTTAGTTATTGTTGTTGTTGTTGTTGCTGCTGTTCATTGTCGCTTTTCGGGCACTTTTAGTTTTTTGCCATTTTTGCACGATTTTTAGCCCAAACACCCCCCTCTCCTCCTTCTTTCTCTCTCCCTCAATCGTCTGGTCTGGTCTGGTTCGGTCTGGTTCTGGATATTGTCGTGTTAGGCCCCAAGCGTCATGAACTTTTCTCTTTACCGCTTCTACCAAATTTCCCCCAGCTGCAACAGTTGTTGTTATTGTTGTTATTGTAGTTGTAGTCGGACTCTGATGACATTGTCATTGTCCAGTTGCCAGTTTCCTGCTGACTTTGCTGACTGGCTGCCGGCTAAATTGCAATTTAATTAAGCTGCTTCCTCTTTTTACAAATAGTTTTTCTCCCCGTCACCCCGCCCCTCCCCTAGCAATTTCTAGGTTTCAATATCAAATGATTTTCGCGTAGCCTTTTGATATCGCTCGATAGCTAGTAATTAAAAATTTCCAATTTTTTGACTTACTCACACAAAGAAGCGAGATTAAATTTGCTTTTAGGAGGATGAAGCTTTACTTTGATGTTTCGATGATTGCTTACCTGTAATGAAAGAGAAGGGGAAAAATGTATGAAAATTATTATTATTTTTCCTGAAAGTTAAACAAAAATTTTTAAAGCATATTGTTGAAAATTTTTGAAATTTTTACTTGATTAGGCAAAAAATAAACTTTTTACCCACACACACATACACAGAGGCGCACACACAAATATGTAATATATATATATATATCGATCGTCCCTAAAGGGCACCACTTAAACCACTTAAAAACTTTAAATTATCTTATCTAACCACAATTTTCCCCCATATAGCCCATTTGCAAGGGAATAAAATTGCCAAAAATATGTGTGTGTGTGTGTGTGTGTGTGTGTATGCAGGGTGTGTGTGTGGTAACTATGTGGCCATTGTGGTACTATTCGAAATGAATGAATGAATAAAGTGAAAAACAAAGTTTCGGGTTCAAAATAGCGAGAAAAACTACGCAAAAATGGTCAGTTTACTATGGAAAATAAAGGAAAAATACAAAAAAAAAAAAAAAAAAAAAACAAAACCAAATCACACACACCCACACATGCACATGCAACCATATATGTAGACACCAAGTGTGTTCAAATAGGGGCGTGGCAAAGCGTTTAACTGTCTCACTTAATTACAGTAAAAACCGCCACAAAAGTGGTGAGAAATGGATCGAAAAAAAAAACATTGCAAAGAGTAAAAAGTTTTCTGCTTTGGCTTTTCCGTTTAAAAGAAAAGTCAAAGACAAAGTGTTGCCACACATTTGTTTGGGAATGTTCATCAACGTCGAGCAGCAGCAGCAGCAGTGGCAGTGGCAGCAGCAGCAGCAGTGGCAGTGGCAGCAGCAGCAGCAGTGGCAGTGGCAGCAGAAATCAGTTTTAAAATACTTTTTGGCCAAAGGACTCTGTCAAAAGCAGAAGCTAAACAGAGGTAAAAAGGAAAAATAAGGTAAAAAATAAAAAAAAATAGAGAGGAAGACAGAGTGAGTTGATGGTGAACAGATGTAAGTGGAGCAGCAGGCAGTTCCGCTAACCTATCCAATTTATAACCATTCCCTTAAACCCACCCCCTCCCCACCACCTCTCTTCCCATCGTAATCTCTTCTTCTAGCTCTTCCTGTGTGTTGTGCCTGTTGTTTCAGTTCTAGCTGGCTTTTTTTTTTTTTTTGTTTTGTTCTAAACTCGCCTGACGTGCAAAATTACTTTCCTGGGCCTGGTCCTGGGCAACGGCATATCCTGTTCCCATTTTATGTCCTGGCCCTCCTTTATTAATTCCCCTTTCTCTCTCTTTGCCTTTGTCTCTGTCTTTGCCCTTTCTTTTCTCATTCTCATTCTAGTTTATGGTGTAGTTTAGTTTTATTGATTTTCAATTTTCTAGGTAAATGTTGCAATTTGCTCTGTTTGTTTTTAATAGCTTTGATTTATTAGCCAACGGACCATTCTGTGTGTCCTTCCCTGTATCCTCTCCTATCCACGGGGGCAATTAAAATTCCCTTCCTTTTTTTTTTTATTTTTAAAAAGCATCTCACATCAATCAAAACTTTATTTTTTTTTATTTTTTCCTCAATTAGAAAGTTGAAATTTAATTAAAATTAATTTCAAATTCGTTAGAAACTTTTAAACATCAACGAGAAGGGAGAAAGAGATAGCGTGTTAGAGAGAGAGAGCAAGAGACCTGGCGAACTTTTTTTTTCCATTTTTTTTTTTTTTTGCCTCGAAATGCAATCAACTTGAGAGTGGCCCTGGGACCAGACTCGCTGCTCTTCTTTTGCCTTGGGACTGACTGACTAACTGACTGACTGACTTACACGACTGTCTGACCCGGTCTAAAGCTCGTTGTAATATATGCTGCAAAATTTTACAAGTTAATTTCAGCATAAACACGAAACATTTTTAGCAATTAAACAAACTTGAAATGTTTGAAAGGCCAGGCCAAAAGGAAAATTCGCAGGGAAAAAATTTAATTTCTTAGTTTTCCAACAAAATCAGATTTATTATTAAAAAATAATAAATAAATAAAAAGCATTTTCTTCTGACTCAAGATTTTCTCATTTAGGGTTTTAAAATTTTCTTTTGGCCTAGCCACAAGGACCTCCTCTCTTTTGCTTTCTCTCATTCTCTAAACGTAAGCCAAATTACACACAACGGAAATGGGAAACTGCAGCCAAAATGTAGGTAAAGGCAACAACGGAAACTTTAGTCCTAATGAGTTTTGAAAGAACAAACGAGATGAAGAGAAAGAGAGGGGAGGAAAGCAAAGAAGTACGCGACGCAAAGTCTTTAATTGAAAGTTCTCTGCATGTGCTCCTTCATCTCTCTCTCTCTTTCTCTTTTTTTCTATTTACGCTTTCATCTAATTTTTTTTTTCTGTGCAATTTGTCAACGTAATTCGACCGGTTTGGCCTTTTTTTTCGATCTAACGTTTTGAGCCTTTTAAACTAATTGAGTTTATGTTTTATTAATTGGCATCAGGGCAAGCTTTGCCTTCCTTCCGGTTACGGTTCGTAAATAAACGATTAGTGTTAGGACACACCAAAAACACACGCAGACTCACTCACACACACACTCACACATATATATACAAAACGTATCCCGAAAATTGTTATGCCAAGGCATCAAAAATTGAAGACCAAAACACACACACACACACAGACACACGCAAGCATGCAAACACAGCCAACGTAATCCAGGACATATGCATACAAGTCTAGCATATATCCATTGCCAATAGATTTTATGCTCTAAATACAACATTTCTTCTCTCCTCGTTACCACGCAACCTACAATTCAATTAGCAAAAACTAATCCCAGTTCTCTACTCCATTTTAGGCTCTAGATCGTTGCTTCATCTGTCATCTCCTTCTTCTCTTTTTACTAGCCATTTTACCCATCTTCACATAAACATATAAAAAAGAACAACAACAAGTATCAACTGGCCCGCACACTTAACCAAATTGCATTCATTGGCCTCTCTCTCGTAAAGTTGACCAAAAACAAATTTCGAGATAAAGTTTTTCTTTTCGTTGCCCGCCCACAAAATGAAAGTTTTTTAGCTTTTAGCTTGTTTAGCTCCATTGGCTTTATGCATATTATATCCTCTTTTTTTTTATTTTATTTTATCCCTATCCCTGCCCCGTCTCTCTTTTCTCATTGGTGTTTTTCTTTGCTATTTTTTTGTCTAGCCTAGTTCGATTTTCCTATAACATTTCTCTACAAATTGAATATCATTTGCAGCAGCTGCTTGCCCCGCTTTTTTCCTTGAAAATGGGGGAAAAAACCAAGCATTGACCTGAACGAAATACTTTAATTACTTTCAGTTTAGTTAACAAAGTGTTCGTTCCATCCCCACACAGCTGCCAGAAGGAGAACACCGCCCTGTAAATTGAAAAGTTCAGCTTCAAACAGCACCAATATAGGAAAATAGGAGAAGAGAATTGGGGTGAGGAGGGAGGACAGTTCCACCTACCATTTTGGACGCCTGGTTGTTGTCGAAAATATTAACAAGTTGACTCCCTGCAAATATTTACACCAAAAAGACCAGAGAACCTAAAAGGGTAAACCAACTAACAATTTTAAATGAACATTTGTATACTCTTACAAAGAAATATTCTTGGTTGTAGTTATGGAATGAAAAGGATTTTTTGAAGTCCCAAAGGGATGGCTTCACATATAAAAAGACATCATTAAAAACTCTTCGCTAAGTAACAAACTACGAGAAGACTTAAATTTATCTCTATTACTTATTAATAGGAAAATTTAGTTTTCACATTAATAAATGTAACATAATCCAAGTTATTAAATTTGTTTAAAATGGAAAATAATTTCAAAGAAAAAAAAAATATTTAGCTAGAAGATTTTATTTTTAAGCAATGCAAACATCTGTTGCAAGAAAAGTATCGAACAGTTTGAAAGGAAAGCGATACATGGCTATAAGTAAACTTCGGACTATGTATGTATGTATGTATATGTAATAATCGTATACATATGTATATATTGGAATTTAAAACTGATTATGTAAATAAATATGGAGAAATACAAGATGGAAGAGAACAACCATTAAGGTTTGATTTTTACCTTATATTCAATTTCAGAGATTTGCTTTTACGATTGATTACTGCACTCCCAAAAACTAAATTAAATAAATCCCAAGATTCACCTTTGTACAGAGAAAATTAATATGCTCAATACTCAATAATATTATTATAAGTAATATTTTGAGTAGTTTTTAAAGATTGTAAAAGTTGAATTTTTGTATTTTACCCTTTCTGAGTTAAGAATTTTATGGAGAATTCATTTAATTTCAAGACAAAACTCAATATTTGCAAAAATTTTAAATAAATAAGAGAAATTCACTGTTTGAAATAAATGCCTAACATTTCTTTTCAATTTTACTCCACAACAAAAGAAAACTAAAATTTTCTTTGATATTAAATAGAAATAAATAAAATTATTTAAGTGGAAATAGTGAAATACATTTTCCTTTTGTGAGGGTATTAAATATGGTAAAAGAGGATTGAATTTTATTTCTGGCTGCTGTCTCTCGTCTTTTTCTTTGCTCGACACTTGACAAGAGGAACATGTAGAATAATAAAAAAAAAAAGGTAACCCTATATGCAAAGGCGGAGAGGGGGGCATGGGGTTATGGTGACCGGTGAGTGAAAAGAGTATAACAACATATATGAGACATTAGTAGTATATGTCTATGTCAATGTGGGTGCCACTTGGCCTGGGGCAAAGTTGCACGCAAAAAGGTGAAAGGTCCTTGTCCACATATATCACATATCCACACACAGAAACACACACACACACACACATTCGCACAAGCAGACAATTTTCAAATGCCTTTTTACAGTAAAATGCACACAACGAAGTTTGTCACGCAGAATAAGCTGAACCATCTACCATGGGGAAGGTATATACTCCCTTTTTC
This sequence comes from Drosophila emarginata, assembly GCA_037075365.1. Classification (NCBI taxonomy): domain Eukaryota; kingdom Metazoa; phylum Arthropoda; class Insecta; order Diptera; family Drosophilidae; genus Drosophila; species Drosophila emarginata. The sequence goes on along the minus strand of JBAMCD010000260.1, from coordinate 1,108,778 downwards.
CCCCTCCAATCCTAACATACCTCCATAACCCCCGTGCGTGCCTCATGCGACAGGTTTGTGTTTTAGGTTGGCAAATGCATTTCAGGATTTTGCTTTTAATTTCTTATGTTTTTTTTTGCTATGTTAGCCTCTATCTGCTATCTATATCTATGTTTTTCTTTCTGTGACAGTATCTGTTTGTGTGTGTGTGTAACATATACACAGGTTTTTCGTTTTTTTTTTTCTTTTTTTTTATTTGGTTGAGCCTGTTACCTAAAAGCTTTTGTCCAGGCGAACAACAAATCCCATCCGTTAGTTCTAATAAATGTTGTTGTTATTGCTTTTTGTTTTGCCGACCTAAATCTATACAAATACATAGAAATAACTGTATATATACATAAAGATATATATGTAGTTAAAGCTACAACTTTAGAAATGTTTGAAAATCGGGTCGGAAGTCAGGTCAAAAGGAATCAAGTCTCTAAAATTTATCAGCAATAAACAAGAACAATTGAAGCTCAAGCCATTGACAATTAGTTAAATTTACAAGAAAATATATATGTATATGTACATATGTATGTATATACATATATATAACAATGGTTTTGTTTCATTTTCATACTCATTAAGCTGGTTGTCATGGCTGCAAAAAGCAAATGCAACTTAAGTTGCGTATACGCCATGTGTCTCTCTCTGTGTGCGTGTATTTGTGCGAATGGCAACTCAATTAAAACATCTCCATGTCTGGCTCTCAGCTTATAAGTACAAAAGGCAAACGTTGTGTTTTGTCAACAACAAAAACAAAAACCTCATTTCCATCAACCATCATTCCCTTCATCATCATTGTTATCGTCATAATGATCATTATGCTCATCATATGCTAATTTCCGTGTTTGATGTATGCCACTTCACTCCAAGTTGAATGAATGAGTAACTGAATGAATGGTTCAAGTTCTCTGCCTCCATAAGATTCTCTCTATATATATTTCTCTCTCATTCTCTACTTCTCTTTTTGGTACGTCTCGGGTTTTAATATGCCGAGGCGATAACATTTGACGGTAGCTAATGTGGCGGCCCATTATCGTCAAGTGTATATACATACATATACATATATATATACATATATATACATATATATATGTGCTTGTGTGTTGCACGTTGTAGTAGGCGTAAGAGCCATTGCCAGTAGATGGGCCCTTCCATTGCAGGAACATTGGCACACTTTCCAAGCAGCGGCTTTTCGTTTAGCCATGGCAACCATATTCCTCACAGATAACATCAATGTTTATAGACATTTCTTTGTTCTTTTTTAGAGATGGGCGTGTGAATTCATCAATATGTCAATATTTATAGATTGTAATTAATATTATCACTAACTGATTTAATTACAATTGAGTTAGAAACGGGCCAAGGACAGCAACATCCATTTAAATCAAATTTATCTAAATCTAATAAATACTATAATTAGGATTTATAATCCTATTTATCTATGGAACTTGAGCTATTTGATATGAAAAGGTTTATTGTAATGGAAATGATAACTAAAGGTTTTATTTAGGATTCTCGATTGGGTGAGTATAATTAGGAATTGGGGAAGAATTTTTATAGAAAATTTATTTAAATAATAAAGCGACTTATTGATGATTAATAATATGTATATAAATAATTGTATACCAAAAGATAATTTAAATAATTTCCATACTAGAGTTAAGAAAATAAATATGCAAAAATTATTAATATTTCTTAGTTACCCTAAAAACTCTTTGGTTTGGTGGTTTCTTAATTTTTCCCAATATATTTTGGCCTGTGACAGAGTCATTATTTAACTGAACATGTAATAAAATTCAGGGAGGTCCACAACCGCAAAGAAATATAAAAATATATATTTATTGCATATGTATAATATTGTGGTAGGATGATTGATTTAAACAGTAATGATCATTGGGGACAACCCAACCAACTGACTAACAATAGCATTTATAATTTAACTTATTTTAATGTAACCATCGAGAGTGACACATTTAAAAGAATCAAGTCAACAAATTAAAAAAAAACAACTAAACTAAAAACATATTGTTTTTAACTATATAGGGGTTAACATTCTTAAATAAAGAAATCTGAATTCACTTACTAAAATATTTATTTCTTTTGCTGATTAAACTATATTTAGCTGTTATTTCACTAGGGAAGAAACCTTATCATTGTCTATCTGTATCTAATCTCAAGTGGATCAACCAGTTTAATCTATTCCTTTTATTAGCTGCTAAGTTTGCGTTTAAATTGTGAAAAGACATAATATCGATTAGTTTAAAATGGTTTGGTTTAAGGTGACCTTTCGAACGATGTTTCCCAACTGAAGAAAAAATTATGCATATTTGATTAAAATTATAAAAATATATCTTTAAAAAATATTGTTAAATTAATAAAAGATTTTTACTTCTAAAAATTAAAACTGTTAAATTTAAAGAAGACTTTTATTAACCTTAATAGTTACTACTTGTTTACGATTATATTAATGACTTCAACTATCCAAACGGAACTAGTATTAAAAAATGGTATTGAATATGTACTCCATAATCAGCTTAAATCAAATTAAACCATTCATTGAGTCTTTATAACTAACAGAGAGGAATTAAATACATATTTCAAAACAGCAAATAGTTTTCCTATGCCATTATGCTATTAATCTTCTGCAGCAGTGAAGACACTTATGATCTCATCCCTTTTTTTCACTGATCGTTTGTCACTTGTTGTCATCTCTAACATTAGTATTCCATGTGTTACCTATCGCCTGTTTTTTAACATACGCTTTTCAACTTACATACAAATGTCAATATATTTTCCTCAAGCATATTCTTTTATTTATTTTTTTTTTTAGCGCTGACTTGGCATTACACCTGTCGAATGTCATGAAGGTATCACTATCGACTAGCTCTATCTCTTTTTCTCTTTCACACTTTTTTTCCTTTGCCTCTGTCTTTTTTTGTTTCATTCCCATACTTGTACTTTTTCATTAATCATATTCAAAGTGAGCAACGTATATATATATACAAACATATATTCCCCATTTACTGCCCTCTTCCCCATCCCTTTATTGTCCAGTTAAATGAAAACGTGACCATTTGGCCAACGTGCCCGTGCCCTAGCTAAAGTTAGCTTAGCTTAGCCAAAGCTTGGTTAACTAAATACAGAGACACATAGAAAGGGAGGCAAGAGGAGAGTGTGGGGGGTTTAGGAGCTAAGGAACATTCTTAACGGTTATTGCGTTTTAAGACTGTAACAGAGAAAAAGAGAAAGAGAATCCACTTGCCATAAATTCATTGAAAAATTCCTGTCTCCCGGTCATAATTTAAGATTAAAGACAAACTCTCCTTCCGGCCAAAAAATGGAAAACTTTTCATTTACTTAGTGCTAGGCTAAAGTTCTTTTCACTTTTGTCTCGAGAGCGGGGGGTAGAGGGGGGTCGCCCCAAAAACTATTTGCCGAGCATTTATCACACAATTCTTGGTCTATATACTTTGATTTCCATAAAGAAGGCGAAGGCGGTAAAGGAGAGAAGAAGAATTGGCCAAATGCTTAGGCGCCAATCGGAATTTTCATCGCCGACAAACAAGCCACCTCCTCCCCGACCCCTTCTTTTTATCCATATCTCAGACTGCTGCTGCCATTTCCATTTGTATAAATTTACCAAAGAGCAACAACAAACAAGTAGAGTAAATGATGCTACATAAGACAGAGAATTTTATTGTTTGCTTTTAGCGTCACTTCAAAATTAATAACAAGCTGAGTAAAAAAGGGGGGGGTGTTCCAAACAAAGTATGCTAAAAGGGGAGGATGGTATATATGGGGGGGGGGGGGGGGCGGGTATGGTGGTTTAGCCGCACATTCATAACTAGTCAACAATTGGGTGTTGCAAAACAATTTGCATATATCGATCCATTAGCGTGTCGAAATTAATGTTTCTCCCCTACCAACACATCATCTCTACCTCCATCTATCCCTCCTCCTCCTGCTCCTCTTTCTATCCTTCATATATGTTTGTATATACACAAATTGGTCAGGGGGAGGCAATTATTTTACATTTCAAATATGTTTCAGCCTGAATTGAGAATGGCAACAAAAAAAAAGGAAGAAAACCCCACGATAAGAGGAAATTGATTTGCCAGACACGCGACATACTTACACACACACACAAACAAACACACACACACAGAGAGAGAGAGAGAGAGAGAGAGAGAGAGGCAGGGATTGTCAGCAGGTAAAGTATGGATTTTCTGCAGCTTATTAGATTCGTTAGATGGTTGGGCGGCATTCATATATATATATACATATATATATATGAGATTAAGATTCAAGATTGAGGCAAAATCACAATAACAACAATTTCAATAGAAGACCTAGAATTATTTTGTTACCAAAATTGCATTGGGAGTAGGTGGGCAACCACCTTATCCCAGGGAAAACCTATTGTGAAGCACTCAAAATGGAAATGACAGAAGTGGCAAGGCAAATTATAACATAGAGATGTAAGGAATTAAAGGTGAAACGAAAGAGATAATCAAAAATATCAAAAGTGATAATTAACTTAATCAAATAAATATTACTTTTACATTAAGTTATATTTCAAATTATTAAAAGTTTATCTTTCGATATTTTACTGATTAATTTTCATTAAAGTAGAAACTTTTCATCATTTCCTAAGAACTCACGCTGTCATCTCTAGGTAGAAGAAGGAAACCCCCAATGGAAATGTCGCTGCTTTTATGAGGACAAAGAACCTAATCAAAAGCATTTCAAATGCAGGCAAAAATCCATAGGTACATACATATATCAATGGGCTGGTATCATAGATATGCACACACACACACACACCCACCTAAACTATGATGAAGTGAACAAAAGAAAAAAAAAAAAAAGGAAACTAGAAAATTGCATAATTGAAGGATCTGCTCCATGGGAATGACTCCAAACTTTAGCCAACTCATCCTCATTCTCATTTTCATACTCATTCTCATTCTGTGGCTGTGGTTGCTGCGGTTGGTTCTTTCAGCCTGTCGGCCGTTTGATGGAAATTCTCTTTTTCACCCAAAACGAGAAAAAAAAATGGGAAAAAGGGAAAAAAAGAGACAGAGAGAGGGATAACTTGCTGCAACTTCCGCCAACGCTGCCACATTCTGGCATTGTTTGTGAAATATTGGTCAGTTGGTTGTTTGTTTTGTTTTTTTTTTTTGGTTGTTGTTTTCTGTTCCTCTCTGAAGTTGCATTTTGCATTAAATTTACGTAATGTTTTGGAAACATTTTTCCAGCAGAGCAACTTTTCCACAACGAAAAAAAAAAAAAATAAGTAAACATAAATCAGCAGCAGGCGAGAAAACCCGTCAGGAGAAAGAGACAGATAGAGTAAGTGAGTGAGCGAGAGAGGTTGTAAGAGAGGCTTGAGCTCCTATGCTTCATCATCATTTGCTCGCCAATTTGAAGCGGGCTGAGGGGGTCACGAGGTGGGGAGGGTAACATTGGTCTGAAGTGTTCAGTTCACACATTTGTCTTGATTTTTTTCTTCGTTTCCCCCCCACCACAGTTTTTCCTTTTCTTTTGGCCTGGCTCAAGGTCATTACAGAGAAAAAGGTGGCAAAGCGTTGTGAGAATTTCTTTCTCTCTTTCTCGCTAATGAAGCAAACTTTTGCCGTACATTCAACTTGAATGAAAAGGAGGGGGGTGGAGAGAGGACAAGGGAAGATGGGGGGGGGAATAGAGCACATACACCGTACAAAGGAGACACATAGACAATGGCACATAAATTATTAGAACAAGAAGGCAAAAGCGTTGCTAAAAGACTTTTTATTTGACTTTGGTCCATTGTTGTAGTTGTTGCTATTGCTGCTGATTTTTGCCTTTGTGCTGCCCATTGTTGAATGGGGGGAGGGGGGTTTACTTCTTTTTTTTTTCTTTTGCTTTTTCTTTGGTTTTCCTCTTCATTTCTTTATCATATTTTTCACATTTTCATATAACTTCTGGTATTACTTTTTTCTTTTTTTTGTCTTCTTGTTATTATTATTATTATTGTTGACTTGTTTGTCTTTATTCTGCTGCTGGGACAGCCCCACAGCTTCTTCTTTAATGTGTAATTTTTTGTTCTCTTTCTTTTTCTTCTTATCCATTGAAAGGAGGAAAAAATGAAGAAATTTTCTCATTTTTATATGATTTTTCATGGTCATAAATAATAATTGAAGACATGTGGAGACTTCATTGGCATTATACAACTATTTTATAATCATGTATAAGTCTTATGAATGCTATCAATTTTATTTGCTATCAAACGTAGAGTATGTGCAACTTGGATATGTTTTTTAAAAATAATTGATTACTTTTTATTTTAGGAAACTTTTCAATTAAATAAAGTTTGTGGATTAGGAAATATGTACTTCTTTTCGATTATTTGGAGTATTTCAAAAAAGAATATGCAACTTGGTAAAGTTTGTAGAGTTTTTTAATCATTGTAGAGTTTCTATTTTAGTTGATTGAAAAATGTTTAATTTGAGTTATTTTATTGTTAGCTTTGATTTTGATTCTGTTTGACGAATGAAAGAAAAGTTAAATGTAGAAATTGGAATCTTATTTAGAACGAATAATTCAAATGTTTGGTAATTTTGTAGAGTTTGAAAACTTTTCTGAAACGAATGATACTTGTTAACGAAGTAAGTACAGTTTAAAGAATTTTTTAAATAGAATGATTTAAGTGATCGGCGCTTTGGATGTTTGTTTAAACAAATAATAAATATTAAAATTTTGTTTTGGAATTTTTCAAAAAAGTTAAAACTATCTAGATCATTTCTAGGATTATAAACTTCCAATTTTGCAAAAAAAATTTATTAGAAGCTTATTTTTTCCAGTATTTATTATATAAATGGGGAGTTTAATTTCTATTTCAATAATAGCTAAGTCCAGAAATTGTAGAACATTTTAGGAGAAAAAAGTTTAACCTGACTATACAGAATATTAAAATTTAATTTAGACCTAATTTGACTATGTGTAGAATTTTTTCTACATAAAGTTTTCATTGGATGCTTTTAAGCCTTTATTAGACTGCAAGTGTATACGTTGGTTGGTGTGGCAAATTAAACTCCTTCAATTTTTTTTTTTTTGTTTCAGAAGATGACACAACAATTTCTATAGAGTCTGTGTATCGAAACAGTTTTCCCTCTACTACTTGTGTTTTATCTTTTTAGCACAGTAAACTCCATTAGCTAATTGCTTTTGCTAGCACACATACACACACATATTAAATGAGTGTGTGTAAATATAGATACATAGATAGTAAGATAGTTCATCTACAACTTAAGCTAGAAGTTTGGTTGTCTCAATTTTACTTCAAGCACAATTATATCATTTAATTGTATTTTTGTGTCTTTTCGAAACAAGAAAAATAAAAGAAAATCATAAAAGAAAAATATATTTATCAACCAGAAGCATTTTCGTCACGCTTTTTCAGCGTCTCTCTCTTTCTCTCCCCCTCTCTCTCTCTTTGTCTGTCACTTTACCAACTCCCTTTGGGAACTTGCCTCTTGTCATAATAATTTTAATAATTCCATCATGTCTCCCTCAATTAAAGTCAGTTTAGTGTTTTGCGGTTATTTTTCCTCCCGCTCTCTTTTTTTGCCACGACCCAATTCATTCTCCATCCACCCACACACACCCATACCCATAAGTATAGCTATCTCTGTTGCTCATTAATTATGCACAGTGGTGTGGAAATTTAACGAAAAACAAGAGCAAAACAAGAAAAGAAGGCCTGCAGATATTTCACAGTTTATGCAAATTACTTAAAGGTTAATCATTGTTTTTTCTTTTTGTCTTTTTTTTTTTCTTATTTTTCTTTTCTGGTACTAACAGCACGTGCCCTTTCTTATAAGCCTGGCTTATTTGGAGAGTTATGACTGTTGAGCGATAGATGATGCTGCTACTGCTGTCGCGGTTTCTAATTGGATTTGTTTATGGAAACATTTCACTCGAATCGATTGAAATTCTCAACTGGAATCATATAATTCAAGTTGAATTATATACTTGGCAAACTTTTTGAACTAAGCCACAACAACTTTCTTACAGACGCCCACTTTTTGCCTATAACCTAACCCCCTTTTGGTTGGCTTATACTTGAGCTTCAGTTGGCTGATTCAAGGCTCTCATTCTCATCTTTATATTCATCTGCATTATGTAAAGAGAATATTTTTTTGTAAGTATATTTGTTTCTTAGATAATGTTATTTTCCTTTAATATGGCAAATTCTTAACTTTTCTCAACTTTTTTCTCTTTTACTCTATAACATCTTTCTATAGATATGGCTAATATCCAACATAACCTTCATTATAAAAAAAAAGTAGTTGCTCCTCAATATTCAAAAGGAAAATGTCAAATAAGGAAATGGGCAAAGGAAATGGAAAAAACTAAAGCACAGCAACAACCACAGACAGACAGAAAGAGAGAGAGAGAGAGAGAAAGAGAGTACAAGTGAGACAGTAAAAATGGGCAAAAGGACGACAGTTTGGACCAAGATGAATGTGACATTTAGACGTTGACTAGGCTGCAGGGTCAAAGGCAGCAGCACCAGCAGTATCCAGAAGACAACAATCCTCTCTATACTAGTAGAAGGAGGGGGAAAGAAGACAAATTAGCCCAGAGCAGTGGAAGTGGCGGCTATTTCCTGGCTCTGTGCCAGAACCTACAACAACAACAACAACAACAACAACAACAAACAGCTTGCTGTCCTATGGTCCTTGGTCTAAAAACACGTGACAAGCCATTCTCCAACGTTGAGAACAAGTAAAAGAAAATCATGCCCAAAATGTGATATCAAAGTAAGCGTCACACTGGACACGCCTACAGCAGACATCTCTAGCGCAATCCCAGAAAAGGGTTGACTTAACCCACACACACACACCCCCCATACACCACACACACACAACACATTCCCGCCCTTTATCTCTTCGCCTACGCCCTTTTTTATACCCTACTAAACACAACTTTAAACATGTTAGCCAAAAAAAAATTAAATAAGATAAGGAGAAAAAAAATAAAAAAATAATGATAAAAAAATCTTTTATATAAATTTTGATGTACGACTTTCTTATACCTATTATTAAATTTATATATAGAATAAAGGTGAGTTAAGCACTTCAATTTGTTGGTGAACCAAACGATATCTACTGTAAAAATTTACTATTATTGACAAGAAAATGGAATCAAAACTGTAATTGTTGCAATTTCTTAAAAATTAAAAAGATCTTTGAAACGAAGCAGTTGCTGAACTTCATTAGTATTGTATTAGCATTAGTTTCTTCACATTATTATAATAAACTTTTGATTATATAATAATAATAAAGCGATTGGTTTATAATACTTAAATAATAAATTATATAGAAAACCAAAGTTAACCTTTTTTATTATTACATAATAAAGCGATTGATTTTTAATACTTTAATAATAAAAATTTATAGAAAACCGAAGTTAACCGTTTGAGGATTGGCAAAAGTGTTCGATTGAACTAAAAAAAATTTAAATAAAACTAATTTGTTGCAATTTCCCATAGCTGACTATTTAAATTATTAATTCAAATCACAAGACGCCCTGCTTAACCGATAATTTGAGTAGTCTGAAAACCCAATATATCCTCCTTTTTGTATATGTAATGGGTATCACAAAAAAAGGATTCCCTTATTTTTTATTTGGCTTTGGGGACGACTGTCTGGCTGATATGCTTTAAAGCGTAAGGAAATGAAATGTTGGGTGAGGTAAGTATAGGGCAAAAAAGGGGGGGAAAAAAGGAAAAGAAAGGGCAAAACCCAATATTTGCACAACTGGGTTTCTTTTATTTTCTTTTTTTTATTTCCTCTTTCGTTTTTTTTTTTGCGTCGGTTTTGGTCCCTCATGTTTGGTTGGGATTTCTTTTCATTATTTAAATTTTTGTGCATTTAGAGTTGATTTGGCTGAAACAGTGGATTAGGATTAGTTTTGGGTCTAAGGGGAGTCGTAGACATCGTCATAGTCGTCGAAAGGAAGCCGTCGGCTAATTGCGGCAAATTCCCTAATGGGCCACATCCATGTCCGTTCCTTTCAAATTCTGTTGGCCGCCCTCGTGCCTTAAATTTTGTATCAACTTAATTGGAATTGTTGTTAGTGTTGGTTGGCTGACTGGCTGGCTGGCTGGCTGGCTGGCTGGTTGACTGGCAACTGCATCAGACAGGAAAAACGGTGGAGAACGGAGGAGTAATATTAGTAGTTGTAGGTGGCGACCACAAAACCTGCCACACAAAAGCATTCTGCAACAGTCAGCGACCTAACAGAACCACCTCTTGTTCCCCATCTGTTCCAGCTACTACTACTGCTCTTGCTCCTGCTCCTGCTCCTCCCAAGCGTGTTGAAGACGTGCAAATTATTGCCACGCCGGGAATTAGGTCAACATGGCCACATTTCCCGGCTCCCCAGTCCCGGTTGCGTTGCTCCAATCGTCACTTGTTATTGTTATGGCTCTTTGTTGTTGCTAAATTAAGGGTTGCCATCTCCTGCCACCCCCCCATCCTCTAACCAACCCTTTTTTCCCCACTTGCTGTCGCTCCTTTTCCCCTTTTTTCGCCCCTCCCACAAAGCTGTAGCAATTTTTCATTAAACATTTAAATATGGCGAAAAAAAAGGCGTTTGCTTGATGGGCGTGTCGCAAAGCCATTTGCATATTTTGTTTGCAGAAATATCTGCGTGCGTGAGGGAGACAGAGACAAAAAGAAAGAGAGATGGAGATGAAAATGAACAGATTTCTTTCACTGAATGCGTTTCGTTTTGTTTACTTGATGGAATTTTTTTTTTTTTTTTTTAAATGGCAGAAAGCCCACCGAAAAAAGGAAAAACCCTTACAGTTTTTTGCTCTATAGATGGCGCCACCTAGTTCAAGGCGAACATTGGTTCTCCCCTCCTTTTTATATCCTTGTTATTTTCTTTTTTTCTGTTTGTTTTTTATCTTTATCTTTTGTAAATGTGGCTCTACGTTGTCTAGTCTAAACAAAGTTGTTTGCGGTTTTGAAAAAAAATCGACATTGGAAATGTCAGAAATTGGTATAAAACCATTTGCAAATATGCTGCGGTTTTGGTTTAGTCGATTATAGGTTATAGATTTGAACAAAAGATACTAATAAAAATATATATTCGTTTATTTTAAGATAAAAGTAATGGTTTTGGTTTCATTGCATTTTTTTTAATCGGTTTTAAAATGTTTTGGTTTTATATAACGGCTTAGAATATGTTTATTTAGATTATTAAATATAAGCAGAATGTTTACGAAACTTGGGATAAAGAATCTCTGATGCTTTAGCATAAATATATTTCTGATCCGCAATAACTTTAACAACTTTAAGTATAAAATTCGGGATCTAATACACTTCTATATATCTAAAAATATATGCTGAATGCTCAAGAAACTGATGTACTAGAATATATACATATATTCCCGCCACCTTTTAATATATGTACATATGTATATGAATACAAGATGGTTAAGAAACTTGGAATAAATCCCTTTTCGAATACTTATATTTATATGATCAGCAGTTGATTTAAAATTCTGACAAGTGTAAAATTGCAAAAAAATTTTTAAAAGCAAAAGCAGGAAAAACTGTCTTTATATGCATTATAAACTTCGGTGCTCAAAAACCCTATTTTTGGTATGGTTAATTGTTTTAAAACAAATCGTTTAAACCAATCAATGAATTCATCATGATCTTAAGTAAAACTTTTAGCAAATGTTTTTAAAAAGTTAAGTAAGGTGAAGAACAAAAAACAGCTGCAAGTCTGTATATACAGAGTCATAGTTAAAGAAAATGATTCATCTGACTTTTGAAATATGCAAATATGTATATGTTTTTTTTTTTCACACACACTTTTTGTCAATATTCAGTTATGAAAAATGTATGAAAGAAATTAGAAATGAAAGAAAAGAAGAAAGAATAAAAGGCGAATATAAGAGTACAAAACAACGCACCAGCAGCAAACAAGCATCAAATCAACAAACAAACAAACAAACAACATATGAACGTCTGCTGTCCATATCCCCGAACACCCCTTCCCTATGCCTTAGCATGGCTACGTGACCCACTCCCATGAACCACCTATTTCATTCTCTCCCCTTTTCAGTGGCAGGCCACTTCACTGCGCTGCTTCAATTCACTTCACTTCGTTCTTTTCTCTAGTAATTTTCTCTAGCTTCCTTTACCTCACCTCCGCCCTCCCTCTCTCGCAATTCCACACCCACTTCACGTAGAGAAGAAAAACGCCCAAGCAACCGCCACTCTACCGCTTGGGCCGAGTGCTTTGCGCCAATTTTTTCATGTTTTCATGCGTGTTGCGTGTGCAGAACAAAAGCAAAAACAAAAACAACGATGACGATGACGAGGATGAGGATGATTGTTAAAGTGTGGCAGCAACAACAGGAACAATGGAGCAACATTGTAAATGTGTGTGTGTAGATGTGTGTGTGTGTGTGGGAGAGAAGTCAAGTGCCTGGCAAAGGCAATCACACATACATAGACAAACATACATCAAATATGTATTTGTCTTGCTTTCCCTCCTTCTTCTTACTAAACGAATATGTCTGTGCATGTATGTGTCTGTGTGTGTGCCAGTTTCCATTGCATAACTGGTAACTTGGCACTTTGGCTTGGCGCGCCTTAAAGTAGACTCTACTTTTTCTTCTCATCTTTCTCTTATTTTCTATTATTTTTCTTTACTTATTTGTTGTTGTTGTTCTCGAATTTCCGTTAATAAAAAGCTACCCCGTCCCTACCCATCCACCAAAATACCTTCACATTATTTTTTTGGCATGTGAAATTTATTTGCTATTTTCATTTGGACTAATTTTTGTGTGTTTTTTGGTAGGTAATCCAAATTTATGACACGGTGTAAGACTAAAAACTGGAACAGCTGGTAATATAATAACCTGTCAACAATTGTTGATTGTTGAACGAATCGACATAGAGGGAAAGGGAGTGCAAGAGGGGAGGTAAAGAATAAGCATTACCAATTCATACAAACAAATACATATATATATATATATGTATATGTATATATATATGTACATATATGTATATAATCAAACATAACATAAACAAACTTTCATCTGAAAACAAAATAGAAACAACAAAAACTTTTTTCTCTCCACCTTCTGTAAACATTTATAACAAAAAAAAAATTAAATCTGGGCACGGGATATATAGAGAATAAAGAGACGTTCACTGGCCATCATAAATTCCCCCATGTGAAAATAAATACAAACGAAATAAACCAAAAGGGTCGATAGCTAATTTCCATTATGAAAAAGTTTTTCTACCCTTTCAAAATAATCCATCTAAAGGAAATATAGTTTAAACATATATATAAATAAATAGATATATTTCTTTGTTTTAATATTATTTATGTTATATAACAATTCAAAATGATTGAAACTGACATATAACAGAGATATCAAAAATAATGTTTGGTTCGAATAGTTCCTATATGTGGCAGATTAATTTTGTCTATAATTAAAGTAAAATATTATAATATATAAAAAGTCGAGTTAAAATCTATATATTTCTTTAACTATTTTGCTTTTATATGTAGCAATTGATTTTGGAAATTTTTGCTTTTCATATCATACATTTTGCAATTAAATAACTTTGAAAAGAAACTAATTTAAACATTGCGACTTTTTATTTTGAGCTTATCAAGCATTCATGATAAAGCATATATAAAATTAGCTTATATATTAGCGCGATTTTTATCTAATTTGCCAATATATAACAGCCCAATGTAAACGTCTGATAAAGTATTTCGCAGCTGATTAAAAGTTTCTATTGACCACTTTTTTTTAGAAGTCAAAGTAGAAAAAATCGCAAAACTGTGTAAATAATATATAGCTTAAGAACTTATTAAATAATGTTTGAAAGTATTTTTATATATATGTAAATAATATATATTATATTTGAAATATATAAATTATATATTATCTAATAAGAAATAAAGAAACGAATTAAATTTAAACAAATTTTTATAATAATGGAAATATAAGAAGAATGAAAAAAATGCTGATTAAAAGAATAGTTTAAATTACTGTACTTGATGGAGCTGGTTATCTAATATCAAATCAAATATCTAAGTATCACATACATATATAAATTCCCAAATATGTATATATGTATGTATACTCCTAATAATCCCCCCGAACTAATGCGACCTATTTTAGAAAAGCATTTTTAAAATGAATATATGTATAATGAAAATGAAGAGTTGGAAAAGTGGAAGAATTTGAAATTGAAACTTTGTTGATGACGCATTCCAACAATAATGAGACAAACGCCAACGACAGAGTGAGACAGAGAACCGCAGCCAAGCAACAAAAGCAAACCAAAATGAATTCGCAAATGCAACACAGTTGTGGGTAAACATAATAAACACACTCAAACACACACACACACACACACACACATACACATACAGAGAAGCACACTAAGCAGCAGTAAAAGAGAACAATTGATCAAATTAATCCAAAGAATCAATGCAAAAGCAACGCATGAACGTAATAAAAAAAATGTCAAGATAAAGAACACCAGATATATCTAGACTTTAATTTGGATTTGTTAATGAAGAGGAATAAGTAAAATTCCAATTAGAGAATGAAAGTAGGGGTGAAGTTTTGAATAAGGTTATAACAGAGGAAGATTTAATCCTCAAGAAAAATGTCTACCGATTTCGGTTAGCATTACTGTTTTATCTGTTAATCGGTTACAGTAAGATACCAAGTTATTTTTTAATTACGATATTTGGGTTATTGTATAACAAAATTTCGTTATGTTACTGTGTGTTTATATCGGTTATTGGTTGCTTATTATGAACAATAGTTTTTAATTAGTTTTACTAATTTTACTAAAATTTTGGATTTGTAATTTGATTGTCTTAGGTTGCGAAACGGCTCCCCAAAGTGATAATTTACTTTGGATCTAAGTGGAATTTATTAGAATATGAAAAATTTTGTTAACGCTAAAAAAAGGCAAATCATTTTCTATCTACATACAGTCGAACTTCCTTTTAGTGAACTTGACTATAATAAAATAAGAAGTATAAAATATAATGAACTTATTTTAAAGACAACTTTCTCGTTCTGTTTTCAGTGCGTATGTATGTATGTATGTATGTACATATGTATATCATAATTTCTGTATAATAAGTTTCTATTTAATCAAGTATTTATAAAACATATAGACTTAAGTCGATATGAAACCAATACAAGAACAGTACATAACAAAAATCTTAAAAAATAAGTCACTTTAGTTTTAGGAATTATCAGATTATAAAATATTGGTTATATGTAGGTTAAGTCTTTTCCATAAACTATCATGTATCACACATTTATTTTTAATAAAACATTTTTGTCTTTTGGATCAACATTTGCCAAAACTGAAATCAAAATGCCACATTCTGTTAAAAATATTTGGTAAAACATTTGACAAATAATTTCGTTTAACAAATTTTTCAAAAAAAATTTTTGAAATTGCTTTGGTTTTTCTTTTGTTCTTGAAGCCAATCCGTCGTGTGTGTGTGTGTGTGTGTGTACAAAATATTCATTCATACATATTTATTCCCAGTGCTATATAATAACTGACTCTCTCGAACAAAATGGAAATAAAAAACAAACAAACAGATGTACAAATAAGTGCGCGAGCCAAAAGGGAGAGAGGTCATAAGCGGGAGGCAAGAATGATGAAGAAGAAGGAGTGCAGGAGGAGGAAGAGAAGGAGGTGGAGGAAAAGATCTGCAGTAGTACTCATGCCATGCCAAAGGAATGCAACGCAATACAAAAGTCAATGGGTAGCAATGGAAGTGCTGGTGGTTGGCAGTTGGTGGCATGTGCAGAGGATGGGGAAGGAGGAAAAGGGAGCTGGGCGGGTACCAGCAACATTCTAAATTACAAACATGCTATTTATTCGGTTGAGTCTTGTGTGTAAATGTATGTGTGTAAGTGTGTGTGTGTGTGTATCTGTGTTGTGGAACAGGCAAAGAATTCTTCCCATAGCTATCCCATTGGATAGGGCCAAAGAGTTACAACATCGACAGTATATAATATATATGTACATACATATAAAATGGAATATTTATTTCAAAATCTAGAATTATTTATATGTACATATATATTTTGTTAGGCATTGTTCAAAAGAAAATGAAAATAATAAACTGCTTCAAATTTAATATTTAAAAATTCGTTTATATTTTTTTCAAAATGGAATTATTATTAATTATCCGAAAACTATTTTTACAGCAGTTTTTGATTGAAACGTCAATAAAATTATATTATTAAACTAAATCGGAGCAATCGGATTAGATCTAATATAGAAAACTTCATTTTAAAAGAAAGTCTTTTAATCCAAAGCCAGTCAAAATTTATAAAAATCTTTTTTACAGATTTTACAAGAATTTAAAATGCACAAAGAACGAACTGAATGAAATATATATACATACATACATACATATATAGCCAGAGATGCTCCTTACTTATGATCAAAATTTATTTATATTATATTTGTTTATAAGGACATTTTGAAGTATTGTTTATTGTCGTAATAATTGTAAAGGACCTCACATATCAAATAAATATTATTGATATGAGGAAACAAAGAACCCAATAAATTTTATATTTTATAGAAACAAAGAAAACTTTGAAATATTTTCTAAAATTGAATCACCTATTGTCATTTGTTTATATTATATTTCACTCACCTTGTAGACATCGCCATAGGTGCCGGATCCAATTTTCTGAATGAGCTCATATTCATCTTGGGGATTCCGTCTGGATATATCGGAACTGAGCAAATTGGCATTATGATGACTATGAGCGGAGGCCATGATTATTGTGTGATTGATGGTTTTTTTTTTAATAAAAGTCCTCCTCCTTCCTTCCGCTTGTATGTGAGTGTGTATGTGTGTGTGTGTGTTTAACCGCTACTGCGGCTGCTGTTGCCTGCTCCTGCTGTGGTTGTTGTTGTTATTTTTATTATCGGTAATTCAAACTGTAATCAAATGCATTTTGCAAACACGCACGCACTCGCACACTAACACTGGCACTCGCACACACAGTTGCGTAACGTTAACACGATATTCTATATATAATATTATCAGATATATATATATTTATGTATATATAAATGTAGATTGAAATATTAGCTCACACTGGAATTGAATGGCAAAATAGATGACGCAGAGAAATCATTAAATGAACAAGCAAAAACAACAACAACAAATAAGCCAGCGAAAAGAACAAACAATAAAAATAAAAAAACTGGAATCAAAAGCCAGCAGCAGCAAAAACAACAACAACAACAGCACCAAGAACAATATCAGAAGAGCAAAAATAATGATAAACGCGACGCACCGCAACGTTGCAGCCAGTGAAAGCGGCGCCGTACAAAACTGACAAGGGAGAGAACACAAAGGGGGGGACAGAGAGAGACAGAAACAGAGAGGAGAGCTGCCCGCGTGGGCTAAAAGGGGAGCTCCACGCGTGGGAGTGGAGGAAACGATTGCAAAAATTCTTGGCAAGAGAGACCGAGAGGAGCGACTTGACAAGTATTTAATATAAGTTTGATTTTCATTATTCTATTTTTTTTTTTTTGGTTAATAATTATTTTTTTATTGGAATTAAAAACACAACGCGGACAAAAAGAGAGAGGGAGATAGAGAGAGAGAGAGAAAGAGATACACGCGCGACGACGACGACAACAAAAAACAAGGGCGACAAGGCGTGTCGCTTTGTAGCCCAGGCCTTCTCCTGTCTTGCTGTTGTTGTTATTGTGCTGGCTGCTGTTGGAACTGCGCCTGCTAATTGTTAATAAAGAACGCAACGCACACCGCACGCGCTTAATAATTAAAACAAAGGTGAAATTCTTATTTAGAGTTGTAGCCAGCGATTCATAAAAACGAAATAATCGACAATTCACCGACCAGACGACCGCCTACCTCGAAAACAAAAACAACACTGAGAAAAAAAAAACGAAAACAACAGTGATGGCAAATCATTTTTTTCCCTACTTCCCGACCAGTATTTAACAATCTATCGCTTATCGAACTACATTTTGCAGACTGTCTCCCTCTAGGAGTATAGCATAGCACTAGCTTAAAAGTGTGCAACAATTTCAAATGAGAAAATATATGTACAAGATTCAAAATATTATTAAAACCAACAAAAAATTATATTAAGGACCTGTGCCAATCAGAAGGGTTTTATCACAGTAATAAGGGTGGACATATAATATACCTTTTGAACTTCTTAGGCGGCATTTTCTTTTCCAATTTGAATTGTGAATTAAAATTTAAAGTAATTCGCTCTTAGCAGTTTCTCTGTTAAAACTCCCAGTATTTTAACAAGTCCAAACATCTGGTAACACTGTGTACATGGTCAAACCTGTTGCCAATTTTTTTTTACCTGTGATTGGCTTTCTTCCGAGTTTCGTTTAGGCCTGGCTTAAAGAATTAACTCTAAAAAACAAACGCGAAGAAAATAGTGCAAAAAAAAGTTGAAGAAATATTAATCAGGAATTATTCGAAAACTATGTAACGAAGAAAATGTAAAACTAGAAGGCGCTTAATTTGAAAAATTCAAATTAAAAGTAAGTAAAATGGGAGTAAACTCACATAGATAGTAATTACTACGTGTACACCCATACAAATACAGGCCTAGAGTCTCACACATACTCTCAAACATAACTGTAATTGAAGCCAACAAATGATTTGTAATACAATTTCTTTAAAATTTTCTCTGTTGTTTTTTTGGTTAGAAAATGCAGCATGGATCCATAGCTAATCGCCTACAAAAACAGGAAGCCCTGCCAAATGCAATTTCTGGGGTAGGTATTCCAACCACTTCCTTTGCCATCTGCCCACTCAACCAATAAAACTTGCTTATTCTCTTTTCCATTTCCTCGTTTCGTTTCATTACATCGATCATCAGCCCGATTCTGTCAATTGGACGCCGTTGCATGAAGCCGTTGCCGCTGGTGATGATAAACGTGTTGAAGTTCTTCTCTCCTCCAGTTCCAGTAATACGGATCGCTTGGCCAAGGAATCAAATCATGGCAATACGGCATTACATGAAGCTGCCAGTCGTGGTTATAGCCGATGTGTGAAATTAATTTGCGCCAAACCACCTCAACAAAGCAAGGACAAACCCTCAGGCAGTGGTGGTTCAAAGGTCAAGGCAAGGGTGGCAGCTACCACAATAGAAGCCCTACATAACAGTACACTGAGCATTATCAATAATGAGGGATTATCCGCTCTCCATTTGGCTGCTCAAAATGGTCATAATCAAAGCTCGCGAGAGCTTTTGTTAGCCGGAGCCGATCCTGATGTTCAAAATAATGTAAGTCTACGATATTAGGGTAAATCCTTAAAATATATCAAATGTAGATCAAGTTTCTTAAAGATTTAAGTATACCCAACATTTTTCTTTAAGAGATCGTTGGATTTTATCGTGTAATTTCTAAGAAAAACAAAGAAAACTATTTCTAAAAAAGAAATTCCCGTATAAATTCAGTTAAATTCTGTGTAGATTTAAACGTTAAACTTTTTGTTTTAAAATTTATAAAACTCTTATTTGCATCCATTTCCAGTATGGCGATACTCCTTTACATACGGCCTGCAGATACGGACATGCTGGCGTTACCCGTATTCTGCTCTCCGCCTTATGTGATCCAAATAAAACGAACCTTAATGGTGACACCGCCCTACATATAACATCTGCCATGGGTAGACGAAAATTAACACGAATTTTGTTGGAAGCCGATGCTCGTTTGAGTATAAAAAACGCACAAGGCGATTGTCCAATGCATATAGCGATCAGGAAGAACTATCGTGAGATTATAGAAATATTGAATACACCAAGGCGCATACGTAATCGAAAAGAGAAGCATTCCAAGGAGGAGAAAGATAGAAATGGTGATCGTGAAAAGGATAAAGATAGTGGGGATAAAGGCATCAATTGGTCACCCTATGGCTGTCATTACTTTCCCGATCCTCGTGCATTTCCCTCACCCAAATTGGAAACCCTACCCAAAGAACCTTTAAGACCGGGCGAACAATACTATCTGGATTTGGCAGGGCATATTCACAAAGGGCAAGTGAGTGTGGGTAATACGTGCTATTGTGGTCCCTTCTTTCGGCACATTGAAAACAAATTGAATTGCAATCGGAAGAGTTTAAAGAAATACGTACACAAGACCAAAGAGCGATTGGGACACAAGGTGCAGGCATTGGCCATTAAAACGAACGATCAAATTGAGCAATTGACGCGAACAATGATTGAAGATCGTTTAAGATGTGAGAGTAAAAGGCAATATTTAAATGAGTTTCTACTTCGTGGCAATCCCGAAAGGCATTCTACGTCATTTCATCACAATAGAGCTACCCTGGAGAGATCTTTATCACGATGTCGTAGTTTGGAGCTATTGGAGAATCATATGGAAAACCGTACAATGAAAAATTCCAGATCTATGGATGGTCTCGAGGAAGATGATGAAGATGATCAAGATGGTCAGGAAATTGGAGCAGCAGTAGAAGCTATTGTACATCGCACTGAAGAGAGTGATGATAACGAAACGCAGGAAGAAGAAGAAGCATCACCAGAGAATCCAGCTCCCACATCATCACAAGACCTCACAAATGAAGATCACTCAAAATTGGATGAATTAAAATTGGATTTTCTAAAAGTTTCCGAAAGATTGGGCGTATTGCTTGAGAAGACAACATTAATAATGGAAAGAGATAGCGAACAGGAACAAAAACTTCCAATATCCTCACCACTCTCATCCTTATCGCCACCCTTTAAACCCAGTCCGGATAGACCAGAGTCCATTAACTTGAGGGAGGACAAAGAGAGTGACGAATATACACATGTTTTGCGACGATATCCAAACTCAAGTGAAACATCAAATCCCTCGCAAAACAGTTGGGAGACTTGTACACCTTCACCCAGATATTATCCACGATTTGGTCGCGGTGAGAATATGTTAAATTCGGTTATTAAAGCATTGCGTAAGGATGCGGAACTGAATCAGGAGGAAGATGCCGTTAAAAGTGCTGCACGCAATGAGAGTCTTGGGGAACGTTTGGGTAATGACAAATTACTCTACAAGGAGGAGGCTAATCTAAAAAGGCAACCACTTTGCCTAGAACAAGAGAATCTCCGGCATTTGCCCATTATGTCGAATCTTTTCTATTCAAATCCCATAAGGGAATATAATGAAGAATATGGCGAACAAATGGAAATTCATGGAAATGGTATGATTGAGAATAAAGTGGAAATTCGAAATAGTGAAATAAAATGCTTAAAGAAGGCCAACAATTTTCATCCAATGGAAGCAACGGCTAGTACACCTTCACCCACATATAGTATACCCCATAGGAATACTGTTACTGGCCTTGGCCAACAGCCGCAATTTGGTTTGCCCGTGCAACGGCCACAGAATTTTGTACCCAAAGATGCCTATTTTCACGAATTGCCTCATCGACGTAAAATCTTATCAAATTCGGGCTATTTACCAAATCCACCACAACATTCGCATCCAAATTCAAATATCTTTAATCATCCGCATCCTCATCCCCATACGCAGGCGCAGCCGCAGGCACTGCCAATCCAGCGACCAAATGAATATGTTAGCCTTAGTCGTAGTGCTCAACATTTGGCGGGATTTGCAGGTCCTTCAATAGCTTCACAAAATGCCGCTTCATCGATGGCCTGGCAAAATCGTCCAGTTATTGGCGATTTGGATTTAGATGATATTGGCTTATACAGTAATAATGTATCCAGTCTGGTTTGAAATCGGCTCTGTATTTTGTAAATATATATTCCATCTAATTTATTAATTATTAATTTTAACTATGAAATTTTAAATTGAACTTCCAAAATAATTGAAAAGGTGAAATTTTCGTAAATTTTAAAAAGAATTATTTAAAAAATATAAATTTTTTATATAAAAAAAATTATCTATTTATTGGACAACCACATGAAAGAAAAGCATTTCTTTGCATTTTGTAAATAATTTACTATATATAATTTATTTAACATTATCTTTAAGCGATCAGATAATATAAGCAATATTTGAAATTTAAAAATTGAAAGTGAAAATTTGCCAAATGTTGCAATAATTCTTTGAAAAAGCAAAAGATTAAAATTGTATAATTTAAATCTTTAATTTGAAATATATAAAATTTATGAAAATTTTAAGAGAAATCTAAGTCCATTACAAAATTGTTTAATTCTCGTTTTAAAATGTCTTAAATTATGGTAAAATTAAAAAAAAACTATATCTAACTAATTGATCCCATTTTGTCTTTTTGAAATTATTTTACATAAATAATGCAAGACTTGTCGATTTAGAAGTTAATAGAGACTATATCAACGAATTCGTATTATACTGTTTCCTCAGATTACCAATTTCAAAGTTAAAGAAAAAAAATCTAAACCCTTTTAAGAAAAACAACTCTCAACTTTTGTTTTAACAGACTAAATGCAAATCGAAATAGATTTTCGATCAAAATATATTTATATATACAGATATAGGTATATATATATTTGTATCTTTAAAAATTGTTTTAATAATTATAATTAATGTTAATTTATGTGTAAATATCAGAATGTCAAATACATATACATAATAATTAATATATATATATATATACATGTATATATATTTATTGATAACAGATCTGTGTAATTTGGTGTTTATTTTTTGTTAAATAATGCGACTATAACTGAAAAGTAAGTAGAACATAACATAAATTGATTTATAAATATTCGACAAAGACAAAAAGATATACAAAGTTAGTAGATATAGTGAAATTTCGAAAAAGAGCATTAATTAATCAATCTAGCAGCAATGATATCGATATCAATATGTAATTGTTGTTGTAATTGTTTTTTTTTGTTTTGTTTTTTGTTTACTCGATGTGTATGTGTGTTTTTCTGTTAGTTGGATATAGCTTTAAAATCATCTGATCGATCCCATCTGCTACTTAAATTATCGCATCTTAATTATAATTCTTAAATTCTGAATAGTCATTATACAAATTACATAGAGCCAATTCATGATCCATTAATCATAAAGAGTTTTTAGTCCATTTTACGATTTTGTTTTCCTTTCTTTGTTTGTTGCACCGCATCGCTTAAGCTAATATTTAAATCTATATATTTTTCCGGTTTCTTGGCTGGTTTTATCTTTTTGTTTTTTTTTCTTTTTATCAAATTTTTGTTGGTTGTTTTTTGTAACTAAACAAATTGTTGTAATAGAGATTTAAGAGTTAGAGGAGGAAGTTGTAGGATAATATGAACTATGTTTCCTTTTTTTTTTGGGGGGGGATAATTCAGGTAATATTTCAAAGGGGATTGGTATCGGAGTCTTCGCGCTCTTGGATTGTGCTTATGCTTTGTTGCAAGGCATTTGGTGTTAGCCATTCTCTGTAAATAAATACAATTATATAGATTATTTATAAGATCAATAAAATAAATGGAAATCACTTACTTTGGCAAACATCTTTGTAGAAATGGCACACAGGAGCTAAAATGCGCTAAACGATTGACCCAGCTGGGTATTTCTTGGCCGCAAAGTATCTTCAAAATAAAATTAATAAATTGTTTTTATATAAAACACTTAATATATGAAACTTTTTGTTTTAATTTTACCTGTGTTAAATTGCCCGAAAAATGATTGCAATTATTGTTCATCAGGTGATAACGATCGCCACGAAATTGATTACCCAATTCCTCGACAATTCTTCGTACTTCCTCATAGGTGAAATCGGTACAACCGATTTGTATACTTTGTCGAAATTGAAATTGGTCACCTAGTTCATCGTGATCACGTGGTGAGATTTCAAAAACGCCCGTAAATGGAAATGGATGCCCACCATATGCAAATTCGGTGCCAAATGCCTCAACGCCGGAATGGAATACGCCCAGACCAATGGAAGTGGTGTACTCATTGATCCAGTACTGTACAAAAAAAGGGGGAAAATTATAAGTAAAATGTATTTTAAATATAAATTGATTAATATTCTTATTATAAAACAGTCCAAACAGCTAAATTAAGAGTTAACTATGGTTTAAGGACACTTAAAAGTATTTTTAAAGCTCGTTAGATAAATATTTAAAAATTTTTAGTGATCGGTTGTAGATCAAAAAGTCGAGACAAAAGTGTTAACTAGGAATAAATTCAATTTTTAGATTATTAAGTTTATAATTTCGAACAAATCTCCATATTCTTATTACAATTATATTACTAATTTAATAAATAGTTGTTAATTAGCTATAGATCTAGGTTTAATATACAATTATTTTATCATATCCACAGATTTTCTTGAAAAGTTTTTTGAAAATTCTCCTCTCAGTTATTTCCAATTAAACTTTAAAACTTTGGAAGAATTTTCCTAATATAACATTATTTAAATACATTCCGTTTAAAAATTATAATAACCCTTGTCGCGAAATTACTAACGAATTTTAAATTCAGTAAAAGAATAATCGCATCTAACAAAACATTTAAAAACCGACAATTTTTTAATTCGTATGCAACCATATTGAAGTTATTGGTTTTTGTGGGAATTTTATAATCTTACCATATCATAGACATTCAATATAACTGGCTCTCGATTACCCATATTTCCTGGCAATAGCTCTTCATTACCAATTTCGTCTTTTGGTACACTCAGACAGCTTGGAAACGAAAGATTGCACGGCAATCCGTTGGAGAACATTGAATTAAATGCGTTGTTTTGTGGGTGTTTAGGGTTGCCACCTCGCCTGCTTCAACACCGCCGCCTCCTTCAAATGTGTATACAACAAAAACAACAATCTGCGAGAGTTTGGAAATGTTAATTATAATGATAAACAAATCAAGAAATCACAATTATTGTTATAAAAACTATATCACATATCTACTTGTAACAATAAACACACATGTGCCTACATACATATGTATATAAGGCTTATGCAGTTACATATACACACGCACCCACACATGTGTACTTTACATCCGTATGTTTGTATGGTCTCACATATGCATGTGTCATAGGCCTTAAAAAAGACAACAAGTAAATCAACTCACTCTTCTTTTACGATTTCCCGTTTGTTAATAAGCCATACTCTTTCTCTTCTATCTCGCTTTCTCAATATTCGTGGGTGTAAACAAAACAAATTTTATAAACAATAAAAGCTGCAAAATTCTCGGCCAAACACCAGTGTTGTATAATTATTAAATCATCGATAGAAACGATTGTTTTGCCTTGTTAAACACTAACGATAGTTTTGGATTTCTTTACTATTTTAAAGTCGATGTTTTTTTTGAGCGCTATAATTACAATATATTAATGCGATCTTATGAAACTTAATTAAAAGCTGTGTTAGTTGGCCTAAGTATGTCGAAAGTTTGTGTTAACAAGTGAATTAGTGAAAAAAACTATGTGAAATTAAGAAAATACCTGGAATATGGAGACGACTTCTGGTTAACCCTTTGACAGTCATTAGTCAAGTTTGAAATCAGGTATTTACATATATTGGACTCATTTTATATCTTTTTAAAGTCAGCTTTGTCTTTATTATGAGATAGCTTTCTTTGCCTTACAAAATAAATCTTAAGCTATCTATCAATCCATCGCCTACACCTCAGCAGACTAGGCGATAGGAAATATATCTGCCAGCTGTCTCCGAGGCTCGTATAATCTTAACAACTTGTCCACGTTTTAGTCCAAAATAACGCGCCACAGGGTCACCGGCCTGGATTCGCATCAACATGTTCTCCTTAAGTTTATAACGACTCAGCAATTCTTGTTTCTCCTCCGCCGTCATTACCACATGCTCGGGCACCAAGTCATGTTCCGTGATATTGATCAATAGTTCCGATTCCAGAAATTGTTCTAATATATATTTGGGGGCCATGTCCACTAGCGATTGTTTCGCCGACGGCGTCATGCCGCCTTGAACAACCACAATTGCTCGATGAATATTTTCCTCCTGCATGCGTGTGCAATATGTTTTTATTGTCTTAATGCCAATTTTTGGCTCCTCGGGAAAGAAGACAAACATCTGATCGGTGGGATCATCGTTATGGGCAACCAGAACGATTAAATCGGAACGACCGGGGCGCTTCTCGCTGGGCTTGTCACCAAACATCTCTTTGAACTGCTCCAGGGTCTGGTCCAATTCATCCTGGGTAACCAAATAGCCGCGGTCGTGGCTCAGCTGCATAATAGTCTTACGTATGCGCCACAGTTTATAAGTTTCAGCTTCATCATCCATTTTTATTCGAAAAAATATTTAGCACGCGGAAAATTCTTACTTCTTAGGTTGATAGAGATGAGTAAACAATCGATGGATGGAGTGCGATAGATCGATGGAAATTTTCCTTTGTCGATAGATCTAGTGGAGACACCATTGATGGATAAATAAACTATCGACTGCCCGATCTGAAAAAAAAAAAAACAGTTTTGGTTGCGATAGTTACCACTATTTTTATTTATTATTATACATAAATTGGGAGAATTCATCTATTAACAGACTCGTAATTGAGATAAATAGTGAAACGTGATAATCGTTAAAATACTCAATAACTATTATATAAATTTATCTATAATTTTAGATTTCTTAAATTACCTAATTATTCATTTTATTTTAATGTTATAAAAGCATCTTTAAATTTTTACAAGTACAAATTCCGGTTGTGATATTATGTGGCAACACAGATTTATAATGTTTTAATATTATGTGGCTTTTAACAGAATTCATTTATTCCTATTAGTTTCTTGTTAAAGAAAATGGTTGAATAGTTTGTTGTTTAAGTTTCTTGTTTTTAATTTATGCTTAAAATTTCCAAATTTTGCAATTTTGAATTTCATTCACTTTATGAAAACATTGTTGCACAGTGCTTTTGCCATTGTGTAACTCCACCTATCGTTAAATTTGGGAAGCTTTTGCTTACCCACTAGCGCTCACAGCGTTTGCATGCCCAGCAATCAGCTTTTGTCAGTCTGTGCCAAAACGGTTAGAAATTTTATTTAAATATTTTTGTTCAAAATTATAATTTCAACGCACAAGAAAATGAAATGGGTCTACTCTCACGTTTTCTTTTTGTTTCTGCGGCTGCATAATGAACTCATAGACTGCCACTCATGTTATTTATTTTTACATTTTTTTTCTTGTGTTTTTCGTAATATTTTACGTGTAACATTCAATTATTGGCAAAAAGCAAACATTCAACGCACAAAATAATGTTAATATTCTTGTATATATCCTTTGTCTGCATGCCTGAAACTAAAAATGTCGTTAATATTTCTCCCCCTTTCCCCCTTGTAATGGTCGAACTGCTTAATTTTGTTTTTTTTTTTTAAATCGCTAATTGGGCGCGAATAAGAAAAATTCTCGCATGCGATTTAAGGCGATGTATTTGTTGTCATAGAGGGCGTTACTTCGATTGCAATAGATTTTTTTTGGCAGTGATCGCAGCTCACTTCAGGAGTTAAAAGAGAGAGCTTTAATTTGGTAGTGGTTATAAAAGACAGTGTATCAACTGCAGACGGCCTTTTCTTAATTCTAAAACCACTCACAGAAGTTACAAACGGCTAAGTACAGGCTAAGAAGAAAAGAAAAAAAACCACGTGCCAAAATTTTCCTCATTGGAAAATTCAGTTTTTCCAATATTCATAGAGCGCAAATAAATACAAAAGCAAAACTTAACGCAAGTGATTTACTGGGAAGTAAATTCAATATCAGGATTTTTATTGATTTCTCTTCGATTGTCTGGCCCTAAGAAAGTGGTGTAGCCGCTCATATATATTTACAAGTCGGATAAACATAAAACTGCTTTCACAGGTATGTCGCATATCACTATATGCAAACCTTAGGAATTCTTATAAAATTGTTTTCTTGTCAGCAGAAATCACAGCAGTTGTGATAGGAGTTTCCTACACACTTTCATAGTGGGATAGAAAAGCCAAGAGAAAGACGCAAATTACATAATTTGATGTCTGCTGATGAAAATTATATAAACTTCTGTACGCTGCGGATTGAAATCTACAAGGAATCGGCCAACCTACCCAACCTTGAAGATTTGGCAGTGTAGTATTCAGTGTTAATTTTCTTTGTGCCCACGTGTTTTTTTATATACAATGCAAAGCTACATACAGGCATATAGTTATAAAGAAACTTAAAGAATATTTGGCAAGAAAAAAAACATGAGTGAAAACTATTAAGAATCAAAAAAAAAAATATAAATTTTTTTGTCTTAACCTAGAAAGCACGTGTATAGAATTTTTTTTTTTGTTAGGCTCGAGAGAGTGAGTATCTGTGATGATTTAATTAATCTCTTCGTGTGATCACCAATTATAAAATAATGCTTATTTTACTAATACCAGTTCAATATCAATAATAATTATTATAATTTTTTTTTTCCCCTTTTTATAAAATGATTTAAATACGCCTCTGTACGCTTATAAGTGCATTCATATGTTTGCAAAAGCATATGTATGTATATGTAACTGTTTAAAGTAAATGTAAGCGCAACGGGTCGCTAGTAAACTTTTGATTCTCTATTAAATTCCTAATTTTTGTTTCATAAATTTATCTGATTACCTATATTTCTAACAATTAACCTCTGAGTGAAAACTAAAGCATCGAACTAAAAGAAAACTATGCCAATTATATAAGTGAAAAACAAAAAAAAAAATAATAATAATAATGAATCAAAAATAATTAATAATGGAGTAATCAAATTAAATTACCAAGACATCGTTGGAAGGCCTTTCACCGCTGGATAAAAACAACATTATATGAATACAAGCACGTGAGTTATAACGTTTACCAAACTTTAATACCTCCCCATGTTGTTATGATAATCATATGGATTTAGTAAAACGGTTTCGATTTAGATTTACTTACATACCTAAACCATTCGTAATCTGATCCAAATGATTATCTCCGTTTACTTCTATTATTTGCATTCCTTTCTAGTTCGATACAGTTTAAGCTCTTAAGCTCGCTCTTAAATATTCAGTTCTTTCCTCACTCAATTATGAACAGCTGATTTACTGTATGTAGGTCGTTGAACTTCATTTATCACTTCTAGAATAACTTACATATTTACACATGAAGAGAAAATAAAGATCATACACAGTTACACAAGAAATAATTCAAACAAAAAAAAACAAAAATGTTTAAAACTAAAAATGTATAAATGTATATCTATTAATTCCGTAATTATATTCTTTTTATCTTCCTAATGCCATGAGCTATTATTCTTAATATAACATTAATTTTAAGTTCAAGCAAACTGCCACTTTTTTTTTGTTAAATAATGTCAGTTGATTTAAGCCTGAAATTTACTGCAGAAATTAAATGAATTTTGTTTATTTGAAAATCAACATGAGAAATTAATATAATTTTGTTGGTGATGTGGCAATACCAAAAATCAGATGATCTAAACGTTTAAGGGATTTTCAGATTAAATATCCGCAATGAAAATCATAGGTAGGGTAGGGTAAAGAGCGGGCGGATCCGTTGTCATCTTGGATTCCGCATGATTCGCTGTAATTAATATTAAAAACTCCCCCCAAGCTTTCAACAATTTTGTTGCTTTGTTTTGACTATACTACTATTATGTTCCTTTGACCATTTTTTTTATTTTTATTTTTTTTAGTCATATTTTCTGGTAGTTTCAGAAGGGATCCTTAAATTTAATTTTTGTTAATGTAGAGACAGGTTTCCAGCAAAAACCCACCCCACACCGAAAGAGCTACGGTTCCAGAGGGTCCCGCCCCGCTAGGCATTCCTGACTCCGAGAGCGACTTAAACACCACCTTAGTCCGCCACCGATTCGTACAAGCATGTACATAACAATTTTGGCGCTCCAACAGGAGGCTACTCACATTTGAACATTACAAATAATTTGGCGCCCAACGTGGGGCAACTAACACTTCTCATTACATAGTTTTGTTTTGAAAGTCTCTTTAAAAAGAGTAGTTAGCGGTCACATACCCATATTGTTCAGAGAAACAATCTTAAAGTTAAAGTCTTTGCTAAGTTTACGTTGAAATCTTTGAGTATAAGTTATTCAATTGCCGTAAAGTTATAGTAAGTTCTAGAGCGAGTGGAGAATTTTCATTTGAATCTGGTTAATTTGGCGAAGTCGAATTCCAAGTCGTGAAATTTTCATTCGATTCGTAGAAGAAGATAGAAAGTTGGTAGCACTTTAACGTCCGTTACCTAAAACATTCTCTAACAATAATAGCTCGTTTTTTTTTAGAGTTACTCTTTCCTTAAGTTATCATTTTTAGTTTGGTTTAGACGTTGCTCAACACTCAGTTGACTATATGCGTATTTGGCTTAGATCGGATACCATATCCTGAGAGTTGGATGAACTTTCAAGAATTAGACTATTATCATAAATTGAAGAGAAAGAATTAAGTCTTTCCATAGTGCAACATAGTTACTCCCTGCACTATTTAATAAATGCAATAGCCCAGTTTTCTTTCCACTTGAAATTAATATTAATACGGTGAATCAGAATTTTTAGATTATCTGTTTTTTTTGTTATTGCCACAAAACATCACTTTAAAGAAATTTTCCATAACGAAGTATTACATAATGCCTTTAGAACATAGTCCACAAGATACTTCCACATTAGCTACACCCAATATATGTTACTGTATCATTTGTTCTCAGTTAATGACAAATGTACAGCCATGTTTAATGACACCATGCGGTCATGTATTTCATAAGGATTGTTTGGACAAACATGTAGCGTCGCTTAGGGAATGCCCAAGCTGTGCTCAAAGTCTAGACGATGTAAATTTGAAATTAGTAATTGTGAACGGGTTCGCAACTCCGCAGCCTATACTTGATCAGGGACCATCTACAAGTCAAGCAGCCAGAAGACCTGTCACAAGAAATCTTGCCAAAACCATGAGCTTAGCACCAGCTCCAGCTGGCGAGCAAACAGTACCATTAGACAGTAGTGCACAATTGCAGACATTAGATCACAGCAACAGCACTAATGGAGCAGCTGCCTCAGCAAGACCTGTTAATCGACAAAGAAGAGGTCGTCCTGCTCGTGCACCAAGAAATAATACCAGCACCTTCAATTATACTGCTATTCAAAATATGATAGAACAAGCTATCACAAACTTGATACCACATAATAGGAATACACCAGTGCAATTCACAGAAGTACCTGTACAATTGTCCTCTAATCAGCATAACATTTCACATAATTTTTCTAACGTGTCTCCCAGACGTATTGCAGACATTATGCAAAAATGGAATCTATATTTTGATGGATCCACTGAAGGATTAGGAGTAAACGAATTTATTTACCGAGTCAAGTCCCTCACAGAGGAAACTCTTGATGCAGATTTTGTAGCGCTGTGTAAGAACATGCACGTCCTGTTTGTAGGTAAAGCTCGTGATTGGTACTGGCGGTACCACAAGCAGATTAAGCAAATAAATAATAGCAACATTGATTGGCCAGAGTTTTGTCTCGCACTTAGACAGCATTATCAAGTTTACCATTCGGATTTTGTTAGTAAGGAACAAATTAGAGCTCGCAAGCAGAAACAAAATGAATCTTTTGCTTCTTTCTATGATGCTATAACAGCTTTATTAGATAAAACATCAGTAAGAATTCAGGAAGAAGAACTTTTGGAAATACTAAAACATAATTTGCGACCTGAACTTCGTCAAAGACTAGTATATCAGCCTGTTGCTTCTATAAGTCATTTACGAAGATTAGTACAGATGCAGGAAAACCTTGATATAGAAATAGGATTACGTACAGAAGATATACCAAAGAGTAAGCCTCAAACTTATCGTCGACAGGTATGTTTATTAGAAGATATTGATCCTGACTATGCCAAAGAGGAAAATGAGCTTCAGGACAATGAATTAGCTGTGGTCGAAAAGGTGGTAAAAATATGTTGGAACTGTTCTTCTCAAGATCATTTGTGGGATGATTGTATGGAGGAAAGAAAAATCTTTTGTTACGGTTGCGGCACACCTAATATATACAAGCCCCAATGCCCCAAGTGTCAACGTCGACTATCGGAAAACCGAGTGAAGGGTGTATTCAAAAACGGCCGGATGCTCCCAAATCACAGCCAACAATCATAAAAAATTTAGCTTCTCCCCAGATTGATACTGAAAATACAAGTAAAAATGCAGATCAAAATATTAGCCCGATTTTTGAACCTTATCATGTAAGACTTAGGAATTATCAAGCAATAAGAAAAAAATTGTTCAATGAAGTCTCTAGTATAAGATTAATAAAGAAAAATATTATTAGAATTAGAAAATATTTTCAAGGCCGAAAACAAAATCATAAAAAGTTAATTTCAGCTATATTTAGTGAGCAAAATGATATCCGTAGTTATGCTGAAGTTTCATTCTTAAACTATACAGAATCAGGTTTATTAGATACTGGAGCTACAGTTAGCTGTATAGGATCTAAATTAGCTTTACAAGATTGGAAAAATTTTAATGGATTTAGACATATAAATTCACAAGTGAAAACGGCAGATGGCCAGGCTCACAAAGTCATTGGTCTGTTATCGGTACAATTAAAATACAAAAATAAAATAGGTCAAATAAAGTTATACATTATTCCATCCATCAAACAAAGTCTAATTCTAGGAATTGATTTTTGGAAAATTTTCGCCCTTGCGCCAAATATAATTAGCTCATACGAATTAACCGAAGAAAAGAACCCGATCACAGTAGGTGAAAACTTATATCCTTTGACCCTTGCTCAGAAGCAACAACTGGAATTAGTAAAGAACATGTTTCCAAATTGTGAAAATAGCTTAGGTCATACAAAGTTGTTGAGTCATCATATAGATATTGGATCAGCAAAGCCTGTAAAACAAAGATTTTACCCCGTTAGTCCAGCAGTGGAAAAACTTGTTTTTGCTGAAATCGATCGTATGTTGTCATTAGGAGTCATAGAAACTTCATCAAGTCCTTGGAGTTCTCCTATGCGCTTAGTGCTCAAACCTAATAAAGTGAGACTCTGCCTAGATGCGCGTAAATTGAACGAGGTAACAAAAAAGGACGCATATCCATTGCCCAATATTGACGGAATCTTTTCGAGGCTACCGAAAGCTAACATTATTTCTAAGTTAGATCTCAAGGATGCATACTGGCAAGTAGCATTAACAGCAGAATCTAAGCCCTTAACTGCTTTTACTGTACCAGGTAGACCCTTGTACCAATTTACAGTGATGCCGTTTGGTCTCTGTAATGCTGCTTCGACTATGTGCAGACTAATGGACCAGGTCATTCCACCTGATCTACGTTATTGTGTTTTTGGTTACTTGGATGACCTTGTCATTGTCTCCGAAGATTTTTCATCACACCTCTCCATTTTGATTCGGTTATCTGAACAATTTCAGAAAGCAAATATCACTTTAAACATTGCGAAAAGTCATTTCTGCGTTACTAGCGTAAATTATCTTGGATATATCATTGGCAGTGGAGGAATCTGCACAGACCCTACAAAAATTTCATGTATTTTAAATTGGCCTAAGCCTAAGAATCTGAAACAAGTTCGGGGTTTCCTTGGTGTATGCGGGTGGTATCGAAGATTTATTCAAAATTTCTCTGAGCTTACGTACCCGATAACGGAATTATTGTCTTCAAAAAGAAAATTTTTCTGGACACCTGAGGCAGAAAAAGCTATGAATGTGTTAAAAACTGTATTAACGTCTGCACCAGTTTTACAAAACCCGGATTTTCAGAAAAAGTTTTATTTACATTGTGATGCTAGTGATTTCGGTGTAGGTGCTGTATTAGTGCAGTTATCGGAGAATAATGAGGAAATGCCCATTGCTTACATGTCAAAAAAGTTAAGTCGCGCACAACGCAATTATAGTGTTACAGAACGAGAATGTTTGGCCGTTATTCTGGCAATGGAAAAGTTCCGCTGTTATTTAGAGCTACAAGAATTTGAAATAGTTACTGACCATTCTAGCTTAATTTGGTTGATGCGTCAACAGAATATTTCTGGAAGACTTGCACGTTGGGTCTTTCGGTTACAACAGTTTAAATTTTCAATGTCCCATCGCAAAGGGCGAGATCACATTGTCCCAGATGCTTTATCCCATTTATGCGAGGAGGAGGAAATTTCTGAATTAGAAATGGAACCGATAATTGATTTAGATTCCGATGCATTTCTTGAGGCTAGCTATGTAAACTTGAAACAGAAATTTTTAAGGGATTCAAATCGCTTTCCAGATATTAAGATAATAGATAAATTCATTTACAAGCAAACTGAGCATAATTCTGGCGAGATAGCGCAGGAAAATAATAGTTGGAAACTTTGGATACCGGAAAGTATGAGAATAGAGGTAATGAAACAGGCCCATGATAGTGTCACTTCTGCTCATGGAGGTATGCATAAAACGATCTCACGCATACGAAGAAATCTATTTTGGCCAGGTTTAGCTAATGATATACGCAATTATATAAGAGGCTGCGACACATGTAAAGAAACAAAAGCCCCAAATGTCACGCTTCGGCCACCTATGGGACAATGCACCTGGACTTGTCGACCATTTCAACGTCTGTATATAGATCTACTAGGCCCATATCCTAGAAGTAAGAATGGCCATATCGGTTTGTTGATAGTACTAGATCATTTTAGTAAGTTTCACTGGTTGCTTCCATTAAAAAAATTTACTACAGCGACAATTATCGAGTTTTTGTTGAAAAACATATTTCATAGTTTTGGAGTGCCGGAGACAATTGTTAGTGACAACGGAGTGCAGTTTAAAGCTAATGATTTTAATGCTTTTCTTACTAAATTAGGTATAACTCATGTATACACCGCACTATATTCTCCACAATGTAATGCAGCAGAACGCGTAAATCGATCTCTGTTGGCTGCAGTTCGTTCTTATCTAGAAAAAGATCAGACCGAGTGGGATAAAAATATTTCAAGTATTTCTTGTGCGTTGCGTTCTGGATTACATCAGTCACTAGGCTGTTCTCCATATCGAGCACTATTCGGGCTAGATATGATTACACACGGTACAGATTATAGATTATTGAAAAATTTAGCACTTTTAGAGGAGCCCTTAATTCCCTTGCATAGAGAAGATAATTTAGCACTGATGCGTAAAGATATTCAAAAACACATAAAACAAGCCTATGAGAGAAATGTTTCTCAGTATAATCTTAGGTCAAAGCCTGTATCATTTAAAGAAGGAGATGAGGTGTTCAGAAGGAATTTTGCACAAAGTAAATTTAGTCAGAATTTTAATGCCAAATTGGGTAAACAATTTGTAAAATGTAGAGTGAGAAAGAAATTAGGAAATAGCTTTTATCAATTAGAAGACTATAACGGAAAAAAAATTGGTACCTTCCATGCTAAAGATATTCGACAATAATTTCCGCTAATATGCCGCCTAATGTTGTTATATTATCGGATGGTGTAATGGTCGAACTGCTTAATTTTGTTTTTTTTTTTAAATCGCTAATTGGGCGCGAATAAGAAAAATTCTCGCATGCGATTTAAGGCGATGTATTTGTTGTCATAGAGGGCGTTACTTCGATTGCAATAGATTTTTTTTGGCAGTGATCGCAGCTCACTTCAGGAGTTAAAAGAGAGAGCTTTAATTTGGTAGTGGTTATAAAAGACAGTGTATCAACTGCAGACGGCCTTTTCTTAATTCTAAAACCACTCACAGAAGTTACAAACGGCTAAGTACAGGCTAAGAAGAAAAGAAAAAAAACCACGTGCCAAAATTTTCCTCATTGGAAAATTCAGTTTTTCCAATATTCATAGAGCGCAAATAAATACAAAAGCAAAACTTAACGCAAGTGATTTACTGGGAAGTAAATTCAATATCAGGATTTTTATTGATTTCTCTTCGATTGTCTGGCCCTAAGAAAGTGGTGTAGCCGCTCATATATATTTACAAGTCGGATAAACATAAAACTGCTTTCACAGGTATGTCGCATATCACTATATGCAAACCTTAGGAATTCTTATAAAATTGTTTTCTTGTCAGCAGAAATCACAGCAGTTGTGATAGGAGTTTCCTACACACTTTCATAGTGGGATAGAAAAGCCAAGAGAAAGACGCAAATTACATAATTTGATGTCTGCTGATGAAAATTATATAAACTTCTGTACGCTGCGGATTGAAATCTACAAGGAATCGGCCAACCTACCCAACCTTGAAGATTTGGCAGTGTAGTATTCAGTGTTAATTTTCTTTGTGCCCACGTGTTTTTTTATATACAATGCAAAGCTACATACAGGCATATAGTTATAAAGAAACTTAAAGAATATTTGGCAAGAAAAAAAACATGAGTGAAAACTATTAAGAATCAAAAAAAAAAATATAAATTTTTTTGTCTTAACCTAGAAAGCACGTGTATAGAATTTTTTTTTTTGTTAGGCTCGAGAGAGTGAGTATCTGTGATGATTTAATTAATCTCTTCGTGTGATCACCAATTATAAAATAATGCTTATTTTACTAATACCAGTTCAATATCAATAATAATTATTATAATTTTTTTTTTCCCCTTTTTATAAAATGATTTAAATACGCCTCTGTACGCTTATAAGTGCATTCATATGTTTGCAAAAGCATATGTATGTATATGTAACTGTTTAAAGTAAATGTAAGCGCAACGGGTCGCTAGTAAACTTTTGATTCTCTATTAAATTCCTAATTTTTGTTTCATAAATTTATCTGATTACCTATATTTCTAACAATTAACCTCTGAGTGAAAACTAAAGCATCGAACTAAAAGAAAACTATGCCAATTATATAAGTGAAAAACAAAAAAAAAAATAATAATAATAATGAATCAAAAATAATTAATAATGGAGTAATCAAATTAAATTACCAAGACATCGTTGGAAGGCCTTTCACCGCTGGATAAAAACAACATTATATGAATACAAGCACGTGAGTTATAACGTTTACCAAACTTTAATACCTCCCCATGTTGTTATGATAATCATATGGATTTAGTAAAACGGTTTCGATTTAGATTTACTTACATACCTAAACCATTCGTAATCTGATCCAAATGATTATCTCCGTTTACTTCTATTATTTGCATTCCTTTCTAGTTCGATACAGTTTAAGCTCTTAAGCTCGCTCTTAAATATTCAGTTCTTTCCTCACTCAATTATGAACAGCTGATTTACTGTATGTAGGTCGTTGAACTTCATTTATCACTTCTAGAATAACTTACATATTTACACATGAAGAGAAAATAAAGATCATACACAGTTACACAAGAAATAATTCAAACAAAAAAAAACAAAAATGTTTAAAACTAAAAATGTATAAATGTATATCTATTAATTCCGTAATTATATTCTTTTTATCTTCCTAATGCCATGAGCTATTATTCTTAATATAACATTAATTTTAAGTTCAAGCAAACTGCCACTTTTTTTTTGTTAAATAATGTCAGTTGATTTAAGCCTGAAATTTACTGCAGAAATTAAATGAATTTTGTTTATTTGAAAATCAACATGAGAAATTAATATAATTTTGTTGGTGATGTGGCAATACAAAAATCAGATGATCTAAACGTTTAAGGGATTTTCAGATTAAATATCCGCAATGAAAATCATAGGTAGGGTAGGGTAAAGAGCGGGCGGATCCGTTGTCATCTTGGATTCCGCATGATTCGCTGTAATTAATATTAAAAACTCCCCCCAAGCTTTCAACAATTTTGTTGCTTTGTTTTGACTATACTACTATTATGTTCCTTTGACCATTTTTTTTATTTTTATTTTTTTTAGTCATATTTTCTGGTAGTTTCAGAAGGGATCCTTAAATTTAATTTTTGTTAATGTAGAGACAGGTTTCCAGCAAAAACCCACCCCACACCGAAAGAGCTACGGTTCCAGAGGGTCCCGCCCCGCTAGGCATTCCTGACTCCGAGAGCGACTTAAACACCACCTTAGTCCGCCACCGATTCGTACAAGCATGTACATAACAATTTTGGCGCTCCAACAGGAGGCTACTCACATTTGAACATTACACCCTCCAACCCCTCTGGCAATGTTTTTAGAGTTGTGGTTGCTGGTAATGTAATGGAAAGGTGGGTGGGGGAGAGGGGTAGCGGGTGACTCCTCTAAGCACAATTATTTGAAACATCATCGTCTATGACTTTCCATTTGAGGGGCGGCGGCATCTCACGTAGCAGCGCGTCAATGACTTGACTGACAGTTTATTTAATAGAAAAATTTTGCGAGGGCAAGAAAAAAAAAAATATTTTCCCTTTTTTTTCTTCATATTTTTTTTTTTTTCTCAACTAGTTTTTTACCACAATTTGACAAAACATAATAAATGGAAACTAAACCATATGCTAGCTTAAAAAAATGCAGATAACAAAAGGGAGAAAGGGAAAGCGAAGGGAAGTTAGGAAATAATAAAAAACAAAAAAAAAATTGTAAATCTAATAAAAATCCACTTTGTGCAAGTATGAAAAATGAACGATGAATTTCATTATAAATGCAAAAATATTGCAGCTAAAAGAGAGATAAAAGCGAAATGCTGGACATCATGCCACGCCCCCATTTCAACCATACCAACCAATCTTAATGCTCCGCTCACCACCGCTCCAACCCCTTACCCCCTCTTGCCATATCGCGCATTTTTCATTCTCCTAGTAAATCTGATCAAAATCATCGAAGCGCATAGCAAGTGGTAGATAAAGCAAAAGGAAGATGGAGTGACGGTGAATGGAGGGACACGAATATGAGTACGGGTGATGGTGCTGCAAAAAGTTTTAGTTTACTTTAACGCTAAGCTGTTGATAACATTTCACCATGATGCCAATGACAATGATGATGAAGCTGATGATGATGATAATGATGCTTCTGGTTGATGCCGCCGCATTAACCGCTGTGATAATGTTTGGTATGCCATGTCCTGCGCTCAGGTAAAACGCCAATTGCCAAGGACAAAAAACTCTATGCCAAAGGCATCATCATCATTGCCCTTCCCATCGTTTCATCGTCAACAGCATCGACATCCTTTTGTGCGTGCGCTGCATTTTCCTTGGATAAATTTTTACCTAGCAAATGGAATTTATATGCTTCTAGCCTTATTTCTTATATATATATATCCATTTTTTTCCCGTCGACCTTTCTTTTCTTTTTGTTTTTGGTTAGGAATTTTTATAATTATTTGCATAATGACTTTCTTGACGTGAAGATGAAGGCCAATGACATATAAAGTTCATGCAAAAAAAAAAGAAAGAATTTTGCATATGGAAATTGCTTGTCTAGCAAATCATCTGTAAAGTCATTATCTAACAATTTGAGAAAAGTCTTCTAAGTTTTCTGAGAAAATATTTAAAATTAGATTCTAAAATTTATACAATTTATATCTATATATACAAATATATATTTGTAACTTTAGTTAAGATTTTAAAGTTTAGAAACATTTTAAAATATGTCTGAAATATGGCCAAACTGTTGAGAAAAATATCTGTAATATAGTTATATATATGCATATAGTGGCAACTTTCTGATTAAAATTAGTTAAAAAAATTCAAAATTTCTGTCTTAATTTAAATAAATATCCTTCAAATAGAGACCATTTTCTGATAGGAAAGTAAAGTCTTTCTTTACTTTAATCTGTGATAATTATTTTCTAGCTTAATAAAATAATATACAATATTTAAATACAAATTTTACCTTCACATTCTATTCCTTTCTATATCTTTCATCTGTTTATTTTTGTTTTGA
Organism: Drosophila emarginata; assembly: GCA_037075365.1. Lineage (NCBI taxonomy): Eukaryota > Metazoa > Arthropoda > Insecta > Diptera > Drosophilidae > Drosophila > Drosophila emarginata. The sequence goes on along the minus strand of JBAMCD010000260.1, from coordinate 1,068,978 downwards.
TAAAACATGATTAGTATTAATTAAACTTAATATATTATTTATATTTTTTCTTCTTAGGACTACACGTAATTGTTTACTCTATCTCTAAAATCTTTGGAAGGCCAATGAATCTCTTTTGGTTCAGTTTTTATTGGCTTTTTGAGTCTTAGTTTTCTATACTAAAATATTCTGTTTTTTTCTGTTTCTTATTTGACTGCTGTTTGTGATCAGTTAAGATCGATAACAGAGCTTTAATTGATCGAAAATATCGATTGTAGACATTGAAATGTCATGGATTATATTCCATTTCTCCAAATCAGCCTTTTACATACAATTATTTTCATCATTCATATTTATGTATTTATTTGTATTCTGTTCGCTAGCATCATTTATATATGTATATTATTCCTCCCATAAGCATTATTCCTCCCAACATTTTATCAACTATTTTAACAAGTTATCGGAAACCACATGATTTTGTTTGTTTAAAAGTCGATAACTTTAAAATGCAACGCTAAAATAATAATTGTGTTTAGTTTTTGTAAGAGGAGATCAATTTCCAATAAATAAATTGAGTTTTTCTACAGTTTGAAAATGTGAAGCAATCTAACTAAAGTTTGCTTCGTTTGTTAGAAAGAGAATGCGCCTTTACTATAATTTCGGGTTTCTATATAATTAGATTTTAAAGAATACTACTTGATCGAACACATTCCCGTAGTTATATTTCACTATGATAGGATCACTTTACATAGATTAATTGTAACATCAATGGAAGTATCTTTGACAAAGCTTAAATAAAATCAGTAAAGTCTATGGACTTTGTTTTCCAAAGAACTGCGTTTTGGGGTTATGTAGCAGGATTCAGCCTATCGATAGTTCATATAATAAAACGAAGTAACGGAAGTTTTTTCTTCGCTGGGTGGTGACCCCGATTTATTCTTCGTCAAAACTGTAATTTAAAAATTGGTTAGAAGCTAAAAGCTAAGACAACTAACACAAGCGATCAGAGATAATTTTCAATTATAATATAAAGAATTGGGGTGCAATTAAGATTTCAATTAGAATTGTTCTTCAAAGATTTATCAAGATGTGGAAAAAATCCAAGTACATAATTTTTTTCCTATTTTAACTTTGTTTCCTTAATCAAATTAGTTGGAAATCATGACAAAAAGTGCAATATTTTGATAGATTTGTATAAAAAGACTAAAGTTCATATTAATGAATTTAAAGTCATTTATTTTGACAAGGATATTGTATCCTTTGGACTTACTTTAAGATAACAAAGCCTTCAATGTGGTAACAAGACGAAGATGAAGAAGTTCTTGGAAGTTTTTGTTTCCATTGAAGTTCTTCTTGACTATTTTATCTTTTTACTAAAGATGCCGGCCTGGTTTTCTACTTTAACATTTTACGTTATCATCCATCGTCTTGTACTTTTTCTACTTCTTGGATTTTTTTGCCTACAAATAATTGTATTAAAATTGGAATTTTTCAATTTGAGAAACATCTTGGCAGTGCCAGACGACAGCAGGAGCAGGACATGTGACAGCCCAACCAACCGACGTACTGGAGTTTCTTCGGAGTTGGTTAAATGCAATACCAAAAAAAAAAAAAAAAAATAAAGAAGAAAACCTAGGAGAAAGAGGGAGATAGAAAACAAGAGGGAGAGAGAGAGGGAGAGCGAATGAAGTTGTGTGGCATACGCATTGTTTGGAGACAAACCAGCCACCAGCGGCACGATGACTTCCCATGTGAATGTCTGAGCTGCAAACCCCCCTCACCGTAAACCCTCCCTTCTCCCTTCTTTGGACTTCTTGACATTCTTCTAGCTTTGCGCAATTGTTTGATAATGACACTGACATGATGCTGTGGCTCTGTCTGCACTGACAACTAGGCAAGAGAGCAAAACCGCCAAGTCCAACGGAATTATATATACATATACATATATATATATATATATATATTTACTTACCCATCTCAATATATATATATGGGAATTATTTGTAATGTCTGTGCCTTTGGCAAATTTTGTGTCTACTTCCTGGTCTTGGTTGTTCCTCGGTCTCGTCTTGATCTCATTTCTTTCAGTTTTTTGGTTTTTTTTTTTGGTGGTGGTCTCTAAATTAAGTTTTAAGCAACATGTCTGCAAAAATCATGCCCCAGGACAACGGCCTAAGCAAAAGCAAACCTACCTACCTACCATCCTTCATCCTCTCTTACCATCCCCCTCATTCCATGCAACTCTAACCAATTGTTGTACTTTCCCCTCTATTCACCAATTGCTGTTAGTGGCAGTTGCTGGGCCTTGTTTTTTATTTTTGCTATTTTTTTTAAAGTCCTATTTTTTATACCCTTGAATGAAAGAGCTTTTGTGACTAAATATAAAAAATATATATTTATATATTTTCGATCAGAAGAAAACAAACAATGTATGGATATCGAAATCGAAAATCGAAATCGAATCGAAAGATTTATCGTTTTCTGATAATTTAAACCATTTTAATATAAAGTTTACTAAAAATTGCAATTAAATTCTGAGAGAGAGAATTAGAAATGTATAAATGTTATTTTTGTTTAAAAAAATTATAAATTATAACGGTTACATTTAATTATAATTGTTGCTAGTGAGAAACTGTAAAATGGGAAGAGTAAACTGAAACATTACATCTACTGCTGAATTACCGTTTAAACATGTAAAACCGAAACATATAAAGGTTATCGTTAAAAGAAAAGTTTATAACTATTTTCAATTTAGACCAAGGTAAAAGAAACCGTAACGTATAACGGATAATGTGGAACGTGTCTAACAAAAATTTATCTCAATTCAATAGCAAAATATTGAGAGGATTACCTAAGTATTTCTTTTAGTTAATGACTAATAGGAAACTGAGAGGTTAAAGAAAGAAAATAAATTCTAGAATATTTCTAGAAATTTTAGTAACAAGTAAATCGAAACATTAAAAATGTTATAAAGATCTAATTAAATTAAAAGAAAATGAAACTTTAATAAAAGAATTATATGACCTAGTTGATGCTTAATAAGCTCAATTCTAGATAAAAATAAAGGCTGAAAAAATATAAAATAAATTACTACACTCAAACTATAGTAATTCTGACTATTTAATAATAGTTTAAATAATAAATTTATAAGATATAGCTTGTATTGATAAACTATTATAAAGCAAATAATTTTAATTTTTAATAAAATATTATGAAACTTTTTTAATAACCAAAAACGAATTTTGAGAGTCTTTTAAGAAGTTGAATGGCCTCAGTAAAGACTCTTCCAATTCATGTTTCAGCTTCTTGAATAAAATTTCTCTAAAATTATTATTTTATATAGAAATGCACTTCCAGTTTAACATATTTATAGAGTATTAAAACTTCGTTTACTGTTTAAAATTTTGAGTTGTTCCTCTTGTATTTTTCTTCCTGTTTTTTGTATTTCTATTTGAAGAATGGAAATTGTGTTTTGTGTGTGTTTGCTGCAGTGGTCTTTTCTTATATTCGCTAGCCATGCAGCAGCAGGAGCAGGAGCAGCAGTTCCCAACAGTTCCTTGAGGAGTTGCTCCCAACTTCCTATCTACCAACTCCCTGTCAGTCCCTACCTCTTGGTCCAAGTTTTGCCTCCTGTTTGCTGGTGATTTCGTTTTATTGTATTTCACTTGCCGTGGCTGCTATTTACACTGGCTGGCAGTCAACAGTCGTCGTCGTCGTCGGCAGTTGCTTTTCTGCTTTAGCCTATGCCTATTTATATAAGGACTTCTCAGGACTCTGGAATCGGGCGAATTTTTAGTTGGAAATAGGTAGTCGGAACTGGTAGGGAGGAAGAACTCACTTCATCTCCCTCTCTGAATTTGTTTGTATGTGTATTTGTCTTTTAGTTTATTGTGATGCTGCTGCAACTTGCTTTTGTATTTGCGCTTCATTGAGGCAAGAGAATTCAATTTTCAAAAAAAAAAAAGAAAAGTAAAAAATGGAAAAAAAAGTATATATGCCTGAAAAGAAAGAAAAGCCAAATCCAACTATCCTTGGCCTTATCCCTCCACTCCACTCTTTTAATGTATATGCAGTTGATCGACTAATGCCAACTAATTAATGTTAAGTATACGCCACGTTGGGCAAACAGCAGCCAAAGACTTAATAAGAGGATACAAGGTAGTTAATTAAAATCTAGATACATCTCTCTTCTCCCTTAGCCAGACACAAATCAAATATTTAGCTATTCAATTTAGAAGAGAAAAAAAAAAACTCTTTCACTTGAAATTCTTTTGGTTTCTTTAAATATTCTTTATTGTTTGCCGAAAATCATCAATTAGCTGCTTCATGGCCACCCCACAGCCCACAATTCCAAATATAAGTCCAATCATTATAAGAAATATATCACGTATCAATTTCCATTTCAATTTACCATAACCAATATCATAATTGAGAAACATATCAATGAGGGCCGGACAAAGTAAATTCAGATTACTCAATGAGAAGGCCCCCTCCAGTTCGGTTAATGCTGCCAAATTGGGTACACCCACAGCCACTAAGCCTAAATGATAAATTATCTATTAAATTATATATATAAAAAAAAATATACAATAAAGTTTACCCGTAAGACATAGAAAACAAAATCGCACAATATATTCGCGTAGATGATGAGAATCATTGTTTTCAGTTCTTAGACCATAATCGCTGAATATTACAGTCATGACCACAAATCCATTTAAGGGATAACTCAGAAATATTCCCGAAGCTATCGTAATTTTTACAATCTGAGAAAGGCTGAAGAAAAGAAAAATGGTAGAAAAATGAATTTAAAATGTTTGTTAAAAAAATATCAAAGAAACTAAATTTATAAATTGTGTAGATGTAAAAATTAAAAAAGAAATTAAAAGCAAATAACAAGTTCTGTGCATTTTTGACTGAATTAAATTGATTCTATAAATGATTTCATTTATTTATATACGATCTGATTTAAACTTGGTGATTAGGTACCAAAAATATTTACACATAAAAAAAATACGTAAAAAAAAAATTGGATTGTTCTGTCGTTTATTACCATTATAACAACTTATAGTAGTCCGATCCAAGCAGTTTTTAAACATGCAACGCGTACACATTTAACGAGCTTATCAACTAAGTTTCAATAAAAAAGCTTAAATATTAATGTCTAAAAGCTGCGAATGAACAGACAGACAAACGGATAAACTGAAGGACTTGACTAATTCGACTCTGCTATTGATTGCGAAATTAAAATGAAGGCTAAATTTTTCCCCTTTTTAAATTTGCTAAAATCTTTTTGATTAAATTGAAAAGTGTTTAGCAAAAGTTAAAACATAAATAACTATTTTTTAAGTTGTAGAAAGACTCTCAGATAACAAAAGAAACTTACATTTCATTTTTAGGTATATTTAAGGTAATGCTAGCCTCAACTCTATCTCCATAACGCCAATAGCCCATAATGCCAAAGAATGTATTTGATAGGAGTATAAAAGCTACAGCCAAATTGAGGACACCACAGAAACCCAAATAGCTTTGTGGATGAGCCATATTTGCCTCCACGACAATCATCTAAAAAAAAAACAAATTAAATAAATTCTTATTTAAAAATATATCTAAATATATAAACTCACCGATCCAACAGCTGTTAGGGAAAATGCTGCAATACCAAAGAATATAATCCAATTCTCTGGATCTTTGGCCAAATCTCTGGTATTCGGATCGGGTAAACCACGAAATATATAGAACATAATTGTTGCAAAACCGATATAGAGTAAACAATTTGATGCCAAATTTAAGGGAACCAAATATTTCAATCGTCTAATCATAAAAATGGGTAACATTAAAATGCATACTCCCAGTACGTAAAAACGTTCATTATATTCCTCCCAATAGTAATCACCGATCTCCTTAAAATTCTTAGCCACAAATACAATATATATGGTACATAAACCAAATTGTCCGATAATCAAAATATAACTAGTTAATAAACCAGCTGTATAGGCAAGACAATGGACACAATTGGGACCCACTTCATAGGCAATTTGTACAGCTTCTGGCATAGAGACCTGTGGCACTTTACGACGACGACAACATTCTGTCATGCCAGTTATCTAAATGGATAAATGTTAAATGGAAAAATGTACAAATAACTGAACAATTATTCTTAATAGAAATTGAGAGACTTACAGACCAGCAAATCAATCGAGTAAGTCAAAAGCATCATCAGCAATATGGACATAATGGTACCAACAGCAATGCCAGAATTTCTATATGCTAATGGCATGGCCAATATTCCAGTGCCAATTACACACTTTAATAACGAAATAAATGCATCGAAATTACTATTAAAAAAAAAAATAAAATAAAAATGGTTAATACGATTAATAAATTGGCATCTCTCTCTCTCTCTCTCTCTCATTCTTAAAACTTACGTCAATGGCACTTCTATGGTACGTTTCTCATAAGGATTATATATGAAAAGCGAATGCTTTGACGCCAGTCTAAAGATTAAAAAATATTTATCACAGTTTATGGTAGTAAATAAATTGTTTTTTTTTTTTCTTTTTATATTTACTGTACTCACCCTTCATTCGGTTCACGTTGATGATTCTCCTGCGAACCAGGGGATGCCATGCCCATTCGCCTAAACAGAAACCCACAATTGTTTTTCTACCAAATTTTGACATTAATTTCAACAAAGTCTCGAATCAATGTGACTGTGTGTTTGTCTCTGTGTAAGTGTCTATGTGAGTGTGTGTGTGTGTGTATATGTTATCTTTATCTTTTGCAGCTGCGCACAATTCAATTCACTTAAAACTATATAGCCGGAACGGGGCACATGCGCGTTCCCATTATCATAATAAGTGAAACTTATTGCCTATTTAGCAAGTGATTCGCATAAAATGTAGAAACTACGATAGAGAAAACGGAACTTTGCCCACTGCCATTTTGTTCTGTTGGAGACAGTTTGCCAAAGCCTTTATACAGTAATCATTAGCTAAAGTGGAAAATATTTCAAATTAAATTTAAAAGAATTTGCTGCGATTGAATAAGAAATTTGCTTTTAAAAAAAATTTTTTTTAAATGTTTTCCAAAAAGTTATCAAAATTGTTTTCATATTTTTTCCAAAATTAAGTTAAAATTATATAAAAGAATTCATAAAAATTTTTGAAAAATAACAAAACTTTCAAGTAGTCAAAACAAATTTTTCAAAAATTTCCAAAAATAGAAAGAATTGGAAAAAAATTTCATAACCTCAAACAAAATTTTAAAAGCTCAAAAAAAAATTTAACAAAATGAGAAACAACTGCAAAAAATTAACAACACCATAAAACTTTCAAAAATTTCTCAAAGAAATTCATCGATCAAAATTTTCAAAAACTCCAAAAATTTCTCCAAAAATATTTCTAAAATAAAAATTAAAGAAAATCTTAAAAAGAATAGAATTCTTTAATTATAATTTTTATTGATAAATATTATAATTGATTTATTTTCTTAAAGTATTCAAATTTAAACATATCTGCTCATATCCATATCAATAGAGGCCCCACTGTACATAGGCAAATCTCAAATTGCAAAAAAGAAGAAAAAAAAGGAAGGGAACAGAAAGGATACGATTCAGTTGGCTGCATTTCCTTTTGCGTTTAGTTAGTCTTCTGTGTGAATTTAGCAGTAAATTGAATTAAAATTTATTGTGAAAATTGCAAAAAGAAAAGGCGAAGAAAATGAAAAAAAAAAAATTATATATACCAGGCGATGGTAAATGGTGAAGCGAAGACAAGAGAAGTGAGGAGTGAAATTCCAAAATGCAAGAACTGAGAATTGCAATGTCGCTGCTTCTGTCGCTGGCTGGCAAATCCAATACAAATAAAATTAAGTAAAAATGCAAACACACATTCACATATACAGTACACCCCCCCCCCCCCCCCCCTCCTCCCCCCTGTGGAAATGGTATGGGGTTGTGGGTGTGGGGATGCTGCTGTTCCGTGTGTTTGCATAGAAATATGCAAATGTGATATTGTCGCTGGGCGACATTTACAACAATTACAATAACAAGAAACCTATAGTAAGAGGGGGGTAACAGAGGGGTAGCCACCTCTCTAACTGCGTGCGACATGTGACACGATATTCAAATAAAGGCGGGGGCGTGGCATACACATATATTTTGCATAAAAAGGGAAATATGCAGAAGCACCAGCAACAGCAGCAGCGGAAGAAGAAAGAAAACGAGCGAAAGCAGCGCAGAAATCAAATAAAACAAATTTGGAATTTTACAGCAGTAACAGCAGACGCATAGAAAAAGGCGAAATGGTAAGGAAGAAGGGTGGGGGATGGGGGGTTAGACCAAGTCAAAGATGGGTTGAAGGAGCCAGTAGCCTGGTTTTGGTCTGTTGGACCTGCCCTCTTCTACATGTTTCTTAAACTGTCATCTATGTGTTTGTGTGTGTGTGTATGTATATGTGAGCCACTGAATGTCTATGTGTGCCTAGACTCGTGTGTATGTGTGTGTGTTGGGGTGTAGTTATGGTTGCATGTGTGTGTGTGTGTTATGGAAACAAACAGACTGACATTCAATTTAAATTCCTATACAAATAATTGTATGAGGATCCCATTGAGAGAGAGCGAGAGAGATACTGAGTGGAAGTGGGATGTGAGATTCTATTCCTGTCGAAGGACGCCATTACAATGCCTTCGATTATGCTGATTTCTCTAAAGACCTATATTGGTATGTATGTAAATATATATATATATTTATATATGTGTATATCACCTGATAACAATAGTTGTTAATAATAATAAATGAACTTTTCATTGGGCTAATTCGTTGTCATCTTAACGATATATAAGATATGCCATAGGTCTATCAATCTTCGTTAAACTAAATTGAAGTCTAAGTAGTCTTTGAGGGAACAGCAGGGAATGTCTGAAGTATATATAGACAAGTAATGTTTAAGATTAAACACTGTATTTGTAGACATAAATATATATAAATATTCTGAACTAAGTAAGAGATAAAAGTAATTTTATCATTTTCAAATCTCTGCAAAATCATCTGATTCCAATATAATATTTAAAACGTTATATTTATGTATATTTAATATGAAATATAATAATGAAAGTGATATTCAATATATTTTTATTTTAAAAATATAATAATGAAAGTGATATTCAATATATAATTATATATTTATATTTTAAATTAGCTTAAGGCCAAGTAGCTATATCTAATTCAAGGGTTGAATGCAATTTGTAATTGCCCAACCATAATATAAATAAATAAATAAAAATATTTTAAACCCTTCTCAAAAAGGTGTAACATAGGAAATTTTGAATTAATTTTCTTAAGTTTATATATATAGTATTTTAATAATATTGAACTTTTTTGGAGTTAGGTTATTAACTTATTTTATTAATTGTGAAATCTGTTTTTCCTCTAAACCTTGCATTTCCTTAATCTAACAAATATGTCCTTAAGACTTTTAATCAAAACATTTGCACTAAAACTAAAGTAAAAATTTGCATTTGTTTGAAAACTTTAGAATTAAAAATAGGTATCTCATCTTTTTTAGATTACTAGTAAATACTAATAAGATTATTAAAAATTATAAAAAGAAAATTATTTTTAAAATGCTTATATATCCTATATCCTTAATATATAGAAATATTATGAATTTGAACAATTTGATTGCCAATTTAAAGTATAATGATAATTTGAGTTCTGAAACTATTAGCAACGGTCGATTTTTGAACCCTCACAGTTCGTTGATATTTATTTTAATTATTTTTAGGTTGTGAGTTAGAAAATAATATACATACATGAGTTAGAAAATGTTGGAGTCAACAAAGAACTAGTTCAGAAATAGATTATACGAAACATTTAATGAATAAAGCCTTTTGCATATTCTCAACCAATATTTTTATTAAAATATGTACAATTATAATTATAATAAGTTAAGTTAAATTATTCTTTACTTAATGAAGTTATATAATTTCACAGCTCCTTAAAGTATGCTACATGTCTATAAATAATTACGGGTGTATTCAATGCACTGTTATAGAATCTGGTATAACAATATAATATATAACTATAACGCACTGATATAGTCGGCTTTAACTTTAACTTAGTTGTCATTGTTCTAATAACATCTGAATTAGTTTTTAAACTTCTTGTTAATGACTTTGTTGAAAGATAATAACTTTAATTTAATAATCAAAATATTTAATAATATTCCAATCAAGTTATAATTTAGATCAATATATAATTAGTTCATAATTAGATCATTTCCTTTCACAAAGGGATTTTGAAAATTTAAAAAAATAGATTTTTTGTATAATTAAAAACTATTTCAAATTAATTATGAACTAGTGTTGATTGGGTTTTAAAACTAATTTATTTTAATTGAACATAAACAACGATTTTTTTAATAATTTCAGCTTTAAGTAAAATATTTTTGAATGATTGATAAAAGTAAACCATCTTTTTGAAATAATTGTAAAATGACTTTGAGCAACAATTAGAACTAATAAATTAATATCAACTTATAGTAATCTTATAATTTTCTTTAAACACAATAATGGCTTTAAGTCAAATTTGAATTGAAATATACTGCAAATTCATGTCTGTTTTCCTTAAGATGAATATGGAATTGATGATAAGGTAAAATGGAAATGGGTGTAATATGGGAAGAGATGGCCTCGAGCTGCTACCACGTTTCTTACCCGACTCGGTAGTTTGTCAAGCGGCTTTGGCACGTTTCAATTGTGCCCGCCTAACATTTATTTACTTGATGCCTCAAAATGTCATATTTGCTTTGTGTCCCCAACACCCCTCTCTCTCTCTCCATTTGCTTTACCCATTCCATCGAAATGTTCGCCTACAATTCTCAACCAGAAGTCTCTTTGTTTCGTATGTTCCTTCGTTTACTTCAGCCTCATGTGAATGTGATTTGCATGTTGAAAGGCTTTTGGGCCAAGAAAGGCAAAAAAAAAAGAGAGAAAAATTAAACCACCAACCACCTCGAGAATGTTTTTTGTCACAGTGAAGTTCCTTTCTCTTATTCATCTTGTTCTTTTTTTTTCTTATTTTATTTTTTTTTTTTTATTATTTTTATTTTCTCTTTTTGGGTATCTCAAGTATTTACTTATTTATTTCTTATTGAATGAAATTTGCTAGAGAATTTTCCCAGAGTTGTATGCATAGTTGTAGCTTTCTTTTTCTATTTGCCGCTTTCTTCTACATTTTAATACCCTGTAGTCATGGAATGAATGGTTATATATAAACTGTGTAAATGTATAGAAATAATTATTTATAATCCGCTTAATTAGTTTTTTTTATTTCTTCATTAATAAGAAAATTTAATGTGAAAGATTTGGTGATTCCATTTGGGACAAAAAATCGATAAATAAATTATTAAATCAACTTTATTTGAAACCTGTTCTAAGTCCTTAAGTGAAAAGAAGCGAAGCAAGAGACCTTCTTTTTGGATTTCCTTTCAGCTACGATATGGCTTGGAATTGTGGTTTAAAATTATAACAATAAATGTATTTATTTTCGTTACTATTACTATAATTACTATAATGAAAAATTTCTTCGAAAAGACAAACTTAATTAACAGGGAATGTATAAGAAGTGATCAAAAAACATAAGTCAAAAGCAAATAAATAATTATGAAAGGTATTTTGAAAATTGTTATTAAGAGAAAAAAGACTACCTTTAGATTAGAGGTGGCTTGATTTTTATCAGATTTTGTCGCATTGAGAAATTTATCAGAAATTATTCCTCATGGCCTTTCATGAAGGAGCAAAAGTTATCCAGAAAAGTAAGACTTCCGACATAATTCGTTACCAAGACCTAAAGATTTTATTAACAACAATTTAACAGTTTAATGGTTTAAGGTTTTCAAAACATAAATAAATAAATTTATGCAAATAAATAAATAAATAATTTAATATATTTTCATTATACGTAAACTTGAGTAACATCTTTTCCAATAATATGATTTAGACAATCCTAGCAGTTTCTTAAATATAGAAAGTACTTTATTGAAAGGTTCTTTATATTTTTATAGAATAGATAATACTTTAGTAAACACTACTCAGTCGGTTAATATAAGAATTAAACATTATTTAATATTAAATAAGTAACGAATAAGAAATAAATGAAACAATTTCGATCTCAATGATATTCCAAAAGGTTAACGTCACAGAAAAGTTACCCGAAAACCCTAAGTTTATAGAAAATTAATAAGAAAAATTGGAATATTATTAGAATTAGAAGGCTGAAATTTGTGGCAACATGTTTCGATAGGGGGAATGGGGGCAGTTTATATTACAGGGTAACTAAGACTCGTTGCCTCAACTTAAAGGAGTTTTCTTTTTTATTTTTTGTGTGTTAGCCTGGCCCATGTGCAATTTGAAATGTGCAGGCAGTGACGTGGAATAATGCTGGTATGCAAGCCGGGATTCTCCTCTAACAGTCATCCATCTGCAAGGGTTTCTCTTCTACATTATTCGTTTCACTCTTTCGCTCTGGCATTTGCTTTTGTTTTGCGGCATGCGATTTGTAGATTTTTCTACCCCCAAAACGCTTTGGCATTAGATGCAAATAGAACTGACTCCAAGATGAAAAGAAATGTGGAGAGGGGGTAATGGGGGGATTGGGGGGGGGGGTCAGATGCTGGACAACTGGTCAACAATGTGCTAGTGCATAAGTTGGCATTATGCAACAAATATGCAGCAGGGATATGTGATATAGGATATATCCCAGTGTGTGTGTGAGTGTGCACAAGTTGTGTATGCAAAAATCTTTGTGGCTAAAGAATGGATATGGTTAAGGATATACATACATACATACATACATATATATATCTATGTATATATTGGCATAGAAAAATGATTGCTACGCCAAAACAGTCTCCAGGCAAATCACTCAACATGAGCCAAACATTTTAACCATGTCCAAGGCAAAAGGCAAAATAGAGAATCTAAAGAGAATAACAAATTCTACTTTGTCTTAGATTTGAATACTGTCTGATTGTATTTGAACTTTCAATTACAGTTTCTCTTTGCATTTAAATCGAAAGGGAAACTATAGTATTTCTCAGTTGATTGTCTTAAAATATTTAAATTCGATTTGAATTAGGTTCTTTTTGTTTATTTCTCTGATTTGAGTTTTCTTAATACTGATTACGAGATATATAAGGCGTAAAATGAAGCATATGGGTAAAACTTTTAAATATATTTATATAGATTTAAAATTCCTGTAGAAGAATGCATTTATACAGAGAGAAAGATAGAGAGACAATTAGGCAGAGCCTTTGGCTAACTCTTTCCAATTCTAATCCATTTTCATCCATTGATTACTCCACTTGAACTAAATACTGGACTCATTCACATATATCTAATATACCCCTCTTTAGTTTTAAAATCCTTTATTATATAAACATAATTTCACTTTAACTTCAGTTTAAATTAAATGCATTTGCTCTCATTCTATGTCTCATTTTAATCAATTAATGTGCCAATAAGAATCTTTTATGCCACTAGGACAGAAATTCTTAATTAAAGTCAACTATTTTCATTCATATTATTCTATTATTATTGATTTAAAGAACACATTTTTTTAAAATACAATTTTCTACTACTGTTCACCATATTTCAATTAAAAAGAGCTTCGACATAGATATCCAATAAATGCAACTAAAAGATACATTTTAGCAAAAAAGCAGAATGAAAGCAAAATGCAAGAAGAGGCTGTCTGTTAGCCAGAATGGCAGGCAGTCAGGCAAATTAACTGTCCAAACTAATTAAGTGTGTGAATTCCAATCCAAGTCCAAATACTACACCATTCTCATCATCATCATCATCATGAGTTTTGGCCATTTTGTTGCTTTCTAATGAACAAACTAATTGCACTAGCAAAACTGCAAAAGTAATCAAAGTGGCAACCAACACACAGAGGAGACTGAAATGAAGCTAAAAACGTATGGGGAGGGGCGGAGACGTTGTTAAAAAGAGGTAAGCAGAAGGCAGAGTGGAAAAACGGCAATAATAACAAAACTTTGTTCAAGAAATTTTGAGAATGTTGCACAAATATGCGCAAAATGCAAGAAAATATGCTTGGACCAATACAAACCGAGAGCAAGAGAGGGAGAGAGAGAGAGAGAGAGAGATGTAGAGGGAAAGAAAGTTGGCTAAGGGAGATATGGTAAGGAGATGGTTCGCAGGGGATAGTTGAAGTGTTGTTGCTACTGCCTGTTTGGGCTTATATCAATAATTGCCAAAAGCAAATTGGAAAAGTTATGCGCCTGCAGTTAATGCGCCCAGCGGAAATAGTCACAGTGAAGAGACCAAAGAGCGAAGGGGAGGAGCAAAAAGGATGTGAAGGGGGTATTTAGAGTATGAGTTGTAGTATCAAAATAGTGTAGTGCAGTTGCCGCATTCACAGCCACATCCGCATCCGCATCCATATCCATATCGGAAGTGCCCAGTCTACACACTCTCAGAGGACACACTGAAAGACATATTCATACTTGACGATAAATATATATATATATACATTGCATATATAGAAAAAGTTGTTGCACTTTTACTTCAGCTTCTGATTTTGGTTTGTTTACTCCATTAAGGTATATAGAATATTGCCAAAAAATTGGTTAAAATTGATTTTAGTTATAATAAAATGATAATAAGTTTTAAGAAAGTTTTAAAGGTTTTTTTATATAAAGGCAGTAAAAGAACTGCTGTTACTTTTTATATAAAATATAAAAAAATATAAATAATATATAAAAAGTATACAAAAAATGTGTAAAAGTAAATGCAAAATGTATAAAGGATCATTATATAAGTAAAATTTACAAATACACAAATTTACAAATAATAATATGTAAAAAAAAATATCCAAATATGTACAAATATTAACAAGAAATTTAACTTTAATATATATACAAAAAATAATATATGTACATCTGTACATATATGTATATATTAAAATATATACATATATGTATGTATATTTATATATAAAATATTTAAAACTAATTAAAAAAGAAATTATATTTATACATTATTAACTTTTTCAAATTGATAATATTTTTTTCTATTTTAATGCGATTTCGTTCTCTAAAATCTCAATAAAAATTTACATAAAAAAAACTTTAAATATTTTCCATTTTAGTGTGCTATATGTATATAATAAATATTTTAAAATTATCAAAAATATACCAAATTTATCAACTAACTTTTGCATTTAGAAAACGAAGAATATAAAATTTTACTCTCTTTCTCTCTTCCTCGTTTCTAATTATTTTTTTATATTTTTCTATTCTATTGATTAACTTATTTTTCCTCATTTAAAGAGTATTTCAAATTCGAATATAGAAATATTCTTACTCTGAATTAGGTTTTGTTTTTGATTTTATTTTTGGTTTTAAATTTGTTTTTTTCCCGCAAAACTTGAGACTTGAGTTGAAAATTTTGAAGGAGTTCTCAAGATATTTGCCATTGGCACAGAATCGATTTCGTTACTTTTTGGGCATTATTAAAACTGCGGCTAAAAGTTTTGCAAAAAAAAAAAAAAAAAGAAAAACAAAAGTTTCATTATTTTGGCATTGGCAGCGAATTGTTGTTATTTTAGATTTTACGAATCATTGAATTGATATAATTTGTTAATTAATACTTAAAATAATGATAATTGCCTCCAAGTCAAATATATATAAAAGCTGTTGTTTAGACCAAATTGAGAGGGAGAACAAAGTGTTAAACAAAATAGATAATATGGCTAAAGTATTGATAGTTTCAATAGTGCTAAGCCTAATGCTGGCCACAATAGAGGTGAGTTAGTTGTTTTGTTGTTTAAGCCATTTTAAGGATTGTCCTTTTTTTTTTGGTAGTGTCGCTATGCCAAAATCAATGTGAATTTGGGTCTAACTGTATCCGATGATGGCCCACGTCAACTTAGCGAGGATATGATACACATTTGTGCCCAAGAAACGGAACTATCTCTGGAGGAATTGCAAAAATTTCAACAAAACGATGTCAAGGTCAATGCCTCAGAGGCGACACAATGTTTCACCCATTGCCTGTATGAGCAAATGGGTCTAATGCATGATGGCGTTTTTGTGGATAAGGATTTCATTGGTATCCTTTCGGATGTCACTAATCCAAACACTTGGCCACAAAGGCAATGTCATGACCTTAAGGGTAACAACAAATGTGAAACGGCCTATAAAATTCATCAATGTAAATTGCTATTGAAACAGCAAAGGAATTCTGACCAGGATAATGCCGATGATTCCGAATCGACTACCCTAACACCAAAAGAGGAACTAAATTTACCCTAAATCTCTCTTATAATCAATAACTATGTTCGAGTTAACTATTATTTTGGCAATGGTTTAATTGTTATATACACTTTTTGGGTTTTATATTGCACAAAAAATATTTGGAAAACAAAAATATATAATGAACAAAGCTTGTTCAAAATCTTATAAAATTTTTTGTAGTTCTGAAAAAAATAAATATTTGATTGTTTTTTTAGTTAAAGGTAAATTTGTATTTAGTTTAAAAATCTCAGAAAGGAATTTGATTTGGTTGATATTTAGCTTTATATATTTGCAAAAAAAATATATATTGTAGTTATTCCGTTTTAAATTATAATCCATTGTTCAATAAGGATTTATTTTAATTAAATTTCATACGATTTGTACGCTATAATCACATTAATTTTTTCATTTTTTTTTTTGTTACTAATATTGTTTTATTTTCTTTACTAATAAATCAAAAATATAGTTTGTCCTTTTCTTTTACTTTTTGTGTCAAAAATATAATTGAATGTCTTTTTGATTTATTGATTTTTCAATCAAAATGTTCCTGTTAAATTTTAATAATTAAATTTTTTGTTTAATAATGAAACAAAAGTTTAAACAGAAGTTCATATCGCTCTTCATTCTTTCGTTTTTGTTGTAAGGATTTTAGATCGATTTTTGATGAAAGTTTAAAAAATTTTTTTTATATTCTGGATTGAGAGTTGTATTTGTTGCTTATTGGGCCTATTTTTTTCATAATTTATAAAAAACAGCTTTAAGAAAAAAATTAAGTTTTTTATAAGATACTTAATAAATGTTGTATAATTTTTTTTTTTAATTTTGGGGTTGACAATAGTGGATTAAAGTATTATAATCTTATTTAATATATAACAATAATACATATTTTTATTTTTTTATTTTTATAAAGTATTAAATAAAGTAATAAAGTTTATAAAATGATTTAATTGATGCCTACTTTATTTTATAAATTCAGTTTTAATATATTTTTGTCAACTTGAACAGATTTTTCTTAAATTATAAATAAGAATCTAAATATAGCTTTGATTTTATTATTTTTATTCTATACTAATTGGAACTTGAAAAATTCGTTTGATTAGTTTTCCATATATGTAAATATCTTCATTTAATTTTATTTGAAAAACTACTTGAGTCTGGTCTTTGGTCTGCGGAATTCATTAGCTTTGTTAGTCGTTTTACTGGCCGTGGCCAAGACCGCATATTCAATTTGATTTTCCTATGCTCGTTTTTCATGGAAATTTTGCCACTTAGCCACTTGTTAACCTCTAAGCATCAGAGTTATAGGCAATACGTTGATTTCTGTAAATGGCGCTAATGCCCGGAGAGTAACTGAGAGAAATAGAGGATAGATAGAGATAGAGAATGAGATCGAAGTCCACCAACTTCCAGGAATTTCGAGTGGAAATTTTTCTCCCCTTTTTTTTTTTTTGCAATTATTTTGCTGCTCCACTTGACTTTAAATTGTCGCCATTTGTGTTGTGACCACCTGAACCTGGTCAGGACTGAATCCCCTTCTCCCTTTCTCTCTCTCTGTTTTTCTCGCTCTATCTGGCTTCCTGACTTAATCCCTCTCTCTCTCTCTTTCTTTTCATTTCTCTGTGGCTCATTCTGACTGCATTTTAATTTGCGGGACTTGCGCCAGCAACGACAATTGTTAAGCAAAAGTGGCTAATTTGAAATTCTTTTGAGCCAAAAAGTGTGCGCAAAATTTTTTGAATGTCAACTTGACATGGCGACGCGTCTTAACGGCAACTGCAGCTGCTGCTGCTGCTGCTCTCGCTCGTTCTCTCTCTCTCTCTCTCTATATTTCTCTTCTCCTTTACCCTTCGCCTCGGCCTCATCTGCCTCTACGTCTGCCCTTTTTTTGGAGCCCTTTGTCTTTGTGTCACGCGGCATGAAATTGAATTTCGGTCTGCAGCAGGCGACAAAAACCCAGCCAATTGGTACAAACCCCCCCATCCGCCCTTGGTTTTTATATTTTGCTCCCCCAAAGCCCCTTCACCCATCGCTCGGCTTTAGCCTGGGTAAGTCTTCAATTATGGGCCACCATTTTGACACTCATACAGCGTAATTCGAAATGAATGAGAAATTCTTTTCTTCATGAGTTCCAGTTGTTATTTCTGTTATTGTTGTTGTTGTTGTCGTTGTTTTGGTGAGCTTGAATTTCAATTTACACAAAACTCAACTCTCTTTCTCTTTGTCTCTATGTCTGTATTTCTCTGTCTCTATGTCTCTCTTGTCTCACAGTCGCTCTCTCTCTCTCTCTCTCTTTCACTCTCTTGTCTCCCTTTGGCCTTTTGTTAAACTTTCATCTTAAGTTGGGTTTTTTACATACTCTTTCCAAAATGTAGAGTATATTAGCTTAATAAATGAAATCAACTGGTTATTATATTTATTTTTTATGTTTAATATATAAAATAATATATTTAATAATATTGTTTATGAAGTACTAATTATTAATATAAATTTGTTAATCAAAATTTTCTTTTTAGTAAGCTATATGTATATATGTACATATATATGTATCGGTTTTATTTTGATTAAATTCTAGTCAGATATTTTTATTATCTTCTACATATAAAAAGAATTCTCTGATATTGAGGTTGAAATGAATCTTTTATGGATATTTATCTATCTAAATTCATTTTAATTTGAACAAATTATTATTAATTTTAGTTTTATCCCCTCAAGTAGAATAGTGTACTATAATATATATATATATATATACATATACATATATTCATGTATTATATTTATATACGTATCACACACAATTTTATTATAAATATGTAAAGCATTAAGAAATAGAAGTAAAACGTTTTTTAAAAATTTCTAGATCTATAAATATATTTTTGTTATATAGACTAAAAGAAATTTGAATTTATTGCATAAATTATTTACTTGATATTAAATAATTATATTTAATTGTATTTAAAATGAACTATTATTAGTTTAGTTCAATATATCGGTACATATATACTAAATAAATCGGTATAATTTCGACTTATTTTGATTATTAGTTTTTGATTATTTAAATAAAGTACTTACTGACAAAGCATAAAATCGAATCTAAATATGTAGTTAAAACTATCTTGAAAAATTTCAGTATTATTATTTAAACGATGTTATATAATTTTATATTTCTTTTGTATATAAATTTATTTCATCTCACATAGAGCTTAGAAAAAAAAGCTGTGTTATAGAAGTATTTAACTTTTTTTAACTTTAACTTAAATTAAAATTAAACTTTAGTATGTAATATTTACTTTTAATGTTTCGTTAAAACTAACTAAAAACGAAGTTCTTTTCTCTAGCTTAATCAGCTTTTAATGTGTAATATTCATTTTCAAAAATTAATTAAAGTTTATAAAATAATAAAATGGGGTCCTTTCAGTTTTAAAAAATCTACAGTTTAGCTTCGTTTGTGGTTTTATAACATTCTTTTTTTGTGCTTAATTACCAATATAATTGATTAATAACTATTTATTGATATATCTTACAGTAATTAATATATAAAACTTAATTTGGGTCATATGAAAATCGATTCTCTTTGCTTAGTTAGCCTATTTCTCTTAGCTTAGATCAATTTTATATATGTAGAGTATTTAAATGTTTGTTTTAAACAAAATAATTTATATATTTTTAGTGTTTTATTTGTTCGTTTTGTTGGTTGGTTTGGTTCGGTTGGTTTGGTCTGCATCTTTAGCTCTTCAGTTCTTCAGCTGAGCCGTTCAGTTCAGTTGTTTTTGTGGTTAAATGTAAATTTTATTGAATTCAACTCTTTTTGTGTGTGTCTGTCTGAGCGTTAAAGAGGAAATTGCATAATTATGCAACACCCCATTCACCCCCTTAACAAAAACATCCCATCCTCAATCCCTTCCGAAGCTAATCTTAAGAGATACCAAATGCAAATGCCTCTTGCTAAAGGAATGAAAGCAAAATAATAAAAAAAAAGGAAAGGATCACAAGTAACTTATTGGACAAAGGCCTCCAGTTAACCAGACGATGGGCGGGGGGTGGAATATGTAAAAGGTTTTTCCTTATCTAACCAGACAGATACTGAGTCGAAGTCAGAGATAAAAAAAAAAAAACGCTCATTCGAATTGGTCATTTATATTGTATACATTTATGCAACATTTCAATCATTAATAAATCAATTAAAATAAATTGGAATTTTGTGCGCTGATGTTGAACGCGTAAAATTGTTTGCTCTTTTTTTATACACTTGCAAAGTGTATATTAATTTTGGTCAGAAGTTTGCAACGCATAGAAGGAAGCATCTCCGACTATATAAAGTATATATATTCTTGATCAGCATGATGAGCTGAGTTGATATAGCCATGTCCGTCTGTCCGTCTGTCCGTCTGTCCGTCCGTCCGTCTGTCCGTCTGTCCGTCTGTCCGTCTGTCTGGATCAACGCAATCTCCTCCGAGACCCTTGGAGCTACAGAGCTGAAATTTTGCACCTAGGCTTCTTTTTGCTGCAGACATTGTATATCTCGGAATCATCCCGATCGGATGACTATATCATATAGCTCCCATAAGAACGATCGGTCAGGAATAAGGTTTAACATCAATAACTCAGTTGTTTCTTAATCGAATGTCACTAAATTTAGTGTTTGTGAGTTTTATATAATCCCCAACATATATACCAAGTTTCATTAGAATCGGTTGACTATATCATATAGCTCCCATAGGAACGATCGGTCAGGAATAAGGTTTAACATCAATAACTCTGTTGTTTTTCAATCGAATGTCACTAAATTTAGTGTTTGTGAGTTTTATATAATTCCCAAGACATATACCAAGTTTCATCAGAATCGGTCGACTATATCATATAGCTCCCATAGGAACGATCAGCCAAAAATATAGTTTTTGTTCAATAACTTAGGTGTTTTTTAAGCAATCGTCACGAAATTTGTTATTTGACAATTTTATATAAAAAGAAATATATCTTTTAAGTTTTATCAGAATCGGTCGACTATATGCTATAGCTGTCATAGGAACAATCGGGGAAAAAAAAATTTGTTTTTTTTTTTTATGACACGGACATCAAATTTATATTTGATGGGTTTTATATACTTCCATATGATTCTGGCAAATTATATATAAATCAAAAGACAGTTTGCAAGGGTATACGAACTTCGGCACGGCCGAAGTTAGCCCATCCTTCTAGTTTTTTTTTTCTTTGGTTTATTCTCTCTGAGTTTTCTGGTGATGGATTCGCGTTCCATGCCATTTAATGCAATTACGCAAACTCCGCGATATAAATCAAAAAAAAAAAAAAAAATACAATTGTATAATTCCACCTCCACCCTCCACCGTTGACCCGTTCTCTGCTGTACGATTTCTGGTTCGTCAATGCAGAGAACTTAAATTATTCATTTGATTTACTACAAACAGACAGTAATAAATTTGTTGGTGTATATACTTTTAAATGCATTTTCATTGGCGGAAAATTATGTGTTTTAGTTAGGACAAGGACATGAAACTCTACTCTAAGGCCTCTGTAATGGTGGGGAGGGGGGATTTTTGGGTGGAATGATGGGATGAAACATGTCAAAACTTATGCGACGCCTGTCGATTTGCAGTTAGCTAAAAGGAAAAATGTTTGGGTTAAGATGTAGGCGACACACGACAGATAAGACAGACACCAAACAGGAGGCGACAAATCCTTGGAGCACAAAAAAAAAAATAAAGGGGAAATAACCGATTTGAGAAAGTATTTGGATCGAATTGGGAATACTTAGCAAAAGAAACTTAGTGAGAAAATATGAAATTGAGTATCTTCTTTTCTTGACTTGTTTCTGTCCGTTGTATACATCTTTGACATGGGGACTTCTTCATTAAATTTAATTATTTTAAGAAAAAAATTTTATTTTACATATATAATGATAAATGAATAGAAAAACTTGTGAACTATTACATATATATTCTCAACAATTTCTTGAAATTACACCGAAAAGTTCAATTTTTGGCTAAACCCAACTAATTGATCACATACCATTTTTTCGATTTTGATTAATATTATCATAATTAGAAGGTAAATCTCTAATTAAATATGATTTACAACATATTAAATATCTAATCTTTCTGCTTGCATTAATAAATTGATTTAAAAGTAATAACATTAAAAATTTTCTTTATAATAGCATTTAAGTGAATTTTCGTTATCAAAAAGTTGAGTTACTAAATGTTGATATTCCATATCTACTCTCTTTTATTTCCATTCTTGCCAACTTTGTATACGCTCTTTCCTCGATAAGTAAGGGGTATAAAAAGAATGAGAGGAGAGAGCGAAAAACATATAGCGACATAAGCGTTAAGAGCATTAGAACTTTTGCCTGAAAGTATGCAATCCTTACTGTACTCCCCTCCTTAAATAGTTGCAAAAGGAAAAGCAAGGGGAAAATGGTCGACGTGACAGAGTGTTTGTAAAGGGGAGTTTTCTGAATGAGAGGGTGCAAAGTGCAATGCATTTAGAGTACCGACAGTGATGATAAATAAATCACATATCTGGCAACTTAAAAATGTTGCAAAAATGTCAAAAGATATGAGTGGAAAGTAAGCTGAAAATGCATGCGGAATAATAAAATAAAAATGTAATTAGCTTATAAAAATTCCATTAACTATATTATGTATAGCAAGCAGAATTTAAGAATTTTCATTTAATGAAATCTGTTTTAAAATTGTAACTAAAATTGCATTACTTTTATAGTAAGCAGGTGGAAAACCTTTCTCCTCCCTCTTTGGGTACCTTCTTTAAAGAAAAATAATGGAATTAAATCCAACAATGCTATTCAGCTATACAAATTACAGAAAAACGTAATGTAATACATTTTTCTAACAAATTGTTTTGCATCGATCCTGTAATCTATTTTATTGAATCGATTTTTGGATACTTTTTTTTATGTTAAGAAAAAAGTATTTAAAGCAATTGCCATCAGACGGCTAACTCATCACTGAAAATGTCTTTTTGCCTCATCATATACTTGCCAGACAGAGCATTTGTTATTTATAATATTTTTGTTTTTTTTTTCCAATCTTTTCTTTTTTGTTTTTCCTTGGTTTTTGACTGCCAAAAAGTTTTGCGCCTCTCGGCAGCTGGCAGCTGTTGCGTTAACAAATAACAACAACAATAACAACAAGAGAAAAAAAGTAGTAGGAAAAAGTAGAAAAATCAAACCACATTTGATGGAGGCGTAGATTTTGGCAAAAGCCAAAGATCGATATGCGAAAGCCAAAAACAACAACAACAACAAAAAAGGAAGAAAAAATGTAAATAAAGTGTTTTTCTTTTTTTTTTTCTTTTTTGTTAGAGGGTGAGCAGGAAAATGGATAGGGAGGCTGGTATGGAGTAGAGAGTAACCACAAAATCTCATCACGTTGAGCAAATACACGAACCGTGGTGGTCCTGGCCAAGGCGTTCAAGTGTAGATTAAAAAATGGCCGCAAATAACTTTGGGGCAAAGCGAATAACAAAAAAAAAAAAAAGAAAAACTCAACCAAAAAATAACAACCAAAAATGGGCATTGACTGCTTGAAAATCGATTAAGCAGCTGTGACAATGCCACTCCCTCTAACCTCCCTCTCCCTGCCTTTACGGACTTTTTTTCTTTCCGCTCAGCAACTTGTTTTTTGGCAATTCATCTATAACCAATTGCTGGCCCAATTAAGTAGGGAACTAGTTTTCTGCCTTATCATTGAAGTCAAATCATTTGAGTTTTCCATATGTTTTGGCTGAAAGAATTTTCTTCTTATCATTTGACAGGGTCAGCTTAAGGGGTGGCCCAAAATGGGGCAGGTAATTGGATTTATATATTAATCTGTGAGAGTTGCTATGAAATTTAGGTTAGAAATCTTTTCTTAATGCTTCTAAAAAACATTCCCTCATAAAAAATTTTTATGGTTTTATTATATTTATTTACATATAAAATATAGAGTTTATACATTAAATTTTTAAGGGAAAACTATTTTCTGTAGGCTTTTTATTTTTTGCTCTGAATAAAATCTTTTCTTAAAGGTTTATTTATTAATTTATTTGTTCATTTATTTATTTTCAACGAAAGTCAATTTGGTTCTATAAAAGAGAGAATTGTTAAAGCTATAAGTAAATCTTAAATAAATATCGAAAACTGTTTTTGAAATTACCAACAGCTCTCTGTTTCGTTATTATTATTTCTAATTTCCAAAACTAACAAAATAAATATTAAAGTTTACAACTTGGACTCTGTTCGTTCTAAGATAAAAGTTTTAAGTCTCTTAAGTCCGAAAATAAATTGACTACCTTTTATGAAAAATGTGTCCGGAAATGTGCCAAGAAACAATAAATCTTGAATTACTTTAATTATTTACTTATCTTTGTAAAACTTTGTCATGCTGTAATCATAAATTTAACTTAACAATTGTCTCAAAAAAATTTTCTGCATTTTATAATAGAATTCTTAATAAAATTCCAACTCAGAAAGATGGCAAGCAATCTTTTATTGAGATATAAGAAAAAAAATTATTTAAATTTAATAAATGACAGTTTAAAATACAAACTATTTACATTTGAGGACATTATTACATATATATATATGTATATACATTTATATTAAAAGATTCAAATGGAATTATAGTCTTTGGCATGCAATCCGCTCCTGTGATTAGACAGAATGTTGGCTGGGAGGATATGACTGAGTGACAGGCGCGACTAGAAACTAGGAATTTCTTCATTTACCCAGAGAATAAGAAAAAAAAAATACAGTAAAGGTTTTCCTTTTTGCTATTCCTTCGACTTAGTTGACGGCATGTTGCGGTTGCGGTCGCGATTTGCAATGCCTGTGGATAGATTTGCCAACAGCTGCTGTTGCTGGTGTTCCTGTTGGTGTTGTTGTTCCTGTTGTTGTAGCTGTCATGCAAAATAATTGCAGACATTTGTGGCTGCTGTTTGTGTCTGTGTGTGTGTGTGTGTGTGTCTTCCGCTACCCCCCCTCTTATTGTTTTAATTAAGAAATTTTCAGTTTTTCGGGTCTATTAAAATGTGCAACAGCTTAGAGAGAAAGAGATAGCTGGAGAATGATAGAGAGAGAAAGAGAGAGCAAAGAAGTGAATAAGGGCATCACCAAATGATGGCCATTTTCTTCGACTTCATCATCTTCAACATTGTGAATGACAGCAGAGAGCATTCATTGCCAGAGATTCCCCAAAATCAGAGGCGCCAGCACTAACCCCCTTAAGTGAGGGGTAAAATATACCCAAAGAAAAAGTTTAAATCAATGTAGATTTGTAAGAATAAGAAAATATTTTATAATCGTATTGGATTTTCTTTTATTCTAATAATAGCATCATACTATTTTATATTAATAATAATAATATTAATTGTTTTTTTCACGTCTAGTATTTTTTACATTTTTTACATGTTGTTTTAATTAGTTTAATTAATGAATTACACATAAAATTTCATTCTATGAATTTAGTTTGGTTTGTTTAATTTATGCAGTTACAAGAACTTTCCCAATTATTTAAACAATTTAAATTAGTTCACATTTATAGCTAAAGCATTTTAAATCAATTGAGACCAAATAAGTACATTTGAGTGTAAATGTACTTACATATATAAAAGAAATAATTAAAAATAATACAAAATAAACATTTTTCTGTTTGCTGTTTTTGAAGTTCAATATAATTTGATTGCCAGTTTTTGCTTGATAACTTTTGAAGTTACTCTTGAGATATGAAGTTTTGAAACTTTACTTAAGCGAAGTACTAAAAATGTGTTTAAAATATTGCATAAAACATTTATATTTTTAATAGAAATAAGACATTTTTCAAAATTGAGCTTAAGTACAAAAAACAGAAATTAAAATCTATATACAAATATCATATTATAAAGGGCTCGTAGTTATAGCTTGCGCCTAATTTATTTCAACATTTTTAAATGTAAATTTAATGTAAATGGAGTTCAGATATGTTTATATATATTATATATATACTTATTATCTCCATATATATTGATATTTTAATATTAAATTTTGGTATTTTAGTATTTTATTTTGGTATTAAAGACAAAAGTCAGCTTGAGAAAAAATAACACCATTGCCATATTTAGCAATCAGTTGACGTTTAGTAAGAACTAATTTGAATATCTTTCACTATATATTCATTTGTTGAAGTCATCCCCCCTTTATGGCTCTTGGCCATGCCAGTGACTTTGGTTCTTGTTGGCTTTTTCTGCCTTTTTTTTTTTGCAGCAGCAGCAGCTTTCGCATTTGTCTTCACTTTCAGCTGCTGGCCTTCTGCTGCTTAATGAGTTATGTCAAAGGAAAACAATGTTTGTTACTTCATTTATATGCCATTATTATTTCTGTTGTGGTTGTCTTGCTCCTTTTTCTGTTCCATCTTCGTCTCCGGCTTCAACTTCATTTTTTTTTTTCATCTCCTAAAATTATAGTTTTCTCTCATTTTTTTTTTGTTTTGTTTTTTGTTCGTTCCTTCGTTTGTTGGTTGGTTTTTTTTTTTTTTTTTTTTTATTTTCGTCTACTTCTCTTACTCTGTGAAAAGCTGCTATTATTCAGCTTGTTATTTGCTCGTCCTTTTTGTTCCTCCTGCTCTGTTGTTTATGGCAAAAGTTTCTTCTGTTATGCTTTGCTCTTTTACTTGCCGCCCTCCTAGCGCCGTTATACCCTCTGTTTACCCATTTTATGTGGTTATGATTGTATTTCGTCATGTCACTATTATTTGCTATTTTTCGCTTTTCACAAGTTTTGCAATTGGATTTCAACTTTAATTCGTTTCAATTCACAACAATAAAACAAAAAAAAAGTGTTTTATTTTTTTTTTATAGAGCTTGGCTTAAATTTAATTATAAATTATATACTATATACTATTCTATATATCACGTATACGCCACCGACTCGGGGCAAACTGGCTTGTAATTAAAACTAATTAATTGCACAAATATTTGCCTTGCTAATGAGTTTAATGAAATGTTATTGTTAATTTTAGAGTGAAACCAGTAGCATCAAGTTTGCTCCTTTTACACACACACATACACGCACACACACACACACACACACGCACATACACATACAGTTAAATATATCCACAAGATGAATTGGCTTGGAAAATTATGAGCCATATAAAACTGTTTATCATATATTTTCAGTCATAGAGACTATCTCTATCTCTCTCTCTCTCTCTCTCTCTCTCTCTCTCTCTCTCTCTCTCTCTTTCTCTCTCTATCTATTTATAGACATATGTTCTGTATTTACCATTTAGCTGAAAATTGATTAGCTTTAAAAATAATTGAAAATATATTAAACTTTTTGCCAATTCTAATTAGAATATGAAAAACTTCTCCACAATAATTTAATCTGTTTTTATTCATTTAAAACAAAACAAAAAAGTGTAAAGTAGCAATTAATTGCTTTTGCTCTTATTTCTAGTGCATAGACTTGTGATTACCCTGGAATATGCATTAAAAAAATGCCATAAATAAGGATTTTGTTTTCTTTTCTGAAGGACAGCATTTTCTTTATTTTTTGATGATTGAAGTTGGTAAATTTAGATGTTTAAGATACTCTATAATATTTTTTGAAATTGATTAATAAATTTATTTTTATAATTTTATAAATTAGTTATAACACTGCGAAATTGAGGAATGATCAGCATTTAGTTAAGTTTATTTTTTAAAATTTGACTATTGAAACTTAACTTTAATTTCTGAAATCAATTATTTCAACAGGTATAAATTTGTTTATCTTAATACTGCCCAAAAGTTTGGACTTATATTTATTTATTTATTTAAATTAAAGTCAGAAGGATAAATTAGTTAAAATCTAAACCATTCCCATTTTATTCTTTCTATAATCTAATTTATTTGAAAATTCCCAAAGTGTCGTTTAATTATTAAGTTTTCTTAACTATAAAATCTAATTAAATCTAAATTCTCATAAATAACTTTACCTTCGTTTGCTTCATCTAAAAGCTCTAGAAATATGTTTTTACAATTGCCAAAAAAAGGATATTTATTTACCCAGCTCTTTTCATATATTAGAGACCATATGTTTTCTTTCAGAAAATGAAATAACAACTAAACAAATTACCTAATAAACTTAGTTGTAGACCTTATCTACCTGTTTGCCTATATACTTATTATCTTATGCCTCACTCAACTCACGACTACTGAATTATATGACTTCCTTTCATGCTATCTCTGTCCCCCATACTGTTTCTTGTTCGTTCATCTTAATTGTGATAAAGCTTGTGGCAACTACTGCGACATGTTTGTAGCATAAGAAACAGGAGCAACAACAACAAATACTGAAAATGGGGAAAAAAGAAAATGCTGATAAAATAGCTTGGGTAGGAGTTAATAGAGGGAAGAGCAGTTTATCAACTTAACATTTATGAAAACCGTTTCGGGTAGAACCACACAAACACACACACACACACCTATCAACGGGGGGGTGGTGTGGGGAGAAGAGGTAACGAGTTGTATGTCTGTTGAGCGTGCGTGCGTTCAATGATTAATTGCAATAAAACACTCATGATCCCATTGAAAGAATGGAACAAGGGGCGAAAGAATAGCAATGGGATGGGTGAAGGGGGGGTGAAGCATTGGAGGGTAGCGAATATGATAAATGGCATTTTGTATGGGCTAAAGTCCTAGACAACAGACTCTACGACAGAATCTCCTCGGCTTTTTGGCATGGCCATGGATCCATCTATCTCTCTCTCTCTCTCACTCACACACACACATCCCAATGCTGTCTCTGACTTGGTTCTGGCCGCATAACCGCGAGCATCTTTGGCAACAGTTTCTATTTCTGCATGCTTGGCGAAAAAATTTCTATATATATATATATATATTTATTCTATATTTTTTTTTCGTTCTTACAATGGAAACACGTACAATTCGTACAGTATGTACGTGATGTCGAGTATTCATCAACCCCAGCCATATAGTGGAGTGGAGGGGAAGCGGGCGAAGTGTAAGTGTTTGTTGCTGATTATTATTTCCGGTAACGTAACATTCCTCCCAAGATCCTTAAAGCAAGTCGCAACCAACAAAAAAAAAGAAAAGAAGAACAGAAAATAAACAAACAAATCAAAATCAAGAAAAAAGTTCAAAAAAATCTTTTCAATTAACATTCACTATGGAAATTTCAATGTTAAAAATCGTATAAGTTCAGTTCAATGACTTTACAGTGACTGTTAAACTCAACTGTTATACGTAACGGTATTTTATCGTAAGACTTAACAGGACAAAAGTTTATGGCACAAATATACGCTCTCTTTTTTTACAGTATATGACAGACAAAGAACTTACTCTTATACCTGCTAAACGTTATGTTCTCTCAATGTTTAGTTTCTCTCTCTATCTCTCTCTCTCTTTCTGTTTCTCTCGTGAAATTTTTCGAAGATGTTTACGAACTTTAAGATGAATTTTTCGAAATAACTTCGTATCGTTTTTATGACGATTACTTTTAAGCCGGTTCCATTGGAACCCAAAAATTTCAAACAATATTTCTTTAAAAACAAAACAAACAAAAATAAAAATGCATACAATATGACAGTTGTCTGTCGTCGGGGTCACCATTTTGTAGAAAACATCTGGATAGATGTTTAATTTAATGCAATTGTCTCTCATTAGCATTGGACATACATAAATTTCATACGGACTAATGTGTCCTTAATAGCCACAAAGTGCAATGCTGTCCCGGATGTTGGCACAAAAGTAAAGAAAATTAACGCACGACCATGGTCCATTAAAATATTCCAAGAGGTTTTTGCTCGTTCGCAATATGCAAATGTGGCTGCATTAAGAGAAAGGGTTAGTAGTCAGAACTAGAAAAAAAAAGAAAATGCCACGAAAATAAATCTAACACTCTCAGTGTGTGTGAGAGTATGTGAATGTGTGTGTGTGTGTGTGTATGTAAGTGTTTGTGTTTTTCGCCATTAATTTCGCACACTATGTTTCAGTGCGTAGATGTTTGGTTGGTTGTATGTAAGTATGTCAGCGTTTTATGGCGCAACAGTACCACGAAAAACTGACTTTAGTGAAATTTACAAGCTGTCAATAATTTATATGTGAAAGTTGCTATAACCAAAAGTGCCGTAAATTGGCAAAAGTTGCTCCCCATCCATACACACACTTTATGTCTGTCTGTGTGTGTAGTTAGCGGTAACGGTAATTGTAGCAGCATCAATTCCACATACATATTCATATGAGACAACACTTTATCAGGCACCAAGCAGAAGGTAACCTAAACCCAAACCCCCCACCAATTTCCTTAGCGTCTCATACTGTGTGTGTGTGTGTATGTGTTTGTATGTGTATATATATTAATTTGACAGAATATGCTAGAAAGATGGGGCCGGAAGGCCAAAAGGATTTATTTAATTTTCGGTTTTTAGTCGGCCTAGGCAACGTCTATTGTGTTAACTTCTATCTATCTATCTTTGTATGTCTGCGGCCAATTTATTAAAATTAATTAGCTATCTGCCGTCTCGGTTCTCTATATATCTCTCTCCCTCTCTTTCTATCTTGTCGGCTTTATGCTTGCGTGCTTTCTGCGGTTTTCCAACCACAAGTAAGTCTAATATCCAATTTTTCCTCTTTTTTTGTAGAAAATATAAATATGTAATGATAAATATTTGTGCTTTGAGAGTAAACAAAAGAAAACGAATATAATGAATATTGGCATGAATTTTATATGTTAACATTTAGCTTTAAATATTTTCTAGAATTTGTTAAAGTATTGAAGAATTTTGTTGATTAAGGGGTTGAATTTTTCTTGGCTTCTTCGGAATCTATTAAATATAATATAGAACATAAAATACTTATTATTAAAAAAATTAAATTAAAGGCTATAAATTTTTAACATTTGTCATTACTTTTCACATTTTGAAAGGTTTCTTTTGAAAAACTTAGTTCTCAAGTTTGTAAGCTTTGTTATTAGTTTACAGATTATTATTAAAAGGTTTCTTAGTAAGTTTTTTCAAGCATTTTTAATAACAATTTTTACAATTGAGAAAAATTGCTATTAAGAGCTTTTGTTTTGTCTTCAAGCATTAAGTAATTTAAAGATTAGAAGTAACAAAAATTTTTAATACATTTTTGTCCAATTAATTCTAAAACTCGACAATAAACTAAAATCATAATAAAATGGAACATAGTTAATATGATTGTATATGATTATAGCAAGAATTATAATCTTAAAGTTTAAATATATAAATAAATATAAATACTACATATTTTTATATAATATACATATATTTAACTTAAATAAGGATCGTCGATAACATTTGGCTAAAAATTAAACCAAAGGAAACAATTTTTAAGGGTTTATTAATATCACTTTTTATATGAATATGTATAATTATTATTTCATATTTTCTTCAAGCCAAATCTCAATGAAATATATAGAGAATACCATAAAAATATTTCAAAAGATATTCACTTTAGTTTATAAAATTTCCTAAAAATTAATGCAGTATATATTTTTCTCCACAAATTTTCTTCTCTTTATTTAAACGAATTGAATTTCCTAAACATTTAGGAAACCAAAACTCACTTGTTGGCTCAAAATATTTTTGTCTGGCCATAAAGTTGGGCCCAATCCTTACACATCCTTGGCCTGACTTCCACTTGGGGCATTTGTTTAAGTAATTTGGGGAAAAATGTTGCAGAAAATGTTATTTTGGCAAACTTGGATTGAGACTGAGAGAATGTGGGAATAAAAGAGAGAAGAGTGTCATAGTACTTTTTGGTTACTTTATGGACATGTGGAGGGGTTTGGGGTAGTCATGTACTGGGAAGCTTAACACTGGACAACAAAGGTCATTTACCAAATGAAAATAATTACAATAGTGTTGTTGTGGGGGTCAAAAAAGCATGTTTTTAATAATTTCAATAATGCATAGGGTTTAGGAGAGAGAATCCCTTGGAAAATCTGGAAAAAAGCTGAAAAAGCATTGTCTTGTTTGACTTTAATTTGCTTTGACAACACCAACAACGACAAATTTGTCTACCTGTAATCAATGAGTCGACTTAATGGTTATCCTTTAGCTTTTGAGGTAAAATTGACATTTAGTTTAAATGGTTTAAAGACAATTTTAATTTAGTCTGTGTACGTTTAGATATTCGAGGTACAATAAAAGTTATAGATTGAATTTTAAAACTCATTTTCTAATCGTTGTTTTTTTTTTCTTTAATCAAGTAAATAAAGGAGAAAAATATTTGCATTAGTATAAATTATAGAATAAATCATTCCATTAAATTATAGTATTGAAAGTAAAACAAAGCATGGCAAATGTAAAAATCTAATTTGATATTTCCTACTTTCCAGTAGAAAATTTCTTTCCCTAAATTGAAATAATCAAAACTAATAAAAAAAATTTAACAATAATCGAATGTTTATATATTCATCTTTTCTTCAAGCCAAATATCAATAAAATATATAGAAAATATATACACACCGATTACATATATTGATATACCCCTTTTTAAAGAAAATATATAGAGGGTATATATTCTTGTACAAAATGTCCAAGCTCTCTCTCTCTCTCTCTCTCAGGTTGCTGGTTTTCTGGGAGTACGACAAACGCATTGCTATAATTACAAAACTTTTTTAATAAATAGACAACAGGGAGACAATAAAAGGGAAAGAGAGAGAGAGAGAGAGAGAGAGAAAGAATGGTGGTAAGGCGTACATACAGATAGAGTGAAACTAGAGTGAGAGAGCGAGAAAAGAAAATCAACATGATGGAGAAGTTTTTCCTTTTCTTCTTGTGCCTTGTGTTTGTGTTGTCAGGGACAATAACAACAACAACGACAGCAACAAATATCAGCAGTAACAATGCCAATGCCAAGAAGCTGTGTTGTCATTTTGATTTGCCAAGGACTTGAGGTCCTTTAGCATCATTCTCGGACTTGCAGACATGACTTGACATTTCCTGTAATAAACAATTTGTGACAAGACATTGTCAATATGGCCGATCATTTTCCAATGGTTTTGGTTAAGTTTCCCTTACTTACCTCCCCCCATCCGTCACTCACTTTTACCCACTTCTCATCTGTTGGCTGGTTTTCTATACTTTCAGTTAATAAGAAATAATGTATTCCGACTGCATTTTTGCATGTTAAATAAATGGTAGTTGGTTGTATTTTG
Source organism: Drosophila emarginata (assembly GCA_037075365.1). Taxonomy (NCBI): domain Eukaryota; kingdom Metazoa; phylum Arthropoda; class Insecta; order Diptera; family Drosophilidae; genus Drosophila; species Drosophila emarginata. The sequence goes on along the minus strand of JBAMCD010000260.1, from coordinate 1,035,504 downwards.
GGGGTGTGGCTGACGCTCCTTTACCAACATTTGTCAAATGTCAGTGCTCATGAGCTGTTATTATTATTAGCCAGAACGACGACGACGACGCCGACTATGGAGGCGACTGCATCGGTGAGGATGATGATGATGATGTTGCAGCTGACGCTGCCCATTTCATTTCCCCGGAGAGGGAATGTTGTACCCCTCCACCTCTCTCCATCCGCTCAACATAATTGCGTTTTGAAAAATGTTTTCCCATTTTTTATGCAGCGCTTTGCATTTTCTATTACTTCATTAGAGTAGCAAACAGAACATAGTTGCATTTTCAAATGCGGGCGAACATTTTTTCCCATTTGTTTTCTTTTTTTTTTACTTACATTCGTCCTTTTTTTCTGAAACTATGTATGTTTGGCAATCAGTTTAGGGTTAGTAACTCTATTTGTTAAAACTGTTGAAATCTGCTTTTTGGTAGTCTTTATTAAATGATTTAAATGTATATCTTATAAATATAAATTTATATATGTATTTATATATAATTTATATTTTATAATATATATAAATTTATGTATTATGCAAAATAAATTGACGATAAATTGACTTAGATTATATCAAATCTAAGAACTATTCAATTGTCTCGTAATCGTTGGCAACTTCTTTAAGTTTCTGGAATATCTCAGTGGAAAACATCTCATTTAATGTTTTTTTAAGCAATTGCATTGAAAAAGAAGAATGTCCTGACCAGTGCACCTGTTGCAAGAAAGAATCTGAGATTTTTTGTCAATTGTACTAGAAAGAACTGAAAAAAAATAAAATTTTAAATATTTTTTTACTATTGCAGAGACATGTCCATCTGTTTGTTTCTTCGCACGATTTAGATCTTAAATCTCTTTCTATATGGTTGAAACTTGGTAGAAAAGCTTTTTACATCTATATATGTAGCAAGTTAAAAAATTGGTCGGATCGGACTACTATAAGATTTTTTTTTTAATTTTGTATTTGAAGAAATTAAAACTAATGTGCATGAACAATTTATAAAATAGTCTAAACATGCAAAGGCATAGGAACTTCGGCAAGGTCGAAATTAGCTTTTTTAATTTTACAATTTTGAGTAAAACCGAAATTTGTTTTTTAAATTGTCTTCACTTTAAAAATCAAAATATTTATTATTTCTTTGTTAATTAAATACTTTGATCTAGAATTTTAAAGAATCCAACAAATATTCCATACCGCGAATTTCAGGTTGCCGCAAAAAGCTATTTATTTTGGGGTCCTTTGGGATATCCTTTACAGAAACGGTGCAAGTTAATATTTTAACATAATCGATCTTCTATTTTATTCTGCAATTTTTTAATTAGCTGTTAAATTTTTCTAAAAATACATTGTTTTAAGCCTTGCTAATGCGTTTAATCTTTTAATATTTACCTTTGGGTAATAAATGCTAAATAGCTAATAAAACCGAAGAAGAAGAAGCTGAGGCATGTTATTTGCAATTGAAACTCATCATTTGCCAGTTAATTTCAAGCGTAAACAAGAAGGCTACAACAGAAAAAAAGAAATATCCTTTGGAAACAAAGTTTCATTGCATGGCTGAGAAACTCTTTTTTGCTACTCCTTTCTCTCTTTCTCTCTGTTTCTCTTCCTTCCCTTTTACTAGTTTTTTTTGTGTGTTCTTTTAACGTTAAATTTTTGTGTTTTTTTTTCATAATTCATGAGCAAGCTATTCCTGCTGGTAGTGACGTTTGTTTGCCACACACAGACACACACACACACACATATGCATACACATATAAAACCGCGTTCAACTTTTTTGAGAGCACAAAAAATAATGTAGAAAAAAAAAATCTGAGATTTTGCGCTCTTTGCCACTGCGTTTTCTAATGCCGCAAAGAGTTTATAGTTTAGACTGGCTGAGGCTAGCCGAGGTAGTGGTTGTGCGTGTGTGAGTGTGTGTAAAGCTTTTGTAGGCGTTAAAGTTGCTGCTGCTGCTGCTGCCGCTGAAAGTTGAGTAAAAACTTTTGTTTTATGGTCTTTTATATGCGCTGTCAAAACTCCAGTTTAACGGAAAGGGGAATACAGACAGTGAGAACGAAAGAGAGAGAGAGACATAGAGATCTAGAGACAGAGAGCACCCATACAGATAAATAGTCTCAGTCGCCTTCTCTCAGTGGCAGTCTCAGCGTCCAAATAGTCGCCAATGTAAGCTTCTTTTTTGCTCCTCCTCCTCCCTTACCTCATTTCTTTTCTCTAGCCAAAACCCTGGCTGGATGAGCGAAAGTTTTCGCCACAAAGTTATGAGTTATGTGTGAAAGTGCCAACTTTACACGCTGTCACACAATTTGCGCAATTTTCTTTTTCTTATTCACACACACACACACACACAGAAAAACAAGCAAAACATACACACATACTCCCACACACAAACACGCACACTAGATAGACAAAAAAATACAAGAAAACAATTGGCAAAACATTATTGACTTAAAGTGCAAGTGAAAATCACTTAAATTTTTTTTATTGTAAAAGAGCAGCAACAACAACAATAATAACTTAAAAGAATATGACAAAAAAACAACAACTAATTGACAGTCAAAGTAGCCTTAGAATGCTCACTCCATCTCTTTCTCCTTGGCTGCTCTCTATGCTCTCTATGCTCTCTCCGCTTTTCGCTTTCTCTGTCTGACCAGCAGCCGTTGACATGCCGTTAAGTACTTAACACTGAAAGCAAACAACAACAAAAGCGACTACAACAACAAAAATACAACAAAAAATTGTTATGCAAAAGCAAACAGCAGCTGAAAATTGAGAGAGCCATTCTCAAAGGCAGTGTCACACACACACACACACAGAAACGCCAACATACACACACACAAATATAACAACTAAAAAATTTAAAGAAATTTTAGGGATGAGGTGAAATTTAAAATTTCATCGATATTTCTATACACTTTAAATACTTCGTATTCTTTTATTTATAAGGCAATTCCTAATAGTTTTAATTAGTAAAAAACTAAGCTATCAAACTAGTTGATATATACTAATATATATTCTATATATCTAAGATTTGTAAAATGAACCCTTTTGTAAATAGAATTACCCAAAAGCGTTGCTTGAGTTTTTGTTAAAAGAAATTGATAATCTAAATAAAATTTTAAACTGTTTCTAAATAAACTTTTTTTTTTAGAATTTTTTTCTTTATTTATATATATTACATATTTAGTGTTGATTCAAATTTGATTCAAAAATTTAAAAAATTATTTTACAATTATAGAAAACTATATACATACATTGTTTTAAAATTCAAAATAATTTTTGTTTACATTGCAACCAAACAGTATATAAATAAATAAAATAAATAATAGTTTCCCTATAGCAGTAAAGTTATCTTGATTTTAGATCTTTTAATATCTATTTCTTTATTATATTATTTTTCATTGTATTATTATTTAATTATATTATTTTTTATTGTATTATTATTTTATAATATTATTATTTTATTATAAGCTAAATGCGTAGTAATATGAAGAAGAGCTCACTTAATTTTATTTTGATTGTTGTATCTTAAACTGAAATCTTATACTGAGATTTCTGCATATATTTTTTTATATATTTTATCTTTATCTTTTATATTCCATGCAGATTCTTTCGATTTGATATTTAAAAACACAGTTTAATCTGATCTCATAATTACCTTTCCTTTTTAAGCTCATTTTCGAAATATTAATACTTTGCAAAAAGATCCTAGAAACTATCAAATATCAGAAATAGTTTTAAAGAAAACTTTCTGGGACATTTAAAACATTTAACAATGTTATGTGGCATTAAAAATAAAATAGTTTACTTTAAACAAATAATATAATCCAATATAACTTTTTCTTTATATTTAACATATTTATATATGTATATATAAATGATCAAGTGCTGCTATTTGGCTACTTAAAAAAGGACATTCAGACTTCTTTATACTATATTACAAAAACATTTGTGTTACTTTTTTCATAAACTTTCTTAAAATTTCAGAAAGTTCAAGGTTGAGTTAAAGTTTGTGTTTCTAAAAACGTTTCAAACTTTACACTTTGATTTTGTTCGATTTATTTCCACTTGCTTTCATTCCACTAAATCGTTTCAATTGCTCTATATTTTTTTTGCGCAGCCCTGGCAAATAGCTGTTGCTACTGTGTAAATGTGTGTGTGTTTGTGTCAGTGGTTGCTGCTGCCTGCCACGTTGTTTGGTATTTTTAATACCGCACGCTTTGTCGTGTTTGACATTTTAATCGCCTTAAATTTTATGTTGAGGTGCGGACCAGAGACCCATCTCCATATACTCCCCCTCCTCTCCACCCACATCATTTGCTCTATCAAACAGGCACACCCACACACACACACACACACACAAAGAGATCACCCTAACGGTATTTTTTAGCACAACGGTGAACACAACGTTCCATTCGCCGCAAGTAAAATTTCCGTTCGAATTACTTTCTAATTCTATAATGAATTGTTTTTAAGACCAAACAAGAGGAGTGCTGAAAAATTGTGGTGTGGAGGGGGGGGGAAAGGTTGGAGGAAGGATGGTCTGACGCTAACGAGAGAAAATTTACGTTGAGCGGCATCAAAAGTTGCCTCTATGCGCCATAGATCAGCATCACGGGAAAGGTCTGTTTGTATATATATATATTTATATATATGTATATATATTTATATATACATATATATGTATGTATGTATGTATATTGAAAAGTTTTATAAGCTCTTCATATAATTTTGTTTTTGTTGTTGCTCCGCTCATCGTCTCTTTGTTGTTGGCATAATTGGGCATCTTTTCAGCCATGTCCATGGACATGGCTCCATGGATCTGGATTTTACCCCCCCTTTATTCCTCTACCATTGTATTTTTGTCGCACAATTTTGTTGATACTGCAAGAGGGGTGGAGGGGTGGTGTGGGTGCTGGAAGGGGGGAAGGTACTGGATATTTTGTAGTAGTTTTTGCGCCCCCAAGCCACTAAGTTTGTTTAAGCAGCTGTGGTCCAGCTGCTGCTATTGGTGGGGTAGGGGATGGGGGGGTTGGTGGTTTTTTTCGTTGTTTTTTTTTTTTTTTTTTTTTTTGGTTGCTGCTAGTGAAATCCCCTGCATAAATTGCCGGATTAGTATTGTTAACCGAAAAGTTTTGTTTTGCATTTTAAAAAGGTGGCCCTGGCCATATGGCTAAAAATGAAGTAACCAGCTGTACCGATTATATATACTATTTTGCAGACATAAATATGTATGTATATACATATGTACATACATACATATGATGAATTGAAAGATATAGAGTAGATAAATGCAGGTAAAGTTTACTTTGGTTTGGGTTTACCATATTGCAATTTGTTTGTGACTCTTTGCCTTGAAGCTAAATAATCTGTCAGCATTTCGATATGCTAAATGTATGTATGTATATATGTATGTACGTATATGTATGTATGTATATATATGTATATAGCTCTATAACTTTTTGATTGCAGTGGTGCCCTCTGACAGGTAGCACAAAACACAGCCAGAGGCAACATTTATGACGTTGCGATTGCAACTCAATCTACTTCTCCATTCACTCAGCTCTCTCTCTCTCTCTCTTTCTGTTTCTGTTTCTCTATCCCCCTCTCTTTTGTACACTCTGCTTCTTAGCTTCTTGTTGGCAACAATGAGGCAGCGGAAGTACTTAAGCGCAACGCAGAGCACTTCCTGTTTTTGTTTTGCCAATACAGAAGGAGATGCAACTTAACTGAGCGCAATTCAACTCAACATTGAAGAGGACTACGCGGCGAGCACCTTCGAGTCACTATGTTGTCGAGTTGAATTTTGCAATACTTCAACTTGGTTTTAACTGACAAATGCAAATATATTAACAAGGTATATTAGGCTAAAATGATAATTCGAAAGTGTTTTGGGTCTTTTAATTTAAAATAAAATAAAAAAAAATTATTTATATTTGTTTCAGAAAAGTAATGTATTCTGCAATGTTCAGTGTTGAAAAATACAAGAAAATTTAAATACAAGTCATTTTATTAGATGTGCAATTCTTAGTATTACTTTAGCAATTTAATTTAATTTTAACGAGTATAAAATATTTAAAAAAACCGAAAAAAAAGAAAAATACAGAACATTTCTAAATTCGACTAATTTCGAACCCATTTTTTAACATTTTTAATATATTAAAAGTTTCCATATTAAAATAGTTTTTTTTGAAATTCAAAAATCTAGAATTGGTTTCAAAGTTTCTTTTTAGAGAAATATTGCAAAAATAAGAAATTATTATAATATTTTAACTATTATTTTTTTATTTACCAATTTATAAATAATTTTAGTCAGCATTTATATTAAATATTTAGGAAAATAATTGAATATTAAATGTTATGTTTCTATAATTTTACTGTAAATTATTATCATTTTTTTTCTATTTTTGGTTTAACATTAATTTCAGTATTTTTCTTTATGATGCTTTAACGGTCGCTGATTGAAATTGAACTGAGAATCATATTATTATTTTATTTTACTACATTTTTTTATTAGCGGCAATAATTTAACGACATTTTTAATCAATCAACTTAAATTAAAAGTTGGCTAAATGAAACCTTAACCATAATTCTAGCAAAAAAGTTATTAAATTATTTGATTATTTATTTAAAAAACTTTAGTATGCCAGCATAAAGAATATTAAATAAACTTTAATATTTTACTTTATTTTAAAGGGTATTAATTGTTTCTATAACTCTTCTAAATAAATAGAGATTGTTTTTCAAAATGCTTTTGCACCTGCATAGTATTTTTTTTTCTTGCTTTATGAAGGCATTTTATATATTTCTCTCTTTCGCCCACATCTTTCTCTATGCTTCCTTCTCTTGTTTACCTAACTGAAGTCCTTCTTTGGCTATCTTTCTTCCTTCTCATTGAGAACAAGGAACGACTTTAATGTGCATTTCTGGCATTCATTGGATGGTGTGGCTACGTCTTTGGTTTGGTGTGTTGAAAGTGGCACATCATGACTGCCAGTAGCAGGAACAGCACCACACACGCACACGCACACACACAAACCAACACCCACAGACACACACAAAGCATTTTAATTTCTTTTATCCTTCATTACAGCTGTTTCCTTTTGGCTATTTCATCGTCGTCGTCGTCGTCCTCGTCGTCATCGTAGTCTAGGACTCCTCTAGAAGCTCCAGTTTTCTGCTGTGTCAGATTACATACACTCCATTAACATTTTATGCGCTTGTATTATCGCAATTAAATTTTTAATGTTTTCATTTCGAGAAGCACATTGCATTTTCATGTATTTCCCCACACTTTTGCGCCTTCTCCATTCAACCCTTTCCACTAGCGTTTTGGTAACTGAAGCAATCAGCACACGCGGCACCGCAGACAAACACCTCCAACTGCTGCTGTTGATGCAACTCCAACAGTTTTGCCGCCTTTGGGCTAACAGCAAATATCAGCAGCAGCAACAGCACCACCAACAACAACAGCAACAACAACAACAACAACGCTGGTAAAAACGCATGTAAATAGAGGTGTGGAAAAGGGGATATACATATGTATGGGTAACCAGTGTGAGGGGAATTTTACTGGGGTGCGTTCATGTGGGTACAACTTCAGGTTCAGTGGAAACAATTGCAACCAAGCAAAAAGCATTTTCTGCCATAATAATTTTAATGAAAGTGTTTGCAGTAATCATGCTACCCTTTACATCCTTACCAAGATCCTTTACCCCCTCTTAGCAGCCACATTTAACTTTTTTTTCACTCCTCCCCCCTTTCCCTTTTTCTGACCACAAAACTTTTGTTGCTGCTGTTAATGTTTACGTGCCGAGGTGACGAGTCTTTTAATTAATTTAAATTCGCTTTAAAATCAAAAAAAAAAAAGAAAAAAAGAGAAATATATATAAAAGATAAGACCTAACGGCACCAACACAATGGCTACTCATCAGAGGAATCTTCAACTGATGCTGACTTTTCCATTTAACCACTGGAACCCACACCCAATCCCATCAACACCATTTTGTCCGTTCCTGGAAATTTGTTTTCTTCCTTTTTTTTTTTTTTTGATATATATATATATTCCAACTGGTCAATGGCTGGTTACATGCATGGCTGCGCCGGAAATGAAGCTTTAACGACTTTGGCCAGGCCCCAATGTGCACACAACTTCCGGAACGGAAGAATCTACCCGTTTCCAGACCCACCACTACCATTCCCTACAACTTCTGTTCGAAACGTAATCAGCAAAAGACCAAAAATTGGAAAAGAAAAAATTAACAAGAATTTGATAGGCACTTTTAAAAAAAAAGAAAAAAAATTTGTTTAAAAACAATTGAATTTGAACTTCAGGGACTATGTACGTATGCATACGAGTAGGAAGGAACTGAAGGAAGGAAGGAAGGCAGGAAGTGTGCCCGAAATATTCTTTGCTTCAATGGTACGCAAATTTAAATTTTATCGTTCGAACTTAACCTAACAAATTCGTTTAGTCAATTTATTTTGTTCTAATTTAATTGATTTGTTAAGGAAACTGTTTTGATTTATTAACTAAATTTATTACTAATTTATAAAAAGGTTATTCTTTTAGACAATTTTTATGCTAAGATGTTGTTTTTTTGTACCAAAAATGTATATTTTGTTGCGAATTTGAAAAAAAAAATAAAATAATTTTTGCTTATTAGATGTATATGCATAAATATTATAGAATCTACTTATGTATGTATCTAATATATCAAAATACTCGATATTTAAGAATCGGATTGTTGTTCAGATTTTGATTGTTTTGAATCAAGGAATATTTCCACGAAATTGTTACCATATATTGTTTCGAATTGGACTATCTATTTGTACTTAACAAAAATCTAAGAAACATTACTATTCCGAATTATATGCCACATAATAATATAAGAATAACATTTTTGAAAATTCTTTCGATATTTAATATGTATGTATATCTAATTTTTCACGAATTTTGTTGTCTGTACAACAAAAAGCAATTCCTTAGATTACCAACTAACTGCAGATTTGTTAGTCATTATTTCTATATAAACAAATTATTATACATAATTATAAAATTAATTATTTTTGATTATACATTTTTCCCTTTTAAAAGAGTCAAAAAGTAGCCCTAAAATTAAAAAGGTTGCTGTGCTAAAAGTTTAGTTAGTCACTGTATGTAAATAAATGTGCATATGTGTGCAGGTATTGTAATTATACATACATACATAGAAAGAAAATATACAACATGGACCCAAGCAAGTTAATTTTTTATTTTTGGCAAGTGTATCGCAAATTTCTTAAAAAACAATATATTTTTATACAGTCCTTATGTTTTCCTATAGACACAGAATTACACCAATTCTGCCCAAATCGTACAAGTGTATGTACATACATACATATGTATGTATATCACCAAGAATAACATTTGTATGTGTAATTAGCAATAAGATTTAACCATATAGAAGAGAAGACAAGATGACAAAAACAATAATTTAATTCTCTCGCTTCTGGCTAATATAAATCAACAAGTCATCATCTTAACGGTTGTTTTCTTCTTTCATCTATCCTTCTCATTAGATCTCATTGAGTGACTCTGACGCACTGCTTTGCTCTCTTTTTGCTCATTCGTGTGATCTCTTTGTTTCGGCAATTCTCGCAAATTTTTTCTTTTGCTTCGCAGTTTACATTTACCGGTTGCCTCTTTCAGTTGCTAGAAAGTTCGTCTACGTATATGTATTAATTTTACTTATAAACTATCTAAATAGTTTATTGCGTAAATTAATATGCAACTACATATGTCAAGCTAATGTAATTATCTATCAGTTGGTGTTAAGAATGTGAAAATCGGTCAAGTGGTTAACTTAATATATGGTGAAATTAACATTTTTGTTCTTTTTTTCTCTTCTTTTTTTTACATGTGCAGTGGAAAAAAAGTGATAAAGCGTCCACGCCGCGGTCGCCGCTCCCTGAGTAATTGTGTTTGTGTGTGCATGTGTGAGTGAGTGAATTGCAGGCAAAGAGTGTTAAAGCATTTTGTTATTGTTGCTGGCTTAAGCAACAGTTAAAGAGACAAAAAAGATCGTATGCTTCTTATAGACATGTTAACGGTGAATGGTAAGGTGAGTAAATTGTTTTTTTTTTTGTTTTTTCTTAAAATAGAGATGCATAATTTCATCGCCTATATGTATCTCCCCTCCCTCGCTTGCTTTCCAGGGTAACCACGGTTATGTAAAGATATTTCTGAAACATTTAGACCACTGGTGGGTGGAGGGAGGGGGCGTCCGTGGCCTCGTCACACGCCTGAAACGTCACAAACATATTTTGAGTCTTTGTTGTTGTTATTTTAAAAGAGAATTGACAAGTATCCTCTCTCGGAATGAATAGATGGGGGGGTATTTAAAACAAAGAAGTTAGATCTCACTCTAAATAAATTTCGAACTGCATATCAATTTGAGAGAGAGAGAGACAGAGAGACAGAGAGTGAGAGATTTTGAAACAAATATGACGTGTTCCAAGCTTTTCATTTATCGAAAATTTTTCTTTTTACAATCCTAAATTAGTCGATAGCATTACAATACTTTCTTTTTCAATATAAATCAAAGTCACTGACAGAAGATGGTTGTAAATTGTGACATTGTGAGTGGAACTTATTAGAGAAGTTGCTGCCTTCTGCTTGATACTACTGGTCGTCCTGCTGCTGGTGCTGATGTTGCTGATGCTGCTGTTCGCAATCAATTCCAATGATAATAAATTCAATTTTTGCTGTGCACGCGACCAAGTGAAGCAGCCAAAAGGATACCAAGGAGCGCAAGCCAAGTAGCCAGATCCGAGAGCTAAATTGAAACGTTCCACACGTACGCCTAAAACTATCACTAGCCGAGTGTGACTCTATGACTATGGATTAGCAAGAAGGAAGTGACGATGCATCAGCACCAGTAGCCCCAGCCGCCCCATCCTTCTACCTTCCTTCATTTTTCCATCTATTTCCACTTCTACCATTCTTTATCCGTCTCTGTTCTTTTATTTTCTTTTTTTCCTCTCTGTGGCTTTTGTATGGCGACTAAACACAATTCTCGTTGCGGTGTCGATGAAGGCAAAAAACTTTTGCTTTTTCCGTTATACAAAAAAGTTTTTCTTTAGAAAATTGTAAGCTTTTGTATGGGAATGAAGGAGGATCTATACTCGCCCCCAATTTCAATCCATACATCCTGATGTTGCTACTGGTGGTGGTACTACTGTTGGTGCTACTCATGAGCCCTGAAACGTGTTTGACATTTGCAACTAGTTTAGTTTGATTTGTCGGCGATTCTATCCCCTAGGTCAATGGCTAAACTAACCTCAATTATTTGTCATTCAATATGATTATGGTTGATTCATTCTTACGCTCTACCTCTTCTCTTTTCCTTTGACATTTCCATTCTCCATTTTGCTACATTTGACAATTGCATTTGAGCCATTGTCAGCCGCGGCCCCAAAGGCAACCCAGCACAAAGACTAAGAAAACAAACTTGCCACCGCCTTCATCTTTATCTTCATCTTGTTCTTACCTTGGCTTTTGTGTCGAGGCCAAGCAAACATGCTTAATTATTCCATTAAAGTAATATTGCCCAGGTATACATCTTTCTCTATACTACATACACATATACATTGTATATATACATATATATATAATATATATATATATGTTTATATATAGCATCGAAGAACCCTCTGCCATGTAGAAGTAGCTTTTCATTTTCATCTTTTTTTTTTTGCCACGCTTTTTCAACTTTTCTTCCTCTTTTTTTATGCTACACTAATAAAAATTAACTAAATAGCTTTGATTTAAAAAAAAAAGTCAGTAAAATATTTACATATCTATACAAAATTATTATTAAATAATATAAAATTTGTTATATTTTATATTTGGAGTTATTTTTAAATAGGTTTTCTTTTTTATAACGAACTTAACATCTGGATTTTTTTAAAGAGGATTACCTAGATTTTCTCACTTTTGATGAACTTTTTAAAAATAATTTTTTATAAATATATTTATAATAAATTTCATTAATTTAATTAAGTTCAAAAAAGTTTTGGAAACATAAGTTATAATTAAATTGTATATTCGCCGACTAAAAGGAACCAATAAACAAATTAATTAATACATATTTAATTAGTTCTTTTGTTTTATTTCATAACTTTAACAACTAATACAGCCGAATTCCAATTAACTGGAGTTCCTAATATCGGATTTCTGATTATTTGGATCGAGTTTTTCATAAGACTTTTCCTGTACAGATTACCAATAAAAACAAAGAAATTTCAGTTCTTTAAAAAAATTTAATCCAAAAACTAAATCTTCTAGAATATACAGATTTTCAAATTAAATGACTTGCATGAAAAAGTTAAAAAAAAATTTTTAACCTAGTTTTCTATTGGATTATCAGTTACATAAGTAATCCAATAAGAAAACCAAATACAAAACTTTAAAAAATTATTTCGTTTAAAATCGATTTATTATTATTCAATTTTTAATTTTTTCAAGTGTACAAGACTCAGTAAAGTTCAATTAAAACTTAGTCAGACTTGGGTTATTTGAACTGAAAACCGAACCAAACTGAACTGAGCAGAACAGAATAGAACAGAACAGAACAGAACAAACTGCCAGGGACAGGACATGTTTGCCTTTGTAGAAGAGTGTGTGAGAGCATTGACCATTAAATGAATTTTAATGTGAGCTTTATTGGCTTTTGATGCCAAGTCTGGGCGAGAGATTCTCTAGCTTCTCTCACCCATCTAGCACTTGACACGTTTTGTAGTTTTGTGAGTGTGTATGTGTGTGTGTGGAAAAGTTTACGCGAAAATGTCTTCATTATGCCAAAAAGCTGGTGACAGGACAGGACAGACAGCAAGAGCAACAAAATTAACAACAACAACTGTGAAAACTTTAAGCACAACTTAATCAACATCAACGTGAGAGAATTATGATTACTATATATGTATGTATATATTTATATATATGTATAAAACTAGGATGGATATAATAAGGATGTGTGAAATTATAGCAAAACGAAAACTTTTTACCCGAGACAAACAAGCTGAAATGATGACAACGTGACGAAGCTGCAGCTCTACCTGAGAAATTAATGCCATAAAAAATGCATACACAGGACTGGAACTTTTCTTCACACACACACACACACACACACACACACTAAGCAAGGACTTGAGTTATTCTCCATCTCACTCGTTTTGTGAATGTGTCTAAGTGCAGGTTAAGGCAACAAACTCGACAAATTTTGACAGCCATTAATGTTGGAAGCCATCATCAAATGTGCACGAAAGGGATGGAGAAAGAGCAAGAGTGAGACATCTAGCGAGTGAGCAAGATAGATAGCCCAAAAAGATCCTTGACTTGGCTTGACTTGCCGAATTTGATGGCTTTTGATTCATTAGAAAATCACTTCATGGCATTTAATATGCAAATTATAAGCACCTTAAGAAGAGAGAGTGAGTGAAATGAGGATACATGGGTTGAGCATTAAATGGAGAGAGAGGGAGAGCGAGAGAGTGGTAAATTAAGGCAATACAGTGTGAGGATGGTCTAAAGGGTCGGAAGGGAAGTGCATCTCTAATGCTGGCTTTTTGAAGTTGCGCGCATAATTTTCTAATTAAGTTTCATTTTTTTCTTTTCTTTTTTTTTTTTTTTGTTGCTTTCTTCTTGCTGCTTGCACTTTGTGCTTTTTCTGTTCCTGATGTTGCAATGACTTTTAAGTAGCTTCCCAGGATTAACTGACTGTAGAGTCAAGTGCAGTCAGAGAGTAAGAGACAGCAATAGGAGAAGAGGGAGAGGCAGAAAAGGGAGGATTTTGTAGAAGGCAAAATGTCATTTTTCTTATGCCCTTCAATACTATTGCCATAAAGTGAAGTATTTATACCTAATAATAAGCCATTTGAAGTGAGTAAAGTGCTTTTATATATATTAATGCTATAAATTAAAATAATTGATTTAGTATTTTAGTTTATAGATATCTGTTTAAGTCTAGAGACAATATTCAAAAGTGATTGTGGTGAAATCTTTCCTTTTTAATTAATGTCTTAGCGACATAGAAATAGGACATATGGAATATACATTTAAAATAAAATTATTGAAAATTGAAAAGCAGTTTATCAATCAAAAAAAAAGAAAAATTTTCTTGATCTCTATATATTTTTCTGTTTATATATTTTTCTTCTGTTCCAACAATTACCATAAATTATTCTTGACAATTTTAAGTAATTTGTTTAATTCCAAGTATACTTCTTTTAAGGGTGTAATTTAGTGTACAATTCCAGCAAGCTTAAAAGTCTCTTCTTTTCTCTTTCTCGTTTCCTCTGACATTCTTTTCTCCCTTTATTTTTTTCCGCCTTATATATATTTTTTATGCCTGCGCCTCTTGCACTCTTAACAAGATTTTAATTTGAGCTCATTATGCCCTGGCAAAAGGCAAATGAACTTAAGACAAAAAGCTTAGCCAGATTTCTCGCAGCCCTTACTAAACACCCCCTCCCCTACCCTCTATCCATATTCACATCCACTTTTCATTTTTTGCATCTCTTTTTGTGAAAAGAATAAAAAAATAAAAGAAAAAATTTCAATTAGTTTACACTTTATAGAGAGCTCTGTCCATATAAGTTGATATTTATGTCACTGGCCACGCCTCCCTTTAAAGTTTTACCCTGCACATTCTCCTATTATTTTTTTTTCCTTTTTGCTTTTCTGTACGGTTTTTTTTTCTACGCTCTCATTAATTGCAAACCATTTGAGCAATGTTCACACACAGCTACGCTCTCAACTGCAGCAGCGACAGCGGCAGCAGCAGCAACTAACGAATTCATTTCATTTCCGCTGCATTCATTTGCACGTCACAAAATGAAACGAGTGAGCGGGACACTAGAAGAGGGAGGGAGAGAGAGAGAGAAAAGAAGAGGAGGAGAGCAAGCAGAGAGATGGTGAGCGAGTGACTGCGGTAGCAATTTCATTGCATTGCGGCCACAAAGTTCTGGCCCATGGCAACATTGTGCACATACATAAACACACACACACACACAGAGTTGATGATGACATACCAAAACGCACACACAGAGTGAGAAAGTGAGAAGGGGGGGTGGAGAGATGAAGAGATCGGTGAGCGAAGCAAAGCAAAGCAAAAGTCCAGTCCGTTGCCAGCATTTCCGTGTGCCGTTCCATTTCGCTGCGCGTTGTTAACCAAGCAACTTCCGAGGGTAATTAATTCGAGTACTCGACATTCTCTCTAGTTGTGTCCTGCATGTCCTGTCCTGTTCTGCTCTGTTCTGTTTTACTCTGTCCTGTTCCCACCATTCTCATTGTCGTCTGTTTTAAACGACTTACAACTCGGATTACAATTAGACAAGCTGTTCGTTTCGGTGTTCATTTTTTTTCCCATTCCACCATTTCGTTACTATTTTTTTTTTTTTTAGTATTTTTCGGAAAATTTGCATGTTACATTTGTTCCACACACTCGACGATGCGCTTCGCTTTGCGGTTTACCATTGGTAAATTTGCTAAAAACTGTTCACACTCCCTGTTTCCCTCTTCCTCTCTCTCGCTCTCTCTATACATTTTTTTTAACGTGATTCCTCATTCCGCTTTCCATCGCTTTTTTCCTTTGCTAATTGTCACAAAAATTAACCTACTTCACGTACATCCGCAGGACCGATATTGATTTCAGGAACAAAGGCAATAAGCCGATAAACGACTTAAACGTTGCGATACTATATCTATATCACAATGTCAGCTTAAGATGATTATTCCAATTGATACGGTATTTGAAACGATTAATTGCTTATTACTAATATTTCTAAAATTTATAATGGTAATGGTTACACTGAATGTAGATAATGACCATACTTAAAAAATCAAAAAAAATATTTTTTATTTTAATAAATTTAAAAAATTGTAATGCTTTATAATTTAGCGACTGTATCTCTATCATTAAATTATTTAAAAATTTAATTTACTAAGTGTGAATAATATTCTTATTATGCATATAAATTGGATACATTTTTTCTTTCTTTAATATGGTTAAATGGAAAGGAAAAAATTATTAATTTTTGCCATAATAATAATTTTAATTTTTATATTTTACAATTTCTTAGAAGTTTATATTATTATTTAATTATTTTGCAATTTCTTCAATTAATTCAATAAATTTTTTATTTAGTCTTTTGTTCGTTGCCCCTTAGCAAGTACAGTTTAAATTTTTGTAGTGGTCAAAATTTGACTTCCGGTTATTGCCGTTAAAAAGTTTCAGTTGCATTTACATGTTACTGTTTGTCTCTCTTACCCTCTACCTATCACTTATCACAGTGAAAAGAAAATCCTCAATCAAAAGCAAATCACAGGCCATCAAACTTCTGGCATTATAACAAAATGGGCCTAAAGTTTTCGCTTAGCAAATCTCATCAACAACAACCACAAAAAAAAAAAAAAACCAAAAAAAAATAACGCAACTGAAGAGGAAGATGAGAATCATAAAAATATATTACCCACTTTAAAGCCATGGGCCAGCCACTTCATCAACTCATGTAACTAAACACCAGGAGCAAAAAAAAAAAATAAAACACCAAAAAGTAAAAAAGAAAAAACCTCAATTTGGTGCCCTCGGGCAAATGAAACAAAACAGAACAACAACTTTAAATCATTTCATACCTCTCATGCGACGGCATGAACGGAG
Source organism: Drosophila emarginata (assembly GCA_037075365.1). Lineage (NCBI taxonomy): Eukaryota > Metazoa > Arthropoda > Insecta > Diptera > Drosophilidae > Drosophila > Drosophila emarginata. Next base: position 1,018,792 of record JBAMCD010000260.1, on the reverse strand, counting down.
CTCCCTTCCTCTCATTTTCCTCATCACTTCTCTCTTCCATCACCATTTCTTTTTAGAAGTAGCCAAAAGCTTCGAGTGTCATAAAAAATTGTCCTGAGTATTAGTTTTCCTCTGTGTGACAAGCTGCCAGTTGCTTGGCTGACATTCATTCAGTGAGTGCAACATTTGCTGGCAACAACAACAACAATAAGAACAGCAAGCAGGGACTTTTCTTCGTAGTCGTCGTTGACGTCGTCTTCGTCTTATCTACAAGTCCAGAAGCAACTCCCACAGCTCGTCTGTCAGCAGACCCACAAAAATCAACAGCGTTCTCTCAAGGTGGACGCTTGTTTGGAAATCTGTGAAAATGCAAATCCGCCTTTTTATTTCATGCAATTATTCTTGCCCATTGTTTTTCTTGAGAGACACAAAGAAAAACGTAAACGTATATAAAACAAAAATAATGAATATTCCAACTAAACTGATGGCCGACAACAAAAATACACTATTGTTTGATAATTTGAAGTGGAATAAAAAAATGTTGAATACTATATTTGAAATAACGAGAATTTTATAATACTATTTTTTTTTTGTTATCAGGATATAGTTGGGAAAAGTTTCAGATTTGGATTTCATAAAGTAAATTTAGGTATAGCTTTAACAATAATAAAATATTTCAATTGAGGTTTGAAAGAGATATTGAATTATGGTATTTTATTATGATATCTATTCTATTGTGATTTCAAATTTGTTTAAGTTTTTTTTTATCTTTTATTTCTAAAATCGAATTATCACTAACTAAAATAATCGCTCCATAGAACCGATAAATTGTAAAAGGCTGTTATTAATGGCCAAATTTACCGAATCCTTTAAATTTCCGATTTCCAATTATTTTTTCTTTTTAGCTTCAGTTCATAATAGTGATGCAACTTTTTGAGGTGATAGAGTATGAATGAATAAAATAAATTTCTGTGGTCATTTGTCTGTTGTGCTTTGACTTTCTTGTATTTTTTCTGCCTCCTTAAAATTGTCAGAGGAAAAGACAAACAACAAACAAGGGGAAAAACAGAAGTAAAGAAAATAAGGTGCTTGACTCCAATGAGAATAGTTATTGGATGACGGTGGCTATGGTGGCATTCATCATCTGTGTGCGTGGTGCCGCTCGTCGTTTCTAGTGACATTTGCAAATGTCAAAATTTTAGTTGTCGCAAACGACGAACTTGCAACATAGCAGACAACATACAAAACTGATTGACACTGAGTGCGATGTTGGAGCATATGTTGCCCCAGAATGTTATGTTAATGAGTTATTGTTTCTCCCTCTAGCTTACCCGAAACCACCCTCTTTGCCTCTCTCTATATAGTATGTACCCAAAAAGTATGCTATGGGAAATTGACAAAATGCAGTCAAGCATTTAATTTTCTCTCTTTGAAAATTTTTGTTTTGAGAAATGCAAACAAAAGGAATGAGTAAAGTGTCCTCCTACCCGAAAAAAAAGCTGACAACCACTTGTCATAACAAATGCCAGCCGGACATGACACTTTGCATATACACACAGTTATCTGTATATATAATAAATATGTATACATATGGTCTATATGTTTTTTAGTAATTTCCATAGACACACACATACACACACAGAATTGTGCATCCTTTACCACTCCTTTTCAATTAAGGTCCTAGAAATGTATATTTACATTCTGTTTTGTTATCAAATTTGACAGTTAATTGCTTTTGTCTGGTTTATCGATCGAAGCAATTTCAATTGTTGCAATATTTTTTCTATATGTAGCTTTAACTTGTGGCTAATCGAATTTATAGGGGGAGGAAAGAGAATTGAAAGAGAAACGAGCTGGAGGTTGAGGTTAGTTAAGGCAATTTAGTTTTCTTGCTCTCCTGCTGTGCTTTGTGCTATTAATCAATAGCCTAAAATGAGAGAGATTTTACTTGGGGTTTGAGTTGATTAAATAGGCGCGTTAAAGGCAGCTGCCAGGCACACACACACACGCTTACACCACACAATCGTATTTTAGTGCATGTGTGTGAGTCTAATCAATGAATCATATTATTTGATTTATGATTGCCTTTGATTCAAAAGATTTCCCGCTGCTTAATGAATTATGTGTAGGAATTTGTAGCCAAAGGAGGTGAGAGAGAACTAGAAATCAAGAATTACAGAAAGAAACCAAAAAAAAGTAAGGGAAGAATGTGCCGAAATTAAACTGCTTAGATAAGATTTGATAAATAGATGTATTTTAGAAAAATTATAATTTGAAAATTTCCAAAAAATAGAAGGGTAAATGATTTCTTTTCAAAGTGTTTTGAGCTTATTGTTCCTTTATCTGCATTAATTTGCATTTAAATATAATAAATTTAACATTTACTATTAAATTGTTTAAACCTTTCTGCAAAGTTTTGTATTTTCTGTGATTTCCAATTCTTTACAATAGAATCATTAAATGAACTGAATATATCAAAAAAAATCAGTTAATTGACTTCTTCTATGATACGATCTGAAAGAATATTTAATAGTTATAGAACGGAAATTTGTACTATGAAAGATTCGTCTACATAAAGTTTACCTTAGTTTTTCCCAAAGGAATTTCTCATTTCTATAAATTTTCTTTTTCTTTTATTCTCTATGTTTTTTTTTTCTGTAGCCTTGAGCTATGTTAATGAAATTGATTTTCATAGGTATAGCATCAGGCGGCATTCCCCCCCACCCCCCAATTTCTCCCTTTGCGAGTTAAGCTGTTTGGCTCCTCTGACTGTCTCTTTGTCTTTATATATATTTCCCTGTGTTTCTCTGTCAGTCAGTCTGCCCAGCAGCTGCTGTCTGCATTTCGGTGACATTTTTGCCATTAGCCAAATGTCAATGCTCGTCGCCAAGTGGTAAGCACTTATAATAGATGGGATTTTCAGTTGTCGTCGACAACAACAGCAGTAGCAGCAGCAGTAACACCAGCAACAACATCAACATCAACAGCAACAACAAGAACTAAGCAGGCTGTTGGCTGTCATTTGCCGATGTCATCGTCATCGTCGTTGTCCTTGTCGTCTTCTATTTGCCAGGGTGAAAACGTCTTGCCTTTTTCTTTTCTTACTTGGTTTTCCTGTTCCTGTTTTGGTTTTGGAATGCGCGATAAAAGAAAAGAACTAAAACCATTTGATTGCTAGCCAGCGGCAGCAACTTGACTGCTGATGCTGCAGTTGGAAATCTTCTTCAAGATAATTTGAATAATATCACTGACCCCAGCCAATCAGCCAAAAACCCCCATTGCCCATTCTTGAAAGGGCTGACAAATGGCTTTTAAATCACCTGTCCACCCTTCGCTATCCCACTTCCCTCTCACTCGGTCTTCTTTTGTGTTGAGTTGAATGGTGGCTTACTTCTTTGTTTTTTACACTCTACCCGTTTTAAGGATAAATTTTGGATATGTATAGTTTTTTTAAGTCAACAACAATGAAATCGTCTGTTCATTATGGAAACTTATTGCTAAAAAAGATTTGAATTGTTGAGCATTTTCTATGTGTAAAATTAAAGTATTGAATTATGACAATTTTTACTTTTAATATTTCCAAAGAAATCTCTATTAGTCTCGATTCAAACAGAAGTAGATAATTATTTTGAATAAATTATTTAAGCCATTGTTTTTTTATACCCTGAACAATCCTAATCTTAACATAAATCCTCCCAAATTATCAGTTTTTTTTTTTATAAACTATAAACTCTATAAAGCAGAGGATATCCACAAGTCGGTATTTGGATTATTATTAGTTTTTTTTAGGTTTTTTTTTTTTTTTTTTGCATACTTAAGACACTTAAAGTTGATTTGCAATTTGCAACACGAAACTTTGTTGTTGTGTTTGTTTTTGTTTCTTTTTTTAACCGCAATGAAAAGCTGCTGTCCCAGGTCAGAAAATGAAGGAACTGAGCTCAGTTCAGTGCTGCATGACGGTATATTATCAGGCCGTCCTGACATGCCACACGCACGGACATGGATCAGGTAGGGAAGAAGATGTGTTGAAGGATTGCACTCGTGTTTGGTTTTTTTTTGGGTATGTGATGGATTAAATGGTTATTTAAGCTGCAGTTGGAGCGATAAGTGGCAAGGCTCATGGCAGATCAGGATGAAAGGAAGCGAGCAAATTGAAATGTAATTTCCTGACAGCAATGATTCCCCCATTGCAATTCGTATGAATATCTTTTGCAGGCAAAGGTAAAATTTTATTAGATATTGCAGCTTTTAATGGGAAGGGAGATTCTCTGAAATATGCTACATTTGGAAAATTTAATCAGCTTTTGATTTAAAGTTAAGCATCATCGTTTTATGGTTAGGATCTCTTTGTATATACTACTATATCCAAATGGATATTTCCCTTTCAACCAACGCATACATAAATAAATCCGATTCCGATTTTCATGCCGATTTTCATTATTTTGATGATGATAATGATTATGATGCTGATGATGGAGAGATGATGTCGTTTTTATTGTTCCCACATTTGTTTGTTTATACAAATTTATGAGCCTGCCTGGCAAATGTATGATAACCATAACAACACAGACCTCCATTCCCTCTCAGTCCTCTCAACCATTCCAATGGCAATCACTTTTGTTTTGTTTGAGCTCTGGCCCAAAATGAAGATGCTTAATGCATTTTGTTGACCGTCGGGCATTTGTCGCTCGTTGTTGCATGTGAATGCATTTGATTGGTTTTAAATTACATTTTCCACAAAGAGAGAGAGAGAGAGAGAGAGATAACGAAAGAGAGAGAGAGAGAGACAGACAGAGTAAGAGAGAGGGGGAGGAAAGTGCGATGCAGCTTGTGATTTATTATGTTGCAATTGTAATTGCAATTAAACACAAAGTTCTGCAATATACTAAATATATGTATTTGTATTCATATAAATTTGCATTATGTCCAGAAATTTGAATATTCATTTTTTTATTGCATAATTTTTGGGGCATTGCCACAAACAACAAAAAAAAAAACAAAGTTGAAAGCAAAACGATAATTTTCTATTTTCGGTTAAGTGAACTGTATTTGAATTTGAACTAGTTGAATTGTCATTTCGTTAAAATATTGCAATTTAGATAACAATTGTTTTATCTTGGGTAATTTCATCAATTTTTAGTCTACATTTGAACATTTTCCAATTGAAATTTCCAAGAAATATTTATTTTCGTAACAAATAATTTACTTCTGTTGCCTACTCCTTTAAATACCTATTCACACGTCATCACCCGATCTATAAGTCATAAATATCTAGAGGGTTAAGCATTTTCTTGCTATTTTCTACCCATTTCAAAATTAAATTTTATGTAATTTTTAAGGGTTGGCATTAGGTAGAGAAATACCTATGGATATTTAGAACTGGGTTTGAGATTTAGAACTACTTTAACTTACTTTTCTTCTAAGTGCATTGTAACTTATGTATATAGATGAATTTTTAGAAGTCAATTTTTATTTATTCGATGAATAGTATAATTAGATTATAAAACTATTTTTTTCGATAATTAATTCTTTTTAAATTTAAATAATTTCTATAATGTAAAATAAAATCATTCATTATTTACTTGATTACTTTAAAAGCTGTAAACAATAAAAAACAAAAGGCACTGTCATTCTTTTACATAATTTTAAATTAGAATTTTTATTTTCTTGTTTTACCGTTTAAATAGTCGATCAATGCCATGTTTTGTTGTTATCTACGACTTGAATTCAGCGGTGGGTGGAGGGAGAATGAACAAGGATTTCAGTAATTTCATTTTCTAACGACATTACATTAGCATTTATTTTTTTTTCTTTCTTGAAATGGTCCAAAGACAGAAAACCCTTGGGGGCGGTTTGACTGGCTGCTGAGTCAAAGTTTATGCAGCTGCACTTCCGTTTTGATGACGGAGTGGAATAACTAAAATCAGTTGAGAATAGTACGCGACGACGAGCAGTTACAAACCAAAAGATAAACATTTGCCACAAAATTCAGTAGTGGGCACTGTGACTGTGGCAGTGGCAGCGGCAATGGCATCGGCATCGGCAGTTGCCCCATCAATAGCAGACGGCGGCTACTGCCAAAGTCCACGACAATCATCGATGAATTGGACGGGCAAAGTTTGCAACCGGACGCGAACTGGCCATGGGAATGGCTACACAGCAACAGCTATAGCTCCTCCAGTTGAAGTCTCAGCTGCTGTTGCTGTTGGAGTTGCAAGTTCACTACACACCCACAGATACACACAAACATTTTACAACAGTTCAACACAAGAGGGAGAGAGAGAAATTACTTATTTTTCAATTGTTGGAGGCCCCCGCCGAATGGCATTTGGCATTGTTGTAGCTGCCGCCGCCGCCGCCGTGCAATCTTGATTACTGTCAGTGGCAGCAGTTGTATTTAAAATTGGCTAACAAGTTGGGGAGCAGCAGGAAAAGCAGGAAAAGAAAACCAACCCAAGCCCCCGCTACCCCCATATTCTTCTACACTACCACTCCGCCCAATACCTCATCACATTCAAGTCCAAGCCCAATGCGAAGCTGCTTTTAACTTTTCATTTAGTTTTGGGCCACCCCAAGCCAACCATATACGCCTCCTCCTGCGATTCCTTCTCCCTTCTCCGATTCCTTTGTTCTCTTTCTCTTTCCACTCTCTTTTCATATCAGCGAAATTTTCGCAATGATCTGTCCTCCATCTGTCCTATTCCTCTCCCTCTTCCATTCTTTTTATTCTCCCTCGTCCATTGAAGCAGCCATTTTGCTATTTGTTTTGGCCCTCACCGCACTCCTCCTCCATCGCTCTGTTCTACTCCCCAGCCATCTGTCTCCTCTTTTTGCCGTGCTGCTGCTGTGTGCATTGTGTTAGACATTTGTTCGGCAATAATTTGATGTTCATGGGATATTGTCATTTGTTGCAATTGCCGTTTTTATTTTTGTTTTTTTTTTTACTTTTATTTATTTATTTTTTTTTGTAATAAGAAATGAAAGAAAAATAGTAATAGAGAGCAGAAATTTACAATTTGCCTTTTGGCATTGTTGATTAGGGTTTAATGAAATGACCAACAAAATAAACGGTTTGATTATTTCGTATAGCAAAAACAAATGGCCGATTTGCCTTAAAGATCTTTCTCTGTGGATCTGGTATAAATGGCACAGCAGGTCCAGGTTCTATATATAAAGAAAGAAAGAAAAAAAAATAGGAAGGAAATAAAATAAACAACATTAAAAAGGTATAAAAAAAAAAACATTCAATGTAGCAAAATCATTTGCTATCAAACATTTTGCAAAGAAAGTATTGCAAAATTTTTATATATTTTTTTTCTTTTCAATATATTCATTAATATTAAAAAAAACGCTTTCATAACTAATAAGCTGATCTAAATATAAAATTTATAAACCGGACCTTAAGCAACAGAGCTTTTTTAGAAATCATTTAAAACATGTTGAAATATTTATGAATTGATAGAGTAACAAAGTAAGATTTAAATAAAGAATTTATGTGGCATCCGAAACAATTTCTTTTCTTCTATTGTATAGAAAATAGAAAGACCTAACTAAATAACCTCGTTGAAGCACTTTAAATTCTATAAAACTATTTAGAACCATATCACTTATTACTATAATACTCACTTTGAACTGAATCGGTTTCACATCCATTCTCATTAACACCCAAATACAGTTTATGTCGTGCCTCCGATATAACTTGTTTCGATTGTTGGGCAAATAGACCAGATAAATCCGCTTTACTAGCTTCAAAAATGCGAGAGATGCCCATCTATTAAAATAGATAATAAATATATTATTAAACTAGAAGAATGATCTAAAGGATTACCCTTTAATCTTACCTTTTGTAGTGGCACTTTAAGATCCACATCACATTCAATTTTAAATTTTGGTATTAGTATATCAACATCTTGTATTAGCGTTTTAGTTGCAACCTCATTCAAATCCATATGCTCCAATTTGGCCTCCAATTCAGGCAGACCATTTATATCCTGTGGTAAAATAATCAACATACTAATGTCCGATTCCTGGAAAGGCAATTGCAATATTTTTGATTTCAATTTTCTCGATTCACCGTAGCGAAATGATCCAATTTGCCGCATCATTTTAATTTCCATGCGTTGCTTTGAATTAATCCAAAAATCATCGGGAATTGTTCGCTCCATGGGAAAACTTTTTGCCCATTTGGCTCGGAAGTATAATGAATTGACCAAAATTACACTCGATTCGGGATTGAAAGCGGCTGGCGATAATAAGTTTCGTACTGTATGAAATGTTTGTTTTTCCAACCATTTATTGACTTCTTGAGTTGCTTCAATGTTATTGTTGAAATTTAATAAATCAGCCTGGGCATTAAAAAATTCAACAGCCGTCAAATTGAAATCGGGACGCAATTTTTGATCATCTTTAACATACAACCGGGTAACGAGACGTAATGCCACACCATGATCCGTACAAGTGCATTCTTTACTCCAGAAATCTGCATTTCGTTTAGCGATATCTTCCTTTTGATCCGCACCCAAAATAAGCCCCGAACGCAATTCATCCGCACTTTTGCCACTGGCACCCATAAATACCAATGTCATGGCACTTCGTGCCGATGCCGGTGATATTAATATATTAATCATAGGTGAGTCAGAGTTCAGGGCTCGAAATAGATTTCGGGCAAAGACAATCGGACTGGCAGCCAGAGATGGAGATATGGTACCACTGGAAGTCATATTTATGCAAATAGCCAAAGCGATGCTTAGGACAAATACTACATAGTATGAGTTCGTTGGTTTATTATGCCCAAAATAAAGAAATAGAAAATTATAGAAATTTTTTTTTGTTATCTCTTTTTAAGAATAAGTACATTAAAAATATTTGTTTACTTGATTTGACAGAAAATGCCATTGGATTGTTACTGTTGTTGTTGTTGCTCCAAGTGAGTTACTCTGACTGATCTCATCTGAATAGAAGTGAGAAATTGTATTCACTATTTTCATTGAATCGCCCCCAAACCGGTTTCTTTATGTAACAACAGTGAATTATTCATAATTTCGTTACACTTGGCGAAAAATAACAAAACAATGGAAAATATAATTTCGTAAAGGCAAGTTAAACAGGTTAAAGTGAAAAAAAAACATCTATATATATAAAGACATTTACCTACATACGTAAATCAAGTGAAGCTTGTTTTAAGATTACCTTGTGGAGTTCTTGGAAAATGCAATCTCACGACTTGAATATGAGATATTGCAAGGTTGTTCGGTTACTTAATTGTTAGATAATTTGTTTAGATTATGTTCATCTTCTCTGATGAGCATGACAATTACCCTTTACTTTCAACTATATGTATTTCCAAAAAATTAATTAAAGACTTAATTAAAAAAAAAAGTACAACAATTAAAAACTGAATAAGATATTGGTAGATGAAGTTGCGGGCTCCAACATAAATTACCCAAAAATATTGAGTGTAAACCTGCTAGTAATACGACATAAATAAATTTGAAAAGTTTATTAAACTAGAGATGAATTATTTTTATAAATATTTAGTAAGTTAAGAAAATTTTTATCATTAAATTCCGACAGCAAATTAGAACTTGATAATTAATTTTAATAAAATAATTTTGAGCAAAAGCGCGTTTCTCTAGTATACCTTTAACTCAAGTAGAGAAACATCTCTGGGCATAATCGGGATACGTTTTTCTATGTATTAGATTAAAGCACTAAAAAGTTTATAAAAATTCAGGAAAAACTTTCAATCGATTAGTTTTTGACTTTTAAAATAGGCAACAGATAATTCTGCCTATCAAAACAATTAATTAATTAATTTATAAATAATCTGTAAAAAAACTCTCAATCGATTAGTTTTTGACTTTCTAAATTATCAACAGACAATTCTTTCTATTAAAACAATTAATTAATTAAAGTGTTTTGAATGTTGAACTAATTTAATCTTTAATTCAACTAATCGTTTAAACTAACAAAAAAGTTTATTTGAGCACTAAGTAACTAAAAACTATTGCCAATTATTGTCCTTATTTTTGTATGTGAAAAGAACTCAAAGGGAAATTCCTATGCATTTTATGGTTATATAAAAATATGAAAACTAAATTGAAACTTTTTGGTTCACAAATAAATTAAGTAACTTTTTAGCTCTTGCGTTGAAGTTAATATTTATTGAGATATGTTGCTAACTTCACAAGTATTTTAAATGTTCAAATTTCATAAATTCCTTTCTCACCAATGATTTGTAACTTGAATATTTAAAACAGAAAAATTTACAAACGAACAATTGTTTTTCCGATTTGATTTGTGGAAATAGAGTTTGATTTCATTTTCCTGGAATTTGTCAATTGAGTGATTAGTTTTCATGCAACGGAAAAATCGCATAAACATATTAGTTTGTTCAGTTTTCTATTTTTTTGGTTTTGTTTTGTTTGTTTGGCATGGGAAATCAATTTGTGGGTTGGTTGGGTTTTTGCGTCTGTTAGTCAAATTAAATAGACGACAAAATGTGAGTATTGTTGTTCCCAACAGTTTCTGTCGTTGCTGTTGTTGTTGTTGTTGTAGCTGACATTATTGTTATGCCAAAAGTCAGTTGTTTTGCTGTTGTGTTATGTTGTTGGTATGTTGCTTTGTTTTTGTTTGCTGGCTCGCATCGCTGCCAATTTTTGTCTCGACTGGCAAATATTTTTCCAGCTTGCCGTTTCGTTTCGGTGGGGCATTGTTGTATTTGCATTTGGATGCTGCCACAGCCACAACAGCGATGACTACGACGATGCCGACGGTAAGTCAATAACGTCAATGCATTTGGCAGAGGGAGAGCCTTGGTGGTGGCCTGTCTTTGCTCCCCTATTTCACTCTGTCTACCTCCCCTCCTCTGGTGTTCTCTCTCTCTCTTTCTCTCCTTTTTCCTTACCCGTTTTCTCTGTTTGTCTTTGTGTGCTTTGCGGCATGATTGAAAATGAAGGTTGTGGTGGGTGAAGAGCATAAAGGAAGTTTTAGGGGCAGGGGGCAGCGAGTCTTAATGTTCCATTACCACTTTGCCTTTGCCCGGTGACGAGCTCTGTGTCGCCCTCCTTTGCTCAAATTTCGCACTTGATTGCGCTGCTTATGCGCCCAATGCGTTTTGTATTTTATATTTCAATTTCATTTCGCTCACCTTTTGACATGTCTTTCTCTTTATCGTGGTGTATGGGTATGTATGGTTTGTGTGTGTATATGTGTGTGTGTGTGTGTATGTGTGTATAGGGTGTGCGTGTGTGTGTCACAGTCAGCGCACTCAATCATGCATTTTGTTCATGCACTCGGCTGGCGCAAATGAACAAATTTCACATCTGATTGAATCGTTTAAGTGCAATTCGATTATGAAGCCCAAAGCATGCCTCAGCCTATCATTTCTTTGAATACCCTCCACGTAAAAGTACATGACCATTTAAAGATCTCATTTTGATTCAGTTTAAGTAAATTAGTATTAAAATCTGAATATTATTTCAATTTAAAGTCACTTTTAACCTTCTTTTTCTTTATTAACTTGTAGTTTTTTAACTAGTTAAACCATTCACATTAGAGTCGATGCTTTCATTAGTAAATATTAAAAATATTTTTCATAGTTTAAAATTCTTTTTAATTACATGTGGTGAAAAATAATCCATAGATTAATTTCAAGCTAAGACCAAAACAATTGTTAACTTGAGCACAAATGTTCTCATCTCATCTCAATTTGTATCTACTTAAACAACACCGAAAGCCATTCAAAGGGATTTCTTATAGTTTTGTTAAAATGCTTTTAATAATGCATTTAACATCTTTAATCATAAAAGGCGGAAACTTGATGGAGTATCATCACTAATTGCATTTTCGTGGAGTAGCCAACTTGGAAAAGCGCCTTAAGGTAGGCAATATAAACGAAAATTTGCACATACCTATCAAATAGGGAATAGTGAAAAGTGGGGAAGAATGTTTATGGGAGAGAATGAGAAAAAGGGGAGGTATAGAAAGACTGTATTATGCGGCTTTGATAGCTTAGAAACAATTCATGAGAAAGTAAGGGAAGTGGCTGCAGCAGTTCGCAAATTTCTTAGTCCTCAGGCTATCATTTTCGATTGTGAAACTTTCTGCTGCTGTTGCCGCTGCGGCTCAGCCAACTAGTTTGTGGTTGGCCCCCCCTTCCCCACACTATTTGGCAAATGTCTTGGGTCCTCCTACTTCGTTGCCTCAATTTGACAACCGCAATAAATACGAAATTTGAGCAAAATGCGGGCTACAATGCAAAATACGAGCATATTGTAAAATTTAACAAAAAAAAAAAAGAACATGGAATATAAGGAAATTCAAATGGCATTTGAAGAGAATTTGAAATTAGTCTCCTTTGTGATGGGCTCTTAGAAAACGAGGTGTGTTTTAACAGTTTAAAAAAAAACTGAGACAAAAATAATCAATTTAAAATTGCTTATGGATAAATTATAAATTCTAAATAAACAGTTTCATTATCATTATTAGATTCATTACAACTGGGGAGATAGATTTCCATAACATTTTTAACATTTACGGATTATTATTTTATATTTAAGAAAGAAAACTGTTAAAAAAAAAATACTAAATTCTTTATTATCAAAAATTGGGACTAAATAATTATTAATTATTTTAATTTCAATAACCACCAATTTATGAATGAATATTATTTTGACTTATTCTATTAATGATAAATATAAAATATTTGTTTTGCCCTTACAAAAAGTATAACAAAATTCTGTTCTAAAATGTTTTTTGTTTCTTAAGCTATCGGATCTAACTCCATTAGATCAGACGTCCACTTTAGTAAACTTTTGACTTTGCCCTCGCATGTGTGTGATGAGAGTATAGATATGGTAATTTGATTTTATAGTTTCTTACTTCTTACAAATTGCCAATATTCAAGACCACAAGTAATTCAATTTTTCTGCTGGTAGCAAAGAAAATGTAGTACAGAAACCAAAAAAAAAAAAGGAAGAAAAAATTAAATTGAGAATCTTTTTTTTTTTGTTTTTTTTTTTTTGGGTTTACAAAACTTCCGGTTGTGACTTGAGACCAAGAGTTGTCATCAACCTGTAACTAAATTCTATTTGCTCTGAATTCCCTCACTTTTTCTCAACCTCTCTCTCTCTCTCACTATCTCTATCTCCGGTTGACTTTGTAGCTTTGTCCATTTGATTTGTGGTCCGTTTGTAAGTTGAAAATCAAACAAACCAGCAACAACGACATTTGCTAGAACTAAGCAAGTGGCATGTGTGGCATGTAGTAGTAGCAACGTCTACATAAAGTGTTGCAAGTGTTACAACACGTTTTGTCACGCATACGCACTGTTGCTTCAGTCACAGAGCTCAATAATTAATTGTTTGCCACACTTGTGCATTACCAATTGCATGTTACCCCATAGACCTATACCGTTTACAATCATTCACCATCGCTTCTCTCTCCCCACCAACACGTCTCTCTAACATTTCCTTATGCTCCATCTTAGACTTACTTATTTATTTATTAATTAAATCATTCATTGTTCAATCAAACTTCTTGGGAATTGCCACATCTGCTATTGCAACTACACAACTCATCGACATTGGCATTTCCCTGAGTTGCATTCATCATTTAATTAGTTAGTTAGTTAGTGGATGTGTGTGTATGTGTGTGTACGTGTGAGTGTGTGGTAAATGATTTCAATAAATTAGTGCAACAGTTTGCTCTTTTACCTGCTGAATCTTCTCTATGCTATTGGTATACCATCTTATATGGTCTTTTTGAGCTGTCTGAGCTGAAATCAATTCGATTTGATTTCTGTTTCTGTGTGTTTGTTTTCTGTTTTTTTTTTTTCTTGCAACATTTGCCATTTCTACTTGCCGCCTGTTTGGTTTTCTTATTGCTGTTGTTGTTGTTCTTGTTGTTTCTGTGTCGTTTCTTCATTGCTGCTTCTTTTTCACTTTTTTTATCGAGACAAAAATTGTTTGTATTTGTTTAGGCTTATGGCCAAGACAATAAAAACCATTTCAAGTGCAGACAGCAAAAATAATGCTTGAACAAATTGCCGGCGGCAATGCAACGAATTTGCAATACTCTTTATCAAAGTAATTTAGAAAAAGTCTTGTGAGAAGATAATATATAGTAAATTCTATACAAAGAAAAAAAGATCAACCGGAAATCTTATATGAAAGAGTAATTAAAAAATACAAATTTTGTATATAAAAAATGTTTGTAAACTTCCCAAAAGTGATAACAGAAAAAGATATATACTCAATTATATGTATAATGATTATTCAATCATAAAATGTGAAAATATTTTTAGACTATAAGTGCGAGATTTTTGGATACTTTCTAGTTGTGTTCTTAAGACAAAAGTTTTATAATTTTTCGATCTAGAAAAACTGCATATTTATTTGGAAATCTCGGAAGTTTTTATAAGCCTAGTCTAAAAATTGGTTTAGCATATTTGTTTTAATTCAAACATTCCATGAATCGTTTGGCGATCTTAATTAATTATTTTTACTTAAATATTGCACAAACTAAATTTGAACTAAATATAATCTAAGAGCAAGTAAACATTTTGCTAGATAAAAAGATAGAGTATTTAAGAAGCATTATGATGGGTGAAAACAATAAAAATACAATTTCATGTCTATGACAGATTTTTTCCAAAGAAAGTTGTAGGTAAGATATAGAAAGAATAAGAGAAAGATGAGAAAGCGGATTGGGAAAGGGGAATAGAGGGAAAAAAATACCAGGACAAAGAGAGACAACACATTGTGTAGGGGGTGGGGATGGGAGGGGGAAGTAGAGTTTTGCTGAATTCGGATGCGAAGTTTGTAGTAGACAGAATAAAGAGCTCTTAGACATTGGCTAAATTTAAACCGTACACATACACACGCACACATTCGCATACACACTCGCTTACTCACATACACTTGGGATATTTGAAGAAGAAGAAGAGCTACATTTCCTGTGCCTTTCTTCGATTTGATTTTTCATTTCCGCTGCAAATGGTGACAAAGTTGAGAACGAAGAACGAAAATCTTGACTATTTGTTGTCAATGTGTGTTGGCCATACATACACACACACACACACACAAATGTACATATGTGTGTGTACTGATTTCTTGTAGAATATCAAATACAGTCAAGGACTAAGGCAAACATCAAGTTACCTAAGGAAGGATAACTGAATGGCAGGTCCACTTGAGGCATTTCGAATGTAGGTGGTTAAAGCACCCAGAAATAGAAAAGATAAAGAAAATACAGAAGAAATTTTTGCACAAAATTTAAACAAAGCAACAAAATGAGATTTTTGTTGTAGTAGCAGTAGCAGCTGTAAACTGTCACAAAATACAAAATACACATAAACACCATAAACCGAAACCAAAAACCGAAACTGCCCCTGTCAACAGTGTCAATGACAATCATTAACACAAATCAATGGGATTAACAATATTTGACTCACACATGCAATGAAAGAGTGACGAGAAGAGCGGTTTACATAGGGAAAAGGAATGGGAGCTGAAGTAGGAGCTAGAGAAGGTGGTCATCATTCAACTTTATGCCCAACACCCAAATACGCCAACAGAGCTGCAACCGCAAAAATACACACACACACACACACAGTGTGGAAAGGGGTGTAGAGGAGAAAAAGGGGTGAAAGGCAGACAAACAGAAAATACAAATCAACATGACAGGCGCAGGACTTAATCCGAAAATAGTGCAAAGTGTAAACGAATGCAGGAATAAAGGGGAAATGGCGGAAAGCATGGAAATCGAGGTCGAAAAATGGTCAGCACTTAATTTCCTCTTTTGTTCCTATCCCGAATTTTCCTAAGAGGTAACACATTTAAGTTGAGCTTTCTTTAAAAAAAAAACCATACTGAAAACAACAAAAATAAATAGAAACCAAGAAAAAGAAAAGGAAAAGAAAAGGAAACTGCTTTTGTGGCAGCTGGTAAATGCTGCCTTAGTTTCTGCTTGAGCCTGATGTTATTGCTCATATTGTCAACGGTCATTAGAAGCTCACATCGGTAAACAATAATGGCCAAGACAAGACAAGGGTGACAAGTGAGTTCGATTCAGGCAGCAGCAGCAGCAGCAGTCAACCGCAGTAGCAGGACCCGAACTAAACTATACCAAACCAACTGACCCTAAGCCTCTGCTGTCTACATTTACAAGCTTTAGCTCCTTCGCCCTCTCATTCACTCACACTCTGTCTGTATGCCTGTATTTGTCTCCATATATGTTACCAATATCTTTGGCTGACCACGTTCTCAGCAGCTGCTGTATGGCCATGGTTAAGAACGAAGGATGCTGCAAGAGTTTGACAAAAGAAAACAGCAAAGACGATTAAAATGTGTTTCTTTTCTTAAAGATATTTTGGTGAACATTAGAGTTTATGTTTTTAAACATTTCGATATATTGTAGGTTAATGAGATATGCTTTCCCAAAAGAAAATAAGAAAAATTTATAAAATATTAAGCACATTAAGTAAAGTCCAGAAACCAAATCTTTAGGATTCATTCTCTAACTTAAAATGGAATTGCTTTGAAACTTTGAGATAAATATGACAAGATTAAACGAAGACACGATTAAACTTTATAAAACGAAGAAACTGGCATTACAGCATTGCTCTTTAAAATGTTGAACCTTAAAGAAACTGGAATAAATTTAAATTAATAAAAACCAGTCAGGGAAAACTTGATATACCAAAATCTTAATTTACATTGCTTTACGAAAGCTTCACAATGATTTTATATTAATTGGGTTTTGTTGCTTTGAGATATTCAATTAAAATTTAAGATTTTACATTATTAACAGATACATATATAAAAGATAATTGTAGTTGATCTTTGTTTTAATATTCTGACTAGTTTAGTACAATATTAATGGGTTACCCCTCTTTATAAATTGCTTGTTATAGGAAAGCAAATCGATATTTGGTCTATCTTTCCCTTTCTCAATTCATGTGTCTTTCTCTTTGTCTTCTTCTCTGTGCATTTTCATCACGATTTTTTGGATGGGGACGGGGAAGAGGGGTAGAGTTCGACGGTGTTAACCACATGGCGCTGACACTGGCACTAGCTCTGATTCTGATTTTGGCAGTGGGTTTGGGGTTTGGGTATGGGTTTCGGATCCTAGTTAGTATTGTTGAGCGGCTTAGTTGTTCATATCCCCTTGTCAATTGAGTTATTTTCCAGTGTGGATTTATGAACAACATTTGTGATGTCATAAGCAAACATTCCTATGTACTTCAGTTAGTTAGAAAATGCTTTTTAATTAATTTACTTAGCATCTCAAACAAATTGTTGTTGCGGCTGTGTGCAGTTTTGCCACCTTTTTGACAGGTGCAAACCATGCACGAATGCTTCACTTAATTTTGTCACCTGTGTTAGTGGAAGGGAAAACTTTTTGCCCAACCGAAAAATTTGTTAACTGTCAAAATTTGGTCGTTTCCTCAATTTTCTGTATGTATGGTGACTGTGTCTGTGTCTCTATCGCTCTCTCTGTCTCTCTCTCTTTATGTATTTGTATGCGTGTGTTTTATCCAGGTGTTTGGCATGATTTTAACTTTTCAACTGTAAAACTATAGAAGGGAAAACTGAAATGTAAATGTAGGAGGATAGTGTGAAAACTGTAAACTGTTTATGCGTATATTTTTGTGTTTGAAGTTTAAGTCAGTTTTTGCCATTTAATAAGTTTGAAATTGTCATGACAACAACAATCCCAGGTATAATTAAGAGCGAGAGAATAAATGACAGTGTGAAAGAGACAGAGAGATTGAAAGCAGTTTTGTTGAGAGGACATAATTGATTTGTCTCTGACTGAGAATTTGAATCTAACAATTGGTCTAGGCACGTCCTGGCACTGGGACTTGGACTACTTCATTAGTGCTGAAGTCCAGAATGTGAACGTGGCATAGAGTTTGCTTTCCTTTTAGTTTTTTTGTCGATGCTCTTGCAAAAAAGACTACTAATTTTAGGTAGAAGTTTGCCACCCAGATACAGGTTAATAAGTGAGTTGAATGGACATAGCCAAATTGCGATTTCTTTTAAACTTAATTTATGTTATTTTGGGAGTAATCTATATTAATGATTTAATATATCTAAAATAATTTTTAGAAATATCTTGCTATAACTATATGATTTTCTTTTATAGAGCATAGAAAGTGCGGTGCAGTAAATATTTTAATTCTTCTTCTTTTTATTTTGTGTTGGTGTTCTATTCGTGCTGCGTTCTTTTGGCATTGGTTAACGATGTTGATTTATTCATTAGACCAAAATTGGCTGACTCATGTGGGCAAAAACTTGGCCAAGTAATTGACAAAAGGCAGCAGCAACAGCGACAGCAGCAGCAACGACTGATGGACGAGGACAACTTTGCGTATGACTAAAGTCAAATATTTAGCTTAAATATTTAAAAAACGAACAAAGAATAAAAAAACATGAAGCTAAACGAAGTGTAAACACTTCAATGCAAAAAATGGCAGTTAGAGAGGTGTGGAGAGAGAGTATGATGTATTTTTTTTTCTTTTTTTGAGGGGGAGGAGAAACTTTACTTTGCTTTACTGGCTGTGGACATGACCATGTTCTCTGTTCCATGTTAAACGACGGAAGCTCTCTGGGCTCTAAATCCGGAAATGTGGTTAACTGTAAATGTTGGCGCGACAAAATGTGCACCTAGCCGGAGACATAGCCGGCGCCCAATCTAACCTCCTCCTCTTGACTCTCTCTCACTCTTTCCCCATTACCACTCGGAAGTGTCGTTTGACTTGACGTTAGCTAAATACTAAAGCAAAATGCACACGACAACTGAAACACAGAAACACAGGCAGGTGAAAAGCAGGTGAAAAGCAGTTGAAAGGCAACTGAAGTAGGCGGCAAAAGTGGCCGCAATATCTGGGTATACCCCACTGTCCACACCTACCTTTATCCAGTGACTACACCTTCATTCTGCTCCTACTACTCCTCTTCATTCAGTTGCTCTTATTGTTGCCGTTGTTGCTGTTCTTGTTGTTGTTGTTGTTGTCAACCAGTTAATGGTCCATTGTGGTTTGTTTTTGAGTTGAGCTTATGGCACGCTGTGCAGACACCGCTGCGATGCCTTTCGCGCCCTTCGCTACAACTTGCGGCCAACGCGGCGTATGATTAACGCCGCCACAGTTGTAGTAAGAGAGAGATATGTATATTCTTGGGCCAGAGAAAATTGGATTGATGAAGAGAAGGGAGAGCGAAGAGTGGAAAACTGGGGAAGACCCCAGATTTTTGTGTGTTTTTAATTGTTGTTGATGAAGTACGTTAAAAGTAGACAACGACCACCGAAGGAGCGATATTGTGGTCAGTTGGCTGTGTGAAGTGACTTCCTTTTTGATTAAGGATAATATTCTTAGCATGGAAGATGACAAACAACAGGTAAATCACTTGACAATGTCCTTTCTATTGATTAAATGACAAATAAACGAAATTCTTTGTTTTATTTAGAGCCTTACCAGATTGTTTCATAAGTTTTTCCAAAAATCGTTGCCAATTGGTTGTAATATAGCTAATGAGACTTCTTGTAAGATGTTAAATTTATTTATAAATTGCTACAAATTGTACTTAATGAATAATTTAAATTATTCCACTTTTTATTTGCGTTTAAATTAATGTGACAGCGTTGCCAGATAGCTTCTCAAAGAACTTCACTTTCAATTTAAAAGTTATATGTATTTAATATACGTACATACAAATATTAAAAGTTTTCATAAATCTTTTTGATAGACTTAAAATGGAATTTTTGAAAATTTTCCTCTATCGTTTCCTTTAACTAATAAATATTTAAGCAGATTTCCGTCAAGCTGCCGCTGCTGCTGTTCCTTCTAATTAACCATTAAAAAGTGAGAATATACTGAAGCAATGCAAAAGGCTGACGAAAGAGGGGGAGCCGCAAGAGAGACAAAAAAAAGAGGTTATGATGATAAAGTTGAACTTTGTTGCTAGTTTGGGTAACTTTTAAGCGGCTTGCTTCAACTTATTGCTATTTATTTTGCATCGTTTTCCATTTTCATAGAGACAGAGAAAGCGAGCCAAAGCCAAAGCGTGTCAATGTAAAGTGACTCCATAATTAAGCAAGCAATAAAAATGAGACGAAAAGGGGGACGAAGCAACAAAAAAATAGTGCAGAAAACAGAAAGACTGCCTGCCTGGGCAAAAAAAAAAAAAAAAAAGTAGGAGGAAACAAAGTGAACGAACGAACGAACGAATGAGAAAAACTAAACAGAACAAAGTTATGAATCTCATAAAACTTTTGCCATGACCGGAAAGGCAAAGCCATGGGTAGTGCATGATGGAAACGGGGCGAATGCATTTCAGAGAGAGAAGGAAGGGCAGGCAGGGGAATATGGTGGTAGCTGGCAAAATGTCGCCGCTAATGACCGGCTGGCTGCATAGCCATGCAGATACTTATTTCATTTCTAGTTTTTTGGACAGGAAGAAGTTGCAGCCTGCCGTTTTGCCTGTCAGTTTTTTTCTATTCATTCTTTTTTTTCTATTTTTCTTTTTCGGCTATGATTGGCGCCAATTATGCAGTGGCTAAAAAAAAGTAGGCGTGGTTCCAAAAAAAAGAAAGACAGGAGAATGCAAAGTCAGCAATAAAAGTTTGATACGTCGACCAAAAGATATCCTAGATGAGACAAACAAATTAAAGAAAATATCAAATCAAAGTTGTGCTCTCTTCATAAATTAAATTAGAAATATAAAGTATATATAAATAAAATATATAGATTTAACAATACATATCAAAAAAACTGATTTTTGAAAATCTTAATTCTGATTTACATCATTTAATGTATCTAAAATATTGGAAAAGTAAAAATACGCTTTTCCATATGAAAAAATTAATTTGTATAAAAAATATGATAATCGACATAAAAAGAAAAATCAAAGGAGTATTCATAAAAAACTATGTAGAAAAAAAACTGAAAAAATATGAAAGAAAAATAATAATATAATATTGAATTATTACTAATAAAATTTGTCAAAGTTTTAATTTTATGAATATAAATAATTCACGGGCAAAATGCTTGCTCTACCAGTGCTTCATTCTGCGTATCTTTAACAGAGTATACCCCTTGCATTACAGATTTACAGGGTATCAAAAGGAATGGAGTTTTTTTTCTCCATGCTCTGTTTGTGAATTTATAAGTGGCCAAGGAATAAGATTTTCACCTGGACATATGTGAGGGGCGCTTCCAACTTATCTCTTTTTTTTTCTTTTCGCTTTTCTCTTAATTTTTGGGTAGGAAATTTTTGACTTTTTGCAATTGACATTTCGCTTAAAGTTGGGATAATTAAACGGCAAGTCGGTAACCTCTGGAAACTCCCCAAGTGGCCACAACTCATTGACACCCACCGGCCACGCCCACATTCATGGCTGCTACAGCTGGTGGCCATTGGCGGGGAACTTTCAATCACGTAGCATTTAATTTCCCAAAGAGAATTTGTTGGCACACACACCCACCCTCACACACCACACACACAAATAACCGACTACAAATCGAATGTGTTTATCCCCTGCACTACCAATCCCAACTCTATTCATGCCCCCCCCCTCAATTGCCATAAAATTTAAAAATTGATGACCATTTGCTGTTGTGGATTTTCTCTGCTTTTCCTTTTCACCCAAAAAATTTGTTCTTGTTTGTTTCGATTTTTGGTTTCGGTTTCTACTTGTTGTTTTGTATTGTTTCGGTTTTGTTTGGTTGTGTTTCGATTTATTTTGCTTACGGCCATGTGTGGGAATAGAATTTTTGAGTGGGCGTTGATCAGGAGTTCTCAATAGGAATGATGAAGGGTATGTATAAAGTGTGTGGGATAAAGAGTAAACAGCTGCATGAATGCATTCATTTTGTTGACATTTTCACCATTTCAAATATTCATTTTTCCAAAATGAAACCGAAACGACTATATGTTCAAAGATTCTTCTCTTTATCACTGCAGATTGATTTCACATAAGAGAAAATGTTATCCTTAAAAGAGTTTCGATTATCAGTTACTAGTTGTTTAGTTGAAACTAGTAAGTTTTATCTAGCAGAAGAATCATTTTGGATGAAAATTACTTTCGTTTTCAAGTTGAAGACTTTTTGAGTAAGGAATATGTATAGGATGAGCGTAATTGTATATATAAAAATATTGTATATTGGTTTTCTTGCCTTAAATTGAATTTAGAGGAAACAAACAAAATTCAATTTTTATTTTTATTTATTTTTTTCCTGCAATACAAACAGTTCACCTAATATAATTTTTGTGTTCGTGAGATAATTCTGGACATGTTTGTGGATTACGGATAAATGGGTTTTAGCCTTTGATGTGGTTTCTTGACCTTTGAGTTGCCTGTTTATATTCAACACATATCTATATGCCATTGACCCCTTTGTGGTTAGTTGAACATGGTTGTTATGTAGCAACAATTAATTGCGTTAATTAGGCGTAAAACTAATGCGTCTGAATCGCGTTAAAGGCCACTGTTGTGTGGTTTTCAACTCATCTCAGCTATGATTGCCCTTTGACTGGATCAGTGCTAAATATCTTAATCAGGTTTCAAGCTACAATATATAAAGAAATGTCTTATCAATCGAGAACAAATTGAATATTTTCGATTCCACTTTTAATTGTCCTTCAATTTTACTTGAATTTCTCAACGTTATGAAAAGTGATTTTTCTTTTTTTTTTTCGTTTCAATTATTTGTAGTATTTTTGCCCCGTTGGTATTTTTTCTTTTTTCTTTTTTTTTATTCATTTGCAAAATCAATCAACATTTATTTACACCTCTTGAAGAAGAAGAAAACCTTTAGAGAAACTGTGGAAAACATCTGCATCTTCAAATGCAAAGCACAATAACGGAAAAAATATGAAAAGCTCTTGAGTTTTGTGGCCTATATGGTCGAATGAATCGTTGAGTGAGTCTGACCGAGGAACCAACCTGTCAGAGAGCTCTAACAAGCACCAAACGAAAAAGAGGAAAAAAAAAAAAGTTTTGCAACGAATAAAAGTCTACTCCTTTTTCCTTTTTCATGTCCTCTGTTTCTCATTCTCTGTACGTTTCTCATATTCCTTCTTCTTTTTTTCTGTTTTCTGTTTTTCTGTCTTTTTGGAGCTAGCGAAAATTGCAACTGTTGTGTCAAGCGCTAAAATTACAGCACAAAGAATGGCGCAAAGGCAACAAAGCAGAAGATGTCTAAGGGATGGAAAGAAAAAGAAATGATGGCAAGGGGGTATGGGATAAGGGTAGGGGTAAGGGAAACGGCGATGACGGGTAATGCGGGTGGGGTAGCAGTGCAGGGGAATGATGTTTAGGTCCACAGTCCAGCTTTAAAAGCTGTCATCTTGTGCGTTTTTGTTGCCACTGTGCGTTTGAAATTACACCCAAAAGGACAATTAAGCATGAAGTATTTATGTGCCGTAGCGCTTTTTCAACAGCAGCAACGGCAGCAGCAGCAATAGTAACAACAGCAGCAGCAACAACAGCAACATCAGCAACACCAGCAACTGGCAGCAATGCGTTGCCATCATCATCCTCAACATCGTCGTCGCCGTCGTCGTTGGAGAAATAATTTCATTATGCTTGCAACTTAATGCCAACTTACAGTTTTACAGCCTGGCAGCTGTTGCTGTTGTTGTTGTTGTTGTTGTTGTTGCTGTTGCTGCTGCTATTGTTGCTGTTGCTCTCGGCACGCTTTTCATTACTGCCGGCCGCATGACTTTGCTTTTAAGTTTTAGCCCTTTGCAACAGCAGCAGCAACAACACATCAAGCGGCAGCAACAGGACCTGTTCTTGACTCCACGGCCGACTTTATTATGCAAGCTCAGCACTAAATTTTATTGTCAGTTCATGTCCTAGTGAATTATGTAGCGCGGCAGCAACAGCCACAGCATCTATAGCAGCGACATTATCATTGTAATGCATTTTTAGTCCTGGACATCGTCTCAGACTTTTATGCATTCGCGAGCAGTCAACAAGCCAAAGAAAAAGAGAACCTTATTAAATCTATCAAAGATGCAGCTAAAAAGCAACTGGCAAATAGCATAAAGAAAAGAGAAAAGAAAAGAAGGTAAAGGAAAAGGAAGTAAGAATGAAGAGGAAAAAGGCAAGTTAGAGGCAAAAGTCATGCCTTAATTAACATTTGTCACTCTGGTTACAAAGCAGATTTTGAAATTTTAGCACAGATTTTACTGCGCGCTCTTTTGCATTGATTTCACGCACACACACATACAGTAACAAGAGCGAGATGGAGACAATGTGTAAGTGAGATAGCGAGAAATGCGTAAATTGAATTGTGCATTGACCTGATTTTAGTGTTAAAGGCAAAAAGTGGGTATGGTAGGAGCCAAAGTAGATGGGGTACGATGAGTAGGGGTTTTGCCACAAATTCAAGCATATTTAGTAAACAATTTTAATTAAAAGCCACCAGCAACAGCTACAGCAACAGCAGCAACAACAACAACAACAGCAGCAACACCACCAACAAAAACTATGCACATTAATTTGCGGCATTTTTCGCGCTGGGCCTCAGCCTCAACTTTTTAATTCAATCCTCAAGAAGGAAAGTTAAGGATGACAGGCCAGGGTATGGGGGGTTTGGGGATGTCGCAAAGGGTAAAAGCGACGGGCCTTGGGTTGACAGTCAGCAACAGCAGCGGCTGCGTCAAGGCGGCCTCTTCTTGTACATGCAATTTAATTTGACAAATTTGCTGAAAATAGTTTTGGCCAACACAGCAAAAATAAAAAAAAAAAATAAAAAAAAACAAAACAAAATAGATACCAGAAATTTTCTTTGACTAGGCTAAAGTTTTAATACACTTTCAAATTGATTTTCTTGGAATTGAAAGGAATCCGATGTTGTTATAAAAATTACTTTAATGTTAATTACAAATTTCTTTATAAATTAAAATGGATACTTAAAACTTTTGATTTATTTAGATTAGCTAGAAATATTACAAAAAACAATTCATTAAATTGGTTTATATTTAATTCTTTTTTAAATATAAATAATTGAAATTAAACAAACGAAAGTTCAATCATTATTTGTGTTGTAAAAAATCTATAAAATCTTAATATCTGCTTAATATTTAAACTTAAATTAAAGAAAATTAACACAAAATTTAAAGATTTTCCCTAAAGAACAAGTTTAAATAACTGTAATCATTGTAAGTTTTATATTAAATAGAATTAAATACTAATTATTTTTTATCAATTTGCTCACAAGATAAAAATTATATTTGAGTTATATTTTGTAGTTCCAAAAATGATAATTATTTACTTATATATTACAGATTGTTATACAGATTGTTCCTTCATACATATTCCAGTTTCTACTTGAACAATTATCCATTATCTATACCGCAGGTACATATTATATATTGTATTACCAAATATTTTACCGACATTTTTCAAATTATTTAAATTTGAAATTATTTCTGGTACATTTTTGTTTTTGGGTTAGGCATAATCTATTTTACTTAAAATTAAACAATAAAGGAATTTAAATAAAAGTTTTCTTCTTTAGACATAGAAAATTTGACACACATAGATAAAAATGAAATATATCCCTGTTTTCTATAATTGTTTCCGATTGACTATAATGATCCGTCTGCATATATATATAACATATAAAAAGGTTAAAAAGAAATTAGTAGAAATTAATCTACCCCATTATTGGGCAAGGGTAACAAAAAGGAAGTTGTAAAAGCAAAAAAACAAAAAACGCTTGCCCATCTTCGCCCCTCCCTTTATTTTTAGTGCTGTGATGAGGTGGGTTACTGCGGTGATGGGAGGGGGATAGAGTGAAGTGGAGTGAAGAGACCGTGGTCTGTGGTGAATGCTTGGCAAGCTCATTAAATGGTTTTTTTTTCCTTCCTCCATCTAGTCCCAGTGGAGTAGAAGAGCAAACTGAAAAGGGGGTGGGTAGGGGGGCAGTCCCATAGCAAAATCTGAAGACCAAAAAGCAATCAAAAGTCAATGGGCAACACTTAAAATGTCGATGCTGCTGCTGCTGCGGATTTTTGCAACATTTTGTAAGTGTATCTGTGTGTGTATATGTCTATGTATGTGTGTGTGTGTTGCAGTTTGATTTATTTTACTAAAATTTTGCTGCATTTTCTTTTTTTTCTTTCCTTTTTTATTTTTGTTAAGTTTTTCTTTCATAATAATTTCGTTGAGCTCTTTAAGGTTTTACCTATCACTTGCTCTTGCTGGTCACGATTTGTTAGAATTTTTTTATATTAGGCTTGCGTTTATGTGAAAATTATGTGCAACATACGCGGGGGCAAGAGATGAAGAAGAAGAAGAAACTGCAACACAAGTGACAAACCTGGCTGTGTCAGCTTACTTGGCCACGTAGTCTAGCGCTCAATAACAACCGACCAGGAAGCGGCCACAGGACACGCACACATACACACAAACACACCACACTCACACACCACACTCACACACCACACTCACACACCACACTCACACACATATAAGGGTGGGAAAGTGGAAATATTCTGAGGTTGGGGTAGAGAGAAATCCAAGCACGTAATTTTAAATGGCTTTTACTGGCAGTCAACTTAAACTTTACGCGGCGAACATTAGCTGCTGCTTTTGGTCCTGTGCTCAAAGTGAAGGAGTTGAAGGAGGTAGAAGCAGCATGAGAAAGAAGAGAGGACGGGGTGGAGAGTGGTAGAGCAAAGGCAGGACAAGTGTGTGACAGCAAGGAAACAGTTGCTGGCCGCCATCGTCGTTGAGAGTGTTAAATGCAACTGCCACAGCTGCCACAGAAGCTTCACCGTCAGAACGTCAGGCAACCCAGGCCACGACCACGCCCCTTTTTGATGGCTTTCGGGGCGACACTAACCGCAATGTTAACGGGCATATTAATGCCCATTTTTTTTTGTGCTCCTTCCTCTCTCCTTGCCATTCCTCATCGGTCCACTATTCAACGAAGTTTATCCTTCTCCCTCTGACAAAATGACTTATGTTGACAGTTGCGGCTGCTTGGTCCAACATTTTGATTGTCAGGCATCAGTAACAGAATCCAAATCGGAATCGGAATGAGATATCAACATCGAAAACTGATTTACTGATGATTTAGTGCGTGTTACTTAGATCTTTCTTCACATGAACGATTGGGGGAAATAATGTGATGGATACACTTGGAGAAAATGGACCCATTAAAAATGTTTCTTTTTGATTGCCATAGCGAGTTGATTATATAGAGTGAAGAAGTGGCTATAAAGTATATTGGGATTACTCTAGTATATTACTGAGTCTTTTATAAGCATAAATTTATAATGTTATGTACGTTCTTTTTTTTTTTTTTAGCCTCCAAATCATTAAGTTAAGTTGCAAATAGTAATATTAGATGGACAGATCAAAGTTGTAACTTCTATAACTTAAAGGAACAATTAGTAAGACAATATAATTAAAAGACTCTTCTTTATTAATTTTTTTTTTATTTTCCTTTTATTCAATAAATAAATATAAATACAAATAAATTAATAAATATTCGTTAACTGGAGCAAAAATATATCTTCCATTTAAGTATAGTAAGAGTATCAAATATTCGTTATTTCGATTCTTAGTTTAAGACAAAAATGTTTATTGGTATTTGCACTTTTCATTCCTCTACGTTTTATATTCTTTTTTTGCAGCTGGATCAAACGCTCATTATGTTGGCCGAAATCAGGCCTGGAGGCCACGTGGTTTAATTGCCGATTTTAGCCGTCAGGTAGGTAAATGAAGTGGGGGGGTGGGGGGTTTAATGGAGAATGGGTGGGCATAGCAGTTCATTGAACAGGGAAATCACATTCAAATGCATTTGTCGGTTGGTTGCTCATCAACCTGGGTAACCTCTGCACTCTAGAACCTCTGCACGCTTTGCACCAATTCATTCCATATTCTCCACTCTTGTTCCTATGGCAGTGGGCTTATCACACTCTTATTCACATTCGCAGTTCGCAACTTGCATTCGTATTCACATTGAAATCACCTTGGCCGGGTTGCTCATATTGGCTGGCTGGGTTTTTTGGTATCTCTGACTAATGTACACTTGGCCCCGCGTGTCGAGTGCATCATTTGTTATGGCCCAAACGTGGCCAGACAAGACAATGCACATTTGGCAGGCAGGCAGGCAGTCAGCATGGAGCATGCAGCAGGATTCTTTCTACGTGCCGCTTTACCGCTTTAGGGGGCATGCAAAGTAGGCGCCATGAATTATGAATTTGAATCTGAAACTGTGAATCACGGGGCAAAAGCATTAAAGAAAAAAAAAAAGACAAAAGGAAAAGAAGATGCAACCAAATCGAAGTGCCAGCTGCTGCCAATAATAGTAGCAGACACTACAATTGGAGGGAGAGAGAAGAAGGGTCGGAAGGATGGTGTAGGGTGTGTAGGGACTATAATTTGAGGAAAATGATAGCCCGCCTGGCTAGAGTCTTGGGCCAATGTCTGAGCAACATATGCTCCATCAAAAAGAAGTTAATTTCTGTGTTTTCTCTCTTTCTCTCACTCTCTCAGTCTCTGTGTGTGTTTGCGTGTGTGTGTGTTAGTGTGTTCATTGTGTGTGTCTTTCTCTTTCTCTGCGTGTGTTTGTCTTGTGTCGACTGACATTAAGCTGCTTGTTTGCACAACATCTCAAAGGACAACGGCAAGGCACAACCAGTCAGTCAGTCAGTCCTTCTCTGTCAATGTGTGTGTGTATGTGTGAGCGTGTGTGTGTGTGTGTAATCCCAGTGCAACTTGAAGCCAAAGATGGAGGAGACACCGTAGCTGCTGCCATTGGAGTTTCGCTTGGGTTTTTGTCCTTTTCTTCTCTTATTTTTTTTTTGTTTTTTTGTGACGTGCTTTTATTATATGTTGCATGTATCCTTAAGGGAAGTTAATTAAATTTACTGACCATGCTATTAAACAAACAGAGCTGCTGTTTGCAGACATGCTCCATACACCCCGCACTGCTCTCAGCCAACATCTTCTCACCATTCATGGACTGACTTTATGTGTGCAACAAGGATAATACTCAATTAAGCATAAAGCAGTTTCTCTGGAATCGCTCTATCTCACTCTATATCTCTCTCTCCCTGTCCCTGTCTCTTTCTGTCACTCTATCCCGCATATGTTTTTAAGTGTCACGAGCAAATACAACAAGTAAACTGCATCCCTTGGTTGCATCTCTCCTCGTATCATCCGTGTCATCCTACTCCATATGTTGCAATATGTGGCCAGGTTAAGTCAAGTTAATCGAATTGGACTTGAACATTCGCCGTGAATTTAATTAACTTGCCCTATAAATTGCATTTACTGCACATTCAATAGCAGATCATAATAAAATGGCTATCATTGGCGAGGAAACGCAGACTTGAGCCTTGATTTGAAACCATAACTATCTAATCAATTTTGGCCCATTCCGTCAGTGTTTGACTACTTAGATTTGGCTAGTTTCCGGCAATGAAAAGCTTCACTCATTTTCTCCCTCTCTATTTTATCTTTTTCCTAGAGAGGAAAAGTTTTTTGTTGCGATTTGATGTTGCAAGTGTAGAACATTCTATGCTGAGGCCATGGATTCAGGGATACATTAAGAATATTTGCAAAATTTATTTTCTAGATGATATTGAAACGAATTCATCTTAGAGAAGAAGAGTTTATAAGTTTATTTAGTTTATAGTGTTTATTCAGTGTCGAAATATAAATTTCTTCTTTTGTTTTAATTTTTTTGCGATGTAATTTTTTAGTTATTCAAAAAGAATTACAATCCGTACAGTTTCTTTCAGCTGCATTCTTCATCTATATACATATCTAGTTTCGATTATCTAAATCCTTATTTAACAGCTGTTGAAAGTTAAACTACTTTTATGTGTTTTTAATATGATTCACAAATCAATTTACTTAAACTTTGAGTTATAGTAAAGACTACTTTGTGGTGAATTTCTCAAAGATTGCAACTCGTTGAAAATGATTTTTGGTTTGGTTTCTTGCCAGCCCTGAAGTGGGAAACTTCAACTCTTCTGTATCAACTTAAATGCAATCAGTTGGCATTGCAAGCATAACATAGAGATAGAAAAGGACAGAGGTACAGAAAGAGGAAGAGAGAGCGGAATAGAGGAAAAGAAAAATTTTTTTTTTTTGTATTTTATTTTATTTTCATTTTTTCTTAGCACTTTAAACTTTGGCCATGCCAGCGTACATATTTATTTGTGTTTTGTTTATTTTATCTATGCTTCGTTACACACCAACTCACATACATACACACATACACTCACCCACGCACACACACACACTCACACATATGAGAGTAACTCCCTCGCATGTTGGATAGTTGCAGTGTTTTAGCCAGTTTTCGCCATCCCTTTCGCTACCCTTTTTTTTTATTTTTATTTTTTGCCAACTCTTTAGTTGAACCCGCTCAACGAAACGAACAAAATTCTACTTACGAGGAGAATTGGCCATTTGTGCAATTGCTTTGCCTGAGTGAACTTGCCTATTTTGGCATGACGACTACGATGACGACGACTACTGACTGTGCGAAGGACACACACAAAAGCTCTGACAAATAAAAAAAACACACACACACACACACAGACAATAAAAGGACAGAAAGAAAAGGGGTTCAGCGCGTTATCATAGCTCTAGCCTAGGTCCTACAGAAAAAGTTAACTCGCTGCGCATCAAAAAACCGGGCAAAAGGGAGTTGGCAATGGGAACTGCAACTGAATCTGACGCTGACTGCTGTTTATTTAAATGTATGCACACACTAGCAAGAATACATACCCTAGCACACACACACACACACATACACACACACAGATAAACAAACAAACTAACGTGTGTGTGCTAAAGCACCTGCTGGGCACGCCCACTTTTCGTGCTGCTATCATGAATTATTTAGTTTGCTTTGCGCTTGAGTGAAAGTTACTTGAAAATTTAATTTCAAGAATTCCCTTTTTTACCATTTTCATCTCAACTTACTATAATTTTCTTCTTTTTACAAAATAAATAAATAACATTAAATTAATATGAAGGAGAGAGAGAGAGAGAGAGAGAGAGAGAGATAGAAATAAAAAGAGATCAAATGAAATGTTTTTTTTTCTCGGAAAAACTCAGTCAAACTGCATCTGCATTTGAGAAAAGGCAACAAAATTTATTTACAAAATCAATGAAAATGGCATCAAGAGCAAGTTGATTTTTTGGCCAGTACTAAAACACACACACACATACATACATATGCATAGAATACACACATTGAAGATAATTTTGGCCAAATACCTAAAAATGGTAAATAGAAGGGGAAATAGGGAAATACAAATAGATAGACGAAGAGAGAGAGAGAGAGGGAGGGAAAAAGAGTCAAGTAATGCAATTGCTTGGTGGGGTTAAAGTGTTCTTGTGGTGCAGTAACTAAGCCAAATTAGAGCGAAAAACCCAACGAGGAGAGACTGAGTAGTTGCAATTGAATTTATATTGGTCATCAGAGAAAATGCAATATATTTCCTCTTTTGAAGTAAAAATTCTTTAATAATTGAGTTCTTATGAAAAACTTATACCTATATTTTAAGATTATTTAGATAGATAGATGGTAGATCAATCAGTATTTCTTTCAATATACTTGCTAGATCTTTGCTCAATAAAGAATGTTTGCTTAAGCTATTGAAGATACTTGTTACCATAAATATTGTAAAACCGTTGATTTTAGTACATTTTTTTTATTAATTTTTTAAATGCTTATTGCATTTAAATAATAAGTAATATTTTGTCCAGCTACTACTAAATTAATGCTGCTTCGATAAAGACACGAAGCTTTCTAAATCTGCAGTGAGGCAGTCAATTTCGCTCAGTAGCTCACTTGGAAGATTTAAAAACTGAGAAGTAATTAATTTTCTTTTTGCTGAAACAGATTTTTGAAATAATCCAATATTATAGATATTTACATTATGGACATCCTTTATTTAATGCTGTAAAATTTTAAATTTATTCATGAAAAATATTGAACGAAGAACAACAGATACCAACTCGAGATTTATTTATGAAAAGCTATGATAATTCAGCGTTACAAATAATAATTATGAACTTATTTTTAAAATATTTTTTTTTTAGTCAATCTGGTGATTTACAAAAGGATAATTCCAATAAAATTAATATAAATGGTTTATTACAAAAACCACCAACTAATTTTTTACAAATACTTTTGTTTTTGAAACACAATTAGTAGTAAATTTTTTTGGCCTTAACTCAATGTAATTCTCAACGCATTCTAACCAATATCTTAGATTTAAAAAAGAGTAAAAGGTTATTATTTATTCACTTTAAAATGCCTCTCTCCAGTTGTATAAATTAGTAACTAAAGTAGAAACATTTTTTACATATAGAATTTAGAGTAAAAATATTATGTTTACTCTGGAATTGGTTTTTGTTAAACTGATTGCAACATCTACAAAAAATGTAATCTGTAGATCTTTTAATACAAACAATTATATATCAAACACAAGGGATTATATATATATATATAAATGTACATACATACACGACGAGTGTCTGTGTCACTTTGTTACCGTTGTCAATAACATTTCTGTCTTACCTCGTTGCTTTGAGCGGAAACTAGGAAAAACCCAAATGAGGTAGAGCTTGAGAGTCTGGAGGCCTCATTTCATTGTCTAGGCATGTGTGTGTAGATTTTTGTGTGTGTATATGTGAGTGTGTTGTGTGTACTTTTGGGCTACGACAAAACGTGGCTGCTTTTGTGTATTAAAATTCAATTTTCAAACGGCGGTGTGTGTTTTTGTTTGCCTTTCGCCAAGCAGCCAACCAGCAAACACATACACACAGTTTACAAACAACAAACACACACACACACACAGAAGAGACCATGCAACAAACTCAACACCAAAGTCAATTGGAAAACTGTGTCCTGGCAGGAGGATTCCTTAGGCTCTTCCAATAAGCAGCAGCAATAGGAGTAGAAACCGGAGCATCAGCTTTAGCGGCAGAATTACGATGACGACAACATGGGAAAAAGATGGCAAGGCTGGTCCGAAATCAATTTTGTGATGATATGTGCAAATGGCAAATATTGAAGGAGCAGCACCATCAGTACTAGCAGCAGAAGTAATGTTATAGGAGAGAGATAAAGAGAGAGAGAGAGATAGAGGTGGCAAGGGATGAACCGTATCCCATATTAAGCATACGCCCTGTTAAAATCATGCAACTGATGCTGCGTTTTGAATTGAATTAAAAGCTGAAAGCGAACGAGCAAGCAAACGAGGCACTAAGCATAATGAGTTGCCATTGGTATGAAGTTGTTTGGTGGGCTGTATGAGTTGGAGTTGAAGCACTTTGCCATCGGCATTATCCACATAACATCAAAGGCATAGTTAAACAGTTTTTGCTAAGCTGAATATATATCCTAATCCCTTTGCCTGCCTGTCAGACGTTAGAGGGAGACATAGACGTTCAGACAAACAGACAGACTAACTGACTGACTAACTCTGTCTCCCTCTCTTTATGCATGCCACTAATTTGTGTGCCTTGAGACTTTGTGTGGCCGCAAATAATTTGCCTGGAGGAGCTAAAAGAGCCAAAGCGGATTCTCAGCTTGCTCATATTTCATAAGTCGTCGTCGTCGTTGTCGATCCTTCTGCTCCTACTGCAGCAACATCATGACTTTTGACATCAAAGCTAGTTCATGTTTTTAGGAGATTTTCTTTATTTTTTTTTTTGCCTTTTATATAAATATATTTTTTGGCTCGTTTTGTTGTTGTTATTCTGGTTGATGCGCTCAAAATTGGTTTCGCATTACTCAACACTAAAAACATGCCAAAACAGCTTCGGCAACGGCTTGGAATATTTTGTTAGCACAAGTTCCCTACAGCTGAGTTCAAAGGGAAGGACACATGCTTGCGAATATGTGTGTGTGTGTGTGTGTGTGTGTGTGTGAGTGTGTTAAATTATTAAAAATGTTTTTTTTTGGCATAATATATATCCTGTTAGCGAACATCAGGTAACTTAAGCTATTTCTCTGTCACTGGCAACATAAATATTTTTCGAATAAATTTTTCAAATTTTTTTTTACTCACAGAGTACGGTAAAGGCATCTTTACAACGTTCTCATCCGTTGGTCCCTTTTGGCATTCCAGGTGAAGGTCAAGCTGCATTCCTCTTACTTTATATACCAGCTAAGTACTTATGTAAAAGGGAGGGGCCGGTGTAAAGAGAAAAGAGGTGGAACAAAGTGCCATCTGGTTGAGGTAAAAGTTGCACATTTTTATGCCGCTTAAACATTTTGCGACCATTTGGCTAATTTTCTCTAGCTAAAATGCTTCTCTAGTAACGTTCACCACAAAATAATGTTAGAGATGAGCTAGAGATAGAGGGACGACGTAAACATTAAAATATGTATAAAGAAAGGTCGAAATTTCGTGGAATATCTAAAGATTTTGTAATCAAGCCTAAAGGTAGGCAATGGAATTTGCAATATTATTCAAACGAATTTTTCGTGAAGAATTTTTAGTTGCTTTTTAGATGAGTTTGCCTATATATTTCTTAGTTTTTATTTGAAGTTTTAGTAAATAAATTTTTTTTATGCATTGTTTAGGAAAAATGTCAATAAATGGTGTATATTATTAATCAATACTCAAATAGATAAAAAAATTGGTTTCTGATATGGTTTCTGATATGCCCATTAGCAATGTTATTGCAACCCAAAAATTTTCTGTAATAGGTTTATGAATTGAAACAATATTCTTTTTGCTTTAATGCTTTAATAATCTTACTTTATATGGGTTATCTCAAAATGCTTGTCTAAAATCCAAATTCAACTTTTGTTAATCTGAGTTAGGGCTATAAAATTGTTCAGAGCTTTTTTTGTTATTTATATTTTTTTCTTAGTATTACAATTCTTTGTATATAGTTGAATTTTAATAACGAAATTTCATATTTTTCCTTAAATGTTGCTTCGAAATTTCAATTTTCTTAAATGCTTCTTAAATAATTGAGATGACTTTAATTCACATAATGAAAACTATTCAAATTGAAATCTAAACTCTAAAAAGAGCCCTTTAAATTGTTTAACGAAGTGAAAAATGTTCTTTATTAGAATGTAAAATTGATGAAATGCAAGTTTGAGGTCCTTTGAGATATCGGTTTTGCTGTTGCAAAGATTTTACCTTGTGGCATCTCTAGTGGCGTGTTCTGGCCATTCCAACGGGAAATTGTTTTGTAGAAAAGTCCTGCAACTTTAAGTAACAAGTTGACCTTAAAGTTTCCGTTTTTGCATAAGCCAAACAGAGCTGCAACATGGCAAAAGTTTTTTAGTCAAAGCATAAAATTTACGTGGCAAGTGGCACCTGCCCCCCCAAAAAACACCAGCAACATATATACGTATATATATATAATATACATATATAAAAAGAGAAAAAAATAAAAACAAGAATGGAAACATGTTTTATTTTTGGCTGCACTTTTCAATTAGAGACGCCCACTTAAAGGCTCGTGTGTCGCAGCCATTCCCATGCCCTAAACTTAGCCAGGATATGTTGTCGTTGGCAACCGCAGGAACAACTGTAACTGCAAGTTACAAACAGAGATACAAAGTGAGAAAGAGAGATCGCTAGTGTGGAGAAAGTAGGGTGGGGGTGAAACACAGTTGGGGATTTTGGAAACGAGTGTGAGTCTTTGGCAAAGCATCAAATTGTTAATTGTGTGTAACAAAGTTATGAGCTCAAAAGCTGATTTCCCCTCTACCGTTTCACAGTGCCCCTTGTCAAAGAAACGTTTTGCCTAGGCCTGCTGCCAAGAAATTTTAAACCAGTTCAAACAAGGTTCAAAACAAGCAATAAACAAAAAAACAAAAGAAAAGAAACCAACAAGATGAAAATAAAAACCCGGTAGAAAGAAGAGATATAAACAAGCAGTGGAGTCCACTTGATAATATATTCCAATGACGATTTAAAGATGCCCTTTAAATAGTGAAGATAAATTAAAGTGATGGAAATTATATGAAACTCTTTGAACGGCTTAAAAATTTAACAAGAAAATAGAAAATGGAAGCTTAAAAATAGGAAACTTTTTCTTTTCCCACTCATTAAAAATTTTCTGATACTTTAAAATAGTTTTCCGATAAATTATATATTGTAAATGTATCTTATAGAATTTCTTTTTCTTTTTCCATGTTGCAAGCACTTGTAAGATTTTAATATACCCTTCAATATGATGAGCACAGGATATAAAAAGAACAAAAGAACTGAAAAGATAGAGGGAAAACGTAAAAGAAAAATGAGAAGTTGAAAAAAAAAAAATTAAAAAAAAGAAAAAGAAAAAGAAGAAAAATCCCAAACTAGGTGTGTACTTAAATGGCAAAAGAAATGCGAGCGGAAACACATAAAGCACCGAGCAGCAAACTGGAGACGGTAACTGGTAACTGGTGACGGTGACGGAGCTGCAGACAAACTTCCGCAGAATGGAATTTTATGCAAGGCACGGCAAAAGGATGCGCAATGCTTAAATAATACATGGTACCATCTCCTGCCCATATCGTATCCTGGCCAGATTCCACTTGGTTAAGGTGCGGTCCGGTATGGTCCGGTCTGTACCGGTACGGTACGTTAAATGTCTTATAAGGTAAGACACACAGAGCTTCAGTTGGTTTGAGTAGAGTTTAGGTGGCTCTTTGGTTGGTGGCTGTATTTGTTTGCTGTTTGTTTGTTTGTTTGCAACGCCCCACATCTAAACAATCTGGACAAAAGAGTTAAAGGACCAACATCGGTCTGCCGGTGTGGTCTCCTTTGGTCTGGGATTCCAGTTAATTGCTGGCTTCCCTCTTTCTATTGTGTCTGGCTTTTGATTAAAACTATATATATCTAGTATGTCTACTTAACTGCTTAATTCTTTATAAATTGAGAGTTTCCTTCTTTTTCTTTATCTTTTTTGTTAATTAACTGATAAACGCATTAGGTTTGTGGCATATCTCTAGCATTTTTTTTCCAATATGAATTCATAACTGTTTCAGTATATTTTTTATATAATACTTGAAACACTTTTTATCTGCGTTTTTATAAATGTAAGGTTTTTAATTGTATTTTTTTTTTATCTTTGTATAAGTTAACACATACTAAAAGTGATTAATTTACTTCACTTAAATTAATCCAGATATTATTTATAAGAGTTTAAAAAAATTATTTGTTTTGTTTCTGTAATCTTATCTTTATTCTGTGATATTATATAACATTCTATATATAATTCTATATTATAATTAGAAGAAATCATAATTTGTAGATAATTTATAGAATTTGTGCCCTGGCTATTAAGATAAAAATTTAAAATAAAGTTAATGACTTTAATATATTTTTTACAAAAGAAAAGGTAGACAATGAGAAAGAGATGGCATGAAAACAAATTACCCACAGTCAGTGGGCTTTTTAGACTGTTATCTGAAACATTTATTATACGCATAAACCAAATAAAATTTGCAATCCAAAAATATTTGCCCATTGTGGATCCCCGTACCTAAAAACATTTACCACACGTTAAATGTTATCTTAACATTTAATCAGTAGCCCCCCCTCCACTTTCCCCATGTTAACAAAAAACCAAGTGAAATAGTATTCAAACTAATGACCCTGACCATAGTCAGGGAGAATGAGTCACGCGCATGAATCGGCAGAGCGATAAACAGGCAGTGCGTGCCACTGTTGCTGCTGCTTTTCCAATCAAAATCAATGTCTACATTTGGGTTAATTAGTTAGTTCAGGTTTGACTGTATATAAATACAGTAACGCAACTAAATATACCATTTACCACAAATTCGGATGCGTGTGTGTGTGTATGAAATGACAGATTTTGAGGGCAAAATGCCGCCACCATCCTATGAAGATACAACGCCAAGGGCAACTGGACAGCAACAACAACAGCAGCAGCAGCAACAACAGCAGCCGCAGCAACTAGCAGCTGCAACATCTTCGCCAACTGAACCTACTTATCCACCGCAGCCCTGTTGCGTTTGCAACTTGTGCACAATTCTGTAAGGAAATACAACTAGAGGTCGAAATGTTGAGCCAAACAACATCAAATGTCACAGACAAGTGAAATCAATCAAATGCAGCAGCAGCAGCAACAGCCCAAGTGATGAAATTATCCCTTAAGCAAATTAAAAGACAATTTATGCCAATGCTTTGGCAATTTACTTGTTTGTAATTAATTAAGGACCCCACTAAAACATTCCATCTATCTCCTCACCTTCTGTCTGATATATGCATGAAAAATGATATCGTTTAGATATGTGACGCCTCTTTTTTTTTTTCGTTCTTCCTTGCCCTCGCTCTCATTTTCGTTCTAATTGCGGTTAAGGTAAATGCGTGTGTATGTCCACTTTGGGGCTAAATTAATGTCCTGCCAAGAATATGTCCATAGAGTCCACCAGAATGACAAGTGCGAAAGGTGCGGAAGGGTCACGCATGGCCCGAACCTTTTATTATTTCCCTGTTTTCGTTTTTTTTGTTTTGTTTTTTTTTTTGGGCAGGTCCGCGGTAATTTGTATTATAATCATATGAAAAATGTAGAACATGAAAAAATCAAAAAATATAAAGACTTTGGCATACTCTATTATGTTTAACCAGCAATAAAAAAAATTTTAAGCTTCTTTTAAAACACCTAAAAAAGTTCTTAATAGTTATTAAATAACGTAAAAAACTTAAACTTGAACAAAAAACTCGACAATAAATCCGGAAAGGTTGGGCAATTATATTGAAAAATGTTTATAATTTTGTTTTGAAACGCAGAGATTTAAGTATTTGAAAAATCTCAAATAAACTGTTATTTTGTTAAGAAAAATAAGTAGTTAGAAATTTTGGTTATTTGCCAACACATAAACACCACATTTCCAACAGAAGTCTGAAGAAAATATACTTTTAGCGCGTTTAAAAACGCATATCAGAAAGGTATCAGAGAATGCTAGGAAACTTTGTGAAAGCTGTTTTGAAATGCTTTAAAAATAAGTTAACTAGCTTTAGAAATATGTAAAAAATCTTTATAAAACGATTAAAATGCCAATAATTATTGTAGAACAACACGGAAGAAGCGTTTTAAAATGCATTTGTTGAAAAACGCATTCCATTAGAAAAACGTTGGAAAAACGCCTCAAATGATGCAGTCATTAAGTGTTGCATATATTTATAGTTAAATAAAGAAAGGATTAGTCTAAATTTCTTTAATATATTTAGTAGAAATGATCAAACTAAAAAACTATACATTTTTTCGTTTTTGATAAAGAACTAAAATTTGGATAACTTATTATTAAAAATTATTATGATTAAAAACATATCAAATTTCTTCCAGTGAGTGTATTCACATTTCTCATATAGTTCTTATAGTTAACAAAATTTTGGAACACTTAGTTAATCGTTGGCTTAATTAAAAGATTATCGTATATTAGCCACAAGTGAGTGTTTTATATTGAGGTTAATTGTTAGCGGAATAAAGATGAAAACAAAATTTTGTATGAAAGAAAATGCTTTAATTAATTTTAAGCCTTTGTGACAATGTTGCTGCTCATTTAGACGGATTGCTGTTAATTTTAAACAAACCAAATTGTACAAGGAAAAGGGACAAAAAGCGTGTGAGAGAGGGACAGACATTTAGTGGGTGCGAGATGGAGGGAAAAGATGTCACATCATTAACAAGCGCATTGACAAAATGACGGCCTGTAGGCCATTTTGTATGTGGAAGGACGTAGTGCAAACAACGGGCAAGCCAATGGATGTCAACAGCAACAACAGAGAACAGGGAAAAGGGAACAGGGAACAACAACGATGGCAGTCAGTAAAAGGAGGACATAGCTAAAGGAAGGAAGGATTGATGGGTGGTAGACAGTGGGCAGGCGGCAGGCAGTCAGCATTAACATTTAAATTACCGTTAAGTTGGGCACACGTTTGGCTGCATTGCAATTCATTTGCAGTCTCGATACGCAATCTACCAGGCAAACTCTCAACCCACTCAACTACTCCACCCACACAAGGGGTACTCTACCATTGCCCCTCCCCCCTCTTTGCAACCATTTTATTTGCTCGATTCTTTTCTTTCCTTTTTTGTACCGTGTTTGTGCCTGTTTATATTTATGCCGCTTTTAGTGCAAATGAGTGTACGCCTGACTTCGGTCAGACATTGTTCTTGTTGTTGTTGTTGTTGTTGTTGCTGCTGTTGATGTTGCTGCTGTCGCTTGTCGCCTGTGTTGTTGATTTTAAATCTGTGCACTGACAACGAGCAATAACAGCAGCAGCAGCAGGAAAACCAAAAGTCGAGGAGTTGGAAGTTACCAGTTGCCGTTGCTTGCACAGTGCTTAAAGTTTCACTATAAAAAAATATGACAAAAATTTTATAGACATGATGAATCTGATCAGAAGAGAAATTTATGGATCATTTTTAAGCTACTGACGTTAAAGATTTGAATAAGTTTATATTAGTTTAAAAATTAATCTTAGAATTCGAATAATATTTTGACTTATTTTTATTTTCTAAATTTGTTAACTTTGATATATATTGAAAAATTAATATTATTTCTTTTATTTTCCGCATTTTATTTAAACAGTTTTTGGCAATGAACTTATAAAACTTTAATTTCATTTTTGTAAGAATAATATATTTTAATCACCACTGGAAATCTTCTTCAAGCCATTTAAAGACATAAAATAAAACAATTCCTTGTCAGTTCAGATTTTCTTAAATTTCGGAATAGTTTAACTTATAACAAATCGTTATTAAAAGAAATTCATTTGGATATATGTATGTATGTATGTTAGTAAATGCATTTTTAATTGTAATAAATAAAAACAAATTTGAGTTGATAACTGATATAGGATACCAATATATTACTTCTTAATCCTTGACCTTTTGCACTAGTTGTTAAATAGTAATAAAATCTTGAATGCAATAGATCTTAACATGCAATGGCCTGGTATCGATTGTCTGAAAATAACAGTTCTTAGATCTGAGAAGTATTTATCTTTTTTCCTTTTTCGAAGGAAGAGATTCTGCTAAGTAATACATTTCCAACTTAAAGATACATTATTAAACATTATCTTCTTTGTTTCTTCGTATTTCTGACTACAATTGAGAACTAAAAAAAAGATACACTTTTGGCATGATTTTAAACCACGGTTTTTTGTGTACTGTATTGGTCTGGGCAACTTCACTTAGGCACTTTAGCAAATTGGCTGGCCAATTGAATGCATTATCAATTACGCTTCGCCAAACAGAACATTTAGGCTGAGAAATTATGAGCACAACAACCCGCAATTCCTACCCAAAAGCAAACACCAACGAAACAACAAACAAACAACAAAATCGGAAATAAACAAAATGCATTTGCAAAAAGTCTGGTTAAAATAGAAAAGAAATAAAAAAAAGAAAACGCCATAGAATAGGGGGGGAAAACTTTAATGAACTGCGACAAAGTCGAATTAAGGCCAAGGCAAGTTTTCTTTTAGTTTTTTCTTTTTTTTTCTCTTGCCAGAAGAAGTGCTAAGCCTTACACATACTCACATATGGGGAAGAATGAAGAGGGACCTGTTTCTATAATTTCGCTTCCCGCCCTCCCTGCTTATATCACCTACCCCTCATGTTAAACAGACTTTACGCAGGCCACAGGAGTCGTAAAAAAAGTTTTATGTTATTTTTATGGTGATGACAATTGCGTTTGCGTTTCTTCGTCTGTTTGTTGGGCTTGGTTTGGTTTGGTTTGGTTTGGGCTTGGGTTTGGTTTGTTGCTTACTCAACATGCATTTATGCACATACACACACAAACACACACTTACATATACACACACCCAGACGGAAAAGACACACAATCTTTGCACTTGCTCGTCTCGTCGTTTTACCCTCTCACTTGATATCCTCCCCATGCAGGGAACTTTATTCAAGATTTTACTTTAAGTGTCTCTCTCATCCTCACTTTTTTCTTCCTATTTTAAGTTGTTTTTCTTTTTGCCAAGTGTCAAATTATTGGCTGCAACTGAAATCCATTCGGAACAAAAAAAATTCGATACACTTCAACTGCACTTGACGCCCAGTGAAGGAGAGAACGAAACTGCGAGATACATATATAAATGAATATACATATATACATACATATATATTTATATGTATATATAAGTTACTTTACCTTTTGGCACGTTTTGCACCTGCGGTTCGTTTCGTAAACGATACGATGTTTCCAGTCTAGGGAAATCTTAACATTTAAACGTGCCGCATTTGCCTGACATTTTCATCTTTACATTTCCATTTCTATTGGCATTGCCATTCTTATCCTTAGACTCTCTAGTCTCTGGCTCCACTCTGACACTTGTCAACTCAGGCCCAAAGTTTGCCATCAGATTTAGCGATTTTTGAATTGCATTGGGGAAAAAAAGTAGTCAGCTTACCTGGCCTAAAGGCTAAGATAAGGTTAACATTTGAAGTCAATAGACACTTAAAATGACAATTTTACTAACTCTATTTCAATGGCCAAAAATCATAAAATTCAAGAAAATAGAATAAATAGAAATTTTAGATTTTCCAGACACGTAGCAAGTGATTATTTCCGGTAACTAACTAAAGTGCATTAGATATTAGAATTAAGATTGTAATAATATATATCGACAAGAAAAGTCTCTTAATATGCCATTTTTTGTGGAGTAAATATTGCAAACAGTGATTTAGAATAAATATATGTACATAAATCGTATACTAGCAAAGGATGAAATATTTTGAATATAAATCAAGAATTTCAATACCAAAAGTAATATTTCTTTAAATTTAAATCGAAGTTACACTGCGACAAATATTGTTAAATTAAATGTTAAATATATTTACCCTAATTTTCTATCGATATTCATAAGATGCTTAAACTAGAAGCATTTTTGACAGTTCATAGCATAA
Organism: Drosophila emarginata; assembly: GCA_037075365.1. Classification (NCBI taxonomy): domain Eukaryota; kingdom Metazoa; phylum Arthropoda; class Insecta; order Diptera; family Drosophilidae; genus Drosophila; species Drosophila emarginata. The sequence goes on along the minus strand of JBAMCD010000260.1, from coordinate 975,913 downwards.
TCTAAGCCACTTTAAATGAAAATCTTTAAATAAAACTATTTTGTAACCTTATTTAATATGCTAATTACACATGAGAGATAATACAACTCTCAGAATTATCTCTTAGCTGGCTTTCTTTGTTCTATTCTTTAATTTCCATTCTAAGATTGCACAAGTCTAAGTGTGTGTGTGTGTGTGTGAGTGTTTGCATACTTTTTGCTCTCACTGTATGTGTGAGTGCTTTGGACATTTAACATGTGACATTGTACCAGGTTCGGAAACGTTCTTATCCTATATGTAGACGCAGTGCAATTCTCGCTTAGTTTCCACCATTTCCATGTGGGCTTGTCTGCAAGTGATGTCATTGTCATTGGCAGTCGTTCCGGGCTATAGCTCCTCCCCTTCCATTTACTCCATTCCCCTTTTATTCCTCACTGGCAGCACTTTATTATTATCCATTTTGCTTGTGACTCGTGACTAAAGCTTTATCCATAATAATCGTTATGCTGCATACATATGTACATATATATGTATGTACATACATAAACGTTTTCATATTATGGCAAATGACAGTCTCTGCTTGTAATCATAATTTTCATTGTCGCCACGCCCACATATTTGCGTATGTGAGAATTCATGTTCATATTTCTTCATCTATTTTCATTTTCTTTTGGTTAACATTTATTTTTTTTGTATTTCTTGTAATCATATTGATTTGGCATTTGCAGTAAATTGTTAAACCTTTTAAATTTTGCGTTGTGAGTGTTAAAATCGCCTGCAGGACAAACATGCTGACTTTAAGGATGCCAAAAATACACACGCTCTTATACACACACACACACATTTGTAGCTGTATATGAGAGCCGGGCCATCCTGACTGTTTTTGGCTTGAATGTCTGGCTGTAATTTATACAAAAAGCCAGCACAGAGCTTTGTTACCAAATGAACTTACTGCACACACAACACAGCAAAACAACAGCCACGAATTGAAGCAGCAGAGTATCGACTTTCTTGATACCTCGTATCTCAATTAAAAAATGTTGGTCAACTTATTTCAGATAAAAAAACTGATCAAATTTTTCTCAAGAACTTTTATAGAATTCTAAAGGATTAAATTTAATTGGATGCAAATCAATTTATCATTTATTTATTTAGAGTTAACATTGACAACCGTAAAAATTTAAATTGAATTTTACTAATGAAACAAATATATTTATTATTGTCACATGTTGTGAACAAAAGAATTTTAACTTAACTTCTTTTTTAAATAGAAGAAAGGAAGTCAAAGTTCACGCAATTTTTTTTAACAGTTTAAATATAAACTATTTATTTTTCCTCATATTCGAATGTATATGAAAGTTTCACTTGCTAAATTTTGTTACTAAAATCGTGAATAATATTTAATAAAGATGTGAGTTAAACTTTATTATTCACACGTTTGTTTTTGGGCTAAATGTGAACATTGAATTTATAGTCTTATATACTCTAGTTAAACTGCGATGTCCTGTCGGTTGCCTCTGGTTGTGTTTACCTTGCATGTTGGACCTCGCCTACCCCTTGTTCTTCTTTTATTTCTTCCTTTTCTTCTTTGCCTTCTTCATGTGCTGCTGCCGCTAGTTAGCTGCAAGTTAGCTGCGGCAGCAAAGCAGCAAAATAAGTTAACATGCCGGGCGTGTTGAGCCACTTTGACAAGCTACAAATGTTGTGTTGCAGCAGCAGCAGCAGCAGTAGCAGCAGCGGCCAAGAGCAGGAGCATAACGGGCTACACATATCAGCCGCAACACAACATGTCTTCCCCTGTATGGATGTGTGTGAGTGTGTGTGTGTATAAAGAAGAGTAAGAGAATGAGTAAGAGAGAGTGGAAAACTTGTGGGGTAAAATGAAAACTTTTTAAAAGTCATATTCCCTCTGCGCCGCTCGCAAAGTGGTTTGAACTTTAGAAACAATTTTGATAAAGATGCAGCCGGGCTGAGAAAGAAGTTGGCTTGTTTGGGCCTGCCTTGTAAAAAGATTTCCCAGACCCACGTGAGCATGTATGCATGTATGTGTCAGTGTGTTTGATGTATGTATGTATATATGTGTGTGATGCTGGTCATGTACGTAATTAGAAGTTTCGCTGGCTGAAAAGATGCAACAGCAGCAACACAACAAAATCAAGAAAATGAAAAGTTTTATATGCTACCCGTTCGTTTGGATTTTATTTTTCATTTTCCCTTGCATCCCTTGAAAAAAAGTCTTTAGAAATGTTTAAATATATAGAAAAAAAGAATACCTAAAATAAAATGAAGCAAGCAAGTCGTCCCTGCCGACATTGATTATACCCTGTACCAAGTAAAAGTAATCCATAAAGTCAAAAACGATCAAAATCGCCATCATTTACAATAAAAATTCTCTTAGCATGCACTGCTTGCCATGCAGCAACAGCGAACGCATGCTATCTCGCTCACACTTAACAGCCCATTTTGCATGGGGCGTTTCAGTACAAAACGGAAATGCGTATATCTCCGATAATTATTGTCCGATTTCCACAAAATTTGGTCAGCTGGTGCATATTGGCTATATTATTAAGTGTGCCAAATAAGAATGCGATATCTTTAATACAGCTCAAGTTATAGTTTTTTCTAAATTACGGGGGCGGAAGTGGGCGTGGCAAAAATTTAAAATAAACTTGAGTTGCTTATACAATAGACGGATGTTGACACCAAATTTGGTTGCTCTAGCTCTTATAGTCTCTGAGATCTCGGTGTTCATACGGACGGACGGACGGACAGACGGACAGACGGACAGACGGACAGACGGACGGACGGACAGACGGACATGTCTCAATCGACTTCGCTATTGATACTGATCAAGAATATATATACTTTATAGGGTCGGAAAATTTTCCTTCTGCCTGTTACATACATTTTAGCGACTTTAATATACCCTTTTACCCTATGGGTACAGGGTATAATGAAAAAGGCCAAAACGAGTGTTACGTCTGCGGGACAAAATTAAAAGGAAAAAAACTTTGGGGTTGGTGGAAGGAAACTTGTGTTGTCCATCTTCAGGCCACTTTCATTAGCCAAAAGAAAATGGAAATGCAAAGCAATTTTGTTTCATTTCGTTCACTTTTTATTTTTATCTCTCTTGCAATTTTTGCATCAGGAAATTGACTTTAGTCTTTGGCCAATTTAATTTTGTTGCTTACTTTACTTACCATTAAATTTGATTTAATGTAATTTACCTACCTGAATGTGTGTAATGGGGGTGTGTGTGTGTGTGTGTAATGTGTTGTTTGCCAAAGTGTGTAAATGCCCGTTTTCGTGGCAAGGCCAGCCTGAAAGTATGCCACATATATTTATGACAATTGCCCATACTTTATGTACATATGTATGTGTAATATATACATATGTCAGTGTCTCCTGTCCGTCTCATAATGGCAAGCACTCGAAAGTCATTCACTATAAAAGCAATGTAAAGTCCAAGGTCCATAAAATCCATATATATTAACACTGTGAAAAACATTCTCAGTTAATACTGTTTCAAGAAGGTAAGAGATCATATAGTTGTCTGGTCTAAAGGACTGTCATGACGATTTTATTAGAGCAACTGGATGAAATAAATAAATATGAATATTGCTCAAATAAAGTTTGCTATTTCAATTTACATTCATTCATTAAAGTTATTTAACATTGATGAATTGCTTAAATCTATTCTGCCTACTCCAAGAATTGAGGATAAAATGAAATTGATGGTGCATAATGAAAGCCAGTTTAACACTTACTTTTCAATGTCTGTAAATATTAAGATTAATAAATAAAATAAAAAATTTACTTTAAAAGAAAAAGTAGCAAACCGTTTCCATTTGTGCAATTTAAATTTGTTGTTCAATTTATATTTCTTGCAGTGTTTATTTGTTTGTTTGAAATCAGAGTTAATGACATTTTGCATATATGCACGCACACACATTTGCATATATTGCGAATGTATATAGCATATATATTCGTATTCCATATTCCGTATGCCATATGCATGACGCTGTGTATGTTTCTGTGAGCCATAAAATATAATTAAAAATGAATGGCTGAAAACTTATGCCGCAGGAACTTTAATGTTATTTCAACTTTGCCGTCATTACAAAATTTAACCTTATCGTTTTGCCTGATCCGGATGTAAATTTTAATGCTTCTGTTCATGTTGTTGCATTTGTTGTTGTTGTTGTCGTTACTGCTGTTGTTGTTCCTTCGGGGCTAATGATGTGAAACTCATTCACTGAAATCACAAACAGTTAAAAGTCATTATACTCTTACAAAAGGGTTAATTGATTTTGGTCAGATGTTAGAAAAGTTGGTGTAAAAAGTATACGATCTTTATTTATAGAATAAACAGCAAACCAAGTTGAGGTATAGATATTTCCTGTCATGCTAGCTCCATGTAGCAAAAGTTTTTATAGTGTTATTTGACCATTGTCAAATGCCTTGTCCACATCATCTAAACTCTTTCCTATAACTAGCCTTCGCCACTCTCTTACAACATGAACCCACAGGATCACGATTCTTTTATCTGTCATTAGGATATCGCTTTGACCCTTGGGCTCTAAATTAAATCATTTTTCTTTCTGACATTCAAATCAGAAAAATTATAAATAAAAGTAATTAAAATGCTTTGTTTTTGTTGTTGACTTTTTTTTTTATATTTTTCTATATTTTTTCTCGTTTTGTTGTTTTTTTTTTTTTTGGTTTTTCGTTTTTGTTCACAGAAATTCATTCATCAAAATATCAAGTTTACGTACAATTAAAGTTTGTCATACGTGAAAATGCCTTCGGTTTTTCCTTTGTTGTTGTTTGTTTGTTTTGTTGTTGTTGTTGTTGTTGCTATACTTATACAAGAATAAAAATAACATTTCTAATTCTTATGTTTTTGTTGTTGTTTTATGCTGCTGTTGTTGTTGTTCTTGTTGTTGTTGTTGTTATTTTTGTTTTTGCCTTTTAGTTTGCCAAGATTTTTATTACTCACTAAATATGTGTTTTTTTTTAGATTCTTCTTTTTTTTTTTTTTTTTTTTTTGATGATTTTCTTAGACCGAAAAAAATGCACAAAAAGCTGCAACAAACAAGCCATAATAATAATAATAATTATAATATAATAATAATAATATAAAATATGCTAAATTGAATTAAATTCTATAACTAAGAAATTAGGCAAACATTTATATTTCCACTTTCCCACACTATTTCTTTTATGGTGTGTTTGTTTTATTTCTTTTGCAAGCTGTTAAACAAATGAAGGAAAATTCCATAAATATGCAATGCATTTTGTTTGTATCATTTTTTTTTTTTGCTTTTTGTTTTTTTTTATAGCTTTTTGTTATTGGTTTTTTTTTACACATTGAATAATAATTCATATAATAATATAAACACTGACAATTAGATTTTTGCTATTTGCTATTAGCTAAGGATTTTTTTTCTTTCTTTTCTTCTCATACGTTTTATGGTTTTTCCTTTTTCATCTTCTCCTCGCACTTAAGCCTTAAAAAGTAGCCCTTTTTCTTTTTTTTTTTTTTGGTTTTTAATTTACTTATGAGTAAAATGTAATGATTTTTGGTTTTTGTGCCGAAACTTGTGAATTTTATTTCCTTTTTTTTTAAATTATTATTACTTCTTTTGATATCAATTTTTAGTTTCTTTCGTTTAGGCTTCTTAAGTATAAGAATTTTCAATTTAATTTTATTATGCCAAGCTAAATTAAGATAATTTCCATTTTTTATATATTTTTATATATGTATATATATAAAATCTATGTAAATCACCAGTTGCTGCCCACAAAAAATAAATTAAATTACATCCAACTCTCTCTCGTTACATGAGCACAAAGATTAAAGATAGCTCTTGTTAGTGTCTATAATGGCAACCGATCGCCGATCAGAGCTTCTCAATATGTTTCTTGATTAAAAGAGAAAAAGACATTGCTTTGCTTGACTTACCATATAGACATAAACTTCTATAACTTAAAGTCAGTGAAATGGAGAACAAAGTCAAGTCAAGTCATATTTGCATACAGTATAAAAATTATGCAGATAAGTTTTTATTTTGTAAAGTTTAATTTGTGTCCAAAAGTCAAATTAGAAGTTTCAATGGATTTTCAGCAAAGTTGCTCATGTTTCCCAGTCATGCTTATTTACAATGATAAGTGACTCATATTCGAAAGCCGATTGGATAATTTATTGAAAAATTTTAGAGTTTGTCACATGTTTAGCTAACACTTGTAATTCTCAAACGATATCTTTTCAAGTGTAACGGAATTTTTGCTTTCAATCAATATTAATTGGCTATGATCGGACTTATCTATAGCATATATTATTTGCATAGGAACAATCACTTTAAAGACAACCAAACATTTCAGCTATCTTCTATCTTTGCATCATGTTTTCCAATTTTCTTTCTCTTGTGCTCATGCGCTTTCTTCTTATTAACTTATGAACCTTTTTAATTTCTTCTTTTCTTCACTTTTTAGTAACCTTTTTTTGAGACAAATATTTAATAATATTACGTTTACTGTGTTTACATTTAGATGCTTTGCATTCTCTTTCTATCGTTCGCTTTTCTTATTTTTCTCTTTCATTCTAAACCTCTCGTTTCTTATGTTTTCTATAACTTGATTTTGTAACTCTTTTTCTTTATGGGAATCTTATTACTTTAAGACATTTAAATTTATTTTTAATTTACTTGGTTTTTTTTCTTATTTTTTTTTTCTGTTTTTTATATTGTAATTACACACAACTTTTCACATAAATAGGTTTGTTGTTGTTTGCCATACAATATTTATAGACTTAATTAATTTTATAGACCATTTTCTTGTTGTTTTTAGTTAATGTAGGTTTCTTTTCTTGCTTTTTCTGTATTTTTTTTTCTTTTTTAATTTTAACATTAAACTAATTCATTTCACTAAACTATACACAAAATCTGTATTTATAATGCTTATTTTTCTCTACCATAAAACTTGCTAAACTTTTTCTGGTGATTTATATATGTATATATATATGGTATATATATAATTTTTTTACTACACTTTTCATTTTTTTTTTGTTTTGTTTTGCTAAGCTTTTTTGCAACTAAAAATATTAAATTCTAAATGTGTCAAACTGTCGATTACAAACTGTAAATCTGTGCTACATTTCCTCCAAACTCATCCCTCTCATTCTCTTCTCCCTCTGCTCTCTGCCCCCTTAAAAAATGTATGTGTGTCTGTGTATGTGTGTATTTTTTGTGTTTAGGTTTATAAGTTAAGTTTTAAGTTTATAGTATTTAGTACTCTCTAGACTCACATTCAGCGTTTCCTTAAAATTCGTACTGGTTTTTCTTTTATTTATAATTATTAACTTTAATTATGTTCTTACGTATGCATGGGGTTCGGGGGATGTTGGTGTGAAAGGGAAAGCCGGGAGAGACGAGTTGAAAGGTCAGAATTTACACGAAAAAGGATACCCTTTTGTTTTCGTTCGCAGGACATTTTCTTTATATCATGATTTGATTTTGATTAAACCTATGCTATTTTTTATAGCGTGTAAATGTGTAGTTATGTGTGTGTATGTGTAAGTGTACAATGTAAGATTGGGTTTAATTCATATATATATATATATATATATATTTGTATATATATATTGTTTTTGTTTTCTTATACTTTCTTATTTTTTTTTTGTTGCAATTGTTGCATAAACGCGGAACACCTCGTTGACCAGTCTTTAATTTTTTTACTTGTTTTCTTTTTTACATTTTATTTAATTTTAAAATAAACTTTTCCTTTTTAATTTTTTTTTATATTTTTTATGTTTTAGGGGGTTGTAAAATACATATATCCATATATATATATATATATTTCTATATCATTATACATATACATATATATATATATGCACATATATATGTATATATATATAAGTGTGACGACCACTAAATATTTAGGTTCTTAAAGGATTTCTATACAAAATATTTCTCGGTTTTTGGGATTTTCTTTTATTTTGGTTTGTTTTCTGAAAAGTTAGACTAAACTGATTGAAGCATTTTTGACACATCGTACACATTTTTGTTCTGGTTTTTACTATAATTTTAGGTATATCATTTTTTTTTTCTGCTCAGTGCATTTTAGTTTTAGCCTTTGGAAGCCAAAAGATTGTTTATCTTTTTAGTTTTCTTTTGCCTTTTTTTTCGAACTGGAAGCCGATATATAGACTGCTCACTCTCTTTGGGGGGTGGCGCCAGTTTTGATTTTACATTATTAGAATCCTACTTACTTACACATTTGCATTGTTACATACAAACAACATTTACCAACAAAAAAATGAAAACGCACAGAGGATACGGAACACTGGACACAGGATACACAGAAAGCCTAAGCCTTAACCAACCACATTTAGACATAGAAAACAACAAAAAATACATCATATTTACCATCAATGAATAAAGAATTAGGCTATAAAATGCAAAATTATGCTGTATTTTACTGTATGTGTTTTTGTATGTGTATGTGTGTGTGTGTGTTTATAGATATAAAAATCTATATTTTTCATCATATTTCTAACATTTTTCTTATTTAACTTGAGTTGCCCCAAAAAGCATTTTAAGTTTAATAAAGACATTTATCAGCTTTTATTTCAAGTCAGTGATCGGTAGAAACCAAAATTAAATTTGACTTCAGGTGATATAGAGATAGTGAATCAGATAATTAGCTTGAAATTTGCTTTGTAATTTTATTTCTGTATCTCTTTAGTTAAGGTTAATGCCATTTCTTTCACGATGTCATGTACAACCAGGTTATCAAAAAGGAATATAAAATAACTGATATAATATCACCTTTGTGATCTACCAGAGGATCTAACAAGTGCTCCTTTTGACAGTTTTTGACTCCTCACCGAACAAATAACTAAACTAAACTATAAATGGAGTTTAAATTGTGATTCAAATTTCCAATCACTCATGAACTAGCTAGATTCATTTATGTGTAACTATTTGATTAAATAGAGTGAAGTGTATCTTAAATCTCACAAATATTTTCAAAAGCTTAACTGTATCTCTTTTCTATTTTTCAAAACTTTCTTCATCTGTTTCTTGTGTGTTATCTCGGGAATCACAGAATTTGCTCATCACACAAACAATTTAATAAATATTTGATCGATAGATCACAAATTGTATACCTTGATGTTGTGTTTTGGTTAGAAATTCAATGAAAATATAATTAATTTGTTTACAGATTATTCTCTTTCTTTTATTCAATTTTAAAAATAATTAAAAATTAAAACAAAACATAAAATTTAAATCAAATGAAATGTTTACACTACAATTTATATATAAAAAAAGAAAAATATCTAAGCAGCATTTAACAAAATTATGTATAAAGGGTATTTGCGAAAATTGGGAAATGGATAATGAAAAAAACAATCAATGGAATAAAATGAAAATGAAGTTCAGCTCATTCCTATAGCTGCTGAACTAGTTCATTAAGAATTTGGAGAACAATTTGACATTTCTATTTAATTTCTTGATAAACAAAAGAAAATATTTCCAAATTTCGCTTTCGACTTAAAATACTAAAAAAGTATATTATTTTTTTTGAATTTTTGATTAAAAATTAATGAGGCACATAAAGAAGAATTTTTATGCAAATAAATTTTGATTTTTGTTTTTTTTTTTTTTCACAAAAAATTTTAAGATGAATCAATTTATTATTGTAATACTTTTTCATCACTAAAAGCAAAAAGGTATTAAAAAAAGGTAATTTGAATTTTTAACTCTATAGTATACAAATATCTATAGATCTATATATCTATATATATAATTAAAAACATAGCAACAAAATTGCTTTACCAAAAATATGTTAAAAGAAAATAGAAATGAAAAAAATTAATTTATATTTAGCGCCAAAATGAAATAAGATTAAGTTTAATTTTAATATGCAATTGAATTATACATGTATAAAAAATTCAGATCTAGACAACAATTAAATTACGATTATAATTAAAATTAATTTAAGAAAAATAAGCATTATTCTCTTTAATATTTTAAATGTGTTTTCTTGTTGTTGTTTTTTTTTTTAATGTTTGTTTTAAACATATTTTGCACTTGTTTCACTTTTTGTTTCTCTTTTGTTTTTACGTACAATGTATGGGTGTGGCGTGAAAAGGGGGACGTGGATGGTTGAGGCGGGGGTGTTAAACTTAACTTAACTCTTTTATTAATTTATTGTTTTTTTTTTGTTTTAATTTTTGTTTTGGCAGTGTTTACTTTAAGAAAACAAAAATTGAATTTTTTGTCAGGTTTTTGATTTTTTTTTGTAGTTTTTTGTTTTGTTTTTGTTGCTTAGCTTTGGTAAATTGTACAATAATTTGTTTTTGTTCTGCTAAAAATAAAATTACATAAAAAGGCAACAAATTGGAAACGATAAATGACAATTAGATAATTAATTAATTTTTAACGGAATTGCTAGAGAACTTGCTCTCCAGTTACTTTTTTCTTTTCTCTTTCTTTGTTTGTGCTTGTGATGTGATTTTTGATTTTTCGTTACTCAAGTTGTTTTTGTTGTTGTTGTTGTTAGTTCCAATTTCATCGTTCCGTTTGCTTTCTTGAAAAGTTTTTGTTTTGATGGCACACAGTTTTCGCTAATATGAACTTTCCTTTAGGTGGTTGGTGGTGGCTTCTCTCATTCTTCTCCTCTAATTATCTACTCTATCAATAGCTTTCCACACGTTCTAGTTCCATTTCTTAAATTTCTCCTCACATATGACGCTTCATGTGCAAGGCCAAATGATCGGAACGTGAGAAACAGCGATCACAGTTACGGCACTTGAAGGGTTTGGCTCCCGTGTGCTTGCGATAGTGTCGAGTCAATTCATCACTACGAGCGAAACGCCATTCGCAGCCTTCCCAAGAGCATTTGTACGGCTTCTCACCTGCAAACAGAAAGAGTAAAAAAAGAAAAAATAAGTTAAATGAAAAAACGAGGGAAGAATTCTTATTAAATAAGTTGCTAGAAGAACAGAAATTTTTTAGTTTGTTGCAATTTGCGCTACTATAAATATGCGCGACAAGGAAGATGGGAAAAGGATGGTCACGAATACCCTGTCTATGTAAGATAAAATGGTAGTCTGGGATAGAACAAAGCTAAAACAGAATGTCTTACTGATTTTATGGAATTTAAAAATATATGGAAACTTTTATTAGTCCGCGCTAGATGGGTTTTCATTTCGACTTGCATTTTTTAAACCATTTGCTTTGCTATTGATGGTAAAGTCAGTTTTATTTGATCTTTTTTTTATTCAATTCTATAGGGTAACTCAAAGTCGATAGCATGGACTAATTGGGGGGCATTTTTTATTTAGCACTTTTGTGCCTCAGAAATGGGAACCATGAAATGAAAAAAGTTTTTTACTCAAATATGCATAAAGTAAAACACAAGTAAACAAAACATAAAACAGAGAACAGAAAAGGGGGTAAAAAAAACCGAACGCAGAGAGCCAGGAATTTAAGACAATTAAAAATGAAAAACTGAAAAATGAAAACCCAAAACGAATGGCGGCAGCAACAATAACAACGACAACAACAACAACCGCATCAACAGCAACAACAATAACACCAAAGTCGTCGGTACGGTGTGCCAAACGCTCTGCTTTGCCAACATTTTTCATGCGTGCCAAAAGCCTCAAAGGATACAAGGATACAAGACCAAGCGGCTGGCAGCCAAAGCGCCGAAAGCCAACCAGAACCCAGCGAGAAGAGTAAGAGAAATGAGGAGAGCGAGCCAAAAAGGAAAAGGAAATGCAGAAGTTGTAATTTCACACAAAAGCATAAAACCTAAAAATTGTATAAAAGAGGAACCCAGAAAGAGAACAGAAACAGAGCGAGAAACAGAACAGAACCAGAGTTGGACTCACAGATCCCAATGTGTAAAGCCGGGCAATGCGAGTAACATAAAAAACAAAAAAAAAAAAAACTTAACAAAAAAACAAGAAAGGGGAAAAACGAAGAAAAAAAAAATGGCAAAATTATTTGAGTTTAAAAGACAAACAGCAGCCCAGGCAGGAAATTGCCGCCGTTGCTTCCCTATCCAAAAAAAAAATAAAGAAAAAAGCAAAGGGCACAGAAATGTATGAAAGTATGACATCTAAGCTGAACTTAAACGAAGTTCGAATACCCTAAATATTGTTCAACAATGTTAAAGGATTTATTGAATTTTGAAAATTAAATTATTATAGATTGATTTACAGATTTGATACCTCTTAAGAGGCCTAGTTTAGATTTTTAACAGTGGTTGCCTTAAATTTGTTTAATTCAATGGAATAATATTATTATTTGGATAATATTCCAGTTTTTTTTTGGCACATTTTTCTTAACTTGTACACATTACCCGAATATAATCTAGAAAGTTTAATTATTTAATTAATTAAAGAGTATTCATTTGGGATAGAAACCTGTTTTTCTCAGAAATTTTTATATAGAAGTCCGTTTTTTAATACAAATTAATTAATTGTAGGAGGGAGAATTGGAAAATCATTTAAAATTGATCAATTATATTCTTAAATTTTCATAATAAATTAGTTAAGAATCTAAAAGCTGTTTCTTTACAGGAATTTAAGGAGAATCCTAAGGACTAAAAATCTTAAGAATATACTTTTCAGAAGTATACATTTTACATATGCATTCTAACTTATTTTATTGTGAAAAAAATATGACAAAGATAAATCTCAATTTTCCGTTCTTTGATATACCCACTCTTCTTGCAGGGTATGTGAGAAAAGAAAAAAATGGAACAAGATAACCGGCAAGTAGACGACGACGACAGCCAAGAAAAATGCATAAAGCTGAGTGGAAAACTTTGTAACGCGCACACACATACATTCTTACATATGTATGTATGTGTATACAAACGCACACACACATACAAACACACATACACTTGGCTTGGCTTAAAACTTAATGCATGCGGAAATGTGTGATATTTCCGTGCTCAATTTCACATTATGCACTTGCGGCCTCCGTTGCTTTTCCTCTGCCACTTTTAAGGCTCTTCTTCTTTAGCTGCTGCTGCCTGTTTTGGTAGCTGCTTCTTCTTATTCTTCGTCTCCTTCTTTTGCCCTTCTTGTTGTCTACTATTGGACTTGCTCTCTTAATTTCCATTTGTGTTTACTCTGGCCCAAAGAATTGTCCCTATCAACGAATCTATGTGAAGCTGTATATATGTGTGTGTGTTTGTTCTGGTTGTGCGGGTGTATATGTGTGTGTGTGTGGGCCGTCTGCCACTTGCACTTTGGCATGTTGTCAGAACTGTTTGAAAATCGAAGCATTGGCCATAAATAAACCAGCTGCCCAAAAACTCAAGGGATTCACTGCTTCTGCTCTACAATTGCTCCTGCTGCTGCTGAAGCTCCTTCTTGGTCATGGCAGTTTTTTTTTCTGTTCTTTTTTTTTTGGCCTGGTTGTGCTTGCTTTGCTTGGGTGTGTGTGTGTGTGTGTGTAAATCAGCGTCAAATGCACAAAGTGCAAACGGTTGGCTTGATTCAGATACCTCCCCCTAGTTGGTCCTCCCCAGGAGGCTCGTATTTGGTATTGGCGATAAAGCAGGAGCAACCGAAAAATGGTCATGTTATCTGGCCATTGAAGAAGGCCAGAAATGAAAATGAAACGTAGCCAAAAAAAAAAAAAGAATCGAAACGAAATGAAATGAAAATCGAAATGTAGTCAAAGATATCAACTTAAAGGCTAAAATCAAACCAAACTGATTCCCATTCTCTATAACGATATTACCAATCAAATCTAAGTGGAACGAAAATTCGTGGTAAAACTTTGCAAATTTTGTTATATTGTTGCACAAATTTAAACTTCTTTCAATTTTTTTTTGTATAGTTTTAGCACGTTTTCGATTTTCTGTGGAGCAAGATGTATCTCTACATGTCCTGTTTAAACATTTCGTTCACGTTGCGGTGAAATTTTTTTAATTACTTTTCTCAGGCCAACGCAAGGCTGGCCAAAAAGCCAATCAATTCACCAAAATACTAGGTTAAGCACATATACGATATATATATGTGAATATATTTAAAGATATACGATATATATGTATATAGATAAATACTATATATATATATCGCGTTGCTGTGGCAGGACGACGCCAATGTTAATTTATTGAGCCAAAGGCAGTTAAAACTTAACCTCAGCCGTTTGTCTAGTGCCTTTGATATTGATAGTTTTTAGTTGCAGTTGAGGCCATAAAATGAACCCAGTAAGACTTGTAAATTGTTTAAAGGCAATAAGGAAGAAGCAAAAGAAAGAGAAGCAAATAGAAGAAGATGGAGAAGGAAAGGAAAGACAAGGAAAGGAAAGTAGAAAGAAACAACGACAGCCGCTTAACAGCAGCCAACAGCCAGTTAATATTTTATAAATTTCGCTGGGGTTTTAATTTCAGGCCAATAGAAAAGAATTTTCTTCGGGCCAAGACATGCAACTAGCTATAAGTGGGAATGGGGAAGATATAAGGGCGGATGCTGCACTAGTGGGTGGAAATGGAAGTTGGAAAATTTCTTTCTTTCGCTGCATGCCGTTCCTTTTCGTTTTCTTTTCTTTTTTTTTATTTTTTACTTTTTTTTTTTTTTTTGCCTTCTCGGCTTTTTGCACTCAACACAATTTTTATGGTCTGTTTGCGTCTTTTCACTTGATTGCACTTGTAATCTTTTCTTAACGGTTTCCCTTCCTCTCTTCCTTCCTTCCTTCCTTCCAAAAACGTCGTTCCCCATCCCACACCCAACTGGATTGGGCTGCAATTCTGGCATTTTTATAGCCGCCTGCGTTTAACTAATTGAAATCGTTCTCTTTCTCTATTTATCTCTCACTTTGTGGCAAAATTTATTTAGCTCTTTAATTGTTCGGTGAATTTGTTGCGAATTTGAATGGATTTCTAATTAATTTTCGGTTGGCCGGAAACTCCCAAATCAAATTAATTTGTCTAACCCCAGGGATTGGCTTCTATATTCTCATATATCCGTCGACTCTATAAAGCTCTCAGATCTGCGACTTTACTCCCCCCCAATTCCCATTCCTCTCTAGGCCAACTGAATAATAGGTCATCATCAATTATTTTGTGTATGTGTGTGTGTGTTTATGTGCGTGTATTTGTTGGAGTAAAAACGACAACATTAAAAGAAAATTTAATGAAAATTTCGAGCTTAATTTTTGTATGCAAAAAACGTAATTCATTAAATTTTTCCTACTTTAATATTGCCATAGACATTTCCCAAATGGTCTCAGAGTCCGAAGGTCTCGAAAGGTCTCCATGGTGTCATTAAAATAATTACGTTTTCTTTTAAGCAAAAAAAAAAAAAAAAGAGAAGAAAAATGAGACAAAAAAAGCCACCAAGCAGGTTGATTGTGAACGCTTTTGATATACCCTATAGATAGGAGTGGGCAAAAGTTGTCTCCTTCATTAATAAATGTTTTTGATATTCCCTTTTACATTTCATTGATTTTGTTTGCCTAACAGCACACTAGTGCCACTAGCGGGCAGGGATAATAGCTTCATTTTTTTTATAAATTGATCCCACTTGATTTTAATTATTCGATACATGAACCATCAATAGATTGACTCATAAATATTTCTTAATATATATTTTAATATTGTAATATTCCCTAGCTTCATCACATTTTTTATATATCCTACTTATTACAGGGTATTATAGTCAGTAAAAAGGTAATTTTTTCCCATTTCTTTCCTTTTTTTTCAAAGCATTTGAAATCAAATGTTTCAATCTTATCGCACTAACACCTTGGCTTTTGATTTATTTTCCTGCCACGTGGAACATGTGTAATTAATTATAGCAACAAAAAAAGAGAAACAAATTAACACCCGCTAGAAAAGCCTATTCCTTCCCCCTTCTCTTTCAGTGTCTTTAAGACCACAAACTCTGTGAAACAAAAATGTTTGTTAAAGATAAACTGAAGATTTTATTAAGCCTGGCACAAAAAAACTTTTTGACTGTTATGGATTTTTATTAAACAAAAGTTTTGCCTTCCGTTTCTGTTGTTTTTGCTCTTATTGAATGTTAATTAAAATCTTAACTCCTTAGGAAGAAAATATCCTCGAGGCTCTGTTGATTTTAGGCTCAATAAAAATGTGAATAATCAGTTGGATGATTATTACAATGATTGCCTTTAAGGCATTTAAAAGGCAAATAATGTAAACTGCTAAATGGCCTAAATTTAGAATAGTTTGCCATTTTTGATGAGGAGTGGGGGGCAGGATTTGATAATGAAGTGGGCCAAAATCCCGATAGAAATAAGTTCCAAGTAAAGTAGGCAAATCGGATTCATGAATATTCAAAATTTCTATCTAATCTGACATTATGTTGCTAATATTCAATTAAATTCTAGTTATTCTTTTGCTCAAGATAAAGACAGACTTTAAACCAAGATAATTGCATTGCTGAATTAAATTTGTTCTTTTTTTTCCATTTACTTTACGAGAACTACTAAAACTGGTACTTTGCCCTTTTGGTATGACACAATCTATTCCTGATTTTGGCCATAATCTAAATACCAAAAATTTTGTTGATTGCTTGCCAAAAACGACAATTTAAATGAAATCTCTGCTCATATTTCTTTCAAGTTTGTATTTTTTTTGTTGTGTAGAATTTATGGGTTAAGCGTTGTTGTTGGTTTTTTTCATCTTTTTTTTTTTTAGTTTTTGTTTTTGGTTTGGCAATTGCTCACGCATGCAAAAAACTTTTCAACAGCATCGAGTGGAAATCAATAGATTTGCCTACCATGTAATAAAATTACAATTCAATGCTAGGTTTGTCCTCCTCTTTGACTACCTCCCTCTCTGTCTATATAACTGTCTGTCTCTTTCTGTTTGTGCGTGTGTGTGTTTGTGTGTGTGACCAATATTTCATTTTTGAGTTATGCGATTTTTATTGAAATTTCAAGCATGGCCTTCTGTCACCCTCTCACTCTCGCTCTCTCCCTCTCTTTCTTTCTTCTTCCTGTCATACGATGAGGTTTCCACTCCAATTGCCGAACCTACCTGTGTTTTACCCCTAATACTCCCCTCCTTTCTCACTCTGTCTGTATGCAGGGTCTACCACTTGAGTTGACTTTTGCCTGTTGTTTTTTCACTTTTTTTTTTTTTTTTTTGGAAGTATGGCTGGCTCCAGTGGACAGTGTCAGGGCAAACACAATGCAACATGTCACTTGTGTCACAGGGGCCTGTCCCGAACATTGTTTGTTTGTTGTTGTTCTTGTTTTTGCTGCTGCTGTTGTCGCTGGTCTCTGATTTATTAAGGGATTCAACATAGACCAGCTGAATTTTTATCGGATGAAGGCATAGACGAATTGTCACGCTCTTAGAAATTGGGGTTTTAATATTACTTAAAATTAGTGGATAAGAAAATGGGAAATATATGCAACATATAAAAGTTCTTTTTCACCTAGTTAAGTAGATTTTTACTATATAAAATGTTGATTTTAATTGCAGAGGATTTATTTTTATGTCATGTTTTTTATCTGTAGAATTTCTAGAATTTATAGTAATTTTACATTTTTATTTGCTGTATATATTTTTAAATTATTTGGCTATCTTTAATACATCTCGCTGTTTCAACTTTTTTGAGCTGGTCGCATATTTTGATTGGATGAGATTGAGCACATTCAGCGTTCCGTAATAAAAAACACAAAAAAAAAAATGTCAGTTGCAGAGGCACAAACCGAAAATTCCCTTCATCAAGCCAAGCGTACGACCTCCAAAAACACAAAAAAAAAGAAAAAAATTTCGAAAGCCAACTCTTCTAACACTTAACCCTTTACCCTGATTCACCCACTCTCTGCATCACACTTTCTCTCATATTGCAGTGCACTCACCTGTATGCGTTCTTTGGTGGGCCTTCAGATGTGAACTTTTCGTATAGACTTTTTTACAGCCCAGAAATTGGCACTTGTGTATCCGACGTTTGGCATCCGGGCTATGATCACTGCTGCTGCTGCTATTGCTGCTGTGATGTTGGCGCGGGTGATGACTTTTGGCAGAAGCTATAGAGAGAGAGAGAGAGAGAGAGATAGAAAAGAAATGTATGGGGAGGATTGAGTATTTATGTATATGTTTTAAAGTGGGTCAAGTGTTTGGGTATACGCACCATTTGTGGATTTGTCACTACGCGGCGAATTAACAACTTGTTGCTGTCCATTATTGCTTGTGCTAGTGGCAGCTGCTGTTAGTACGGCAGCAACATTCGATTGGCCATTATTTTGCATTTGTATGACACGTGCTAGGCTAATGCCAGCAGCACCTGGCTTGCCATTGGCCGTAGTTAAACGTACAATGGTGCTGCGGGGAATGTTGGTGGTGTTGCTGTGATGGCTTGCTTGATCGTTGCTGGTGTTGCTGCTGCTGGTGGTGGTGCTAATGCTGCTAGCGTTAGTGCTAATGTTGCTACTGTTGTCGCTGGGTGAATTGCTAGGAGAGTTAATGCTGCTGTTGGTATTGCTGGTTGTGCTAGTATTACTGCTAGTTAGAGCCTGCGGCGATATGCTCAAATGTTGTACAGCCAATTGTTGTTGTTGTTGTTGTAGTTGCGTCATTGTTGGCTGTTGACCTTTAACTGGCATTTGTTGGCTGGTAAAGCGTAAAATGGCTGTAGGGGGGGTTGAATTTGATTGCTGCTGCTGCTGCTGCTGTTGAATCAATGCAGCCAATTCACAGGCATCAATTTGTTTTGATCTTTGTGTTTGCTGTTGTTGCGGTTGCGCAGCATAATTATGTGTACGCAGGCTGGACTCTGGCGATGAGGGCGGCGTCAATGTGGGTAAAACAAAATCCTGCACATGTCCCAATTGATGTTGATGACCTTTGGCTTGCAAGACGCGCACCTTAATGCCCGGCGATGAGCTACTAGAGGAGCTCAATGTGATGGTATTGCAATTGTTCATTTGATTGCTATTGCTGTTGTTAGTGTTGCTGTTGCTGTTGCTGTTGCTACTGTTACTGTTGCTGCCATTGCTGCTACTGGTGGGTGTCATATTTCCAGCACTACTAATGCTAGGATTTGGCGATATAGCCGATGGCGGCGCTGCAAACAATACACCCATTTTATCATCCACAACACCTCCATCATCCTCCTCATCGATACGTTCCTGTTTAACTAAAACGGAACAACTTAATGTTTGTGCCGAACCATTGCTATCCCATGAGATACCGGAACAATTTGATGATACCGATGATGTGGTTGATATCGTATCCAAATTTTGCTCTTTAATTTTCAATTCTTCTAATAGGCGGGCAGGTGTCGAAAATATGCCCCAGGCTGTATCCAATTCACTGTGAATTTTTTGCAGCTTGGGCTCATCGTGCAGATAGCGTTCCAATTCATAGCAGGTCTGCAAATATAACAGAAAGCAAAGGATAGAGTTAAAATAAATTTCAGTTAAAAGTTTGCCCATTAACGCAAAAGCAATTCAATTTGCCAAAAATATATCAGCCACATTAAGCACAAAAAAAAAGAAAAAAAAAAACAAGAAGAAAAACATAAATATTCCAGCCAACAGGCAACCAAATTGAAAGTATCATAAAATAACGACATTTTTATACCCTATAAATAGGTTTGCAATGAAAACTTAAATTTTAACTTGCTATTCAAATTATATATGATAAATATATAGCAATTTGATCTGTAGCAAATTTCCCTTATGTTAAAATCTTAGTAAGAAGTACATAAAAAGAAAATCGTGGATTCTCAATAAATATAAGAAATAATTTATATAGTCATCGCAAGAGATAGATCCCTTTTTTGTTTTTAGAATTCCTTTAAAAATATTGTAAAATTCTTTTTTTTTCTAAATATAAACTTTATATATAACAATTTTATCATTGGAAATGAAAAGAAATATTCGTATAACACTTTAATACTTTAAAAGGAAATAATATTCAAAAACAAGACAAAAGAATAAAATAATAAAATTTTCAAATTCTAAATAATTCTATAAAGTCGAAATTAACCAGCAGTAAGCAGGATTATTATTTAATATTTATAAAGTCCTTTAAATCAGTATACCCATTTTGCTATATAGGGTATTAAAATTATGTTTTATGCCTGGCGCAATTACAGGTAATAATTTTGCACACATTGCATACTTTTAGGCATTGGCCTTAATGGAGCCGACAATTAAGTGCACCATAAAAGCCGAAAACGAGCTGGTCCCTCATCCGCTCATCCTCTCACCTTACACCTCATCCCATTCCACATCCCCCTGCCTTCTTTTCCTCCCCATTGTACCATCAGATTCTGTGTCATTGTGTAAACAACATGGGACCGTCCATGGACGAGTGAGCAAACAAGCAAAATTCTGTTGCTATTGCTGTGTTGCTGCAGGGCTTTTGGCCACGCCTCATTGTTGCAACAATTTCAATATATGAAAAGCATACATTTTTGGGTACCAAAGAGAATAAGTCCTAGGTCTGAGGTGGCTACTGTCTGGCTTAAAGTTGTCTGTTCTCCTCAACGCAAAAAAAAAAAAAAAAAAATAAAGAGTAACAAAATACAAAAAAAAAATTCCACAAATTTCGTAACTCATTTGTATTCTTCGTTTTGGGGTAAACTCAATGAGGCGGAATAAGCAGCAAGCAATAATAACAATAGTATTAGAGAAATGTCAGAGGGAGGGGGAACAGAGTAAAAGGGGTCGTCTCTGACCATTTGGCTTTGCTGAGTGTGTGTGTGTGTGTAAATCACTTTAAGTGTTATTTCCTCCAAGGCAAAATAATTGCAACACATAAATTTCTTAACCCTTTTTTTTTCTTGCTTTCTCCTGCGTATGCGAATAGAAGGGATAAAGAGAAAAAAAAACTATGCTATAATGTGTTATGAATCAGTAGAGAATAAGTGAGAGGGGGAGGTAGGAGTAGGGGAACAAAGGCAAAGTCTCAACAACAACACGTTAGTCATGATTAATGTGCGGAGTGGAGCGGAGTTGCTGCTGCTATTCCTTCTCCGGCTGCTGTTGCTGGGTATTGCACTTATTTTCCATTTCCTGGACAGACAATGCAGCAAAAGTCTGGCAATCTTAGTGGAAAAATCTAAATAAAATGTACGAGTAACATGCGCGGAATGCAAAAGCAATTTGATATATTGTTTAAACAGACACCGAACACATATACAGAAACACTACCAAAAACGATTCTCAAGGGAGGTAGGGAGGTAGATTGGAAGGAGAAGTGAGGTGTGGTATGTTAGCCATTCTAGTAGCTAGTGCTATCAAAAATGGCATTTTGATTTATGCCACGCTGCTGCCTGCCTGCCTGGCAAACAAATCACATGAGAGCCAACAGGCCAAAGATTAGACGCGACTTTCAAATTGCTCCTGGCAGGACATAGCCAGGCCAGGTGAGCATGCCATCTCTCCACCAATGTTCCTCTTTCTCCTTTTAACTTCTTCCTGATTGATGGTCAGTTGGTTGTTTAGTTCAAGCTCAAAACCATCTATAAACATGCCAAGCCAAAAACCAAAACGAAACGTTTAAAGTTAATTAGTTTTTCCACAGTTGAAATTTCAAATTTCAATTTTTTGGTTTTGGTTTTTGGGTAGGAGGTAACTGCTATCTCTCATATTCTGTAATTAGACTAATTGTTGCGGTCCTTTCAATTGTTTGCATTCATTTGTTGCTAATAATTAATTTCGGTGGCAAAACATTTTTAATTAAACTTTAACATAGGCAAACAGCAGAAATTGCGGAAAATATACTATACTTGGACAGGGCACATAAATTATAGATGTAGTCTAAAAACATGGCCAGAGAATAATAATCAATATAGAGTTAGAGAGAGAAGTAAATTTAGCAAAATTAGCTCTAAGTTACAATGTGGTTGCATAAATTTTAGAAAGATTTTGGTCTAAAAAATTTATTATACAAAATAGATTAGTAATTAGATATAGCTCATAATAATAAGACAATTTATATTCCATAGTAGAATTCAGTTATAAATCAATTGAACTGGGATAAGAGTCCCCGAAAATCAATTAAGATAAAGAATTACAAATAATTTCAATAGATTTAATGATTGAGATAGAACTCATAGTAAAATTCCACTAAAAGTCAAAAAGTTAATAGATCTAAATATCTATGCCGATATTCAATTTGTTCTTACATAAAGTCTAACAAAGTCTAAAGCATATGTCTTGAATTACAAGTACTAATTTCTGGTATTCTTTTTCACGTATTAACATATAATTTAAGCCCTTTTTAAACACAAATAACAACAAGAACAAGAACACTTAGCACAGTCATTGATGAGGCTCGATAAAAAGAGTGTGGGAGAGTATGAAAGAACGAAACTTTTCCCTCTTTGCTTATTTTTTTTTCCTTCTTGCTTTTACTTGTTGTAATCAACATAATTATTGTTGGCACAAAAGTTATCACAGAAAGTGGGGGGAGAAGAGGCAGGCCAAAAGGAAGAACAGGGTGAGCAAAAGATATCTTGAAATGTTTGTCAATCTTCTAAGCACACGCGCTTTTTGGGGGATATGTGGCCAAAGAAACTTTTCCGACAACTTTTTCCTTTTTTCCGTTTTTTTTTCGTTTATTTATTTTTTTTTTTTGCCTTGCTCATTTGTGTTTAATAGAAATTTATTTGGGGAAAACACTTTTCCACACACTTTTTGCCAGCAATTTATGTTTGTTTTGTTTTGGCTTTTTCGCCAGATATCTTTCTCTGTCTATCTCTTAGTCATGCCCTCCCTCTTATGTCTGTCTTTGGTGGTAGATGTATGGCTAAAAGTCTTTTTGTTTTTTTTTTCTTTCTTCTTTCTATTCTCCATTCATTTCCTTTTGCTCTCTAAATACTTTTGGCTAAACCATTATTTTTTGTTTTTTTTTTTTTTTTGCAGTTTTTTGTTTTTCTTTTTATTGTTTTGTTTTGCCATCTTAAATTGTGGTTTTCATTTCCGTTTGCAACTTTTTTCGTTTCAGTTTTCCTTCTGCTTAAGGTAAGTTTTATGGCTTGCACTTAGCCAGAAAAAGTGTCAGCTGCGGTTATTAAAATCCAGCAAATTGTATTTTATTCTCAAAGACACACAAAAATTCCAAAAAACAAAGAGCTAAATTATGTTAACAAATAAATACGTGATAGAAAAGAAAGAGGCTTTTTCTTTTTTGAGGTTTCGGTAATTTTTTTCTATTCTGTCTAATTTTTTTTTTACGTTTTTCGTTTTTTCATTTCGTTTTTTTTTTTTTTTTTGCAATTATCTAACCACAAATTTTGTTTGTCTAGTCGAGAGTGGAAGAAGATGAACACAATTGAGCCTATGCAAATAAATTTAAGCAAACTAAGAGATGGAAATGTTTGTCCACATATACCGACAGGCACACACCCACACCCACACACTCGCCCCTCACATCTCCCTCAACAACTCTCTAACAATCATTGCTCTTCTTTCTATTTCTATTCCCCTTCTCCCTTTTTTGCATTCCTCTTCATTTTGTTGCCTCGAAACTTTGGTGGCAAATTGAATTTTGGCCAAGGCAAATAAAATTTGCCATTTAGATGGAAAGTGGCAAAAGGGAGAAAAGAGTGAACAAAATAGAGTGTCTAGTATGATGAGAGGCGATACGGGGTTAAGAGGGGGATAAACATATGTGTCCCTCTTTATATGCTTTGTGCTAATGTAAAATAAAAGCCTGCGATTAAATTTAATTATCTAAATGTTTATTAAAATCTACAAAATGGGAAAGGAAAAAGAATATCGCACAATTGGGAGAGATTTGGTAAGAGATTTGCCTGGCATCATCACACACACACACACATAGAAAAAGAGAAAAATTGTTTGGCTAGGCTTAAACCCCGCGGGATACCACGCCCCCATATAGGCACACACACAGGCACAGGCACACTAAGGGGCGGTAGCATATTTAATTATGTGTGTAATTGAAAAAGACGCAATGGCAGTTAAGAGAAAGACAGCACAAAAGAGAAGGAGAGAGAGAGAGAGAGAGAGAGGGATTGAGAAAAATGGTTGGAAAAGAAATCTCGCTAAGACTATATTATGCCACGCATGTCCTGGGGTGTCCTGCGTGGCATATTTCTGCGTGTCTGTGTATTAGAAAGACATTAGCAGCCTGCCAGGAGGTTTGAGGCACTTAAAGCAACAAAAAAAAAAAAAATTAATGAGAAGGAGTGAAAGCAGCTGCCAAATATCAGCACACATACATATATATATACCATTATATATATATATACATATATTTCTCAATTTCTCCCCCTAGCATTATGTCATTTAATGAGCCATAATTCCCTCTGTCTACCATACCCAAACTTCCCTATCGTTAGTCACCACCTCCCTGTTGAAAGGGCGGGAAATGTAAAGCTCTGGTTTTTATTTTTAAACAAGTTTCTTCTTCTTTTTTTCGTTATTGTTGTCATCTTTTGTCCTTTTTTTTTTGTAAAACAAAAAAACTTTTAATGAATGAAACGTAATGAAATAATGCTGACAATTAATGTCGGTATCTGTCACACCCCCCCTCTCACACCATGGCACTTCTTCATTCCCTATCATTCTATCAGTGTCTCTCTGTGATATTGCCATAGCACTTTAATCTCCGAAACTGTCTTCCATTAAATATTCGTGTAAGCCATTATTATCATCAGTAAGATAAACAAATAGCAAACGAGCAAGGAGTACTAAAGGCGAGTGAAACGAAAAGGAGGCCAGGAGTGGAGAGGACTAAAGGACTTGGTCATGTAAATTTCATATCAATTTCAAAAGCCAATTTCATTGAAAATACAGGGTGTTCTATTCTGATAGGTAATAACATGAAGTTGTAATACGAAAAATGAATTTGAAGTAAATAATTGATGCAGATATAGAAAGTTTTTTACAGTTGTTAGATATTTGTCTATAATATCGATATAAGCTTAACCAAATACTAGTAAAAGTTCTCTTCGTATTTCGGATTCCATCCATATGTAAATAGACAGGATTGGCTTAATTTATTTGTATGTTGTACCTTTCTATTTATAAATGAAATTATTTTTTTCTATCCTATATTATATACTAAAATATAATATAACAATACATCACATATACTAATATTTATTTCCCTTTATTCGAAGTACAATATATATAATGATTTTCACATAGCTGTTTAAGTTCAGAATTCTGCATTCCGTTCGTTGATTTTTTGTTTATTTTTTATATTTAAGTAAAAGGTTTCCTTAACATATTATATTTATATTTTATTTACATATATCATTATTTTTATATTTCTTTTATCTGCTTGACCAATATGCTTATAATTTTTGGATTAGTTATTATTTATTTTTACTGTCATATCATTCATGTCATATATGATAAGATAGCGAAATTATAGTGTGAAAATATTGTTTCACATGTTGGAGAAATGTTTTCCTTACTTCAATTTCCTTTACCCATCAATTTCTATACAAAACACAATTATAGAATAATTTTTTCGTGCACCCTGTATGTATGGCTTATACAGACAATTCTGTACTCATTTATTTGTATTTATAACACACGCAGATAAGAAGTAAGAGGCAAACAGATATAGAGAAAGAGAGAGAGAGAGAGTGAGAAAGAGGGGGGAAAGAGATGGCTAGGGATAAAGAGGGCGTAAAAGAGATAGAGAAACTGAGACAGAGACTTTAGCACTTTCAGATTGATACGTTTCGTATGTCGTTTTGGATTGCAACTATTGTTTTCAATTTACACCCTGCTGTGGCTGCTGTTACTGATGTTGCTACTGTTGCTGTTGCTGTTGCTAGTGTACTATGTTGGTGTTGCTACAGTTGTCTTGTTATCTGGCTGTCAGTTAAGTGACTTCTTAATACATATCTCGCAGCAAGGAGCTACTAGGATCTGGTAGCTGTAAGTGCATCCATAACAACATCAACAGCAAAGTCACTTGGTTTGGCAATAACAATAAGAGAAAGAGACATGAAACGAAAGACAAACAGACAGATAGATAGATAGACAGCAGCTGAAATAGAGACAGAGACTTAGAGAGAGAGAGACAAAGAGAGAGAAAAGCGCAGCAGGATAATTGAATTATTGGCATTATCAGAGCTATTGCACTTAGTGTGTAGTGTGTCTATCCACTGTTTCCACTACTCTTTATCTTTATTTCTCTCTCATCCTTCACTGTTTCTTTCCCCTCTCTCTCTGTATGCGAAATAACTCAGTCACATTACCAAGTGTAATGCGTTGATTTACTTGACCGGGGGCCATTGTCTTACCATTCCCGCAGTCTGAGAAGCTCTTCACTTGCAACACTTTCAGCTGTTAATGTTGTTGTTCTTGGTATTGTTGTTGCTTGCTGCATTTGGATTGTTTGTTTTTCTCGGGCTCAAAGTGCACTTAAAGTGCCACACACAATGTGGCAACAACAGCAACAGTAAACTGTAACTCAAGTGGCAAAGGCGTTGCATAATTTCAGGCATTATGCTAATTTCTGAAGAAAGGAAAGCGAAAAGAAGAAGAAGAAAAAAAGAAAAAGAAGCAAAAGGAACTTGCCTCAAATAAGTAGTTTTCAAGCGAAAAAAAGTTGCAATGGAAAGGAAAGTGAAGCGAAAAAAAGTGGAAAAGAGTTAGGGGGAAAGGGAAACAAATGCTGATCACTTTCGCTTAGGCGGGAATTTTGCTTTTAAGGCAATCGAAAAACACTTGAAAACAAAAAGAAAAAAGAAGAAGCAAGCAACAACAACAACAAGAGAAAGACAAAAATAAAAAGTAGTAAGACAGCATTAGCAAGACACAGACACAGTGGGAGTAAAAAGATGGTTGACACAGTCGGGGGATGGTGATACAAAAGGGAGAATGGGAAGCAGGCTGGAGGGCTGGCGAACGAGTGGCAACAACTAATGCGTTGTACGCGCCGCTGAATTTAAATGAGGAATTAATGCGTACATTATTTGCCACCACACCTCCCGAAAATGCCATGAAAACCACCCCCCACCTCTACACTTGCTTGGCAGCATTTTCCTTTTGCTTTTCGCTTTCGTTCTTGACTATACAAACAGTTTTCCCACTTGCTACATGCCACATGCCGCATGCATTGTCTGTGTATACCGTATGCGTGGGTGTATGTCTCTGTGTGTATGTCTGTAGCTTTCGTCTGTTCGATTATGTCGCAGCAAGTAGAGAAAGAGAGAGAAAGAGAAAAAGAGAGAGAGAGAGAGAGAGAAGCGGCAAAAGCGGAAGGTCCTTTAGTCCTCCTTCTCTTTAGCCCATTAGCTTTGAACTTGATGTTATTTGTGCGGTACTTTTTCTTTATGCTTCGTTTTCTTTGTCAATTTTGTGGCATGTTTCGGCTGCTGCCTCTGCTTGCCTAAATGACACTTTGCCCCAAATGATGACGCTGTGCTGACAATGATAATAAATAAATTTAACGCACTTGGGGCTCAACGAGAATGCGGTGCGAGTAGAAACACTCGCGCCCCCAAAGTCAATGTCATTTGCATTTTTTTTCTTCTTTCCCTCGTCCTCAACCTCTCCAAACCTCTCTCTTTCCCGCTTTCTATCAATTTTTTTTTTTTTTGAACTTAACCAACCAAAATTGAACTTTATTAAGAGAATTTTGTCAGCTTTAAGGGACAAATTACATAGGTGAAAGCAGACAAATTTAAATAAGGGAAATATTCTAGCAGTTTTGGTAATCAAACCATTGTAGAAAATTTGATTAATATTTGTAAATTATTTTACTTAAATTCTCTACACTTATTTGTACAACAATTTTTGAGAACAGTTTGCTTAGAAAATTATTTGTGTTTGAATGGATTAGTTTTGAAATTTTGTAAGCGTTTTTTTAACACAGTGAATCCTTGAATAAATTAAATTTAAATTGCTTTTACAGAATAAAATGTATATCCCTATTGGTCTATTAGAATAGACAATATATAACTATCTCTTAGACTACTAGGTTTCTATTAATTATTGATCAGAGGAAAGTTATAAGAACTTTTACTGGTCTGCCGATACTTGGTATAAAGTTCATCTCACTTTTATTTGGCTTCTTTCCTCTTTAATATTTTGATAATTGAAGTCAATGACAGAAACAAATTGAAGTTTATTTATTAATAAACAATTATGGTTAATTAGTATAAACATTGCTGCTAAAATCAGTCTGATTGACTAAGCTTATATATTGCTAGAGGAATTTATATTGTAAAAGAGAATATACTAAATATTACAAAATCCTTTGCTGTGGTTTATTTAACTACTAAAATTCACTTAATCAAGAATTTATTGAAATTGAACATTCGCTTGGTATTTTGGGTAAAATTTTATTGAACCACTTAATGGGCAATTAAAATTTTTTTACTGGGGCCAAAAGAACAAACTAATAAATAGTTAGATGTGGATACAAGCTGGAGTCAAATTGTAATCTAAAGCTTAACATTTAAAGAGGCAGGCCAAAATTGCACATACGCACACACAAAACCACACACACACACACATACACAGAGAACACACAGCAAGGAGAAACCACAAAAAGCCGCCGCACACATTCAATTCGTTGTGGGTCCTTTTTGGATGATGACTCCAAATGTCATCAACGTAACGTAGAGATTGTAAAACATATAAAATAAAGACAAAGGCTTAATAACTGAAATGGAGATGGAGTAGAATAAACGAAAGGACAAGGAAGAAGAAAGCATGTCTGCTGTGTGTGTATCTCTCTCTCTCTCTCCCTCGCTCTCGTGTGACAATAAAAACTAATTTTTTGGGTCGCATTAAAAGGGATACAAGTAAATGACAAAATAAGCACATATACATATATAGAGAAACACACACGCGCTTACACATATTGCCAGACAGACACACACACACACACACAGACAGACAGATATAAGCAGGACATTCCCAGGACATGAAGCCCCCGACACGAAAAATGCAATTTCTGTGGTTTTCATTTTTATGGTCCGAACCCTCACTTATATCCTTGCAAGGTGGTCGATTTTCTCACCCTACTCTTTGTCTCCATTTTCTTTCATCTCTCTCGCTCTCTCGTGTATATATTATGGCTTTTGTTATACTCTATGTATCTCCCCCGCCTCTCTCTTTCTATACCTACACATACCTACACTCTGTCTGCTTTAAGTGTTTGTCTAACATTTTGTGGCTTATAACTATCATGGCTTATGATATTGACCCAAAACATGTTTAACAACGCATTTTGTCTGCGACATACAAAAATGTTTCATTTTATGTTCCTGGATATAGGTTTTGGTGTGACTAGGGGAGGGGGGGACAGGATAGAGCTTTATCGGTTGTTGCTGTTGTCCATCGATAAATAGGAAATTTGTACACAAAGCAGGTCGAACGATAAAAATAATAATTGAGGCAGATGGTATGAGAGAGAAGTTGGAGGAAGTAGAACAAACATTTTCTTACATCATTTTTTGCCCTAATTTTTAAGCAAAAAAAAAAAAACGAAAAGTAAATTTAAGTTCAAGGCAATAAAATAATGACACCAACTATAATCGGAGCAGTAGCAGCAACATCAACACGACTGCTAACAAAAGAGAACAGAAAAACAAAAACATAAAACCCAATGGGCATAAAAGATTACGCAGGGCCAAGGGCCAAGGATTTCAGGAGCAACAGCAGCAGCAGCAACACCAACAGCAGCAACATGGCCATAAAGTTGCTTTTATGTTGCAGCTAGCCGGACCACACTGATACAGTGGTCAGTTGGCCACCCACGCAACCATTTTACGTTACCCACCCACATTTGCATACATCCCAAGAGACAGACAGTGAAAGAGAGAGGGGAGAGGGGAGAGGGGAGAAAGTAAGGGCAACATTGCTTGCTTGTTCGTTAACTAAAATACGATTGTACTTTATGCAGCGTGTCATGAAATATGCGACACTCTGCTTACATTTCATTTACACGCAGCACCAAAAGATAGAGATAGACATAAACAGAAAGAGAGAGAAGGAGAGAGAGAGAGACAGCAAAAGGGAGTGTGTGTGCTGAAAGAGATGCAGATAGAGATTTGCATAGAGCAAAGAAAATTTATGCGGCATAGCTGTAGATGACAAACCTAAAAAAAATAAGAAGTAGAAAAAAAAAACATTGGCAAATATTTGACCATCTAATTTTTTCTTTTTGTTTTTTTTTTTGCTCACCACCAACTTTTGTTAGCAAATTTTTTTCTGTTTGCATTTGGTGTCTTTAAGCCGCTTCAACAAAAGCATAAAAATGCCATTAGCCGCACTCCATTACACACATTTAACACACACACACCCATACAGACACTTTCACATCGAGAGAATGAAAGAGTGAGAGAGAGAGAGAGAGCGATAAGGTAGTAAATTGTAAAACTCTTTTGCCCCACCTCATAGAAGCTGCATTTTAATCCATTATGCCCGAGCGACATAAAGATTTAATGAATCGTAAAACTGAGTAATTGCTGCAAAAAAGGAACGAACAACCATCACCGGCAGCAACATTCCCCAACAGCAACAGTTGGTTGGTTGGTCGCCATTGAGAGATTTACCTGAATGATTTCTACTTATTGATTTTACTTGAGATTTATAGCAAAACGGTGATTGAACAATTAAACAATTGATAACCAATTTAAAAATGGTACATAAAAAAAAGAAGAAAAAAAGAAAATCAATTGAAAAGAGAGCAGCTTAGGAGCTTTAACTTGGCTTCCATTTTTCGGGGTTCACAGTTGGACAGGAGCAAAAATAGTAATAGCACCAGGAGCAACGTCAACAGCAGCAACACGGCAGCAATAGCAACAAGAACAGCAGCAACAACAACTCACCTAAGCCGCTTAGTTGCACTAGATTTGTCTGCTGGCTGTTGCTATTGCTCCTGTGTGTTGCTTGCTCTCCTTGTTGGCCATTAAACTCGAAATTGCCCGAAATACAATTGAGCCCACTTTCTAGCGCTTACATAATACTCTCTCTCTGTCTCTGTCTCTATCTCTCTTTCTCTTTCCTATTTCTCTCTATCTCACTCACTCTATTTGTGTGCACAAATGTGGTGACATTTTTGGCCCAAGTCAAGCTTAATTAATGCATGCCATGACAGGACAAGCCATGACTCCTTTTTGTTGCTTCTCGCTCCTCGTTGACATCAAACAATTTGAAAATTTATTTACAACAGGTCAATTGCAATAACAGCAAAACAGTTCAAAAAACACTTGGCAAAAATATAGTAATAAAGATAAATTGAATAACATTTCCAATTTAAAAGGATCATGATTTTACTACTAAAGAATTTCATTGATTCATTGAAAGTGGCTAATGTTTATCTTTTACTTAGAATTTTAATTAAGTGGAAAATTACGTTTAATGGCTTTTGTTTTGCGCAAACTATTATTATTTTCGATCTGAAATAATTGCTAAATGTTTCTTATAATTGATTTACATTATTAATTTTCTTTCATTTTAATGCCTATAATTTTTTCCTTGAGATAAACAAAATCTTGAGTTCGATTTCAAAAGGTAATGAATGCCCAAAACAATGTTCTACTTCTACCATCAACAAATGTTCAAATTCTTCTTCTTGAGAAATCATTGCCAATCACAGAGAAATCGCTTTTTTTCCTAAATATTTTCTGCAAGTGTAGGAAAATGTGTTGGAGAAGAGTTTTACAACGTGGTGCCTAACGGCTTGTGGCCACCTCTTTGTATATTTTTTTTTTTGTAGTTTCCCTCCTTTTTTTTATGGCAATTTTCACCTGTCTCTGCGAAGCCTCCAAACCCATTTTCATGTTCAATTTTTAACCACAAATGCTGCAGGCTGTTCCCCGACAATCCCCCCCTCCCGTTGCCCTCATCCCATCGTTAACATGAACCCCTACAGATGCAGCAACCGGAGCCGCAGAAGCACCAGCTGCCTGTTTGCACTTGGCCTGTAGTGAATATTGAACAAAACCGAAAGCAAAAGCAAAAATTGTACATGAAGAGAAAAGCAAGAGCTACAAAATGGTGGAGGTGCTGGCCATGCCCAGTGGCTACCCATGTTGATTTGACCCCAATCAAGCTTGTTTCTTCTCTGTTGTTACTGTTGTTTGGGTCTCATCGTTTTACACATACAAAACAAAACACAAAAAAAAAAACAAAAAAAAAAAAACAAGGAAAAGAACATAGAAAAAAAATGGCAGCGAAAAAACCATTGCATACGTTGAGGGGCAATTGATATGCTTCGTGAAACTTTATTGCCATAGAAGAGGGTGAGAGAAATAGAAGGAGATGGAGAAGTGAGAGGAGGCGAAAGGACCAATGGATGGTTACTACATGGTAGCTTCAAGCATGGCCCATTGAATGCGTTTATTTAAGATAAAAGTGCCAGGAAAATTAGAAAACGCTTTTTTTGGTTTTTTCTTTTCGTATGTAGGAAAAAATGCGTAGGACTAATTGAAGTTCTATTTTTCAACTCGCTTTGGAAACGAGAGTTCTATGAATTATATACTAGGTTTTCGGGTCATATACAAAACGAAAAGAAAAGACCAAAATAAATGGGAAGGGAAATATAAATAAAAACTGAACAAAACTGAAAGCCAGTCCGAATATACATACAAATATACACACAGAGAATGAACCGAACCACAATGCGGACTGAAAAGGAAGTTGCTTAATTAAAAGCGGATATTAGCAATTACAAGCCACAGAGCAAAAAGGACCCCAAAAAAAAAAAAAAAAAAAAAAGGGAGAAAAGTGAGACAGTAATAGTGAGAGCCAGAAAGAGAGAGCAAGTGAGAGAAAGCGATCCAATGAAACGGAAGTAAATGAAATGGCATTGAATGGCAGCCCAGTAGCCAGTAGTCAGTAGTCGGTTGGTCCTTTTGGGGCCTCAAATGAAAAGGAAGCAGCGATAAACTGTGGGGAAATTAAAAACGCGTATGAAGTCAAAGAGAAGTAAAGAGAAAGAGAAGCAGTAGCAGCAGACGCAGACAAGTATTGAGACAAAAAAAGACGAGAAGGAGCAGAAAACAGAAAGGCAAATAAGCATAGGAAAAACGAAGAAACAGCCCCCCAGATAAAAATGAAACTTTAATGCCCATTTTGTTGGCTAAATTTTCGTTGGCCTGATTTCTTCTTCAACTTTTGTCTCTGCCCCTCCACTTACTTTTCCTTTTATTTCTTTTGCCGTCTCTCTCTCTCTCTCTCTCCCTCTTGTCTGGTTGGTATGTATAATCACAACGAGGCCATCGACAGTCGGAATGTTTGACATTTTCTTCTTGTAATTCGCCTTGTAATGGCAGCTGCTAGGCCCAAAGAGGAAACAGCGACGAACAGTGGCAAAACACACAAAAAGGAAACATTGTCAGGCATAAAAATTTCCCCTCCAAAACAAAAAAAAAAAAAGAAGAAAAGGTGAGCCCCAGCTTAATTAGGTTATCATTTCTGGTTGCCTTTTTTATACATTTCTTTGCTGCTTTTTTTTATGGTTGTCAACCATTACAAAAAAAAGAAAGAAAGTAAATAAAATGCTCTGTGTAATTGTTAATGGGTTTTACAGCTCCTTTTTAGCCTTTAGGTTTTCTTCATTTAGTGTTTTGTTGTGTGTTTTCGGCTTTGATTTATACTTGCTAAAATAAATTATGCATTAAGGGTTCAGGTGAATTCGAAATGAAATGCTAATTGGCAAATTGAACTGGAAGTAGCTAAACTAAGCTCCCAATGGAATCCAATAAAAAGTATTGTTACCTATAATTCATTGAAGATTAAAAAGAAAAAAAAACTCAATAAAATTAATTTAAATGTGAATTAAAAATGGATTTAAACGATTGCAAAGGAAATTGTTTATGCTGTTTACCGGACTTGTCATTATTTTGAGGTCTTTCTTTAGGATTTGTCAACTTTTTTGTTATATTAACTTATATAGAGCTTGGAGATATTTATTCTAATTATATAAAGGAATAGTTAAAAGTTCAGAATCATAAAATAAATATGAAAGCAAGTAATTTTGAATTGCTCAAAATTTAAGAAGTTTTCATTACAATAATGGAACTGCGATTATTTAGTTTGTTCGACAATCAAGTTGTCTTACACATTATCTAATACACTTCATTGTCCCATTGTTTATTTAGTAGATCATTTCTTTATCGTTTTGAATTCAAATTAAATTAACACATTGATATGTATTTAATGCAGACTAGAATACAGTTCAAATTAGAATAAATGTGTAAATGCCTCAAAATGTCAGCCACCTAAATAATTCCAATATAATATTAACTGCATATGTATCTAAAGTCTATTAAAAAAGACTCTCTCTCATTTTCCATTGTTTGGGATTAAAAGTCCTGGAATATGATAGTTTTTTTGTAAGGAGTTTTTCCTATAGAACAGAGTTTTATTTCATTTTATTTTTATTTATATTATATATATTTTTATTTCTTTCTAATAACAAAATGCTAAGCCATGTTTTAGCAGATATTCCAAAGCAATATATGTATTTTTTCAATACAAAATTTAAACACATCTTTTTACTATTAAAAACTAAAACCCTTTACTATCAACAAATCAATTCTACCCTTATATCGAAAATAAACAGAAGAACCCATTTGTTACTCAACTTACTAGGCTTCTATATGCCTGAACAGTATTAATAACCATGCCAATTCAGCTTCGATTTATAAACGTCTGTAAGCTAGTTTCTATAGCAGGTAAAGCCAAACAAATCTGGGATACTAAAAAAATAACCCAAAATATAATACTTGTCAATTCCAGGTTCTTTTCTATAAGCTCTTTGTCCCTGTCTCTGTGTCGTCGTCTCTTTCAATTTGCTGCCTTTTATATTTTTTTTTTTTGTCTTTTTTGAGCAATTTGTCTTTCGTTTAACAAATTTTTTTTTCTGTTCATTCGAATTTTGTTGATTCCGTTAGTCGAAGCCTTTTAATACCTTTAAATTTGCAACAAATCGCTGACAATAATTCGCACATGGCACTCAACAAGAATAAATTACCAAGGACACATGGCAACTGAGTGCACATACACACATATAGCTACACAGACACGCGCGAACACACACGCACACTCACAAAAAGAGGAGAGAGAGAGCGTGAATGTCAGAGATGGGTAAAACAAAAGCTGCAGGAAGTGGTTGGGCAAAAAAAAAATAAAAAGAAGAAACAAAAAATGAAAAGAGCTGCTGCTGCCTGCAGCTGCTGGCGCCAACTCAGCCATTTCAGGCAATCCACCAACAGTAACAACTATAGCAACTACAACAACGACAAGAACAAAAACAACAATTGATGCATGTCACCAGACTGTTGGAAAAGAATTATTAAATTGATCGATGGCCATATGAAAAACAACAACATAAAAAGTATAAAGGTAAAAGGACGCTACCTTTGCCCAGGTGTTGACACTCAGGGAATGGAAAAAAAGAGAGAAAAAAATAAAGAAATGGAGAAATGGCAGCCAGTTGAAAAGAGCAATTTCATTTTGATATCTTTATGCAATTTACATGACACACGATCGAATAACATACAAATAGAGAGATATATATACATATATATCTATAGCTATAGTTTTATGCACGTTTTCAGCATAAATTCAAAACATGTCGCACTCATACACATATAGAAAGATATCTATATATAGTTGTGTATATATGAAAGTTGGTAAAGCTTTTGCAGCAAGTAATGTTAGAACGTGCGGCAAGTTAATGTGGGGCAACATTCATTGAAATGAAAATTATGTGGCTCGTTACTTATGCGTGACTAGCCAGGCACTATCCCAAAAAGCAGCGACAACAAAATGAAAGGACAAGAAAATCGAGATGAAGAGAGAGAGAGAGAGAAGAGAGAGAGAGGGAGAGAGAGCGAGAACAATAATGAGGACATGGAAGTGGATGAAGGAGGATCAAAAAGGAAAACCCAAAACGAAGTGTGTAATTGCACATTATGGTTGTCATTCCCCGTTATACCCACAGCCAAATTCACATTGAAATCCAAGCCCAAACCCAAACCCAAAACCATTCTCCAACCTCATTTTAGTTGGCTTTGTTGGCTTTAATTTCCAGTTAACAAATATTACGTATACGCAATGGCAGCAACTACAGCAGCAGCGGGAACGGCAGCGATAGCAATTTGGCAAAGCAAAGTTCTCTCCAACTCTTGCTCTCTCTTTCCCACTGTAACTGTCTGTCTCTGTTCTTTGCATGTATGGCATATGCGGGCGATATAACTCCAAATGCAGAGTATTTGAGTTGATGAAATTGGAATACATCCAAAATGAAAATTAAATTCAACAATTTGTGGTTGTAGCTCTCTGTTTTTCTCGTCCTCTAAAAAAAAATGAGTTTGCTGTTGGCTCTGCTGGCCACGTAATAAACATGATGAGCTGAATCCTGCCACACACTCCACCCCCGTCCCTTGTACTACTCTTCTTCATCCTCTATAGTTCTCTTTTTATGTGTGTGTGTGTATTTGTGTCTGTCCATTTGCATGCGGAAATGTGCAATTTGCCATTTCACTGATTGTTTTTGAAACTGTTTCTCACATTTCTCCCGCTGCAAAGTGAAAGTTTTGTGTTCAGCACAAAAAGTGCACAAAAAGCAAAAAAAAAAAAATAACAGTAAAACAAAAGTTTCTGTTGCAACACTTGCCAAAATTAATTGAGTGCATATTTTTATCCTTTGCTTTGCTTAAATTTCAATTAAATTTTTAAATGGTATAAAGAATTCAATTGAAGCAAGCAATTTGATTGAAAAATCGTAAGCAAAAGTAAAAAGAGACAAGTAAATCAAACATTTACTTAAGGTAAAGAAATTCTTATACTTGGGCCTACTCTATATAAAATTTAAAAATAATTTCTAGTTAGAACTGTTCAAAAATTTCTAGTTAAACATTTTTCGCATAGAAAGAATTACATTAATTAAAGTAGTTTTGAAATGGAAACTGTTCATTTGGAAAGGGACAAAAAAGATACAATGCATATGAAAGCTGAGCAAGAATAAATATATATGTATTTATGTATATGTATGTATATATTATATACATTTATGTAAAAACATTAAAGTATCTGAATATTTTAAATAAAATTCTAAAGTTCCTATCAGTTTGCTCAAATCTTCTTAGATGTGAAGATATTTACAACTTTTTTTTAATATTGCAACCGAAATGTTTCTTAACAAATAAATATATGTATAATCTAAATAAACTCTCAAAATTGTTGAATTAGTTGGAAAATTTCTCTTAATTAATTAAATGAAGCAGCAAAAATCACGTCTAGAAAACTGCAGAAAATATATAAAATGGATTGATAATATACTTTTTGTTTGAGATAATTCTAATTACATGTTAAATCTCAATTGATTTCTTGCCACAAACTTCAATTTGTTATCGTTATTTGAGCTCGAATATACGATAATTGTTGCTATATTTTCTTTTGTAGATAAGAGCGGAAAAATCAGGGTGCAAAAAAAAGGCGGACCCAAGGTGACAAAGATAATTTTATGGTAATTACCTTAAGCTTATTGCTAGTTGTTTACTCCGATCCGCATACACCGCATTCCCCTCTCCCATTCACTCTATTTCTTTCTCGCTCTGATTCTCTGTCACTCTCTAGCCACCTGACTGTTGTGGCAAAATAAACCGCAGGGGCAATTGCCATTTGCCGTTGTTGCCAAAAATGTGTAAAATTTCATGTGTGTGTGTATGTGAGTGTATGTTTGTGGAGCAGCAACAGCGAATGCCATAAATTAAGTGCGGCGACAACAACAACAACAACTTCTACAATAGCAACATTACCAACAGCAATTGGTGTTGCTGGCGTGCAATTGCTGCTGCTGCTGCAGCACGGTGACAACGACAGCAACCAACAACAATAATAGCAACAACAAGAAGAACAACCACATGACAGCGGTTGAACACAAAAAGGTAATTTTGCAAGTGGCGGAAAATTCCAAAAGGGGAATTGAGGTAAGGTGCGGGGAAGTTTTAGTATTAGGTAGAGGAGCCAAACCGAAAAAACCAAAGTAAAATTGCAAAACATTTGCATTTGACAATTGCTGAAAGTGAAGTTTCAACTAAAAATATAAATTAAAAAGAGGAATTATATATATTTATGCATATATCTATATAGGTATATGTATATATATATATATTTATTCAGAATGAACACAAAAATGCTGAAACATATTTAATTCATGTGTGATGAAGAATTTCAAATATTTATAGGTCAAATGCATAGATACAAACGAGTATTCATATAAATGTTTATACATACAAATATGCAGATAGATATGAGATATGAAATGAGTTTTTTTTCGTTTATTACTATCTTTTGGTTGAGGGCAATTTAGATTTTCATTTAGTTTGTTGTGGATTTTGTTTACTAACTGCATATTAGACCACAGATGGAAGTGAAGCTCAACAAAAATTTTAAACCCAAAAAAGTGGGTAGGAAAAATGTAAAAATTAAATTGCATTTGCCTGGCGATTGGTGGTGCGTCTGGTGGTGGCCTGATGCCTTTGCCTCGTGTATGTGGCATCTAGGCAATTTGTTGCATGGCATCAAATATGCAATAAATCTAACTGCTAAATCAACAACAGCAACAACTGCAACATGCCAGCAAACCATATAAAACAATGTGCCATTTTTACAATTGAAATTGTAACTGAGCTGAGAGCTAAGCTTCCCTGTCTGTTTTTCTGTCTGTGTTTGTTTGTTGTGTATGTGTGTGTGTGTGTGTGTGTGCGGTGTGCGTGTATGTGTGTGTGTGTGGGTCAGCCCTAATCTGATTTACCCATAAAGTCGAAAATGCATAACAATGTATAGCATATGCCAGGGCTCAACCAAATGCTGACAAACTGACAAACCATATAAAACATAGTACAGCACAACAAGAGAAGAGAAGAGAGGAGATGAGGAGCAAAGAGAAACAGTTACAGTGGTATCAAGAGTGCGGGGGCGGGACAGACCGCCTCTAAAACCCTCTTTTCGATTTATACGTAGATGTATGTATATATATATATATATACATATATATATATACTTTTTTTTTTATTTAGTTATATTTGTATTTGTTACTAGCTGCAATTTGTTGATGCTGTTCATGCATAAAACATTTCGTCCAGAGGTGCCGAAAGCAAAAATTTTCCTCATCAAAAGGGAATATTTTCATATAAGAAATTTATAAATGAAGACAGTTCCAGGACTCAAGTGAAGCTCTATAAAATATGTAACTGAATAAATAATACATTTAGTTATGAGCTTTGGAAAATGATCTGAGAAATTGTTCACTAGACAAACTAAAATTTTGAATTAATTTTAATCTTTAAAACGAAATCAAGCCAAACCGATGGAATAATATGACAAATTTCAGGGAAACTTTAACATATTTGGCTTATTTTTAGTCATAAAATAAAGCAATTCAAATGAGAAAATAATGGATTTGACACTAAACCGTTGTCAGTTGCTAGTTTTCTAGCATTATTCTTCAGGTTTATCTACATATTTGTAATAACAATAAATAAATTATATTACGAGGAATAAATTGTTGTAGATTATTTTATGCTTTTTCTTTTCTAATTAGAAGTCGATTCTCTTTCCAAAATATTCTTTATGTAAATATACTAAAATACTTCTGTACAGCTTTGCAATCACATTACTTCTAAAATATCATTTATATAAATTATATTTAGTAAGAATTTTCCCTTCAACTCCATAATGGTTTGTGCTTTATTTTTATTGGCATTTATGCTAAACAAAAATCCCACGATTTCTGTGGTTTTAACCCAAACTTTAGTTGTTATTATTCTATCCAACTCTCAATTTTTCCATTCCCATCCCTTTTATCGACAACTCTGTGCATTGTTATGACTGGTTTATTTTAGTTTCGTTTTACAAAGTAAACCAACGTAGAGATTTTATGTAAATTCGCTTATTGCATTTGCTTTTCTGCTCCAACAACACAAGCAATAGCAACATAAACAACAAGAAGAATAACAACAACAAAAATAACGTTTATTGCAAATATTCTCTGGACCTGTATATAGCTTTGGATATAGAGTAGAGATGCGACCCTGGCATTTAGTGTTATAGCCTCAAATTACATGGCAACAAATAACAGCAAATTTCACATAGACAGCAAAAAGGAGGGGGGTATGGAACGTAAAGGTGTAAAATTAAGGGAAAGGAAGAATGGGAATGAGTACTTATAGTCAATAAGGGTATAATAGTTGCTGTGTGTTGTTGCTATTGTTGTAATTCTCGTTGTTGCTTGTCTCTCACTTTCTCAGTTGCCAATCGATGGCAATTGGCAGTCCCATCAAGATTAAGAGGCAACCAAAACCCAAGTCCAACTCGAGACAAAACAAGAGTGAATGGCAGCACTTTCTTTCACTTCATCTCCTCCTCCTCCTACTCTCCTATCTTTGTATCATACACTCTCTCTCTCTCTCTCACACTCTCATCTTCTCTGTTTCTGTATGTTGCCTCTTATCCTGGTTGCCGCCTGCCTGCCTGCATGTGCGCCAAACAAAAGCCAAATAGACAACAGCCATATGGAGGGGGAGAGGTGAAAGGATAAAGGTATATCAGCTTGACATGCAATTGTTGTTATTGTTGTTGTTGCTGCTGCTACTGCTATTACTGTTGCCATGTGGCTCATGTTTGTCTTAAGTGTTGCCGGCGATTAACAGTTTAGCCTGGGCTTTGTTTGCCTTAAGTGAGTTGCACTAATAAGCTGAGTGTGCAACACGGAAAAGCAACCCAAAAGCAAATTGACTGACTCACAGAGACTATGAATGAAAGGCGTGGCAAGGTAGGCACAACAGCAGCAAAAAGAGGCAAGGCGAGACGAGGCGGCAGGCAGCAAGGCAAAGTCTAAGCAAACAAAAGTGGCTACCGCCTGGTCAATTATTTGCCCAAAGGCCAAAGTCAAAAAAAAGAGTAAAGGAAATTGAAGTAAGGTAACAAAACTTATGCAAATACCATGGACTTAAATAAAAAAAAGGAATTAAATAAAGGAACCTTCGTCTACTCTCTACTTTTTCTCATTTCACTCACTTTCCTGCGTTGTATTTTTTTTTTGTTGCCTTAAAAAATGTAGACAGACATTTATACATAATTAAAATGGACACCATGCATGACTATGTTTTGCTTTCTATGTGTGTGTGTGTGTATTGTGTGTGTGTGTGTCTGTGTCTGCAAGCCAAAAATTAATTTGCTTGTGGTAGTTTTGATACCTTTTTAAAATTATGTACCGAATAAGGGCATATGCGACGCCTTGCTGGAGAATATTCAAAAATATTCCAATGGTAATAATTATAACTCTGTAGTTACAGTCAAAAAATATAATGATAAATTAAATATCATATATTATAGAAAGAATTTTTTAATTATGAAAAAT
Source organism: Drosophila emarginata (assembly GCA_037075365.1). NCBI lineage: Eukaryota > Metazoa > Arthropoda > Insecta > Diptera > Drosophilidae > Drosophila > Drosophila emarginata. Next base: position 934,594 of record JBAMCD010000260.1, on the reverse strand, counting down.
TTACTATTTTACTCAAAGAATGTCAACGACTTTGCTTAGTTTTTGTGTCTTTAAATCTTTAAGAAATACAATTAATATAAAACCCAAAAGAAAAGCATTTTTTATAATTTTTAATGATTTTCCAAAACACCTACTTTGTTAAATATTTATAATTGGCATATTAATAGACTTTTCTTATTTTTCATTTGAAAATATTAAACCAAAACATCGCATCGAATACTGAAAACTTTAAATTTCGCTTTGCCACTGATCATAAAAATAATTATGGCATTCCTTTTCGTTACTTGCAACATTCCATAGTATGGAAAAGGGTCTATAATCTGCGACTATGGTGGAACTTGACTCTTTGATAATATTTCAGTAAGTTTTGTTTCCCATTTTTGCATGAAAACTATTAAAATTTAATTTTCATTAAAAATTGGAATGAATATTGTATGAAAGTTTCTTTTTTTTTTGCTCAGAGGTTAATGCATAATGCATAATGCCCACACCCGACTCGGCCTGGGGCCAGGACATGAGGGGTTTGGGGGGAATGGTTGCCTAAGAATCTTCACCGATTCATAATCATTATATGGAAAGTTTTTGTGTTCACTGTTGCGCGGCAGGAAGCTATTGCGGCTGCTGATGTTGCTGATGTTGTTGCTACTTTTGCTGTTAGTGGCCTCCATCTTGGTTTCGCTCTCAATGTGTATGTGTGTGTATGTGTTTATGGCTTGTTTAATGAAAATCAAAGTTAATTAAAAGTAACGGCACGACTGGAAAATGTTTCTACAGTCATTGCCAGCCATTTGCAGGGCCATTCAGAAACGGCCACATAAAAGCCAAGGAGCACACAAGAAAGCAAAATGCAGTTTGGCCACAGTCTGTGCGAAAAACAGGAGAGGATTAAATAATATAGAGTAGAGTGGTAGTGGGAATCTTAAAAATTATTAAAATAGAAGTTCTAATATTCTTACTCAATTGAGCTATGATTTTAGATTATAAAATATATATTTTTCTTATGTTTTCTCATCTCTCATTAAAATACTAAAATAAGTAAATTGTTAATTATTTTTAGTTCTTTATACTTTTGCGGTTAACTGGTAGATCCAGCCCTGACCAAAATGATGTGGTCAATAACCGCAAACTGTTCCAGTTCCACTTTCACGAAATGTGTACAGTTAATGCCAAAAATGAGGCGGTAAATCACCAGCAATGAATGAAAATGGTAAGAGGCGGAGAGTCAAAAACAAAAAGGAGAGAGAGATAGAGAAGCAAGTCTAGTGTATCCTTTTCTCCCAATTTGACCTTTGTCAAAAAAGTCTATGGGTTCTATGATTACATAATTATTGGCTTTTCCGCGTAATCAGTTTAGCGTGTAAATTTTTTCGGGGGAGGTTTTGATTAAATGCTTGAGCGATTCTTTTGACCCAACCAAAAGTAGCAGCAGCAGCAACCATTTGAGCGAGGGTTGGTCCCATAATTGGTTTATGTTTTGCATACTTTTAGGCATAATATGCTTTTGATTTTTGCACACAAACGACGACCAAAGAGACCGACAGACGGACAAACGGACGTGACCCCCAGGGGAGCAAAGGATCCGCATAGCATCCGAAACGACGAGGCATAACTTTTTGCAGCCTACTTGCTAATGATTTATGAAAGTCAAGTGATTTATTTCTGCTCAGCGAAGTTTGTAATCCAATTTCCAAGCCTCCGTTTTTCCTCGGCGAATGGAAAAGCTTCATCGTCGTGTCGTTGTCGTTCTCTTACCTGCAATGGCAAATAGAAACAGAAAATGTGGAAATTGTGAAAATTGTGCAAAATGTTGAAAGTTCGCTAAAAATAACAACAACAACAACAAAAAAAAACAGCAAATGAAATGTTCACATTCTATATAAAATTTTACACATATGGCAAAAAAAAAAAACCCAAGTAGAATAAGCAATGGTTATTGCTTAAACTTAACTAAAAATCGATTTGCCATTGCCAATTGAATTTACTTTGCTTGGGATAACTAAGCTCTTCTTCTTCTTTTTCTTCTACTTCCTCTCCCTCTGTTTCTATAAATTTTATTCTGTCGCCTCCCCATCTTAAGTGATATTTGGCCAAAATTAATTGGTTTAGTTCTGTTTGATATTTACTTGAATTAAATACATTTACCGGATACGAAAATTGCAATTGGATTTGTCTTTAAATTGTAATCACCGAAATTGACATTAATAATTCAAACTTTGTCAGGTCAATAAATCAAAATCAAAATCATCTTAGCCAAGTTAAGTCAACTGAAACCAGGGGCAATGTTTTTTAATGAAAACGATTTTTGTTTTATATTTCTTTTATTTTTTTTTTATTTTTCGTTCATTTCTTGTCATTTTGTTTTTGTTTTGTCATTTTTGAGAAATTTATTACTAGACAAGATAAATAAATCCACGAGTTACAATATCGAAGGGAAAACGAGCCAAACGGTGCGTGGTAACGGTGAGCCGGGTATAAAGGAAGTACGGATATAGGGAGGCTGTCTGCCAAAAAGCTGTCAAAAGTCTGAGTCTGATTTGATAAGAGACAAACAAACAGTCATAGGCAGGCAACAAAATTTCGCAAGTTTCAGCCAGATGTTCTTATTTGGCATGACAACCAACTTGGTAAGAAAACGCACAAACAAAAAAAAAAAAAAAAAGCCAAACCGGAGGCTGTCTTCGTCAAGGTTAACTTTGGCAGCATCTTTAAACGGGGTGGCCAACAAATGAATCAAATGAAATGAAATGTTGTAAATGACGTCACACACTTGGCTTTCATTTTGTTGGTTTGGCTTCAATTAGTTTGGTGTTGAGTCCGCCACCCACATTTCCCATTTTCCCCTCCTCCCGCAATCCAACAACAAACACGTAAAAAAGGCAAAGAAGATAGTAGATTCAAAGATAAAAAACTGAGAGAAAGAAAAGTAGTAAAATTTCAAAATCAAGAAAACAATAAATCAGATATCAGAAAGCGTATATAACGAAATGAAAGGTTTAAGAAGCACATGTCGAAATTTCAACAAGGGAAGATAAGAAAATAAATGGTTTAAGAGAGAAAATAAAGATGAAATGAGAAAATCCATGAACCGAGTACTGAGGCGAATGATAAAAAGTTTAATTCGAAACTATAAATTATGAAATTCTTAACTGAAATCATAAATTAAAATTTATAAACTTAGAAATTTGTGAAAATCAAGAACTGAATGTATAATTCCTGCCTAAAATAATAATTCAATCAAAAAAAACTTAAGAAATCCTTTACTAATTTATAGAATAATTAAATTAATTCAACCTTTTCTGTAAGGGTAATTGTATTAAATGTACTTTAAGAGACATAACCAAAAACTGGAACAGTTCATTAAAAACATCACTTTCCGGATGGAATATAAGAATAACAAAAATTTCTAATTTTTTGAAACTATGCCAATGCAACTTGTCGTAACTATAAAATGACCATATAAAAGTTCATATGTAGGTTAATTATTTTTCTTCAGTGCATTTGTAGCAAGTTTTTGTAGTATATTTATGAGAGCAAAATGGCGACAGAGAGCGCGTGAGGCAGTCAGACAGACAGAAAAGATATAAACAAATATATACGCAGCAGCCTCAGTCGACAAAAAAAAAGAAGAGAAAAACAAAAACCAAAAACAAAAAAAAAATACGAACGAACGAAATTTAATATGGCGCCACGTTGATTTCGTTTCGTTTGCGTCTAAGAGGCTTTGCCCAAGACCAAAACAAAAGACCAACCACACACAGACAAATACACACACACACATATGGACAGCCGCCACATATGAGTCCTGCGCCGTTCTTTACATATATGAAGAATTGCCTTGCGGCTTTTAAGCAGCTTTGGCAAATTGTTCCTGGGCCTTAAATATTTTCATATCCTTTTACAATGCCTCGTGAATTCTTTGCCTTTTACGCTATTCGCGACGCTTATCGTTAAATTTATAGACGTGGCGTTTGAACATAATTTAGCATTTTAAGCGACGGCAATCCAATAGAAATTCCATAAAAAACAAAAAAAATATAAGAACCAGGAAAAAGCACTCCCAAAAAAGGTATCATGCAGAGGATGGGTGGGTCCTGGATAATTGAATTAAATTATAGCCCACAAAATAGCGCCAGTGGTTATTGGTTTTTCATGGCCAAAAAACCAAGTGGCGAAAAGGAGAGAAATAAGGAGATGGAAGCGGGGCTAAAAGAAGGTTTAGCTAAAAGTCGGGTATAGGCTAATCCTGGCTCGGTGTTCGCCTCCCCTCAAAATCAAACTTAAAATACTTTGGGCAAACTTTTTGCTCACAAATTTACATAGCAGATAATAAAATTGCTGTCGAATGAAGCAAGTTTTTCCCCCTTTTCTTTTTTGCCTCTATCTGTTCCCTTTGTTTGAGAAGGAACGGGGAGAATGGTCTGACAAACGGACGTACGGTGTATTCCAGAGGCATCATCGCTGGCTCAGCGTCAACATTTTGAAAGCACTTAAACCGTTTGTTCGTACATGCAAAAAAAAAGGAGAGAGAAAAAAACACAGGAGAGACGCCGCCCAAAGCGACTGCATTCATGCATAGACAACATTTCATTTTTCTTCTTAAAAACGCTGGCGGCGATTTCTCTGCGTTGAAAGAAGACGCACGCTCCGCTTGATGGGTGGAACACTAAGTAACTGAGGCGGAGCAGGGGTAACACAGGCAAAGCAAATCTGGGCAGGAAAATTTACGCAGCTACTTAACAAAACTATGCTGCAAGCACAGGAGCGGATTAGCTTAAGCAAAAGGGGGGAGAAAAGAAGGCTAGACCCATTAAAAAAAAAGAACTTCAAAGATGATTGATTAATTTGCGAATTGAAAACTTTACGCATATTTTACAAATTATTTGAAATAAAAAGAGGTAGAGAAAAATATATAAAAAATTAAAAAGATTATTTAGATTATTTTATATGCAATTTGTCAGTTTCAGTTGCATAAAGAAAATTAATTCCTCAATTCAGTTATCCTTAAAAGTCTTAACAGCCATAAATCAAGCCATTTCTGACAATTGTTGAACTTCGTTTTGTTTTGCATTTTCTATGATTTAAATTGAAAAATTTGCAGCTTTTGCCTTTGCATTACGCTAGCCGTCCCTGGCATTAGCAGCAGCAGCAGCAGCATTGTAGCCAAATAATGCCACTGGCAGTTAAAACATGGCCCCAACTCCAATCTTTTCCTCTTCTATCTCCCCCCCTCTCATTTCTCTGGCATAATCCAATTCATGAAGTTGAGAAAACGCAGCCAGCTGTCTGAGCAAATTTGGCGTAAATTTAATTTTCAAATAAACTGCAATGCGCCCTCAAGGCGTAAGCCACAGACTACCAAAACCGAAAAGAAACTTTCTGGGTTTCACAACCAAAAAAAAAACACCAGAAGAGAGCCAAAGGGGGTGTGTAAAAAAAAAAATAGAATAAAATTATAATGCACAAGAGACAGAGAGAGAATGGAGGAGGTGGAAGTGTTAGTTGAGCTTGGGCTAAGGGCTAAGAAATATTCAATGCATTGCATTTACATCTTGTTATCGCTTGATTAATTGTCATTGTCAGTGTCAGTGGCTGGCAACATGGAGGGGTGGTGGGACATACAAGGGTAAGGGTAATAACGAAGGAATTGAAGTGTCAGAGAGAAGAGAGAGGGGTTAGAGAGCAGAGAATATGTCAGAGTGTCTGGCTGCATGAAAATGACATGGCCCGAACTTCAAAGGCAAAAGTTTTTTACTCTGCTGCTGATTGGCAGCCTTTTGCTTCAGATGCTGCTGATGCTGACTGATTAATTTCCGCCTGGCTTAATGCTAATTGAATGCTGCTTCTTCTTTTTCTACTACCAACATCTTGATCTATATATGTATATATATATATACATACATAAATATATATACAAATATATTTATATTATTTAACACCTAATTATCCAGAAACCAAGGGCAACCATAGGCCATGCATGCCTGAACATTTGTACAAATTGGCAAACAATTTACTCTCGGCTCTTGTTTTTCTTCTCCTATTTATTTTTTGTTGTTGTTGTTTTCTCTGGCAAATTTGTTAGTCATTTTCAAGAGCAAATTACCACAGGTAAAAGTAGAGCCCTTTAATGTTAGGCATTTAGGCATAAATTTTCTAATTTATTTTCGGAGCGGCCATTAAAGCCAGGAAAAAACATGGCAGACGAGGCGGCCTATAAGTATATACATATATATATATATATGTATATATATTAATATATATATATAAGTAAGAAGCGGCAAAAGTAGCATATAAACGCAGTAAATTAGCATTAGACGCGGTGGTAATTTTATTGCAGAGGACACACCCCCCATCGGGTCCGACTGTCTGCCTAGTTGGTGGTGGCTTTTTGTTTGCCACAGTAACAACAACAACAACAACAACAACAGCAAACAGCGACGGCGTTGGCGTCGGCAACATTAGCCAGAAACATTGTGTGATAGCAGGCAACTAACAAAGTTTAATGACTTGAATTATGGCACAAATTTTTCCTGCCGCTTTCTCATTTTTTCTTTTTCATATTTTAATTGCCGAAATGATAAGATAAAAGATTTATATGGCTACACTATAGTAATATATAGAGAATCATATATTTGTAAAATTTCTTTCTCTCAAGGACTAATCAAATGTAATTTTCTTTCAGCCAAAAGCGTGACTTGCATTTTTCCTTACACGTCCTTTTGGAATTTCAATTAAAATTCCATTCGATAGCTGCTGCTGCTGCTTTTTGTGTTTCCATTGCAATGTGTTTTCTTTTTGTCTCTTAACTTTTAATTGGCAGTAACAAAATTGTTCGTTTTTTCACTTTCTTTTCTGTTTTGTGTTTTGCTATTTTTTTTTTTGCCAAAGTTTTCACACATTGCAATTGGAGAAAGTGTAAAACAAATTCTATTTAATTAGCTCATTTAAAAGTTTGACAGTCATATGTGCATCTGAAACTTTTCTATGAAATTTATAGCCTACTTTTTGAGGCAGGCGTACTCGAAAAAAAATAAAAAAAAGTATATATATAAAAGGGGAAAAAGGAAATTTGTATATGTATAAGTGTGTGGTGTGTGTGTGTGTATATATGTTTTCCTTTTCTGGTTTAAAGCCCTTTTGTTCTGTTTATTGTTTTTACAACTTGACCATGCCCAACGAAGGGAAGCCAAGTATAACAATGCAGCTTTCTTCCCATTTTCCTGTTTCTCTGCTTCTGCTTGTTATCAAGAGTGTGAAGAAAAACACCAGAGCAAAAGTAAAAACGACAAAAAAAAAAAGAGAAAAAAATGAAAATGAAAATAAAAATAAAAATGAAAAGAAAGGGAATAAAAAGAATGAAAATCGATTATAAGGGGATTGTAGCACAACGACAAGAACAACAAAGGCAAAACATTGTCGAGGGGCAAAAACAAGAAGAGGGACACGAGGAGGACTAGTAAGTAAGAGACGGCAGGAGGAACAGAAAACAGCAGGCCAAGTCCAAAGTCGAGAGTCTTCTCGAGTCTCGAGTCACGAGTCTCTCAAGTGGGCGATGCTGAAGGTGGCAAAAAGTGTGAAAATATTTCTCTAGCTTGTTATAAACATATAAAAAAGATGTCCACCAAGTGGGAAAAGTAGAAAAGGGGAAAGGCAAACGAGGGGATACCACAACAATCCACTCATAAACTTTGTCTACAAATACCCTTTACTAAAAGAGACCAAAAAGAAAAAAAAAACATTGAGAATTACACACTTGAGTGTTCTCCTTAAAGTTTACCTTTTGCTAAATGCCAAATATTGAGAGAGATTTCTATCAACATTGGATTTGTTACAAAAACCCCTTAAATTCTCTTTTGATAAGTTAAATAAATTTTTTATTTAAATAATATGGAAACTATTGATAAATTTGAAGAGACAGAGTTTTTGCCATTTGTATTTCTATGACCATTTTATTTTAAGAAAGAGTATTATATTTGCTACTTCATTACAAATCCGTTTTTCTTTATCCTTTTCTTTCTTTAGTGTTTTTTTTTTTTGTCTTTTATATATATATATTTTACTGTGGTTTTGTTTTTCTTGTTGTCTAGCTAGGCAAGTCTGACATGCATATTAATGACATCAGTCGAAAAATCTATGTCTTGAAGCATGTCCGATTCGTATTCCCATTTCAAGTGCGTAATGTCTGCACAAATATTTTCATTAAAATTGGAAAAGTTTCAGTCAGTTGGCAAAAGTTTGCCTTGACTGGACGAAAAACGGCAAATGGAATAAGTGGATGGTGAACAGGGGAGTGGAAATGAAACGCTTAAAGTTTTCTTCTGGACAAACTTTAGAGCCTTGTCAATCGACTTAGCTTTGTGCCAAAAATTGGGCATTATCAGGCATTAGCTTTCGACTGGCAATCTGATTAAGCTGCGCTAATTGTTTGCAGCAAAAGCAAAAGAGGAGCAACAGCAAAAGGAGCAGCAGCAAAAGTAGCATCAACTGTGACTGACAAATGCTTAAAAAATAAAAAAAAAAAAAAGCCCAGAAAAGAGGACATTTCTCTCCACTGATGAATGGCCGTGTGTCTGCCAAGTAGAAGGAGACATTAGAGACATAGAGTGGGTGATGGCAAAGAGAGGAGGGGGAGAGAAAAAAAATGCACAATCCAGGCAAATAAAAGAGCAGCCCTTATGAGAATGTGGAGCTGAAGCCTCTTCCTTCTAATGTACATAAATTCCAACATTTGCTCATTTTAATGGGCATATTTTTGTCATTTTACAAAAGTTTTTTTTTTCTCTCTCTCTGTGCCCTGGCAAAAGGAGGAAATAGCAGCAGCAGTAGCAGCAAGGAAGTGGGGGGAAAAGAGACAAATGTGGTGTGTGTGTTTGTGTGTGGCGCACTTATAAATTTTTTAGAGCGCAGGGATTTTCCATAAGCACAAACATGCAGCAGGAGCAGAGGCCCCCTACCCCGCCCATTTTGTATGCCAAGCATGTGTGCCAAAAGAAGGGGAAGAGAGGGAGTGTAAGAGGCTGCCAACTGAGGGTGAGTGAAGGCAGAAGGAAAACACTGGAAAACTCTTCAAGGCATAGCAAAAGCAGCAGCAACAGCAGCAGAGACGACAACCAACAAGCAACCAGCCAGATAGACAGACAGACATTCCGACCGACATACAAACAGACAAATAGATAGGCAAAAGCAGCAACAGCAGCAGGCAGCGAGTGCCAGTTGGTTGTTTTATACCCACCCCTCCCTCTCTGTCTGTCTGTCTGTCTGTCTGGGTTTGGGTGCTGAAAAGCTGCGGCAATGCCTTTATATCAAAATGCGGTTTTTATTTCACTGCAGCCGGGTCCAGGCTAGGCTAGGCATTTAAATCACTCTGTTCTTGTCGTCGCTCACTCTTTGTCATTCCCTTTCTCTTTTGGCTTTAACTAGGCTTTAAAGTTTATTTGCCATATCAGAGAGAGAGAGAGAGAGGGAGACAGATGCCTGGCAAAAGCATTAATGAGTGGAGTTTTTCCCTCATTTTTAATATCCTGCATTACACCAAAGCAAAAAAAAAAGACAAAGACTGCAGCTGCAGTTACCATTGCGAATGCCATCACAGTTACAGTTACAGCTACAGTTACATCTACGGTTACAGCTACAGTTACAGCCACAGTTAGAGTTACAGTTCCATTTCCACTCTTAGTCACAGTCATGGGTGCAATGAACGCACAATCGGCCACACAATGGTTAGTCGCCAAGGGAGGCATCAGCGAATGCAACAGTCAACGTTATAGGGGATGTTGGGTACGGGGTAGGAGTATACGGGGGCTATGGCGTAAAAACAGACATTTTACAAGCCTTTGCCGCAGATCAGTCAGTCAGTGCAAAGTTTATTTGAAAAGTTGGCAACCGCCGTTGAGTTTCAGTTTCAGAGTTTTGAGAGTTTGAGGCGTAATCATTGTAAAGGCATTACTACAACCATCGCCATTACCACAATACACACACCCGCACATACACCCGCATACACACACACACACACACACCACATACAAACATACTTACAACATAGACAACTTTTCATTCACTTCCTTTTTTTTACGCCACAAACAAGGCAATGCTAGTGGTTAAAAAGAGAGAGCAAGAGAGGGAGAGGGATATGGAGAGAGAGACAGAGGGGATATAAGGATGAGTAAGGGGGGAAAATGTACCATAATATCCACAACTACAACTTATGAGTGGCAGTAACTTCTTCCCATTGCATTTCATTTCATTCATAATGCTGAAAAGTATGCAACAGAAACCGTTGATGGAGAGAAAGTGCTGCTGTGTATGCGTGAGTGTGTGTGTGTCTGTAGTGGAGTCTAAAGTTACAGAAAAAAATATAAAAAAAAATTAAGCTCACAAAAATTATATAAAAATTGTGTAATCGTTAGTCATCAACATATCATCCAGCAGAGGAGTAGCAGAAAAAATAAAGTTAAATAAAATAAAACCATTTCTAAGGCCGCAGCAAGAGCAATTTCGTTGCTCTCATAATAAACATAAAAGTTAAATGCGCATAAAGGCGTCAAATGTTCGCCATAATGTTCACACACATACACGCACACTTTCCTACACACACATACACACACGCTTATTTTTTGCTTAACAAAATTTTAGCATTTTTTTTCTGGATTTGGTGTTGCATTTACATGGTAGTGGGAAAAATTACAGTAAGAGGATAAAAGGTATATTTAGCAACTAGAATTTGTCTTTACTTTATAGTTATTTACATAAGTGTTTGAAAAAGCTTAAAAATTTGTCCAATTATAAAAAAAGAGGATTATAGCTATATAATGTTAAACTCCCTTACGTAAGTAGCTGTGTTGTTTACGAGGAGAATTGTTAGAAACCAATTCAAGTGGCATTTACAGACGATTAATATTAAGGCCACTTTCAATAATACTTTTATACCATTTCAGGAAATAATTCAATTGAATTTTTCCATTTCTTTTTTTTTTTTTGAGTTTAAGCTTTAATTTTCTGAGTTTCTTGTTTTCCCAATAAATCAATTGATTTGACTGAAACAATTATGAACCAAAGCTTTTCGGTTAATGAGTTTTTTCAAGAAATACTCTACAAGTGAGATAAAATCACTCAAAACAAATATGGAAATTGATATTAAAGCGTAATTTATCTAAAAGTTAATAAACATTTAAGAGCGTGATTATTTTCAATGAACATACTAATCCAGAAACAAATTGAAAATAAAGGAAATGTGGGAACAATTTATTACCTTTTGTAATGTATTGAAATATAGTTGCAATTAAACCGTAGTATACATATCATTATATAGTTGACCTGGCATATATCAAATGTCAAAAAAAGAAAGATTTTTCAAATGTAAAATACAAAGACAGCTTTAGAAAATAAAATATTTTGCTCACTAACTCAAGTACCTCCCTTATTTTAGTTTATAAAACATTAATTAATAATATTTTAAAAATATAATCCATTTTAACTTATCAAAATTTATCCACTTTAATGAGTCTCCTATCCTTCAAATCCCCTTATGTTCCGCCCCTGGTTGAATACTACTATATAAAAATGAAATTCGCTTCATAAAGTTGATTGTTGTTGCTCTTTTGGTTACAGTTTTCGCCACTTCGCGCTGCTCCTCTCTCTCTCTTCCTCTCTTTTGTTCTTGCCGCCGTTTTTCTTTTTGACAAATTACATAGATTACTTACAAGTGAATTATTTTATAAGCCCTCCAAAAAAAAATGACAGAAAAGTGTTGAAAATTACCTGGAAAAAACGAGAAAAGAGAGAAAGAAAAAAAATGCGTTTAGTAAGTAAGGCATAAAATTGGATAAAAATGCAAAAAAGAAAATGGAAAAAAAATGGTCAAAATGTTTAACAAATTTTCAAAAACATTGTTGGTAAAGGCGATATGAGGGGGCTGTAGTAATGGGCGGAGAATGTGAGTGAAAATTTATGGTTATGCGTTTCTGTTTTTGTTGTTGTTGTTGCTGTTTGTTGTTATTGTTGTTCCTGGCGTCGTTTTCTGCTGTTGCATTTTTGGTTGACAAATTTCTATTGTTTTTGGTCGAGAAGCGAGAGGGGGGAAACTATTTCGCACATTTTTGCCTGTTCTGTTGGGCAATGGAACGCGTTTCCATACATACATAAACCTATATACATACTATACCCTACCAAAGCACCCATTTCCTCTCCATATTCCATCAACTCTCTTTCTCTTTATTCTCTTCATTCATTTTGGTTTCTTTTTATATATTTTTTTCTATGGCTTGCACGCTTCAACAATTGAACAAAGCGACAACGACGAGAGGCAGACAACAAACAAATAGAAAGAAACAGAGAGAGAGAGAGAGAGGAGAAAGGGAGATGGAAAAAAAATGCCAACATGCAGAGGGAATTGATGTTGTTGTTGTTTTTTTGTTGTTGCTAGCCATAAAATGCGGTCATAATTGAAAGCCTGGCCATAATTAAAAGCCATAGTAGAAAATGCGGGATGCCCAATAATAAATATGCAAACAAACAAAGCAACAACAGCAGCAACAACAACAATAACAGAGAATAAAAAAATGACATACAATTGTTTGATGAATTGAATTGAAATGAAATGAAATGAAATGCCTGAGGTTCATTAAACCTTTCAGGTTGAAGACGTTAAAGAAGACGCCTACGCATTTGCCCCCCGTACACGCACCCACACACAGACGCACACACATACACACACACTCACGCACACTTGCCACACCACTTGACTTGACTCACGACGAGGCACTTAAGCATTCTAGACATGATTTCTAGCTCGCGGCAAGTTCTTCTCGCTCTTGCTCTTTCTCTCTCTCTCTCTTTCTCTGCAGTAAATTTCTCCTTATATCTTCTCTGATTGTGAGTGACTGACAGTCAGACAGAGAGACAAACAGACAGACAGACAGACAGACACTACATAGAGCCAATAGGTGTAAGCCTTAGGTACGTCCAGGCACGTACTTAAACATAAGCTGCCATATCGAAAGGGTCCCCCCACCAGACCACGTCCATTCTTCAGCACACCCACTGTTACTCCCATCTCCACTACTCCCAATGCCATCCACTTTATATAAATTGAGAACATTTAAATTAAACAGAGTTCCCAGCTTATTTCATTTCCATATAAGTCTCCTTCTATTGCTATCTCATTTCTTCTACTATCGCCATCTAACTTTGATGTAGGCGATCAGAATTTTAATTCTCTCTGTTACAGTTTTAAAGCCATTGTTGTTGATTATATGTATATGTTTGTTCATACTTTAATTTTGTTGAAACATTATTGGTGGAAAAAATATGTATGTATTATTTATTTACATTTCCGCTTTGGCCATTATGCAAAAATTTGTGCTTATTAATAATGCGTTGAGTTTACAAATAGGATTACATTCCCCATGCTCCCCCATCCAATCATCCGTTCTCCATCCGTTGAAAACCACCCGCACTCCATCCGCTCTATCTCTCTCTCTCTCTGTCTTTATCTCTCTTTCTCTCTTTAGTTACGAGCCATGAAAATGCCAATGCAATTGCAATTTTAATTATTAATTATGCAATAAACAGGCAAACTGAAATACAGCTGCTGAGAGACTTTTAAAGACCTATTTAATAGATTTCAGGCTCATTGAATCTCACATAAAGCCATTGAGAAAAAGAGATAGACATGGAGAAAGGTATATATGTATATATACATATAGATATACATATATACAGTGAGAGAATGGTAGAGAATGATATTTGCAGGGCAAATCGAAAAGCACTTAAGATGCCAAACGAAGCATGTCTAGGCTCCAGCACCAGTCAGGAACTCCACAATATAAACACAACATATACTAAAAAGAGACAGAGAGTATATCAGTGAAGGAGTGAGAGAGAGAGAGAATTGGGGGTGCAAGAATCGGTTAGCACGAGCATTGCCTGAAAGATAAAATATGCGCTTACTGAATGCTTTTGCTTCTGCATCAGGTTCAGCATCTGCTTCTACTTCTGCTACTGCATCTCTGCCTCCATCTCCGTTTTCAGGCTAGATGGATGAATGGCTGGCGTCAAAGCGTTTATGGCATTCATCTTCCTCTGCCCACAACAACCTCCTCCCACATGCAGTTACCCTGCCTCTCTCTCTCTCTCTCTTACTGGCTCTCTACTGTCAGAATGCAACCCAATGCCAAGTCTCGAATGCATTCAAGTGCAGCGATGTGTGTTCAATATATATATATATATTATATACATATTTATATATATATATAGATAAAAAAAAAGTGCGTTCACCCAATATCATATGGAATTACACTGAGAGAAAGGCAAAGCAACCTGTTAACCAATTTTAGTGTCTGTTTTCCTTTTTTTTGGTTAATATTTGTTTCACCTTTTAAAACTTTAACTGTTTGGATAATTGAAGTCTTTTGTATTTTAGTATTTACAATAATTGTATATATTTTATGATTAATCAAAAAATATATATATTTATATTTAACCATTTTATCATTATTATTAATTTACTTTAATTTAATTTGCTAAAGTTGTCAAAAGAAATGTCATTACATGATCAATGACTTTCTACAAGATTTAACCAATTTTATTATTTATTCCTTCATTCTAATATAAAGAATTTGGCTGACAAACCAACAAATTAAATCTGCTGATTTTTAAAATAAATATTGAAAGCTGTAGTTTATCCTTTAAAGTGGAAATTAACTAAAAACTCATTAGAAAAAGCTTTATATTTATATTTAATTCTCGAGGCTTTAATGTCTTCAAAACCAAAAATGCAAAAGAAAAGTGTTTTCGAATCAGTTTTAAGTATTTTTTATTCTATTAAGACTCCACTTGAGTTTAGTTATACCTAAAAGATTATGCTTATTAAGATTCCATTGGACTTTAATTATATCTAAAAAAGGCCTCAGTTTTGATTTTCCACTTTTCGTAACTATAAATATGATCTTCAATCTTTCATTTCAATTAAATTTGTTTTTTAAATGTACTTCTATACTAATTAAATTGCAATTCAGTCTATCATTCATTCAATTTATGAAATATTTGCTTGTTAGTTTTTTTTTTTTTTTTAATTTCTATCAGTGTAGGTCGAAAGGTTGATATTCCTCCCTTTGTGGCACTCCTATGAGTTAACTACTCCCTGAACCATTTGCCAATCCATCGACAAATATATAGTTCAAAAATGTATTTGCATTGCAGCCTTTTACCTTGACTGGTGGTTACTGAGGGATGGGGTTTGGGGGGTTACAGGCAACACACCTGGAAAATATTTGCGGTAAATGCGGAAAAATATAAATACACAAACTCAAATTGATGATGGATTTTACGAAATTTAATGTAAAATGTGGCAAATTTATTGCAAGGCCTTTTGCAACAAATTTCTTGTGCCACTCTCTGGTGGTTTATTATTATTATTTTCTTTTTTTTTTTTTTTCTTTCTTTATTTTTTAATATACTTTTCAACAAGGCAGAAAGAATGAATCGCAACAAAATGAAAGAAAAGAAGCAACACTTGAGACACTCAGTTAGGGATGAGGCGAGAAACAGTGTAAGAAGAGGGGAACGAGGACAACACATAAATTGAAAATGAAATTTTGTAGTGTATTGTAATTATAATGATGATGATGTCAGTCAGTCAGTCAGCCAGAGAAAGGAATGCCGCAATAAGGCAAAAGAGATGAAGAGTGAGTGAGGAGCTGAGATGGGGAAGGGCAAGCGGATATCCTTCTTAAAGTTCAAGAAATGTAAAGAACAAGAAATGAACTGCAAATCAAAGTGGATGTTGGATTCAATGTGAACATTGCGTGACAACAATTCAAGGGGTCCATCGGCAACAGCAACAACAACGGCAACACAACAGATCGGATCAGATTATTATAGGTGGACGACAGTCAAATTGCCTACACAATGGGAGGGCCAAGCCAGCAAAAAAAAAAAAATACATTTTGCTGCAATTATTATGGCAATTTTTGTTGTTGTTGCAGGCAATGTTGCTGTTGCTGTTGCTGCTGCGTGTGAAACATCAGCAACGTAGCAACAACTAGGCGGAAATTTTAATTTCACTTTGGCTCTTCTGCTCTTCTCTCATGCTCTCGATTCGCTTGGGCTCGTAATGAGCGTGGAATGATGTGGCATGTGGCTTGTGGATATGGATGCAGCTGGTGGCAATGGCATGGGGATTTAATGCAATTATACAACTCTCCAGACATGCCATTGCACTTGAAATGGGTTTGTGGGACAAGTAAACCACTACACCTAATGCTGCAAGCTCACTTTATATCTCTATCTCTCTCTCTCTCTATATATATATATATATATATATTACTGACACACTCCCATCTTAGTGCCTCTAACATCTTTTCTGTTGCCTTCGCCTTAATCGAATCAACACACTTGACAATGTGGCGTGAAAAATCTCGCTAAGGCATCAATTTTCATTTTCATTTCCCTTCTTAAGCAAATCCATCATCTGGTGGCAAGAGAGATAAATGGGGAGGGGGTAACAGATAGAATACAAGGACATGATGTTCATGTGGGGGTGTACATTATCTCACATAAAATATGCAGCAACTAATTTGTGTATGTCAGTAGAAGAGGAAGCAGCAGTAACAGCAACAACAACAAAAACAGCTGCCTGGGGAGTCTAATTTTATGACAAACGACAACAGACGGAAAATAGCTTTACTTCATTCCTGCTCCCCGATTTTCACCTCACATTGTCTGTGCTTTCCACCTCACTTCACCACGTCGGCAGGTAAGGACATGCCTCATAATTCTTAACTAGCCCAAAGATAAATGGCCAAAAATGGCTAAACAAATGACACAACATGAGACCGACAATGACATCTTCCCCCATTCTCCTCCCCCTCGACAGCATATCACCTGAAAAACAGATTCCTCTCTCCCTCCTCCCACCCTCTCACATGTTTGCTTAAAATTCGAACTGGGGATGTGAGAGAAAAAAAAATTTACATTTAAATGAAATATTTTTATACTTATTTTAAATATATTTTATTTTCTCATGCATAAAATTGGCATTTTTGCACTTCTGATGGAAATACTGCTAGCCTCTCTAACCCCTGGCCCCCCAAAAACTCCCTCCTTACATCTCACCACCAAACAACTGCAAAAAAAACCAACTTCACCTTGTAAAAAATAAAACAGGCCAAAATAAAAAAAAAAAAGTAAAAAAAAAAAAAACGAAGGTAGAAAATTTTTGCTTTTTGTCGAACAAATTTTTACAGCTGCCGTTTTCATGCTGCTGCGGCTTGGCTTCTGTTTGTTGTGCCCCCAAAAATATGCTTTATTATTTGAAAGTCAAATGGAGAAACGACCCAACAACAAGGCAACAACAACTACAACAACAGCAACAATAATAATAAGTCAAGGACGAGAAAAAAAGAGGGTGAAAAACACAAACACCAAAAACTGGAAAGAGAGTGAGTAGAAAAAAATATAAGACAAGCCTAAGCAGCCGCCTTTCTGGCTGGCCCTGGTCACGGCCCTTCCCCCTTCCATCCACCATTCCTTTAGAGCCAGAGGGGAAAAGAGAATTCTTATCAAAAATAAAAAAAACAACAAAAATGCTTTCATAATACGCACGACTGCTTGAAGCAAGTAGAAACATGACGGTAAATGAGGAGACTGAGACGAAGGTGGAGTTGTTGTAGCTATTGCTTCGACCATCCTGGACAATTCCTTGTCCAAACCAAACCAAACCACCGCCCCCCCCGTTAACAATATTCAAAGATGCCCTCAATGTGGCTGCTGCTGCTGTTGTTGGTTATCATGCAAGATGGGTAATTTGCAAACATTTTTGAATAGTTAATTAAGTGAGACGTGTTCTACTTAAATTTCACAGACCGAGAAAAAAAATGCGTTGAACCTTTGAGGTTGAAACGAATTCAGGGATACCCTGTTTAAGAACAAAACAAATATAGAATATTATAAAACAAAGTGTTAGAAACAAACTTTCATTTTCTTCTTAAATGAATTGACAGAAAAATTTCTTAAATCTTGCATATCTGAATAAAAAGAAATAATTTTTAATTATAATCTGCTAAACAAAAACTAAAAAAATTTGCAAAGTTTAAGAAAAATGAAACTGAAACCAGGCTAAAATACTTTTGGAAATAAAAAAAAAAGTCTTTGACCAATTTAAAGTCTAGAAGAAATTCTGAGAAGAATATTAAAAAAAATATATATATATTCCAAAATTCCATAAACTCAATCAAAAATTTAGATAGGAAAATAATGTGAATAATTGTAAAACAAAATATGGAAGGAACTGTTTTTGTTTTCCGGTTTCCTTTATCCATTTTAAGCATTTTCTTTGTCGCGTTCAAATTTTCGCGGAAACTCTCAGCCTGAACGCGCAGCATTATGAGTAAAATTTAAATTTTCTGGCTCAGACAAACTAAATTGCCACACGAAAAGCCATGACAAGGATGAGGACAACAAGGAGGAGCATCCTTCTCCTTCTCATCATTTGTGTGGCGCCACCCATTATTTTCGCTTGAGGGCAGGCGTGGCACCACCGCCTTAAGTACTTACAAAAAGCGTCTGGTTTAAGTGCCTGAAATTATGCACAAATTTCCAAGGTATTAGCCAGAAGAAGAAAAAAAAAAAGGTACAGCAGCACAACAACAACACTAACAACAAGAACAACAATAGAAGAAAGTTTAATAATGGCGTCAGCAAAAGGTGTCTGACTGAGTGACTGACTGACTGACTGACAGTCTGTCGATTTTGCCTGCCGGAAAATGTTTTTAATTTTTCTATTATTTCAGCTGTTTTCTGAATGGCAACAGGCAGGTGGGGGACAAACTCATCAAATTAGCAATTGTTATATAATTTTCAAGCAGCCCAACATCTTTTTGTTGGTAATTAGAAACGCCATGGGAGGGCACATTATGACACAGGGGGCGTATTGAGGGCGGGTCGGTTAAAGTTTCAAAGTGCGCGATAAAGGTAAAAGTTTAAGGGCCAAAAGTGAAAAAGTCTAGACTGGGTGAGTTGCTAAGGACGCGTTTCACAACAGCAGCAACAACAACAACAACAAAAAGAAAAGTAAGAAAAAAAGAAAGAAAGAAAAAGTCCAGCCTATAAATAATTTAATTGCCTTGGCCACAAAAGGACACCAAATTTTCTCTGGAATATATCAGGACAATCCACCCACTCATACACCCTTCTTGGCAATTCCCTTATTCATCAGCATTATTCCCCACCGCCCCCTCCCCAGCCATCATTGATTATTTACACAAATTATTGCTGCGTTGCCTAGGCACGAGTGGAAATCAGTGAACCATCGCAACCAAAGATGGCGACACGAGCCGCCAATTGGTAGAAGGAGAAGCAAAGAAAAGCTAAGCCTCCCTCTGACACTCTTCTTCCCTCGCCATATATAGCCACATAGCTTCGTCAACTCTGTCTTGCTATATTCTATTTAATTTTCAGATTTAACGCAATGAAAAGCACCAAATGAAAATCCTTTTAAAAGAAGACAACTTCAAAATCCTTTGCAATTTCTCTGTGATTTTCTTCTCTCATTTTTTTTTTTTTTTGTTGGCTTTGATCTGTTTTTAGATTTGGCAAGAGATTGAAGCTGTAATTAAGTGTGGCTTTAATGCCTTCTATTAGTATCTCTCTTCCTCTTAAATAAAATGTTGCATAATTTTATTTTATTTGCTTATTCTAATGTGAGGTAATTTTTGTTTTTATTTCTCACCCTATTTCTCCCTTATTCTGTTTGTTTTATTGATTTAAATTTTATTTGCCATTTGCAATCAATTTTTTCAGCATCGCTGAGCAAATGCAAATAAAAATAAACTGTGTAAATTTTATATGCAAAAGATAAGCAAATAAAATGTTTAATAAAAAAAAATATATATTTGTTTTAAATAAATAGAAAAGTTAAATGCATTTACGTTGCCAATAGTAATGACTGAGAAAAAAAAACCAAAGTACTGAAACCTCGAGAGAGGAAACCCAATAAAATAAGTTTGTGTTTTTTTTCAATTAATTTATAATAACAACTAGATTTATATTGGCAACTGTTTACTTTATTTATGCTTATCAATCAATACATATAACTTTTTGCTGTGATTTAAAGGGATTGGAGGGAAAACCAATTACATATTGATCAATGTTTCTTTATGAATTTCATTCCATCTTTAAAGAGTTTCAGCCTGTGATTGCTGTTTAATTTTAACTCTGGTGGAAAACTTTAAATATAATTAAAAAGAATTAGGAATAAAGTAGCAAAGATATGGCATTCCCTATGAGAACTGTAAGACAGAAGTTAGACAATAGAGAGAAACTATTTAGAAGGTCGAAAAAGTTGATCTCTTCGAGTAAACATTTCTGTAAATTTAAATTAATTGAAATTTACTTTATGCAATAATATAATTTATATTATTATTCCGATTTTTTATCTCTTGGATTTTTTCAATTTTTAAACCAATAAATCTTTTATTCTTTAAACCTTTTCTAGCATTCTAATCAAAACAGAATACCTAAAATTTAAAACGTATGCTATTAATTTTGCTGTTGTTGCATTTATTTAAACTGAAACATGAACAAAAAATAAGCTAACCATTAAATGTCACTTTATCGGCCAGGAACAGTGACAAAATGAGACCGAAAGAGAGAGAGAGAGAGAGAGAGGTAGGAGGAGAAAGAAAAGGAAAAAAAAAACTGAGAGGTGTTGATAAAACGATGAATAATATGGTATGAATTGTTTTTGTCGCCGTTGATGTTGATGCTGTTCCTGCCGTTGTTGTTACTGTTATTGTTGTTGTTGTTGTTGCCGGTGTCATGTTCAAACAGTTTGGCTGAAATGTTGAAGTGTTTACCCAAAAAGTGAGGGAGGACAAGAGCGTAAATCCTGACAGACATTTTGCCGAAAATTTTGCACGATGTGGATGAATGACTTTTTTTTTTTGTCCGTTGTTTTACTTGTTGTTGTGTCTGTCGGCAGTGTGTCTGCTTTGACATACGATATATCACATATAATTTGATATGATATGATATCATACATTATATTACACACAGGTTAAACATTTAACAATTAACTCACTTTTCAAGGTGCCGCAACAACCACAAAATACAAACAAAAACGAAAAGGAAAAAAAAAACAAAAACAATACAAACCAAATTACATTTTATTTACTTACATTTTTTTCGTCTCTTGTTCATCTACTTTTTTCTTTTTTTTTTTTTGAGTTTGAGAGAAAAATCTACATAATTGCTGTTGCCGCCGCTGTCATAGACAAACAAGCCATAAAATGAGAGAAAAGAACAAAAGGCCAGACAAAGACGAGAATGGCGGGGAACAGGGAGTGAAAGTGGGTAAGAGGGGTTGGGGGAATGGCATATAATAAGACTTGGCCAGGAATAACAATAGCAGCAGCAGCAGTAACGGCGGCAGGGGAAAAAAACGTATAAAAAGGAAAAGTAAGTAAATAAAAAACGCGTAAAGTGGGTCAGAAGTAACAACACAAGCGTGCAACAGTCAAGAGCGAGTGAGATCCACAGGAGAAACTGTGAGAGTGAGAATGAGAAAGAAGGAAGATGGAGTGGAAAAGGCAAGAAGTTGCTGCATACTTCAGGGCTGTAGCAATAAAAGCCAACGAGCAATGGCTGGGAAATGGGATTGAATGGAAATGTCTCTGGTAAATATAGGGTGAGTTCTAGTCATCGTTTGGTGTGAACAACAACAACAACAACGGCAACACTTTTATGGCCACAAATAGAGTTTTCGAATTTGGTCACACTTCTACGGTCAACCAATAAGTCAAAAGAAAGCTAAGAAAATGTTGCCACATCATTTACAGTTTTAAAAGCCTAATGGTGGAAAATTTCAATTCAACCTTTTTAGCATGGATTTTAAAAGAAACATTTTCCGCTAGTAAAAAGAAAAGTTTCAGTTGAAATTGGTACACAAGGATAATGAATGCAATTTTAGTCCTCCTATATAAAATATATAATTTTGCAGACATACACAAATAAAACCGGGTTATCTAAAAGGATTGTTTTAATGCTGGCAGAATATTCTTTGCTAAATTGTAAACAGTAAACGAATACATTTTACGATATACAAAAATAAATTACATTATTGAACACATATTTAACAAATTTATAATCTGATATTTTCAATTTTAGTTTTTAGTCAAAGACAAAAGAAAAATTGTACCAATTTTCTCTTAATATCTGAATTTCTTAATTATATTATTGATATGTAAATTCTAATTAGATTTGCGTCAACGCATTCAAAATTTCTCTCCAAATTCATATAGACAATGCAAATTTAAATTGTATTTTGCCAGCTTCTTGGCTAACTTAATTGTTGCTATTTAAAACTTTTAACATGTTGCTAACTATTTTAGTCTTAAGTGGCAATCAGCAAGGCAAAGAATTTGCATTTCCTTACCCCTTTTTAGTCTGCCAACTTTTGTAATGTGGAGAAAAAACCCTTTGAAATTTTTTTTTAGTTTTAGTTCAAAAAAAAAACGAAAACTTTAGTTGTAATTTTCTCATTTAAATGCATTAAGCTGCGCCTAAACGCCGGCAACAACAACAATTTGTATGCCAAAGACCAGGAATAACACACAAATATTATGTGTATACAGTATTGGGTGTGTGTGTGTGTGTGTGTATATGTTTACTTTCATTTTGCATAACATTAGCGACAGGTAAGGCTGGTAGACAGCAGGTAGCAAAAGTTGAACCTTTGCCTCACCTTTTTTCAAGTATTTCTTTCTACTTTTTTTTTTTATTTTTTTGGGGCATTTTTCACTTTCATCAGAGAGAAAGAAAAACGAATGAAACGAAACCGCATAAAAATTGATGAGTTTCGTGTCACACACACACACAGATACACACATGTGATTCAACGCCCACTTCTCTCCACTTCCTCTCACCAGTCACCTGTGCTGCATGCATTAGGCATGCTCTACTTAATCGCAGCCCGAGCTCTGCTATGTTCTACTCTACTCTGTTCTGTTCTGCTCCTCTCATCAATATGTAAGAGTGCCAAGAACAAACAGCAGCAACAACAAAAACACCAAAGAAAAAGCAAAAGGAAAAATCCTTGTATACAAATTAGAAAAGCAAATTGACAGGCAAAGGGAAACCCAGAAACAAAAACGATAAAGTGACGGCAGAGTATACAAAATTGGAGTGAGTAAAAGGAGAGATAGAGAGAGGTGTAGAGAATGAGTTGGGAGGGTAGAAATGTAGGAGACAGAACATAAATATTTATTAAAGCTGAACAAGGACATGTGTATGTGTGTGTGTGTTTGAGTTAAGGGAGATAAAAAGGCAGTTAAAATTAGTTGACGACATGTGTAAACTTTTTGGAGATAAAGTTTTCCAGTGCTTAGACCGTAAATCCCTAACCATCCCCTTGAAAGGAAAAATAAAAAAAAAACTATTTAGCATATGTTTGACCCAAAACAAATTTAGCATAATTTAAAAGATACTTTTCTCTATAGCTTTTCCAACATAAACTGTTTTACTCTAATATGGAAGATAGACAAAAAATACTGTGTAGATACAGGGAAGAGTATGCCTTAACCGAAACGTTTAATAAATATATATTTAAACTTTTTTCTTTACAGAAAACCATCTAAGTGTGTTCTTTATCGTTTAAATATTTAACTACTGTAAGTACATTTTTAATAATAGCCGTAATTATCATTCAATATCCGATTACTATATTTCTTTAGTTTAATTTATTATAAAATAATCATTTTTTTGCTTGTATTACACTTTTGATCTACATTTATCGTAACTGTGGATTCAATTAATTATCTCTTTCGTAATCAGTTCTGTAAAATTACAGGGTATTAAATATTAAATTTCATGTTTAGCCTACTTTACCTACAGAGTAAAAAAATCAATATTTTATGCTCTAAATCACAACAAATTGCGCGACTCTTTAAAAAAAAAAGGTAAACCGCAGAAATGTGGAGAGCAAAAAATAAAAAAGCAAAAAAAAAATGAAAAAAAAAGAAAAGGATGCGGAAACTTGACATGAACTGACATTACCGGCATTAGAAGCTATTAGATAGATAGAAAGAGGAGAGAGGGAAAGAGTAAGAGAGAGGGAGAGAGGTGGAACGTTTCGAAAAAGGATGCGCAAAATGCCGATGCTCCTCGCATGGTGGCTCTATCAAAAGGCACCAGGCGGGAGGTCCATGGGTCCTTTACCGCTGATGGCTGGTGTAATCATTGGGGCATAGCAGCAGCATGAGCAGGAGCAGAAGCAGAAGCTCCAGTCAGCCGGTAAGAGACAACGACAGGAAAAGTTGCCATGGCTCACACTTTGCCGTGTCATTGAACGTTGTAATGGCTTTTCCATGCCAGCACAGACACCCATAAAGAGATAGAGAGAGAGGGGTGGAGAGATGCTGATGGAAAGGTAGAAGATAGAGTAGAGGAAGCAGCAGGAGCACAGGTAAGCATATGTGGCATCCTCCTTGTGTCTAGGTGGAATTTAAATAAATTAATACGCTGTATTAGACACATATTAGCAGAGCGAGCAAAAGGATAGAAAAAAAATAAGGAAGCTTTCCGCACTAAAAATCAGCTAAAGTTAAAGGTGAAAGTACATGTGGCAGGCAACACACACACACAGACACAGTGTGTGTTAGTTACACCTGAGTGAACTTCACGTTTTTCCAGCTGCCACTGCGGCTGTTACTACAACTTCTACAAGTGGAATTCAATAGCAAATGCATATTTAAAAAGTTTTCTCAAATGTATGCTATTGAAAATTTCTAGATAATGACAGCTAAAGAATCGAGAAATTATTTAATAGAGCTATAAATCAGAAAGTAAAAAGATAGACCGCAATAATAGTATGGTTTCTCATACCTTAGAGACGAGTGTCTCTCGATCTACTCAAAAGTTTTTAATGAAGGCAAATATGGGCAACTTTTTTTGGGGTTCCCCCTCAAACAAAATCAAAAACTAGATGGGCTAACTTCGGCCGTGCCGAAGTTCGTATACCCTTGCAAACTATCTTTTTGATTTATATATAATTTGCCGGAATCATAAGGAAGTATATAAAACCCATCAAATATAAATTTGATGTCCGTGTCATAAAAAAAAAAACAAATTTTTTTTTCCCCGATAGTTCCTATGACAGCTATAGCATATAGTCGACCGATTCTGATAAAACTTAAAAGATATATTTCTTTTTATATAAAATTGTCAAATAACAAATTTCGTGACGATTGCTTCAAAAACATCGAAGTTATTGCTCAAAAACTAAATTTTTGACTGATCGTTCCTATGGGAGCTGTATGATATAGTCGACCGATTCTGATGAAATTTGGTATATATGTTGAGGATTATATAAAACTCATAAATACCAAATTTAGTGACATTCTATTGAAAAACAACAGAGTTATTGATGTTAAACCCTATTCTTGGCCGATCGTTCCTATGGGAGCTATATGATATAGTCGACCGATTCTGATGAAACTTGGTATATATGTTGAGGATTATATAAAACTCACAAACACCAAATTTAGTGACATTCGATTAAGAAACAACTGAGTTATTGATGTTAAACCTTATTCCTGACCGATCGTTCCTATGGCAGCTATATGATATAGTCATCCGATCGGGATGATTCCGAGATATACAATGCCTGCAGCAAAAAGAAGCCTAGGTGCAAAATTTCAGCTCTGTAGCTCCAAGGGTCTCGGAGGAGATTGCGTTGATCCAGACAGACGGACAGACGGACAGACGGACAGACGGACGGACGGACAGACGGACAAGGCTATATCAACTCAGCTCATCTTGCTGATCAAGAATATATATACTTTATATAGTCGGAGATGCTTCCTTCTATGCGTTGCAAACTTCTGACCAAAATTAATATACACTTTGCAAGTGTATAAAAAAACAACAAAACGAAGACAAAAACTTTCGTCAACCTTTTTCGCCTGGAATCTAACCAAATGAACGAAGGGAGACTTTACTGGCTTTTTTTCCTCTGTTGTTGTGTCATTGTTCTCGGGTTTATTGAAATAAGAAACGAAAAACTTCTAAGAGATAATCTCAGTTTTATGAGGTTTTTCTTACTGCTTGCAGGTATGCAGAAAAAAAAACAATTTGCCTCAATGATCTCATCTCGTCTTTTTCTCTCTCTCTCTTTCTTTCTTTCTCTGTCTCTTATCTCAGCAATTTTCTACTCTTTCGAATGTAAAGAAAAAGTTTATTATGCCATATATTATGAGCCTTCCTTCCACTTTTATTTATATGCAAGCAAAGTGCAATTATTTTCCTCACTACACTCAACACTCGCCCCCCTCGCAATCATTGAGATAAATATGCGCAAAGAGCAAACCAATCATCGATAAATTCTCTGTGACAACAGAGTCAAAAAAGTAAAGAAGGAAAAGGAAGAGGCATCAGCAACCTAAAAAGCCACGAAAAGAAATCAATTTCCTGTGCTGGCGACTTCTTTGACTTCGACTCCATTTTCCTGGTTTTGTTGTTGGGCAAATAAACTTGCCAGGGCTAAAACCACTCAAGGCTACTACGACAACCTCGAGAACAGGAGAGAAATGTGGGGGGAGAGCTTACTCTATACAATATATTCAAATATATGTATGTATATATATAAATGTGTGTGTGCGTGTGTGTGTGTGTGTGTATATTGAGCGTGTGTCTATGTTTGTATGTGTGTGTGTGTATGTGAGTGCTATTCACTTCCTATTACCAAGGTAAACAAAAAATTTTATTACCTTTTTATAGGCAAAACGGAGTCACAATGTCGCAGGAACTGAACAAGAATTACGATAAGGGGAGAGGCAGTGGTGCGGGGTGGATAGAGTGAGTCAAATAGAGGAAGAGACAACAAACTATATGCATAAGCCATATAAAAAATCAAAGAACTAAAAAAAATACCACCAATAACAACACCAACAATTTAATACTCTAAAATAGTTTACAAGTTTATCAATTTGAATATAATTTGAAATCAATTTGTTTGATATTTCAAATTGAAATTATAAAAAATGAAATGAAGTAGATTTTCTATAAGTTTTAGAAGCTATGGTATAAAATATGAGCTCTTGCCCTAAAATATTAAGATAAAGAAATATAGGAAGATCTCTTTATATGTTTCCGAAACAATAAAACAAATTTAAGCATTCTTATTTATAAATATTTATATTTATTTTTAGTTTACACTTCCTCTCATAATATTAAAGAAAAAAAATTAGTTTCAAAAAAAATTCCTATTACTTTCTAAATCTTACTTATTTTATTTGTTTTAAGAATATTTAAAAAAGATTTTAATAAATCTTAGATAAAGAAGAATATTTAAGCAGAAATATTACATCTCAGTTACTCGCGCATATAAATCTTGAAAACAATTAGTATTTTTCTATTTTGATATGTTTCATATATCGAATGCTTCCAATAAGTTAAATTACCCTTTGGCTTACTGCATATTGAAGTGTATATCAAGTAAAAGATGGCGAGCACATAATTTTTGGTAGTAAAAACGCAACGACGCGGCTCAGCTCAGCTTGTAGAAATAAATTCCATTTGAACTGAAGTGAACTAAATTGAATTTGCAATGACATCACTCGACATGGAGATACAAAGACAGAGACAGAGAAACAGATTGACTTAGCGACAGAGAGAGAGAGCGAAGTGAAAGAAAGAGAAAGAGATGTAGTTATATAGAGCTAAGTTCTATAGTCTCTTCACTGTTGCTGATAGATGCAGATTAATCGGTTTAAATCATGATGTGTTTGAATGCCTTTCATGTTGATGATGCTGATGAACGAAACGATGAGAAGGGAGGGGGTGGTGGTGGTGTTGTTGTTGGTTAGCTACTGTGTCTGCTGATGTTGATACTGATGATGCCTCAAAATGTGGCCATGTGTGCCAAGCCAAAGCCATATAAATGGTCTCTCCCACTCTCTAGATTTCTGCCCCTCATATTCTCTCGCTCTGTTTCTCTCTATGTTATTATCTATCTTTCTCTGTCTTGCTTTGGCATCTTTTAATTTTTGGATTTATCAAGGCTAAATAAATTTGCACATTTTTCGTGTTTTTTTTTTTTTTTTTTTCTTCTATATGTGTGTATATTTATACTTTAGCCATCACCATCATCAGCAGTAGCGGCGAGTGAAAATAATTTACTTACTATGCCAAAATAATTTTTTTTTTCTTCGCTTCTAGCTCTTGAGAGTTCAAAAGCCACACACACTTGCACACACATGGCTTTTGTGTCTATATAATTATATATATATAGATACATATAAGTTTATTTTTTTTATCTACATATTAGCAGAACTCAAGGTTGGTTAAACAAAAAGAATTATCAGAGAGCAACAGCACTTATTTAAAAATAAATGAAAACTATCGAAGAGGTTACAATTCAAGCGATTAATATGGTCATTTGATTTTGTCTAAGTTATAAAGTAAAAAAAAAATAGATTCAAAAAACAAAACTTCATCCTACCGTAAATGATTTCATTTTACAAATTTATCAAGCAAATTCAAAGTTTTTCTATCTTGTCTTGCCTACTAAAAATTTGTCTTCAATAGATTGTTAAAAATTTTAATTAAATTTGCGTAAAACTTTTTCTGCTTAAATAAAAGTTAACACTTGAATAAATTTCATGTAAAAACTTGTTAAAATTTACTCTTACATTAAATCTTAAAACAATTTGCATTTGTTTTCAGTATCGATATTATTATTTGCTCGATCTGGTCAAGTGTGCCAAATATCTTGATAATTGGACAGCATCAATAAACAAGAACAAATATATTTATGTATGTAAATATACATACATACATATGTAGATATATTTTCAGTAAACATATACAAAATTTGTTCAGACGATGGAAAATAGATAAAATACAAGCTTAAATTCATATTTATGTTGCAAAATGCAGTTGCAACAAATGACAAACAAATTGAAAACAAGTCAGCCAGCAGAGTGCGGGAATGAGAGTGAGGGGAGAAAAAAGGAGACCTTGAGCCACAAAAATTCTGAGAGCTAAATGTGGCAGAAAAACATTTTTTTTCTGCTTTTTTTTTTGCGGTTGCATAAATAAACCAGAGCTGCGAAGTAAGAGAAAGAGACTGGAGGGATACTCTTTAAAAGATTGAGTGGTAATGAGGAGAAGCTGCAGCTGTTGCTGCTGCTGTTGTATAAAAAGGAAGGAGGTATTGGAGGAGGATCTGCCGCTTGGGGCACGAGTCTTGGTGGCAGATTGCTGCAATTAATCAAAAACTCAAAATTCTGCAGAATTTGCAGTCAGCAACAAGACAGAGAAAATGTCAGTCAAGTGTTTTGGAAAAAGGGTGCTGAAAGCGTAAGGAAAAAGTCAGGCAGGCAGTTGAAAGGCAAAGCCAAAGGGAATGGCCAATGGAAAGGAGAGAGAGAGAGACGTAAGGAGGAAAGGGTGACTAACATATGTTTGCAGTTTGACTTTGACTGCTGCTGCTGCTGCTGTTGCTGTTTTTCTTTGTTTAAGTTTCATTTCAACGCGCCTATTAAACATTTTCTTGACGCCTCTTATGGGTAGTTCCTCTCTGTCTTTGCCCCACACCTCGCTTCCGCATACCTCATCCAACTTCTTCTCTTTTCCTCTTCTCATCTTTTTCAGAAGATGGTTCATATTTTTGTGTTTATTTTTGAGCATTGCGCTGGCTTTTTTATGTCTTAGCTTAATTAAAAAAATAATTAAACAATGCTTGCCAGAATGCTGGAGAAACAAAAAAAAATGAAGAATTTCTTCTTAAAAACTTGGTCAACGACTATTAAGTACTCTGTGAAAATATGTTAAAGCAAAAAAATATAGTTTAAGTCCAAATTATAATTTTCGCAGTTTCCATAGAATTCTCTTCCGAACAAATATTAAATCGTAGATACTTAATTTACTTATATGCTGACTATTTATTATCACTTTTGAAAACAATTCATTCACTTAAAATCAATGTTCATAATTTCCAATTTACTAAGCTTTTTCTGATATCAATATACCCTTTTAGGAAATGTATAAAGGGTAAACAAAAGATGTTGAAATTTTGCACAATTTTTTGGGCAAACTCTTTTTTTGTTTTGCCGTTTTTTTTTCTGTTATTATGACTGTGAGAATTTAATTTGCATAGTGGCTCACATGCTAAATGTAAATTATATACAAAAATACTTTTGCTTTCAATCAACAGTCTCTATCTAATCTCATCTCTCTGTTCTGAGGAAAACGGTTTCGATTCTTTTGAACTGCTTTTTCAATTGATGTTAGTCACTTTTAAGTCTATTTGTCGAGATATCTCCAGTTTGCTTTATTTTTTTCTTTTTACTACAAGTACATTTCGATTTAGTCATCAACTGCATCATCATCAGCAGCAGCAGCAACAACAATAACAACAACCACAAGAACAACAATAAAAAATGTAAGGCCTTGCCTTGGCTTTCAATTACTGTGTGAACCCAGAAAAAAAAATTGAATGACTCAACTGACTCACTACTCGACATTCTCACACTCTCTTCTCTTCTCGAAAGGCACATGTTCTCTATGTGTTTAACTCGCACGCGTTTTATATGCAAATTTAATTAGTAAAAAGAAATGACTATGATGAGGGAGGGGGTGCAAGACAGAAGGAGAGGGGAGAGGGTGGGTGGTTAGGCAAGGGGCTTTGACGTATTTAAATGTATCACTGATCAAATATCTGCCGCATTGGCAAGTACTCTACTCTATCAATTCAATTCAATCCAATCGCATTCCAAACAAGTCAACATTAAACTGATAACCTAAAGAATGTTTTAATAGAATACGAGTACATATATTATTTACATTTTTATTATTTCTTTTTTTTTTGTTTTCGGCCATCAGGTTCATATGACATCATCACGTCGTATCAATAGAAGAAAGAAACTAAATAAACGCCAAACGTTTTGTTTAACAGTTAAAGCCATTCATAAACCAGTTCGCGTATTTATCAAAAAATAAAAAAAATAAATAAAGAAAAACAAAAAAATATGCATAACCAAACCAACAAAATTATATAATATATATATACAAAAGCGCAGCTAAATTTTAGAGGAGCTTTAACTAAAAGACAGAGGCGTAAATAGTGCAAAGCCAAAAGGGTATAATATTTCTACACATATAATAAAAAAAATTAAGGTATTCCGATATTTGAGTACTATGCAAATTGGGGTTAAAATATAGTATTTCCATTTGAATTTTCCAATTGTTGCATCATTATTTCTATGAGTTCAAAACGCTTTGTTTTGTTGCTAACAATATTAATTTAGCTAAGATCGTTTCTTTAATTAGCTTCATAGGATTCTTTAATATATTAAATCTATATATTAATGTTTTACTTTAAAATATACTTTTATTAATTATTAATACCATTTAACAATATTCTTCGTAATGAGTTGCTTGCAATAATGATAAATAATTCAATTTAGACTTTTTCTTAACGAAACTATTACTAAACTGTTTAAAAGGATTCAATATAGAAAATCCAATGTCGAATTCGGAAAATTGTGTCTACAAGAAATTTAATTTTCTAGATTTCTAGATGAATAAAATAAGGTTTTTGTGATATGTCTAATGATTTTTGGCAGTTGACACAATTTTATATTTGAATAGCATAAAATTATAGAAATAAAAAATATATAAATAATCTTCTTTATAAAAAGCTGAGCTCTGTTATTTTTTCCGAATTTAAGTAGAAGTAATACTAATAATTTTTTATACGAAATGCCACCGACCTTAGATTCGTTTTAGTAAATTTAAAATAATTTCTATTTAAACAAAATTTTTAAAGTTATACAGACTTAGCAATGTTTTATCAAATTATCACAGTTATATTTACATATTTTCCCAGCTGAAATGAAATTACTTTTTAAGTAAGAATTTGCTTTTTAGGAATGAGAAAAAACACTTAAATCGGTGTTCAAACAATGGAACATCAGTACAGTAGTTTGAATAGGGCTGTACTTATAATAGTATTAAGCAATTTGTTGACAATTTACTAGTTATTTTTGTTACACAACACTCACTAATATACATAAATAGATGATAAGTGGGGTATTAAGCCTTCAAGTGAAAATCAGTTTAATTTATGGCTTTTTTTTAAAGGAAAGTCATTTAGCTGCCATTATTAGCCAATCTATCAGTTGATATTATTAACTACAGTTAAAGATTTGTGCAATTAAACTAAATTTTTGTCTAGTTTATAAGTTAAGCTAATGAAAGAGTTTAATTCTCCTTTTTTTTTTTATCAAATTTTAACTACGTTTATGTTTGGCTCTTCAGCATCATACTCATCGTTAACATCATCTCATATCCATGATATCAGCGCCATGAAAAAACATTTGCCGATATTAGCATATCTCCATGGACAGACACAGAGGCAGATTCAGATTCAGTGGCAGAGGCAGAGACTGAGACTGAGACAGAGACAGAGGCTGGGGCAGAGACAGAACTCAGTAAACTCGCTTGCCCATCCAGGTTGTGTTTCGTCAGGTAGTTTGAAATTGAAATTCAATTTCGTTTTCTTTTCAAATTAAAATTTTTTCTCTTTTTTCTTTTTTTTTTGTTGTGTTTTTTGTTTGCATTGGAATTTGAATATCAAATTATGTCATTTGTTTATATACGATGAAGGAGAGAAGATGAAGAAGATGAAGCAAAGTTTATAAACAAAACAAAAGCCCAAAAGACAAAAAATAAATAAAACAAAAAAAAAAAAACGTAAAAAATAAATGCGAGAAACTTGTTTTAGCGGCAACTGCAACTTGAATGAACCAACAGCCAACAATCTCTCGGCTCTCCATAAATATATGTACATATATATATGTATGTATATATAAAAATTGAATTAACTTGGCTCGTAGAGTGATTTATGCCTCAAGCTGGTTATAAAGTTACAACAACAACAACAAATTATAGATCATATCAAAAGCAGCAACAACAAAAAAAAAATAAAATACAAATTGAAAACCGGTTTAGCTTTACGTATGCATTTATTTTTAGGTCTTCACTTTGTTATTTTTGTTGTTTGTTGTTGTTTTCGCTTTTGCTTTTATTTAGTTTACTTTTTTTTTGTTTATTGTTAGCCAAGTTATTTTCACATAATCGTGAGAAATTTTGTTAAAAACGCTAATTAAGCTGAAAGTAAGTAAAGAATAAGTTGAGATGAGGCCGAAGCCTCGCAGTCAGCAACAAAACCAAAGCCAAATCCGAAGTTGAAGTATGACCTAAAAATGTGACAACAAACTGGCTCTTTGATATGGCCAGCAGCAGCTGCAACACGTTTACAACTGCAGTTGAATTCTGTTAGCCGGTTTAAGCTTGCGTAACATTTTCTTTTTTTTGGTCAACCGGCGAATGGCGTCTCAAATGCCATTAGAATAAATTTAATGAATTTCTGACTTTACACAAACACACACACAGACACACACAAACACACACATGTGACTCATTAGAGCATCCGTTTTGGCCGGCCATTGACTATTAACACAAATACGTTTTGGCCACGTTTTGGCAGGTGTGTGTGTTGTTTTTCTTGTTGTTGTTGTCTGTTGTTTTGCCAATGCGGCATTACCATATTTAATAAGTCTCTCTGGCTAAAACATGTGATGTGAATTATAAATTTTGTAGCAGTAGAAAATGCACATACGAAGTACGAGACATGAAATACCAGAGACAATGCGAGTCTCCGTTGCCAGTTGCCAGTTGAAGACGGGCAAATTTATATACATATGTAATTCTTTTTCATTTTTTTTTTGCTTTCTAGCTGCAGGCCAATAAAAACAAATGGCCAAAAGCAGAAATATTTGTGCAGCTGTTACAGCTAGCAACGAAAAAAAAGAGATACAAAAAAAAAACCAAAAGGACTCGAAAATGCGAATAAAATGAGCATCAGACAAAACCTTTGAAAAAAAAAATATAACAAGGACAAGGAAATTTTCTTGGTTTATACCCTAAAAGAGAGCATATATCAAAAAAAATTCAAAAAAATGCAGTTTCATAGTGATATACAAATATCTAGATTTTTCTTGAGAAGTTTGAATATCAGCTCACAGTTAAATATTTATATACATAAGTCTATAAAGAGAAATTTGTTATAAAATGTAAAAAAATTCAATTTGTTTTCATTAAATTTATATGTATATATATATATATTATCCTTTAATAATTCACTTTCTGTTAATTAAATCTAATTTCTTGTCAAAAATGATTTAAATTTTAAAAGAGTCGAATGTAAATCATCTTATTTCTACTTCTTTATTTCTATTTGTCAAAGGATGGCATTTATAGCATATTTATTACAAAGAAATCCAAATAATAGCATCTGTTTGTGTCATTGATACAAGAAAGGGCATTGCCAATAAAAAAGGGTTTGGTTGAAACTTGTCAAAACTTTTACCATAATATTTCAATAGATGCACAAAGTTTCTGCCGATAAATGTTTATTTTATGGCAAAGTAAATGAAACGTTTAAAAGCATTTGTAAAGACTTAAATGATGTTCAACACAAGGTTTGAAATTAGCGAAATGAAATGCATTATGTCCAAAATAATATAATTAAGATGCAACAGCTAAGATTCAGGTGTCCAATCATTTTTCTTAAATAAAATGTAGCCAATGGAATATGACCAAGTTAATTCCCTCTATCTTTAATTTAAAAAATTGTCTTCATTTTTTAGAAATTATAAGAATTGAGAATAACTAAATTTTTCGGGAACTCAAGTACATCTAATTCTATAAAATTTATAATTAATCATTTCTTTATCCATTCCAGAAAAATCTTATGCCTTAAATTGATCGTGAATTATACAAAAATGAAATTTAATTCGAAAATCATAATCCACTTTAAGTCCTCGTCCAGTTTATCGTTTATTATTCAATGAACTTTTTTTTAAGTACACTTTTCCGGTTAGAGTTTTTACACTGGTTTGATAAGAAAATTTTCTCTATTGCGTTTTTTTTTATTGCTTGCATCTCATTTTTCATTTCATATGCAGCAAGCATAATTATCATAAATAAAATGTAGAATTTTTGTTTTCTCTTTCTCTATATTTCTTTTCCTTTGCTTCCTGTCCTTTTTTGCACTTTTCTGTTTTTCTCTCTGCGGAGAAAATGGATAAAGTCAGCTCAGCTTTAGTTTCAACTAACAAGTTAGTGTACTCTATGTTAAAACTACTCGCAACGGCTATAGCCTGACAGCAAAAGAAAATTGTTTTGTGGCTTGTCTTGGCCTAATCTTTAAGCCGCTTAAAGTTTCATGCAAAAACACAATTTGCCACAATAACCTTCAGCAATAGCAACAACAACAAAAAACCACCACACTAATGCAAAAAAAAAAAAGTGCCACAGTTGGCACTAGCCTCGAATCCACCCTCGCCCTAATACCCCTCACTCCAACCCTCCCTTTGCTCACTTCTCTGCCCTACGGCTCCCTCTCCTCACCTAAGTTGGCTGCATGCAATTTCTCGTGTTAACGAAAGTTTTTGTGGCCAAAAAAAAAAGGCAAGAAAAAAAATTCGCTTTTCTTTTGTTTAGTTTACTTTGCTTGTGTGTACGGAAAAAAAATATAAGAAAAAAATGGAAAAGCCCTGCGACAACATGCAAGCAACAACAACAAGCATGCGGAAGCAGGACGACGCCAGGACCCAGGCCTAGTGCCACCCTCCCCCCCTTCTCCTCTCCTCACTAGCCTCACAGAGAGTCGTCGTCGCGTGTTTTTGCTGATATTGCCACTAAACGCTGAGGCATACTTTTAGGCGTCTGACTGGCGCGCCTACATGACGTCGCACGTTTCCTGTGCCAACAGCAACAGCAAAAAAACAACAACAACAACAACAACAATTCGAGCGCAACGGCCCAAAAATAATAATAGTAGTAATAATAATAGTAGACGGACGGGCCAACGGCCGCAGAGGCACAAAAATTCGAAAATAAAAGCAAATCCCCAAGCCGCCTTTTTGTTAGCTCCCCCTCCCTACCCTCTCTTTCTATCTCTCTCTCTCTCTCTTCCTCTCTACTCCTGCTGGCAACTAGTTTATGAAAAGCACTAAACTTTGTCCGCTGCCTTATTTTTTGTTGCAGCAGCAGCAGCAGCAGCAGGTGTCGTTGTCGCGTACATATGCTGCCACAGTGTTGTTACTTTAGCTTCTTCGTTTCTCCCCTCGCCCATTTTTGTTTTTTTGGTGGGTGTAAAATAAAGAATGGCCAACGTGAGCTCACAGGAGTTTTGTGTAGCACACAAGTGAGATGAAGTTTGATTGCACTTTTGCCTATGCTGCTGCCATTTTCTTTTGGGTAATAACCAAAAATTCTGATATCTTGGTCGAAAAGAAAAATTGTTGAACAGAAATTATTCATCCGTAGAAATATATTTTAAAAGATGTTTTATATAATTGAATATAAAAGGATGTAAATTATGTGCGTAAACTTAAAGTTGATTGCTATGAAAACTATTAAAAAAGAAACCACGTCTAAGGGATTATCTTAAGTCGGTGGCAATGCCAGTTGCAAAAGTGTAAATCTAAATCCACTTATATTATTTTTCATTAAATGAAAGAGCATGAAAACTGCACTAAAAGGAAACCAGAAAAGGATATATAGGTTAGTGTCTGTAAATGGGATTAGTCATGGTCATGGCTCATATGATTTAAAATTTAAACTATTTTGTGGTCAACATTTTATTGATTCTATATGAAAATAATATAACTAGCCAAGTTTTTCAATATATAAATACTAGTTTCAACTAATTTTTCTCTTCGATAGATTTTCATAAATAATGCAAAAAGTAAATCTAAAGTATATTAAATTAATCCCGATCATTTTTATTTTGTTTTGGTTAATTTAATATAAACACAAAAGGAAAACCTTGCAGGTTAAATACTTTTCCCTTTTCTTTGCGTTTTAGATAGACTATTTTGTTGGCTGTTTTAATGTGGCCAATCTGCATAGTTGCTTTGTTTTCTCTTTATTTTTTTTCTAACAGTCGACAGTGGCCATATGTGAATTTCGTATATGGTGTTGCTTAGGTCCTTTTTGCTCTTTGCTGTCTTTGTGTCTATGTCCCTTTTGAGTTGAATATTGTTGTTTTTGTTGTTGTTGTTGTTGTTGTTTGTGTTCTTGTTGTTGGTTATTGTGTTTGTGCAGTCGAGCTTAACACCCCAAAAACATGGCCACAAAACGCCGCCACAGCAGTCACTTAAGAGTCAACTGCTTGCCATACCCAAAGCCCGTTGCTCCTCCTTCTGCTCCTGCTCCTCGTTCTGCTGTTGCTGCTGGTTGCTCTTGCCTGATAATGATCAAGGCGACCAGCCGTTAAAGTTGTGCTATTGTTTTTGTGCAACGTGTGTGTGTTTGTTGGGTTGCTCTAACCCGCCTTTCCACTCCCCTTTCGTGGTGAACCTTTTGTAATTGCTGTTGAATTGATGGCAATGGCGTCAGGTGAGCTAGTGGCGCCATTTTTTTTGGCCAGCAATTTGCAAATTGTTTTCAGGCAACATATATGTAAAGGTATATATGTATGTATATATATACAACAAAGAGGATTTACAACTAGTAACTTGGCGCCGCTTAAAGTTTAGACTCCATTAAATGGAGTAGGACTAGCACTAGCACTAGGACTAGGACTAGAACTGTTGTGGGTCTACGTTTGGGTATGTCGCATGAAATATGTAAAATATATTTCTCGTCTGTTGCATAGCTCCAAGGCGTAAATGAGGCAGAGGTAAAGGCAAAGGGTAGGTTAGCTTTTAAACCCTTACTCTCTCTTTGTCTATGCATCTCTTTGGCTCTCTTTCTCTCTCTCAGTCTCTCGTTTATATTCACTCCTTTCACTGTCTGGTCTGGGTTGTAAAGTTATACAAATTAAAATTCAATTGTCTGCAGGCAGGTCACAATGCAGCTGCAGCTGCAGCAGAGGCTTTGTGTTGCTCGTTGAAACGAGGTTAGCTAAGAGTCGAGGTAAGGAGATGTAGGAGGATGAGGATAGCAAGGTAGCATTGGTGACGTTGGTTGCCTGCCTGGCAGTCAGCATATGCCTAGAGGCTAGGCTCAGGTTGAGTCTCTCTCTCAGCTGTTCCAACAAAAGGCCCAAAACTAATGCATTTGCCAAGTCATAGACAAAAGCTGGCTGCAATTTGCACCCTTTGCTATATGCCAGCCACACCCACACACACACACACACACCCATTGCAGGTGCTGGTTTGCCCTTTAAGCTCTACCATTCCCCCTCTCTTCCTTTTACTCGTACTCCTCCTATCTTATAGTCTTCATCCCTTTAGCTGCACTTTCCATTTTGTGTAAAGACAATGAACTTTCTAAGCCAAAAAAAAAAAAAGAAAAAATGCCTCGGGATGTAAGCAGGATAAAAACCAACTGAGGCATAAAGTGTTTTATTGTTGTCCAGAATCCTGTTTCAGAAATGCAATTTTTTAAAGCATACTTATCTAGGCGGTGGTAGTAACCCCTCCAACTCTTTTACTCAATCTTTTTGGTATCTTTAAGTTATTATGAAGGGAAAAACAACAACGAACCTGCAATGAAAAGAAAATAGAAATAAATTTTATTAATCAATTTGATTTTTTATATTGCTTAAGGCTCATTCAATAGCCAAATTGCGTTTTTAGCAAATCATAAATAAACAAGAAACAAACAAGGATATTAAATCATTTTGCAGTAAACGAAGTATTAATGCCCTAGTTATTACATTTCTACTTTTTATGTTTATGAAAAAAAAAGGTTTTTATTAAAATTTAAATACTCTTGATAAGTAAATAAACAAAGTTTATGATAAACTAAGAATATCAGAGTATCAAGAAATGTTTAGGTTATAAATGCTTTCAGTAAAGTATCCTGGAAATAAACAATCTTTAAAATATTCAAAGAAAAAGAAGAAAATTTTATAATAAAATCTTTCTTCAATCTAATTTTAATTTTTGACTTTTATATTTAAATACTGATTATGCCAGAGTCTTAATTATAAATAAATAAATAACTAGAAGGATGGGCTAACTTCGGCCGTGCCGAAGTTCGTATACCCTTGCAAACTATCTTTTTGATTTATAAATAATTTGCCGGAATCATAAGGAAGTATATAAAACCCATCAAATATAAATTTGATGTCCGTGTCATAAAAAAAAACAAATTTTTTTTTCCCCGATTGTTCCTATGACAGCTATAGCATATAGTCGACCGATTCTGATAAAACTTAAAAGATATATTTCTTTTTATATAAAATTGTCAAATAACAAATTTCGTGACGATTGCTTCAAAAACATCGAAGTTATTGATCAAAAACTAAATTTTTGACTGATCGTTCCTATGGGAGCTGTATGATATAGTCGACCGATTCTGATGAAATTTGGTATATGTGTTGAGGATTATATAAAACTCATAAATACCAAATTTAGTGACATTCGATTAAGAAACAACTGAGTTATTGATGTTAAACCTTATTCCTGACCGATCGTTCCTATGGCACCTATATGATATAGTCATCCGATCGGGATGATTCCGAGATATACAATGCCTGCAGCAAAAAGAAGCCTAGGTGCAAAATTTCAGCTCTGTAGCTCCAAGGGTCTCGGAGGAGATTGCGTTGATCCAGACAGACGGACAGACGGACAGACAGACGGACGGACGGACGGACAGACGGACAAGGCTATATCAACTCAGCTCATCTTGCTGATCAAGAATATATATACTTTATATAGTCGGAGATGCTTCCTTCTATGCGTTGCAAACTTCTGACCAAAATTAATATACACTTTGCAAGTGTATAAAAAACTAGAAATTTAGATAACTCTTTATCCATAACATTTTAATTATATTATTACAATAATTTTTGGCGAACCAATTCCAATTGCATTTAGCTAGTTGTCAATACTTTTATTTTTTGAAAGGGTAACAAAATATGACTAAACAATCAAAATATTTTTTGTGTCCATTTTATGCTTGCTTGATTGCCACAATTTTGGTGTTGTTGTTGTTGTTGTTGCTGTTGCTGAGAAAGGGCGATCTGTAGATTTGATTATTGAAAGGACAACAATCCCAAATGAGACCATGAAAAAGTGGACAATAAATGAATGTAATGGCAAATGCCTCGAAAGAAAATGCTGTGCTGACCTCAAAAGAAAATAATAAAACAACATAAAAAAAAAAAACAAAGCAGCAAAAAGAAGCCAAAATAAACAAAACTGGGGAAACAAGTGAACAGCAGCAGCAGCAACAGCAACAACTGTAATTGAGTTGGGGCAGTTTATTTGCTGGCAGTGATGGGGGAGGGGAGTTAGGGTGGGAGGGTTACTAGGGTGGTCAGTCAGGCGGCATCATAATTTTCGACTTTAATAAATATTGCAAAAGTCTCAGGCTTCAACGCCTGGCGGCAATTCTCATTACTTGAGCAACGGCAGCAGCAGCAGCAGCGACGACGACGGCGACAGAGGCTACAGCAGCAGCAACATGCCTGCAGGACACATAAGCAACAACAACAACAACAACAACAACATTAACCGTTTATAATAGAGTTTGCCTTTTTTTCCGCGCTCATTTTCATCAAGTTTTCTTTTCCTTTTAACTCACAGCTGTGTTTTCTTTTCTTTCGCTTTTCTTTTGGCCTTTTTCCATCTTTCTTTCTTCTTAAGCTAAAGTTGCGCTTTTCTTATTCTTTAACTTTTTTTCTTCTTTTTATTGGATTTTATTTTCTGTTCTGTTATTTATATATATATTTTTTTTTGTATGTAGTTTTTTCTTTTCCTCAGAGTACAAAAAAAAATTAATTTGCAACTTTTTGCCTTTGGCATAAAAATATTTACAATAAATTGAGTTTTCTTGACTCGGACTCGGACTCTCTCTCTCTCTTTCTCCCTCTTAAACGTCGCTCTAACTCACTCTACTTAAATAAACCTATTGAATTTTTTCGCTATTTGAGATTTGATTTGATTTCATATAAAATGCAACAATAACATAAATTGCATTGGAAACTTTAAACACTGGAAGCGAAAACACAAACAATAGAATAATAGCGAATTGAGTAGAGGGAGTGGTTAGAGAAGGGCGGTCGATTATAGAGTGGCAAAAGAGCTGCCATCGGGCATATATGTATATAGTCAGTATAGGCAGCCAATATCTGCATTATTGAAGTTTTTCGCGTGAAAAACAATTAACCGCAAGCAATTTTGTGCTAACTCAAACCCAAAACCCCAATTCAGACCCAAGCCCAGACACCAGACAGAGGACAATGGACAATGGACAGTGGACTGTAGACTGTGAATGGCAGACATTGGCGCTAAAGAGGGTTGCCAGTCACGGTTCTAACATGACGTTCTATTTTTCATATACCAAAATCAACTTAAATGGGGTATAGAAAACTTTGTCATTCAGATTGTTCAAGTTATTTATACATTTTTAATTAATTTTGTTTGCGCTTTGTGCAAATTTAATGGAAAACAAATATAACAAATTAAATTTGCGTCATATATTTCAAGAATATAATTTA
Organism: Drosophila emarginata; assembly: GCA_037075365.1. Taxonomy (NCBI): domain Eukaryota; kingdom Metazoa; phylum Arthropoda; class Insecta; order Diptera; family Drosophilidae; genus Drosophila; species Drosophila emarginata. The sequence goes on along the minus strand of JBAMCD010000260.1, from coordinate 893,079 downwards.
TGAAAAATTAAGAAAAATTTACCATTTCATAAATATAAAAAAATATTAACACTTAATGGCTGAAATTGTTGCTAGGAAATAAAAATTTAAATCAAAGAAGTTAAGAAAGAGTTCTATTAGGTAAATCTATTATTGATTGATTAATAAATTATAAACTTGTCAAACCAAACTTTAATTGTTTGTTTTTCTTTTATTAAAAAATTGAATAATTTTTATCTCTGGAAAAATTAAATTTTAATAATTTCTAATTATTTTATATAAGCAATAATTGATTTAAAAGAATCAATAATAGTTTATTCTGCTTGCAATATATTATAATAATATATTTAATTATTTCTTTAATAAAAAAATGATAAAATGATTATTTTACCCAATTATATAAAATCAAAAATAAACTTTTATTACTTTCTCACTTTTTATGCAATCCAAATTAAGAATAATTATGTAAAAATTGTTCATTAAAAGTTATTGGAAAAATAATACTTGATTGGCAACATTCTTTTTTCCGTTGTTTCCAAAAAAAAAAAAAAACAAAACATTTCCACCTATCAAACGTATCAAATATCATTTATTTGCAATTTCCCTAAAAGAGTATTAATTCGTTGCCTATATGTAATTTTCTTTTTGCCTTAATTCTCATTTTTGTGGAATGTGTTGAGATATTTTATCATATTTGTCTGCATGGCATTTAATATGTGAGTTGTGTACAGATGCGGTAAATTTTTAATGAAAAAAAAGGCGAACACAAAGGCACAGCAGTAGCAGCATATAGACATTAGGTAAGGGAAAGCAGGACGAATCAGGAATGATGAAAAAAGGGATGGAGGTTTCGTAGTTGCTTAATTTTATCCTTGATCTGAGCCTGAAGGCGACAAGCTTCAAGTGCGTTTGCAGCAGTCAAAGGAAAAGCATTTGATGTTTTTAATTGAGAGCTTTTTGCAACACTTGAGAGCAACACTTACAACACACACACACACATACAAATACACATATATATACGCATACAGGATAAGAGGGGAGTGTTCGAGCAGACCCAAACACAATGACACTTTAGGGCTCTCTCCTCCTCCTGTTGACACTTTTTTTTTACTTCATTTCTGCGTGTGTTTTTTGTTGTACTCATCCTCGTACTTGTGCTCATCATCATTTACCCATTTTCATTGCACTTAATCATGTCTCGGGGAGAACTCCAGTTCCTGCTTGAAACTCTAATGAGTTGCACTTTGACGCCATTTCAAGTGTTATTCAACGAACAACAAAAAAAAAGGAAAGAAAGAAAAAAAAAGAGAAAAAAATAGCAACAACACACGCGCATTTTGTTGTCAAAACATACACACATAGAGACATACACACACACACATACACTCACATTACTAAAAGGACCTTTTTTTTACAACATTTTCTCTTCACTTTAATAAAATCACGTTTAGGCTACAAAAACTAAAAAGGAAGAAGTAACCTAAGTGACAGCCCAGCAAATATTTATGACCACAGACCAAAAGGAGAGGTTAGTAGACTAAAGATATAGAAACTAGAGAGAAGGGGGCCGCCAAAGGACTTTTTGTGTTTTATGACCAAGAAATGCCCAAATGGACACACTCACATGCAAATAAAATAAGGACAACTACATATATACAAACATATATGTATGCATATATATATATATATGTGTATACTATATATCCAACCTTGTTTAGTCTAGCGTGAAAAGTGGCGACGCCGTCATAATGTGTCCTCTGATGCAAGGCACAAACGCAAAAAGGAAAATGTACGACAACAAAAACAAAAAAAAAAAAAATACAAAAAACGACAGAAAAAAAAGAACACGAAATGAAAATGAAAATATGACTAAATTAGCTCGAGCCCAAGACCTGTGTCGTGTCCTGTTTATAGTTGGGTGGCATGAGCACAGTATGGAGCGGGGGTACAGGAGGGTAACATATAAATTAAGTTCCTGCCGAGGCCAAATACAAATCTCTAAGGCCAGAACACACACACACACACACGCCTCACCTCACCTACCTACCTATCTACACCTACCCCCGTCCCCTGTTTTTGTACGAGTATGTCGTATGTTTTTACTTAACCGTGAAATAAAAATGAGCAACAAAAAAAAAAATATATACATATGTATATATAACACAAGGAAGAAAAAGACTTGGGAAAAAAAGGACAGCGAGCAGTCACACATGATGTTGATAGTGTCCTCGTGTCGCTGTGTCCTGATGCGACGGGGTCACGCATTGCGCGCACTCATCATCATCATCCCAAAGGACTCGTATACAAAAAGTAACTGTAACAGTCTCTGGCGGCAAACTACACACAGAAATATCTATGTTGGATAAAGAAACAAAAAAAAATAGTGAACAAAAATATATACAGCGAAAAATAATACAAGTTAGAGTGTTATAGGTAGAAAACACTTTGAATATTAACAGAGACAGACAGACAGACATATGGACTAACCAAAAGGGTATGTTAAAACTGAATTTAAAATTGAAAATAGATAACAGAGAAACACGGTTAAAATATTGAAATTACTCTAGAAGTAGATCTCTCAAATTGAGTTTATGTAAATTTTTAGTTTTTATGAATTATAAATTCATTTTCGAGGGCTTCGTAAGATTTTTCTTTAGTAGATTCCTTTAATTTCCATATCTGCCATATATAGTCTGCAAACTGTTATATTGTTCTTCTTTAGCTTTAACCCATTTAAAGTTTATCCCCTTTTCACTATGACCCTGGCCTTTTGAACAAATACAGTTTTCTGCCTAACTCCAAGCATTCCCTATTACCTTCCTCTATATAACTCCCTCTACTTTCCCCTTGCCATTCTACACACACTTCCACTTTGTAAATGTAATGAAATAAAATAACGACAACATCAAAAAACAAGAAAAAGGAGAACCATATGGGGCTACAGAAGATATTTTTGTGTCGTTGTCGTTGTCCTGCTTGGGGTAAGTGTGATCCCTTGCAGCAGCAGCAACAGCAGCAGCATTATATTATAGGCGGGGCGGTTGCGAATTTAAGGGGAGGTAGACCGAGGCAAATGTTAAATTAAAAACGCACAGCAAAGCCCCCACAATCAATGTGTGGTGGGGTCTAAAGGCGGACTGAAATGAAAGTAAAGAAGGATTCAAAAGGATATATGCAAGTGAAATTTTTTACGATTTGTTTGCATGGCATTTTATTTTATTATAACAATATTTTTTTTTTGCTTCTTTTTTTTCTGTTTTTGGGGCCAAACATTTATTTCCACCTTGGAGCAGAAGCAGCTGCTTATAAAGAGGAAGGGGAATGGGGGGGGGGGGGAAGTTTAAGGATGAAGCTTGGTTTTTAATAAATTTGTTTGTTGCTTTTAGGGTGTGTGTGTGTAAGTGTGTTTGGACACCCTTAGAAAGCCGGGTAGTTGGGCCAAAGGCAACTCGTGCCGGTTTTTTTTTTTTTTTTGCCACACCTCCCTCAACAGTTGCAGCCCCCTCTTGCCACATCTATTCACCCACAATAAATTTTCATTTGTTTGCCGTGTGTAATTAGAAAATTAAAACCCTGTTTTATATGCCCAACATGGTCATTACCAAGCGGCATAGACAACACCAACAACACCAGCAGCAGCAGCAACACCAACAACACCAGCAATTGACCACCAGCAACGTTAACTGAAAAAGCTGAAAAGGCCTTACAACCATTTTCATAGCCATTGGCATTTCCGCTTCTGGGGGTGGCTTAATATATCTACCTACCTCTATATATGTACATATATATAAATGTATATATATATATATGTACATATATATACTACCCTTGCGAAAGGGGTTGCCCGCCCTCGCGATGACTCGTAAAACATTTTCCAACAACAAAATTTTAATCTATAAACTGCACTTTCTCTCAGCAATTTTCTAACAAAAAAAAGGAATTTACCTTCCCCCCCTGCAATTTGTCTGTGTGTGTGTGGCTCACGTGGAAAACCGCATAAACGTAAATTTTATGACTGTCACAGACAACATACATTGATACCCACCGCACCGTTCCCCTCCATCCAACATCAACCCTCTGGCGAAAAAAAAAACCCCCGAAGCGAAATAAAATTTACCCCCTCCCCCCTGGTTTCAGATGGTTTGGTGAAAAATTTTTATGCGTAAACACGTTGCTGAAATAACCGCAACAACAGCAACAAAAATGCCAAGTAAAAACTCATAAAAATTGCATACAAATTTTTACGAAAAACTTGACAAGGCATTGCCATTGCATATTGAAAGAGTCAGACAGCAGCAGCAACGGCAGCAGCAGCACCACCAGCAGCAGCAGCAACAGTAGCAGCAGCACAGATATTGTTATAGTTGTTGCTGTTGCTGGGGCAACTCAACATTGTTGCCAATTTGAATATGCCAAATGGGCGCAACGCTCGTATAATTTGTTCGGGCAAATGTAATTCTTTTTTTTTCACCCCTTCCCTACAATTCTTCCCTCCTGCAGGTTTTCTTTTTTCTTTTCTTTTTCTCTGTTTTTTTTTTTTTTTTTTTGGGACTCGTTAAAATTGAGGACTTGGCTCGGACCAAATGGTAGTGACACACACAATGTTGGTAATACCCTCTAATGGAGTAGAAGGAACACCGATTGAATAAAGAAAAATCACAAATCTGAAGATTCTGATTGTGGCACTAAGGTTGTAGGGTATTTTCAATCGGTATGAGGAAAACATTCTGAAACTTTAAATAATTTTTGAACTGATCTAAAGTTGTTTGTTAAAAGTTATTGATCTTCGGCTTTATATGCAAAATAAGATAGTTGGAACAAATCAATTACTTGATATTTTTAAGAATATAATTAAATTTTCTTTTGAAAATTGTCCCTAAATAATTCGTTTTTCTAATTGAAACGTTATTTTAAGATTTTCTTTCTATATACATATCAAGTAGAAAATGGCTCTTTTTTAATCTTAATTTAAGTAAAAGCAATGTTAATAAAAAATTTTAGTGAAAAAATTTTAATGCTTTACTGAAGCTGCATTAGCAAATATTTTTTTATCGAACATTTTTTAAATTTGTTATAAAGTTTTGAATATTGCATCAAATTCAGAGTTTATATGCAATGTACGGACTATAAATAATTTACAAAATAGTTTTTGAAATAATTTAAATTAATACAAAGTTTGATTTAATACTTTAAGTTAAAGCAGTTAACTAAATACATAGTTATATATTCAATAAGTACAGATATACATATATAGAACAAGTATAAAAAAAAATAACATTACTGCCAATAATATAGCTCAAAAAAGGCTTTTCTAAGAAAACACATGAATTTACCATACGAAGGAATAATAATATTAAAAAAGTCTCAAATAGATTTAAAGATTTCCTAAGCAAGTGAAATGACAATATTCAGAAAGTCTCAAATAGACTTAAAAATTTTAAGATTTCAATTGAAAGTTGACTTTTTCAATTATAAATGAAAATTTAAGTATTATAGACATCAACTTAAAAGACTTATCTTTTTATATCCCACATCACTCACAAATGTGACAAGATTATAAATTTTTTTTATAACTGATTGATTAAGTAGATTTAATTTGTTAGAGTTTTCCCTGCAGGGTATTAAATGTTCGTTACATTGAAAATCACTTTTGTTATCTGCTTCCTTGTCATTGTTGTTGGTATTTTCTTTTATAGTTTTTCTTGTGAAAATCAAATTTGGATACTGCTTGGCTTTTTCTTGTAAACCAAAAAGTGCGTCCTCTCGTTGTCGAGAGCTGAGCACGCATAATACATACATGTCGGTATATATATATATATATTTGCACATATATGTCGGCTATAAAAACGAGCAAGATGGTAAAGATGCGGATGGGGGAAGTGTGTGTATGTGTGTGGGCTGAAGTTCAGGGTAGATGTTAGGACGGGAGGGGGGGAAACTCTTACAGTGACTCATAAAAGCGTTTGCATTTGCGGTGTAACACCTTTTAGTGTGATTGTATTTGTTGGCACGCCCACCGACATCACCTGCCAGCCATACAGTTAGCTAGCCTGCCTGCCTGCCTGATGTTTACCCCTGCTCCAGCATTTGTTTTGCCCCCTTCCCCCTTGCACGTACCCATAACCTTTGCACTTTAGTGACGGCTGCTTCAACTACAACCTGACTCTGGGGTGCTACTATTTTTCCTCCATTTTTTTTCTCATTCATTTTGTTTTTTTTTTTTTTTGCACTGGCAACTTTACTTACTCAATGGGGAATAGTCACACACACACACACACTTACATATTTACACACATGCACATATATGACGCAATGCGCCATTTCAATTTTCTAAATTTACATTAAATGTTGCCTTCAAAAATTTGGCTCACGTGCGTCTCCCTGACTCATTTCACCCCTCCCATCTCCATCTATGCTTCTCCCATTCCAATTCCATTTTCATCTTCATCTTGACAACTTTTAACGCTTAAGTTGGTAAAATGTTTCTCCTCTTCTTTGGTATTTTTGTATTTTTTTTTTGCTTTTTTTTTTTTTTTTGCTTTTTTCAACCATTTTATTTGGTGCTTTAAATGGTCGTAAAACTTGGCTATGATTCCGTGATTGGCTGTGTGTGGTTGGTCTCGACCAACGCAAGCAGCAAAAACATGAAACTGCAATTTGTCCAACTCTCCGCAAAGAAGTTGAATTATTTCCTCAATTCTGTGTTCCGTTTTTATGGTTACATCTCTTTCGCTCTCTCTCTCTCTCTCTCTCTCTCTGTCTGTCTGTCTTGGTTTATATATAGGGAATCTATTTCGCTAGATCTGGATCATTAAACATTCGAAACATTGAAACATAAATGCAACTCAAAATGAACTGCAATTTGATGGCAGAGCCACAGGAGCAACAACTAAAAAAAGAAAACACAAACAGAGAGAAAACGAAACCATATTAACAACAAATTGTTGGAAATTAACTAAAATACAGAGACGTGCCTTTTAATAGGGATCAAAATTTTTAATTTTAAGGCCTCTTTGATATATTTTTACCTCTGTCACTGTTTAAAGTTTAATTTCGCCATCAATCAACTGACCATCCGATGATTAAATTTCAATAAACAAATTGTCCATATAATAAACAAACAGAAAAAAAATCAAATTGTAATAAATATAATGAGAAAAATTTGTTTAAGCAAATTAATTGACACGTGACAAATGACAAGAAGAAATTGACAAACCTGTTAACAATGTGACAATTAATGCGGCCAATAAACGCAATTTACATTGGCAGTAAATTATGGATAAATAAATGTCCATATGTATATTTTAAAATCGACTTTAAAAGTCGTATTTATAAATATATATACATATATTAAATGTAAATTGGCTTTGTTTCACGATTTATTTAGATTGTGGGACTCACTGCCAGAGAAGCCAGAGCAAAGGCAAAGTCAAGGAAGCCAAAGTCAAAAAGCCAAAAGCCAAGCCAAAACCAGAGACCAAAAAACTAACCAGACTTCTCTGTCATCATTAAGCAGCTTTTGTCTGCCAGGATGTCTAGAAAGAGTAGCATGAGAAATGGTAATAGGATGAGACTGCGAGGAGGCAACATCCATCCCCAACTCGTTTTTTTTTTTTTTTGGTAATTTTAATCTTATCTAGCTAGCTGGAGAGCGAACAGTAGCAACAGCAACAGCATCAGCATCATCATCGTCATCGTATGCTGCCTTTTTGTCTATCATTAGTATCTGGCGAACCCCTTTGAAGTGTTGCCGCCAAAAAAGGATCTTCACTCACTCCACATGCTTCTCACATGTCATCACACCTTTTGCCTTGGCCTTCTCACTCTACGTTTCTCTTTTTCTCATCTTTACCATTCCCCTTCCTCTTTCTCCCTCCCCTTTGTCTCATTTTCTTTTGGTGCTTTGCAACTTGTTTGGGCTTGGCGCTTGTCAATTTAGTTTAGTTTGGACCCAAAGCCAAACAACATCTTCTTCTTCATCGTCTCCCACTGCTAACCCCTTGTCAGTTTCGCTTATATCAACTTACAGGCTGCGGCTGCCTTTACCAACTAACCTTTCTGCTTGCCTCCATATGCCCTGTTCTCTGTGTGTGTGTATTTTGGCTTTAAGTAAATTAAACCCCAAAATGCGATTTGCGGGAATGCAGCAGCAGCTATAACATATAGCTAAAAAAACAAAAAAAAAAACATTAGCCAAGCCCCTTAAACATAATACGACATTCTGTTGCCATAATGAGCTCATCTGGCACGCGTTTGGCACACCAAAAATTCTCCATAAATTTCAAAATGAAATAAAAATCAAATAAAAAAGAGCTCATAAAACAATTGGAATGCTCTTGAAGCTGGTTATATGTTTATACCTGCGGGTACATTATATATCTAGGGGTAAAAATTCCATTTGACGATTGGCGCCCCAATTAAAATTGTATTTTTTTCTCTGTCTCTCTATTTTTTTTCTTTTTTTTGGTTTGCCATTAATTTTTCTCACAGCTCATTTACAACTGAAGGAGGAATTTGTCACACACATTCACAGAGATATGAGCACAGATACAGACACATCGTAAATCTTCATCTGTGGCTCATTGAAAAATGTGGTAATAAAATAAATTATCATATGGCCTGTCGGCATTATATCTTTCATGTAAGAATCAAGTTTACTGGAGCAGAAATCGAGTGACAGCCACTGAAATCGAAACTGTGCCAAAAGGCAAAATCACAACAAAAAGACAGTTGTCAAATAACAAAAAAAAAAAATAATAATAATAAAGAAAAGGTGAGAAGTAGAAAAAATAGAGAAGAGAGAGAGAGAGGCACAAAGAGGCACAAATATAATACAATAAATAATGCATGATCAACATGTTTTAAATAAAAAAAGTTTTGAGACTTGGAATTCGCTTTCATTCAAATTTTTCATTAAAGTTAATTAAAAATAGTTTTACTTTAATTTTGAAATATATCTTCGAGTTGAAATAATTTGAAATAATTTTAATAAATAAACTTAAATGGCAAAGTAAACAGATAATTTCAACATTACCAAATATACCACCAAATTAATTCATTAACATCTTAAAATTGTGATACTTCTCATTTAGATAAAATTTTATCGCTTGATAAGGTAAACCTAAATTAAGGATAACAGGATAAAGCCTAGACATCTTACGATATCAAGACAATAAGAATAATTCTAAACATCTTACACTTCTCTTGTTATATAACATACAATGATAGAAAATTAATAGCTTTGTAACTATTAAAAATTGTAGATCTAAATATAAATTAAAGCTTTTTTCATTCTAACGATAAAACAAAGGTCAAGATTAGCCATTAATGTATATAAAATGAAATATATCTACTATAAAGAGGAGTAGACCAAGTTTAATTGTTTAATTACAAAGAAGACGAATCAAAACATCATCATTATCACTGTAATTAAATACTCAACAATTTTGAGCCCAAGTCACTTTAATTAGTTTCCCATAAAAAAGAAACATGCACACACACACACACACAAGACAAACTCGTGTTTTATTGTTGTTTTTGGGGCTAAACTTATGACAGGTGGCGGTTAACAGCAGCAGGCAGTAGGCAATCATAAATGTCATAGTTACTGTCTACCCCTACTATAATCCCCCTTTGCATCCACCTTTGCCCTTGCCACAAGTCTTCAACATTTTCAGCATTTGTTAGCCTCTATATAATTAAAATGCCAGAGCCGAGCCACTTGAAAATGTGGAAAAATAAACCAGACAAAAGAGAAAAGAGGAAAAAGAGTTTCCATCCATCAGAAACTGGCTTATGCCCCTGACAGTTAGTCATGGTCAGTTTGGAAATAATTTTTGGGTCTTTATTTATTATTTTTATTTTTTTTTTACTTTTTTCTGTTATTTTGGGCATGCTTGACATTTGGAGCCTTTTACTGAGTGTGTATGTGTGTGTGTGTGTGTGGTATGTGCGTGTATAATTCCCTCTGTGAAAATGATTTGAACAATGCAAAAATAAGCACAAGCCACATGGAATTTTTCAACTGCAACGGCATTTACATGTTCAAGTGGTTGGAAATCGGTTTAAAGGGAGAGAAATGATATGAGTGGAATTTATACATATTTAATGGGCATTTATTGTGCAGATGTAATTCGATTATGTATTATTATCTTCCGTTTGGTTTTGGCATTTTTTATAATTTTTTTTTACATATTTTTGTTTGTTTTTTTTTGGTATTTTTGTTTTTGCATTTCGTTGCCTTTTAGCAATTAGGTAAATGGACTGTGAAAATGCCATAAATCATATCAACTCTTACATATAACAGGCGCCTACATAAACAACTAGGGAAACATTTCGATGTAATACGAGGTTAAACCTAAAAGTTATTTGAAAACAATAAGCAATAATTGTTAAATGCTATGATTGACCTATTTTTGCCTGCCAAAATAGTTTTAGCTTTAGTTAAGTTATAGTTATTTGTCTACTAATTAATAACCTCAAAAGGATGCACATTTTTAACTTGAAGACGATGCTCAATCGAAACCTGAAGAAGATGTTCGTTAAACCTAAGAAAAATCTGTTATCTTAATTTCTCAAAATTTTTCTCATTAATTCGAAAGAAAATTATATTTGTACATATATAAATATTAATATGTTTCTTCTTTTATTACTGCTAACTTTTTATTTTGCCCTCGTGTGTGAAAAGAGGTTGGACACAGCAATAAAAAAAATCAACCTGAAAATAAAAATTTGTTTTGTTCAGCACAAAAATTGCCTGCACTTGCTGCAGTATTTGTGCACAGTTTTTTTTTTTATTTGTGTTACTACAGTTGTTGTTGCTTTCAGTTTGTTTGTATATTTCTCACACTGAAAACTTGTTTCATTTGTTGGAAAATTGTGTCAATGAACCGCAGCCAAGTTGAGCTGTGAGTTTTTCTCACAACAACTAACAACAATGAAACAACAAATGGAAAATAGCCAAGTCAAGGTCTATTAAATGCACGTTTTGTTTGAATCCATGTTGAGCAAACTGCAACAGCAATAGCCAGCAGCAGCAACAGCACAGCAACAGCAGCAACATCAACAGCAGCGACATTTCAAAAAGTTGAAGGTTAATTCTATAATAAATTGTATAGAAATAATACTAAATGGCCTGACTCTGAGTTGGCTCCGGCTCTCCATTAAGAGAACATGACAAATACTTGGCACGTAGTTCGTTTAGTTTGTTCAGATCGTTTTTCAGTTTTCTGCTTCGGTTCGGTTTCGGTTGGGTTTAGAACGGGCTCGCCCACCTCAGCGGCTTGGCTTGCTTCAGGTATTTCTCGTATATATATATGTATAATCAAGAATGTTTTATTTGCCTTTTTGTATTTTTTATTTAGCAACAAAATAAAACTACAAAACAAATTACTGTGTTGCTTTTTTTCCTTTTTTTTTCTTTTTAATTTTGCATACCAAACGGGTTAGTAATAGTCATATTAATGAAAAAAATCAACAAGCAAACAAATAAATATGAATAAATTGAGCTGAAAAATGCTAAACAATAAAATATAAGCAAAATGAAAAAAAAAACAACTATTGGTTTTTATATCTCTTTTGTTATACACTTTGTTAAATTGAGGCACTGCCTTATAAAGCATATATATTATTGATCGGAAGTAATAACTGACTCATATATAAAGTTGTCCCATAATTTCCACATGAACAAATCATTCACTTTTTGCAGCTATAAATATGATAGTCTAGCTATATATACGTAAGATCGGTTGTGATCTCCAAAATTTTAAAAGTTATAAAATTAGATTTTATAACTCGAATCTCTTAATTCTAAAGAAAAGCCACTTTATTCCATTTTAAGTTGAGTGGTATTTTTATTACTTTTTTAGTTAACCCCAAACAGTATTTTAAAATATCCAATTTGGAAATTCCAAAAGAGTATTAAACTGTTATGATAGTCAAAGTTAATATCTTTTATTTATTTTTTTTTTTTGTTGTTTCTAAAGCTATTTTTGGCATATTTTAAATGGCATCAGGTTGGCCATTTTGTTCAATTGTCATTATGTGTTGCATTTAAATCGGTTTAAATGTGTGAAAAATTGTTTGCAAATTTATGGCCAGATAATAAAACCCAATTAAAGTGATGCGGCAAGAAGGAGAGGCAGAGACAGCAGCAAGAAAATCAAGCAACCCCCCGCACACCAACTCTCAGCATTTTCTGCCCTCTCTCCCCCACGTAAAATAAATGTAATTTAACAGACAAGCTTTTGTTTTTGCTTTTGGTTATTTCACTTCCTCTTCCTTTACTGCCGTCTTACTGCCTCTTTCTTTTTAGCCGCAGTTATTAGCCCATTCAAGGGCGAAAATTTATGGCTAAAGCCACAGCCTAACACCAGCAACAACAAGAAAACAAAAAAACCAGAAGAAAAAAAGTTAATTTCTGGTCAGATAAAAGTAACATAGTCATCAGCAACAACAACCAGCAGCAACCATCGAGGACCAGCAACAGACCCAAACAATCCCAGCTGAGGCTCATAAATTTTGCAAGCAAACTGCGTAAATCTCAGTTGAGCTTTGACCTCAGCCAGACGAAACTAGCTGGAACTTTTGTTAGCTGGAAAATTTTATGAAAATTGAAAGGCTTTCATCATAAATTTTGCAAATAAATTGCCGCCAGAAAGTTACTTAAATATTAATTGCCATAGGGAGTGGGGAAATAGAAGGAAATAGATTGACAGAGACAGCACGAGAGACAGAGAGAGAGATATATATAGAAAGAGAAAGATAAAGGAATATATATATATATATATATATATATAGAGAGAGAGAAGGAGAGAGATACAGGAAGATATTTGAAGTGAAAATTATGACAAATTGTGCGAAAATGCGTGTAAATCCTTTTGTATTTTCATTCTCTTTATTTTTATTTTTTGGACTTCTCTTTTGCCACGTGTCGCGGCATGAGCATCGCGTGCCACATTATGCCAGTTCACGGTCACGTTGGCAAATATTTGTGGCTGGTTGTTGTTGCAGTTGCACAAACAATGGACCAACCAAAACCATTTGCAGTTGTCGTCCTCATCCTCGTCTCGTTTCAGCCATTTACCTGGGCAATGAGCATAAAACATCTGAGACGCGTGTCTCCCTTTTTGCCAACGTTAAACGTGATTCTGCCTCCACCTATACCAGGACCACGAAATACATTTTTTTTTTTGTTTTTAGCTCTTCCTCAACCATTGAAAATTGGCCTGGCCACTGCTTCAACTTCTCATTTTAGCCCCTCTTGTTGTGGCATTTTGTTTTCTTCTTTGATGACTCAATGCTAAAGCCAGCAGGCCAATATGAATGTCAGAATGTCTCATTGAAATCTCAAGTGTTGAACGCATTAAAAGGAAAAAGAAAAACAAAATAACAAAACAACAATTTCTTATGGCTCTCAACAACAGCCCGATTCCCACCACCCTCCCCCCCCCCAAAAAAAACCAAAAACTATGCAGACACTCGTCTCTGCCTATTACGAAAATGAGACTTTGTATTAACATTTTATGGAAATCTGTCTAAATCTGTCAAAATTTCCTTAAATTCAAGTTGAAAAATTACAAAATGATCTTTAAAACTTAATGGTGTCTTTAGCAATATTTATTGTTATATTGGCCTTGTAATAAATTATTGCTAAAAATATCTAAAAAGCCCTACAAAAATTGATTTCAAGCTTTTTGTTGAGCAAATACTAGACAAAATATTTTTTAGACATTAAAGATTTAAAGAAATTTTATGGCAAATCCAATTTTTGTAAGATTTACAATCTTTAATTATCTAAAAGTATTTTTTTTAAGTATACAAAGGAACTTTATTTGCTATTAACATTTTGCTCATAATAGAAACAAATAAACAATCTAACTATGACCTAATTATGCATTCTTTTATTGCTACTTAAAAATTCTTTATCCTTTCTTTTCTCCCTGTTCTGAATTTTTTGCCATATTTTATAACTTTTCTTTTACACAGAGTATGAAAACAAGATTCATTTCCAATTACATGGCCAACTCAAGCTTTGTGTGGCCTAAATTAAAACATGGACCCCCCTGTGAGTAAACAGGTAATGTCCCCCAACTCCTTAATCTCTCTCTCTCTCTCTTCTACTCCTCGACATGATGCAACATGATTTAAGTTTGCATCTGCATAGACATAGCGGCTAAAAGAAGTGGAAGGCGGACGGGGGGCAAGACGGGCATAAATAATTCATGAAAAATGCCCGAAAAACTGCAGTCAAAGCTTTACGGTTCAGCAAACCAGCAACTGCTGCTGCTGCTTTGCTGCGGGTGCGTGTGAAAAACTTGCTAGAGTTTTTCCAACTCAAAACTCAAAAAAAAAAAAAAAGAAGAAAAAACAGAGAAGAAAAAAAAGTCACACAACTTTCTAGGTGGGCAATAGCATAAATTAGTATACAAAATTTTTGGAATGCAGAAAGCATCCGCTCCACAAACAAAAAGTCCAAGAGAAAAGGAAAATGAAAATGGCAAAAATTGTCTTCTGTTTTTGTTGTCGTTGTTGTTGTTATTATTGTTGTTGCTATGTTTTCCATTTGTAAAAATGGAAACTTCCGCTGAGCAGTGACTGAGTGAACTAGCAGGCAGTAAATATGCAATTATGTTGTTTATTTTTAGCTGCTGCTGCAGCAGCAGTCAGCTCTGGCAATAAAAACAAATACAAAAAAAAAAAGAAAAACGAGTTCAACAAATTGCATAAGAGAGTGAAGCGAAACACGTTTGAAGTTAAACTAGAAACCCAAATACCAAGGCGCAAACACACAAAAAAAAAAAACAGTCACACACACATGAACACAAAATCAGCGTCAACAAAATGCAGTTCGATTTGCTTATATTTAATTGTGAAATCTCATTAAATTGCAGCAACAATTTGTTGCACTAAGCGCGACTATTAAGTGGAAGATATTGTTAGGCTTTTTGTCAACAATTTTATGAATGAAATGCGGCATAAGCGGCGTATGCGTAATATATACAAATGTAACAGCACAAATGTCAGACAGATGATTCAAAGATAGCAACGAAAACAAAAGCAAGAGACCAATAAAATATATTATAAAGAAACTTGCATACTCTAACTTATATGTATGCATATATTTGTGTGGGTTTTTCTTCTATTAGAGAGACTTACAACAAAATTTGAGCAAGAAAACAATAAATGTATTTTTTTATTGTTTTTAGTTTGTAAATAAATTGTTAGATTAATATGAGAAATATTTTAAAATTTTGCCACTGGAAGTGGAAGTTATATAAAGATCGTTTAATAACAAACATTTGGCAGCTCGGATCAAAATTCTCAGACTTAGATAAATAATACAAATAGATCATATCAATCTAGTTTGAAAATTATGTTGAAATTTAATAAATTATACATAATAATATATTCTTAATTGAACTGAAGACTGTAGATAATAATTTTTACAATTTAAAAATAATATAAAATATAGGAAAAGAAACCTTTAAATTTATTCTTCTTTTCTAATCTTATTTTTTAAGACCAAAAAAGGTATAATAATATAATAAATTAATTTTACACCTGTTGCACTCCTTGGTAATTTTTTGTAATTTTTGTATACATTCGATGACAAAATAGTGTGATATAGACTAGCAAGCGAGGAAATGTATTTATCTTTACCTAAGAAATAAACAAAGGCTCTACAAAGAAATTTCACCTTAATAAGGTGACAAATATCCAGCTCAAACAATTCCATTTGTCATGCCATTTAGATAGATATTTACATATAGACAAGACTTTATATAGCGACATTTGTTTACTTTTGCAAATTTCTGCTTAAAATGAATATACTCTTGTATGCTTAGGGTAGTGAAAATTGAGAAAAACTAAAGGCGCGGCAAGCATTTAATGTCAGAGACAAGACAGAGACTGAGACTAAGGAAAACGAGAAGAGAAGTGCAAGAGTAAAGAGGAGACAAAAGCGAGAAAATAAAAAATAAAAAAAAAGCAAATTTTGCACATGCGCTGAATGTTTGCTTATAGCCGGCGGCATTTGCCGATATGATTGTTGTTGTTGTTGTTGTATTTGTTGCTTTTGTTATTGTAGATGTAGTTGTTGGTGTTGCTGGCACTGCTACTGCATTTTGCCGGCATAGTTCATTGAACGCTAAAATGAATGCCATATTCATTGTTGTTGCGGTTGTTGCTGCTGTTGTTCTAATGAAAGTTAGATAAAATAACACAAAGAGAACGTGCCAGCTGCTTTATCCTCCTCCGCTCCGCTTAGTTCAGTTCACTTTGCCTCTGTTTAGTTCTTTTATGCTATTCTCTTGTTACCCCTTCTGTGATCCCTCCCCTTAGTTCTCATTTCACTTCAACTGGGGTAGATTTATTAACTTGCAATAACACCAACTACAGCAAGTACAACAATTACAGCAAAAACAATGACAATGGCAACAACAAGTGTATTTTTCTTTGTTGTGATACCCTTTTCTTTTTTAGTATGTTTAAAGTGAAAGTATTTAAGACTATGTAAATATCTCATTAATTGTTAAATGAATAAAAATTCATATGGAAAAATATTATTTATTTTTATATATAATAACAAATTGATAAGAATTTCTTTTGAAAATAAATACATCAGATTTGGAATAATAATATAGCAATAATATCTGTTTAAGCTTCTAAATAGTTTAATAGAAAGATTAGCCTTATCGGTTAACAATTAATCTGAATCACTATATAATTCTACAAATGCTGAATCAATATATTCGTCTTAGTTCTAAAAAATATTCTTGATTCATTCAAATTATGTAACTTAAAATTCATTAAAAATTTTGCTGACAAGTGAATCATTTAGTTTATCAAATGTCGATTCATATTGTTTTCTCGCATCACTTTTCTTTATTTTGTTCATTCCTTTCAGTTTTCTTTCACTCTCTATGTTTTCACTTTTTCGTTGTTTGCTTTTTAATGAATTTTATTTGCATTTGCAAATTTCATCATTCGTTTTCTTTGTGATCGAATGGAAATTGCCTTGTACTTGGCATGATGTTGTTGCACTTGTCTACACTGCGTATGAGTAATTTATTCACCCTATTGACTATCTTATGCCCCGTTTTGTGTCTCCATCTCCGTCACCGTCTCTGTCTGTGTCAGTCAGTCTCTTTGATTGATTGTCTAAGTGGTTGAGGCAAAAGGCTTGGCATTTGGCAATTACAACAAAATGCAAATCTCAATGAATATTGAGAAGAAAACGAAGAAGACAACGAATGGTTTTTCGCTTAGACTGGGTCTAGGTTGAGTGCTTGTGAAATTGCGGAAATGTTTTGGAAATTTAATATAATCCTCTGATACTCTAGTTTCCTTACTTTGCATCTTCACAACCCTTTTGGCTGTGTTTCTCTTTTAAACAAGCTAAAGAATTGATTCCCATGTTTATATGTATATATTGTCGCTGTGCTTTGTAGCAGAACCAAACAGAAACCAGTCAGAGTCAAAGAGGAGGAGTAGATGGTGCCCAGAGAATTCTCCTTCTCGCTGCGGTTCTGTGGTTTGTTGCTTCGTTTTTCGCATTGTTTCTCTTGCTTTGTGTCTCCTCTAAAAGTTATGGACTGCGGTTTTTGATTAAAAACATTTCACCCCCTCTCCTGTGTCTGCTCCCTTGATGATTGTTCATTGAGCGTAACACCAGAATATAATAGAGGTAGAAAGAAGGAGTGATCGGTAGTTACCTCCCCTCCTCCAAATGTTTGCTCCACTATCCGCACTATGCCCCTTTTCACTTTGTCTTGTGTGCATTTATCCGCTGGCCTTTTGGTAAATTAATTGACATGGTTTTTATTAGAAAATAGTTGTAGAGCTCCAATTGTGCCGCAAACCAACAGCTGGGCAAGTTCCTTTAAGTTTTTTTTCTTCGTTGTAGCAAGAAGAAAAGTTGCAGTAAAAAGAAATTAGCAAACAAAGCCACAAGGCGGCAGCAAAGAAATAGAGAAAGAGAGAAAAAGAGAAGAAAAACCCAATACTAAAAGAAAGAACAAGAAATGTGAATTCAATTGAATCAAAATGGAGTTGCAGCTGAAGTTGAAGCTCACAACTGGCCATTGCAGAAAATATTTCTATACCAACTACAATTTGCCCTCGAGCGGGCAATAGTAGGGCACTGGTCACTGGACGCTGGTCATTTTATTTTATTTCTTTCTTAGTTTTAAGTTCTTCGTTTTCTCCAAGTTCTTGCCACACTTTCGCTTTTGGCTATACATTTCTATATATATATATATTTTTTTTTAGTGCTTTCTTTTTGTGTTGTACTTAAAGTGCACTTATTATTTTTAATTACTAAACATTTTTGCGCTTGAATGCGTCTTTCTCTCTCTGTTCCTCTATCTCTCTCACTCTTTCTTCGCTCGTTTGCCGACTAACTATATTGCAGATAATTATAAGCTTTGTCATAAAAAGCAACGACGACTCAACTTCGACTCTAAGCGACTAGACTGACAGACCGGCAGACAGACTATGGCATTGGAATCTCATGATGTTGTGTTTGATGATGACGATAAGATAAGCACAGTGCAAAAGCATTTTCTAAGACAAGGGCTTAGGCAAGAAGGGTTGCCGGGAGAAAGACTTTCTTTCACTATAGAAAAATGAATTTTATTTTGTATACATAGTAAAGATAAACCTTACAAAAGTATTTCGTATACATAGATATATACTTATACATATATATTTTATAAGATTTTGACAAACTATAAAAATTCGTTTTTAAATTGGGAAAATTATTCCAAATATTTTTCTGGCTTTTTAAATATTTTTTTCTCAAATACTTCATTAATGATTTTTGAAAATTTAAATTGCAATTGCAATATTTATTTTTAAAAACAATTTTTAACTCAATATTTTTTTAGAAAAGGTACTTTTTTCTAGAGAGATTGAGAAAATGAGTTTTCATTCTAAGACAAAAAAGTAAAGGGCATTACACTTTAAATTTTTTCTAAATTTGAAAATATTGAAGGCATTTGCAATATGTTTACAAAATTTTTAACTTAATTGTCCTGCAAAAAATAGTTTGAATATTGGATTCTATTTCTTCTTTTATCTTTTTAACAATTATGAATTTATAACATAAATAATTTGAAATAGTTAAAACTGTTTTATTATTCATTTACATCTCTGATTCATTTATATATTTTGGTTATTTTTTTCTTTGAAAACTCAAAGCAAGTGATTTATGCTTTCTTTTTTCTTATTCATTGAAAAACTTGATAAAATCTCAATGACTTTTCATAAGAAACAAACAAATTATTTAGTTCATGAAGCAATCTCAAGTTAGCTAAATATGACTAATATGATTTCCACTCAATTTATAAATATTTCAGTAGAAACTGATGATTTTGCATTTGCAGGAAATCTATGAAAACTTTTACTGATAATATTGCCCTTGTTCAATTGATTCAGATTTTCTAATTATCACATAAAGCAGCAATTCCACTTTGAGTTTAGTCGTGTGTAACCTAAGCCCTTTCACCTTAACCCTTCAATTAGCGTAGATCTGGCAAATTAGCAGATTTTCTGCTTGCATTTCAACTGCAGTTTGACTATGTTTTTTATTTCTTCTTAGTTATTTTTTTTTTGTGTTTTTTGCTTACTATAACTTACTAATTAATGGCAGACAATTTGTTAATTAGTAGAATGCTAGCTTCTACCCCTTCCGTTTTATCGATTCGTCTGAAGTATCTCTAATTACCTGTAAAGAGAGAAAAAGAGAAAAAGGGTGAGAAAATGTGGATAAGAACAAATCATTATTTAAAGTGGATTTTTCCCCAGTTTCCCTTTTATTTCAAACTAATAAAGTTTCGGCTTGTGTCAAATGCAAATGGAAAGGCGTCACCTACCACATGCCATCTCTCTCACTCCCTTTCTTTCCCATTTTTTGTTTTCTCTTTCTCTCTATGATGATTAAGCTTGGAGAATATTCCCACAGTTCCCTCTTAGCTGATGATGACGCAGCATTTTACCATCATTCCCCCTTCTATCTCTCTCTCTCTCTTCGTCTTGCTGGCTTTGTCTCTGTTGTTGGGTTTTTGGCCTTAAGTGCTGGGCGAAGTGCCAAAGTGCAAAGGGACAGCAAATTGCATTCGACTTGGAAATAACTTAATTCGAAATGAAACGTATTGAAAACCAAACCAAAACCGAACCCGAACCCATAGAGAAGGAAGTACAACTAAAGTATACCACCAGGCAACTACACTGAGAGAAAATTAAATAAAGAAAGTAAAAGAAAAATGTTGAAAATGTAAAAATTTTCCAAAATTGAGAATTTAAGTTTTGCAAAGAAAGGAAATCTTTTGTTTATTTCATTACTGTTTTTTTACCCACCGTTTCTTTCAGTGTAGCAATGCGAGGCTGTTGCAGGAGCCAAAGCAAACACCAAGCTAGAGTGTTGATTATAAGCCCTTGGGATGAGAAAGAGGATTAGGCGGAGGAGAAGGAGTTTCTGCTACTGCTGCTTAGGGATGTTGATTTGGGGGGGAACTGGAGGCGACATATTGATGAACTGCATTATCTGCGGTGTTGCCTAGCATCTTCAGCTGATGCTGCCGTTGCTGATGCAGCAGGGCAAACAACGGCAATACCAACACCAACAGCAGCAGCGAGTGCAGTTCAAACAAATTGCTGCATAGAAAAAGCAAAAAATAGGAAACGAAAGAGGTGGAAAATGAGGGCTAAAGGGAATGAGGCAAAAGCGCAGTTGGCAAAACTAATAGCTTCACTTCGCTCAAGCTTCTGGCATTGACAGCTGAATGTGAGTCGGGCAAATGCAATTTGCAGTTGCACTTTCTAAGCAAATAGCCAAGACCCCACCCATTAAGTCTCCGTCCCAAGATAGAGAGTCTTTAACGAGCAGCTGAAGCTCAGGCTGTGTGGCAAGTTGTATGTTCCCTGCCATTGAAAATTGTGGCATGTTGTTGTTACAAAAAATAACCAAACCAGACACGTGGCCATTCTCCAATCTCCAATCTCACCAATCTATCTATCTTCCTCTCGCTTCCTTCTAAAGGCCAATTGGCAATGCGGAAATATGCGAGGGGAGGCGACACAAAAGCGAGGCAAAGCGAACAACTAAAGTCAGAGTCGAGAGAATGCAATGAAATAGAAAAAATTAAGCAACTGTCAAATCCTATAACGCATATCGGTAGTGTTGTAAGAGTGGAACGAAATTTAATAGCACTTGAGAAACACACAGAGGCAGTGGAAAAAAAATGAAAAGAAAAAATATACAAGGGAAGAGCAAAAAAAAAAAAAACAAAACAGAGAGATATAGAGATAGGGAGAGAAAGAGAGATAGAAAGAAGTAGAGAATGGAAAACTGCAGCCATAAAAAGCAGCCAACACAACTGTTGACAGCAGCCCGGGTGAAGAGCCTGTTAAGTGTAGAGAAGAAGCGGGCTAAGCATAAGAAATGCTAGAGAGGGGATGGAGAGGGGCGAGCTACAAAAGTGGGTGACTGGCAATCGGATAGCCATAGCTCTAAGTCCCAACCATCTGTCTCCCCACTTCAATCCTTTCATCTTTACTTAATACACTAACTTAGAGACAGTTTTTTTAATACCCTTTTTTTCGAGAGATGGAAAAAAAAATTGGTTAAGCTAGAGAATTGGTAATACAAAAGAAGCAATTTAAGTCATAGTTTAAAAAATAAATTTAACAACTTTTGAATTCCATATAAAAGCATAAAATGAAATAAAATTTTCCTAAATATTAATGTAAAATATATTTTCACAATTTTTCATCTTTTAAATTTTTTATACATAATTTTTTTTTTGTGATATTTTCTTTGAATGTAAAAAGATATTGAAGAGTATTTTTTAATTCGTTTTATTTAAGTTGTAAGTGTTTATTCTTGTTTTGGTTTGCTTTTACTGCTTCTGTTGTGGCTGTTGCTGTTGCCGGTTGCTGGTTTGCCCCTTTTTCGTTGCATAAGCGTATTGTACAGTACAGTTGTGTTGCCGGCAACAACAACAGCAGCAGCAGCAGCAACAGCAACAACAACAAATACTTCGACAGCAACAACATCATCAGTGTTAACATTATCAAAGGCAAACGACAAATCGTTTGGAAGTAGCAGCTCCATTTTGCTGTGTTTTTGCCGGCAACATTACAGAGCAACGGCAGCAGGCAGCAACAGCAGCAGCAGCAGCAGCAACAACGGCAACAACGGCAACAGCAACAGCAGCAGCAGCAGCAGCAACATTGCGGTTGCCATCAAGTTTTGCTTCTCTTAGCTTATCTCTCGATTCTCATGTTTTGTTGTGGCGCAAATCGATTTGACGCCGTCTCCATATAGCGTAGCTTGTCTTCACTCAAGTGTCAATTTGTTGTTGTTGCTGTTTGATGTTGCACTGGCACTGGTTACTGGTTGTTGCATATTGATGTTAATAATCGCCGTTGCCATCAACAAGAACAACAACAATATCAACAACAACAATATTATCCCAAGGCATTCGCTTTTATTCCTCTAGTGGATTTCGTTCATTAATTTCTTGCCACAAATTAATTGTTTCTCGTGCAGTTTTTGATGCTGGTCAAGGCAAATTGAAAATCGTGCCATACAGCCTCCTCCTCCTTCCCGTTTCCCTCTATACTTTTGCAACTCATTTTTAATTCATCTCTCTGCTGCATTGTACAGTTTATCCATCTCCATCTCCTTCTCTTTTGTTTTTCTCTTTACATTTATCCTTTTACTAATGACAAATAATAATTGCTAGCAATTTCTTTAATTCCACTTGAGTATAATTACGGGAATGGAATTTCGAGTTGGCTATACATTATACGCCTTCGACTTGGCTCCTTCTTTCTTTCTTTCCTCCTTCTCTTCTCTTGATTCTTATTAATGTATTGCTATTGGTTTTCAGTTAACTTTGATCCAACAGGTGAATGGAAATCTTTAAAAGGTAGAGAACCTTTAAAAACTGAAGCCATTTGAATGTATCAAATTAAATTATTTTCTTTTTCTCTCATTTTCACAATGAATCGAATGAATGAATGTGGGGGGAGGGGTTGGATGAATGAGTGAATGAATGAATGAATGAGCAAGCATACAAATTAAATTATGCCATGACGCGGCACACACACACCCACACACAGAGAAACAGAGACAATTTGGAGACCCTCCTATATATGTATACTGTACCATTTCCCTCTATTTCCTCACTCTCTTCTCGCTCTCAAGCTAATTGAATTTCTCACTGTCGCTTGCAATTTTCATTATTATTAAATTTTCAACTGTATATCTTTTTTTTTTTTTTTTGTCATTCCCCTTACGTATATTTTTTGTCGCACTTCTGCTCATTTTAACATTCTTTCTCTGTCTATTTGTGTGTGTCTGTTTATATTTAGTATAAAGTTTTTGCTTATTCAAGCGGAAATGAGATAATGAATGGGTCTGTCTACTTCTGACCGACTGACCCAACCGAAAGTATTTAAGTTATACACTTAACAACAAATTGAGTAGTTAGAAATTCAAACTCTTCATCTAAACACACACACACACACACACACATGTATAACTTAATTAAAATTAAGTACAGTTGACTCAGATGGCTAAAGATGAAGAAGAGGAAAGAAAAAATATAAACTTGAAATAATTAAAAACCACAAAAGTGGTGAAAAGAAAATGCCTTGAAAAAAAAAAAAAACAAGAACGAACCACAAGAATCAGAAGGGAAGCAAGCCATAGAGGAGAGCAAGAGGGGTTACTAAAGAGCAAAGGGGAACACACACTAACAAAAGGCTCCAACTGAAGGCAGGAAGCAAGATAAGAACTCAAGTGGGAAGTGCTCAGCTCAGGCAGGGATTACAAAAGGGGTTAATCAACACCCAAGCAAAAAAAAAAAAGGAGAGAAAAACCAAAATTGTGAGGAAGGGAAGAGTGAGGAAAATTGGGAAGCAACGATGAAGCGAGACAGAGTAAAGAGCGAAATGTGGGTGGGAGGAGGGGCAGGCGCAGGCCTTTTGGTTGGAACTTGTCGTGTGTGTTTATTTATGACAAGATGCTTCATCATAATCAGTAACTGACACTTGTAGAGGCCACAGTGCAGCAGCAGCAGCAACAGCCAGCCGCAGCGACACGTGCAACACCTTGGCTAAAAAAGAGAAGAGCAGCAAAAGGCAGATAACGATGCAAAACCGAGCCAAAGGACCTAAAGGAGTGAAGTGCCTTAATTGAAGTGATGCTCAGGCCACAAGCTGTGACACTACACTAAGAGACAAAGAGAGAGAGAGAGAGAGAAACAGAGGAAAGGAGGAAAGACAAGGGCACAATAGTGGGATGAGGAGTGAAAGAACACATGCTGGGCTTCTTCTATACCTCCTACTCCCTCTTCTCCTCATCTATGTATGCACAAACATATATCCAACTTCTTCGTCTTAAGCTTCCTAATCCCTTCTCCACCGAATTAATTAAGAAAGTAAACCCAAAGCCTAAGCTTAGAGCAACATCTGCTGTTCATAGGTTGTTGTTGTTGTTGTTTCTCTCACTCCACTCTCCTTCTCCTGCTTTTTGCCTGTTTTGTTGTCGTCTTTTTTTTTTTATTATTTTAAGACAAAAACTTGTTTTTTGGGCCATAGTCAAGACTAACTTGTCTCTTGGCTCTTCTCTCATCATCACTAAATATATGTATAACAATAAAGTTCTTTGAGTTATAGTTATAGCTAACCCTTTTTGAAATGCTTTCAAGACACTTTACATAATTTTTAGCTCCTCTCCAGAAACCAAGAAGCCGAGTCAAGTGTCTCTCAAATGAAAGATACAAATCAGACAGATAGAGAAAACGAGAGAGAGACAGAAAAAAAAAACAACAAGAAACATTTTATTTTGTATAGAATTTCAACTTGGTTATTTTTTCTTTTTTTTTTTTGTATTTTTTATTTTTATGCTTCAAAATTGATTTTCGAGTACAAGCAAAATAATCAATTGCCATATAAGGCAAATACACACACTAAAAGACACAATTCTCAATGGAAACAGCAATAGCAACAATATTGGAACATAAAAAAAAATGACATAAAAATTCAGAAAAAAAAATCTTTATTGAAACGAAGTGGAAAATACTCTTTAAGTCAAAGCATTAAACAAAATTGATTTCTGTTATAAAATAAAAGATAGATTGAATAACTTGAAGTGAAGAATATAGAATAATTTTTAATGCAAATGTTTTATATAAATTGTTCCCAAAAAAAATAGAAAAAAAATCATTTTAAGAAATTTTAGTAGTAAGCATTTAGAGTTTGAAGTTTTAAGATATTTTTTGTTGCTAAGAACTGCTATATAAAATAAGTTCCATTTCTGAGAACTTAAGTTTTGATCTCTTTTAAAAATTATAAGATCAGATATTTTAGTAAGTTAATTTGTTTTCAAATTATTTCTCAATAATTAAAACATTTTCCAAGACAAAGTTTTCGCCAATTGAAACATTTTTTTTCCGTTAATTGAATTGAATTTTGTCCGAAACATAAAAAAGGAAATACTTTTCCTTTTTTTGTAAGAGTATGACCAAGTACAAATAAATCACATATTGAAGTATGAAGTAAGCATTTTCGCGCCTTTATGGCTCAGGCAATTTCAATAAATTTCAACCCACCCACTCTCATTCCTTTTTCCACACCCCACCGACCTTCCAGGAACGAAAAAAAAAATGAAGGCATCATCAAGAAAAACTCCCAAAAAAAAGAAAAAAGAAAGAAAAAGAAAAATCATCAACCAAATCACTGAACATGCAAAAGAAATTGTCAAAAAGAAAAAAAAAAAGACTTGGGAGTTTGAGAAAAGATGTTGAAACTTTGGTGGATAGAAAAGGAGGTGGGTGGTGGTGGTGTTGTTGTTGTTGGAGGACAATGTAAATGGCGCTAATTTTTCAAAGGAGCCTAATCCTTGGAAAGCGTCAAAAGGAAGTATGTTTGGGTGAATGTGTGTGCGAAGCGAAAACTAATATGCGTAAAATTAGAGCCGGCTAATTTTGAGTTTAATTTCCTATGGCTTAGCCTTTAAACCGAACTAAATAAATACTAGCACTAGGAAAGAAAATATGAGACTTGGGGTAAGAGAACTTGATTCTTAATCAAAAACCCTTTTGCTCTGCTGTCATCAGAATCAAAGGAAGACAGAGTAAGTGAATCAGAGATAGAGAAAGAAGACAAAGAAGAGACAAAAAGGCTGGCCAGGAAAATGAAAAAGACCAAAAACATGCCTTTTGACAGCTGCCGAAACTTTTTGCATGACATTTATCACTGTCGCATAACAAATGAGCGACAGCAACAGCAGCAGGAAGAGTAAGATGACGAGGAGAACAAGGAGGATGAAGAGCAGTCACCAGAGCAGGAAGAATGATAACCCCAACAACAACATCAAAATTGGCGGCAAACTTTGCCCCACCTACACACACATACATACAGAAAAAAAAAGTAACCCAAAATCAAGAGAAACTCCTCAGCCTCCAGTCTTTCTCATATACATAAACTTAAAGTTGTCCCCAGATCGCAGAAACCAGACCTCAGACCCCAGATCCGAGACCCCAGACCCCAGACCCCAGACCCATGCTTAATCTTTAAGTTGTAGCCCAGACACTCAACCTAAACTCGATGCTTGTGGGCGACTCTTTCTTTCTACTCTTCGTCCTCATCATCTCATACAGATGCTCCACCCTGTTGTCTGCTCCTGATATGCTCCACATGACACATGAGTTGTCAATGCAATATAATAAATACGATTTTTGACTTTGTTAAAGCTGCTGCCAAGGCGTGTCGTCATCGGCAGTTCTCCCCCCACAAAACCCCCTTACCTCATCATCCCTATTCCACTTATTCGAACACACTCTATTCCTGCCCTCTCATTCTTTTACTGATTCATCCTCCCTTTTGTGTGTGCGCATTAGGCCGCAGGCGGAGCAAAAAAAAAAAAAAAAAAAAAGAATGAGGAAAAAAAAAATAAAAGGATAATATGCATAAAATGCTCAAGTTTATACGCACCAGTTAAAATGTCATTTTGAGCTTATGCGTAGAGCACAACAACCAACAACAACAACAATAATAACAACAAAATGGAGAAAAAACATGAGAAGAAAAATGTGTCAAGGGAATCGAATATTTTTTATACACTTTAACAAAGAATTTGAAATTGAATTTGAATGCCTCTTTTGTGAGTTGTTTTAAGTGCATTTTAGTTATAACCATTTTAAAATTCTGAATGTTCCCAAAAAATCTATAAAGACTATTTTAATAATACTAATAATAATTTACTATTTAAAAAAAAATTATTTCTGAGTTAATTTTTGAAGATAATTCAGATAATCTATTATATATTTCCTACTAGATTTTTCTTTATATCTTATATTCCTGTTTTAAATTATATTATATATATTATATTCCTTTTTTTCAGAATTTTACTAAAGGATTTTGTAAACTTTACGTACTATACTCATGTAAGTTTATAGTTTACTTAATAAATTAATAAATATTAATACTCTATTTTATGATTTAGCTCGACCTAAAGTTATTATATAGGAACTACTTATTTCTCTGTTAGTTCTTCTCCTTTTATTTTAAGATTAATTATCCCCAAATCATATTTTATAATAATTTATTTTATGATTTACATTAAATACCAAATTGTTAGGAAATCAAATTATAACTCAAATTTCTTTTAGATTAATTTTTCTAAAAGTATTTCCTAAATATCTCTTTTTACTTTTTTATTTAAATTTTTTTTTACCATTTTCTTTATCAACTTAATGTTTCCAAAAACTTTTAGCTAAAACTTGAAAATGACTCTCCCATGCCTACTAAGCTTGAAAACTTGTTTAAATTTTGAGTTGATTAACAAAGTTAAGCTACCCTTTTGTAGCTTAAACTAATGTTGAAAGGGTAAAGGAAAGAAAATGTTAAGAAAAGAAAGAAAAGAAGATGAGCATGTGACAGGCAAACAATATAGTCTTTATTGATATGAAGAAGGAACTGATGAGGAGGAGGAGAGGCGTGGGGGTATAATGCGGTTTGTGGCATGCAATTTAAAATGGTTTACAAAATGCCAAGTTAACCCTGTCTGTTGCCAGGGATATTTGCCTTCATCTTCTTTTGCTTTTGTATTTTTGCCTTCCACCTTTTGACTGTTGCAATTTCCGTTTAATTATCAGTAAACCAGGCAACAAAAACCAAAAAAAAAAAAGAAGATAAATAAGGAACAAAATAAAAAAAAGAAGCACTAAGCATATTGCATAAGCAAAGTCATGTAGTTGACCTGAGTTAACATCATCAACTCACACACAAAAACCAAAGACAGAGAGACAGAGACAACAAAAAAAAAAAAAGAGAGAGAGAAACGACCCCATTAGCCGATAGACAAAATTGTAATCCCCAAGCAAATCAGTTGCTGCTGGTGCTAGTGCTGTTGCTGCCGGCACCCGGCGACAGCAGCAACAACCAGAAGAAGAGATAAAAAAAAATATGTAAACCCAGACAGACAGAGAAGTCGAGTCCTAAACTTGGTCCATGTTGCACGTGCAGAGGCAACTTGGCTGCATTTGAGGCAAATGTCAAATGCAAAAACAGTGGCTAAGCAGAAGCGGAACTCCCTTTGAGCGCACTGTCCAGTCATAAGTTCAAAAATCGAAATGATTACCAAATGGTAAAAAAAAAAGAAAAAATGTCAATGACCGCACAGTGCCGGCTTTTGAAAAAGGAAACACACACACACACATTCAAAAATGAGTGTTAGGTTCAAAACATTTCAACTTAAGAATTATTATTAAAAGGTTTTTTTTTCTTTTTGGCTGTAAATGTGCAAAGTGTTTAAAGGCAACAGCAAATAATATTAGTACTTGAAATAAATAAATAGCAATTAATTTGGGGAATTTGGTATAAAACTTTTTAAGGTTTTAAAATCGTAAAATTGATATGAAAATGAACTTTTGTGAAACTTTCACAAATTTTTAAAGAAATTTTCCTTTTATTAGTCATTAAAATGAACGTAAAAACTGCTTAAGAGGTTCAGTTGGCTTTCCAACTCATAATATTCCTGTTTATAGATTTGTCTATATTTTATTTTTTGCCATATTTTTTTTAATTATCATAAAGAGAGAGAGACAGAGAGTTCTGACTATATTTGGGATTATTAAGCTGCTGTTGTTATTTAATTTGCTGCTGTTATAATCAATGTTGGCTCTCGAAGGCGTCAAATAATTCATAAAAGATCATTGAACTGTAAATTCATAGATATTGCTAAAGATTGACCTTGCATTAACAATACCAAGAACAAGTGGCTACACTTGAAAAAAAATAAAAATATATACATAAATAAATATATATGTATATATATGCACCCACACACACACATTCATAAATTGACAAGTGAAATGGCAGCTTGATTTTGTATATGTATTTAAGCAGCAGTCAGCATAATGCGGAAGTGCGTGTCTGTAGAGCCACAAGAACATGGCAATATAATGCTATGTCATACCCTCTCTATATATCCACATCTCTTTTCTCCCCTCTCTCTCTCTCTATCTCTCTCTCCCTCTCGCTATGATTCTATTTATCTCTATCTCTTTTAAATGCCTGAGCAACGTTTCGCTCATCAATGCACAATTATTTATTTATATACTAGCATGTGTCTCTCTGTCCGTCTAACTGCCCGACGAGTGTCCACTACACCCACTCATATAGCATGTTTCGCCCCGCTTCCATTTCATTCACCATCCCCACACACCCACCACATCATTCTGCCCCCCCTTTTTACCACACGCTTTCTTCACTGCATCATTAAATTAAACTTGTATGAGTATGAGCATTGCTGATGTGTCTCTCTGCTGCTGCCGTTGCCGTTGCTGGCGTTGCTTCTGCTTTTCACATTTCATTGCCAGCCGGCATTTGTTGCTGGTTTTTGTTTTTTTTTTTTTTTGGCTTTTGCCAATCAGCAGTACGAGTAATTCCAATTTTATATGCCAAGCTGTGTGTGTATTTTCTTTTGTATTTTGATTTTATGCCATGCACAAAAAACCCCAAAAAAAAAAACAAAAATAAATAACAAACATTTCGTGCCGCTTGGCGTTGATTTTTGGTGCCAGCGATTTCCGCTGGACAGCAGCAACAACAATAATGCGAACAACAGCAACACCATTTACAACAACAACAACACCAAAAGCTCTCCAATAGCGTTGCGTTGCGTTGATATCTTAAATGACACTGGCTGCCAAATAAAGATTGACGTCAAATTCATTATCGCCGACAGTCAGCAACTACAAAAAGAGCTAACAAATTTGGTAATAGGAGGGATTGGTGGAGGAGGTGTAAAGGAAAATCAAATACAAAAATACTTAGATTAAATAGCAAGTTATTTTTAGTTTTTCTTTTTTCCTTCCATTGGTAAATGCATAAAAAAAAATAATACGAAAATTTATTGGTATTTCATTTTTGGCATACTTAAATTTAATTCATTAAAATTCTTCTCGGAACTTGCAGAAGCGAATAAAATTTGATCAAATAAAACTGCAATTTATTTTCATAGAAATTATAAATTTTTGATAAATTGATAAATTTAATAGTTTAATGTAATATTTTTTACTCCTTACAACTTTTTATTGAAATATAAAAACTTGCATAAAACGCATTTTAAATTGCTTGCAAAATTGGAAAATATTTTGCCAAACATTTTATTTTATGTATATTTTGTTTCAAAGCTTAAATATTTTAGACGTGATTTTTCCTCTTGATATCTACAGTTTCGCCTTTAAGATTTTCCTTTAGTTAGTTTTTTCAATTTTTCGTCTGATGAGACATCTTTTTTATTTTTCATTTTTATTTTTTTTGCTTCCTGCCCTTTTGTTGTTAGAGGCAAGAGACCTTTTAAGTCGCCAAATTTGGTTCCATATATATTAGGTTATAGTTAGACAATTTTCAGCAATGCAATTTTCTTTTCATCCTGCTTTTACCTACCATCCCCCACCCCTTTTGCTATCCACTCAACTTCTAGTCTAGTTGCTGCTGTTGCCGTAGCATTGACAAAAAAGGAGTTGCCCGAGCTATTTTTAATTCAATTAAATGTCATTTGAGCCACTCAACTTTAAATTTTTTACTGCTTGTGCCATAGCGGGAAAAGTAAAGGAAGTGACAGAGAGAAGGAGATAGAGAGATACAAAAAGCAGGAACAGAACAGAACAGAACAGAGTGAAGCCAGAGGAGACGGAGACAACCAACAGAATAGTAACAACAAAAGGGAGGCATTCCATTTTGCAGTTTGTTGCATGCAGCACGCGTGGGCATGGGATATGAAACTGAAGCCAGGGGACGGTATAAGAGGATGCAATGACGACGCCAACGCGAAAACTGCCAAAAGGATGGAGAGTGGAACACAAACCAGACACAGACACAACAGACAAACAGACAGACAGTCAAAGGACAGACATATAGACAGACAGGCAGTTAATCTGCAACGCACACGGGCGATAATGATGGCATATAAACACCCAGGCAAGCCAGGGCCAAAAAAAAAAAAAAAGGAGACCAAAAAGAGACAACAGCAAATATTAAGCTGCATCTGGAATGGGTTCTCTCCTTTGCAGTAATTTCCATCATTGTTATATTGAAACGTGCCATTTGTGGAGTGTAGGTTATAGCCGTATAACAGTTGTGAATTGCTTGTAATACAGTTGTTACTTACAATCACCCAGCAAATGCGTATAACAGGTGTATAAGAAGAGAAAAATCAAACATTCATTAAAACAGAAATACACCTGCATACAATTAATAGATTTATAGCTATAAATCAATCAAAAAAAACCAATCATTAAACAGTAAGTGCATATAACAGTTGTATAACAGTCGTTAAATTTGCAAACCATAAACTTGAGTCCATTGATGTACGACTATAAATCATGAGGAGATTACCCAAAAAGGAAAGTAAAACAGCCTTTAAATATTTTTTATATTTAATATAATTTATGTAACAAATTTATAACAGTCATAGAACACTCTTTCTATAGTTAAAGAAATACTTCTTAATAGTTTTGAGTCTATTACCATTTTTAGAACAGTTGCTTAGCTCTAAAATTGTTAAAAACTTTCTTTTTTTGTTAGTTGAAAGTTAAATTGCAGCGTGAAAATTGCTTCGGGTGACATAATTTCCTTTGCTGCTGACACTTTAACTAGATGCCACCCCCCCTCTACTCCCTTCCATTTCCACCATCTTTTTGTCTATAACTTCTGTGTGCTCCCCTACGCGGATGTGAATGGATATTAAACACTTTGTCATTTCTGTGTCAAAATCATGTCAGCGTGAAAAGCCAGCAACAGCAAACGAAATTGTCAAGTGTAATAGAAATCAACTGAGTGAGAGAAAACTGAGGAAAGCTGAGGGAAAAACTGACAGTCACGCATACCAGCCGTAAGCCCTAATACACTATGGCATATTTGGGGCGTGGCATCATGGAACAGCATCAGCATCACCTGTCAGACGAACAACTGACAACAGCAACATCAGCAGCAACAGCACCAGCAGCAGCAACAGCAGCA
The DNA here is from genome assembly GCA_037075365.1 of Drosophila emarginata. Lineage (NCBI taxonomy): Eukaryota > Metazoa > Arthropoda > Insecta > Diptera > Drosophilidae > Drosophila > Drosophila emarginata. Next base: position 860,559 of record JBAMCD010000260.1, on the reverse strand, counting down.
GCAACAACAGCACCAATAGCAAAATACAGCAAATTGTGTCAATGGCCCAGTTTTACCCAGAACCAAAGCTAAAACCCTTATTTGCTTCACCATGTATCTTATCTATAGTTAAGTTTTTATTGTTATTGTGGTTTGTTTTTGTTTTGTATTTATCAATTAATTAAAAGCAAAAGTGCAGCGTACATACATATACTAAAATGCTGAAATCATAAATTATTTACAAAGTCAAAGTCAGCAAATGATTGAGAAATTAAATATTTATATTGCCGTTGCTCATTTGAAATGCAACCAAAAAAGAAATAAAAACCAAAAAAAAAAAAAAGCACAAAAACGAGACAAAATTTTTGTGGTTGCCGCAAAAGGCATTAAGTAATTGGTGAAACCAAGAAGAAAAAAAAAATAAAATAAAGGGATCTGCACCCTCTGAATATTTTCATACATTTAATCAAGTTGCTTTTGGTTGCTGTTGCTGTTGCTGTTACTGGATGGTAATGTTGCTACCCCAAGCCTATTCCCAGTCACGTCAGCAATTTTATGTTGCAACATCTCGGAACTCATAAAAACCAGGCTTTTAATCGTTGTCGGTCTAACTGAGCGTATAAGCAATTTTCTGCCTGCTACTTCTACGCATATTTTTTTTCTCCCTCTCTCTCTCTCTCCGTTTTTTCTTTTATTACTGATGAACATCAACAGAATCACACCCTTGTCACTCCTCCCCTTACTCACGTATGCAATGTCAATCATCATTTCCAACAATTTATTATTATAATCATAAATGTTTTCTACCCAACAGCAACATACATTAATAGTCACATCAGCAGCAGCAACAGCAACAGCAACGGCAACTTTTTCAACTGTAAAATTGCCGAAAAATCAACAAGAATAAAAATAACAAAAGAGTTGCTAATGTAACCAATTTTTGTTAGCTATAAGAAAATCGCCTTAATTTTCATCAGCAGGGAGCAAAAATAAGCTAAAAAGAAATGGAAGGGCAAAAAGAGTCGAGGCCAAGCATAACTTTTTCATATGTGTGTAAAGTCTTTTGCTACGACAGTTAGGAAAACAACTTAACATCTCTCTCCCCCCCCTCTCTCTCTCTCTCTCTCTCTCTATGTCTCTGCTCAATTTTGCTTTCTTTTTCTGACATATACCCACTTTTTCTCTGTCTCTCTCCGACACTCTGTTAATGAAAAGTCAACTTGAGCCTGATGGCATGCAAAAGCCAATGAGTCCACACATGCAAGAAGATTGCAAAAGGCAGAGAACAACCCCACAGCAACATCACAAGCAATAGCAATAGCAACAGCAACAGCAACAGCAAAATCACCAGCAACAGCAACTGAAAAAACTTTCACTTTATCATTAAGCCCGACAAGCAAGAGAACTTTTTCTCGCTCATGGCCAGTTTTTGCCAAGCATAAATAGAATTATAAATTGTCTATGTATGTTGTAGTGTGTGTGTGTGTGTGTGAAAAATCAGTTAAAGTTATTGCATGTCGTCGCAGCAACAGCAGCAAACTTGACATAGACAAATGTTGGCGAAAAGGATAGAAGGATACCCCACTACTCGAACTGAAGCCTGTCTTCATGTGCCTGTTGCCAACTTGACGAAAATTGAATTTGGTAACAGCAACAAAAAAAAAAAAAAAAGCAAACGAAATACAAAACAACAAAAACAAAAAAAGGCAACGAAAAAACATAAAAAAAAATACGAGGAAAATGCGAAACAAAACTCAAGCAAATAGAGCAACATTTTTAGCAACAGCAGCAACAATAACAACAACCATGACAATGACAGCGAAAAGCCGGCGAAAAGTACACGTACAACAGCAACAACACTAAAAAATGAAAACGAAAAACAACAAAAATGGCGGCACACACCAAAAAAAAAAAGAGAAACAGTTAAGGGGAAAAGCGTGGAAAACTGTTTGAACAAGCGACAGAGGCAGAGCAGCGAGTCTGCCCATCATTACTCTATGTGTGTGTGTGTGTGTCGCAGCACTAAGTGCCTTTGCTTTGCCTTCATCCTGTTTCGACCCCCCTCCCCCCACATACCCTTTCTCTTCATCATTTCTCTTCTTCTGCAATCTCTCGCCACTCTATAGTCCTTGCCTTGTTGTTTGCCTGTTATGTTTTTTAACGTTACGTAAATTGCGTAAATTGTGTGCATTTTATTACGCTACACTTCATGGTGGCACGCCCCCATTTCATGCTCACGCCCCATGCTCCAAAACCCCATTTCCCACTATCCCACCTCTCTCCTCACATATCAACTCTTTACTTTATTTTCCTTTCCCTTTTTCTTTTTTTCTTTTTTTTTGAGCCAAAACATTTTGCCATTATTTTTCTTCTTCCTGTCGCATTTTTTGTTTGTGTTGTGTGTGTGTGTGTGTGTAACTGTATGTGTGTGTGTGTATGTCTTGTTTGCTGTCATCTTGTTGTAAAATGTCTTCGTCACTTTTATTAGGTGCAAACTGTTTGTCAAGCTCCTTCTGATGAAGACTTTTCCTCCGTCAAAAGTCTTTGGAATGAAATGGACCTCGTCAAGTATTTTAAAAATTATCTAGAAAATGTTGTTGAAAAATTTTTCAACAATATATTTCATAATAATGGGTATTTTAATTATGCTATCTAAAGTAGCAAATTAAATTATAAGTAAAATTAAATTATAGAGAAAAAGTCACATTCCACAATTGGATCAATGCTTATTTTATTAAAATTTAATATGATTAACGTTTTAATGTTTTTTTTTTTTCTTTTATATTATAACTATTTATGGATTATAACCACAAAATGAGAAACCCATAAGCAGCATATCAGCTGTATTGCAGGCATTTTAACCATTGCATTGCCATTGTTATGGTATTAAAATAAAAATAAAAAAAAAAGAAGGAATTTTCATCTTTATGGTTGGTCCCTTTAACTGTGATAAATTACAGCAACAGCATACACACCACACTTGCACATTTAACAAAATAAATAATGAAAAAGAAGAAAATGAATTCCATTAAATGGAGACTACTCTTTCTCTCAATGGCAGCACCCGCCAATACTCAATCGTATAACAAAAGAAACTGCCAGACAGACAGTCAATCGGACAGGCCAATATAAATGATGTTGCACCTAGCCAGATACAGAGAGACAGACAGGCATACAGATAGACAGACAGACAGCCAAATGGACATACGAAACTTCGATTGACTATAAAAATTGTACATGGCGCCCACTACAAACAACAACCAACAGGCAACAACAACAACCAGTTGTTTATTTAAAGTCAGAGTATCAGTGTTTCTGTGTCTGTATTACTGTGTTGCATCATCATCGTCATCGTTATGGTGGAGCATGCAACAATTGTGCCAAATGTAAATCCTGTTTTTTTGGCCTGCAGTCACATTGATGCTGCAGTTGCTAGCTGCTGCTGCTGCTGCTGCTGCTGCATGCCGCAACATATTGTAATTAACCCGTTTGTCAGGCAAATAAATCAAAACCATAACACAGCCCTGTGTCACAGGGGGCACAATACATCAGAGTTTTCATTTAATTTTTTTTTTTTTTTTGGTATTTGGTTTTTTTTCCCCTCTTTTCTTTTTTTGTAAATGGTGTGCAGGTTCGTTGTTATTTTGATTGTAGCATTGAAATTTTTTTTGTTGCTATTTGCTTTGGCATTTTACCAATCCACTCGAAAATTAATTGCAACCAAATGCGTTAAATACTTTCAACAAAAATTGAAGAACGTGCCCGGAATGATTACCACGCCTGGCTGATCAACGAACCGTGTGCAATTCTCCTCGAACGATCGCCACATTCGATCGATCGAATGTCGATAGTCGTACAAAATGATTTGTTCGATCGACTGATTCTTGTATTTAATTAAATGCCTCAATTTTCATTTTGTATATGTTTTTTTTGTGGCTACTTTGCCGGATTTGTCTGGCTACGTGCCATATATTATAAAAACTAGCCAGCCAATATAACAAAACCAAAACCAATGTAAAGTCTCTGTTTCATTTCGTTTTCCTTTTTACTTTTCTGCATTTATTTTTATAATTTCGTCTTCATTTTGTTTTTGTTGTTTTCCGCTTGCGCCAATTTTGGCTAAATGGCAATGAACTTGAACGTCGTCGCGTGGCGCCCAGCGAATATTTTTTTTTCTTCTCCTCTTTTTTTTTTCTCTGTGTTTATCTTTGTCATTTAACATTTTGAGGTTGAGGTGTGTGTTGATGTTTTTTTTTTGTTTTGTCTTCTTTTCTTTTTCTTTGGTCACGCGATGCCATTTAGGCATAATAATTAGCCAAAAATAAATTCGAGTGATTTAAAATGTTTGACAAAAAAAAAAAGAAATAAATATATACAATTATGATGAAAGAGTAAATTATGTAATATTTTGTTTAAGATAAATCACTAAATATATTTAGCTTCTCGTAAATTGCTGAAGACTTTTTAATGTGTTAATTAAAGGTTAATACAATTTTATGCTAGAGACTTTTTATATGAGTTTCACGTTGTATACGTTTATATTTTAATATTTGTATATTAAATTATTAAGATATTTATATATATATAAATCTCTTTTTAACTTGATAATTTTTAATATATATTTATACATATATTTTTCTTTTATTTATGAAACTAGACTGACTTCAGCTCACACTTTTATTCTATCCATTTATTTTTCTATCTATATAACTTTATTAAAATTAAAAAACCCAAAGAGAGATTGTGACTAAAAAATGTAGCTTAACCAAGCACTCGGTCACCAGCAACAGTTACGAGTTACGTTTTTATATATATGTATATATATTTTTTTTTTATTACTATTATTATTATTACTATTATTTGTAACCACAAATTGTTTAATGCATACAACTGGAATGAATGTGACTGCTGACTGAGCCTCAGGCAAAAACCAATGGAACGATTTATGCAAATGGAAAGAGCCATGCACTTAGCGCCGTTAAATAAACAAAAGGCATTATCATCCCAGATGGGAGCCATCAGCACAGGGCAGCCGTCAGCTAGCAACAAACCAAAAGAATCAGCAACCAAGCAAAATATCAGAATATAAAATGCAGAATGAGAATTGTGAATTCAGAGACAACGACAGCAACGACGCACAATGACAGTAAATTTCTCTTTTTTTTTCCTTTTTTGTTTTTATTATTTAGATAGTTGAAAAATGCAGTTTTACTTATCAAAATGCACTAAATTACACATTAAATAAGAATTCAGCCTTTGGTCAAGTCTCAAGTCTAGGTTTAATTTGCGTGTGAGCTCATAAGTTTTTTTTGTTGGTGTTGTTGTTGCCCTGCATCGATTATGTAAATGCAAAAATTTCCATTAAATGCATTGAATTCCATTACGAAGGCATCATCATCATCATCATCAGCACCCAGTTACTACAGATGGAAGGTGGAAGCGGAAGGAGGAGGAGTAGGAGAAATAGTTGTAGTGGAGGCCACTCTAACTTAGAGACGATGTTCATTGTCTTGTGGTTTGTCTGTCTTGTTGGAGACAGAGAAACGGGGATGGGGAAACTCAACACGATGTCTTGATGAAGTCATTTTCAAAGCTTTGGAATGTTTTGCGTTTTATGGGTTTAGTTAAGTTTTTCTTGTTGTTGTTGTTGTTGTTATTGTTTTTGTTATGGTAGGTATTGCAGGGCAAATACTTTAGCCTAAATATGGTAAATCGTATTCATTAGCCAAACACAAATTGAAATAACACGACAACAACAAATTTTCCACACTTAGCATTACCATGAAAAACGTTAAACAAGCGTCGAGAAAAATGTTTAGACGAAAACATATATAAAGAGTGAGAAAAATCAACAATTGCTGCCTACTGCTATAAAAACATAAACATTGGTTTCCAACCACTAGCCACTGGACTTAACTTGGTCAAGTGTTTGTTATCGAGACGCCCATTCGATCCCTTACAATGCCCTTACAGTCATTGGACTCTATGCATGGCAATTCGTCTGGAGGTGAGGAGTGACTAATTAACATAGTGAAAAATGTAGGTAAAATGCATTTTTTTCATTTCTTTTTTGTTGATAACGCTTTCACCTCCATGTCCAAGTGACAGACGAAAGCGAAACCATAATTGAAAATATTGCCGACTTCGAAATACCAATAAGAAATATTTTATATTGGTTACTATGTATTTTATATGCCTCAGTCTATGTAAATTTCAAGTTTTTACAAAGTTTTTCGCAATAATTTTTTTTTATTTATTTTTTAAATATGTGAGTCATTTTTTTATGATAAAATTTGTATTAAGTATACGCGATAATACTAAAATCATATTAGAAATATATGTAAGTGCTTGGGAATTCTCCAGAAACTAAGCTGACTCATTAGCTTGGGTTTTAGTAACTGCTTATCAGAAGGCTTTGTTAGAGTAATCTAAAATAAAATATTTACATATCAAAATTAAAGCAATGGGTCAAAAACGGAGACCAACTGTATATCCCAGGGTAGAGGATTATGAAGCTATTAATGATCATCGACAGTCATTAGGACCAAGGATTGTTAAGCCCAATAAGGCATTGATATTAACCCTCTTCTTCTTGGCTGTTATGCTCAAAGTGGCTATGATAGTTGCAGAATTAATAATCTAACATAAAACTTACCCAAAAACCAACAAAAATAAATGGAAGTAGACATAAAATATAGAAGTTGTAAAATTTACCTGCAAAGAAACAAAATAATTAAGTTATAATTAGTTATATATTGCGTATTTGTTTTGTTTTCGTTTCTTTTGTTGTGTTTTGTTTTGTTTTATTTGTTAAAGACCAACCGGAGAGCTGCCAGTTTTGACACTTGAAGGAGAACAGGAAACTGACTGGTCACGGGTATCTTTTGTGTATTTCTCAAGTGCTAGTTTCTTGATCTTTATCAGTTTGAGCTCAAATTTCTGTTTCTGGGGGTAACTTTTCCCTTAAATGATTTGCGTGTAGTATTACAAGTAGCACACAGAAACAGACATTTATTGGTAACCACAATGAAAAGTAGAAATCATTTCAGTGCACAACAGTGAAAATAATTTGACAACTCACTTTAAGGTTTAGCGTAAAAAAGAGGCACAAAAGGTCAAGGGGAGTGAAAAAGGGTTGACCTGGCTGCTGCATGCACGAGTGAACTTTCAAATCAAAAAAATAAAGAAAAAAATATAGAGACAAAAGGAACCCGAAAATCCCCAACTTTTTATTAAAAGCTGTCAGAGTTTGGAAAGGAACAAAACCTCAAGCCCGGGGACATATTGTCAGGCCCAATTTTATTTCTCTTTATTTTTTTTTTTTTTTTTTTGTTTGCTGTTGTTGGCTTCATTAAAAATTCTTCGAATGGAGTGGCAATATTTTTTTCCGTGTGTCTCTTTCAAAACATTTTTCACCTGCTTTTCACCTGCTTTTTTGGCATTTTGACCAGACAGTCGTTTTTCACTTTATTTCTTTTTTTTTAATATATTTGTGACCGTCTTGACTTTGAATTGCTTTGCACGTTTGCCACTTTTTGATGTAGGCAAAAGTCTTAACTCAAGGCAAAAGGCATCAAATATGCAAAAAGCAACTGAAATTAACTCAATTTTGAGTTTGCTTTTTCCTTTTTCCCCTCAGGTTTTTTCGTCCATTTTTTTTCCTTCTTTCTTTTTTGGTTTTTTAACACTTTGGCGGCTCGGAAAATCTTTCTGTCGGGCACGTGCTCACTTAAGGCAACAAATTTTTGGTTCAGCAAACAGCTGTTAGGCCAAGTTTATGAGGTTTTGCCATGTGTCGTTTATTATATATTTCAGGAAAAAGAAAAGGTGGCCCAAACACTTGAATTGGCAGAGTTTGTTTTAAGAATTTTCACATTGAGTATTTTTGGAAAAGTCTTTAAACATTTTTCATAATGAATTCTAAATCTTAAAATGAGTCGAAGACTTTCTAAAATTTGACTGGCTGGAATATGGTATATCTTTATATATCTTTAAAAGTTTGCCTTTTTCTTTCCAACAACACACTTAAACTATGAGTTCACATAAACTTGAAATTTTAATCCCATCATAACTCTTTCCTTTTTAAGTCTGTTTTTGCCGTTTAACACTTAACAAGCAATATATTTCACTTTAAATTTTATATTTATAATTGAATTCTATACATAACATTTTCTTATACAATTTCTTTGGAAAATGAAAAACTTTTCAGTGAGTCTTCTTTCTCTCTGCCAGCTTTCTTATTTTCTACAAATAAAATGAGAAGGAAAAAGTGTATAGAGATACAGAAAGAGAAAGGTAGGCAATTAAAAAACAATTAACAATTTTTGTGCACTCAATAAAATATTTAAATTTAAATGGCAATTGGCAAAATGTGGAATGGTGAATGGGTTTTTTATTTTTTGGTCAGCACCCAGAGAACCCTTTTGCTTCTTGCCGTCTATTGCCTTTGATGCCGTATGTTGAGGAGGGGAGTGATGAAAGGGAAAGAGGGTAATGGAAACCCTTTTTGTTCGGGGGAAAAATGCCAAAGCAAATGCAAAGGCAAACAATGATAAATTACAATTGAAATTGTACTGGGAAAAGTAAGAATGGAAAGAATGAAAGAACAGAAAGCAAGAGAAAAAAAAAACAAAAAAAAAATGGTAAATGGAAAAGGACACACCATATCGAGTAGAGCAATTAACGCCAAGTTCAGCCCAAAATGACACGCCCGGTCCGCTATCTGCTGACCCCCTTGTCCTGCCCTTGGCAACATTTTCCATTTGCACCATGTTTACTCAATGATTACTTACCCAGGACCCTTTGATTAATTTGAAGCTCATCGATATTCTCTTTCCCATTTTTTTCTACCTTTCCCTCTTCTCTACTTTTAACCCTTTTTCTTTGTTTCTTTCTCATTTTTTTTTTTGTGTTTTTTTGGTTTTTCTGGGCAGCCTAATTGGTTTGCCTAATTCAATTGCCAACTGACACATAAAAGTCAAAAACACACACACACACTCACAAAATACCGCACACGTAGGATATTCGATGTTTTTAGTTAAGTTGCAATACTTTCCTATCGATTGTTGTTACTGATTAATGAAAACTGTGTAAAGAATCAAAAAAACTAACTAACAGAAAGTCATTTTCCACCCTCGAACATCATTAATTACAGTTACGGGAGCGGTGTGGGGAGGGAAAAACCAATAAAAGTGTTTAGGCCAAAATAAGTTGTCATCATTAGTTACAGTTTCCTGCCATTTAAGTGGTATGTTCTTCAATATTTTGTTTTTTTTTTCATGTTTTTTCTTCGGTTTGTTGGTTGGTTTTTTTCTTTTTTTTGAACAAATTGCCAACAATTGATGAATGTCTTGGGATAATGAGAAAAAATTTAAGGCTAAACGCAACTAAATTCACTCTCTTTCTCCCTCTCTCTGTCTCCCTGTGTGTTTGCAAATGGTAAAGAAAAGAAATTGGCGGAGTAAGAGATGTTGGCTGATGAAATGAATTGAAGTAGGCGCCAGGCATATAAATAAATAGGCTTTTCTTTACTTCCATACCATTTTCCATTCCATTCTGACACAAAATGCGAGTACAAAAAGCAATCTGTGTAAAAGTAACGCAAGTCATTAATCATTATCATATAAACATCAATTGGTGTTTAGACCAAAGGCACCAGCCAGCCAGCCAGCCAGCCAGCCAGCCAGCCATCCAGTCAGCCACTAGGAGGTACTAGGCAGCAGCATTGAGCATGTTATTGATTGGCCATTGAGTTGAAATCGAAGTGGAATCCAAGTCAAAGGAAAAGCAAAAGAAATTGAAATGAAATTTAACGTAAATAAAAACATTTTTTCTGCCTTTCTGCCCTTTCATCCTCTCCCTCATCCCTATCCCTCTATCTATCTCTTTCTAGTCTTCGTATATCTATCTTTTTTTTTTTTGGTTGAAATGAAAATTTTAATTTATAACTGTAAATACACTTTGAAAAATCAATGGATTTGTTTGAATCTTTAAGAGAATTGATCTATATTAATGATTATAGATTAATACAAATTGCATAAGTTTATGCTTTAGAATTCCCAATTGGTTCACGTCACTAGAAATCCTTACATCTGTTTTTCTTTAAAATGTTCTTATGATTATTCTAAAAAAAAAGAAAAAACCTGCATAAATTTTAAAAAGAAATAATCTTCTACTTCTTTGGTAAATAATCCTTATAATTTACTAAAACTGTTAGAATTCCCAACCACTTCACGCCAATATTATATTAACTTATTTCAACAGCTTTTCTACGGCCAAAAGTAATCTTGCAAATTTCTTTTACTAAGTTTTCAAAGTCAATCTAAGTTAAAGACAAAATCATTAATTATGAAAAATTTTAGAAAAATCTTTTAAATTAAATTTATTAAATTTTTTTTTCAAGTGTAAAATGTTAGCTTTCTTACGCTACCCTCAATTGGTCAGCCTCCAATTTTCTTCGCTGTCTTCAAAAGGTTTTCCTTATTTTTTTTTTCCTTCTATAACTCAATTCAATGCTTTTGGAAATGTAATGGATAAAAAAGAAAGGAAGAAAGAAAAAAAACAGCAGAGATAAATCAAACAAAAAATACGTACTGAAAATAAGACCAGAAATTACTTGTAATCAATTTGTCATATAATAATAAGTTCTGAAAATAACTAAGTTGCCTTGGTATACAATTTTTTTCTGCTTAGTCACTTCTGAGTTGTCGAGTCGGGGGGGACTTTTCGCGGCAAGTCTCGGTTAGTTTGAACCTTGAAATAAAGCAAGTTCTTTGTCTCTCCACTGGAAACATTTATCATCTTGAATGAATATAATATTCATATTATATATACATACTATATATGTACATACATATGTACAGTGTGTACATATACATTTATACTTTTTTGATAAAGTCAATATGCATACTTATCATGTTTTTTTTTCCATTCTGAGAATGATAGAGAGAAAGGTTATTCGTTCTCTGTTTTCTTCTTTTGTATTGCTTTTATCACTAAACATTCCTTTTTAACTGCAGCCTCCATCAATCATTATCATCATTTCCATTTCCAATTCATTTCTGAGCTTGTATTTAAATAATTCCTTTTCAATTCAGTTCAACAAAATAAAATAAGATGCCTCTTTGCCTTTTGCCATTATTATTATTAGCTCTAACATAGAGAGATGAAACGAGACAGCGAGAACGAGAGAAAGAGAGAGAGAGAGAGAGGGCCTAAGCCAGTTTGATAAATTACTTAAAGGCAAATCTCCTCAGTTATTTTGATGTATTAAAATTTAAACAAGAAAAATTATAAACCCCCAACTGGCATTTACGATTTGCCCAAAGGAGGTTTTTGTAGCTCGATTTAAATTAGTTAACTGAACTGTTGTAAAATGTTTTAGTTAATGCTTAATGCCAAATAAATTGATAGATTGCCAATTTATGTGCTAAAATCGAATTTTCCAAATGATATTATTCTGATATAACTATAACTATTCATCTACTTTAAGTAAGATCATTATAAAACTAGCAGAATTAAAAGTGCAACTATCATTTCCAGTAATTAATTTAAAAGCGAAACAAATCTAAACTTCTTTTCTCTATATATTGTTAAAAATAAAGAGTATGCTAAAGAGGCATTGCCAAAGTATAATTTATGATTCTAGTTACGTTTTTTGTATATCGGTTAGGCAATTACCCAAATCGAATTTTATTATAATTCCAATTTAAGTTTAGTGTGTCTTCTTTTTAAGTGCTTCTTACTTGATTTAATTTGAGTGTGTTTTTTTTCTTTCTCTACCCTCGTATTTTTTTTTTTTTTCAATTGATTTAATGCAATTTGTTGAAGAACTTTCTTGTCAATTGATGCACTTAGGCCCATACACAAAAGAAGCTAAACGAAAAGATGGCAGAGCGGCAAAGAGATTGAGGTAGGGGAATGACGAAGGGGAGACCAACCGACCGACCAACTATATATTGTATTTGGTAGGGTGTGTAAATTGATTTCAGGGCTTGCCTTCTCACGCCTTTTCAAAGACAACAAAAGCAATAACAACAACAGCAGCGGCAACAGCAGGGGCTAACAGCGAATGCCGCAGCTGTCGGACAGTGTGAAATAACTCAAAATCATCTGGATTGGGTAGGGGGGACGATCCCAAAAAAAAAAAAAACCAAAAAGCAAAATCCAACACCAATAAGCAAGCAACAGCAACATCAAGGGGTGCCCACTGTCTGTTTCACTCTCTGTCTGTCTTTCTGTCTGTCTTAAAAAGCAAATGCATTCCCATTGCTTGTTATATGAGCCGAAAACTGTTTGAATGGATGATTAACATATATGGATGGGTCTTGGGACTGATTGAGGACTGAAATCTGGTCTTTGGGCTGGGCAAGGGCATAACAAATAACAAAAAAAAAGAAAAAAAATATATAAAAACAAAAAAATGAAAAACAATTTTTCTCTCTGTTGTTGTTGTTGTTGCAAAAACATCAACAACAATAACAAATACAAAATAAGTTTCAAAATTGATATGAAATGATTCAGTGTCCAGTGTATACGAATCAGTTTCTGAATTGTCGAGTTTTTATCAGCCTTGAGAGGAAACGACAATCCTCTGAATAAAATGTTAAGGCACGCCCATATCATCTCATACCAAGTCATATTTCAATACAATCCAATCCTAAAAACAAAAAAAAAAAGAAAAGAAACGAAATATAAAAGGAGAAACGGGCGTCATTCGACAATTGTAAACATCAACAGAAAATAAACATCTATGGGCCACATATGTAAGCAGGCGTCTTTAGGGCAAGGGTCCTGATCCCTTTTATGGCCCAATGTGTCAACTAAACGAAATTGCTTTTGTATAAACTAAGACAACAACAGTAACAATAGCAAGAGACCGAGAAATAAATAGAGAGAGAGAGAAAGCGAGAGAAAGTGATAGAATCATGTCCTTATCATTTGCTCTTAGAATTAGCTGCCGGAACATTTTCTTCTCTAGAGTTGGCGCCATTTTTGTGGCCTTATCACACTTATCAGACCAGAACAGAAAACGGCATAGAATTAAATAAACGAAAATAAGGGCTAAGGCAAATTTATGAGAAAACGAGAGAATGAAAGACAAAGACAAAGAGTAAAAGAGTGAGAGAGACTTACTACTAGAGGCTATAGAATGAGTCAGAGGGAACATCTAATTAGTGCTACATTTCAATGACCAACTGCTTTCATATTGAGGCTTAACACATACAAAACACAAAATTTGACATACATTTTTAGCTAAGGGTAGCGAAAAACAACCCTCACTCTACCTCACACTTCCCTTCAGCCCACGCACACACGCACACCACATGCATACACACGCTTAGAATTCCAAGTAAATACATACTTCCTCATGACGACTAGAAGCGGGGGAGGGAACGTGTGCAAAAATTAAACAAAATAGCAAGTGTGCGCAAAAAATGTTTAAAATACCGAAAACTCAAATTCAACATTTTTCACCCTCAAAAAAAAAAAAAAGCGAAAAGGGGCGCTGAAATAGGAATAGGAATGCCCAGAATTATGGGTGGGGGGATTCCGTGGAGATGGAGGGTAAGCAAATATATGTATGTATGTACAATTTTGAGGGTTGTTGTTTCATTCTAAATGGCATCAGTTGATAGTCTTTTTTTTTGTGCTCCTTGTGAATACCCTTACACACAAAATGCATTAGCCGACCTCATATATATGATAATCCACAAATAATTTATGGAAAAACTAAAAAAAAGAAAAACGAAACTTTTGAACAAAATGAAACTAATATTAAGTGAAATTTTAGATGAAATTTTTTCGTCTTAGTTAATAACTGAAATGCTTGAGATCGGTGTACTTTTTAGGATTGCTTAACCAATTTAAAAATTTAAAATTTGTCCTCATGTTATTCATCAGATTTTAGTTTTATAGCAAAAATATTAACTTTAATGTAAATCAAACAAAGGAGGTTTATATAAATCTTACTTGGAATGTTATCAAATAGAAAAAGAATTACCATACTTTAGATTTTGGAATTTGATCAATTTATCAATATAAAAAGTATTACTATACTTAAGATCTAGATAATTACAATAATACCCTTAAATTTTTCAACTTTATAAAATTTAAACGAATATCTTTCTTTTTTAAGAATAATAGTTTCACTTAATATTATTTACACTATATTTATTTCTTATATTAAATATTAAAACTAAAGATCAAAATAATAGTAATAATAATAGTAATAGTCTATAAGACTCACTATTTTCCTAACTGTCGGTAAAACTTTTCCTTATTTTTTTTAAAATTAAAATGGCTATGAATTATAATTTGTCTAATTATATACTTTTAATATCGAAGAAATAATAATATTTTTCCAGTTTACGTATAAAACTTTGAAAAGATAATGTTCGAGGTCAGCTTTTATGTTTAGAAAGTTCAATTTATATAGTTATTATTTCTTTTTTACTACTGTTTTGTTTAATTACCAAAATCCATTATAATGAATCAATTAAAAACCCATATTTTTTTTTAAATAAAAAAATAAACTTTGCTTAGAATTACAATTTTATTTAGGGTATTAAATAGTCATATTTATGTAAAATTTCATTTACTTTTATTGCCAGCTTTCATGTCATTTCATGTCTTGGTTGTTTACTTGAAGAAATGGAAAACAATTTGTACCTATTGCTGTTCCACAGTTACTGTTGTGTTTGTATATTGTATTTGTGTTGGAAATTTACATAAAAATATATAAAATGAAACAATGAAATAATGTGCAATTGGCCATGGCCAAAATGGCAAATGAAATTGTCTTACACTCAAATGAATTTTGGCAAAAATTGAGACACGTGTCGGAGGTCTGAATTTGAGTCTAGATTTGGGTCTGGGTCTGGGTTTGGCTCTGGGCTCTGGGTCTGGGGTCTGGTCATTCGCCTAGCTAAGCATTATTAAAAAAGGATTAGTTTTGGCAGTCGTAAAAAGTGTTTTTTATGGCTAGATGAAATTTCTCCTACCCAATAAAGATTAATTTCGGCCATAAAACGCAGTAGCAATAAAAAAAAATACAACAAGAAACAACAACAATAACCTATAGAGAAAAAGAAAATCAATCAAGGTTTAGGCCAATTTTTATTGAGGAACCACTTTAATGTTAGAGATGGTGACTTAAATCGCTTGAAGTATATGTATATATATCTACAAAGTAGAGAGGAAATTAAGAATCAACCCACACACACACACACACTCGTACATACACACAAATGGCAGCAGCAGCTCAGATTAGACTCCTCCACATAAAAGATTAGCAAACAGAGCAAAAGACAACTCCTTAACAAGGCTGCTCTGCTCCTAGGCAACGCATAACAAGGCAAATGCTTAAATATGGAGAAGGGAAGTGAGGTAAAAGAATATATATATATACACACACACACACACACACAAAGACACACGTACATACAACTGTAATTAATACGAAACATATCCACTCATTACCAAGAGACTTTATCAACCGTCTCACATCTTTGAGTAACGAGGACGAACGACAACATTGACTGCTGATGGAGCTGCCTCTTCCTTTTGCTCCTCTTGCTTCTTCCTTCTGCTCCATCTCTATATCCACATCGACATCGACATTCTCTATCTCTGTCTGTGTCTTTTATTTCTGTCTACCCTCCATCCAGTATCCATTCACAAAGGAGATGCCAACTTGATGTATGAGTCTAATAAATACAAATTTATCAGCCACTAACCGAAGCATATATAATTGTACAACCAATTAGAGTAAGGATATAATTCAAACTCAAAAGGCAAAAGAGAAAGACAGACATCAGACAACCGACATTAGACATTCGTTTTGGTTAGTTTTTCACCATTCTTTTGATCGAAAAGAAAAAACACAAGACGAAAAAGAAATACCTAATCAAGATTTATACAAGTTTCTATATACACACATTGTCTATATATGTATATATGTGCTTGTATCGGAGAGTTTGCAATTCAACTCAATTATCTTAAATTTAAAAGAGTCAAACTTTTGCCCTGTCTGTTGAAAGGGTTGGGGGGAGGGGAGGTGGTTTTGAAAAAGTTCTGCGAATTATGTATGACCCCAACAGCTGTTTTTATACTCTTTTATATTTTTTTTTTTTGGAAGGAAGGAAGGGTGTCATATGTTGCTAATTGCGGGCTCTCTTACTTACCCTCCCCCCACACACACACATATGTGTGTTTGTCTGAGTGTGAGTATAGCCAATTAAAGTAATTACAGTGGTTCTGCAAATGCAAATAAGTCGGCAAAAAAAAAACAAAATTAAGCAAGAGAAATGTATATGGCCAAAGGGGTAGCAAAAAGTGCACAAAAAGGAAAACAAAAAAGGAACAATTATTAGTTTTTACTTGTTGTTCTTCAAGTAAATTAAAATACATTGCTATTATGATACACAAAATATTAAAATATTTTAAATATCTATTTAAACTTTTTAATATTGAAATCCAACTTTGAAATGTTTATAGTTTGATATTTTAAAATCATGTTGGATATATAAATGCAAAATGTAACAGCATTTAAAAATCAATAAATTAATTTTTATTAGTTACAATATTTTAAACTGAATTCTTCAATATTGAATGTTTCAAATATTTTTGATATGCTCCTTAAATTGTCACTATCAATCCAATATTTTAAATAAATTGTAGTTATGAAAATATTTAATAGAAAGATCAGAAATTATTCCTCATTTAAAAGTTCATAAATAATTATTCTGAAATTAAATTTAGTAAACAACAGTCTTAAAAATCTGCCCAAATATTTATATCTTTTATATGCTTAATAATATTTCACTAATATAATTCAAATAGCAAAGTTAATAACTTAATTGTTTAAATGAAATGATTAAGTCACAAAGATAACAAAAAGCTTTAATTAAATTAAATAAAACAAAATTTTGTTAGTATTTATACTATGCAAATTTATCAATAGAAATACCCTAATGTAAATCTATCTTAATTCTTTAAAGAAAAAAAAAGATTTTAATCTTTCTTCAATCAAATTTCGTATAGAAAATCTTTTTTCAAACAACTTCATCTTGGCCATGGAAAGTTATCCTCAGCCTAATCAGACTTAGACTAAGACCAACCTCCAATCCGAACCACTTCCCCCCTTAGCGAATATCTTAATTTAAACGCAAGTTGCACTAACTTTTGTTGCATGCAGCTGCTCTTGCATGTGTGTGAGTGTGTGTGGCACAAAGTTTAACCAAGTGTAAGCCACAGAAGCAGCAGAAACCGCAAAAGCCCAGAGATTCAGGCATATCATAAAGTTGCACGTAACCAGCAGATGGAGATGGAGAATGTAGTTGGAGACGGAGACGGAGATGGAGATGGAGATGGCAATGGTGGAGTAAAGGAGAATGGGAATGGAGCTAAAGCTGGAACTGGTTCGGCGTCTGTCACATAGTTAAATGTGAGCTAGCACCGCAGCAGTGCCACATATTATGCGCATAAATCCAGCCAAAAAATGTGAATGTATACACGTGTGTGTGTGTGTGTGTGTGTGTGTGTGTATGTGTATATATATAGGGTGTGTGTGGTGTGTGAGTCCAACACAAAAACTATAAAAGGACACACATAGAGTCCTCCTTCTTTTGGTTCCTCGCCTTCGTATTTGCCTTCATCTCCTGCGAATGTGAGAGCGCGCGCATTTGATGATTAATTGCAGCCAAGATGATAAATGATTGAGGGTAATAGGAGTAGCAAACGGCAGTCACTGTGTGTGTTTGTGTGTGTGTGAATGTGTTTGTTGTGCATGTGTCTGTGTGTGTGTGGATGTGGATGTGGGATATAAATGTAGGATGAGGGTGACGTTGAGGGCGATTCACAGTCACAGGGCTCTTTCTCTCTTCCCTCCCTTCTCGTATCTTTCCATTTAAGGCTTAGAGTTGCCTGGCCCGCACGTTTTGATGCCGGGCCCCGTTCGTAGCATATTTTCAGCAATTGCACGTATTTTGGATTGCTTTTTTTCTCCTCCATCTTGTGTCCGCTTCCTACTTCTCTCCGTCTTTCACTTTTCTACCATTTCTTCTTCTTTTCGCATTCGTTCCTTTTTGCCAGCTATGCGATTTTTCAAACAAAATACAAAAAAAAAAACGTATGTAACTCCAAGAACTTAATAACTTGGACTATGACAAAGTTCTAATGCCCTTAATCAAATGCATTTGAAGAGAAAACTAGCTTAAGAATTCTTTATATGTAAATCTAGTTAAGTGATTCGCTTAAGTTTTATATTTAATGGCTACTAATGAAAGTAACGATTATTGTTTTCCATAAAATCTACATTTAATTACAAACACTTAAGGTGTCTTCAGAGTAAAATGTTTTCTCGAAGATTGCTTTGCAAAAAGGTAATAAATACTAAAAATAACTGTTGGCCTTTTTTCTTAATAGAATTATCAAAGTCTAAGAGTATTAATCGGTATTAATTAAATATATAAATAGATCGAACTATAACTTGAACAGCTGAAGTTTTAAAAATAAAGTTTAATGTTATCTGTGGTATATAGAAAGTATAAAAAATATATTAATATAACTTTTTTTCTTTTTTGTGATTAATAAAATTGATATAATAAATTGCTTATTAAATATTTTAAATAGTTTCGAGACTACTTTATCAGTTAAAGTATTCCTTAAAAATGTTATATTTTATATTTAGTAAAAGAAAATAACAATAAATAAATAATGATGCTAAGAAATAAATGATTTTTGAAATGCTTTTATCCTATTTACTTTAAAGTAATAAAATTTTTGATTTTAATAAATAAATTAACATATTTTCTCTCCTGATTAACTAAAAAATTTATTGGAAAAATTCCTCGAATAAAATTATTTTGTAAAACTCAAACTTTACTTATCATTTGTTTCCTAAAGAAAGACTAAATTGATCATTGATTAAGTAGTTATTATATATTAGTACTTTTTATTTTAATACATAGACATAATGTTCATGTAGTCACTCTAACCTTTTTTCCCCCTAAAAAGGGTATCAAAAGTGCCGAAATCAGACACACACAAAAAAAGGAAATAAAAATGCGTTGCGTCGTATTCGTTTAGGTCGAAGGGCTGAGACGAGTCAATGAAGTTGAAGAAGTGTGGCAGGAGCAGAAGTAGGGCGTTTAGAGAGTGGGTGTGGCTCTTGGCTTATTAGGTGTTTCGGTGCGTGCATGTGTGTGTGTGTGTGTATCTGTGTGTCTATCCTGCCCTTTCCATTGGTTTTCTAGACTTCTGTTATTTTTTGGTACGTGCCATTTTTGGGTTTTTTGTGACTGTTTTTTGTTCACTTCCCCTTCACTCACTACCCCCTCGCATTGCCGTCGTCATGTGTGTTAAATGTTAACTGCTGATTGCATATTGTTTGTCTGACTCTATATCACAAGAGGGAGGGAGATAGTGAGATAGAGAGAGAGTGGGCGAGAGACATAGAATGGATAAAGAGTCTGTGGTGGGGATACATTGTAATATATTTATTTAAAAATTTTTAGCAGGCTTAATTTAAAGCGATTTATACATTATAACTAAAATCGCCAACCACAAAAACCTCAGAGCTAAAACCAGAAATGAAAATAAACATTAGCCAAGCATTTCAACACAGAAACCAAAAAAAAGAAAAAATGAAAAAAAAAAAAACAAATGTAGACTAAAATCCGATTATATGGCAAATTGGAAACCAATAAGCATAAACCAAACAAAATCCTAAAATGAAAATGAAAGAAAAATATATAACTGTGAATAAATGCATATGTATATGTTATATATATGTACATATATGGGAAATTGAAATTGAAACTGTGTATATACATATGAAAAATAAATTAAGAGATATATATATTTATTTTTGTTAAGCAAATTTCTTTTCTTTTCTCAACTTTTCTTTTACTCTTCACATACTGTTGCTTAAATTGTTTTGCCAGCTTAGATAAACATATGCAGATGATGAAGAGGATCTACCACTTCTCCCCCCAATCCTAACCCTCCTCTCTTTATTCATTCATTTTGGGTTTATTTGTCTTTTGCCACTGTAAAAACAACAAGAACAACGACAAATTGAGCTACAACAGCTGTTTAAATTGTAAGGGAACGAATGAGAGACACAAGTGTTTCATCATCATCATTATCATAATCATCATCATCATCATCATCATCAGGCACATCAAGTGAGTGTGACGGTACCCCAAAAAATTTACGCATCATAACAATAACA
The DNA here is from genome assembly GCA_037075365.1 of Drosophila emarginata. Lineage (NCBI taxonomy): Eukaryota > Metazoa > Arthropoda > Insecta > Diptera > Drosophilidae > Drosophila > Drosophila emarginata. The sequence continues at coordinate 840,344 of JBAMCD010000260.1, read as the reverse complement.
TAATGTTGGCATTCTCCTCCCCAACCTCTATTTTTCCCTTTCCCATTTCTCTATTCCCTTCCCTGTTTGCTCCATTTTAGCTTCGCCTCTCCCACTCCTCTCCTCGTTGACTGAAAACGCATCGGAAGTCAACGGAAATAAGCAAAAACATCCGCAAGTTCTAATTACAAAGACATTTGGTTTCAGGCATACAAAAGAATATTGGGTAAGGGGTAAAGTGAGGAAGACAACTCTTTGGGGGGGGTCGGTGGAGCACAAACTGAGAAATTTGACTAACTTCAACGTCAACTTACCTGTCACAAACTTTTATTTAATGCAGCAATTTAAAGTTTTTAACCCCAGAGCTGCGTACAGAAAAAAAAATAAATAAAAAAAAAATTTATATACCAAAACGTCGCGACGATTCGCTTCGGCTTTTGTCAAGGCAAAATACAACAAAAAACAAAACAGAAAGAAAAAATAATACAAAAAAAGAAAAAGTTATGCACAAAATGTTTGTTGTACTCGAGTTCAATTAAAACTTTTTAAGTTGTGCAAATTAAACACAAGTGGATTGCAGCATCTCAGACTCAAAAACTCAAACTTAAACTCAGACTGCGACTGAGATGGCGGCTTCAACTCAGACTTAGTTGTTGTTGTTGTGCTCCCACACAATATTCCACTTCAACTCAGACTCAGAGACTTTGCGATTGAATTCCCATTTCAATGCACAAATTACAAATTGAAAAAGGCAAATGTTAAACGACATTCTTAATAATGTTTTCTTCTATTTACAATAAACATTTAAAAACCCTCAAGAAAGCAGAAAAATATATAAAGGGCGTAACAAATTAAAAGTAAAAACTTTGGCCAAAACTTGAAAGTAAATTTTAGTAAAATAAAAAAGAAATTAATTCATTATAAAAATAAAAAGAATTAAAATTAGCAAAACATTTTAATGAGATTGATAAGGAGCACTTGTACTTAAATATATTTTCGGAAAATTTTATGATTTGTAATTCTAAAAATAGAAATATTACTCTACTCTTCGCATATTTATGCATTAAACTTTTTCTTACTTTTAACTACAATATAATCATTTTTATGAGACAACATGAAGCTAAATTGAATAAATGACTTTAGATGACAGTTGCTACTTTATATCTATACAAAAATATAAGCCACAATTGAGGAAATTAGATCTTTCTTAATATAAAACTTGAGTTGAAATAAATGAATACATACATATATGAGACTATATAAACAAATGAGCATAGATGACAATTTTTCTTTAATAGAAATTGAAATGACTAAATGAATAAAAAATTTGATGTTGAAAATGCACAATGATGAGATAAAAATCTTCTTTTATTTCATAATATAACTTTTTTATATATTTAGAATATAAATACGAAATTATAGGGTGAAAAAAGTAATTGCTGAAATTTTATAGTTAGTCATTGATGGCATTACAATCAAATTATTTTCTATAAAAAGTTGTACTAACTTTCCAGAATTATTAAGCTAATAAACTATATTTACTTGGCAATAGTAATCATGGTTACTTTTTACTTTGTTCAATTTGTTGACACGTTTATATAAATTTCCTGGTCAAATTTTCATGACCAATTTCTCTTTTGGCTCTAGATTGTCCAAAAGTATATAAAACTCTCAACACATGTGCAAGTTGACGTCATTTTATTTACTCTATGTTATTTATTTATGATAAAACTTTATACGAACTTATGTCCAATAAGTAAGACAGCAAAAGTATTTTATCTAAAAGGCTTTAACCGACTTTACTTGTTTTTTTTTAGGTTGCGTAATCGTTTTTACTAAAGAAATGCTTGAGCATAATCAAAACAAAGAACAAAATCGAAAGTGCCTTTTATATATACATCATAAGTATGTATATATAATATTTCTTTTCTTTTTATTGCCACATTTCAAGGTGAACTTTTTTTTTATGGCGGCTACTTTCCAGTTTACCTGCTGCTAAAATTAAAATGCAAAAAAAAAACTGAAAATAACGCAAAAAAAAAAAAAACAAAATAATAATAAAAGCAAACTCTTGATAAGCAAATTGTGTGCGCATGGAAAGCAAACATTCAGACAAACATATACATACATAATATTCCTATATACATACTACATACATATATAAATTTGTACAATTTGCGAAAAAAAAAATACCAACAACAACAACAGGAAAAAAAATAGATGCCGGCCATAAATAAGCAGCCGCCGTCGGTTATCATTGGAGAGCATACATTATAATATATACATACATATATATGTATATATATATTTTATTTTCATTTCATTTCAATTTTTTGCAAACATTTTGATATGTGTTTTTATACGGTCTTTGTTTCGTCGTGCTTTCTTCTTTCTCTCTCTTTTTTTCATTTTGTTTTAATTCCTTTCCCTTTTGTCTTTCTTATTCTGTTTGCTGGTTTTCGCTGTTATCATAGCAGCTGATTGGCTCTGTTTTTGCTATTTGTTGTACTTTTGCCTTTTTGGCCAAGCTTATCAGCTTGCAGACGGACGCCAAAGTAGCGAAATAAGACGAATGCCTTTTTATTCGGGCCTTCATCCCGGCATCAAACTCAAGTCTAGATAAGGCTAAAAGTGGAAAAGACAGCAAAGCAAATGCTACCGTTTAATGCCCTCGCTCTCAGAGAGAATAAAAATGTAGAAAATCATTTGTTCAATACCCTGTAATTAAAATTAATACCTATTATTTGCAATTCTAAACAAAAAAAACTAAGAGCTAAAGCTTTTAAATTTGGCATGCAGACTAATTCATTGCAATATCTAGCCATATTAAAATTAACCTTTATTTAGAAATTTTCTTAAGGTCGATTAGAAAATATTAATAATATTGTTTAGTAATCTTATTGGAACACCAATGGCGCCAGTTAAGTTAATCTATAGATAAAGACCTAATTTAATTTTGTGAAAAGATTATATTTATCTTACCATTTACCAAAATTCATGTCCTAACACCTCGCAATATTACAGGGTATTATCCCTCACTTAATGTGCGTAATGATTTTAGTTTCTCTCTAAATCGTTTTCACACCTTGCCTGCTGAATGTTTTATTTATTTTTTTGGTCTAAATTCAGCAACAACATTGTTGCTAGCCATATAACATTGATTTTTATTTATTTTATTAAATTTCTTCTTTTTTCTTTTTTTGTTTGATTGAAATTTCAAGTATTTCTAAACAAATAATTTGTTGAAATCAAACAATGAAATTTCATTAGTTGTTCTTACACTATAAATAGGCCTAGAGATGTGGAAATATGAGCCTTATTGCCATTTAATGTACATGACCTGAGATGAAAATTATACAAATTTGTTAGTTAAATTTTAGAATGATTTTAAAGTAGTAAGACTTAAATAAAAAATCGATTTTATTACAATTTTTTAACATTTTTTTATAATTTTTCAATTTTGAAGATTGCTATTTTTTGCAAATTCCAATCTTTATCAAAATATTTTTATGCCCGCTTCTAATATGAAAATATTTGTCAAATTTGTAATTATAAATATTCTGAAAATTTTAGATAGTTTTTCATTATTTTCAAAAAAATTTGTTTTAGAAATCATAAATGTAAAATTTTTTCTTAATTTGGTAGCATTAGGGTTAGGTCTTTTCCCATTGTGGAATTATATTCTCAATATCTGTATATATTTTTGCTTTAGTTTGCCATCGATCTTACCTGTTGCCATTGATCATCAATTGATGGCTGTGATGAGAAGTAGCCAGTGGCGCAGATGCGTTCCAATTCGCTAAATATATTTCCACTTGGTAAAATATCCATCTCGAAATCGTCGTTATCCTCCGCTTCGTGTTGATCAGGAAACTCTAAAGACTCCGTGTTGAGGCCGTTTATTTGTTTTTTACTCTTGTTACTAATATTTATAGGAAATTATTCAATATATGTTGGTAATCTTTTTTTTCTTCTTTCTGATTGATTAACACTAAAAATTTTCTTTCTTCTTTATTTTTGATTCAACTGAATTTGATTTTCAAATGGGCAGCCAATTGACTTGGCATGGTAATACACTCGCGAAGGGCGGGAGGGGGAGAATAATATATATATATATATATGTATGCACATATATTATATATATAGATATTGATAGATATATTTATACATATATATTTATATGTAGACTTAACACTTTAATTTTGTTGCACACTTGTTAATTTTTCTTATTTCAATTTGCTTTGGTTTACTTTTTGTTATATTCAGCACATATTTTTTTTATAATATTATTATTATTTTTTTATTTTTTGGCTGTTTCAGCTGCAAAGAGAAAGAGAAAAATTGATTAAAATAAACATTAATTACACTTTATTTAACCCAATTTCGTTAACCATTTTTTTAATAACATTTTTTATACCCTGTTTATACTGTGGGTTAATGGGGTATAATATGCGAATGGAAATTTAAAAGATATGTAGAAGGATAAGCAAAGTTTATTTATATTTTTATAGTTACAAATTAATTGTGATACTTTAAAGTATAATTAAAATAAACCCTTTTTCAGTTTTTATATCCATATGACTATAAAAAAAAGGCGCCCTTTACTCGATAGTAATTGCTGAAGGAAGTCTATTTAGAGGCAATTATGATCCTTATTTAACTTAAGTTCGTACTACCACATTTTAGCATGTCGAACAGAGAGGCACTTTAAAATTGTTACCACGAATTGGCCATTACCCCAATAAATGCCCAGTTTAGGTTGAAGCAGCCCCCCCATAGTGGTAGCAAAGTGTTGGCTGCTGGTTGTTACCTATATACATACATACAATGCTGGCTATAATCCCCCCAACTTGTTGTGCAGTTGCGTTTAATCAACGGGGGGTACCGATGACCCAAAGAATGGCAAATGTGAAGGCATAAACAAGGTCTACTCTAAAGATTTAAGTGTTTTTAACAACAAAAGTTAACTTGAGGTCGAAAAACTATCTATTAATATAGTAAATATCTGTTAGTCTCACTTTATAGCTGAAAACTTTTCTAAATCGATTTGTGTCACTTGAGAGTTAATTTTTATATCTATTGGCATTTTACCTTTCTCACAGGGTATCATGGAATCGGTTTCCTTAACACTTCGTATACACGAATGTTTTCTTATTTGTTAATTTTTTTTTTTTTTTTGCCAATTCATCATCACAAACTATTAAACATTTTCCCACATTTACCCCTTTCTCTCTCACTCTGTTGAAAAATTTCTCTTCATTATTCATATTGGTCAACACTTTTCACTCAAAGCCAAACTCAGTTTTTTTTTGTATTTTTTTTTTTTTATTATTTTCGTGTTGTTTTTTTTTTTTTTGTTTTTTGTTTTTTGTTTTTTGTTTTTGGGTCAGTAACCTTATATCCAATATATGTAGAGAGACATAAAACTCAGTTTTCAGTTTGCCTGGACGGTACGGGACGGGGACTCAGCCTGTTTTTCTAAGCCAGCAACAGCGGCGTTTTGGTTCGACTACATTTCTTCCCCTCTCAAATTTTTACTACCTGTTTTTCGTTTTGCCTCTTTTCGTGTTAACTGAAACTTGAATTTTTTTTTTAGTTTTGTTTTGTTTTTGGTACAGTTTTGTTGTTGTTGTTGGTGGTGGTGTTGCTGTAGTGTTTTTATGTTTGTTGCTGTTGCTGGTTGTCAGGCCTCTATATTAGAACTTTGGCAATGCATTTTTTCATTACATTTCAGCTTGAGTAACCACATAACCAAGAGAGGGAGATAGAGCAATAAGGAGAGAGAGGGAGGGTTAGTGTTATAGAAAGATGCGGGAGACGGGGGTTAGGGGCAATACGACAACGAATCACAGACTTTAGCCACAGTCAATGGCATTTTTATGTTCTTGACTTTATTCTTTTTTTTTTTTTTTTTTTGGTTTTCCTTCATCTTTTCATTCCAATTGTCTGGTCTGGGGTCTGCTATATCATTTTTTCTTTCCTCTCCCTCTCTCTTTTTTGTTTTTGTCTCTTTTTCCCCGTCTGGCTTATTGATTTTCCACTAGAATTTTCTTTTCCTTCTTTTGGTTTTTCTTTTTTTTGGAACCTTTTCCTGTTTTATTGTTGTTGCTATTGCTGAGATGTCTCCCCAAGCAGCCGTTTTCAGTTTTCAGTATTGTTACAAAATTTTATCGCTTTGACGTTTTTACAAGTTTTGTTTTTTTTTTTTTTTGTTATAATAGTACATAGATTCAGGCGGCAGGCAAGCGGGCAGGACAAGAGGGCCGTCATGGGGGCGTTTGTATTGGAAAGAAGGGGACAAGAGGGGGTACAGTTTCTTTTTTCAGTTGACCATTGGCCGGCAAGTCGATGAGGGCAACGGCTTGACTTGGCTTGGTTTTTAATAACAAAAAGGGTTTGCCAAACCATGAAATGAGGGTTAGGTTACATGCTTGGAAACATGACACGTTCTTCACATGTGTATGTAGGTATATGCATACACTGAGAGAAAGTCAATAGCTAACATGAACTTTCAAAATATTAATTAATTCTAAATGAATTAATAACATGTTTTGTTTAGCAATAATAATAGTTAAAACAATTAGTTCTAACAAACCTATTTCTAGTTTTCAATGAGATGATAAAATGCAAAAAAAATTTCCATAATGAAAATATATAAAATATAAAATAATTATTTCATTCTTAAATTAAGTTTCAATTCATTGACTTATTTTTAGACTATAATGCAGAAAACTTAAATTAAGGTTGTTTAATATTTATTTCCGCTTTTCTTGAAGTGTTTACAAAATATATTGAATATTGAGTTAACGTTAACGTTTTTTGCTACTTTCATTGTTTTTCATTTTTTTTCGACTTTTATTGTAACTGGTTTTGTTCTAATTAACTCTTAACCCAGTTTTGCATTTTTTTCTCTTTTTTTTTAATTTTTATTTTTGTTTTTCATTTTAAACTTTATTCTGGTGTTTTTCTTTTTGCAGCTGCCTATGCATTACCTGGCCAACTACTTAAAGAGTAATCGCCCACAAAAAAAGAAACCCACACAGTAATCACAATGATGATGATGATGATAATGAAGATGAAGATTGAGCTGATGATGCAGCTGAGGAAAAGACTTTGACTTTAGGTAATTTTCACAATGTAGCAACAACATTTCATTTATGGATTGCATCAATTCAAGCTGAAGGCGGAGGCCGATGCAGACACACGTAAAGATACTTTACTTGAAATACCCTTCAATCAACAACTTAACGCTGCACGTCGCGTGCTCCCCTCTCTTCTCTATCCCTCTCTCTCTCTCTTCTGCATCATTCCCTTTGCTTCCTTCTAAAACAGTTAAAACAGGAGCGGTTTATGCAATTAACAGTCTAAGTTTATACAAGACTTTCTTAATTGTAATCATAGGACGGATTTCACTAAGCAAATCCATCAAAAGATGGAATTTTCATAGCATTTACTGACACTTAATTAACTTAATTTAACTAAGAATTTTTTATCGTAAAATAAGCTTCTTTTTCTAGGAAGTTAAATATGTAGGGAGAAACCTAATCTCAATCCACTCAATCCTCATCTTTTTATATTTAGAAATTTTAATATATTTTTTGAATATAAATTTTTGATAAAATTAAAATTTTCACATCAATTTCGTGGTCAAAAATTGAATTTTAATTGGCAAACTATGAGGAATTTTTATATTTAACTTTAGGAATTTCGTATTCAGCATGAAATTTAGTTAAGATCTATTTAGATACATATAAATAGATCCCAAAAAAAATATATAAATATAAAATATAAAAATTCCTCATAGTTCGCCAATTAAAATTCAATTTTTATTATAAGTTTATGGTTTTAAAGTACTTTGATTGACTTAAAGTTCAAATAGATCTTTTTATATATCTTCCAATTAATTTAACAATTTTTATTTTGCTAATTCAAAATTGCCAAAACAAATCTAAAAATTCTTTTCACGCTATGAAAGTAATTTTCTTTACTCTAAGAAATATTTCAGATTTTTTTGTAGGACAAAAATAAAAATGCATAGATAAAAATGAATATTTCATATTACATTTAATGAACTGATAAGATATTTTTCCACTTAAAATATAATTTAGAAATCTATTATATTGATATGAATCATAATTATTGATTGTTAGGTAAACTATTGAAGAAATCTGATAAGTTAGGTCAGGTTTTATTTAGCCCATAGTTTTACGTCTTAATTTCTAAAAAAATAATAAATTTTATTTTTAAATTATAAATTTTATTATTAGTTATTAATCTTTATTAAATTTTAGATGAAATAACCTATTGATACAAAAAACCGCTCCTGCTGTTTGCTGGTTTACGTGCGTTTTAATTTTCTGTCTTCCTTTAACTCCGCAGGCCTGCGGCTTGGCCACTTCAGTTGTGCATATGTGTGTCTGAGTGTGTGTGTGTGTATGTGTGAGTTGTTGTTGTTGGTCTTTGGTATTTAAAGGCTAAGAAAGCGCAACAGCAGCAGCGCCTGTATTTTGAGTTGTTTTTTTTTTATTTTGTTTGTTGTTCCATATCAAAACCAGAGAACGACCTTAACGGTGGCTCAAACACAGGCACACATTCAACAGACAGACAGAAAGAAGGAGAAAAAGAAATAGAGAGAGAGAGAGAGAGAGAGAGATAGAGAGAGGTAGAGAAACAATAGAGGCGACCAAAGTCAAGTCCCAGTCCCAATTCCAGTCCCAGTACCAGTCAAACATAAAACGTCATCAGCACACAGCCCAAAGGCCTGCATCTTTTTTTGTATTATTATTTCTTTTTTTTTGTTATTTTGTTTTTTGTATATTTTTTGTCTTTTCTGTTTTGTCTTTGTCTTTTTGGGTCTCCCCTATACATCATGACTTGAACTTGATTTGGTTTTGGTTTTGCTTCTTTTTTTTTGTGGTTGCTCCTACGCACGAAATAATTTGAACTCTTTTCAGTATTTTCCTAATATTTCCTGCTATCCAAGCACTGCTGAAACAGTTTCACGATATATATACAAACATATAAACGGGGTACCCAGGGAATTTAGAGGGAGGCATTCAGGTGAGGGGGGAAAAAAGGGGGCAAACAAATCAACACTTTGTTCATTTCACACGTGAATTGTTTTAAAATAAAATTGAAATGGAAAATAGGAAGAAATTTTCTATTCGCGTGTGTTTCTAAGTCTCTATGTGTGTGTGTGTGTGTGTGTGTGTAGGGGAAAATTTTATTCTATTTTTAGGCTTAGATAATTTCATTGTTTATGTTAGATTTTACCAAAAGAAAGAGAGACTGTGAAAGAGAATGTGTGATGAAGGGAGATAGTAAGAGGAGTAGGAATTTTCCTTTCCATTCCTTTCCACTCACAACTCTCAATAAAATTGATCCCAAAAATATGTGTGGAAATACTTTTAAAACAAGTTCGAAAATACTTTCAAAATTCCTTAAAGAAATCTGAAGCAAAATTGATAATTATTTAAAAAAAAAATACTATTGCAATGTTAAGTTATTTAAGGAATATTTAATAAATTTCTATAATATCTAAACCAAACTAAATCCAAGACTAAGTCCACAAAACATCGACTGAATTAGGTTAAAAACTGTATCTCGTTTACCTTTATTTATTTGAAATCAAAATCTAAAGTTTTTAAGTAAAAAAAAGTATATTTAATTTTTCCAAGATTGCTGCCATTTAAATGTAAAACGATTCACTTCATTTAAATTAAAAGACACTTTACATTAATTTGAGAATCGAAACTTAATATTGATATTTAATAAAATCAATAGAAACTTTAAAATTCTTAAATTACTAAATAGAATCAATGGAAACGAAAAAGAAAAATATGTCACAGCGTATTTTCTTTTAAGTTGTTACTATTATATTATGTCTGGTTATTTTTAGTTGATCTGTTTATAAACAAAACAAAAGGAAAACATAAGGAAAATGTTATTTATGTATTCCATTTTATTTTTGGGTGATACCCAAAGTCAAATAAATATTAATAAAGACCAGAAACATAAATTAGGCGATTTATTTTTGGATTTGTCTCTCTTTTCTGTCCCTTTCCATTTCCATCCTGTGCGATCTATTTTACTTTGTCTTATTTCCACCAAACATGTGTTTGATTTTAATTGGAACTGTGGTTGAGGGGGTTGAGGCGTTCAATTGGAATTGAAACCGATCATAAATTAAGGGGAATTTCAATATGTTATAATTGAATTAGTAATTATACATATGTATATTGAAAAATTCGCATAAATATATTTATATTTATTTCTTCAATTTTCAACGAACGGTTACACGATTCCAGATGGAAATTTAAGTAACAAGTGCATTAACGAATACCTTTTATTTAAGCTATGAATCAACCTCTGCGTTTGATACGTGATTCAAGTGAAATAAAGAAATTTGCAATAACAATAAAATATACATACATATAAATAATTTAGTAATAATTTACAAAATAGAATAACAGGGGGAAAAAAATTATTCTAAACAAATTGCAACCACAACTGAAAATCAAAAAGTTTACGGCTAATGAGTGCATATATTTTTTAGCTAGAATTCATTGAGTTAGTCACAAAGTCACAGTCTGTCAGTCAGGGGGTGGGGGGGTTAAAAAGGAAATCAGGTGTTTATGGCTTCTCATGATTCACTTTCAAAAACGTAAACGGAAATTAAATTTTATGTAAATAAAATCACATAACTGTTAGCTGTTCGATATATAAATTTAAATATTCTCTCATTTCAAAGTTTTGTATATTAAAATATATTTTTGGGGTAAACCCTAAACGGATATAAGCTTTAAACACTTTGGAATGTTTCTAATAATAAATTATGTTTCATACTGTAAAGAATTCGTAAAAAGTTTCAAACTAAAAACGTTTATAAAAGATATCTTATCAGGTTCTGAACTCTCTCAAATGCCAAAGTAATAAAAATAAAAAAAGAGAATAACAAGAAAAATGGTTTACAAACAAATCATGTTAAGAGTATAAATTATAAAACATTTTATAATGTTATTCTTATGAATTATGTGTATAGATATAAGATGATATATGTATATATATATATATTGAGAACGAAGAGATAAATCTATATAGATCATATATAGATATAAGCAATGAGAAATAGATGAAATATAGTTAAAAATTCAGTTAAACATTTATCACAAAAACATAAAACAAACAAATTATTGCCGAGAACCGATTTGAAAATAATTGCCAAAAAGCAATAAATTTCTGTTCAATTTTTTTTTTTTATGTAAAAAAATTGTATCATAATTGTGATTACCTTTTTGGCCTACAAATAAACCAAATTTGAATGCCTAGTTTAATGAAACGTTTCGGTATGCCATAATTAGTTCCTTAATAACCGTTAACCGTTATATATGTATTTATATATATTGATAGTCCATTAAATGTTTCCTTTGGCATTCAGTCGAAATGTGATCCAATGTGTTGTAATATGAAGTTTCTTACTAACGTTTATTGTTACCACTAAACGTTATATATATCGGTTGCATTTTCCAACTGATATTCCAAAATTTTAAGTAGACGTCCTCTATCTCGCTCTCTCTCTCTCTTTCTTTCTATCGCTCAGTAATTGGTTGGTTTTGAGTTGCTTTAGGGTTTCGATTGCACTTTTTTTTTATAACTCTTTTGCCTTTTTGCCAAGAAAAACTTGTTTACACACTTGGCCAGTGCATACGCACACACACATGGCGAGACATTATACACGCATATACACGTACACATACACAGACATATACGCGACTTAATGACGATGACGACGACGACGACGACGATGATGATGATGATGACGCTATGCCGGCAGCAACAGCGATAGCGACAGCAACAACAACAGTAAACAAGAGTTGGCTAAAACAAGAAGGAAAAACCAGATATATATTTTCCTTTTAACCGACAAAATTATAAGAATTTTTCGATATTTTAAATTTGCACAAATTGTCGGTGATTTTTTGTTGCAAACATTTTCACTTTTTCCATTTGTTGTTGCTGTTGTTGTGGTTATTTAATTTAAGTAGCCGGCTTTTGCTTCTTCTTTCTCTTTGCTATTGTTGTTGTTATGGTTGTAAATGCCTTAACACTTGATTTTCTTTTTTTTTTTTGTTAACTTGGCCTTTATCAGCAATAGTAAAACATGATTGTTGTTGTAGCAATTGTGGGTGTAGTTGTTGTTGGCGATGTTGTCATCTACTGTTTTCTTATCAGAAGATACTCCGGCATATTGTTTACACTAAAACAAACACACACAAAATACACAGAGAGAGGCAGACAGACAGACGGTCATTTCTTTTGTTTAACCGTTAGAAAACAAAATTCTCTTCTGGTATTTTTTTGCTTAATAAATTTCCATTTATTTATATTGCATAAATTTCAATCATTATTCTAAATTCATAACAAATTGGGAACAATGTGAGAAAATTGTACTTCTAATAGCAGTTTGAAAATAAAAATTCCGTTAGGAGTGCACGCGCGTAATTTCCTCGACGTCTGAAATATGACTGCACTGTTAAAATTCATTTTCTGTTAAGATTCATTTGATACTGTTAAACACATTTCGTTCTGTTCAAATAACATTCGAACCAAACGTTTCAACATGTTCGCTTCAACGCGTTCGTCATACAACAGCTCTCGCATCCAGCAGATACAGTATACAGTGCGCGTCAATTGTACAGCAGCAAATTTCATCCCCTCTTATACGTTAACAGTTTTATAAACTAACCAAGGATATTAGTTTCGTCTTACTTAAAATTTAAAATGTAACGTATTAATAAGTTTTTTTTAGCAATATGCTTTCAATAACAGAATTTCTTAGTCCAAGTTCACATTTTCTTTATTCCAAATCAATCAACTAATAGCCTTAAATTATATAATTAAATCTCACTACAGATGTCTATTTTATTGGGGTGCCTGTACAATATTTTTTTCTACTTTAAATAGTCATAATTTAAAAAAAAAAACTTAGACTAGCATAATCGCACACTAACAGCGGATACATATTATTCAACAGAGCCATGTTAACTGTATAGCAAGTGCTTATTGAGATAAAATTCGAACTTTTAAAGGACACAATCTTTTAGTAACTTAGTTAAAACAAGGTAACAACAAAAGCTGATCAACAATTACCAAAAGCAGGCAAAAAAAAAATATTATCTTTCTTTAAAATTTTTCTATGCCATTGCGCATACCATAATTAATCTCCGAGATAAAATTAGGAAGTAGGAATAAAAATTGCAACAAAAAACTCTTGCAACTTGACTACTACTATTTTTTCCTATTTTTAAACAATTTTCTACAAATATTTCTAAACTGTCTTGTTCAGTTTATTTTTTTTAACTGTACTTTACAGTCTAGTTAATAAAATTTCTTTTAAGCTGTATCTTAACAAAATATTCCAATTAATTTGACTTATTTTAACATAAATTTTTGCATTTTATTATGACTTAAATATATTTAGAAAAATTATATTCTTGGTTTACATGTTGTTGTTGTTCTTGTTGTTGTACAAACACTTTTTTCATTTACTGTTAGTTAACTGCTATGTTAAGATAGTCCACTAACTGTATAAGAGTAATTCGAATTTAAATTTTGAACATATATGAGATTTATAGTGTCTTTTTATGTTATCATAAAACTGTACAAAAAAAAGTAATATAATTTATTATATAAAAAGAAATTTCCTAATTCGCTAATAAAGTTTTACATGAATAAATAAATTTATTTAATCAATTATTTGTTATTCAGTTATTAACTTATTTTCTTTTCTCTAAAGTTTATAGTAGATGGTCGAATCTTATACCTGTAGATTTACGATATTTAATGCTGTTAACTGAAAATCAAATTTTTTGGCCATAGACAATAATAAATTCAGTCATCATTATACATAAAAATAACAAAAACAACAATAAAAAAGAACAGTAAATTAAAATTAAAATTTATAACATTTAATTGTTATTCAAAATGACATTTTTAAACGTTTATCAAATTTGATATCTCAATATTCATTATATTTATACTTTTTATTATCATAAATTAGAGAAATGTTTGTTTTTGTAAATTGCAAATTGCAAAAATTAAAATTTGATTTATGTTCGTTTAATTACATTTGGACTTTTTTAAAGAAGATAAATGTGCCCTTGAAAAGGTGGACTAGAGTTTTTTTTTATAGGTAAATTATTTAACTATTAGGAATGTGTATACGGTCTAACATATGTTTCATTTCTGTGAATTATTTGCTTCTATTGTTTTTTCACATTTATAAGAAGTATTATATATTTCAGTAAAATAACAGATTTTATACTTTAAAAAAATATCAATTCTAGTAAATTTTAATTGCCATATTGATATCAAAATATTAAATATCAATAAAGATTATCAAATAAAATATTGCAATTAGAGTGCAATCTCTTAATTATTTCCAATTTAAAATATCTGTAACTTTATTAAGAATAATAATAATTTTAAACTATTTTTAATTTTAATTTCTATGTATTTCTATATATAACATTTTTATTTATTTTTCTATTTATCTTTATTTTTATTTCTCAAAAATTGGTCAAAAAATTTGTGAATTCTTTGACCTTTTTGGAGTTGTATTATTTATTTGGGTATATATAAATATAATATGTAATATAATTATATAAATATATAAATGCTTATAAATGTTTTTTATATATGTTTTTATATAACATTCATTTGACAAGTTTCTTCGAGTTTTATCAATTCTTTGGATATATTTATGTATATATATAAATTCTTATATATCACTTCTACCATATATTAAAGTTCTTTTACAGAAATTAAGCTTCAGATACCCTAAAGTTGACCTTGAAGCTTTATATATACATATATATATATATGGATTATATATAATTAAATTCTATATAAATTTCTATATGAAAAGTATATAATTTCTACCATATGTTTCAACTTAATTTCATTTTCATCTAATTGTTTTGTGTGTAAGCAATTAAATCACCTGAGTGCCCACTTTTAGCCTATATAGAGTGTTTATATATATGCACATACATCTCTCCATCTCCCTCTGTCTCTGTCTCAGTGTCAGCCTCTTTGTCTCCCTTCATGCGTCTAACATTAATTAAGGACACAATTCTCAGGTTTCGTTGAAGACACACAACATAAATTTCCATTAGAATTGCACAAATGTCACATTAGACGCTATCAAAGCGCAATTTGTGCAGCGTCCACACTAAATCAATAAGCTAAAAACTTGCCAAAATACTAAAGGATGTTCTTGACTTTAACCATATGCATTTACAGTTATATAGTTACAGTTATATATACATATATGTATATATATATATACAACAGTTAGATAAAGTCAACAATGGCGATTGCAACCTTTATGCAAATGCCATAAATTGTAACGCGCTTTAGCATTAACATTTACATAATTACAATTAATCGGCGACATTTAGTCGGCCCGAGTGGCAACTTGGTCCCAGTTTATGCTCCAATCAATATTAATAATCATTGCAATGAGACCCACTCTATCCCCCCTCTCTCTCTCTCTCTCTTATTGTCTACCCACCAATAATGGACAATTTGGCGCGCCAATGCTTGAGTCCTTATATGGCCATGGAATTGTTGCTGTTTGGCGGCTGCTGGTGGAATGAATGGAGAGAGAGTGAGAAAGAGAGAGAGAGAGAGAGGGGGAGGTTGTGTGTGTGGCACATAAACTGTGCCATTTACGGATTTGTGTGACTTCCTCTTTAGGTTTCGCGCCCACTCCTTGCCACTTGCCGCTTGCCGCTTGCCACATATAAACCGCCCACAAGATGTCAAATTGTCAACGCACCTTTTGGCTTACCTTAGCCAAATCTCATATTATGCCCTTCACTATCCACCTATCCCCTCTCAGTATACTACCCTCCCCCTACCGCTACCACTCCCCTGCCTGCACTCATGTTTCCATTTATTGTTGTTAGTTTATTTGCAATTATGCCAACTGCCAGCTGCCTCTACATTATATGGTTGTCATAATTTTGCGTCAACACTGGCACCAGACATAAGGTAGCCAAAGGGACGTATGGTAGGACAGGGGGGTGGACATATCTAAAGAAGGGCTAAGGGTAATAGTTGTGGTAAAGGGGCTGTATGGGAGGTTATGGAGTAAATGTTGGCCCTGGGCAGGCGCAAAGTTCATGGCGTATACGCAATATGATTATCAATTATTGAACTATACCATTGCCCACATTGTCTCACGCTTCACTCCCACTCACCCTCCCTCAACCTACCCTTTCCCCTGACCTTCTCTCCTTCTCTCTCTCTCTCTCTTTTCTGTCTGTATGCGTTGTGTGTGACAGGAAGTTTATAAATATTTAAGCAAGTGTTTTGACTATGTTTTTGGTTAATTTGCCTGTTATTGTTAAGTGATTAAAATTGATTGCCCCCTCCGGACAAACCTTGAAGGCAGCTGGGGTGGTAGGAGGGAGGACAGAGAGGAAGAAGTTTAAAGTGTTTGATTATTTATCAACAAATTTGATAATGTTTGTTACGATCGAGTGTTTGGGATTTGCATAACTTAGATGGAAATTTGTGTAATTTATTGAAAATTATAGAAAGGAAGGAAGAAGGATAAGCAAGTCACGGGAAATTAAGTAAAATATTTATACATATATAATCTATTTATATATACAAACTATCTAATTAATAAATCTAATATACACATATAAAGAAGCTTTTATCAATGTTTTAAAAATATATAATGTATAAATAATATTTCTTAGTTTTTTACTTTACCATTAAGAACTAAATTTTTGAAACTAAAATTGCTTTTTAATTGGAATTCATAAATTGCCATCTCACTAAAATTTAAGTGAATTAAATATCCTAATTTTGTTGTCGGCTATTTTATTGGTAATTTCTAAAAATCTTTTATACATTTTAATCAATCAAACTAACTAGTTGGCGTATGAAAACTTTAGAAGCCTGAAGAAAAATATTTCACAGATTTTTGAAAATTACAAAATTCTATACTTGGTAAGAGAAAAAGTCGGATCAAAATTTCGCCTTACAGATTCTCATGCCAATTAAAAATTTCGATTTCGTTAAATTAAAAAATAAAATACATTAATTTATTTAAAACTAAGTTTAGTGCCAGTAACTTAAGAAAGATAAAGAGCTTCACATGGACTTTTTTATGCTCCAATCGCTTATACATATGGCAGCTATATAGTTAACTGACTCTGATTAAACAATAAAAGTTTACAAATATTGTTTAAGTATGAGAAATATATAGGAGAATTAATACGACACAAATATGGTTAATATCCTCGTCAATCGATTACATTATTAAAGAGAATTATCCTATAAGAAATTATAAAATAAAAAATATATAATAAATAGCTCATAAATAATAATATATAAAAATATTTATAGACAGCTTAAAAAGAGAAATAGTGAAAAACTGCCTATCAGCAAAAGGAATAAAATATTTTACTTAAATATTTTATTATTTAAAAACTATTAAAAAAAAGTTTCCATATAAGGAATATAATTAATTTTCTTTGCATCAGTTTATCATTATTTGATCTTCTTTTATTCGAATTGAACTAAAGTGTCAAAACTAAAAATGATAAAAAATCTGAATTCCTTATTGAAGAGAAATACCATCTGATTAAATGAAAAAAACTAAACTTTTTTCCATTCTGTAATTTATCCAGTAATCAATATAAAATGGTATATATGATAAATAAATATAACTGGTAATTTTAAGTGGTCGTGTCCACAGAGTCAGAGACTATTAAGGAAATCATAAAGTGCATAAAATCACAAAGCAAATTGCTTACAGAAAGACATAATAAAAATAAAGAAACAGAAAGAGAGACAGTAGCATAGACCGAGAGAGAGAGAGAGACAGAGATAATATGCGGCTCGCAAGTGGAATTGTCAAGCAGACAATAGACAGATGACGGACAGACACAGAAGACACTTTTCAGCTTAAGGCCAAAAGCCTAAAACCAAAACGTAAAGCAACTACAACAACATTAATAACAATATATATCCCTCTCCATCTCCCCCCCCCTTGGCTCCATAACCCCTGCTAAATGTTAAAGCGAAAATATTTTGATGTATTCATGGAAACATTTTATGCATGTTAAGTAACAGACAAATCGACGGAAACTTATGCTCAAACCAAAAGAACTAAAGGCCCAAAAAGGGGGGAGGGGCGGTGGGCACAAAAAGGGGAAGCCATTCGACTTATTAATAATTTACGTGGTAATATTTCCCTACCATCCCACTGAAACCGAAAAAAACAAAAGCAAAAGCAAAATGGAATAGATGAGAAGAGACGTGCCAAGAAGCAAAGGCAAAAGCAAAAAAACAAACCATCGAATAGAAGAAGAGAAAAGGTGGAAGAAAACAAGAAGTGGAGTCAGAGGCATATGAATTGGTAACTAATCGTGCCACATATATACATACATAAGAGGGGGAGCCATACCGGTGACAGGAGGGGGGAGCGAGCTGGAGAGAGAGGTGCGTCATGATTATTATGCACATCACACTAATCATTATCTCTATGGCCCGATGTCGGAATCAAGACAGAGAAAGCAACACTTGCTACTTACACACATGTTTCCCTATCTAACTGTGTATGTGTGTGTGTGTGTGTGTGTTTGTGTGTGCGTATTTGTGTGTGTTTGTATTCCCATAAAAATCTCTTGTTTGTTGATATTCATTGCATGTCCTTTTTTTGCTCCTGCTCTAGCTTCTTCCTACGTCTCCTATGAGTCCCATTCCAACAACAAAACAGAAAATAAAAAGAAAGAAAACTTTTCCTTTTGGCTTAGGCTGACTTTAAGCTGACCAAATCTGAGCACATTCATTAACTCTCATAAAGTAAATATCTCGATGTTCTATTTGAGAAAAGAGAAAAGTTTTTCTCTCTCCTCTTTTCTCTATATTTACTTATATATATATTTTTTTTTTCGCAAATATTTAAATGTCACATAAAAACTTACACGAAATAAATGACAAAAGACAAACAATAACTTTTAGAAAGAGTTGAACAAATGAAGTGAATATTTTACTCATTATATTAGACAGAAACAAAGTTCTTTGCAAAAATAAAAAATGAACAAAGAAAATTTACAATTTTATAAAAAACAGTGAGAAAAAAATGTTTAAAAATTTTATGAATAAATAATAAATTTATGAATAAATAAATAAATTTGCAAAATGAAAAATAAGAAGAAAAAAAATATGTAGGAAAATCTTTATTAAAATTGGTATTTAATTTACATGTTATGAAAAATCAAAATAAAATTAGTTTATTGTCTTTCGATAGATTGAAAATAGAATATAAAATATTGAAATCATTTTAATATTAATTACGTTCGAATTGATTCTTAAGTTACTACATTTGTATGCAGTTGAAATCAATTTTAAATAACTTCTTTGCAAATTTAATTAAAATCTTAAATAAGAAATGCATTCTTGTCATAAATTTTCATAAATTTATCAGCGTATCAGAGTAAGTAAATTACCTTGTTTTCTATACAACATCAAGTAAATTTTTATATAATATACATATTAATTATACATTGCAATTTACAAAATATCATTAACAGATATTAAGCTTCTATCGACTTTTGATATTTTTTCGAAAGCTAAAGAAATACAATTAGACAATTAAATAAGCCAAAATTGATTGATTGTTGAACTAAATTTTTTGCAAATATTTTTAATTGTTTGTTCCGTTTAGTGATAAAAGTAAAAGTATAAAAAAAAACCTTTTGCAAATAATCCAAGATCATGGGAAATTTTAACAAGTTAATTTGCAAAATGTAAAAATTTGCAAATTGCTTTGGGGCATTTGGAAAGTGATGAAGTAACTGTAATATATACATACTTACATATATATACATATATATAGATATTTATGTATATCTGTATCTCTAACGCTTGTTATTTTAATTTCTCTCTTCATTTCTTCCATTCACTTTGATTTTAATCCTAAAGCTATTTATTTTAATGCGCATTCGTTTTGCACAAAAAAAAAAAGTTAAAACATAAAAATAGATTAACTAACCATTTAATTCGCAACATATCAAACAATTTGCCAATGGCAGCAGCTTAGAGCCATTTGTAAGCTTTCGCAACCAACAAAGAGAATCCGTTTAAATGCCAACTCATGATTTTAACTTTAGTGATACCCAGGCACAAGTTAATATATTTATATATTATTTACTAATTTAAAAAAAACCAATATAGACCTAGATCGAATTATGTATGTAAAAAGTATTTCTTTAATTAAAATAAAAATGAATTAATATATTAACTTAATCCTATGGGCTTACAGGGTATCAAATTGGTTTATATTTATTGTTTCACTTGAGCTTCTCTGTATTCTAGATTAATTAACTATTTCATTATTAATGCCGAATGCAATTTAATTAAAAGTAAATATTTTATTGGTGTTGTTGTTGGTTGTAAATAAAAACCTATTAAAAATATGTCATCATGCATTTCATAATTTTTCAATAAATATAAAAAAGCAAACTGTGAGGGATACTAGAAAGAGAGAGAGAGGGAGATGGAGAGAGAGAGATATGTAGAGTGGGATTTAAAAGGGAAGAGTAGTTTGTTTAAATTGTTATTTTCTTTTGGGTCTTTGCAATTTGCACTTTGGCCAAAAATGGCCTAAAGATATATGCCTCACTCATTGAATTTTTGATTAAAGTATCAAAAACAAATATCACAAAGCTGTCAGATACACACACACACACACACACACACAACCACATACATACATACTTCCCTTTGCTGGCATCCTGGCAAATTTGCATATTTGTCTCGGTTGCTCCCTCAACTTTATTTTTTTGTATTTTCGCATCTTTTTTTTTTTATGTGTTTGTTGCCTGTCATTTTAATAAAAATATTTGTTTAATTCCGGGACAACGTGTGTTGCTGCTGCTGCTGCTGATGATGGGTATGAGGCCGCAGCTTGCTTATAAAATTAATTTTAAATTAAACAATTTTAATTATTATTCAATAATCAACAAACGCAACGCATCCACAGAGTGATAGAGAATGAAACACTGAGTAAGAGAGATAGACAGTGTGAGAGAGAGAGAGCAATCGCAGCAGTGGCGGCAGCCTGTTGTCATCCCAGACTTTTCCACAAGGCAAATATTTGTTTAAGCCCAAGCGAACGCATCTGTGTAAATCAACTTCTCCACACACACACAAATACACACCGCATGCATAACCCCCTCTCTCTCAATCTCCTCTCTTTTGATCAAGCATCAGTCGTCACCAATCTCCCCCGTTTCAAGTCCTTCAATCTGGTCAGCAATTATTTAATTGCTGCCTTTTATTCTTCTTGGGCCTGTTGCTAATTCAATTAAACAATCAAACAAAAAAATTTGCCAAAAATTTTTCGTCTGCTAATTGAATTATGAAAATTTGTTCGTTGAATTTAATTTCTTGTTTTTTGTGTTTTTTTTTTTTTTTTGTTGCTCCGTAATTGAAAAAGCAAATTTTTATCTTTAGTTTAATGAGAACTTTTAATGGTTTTTATACCCTATAGAGTGAAAAAGTATCTAAGAAGAGAAATATAATATTACAAACATATTACATATATTATTACATAATCTTTATCAGCATAAGAAAATTTATTTCTAAAAAAACAAAATAAATTAAATTTCTTTTCTATCATTTTAACTTCTACTTCAGAGAAACATCTACTTTTGCCATAAACCTTTGATATTGATTCCACCGAGAGCGAGACCCATAAGTAACCAGAAAAAGTAAGAAAAATTCTTGTATTATGTATTACATATCCTAATTTCTATTTAATATTTACAGGCTACAGGAAATGAAACTCCTGGAGGATGCAGCCATGGAATTTACGATCGGTTTCTAACTATTATCCTTAAAAATGTAAGTTTTAACTGAATATGTTTATATAAAGAAAGAATTGCTCATTATAATCTTCGCTTTTTCAGTTAATCATCTATACTAATAGAGGACACGGAAAGGACATTCAGGACATAGTCTCATCTTACTTCTAAATCAGATATTTGCTCAATTATAATTAAGGAATTGCTAACGTAATTTTATAAAACTAAATAGTATAAGTACAAAATGTCGAAAGTTATCTAGTAATCATTATTTAATGTAAATATTCTTTATAACTCAATTCTGGAAAGGATTTTCAGAATCCGCTTTAACCAGCGTAGAGACCTAATTTTTACAATTTTTTTGGTATCAGAGTCGTCCGGATTCTTTAAAGGTTTTACCAGTTTTTACGATGTTTTTCTACAGGAAAGAGTCCTTTTACTTCAGCGGTCTTAAGGATCTCAAGGATTTGAGCACACCACTCGATGCGATACAACCAGGAAAACGTACATCCCAAAGGACATCTTTATAGCCCCCATAATGGACAAATTATGAGGAGTTTTCCAATTTTAAAGCAATAAGCCCAATACTGTATGCAATAAATATATTTAATTGTAAATATTGTAAAAATTGTAAAACAAAAAACTGACCCTAATGATATGCAATAAAATTTATAAATTTTTTAAAATCAACCTTCTGCTCATTTCTGTTCGCCTGGTATTTCACTTGGAACGAAATTTCAGTTGCAACGTATTTTTCAAATTTGAAATCGCAATTTGCTGCCCTTAAAAGTATGCAATGAAAATTATTTCCAAAAAAATCAACCTTCTGCCCATTTCTGTTCGCCTGGTATTTCATTTGGAACGAAATTTCCGTTGCAACGTATTTTTCAAATTTGAAATCGCAATTTGCTGCCCTTAAAAGTATGCAATGAAAATTATTTCCAAAAAAATCAACCTTCTGCCCATTTCTGTTCGCCTGGTATTTCATTTGGAACGAAATTTCCGTTGCAACGTATTTTTCAAATTTGAAATCGCCAATTTGCTGCCCTTGAAAAAAGGAACTTCATTTTTTAGGTCAAATAAAGACCATGAAACACAAAATCCTTGTTTTCTTGGCTTCCTGCAGGATTAGCGGGATGTCCTTTACACAGCTGATAGCCCTGATGAATTTAATTCATCTTAGCCATTTTTTATCCTGATCCTTGCAAGGACTCGGGAGATATTGCTACTTCTCTCCACAGAAAAATGTCCTTTTTTCTCAGCATTTTGAAGGACTATTGAGGTTTTGGTGGTGTCGTTCGACGGCAATTAATAAGGACTTCCATGTGTCTAAATTACATCCTGATCGTCCTTGAAACGAGCGAGTTACAAGGACTTTCGTGATTTTTTTACAAAAATGATGACTAACCCCCTTATAGAAATTCGAATAAATATTTCCGTACAAAAATTAATTTCTTTGAATAAAAATGATTTATTTCATGTGTTCCTATGTTTTATGTGCTTAAATTAACTTTATATTTTTCTTAAATTTAAATAAGTTACAATAATACATTGTTAATTTATTAAATATTAAATGTTAAAATGTTTTCTTTAATAAATATTGTTAACTATAATTTAATTGTTAATAACTATGGGAAACCTTTTATACCATTATCCTTATGACAGTCAATGTCCTTTGAAATCTATTATGGGAAAAAATTCAAATATTCCGGATTGGAGGTATATATATGAAATCCATAAATGAATCTGAATCTCAGCATTCAGATCTGCAATTATATTATATATACATACATATATACTAAGATCCTATATTTTATAAATATTTTTTAAATATGTACAATAAGATATTATGTATTATTTAACTTAATAAAATATATAAATAATAAACAATAAAATACTTAACCAACTAAAAAGTTAGATTGAAAGCTGTCAAAGAGCGTCTAATCTGAGGATATAGTTTGACTAGGCTTGTACTTACATACATATATGTAATCCAATAGAAATTATTGAAACTTAACTTTCTGTTATACTTTAAATCTTTCCACACAGTCGATCGTCTTACAAAGTATCTCAGCGGCGACACTGCGATTTAACGAGCAAAGTTTGTGTGTAAATTCTTTTGATTCAATTGCAAAAGGGCAAACGAATAAATGTGGGCGGAAGGAGCACTTACTATTCTGCCCGCCTTCCATTGCAAAATCATATGCAAATCATATTTAATTGAATTTTTCCTGTTTTTTTTGCTTCTTTTCATTCGTCACTTCATTACAATGGCCACGCCCCATTTAAAACTGCAGCAACATTTTATGTGCGTTATATATATATGTATATTTGCATATAAATTAAAACCTTTTGACGCGTTTTGGTTAATGGCCATTATTGCATTTACCACGCCCATACGCCCACTCACAAAAGCCACACATTGATGGTGTTGCGCTGATAATCGTTGCCGACATTAAATTTAACACAGAAAATAATTGCTAAATGTAACTAAAACATGATAAAAAGAAACTAGAAACAATTGCAATATATTTTCATTAAACTATTAAGTAAATTATAACAAAATTATGAAATTATTTAATAAATATTTTTAGTTGTGAAGCATTGATATTATTGACTAAATGTAAACAAGTGGACTTAAAAATTATTTATTTTCATATTTGTTCAGGTATTTAAATGAAGAGTTACTAACTGCTTGTAGGTTTTAGTCATAGCTTAAGTACTTATGCAATATAAGTTTTTGATGATAAATAAATTAAAATTAAATATTAAAATATATATATATTATATACATAAATATATCTTATTATTAATATATATTAAATTTCTATTCATAAATACTTTTATTACTTTTAATAAAGTGATTTAAAATAAGTAAGACTTATAAGAAATGAAAAGTAAATACATTTTATAAGAATATAAGAAATGAAAAGTAAATACATTTTATTTATTACTTAATATTTAAGTATTTACCCAAAAAAACAAAAAAAATAAAAATAAATACATTTTATTTAAATTTAAGTTAATAAATAAATAAATAACATGTGTTGACATATTAATAAAACAAATACAATTACTTCAATACTTTAAAATAACTATTTCAAGACCTAAAAATTATGATATAGATGAAGAAACTAAAACTTTAATTAAGAAAAACGCACTAATTTACTATTTATATAATATTTTAAATAACTCTCTTAATTAGTAAAGTAATTACCAACAATTTTTAATAATATTTAGACTTGGAGTAAACATAAATATTGAAATATTTTAGCCGTCTTCTACGACTATCCTAAACCAATTACTTCAGCACTCTTCTATGCTTTAATTGTGAACTATTTCATAAATGCTTAAACACAATATAGGCAATAAATCAATATTTGATTTGTAAATTGACTTTCAAGAATGTATAAACCATCTTAAGATATTACAAGGATTATTTATAGGTTTCTAAAGTAATTATTACAATTAGTGTTATTTCCAATGCATACTTCAAATGTCTTGTTTAAGAGAAATCCAAACTGACCATTAAGTTGGATTGCTACGAATTGAGTTTCTGTTGGAATTCTGGCAATACCCAACAATTAGTAAGCTGTCATTTCCCTATCGTTATTTCTGTTGCTATTGCCAGTTAACTACTTCTCTGTATCTGTGTGTGTATGTGTGTGTGTGTGCGTGTGTTTGGTAGAGAATCAAAACAGAGTTGCTTACTGAGAAGAGCTCATCGAGTGAAGCTCACATACAGTTGACTGATTTGCCTGCAAAAGCTATTCACATATCTCTCTATCTATCTACCTGTACCCCTCTTCATCCTACTCCTACTCCCCCCCCCCCCCCCCCCTGACAAACTCATCCTACACTTGCTGAATGTTAGACACAGAACGTAGACCGTTTACACTTGCTGGCATCCATTCAGCTTTAGTCGCTTGAATTTGATTTGATTTTGCCATTTACCTGAAACTCTTTCCTCTCTCTCTCTCTCTCGCTCGAACTTTCTTTCTATCTCTATCATTTGGATAAATGGGTAGCCGGATGTCAGGATGCTTAGTTCGTTGGTTTTGGTCGTTTAGGGATACTCGTTCGTTTTACTGTTTCTGGCGCGCCTTTTGTAGTTTTTGGCGCCTGCGGCATTTGTGATGGGTGGCGAAAATTGATGAAAGATTTTCACTTAAATTATAAATCAAAGGTCAAAGACCTAAAGAAAATACAATAAAAGTTTACTATATGTGTGTATGTGTGTGTGTTTAACCAACTTTACAGACAACATCCGTGTGGCAGCCATACACAGATACACACACACACACACACGCACACCCACAAACAGAGAATTGTCAGTGGCCAGTTACAGTTTGTTTTTGCCGGTACTTCTACCAGGCGCAGTCAGCCATGTGACAGGCAGAGTCGGTCATTATTTCGCACTTTTGTTGCCCGTTGCGGAAATTTCATAGCAGCAGCAGCGACGCCAAGGACTACGACACGTGCTGCACCCAGACTATGTAGACAACAACAACAACAACAACAACAGAGCAGACGCAACGGGAAAAAAGGAAGTCAGTCTGTCAGAATGAGAGGGCTGTATGTGGGCTGCACTCCCTTTCAACCCAAACCCACACACAATAAAGGGCCACAACAAAGGTTTAAAAGTGGGCAGAAAAAGGGGTGGTGAGGGGTTGGGGGGGATTGGTTAGAATAAGTATATGCACATATATAAGTATATAGAGAGAACAAGTTGAGACGAGACAAAATGGAATTTTAATGATATGAGCACAGAAATGTCTATGAGGCAGGTAAAAGTGCATATACCCCCCAACACCGCTATATCCGCCCCCTACCCAATCCTTTTTAGCCTACTCGTAGTACAACCGGCACTTGAACTACGTTTATATATATTTTTTTTTTGGCGCTCAGTTTGTTGTTTTTTTCTTTTTGTTTGCTTTTAACGTTTTTCGGCGCAGGCGTTGCGAGAGCATGCCACAAAAAGCCGGTAAAAAATTATCAAGAATATATATGTATATATATATATATATAGTATAGGAATAGTTGAACTTACTTTTTATATGGAATAATTTTTGTTTAATATTTTCAAATCCTTGATAAATGTCACATTATTTATTTTTGAGTTTTGGAAACCAATTTCATTGAAGATATCACAAAACAGAGGCTAGAGGATGACCATGTGCTACTCACTCTCTCTCGCTCTTCTTTCTCTTTCACACACACACACTCTTTCTTTCTTTCTTTCTTTCTTACTGTGGGAACACACACACGCGATTTTTTCTCTCACTCTGGCTATGGCTTTCTCTTTTGCTGTTGGCCAAATGCATTACCCTAGCGCAATGACCCGACGACAACCGATAGACTTGAACGTTGACTCGTTTCTGTTACGGCATTATGCGTTAAACCTGATGACGACAGGACCAAGAACGAAATGACGATGTTAAAGAAAGCAACGAACATTGCACATCCTCGTGTTCGTGTACTCAATTTCTTGCTCTCTCTCTCTCTCTCTCACTAGACGGAAATTTCATTTTACCGCAAAATGTTCGAAATGAGCAACAACAACGCAAATTGCGAGTTCCTTCCTTAATTGCGCACACAGATTTCGAGTGGCTCTTCAATAACGGTATAACAGTGTTGTCACAATCTCTCTCTCTCACTCTCTTTCTTTCTCTTATACAGATAATTATGGCACACGCACTCTTGTGACGTCATTGCCGTTTCTTTTTACTGTTGCCATTGTTTCTGCCGTTGTTGTTGTTGTTGATGATATCACAAGCCGGCAATGTAAACAAAACATCAAATATATGAATGGGTGAGTGAGTTCAACCAACACTGGGCAAGAACTTCGTATGTGTTTGTGTGTGTGTGTGTGTAAGTTGGTGTAAATTTTTGGCTATGCGTATGTGTGTGTGTGTGTGTGTGTGTGTGTGTGTGGTATTCTGCTGCGCTTGATGAATGAATGAAATTTTAGTGCCTTTCTCCCTTTGCTGCATTCCGTTAAGTTGCCTGCCGGAAAAGTTAATAGAGATTGTAAAAAGCTGTAAAAGTAATTTGGTAAGATATTTGAAAATTAGAGATAAATATAATGAAAAATAACTATCGACTAATAAATATCAACTAAGGGATAAAGAGCTAATAAATAATAATAAACTTAAATCCAAAATAATATTCGATTAAGTGTAAAAATTCAAGAAATTTGGAACTCCATAACTCCAGAAGATTGCCTAAATTTGGTAAACACCATGGAGAAACGGATAACAGCAATTATTAAAAATAAAGAAGCTGTAAATCAGTTTTAAATATTAATAAACGTTGCCGTGCCAATTAATAATAGTCAAAAATATTTCATGTATTTATAAAGTGCTTTAATTCAAATAAATTTTTTCAGCATTTTTATAAGAAACCTTTTTATTGTTTTGATATTAAACTAAAGCTTATTGAATAACCTTTCCGAAAAAAAAAATTTGTATGATACGTTTTCAGAAATTAATAAGAACAAGTCGTTGAAAGTTGAATTACTGAAAAAGAATCTTGCCATGCCAATTAATAGTGGTTAGTGCAAGTACACTTAATATATATCTAAAAAAAATCTGTAATATCTAAAGAGTTCACATATCACAGATATATCTTAAAAAACATATATAGCAAAAAAAAAACATATAAAATAAAATCTTAATCATTATTTCTTAAGCTTTTGAACTTTTTAATATATCTATTCACAATTAATTTTTAAAAATTTAATTTAAAGTTAATAGCATTAAATAAATTTATATATATATATATATATACATATGTATATATTATATAATATTATATAATATTATATAATATTATATATTATTCTGAAAACCAAAATACTTTTCATAGTTTCATAATTTCATATCAAATAATATTTAAATCGTATATTTATCAATATCAAGATATATCTAGAGAATTATAAAATATAAATAAATATACAAAAAACTAAAAAAAAAAAAAACAAAATAATAATTCAAAATAAGAGTTATGATATTAATTAATAGCAGGATTAATTAGTTATTAATTAAATAATAAATTCTTTTTATGAAGAGTCATTTAGATTAAAAAGTCAATCTCATAATCGATAGACATTAATTTAATATATTGAACGTTAAACATGTTTTAAAGAAAAAAACCAAAGAGAAAAGTTAAATTGATTAAATTGAATTTTATCGTTAAACTTATTATATATAGGTAGATAAATAAAAGCTTGAACTCCTATTTTGTCTTATTTATAATAATAAACACTTTTTTATAGTCACTGCCACCGTTTAAAATTTCAAAATTTAAATATAGAAAAAAAAGAAATGTAAAAAAAATGTTCAATTCAAAGACATTCTCATATTTGTGGCAAACCTTTGCAGTTAAATCTTAACCAACTTGATCAGAAATACCTTAGAAGAAAAACAAAAAAAAAAAAAAAACGAAAACCTAAACCACTCCCCAGTGAAAATGAATCTATTTCAAAAATTCCACATTTTCCAAAGAAATTTGTGCTATGTTTTCCTGAATTAGCAAGGACACTTTAGTCAGTGTTTACTCCTGTTTCTCTCACTCTCCCTCTGTCCTTCTCTGGTATGACTTCTAATGCTGCCTAGGCAAATATCTAGAAATGGTGGCAACCACCTACACCACCGCGGCCGCCACCGCTGCCACCACTGGCAACAACAACAAAACAGCAACAACAATAACAAGAACAAAGCACAAGCCAAGCTACGCAAAGCGCCGACAATTTCGCCTGCGGCTTGACGGAGTTATGCTAACTGGCACTCTCTCAAAGCAAAAAGCAAAAAGCAGAAACGCAACAACAAAAAAAAAAAAAAGAAAAAAGGAAAAACCGGTAAGAAAAAACAAAAAAAAAAAAGAGGTACGAGGCAAGTGAGCAAAAAGCGCGATGCGGCAAAGCTCTAAGCGATTCTGTGGCAGTGGCAGTGGAGTCGAGCCTTTAGCCTCTAGCCTGAATCCTGTGTGTCCTGGTGTCCTGATGCTTGTAACAATAATTTAAGCGATTTTGCGCTTTTTGAGCGAGTGGGTTAATGGCATGCCAGGCGGCGGATAGAGAGAGAATCGCCTTTGCCGCGCGCAAAAATGCTTTTTGCATATAGTGACATACAGAAAGAGAGAGAGAGATAGACAGTGAGAGAGCGAGTGAGATGGAGAGAGTTAGCATCATCTCCTCTTTCATCTACAACTCCTACAAACGCACATAGCTTATGAATTCCTGAATACGCACCGGACCATGCACAGTACAAAGTAAAAATGCAGAACATGTGATTGGGTGGAAAGGAGTAGAAGCAGGAACAAGGGCAGGATAGAAGGACAAAGCAAAATATAGCGCTAGATGGCTCACTGAGTCCTGTTTCGTCTCCTATTCCTCTTGATGGTTATGGTCCCTCTTTTGGTATGAACAAAATTCTGACTTTTGGCCATATTAAAATTCAATTTTAAAACATAAACGCACAACATGGCGTATGCGTAATGCGGCATGCAATCATTTGTGCCTCTTCGCTTGGAAATTCCTAACTAATCTCAGAATAGACCAAGTGAGAAAGAGGGGAGAGAGAGAGATAGATAGATGGATTTTATTTTTGGGCAGAGGGCAACCCTTTCTGACGTTTCATATTTCTAGCCCGGCGTTGTCGCCAGCTTCTTGCCTTTGTGAAAAATTTCATACTCATCAAGTTGACAAAGAAAAAGTTTTTCATTATTACATTTCGCTGTCATTTCGGAAAAGCAGGCAAGTAAAAGTTCTCCTTCTGCTTCTGCTGGTGCTGATGCTGCTTC
This sequence comes from Drosophila emarginata, assembly GCA_037075365.1. Classification (NCBI taxonomy): domain Eukaryota; kingdom Metazoa; phylum Arthropoda; class Insecta; order Diptera; family Drosophilidae; genus Drosophila; species Drosophila emarginata. The sequence goes on along the minus strand of JBAMCD010000260.1, from coordinate 809,673 downwards.
TGCTTCTGCTGGTGTGTAACTCGAGTGCAGCGCGTAAATGAGCCACTTTTCATTCAGAGACGTGGCAAGGGGTTGGGGGCAAAACTAAAAAAAAACTAATATATATTTTCCATGAAAGTAGTTTATCTATAGATGGAGTATAATATGTGTTAAGCTTATTCAACTTGAATTTCAGTGTTTGAAAAGTTTTTGTTTTCTTCGAAGTGATTCCAAAATCCTATTGTTAACTTTTCAGGTTCATTCTTGTTCAAGATCATGTTTATTCTTGTCTAATCTCATGTTCATTCTTAACCAAGCTCATGTTCATTCTTGTCTTATATCTTCTTCTGTTTTTATTACTTTTAAACCAATAATTTAACTTTAAGTCGATCCAAAGATAAAGATCAGATATCACATCTTCTATGTCTTTTACTTATAATTCAACGACTTCTTTATAAAATATAAATAGTAAATAATAAAATATAATATAAAAAATATCTAAATATCACATATAATAAAAAAGGACGAATCAGTTTCTAATTTGAACTATTAATTATAATAGTTAGAATAAGCCAAATAAAAACAAGAAAAATAACCTAGATCAAAAAGATCATTTAAAAGACCTTAAAGAAAACCCCTCAGAATATTTCGCAACACTTTAACTACTACCATGTCATAACCCCCTAACTTCCACACCCCTCTCCACCTATTTATTTTCTTTTCTAATCCCCCTAACCAACCATTCCCTTTTTGCCTGGGCAGTCACTTCTCATCAGATTTCCAAACGGTTTGGGTTTGGGTTTTTGGCCCAGTGCGTAGTTGACGTAATTTTCTTGGCCTGACGACAAGTAAGTCGCATCCTTGCACATTAATCCATTGGTAGGTCCTTCGTCCCGCTGCTGCTGCTGCTGCTGCTACTACTACTGCTGCTGCACGCAAATGAGGGTATCGTCAAATCACTCACTGTCAGGCCCGGCCCCAGTGTCCTCAGGAATGCGTTGAGCATGTCCTTTAATTTTTTTTTTTTCTTTCTTTCTTTCTTTCTCCTTCCAGCAGCCCAAGCAATTTCTATAACTTGACGTTTGCCATTGTCCCGCTACACCCCGCCCACACTCTACCCCTCACCCCCATTGACCATTTTGTACTTGTATTCGTGTCCCACCATCTACCCGCTCACCGCTTGCTGCCTGTCAGCGCAGCTTAAGATAAGCGCAGAAACTTTCCTTTCCAGCAAAGTAAAAAATAAAAAAAAAATATATATATATAAAAAAAAAAGAAAGAAAACCAAAAAAAAATAAGCAGAAAAAGGGGAGAAAAAAGGGTTGTCTCTGACATTTAGCTTTCGCATATTTGCACACAGCCTCCTCGGGTGGGTCCAAGTCCGAGTCAGTCAGTCCTCAGTCCCAGTCCTTGGTAATATATTTTATAGACTAAGTCACTTTCTGGCAAGACGCAGACGAAGACATGACAAATTCTCAAATTCTCCAAAATAGAAATTCTTCGGCAAAGATTCTTTTTGGGGGGAAACATTGAAGTTAATTTTTTTTTGTCGTTTTCTTTTTTTGGTTTGGTTTTATCATGTTGAAAATACTAAGAATTCAAATTAAATGGAAAATACATTTTTCTACCACCATCAACTCTTTTGCAAGAGGAATACCCTTCCCCTTGTGTTGCCATCCCTTTTAACCAGTTGGCAGTCAACCAGTCACCATGTGACATGTCAATGTCAATTGTTTGGGCCACGTCAATTGGGGTTTTTTTTTTTGTTTGTTTGTTTTTTGATTTTTCAGACACGGAGCGAAATTGTGGCTAAACGAAAAATCTAAAAAAAATGCATTTAATATATGTAAATAGAAGGGGAATAAAAGGAGTTAAAAAGGGTAACACTGTAGTTAACTGGGCTAATTCAATGAAGGCCGTGGTTCAGGTTTGTATCCGCCTAAGAGGGCTGTTCAATTATTTGAAAACTATTTGAGTAGAGGAAATTTTTATTTCTCATTGAAATCTTTCGTTTCTTGCAATGTTAAATTAATTTTAACTACTCCTGGAATAAAGTCTTATTATCCTTGCATTAAATTTTACTAACTTTAACTATTCGAATTGTTGATTTATCACATAAAACTCTTATGTAGTCTATTTAATTTATTTATTTTTTGTGGTTTTATTTTATTTATGAATTTCACATTTACAGCATCCATTTTGAAATTTTACAATTAAAAACGATGTGACGGAAAAAGTATTAATATAGTCAAGAGTTGCAATTGAGGAAAATTAAAACTTTCAATAGACAGAAATTGTCTTCTTCGCTATATTTTTATTTTAATTTACCAACCAACTAATAGTTGTGAAAAAATATATAAATAAATTCAGCATTGTAGTTGAATGATATTAAAACATTAAATCTCAAATGCAATTTCGATTTTCCGATCTGAGTGGTTTTCGTAATGTTTCATTTTTTTAATTTCATAAATATTCGAAAAGTGATTTGTAGGATTTTATTTAGTTTTTAGTATTTTTAAAATTTTAATATTTAAATATTAAATAATTAAATTAGCTATTTTTTTTAGAATATCGATAATTTGATTTTGATATCGACGTTTTTCAAAGCTCATTTTGATACCAAGCAAAAAGCTTTCTTTTCTAATCAGCAACTGATAAGTTAACTTATTAAGTTAGCTAACTATTTTTATACTAGATCTTTTAGGTATAAATAATGTAATTTTAGATATTATAAATAAGTAAAAATAATTATTTTTAATATACAGTTGGAGCCCGATTATCCGGGAAGGTCGGGATCAGATCCATCATGGAAAATCGAGAACCGGGTTTCTCGAGAGTCGAGTCGAGAGAGAAATTTCCACATATGTATGTATTTCGTACTTTAAATTTTATAAGGACATACAAACATATCTATTGACATTGCAATTGGTGGAACCCATCGACATTTGTCTATGTCTGGGACTCTTTCGACTTCTGGTTAAGTTGACAGAATTGGCCAATTCAAAATTTTCAATTTTACGCCAATTTTATGCCAATTTTACAAAATTAGCCGCTAATTAAATTTGCATTTACCAATTGGGCAATTTGACCAAACGCATTCAGACGGCCAAAAACCAAACACAACACCTGAAATTGCACCAAAAACCCCCCATCCAGTATACCCCCCCATCCATACCACCTCCCTTGTCCCATGCACTGATAACCACTAAACATTTAGAGCTTGTTTAAATATTGTTCAACTTCTGGTTTTATGGGGCCAATTAAATAGCAATTTTTTGGCAAGCGATAAGCGGTATCCCATTATTATTTTGATTAATATGAAGAAATTATATATATATACAAATATTTGCACCTTCGCATCGTAAGAAAAGGAAATTGATTTCAATCGACTTACTCCTTAACATCAGAGAATTTGAAACGGAACGGTATAGCCGGTTCCATGATAAAAAATGATTTATATGGCTTCGAGGCATCATAATTAAATTCCACATGGAAATTACGGATTAATTTGGCCAAAGATGTTTCCATTTCCAAATCGACAACACGCTTTCCAATGCACATTCTGGGACCAAATGAAAAGGGTAGAAATGTGAAAGGATTCACTTGAATTTTCTTATTAGTTTTAGGATCTCGTAGCCATCTCTCTGGCAAGAACTCATTTGGCCTATCATAGTAGTTTTCATCCTTCATCAAGCCATTTAAACCAAGTAAAATTGTTGTTCCCTTGGGTATTTGATAGCCGGATAGATTTACATCATGTGGACAATTTCTAAAGGTACCCAAACTATTTGGATAATATCTTAATGCCTCTTTAATCACAGCTCTCAAATATGGCATATCCTTCATTGATTCCTCATTCAAAAGCGTATCCTTTGTGGGCATCACCTTGAATAGCTCCTGGCGGAGTTTCTCCTGTTTCTCTGGATTCTTGGCCAGACACAGCAATAGAGCTGAAAGCAATGTGGAACTGGCATCGACTCCAGCAAATAGTACATCCATACCCATAATTAATGCCACTTTAGGATCTATTTCCATCAATCTCTCCATCATGCTCTGACTATTTATTTTCTCTCCGTTTTGGCGTCGCTCCTCCATTTCAACGCGTGTCTCTTCCAGCATCTTTTGGGCTATATTCAAAGATTGGTTCAAAACCCTCATCATTTTTCTATATGTGGGAGTTGATACAAATTTCCACATAGATGGCTGCATATCCAAAGCGAAAGTTAAACGGAATATCTCTCTGGAAGCACGGATCAAGGCCAAAGCATCGGAATTATCTCTTCGTTTACGGATGATTCCCATTTGACGATCAAAGGCCACCAAACCCAAAGATTCAAATATCAAACGGATCATTTCCTCTTCAAAATTGGCTGGCACTTCCAGAGTTTTGGGATCTCGGATCTCTTTAATGCTAGGAAATTGGAAATAAATATCATTAAAATTAGCTAATGATAAAGCTTTCATCGGTAATATCATGGGAAACTGACTTTTGTTCCACACACTTCTAACTTTATCCTAAAACTTTGATATTATTTTTTACCTACCGTTCTATAAACTCATTATTTATATTTGATAAAGGTTCGTAATACATTCTCAGTCCTTTGGGTTGCATGAATACAGGATTGGCGGCAGAACGTAGTTTACCCCACTCACTTGATTGCCTATAAAAATATTTAAGTAAAGAGTATTTCCCTTATTTTTAATCATATTTTAGATAATTCTTACGTGGCTATTAATCCCGCACTATCAGCATAGACATCTGGTCTAACATGTTTACGAAAATAGACCAAAGAATCGAAACCATCGCGATGTGGCCAAATGCCTTCGTTACGAAACACAGTCTCAAAATCTTTGGTATTGAATGTGACCACCCAATCTTTACGTCCAAACATTCCGGGCAGTATGAATATATCGCCATAGCGTTCCCTCATTCCCATAGTGAATTCCAATAATGATGCATTCTGAAATTCACCGCCAGGCATAAAACTACGAATAACTTGAAATTTTGAAGGGCGAGGAATTTCTCTATAGGTTCGCACATCATCATCAAGTAGCTGGAGGAGAATCGGCAAATATATACTTACATATTTAAATCAAATTCACTTTATTTAACTCACATTCAATTTGACCTGTGTAGAACTCAAACGAATTGTTTGTTTAGAAACTCTTGCTGATAATGGCCCAAAGTATCGGAGAGATGTCATTTTGTTTATAATGTTTATTTTCAACTGAATGCATTTAACAATTCTGCAGAACTTTTATACACGTTTCTCATCAGAAAGAGCAAAGCGTTTCTTATTTCTGCGGGGAAGCCCCGAATTCGTTTTATTATTAGAGGAAAAAAAAGTGGTTTGAAATCACGGATAATAGAGATAACAGTGACAATGGAAGAAACTCAACTTCATCCCGGATAATAGGGGTGTCCGATTAATCTTATTGAGGTAATTATTTACTTTGACTCCTCGGTAATGAATGTAGTACCAAACGAAAGGAAAAAATCACAGAGCAACAGCTCGGGTGCGCCTTGACGATTTATTGCTTAGTTTTTGCACAATTAAGAAAATAAAAATAACTTTTAATCGAAAAAATATCGATTTAAAGCTAAATCTTGTGGTTTTCGGCAGCCGAATTTTATTTGGCCACTGTGTTCTGCAAAATAAATTTCTTTTCACTTCTCTGCAGGTATAGATCCACTTTAAAAGGCTGTAGGACTTATAAAAAACACCAACTAAAGTCCAACGTTCTGGCAACGCTATATTTTTGCCGGTGTACCTAAAGTTGACGTTTGCCAACACTGGAGTTCAAATCTATCCTTTTCACTCCATTTTGAACTTTCCAACACTAAAAATCCGTGGAGTCAAAGTAAATATTTACCCTTATTGATTGCTAACTAAAACGGGGAAGCCCCGAATTCGTTTTATTTTTTTAGAAAATTTCGTTTGAAATCACAGTTAATAGAGGTAACAGTGACAATGGAACAAACTCAACTTCATCCCGGATAATAGGGGTGTCCAATTAATGGTAGCCCGGATAATCTTGGTCCAACTGTACTTATCACCAGAGCTTAACTCACGTTCAATTTGACCAGTGTAGAACTCAAATGAATTGTTTGTTTAGAAACTCTTGCTCAAAACAAACATGGTTAGGGCTTTCCGATTTTTACAAATAATGATGCAAACAAGTCGTCCCTGCCGATATTGAGTATACCCTGTACCAATTAAAAGAACTTCATAAAGTCAAAAACGCTCAACGTCCCCATCAATTTACAAAAAAATTCTCTTATTAATTTATATCTTTATTACTGTATTAATATAATATCTTTATTACTGTATTAATATAATATCTTTATTACAGCTCTAATTATAGTTCTTTCTAAATTGCGGGGGCGGAAGTGGGCGTGCCAGAAATTTGAAACAAACTTGACCTGCGTATATACTAGACAGATCTACAAAAAAAAAAAAAAATTGGTAGCTCTAGCTTTTATAGTCTCCAAAATCTCGGTGTTCATACAGACGGACGGAAGGACAGACAGGCGGACAAGTCTAAACCGACTCGGCTATTGATGCTGATCAAGAATATATATACTTTACCCTATGGGCACAGGCTATAATAATGATTTGACTATGTATATATGTATTTTTAAGCAGGGGAAGCCCCGAATTCGTTTTATTTTTTTCCATTATTATAATATGTACTTTGTTATGCTTATTATGCGATATTTGACCAATTTTTTACTATTAAATCTATTCTGTTAGACCTATTCAAGACTATTCAACAAAGCAGCCCGAAAATGCATTTTTTTTTAGTTTTTTTAGTTATTAGTTAAACTATATACTAAAGCGCACACTATACATATATTAAATATATGTACAATATGTAATATAATGTTTTGCTATATATTGACATTGCAATTGGTGGTTCCATCGACTTCTGGTTAAGTTGGCAGAATTGGCCAATTCAAAATTTTCAATTTTATGCCAATTTTACAAAATTAGCCGCTAATTAAATTTGCATTTACCAATTGGGCAATTTGACCAAACGCATTCAGACGGCCAAAAACCAAACACAACACCTGAAATTGCACCAAAAACCCCCCATCCAGTATACCCGCCCATCCATACCACCTCCCTTGTCCCATGCACTGATAACCACTAAACATTTAGAGCTTGTTTAAATATTGTTCAACTTCTGGTTTTATGGGGCCAATTAAATAGCAATTTTTTGGCGTAGAGACCATGTTAAGAGCAATGGTTTAAATTAAATTGTTGGCAATAGATAAGCGTTATCACATTATTATTATTTATATGAAGAAATTATATATACAAATATTTACACAACAGAAGGAAATGTTACGCCTTCGCATCGTAAGAAAAGGAAATTGATTTCAATCGACTTACTCCTTAACATCAGAGAATTTGAAACGGAACGGTATAGCTGGTTCCATGACAAAGAAGGATTTATATGGCTTTGAGGCATCATAATTAAATTCCACATGGAAATTACGGATTAGTTTGGCCAAAGATGTTTCCATTTCCAAATCGACAACACGCTTTCCAATGCACATTCTGGGACCAAATCCAAAAGGTAGAAAGGTGAAAGGATTCACTTGAATTTTCTTATTAGTTTCAGGATCTCGTAGCCATCTCTCTGGCAAGAACTCGTTTGGCCTATCATAGTAGTTTTTATCCTTCATCAAGGCATTCGAACCAAGTAAAATTGTTGTTCCCTTGGGTATTTGATAGCCGGATAGATTTACATCATGTGGACAATTTCTAAGTGTACCCAAACCATTTGGATAATATCTTAATGCCTCTTTAATCACAGCTCTCAAATATGGCATATCCTTCATTGATTCCTCATTCAAAAGCGTATCCTTTGTGGGCATCACCTTGAACAGCTCCTGGCGGAGTTTCTCCTGTTTCTCTGGATTCTTGGCCAGACACAGCAATAGAGCTGAAAGCAATGTGGAACTGGCATCGACTCCAGCAAATAGTACATCCATACCCATAATTAATGCCACTTTAGGATCTATTTCCATCAATCTCTCCATCATGCTCTGACTATTTATTTTCTCTCCCTTTTGGCGTCGCTCCTCCATTTCAACGCGTGTCTCTTCCAGCATCTTTTGGGCTATATTCAAAGATTGGTTCAAAACCCTCATCATTTTTCTATATGTGGGAGTTGAAACAAATTTCCACATAGATGGCTGTATATCCAAAGCAAAAGTTAAACGGAATATCTCTCTGGTAGCACGGAACAAGGCCAAAGCATCGGGATTATCTCTTCGTTTACGTATGATTCCCATTTGACGATCAAAGGCCACCAAAACCAAAGATTCAAATATCATCCGGCTCATTTCCTCTTCAAAATTGGCTGGCACTTCCAGAGTTTTGGGATCTCGGATCTCTTTAATGCTAGGAAATTGGAAATAAATATCATTAAAATTAGCTAATGATAAAGCTTTCATCGGTAATATCATGGGAAACTGACTTTTGTTCCACACACTTCTAACTTTATCCTAAAACTTTGATATTATTTTTTACCTACCGTTCTATAAACTCATTATTTATATTTGATAAAGGTTCGTAATACATTCTCAGTCCTTTGGGTTGCATGAATACAGGATTGGCGGCAGAACGTAGTTTACCCCACTCACTTGATTGCCTATAAAAATATTTAAGTAAAGAGTATTTCCCTTATTTTTCATCATATTTTAGATAATTCTTACGTGGCTATTAATCCCGCAATATCACCATAGACATCTGGTCTAACATGTTTACGAAAATAGACCAAAGAATCCAAGCCATCGCGATGTGGCCAAATGCCTTCGTTACGGAACACAGTCTCAATATCTTTGGTATTAAATGTGACCACCCAATCTTTACGTCCAAACATTCCGGGCATTATGAATATATCGCCATAGCGTTCCCTCATTCCCATAGTGAATTCCATTGTTGATGCATTATGAAATTCACCGCCAGGCATAAAACTACGAATAAATTGAAATTTTGAAGGGCGAGGAATTTCTCTAAAGGTTCGCACATCATCATCAAGAAGCTGGAGGAGAATCGGCAAATATATACTTATGTAAATCGAATTCAATTTACTTATCACCAAAGCTTAACTCACATTCAATTTGACCTGTGTAGAACTCAAACGAATTGTTTGTTTAGAAACTCTTGCTGATAATGGTCCAAAGTATCGGAGAGATGTCATTTTGTTTAAAATGTTTATTTTCAACTGAAAGCATTTAACAATTCTGCAGCATTTTTATACACGTTTCTTATCAGAAAGAGCAAAGCGAATAACAAAATCAAAACAAACATGGTTAAAGCTTTCCGATTTTTACAAATGATGATGACTTGACTATATTATTAAGCAGGTACCCAATGACTTTTCTTATCAAGCACAAAAAGCTCATGATGATAATGCAGGGTTTTGTATACCCTTTCAAAAACAATTAAAACAATTTCGATTGAATTGTCACAAATAGAAGACAGTGTCCAACATTATATTTAGGATATATATTTTTGATCAACAGTTGCTATGTTTATACTGATAAAACTATTTAAAAGAAACTTCTAAGGTATCTGATTATAAGTTTTTAGTTTAGTTTCCTTTTCGAAATTTTTCAAAATTCAAATAAAATATTAAATGCTTAAAATAAAATTTTTTTTCTTACTTAAACCTTTCTCTCCAAAAACCTAGACAATTTTCCGTATTGATTTACTGTATTTTTTAACCATTATAAAATTGACTGTACTCGATGCAAAAAAGACTTAGTCATGCTTCGATAGAATCTCTAATCGGAAAGAGTATCTATGATTCGATGCAACAAATTATGCATTCGAATCATTATTTGTTTAAATGTAAAGAGACATCTCACTATGATAAAGCAAAAAAATATATGTATATTTCCCACTTAACTGTTAGAAACCTGTTTAATCAAATCATTCCAATTTATGGTTTCATGCCACGCGAATGCGAATGACTTTCAGGAAGGGGAAGAATTAATATAATATATTAATCCAAATAGAAAATGATTATACAGAATAGAATGCGAGAATAACTTGTTTTTTTCTATTTATAGCAAATGTCAATGAACCTTTTTGGTGTAGGTTAGTTTTGTTTTGACTCGCATAATAATAGTTTTTCATTATCATTCGCATGACACGGGAAATTTTGCCATATGTATTTGCGAGAATTTTTACCGATTTTGTTTTCGCTGTTGCTTCGTTTCTTCGACTTGGAAAGACAAATTAAAAACGTGAGAACCGTTACCTGAAAGTAACACAGTAAATGCAGTTCGATAGTAACTTAAATCTTTTTTAGCTATGTACATATATCAATAAGTGCCAAGGGGGGAGGGGCAGAAGTTCCTTATTTTATTTACCATTCCTCTAAGTTGGTGATAACTTACACATGCTGCAAGAAATTATTTTTTCTCCTTCGTTTTCACTTCGTAACTGGACAGCTGATCGTTACTCAGTGTTGGTCAGTGGGCAACTAAAAAGGAAAGCACCTGACCCGCATCTACCAGGTGGCGCTAAAGGGCAATTGAGAACGTTGCGCTCCTTGAAAATTCAAATTTTCAATTTTATCTTAACAAAAGATTTTTTTGTCCGCAGAGCAAAGAGGGAAAAAGTGATCTTGGGTATGGCTCCCAAAAACCAAAAAAGGTGCAAGGACATATCTGACAATATTTTTGATATATACATAGATATCGTTTATTTGTAGAAATGTTTATCTGTTTAGAAGCACTTAAACTTTAAAGCTTAAATACCTTTTAGTATTAATGCGTTTTATTATTATTTAAAAACAATTTTAAAACGTTATCAATTAGCAGCTTAAATAATTTTAAGCTTAAGTATCCTTCAACGCCTGAGTAAAATGAAACTTTCCTAAATCAAATTAAGAGATTAAAGTAAAATTTTTAATAGTATTATGAACTGGTTCGAGATCAAATTTGAATTGAACACTTAAACAAATGCATAATATAAAGTTGATCCTTGCAGAAAGTCAACTTTTACTTAATCAATAAACAGTTCCATAAACATACAAATATTTATATACACCTATAGTATAGATATATAACTAAAGTATGAGTATGTATGTATATATGTTTCATTCGATATCAATATCTTGAGAAAATTTTCGTATAGAGAATGGCAAAGGACAAAGTTGTTGACACATTTTACGAAAAAGACAAGCTCAACCTCATGACAGTAGCAACACATTTGCCTTTATGCTATTCACACACTCAAACACACACACACACACACACGTACGCACACACGGGTAAAATTCTCGTAACATTAGCATAACTATTGAATTTTGGGGCAAAATGTCAGGGACGAGAGCAGAGTTTTTCCTGTGGTGAAAATACCAGAAAAGCACAGGCAACACAAAAAAAAAACAATGAGAAACATGTTGTAAGTGTAAAATTGGCAAAAATTTTATATACAAGCCAAAAAAATGTTATTCGGTTCGGTTGTTGTGAGTGAAAATGTGCCTGGGAATGTGCCAAAAGTTCTCTAACTCTCTCTCTCTCTCTCTCTCTCTCTATCTCTATCTATATCTCTGTGTCTGGGAAAAATATGCGTAGTGAAGTATTTTTTTTTTTTTTTGCCTCTCATTCATCTCATCTTTCTCACTGCTCTGCATGGTTGTAATTTATGTCAAACAAACTATGAAAAATATTGTGCAACACTTCACATAGATAAATGCGGCCATGCGTAATGTTTATTTACTATGAAATTTGAGGCATGCAACGCGCTATGAGAAATAGAATTCATTTCAGTTTTTTAGTATACATTTTCAATTTTAACTCTCACAATGTAATAACTCTATTTTTTATATATGTATACGATATATAAAATGGTTTTTCAAATGTAAATTGTAAATTGCTTTGAAATTCATGTTAAAATTTTGAAGCATCATCAACAGCAACAACATCAAAGGCTAAAATGGCCCATTAAACATTTACCAGATCTGATGAAGAGGTTCGATGAGTAGGAGAATAGAGAAGAGAGCAAGAAGGGCTAAAAGGGCATGCTTCTCCCCTTGACTTTTATTAAACAAATAATGCAATTAGGCTAGGGTTCAAATGTATTGGGTTCAATAAAGAGTTCATTGAAGGGTTGACTCTTTCTCATTCTCTTTTATATGATTGATGATGATGATTATGATGAAGGGGTAGCCCCAATAATATAACGAAACCATCAAACCAACCAGCAACATAAGCAACAACCAACAAACAGACAGCCAGCCAGCCAACATCATCATCAGCAATCAAGCAACACTCGAGTTTTGTGGCTTTTTTGGTTAATGAATAATAAGCAGAAGGATGGGACACTGATACCCATATGTGTCTATATAGGGATCCAAAAACCTGTAAGCAAACTGAATTTGTCTCGTTAATTAATTAAATTGTCTTCTCCAACTGCTTCTCTAACTCTCTCTCTCTCTCTCTCTCTCACTATCTCTCTCTCTCTCTTAGCACCTCAAATTTGAGCTGACGATTGAGAAATCTTTTGGCATTTGAACTCGAACTCGAACTTCAACATTGAGTGTCATATTTTCATTTTGGTAGAGGAAGCCAATTAATGATTTTTAGGTTAATTTGATCTGGTTTATGCCAGTTACAGTTACAGTTTAAGTTTCAATTTCATATTCATACACTCACTATTATATTTGGCATGAATCATTTGTTCCATTCATAAAAACCATTGAGTAAATAATTCAATTTACTGCTTCAATGCGTCATCTGTAGTTAATTAAAAACAATCGCTGGATTGAAGCTATAGCAACATTTTTTATACCCTGACGCAAACTGATCATGATCGACTAGAATCTTTATTAGAAATATTTAAAAATTGAAAAACTGATAAAAAAAAAAATATTTTTTTTTAAATTATGAAAATTTAAGTTTCTATTATTTTAAGACTATATATATATACATATATCAATGCTCATTCTTAGTCCGATTTTGATCATTTTAAAAAATTTAAACTATGTAAAATTGGAATAATAATTTGCTATCGTTTAAGACATTAGCTCCGTGGTTTAATTTTATATTTTAAACATAGCCAAATAGTTTTTGTAACAATTTTAATAATAATTTCAAAAAATTTTTTTTCGTATTAATCATTTTGTCTAACTTAATGGCTAAAGTTAATACTTTAATTGTCTTTTAACTTAATTAGTTTCGATTACAATATTTTCCTAATTAAAAACAACTGCAGTTTTGGTTAGAAAAAAAATTAAATGGTAACAAGTTAATTACTCATTTCATACTCAGAAATGTAACTTTATAATTTGAATATTCTATTTCATCGAATTCATCAATTTTTAATTGATATCTAATAACCACGAATTAGATTTTTGTTTGCGTCATTTGAATCAAAGAAATAACTTCAAAGAATTCAAAGAATTTGCGGTTTTGGTTAGAAAAAACAATAAATAGTAAAAAGTTAGTTATTTATTTCATGTTTGAATATATGACATTATAATTTAAATGTGCATATATTATATTTTATTAAATGCATAAATTTTTTATTGAAGCAAATTGTATTTTTATTTGCGTTGTTTGATTGAAACAATTAATTTATGAAACTAAATTCAAACAGCTTTTTTTTGGCATGATTTAAATAAATCATTTATTTTCAGAAGAAACTTTAGAAATGTTTTAATAAACCAGAGACCAAAAGAGAAAAAACCTAACTAAATCGAAATAAACTTTAAATATTTAATTGTTCTGTTCAAAAGAATTTAATTATTGCATTTAATTAATTTAAATAATTTCTAAAGAAATAAAATTTTGAATTTTGTTCATTCTATAGTTAAAACAAATAGAGAATTGTAAAAAAAGAAGAAGAGCGACAAATTCCAGAAAATCTTTGCAAAATGTGTGAAAGAATTAATTATAGCTCTTTAAGCATCAATTATTGTTATTCAATCAATTATTATTAAACTTTTTAGATTTCTCTTTTATTATGGTAAGTTTTTCAATCTTTACCACTTCAAATCAAAAAAATCCATGTAAGAAAATGTAATGTAAATAGTCAAAAACAAAAGTTAAACAAAAAATATTATAATAAAAATTAATTGTTACTTAGAACTAAACATTTTCCGAAATTCAAATATTTCTCTTTGAATAATACTGAATAAAAGAACAATTAAAAAAGAAAATCGTCTTTAAGTTTACAAATGATAATGGTCATATTAAAGTGGATTATAAACAAAAATTTTCTATTAGCAAAATGGAATTATTCTCATCATAATATTTTTGGTATGGTTAAAACATTTTCTCGAGATTTAATTAAATTAAACTCAATTAGTAATTGATAAATTACTCTCACACTTTTGAACCCTCTCTACCAGTTGATTTTAAGCATTTGTAAACCTTATCCAATTGCCGACCCTTTTGTTATAAGCCATTTGAGTGTTGGTTAGGGTTGTAAGGGTATGCGGGCCTCGTCTATATGCACGATTATTAATGCCACAAAAGTCAATCCAAAGTAATATCAACCCCCAAATGACATTATGAAGCATAAATGCAACGACGTCATGAAGGTCAACATACAGATGCCCTTCCTTCCTCTCCTTCCTCTCCTTCGTTTCAGTGCACCCAATCTTCTTTGCCTACTCATTCCCTCAGTGGTCAATTGAAGAGGTTAAATTGTGTGTGTTTGTTACGTCTGTATGTGTGTACCAAGAGGGGTGAATATAGAGGGGAGCTGGGAGGGGTGGGTGAATGGAGGCTTAGTCATGTCCCCAGGGTGTTAATGTTAATGCTGGAAAATGCCAAAGGCGGCAAATATCATCTCATCGGCATATATCGTTTTGGGTTCTGTGGCAATGGCAATTATAATTTGAACGAATTAAAAATTAATGTTTGTTGTTTGTTCAGTGCTGTTTGTTGCTCGACTGTTGCTGTTGCTGGTCAAAGCATAATTGTAATTGTTGACTCACAGTGCGAGTGAGAGAGAGAGAGAGAGAAATTATGAGGGAGAAAACAACTGAAGAGTTGCCCTGCCTATGACCTTTTGCTTATTAAAATTTAATTAACATGACGAAGTATGAGCACAAACACCATATTGGTATGTGTATGTGTGTATGTGTGTATGTGTGTATGTGTATGTCATCTATATATGTATGCGGGCAATTTGCCAAGATCTACATACCACAATTCATTAAATTTGGTGGCGGTTAATCAATCAACAAATAACCAAGAATTAAACCTAATCAAAGGTCACATTTAGCGGTTTTCTTATCAAAAAGCTTAAAGAGCTCACTTAGCCACAGCTAATTGTATTTTGAACCAAGACTTACACCTTTGTAAGTGAAATAATATTTACAATTTATTGATATGATTTTAGTTAAAAATTCTTTGTCCCAAAATAAATTCTTTTTGATTAAA
This sequence comes from Drosophila emarginata, assembly GCA_037075365.1. Classification (NCBI taxonomy): domain Eukaryota; kingdom Metazoa; phylum Arthropoda; class Insecta; order Diptera; family Drosophilidae; genus Drosophila; species Drosophila emarginata. The sequence goes on along the minus strand of JBAMCD010000260.1, from coordinate 794,273 downwards.
AGTAAACAAAACTTAGAGTTAAGTTACAATTAATATTTCTAATCAAAATCTTCAACAACTTAAATAAGAGTTAAATAAAAATTAAAAAAAGTAAAAAAAATTAAAACTAAATAAATTATAATGAACTATACCCTGTACCAAGTAGAGAGTAGCTCTAAAAGACTCTGAGATCCATTTGTTCATACGGTAGGACGGACATGTCTCAATCGACTCGTTTGTTGATACTGATCAAGAATATATATATATCGGAAATCCTTCCTTCTCCTTGTTACATACATTATAGTGACTTTAATATTCACTCTTACCCTCCTTCTTACATAAATTTAAGGGACTTTAATATACCCTTTTTCCATATGGTTACAGGGCATAATTACCTGGACTCAACGGCTTATAAAGTTAATAAATTTCAGTTATAATAACATTATTAACAGTTTAAATTATACACAATTGAACAAATTGCAATCATTTGAGTTAGGTGAGGTGAAGTTAAGTTTTAGTTAACTTTTGGGAATAACTGACAATTTAAGGTTTTGAGATGTTAATAGATAATTAATATACTTTCTAAAATCAGTTAAGTAAAGTTTAGTTAACAGATTAAAGTCAAATTGAAATTCAACATAAGAGTACTTAAGACTCTAAATTAACCAGTCATATGTAAATAGCGGTAAAATTCACTATTTATTGAATTCGTTTTAAAAAATTTCCTAATTCCGAATTAAAGTTCGTTATAAAAACTTTAGATAAAGTTAACTTAAAGTTAACTGACAAAGCAAAAAAAAAAAGACTTTGGTTATAAGAAAAAGATTTTATAACTTTGAATATCCCAGATAAAAATTGGTTAACTGGCAAATTAAAAATAAGTTGGACTTTTAGTTATAGAGTAAGAAAGGTCTGAAAAGGAAAGATACGAACATTAAAGTGATTTGAAATAATCTCAAGTAGCAGTTAACTTAAAATTAACTTTTAGTATAAAATTAAAAAGGAACTAGACTATATAGAAATAAATGTTATACAACAACTAGCTTAAGACCTCAGTAGTTATAGGTAGGAAATTTGTAATTCCCTTTAATCATAGTTTAAATAAATAAAAATCGATTTTCGAAACAATAAAATATTAACTAATTGTTAAGTTAGAGATTAATAAAAAATTCATTTTTTAAAATCAATAATTTATTAACTAATAGATAAGTTAGAGTTAACTAAAAGATGTAAATATGACCTAATTGTAGAAGTTAGTTAGTATTTAAGTTAGAGTTAAATAAAAGATGTAATTATGACCTAAATTATAGAAGTTAGTTAGTATAAAGTAAGAGTTAAATTACAGTCAAAGCCTTAAATTTGTTTGTTTCCATTTTTCTAATTTCTAATTAACTTAGAAAAATTTCAAGTAAAACTTTAATTAAGGAAAACTCATATTTTTAAGTAAGTAATTTGTCCCTGAATTGAAGTTAAACAAAAAAAACTTTAAGACTTGAGTTAGACTTGAGCTTAAGTAAATCCCATAATTCATTTTATCGTATAGAGAATGTGAATGTATAAAAGTCAAGAATGATAAAAAGATGCCTGTAAATCTTATCGCGCTTATGCTCTTCCCTACCCCACTCCCCCCCTCATGTGCATAATCAGTGCACTCAGGCACAAAACCCAGTTATGTTCAAGTGTCACCAAAGATGGCCGCAACTGTCTCGCCACATAACAAAACGAGAGTCGAGTTGAATCGAGTTGGGTAAGATTGGGCTGAGTCTGGCCTGGCCTGGTCTGGCCTGGCCTAGCCTAGCGTATCCTGGCCTAGCTGTGGCCCTTTTCCTAGTTGTGTTCTGCATTTGACAGAGATGCTACTCTTGGCTCCATTTGTACCTGTAGCCCCTTTAGAATGAGTGTGTCTCTCTCTCTCTCTGTGTGTTGAATGTATGTCTGTATATTTTGTGGTAGTTGCTCATTTTTCTTAGTACACACACTCATATATATATATATATATATATATGTATATACATATAACATAAGCCGACATCTGCCTTTTCTCTATTCTTTCTTTCTTTCGCTTTTCATTTTCTTTTTTTTTTTTTTTTGTTTTTTTGGCTTGTTTTGTTTCTCTCTGCTGAAAGGTTTTTAAATTTGAACGTCGAGCATACTTGAAAATCCTTTCCTCCTCTCTCACGTGTGTATGTGTGTCTTGAAGTGTTTATACTATATATATACATATATATATATTTTGTTGTTAGGTAGTAACTTTTTCATCCACACAACGCAGTTTTCTTGTTTATGGTAATTACTTCACAAATCTTGCAACTTTTTAATTAACTTAATTTGCTTGAAAATGCAAAAAGGAAAAATCTACTCTCAGTAAAATGAAAATGCATTTTATGTACCATCAAATCAAGTGATTGCCAGGCGGCACCTCTCTTAAGACTCGGCAGGACATGTGGTTAACGCTGTTTTTCTCTCCTATTTCCTCTCCCCCCAAAAAAAAAGAAGTATACTACCCCAACCCCTCTCAATGTCATGTCAACCGAGGGACAACTCAACTTCAAGTTGTGTGTGTTATGTGTGTATGCGGTTACATCAAATGCAAAAGGCAACAGCAACAGCAGCAGCAGCAGATGCCAAGCGATGGCATGCGATGCACATTGTCAAAATCTGTCACTCAGATATATACACACACACACACACATAGTGATACTACACACAACATACAACACACATAACATGCAGAATAACCACAGGGCTAGAACGCGTTCACTTTTCGCACCTCTCTCACACCTGATCTAATGAGCTGTCAGCAGCAATGGCAGCAGGCAGGCAAAAGTAACCGCAAGATTTTCCAGCCACACAACTGCATACAGAGGCGTAGCAAAGGGGGGAAAGCCTGAACCAAACTGCAAATCCAATTAACTATTGTCATTTAAGAAAATTATTTGGTCATTAAAAAAATTGCAAAAGTTTTCTAAATATAATAGAACTCTAATTATTCGGTTTTTCCGAGTTTTTTCTTAGTGTTAAAATTCAGGTTAACAGTAATATTAAAATAGATACATATAAATATTTTCTTAAATAAAGTCAAATTTAGTCATAATTGTTAAATTGTATTTAAGCGATTTTTAAACCCTTTTTAAAATTTTATTTCTCGATATATCATAAAGTTAAAAATAAAATTGAAAAATACGTCCAATCATTCGGATCGAATTTGTTCAAAATTTATTCGGATAATGGTAATATTTTTTGTGGTTTAGGACAGACTGAAACTTATACATATTTATCTACATGAAGATATATCCTAAGAAAAGGACATTTTGTTTAAAATATATCTCAAGAAAGTTTGAATTAAGAACATTTAAATTAGAACTTTTTTTATAGATAATACTCCAAATATATATTTATATCAATAATTGTTTTTTATAAATATACCACTAAGAGAACAATACATAAATTACAAAAAATTACAATTACTTTTAGCTTTTAACTTTTTAAACTAATAGAACTTTTCAAGTCAATAACTATTAAAACTAATATAAGTTTACGATCATAAAGAAAATAATTAAACAACTAACTACTTTAATGTGTACTTTAACCCCTCTGAGAGAAAACCCTTGACTACGCCTATGGGTATACCTTGTCGTAGACACACAGTGTCTTTGGCATTGCTTAACATAGAGCTTGATTGCCATAAAACCAACAGAAACTAAGCTATGAGTATGTAGAGAAGAGTTGCCATCGTCCTGTGCAGCTTAATTTGGTAAAAGCTACACGAAGAAATAACCACACACACACTCATAGACACATTATATAGAGCATCTTCATTTATATATATACATTCATACATACTTAGTTAAATCGGTTCGTTATGCATTGATAGCCAAAGTGCAACAATAGTCTTTCTAATAATCTCCGTAGTCCATAGTCCGGAGTCCGTAGACTCGCAAGGACTCGCAAGTAATCCCTAATTATGGCTGTAAAGTATGGTTAATGTGTGTACAATATTTTGAAAATTAACAAAGCACAATTGTTGCCATAATTTATGTAAAATTTTCAAAGCAATTCAATACCAAAAGTCAGTTGGGCAAGAACACTTAACTTTAGTTAATTGTATTTCGTCATTGGTTGTACAGTGATCGATTTTCAAGGTTTTGGCTTTAGGCTTTTATTATTATTAGATAGTAAAACTTAAAGATAACCTTTAAAACAAACTAATATATTTCTGTGATCTTATTCTTAATAATAAAAAAATATAAAAATAAGTATATCTAAACTAAATAAATATATTATTAAACAATTGAACTTAACTGTAACTTTCCAGAAAATTAATTTTTTTTTTTCAAGATATAATTTGTAAGAAATATAATTTGTAAATTTTTGGTAAATTGGAGCGCTTGTTTAACAGATTTTGATAAAATTTTGCATTTACTTAATAATTGTTTCAGGACGAAAAGTTAATTTTTAATTGCAGCTTATTTACTTATTAAAGAAATGTAGTAGTTCAAAGCAAATTTCTGTGATTTTTTAGTGCAACTTTAAAAAAAAATGAATAATAAGAACATTTTAAAAAAAAATGAATAATAAGAACATTTAAAAAAAAAATGAATAATAAGAACATTGTTAATTTTTAAATTGTTATCCGGAAAACCTAACTTACTTTTGCATACTTACACATTTTTAATTTGACATTTCATTTTTTAGACGACATATTACATAAATATTTAATTAATTAATATTTAGATTAATATTTGATTTCACTTGTACAAAAAAAAAAATCAATAACAAATACTTTCTCAATTACTTAATTCGAATCCAGGAAAGCTAACAAATACTTCATATATTTTTTTTGATTTCTTAATTTGAGAAGTAAGAGTGAGACTACAAATTGAAAACTTGTTTTTAAGGTCATTTAGTTTATTAATTATTGAAACTATTGAATGAAAAATTATTAATATATTGTAAAGTATATAAATAAAAAACACTTCAAAAATTAACGCAAAATAATTAATTAATATAATTTAGGACTAACTTTTAAAAAATACACATTTAACCACAACTCTTTAATAAATCAAATATACACCCACCCATTTTAGGTAATATTTTTTACAAATTAAACATTCTACTAACTCTAAAGTAATTAATTTTCCATGCTAACTTAATCGAAACTAAAATCTAACTGTATAGTATATTTACACCCAATAGCCAAAAATGGAATTCCTTAATATTTTCTATAGTATGACCATAATTTGTTATACTTCCTTTTGATTGATACGGATTGAAAGCACTTCCTTTTACCATTTTCCTCATGTTTCTGTATTTCTTTTTCGTTATTACAATAATTCAGCTAAAATAGTGTGTAAACATCAATTTGTGATTAAATGTTATGCCAAGCGGCATAAATTGGACAACAACTACAACTTGAACAATGGTAAATAAATATAACTACAGCCAAAAAAGGCAACCCTTGTCCTAACTTCCCCACCCACACAAACACACACACACACACAGACACAAACTTATTCGAATGGGAATGGGAAAAAGGATAAGGAAAAAACAAAGCGTACTTATTTGGGTCACTCAGGCATAGAAAAATATTGTTTTGTCTCCTTAGCACAGATTGGGCAACATGACGCAAAAAAGGAAAGGGAAAGAGAGAAGTGGGAATGGAAGTGACAGGGGGGAAAATAAACAAGTTGTCGATATAACAGAATAGATATACTATGTAACTATTGCTATATTTAGGTGTCTGGTCTGGCATTTTCATAATACAATAAAACTCATGGTCAAATAATAAACTGAAGGAACACAAAAGGAGGCAAACCAGGCAATGAATGAGGGACAACATTCGCATAAATTGAGAGAAGAACAAGAAGGATATGAAGGAAATCCAAAACCAGCTTATAGGCCAAGCTGCGTATTTGTTGCAGCTACTTTACGACTTTTTTCAGAGTAGCGAGTGAATTACGAGGCACTTGCAATTCACATGGCTGAGAGAAGAACAGAATTCAGCATGAGCAAAAATATCAACATCCCCGAGATTCTGAGGGTAAGTCGACTTTTTATGTCCCTTAGCCGCACAAATGTGCGTATGAATTGTTGGACCGATGCCTGTCGCTCCCCACCTTGTCTCCTCCTCCAACTAAAGTGCTGCTGTCTTCGTCGTCGTAGTCGTTGCCGTTGCCGTTGCCTTCATTGTCGAGTGTAAATCATATTTACAGTGGTACAATAATTGAATTAGGTGGCTGCTAACCTCCCCCCAACTCTGCCAAATATATTCTCTATCTCCCATTTAGCCTTGGGGGCCCCCTTAACACAAACAATACTTAAAATGGCGGAAAAACGGAAAATTTAATTAAGCATAAAAGTCCCACGTTTGGTCCCTTTTTCTTGGCTCTTTGCTCTGTCTCTGTGTCTCTAATCAATTTCTGTTGCCCTAACGTGGAATACATATTTTAAAGATGGGCAATTGATTTAAAAATCATTCTTAGTTACTATAAGTATGTCTAGAAATAATAATAGAATTTCTAAAAGTTAGTTTAAAATTGGCCATGACAAAAGCTATCTGCTATGGCAAAGCTTTTATATGATTTAAAAGCAAACTTTTAGTCGAGACTTTGTCAGCAATTGAATGTTTCGTTAACTTGAAAGAGCTTTCGAACAATTTTCGATGGACAGAGATAACTGCGTGAAAAGAGCTTTTAAAAGCGTGAGTATCATCAAGCTTAAATTTAGTATTAAATAGATTTTTAGACTAAAAATCGTATACTCCTATGAAGCTTTAATTTATTATACGAATCTTTTCTTAATTTCTAATATAAATACTTGTATTAGAAAGGAAAACAAATTTTACAAAATTCTTTCTTTATTTCTTTATTACATAATTATTTTAATAAAAATCACTACTTCATTTTTGGATCGTTTTCTTGTTAGTCCGTACGTCTAAGGACTAGTGGCAATGATTTGTTTTCAATCCAATTCTAAGATTAATTTGTTTCATATTTATTTCTACATATATTTTCAATAAGTAAAATCTGACTCAGCATTTGGAATCTTTTAAAAATGTTGGTTTTATTTTAAAGTTTTTAACTGTTCAACTTTCTTCCCATTAAAAACTTGCTTTATATTTAGTTCTCTTTATTATTATGAAAAACCTGTTTTATATTTAGTTTTCTTTATAATTATAAAAAAAACTTGTTTTACATTTAGTTTTCTTTAAGAATTATTATTAAAAATTAAAAAAATTCTTAAAAAAAATATTTCTTTGAGAATTATAATTAATGAAGCATGCAAGTCGTCCCTGCCGACATTGAGTATACCCTGTACCAAGTAAAACTACTCCATAAAGTCAAAAACGATCAAAATCGCCATCAATTTACAAAAAAAATTCTCTTAGCTTGCACTGCTTGCCATGCAGCAACAGCGAACGCATGCTATCTCGCTCACACTTAACAGCCCATTTTGCATGGGGCGTTTCAGTACAAAACGGAAATACGTATATCTCCGATAATTATTGTCTGATTTCGACAAAATTTGGTCAGCTGGTGCATATTAGCTATATTATTAAGTCTGCCAAATAAGAATGCGATATCTTTATTACAGCTCAAGTTATAGTTTTTTCTAAATTACGGGGGCGGAAGTGGGCGTGGCAAAAATTTAAAATAAACTTGAGTTGCTTATACAATAGACGGATTTTGACACCAAATTTGGTTGCTCTAGCTCTTATAGTCTCTGAGATCTCGGTGTTCATACGGACGGACGGACGGACGGACGGACGGACAGACGGACAGACGGACATGGCTCAATCGACTCGGCTATTGATACTGATCAAGAATATATATACTTTATGGGGTCGGAAAATTTTCCTTCTGCCTGTTACATACATTTTAGCGACTTTAATATACCCTTTTACCCTATGGGTACAGGGTATAAAAACATGTTTTCCCTTGTTTTCCTTTAAGTCCTTTTTATACCCTGTACCCATAGGGTAAAAGGGTATACTAAAGTCGCTAAAATGTATGTAACAGGCAGAAGGAAAATTTTCCGACCCCATAAAGTATATATATTCTTGATCAGTATCAATAGCGAAGTCGATTGAGACATGTCCGTCTGTCCGTCTGTCCGTCTGTCCGTCCGTCCGTCCGTCCGTATGAACACCGAGATCTCAGAGACTATAAGAGCTAGAGCAACCAAATTTGGTGACAACATCCGTCTATTGTATAAGCAACTCAAGTTTATTTTAAATTTTTGCCACGCCCACTTCCGCCCCCGTAATTTAGAAAAAACTATAACTTGAGCTGTAATAAAGATATCGCATTCTTATTTGGCAGACTTAATAATATAGCTAATATGCACCAGCTGACCAAATTTTGTCGAAATCAGACAATAATTATCGGAGATATACGTATTTCCGTTTTGTACTGAAACGCCCCATGCAAAATGGGCTGTTAAGTGTGAGCGAGATAGCATGCGTTCGCTGTTGCTGCATGGCAAGCAGTGCAAGCTAAGAGAATTTTTTTTGTAAATTGATGGCGATTTTGATCGTTTTTGACTTTATGGAGTAGTTTTACTTGGTACAGGGTATACTCAATGTCGGCAGGGACGACTTGCTTGCTTCATTTTATTCAGAAGTATTTCAATATATGTATAAACATTATCCAGACAATGGCGACATCTTTTAATCTCTGTTAATTTTTTTTAATCTTCATGAGAAATAAATCAATCTTTCGATTAAACGAAATCAAATACCAAAAGATGATACCCAATCAAAATTCTTATATACTAAACGCCAAAAATATTTACCATATCGGTTTCAAAGTCAATTTCAGTATTAAAATTCTCTTTAATGTTTGCTTGAATACCGCTATTTCCTCCACAGAAAAATACCTAACTCAGATCACGTAATTGTTCCGATCTCGTGGTCGAAATTGATTTTTTCCGTTTTGACGTAATTCACACATTTGAACGATCATGAGATTGCTGCTTATCTAGTGCGCGATCTCGTGTTTGGTTGATCTTGTACGATATTTTCATGCATTAATTGCTTTTGGTTAAATATTTTTGGCCAGTTTCGATATTATGAATTTAGATCACGATCGTAGCCACGAACGTAACCAAAAATGGCTAACTAGTGAACAGGTAAGTAAGTGACCGGTGTGAATTGGATTGAGTGATTAAAGGCGGCAATGCCGATGTCGGTGCCGGGATACCATTTCTGGGTATTTATTTGTCTATATGATATGGAAACTTGTCTGCAAAATATTTTGTTTACCTTGTCCAATGCACATTTATAGGTTTCTGTTTTTATTAGTTTTCTATTGATTTCTAATTAAATATACAAAACAAAACATTTTAAAGCCATGGAATGTGTTTTATTTAATTAATTCGACAAGTTAATCAAATGTTTTTGTATGGCAACGCTGCGGCAACAACTTGTTGTCCTTGGCAACCAAAAAAAGGAAAACAACAAAAATATTTGTCCAAAACAATTCCTTTGACCAGAAACTTCGATTTCTCTCCATTCTATCCCATGATGTACGAAGCAGGGAGTGAGCAGATTAATTGCAACGGCCACATTATTGCCTTGCCATCTCTCGAGGTAGTAAAAGCAGGTAAATTTTCCGCTTTCATTTTTTTTATTTATTTTTTGGTTTTCCGGCAAACATTCTAATCTAAAGCATCTGTTTGGGCTTTTTGTCAATCAAAATATCAGCACCGAAAATGCCTGGCGATGCAAATATTGATTGGTTACTTCACATTTACTTTACACGGCGTGAATTTAAACGCTGCCGTCGTCTAATCGAACGTGAGCTGAATTGTCATTTGAATCCTGAGTATCTATACTTTGTGCAGGTGAGATTCATTACACTAGTCCTCTCTCTGTCTTTTATTCTATGTACCTATCGGTTTCTATATTTGCTTCCTTTATCGCTTCACCAAATTGATTGCCTCTTATCAGGGCTTAATTGACCGCGAAGAAGGCAATAACATTGAGGCATTGAGAAATCTACAAAAATCAGTGGAACTGAATTCAAAAAACATTGAGGCTTATAAAGAAATTGGACGCACACTGTAAGTTCATGACTATTTCATATTGATTTTTTTTCTCTCTTTGAAGTTGTCTAAAATAATCTCTAATGTCTTGAATCATGAATTCATTGCATTAATATCATAGCAAAATACTTACATTAAAATCGAAATGGAGACTTTGTAAAGTTGTCTAAAATGCACTTAGAGAGAAGTTACTGTAATATTAAATGTTATTTTTGTTTAAAATTTCAAAATTGGCCCATATTTATAGTTTGTAGAGTGTGGAGAGTTGTTTGAAAAGTCGTAAAACTTCGAGTTAAAGTTCAAATGATATTTTAGAACTATTCAGAATCCCAAAATTATGTTTTAAAAGTTTTAAAAATATTTGGAGACTTTGGAAATATATTTTAAACTTGGTTTCGCAGTTGCTTTAAAGCTTAAAATTACATAGTTTTAAAAATATATCTCAAATATATTTGCATTATAAAAATTTTGTAGAGTTTGGAGACTTTTAAAATATTGTAATTTATAATTTTAAGATGGTTTGAAGCTAAAAATTAATCTTATTTTTTAAGAAATAAAACCATTTAAAAAATTGTGTAGAGTTTGGAGACTTCAAAATTTAATATTAAAAGCGATTATCAGTTAATTTTTGGCTTAGAATAGAAAAAAAGCAATGAATAAATTTTTATTGTTTTAACTTATATATTCTTCGATAAAATATCCTGAAAACTAAATCAGATTTGATAAATCTGATCTAAATCGTTTCAAGGGTATTTCCTAATTCGAACAGTACAATGAAACATTTCATTAATAATGCATGCTATTCTTTTTCCTAGTTACTCAATGGGGCGCTTTGCACAAGCTTTAAATGTATTCCGTGAGGCGGAACAACTTAGTCCCCGTCAGGATCATGAAATCTATCATTACTTAGGCGAACTTCTGTATCGGGCAGCTGCCACACAAACTAAACATGAACTGTCACGTCAACAACTGGCCGAGTCACGTTCCTATTTTGAAATGTCCATACAAAGTGGTAAAAAATTGGAAAGTTTTATGCGTTTAGCTGAACTGTATCGCAAGGAAAAGGAATACCAAAAAGCCATCGATGTATTAGAAACATGTTTGCAGTAAGTTAATCTCTGCTAATGACACATTAAGTCAAACTAAAATACTTTCCTTTTATCACACAGTATAACACCAGAAAATGCTGAGGTACTGACTGAAATCAGTGTCTTGTATCTAAAAATCAATGAGACCCAAAAAGCCTACGATCGTCTGCAGGAAGTCGTCAACATTGAAAGGAAATGCCAGCCTAAGGGATTGCTGGCCTTTGGCGCCATTTTACAGGTAAATATTTAACTTCATTGAGTTCTCCTTTTTTTTTTTGTGTTGCTCTTCTTATATTTGTTATCTCTTACTTTTGTTACATATTAGTCACGCAACGACATTGATGGCGCCTTAAGCAAGTACAGTCAAATCGCAAATGCCGAGCCGGAAATTGCCGAGCTCTGGAATAACATTGGTTTATGTTTCTTTAAAAAGCAAAAATTCATTGTGGTAAGACAGCCAATTGGATGGCAAAAAGGGGAAACATCATCAGTTATTCAAAATTTAATCTCATTCATTTTACAGGCAATTTCATCGTTGCGTAAATCGGTTTGGCTATCACCGCTTAACTATAATGCTCTTTACAATTTGAGTTTAATTTACATTGGCTGTAAGTAGAAATAGAATTCCCATCATTGGCATAAATTCTAAGAATGCCAGTGTAACTAAGGGATTAACAATAACGAAAATCAAAATTTATTTTTGGTCCAAAAGTGAGAGTATTTATATTTGCCATTTGAATATTTTGTGGGTGGCCTCATTATTCATAAACAAATATTTAGCAGAAATTATAGATATTTTATCTACCCACCATTGGCTATATTAGCAAGTTTTTCTATTTATATATACATATATATATATATATATATATATATATATATATATATATATATGTATATTAGCAATACTTTGCGTCAATCAGTGGGTAGTTAAACCAGTAGAATGTAGTACAGAAACGTAAACGAAGGGAAAAGGATATTCCCATACCAACGAACTGACGATTTAATGAACTAATGTACCAATGAAGTCGAAATATATATAGACAGTAGGTAGTAAGAAAATTCATCTAATGAATGAATACAGTTAGTTGACAATGAACAGATGAATCTGTGTGAATATATGGATAAACTGGCACATGATAATATAGAAGATAAATTCGCAAAATAGTAGGAAATTCATAAGAAAAGGAGAGAAAAATAACACATTTGTTAGATTGACACACAAAAAGAAAGGAAACCAAAAATAACACCACAACTACATATAGAACAAATCCCTAACCAAAGACATTTATGAATAAACTATTAGCACTTTCTTTCCTATATTTCCTTCTTCTACTATTCGGTTTAACTTGTGGCTAGCTTAAGATTTATGTAGAGCAATTCCGGGCACGTTTTCTTTATATAACATTGAGCACGTTTTTGTCAAGAGGTTTTAATGGTGTATAAAACTGGTGGACAGAGTTAGTGAGGGGAGAAGGAAAAATTATATGAATAAATACTTAGGTGGCTGGGGGAGGGGCATTTTAATAAATTCTTAAAAGTGTCTACCCCTCGCTCTCTCTCCATCTCTCTACCAGCAAGTAACTAACTAGCCTAAGTAAAGCCTAACCCCAGGGGCATTTTTTGGACATTGGTGTCGTCGTTGGGCTACTTTTGTTCCATTTTTTCATTGTTTGTTGTTTATACTTTTGTTGTTGTTGTTGTTGTTGCTTATTGTTGTTTATTTGTTTAAATTGTTGTTGTTTTTTATTTTTTGTTTCTTTACTCTCTATGCTTGCTTATATTTGTTGTTGTTAAGCTGAACAATATGCCAGTGCCTTTCACACTCTGGCAGCAGCCATAAACCTGCGCAAGGACAATGCTGAATGCTATATGCTATTGGGACGTAAGTTAAAATAAAAAAATAAATATATATATATATATATAAATCATGAGAAGCAGGAGACGAAGGACTTCAAAGTTAATTCAAAATTGCCTTTTTACTTACGTATACATACATATATATTTTTTTACCTTATGTCTTAAAGTATGTTTACGCAAGTTAGACGACATGGAGAACGCATTTAATGCCTTTGAGCGGGCTGGCAATATGGTGATGGCATTCCCAGTAAACTCTGTTCGTAATCCTTTGATATTTTTGAATTTTGCCCTATTTTGCTATGAAACCGGACGCATAGCTTTGGCAGCCGAACAATACAATAGATTCTTAAGCCAAGCCCAGGATTTACTGCTGCCCACAGAGGTAAATATTCCGAAAAAAAACAAGAAACTAGTAAAAACAAAAATCTCTTTATCCCAACTTAATTTTTCTTCTTATTTTTTCTTTTGCCTAGTATAAATATCAAGCAACTAAATTGAAATCCTTATTACGCATCTCAAATCATGGTAATGGCATTCTACTAGACTCAAGCGAAAATGATGGAAGATTGTCTGAGGATATGAATGAAATCCTGCCTGAGGACTTACCTTTGGAAGTTAATGCTGTTGTTAATAAGAATTAAGTACTGAGATAAAAAAGAGAAAGGAAACTCACATCAAAAATGCTTTATTTGAGACAATTAAACAAAATATTTTATGTGAAATTTCAATTATGTTTTTTACATCAAATCTTTTGTGTAAGCGCCAATGTAAATATACATTAATATAGAAAACATCAGCTATATATATATATACGTATATGTATGTACATATATACTATATGTATTTAGATATAATACTTTAGATTTATTATCTTTATGGAATTTGTTGTGTATGTACTTATATTAGGATTGTTCAATAAAAAGCTAAATAAATGATCTAACATTTTTGGGAATGATTTTTTGAATTTTAAGTACTTTTTCTTAATTGCCAAATAAAAAAATTGTATTTTAATAATTAATATGTAAAAGCATAAAGTTAATAAATTAGTATAAAGTTAATAAATTAGTATAAGAAATGTAAAAAAAACCAAATAATATTTGCTTCATAAAATTCTATCTTAATGTTGTTAGTGTAGGACTTTATATAGTTTTTCTTTTCTTCCTTATAAATTATTTATTTATTTCTCTGAAGATATATTAACTTTATAATTTTGTCCACAAGCTTAAAGAGGTTCAGTGGAGAATAGATTATTCAATATTTCCAGAAACTTTGATTTATTAACAAATAATATTAAATTAAATATTAAATTTCAAAAACTGTCGGTTGACTAAAATTTATTCTAAATAAAAACATCGGAGCCAATAAGAACCTTTTTTTGATAAATAAATAATGAAATAAATGATAATGAATCAATTATACAAAAATAAGTTAATTGCCTTTATACTTCTTGTAAAACGTCAACTATTCTGAAGAAAATTGTTTTCAAATTTAACTTTTTAATTAATTTAAAATACATTTGGATTAAAGATTAAATTTATCCAAAATTTTCTAAAAACAGAAAGAAGCCTATCGTGAAACCAATAAAAATGAAGCAAGCAAGTCGTCCCTGCCGACATACCCTGTACCAAGTAAAAGTACCCCATAAAGTCAAAAATAATCAAAATCGCTATCAATTTACAAAAAAAATTCTCTTAGCATGCACTGCTTGCCATACAGCAACACTGCACTGCTTGCCATGCAGCAACAGCAAACGCATGCTATCTCGCTCACACTTAACAGCCCATTTTGCATGGGGCGTTCAGTACAAAACGGAAATACGTATATCTCCGATAATTATTGTCCGATTTTGGTCAAATTCGGTCAGCTGGTGCATTTTGGCAATATTAATGTGCATGCCAAATAAGAATACGATATGTTTAATATTGCCCTAGTTATAGGTTTTTCCCAAATTGCGGGGGCGGAAGTGGGCGTGGCAAAAATTTGAAACAAACTTAACCTGTCTACACAACAGACGGATGTTGACACCAAATTTGGTTGCTCTAGCTCTTATAGTCTCTGAGATCTAGGTGTTCATACGGACGGACGGACAGACGGACGGACAGACGGACAGACGGACAGACGGACATGGCTCAATCGACTCGGCTATTGATACTGATCAAGAATATATATACTTTATGGGGTCGGAAAATTCTCCTTCTGCCTGTTACATACATTTTAGCGACTTTAATATACCCTTTTACCCTATGGGTACAGGGTATAATTAGGAAATTCATCCAACAATTTGAGTTCGAATTTGTTACCCAACGACCAGATACATATAAAAACAAAATCTAAATTTTAATTTTCAAAAATCCATAAAAATAAAATAAAAGAAATAATAAAAAGCAAAAATCATTTGCACATTAAACGATATATTTTTGACCTTCCGTAATTATTGTTAGACCAACATTTATCCCTACATTTCGAACAATCCTAGTATTTGGCCAAAGGAAACCATAAAACCCAAGGGGCTCAGGAAGTTTTTAAGTCTCCTTTGGCTTATTCAATGCATGCAATGTAATTTAGAAATATTTTCTTGCTTAACATAAGGTAAAAACTTTAAACTTTAAATTTTTGTATTAAATGCTATTTGCGTGTTTGTTTTTATTTTTATTTCTTTTTTGTTTTTGGTTTTGTTGTTTGTAATATTTAAACACTTAAAATACACTTAAACTGGAAATGGCACTTTGCAAAAAACATAAAAATTAAAAAAACCGAAATTGTTCACAGTTTAGCTTCTTTTTTTTCTTATTTTTTGTTTGGTTTGGTGCACCCGAATAACTTTTAGAAAGTTTATAGTTTTATTTTATCATTACAATTTAGTTTCCTTTTTTGTATCTCTTTGAGATGTTAGTTGTTGTTGTTTTTAAATCTTTCTTTTATTTATTTTATTTAGCCTATCTAAACGCAGGTGGTGGTAACCCTAGTTAGACGTGTCATTTCTGTACTACCAAAATGCCTTTTAAAAAACAATGAACGAAATGTTGTACGAAATTGTTTGGACATAAAACCATAAAGAACAAAACCAACAGCCGCATTAATAAGTGCTAAAAGATCCATTATTTCACCAAATGGTGGATAACAATGCTCAAAGAAACATTTCTTTAATATGCCAGACAATAGACCAAGTAAACCCTGAGGAAATTCGGTGACAAGAAATAGTATTAGCACAGCAACCAATAGCAAAGTTGTGCGATCATTCCGCCGATCGCATCGGGGAGGCCTACTAGATAAATTATAATAGAGATGACAAATATATTTCAAATTTTAATAAATATATATAATTTTATTTTGAATTAATTTGTAACTTACCGCTTCGACTTGGTCTGATCATTCAGATTAAATTGTATGGCATATTTTGCAGTTGTATCATAATCCTTCAATTTAAGACGACGTCTTGAGGCTTCGCATAGAACATGCATTAGAACCAAACTAATTATGGTTAATATACAGCATGGCAAGAGCTTTATAATCACGGAATGTATCCAGAAATTGAATCTAAAATATATATAAAATATTATAATAAACCTAAAATAATATCAATATAGATATACTCACCTATATAGCATTGAATTGTTATCAAAATACACATGATACATGGCCTCATCTGTGGCCATCTCATGTGTCTCTCTCACCTTAAAAACGAAATATGTGGGCAGACATAATATCGGTGAGATTAGAAATGGAAAGAGTATGGCCTCTCTGGAATGTGCCAGTAGAAAATTTGCACAACTACCATTGGGATGTCTGTGAAGAAGAGATGGTAATAGTTTGCTATAACAAAAAGAAAGAAAGAAGAAAAAAAAAAAAAAGGAAAAAGCCAAAATTGCTGCTGATGTTAAAGCCATTGTTAAAGTGCCAGTGTGTGAGTAAAGCAAACTCAGTATGAGAGAGATATATATATAGAAAATATTAATTTTTTTTTTTTTGCAAATGATTTGCCGAAGAGTTTTAGATCAAATTTTGCTGACATGCACAACAACTCAACTGGCCAAAAGTAACTTTTAAAGAGAAGCAAATGCGATTAACTGGCAAAATTAATTATTAGTAGTAAATACATTAAGTATGTATATATATACTGTGTATATATATATACATTTATGTATGTATCTATAATGCACTCAGGAGGAAAACACAAAACAAAACAAACTTAAGAAGTTTCAGACAAACATGTTAAACTTTAAATATTCTATTTACCACAAACAATGGCGGAATTAAAAGTAAATTTTGTTGGGGCAAATCGGGTACAAAAAAATCTATTGAAGGTTCCTACCTTGGTGTAATTTTCCGGAAGAGACCTATCTTATAAAGTCTTTCATTTTTTTTTATCAAAAACACATGTATTAGTAATTTTATAAAACTAGTGAAAACTAAGTTTAGTCTCAATAGATTCAGAAGAAACTAGTTTTCTATACTAAAAACCACTTTTTGCGTAAATCAAAAATCATTTTTAGGGGACAGATAATATGTGGTCAACCATTTCTAATTAAACTATCTAAAATTGTTTAGATATAAACGCAACTCACAAATACAAAATTTGATGGCAATCGTGTTAAATGATCTTAAACTTTACTCTTGACTGAGCATTTCTCTTACAACTATATAATAAAGATCCCCACAGATTGAATTAAATGTTTGATAATAATTAATATTCTCCTCTATAATGTTCTCAGCACTTTATCTATAAGTTTTCAATACATTCTCAATAATTACTCAATAAATTCTCTGTAAAATCTGTATAAAGATCTCTATAAAAATTCTAGTTTAACTCAATTCCTGTTCAGTATTCATCAAGCAACGGTTTGAAGCGCATCTAAAAATAATTAAAATGTTATACTATACAACATTTCTTATAAATGGCATTGTGCTTTTTCAATTGCTGTGTAAGTTATAAACTAAAAATATGAACTGGCTTTTAATTATATTCAGATTATATTTCACAGCAAAATTAAACTTATCTCTGGGCCAACAATTGCCTCAGGAATGTGGGAAACTTGATGAACAGCTTTTATTTAATAGGAAAACAGTTACTGCTTTAAATGAATATCCCTGGTTGGGTCTTTTGGGCTTAATAAGACCTGATGATCATATTAGTTATAATTGCGTTGCTGTACTAATCAGTCAGAGATATATTATTGCGCCAGCTCATTGCCTCGAATTTCAGGCATTGACAGTATCATTTGGAAATTGGCGAACTGATAATAATATAACGGAAAAAGATTGTGATGATTCTAAATGTGCTTCACCACCAAAAGTCTATTATTTGGAAGAGATAAGTCCCCATTTTCAATACAATACAGAGGGATTCCAAAATGATATGGGTTTAGCCAAATTAAAGGAAAATGTTGAATTTTCAGATTATATACAACCGATTTGTTTGCCACCAGCTGGAGAACGACCTGATCAGTATATAGGACAGCGATTGGAATTAGCTGGTTATAATATTAAACAAGAACAACAGAGTGACGACAAAACAGATAATTTTCGTTTAAAGTTGTCTGCTCATGTCCCAAGTTTCGAATATTGTGAACATAATACCAAGCATCCGGCCAAATTATCAACGAATCAAATGTGTGCTTATTTATCAGGGAACAAAAGTGTTTTATCCGGATCAGCTATAATGGGCATCAATATAGTCAATGGCAAACCAACGAGCTTTTATTTGATGGGAATTGCATCATTTGGTGTGAGACGTAAGACCGTGGATACCAATTATCCTGTTTGGTTTCAACGTATCTCCCCATTTAGAGATTTGATATTACAAAATATGACTTGAATTGTTAATTAAATATATTTTGTATAACAATATTAATATATTGTACTTTATTTATGTACTTTGTATTTAAATAATATTTATAATAAATAAACTTTTCGCTTTTGAAAATTTTGTTTTTATTAATTTGACTAAAATTGTATCATATAATTTGTATTAAAACTTTTCTTAAAATTTTGTTTGGAAATTTGTTTATAAATTTATTTTTAAATATATCTTTTAATTTGTCTGAAAATTTCTTTTAATATTTATCTCAAAAATTGCCTTGAAATTCAACTTATGGTTTAATTTTTCTTTAAACTTATTTTATTTGGAATTTCAAAATGTGAATACTTATATTACTTTGCTTCCCCTGAGTGCATTAACAATTTTCTTCTTTTAAGGTTTTTAAACGAAATGAATTGAAATGAATCTCTTTTAACTTACCTGATGGCCACATAACGCCAAATGGCCAATGTAACAGTTAATCCAATAGATATAGTATGCAATATCTGAGTGAAATGCATATGAAATAGCAAATACACAGCCCATCCATAACTTAAATCTTTATCACCTGTATAACGAAAATCAAATGAATAGTTTGTAATTGTAATAATTTGAATATTGTAAATTTTAAATTCTACTTACCTTTCATATAGATATACTGATACGATGTATAGGGTATATACTCAATCATGACAAACATATCAGCGACAGCTAACCATTTAAGTATATTATTGATTGGTGCCTTGGCCATTTCCTTTCTGGTCAATACCATTATATTTAAGATGTTTGCTATTGTGCCGAATATGCAAATCTTTATCAACAAAAAAAAAATAGAAAAAGAAAGAAAAAGAAACCAAATACATATATTATCATATTAGTTAGACGGATGTCGGTGGTTATGGGGTAGTATAATGGAGTGGAAAATGTTGTTGATTTTTCGTTTCTCTTTAACATTTCACTGTCACTTTAAGATTATCCTTTGTCCGTTTATCGTCAAGATTGATGCAAAAGAACGAAAAGGGGATCAAATGGAAATTCTTTCTAATTCCTTCTAATGCTTTTCCATTAACTTTTAACCACATCACATTTATATCAAAATTTTCAAATGGAGGCATCATAGGCTTTAAAACAAAAGGCAATGATTTGTGAATTATGTGGGAGGTAGGTAAAGCATAAACCATTAAATTAGACTAATTTGTTTTCGGGTCTGGACGTTTTTCATGTTTTTGGGGCAAGTTCAAAGGTGTCGAGGCCGCCGTTGCCGCTGCCATCGCACAGAAATTCATCACACAAAAGGGGGCAAAAAAACAACCTTTTTTTTTGTTCTTCTTGTTGTTGTGTTTGGTTTGGTCATGTTTATTTTTTTTTTTTTTTTTTGCTATATTTTCCTTGACATTTTTTCTCTATGAAAAATGTCTTGGCTTGCCACATCAAGATAATTAGTGACTTGTGGGTTTTTCTTTTAATATTTATAAACTTTTTTAAGAAAATTCATACAGTTGGAAATTTTGTTGTATTTTGGTTGACTGAAGTTAAAATTTTATTTTTAGCCACTTTCAAGGAAGAAAAGGCTTATTTACGCCTACGTGTGGTTTAAATACTAAATCTCTCCACGTGTACTTAACAAAATTTTTGAGTCTAAGATAAAGGAACAGTAAATAAAATATTTTGACATTTTTGTAGTTAAAATTTAATATTTTGTCGAGGATTTTGATGCTTCATTGTTAATCATTCAAGTTGAAAATTATCGGTTAAGATTATATTTAATATCTTTCCATTAGTAAATATTAAACAAATAATACAATTGGAATATTATGGAAAATATTTATAGTCGTGAAGGACTTTGGATTGACGACGAACTTAATTCCCATTAGTTTTTTAGAAAACTAATTTTGTGGAAAATCTAGTTAATCTATGAAATTTTAATTAGGATGACTAAATAAACGGAAATATATTACTTAAAGCAAAGTGTAAACTTTGGAGATTATGTTGACTTTGTATAGTTTATTAAACAAACATGAAAAGTTTTCTTTTCTATACGTTAATATTTTTCTAGAGTTCCGTAAAGAATTATAGACTTACCAATAGAGAGACATATCCATGCATTCCATTATAAGTACGTAGCCATTTGTAAATTTCACCTTGACAATAGCCTTCACATTCGCGCATTTCGGCCAGAGTTTGATTTCTAAACTTCATTTCGGCTAAACGTGTCATAAAATCATTAAATTCCTCTGGAGAGATATGTAAACTCTCCAATAGTGTGGTATTCACATCGCTTCTTTGATGGCCCAAATGGCCAAGACCAGTTTGTTCCTGCATAATGACTTCTCTATATATATATATGTTTTGGTATATATATATTTTTTATAGAAATGTTCTGCAAATAAAAAAATATATATAGAAAATAGTTAAATACAAAATTAGTACTCAAAAATGACAGGCAATTAAATTGATTTTGATCTACATACGAGTAATGTGGTGTGTATAATTATAGTCGATAATGAGACATCAGCCACAAGGGACACAATTAGCGTCCAATGCCAAATTCTGTGTAAATACATGCCAATTGGTCACTTCAACTAGTTCATTTTGTAGGCCAATTATTCAATCCCCCACCATACCAGAGTACAGAGTAAACAGCAAAACAAAAAACTTTGTATAGAAACTTTTCCCTCTCTCTCTCTCATTCTACATCACTCCATCTGTCTCACTCTTATTCTTTTTCTCTCTATTTCTTGTTCATCAATTGGTAATGAGTTTATGACTTGACCGAAAATGCCAACTACCCCATCAACCTCATCAACAGCAATGACAACAACTGGCCAACATAATTTTAGTGCCATAATTAATGAAAAATGTAATGCAATTGGCACTTTGAATCGAGAAAAATAACCTACCAATGCAAATAAAACGAATTATGTATACTCTGAACACTGACTTTTCAAAACTTTAAATGAATAAATATGAGTAAACAATTTATTTTATAATCTATTTATACGGTTTGCCAATTCTGATCTATAACTTTTACGAAACCAATAAAAGTAAAAATACTAAAACTAAAATTACCGTTTCAGCTAATCATTTTAAGTTTTATTTTACTCACTTATCATTTACATTTTGCAGAAGCAAATTATTATTAAGTGTTTTAAAAAATAATAATAATTCTTTTTAATATAAAAAAGATCTAAGTAACTCAAGAAGGATATCGTTTCGTTTTGGTTATTTAATGGATCACATATATGAATAAATAGTTCTATTAAATCAGGAAAAGTGTTCATTATGCTTTACAAGTCCTATAAAATGCCGAAAAATTAAAGGTTCATTTCGGTTATTCAACTGAAATCATATTTGAATAAACAGATTTCTAACATTTTAAATAAATGTAAATATGATTCAATGAATCATTACTAATATATTTCTTTTATATCGGAAAAAAGGTAGTTGCAAAGAAAAAACAAAATATATATATGTATGCATATACATATATGTATATATTTATATGTATGTATATATATATTAGCAATATACCGAAACAAGATACATAATTACTATATATATAGATAATAAAATTCGTATTTAAAACTATGCAGATATTATTTTATTTCGGTTGTTTACCAAAATATATATTTCCAATAACATTAAAGGCACTCACTCATTAAATTCTCATAAATATATTATGTTGATTTGTATTTAGGTAAACGATATTATATTAAAGTATGTATATTAACATAATATACTGTATATTAAGTACTATAGTAAATCCGACTATTAATTAAGGTGAATTGTTAATCGCAAAATTCCATGTACCTCATACTTTGATCGGTTCGTTGTGACTTGTAGAGTTTTCTGAAAGTGTATCGTAAAACCATGCACACCTGTCGTCGTCACATCAACACTCAGTTTGGGCGTAACAGTTAATTGGCTACACACAGCAGCAGCAGCAGCTGATATATGGAGTGATAGTATGAGAGAGCGAGCGAGAGAGATACTGATACATTTACTGTTACTGTGACGACAAACATTTATATGACACATAAATCACTCAAGTTTGTTTTTTTTTTTTTGCTCTGCAAGTTGCCAAATCGAAATATGGCGCCCACTTACCCCACCAACCCCTCTTCACTTCATACATACACCTCAACATATGTGTTGAGAAGGTGTTGCATTTGGCTAATGTGGGGGAAAAAAAAGAAACATTAAAATTGAATTCGAAACTAGATCCGGATCCTGTTCCACAAAAAACCAAGATAAAAAATATATTGCATTTCGCAACTTCGAACTGAACGACAAACTGAAATTATGTTTATCATTCGCGATTGCCTCATCAAGTAGGCATAATTTTTTATTACCACTTGAAATGCCGAGATATATGTATATATATTTTTTTGTCGATTTTCAAGTTGATGTTGATTGATTGGTAAAACTGAAATCTTAATTATTAGCAGCTGGCTAAAAAACGGAAATACCATGGGCTCTAATATGAGAATAAAATGGTTTATTTATATTTAAGTAAATATTGTATTTAATTATACAAAAATACACAGAAATATAAAATTGTTAAATTTTTTTTATAGAAGTTTGTACTCCTTAAAGATTTCTGATTTTTATTAAAACAATAATTAAATCAAATTCATCTTATTAAGAATTTCTTATTTGTATGTGTCTAAAATATTTATTTTTAAAGAGAATTCAGCTTTTCTTTACTTTAAAATGGTTTAATAAAAATAAAATATTTTTTAATTTTGTTTTCACTCTTTTCAAATCATTTTAACCTTGAGCTTTAATATCTCTTACAGATTAACCAAAATTCAATTGATTTCACTTTAAAGACAAGCACACAAACAGTTTTTAATTTATAAATATGTTTCCAATTATTTAGAAATCCAAACTCGTTAAAAGTAATTTATTATTAAATTTAAAAGAAAGTTTTAAACATATATTTTTTTGACAAACTTTAAGAAATTCCGGTATGGCAAAAAAGTCATCTGCAAAGTTTGACTTTCATTGCCTTTTCAGCGAATATTTAATTATTTTTGTTAAGACAAAAACATCTTTTATTCACACATTTCCCTCAAACATTATCCTAACACATTTCCCTAACACAATTTTTTTTTCTTTTTTCTTCTTTTTCTTTAAGCAGCCGTTGATAAAAACCAGCTAACTAGAAGAAGCTGCGATATAGGCAAACAGGTGCCTCACAAAGACATAACCACACACACACAAACACATTTATAGACATATACAAATGCAGATACATATAAAAGCTTGTAAAACAAAATGGCGCCATGACAGCTCTAGATAACAGCCATAGAACAAGAGGGGAGGTGCGTAAAAGGAATGAGTTCCTTCTTTTTGCCATCTCGACTTTTTTTTTGTGTGTTGTTTTTGTTTTTGCTCATCCGACATTCGTTTATGCCCTTAATTAATGATTTCGCTTGCCAAGTATCATTTTATGGCAATACAAACAAGGATGAGGGGTAGGTAGCCAGAGCCATTTAAGGTGACTGTATCGTTTGCCCCAGCGTCAATTGAATTAACGATTTGAGTTTCCCATTGCCACACAAATACAGAAATATTAAAATACAATTATGACCAAGTAAATTTAATGTGCTAAAACTATTAACAATAATGCTAAAACGATATGGGTAAATACTACCTAATACCTACTATGTTCAATATTGTTAACTGCGATCTAGATGAGACTTTGGTTTATTCTTATTGTTTTGGCCTTTTGTTGTCATCTGGTGCTCACTGTAGCTCTTTTTGTATAAATTGCCAAGATTAGTTCAAGTCAAAATGAAAATGGAATTTATATGTAAACGGAAAATTTATTGGGTCAATTTGTCAAACAAATGCTGTAGGACAGGCTTTCAAAAATTTACACAAACAACAAAGCCAATGCAGTCAGTCATAGTCTAAACAGACTGCAAGAGTTAAAATAAAATGTAAGATTAAATCAAAGGCAATAACTTTGGTTATTTATTAACTTAAATCAAACAATTAAGATAAAACATTTTGCTAAGCTTTTTTCAATCAATATAGAAAATATTTTTTGAAATTATGGTTAGATTAAGTGTCTGTAGAATTAGTTAAAGAAGTTATATATAAATAAACTTTTGTAAAGAATTATTGCCCAAATTAAAAATCTCTTCCTTTTATTACTATGTAATAATACATTATTTACTTGTTTAAATAATTCTAATTTTTTATTATAGGTTTTTTGAATACAATAAAATTCAACACAACAAATTGTCTAAGGACATTCATAAAAAGATTAAATTAAGCTAATCAGCTACTAATTTAAATAAAAATATATAAATAATTTAATAAATTGTTTTATTATAGTCTGATTTATTTTTGTACAAAATCTATGTCCATTCAATCTACGATAACTATAAATATCACAAAATCTGTAAAATCGCTCCATATCCATTCATCTGATAATATAAATTATAGAAAAAAATATGTAAATTTTATTGAAAATGGCAAACAATTAATAAAAGTACAAGCAATGCGAGATTTGTGTAAAAGGCTAATTTTATGCCGTCGCTCACGTTTGAGTGATTGAAAATTGAAAAACAAAACTCTGACAGACTGTCCAAATGTCCAATGTTTTTTCAGTCAGTCTCGTTTCGCCAACTCGTTTTTTTCTATTTTTTGTTTTTTTTTTTGTGGCTTGATGTGGGCAAAACGCAACGAAATTGAAATACTTTTTGCCTAATGAGTGCGTTTTCAATTTGGGCTTTTTTCTCTCGAGTGCGTTTCCATGTTAGCCAAGTTGAAACGTATATAAATGCAGCAAGAACATGTAAAAGTCAAGTTAGTTGCATTTTAGCCACAGTTTTGTGTAGAAATCCAAGAGAATGAAATTTACGGTAAGTGAATTGAAACTATTGGAATACGAATTCAAATTCAATAATTAAAAAATATTTCCACCCATTCATCTATTTCTGGATAATTTTTTACACAATTTCTTCTTTGGACATTTTTGTTAATGGAAAAATTCCTTTACTATTTGCTTACAATATGCAGTTAATTTTACTTATTGCTGGCATTGCTGCCATCTGGGCCGCACCTGCTCCTGTCGCCGAGGAGCAACAAGAGTCCTCTATCAAGGCTAAACGTGGCTTGACTTTGGGTCTTGGCTACCACGCCCCATTGCTGACACACACCTCACATTACGTGGCCGCCGCACCGACTATTGTGCATCATGCACCATTAATTTCGCATGCACCGCTCATAGCACACGCGCCACTCATTGCACATCATCCGGTGTCCTATCATCTGCCAACCTATCACTCCATTCACTACTAGAAACAAACAGTCTATCTATCTATCTAGGGGAATAGTAGAAAAAGTGAGAGGGAGAGATAACCCAGGATGACGGATGAGCATTAACAGGAGGAGGAAGGGGACCACCAGAAAATGTCACCAACAGCAGCAGCAGCAACAGCAACCACTAACTGGAAGGCGGCTTTTTTTTTTTTGTACATTTTGTTTTCAAAACATTTCTTTTTCCATTTTTCCATTCTTTGTCCTTTTTATACAATTGACTAATAAAAATGTTCAGCAAAATTCTCAAGCAAAACTAACAAAGTTTTCATTTTCATTTAACAACTGGCAAAGTTTCCCTTAAATCTCCTCAAGTCATGTTTATGCGCAAGTGGCCAAGATTCTACTTGTCCTTGTCCTGTGGCTTGGCAACATTTTCCATCTGCACCAAAAGTCACATAATAATACCCAGCAGCAGTTAAATACTTACTGTTAGTACTAGTAAACTACCAAAAAGGGTGAAGGGGAGACTTTTTGTAAGTGTAGAGGGCAGAAGGAAAGTGGACAAACTAAATTATGATTATAGTGCAATGCAGTCCACAAATGAGCTCTAAATGCCAATTTATGTCAGACATTTAACAGCTAAATCGTACCCTCTCTCTGCCTTTCCCTTTTCCCAATCTCTTTCATTTTAGTGAAATGTTGAAAATATTTTCCTCTTCGATAATATAAGCTATAAATTAATGGCACTGGATTTAGATTGGATTAATATCGATTTTAGTAATAAACTTTAAAAAAAAATATGTTTTAATTTATTTTATAATGAGAAATTAATGAAATGATCTGAAAATCAATAAGTTAAGTCCTTAATAACCAATATTAGCTTTCCAAATGCCCTACTTTTAGAAAAATAATAAAAAAAAATATTTCCTAGCTCTACTTGGTTATTGATGATGATTAAATATATAAATTACATGTTTAGTGTTATATTCCTATATGATGATTATAGATAAATATTTATATTATTATATATTTCCTGTTTCATATATAGAAATAGCTAAGATGTCTTCTTTTTACGAGCATCCTTACAAATAAATACCAGGAAAATTGACATTCTTTTAGTTCTATAACCAAAAAATGTCTAAATTTCTGAATTCCTAACAAATTTTTTAATTTTAATAAACGTTTTTTCTTTAATTAATTTATCTTCTATTAGCAAACTTTGTTTCCTGATATTGATTTATTCATTTTTTTAGCACACTTTTTTTTCTCATAATACTCACCAATAAAAGAAAGTTCTGGAAACCTATCCAAGTTCCCAAGTTAAATTCATGTCCTTCCGTTCGGATTCAGTATATCCTAAACCACTAATTTTGCACTACTTAGAGTATATTTTCAATTAGATAAAATAATATATATAAATAATTAAAAGAAGTTGATAAAAAAATTCGCAAATTTAAATGAAATAAATGCAAATAGAAAATGTATTTTTAAAAAAGTTCGCTCCTGCGAATATCATATATATGTATATATAAAAACTTTCAAGACATACATTTTATACTTATTTAATTTTTGTATTTCAATACAAATAGAAATCATATTCATTATAATTATAATTTTTTTTTTCTCTCTTTTAACTATTATGATAAAATGATGCAAATTTTAATGTGATTTAATCCGAGAAACTATCGCTCCAATAGGTTGTAGTCAATGGTGCAACCGATTTGAATAGATCCCTGCCCTGCGAGGAAGGATTCTCATTGCGTTTACTGTGCGCTTGTTGTTGATAGTGATGCTTTTGTTGTTGTTGCTGACGTTGTTGTTGATGATGTTGCTGCCGTTCCTGATGCTGGTGGGATTGATGATATTGATTGACGGTCTTACTTTCTTGTTGTGGATACCGTGTACACATGGTACTCTGATGGCGTTCCAATCGTTGCTGAGTGAGGAAAGTTCGCTGACAACGTTTACACTCGTATATGACACCATGTTCATCATGTTTTATGGCCATGTGACGCTTCAATTCAGAGCGCATTTTAAATATATGAGAACAAAGTTCACATCGGAATTGGGAACGTTCCTGATCATGACGTTCCATATGAGTTTTATAGGCCTTTTGGACTTTAAAACGTTTATTGCATATTTGGCAAAAGAATTCGTTGCGATAGGATATATGAGTTTTACGATGCAAAACCCAAGATTGCTTACGCGGAAAACTCATATCACAAAAGTCACACTCGAAGGGTCCCTGTGAGGAGCCAAGATTTTTCTTTTTTGCTGCACTGCCACCACCACCGGTACCATCATCCTCAGCTGGCTTTTTTTTAGGTCTTCCCGGACGTCCTGGTGTACGTTTCCGTTTCTCACTGATATCCGAATCAGCTGAATCACTGTCAGCACTACTGGAATTGGCCACATCAGAAACTTTGAATTCTACATCATCCTCTTCCTCCTCATCGCTGGCTGAACTGGAGACGGGGGCATCAATGACCACATAGCCACGAGGTCGTCGCACTTTATTTTTACTACGTGATAGACGCTTTCGTAAATCCTTTTCCGTGGTCTCCAATTGGGTTTTCAATTTAATGGCCATATTTAAGCCGGCTAAACAATGCCGACATATAAATTGTGGCATAAAGTCTTTCAGAGCTATACTTAGGCTGGGACAAATGACTAGCAGAAGTTCAGCGGGAGTCTGTTGTGCAGGCGGTACAAGGGATTTTTTAAACAAACTGACCAATTGTTCGGGATCTTTGGTGGTGCATACGCGACATTGATTCTCATCCACCTGATCTTCTTCCTTCTTTTCCTTGGTTTCAGCGGCAGTAGTAGCGGTTGGCGATTCAGAGTTTTCTTCATCTTTTGTTTTGGGTTCATCTCCTAGAATCGTTTCCGCTTCTTCATCTGCCTCCTCATCCCCCATTTCATCACCCTCCCCATCCTGCTCCTCATCATCTTCTGCTTCTTCAGCGGTATCTTCTTCTGGTTGATTCTCATCACCCTCATCCTCTTCGGTAGTTATTTCCTTCTCTTTAGTCGACGCCACAGGTTTCCCTTCAGGATTAGGCTCTACAGGTTCTCCACCTTCAGTTGCTTTTATTTCAACATTATCATCGTTTAAATTTTTGTTTATCTCTTTATTAGTTTCATTGATGAGTCGAGGAACTTCTTCCTCAGGAATTTCATCCTCTAAATATTCCACTTCGCCCATTGGCTCATCTTCGGCACTGGCATCGCCCTAAAACAAACAAAAAAATAAATCCATTCATTATAGAATCTTTCATTTCCCGCCACCTTTTTACTGTTTCTTTTCAAGCTCCTTCTGCCGTCCCTCCCCCACCATATTTACATACTAACCTCTTCCAAGTATTCTATAATCCCTCCTCCAACAGCTTCCGTAGCTACAGTTGTTGTTCCACCAGCACTTTCTGCTGCAGCTGCTTCTTCTGTTGTATTTCCATTGCCATTTGTTAACATCGTTTCCATAGTTATTACACTTTTTTTTTGTTATTAATTATATGCTTATTATTGTTGTTGTTTTCGTTTCCGTTTTCGTCGCTCTTTTGGCGCCCGCCGGTAAAATGAGCAGGCCCAAATAATCTTTTTGTTTTTTATTACTTCGACGTTATTTTCGCAAAATATTGATTATTTGTTGTTTACTTTTGCTCATGCACACGATTTTGTTTAATAACTTTTACTTTAATTTAATAAAATTACAATTTTTTTAACTTTTCGCGGAGGTAAGCCTGTACTGTAGCCATATTTTTTTCACTCTCAGCTGTGCTGTAATCAGGTATCGATACCAACTTCGATAGGCATGGCGCATGCTCAAAAGTACTCGATTATTGCCGGCAAATTTTGAAATATGTGCGAATACTTTACGTAAAAATTTAACCGATTTTCTGTTCGTTTTTATCAATTAAAATGCTTGAAAAAAAAAACAAGAAAATAAAATTGGCAAAATTGGCTTGTTTTATATTGTGAGAAAATTAAATATTTTTTTCTATCTAAAAATTGTAATTTAATTGATATCGAATTTAAAGGCAATAGCAACCTAATACTAAAAAAGTTATCAACTAAACTGAATTCGAGCATTGTGAAGTTTTGGCTTCTCTTTGAAGCCGATTGAACCAATTTTACCGCTAACTTACATAACTTACATAACAACTTTCAAAACTAAAAACAAATTTCGATTTCAGGTTGTAATTTAATTTTACACAATTGTATGCCCATTGTAAAATGCAATTCAGAGATGTTATTATTATATAGTTTTTATAGATTTGTAGCTTTGTGCAGTTGACGATGGCAATATGTACAAAAATTAAACAACCATTGTAAGTTTACAACCACAAGTACGGCCATTTTTTCAACGCAATTGGAATATAATCCGAGAATTCAAACCACAACAATAATGAAGGTACGCAGTAAGTAAATTTCTACACTTCTTTGGCATTCCAACGAGAATTTGAACACATAAGAAGTCAAAATATGTATATTTTCGGGGGTTGTGAACTACCATTTTATCTAAATTGAAATAACACTTATAAAGTGGATTATAAAAAGTTTACAACTTTCGTATCATTTGCCATTAAATTTTTTTTTTTCATTCTCTTTTTCTTTTTGTTTTACCTTTGCGTCGGTTTGCCGTATAGAATCCTTGAAAAACTTTCCTGCGGCTTTACAAGAAAAATAATACGTGATTTGCATAAATTTTTTATATTCTTTAAGAAATATTTTGTATTTTTATTATACAACAAAACACTTTATTAAGAAAGAATGTAAAAGGGGTATAAAAGTTTTTGTACAGAAATATATATCAATCTAAAAAACTTAAAAACAACTACTAGGACTATCCTAATGGATCGATAAACTGCTATCTGATTTAAATAAATTTAATATATATTAAATAACCTTGGTTTAACCAAGATTAAAACAGTGGTATGATTATTGTTGTATTTTGTTTTTGCTGTTCTTAAAATTGCGCAATTTAATACACAAAAAGGGCAGATGTTTTAAGCACTTAACCGTAAAAAAAGTGTGTCCTGAAGCTTCTTGTGACATTTGTCATATGTAAATATTGTCATTAAAATCAATTTAAACATTTTCAATAAAATTGGGGGAAAAAAATAATACATTCATCGGACATTAATTTCAATTATCTGTCCACTGGCGCCCATGCCCAAACCGTTAGCATTGGGCCATTTGTGTTAACAGGTCCTGTCAGTGTTAAAGCTTTTTCTTTCTTTCATGGTCTTTTCTTGATGTTGTGTTTCTTTCTGTTTTTTTTTTTTTGCATGATTTACGTCAACAATTATCTGAGAGAAACGTGCACAAGAATGTCTACATTCCCTCTACAACCATTTAACATGGTCGCCATGGTGACCCTGTTTAGCTCGCGGCTGTGATTGTAGATGGGTTTCCGGTTGGTTTGATGGGTGTTACTTGAAGTGGTTTGGTTCTTGGTACCGTTTGTTGGTTTGGGCAACTTTTCTCTCTCTTGCTATCTCTCCTTCTGACGTTGTGTTTGGTTAGAAGGTATAAGTAACAAGATAAATATAGCATTACGTTAGGGTTTGTCTCCGACGCCGACACCGACTACGATGCCGCCGCCGCAGGCTGGCAATGATAAAAAATAAATAAAAAAAAAGAAAAAATGTAAAAAAAAAAGAAAGCAATAGAAAAAAGCACTCGACGACCATGTCAACTGAAAATGACATGCGCGTCCAACTTCCCCCCAGAGGCGTCACAAAATGATTAATTATGCAACAGCGTCAAACCAGCTAGCATCAGCATCCTTTTCTCCTCAACTTCATCGTAAAAGCAAACAGTCGCCATATGTTGCTTGTTGAAAGGCTTTAGGCTTTCAAACACTTCAAGGTGGTTCAAACTAATACAAAATGACTTGGACACACGAGACGAGTCTCAGACTCAAGATTGGTTCAATAACCGATTAAAATGGAATAAAATCAAACCCAAATCACCTCAATTCAATAAGTACATAAGACTTTTCAAATGGCAAATGTCTATTTTAAGAGTTACTTGAACAGGAAAGATTATCATGTTACATAAATAAAATTTCTTCATTTTTGTCTTCTTCATTTCTTTTATTTTATTTTATTTAAGAAAAAACAATTTTGATGCAATTTTTTAATATTTTTTAAAATTTCTTAAAGTTTTGCGACAATTTTAGTTACTTAAATGTGTGAAGAAATTAAATAAATTAAATTAAACCAGAATTATAAACGTATTTAAGAAATTAACTCATAAGTTAAATATATTAAAACAACAACAAAAAAAGATTTGTTTTAAATTCTTGCTCATGACCTCAAGGATGTTTGCTAATCAAGGGGAATGGCTGCTGTCGAAACAGTTATTTTACCAACTGTACTATTTGGTCTTTTCAAGCAATTGCTAAAGCTCTTTTACTGACATCATTCAATTTAACAACATTTAAAGCACTTGGTAATGTGAATAAATAGCACAACGATTTTAATAAATTAATGCCCGAAGCAAAAACCACAATTCTTAACAATTCATTTTAACAAAATGAATACGATATGGTGCATGCTAATGGAACTGATTGACATATGGAGTATTAAATGGTAAAATATTTAACAATTTATGGTCTTGTAAAACCATAAAATTTATTGGCCCAAAAAGAAACAAACAAAAATTAATTGCACTTGATTTATTAAAATTTACATTTTATGAATATTTGATTAAATAAGAAGATCCATTTGAAATTAGATTCTGTTAAATCCAATTCAGGTATTAATAACATTTGCAATTTCATCATGTCAGCAATGTGAATATAAGTACATATGTACATATGTGTATATGTACATATATGTATATGTATAAACACATATACATATATATATAGGTATTATGTATATGGTAAGTAGGTTGGTATTACTTACAGTCAAACAGTCACGTACAAGTGCATTTGATATATATTTTTGCCACATCAGATAATTGAATAAGCCGAAAAGCACCTAAACACACATACACATCCAAACACACATACACATACAGAGGAGTAAACACAAGCCAGAGGCGTATCATCTCTTGGCTAAAATAAAAGCTAGCTTACTTAAGAACTTGACAAGTTCAAATGCGATAAGAACTTTCTTTAAAGTTTTTTTCTTATTGTCAAACTGAGAATATTCTAAAAATAAAGAATTTATATTATAAAAGGTCCGTAGTATATGCAGAACATAAAGTTGTTGTCATAAACATAAAACCGTTCTGGGTTGAACTTTACTGTTGATTTTTATTCTATAATAAAATTAAACTAAAATTGTATAAAGTGTTTGGAAAAGAAACAAACTAAATAAAATTTCTGAAATGATTTGAGACTTCTACATCGAAAATAAATTTATTATTTTTATTATTTATTAATAAAGTGGATATTAATAATATATTAGTAACATTAAAGTTAAATATAAATAAAAACATTATTAAATTAACAGTAAGTTAGTTGCTCATACTGAAAATGAAATTCGAGTTTGATTATATTCAAAATTAAAATTCATCCTTACGCAGAGTAAGATGTCTATCAATGGAATCTCCCTAAGCCAATCTCTGAAGGATATTAAAAAATATTGCATATTTTTACAAGAAATATAAACAAAAAAGATTTTCTATTAAGTATACGTCGGAGAAATTCATAAGATTAACAAAAAGGAAAATTTTCAGCAAGTTATTTTATTTAATTTAATTCAAATATATTTAAATTTTTAAATATCGTTATTTTCATAAATTCATCAACTTATTTTTCATTAGTTATTTTTAGTAATATTAATGATGGAGAAGGAGCGCAAAACTAAATAAAATTTTTTGAAAATGTTTATATTCCAGATTTCAACATAATTTAATTGATATTTTCCAATCTAAATTCATTTTTTCCTTGACTTTTTTAATGTTCAAAAAAAAGATTTGAAAAAAATATATTTATTTTACTTTTATTAATTATTTATTATTAACAGGTAGACGAGACACGAGACATATTAGAAACCAGTTTTTTACAAATTAAACTCTGTGGGAATTCGCATATTGAAATTATAATTTAAACAATTCCTATTGAAATAAAATAACAAAAAAGACAAAAAAAAAGGTCAAAGCAATTGTAAATTTTGACAGAAAAAGGTTTCGAAAAAGGTTATTTTACAATTTTTAACTAGAAAAGATAACCCCTGTTAAAGGACCTCCTACTATGTTGTCTATTATATTTTAAGATGGTAACAGGGCGGCATCGGTTACAGGGTGTATGTGTATATGCATGTCATTTTGTTGTCAGTCTGTCTTACAACATTGAGATGACAGACATCTCGTCATGTTTTACTTTAAGACGAAGGAAGTGCCTCGAAAGAGGCATTAAAATAAAACAGCGAGATATTAAACAAACTTGAGCTTAACGGTATTTTCGTGTCACTTGGCTAATGCCCTCCTAATATTCATCAAAATAATGCAAAAGATCCTTGCAGAAGTTGACCAAACATGAATCTCTTACAACAGATTGGTCAACAACATCCTTAAAACATTTCGCCATAAAACTTTATCTGAATAATATTTATCCTCTAACCAGAGAGACACAAAAAGTATGAAACGTGATAAAGTTAAGGCCAAGAACTTGCAGCTGACAGGTGAAAGTTCACTCACTCACATTACTTAGACAAGTGAATAAATCGAATTTATCTGCATATGAATTGAATTTCTAATGAAAATTGACATTCGAATTACTGAAACGCTTTTTCAACTCACATTGATTTATTATTAAGTTTGTATTTTATTACATTACATTTTTTTCTGTTTTTTTGACTAAATTAATTATGTTGTATAGTCTATTCAAAACAGGGCTAATTATACCCTGTTTTCTCTCTCTCTCTCTCACCCTATCTGTGTTCTTTTATCATCATTAATCTTTCGTATATCTTTTGGTATGTCACTTGCATATGACTATGGTGTATTCCTCTCTTGAAATTAAACGAAATGCTTGAAACTTGTATAAATGCAACGGAAACTCTTGTTTAATGAGTCGTAAGTCGCCAGGAAAATGTTTAATGAGCGGAAAAACAAGAGTATATGTATGTATATAAAAAAAGTAGCAGGAGGCAAAAGGAAGATAATGAAATGCCAAAGAAAAAAAATTACCAAAAAAAAAACATTGGCTTTTATGATTGAGCATTGAATTGGCCATAATTCCGCTTAATAAAGGTGCCTTCTTAATGGAATGCCTTTAGCCACGTTCATCTCGTAAATGAATTGCATTAAAAATATAAAAAAAAAGAGAAAATATTATCGCATTTTCATCGAATTACCTTATTTCTTACAATAATCAAAATTTCTTTTTGGTAAATATTTATCTTAAATCGAAATACTTTCAAGAGCTTATGAGAATAAGTTGATGGTTGTTTTATCCTATATTATTTTTATTTTAACTTAAACTAACTTCAGATTTTTTCAATGCCAATTGTTCGATGCTTTTTTGGTAATTAACCAAATTTAATTTTTACCATTACTTATACAGTTAAATTTCAGTTTTATCCCGATCAATTGAATTTTTACGTACGAATAGAAAAAATGACCAAAAGGATTTTAAACGCGTTTTAGTTACTCGGGAATAAATAAACTATGATTTAATTTGGAACTTTATTGAAAAAAATTATATTTTCAACTTAACTGCCACTTTGGCAGCCAAATCTCCAATTTACAAATTTTTCTTTATTTTACTACATTAGTTTCAATTTAAGGTAATTCAATTTGATTTTGTGTCAGTGAACTCTGTGTAAAAGTCTTTATTTAGCCGTAGAGGATTTTTTTTTGTTTTTTGTATTCCGATTGAATTGAAATTTGAACCCAATTGACTCTTCGATATTGAGCAAATCTAAAAAAAGAACTTTTAAAAGTAATTCGACTCCATACCTTAAGTACAATTGTTAGCTAGCTACAATTCTTTACTTTTTTTTAGAGATTTCCAAATAAATGAGTATACGAATATTTTAACATCCGATTTTATGTACTTCAATTAGCTGCTCTTTAAGAGAAAATTAATTAGAAACTGCCCTAAAGGCATCTTCATCATTTGACATAGAATTTAACATAGCTAATGCTTAATGTTAAGGCTAATTAATTCGGCATTAATCAAATGTTGTAGCTTCTTATCCGACAGATAAAATTATGCAAAATGCTTTGTTTTCATTTCATTGAAAATTTACTCGCTAACTCTCACGAGAGACATAATCCTTTTTACCCATCGTAAAATTAGTAAGAAAATATAGACTCCACATATAACTTATAAAAAGTAAATAACAAAAAAAAAAAATATCTATAAGTTAGATAAAAAATATCAACATAAAAATACCCTGTTTAAAATTTTTAGAATTTTATGGAAAATATCTTTTGTTGGATATTTTTGTATGTATAAATATATTGAACTACATTTCATTCTATATATCCATATATGATTGAAATAAATATGACCTTTATTTTATTTAATTATGACATGACTCTTTAAATCAAGTCAATAAATATATCGATTGGATCTGTATTGTAGAATTATTAGCTTAATATAATTATAATTATATAATATAATTATTTAAGTTAGCTTTATTTATTTATTACTATAATAGTTATTAAAAGTTATTGATCGGAAATATAACACTTCTTTATAATAAAATAAAGAATTCTTTAATAGAGCCTTATTAAATTTTTTAAACAGTTCTTTATTTTCAGTTTTGAATCCAATATACAGATATCATAATTCTTTAATAAATCCCTAACCTTATCAAATATTTCGGATGGTTAAACCTTACCTTATTGGATTCTTCAAAGGGATCTGGCGAAATATTTAATATGGTTACGGTTCTATATATTTATAATCTTTTTAAACTTTTAAATAGAAAAAAGAAAAGAATAGCTTTTTTGAATATAATAGAGATAATGTTCTATGTAATAGTAGATTTCATTATTTTTGCACACCCGTTATAACGCCATGATTGCAGGGTATCAAAAACAAACCCTGGGGTAATATGTTTATGGTTCTGCTGCTAATTCTCTTGGTATTTTTTTATACAATAAAAATAAAAACAATAAAAACAACAAATAAAAAACAAAAATATGTTAAAGGCATAACGATATATATATACACACACACACACATAGATATCAAAAATGAGTGGGGAAAAACAGTGTCTATGTATCTATGTCTGACTGGTGTGTCTGTATGTGGGACAAAGGGGAACTGGGAGGTAGGGCAATCTATTGTGTTCATTATTATTAATATTGACTGTCAAGTGCGATGTGTGTACGAGTGTGTGTGTGTGTGTTTGTTTTCTGTGTGTGGCACTCATAAACATGCCGATAAGCAGGCTTTACGGTTGCGATTTTTGGAGTCTCATTGGTAGGGGAAACGGAAAACGGGAAAAGGGGGAATGGGAATGGGATATGGACTGTCTCATTAGTCTCATGCCTCTTCATATACTTGATTAACAATTCATAAACAACAGCAAAAACAACAAAATCAACGGGGAAAAAAAATTATATTATATATATTTGCTCATATATATCTCAATCTGTATTTTTTTTTCCTTTTTTTTTTGTTGCTGCTGTTGACAATTTTTGCATTAGACTTAAATTGATTGCCATTTCTGCTTAACATAAAACACTGATGATGGGAAATGGGTAAGAGTGGAACGGGATATAACGGTGCGGTGCCGTAGGGGGTTTGTGTACTTAAAAGCATGTGTGTGTGTGTGTGTGAGTGTGCGCGATGAAATATTCGTTGTCATATTTTTATTACAACTTTGAGAGAAAGAGAGAGACAGAGCAATGGCAGGAAGGGGGTTGATGGAAATGGGGGAAAATGTTCCACTACAGCTGTTACCAAAGAAGTTGTTCAAAGTCGCTTGAAAATTATGATTATGACAGCTTTGCTTTATCTCTTTGAATTTTAAAGCAAGAACTCTAAAAATACTTTTTGAAGTGACATTTTTTTTTGTTATGACATATTTTTTAACTAACTATTTTTGACTCAAGTAAATCACCATTAACAGAGCTTTATTCAGTTGTTTCGTTAATGAAGTTTTTCCATTAGCTTAGGTAAAGGGTAAGAAAAATCTGCTCCTGTACTTTAAAGTTTGTCGAAGTATTTAATAGAAGAAAACCACCTTTCATAACACACATACACGAACACATACACACACACACACCGAGAAACATTCTCAAATTATGCTAATTCCCTTTTTGAAGGTAAGTCTTATGCAAGCTTTTGCTTTTCTAGAAGAATTCGTCATAGAAACCTATAAATGTTATATAAATGTCCTTTCAATCAAATTTTATTCGTTGGAGTTTTGTATTGGGTTTTTGTGAACTGTTTCTAAGAAATTCAAATCGATTTCAATAGAGGACTTTGATTGTTTGACTAAACATGGCTCCTGTGGCTTCACCAAGATTAGGTAATGGTACATGCACAATTGAAGCCAATGTCCGGAATTTATTACAGAGCAATGGCAATGGCCCTAAGCATTTAGGATTTCGACAATCTGATTACTTTGTATGTAGAAGGCAGAAGTAAACCAATAAATTAGGTTATTACAGTTGTATATATATTTTTCAGGAGATTTATTGCCATGCATTGTAAATTCATCGCTAGAACTAGTTAAGAATTACAGCAAAATGAACCAACCCACTCCAATATCCTCTTAAATTTTCTAAAACATATCTCCAATGCGACACTTCTCCTGAAAACACCTTTAAGTTAGGATGAGTTGCTAATGAAAAATTAAAATTAATTTAATTTCTTTGCAATGGTTTTTTTAAATCCTTTCTCAAGAATAAAGCCCCGGGTTACGAAATTTTGCCCTTGCCATAACATTGCTTTGAATTAAAAAGAAATTAAATTTACTTGAAATATTGTCAATAGCAAATGAGAATTGGAGGATGTCTCAATTGCTTCTTATGGTTATGAAACCGGCAAATAAACTTTTCAAATTTCAACTTCAATTCTTCAATTTTGCTAAACAAAAGATGAGTATTTCGGTTAGCAGCGATTAAAAAGTGGCGAACATCAAAACCTGCGATGAATAGTACTTTGAATAATTATTTTGCTTTGAACAAAAGAAATTTCTACTTCAGCAAATTAATTTTTGCTAATTGGAAATCGCTTAACATTATCAAACAAAATTTGTCAGTGTATTTTTATCTTTCGGCATTGTCAAAAGGTTATAAAAAAAAAACAAAAAAAAAAAAAAGGAAAAAAGTTGCTGACATAATTTATGTGGTTGGAACTCAACAGCGAAGACGATGCCGACACACAAAAAAAAGTTCTGCACAGAACAAAAGTATTTCACTTTCTTTAAGTTTTAACTGGTTTTTTTTTTTGGAGGATAAATTAGTATTAGGCGACAAATTTGGCCCCTCGGCTTTTACTTTGATCTTGTTGCTGTTTTTAATATTTTTATCTTTCTGTTTTTTTGCGTTGTCTTTGCTTTTTCTTTCTAGCGTCTTTTTCTGTTTTGTTTTGGGAAATGCCCAAACCAAAACAAAAGATGAAACTTTTTTGTTATTGTGTTTGAGGTGGTGGTACAATGAACCAGTGGGCCACAAAACAACATTCTTATGCAAAATTGACAAAAAATATGCGATATATATGAAAATGTTTATAAACAAAATTGTCTAGTGAACTTTCCTCGTCCCGAAATTCCCCAAATTGAAAGCGTTTGTTCTTTAGCGAAACGGGTTTTTTGTCTAACGCTGGCGCTGTTTTTTATTTTTATTCTGTTTTTTTTTTTTTGTTTTGTTTCTTCTCGATATTGATAATGTTTGGGACATTCCGCCGGCTTAGCCGCAAACCAGAAATTAACATCATACGTACTACAACAAATATATAGAAAAATTTCTTCTTGTTTGGCAGTATAAATAGACCAGGCTAACCGCCTAAAACCAATTAGACTTTGATTAAACCTCAAAGAGCAAACAACATAAACATTGAACCATCAAAATTTAAATTTCCAAAAATAAAATAACAAAGATGATGAAATTCTTCACACTTTTCGCTATCGTCTTGTGCGTTCTCGTCCTGTCTGCTCAGGCAGCACCATCTCCTGGTCGAGGCGAACAGATTTTGGATGCTCAAACTGCCATTCAAAAAATAATTGGTAAGTCTCAAACAAGTTAATAATAGAATCGTTTTGCTATTGAAATCTTTGTTTTCATGTTTTTTTTACAGCTGCCTATAATCGCATACCAGGACCTTCGATTGTTCATCCCCCAGAGGTGGCCACTCTAATTGACCCCAACACCTTTGTGCCTCGCATTCATTAAGACCTTTTGACCTGTACCTAAAAATTAGTTTTCGATATGCCAATGACAAAAAAAAGAATAAATTAAATGTGTAAATAATCTTAAAAACATCTTAATTATTTTGTCTTCTTTAACAAGGACGTGTTAAATATATTCTTTAATTATTTCTGAAGTATTTGGCACTCAGAAAGTTTAAACGGATATAACAATTAATAAATGCCAATTCCAAAAATTTTAGATATAGATCTGGAATATATAATGCACAAAAACGCTTCTTTTTTTTTCCTTTTTTTTTTGAATAGAAAACGCATAAAAACACATGAAATATTAATTAACATTCAGTATTAACAGGTAAAAAATAAAAATAAAAACGAATTCCGGTTTGTTAAACATTGCATTTTAATTGGTTCAATTAGTTAATGAGTTTGCTAACTTGCAATGATTTTTTTTTAATTGTTAAGCCAGCACAACTTTTTATTCCTTTGCGCGAATCAAATTAAACAAAGTCAATATTGGCATAACAAATTA
This sequence comes from Drosophila emarginata, assembly GCA_037075365.1. Classification (NCBI taxonomy): domain Eukaryota; kingdom Metazoa; phylum Arthropoda; class Insecta; order Diptera; family Drosophilidae; genus Drosophila; species Drosophila emarginata. The sequence goes on along the minus strand of JBAMCD010000260.1, from coordinate 753,404 downwards.
TTTATTAATAATCAGCAGAAAGTGTTACATAATACAATTGATTATGAAAACATATTTAATTATTATAATTTTGTTTGTGACATTTATCCTTTCGCTACAAATATTTTTGCCTAGTCGGATTACATTATTTAACCTTAACAATTTAATGAGTTTTAATCAATTATTATTTATTACTTTTTTTTGTTTTGCAAGTTTGTCTGTAAATTATTAAGTTTACACTTTTATGTTTCCAATAGTTTGGGCCAATTTTATGGCAAAATGACAAATGAATTATATTTCTGATTTAATGAACTATCTTTTGATTGAACTGAATTTGATATTCGTTGTATCGCAAAGATTTATTATTAATATTCCAAGTATAAAGTAATTTAATACAATATCATGAGCCTCTAGCTAACCGGCTTCAAGCCTCTTTATGGCTTATACTTAGACAATTGATTTGCAAGAAATGAAGTGCAGTAAATATTTCTCTTAGTACCTCAATTTTTCTTATACCCTTGCAAAAAGAGTATATTATTTATGGTAAGAAACATAGAATTTTGCACACATCGGAAGCTGCTGCATTTACAGCATACATATATCATAGGATCCTATCATATAGCCATAAGAATGAAGTGTTTTATGTTAATAACTTCTTTGTTTTTTCAGCTATTGTCAGGCATTTGTAAGATTGGTATAAAAACAAATAAATTTATCAAGTTTCTTGAGAATCGTTTAACTATATCATATAGTTACCGTAAGAACAATCAATTTAAATTAGGTTTTTCGTATGAAAAACTCGTTTTTTCTCAAGCTACAGGTACAATTATTAATTTTTTATACTGTTCAATGATTTTTCGCTAAAGATTAATTGCCAAATGGAAAACATTCAAGCGTATTTCAATTTGGGCACGTTCGAAGTTATTCCAACCTTGTTATTATTTACCTGATTTGATTTAACCTTTATTAAAGAGAACAAACTTAAATTGACTGTAGTCCTGGCACAGGCAAATAATTATACAAATCTCATTAGAATTTTACCTTGGAGTGGCATTCTTTACTGTTTAAACTACACTTAAATCACTAGTATGCTTTGATAGAGTTTTTGGCATATTCAAACAATGCCAGGTAAATGGTCGGACCGCACTCTGGTCAATAATCTTCAATATCCTGCTTAGGAGAGTTGATGCTCATATGCTGCAACCATTTGCTGTTGTTACAGTTCATGGCATCACAATGAGCCATTCTTTGTAGTTGGCCAAAAATGCTGCAACCCTTTGGTATTGGTTTTAGCTCCCTAGCATTTATTTGCCATGGACACGTAATTTCTTTTCGAGTAGCTATGCACTGAGATGGAAAATATTTCTCAACTATATGAGTTTGCATTTTGTACTTTTGTTTGTTGTTTATTTAAAAAAATGTTGAAATTTTACTTTGTTGAGGTTTGCTAAAGCCGGCGCCATAGAATGCCATATAATAAGAAAAATTATTAAGTCTTCTTTTTCGTTGAAACAAAACTTAAAAAGTATTGCAGGAACTTGTTTGCCTTCTATCAAACTTTTTATTTTTACCAAATCATGCAAATTTGTTTGCTATTGTTTTAAAATTATTCATAATTGCATATTGCATCATATAAGCACTTGAATTAAATTAAATATTTGATTGTTCTTTGCCATTTGTTAAACATTTGCTAAGCTTTTCTGTATTTATGCTTTTTTTTTTTGTATACTTGAAATGCATTTAAGAACAAATAAGTGTACAAACTTTTATTCATAGCTTAAATAAACTTTAGCCCTTTGGTGATACTTTATTCAAGTTTAGTTTGTCTAATGTTTTCAGCTTAATACTTTCCGGTCACGTTTACCCATCATCTGTAACAACAAAAGAAGTTTTCCAGAAGAAACTCAGTTCATTTGCATCCTCGAAAGAGGGCTAAAGTTGATTATATGCATCAAAATGTTGCAAGTGGATTTTTGTCTAGGCCAGACTTATCTCATATATGCGAAAAAGGATGCGAAAAAAAAAAAATAAAATTCTTTCGCCCAGCAATTTCAGTTTGAAGTGTTTACCCAGCTCTTGGTCTAAGGCGCCCTCGCATTATATGGTGCAATCGCTTTTTGTGGCCTTCAGAGCTCTGATGATATATCTCGATATATGTGCATATGTATACTATATATTTATATATATATACGTTGCTTGCACTTATCAAATGTTAAAGAGAAGCCGCCAATGTCGTTCAACGACGCAATGTGTTTTTTTTGTTGTCCCATTGCATATTTATTACCCAGGGGCAATAAAAAGATTTAAGGTCTGTAACCGAAATTGTCACTAACGGATTTGCTGTGCGCAATCAAGTGAAACAAATTGCATGTAGGCGTGCCCCCGTGTGTGAATATGCCATGAAACGGGAACAAGCCGAAAAAAAAAGGAGAGTGAGAGAGGAAGAAGAAGGAGGGAGGAAATGACGCAGAAACCAAAAGGAACAAAATCAAAAAGTAAACCAAAAGAAGCAAGTGAAATGTTTCTGAAAATCTCTTAAACAATTCAAGGAAAGAATTTCATGTTACCCTGTAAAAAATAGTTGATAAGGAAAGATTAAAGAAACCCAAAGTCAAATCATTTATACAACTTTTCCCGGTTAAAGTAATAAATTAATGAGTTTCTTAGCAACCCTTTTAATCACAATACGCAATGATTAGCTAGAAATTTAGATATTCTAAATATTTCTTTGGTAATGTCTGACAACTCTAGCATTTCCAAACATATTACTGTATGCTTTCGGCAACCCTGTCTTGTTTATCGAGTTATTTAGAAAACTCAAGCTGATCAGATACCGTTATTCTAACTTTCTTAGTTCAAAGGTGCAGCCTCCAGGGCATCCAACGTTTTCTGTTGAAAACTTTCCTAATAGAAAATTTTTATTCGTCTTAACCTATCTAGCAGCTTAAATGTTAACAAGTTGGAAATTTTGAATCAGCTGTACTTGAGATTTGGAGTTTATGACAATGTTTAATTCTAAAATCATTGAATTCGGTAAGAACGATTTTAGAAATTTTAGTTAAAAGATTCCCATAAGCAAAAAGAAATTTTTTTTTATGAGTTTTTAAAATGTAAAACGCCAAGAGGAACATCACTAATTTGATAATCATTATAGTAACTCGAAAGATTATTAATATAAATACTATAAAAGAAATATATTATTTTTCCGTTTTCGTAAAAATAATATACCCACTAAATTAACGATTACAGGATTCAATAGTAACTTTGGCATACACAATCCGAAAAGTAGCTTTGAGCTTACGAATTCGCAGAACTTAATAAATTACTTTCTCGGTTTAGCTAAAGGGTTTTTCTTTTGGTGGACCAAATCTTTATTGAATTTTTCTGATTAAATTTATCAAGTGGCCACAACAAGCAAAGTAACAAAAAAAATTGTACAAAAATATATTAAATTTTTGTCGCAAGTCTTTCATAAATTGAATGATATTAAAATCGATTTAATTTTTTCAACTTGTTGAAAAATAGTAAACTTTTCTATTTTCCGTGTGGAAAATTTCCTGCAAAAAAGTTTAACTGCCTTTTATTTTTATACCCTGTACCCATAGGGTAAAAGGGTATATTAAAGTCGCTAAAATGTATGTAACAGCAAGAAGGAAAATTTTCCGACCCTATAAAGTATATATATTCTTGATCAGTATCAATAGCGAAGTCGATTGAGACATGTCCGTCTGTCCGTCTGTCCGTCCGTCCGTCCGTCCGTATGAACACCGAGATCTCAGAGACTATAAGAGCTAGAGCAACCAAATTTGGTGTCAACATCCGTCTATTGTATAAGCGGGTCAAGTTTGTTTTAAATTTTTGCCACGCCCACTTCCGCCCCCGTAATTTAGAAAAAACTATAACTTGAGCTATAATAAAGATATCGCATTCTTATTTGGCATGTACATTAATATAGCCAATATGCACCAGCTGACCAAATTTTGTCGAAATCGGACAATAATTATCGGAGATATACGTATTTCCGTTTTGTACTGAAACGCCCCATGCAAAATGGGCTGTTAAGTGTGAGCGAGATAGCATGCGTTCGTTGTTGCTGCATGGCAAGCAGTGCAGTGATGCTGCATGGCAAGCAGTGCATGCTAAGAGAATTTTTTTTGTAAATTGATGGCGATTTTGATCGTTTTTGACTTTATGGAGTAGTTTTACTTGGTACAGGGTATACTCAATGTCGGCAGGGACGACTTGCTTGCTTCATTTTAATAAACTGAACAAAAACAAGAAAGAAAAAAAGTTTTGTTGAAATTTTTTTAATAAATGAATGAAAATGATATGTCGTAAAAAGTTTTTTATACACTTTAATAACAATTTCATCAGTCGAGTGTATGACTTTATCTGTTACATTACTAATCGACTATATAGACGAGTGTTACAATATTTGTACATGTTAGTAGTTATCTGAACATAATTGATAATAATGTAAAAGTTCGGAAGCGATTTATTGTTCAGATAATCAACATTCTGTAAACATTATTAAATGGCGTAATACTCGATGTAGAAGCGATTATTAATTTCTATTAAAGCAAATACGTTTCTTCTAAGGAAACTTTGCAATATATTAAACTGACCTCAAATAAAGAAAGAAATAGATAGACAGATGAATAGATTCAAATAAATCTTGTCAAAGCCTTGGAAAATTATGAATTTCTCTCAATAGTAATGCTATAAAAAACAAATATTCCAAAGAAAAATCGATAATATATAATATCAATCCAAGAGTTCCTAACTAATTACGTCATTACTTATTATAAATTTAAACCATTTTTATTTTAGCTTGTAATATTTAATAAAAAAAAACTTGTTTTAAATTTTTAAGACATTTGACAAATTTAGATTTTTTCCCACCTGCGATTGGCATTCTTTGCGAAATATAAAAAATAAGTGATAAAATGAAATTTATCAAAATGAAGCAAGCAAGTCGTCCCTGCCGACATTGAGTATACCCTGTACCAAGTAAAATTACTCCATAAAGTCAAATACTATCAAAATCGCCATCAATTTACAAAAAAAATTATCTTAGCTTGCACTGCTTGCCATGCAGCAACAGCGAACGCATGCTATCTCGCTCACACTTAACAGCCCATTTTGCATGGGGCGTTTCAGTACAAAACGGAAATACGTATATCTCCGATAATTATTGTCCGATTTCGACAAAAAATGGTCAGCTGGTGCATATTGGCTATATTTTTAAGTGTGTCAAATAAGAATGCGATATCTTTATTATAGCTCAAGTTATAGTTTTTTCTAAATTACGGGGGCGGAAGTGGGCGTGGCAAAAATTTAAAATAAACTTGAGTTGCTTATACAATAGACGGATGTTGACACCAAATTTGGTTGCTCTAGCTCTTATAGTCTCTGAGATCTCGGTGTTCATACGGACGGACGGACGGACGGACGGACAGACGGACAGACGGACAGACGGACATGTCTCAATCGACTTCGCTATTGATACTGATCAAGAATATATATACTTTATGGGGTCGGAAAATTTTCCTTCTGCCTGTTACATACATTTTAGCGACTTTAATATACCCTTTTACCCTATGGGTACAGGGTATAATGAACTTATGAAATGATTGAATTGAATAATTTTTATATCTAACGGTGGCTAACAATATTAAGTTTACCTATGTATTAACATATATTCTTGATTCTCCGTAGAGAATGCCAATTGAATGTACACAAAAGAAACATAATTTTGAATGTCCAAATTTTTAAAATAACACAAATTAAATATTATTTCTTCTAACAGTGCTTCACTTTTTAAATTCTTATTATTAAATGGTTTCTTCTCTTTTTGAAACAGGGCACAGGGCAGGAATCAAATGTAATTTATGAGTTCTACTGCAAGTTAAAATTATCAGATAAATTGAATGATAAAGCTGCTCGTTAAGTTCATTCACATAACTTTATTTACAAACAAAAGCTTTCAATATTTTATGAAGAAAAAAAATTAGATTCATCGTCAGGTCAAAAGACATCTATGACCAGAGTCTAACATAAATAATAGATATTGTTAAAAAGTGTAGAGCATTTTATTCCTAACCGGAATCAAGCATCTGGAAACACCATTTTTCGCTTCACTAGAACCTTAACTGTTATCCAAAGACGTTCAACCTAAATAGCATCCTTCTACTCTTTTTGGTTTTTTTTTTTTTGTTCTGCCCCTTACAGGCCAAATGGAATTGATTTAGTTTAGGCTTTAAAACTAAAGTGCCTTAGGCGACCTTATGCGTTGGCCATAAATAAAGTTTCCCTTTGATTAGTTTGTCATGACAGCAAAACTAGCAACAAAAACAACAAAGCAAACTAATCGAGATCCACTTAACGTTTATTTGCTGTAATTAATTACTTAGCCAGATGTAAGTAAAAACTTTTTGAGAATTTATTTTGGTTAGTAAAGTATTTGATGAGCAATTAATACATTTCTTGAGCATATGTATCTATACTTAGTTCCCTCATCCGTGTTAGTAGTGCGGACAAAGAATTTATTTTTGCCATGCTATTCGGAAATCCCAATCAATTCGCCCACACCCAGAAAGAAAAAAAAGAAACTATAAAAATCGACCAGATTTGCAATGCAAATTTTTTTGCATTTTACTCTCTATTAAACAACAACCAAAAATAAACGCTACGATAGAGATAAATAGAGTGAGATAGATATATGCAGAAATTGACTTACCTCCTGTGGTTTGGGGAGACTTTCGAGACTTATCTTGTCTTTATCTTCATCATTATCGTTGTCATAAATTGTTGTACACCTCCGAATAGATTTAATTATGCAAATTAGTGGCGCCACCAAAGCTACAAAAAAAGAAAACAACAACAGTAAAAATAAAGTGAGAAATCTGATATAGAACGAGACTTGAAAACTGGTTAGATTCAACAAAAAAATTAATTACATTAAAGAAATAAACAAGAGTCAACATCATTTTGACAAATGTTTTATAATCAATTCTGAAAACCGAAAATTTTTGTTTGTCGACACAATTTCGGAGTGTGTGTGTGTTTTTTTTTTTTTTTTGTTGGTTTTGTGAATGTCTGTAAAATAAAAGTTTGTTGAACTTTATTTTAAGACAAAACGAAAATATTTGCCCAGCAAAAAAGTGTGCTACAAAAATCTGATAATCGCTGTCTTTTAACACTTTTTCCCCTTCTGCTAGTCTATCCTTTTAATGCCTTTGGCAGCATATTCTTAAGTATTCATTAAAGTTGATACAACATTTTCGTATATGTTTCTTTATATATATATGTAGATATATTGAAATTATATAAACAACATGCATATCTGTATCCGCACTTAAATTTTCTTGTCTAATGGAAAAGTTTATCAAGAAACCGTAGCAATAACCCTTATTGCTCTTAAGCAAGAGAAAAAGTAGTAGTAGAGGAAGGGAGGGAATAAGTAAATGGTATAAAAGGAAACTCAATTCACCTTTGCGTGCCGTATTGATATAGAACATTGACTTTTGGATTTCCATGAGCAAAAAAAAAAACAGAACTTTGACTTTGCCACAAATGTGATGACAAAGCATCAGCATCAGCAATTGCTACTATCTGACTATTAAATAAAACTACCCAAAGTCCAAGTAATAACAATTACATACAGCCGCGTCGACAATGTATAGAAAAATCAGCTCACAGACTTTTAAAAGAGTCTCAAAGTTTGTTATTCTTATGAGTGGCCAAGTGCATTATCCTCATCATTATGGACATCATCACTAAAGCCATCGGCGTCATTAACACTATGGCAAACAATGGAATCACGACCAGTCATAATCTGATAAGAATTCATTCGCCCAGCCTTTGCCATTTCTCAAGGTCAAACACCTACAAAGATATTACCAGTAGCATGTCTAACAAAAAAAAAAAAAAACAAGATAAATGTTTGGAATATATCGAAGTTTTTTTCCCCTTTTATTCTTTTAATGATAAACTCTGCAAAGTTCATGAATATATAGATAACATAAAAAAAAACATGTTTTATATGTAAAGAAATAGAAACACTTTTTTGTAAACTATAAATATATATATTTAATACTTTATATAGATGTTGTAAAAAGAATCGTGTTGAAATATTAAATCAGACCTGTTACCTTTTTAAAAATTATGTCAGAATTTTGAAGACAATCTCTATGAGTATTGAAAGTATTGCATCGATAATCTATTACTAGATTATATTACAGTTTCCTTTAGTTAGAGGCCATGACATCAGTCTCATAAAATGAATGTGAATTTTACCTATAAATTTATTTTAAAAATTTTTTGACCTGTTTTCCAAAAATTTTTCTTATTTATTTTCAAAATTTCAAATTTGAAGATATTTTTTCTCAACAGTTTTTCAACACTTCTCAATTTTGTTTTATACAAGAAATATATTTTAAGCATCGCAAAAACTTAAATTTTCTAAATTGCTCAAAACAAATATGTACTATTTTCAAACGAGTTTTGGGTTTTTTTTCTTGACAGTTTCAGTATTGATTTTATGTTAAAAAACATTTGCAAAAACAAACTTATAACCGTTTTAGCCCGATGAAATAGCCGCTTTTCATATATTTTACACCAAAAACTGTGTCTTTAAAAATCTTCAAAATTATAAAAGTAGCTCAAGATATAAAAAACATTGTCTTTTCGATTGAGTAATCAAGAATCCAAGAAATATATATGTACAACATGTACAAGTTTACATACATATGTATGTCTCTTTTACGCTCTATAAACTTGCAGATGTTCCCACATAAAAAATAAATCCCTTTTGCCAGGGTATGCGAAGTCACGAACAAAGTCAGCTTACCTTCAGTTGTTGTTAAACTGGCTTTCGGCCATTTCTCTGCCGTTTCTATTCTCCGCTTACACTTTAAGACACTTAAAAAAAAAAAAGCAAAAGCCAAAGAAGGAAACTTACAGTTGCTTGCACTTCACAAACAGACACAGCAACAAAAAAAAAATAAAATAGAACAAAAAGAAACACCGCTTGGCCGAACTTTCGTGACTTTCCACTCAATCGCACTCATAGACACACACACACACAAATGCGTATTCTAGCACGTTCTTTTTGGTTTCCCCATTCTTCCTTCCTTTTATGCGAAAGCGATAAAGTCTGCAAAAAGGCATCGCCAGAACTAAAAGCAGCGGCAGAATTAGTAACAGCAGCGGCAGAATTAGCACTAACGGCGCCAGAAATCGTTTGCATATAAAAACTCAATAACCGTTGAACCGATTTGACCGAGAATAGGATCATTAGAGAACAAATAGCTATATCGATATATCAATTTCATTTTTTGTTTGCAATATTTTGCATTTGCGACACAATAAATGTAATATTAATTTAACAAAAAATAAAAACGTGACAAGTGAACGCCGCGAGCGATAAAGTAAGACTGGAAAAATTAGAGAGAGAGTTGGTAACTCGGGAGAGTGAGAGAGAAATCTTCCATTCTAACGGAATCAGTGCTCTCGAAACAGACTGAAAATATGTTTTGCGAACTAATAAAAACAATAATTTGAAATCATTTTATTATATAAATAGTTCGTAAAAACAACTAAATAATTATTTATTTTACAAATTACTGGATTTTTAGTTAATTGTGAAACTTTTCACAAAGTTATCTATGCGACAACCAGTTTGTTCTGTAAATCCAATAAGCAAATTACATTTATATAATAAATATAAATATTTCTTTTTTAAGAAGTAAATACACATATATATAAATATATAATTATTATGAAAATGTTTCCTTGAAATTGCTTAGTTAATCAAATTCGTAATTTATAATCCTTTTAATTTTGAAATTTGCAATAAACGAGTTCAAATTTCACATTTATTATATATGCATATCCTTTATATACATATATTTGTGCATATATAGAGAAAGCTAATGTGACAATTTTGCACATCTTCTTCTTATATATTCAGCCTATATAGGCCAACAACTGCGAAGACATGACACGAATGACGGGTGATTTGTTTTACTTTTATACCCTTTAGGCAGAGAGCAAAAAGGGGTATATTAAAGTTATCTAGCTAAATGTAACATCCCGAAAACAAAATTTAATTAGTTTTAACTATCATTAAAAAACCTAATCGATGCACTCTGACTAATAAGTTAAAGTGTTTTAAAGGATTATTCCCTAAAATAAATAAACTTAAATAAAGTGGTGAAGTTTTTACCTATATTTTTAAAAATAATAGTATATAATTAATCTTGATTACTCATAGTAACGCCTGCAAAATTCATTTAGATAAGACAATTCATTTTATAATTTCTACACAATTACAGGGTATTCCAACGTCGCTCTGTTTACATATTTCTACTGGAATTTTGTTCCTTTTTGTTCTTTTTTCACACTGATCGAGGTGTGGCTGGAGCTGGCATCCTCGTCGACTGTTCAAATTGACAAATGAAAGCAAGTTGTATATTTTATCATAAATCACCAAGCAAAAAAAAAACCGTGCGATGTCCTTACACTGATTGTCCTTACTCAGTCCATTTTTCTTGATGGCGCCGCCAAACAATTTCAGTAACATATTCCTGAACAGGAACATGGACAACATTTGACACTAACCACACAAACAGGCATCCAATTCATCATAAAAACACAATATACATGTATATACATATATATATATATATATATATGTAGATTTATAGATATGTATATTCAATATATATAAATATATATGTTAAGGAAACTGAATATGCAATTAATGAAGCTTGTCAAAACGGGTGTGTAATGTGAAGGTATACAAACATTATTGCTATGCCTGATTGAATTGATAATCAATGAAATTGCTTTAGTTACTTAACCCTAAATTGACTTCAAGGGAAAATATTTATATAAATTTGGAAATATGTTAGGGTTTAGTAAATTCACCACAAGAATAATGCAATTTAAGATGCAGAAATAGCTCTTAACTAAAATGTAAAAGTATTTATGTTTGTAACTTATCAATATTTTGGTTTGTGGTGCATTTTGTTATGAATATATAAGATATATAAAAATATTAAAAAATTTATTTTAATTAAAAATTGAAAATAATAAAGTTGACAAAAATTTTTATAATTTTTTAATTTTACTTTTTCTGACCGTTTTTTGGGATTAGATAAAACATTAGATAAACATAACTGAAATGTTTATTTTATTTGAAAAATTTTAATATAAATACTTAAACCATATGCCGAATTGTTGATATTCATATATATATTATATATTTAACATAATTTAGCTCAAATAAAGGGCAACAGAGTCTTTTTCTAACAAATATGAATGATTACTTTTAGATTTGATTGATAAGCATTCTCATGGGAAATTGTGAAAAAACGTTATCCTTTGAATAACAAAATAAAAAAAAACGAATTATGTTAAGTTAAAGTGAACTTTTTATCGATCTAAACTAAGCGTGACAATTATCCCTTGTGGCAGGAAGTCCAAGAAAAGCGGAAAGCTTTGAGACAAAACACTTGAGGCAAAATGTCTAGATTAGTTCGACTTTTCAATCTATTTATATACATAATAAAAAAGAAAAAGTTGGCCTTGTAATATGAAATCATATATATTAAATACAATGACTATATTAGTTACAGTTACACTAAATTAACAGTCATTGTGGTAATTAGTTATGTTTGTAAATGCCACAATAATAATTTGTTGAAATTTTCTTCGTACAAAATTCCATTTACATAAATAACAATAATAGTTGCCTAATGAATTAAAGTTGTCTTTTGTGCGACTAAATATTATTACAGTCATTTCAGGCATCGATGATTTCAATAATAATTGTCTACGTTGCTGCTTTTTAATCAAGGTAAAACCCCTTACACCTTTCGCCATAATCCATAGACTTTAATTAAGCAATAAATAACAAAAAAAAAAAAAGAAAAGAAAATGGAAACAAAAAAAAAAGGAAAATGGAAAATTTTTGTATAGAAATGTATATAAAATTTGCGTGCCTATTGCTTTATTGTCTAAATTGTGTGTAGAGATGCCAGAAGGTGAATAATAAATATTCTTTTGTTCTTGTCCTTGTCCTTTGCTCGGACCTATGGCATGGTAAATGGCAATTCATTGTGCCACAGTTATATTACGTTTTAATTTATGTAAATTAAAGACTTGTTTGACACATCCTGCGCAATTATTCGATCCATAGGAAGAATCGTCTATACACAGGCGCCATTCAATATTGCTCGATGAGCTGATAAACACTTCTATACAATTTCATCATAGTGAATGGCGAGACGAGTTTAATTTGGTGCACCGATTTAATGACTGCACTTGAAATGCCAATTGCATTCAATGAATCCGAGAAGAATACCAAAACTTAATTAAGCCAATGCAAGGGAATCTGTGAGTTGCTTCACAGTTCCATTCAAGGTGTGGGTGAATGGAAATTTCCATCAGCTTTTTGAGTTTGTGTTAAGTTTTACCTATAAATATGCAAGCAACAAAGACTTTTGATAAATAGAGCTTTAAAGAGTTATGTAGAGTTTGTAGACTTGAGGAAGATTGGCTTAGTGATGGAAACTAATATTTTAGTTGTTTAGGAAAGCTCGCAAACAGTAAAACTATTAATATTTATATTAAATGCCAGTTTTGGAGACTTGTGGAGACTTTCAAAATTTGATTTTAAATTTATTTATAGCTGCTTTACTTTTCAAAGACATAGGTACAATATGCTAGAATAACAAAAGAGGCTTAAATATATTTTGGAGACTTTTCTACAAGTGTTTATCTCTATTAAAAAAATTGTAGAGTTGTATGCAAGTATTTTATTCAGTAAAATTAGCTTCTTACATATTAAAAAGAGCTAGAATATATTTTTTGGAGACTTGTGGAGACTTTTTAGTTCTAATTCCATTTTTAAATCACAACTTGCTAAGCAATAATAAAAATTGTTAAATTAATTATCTAAATATTTCAGAGTCGTTTTACATTTTTTAACAATTTGTAGAGTAACTTTGCAGCCAATCCAAGCATTGATTAACTTCCAGACGACCCTAATTAAAGTCTAATATAAATCATGATATTAATTGTTGAATTTGCTATTTCTTTAAGTCCTTCAATTAACTAAAAATGATTAAATTTATGTTCATTTACAATTTGTAGACCTGTTGGAGACACATATTTTAGCTGCTTTAGATGCCAAATGCATAACAAGCAAAACTTTTTCCCATTGCCGACAACTTAATTAAAGGAAAATAAACGGATTCTAATTGTTCTTACGCTTCGTTTCACTTAGTTCATTGACTTTGAATAAGAAGTTTCGTATCCGAAAGACGTTCAAATTTCTTAAATTGTTCATTAGAAGAGTAAAAAGTTTTTTCCACTTAACTACAATTGGTTTATAAAAAGCAAGAGATTTCAGAGTTTTTTTCTGTTTTATTGTTGTGCCAAGTAAAAAATAAAGGGAAACCATCGTTAAAGTTACAATAAAAGTAAATGCAGGTTTATCCTATAACCCCTCATGCCACACCCATTATTCTTTAACAATTTCATACTCATACTTATTTACTATTCAGCCTTCATTGAAAATTATGCAAACGCTGCAAATTGTATATGGTAAAGAGCAGGGGGGGGGAGGGGATAAACGAATAGAAGAAGAGCCTACGACAAGTTGCGAAACTTTTTAGCTTTTAACCGAACCGCCATCTCATCCAACAATAATGATGATGTGGATGACGTTAAGTGTAAGCGAAAAGAAGATGTTGTTTACGCGAACCAGCATCATCCTTATCCACATGATCATTATCATCATTATCATCATCGTCATCATTATGAACCCGGACACTTTTGCATGTTAATTTTGTTTCATTTCATGATGTTTTTTTTTCTATTCAAGTGTTTTCCTTCTCTTTAGAGTAAAACCTGTGCGCTTTTCTCTAGCTTAGTGTTGAAGCCGCCTCACCTTTCTCTCCTTTTTTTTTTTTTTTATTTCTGTATATTTTCTTTGTTGCCTTTGGCCACATCTTTTCTTTTTTCTTAGTGAAGCAGGATATAGCAACTAAGAAATTTTATATAGGATTTCTATTCATTGCTTTTTTTATACATTCAAAACTAGAAAACTAATTGGGAACTCAACCCAGTTATGGAGGAGAGGAAAAGAATAGTAGAGATGCATTTTATAAAATATATATAAACACATATATATAACATTATACAAGCAACTTTTAGTCAAGTCTTTCTGCAAGCAATTATCCATAATGTTATTAGTCAGACAAGGCTGCTTTAATTAACCAAGTTAAGTCTACAACAGTCTGTTAAAAACAACAACGATGAATAACAACAAACAACTTCAAGACGGTTTTATAGCAACTTTATGTACGAATTTTATTGCCTAAAAATGACTAACCCAAATAAATAAATCCTAAATAAATAAAATCCTAAATCAATTCAATTATTATCATTAATTTTAGATGCTAGAATTTTTGATTTTTGGGGATTCTTAATTTATAGATAGGATATTTGAATGCATTTATTTGAAAAAAATAGAAAAGTATTCATAAACTTTTTCATTTTCTTTGTAGCAATTTAAAAAACTTGTTTAAGCTAAGAAGATATCAAAAATTGATCAAATCTTACATAAATCTTTGTTTTCAAATATTTACTGCGATTTACTCTTTTATCTGCTTTAAGTCCTAAATTATTTTAGAAATTGAATTATATTTGCTTTTTGTTATTCGTAGCAAAATGAAGAATTTCTTATTTAATTTATACTTCAGACATCAATGGCTTACATTAAAGTAAGTATGTATATGTATATATAATAAAACACGTCTAAAAAAGGTCGTTATCCACTTACGAATTTTAAGGTTACAGTTAAGTTAAAATTTGGCTTTGAGGTCAAATTAAGGTTTTAGACATTGTGGGTAACCGGAATTTTAATGGGCATTTATTTTAAGGAATGTAAAGGCAAACCGCAATTGAAATTTGTTCCAAATATTTAGAAATGTAAGGTTGTTGGAATAAAAACTCTAGAGTTTAATAAAAAAAGCTTTAAGTCATTCAAATTAATCTTGAAATCTTGAATCTTACAATTTTTCATCGTTTAGTAAGTCAATTTTTGAAAACAAATTATATAATAGAAAAAAAATTTCTTCATTTTCATTTCTGTTAAGTCATTACTTTAAAATGCAAAAGAAGAAACAGCTATTTACTTCATTTCTTAGTTGTAATTGGTATTCGAAAAGTGAAAACTTTGTTTTTTATGTATTTTTCAGCAAATTGTTGGGTTTGTGAACTTTAGCCCAAGGTTTTTTGACATATTATAAATTCCATTCCGTTTCCTTTTCATGCTCACTGCCAAAGTTTCTAATGGAATTTAAAAACAAAACCGAATACCAAAAATGTACGCCTACGAAAATAAATCTCACCCAAAATCTAAAATGTCAATGGCAATTTTTAAAGCACGTAGCCTAAAGTAATGTCTTTTGGTTAAAAACTTTTGAATAAAATAAAACATTGAAAAATGGTACAAAAATCGAAAAAGTTTTATACCCCTGCCAGCAGTATTTTTCTATCAATGAAATGTTTGCAACAAAACACGCAAATTTATTCATTTGTTTACAGTTTGAAGATTTTTGGAATTCAAAAACAACAAAAATGAAGAAAAAAAGAATACCCAAAAGCAAAACCAAAAATTGAATACAAAATTCTTGGCGCTCAATTAAAATGCGAGAATCAAATTCAAAAGAAGAGAGAAAGAGAGAAGGAAATGGACATAAAGAATTTTTAGAATTATTTTTAATTATTCTACTCACATGAGGCCCAATTTATATTCATTGCAGATATTAGAGAAGAGGATGAAGTGGGTTAAAGAACAGAGAATTAATGGTTGAACGATTAATTTATATTTATTTTACTATCACTTATTTTTTTGCTATTTTTCGACTTGGGCCTGTCACAGCGGTCTCTAGATTGGATAATAAACATATTTTCAACACTTGAGAAAACAAATAATTCTGCTCTTAATAAGCAGAGAAAAAGAAACATTTTTACTTAGCAAAACTTTTTGAGTATATTTAACTGATTCTGTTTTTGTTATTAATGCTTGAATTAATTATAGTTATGATATATGTTCATGTAAAAAACACTGACAATCTTTCAATTTAAAATCTTATAAAGTAAACCAAAAGTTACAGAAATATTTGGTTCTAAGTTAAAGTCGTTGCCTTAAATTGTAAGATTTTTAGCATTAAAAGACTTTATCGTTTTTATTATTTAAATTTATAATTTAACTTCACATTAAACAAACATTAAACCTTATTTTAATTTTAATCTCCTGCTATCTTCTAGCAGCCACAACTTGGTATCATGATTCTAGCCATAATTTCATTCACGACAAGAGAGTAATTTGCCACATCATAAATCTAGTTAGACTAAAGTTCAACGTTTCTAACAATTAAAGAGAAAAGTCTTCAAATAATAAACTTATGGTTTATGATAATCTAATTATTATTTATAGTTTTTGAAGTATTAATGCTTGAACACAATTTATTATGTCGTTAAGCAGCTAACAATTTAATATTCTTTCTTACAAAGAAAAAAAAAATTGTCATTATCAGAAAGTTCTTTGCCAATAAAGTCAACTCCTGTTATAAAACACGTTTAAAGGTCATAGAATAAAATAAAAGTTATGTCATTAATTATATCTTTTGCTCGTTAGCATGACTTAAATCATTATATCACTCATACGACATGTTATTCGTTCGTTATTTTTTCAGCAAAATAAGAGTTGTTTAAGCTAAGTTATAAGCAACAGAAAATGTACTTAAATATTTAAGAATTTAATTTGGAAATATATTTAAAAAATTGATGTTTGCTATCAATAAAATCTAATGAACTACATGGCGTATAAGTAATATTTATTGAGAAGTAAGTTTAAAGCTTAAATTAATATAGATTTTAAAAAAGTCTTCGCTTCTTTATTCAGAAAGTACTCGATTTTCAATCATATTTTTTACTTAAAGGACATGGCTGTATGGGTGATCTTGTAGGACATGTCGTATGAGTGATTTTTAAAAAAATAAACTTTGATTTTTCCTCTAATTATTGAACTGAATTTAATCAAAATAGTTTTATAAATGTGTAGAATATATATCTCACTTTATAGTAGCTAAAAGCTTTGCATTATGTTCATACAACTAGTCGTATGCGTGATATGTAAAATTTAAAGCTTCCGATACATCAAGTTTTACCTAATTTTCAAATAAATTAGCCATTGTACTTCTCAACAACACACAAATATGGTAATATGACAAACATATAGAAACTATATCGTTATGGGAACACTTTAAATTACCAAATTAATGGCTACAACTTAAACTTGTAGCAGTTAAAGTTCTAATGACTTTTGGGGCAAAGTTGAAATCTAAATAATAATAATAAAAAAAAATTAGCCAAAAAAAAAAAGAAAATAAGGAACGTATAACTTTCAACAAACAAATCAAAGTCAAATCTCACGCTGCTCTTAGCGACCCTTATCAACGCTTTCGTCAAGTCACAGTCACTTGTCGTTATGTTGTTATAAGACGTTATGTTATGTGTTTTGGCCAAAGGACCGGATGCCTGCGACTCTCCTCCCATCAACCGGAATACCCATCACTGTCCTGACCGCATCACCGTTACGACAGTTTGATTTATTTGTTGAAGTGCCAGTGAAATTAATTGAATTTTCGTTTTAGATTTCTATTAAATTTAAAATGGCTAACCGCAAAGCTAAAGGAAACCAACCAACCAAACAGTTTGGCAACAGCTGTGTATCATTTTAGAAGCACCTTAACCAGTCTTTTAATGAAACTTGTTCAATAAGTCGGTTTTCATTTGATTTGAAGTTGATTGAGTTTAATTAAACAAATTAAAGCCACACTCACCAACTACTAGAAATAGGTAAAAACAAATGGAAATTTCTCGTTAAAGCTTTGGAATTTTGCGTAAATTAATGTTATATAAAATGTTCTTTGCTCTATTTTCTAAAAAAATGTTGCTGTTGGCATAATTATGTTGTTTTAAAGTTAAAAAAAATATTAAGCAATCTAATTAATAGTAAAATGCTCGAATTACTTTTGTAAATGGCTTCTATAACAAGCTACTCAGAGTGTTCTTAATAATTATAAAGGGACACAGAGAAAAGTTTTAATTGGAATCCCTAAAAGGCTTATGAAGCAATTGTAAGAGTAGTGGAAAATATTTGAAATAATTATCCTGGAGTAAAACCTTAAGGATATGCAAACCTTCAATACTGATGAACTATATTTTCGTCCATTCTGATAAGTTTGTAGAGTTTTTATAAGTATAACTTTATAATTTAAACGGTTTATATTTTCTCAATCCCAATTTTTGTTAACTTTTGAATACTTTATAAATCTTCGGTAAGCTCTAAGAATATTGGAGATTTTGGAGAGTTTCTGGACTTTAATAATTTCAAGATTTTGAAGAACTAAGGAGAATGAAACCTCAAAATTTAAATAAAAATAGTTTCAAGAACTAGAAATATATTTTAAAGAACTTAGGAGAGTTTGTAGAGTTTCTGAATTTTAGCGATAAGACTTTAAAGCACTAAGGAGAATGAAAATATAAAATCTAAAGTAATATAGTTTCAGGAAATATATTTTAAAGAAATTTGGAGTGTTTGCAGAGTTTCCAAAATTAAAAAATTTCTAAGCTTTTATTGAAATAACAAGAATAAAAAAACATTCGTTATGGATCAATGCATCTTGGAGGGTTTTGGAGAGTTTGTAGAGTTTCTGGAATTTGGTTTTTGAAAACCGCAAATTACAGACAAACCCATTAAATCTGACTAAGTAGATTATCTGCTTTAAAACCAATAAAAATAATCCTAGCCAAATTGTGTTTTACAAAATTGTTGCAACGCTTTGCAGCTTATATTTCTCATTTTAACACATGTTACTAGATTGTCTGCATTGTTTATTAAGTTATCAAATAACAATAGACACCAAAATATTGATACATGAACAAGTCTATTCATTGTGTTTTCTTGTTCACCTCTTAATAGCCCACCACCCACTGTTGTGGCCATTTTGCGCCATTGGCTATCTATACATATATTTGTATGTGGAATATGGAAAATATTTCTAAGCTGACGCAGCAGGAAAAACAATGGAAATAATCCCAACAATGACTCACAGATATTTAAACTAGAAATAAATTGAAATGCCAGTCAACTAAAACGTAAAAAAAAAAGAAAAACAAATAATATAACCGAACATAATAAAGAGAAAGAGCAAAATAAAGAGAGAGACAGATAGACAGAGATAAGAGTACTTAATGGCCACTCTGTGGTGTCTTGTCTAGGACCATTAAAACGCCACACAAAATGGCTTTTGGCCACATCTGGTAGCATCTGCCATATTCATGTATTGTTCTCCTTGACTCCATTGTAGTTGAAATAATTTTCAAGGCTTACCTGCCTATTGAACACTATCTGCAAGTTATCGATTGATAAGACTTATGCTCATTCACTCCATAGAATACAGTCCATATCGATATCCTTTTGTCTGGTCATTGTTTGGCTCACCAATAGTAGCATTTTTTTAATTAAAGGTAAAAGTGTCAAGGTTTTAAGGCTTATAAGACCCATGATCTGCGAAAAGCTCCAATGATGCCAATTAGATTACTTGGCTTCTGTCAATGAAATTGATAAGTAACAAGGCTAACACCAGTTTAATGAAATCTAACAAAACACCCTTAAGGAAACTGTAATGCCACACCAACAGGGAGAAATGACTTAAAGAATAAAGATGACAAGGAGTTAGTTGTACATAATGAAACGCAAATACAAATAATCAATTCAGAAGGGAAATCAAACTTACTTAATATAACAAACTGAAATCTTAAAGCATTTAAAGAAAAAAGTGGAAAAATATTTGCCCCCAAATGAATTTATAAACATTCATTTTATTTAATTCATTTTTCTTTAACTTTAGTTAACAGATGCAGATTCTAGTATAAAACAGTTAAAACTAAAACTAATTTAATCCTATGAAATTTGTATCTATTCCCTGTTAAGCTCTCAGTAGAAAAAATATCTGAAAAGTGTTTTGAATAAAAACAGGGAAAGTAAAAGGATAAAAAAAAGCTAAATTGGCTTCAAGAAAAACTGAAATGGAAGGATTAATTTCGGTCATGTCGAAGTTCGTATACCCTTGCAAAGTTTGTTTTTTCATTTGTATGTGTATGAATTAGCTGAACTATTAAGAAGCCAATAATAGACAAAGCTATTGAGAAATGGAGAAAAAAAGTTTTTCATACTAAAAATTTTGTTTTAGGTCGGTTGTTCTTAACAAAACTATAGCATATAGTCAACCGATTCTCCAGAAATTCAATAGAGATATTTCTATATAAACCAAACTTACGTATACTAAATTTAGTAACAATCGCTTTTAAAACAACCAATTTATTGATTAAAAACTTTTTTCTGAACGATTATATATATATAAGAGCACTATATTCTATACTCATTAAATTTTCATTAAATTTAGGAGAAATATCAAGACGTATATAAAACTAATAAAAACTGAATTTATTGCCACGAGTTCAAAAAATTTGAATACCAACATTTTTTTGGAGCAATCGTTTCTATGGGAGCTATATGATATAATCAACCGATTCTGATAAACTTTAAGGGATATGTTTAGAAGTACATTTAATTATATTAAATATTTAATTGAAGAACAAAGAAGTTATAGATAGTAAACCCCATTTTTATAACCTATCATTCCTATGGAAACTATAAGATATATTCATATGATATCAATATATATATACTTTATATAGTAAAGGATACTTCCTTTTATGCGTAGCAAACTTCTTACCAAAGTTAATCTACCCCTTTTTTAAAGAGTATAAAAATTACGATAGTTTCAACAAAAACAGAAAAAAGATGCAAAAGTGAAACATTTTCATGCCAAAGGATAAGTGGACCCAAAGGCTTTGTTTAGAGTGAAAAAATGGAAATAAAATTGAAGGTAAAAACCAGTCAGGATTCTTGTAAATGTAGTTACACAATTTTCACTTTAATACAGCCATGTGTGAAAAGAGAAAAAAAAGATAAGAGAAGAGAAGAGAATGGAAATGAAAATGAAACGAGATAGTTTGGCCAAATCATTCAAGCACCCTTTTGACAAAGTGGATTCCAAATGTGAGAAATTCGGGGGATTACAATCACCTACGACCTATTACCTTTGCTCGGAAAACTAGTGTGTAGTTGAGATTATGTTTCGTTTGAAGTTGATTTTTTTTCGGTTTTGTTCGCTATCACTGACGAAAAAAAAAGAAATCAAAACTTCCGTAATTTAATTTTAATGTGCAAGAAAAAATCTTAATAAAGAGAGTTTGGGTTTTCTTTTTGTTGAATAAAACTAGCATAATATCCTAATCAGTTGTTAGGGTAACGAAAAAAAAAGTTAGATCCATTAAGCCAAAATAAGAAACTGTTGCATACCCAAAAGGCGCAACAAAATTCAATTGTCAATTTAATGGACCACAAATCGTATTTGGCCATCATTATCATTCTTATCCCTGTTGTCAGTTGTTTTGCTGTTTCTCTCTTTCACGCCTGCACAATTTATCTTCATTGAAAAGAAAGTAAAAGAACCACCATGTTGAATGGAAGCGGCTGTGGCTTTCAATTAGAATAAGACCCAAAAAAGAACAGGCCACAAAAAAAGAAAAAAAAATAAAAAAAAAAAGCATGTCGGCAGAGAGATATAGAAAATGGACTTGAAAAGCACGTGCTTTACATATTACAAAATTGATTTCAGACAGATGTTTTCTGGTTCGTTGAATGGTCCTAACCAAGAAAAAAATGAAAAAAAGGTTTTTTTTTTGAGTCAAAATACCACCACACACACACACACACACACACACACACACACACACACATTAACAACAAACTGCGGTTGGTTTAGGTCCGTTCTTATACTTTTCTTTTTCCTTTCTTGTTCTTTTGTGGGCTTTATGAATTTCAGTCACGTTTAACATTTAATGGGTATTGAAACATGGTCATAAAAATGTTTTACTCTTCAAATATCCGATGAAAACTATAAACTCATCATATACAATACAACAAAAGGGACATCGAATTATAATGCAAAAGTGAAGCACATATGGAAAGAGGAGCAAAATCATGATAAAAAGTGACGTGATAGCTGCAGGGGGTTAAGGGGGGAAGAGGAGAAAACGAGACGGCGTTGCGACCTAAGTGAACTTCTTTTTGTTAGCCAAAAAACTTTTACTGAAAGCTTTTCACGAATTTGATATAGGTTTACTAGAATCGATGGCTTAATATACAAGTTAAAAGAGAAAAGTTCAAGGACTTGATGACTAATGGTTCCTAATGTCCTGTGGTCATCATTCGACTTAAAAATTCTATTCACACTCAAGTGTCAAGTTATTTAATTGTCTCAAAATGGTCATTTGACACATTGCCTCAAATGTCATTAAGTACAATTACCCAAACAGAGAGAGAACAGAAACCTGTCCGGCCAAAAGGAAAAATTTAACAAAGTGAAATAAAAAAAAAGTAACACAAATTCACATTGGGCAATTTATACGCAATCCTCAGACGGCTAGACACTCAATGCAAATAAATGAGAGACTCTCTCGCCCACGACCCCAAAAAACCAATAAACTGTGAAAAAAACAAAAAAAAAAAAAAAAAAAGAGCAACCCAAATGAATGGCAATTCAAAGTTCAAATGCTAAACAACAAAGTTTTTTTTTTCCTCTTGCGTGTGCCAACACACGAAAATTGGAAAACATAAAATTAACAATAAACAAAATACCATTTCTTCATTTACAGGGTACAAAACTAAAGGCGGTTATAACCGAATAGTGGAACGAAAACTCCATTTACAGGCAATCAGTGAATTACGATAAAAATTAAATTATATAAATCAAACTATTTGACAACAAAATATTTAGGTATAATAGTTGTAGAAAATTTATAAATTTTCAGTTAAAAAAAAATTTTCATTAATTTACTTTCATTTTTAAATAATGTTTCATAACTTGGAACAATATAAAAATATTTGAAAATTAAATTGAGGTAGGGGAAACAAAATTCACATTAATCGAAGTGAATTTTAATTACATAAGAGTAAAAACTCAACCTGCAGTGAGAGTAAAAAAGATAATAAATTTTATTTGTAATTAAAAAAAAAACCAATGGCAGACGTAAGCAAAATGTACTAAGAGAAATAAAATCCAGAATACTAAAATCATTTTCTTTTTTTTTTTTTTTGTGTATAAGAGCGGGCAGCTGATAAAATATTTACGCTCTGCGAAACACTTTCCGATCAACTGTTTGCATGTATGTGTGAGATTAGGTTTTGACCCTTGGGGGCTGTGAGTAGACAACTCTTATCGAATTATCCCACTCAGTACTCTAGCTATTTCCCCATGGCCAAATGCTCAGATTGTGGTAAGAGGAAATATATGTATAAAAGGAAAATAGTGAGCGGGAGAGAGAGGTAGAGCCTCGGCAGAGAAAGCGCTGATCATTGTCTCTGCTGCATCTCTGCCGACATAATTGGAGCAGTAAAATTGATTTTAGGTCAACAAAATGGTTAAATTAAACAAATATTAAAAGTAAACAAAGTTGAATATTATTGTTAAAGTGTTTTGCATTATTTATCAAATCATATTGCAGTTTAGCATTTTACTGCAGCATACAAAATTATAGACTAACAAAAACAAAATTTAATCTCTTTATAAAATAATTAAGCTTTTTCGTGGATAAATAGCATTAAATTACCATTAGTGAATTACATTATATGTACATCTAAAATATAATTGTATAAATACATATAACTTTACTCAAAAAACCACCATGAAAAACAAAATTATATTAAATTGTTTTATTTTAGAAAATTTTTTTAATAAGTAAATAAAAATACTGCAATAATTA
Organism: Drosophila emarginata; assembly: GCA_037075365.1. NCBI lineage: Eukaryota > Metazoa > Arthropoda > Insecta > Diptera > Drosophilidae > Drosophila > Drosophila emarginata. The sequence continues at coordinate 729,446 of JBAMCD010000260.1, read as the reverse complement.
TGCGCAGTAAATTTTTATGACCCAACACTTAACCAACACACTGTAAGTAGTAAAAAAAAAATAGTAAAATATACCAAAAGAAAGAACAGTCATTGCAATAGTAATTTCTTTTATGTTCAGAGAAAGAATAAAAGGATGAAAAAACAGCTGAAAAGAATTTTTGTGGATGCAGGACTCAAGGATGGCAAATGACTTGACCCGATCAAAAAAAAAATAAGCTTAAACAACAGCTTGGTACATCGTAAAAAGCGAGTTGCCAAAACCACTTTAATAAGCTGATTAAAAATCAGTCACTCTGACAACCTGAGGCCATAATGGGCTCTTGTAATTAGTCGGAGACTGAAGAGTCAAAGGATAATTAGTGGTTGGGAAAAAAATACATAAAAAAGCATATATAATGAGTAACATTTACTTCGATTTCAATATTCTTGTATTTTTTTTTTGTTACCACCTTTTTAAATTGGCTCACTAAACGAGGCAAATACACAATGGCCAAGCTGTGCAGAATATTACCATAAATTTAGCAACAACCTAAACGCAATGCAAAAATATTAGTGTGCTTATTATTTGGGCAAGGCAAACACTAAGTGAAACATGGCCATAAAAAAGAGAGACATAAAACGATACGAACGGGGCAAAAATGCCAACACAGCAGCTTCTTCCATTTATCCCCCAAAAACAGTGGCAAAAAGGCCCTAGAAAATAATACGTGGGTTGAGGTGCTGCCCCAAAAAAAAAAAAAAGAAAAAAGAAGAAAAAACAAATATGAGAGAAAGTAAACTATAAGCCTGAATAACAAACCGAATGCAAAAAAAAAAAAAAGGGAAAAAGAGAAAAACATTTCAAGTGGGTTTGAGTTTCATTTGCAAGGCAGCGCCAGAAACAAATATTGAGAGAGTGCCACAGATCTAGTGAACATCTGCTACTATATATGCACATATATATACATACATACAAACGGAAAGCTTTCGGAAAAAAAAAATTGTTTATTATTTGTATATTTACGGCTTGTTGAAACCAACCGAAAACATTGCCCGCCTCACACCCCAAACCCTCATTTTTTGGGTTGGGTCATCCTCTTCTCTCATAGAATGAGAGTATCGAGGCTATAAATTTTGTTTAATTTTCATTTAACTAAGATGATGAGTTCACTACCCCCCACCTCTGTCTCTCTCTCTCTCTGTCCCTCTCTCAACCCACTTCAACTGTGTCTATGGCTCGTTTGCTTTTTGTAAAACTAATTGAAGACATGCTCTTTTTAATTAAAATTATTTCTTCAGTTGTTGCTGCTTTTTCCAATTTTCTGTTTATTTTGGCGATACTTTGTGTTTTATTTTGTATTTTATATTTTGTTTGCAAATTATCATTTATCTTGTCGGCCATTTGTTACATTTGCCAATCGTCCATTTCAAAGGGCCAAAAGGTTTTACTTTTCATAAGATTTGCTTAATTAAAGTAGCCATGGCAACACAGAGACTGAGAGGGAAAGATAAAAAGTGTGGTAAATGACAGACTAGATAAGAGGTGGCAACCCTCAATTTCCCTAAAAAAAAAAAAAAAAAAACTTTCAAGTGGCATCACCTTACCATTCTCCATTTTAGATTTAACGAGTCAGGAATTTAGCCAAAATTGTTAGATCAAGTGTTCAATCAATTGGAAATTTGAACGAATTTCATGAAATGATTTATTGATGTAAACGAAAACACAAAAACAAGTTGGAAAAACCTTCCACTGGACTCGTTTTAAAGTATCTATAAAAACCAATAAAAATGTAAAATACCAAAAAAACCCCGAGTCATTTGAACAGTTTGAAACTCTTTTGGCCAATATTTTTGGTCATCAATGGAATTCGGAAATTGTGCCCACAAGCAAAAGAAACGGAAAAATTTTAGCAATTTAACCTCTTTATTTGAGTTGAATGTTCACTGAATCTGCAATTGAAAATTGTTTACTGAAAAAGTATCAAAAAAATATGTCTGAGACTGAGTTTTTTTGTTCATTTATATGGCTTATAAGAATTTATGAGTATCGAAAGATGCGGCATAGTTGAAACTTAAATTTACTAAATCATAACTAACAATTTATCGCTAACATTGTAGAAATTTACAAACAATTATTTAAAGAAATGAAATATCTAATTTTTGAAAATTTAACTTTGGTTTTTTGATAGTAATCAATTTAAAACCTGTAAATTATCTACTTAAATTAATAAAAAGAAATTATTTAATCAAAATTACTCTTTTAATACTTTATTTTCTGATTACAATACTTTTTTTTAATTTAAGTAGATAATTTAGAGTTTCTTTAATACATATATTAAAAAAATTTTTTGATTAAAGAAATTTTTATAAAATAAGTTAGAATGTTGTTTAACTATTTTAAACTTTAATTTTATAATTATAGAAATTTTAAAGAAATTGCGTTGATTATATACAGGTTTTGTAGATTTAAAAAGTATTTCTAATTGTAAAAATATTTTTAAAAATAATTTGATGATTTTAAAAAGTTAAAAATATATAAAAAAGCTCTATTTTTATATGAAGGATTCATATAAAAGAGAGAGAGAAGAAAAGGTCTACTTTTCAGGAGCTAAACGAAAAAGTTATAAACAATGTTTAATGAAAGAAATAATTAACAAACACTTATGGCTCATATTTTTGTTACCATAATAGTAGATAAGGAATTGGTTAAAAATGTTTCATATTTTATTCTTTAAAAGGTATCACAGGACAGTTAGTTATAATCCACTCTTTAATTCTTTTACTAATTTTAATAATAATCATATGTTTATTCTATAAAATAGAAATTTATGGAAACCTTGGCAATATTAGTCTCAATTTTAGTATAAATAGTTTTGTTAAGACTCATTTTAATTTAAGACGCTTTTCTCTTTCTTGGCCAAGTGTTAGTGAGGGTAAATAGGCCAGGTGATTACCAAGATTTGATTGACAACAATGACCCAGCATGTTAATACGCAATAATAATCCCTTTCGGAACGGAAATAAATTTGCTATTGTTGTCTGTCATGTCCTGTAACGTCCTGTTTTCTTATGACTGTGCTGTGTCCTTCCTTTTCGTGTTGCGGTTATTAGGGAAAATAATGATTGGAGGGGTCAATAAAACTGTTTCATGATAGCTAATTAACTTCTGTACAACATAAAACGCTTGTAAGAAAGAAGAAAATTTTTTAGGCACATATATAAGGATTTATGCCTTTAAGTCCAGTACAGTGTGCGGTATAAGTATCTGCCAACATGCAAGCATCTTATAGACATACATAAATAGATTTCATAAAAGACTCGAATGGAAGTAAAATGAGCTAAAGATGGTCGGCAATTTGCCATAATGAACTCAAAGCGAAACTGGACCTCAAATGCTATCTCTCTCTCTCTAGCTCTCTCACTCTATCATGTACTTTATAGTCTTTTGTTTGTTTCGGTTCTTCCTTTTATTTTTCTTTTTTTTTTTCTTGTATCTTATTATTAAAATACCGCTTGCCGTGTGTCCTTTGAGCTTATAAGGAGATATTAAAAAGCATCCAGCTGTGGCCGGTGAACACATGACTCTTAAAAAGCTGACGCCATTGTCTTTTTTTTTACAGCCAAAAAAAAAAAAAAATAAGACAAAGCAAAGAAAAGGCAATGCCAAAGTCTCTGACTTTGGCATTCAAATTTTAAACATTTATTTTCATTTCTTTTGGCTTTTATTCTTTGATGTTAGGTTTAATGTCCGAGTCTAAATAATAAAACTTTCAAGACATTCCAACAGCCATGCGATAATATGTGGTTTGACAAACATCCGGCCTGAAATTGTCATGAAATGGGCAAATCATCTCCCCCATATAAAAAGAGGGTAAACGAATCGAATGGAAAAAAAAGAGAAAAGTATCTTGACATAGATTTTTCTTATTTCGACCAGATTGGTATGCGGTTAATCCTAGTTTCCGCCTGTTGATGAGAAAATCTTGTCAATGTGAACGCACATGACTTGGCATTTAAGTCAAATTGTGGTCGAAAAGGCATGAAGCATCATCAACAACAATATGGACAATATAAAAATACCCAATAATAAAAAGGAAGTCAATTCTTCTGCTTTCCATCATGTTCCCAAGGAAACTATTTTCGTTCTTTAAATATATCAGCCAAACAATGTCAACATTGGTTTCGTTAATTTTACACATCATTCCATATTTTTACATATGTTTTTTTTTTCGTTTAAAAACATTTTTAGCATAAAATCACCAAAGAGACGAAAGAAATGTTTAATTTAATGCATTTTCAAGGTTTCCCTGTCAGGCTAATAAAAAAAAATGAAATGAAACGATGGAAAAGCAACATCTATCATAAGTGGAACAATGTTAATGAAACACAATTTTAAAATATTACAAAATTTCTGGAAAAGCGCTTCTAACAAATTTTCAGAATTGACTTTAAAGCATGTTACCTTAATAACGCTCAACTAGCATCAGAACGATGGAATTGAAACACAATTGCAATACATTTAAAGCTTATACTTTCACTTTACTTACAGTTACTTACACCATTACACAACTGGTTTAAATATCTTCATTAATATATAAACCCAGAATTCGAACTGTGAAATTGGAACACAACTTCAATATCAAACTTTCTTTTATACCTACAAGATTGCTTACATCGTTAATTAAGAGTTTTATTATTTTTTTATTTATAAAGTTATTCTTAACTATCACTAAACCGTAATTGAAACTTTGTGAATGGAACACTATTTTCATGCATTTAAACGTCGACACTTAAATTAGCATCTAAAATATATGTACGAACTTTCATTAATTATTTTGTTTATTCTTCTTTTCATATACGTCTATTTTCCAAACGTGATTGTTTATTTCAACAAAAAATTACAATAGAAACAATGGAAGGAGAACATAAACTTTACGTCATTCTTTTTTTTCCATAGTACCTAGTTAAGTAATTAGTTTTGTAGACTTTAACAATTGCTTTGCCAACTACTATAAAAACTCTTAAAAAATATTAGAAAACTAAAATAAAATAACCAAAAATATCAACTTTAAACATTTTGCTATATTCTATCAATTGTCTATCAAAACATTTTGACACCTGACACAGAAACGACTTAAAATCAGCCAAAAATATTGTAGAAAATAAATTTCAAAATATTATCAAAAATCTCAACATCAATCACATGCCCGATTTCGAGACAATGTTTATCAATGAATTTTGAAACGACGGAAAAACTGCCATAGAACTGATGGAAAAAAAACAATTGAACTTGAACTGGCATCAATCAGCTGTTGAAAACTTTGAAATGAGAACATTTGTTTCACAAGTCTAAAAGTCATTGACCATTATCTGCCGAATGCTTAAACAAACTTTAAAAGTCATAAAATAAACAGCAAATTATCAAAAGTTAAAAAGTTCATTTTATAACTAAAAATGATCCATAATAAATTTAGACTTTAATTTGTTTTGTTTTATAAACTTTTTTAGCTCTTTGAATCACTTTTAAAGTCTTCAATATGATAAAGCATGTGGAATTTTTGAAGGAATTCGTTATGTACAATATTTAAATCAACATAAATATTAAGAATTTCGAAGAAAAAAAAAACATTTACTTTGCGTTAGTCTCAAGAGATTTACTTTATGATGAAATGGATGTTTTTAGCCTACTAAACAATGTATGGAGCAATAAAATATTAAAACAGAGAAAACATATTTATAGCATTTGATCAGCTCGTAAAGATATAGACTAGGTAAGATATTAGTTGCAATAAAAAAAATGTTTAATATAAAGGAATTTTTTTCCTTCATGTTTGCCCAGACAGCAGCAGCAAAAGTAGACGAGGTCAAACAAAACGTTTGTTTGGCTTCTTTTTCCTCTTTTTCCTTCTTTTTTTTTTGGGTTTTTGTATTTTTGTTTTCCTTTAACTCTCTTGTTTGTCTACCTTGTACTCTCACGTAGCGTATACGCATTATTATTTCCGTTTTTCATGAATAGAAATCTATCTATGTTTGTAAATATATATCGATAGGTATTTGGATTGAATATATACTTACATACATAAATATTCAGTTTTTGTGAATTTTTTTATTAGAGTGTGCACTGTGATTGCTGCGTTTTATTTATTTTCTGCGCAATCGTCTATTTGTTTTCCAACTTTTTGTTCCTTTGGCCTCTCTTCTCTTCACTCCACTCCTCTTACTTGGTATCTGCAAAGTTTTCACAATTGTTTATGACCATTTGTAGTAGCCAATTAGCTATTGACTTTTGTGGGCTAAATGTACAGCCCACAAATTATTGAGGCCAATTATTTTGTTTGCGGAGGAGGGGGGAGAGGTGGGGAAAACCAAACCATTTATCACTTTGCAGCTGCCAATTAGAAGATTAACAACGCTTGGTAAGCAAATTCATGATACAGGAAAATAAAACAAAAAAAAAACGGTGTGTAATAAAAACTAATTTGTTTTACATATTCATATCTCATATCTTTGATAAGTTATACAAAATGTCATCATATCTCCATTTATCATCAATCATATACATAATAAAACAAACTTCTAAATAAAAACTGTCATTTTCAGCGATTTCAATAAAAACTAAATATTAAATTTATTATATGTAACCGGAAATGAAAATAGATTGCTTTATTTAAATAGTATCTTGGCTTTTGTTCTCATCTCTTTCTAATATGAATTTTCTCATTTTCTTTTTACTACAATTTAAAAGCCTTAAAAACTAAAAACAATTTCTTTTCATAAGTCTTTTGAAATCAGTCTGGCAACCTTTTAAACTGTTGAACAGTTATAACTTGCACAATCTAAAAATAAAAATTTTTATCTTTATAATTAAACTGTTAACAAAATTTCTTTATTTGTAATAAATCTTAGCAAATGTTGAACATATGTGTGAGAATATTTTCAAATAAGAAAAATCAATTATCACAACAATTTGAATAAATCTTTATTTCAGTAATTTATTATTCCAAATTCATTTGCGAGGCTTTCTTCTTTAATGAAACGAATTTAATGAAATTTATTATTATGATTTTATAATTTTTGGGATAATTTATTCTAAAATAATCATTTCATTGATCTGCAATTTATATTTTATTATTATGAAATTAATTATTTCGTTGATATTCATCATTTTTAGATTGATTAATTAATTAATTTTATTCACATCATTTAAAGCAATAGTTTTGTGTTTAACAATTTCCATTCGGTTCTTTTTAGCATTTTAAGCAAGAATTTGGAGTTCCCATTTTTTTGCAGATCTGGCAACCTCAAAATAAAACAGGTATTCAGTTTTGACTTTAGATTTTCGACTAGTGAACATGACGAATTTATTGAATAGTTTTTATGTATAATACGATATTACTTTTCGAGATCAGTTCAAAATTTTGTTTTATTTATCTGCTTAAAAAATTTCTATAGTTCATATACATATAACATTTGTTCAACTTTTTTTTTTTAATGTAGGTCAAGTTCAAAATGTCTTATGAGAAGTCTTGAAACAATACATTGATTGCATTATTCTCAATTTCAATTTTAAATTCCTTATTTTTTATCAAAATTTTTTAAATTTTCCTAAAATTTCCTAAAAAGTTTTAATAAATGTTATGTTCAAGGCTTTAGCAATGATTCCGAAATATTTAACATGATCTATAAAGATATATGTATGTATATATGTAAGTCTTTGAATATTACATTTAGAAATCAAATTAAAGGCAAAACTTTCAATTCCTATTTTACGAACAATCTAAAAACTGTTTCAAATTTTAATAGTATCTTTTAAATCTTTTTTTCAATTTGCACACTTTTGAATATATAAATCACCAAAGAAATCAATATTCATAATAACATCGATTAGTTTTTGAAAACCTTTTTTAATGTGTGAAAAATTAAAGTATACCACAACGATAATTTCTAATGGTTATTTTTAATTTTTTAATTCCAATTATTAAGATAAAATTAATAATGTAATTTTTAGTAAATTCGAATAATTTTATTGTCGATCAAATTTTCGTATATTTTGTTGTGAACCAAAATCTCACTTTCTATCCGCTATTCGCAGGCGACTTCCTTACGCGCGCGTTGTTGTCGTTCGACTGATTGCAAAATGTTTCGATATAAAAATATATGGCGCCAAATTCCCCAACATTCCAGTGACATCGAATTGAATTCGAAATTGTGGAACGATTTCTAGCCGGCTGAATGGCGCCTGCGCCAATAAGTAAACAATAGTCAGCTGTAGTTTTTTAACTTAAAAACAAACTTTCATTGATGGGCCTAAGCACATACACACACACACACACACACACCCACACATCCATAGTACTAAAAAGTGCGTAAATACGCCTTTACACTGTGATTGAGTGTGTGTGTGTGTGTCTGTGGGCGTGTAAGGGAACCAATCAAAAAAATTTCCACCCACAATGTTATTTTTTTATATTTTTTAAATGATTTGTCAAAAAAAAATCTCTATATATATAGAAAAACAGCTTCAAGTTAAGCCTTCAAATAAAATTGAGTCCTTTATTTTTCTTTTTTTTTTTGATTTCGTTTAAGGAGTTCCATTGTAACGCCTTTTGCATGTCACGTTGAGAACTTAAACAGCTGCTTTTGTAGTGCCTTGCCCAATGAATTTCGCATTATTTTCACACACTTCATTACCATTTATTTCACACACACGCACACACACCCACAATAGGCAACAGACAACAACTGAACATGTCCACATTATATAGGAATATATACGTATATTCTCTTTTGACATCGGAGGCGTATTATTTTTCCTTAGATGTCAAACGAAAAAAACAAAAAAAAAAATTACATTCAAAGACAATAAAAGCGTTTAAAGTATATACAATTATTTTTAAGATCTCAGACTTCTTAAGTTGTTTAAAAAAAAAAGAAGAGATTAAAGGAGTTAAATCAATGGAAAAATTTCGAAAAATAAAGCAATCAATGGGGAGAATAAATATATTTATATATATATAAATCCAACTTTATACGTATTTGAGCATGATTTTACGTTTTGGATCGAAAAATTAATTCTATGTAAGTTCTATAATTTAAATAATTTTTTTTGGATAATAACTAACTTATAAAAATAAGATTTTTTTTGAATATCGACGCACTAGACAATTTTAAGGAGTTAGAAAAATGTTAACTAATTTTCCAAGTCGTATAATCTATTATTAAGTTCCATGTATGATCGAGTTTCTCACTGGAAAATGTTGTTTTAAAATATTTGGAGGATCTCAATACCCCACAGACAAATTCCATATATCCAAATTGGCTTTACGATCGTTTTTTTTTTTAATACTAATAGAATAATTATAATTGCATTCTATGTGTAGTTTTTATATAAACACAGAATATTAGATTTTTTAAAATTTATATTTTAACAATAATATTTTAGATCAAAGTAGATTCAGAGTTTTTTCTGTAAATTAAAAACCACAGGAAATCTTTTTCAATTTTTTATGAAATTTGACATCTTTGTAAAAAATGAACAAAAATTGGAAAAAAGATGTTGATAAAAAACAATAATGAAAAGGATAAAATTTAATCAAGTGTGATAGTTTCTATGCTTGGAAAGATGTTCTTTAAGCAGAATTTGGTAAATCTATTTATTTAGCTGGATTATAAATTGTAAGATTAAGGACATCAGACCCAGAATTTTATTTAAATTATTAAAACGTTACTACCTTTGCCCCGAAAACATAAGCTTTAAGCCTAAAATAAAATTAATTTTAGAAGCCAAAAGCTTGAAATATATTACTTGAATTTATTTACATGGAAACATAACCACTGTGCATCAAATATATAAATACTGTAGCATACTTTAAAGCATGGCATAACAAAGAACAAGATGTCTCTTAATTTGATTTTAAGAGCAAAAGAAACATATGCTCTTCATTGTTTGGCACAAAGAAAAAAGGTAAACAAATACAAAGCTTGATTGAAATTGAATTAAAATTGAAACAAAAGTTGCATTGAAAGCTATATCTAGATACAAAAGAGAGCGAGAGCGAGATAGAGAGAGCAAGGTATTGTGGGGCTGCTCTCATTCTCTTTATCTCTCTCTTTCTTTTGCTTTTCAGTATCTCAGTTTGTGATACACTGGAAAAAAGTTTCAATTATTGCTCTCTCTCTCCCTATGTTAGTCTTAACAGAACGAAATGAGTTTTAACAGAATATGTTTTAACAGTACGAAAAGAGTCTTAACAGTGCAGTCACATTTCAGACGTCGAGGAAATTACGCGCGTGCACTCCCTTAACGGAATTTTGAAAATTTCAATGATGCAAAAGCACGCCCCAAAACGTTTCGCGCGCTAAAAACAAAAAAAAAACCCACAAAGAAATATTAACAAAATATAAACGCTTCGCACACACTAACAATAACAACAACAACTATAACGGTAACATTAATATTTCTTAATGAAAAAAACAAATTAACTAATCAAATAATTATTAAGTCAAAGAGCATAAAAAAATACCTAAATATAGAAAAAAAAATCATTTATACATACATATATACATATTTTGTGTGACAAAGAAAAAATTTTGCCAACAAATTAGATGCCCTCGATTTGATATGGCCCATTATGTGGGGTAACGGTATTATGGGTACGGGAACTGATAAACAGAGGAGCATCATCAAACAGTCTTAATTAATATAACCAAAAATACAACAACAACTACTACTACACACACATACACACACACACACACTGTTCCTTGCAGTCGTTTTGCGTATGTATGTGCGTAATCGCGTGCCTCGGATAAAAGATACAACAACAACAACAACCAAAAAACGCGTCAAGTGCGTGCGGAAACTCAATAATCATCACCTGAATGAAATCGCGGCCTACGACAACGAGACAACGGCAAAAAGAAAAAATAAAAATAAATAATATAAAACCAACAGCAAATAACACAAAAGAAGAATGTGAAATAAAAATGACGACACAAAATATCGGAAGAGAAACATTTTAACATAATAATAATAATAATAATATTTTATCAGGCATATCAAACAAAATCCAACAACAGCAACAGCAACAAGAGACATTTTTAAGTATTTACAGAGTATATAGAAAGATATACCTATATATATATATACATAGATAGATATATATATACAATAGTAACATCATTTTGATCCACGTCATCATCATTAATAGCAGCAGGCATATCAAAAAAAAAAGGAAACATTTCGGGAACCAAACAAAGAAACCAGGCCAACACACACACCCACACACACACACACAGTTATAACAAGGACAGCAGCAAAAGCTTCAAGGACATCCACATGCTGGTCAAACTGGACTTTGTATTAAATATTTAACAATCAACTTCTAACAACAGGCAGCCAATATCTTTCATTGATTAGATTCCATGTAAGAGCCTAAAGGAATAACTACAACAACAGCAACAACTACAAGAACAACAACATCAATCAAAGGAAAAATGGCTCGACGTAAGGGCAGCGGTCGAGGAAGTAAGTAAATCCAATCAATACTTTTCCGATATATACATATACTAATTAATGAAAAAGCAATTCAAAATGTCTAAAAAAAAGTTTCTCTAACAGAGAGAAAAAAAAAAACAGTAACGAAAAATCGAAAATTTTTCGTACGCCTTTTTGTGCGAAACGGAAATTTGATACATAAGCTCAAGGCCAGTGAGCTTTTAAAGAAAGGATTTTCAATTACAACGAAGTTGCATATGGCAGGACCTACACTGCGATATATATGTATATGTACAGAAGCCCATCAAGTGAAAGGGTTTATAAAATATGCAGAAAAACATGAAAAGTTCTACAAAGTGAAAATGCAACTATGTAGAGAGAAAAACGAAGAGTCGAGTGGTTTGCAAATTTTATGGGATGAGGTGAGATTCTTGTTTGAGGCTATGAGGAGTGAGAAGAGAATTCACTTTAAAATTCATCAGGACTTTACTATTTCTTTCTTTTATACCCTTACCACACACACACCCAAAAAAAAAAACAGGAAAAAAAATATAGAGTATTTCTTCAAAACCTAACGAACTGTGAATTTTCCATGAAGTTTTAATTAAGATAGAAGTTGTATGTAAGTCAAGTGATTGAACGTTTCTAACCCTTATGGAAAACATGTGTTTTTTTTTGTATAAAAAGAAAAAAAGCGACTTACACAATCTAAAATTTATATTGAAAGTGACTAAGTCATCATAAAGTTACGTTTCTTATAAAAACCAACGAGCCGTTTAACAAAAACTAAGTAAAAACTACCTTCTAGTAATCCTAACCATCTAAAATTTCTTATATAGCTCACATTTTGCAATATACCAAATATATAACAAATTGAACATTATCGTTCGTCGATTTCTTACAGCTGTCATAGAAAACACATGGTTTTAGTGCATAAAAACTAGTTTTCCTTAACGCCATCTATTTAAATTTGATTTCTTTTATATATTCATAATATATGTAAAATTTGGCGCAATCGTTCGTCGAATTAAAAATGCTACGATGTAAAACTTAAGTTTTTAGAATGTAGAAACTTGTTTTTAACGACTTTAAAAGAGTGAATCATTATTTGATTTACATATATTTTGTGTTATATTAGATATATCCAAAAGCTAAGGGTATTTTAAAATTCAGTATGACTTTTGATTTAGCTTAGCCCTTTTGGTTTTTCTTTTTTCTCTTTTTATGTACAAAGGTACTTGTACTTGGGCAACCCCTTTAACTATAAGTTACATTTTTCGCTTTTGCCTCTTTTACATTTATTTGTGCCACTTGCCAATAGCTAGAGACGGCTGGGAGAGAGAGAGAGAGGGGAATGAGAGAAGTTGAATAAAACATGAAACGTACAGCGTCAGTTACATTTCATTACAGAGAAACCCCCACATCATTTTCACCCCAATCCCTCCTCTACCTACCAATTGCTTTCATGACACTCCACCCCTCCAACCCCCTCCCCGTCAACCCACCCGCTGCATACAACGAAATCACTTTTATCATTTTCAGTGTTGTGTGCGCGCCTCTCGCAAATGTTGGGGATTCCCTTACGTAATCCCCAAGCGCTCACACAACACAACACAAAAGGCAAACAAACAAACATACACACACACATACACACTCACAGAGAGTAAAAGAGACGGCGAGAGAGAATGAACGAAAAAGAGAAACAAAAAGAAAGAAAACAAGCTACCAGCCTGCCCGGCCTCCACCTCCTTCAATAACCTCTTCCGCACACCGCCCCCTGTAACCCATGTAATGGCCTGAAAATCAAGCTCCATGAACTTTTTGGCGTTCACCCACACAGAAAAAGAAAAAAACTTGTTGACAGACACACACACACACACACAATAAGAGTGAGCAAGTGAGCGAGTGTGTGGTGTCTGTGTGTGTAACAGAGTAAGAGATAGATACAGATACATACATACATAGACCAAAAGATACTTTGCATTACTTTGAGTCTGTTAGACAAGTTGCCGTTGTCGTTGCCCTGGCTAGGTTGTTTCTGTTGCTTGAACTTATTAAAAAAGACTTTGTTGCAGGAAGCGGCATTGCTCTTAGGGTATGCCTCACTGCCCACACACACACCAACACTCACACACACACCAACACACACACAACTCACACCCTTCATCGATAGCAGCAACACGCTCTGTATATCTGTAAATATTCCAATGATACAGTGGTAACCAATGCCAACGGAACGCTATCAATAACTTAATCAACCGATTAATGATAATAATTGTCTATTAATTATGGTTTTTCTTCTTTAGTAATAATCACAACAGTTGCCTGGTTACAGCAATGAAAAGTGTGGGAAATTGCAGTAAAGAAACTTTATAAAATCTATTTTAAATTTGCAAAGTTGTTTTAAAATTTAATGAGTCGGAATTGGTTTTAAACTTTAATGAGTTTAACCAAGAATTTTTCAATCTATTTTTTATTGTTAGATGTGCTAGAGTTGCTCTTCTTTGACTAATTTTATTCTTTTAATCTAATTATTATATTTTTTGAACATTTATCCCTATTTCTCCATCAATCCTTTTCGTGTTTTCATTTTATCTTTTTAAGTGAAAGATGCCAGACTAATGCATTTTTTGAAATATTTTAATATTATTTTTACTTAGTTTTTTTTTATTTTTTTAACTTCTTGGCTAGAGTTGCCAGGCTATGCATTTATTTCTTTTCCTTTGTTATTCTTTTTTGCATTTCAATTTTATCCTTTTAAGTTTGAGATGCCAGACTTAAACAATTTTTTCAAAATTTGAACACTATTACTACTTTATTTTCTAATCCTTTTATGTCTATGCTAAAGTTGCCAACTTATGCATGGTAATCATATACAGAAGTAGATATAATTTTTCTTCGTTTCTTAATTGCATCCTTTTAAGTCGGAGATTCCATTTTGTAGAAACTTTATAATGCAATATTTTTTTTTAGAAATTTTCAATCAGCTTTATTAAGAGTTGCCAGATTTATGCATAGTAACTATCCTAGAAGATTATATATGTTTTTAAGAGATACAATGAGGCAATGAATTTCTTAAAAAAATATGAAATCTTGTGCCTTGAATCCTATTCTAGCCAGAGTTGCCGTTTTTTGCATAGATCAGAAAAAAGTAAATTTTATGCAAAAAGTATCTGAAACTTATATTTCAATTCTTTATTCTTTAATTGACTAAACAAGCCATATGTATTTATTTTGTTCTTGTTTCACTTTTAGAATAAATTATTTTTATTATATAACTAGCTCTTTTAATTCTGGTGTAAGAATTAAGGTTCATTTTCCTTTCAAGTGACCATTCTTTTGCACAATTGTTCTCCTAACTTGAAGTTCTGCTTTATTATAACCTGATATTTCTGATATTTTTTATATATATATTTAGTTAAAAATTATATATGTAATTTCTATCTAAATTTCCGCCTTGAGATCAATATTACAGAAGAAATACTTAAAGATTGTTACTCTAACAAAAGGAAAAAGGGATAAATACTATTTTTTTATTCTATAGTTCCTCCATTATCGCACTTGAAGAAAAAATCATTAATAGACATTTAAAGCTGTTTCTTTTTGAAAAGAGTTGCCAGAGTTTTGCATATATATTCCTTTTATTTAAGAAATAATTTGTATTTAAGTATAATAAGCTAGAGTTGCCAGACTTTTCTGTTTTCTATTCCTAATCAAAGCTATATCAATTTCAAATTCTCTATATGTTGTGGTAGGCCAATTGTAAATTCTTCAACTTGAGGTTTAACTGTATCTGACTTAAGCCTAGCAAGCGCAACATGTTCAAAACGCGCCCGTTGACTCGCTTATCTCCCCCCCTCTCACTTGCCATAGTCCTCCTACCCACCTCCCTGTTATCCCCCCCTTCTGCACGAACACTTTGGTCGTCTCACTTGGCTACGCCTTGACTTGTTTGGGTTTTTGGCTTGGAAACACTTAAGCTGGCTTTGGTTTCGCCTCTATCTCTTTGCCACTGTCTCTTTGGCTATGACAGTTCTCTGCCTTTGCTTATGACTTTGTTATAATCATGCCCTCTCTTTTTATCTCTCTCTCTCTCTCTCTCTATCTCTGGTTTTTTCATTTCTGTCTCTCGTCATCTTGCCGTTCTGTGTCACTAAGCTACATCAGAATGGAAACAGACTTTGCCTACCTCATTCAACCACCCATCGACCCACCGAACCACCTGCCACCTCTTTACCCCACTTATATTTTGTGTACTGTACCCTGCCCTCGCCCTGCTTTTGGGAAATTCCTTTCCTTGTGTTTTTTATTACATTTCTGTTACCTTTTTTTTTTTGTTTTGCTTCCTTTTTTGTTTCTCTTTTCTGTATTTCGTTTCCTTTGGCAAAAGTTTTTCCTCTATGTTGGCATTTTATTTTCATTTTCATCTTTTTCTCTGTTTTCCTTTTCTTTTTTTTTCTTTATTTTTTTTGTGATTGTGTGATTCACTTTGTGGAAGAAGTAGTTTTAGCAACAAAAACAACAATTGGCGAGGGTTGATTTTAAAAGCAATTAGGGAGGAATCTTACATAAGGGAAGGGGGGGAGGTGGGTTTTGGGGTGAAGGTCTAGGTGTGGTTGTTGAGTTGTCTAAACTTAAGTTATGGCTAAAACTGTTGAGCCAATTTGTCAATTGGTCAGGAAAAACAAACTGTAAAATGAGTGTGTTAACATCAAAATTGGAATGCTTCTAGGAATGATGAAATTTTAAGGTGGAAATAAGTATTTCCTGTTGGTTAACAGAATTCTGTTAAATGTGATTTAAAATAGATTTTGTTTCTGTTAAAGGTTTTTCATAAAGAATATACTTAGAAGAGGTTTTTAAAGCTAAGTATTCCTAGATTATAATTAGTATTAGGTTTACTGAAATAGCTCAAAGTAGATCAAAGAAAATTCAGTCTAAGGATATATTTATTTTCTTATTTTATAACAAAAAACCTAGTTTAAAATAATTATACATACATAAATCTAAAATATTTCTTTTGAACCCAAAATCCTAAAAAAAAAAATCATTTTAGTAAGATATTTATAGCAATGTGAATGTTTATAGCTAAATGAATATATGAAATAAACGAAATATTTTATAATTTCATTTATTTTAAAGGTCCAAAAATAATGTAATTCAATTAATTAATATTATTTAAAAAAAATAACTGACCTACAAGACTAAACTATATCTGAACATGTAAAATGATTGAAACTAAAGCAGATAAATATTGAGTAGTTTTTCATATTTTATATACTTTCATATTCTATCCAATAATTTCCAAAACTGTTTTCACTTTTCTACAATTTATTATTATTTGAGCAATAACATTTTTTATGGCCTTAAAATGGCCTGAGGAAATTTTAAGTAATGACTCCATTAAGTAAAAATATTATAGTAGTATATGGTTATAAAAAAATCGATCCTAAATAAGATCTATTACAAAAGTTATCGTACACAAAAGCATAAAATATTAATTGAGTTATAATATTTATTAGAAACTCGAACATAAATAAATTTTCATATACAAAAACAAAAATATAACTATATAAAGATATAAAAAAAAATTCAATTATAAATAAAGCTCTTTTTCAAAAGTTTTTAATATACAAAAACTAAAACAAGTTAAAACTAATTTATCATTTAACTCTTCCAATTCATATTTCCTCTGTATTTCTTTTTGTCGGTTTTTAAAAGCAAAAACCTGAAAACATATAGAAAACTCTAGAGAATCCTTGTTTTCTTGCCATCTCACTGAAGCCACGCCCAAAAAAATTACAACCCAAATTCCTTTCACTCCCCTTGCACACAGAAAGCCACTAAAAAGGTCAGGGCACAGAAGTCTCAAAAGTGGCAACACAAAAAGGTAAAAACAAAATAAAATCCTGGCTAAAATAAAACCTCATACCTGAACAAAAGAAAATTATATATATATGTACATACGTATGTACATATATATCCACCGTTCTACCTAACTACAACATTAACAAAAATAAAATATAAAAAAAAAAACAGAGAAAAGAAAAATAAAAACAAGAAATTAAGGGAAAAGTTTGGTGGGGCCAAATACTCACACATACAAATATATATCTCAAAATATATATATATATATATATATATGTATATATTTCCCCCTGTTTCGCTCGCCCCCTTTGCCACGTCAAAGTCTATGAAAGCCGAGGGCTTCCCCAAATGATAAAGTTTTATTTGCTTTTTTGCGGGCTCACATTGAATTTTCTGGGCCACACACACATACACAGGCTGACAAAAGTAGAAAGAGAAAGAGAAGGAATGGAGGGAGAGAGAGAGCAGGGAGTAGGTGTGGGTGTGGGTGTGGGTGTGGTGTAACAGGAGGTAAAAGGACGTCAAGCAGGACGACTCATAATAAAACGTACATTGAACGTGATAATGACGACAATGATGATGATGATGATGCCCCATCTTTGGAGCCAGCAGCAGTCAGTTGCCACAGAAACCCCGAGCATTAAACCAAGTCAAGCAACCACCCACAGCAACAGCTACAGCAACAGACAAAACTGATAATAAACGACTTAAAGATACCCTAAAAAAAGTGTAAACATATTTTGACTTTAAGTGAGAAAATTTATGATCAATCATTTAGTTATCACTTGGAATTTTATTTCTTTTTCCTAAAACTAAGTGAGATTTAAAGCACCTAACTTAAGGAACACATCAAGTAAGGCATTCCGATTACATTAGTTTTATATATAAATAGATATAGCTATACATAAAAACTGACCAACATTGTTTTTCATTTAAGAAAACCATTTTAATACCAAATTAAACTAAATTAGAATTGATTTGCAAACAAACTTTTCAAGTTCTAATTTTAGTAAAGAAACTTAGCATTAACCGAAATGCCAAATAAAAACTGTTACATATATACCGTTATTAGTTTCATTTATATAAATAAATAATAACTATATTTAACTAAAATAAATAGAACGAAATTTGTTACTCTGCAAACCTTTATGACTAATGACAAAAAACATTTGCCAAACGGTAACCGAAACGTTGTTAAACAACAACCGTAATGTAAAAATCTATATTCCTAATATTATATATCCAATAGGGAAATCGAAATAGGTTTAATAGGTTTAGGAACTGCCAAACTAACTGAATGTCCCAGGGTAACATAAGTTTCAAATGTAAAATAACTAAGTAAGTAAAGTGAGTGACGAAGCAACTAGGAAGCAAAAGCCTTCCACTCTGCCTCCTTTAACATTTACCTCACCAACTGAGGTTTGCCGTAACGGAGTGGGGTGAAAAAGGAGGAGGTAAAGTTTATGGGTGGAGGCGGGGGCCTTGTTGAATTGTTGCTGGGGCAGAAAGTTGTTCAACAACAGCAACAACATGACGTTCAACGGCAACGACCGTGAAAGGCCATTTGCCTTCGTTGGGTGAGTGAGTAAAAGAGGCGAAGAGAGTAAAGATGAAAGAGAGGCAAAGTGTCCTATGTATATGTGTGTTCATTTCTGCATGTGTACAAGTGGGTGTGGATATATACATATATTTGTGTGTGTGTGTTTTATGTGTGGCAAGGATAACCTAATACTAAATATTTGTTATTGCCTAAGGACATTTAGGAATTCAAATTGTTGTAACCGCTTTCAATAGGAAGCGACCGCATAGTCGAGCAATTTTTTTGTTGTTATATTTTCTATTTTACTTTTTTTATTTTTTTTTATTTTTTGTCTTCTTCTTTTTATGAATTTTATTTTGAAAAATTTCTAAACTGTGTTAGTGATAACCTTTTCAATCGGTTCAATGCTAAATGCGGTCAATGTGTTTCGATTTGAAAGCACATAAAACATAATTATTTTGTATACCCTCCGCCTCATGATAAGGTATTACGATTATTAGTTCTATTAAGCTATAGCATAAGGTTTATTTACCCGATTAGCAAGACATATGAGAGATAAGAGAGATGATCTTAATACAACTAGAAATACGTTTTCGTATATCCTTCTCTGTAATATTATTGATAAGTCAAGCAATATTTGTATTAGTAGCTATTTCGTATAACTTCTAACTTCTACACTGCCTGATTTTTTCCTGAATTAAAGTATAGTCAAATTTTCTTCTAAAATTTTTTCTTTTCAAATTTTCTTATAATGAATTCGATTAACTTTCTTATATAGAAACTTCATTATATACAAATTTTTATTATATAAACTAACAATAAAATGAGAAAGCTACGACTGTAAAATAAATTCATTATAATTAAAGGTTTATACTTCTCGTTAGCTTCTTTATTATATATATTATATATAGAAGTACACTACTTTAAAGGAGTTATTGAATTTTTATTATACAATATTATTTTATATATTCTACAAATTTTATTTCATTATAATTAAAGCTTTATACTTCTCTTTAACTTTATTATTATATAGAAGTTCACTATAAAGAAGTTCTTTATTTTTATAATACTCGTACAATATTATATTACATATTCTATTAGTTTAATAAATTTTTATTTTGATTTATTTTTATACTTCAACTTATGAAGTCAATAAATAAGACTCAATTATTTTAAATATTAATTAAAATAGTTTTGGTCTTTTGACTGAGTCTTATATCAAATTCTCATAATTCCGTTTAAATATAACAGACATATAATATATATATAATATCTATTATATATATATAAATTCCAATAAAACATCAATTTTTATAGCATTTTTAACGGAAGTAAACTTTTGTAATTCTTTTCTCATATTTACTTTATTTGATAAAAAGTCTTCACAAGTTATTGGCCCATTTTAAATTTATTTGAAACTAAATATTGTTTAAATTATATTTATGTATATATTAGCTATTAAGAAATACTTTTTATAACATTATGTATTAAATATATACTTACTTATATAGTTATGTAGGTATATATAAATATTTATAATACAGTCCGGAGCTGTGTCTTTTAAATTATTTCATTAAACGGAAAACTTCTTTCTATATAAGTTCACTATAGAACAGTTCCACTGTATCTATAGGTTCAATATGCATCAAAAAGTAGTAACTTCCTTTGGGTTTTGAATTACATCATTGATTGGTATTTAAATTGACTTATTTTTATATTTAAAAATAAAAAACCTTTCCCTTAGCTATTTCGTAAGTCTCTAAAAATCATAAACAATTTCTTTTAAATTGTAAATTAGCTTCTAAACGTTATAATTTCATTTCTTTAATTAGCAGTTTATTTTTTATTAAATTTTTTTGTAATTGTTTTCGCTAGTTAATGGGAATTATCTCCCATCTAATAATCTTTTAAAAATATTACTGCAAGTTCATATTTAGAGTATATGAACTTCGTTCAGATCAACAAGTGCAAAGTTTGTCATTATGTTGCCTACCAAAAGAGATAAGCTATCAATATTTTAATTTGTTTATTTAGAAAAGTACAAAATTTAAAGACCGAAAACAGGAGAAGCTACAAAAAGCGATGAAAAACAGCTGGCTAAACACCTAAACACTAAAAAATGAAACACAAAAAGGGAAAAAAGAGAAGAGGCACAGAAAAAATGAAAGAAAAAAAACCGAAATACTTTCATTTGGCGTCACACAGACGCCTTAAGTGTCACAGCAACAACAACAGAGAATTATTTATTTTTCTTCTTCTTCTTCTGCTTTTTTTCTAAAATTTGTATTTTGTTTGTCCACTTCAACGTGTTGAATGTGGACACAGATACAGATACATTTGAGTAGAAATAAAAGAAGGCATCACGTCATACCGGTTTCTGTTTAATTCAGCTTCAACTCTTGGCCAACCGACCAAACTGAAACTGAAATATAACAACAACAAGATAAATGTACATACATATATATGGGGGAAGCTCATGAAAGAATAAATAAGAAAAAATACAACAAGAAAAAGAAAAGAAAGAAAAAAACTTTAACCAAAGTCCGAGCCATTCAAACAAGAGACAAACACGCGCGCGATCTCAGATCTTGGTTTTATTTTTATTTTTTTATATTTTTTATTTTTTGTGGTCTGGGATCTGAGGTCTGCTAACTTGTTGACCATTTAAAGTTGCACTAATAAAATCAACAACAACAACAACAGCAACACTAAGAATTCTTGTGTGTAACCTGTTCCAGTTGTTGCTCCAACATAATAATGACGATCATCATCATTATCATGTGAGATCAGAGATCTGTGAGTTAGCTAGTCTCATTGTCGGAGTTTTTGTATTACCCCGCCGCACCCACAAAAACTAAAAATAAAAAAAAAACAAAAAAATAAATAAAAACAACAACAACAACAACAAAGTAACCGCAACAAAGATAAATATTGCCTGAGTGACAGGGCCAGTCATAGAGGGTACCCGTTGATGGTTGCTTGTCCAAATGATGATGATGATGATGATAATGATGTTTGATGATGATTCACCTGACAATTTGCCAGTTCATCTACGAGAATACATGTTACATACACACATCATACAAATGAATACACTAAGCAAAAATTAGATACTTTATTAAATTGCATTTAAAATAAATAAATTAGAAATATTCTAAAATATTTAAATAATGCTTTAACTATTTAAAGTGAAATTAGTATTAAAAATATTTGTCTATGTTTAAATATTTTTTATTTCGACTCGAATCCTTATTTACATACATATATCGTTCTTCAAAGCTTAAAAAAGTTAATTTTCATTTCAAATGAAGCAAGCAAGTCGTCCCTGCCGACATTGAGTATACCCTGTACCAAGTAAAGGTACTCCATAAAGTCAAAAACGATCAAATCGCCATCAATTTCCAAAAAAAATTCTCTTAGCATGCACTGCTTGCCATGCAGCAACAGCGAACGCATGCTATCTCGCTCACACTTAACAGCCCATTTTGCATGGGGCGTTTCAGTACAAAACGGAAATACGTATATCTCCGATAATTATTGTCCGATTTTGACAAAATTTGGTCGAGTGGTGCATATAAATGTGCATGCCAAATAAGAATGCGATATCTTTAATATTGCTCTAGTTATAGGTTTTTCCCGAATTGCGGGGGCGGAAGTGGGCGTGGCAAAAATTTAAAATAAACTTGAGATGCTTATACAATAGACGGATGTTGACACCAAATTTGGTTGCTCTAGCTTTTATAGTCTCTGAGATCTCGGTGTTCATACGGACGGACGGACGGACGGACAGACGGACATGTCTCAATCGACTTCGCTATTGATACTGATCAAGAATATATATACTTTATGGGGTCGGAAAATTTTCCTTCTGCCTGTTACATACATTTTAGCGACTTTAATATACCCTTTTACCCTATGGGTACAGGGTATAAAAAACCTGAAAGTAAGGACTTTAATTCTTTCGAGTTAATAAATAATTAAAAAATTGTTTTTTCCAAGTTAAGTTTTCTAAAAAAAAATCGTCTAATTATTATACTAAAAAGTATACAAAAATATATTCAAAACTATGCGCAAAAATTCAATTTTTTTACAGTTCAATCTTAATTTGAATATGTGTGTATGCAAAAATGAATTCAAAACTATTTATATAAAATATATAAAACTTAATTCAATTTATGATTGAATATATAATATCATTCTTAATTTACACACATATTTACACTTCAATCTTAATTTAAATATATTTAATCTTTACATACATATATATAGTACATGTACAACATACATAATGTATAAAAATATATTCAAAACTATATACAAAAAATAATATACAAATTATTTAAGTTTTTGTACCCTTCAATCTTAATTCGAATATGAACAAACTTAAAATTTTATCTATCTAAAGTTTAAACAATCAAACTCATATATTTAAAGGAACTTTTATTTAAAATATTTAATATCTGTTTTTATAAATATATAAAAACGAAAGAAATCAACTAAAAAATCAAATTTAGCAAAAAAAAATGTATGTAAATATATTTTCAATACCATTTCAATTTCTTACAGAGATCAATTCAAAGACTTTAGTTTTACTTTATCTCAATCTTATTTTAATGTTCTAAAACCGTTTTATAATATCAAAATTTTGGGTAGAAATAAAAAATACAAATTATTTTTTGTTTTCAATATTTACAATCTATTTTGAATACTTTCCAAACTATGATAAAAGCAAACATACAAAAAAAGATTTATAATTGTTAATTAATTTAAACCTACAATATTTTATAATATTATAATAAAAAGGTACTTTTACTACTTGAAGAAAAGATAATGCATAAATATAATAAATATATATAAGAGTATAACTGAAATTTTTTGATATGAAATTCTTTACCATTTATTAGCATATTAGCCCAAAAAGCATATAAAATTAATTTTAATACTTTTATTTTATTTACACTAAAGTATATAAGTGTGGTTAGTCGAGTGTATATACATATATACAATTCCAATTCAAATCTTTATTTAATATATTTAATACAAATGTGTTAAAACATCTTAGCTTTCATATTCCCACGCTAAATATGATAAGATTTTAAATACAAAAACAAAAAGATTAACATATTTTTTACTTAATTGATTAATTTCAAGAGTGATTCCCCGTTTTTTCTGCAAGTGTATGGGTAAATTCTATTGCCTCTTGTAGGAAACTAGTTTGTCGTGGTTTTTCTTTATTTTTCTATTCGATATGTGTTAATGTTTTACTTTTGACGAGTCTCTGCGTCTAGCTGACTCTATCTGGCCCTCTCTATCTTTATCTTAGTCACTCAAACTTATCGGCTGTTTAACATTTCCAAGAATTGTGATTAATAGACCAAAATGAAATGTTATCAATTTTAACGGTTATGGGAAATATAATGCTACTACAAATTGAATATCAATAATACAATTTTTAAAACCAACATGTACATACATATAAGTATATGCAGATATATATGAATATTTCTTGGAATTGTCGAAACAAATTCGCAGAATATTCAAAACAACAAAGTTAAGTGGCAACCGAGATCGGAAAGAAGAAAAAAAAAATGAAATAAAAACAGGTTCAAGTTAAGTGTATCATAAATATGATTATGTTAGAGTCAGGTAAGACCTAACCACTTCAGCAGCCAGCCAGCCAGCTTCTCCACTCGATGCGGCCAAAATGGTGTATGTGTGTGTGTGTGGGGGGGGGGGGGGGAGGTAGGGGGAGAGATTCATCGATTTGAGACAGGCGACAGGTTCAGAGAATATTTGGCTTGCACAAAGGATTAAAAGCCATGACAATACCAAGAAGAAAATGCCCCAGGAAGACAACAACAACAACAGCAAAAACGATGTGTAATAATAAACACAATGTATGTATTTATGTAGATGTTCCTATACAAGAATATATATGTATGTACATACATATGTATAGCCCTTCTCTCTGCTTTTGGGTTAAAGACCCAACAATAAAGCAACAACTGTCTGCACTCACTCGCAAAAGGAGCCAGAAATGGTTCTGGCCTGGTCTACACTGGTCTGGCAATGAAACGAACATTTGCCTTGGCGACGTCTTCGTGTCTGGCCCTGGCGGTGATTTTCAAAGTGAATCGCCAGCAGATGCAATTGGTAGTCCACAACAAAAAAAAAAAGAAAACTGGTATCGAAATAGTAGAATTATACAGCAATATATTATCGAAGCTTATATACTCTTTATTTAAGGGTATATCTATAGATTTTCTTATTTTGCTTAATTTCTTTCATCTCCTTTTAAGGATATTTCTCCAGATTTTCTTCTTTTCTTTAACAATGTTCTTAAACTTTTCTAAAAAGTATATTTATACTTAAAGAAAAATTATATTTTTTAAGTTTCAATTCATTTAGAAATATTTGAATGCCTAATGAATTTTAATTTAAATATTTACTGTCTGGCAATCGAAAGAATCTTTTTTAATTGGAACATTTTTGCAAGCTTAAAATCGAAAATTAAAAATTTTATGTGTAACGTCATTATATTATATAGTCGATAAATTCCTATTAAATCAAATCTAATATGTATCTAAACGTAAGGAAAATTTTATTTATTTAAGTAAAATATTTCTCATAAAATCTTTATTGAAACTCATTATTTCTCATATTGCTGCTTTTTATAGAAATTCGATTTTGAAAATATTACATATATCTACATAACTAAGGTTTCAAATATAGGAGTTAATTATATAGGATTTAAAACAAATAAAATACAAATGAGTAAAAATATGCCAAATGAGCAAATTTAATAAACGACTTTTGCCTTTAAAAAATATGCAAAAATAAATGAAAAATTTATTTTAAACGATTTTTAAAAGATTTTTTATATTCAAAGGATTAGCAACAATTAATGTTGATAACAACTTTCCAAATAAATTCTATAATTATTTATTTTCCCTTGACTTCAGATTTACCAAGTAAATTAAATCAATATTTTGCTATTACATCATAATTAATTAAAATAGAAATTACGAAACTTTAATTGATTTAAATATAAAATAAAAATGTTAAAATTAGAAAACTTTCATTGATTAAAATTTTATAGTAGAAAAATTGTAAACACACGAAATTCTAATTAATATAAGAGCAATGGCAAAACATTAAAAATTTCAAAACTTTTATTAATTTCTATATAAAAGCAAAATGATTTGAAAATCAGTCTACGATTTCGATTAAACAATATTTCTAAATATTTATTAATACCACTGAATACAATTTGAGAATTTGTTTTTTAAAATTTAAATAGAGTAATTTTTATTTAATAATAATTAATATTTATTGAAGAATAATTATAGATTTCTTGATATATTAAGGTAAGCAAAAATAAGTAGATGAAAATTTGTTTCTATTTTATTTAAAGAACATTTTCAGGAAGCACCTTAACATATTTCGAATTACTCGGAAGCTTTAATCATTTTTTTGTCTATACATAATGTATTATTATAGAAAAGTTTCAAATTCGTGGAATATAAAAATTCCATATTGCAATCTGGCAAAAATGTAAATAAATAAAAATTCTAAGAAAATAGAAGCAAAAGAAGAAACAGAAACATGAATAAGAAATTTTGATGAGAAAATGGCTAAAAACAAAAATAAAAAAAAAATGAGTATAAAAATGGGCTAAAAGTAACTATTGTGGGAGAGCGTTAAGCTTATTTCCCCTCTAACCACAAATTTATATTAAACGACAGACAAATGTTCTTTGGCCTCAACACTTCCCCATACTTTCTCTCTCTCTCTCTCTCTCTTACTCTCTCTCTCTCTCTCTTCCTCCCTCTCGCTGGGGAGCCCATTTATTAAAGGAAGTCGTTACAAAAACGGCACGTACAAGCCATGGAGAACGTCGTCATGAAGGCGCCAGCGTCTAGTATGGCTGTTTATAGAACGTAAGTTTTGTCTGTCCCCATTGTCAGTCAGTCTGTCTGTGTCTTCCAACCGTGTTTCTTTATTCTTTTCATTTCTTTTCTTTCCTTTCCACTCCTGCTGCTCATCAGGCAGCAACCTTCTACTCCTGTCGTGTATCATCCAATACCAGTACCAGATACCAGATACCAATCAGGCCAAGATGAGTGAGCAAAAGAGAAAGAACCAAAACGAAATCCGTGGCAAAGAATAAAAAAAAAAAGTATATACATATACATATATATATATGTATGTATGTATATATAAAAGGCAAGTGCTTTGCAAAAGAAGCACACAAGTTGATTGAGAATGAATTTTTGCGCCATTTTTCTGTTGTTGTTTTCGTTTTTGTGATGGCAGCAGCTGCCTCTTGGAATCCTTGTTGAGTACCCAAGCAACAGATACTTTTCTTTTTCGCGTTGTATCTGTATCTCTTCCCCCATACCAAAAAAAAAAAAATTAAAGGAAGGAAACGAAGGCTGAAAGCAACAACCAAAATAAAATATAAATGAAATGAAAATGTCTTTTACGAGAGTTTCTACTTTTTCGTTTGTATGGATGATTTGCTGCTTAGATACAAAATATAAGTATGGATATGTATATATGTATATGTATGTATATGCCTACAAATATTTGCGAGGGATAGATAATAAATAGTATAACCTTAATATCTTTAGTTAACTTCAAATGATTTTTTCTTAGTAATTTCCCCCTTTAAGTTAAGACTAAATTTTAATCAATTTTAATGATTGGTCTCATTCATTTAATTGATTCCATTTTTAAATGAATTTTTTTCATTATTATGTTTATACATTTGTATTTATAGTTGTTGCAGATATAACCTTTATATTTAAATATTTTCAATGATTTTTATATAATTTTAGCACTTTTTAGCCCTGAATTTGGCTTATGATAATTTAGAAGTTTATTTTTAAATAAATAAACTAAAGTACGTATTATATCTAAAAAAAATAAATATAAATTTATCTGTAACATATATAAATATAGAATACCATATATAAAAAGGGACTTTAATTACTTATTTATTTATTATAAATTTGATTTTTAGTTTTGTTGTTCGAAAATTTATTATTTTGTAAGCAAATTCATAAAACGCATAAAATTTAAAAAAATGGAAAATATTGGGTTATTTCTCTGTATTTTTAAACCTTGGAGAAGATTTGATTAGTTCAGAAATCTAGAATTTAGGAATAGATACATTTTAAATATTACATATTAAAATAAAGAACAAAATATTGGATAGTCATCCGATCATATTATTTCCATATCTCTCTAAGAACAAATTCTTGAACCTGTTTAGTTAAAGCTTTATTAAATTGATAAATTATCGTATACTTCAGTAAAGGATAACATAAAATATTTTCAAAAACGTATTATGCAACCCTCGTTTAAATACTTTAAGCTTGTTACCATAAAGTAGTTCCTGTCCACGATTGTAATTTATGTTTAAATCAGATGGACAAATAAATCTTTCATTCTCTTCTTTTTTTTTGCCTACAAAAATGAAACGAAGAATGCAAAGATTCCCATACCGTGTGAAGGTGTTTCCGACAACAACAACAGGAAAAAACTAGAAGGATGGGCTAACTTCGGCCGTGCCGAAGTTCGTATACCCTTGCAAACTGTCTTCTTGATTTATACATAATTTGCCAGAATCATAAGGAAGTATATAAAACCCATCAAATATAAATTTGATGTCCATGGCATAAAAAAAAATTGAATACAATTTCTTTTTTCCCGATTGTTCCTATGACAGCTATAGCATATAGTCGACTGATTCTGATGAAATTTAAAAGATATATTTATTGATCAAAAACTATATTTTTGACCGATCGTTCCTATGGGAGCTATATGATATAGTCGACCGATTCTGATAAAACTTGGTATATGTGTTGAGGATTATATAAAGCTCACAAACAACAAATTTAGTGACATTCGATTGAAAAACAACAATAAACCCTAATCCTGACCGATCGTTCCTATGGTAGCTATATGATATAGTCATCCGATCGGGATGATTCCGAGATATGCCTGGAGCATAAAGAAGCCTAGGTGCAAAATTTCAGCTCTGTAGCTCCAAGGGTCTCGGAGGAGATTGCGTTGATCCAGACAGACGGACAGACGTACATACATGGCTATATCAACTCAGCTCATCATGCTGATCAAGAATATATATGTATACTTTATATAGTCTATGCGTTGCAAACTTCTGACCAAAATTAATATACACTTTTTGCAAGGGTATAAAAAGCGTGCAAAATTCTTGAACTTGACTTGTTTTCTTTTATCAAAAAAATACGAAAAAAAAAAAAAAGATAACCAAAGAAAAAAATATAAAGGTGTTTAGTAAATAAGGCAGAAAATGTACCTGTGAAATCTTATCTAATGACGGCAGCAACAACAATAAAACAACAACAAAAAAATGTGCCTAGTGAGCAATTAAGGTGGAATCACAAACAAAAGTAACAACAGCAAAAACAATCATAAAAAAAAAAGTTTATATGGTGTTCCAATTAACAAAAGAGAAAATCCCGCAAAACAAAAAAGAAAGAGAGAAAACTAGAGAGCAGGGAATTCCCTCTACTCTAAAGAGAGTGACTAAGAGAGTGTGACATCAATAGAGAGCGCAAGAAAGAGAGGGAGCAACTGATTGTCAGTATCTTCGTTTCAAAGGAAATTAAGCATAAAAATTGGCTTAACTTTTGTTAATTGTATTGTCAGCGTTTTGGCATTCAATGTACAATCTACCAACTCCATAGAGCTAAAGATACATACATACATACATATTATACATATATACTTACGTGGGCCTTATTCAAATTCTATCTTTATCATCGTACAAATTGTATTTATTTATGGTTATTTGCATTTCGAACGAGTCACATGCCAAGAAACTTATTTCAAATTAAAAAAAAAGATTCTAACATTATTTTTCTTTTTTCTAAATAACTATTTATACAATTATTCAGCGGCAACTTGCTAATGAATTACGCTTTGTCAAATCTATTTATGTACATACATATATACATATATATAGGTATATTTATTTATATAGAAAGGTAGATTTGGCTTTTTAAATTCTCTTGAAATTAAACACTGATTACAAAGTGGCTACTTCAGTGCAAAATTAATTGGTTGCTCTGGGCAATTAATAAACTTTCAAATAAACAATTTTCATGGAAATTCTAAATTTGTGGCAAATCAAAGGAAAACTCATGAAAACTTTAAATATGTTAATAAATAAAAATTTTATTTTTTATTCAATTAATTTTAAATCAGCTGTTTAAACTATTTTTATTTGGGATTTTCCAAATTCAAATTTATTTGTACTTATATTCTATAACGATTTTAATGGATTAAAATTGATTAAAAAATGCAAGTTGTCCCTGCCGACATTGAGTATACCCTGTACCAAGTAAAAGGACTTCAAAAAGTCAAAATCGCCATCAATTTATAAAAAAAAATTCTCGAACGTATTCTATCTCGCTCACACCTAACAGCCAATTTTGCACTTTGCGTCTCAGTACAAAACGGAAATACGTATGTATGTACATATA
Organism: Drosophila emarginata; assembly: GCA_037075365.1. Taxonomy (NCBI): domain Eukaryota; kingdom Metazoa; phylum Arthropoda; class Insecta; order Diptera; family Drosophilidae; genus Drosophila; species Drosophila emarginata. The sequence continues at coordinate 699,026 of JBAMCD010000260.1, read as the reverse complement.
TCTCCGATAGTTTTTGTCCGATTTCAACAAAATTTGGTCAACTGGTGCATATTGGCTATATTATTGAGTCTACTAAATAATATCTTTGATATAAACAAATATAAACTTGACCTGCTTATACAATAGAGGGATGTTGACACCAAATTTCATACGGACGGACGGACGGACAGACGAACATGTCTCAATCGACTCGGCTATTGCTACTGATCAAGAATATATATACTTTATGGGGTCGGAAAATTCTCTTCTTTTAACCTATGGGTACAGGGTAAAGTAAAAATATTTTATTAAATAATAAATCTTGACTAAATATAAAAAGTTGTCAGAAAAGTACGTAAAGTATTTATATTGGTTAATTTAATAAGCCCATAATGAACCCACGTATAATAAACCTTGATCTATCATTCCGAATGATATCATAATATGCTACTGAAACCCAACATAAAGTTATATTAATAAAGATAAGGATAAATAGGATAGAAAAACAGTTGTAACACAGATATTCAGATTAAAACACTATAATATAACTTTATTATATGTAGTTTAACCATCGGTGTTAACTTTATTTGATTTAAAACAAACTAGAAGTAAATATAATAAACTAGATTGCTTTTAACTTGTAATTTTACAAATTCTTACAAATTACGACAGATAAAAAATTAGATTACAAATAGTTTGTAAATATCTTGGAACGCTCTTTATAACAGGGTTTCTATAGAATACTTTTATATAGCTTAAAAAGTTGCTAAAAAGTTAAGAAAAGTCTCAAGATTTTTTTTAAAATAATGGAATATTTTGGGAATATCTTGGATTCAAATTTTGTGCATAAGTTTTAGATGACTTTGTTTAATAAAAGTCCTCAAAATAATCAATTAACAATGATTTAAAAAGTTTTGCATTACTAAAACAAAGCTCAACATTGCCACAAAAAATCACGAAAGGGTTTAGAATATTTTTGGAATATTATAAAATTAGCTTTCTAAATAGATCTTAGATGATTCTGTTTTATAGACAGTCCTTAAAAAAAGGACTATTTAAAAAGGTTGAAATATTTTCACATAGTTTAACCATTATCAAAACAAGTTCGAAAAAGTTTTAAGAACTTTCCAAAATTTTTTCTTCGGTTATATTAATAGATTTGAGAGCATATCAAATCTACATTCAATCACTATATTAACGCCAAGGTCAGCTATTTAAATAGATCTTCATTTCATAAGAGTCCCTGCCAAAAAAAAATCCCAATGTTTCCAAAACTCTCACACTGTAAAACCAATCCAGAAACTTAAGTTTTGCTTAATAGTTTTTCACCTATTCAGAATTTCTTTAGATATATAAATAGAATCAAAATCATATCAGGATTGTCTAGATTGAGGGCAAGGCTCTATGCTCAAACTATTAATTAATAATTATTAAATTCAGACTCTTTGCGCTAACTTTATCTTCTAAAACATCTCAAAATCCATATCTCATCTAGTTTTTAGAAATATTTCATACATTGATTGAATTTGTTGAAGAGGACTTGAACTATAACTTCCACCATAATTAAATAGAAATATTAAATGATTTCAATAGGTTTTAATTATTTTTCATTCATTTTCAACTTGAAATTCAAGTGTCAACGTTTCATCAGACAGATAGAATATTGGTTTTTTTTTTTCTATTTCAATAGTCAGATAAGGAAATGTATTTCTAATGCTTTTTCTTTTATAATTTTATTTTTTTCTTGTTTTAGACACTTTAGCGATAATGTAAAATGAATTCTCTCACGTTTGTGTCTAGTGCTCCAGTTTGTGTGGCTTTTTTTTCTATTTTTTCTTTTATTTTTTTTTCTGTTCACTGAAAGCAATTTAATTGTGTTAAATATCCCACGCACATGGCGAATTCTTTAGATAGTTCTGCAAATATTTGGCCTCCCCACATACAGCTGTCTGTCTACCAAATGAGTTGAGGTTCGAATCGATTTCAACCAAGTCAAGTCGAGTTGAGTTTGAGCCTGGCCATTTGCATTTTTACATACATAGAAATAACTACCAGGTTATTTTTTTCCTACTGTTAAAATAAGCCAACAGCTGCAAAAAATTGGCAGCACAAAAAAAAAAATATAAAAAAAAATAATAATCAAAATGCACAAGCGAAAAAAAACTTGCTCATATGCAATTTTTATTTGTCAGTTTGTTATTTTTTTTTCTGCTTTTTGTTTTGTACATTTATATTTATTTATGAGGCTAGTCGATTTGGTTTATTGTGTAGCCGGGGAGTAGAAACAATTACGCAATCTTCAGGCCTCAACGTCATAAAATTTCAAATCAAACGAAACGGAAAACGAATTCAACTTATTTTAACAGGCAACACATTTCATTTTATTTCTCATTTTTTTCCCCCCCTTCTTGTGCTTTATACCCTCAAATAAAGGTTTTGTACAATTTTTCCGGCATTTTGTAAAGAACGGAAAGGAAGTGCATATATCAATATCAATTTGTATATATGTATGTATTTCCAATCTCTATAACAGACTGTGGCAAAAGAAATTCCCTGAAAATATTATACATACTTTATGTTTTGGTCAATTGCTAAGTTAATACGAAAAGAATTTATTAACAAATAATTACATGATTTATTTAAAATTAATATAGAAAAAGGATTTATTAAAAAATAGGTAAATACTTAAGCTATATTTTGATGACTTTGAGACGGATCTCAGTCATATTGAATAAGGATAAAAATTAAAACTCTAAAAATAATTCACAAAAAAAAAAAAAAAAATTATTTTTTTTTTAAATTTTATTTAAAACAAAACGTATTAAAACTTAAATATTTTGCTGAGTTTAAAAAAAGAAACTGTTTGTCATTTTATTGAAAGTGTAAAAACTTAAATTAAAAGTGGAAAATTTCTTTTAAAACAAAACATTTAAAGTTCTTATTTTTTTTGCTGCATTTTAGTAAAATCTTTTAAATGTTACATAAAAAAAAGAGAAGTCTAAGAAAACTAAAGAGTTAAAATGTAACCCAAAAAAAATCAATATTTTATATCTTGACCAATAACAATAAGAAAAGAGGCAAATTATTTTTATTTCTCTAGTAATGATTTCCTTCTAAAAAAACATTCAAAATCTAACTACCCTAAAGAAAACATATATATAATTATATATAATAATTATATATAATTTAAATAATTATTTAAAAATATATTTTTTTACTATATATGTATGTATATATATATTTATTATCATAATTTCTATATAAAGAAGTTGCTACATGAACAAGTTTTGCTGGTACGTTGCGTATTTATCATAGATTATATGTATATGTATATTACCCTAAAATGTATTACTAAAATACAATAACAGCAGTTTTACATACATACATCTAATATATATACAAATATATATATACATATATAAAATAAATCTATATATACAACGCAATAACTAAATATTGCTTAAACTTAACTAGAAATTCATTTCACAACCTTTTCCCTTCCTTGGCTCATATACTTATAACTGTAAAAGTACTCAGTAAAATATTACAGTTTCAATTACAAATAACCAAAATAACTTTATATGATTTCCAATAGTTCTTATAGGGTATAAACAATTCGTTTCGATCTCTACCCGAGTTGGGTCTTCTCATTTTGTTTGCTTAAAAGTATTGCCATTTGTGGGGTATGTGTATATAAAAGATTTGCAATATTTATATTGCGTCGCATTTTAAATGAATTTTTGTTGTGTGACGTTGCCAAGTTGTCAAGTGTATTGTTGACTCTCCCTCTCTCACACACACACACACACACACTATTCTCCCTCTCTCTCTCTCTCTCTCTCTATTTATCTTGCTCTGTCTCTGTCTCTCTCTTTGTCAGCACACAGTCGGTCAGTTGGTTAAGAGCAAGAACAACAAGTGACTTTTTATGAGTCAGCATTAGCAATCCATATCGATTAAAATTCGTTAACTTTTGACAAGCAGTTGAATACATTTTTTAACTTCTAACAATACAATTAGTTTATATGAAACTAATTGTTTAATATATAACTAAATAACAATCAATTAATTGGACAATCAATTCAGAGTTGTAATAGTTTATATGAATAAAATTACAATTCATAATTTGCTTTTTTATTTTTGGCAAATTAAGTCGAATCAAAAATATACAATTTGCAAAAAAAAAAAAAAATTAAAATATACATAAATAATGTATAGGACTCATTATTTTTCAGTTCATATATTATTCAAGAGTACAAATAATATTTCATGTAATTTTCCCAAGAAACCCAAGAGAAAAGAATACATTTTCTAAGTTTAGACAAATATTTATTTTATGATAAAAACAATAATGTATGATATATGTATATAGATAGTATTTATATAGTAATAAAGCTGAGAAATGAAAATATTTACTTGAAAATAATCTAAAAGAAATATTTAAAAACTGAATCATAAAAAAATTTACTTAAACATAACTAACTTAATTATTACAAAAATATATAAAAATTTACGTGAATATAAATAAATAAAAAGGAGAATAAAAGACATATAAAAACTTGCCTAAAAATAAATAACTTAATACTAAAAAAATTTTCAATTGACTCATGTGTAATAACTTATGTAATATGTATATAAAAAAACAATCAATCTAACTAAAATTTCTCATAAATTTAGTTAAAATTCACTGAAGTAATTGACTAATTTAACTAAATATTTTGTTCATTTAAGCAGCATTAATAATTTAATCTTTTTTAAGGAATTTCAAATTTAATTCTTGCCTTCTAATTTTTCATAAATTTAGTTTTATAAAATACAAAAAAAATGAGGTTTATTTTATAACATAACTGATCCAAAAGTTAGGTTATTAAACCTGAATCTACGCAAATAAATGATTTACGATTCCTATTTACATTTATTGAGATTTGATTTTGGCCGACAGAACTTTAAAGTATCAAATTATTGTTTACTTCTAATGAAAAAATTTGTTAGCTGAATCACAGATTGTTAGCTAAAAGAAATGTAAATTCTTTTATTTAATCTATTTAAATAAATATGGAAAATTTTTTGTTCTATTTTTTGTTTTGAATTTTTAGAACAAAAATGACAAAATTCGTTTTGCAAAAAAAAAATTTGAAGCAAAAGTCTCTTATATAGTATAATATAATTATTATATTAGATATATGTATATATCTAATTAAATATAGTCTTAATTCGTTTGTAGAAATTACAAACCAAAAATCTTTTTCATATAAAACACAAAAAGTCATTACGAGTTCATCTAATCAATCAATTAATTAATCCGTTCATTTACCTTAATTATCTTTAATTATTAGTTTCCTTACACATTTATCGTGTTTGAATTTCCTTAGTTAAAGAAGAATTCGGTAAATCCCCATTAGCAATAATACATATAATACAAATATTGATATATCAATTTATATATACATATAAATATAATATAATATAAACACTTCTAAATTCTAAAGAATTTTGCATATAAGATTTTTTGTGATTTTTTTTTGTTTTAATGAGTAGGAAGAAGTCTTTAGGGTATGAGGTCAGAATGACGGGGAGGGGGCAAAGCAAAAGGTGAGTTAGTCTAGGGGGCATTCCATTTCATACTGTAAAATGCTAAAAATATACCAAAATGAAGAAAAAAAAAAGTGCTCAACTGAATCATTTAATTTCACTATAGCGTATATGCATATTTATTACTCATACGCCCCATGTGTTTGTGTGTGTGTGTTTGTTTGTTTGTGTGCCCCCGTCATGCCGCAGTTGCCACTCTTCTGTTTCCATCATTTTGATTTTCTATGGCGCATTTGGTTATTGTGCGCTGAGCTCATCGCAATGAGCTGAGGCAAATGTTAATTGTTTTATAAACATTTGAGCCAACAATTAACGGAGCAACAGCAGCAGCAACGGCAACGGCAACAACAATAAACGGAGGCTTCCCCCAAATGAGTATAACACACACAGACATCTGCACACACACACACACACACACACCTATATAAACGAAGCAACTAAAAACTGGTTAAAAGCAAATGCAACAACTTAACCAGTTTTCAGTGATGATGACGACGACGACGACTCTGACTCCGATTCCAACTCTGACGACGACATTGCCAATTTCAATCTTCATTGTGGCTGAATGCCCATATTTCCGCTTCTTTTTTTTTTGTATTTTGCGGCAGGTGGTAAAAGAAAACTTTTGCTGCTGGCTTAGAGAGACACGAGAGAGAATAAGGCTAAAAGGAGCCAACTTTATGCATCGATACGAACCAGTCCGTGGCCCGGGGATGCGTAAGCAATTCAATCCATTCGCTCACTCGTTCACTCGTTCGCTGTGACTCGCCTGTGTAGTAACCGCGCTTCTACCTGTTGCCCCTTTTCAGTGACTTCTTTTTTTTTTTTTTTTGCCGCTTGCTGTTGCTGGTTGCCTTGCTGCTGCTTGCTGTGCGCCTGGTCTCTGCTTTAATTTGCATGCAAGTTTTTTTACCCAAACAACTTTTAGTCGTTCTCGTTTTTATAGTCTACTTTAAGGCAATTGTGCTCGATTTGACGTCATTTTATAGTCGAAGAATTTGCTATTTGATTTATGGCTAAGTTTAGATACACACAAATAATTTTTTATATATTCAAATAAATATAAAACATATGTCAAGCTATTCATTGAGTTATTGAACAACATTTTTAAAATATTAAATCAGTTCATTAGATAAACTTAAGTTGATAGGTCGATAACATGTGGAACAAGATATAAATCTTATATTAAATAGTTTTTTGGCAGAGACTTTGAATTTTTCTATACTCTTTTTGTAATTTAAAAGTTTTTGAAATGTCTTTAAAGTTATGATGAGAACAACTAATTTATATAAATATTCAAACTGATTATTTGATATATTTTATTAAGGAAATTGGGGCTGATGAAAAGGAAAACCCAGTCTTAGTTATGCACAAATTGTAATTTTCAATTATTTAATTTGTATAAAATTTCAAAAAAATCTACAACACAGAAAGATGTATTTTTCCAATATTTTTATGTTATAGTTTAAAAGTTTTCTAAGAACTGCTTACTCTATTTAATAAAAGATTGTTGTTATAGTCAACTGCTCCTCATATCCGTCAATGGCAATGCTCAGTACGTTCAAAGTGCAGCACCAAACAGCAACTTTACAACATCAATCAATGATAAGGAGTAGAGTGGAATATGTATATATATACTATATATAAATGTATTCCACTACGTACTTAATAATATTATTATGATGATTGCTACATCTGCTTATCAAGTCTAGGGCAAGTGCGTCATTCCCGCCCATTCCAAAAGTATCTGAAAGATGTGAGGCAGTGAATCTGCTTCATTCTGTGATTTTGTTTTTCTTGGGGAATTTCGCCTCGTTTTATTTTTAAATTTCTCTACCTCTCAAACTGTCTCTCTCTTTCTCTCTGTCTCTCAGCCTCTCTTTCAACGTTTATTTCTAATTTATAAGTGGCATATATTTATATACGCAGCTATGCAAAAAAAAAAACAAAATTAAAGGAAAAACGAAAACAAAAACAAAAATCGAAAAAGAAAATTTTGCTTGGCCTGTAAACAAATTTTTCTTAGCAAAATATTTTTCAGGCATTTCATGGATAGAAATATTGGCCAGATTTTAATGAAAACGAATGTTTTTTTCAACGTCACAGAAAAGAAAGACAAAAAAAGAAATGTCAGTGTCAAAGCACCTTTAAAAATATATATATATATTAGATAGCAACTGTCCCAAGAATATAATTTAAACAAATCTAAATAGAGACACGAATAGGTCCAAAATTTAATTTAAACCAATTTTTGAAATTGTTTGATATTTTTCCATTCGAATTTCGCTTTGAACGCTATGAAGTGGTTAAACTATTTTGGTTAAACTGGAAATTGTTGATTGAAATTTATTGTAAATATCAACAAAACTATATTCAAAATTACTAATTGATTTCTTTGAATACGTTTTGTTTAGTAGATGAATTCTTTATAATAGAATCTTTGATCTTTTTAAGCCCAACATTTAAAAAGAAAAGTATTCAAAATATATTTTCTAAGCTGCTAACATATCAAACCAAAAAAAGGTATAAGAGTTTGTTAAAAACAAAATAATAGAACAAGATTAATAATTACCCAAAAAAATTATAAAACAATATAGAATTTAGTTTACGATTTCCCATATCAAATAAAGTGTTAAGTTCTTACTGATTTAGGTTGGAATTATTACTTACAGTGCACTATAATAAAAAGTTTAAGTGCATATTAATTCAGATATTTAAACAAACTTAACCTTTAAATCTTAAACGATTTAATTATTAATTTAAAATTAAATATTACCATTGATAATACAATTTAGCAAGTCAAGGTCCGACAACAGGTCGAAGAACAAAACCTTATCAATTTTCTTCTCTTATCTCTGAAAATATATTCTGATTAATAAACAAAACTTTGAAAAACTATACAAAATTTCGAAATACTTTGCAAAACTAAGAACCAAAGATCTTCTCTAAAAGATACGGCTAACATTTTCTAAACCAATTTTAAACAGAAATATTATTTCTAAAGAAATGTTTATGAATAGATAAATAAAATATGAAATGAAAAATTTCCATAACTAATTAAAACTAATTTCTTATTGTTTATTCTTGTTCTCTCTTTCAGAATCCACCGTAAATTCACGCAAAAATGCTTTGGAATCAGCGCGTGAGAAATTAAAAGGTAAGTCACGATTCTCTAGAGAATTTGCAAAAAATATAAAAAATACTTCCGAAATATACAAAAAACAAAAACAGAGTGTATGAAATGAAATATGATTTTAAAACAGATAAAAAGAAAGACATGAATAAATGAAAATGCATGTTTTAATTTGTTAAACAAGAAATAAAAACATTTACTCGATCATATGGAATTTAAGGATTTATATAGAGAAATTGCCTTCGTTTCGTTATCAACACTTGAAAAATATAAGAAAATAAATTTAATATAATTTTTCAAGAAATTATAATCGTAAATTTTGATAAGCAGACACACGCTCTTAAATTAGTTTCTATATAGGCTCTTAAAATGAATAAATGTATATATCCATATCAATTTCTTACATCATTGTAATATAAGATAAGAATTTTGGTCTATCATCAAAATTATGTGAGTCATTGTAAACGATGGAAAGGAAAATACTAGATTACTTATCGATAATTGGGAAAATGGTTGTCTATCTAAAACGAAGAAAGTCAGAGTCATATATCTTATAGCAATTGACCTTCACTTGTACTACAAAAAAATGTTTATTTCTCCAAGTATCATATACCATTTTCTATATACACATATGTCAATGTTCTTTTGAAGCTATATACATGTATGTACATATATATACTGATACTTATAAGTATTATTGATAAAGTGCGTGCTCTATATACATATAAGCATTAAATAAAATCGTTCATCGTTTCAACAATTTTTCTGTTGATAAAGCCAAATGGCGTGATTCATGACAGAGTGCACAAATACACACACACACACGCCCATTTAATTATAAATAAATAAATAATAGCAACAAAAGCGTATCATTAAAATATTATAGTCGATTATTTTCGCCATACTTGTGGCCACCTTTTTTTCATATTTTCTTTTTTTTCTTTTCATCATTTTCACTTTCATATCAAGCGATAAGCTTTTACGTGACGTAAATATGATACTATATAAATATGATACTGATAGTTTATGGCTATATATCAGAATAAATATCCGATTAAAACGGTACAACAAATCGAAAAATTTACTCAAATTTTGAGATTATGATTTCTGAAACGGGACTAATTACACTTTCTAGGGAAACAATCAAAATTTTTCGTGCAAAAACCCCTTTAAATAATTTATGAGCTACCTGTATTCTGGCGCTAAGGATAAGGTGGCAAGTCAAGTGCCTAATGCCTGCTGTCCTTTGACCTGACCTATTCAATTGATGATTTTATGGGTTTTACCCGGGAAAATACCAGAAACCTATCCATGTTTTCTAAATGACACCAAAAATGCCAAAGTGTCTGCATAGAGTGGTAGAATACAGGTAAATTGCAAAGAAAAGAAGAAGAAGAGAGAAAGAGAAAAATAAAATAAATTTTTAAAGTAAGCAAATCCCATTGACGCAAGTCATTAAGCTGTCTCGTTGATGTCTAAGGTGTTTGTTGGGTTTTTATTTGGATTTAGTTTTTGGGAACAGCTGCTAAAAATCTACATTAAATCCGTTAAACGTAAATTGCAATCGCAGATGGATGAATGTTTGTATATACATACATACATACATACTTAAGTATGTATGTATGTATATACATACATATGTATATGGCGACAATCAGATTTCACATTCATCGAATATTTTTGTTGGCGTCGCTGGTCTCTGAGATCGTCGTCGTCGATCGGTGTGTTGTGTCTCTGCTTAATTTAAAACGTTTTCATAGTACAACTACGTACAACAAAGTCGACAAGAAGTGGCAAAGAATGTGTAGAAAAGTATCTGCGTGTCTGCCTATAGCACTATCTATCTTTCTCTATCCCACCACAGAAAATAGTATGTAGTAGTTCTATCTCTTTTCCTTTGTCTGTTTGTGTGCATAGTCGCCAAACTGGCGATTCCCAATCAGCCAGCAGCAGCAGCAGCAGCAGCAACAGCGCCAAGGCAAGTTGCCGCCGTCGACAACGACAGAGCGTTATTTACACAAAAACACAAACAGAGAAGAAAAACCGTGGTTCTTCCCCATCGTATCGGAAAAGAATATTCAATACCCTATAATAAGTAATTGATTTTCGTTAACTAAAATGGAACATTTACTTCTTAAACTGCGGGTAAAGATAAAGTTAGCAAATTTGAATTTCGAAAAGGGTAAAACGCTTGTAAGAGGACTTCCGAAAGTTATCCTTATTTGAGACTGTGAACTGTAAAATTTTTAAAAATTGCTCAAGTTTTAAACGCTTTTATGATTAGTTTAAATCAAATTTTCTGTATTTGTAAATTGTACTAATACTATAAATTGAAGCCACAATTTTTAAACAAGATCAGTACTAAGACCCAGTAGAGCCAACATAGGTTCTATCAATTCAAAATTTCAATGCCATTTGAAGTGATTGCAATGAAGTTTTAAGCCCTGTAATCACTTTTAATTCTACTAAGAAAATTTGTTGATCTATTTTGAAATCATTAAAAAAAGACGGAAAATAATTGTTGTTTTTCTTAATTTCCTTAAAAAAATTGATAATTTAATAACTTTTAATTAAAAAACTTAATATTTATTGTTATTCTATATTTTTAAAATATTTTTTTTAACTCAGAACAGTTTTTTTAAATGAAGCAAATCAGTTTTAATATCTTTAATCTATTTTAGGTCCTTCTAAAACCTATTAAAAAAATAATTATTGTTTTCCGAATTTTATTAAAAAAACAACATCTATAGAACTTTTTAGAAACAAAATTAAAATCACTTTTTAGACATACAATTTTTAAACGATTTTGAACACAACTTGAAACCAAATAAGTCTAAATTTTTAAATTCTTAGATTTTAGTTTAGGAATTATTTGGAAAATTAGTTTTTCAAGAATTGTAAAATTGATAGATTAATTAGATATACGATGTTTAAAATTAAAATTGAAGCACTTTTTTTAATTAGATTTAAAACCTTTTAGTACAAAGGAATATTCTCTTTCCTATACATTTTCATTAATAGAGTATAACCGTATAACAACAACATGGCACACATGAACTCATGCGCTATAGATACAGATAGAATGGGTACTTTGTGTTTTTATTTTTTTCTATAGTTGATGTTGTTTTTTTTTCTAGAATTATAATCGAATGATAGACACATAGAGACTATAGAAAAGAGAAAGAGAGATGATGCTGATGATGCCCAAGCAAACACAAAACAACCAGACAGACAGAGAGACAGTCAGTCTGACGGACAGACAGACACAAAACGAATGGGCCACATGGAAAATACTCTTCCACACACACACACACACTCATACGCTAGTTTTCAATATAAACAACGGAAAGAAATATTGTCAAAAATTTATAGAGAAGGATATATGTATGTATATTTGTACAGATGAATGGATAGATGGATTCGTCATTTAGATTCGTCATTTGCCCCCCCAGTGAGCTGTGCAAATATTAACGGAAATTGACTCTTTATTTGTAGACACACTGTTGCGTGTCAATATAGTGTAAGGCCCTGAAGTAGGCTATAGGTAATCGCATCACACTAAATTGTTATCAGGAAAAAAAAATAAAATAAAATAAAAAAAAAAAAAGAAAAATTGCAAAACTCATCATCATCTGCCTCTCATGATACATTCAATTAGTTTTGATTGTCGCATGGCTTTTGTGTGCGTCGCTCACACATGCGTTCATACATAAATACATATGTATGTATGTATGTATGTACTCATGAACGTATGTAGCCTTCCACATCGATTGAGGCTCAATTAAATGAGGGAAAGAGACCCCGCGTACACAAAAACCTAAAGCAAGTCAAGTGAATGGTCAAACCTGTTGCTCCCCTCCCACCTAACCCCTGTGCCACCACCACCCGCCCCATATAATCATCAAGCAAGTCTGCAACATGAATCGTGGGCATAATAACAAAGTTCGAGGAGCCGAAACAACGTCGCCAACATTGCTGTACGGCCCAGACATGATCGTCGAAGTTGTTTGTCTGTCTGTCTCTACAGTTGGAGCTCTCTGGAGCCATCGGTTGCCGCCACTTTGGCGGCACTGAGACGATCATAGCTTCTGGTTGCACCAGTGTTTCGTCTGTAGCGCTTAATGGTTTCATTTGTCGGCTCTCCCTCTACCTCTATCTCTCACTCTACAATTTTCCTTTTCCACCTCCACCCCCTCCCCTACTATTGTATTCCAATATACCATCTCTCTCACGATGCGTGAATGAGTAAGTGTAAGACTCATGTGTGTGAGTTTATTTTTAAATCAATCGATTCGAAAACGACGTTTTATTGCTGTAATCAATCGTTCAGCGCCATAGAGAAGAGACGTCGTTGTATTCGTCGTCTGTTCGCTTAATTGTCAGCCTACAACCGGTATTACACATTCATATATGTACATACACATATGTACATACATATGTATGTATGTAGATCTGTACATATGTATGTATGTATGTATGTAGCCGCAGCGGGTTTTTAGCGCTGAGTACTGCGTACCGCTCGTCATCGCGTTTTATTGTGTTTATTGATTAGATTGTTTACCTTTTCTGTGATATCATCGCACACCATCATGCTGTAGCTATGTATGTATATACATATACATATGTATTTATGTATCTGAACGTTATCGTACGTCAACTGTCCAAATATATGAAAATAAACAATTGCAATACAAACACAAGGTCGTAGCCCGTTAAAGTGAAATGCCTTTCGATTTTGGGTTTGAGGACCCCTTGAAAACTATTGTCATAGACGGCTCTTGGATTTCTTAGATTTCTTATCGATTCTCTTCCGTTCGATTTTGTTTTTTTTTTCTATTTTTTGCAGACAATGCACATTTCTATTCTCTTCTTTGTTTTTATGGCAAGTCTAAGGAAGACAGATAGAGAGAGTGGGGAAGAGGAGCCGAATTGGGTGGAACAGTAAAGTGATTTGTTGTTGCCAAGCGCTGCCGATAACATGTTATCGTAGATCGATTTTTAATGATCCTCTAAATAGAGGGGCAAAGTGATTTATGAGAAGTAATAAAATCAGCGTTTTGTTAACGTCAAAATACGTACATATGTACATAGAAACATACATACATATGTATAAATGTATTGTATATCGTATAATAAAAAATTGTTTTAAGAATTTGTAGATAAATTGTTAAAGAAAATTTCGCTTATCACAAAGTGCTAATTAACAAGTATGTGAATCAAATTCAAATACTAAATTCAAAAAATTAGTCTTACCTCTTTTTTTTTTAAATCAGCCTTTATACCATAAAAAATATGAAAATGATAGGATCTTCATTCTACTGCAGTTGTCTAATCCATTAAAAACCCATTTAAAGAGAATAGTAAGAGCCTCCATTAAAGCCAAGTTAAAAGAAGACTTTCTGAAATGAAAATAAAAATTCTTATTAGAACCAAAAAAAAAAAAGAATAATCCTTTACCGGTACAGTTTTGACTTAAGTTTTGGATTTATATTCATATTAGATACAAATAACAGTTTCTATTAGAAAATCAATTTAAATCAGTTACAAATTCGCTTTCTGTTTTATGGATTTATTAAAGCTACAATTTTGCCAAATGAACCACTTTTTTCCTTGTACCGTGACCGAAATAAAATTTGTACATTTTTTCCTAGGATATAGAAAAACGAATCTACTAAAATAAAAAACTTTTAAAGTCCAATGAAAATAGCGCACAAAAGAAAATAAAGTGAAAAACAAATACACACACATACATATATATGTATATGCATGTACATACATATGCACAAACATACAAAAAAAAGAACAGCAAATTCAATTGATTTAATAAGTCAAGAAAATATTTCATTTATTTTTAAAGATCGGTTTTTTTTTAACAATAGAAATGAAATTTTGCAGGCACACACATACGCACAGTTATTCAGCTTTTTTGGTTAAGATGCGGGGGGCTTTCCTCACAGACACAAGTACGCACGCACTCACAAATACACTGACACAAAAGCAAAATACCGAAAAATATTTCGCGGAACCAACAGATGATAGAGAGAAAGAGAAATAGTAAATGAGTGAGAGAGTGCGGGAGAGAGAGGCAGAGCAAAGCAACAGTTTTACAGTGGGAGCCATATGTATGTATGTACATATATTGTACATACAAACATACATAAATATATATATATATATGTGTGTATAGAGCTCAGTTCAATTTGGAGCCAGACAGTGTGCGAGAGAGGGTATTGGTAAGGGATGAAGAGACGGCTGAGGAGACAGTTAAAGTAAAGCGTAAGCAACAAGCATAAGAACACAAACAAATAAACATACACACTCACACACAAGCGCATGCATACATATGTATATACTGAGACAGAAACGGCGACGACTTGGCGACGCCACATCATTGTTGTTGTTGTTAATCATTGAGTTTCAGTAGCGGTTCAGATTTAAGTGCGGGGGCTTTGATTAGTTATCACATTTGCAAGCCTCTGCTTAATAACTGGTGCTTAAATCACACTTAAAGCAAATTAAATGTATTAAATGATTTAACTATTTAAATGTTAATTGATGTAATTGGATCAATGTTTGCTCAGCAAAAATCACTTGTTTCTATCAATCAGTCATAAATAACATGTTATTAGGGTTAATATCAAAACCGTTAAATTTGTCAAATTTAAATTAATTTTGCGAATTTTTATATATCTAAAGAAAAGTAAATAATACATGTAATGTTATTAATAGCAATAATTACTATTGGATAATAGAAATATATGTGATACATTACAAACCATTATAATATGAGATGACAAGAGAACTATTAACCCCATTTGGACAGCAGTGATTTTAAAATAAAAAACTTCTGTATCTCGAAAGACGCTTATTACTAAAGGAAAAATAATGCTGAAGGAGTACAACCTTGTTCTTCAATAAGGTTTCGTGTTCGTTACAATTTTTATTCGTGTCTGTATCGTGCTGCACTCGCTCATCTCTAATTCAGATATTTCGTAGTGCCTCAGCAGCATTGAAAAAAAAAACCACAGTACAAGATCGTACGTCGTGGTGTTCAGTTGGCCTGAGAATTTTTTCGGTTTCGGTGGCAAACGAAAAAGAATAAGAAGAGGAATAGAAGAAGGAAATATACATATAGAGTGGAATAAAGCAAAACGTATATAAACAAAAAATAATAAAAAGAAGGCAGAAAACGAAAACCTACGACGACGACAACAACACCAATAACGGGCAAAAGAAGAATAAGAATATATACTACATATGTATGTACGTGTGTGTGTGTGTGCGTGTTGAATGCTAGTGTGGGCGAAGTGCGAAGAACGTGCAACATTGCGCACCACAACAAGTTTTGTATTAATCAAATTAGATCATAGTGAGTCTTGCAACAACAAATGTTAAATGAAATGTCATAAGTTGCACAAAGTACAAGAAAAAGTTTTTTATATAAGAAAAGTATTATGTCCGAGTGAGTTCTTGGTTCTTAGAAATTTTATGAAAATTCTAAATAAATAAAAGTCAACGAAAATACCATGAAAATGTACAATGTGCCACTACAACAACTACAACAAATATAAACAGGAGGGGTAACCCCGAGGCCGTAAGAGCGGCCGGGGCTGCCGCCGCCAAGAACAACAATAATCACAACAACAGCAACAGCAAACGAGTGCTAGTGCGGGTGAGTGTGTGAGTGAGAAAGTATTAGTGCTAGTGGACTTGAACTACTTGAATGTCGTTTTACCTGCGTTGAAAATTAAGCCGGCGCCAGGATACCTGCCGCAAATAACGACGACTTCGACAACGTCATTGACATTGCAACAACAATACGTTGTACGTGTGTGTGGCTAGTGTGTTGTGTGTGTGTGTGTGCGTGTACATATGTGTGAAGTAGAAGAGGAAGACTACAGAAAGCCAGCCTAGCGAAAAAAGGTGGAAATCCACTTAAGATTGAGGCACACACATATAGTAAGTATAAGAATAAAACACCGCAGGGGTTTTCTGCGTACAGTTTAGGGTCGCCTTTTGCCCAACCGCTCTCTTTTTCCCTGTCTCTTTCAAGTGGAAACAATTAGGCATGCAACAGTTATTATGTTGCTCTCTCCCTCTCTTTCTGTCTCCCTCTTACTCTCTCTTTGACTCTGTGTTGGTATGTGGCTGCCTGTATGTATGTGTGTGAGTGAGGAATGCCCTGGCCTGAAAAAAAAATGACGACACATGTTTTTATCGTTGTTGTTGTTGCTTAGGCAACCCCTGTGTGAGAGCAGCCAAGCCGAGAGCCATACATGACCTTGACAACAACAACAACAGCAAGAGCAGCTACAAAATTCTGTTATTTTTTTGCGTGGGCTTCTCTGCCTCTTCTTTTCCTTCATCATTATTATCATCATCATTAAAATCTTTAAAATTGATTTACGCTGAAAAACGTATGTATAAATAATATCTATTATACAATACTGTTTACGTTACTCTTGCTCAGTAGGGTATATTAATTTTGTCAAGAAGATGGCTACAAATGAAAGTATATTGTGTGCTCGATACTGAAGAAAACCTATAATGAAAGAACCTAATGAGAAGAATTTTAACAAGAAAAAAAGATTTCGAAAGTAAATTTCTTGTAATATTATACCAAAATTATCGAAGTATCCAATTAATTTTTATTTAAAAGCGTATTGAATTATCTTTATAAACGCTATTAGCATTGCCCTCTGATCTTACTCTATTCATCAAATTCCAGTTTGTTTTCTTTTTTTTTTTTTTGCTTTATTTTTTTTATTTTGGCAAGCATATCTGCGTAAGCTTTTTTTTTTTAAATTTATCAAATATTATTTTTGGTATTTTTATTCTTCTTTTTTTTGCGCTAATATGCAAAAATTCACATAGTCTACGCCAACGTATTTCCGTCCTTCAAATGCCAAGAAAAAGCCAAGACAAGCAAAACAGAAATAAATAAAAGCAACTCAAAGAGCACCAAAAAAAAAAAAAAAATATTTCAGAATATTATTTTGTATTTTGTGCACGATTTGGTTATAGTCTTTTCATCTAATTATTTATAAACATTTAATTGGTCTATGTCAAGTCGCACAAAACACACCGCATTTCGTGACATTAGACCAAAAAGTCCAAATAAACGCACCGAAATGTTTTGTATATTAAAGCAAAAGGCCAATAGGAATACCTAAATATGTATCTCTCTGTCTATATACATATATGTATATGTATATACATATGTACATATGTATACGTATATATTTTCTTGTGTATATCTAGAGATGTATACTAACTTGTCTACTAAGCTAAATAAAAACACTTGAATGTCATCTTACGTAGTTGAAGATTTAAAAATAAATTTGAGATCGATCGAAGGCACACAACAAATTCTCTTCGTAAGCAAAAGTAGCAACCAAATTAACGAAAATAAATAACATAATCGAATGATCGAAACCGAAACATATACTCGTCCTATATGTTTCTATAATTAACACACAATTTTATTTTTTTTTTTTTTTAATTTCTTTTCATTTATTTGAAATTGTTCTTACAATTTGAACAACGTTGCGGACCCTGCTATATAACGAAAATATTGTAAATTCCATATAGGATATGAATATAAAAATATATAAAAACTAAGTAAAAATTTCTGTTTATATTGAAAATATTGAAAACCTTGGCACTGGTGCCTGCTGATGGTGTTTGGCTCTTGTAGAATTTTTTTCTATATTTTCTTGACGTCAAACATTTTGGGAATTTCCGTGGGCAGATATATACATATGTATCTAAATATATATATGTACTTCTTTTAATATACCATACAAATCGAAAATATATACATATATGAAAAGTACTTAATAAATGTTGACATAAACTATCTAAAAACATTTAGTGCTTACTCACTGTCAAAGATGCTGCTTATATTATAGAAAATCTAATGAAATCATGGGAATAAATTAACAAGATTACGATTACGGTAATCTCAATATATGTACATATGTATGTATGTATATATGTATATACATATGTATGTTTGCTGCTGCTATTTTCCCATTGTTTTCGATTTGCTATCTGTCTAAGAGGTTTGGGGTATTCGCATTGCCCCCATCATGTGATATGTACGGGGTTTTTTTTTATATCATATCTACTTATCCGTACCTTGACCTTTCCACTTTTGACAAAGGAGCAAAAAGTGCCGTCAACTTGACTACAAATTTTTTTCCTCCTTTCGTCGATTTCATTTGATTAGCGTAGTATTAATTTATGTATGTTTGTATGTATTTGAGGCATTTGTCAAGTCACGGAAAAAAGTTCTGAAATAAATTCTTAATAATTTATCAGCCATTTAGCGGGAATTTCAATGTTTATGACGGTTGCATATTGGAAACCCCTTTTGTTTTTTGGTATGAATAAATAAATAAATAATGAAAAATAATCTCCATTCAACTGCTAATGAAATATAATCTAAGCGAAACTCAGTGTTCACAAGAGCTTTGAGCTCTCTGATTGGCTTATCAGCAGAAACTTTTGCACCAAAATAAAACATAATTCCTTTGTCTACGCTTATCACTTATTATCATTTTATTTCTATATACATACATAAGTATGTACGTAGATGAAAATAATTACATTAATGAAGATTCTTTTTAATGGATCAAAGATAATGTCTATGGCAAAGATATCTTTTATTAGCAAGAATCATATGCAATAGCGCATCAAATATGATCCATAGAAACGCTGTTTTTATTTGGAATGACTATGACTTGATTTTCAATGCCTTTAAGGATTAAAATAACGTTTCAGAAGTTTTTTGTTAGGTTCCCTTCTGGAAGGTCTAATCAAGACTTCTTTGCGTTTAAGGAAAACGGTCGTAAAAAGCATTTGTGTAGCGTAAAACAGCGTTCTTAAAACGACATTATGTGATTTCCTATAATGAATGGATCACAACGCTTATCACTTATAGTCGCATGCACATATAATTTTTACATAATGTACATACATATTTATATATAATTTGTGATAGGAATTATATTAATAAATTGATAGTTTCAAGTGAATTAATTTAATAAATCTCTAATTGCGGATATAAAGTCTCTGAATTAAATTTAAAAATTGGTTTCAACATTAAAATGGCTGAAAAAAAATCATTTTGCGAACACGGTTTGATCATCTCTGGTTCCGGTTCTATGTATACAATAATTTGTAGTTAAAAATATCTCCAACTCAATTCGCAAGCGATCGTTACCATGCCCCTCAGTTACATACATACATACATATGGACAATTTAGTGACCTGATCCGAAAAAATCTTTAATACTGTATCAACGTAATAAACAAGCAGCTTAAGTACTCACGTTCATTCAGCTGAGTGGTTAGGGTACGTCATAGCTGCCAACACATCGCCATCGACATCCCCCTTCAAACGCTGACCTCTTCTCTTCTCAACCAAACGATTCCATACATACATACATACATATGTATGTACATGGTCTGGGGCTGTTGCTTATCAAGCGCGCGCGCGCTCTAGAAAGCTCTCAGCTTGTTGTTGCCATTGTGTATTGATGAAATATTATCGCCACGAATATATGTACATATGTAGCTGAAGAAGAGGAAGCGCTGCTAGTGGTTGGAGGAGGTACAAGAGGAAAACAAGTAGCGCTGTCCAAAACCCAGGCCCCAACAATGCAAGCTCACATATGTATACAAAATAAATAACACACACATATCTACACATACACACACACAACGACAAAACGCATACAAGCTCAACAAGCTAAACTCGTTTCGTTTCGTCGTTTCCAGCGCGAGCAAAATTATTAAAATTTGTAGCTTGATTCATGCACACAGTGAAAAAACCACTATCTGTATGTGTTTGTGTGTGTGTGTATGATATGGCGCGGGTTCCCTCGTTTCTTGTGAATTGACTCAATATAATATATACAAAAGGCTGGCGGAGGCGGCGGCAGAGTAGCAGAGGCGACAGTGTTGTCAAGTTGTTTGGCTTAGTCATGTTGAGGCAGAGAAAAAAAAGAAGCAAACCCGACAACAACACAGCCTGGGCTACGTAGTCGTTGTGGTCGTCGTCGCCACATGGCTGGGCTGTTGCTTGTGCTCCGCTCGTGTATGTGTTTTGGGGCTAGAAAACGCCTGAGGCGGAGGGGCGTTTACATAAGTATGTATGTGTAGATATGTGTGGTGCATACGTAGATGTAGATAGACAGCTGCGGCAACTCTAGTTCGTTTAGATGGCGTCGTTCTCTCTCGTTCTTTCTCTCTCTCTTTTACTCATACACACGATCGTTTGTTTCTTTAGTGTTTCTGTGTGTGTTCGTATGTGTTTGTGTGTAGCAATTATTATTTTATTATCACTTTTTTCCGTTGCTACGTTTTGTGCTGTTGCTTCGACGTTTTAAATGTGTTGCCGTGCTCCTCTGCGGTGCTCCCCAGACCTTCCTTACTCAGCACAAAAATTCGCATATTGTATTAAACGAGTCGAAACGTATGTGAAGGGTGGGGTATGAAGGAAAGGGGAGATCTGTTTGTATTTGTATGGGTGCGCGTGTTTATGAGTAAGTATGTTTATATGTATGCATAAATGTGTGCTTTAAGTTACGTAGGGATGGGCGATCAAATCGTGATATTGATTCAAATTCGATTGAAACCATTCGAACACGTTATATCGTTGTATTCGAGTTACTCTTTAGTATGAAAAGGTTCGTTCTTAGGC
The DNA here is from genome assembly GCA_037075365.1 of Drosophila emarginata. Classification (NCBI taxonomy): domain Eukaryota; kingdom Metazoa; phylum Arthropoda; class Insecta; order Diptera; family Drosophilidae; genus Drosophila; species Drosophila emarginata. The sequence continues at coordinate 677,614 of JBAMCD010000260.1, read as the reverse complement.
ATACGATTTACTAAGCGGGGTTGTTAAGAAAAAACTTACTTCTACTACATTAGCATTTAAAAGTCCAAAGTTTCCTATGACATACATAAGTATCTATATTTATGTAAATTAGGATGGTCCAAATAACATTTATGACAACTGTTGTTATTTTTAGCATAATGCTCATCCTTTGATTTTCACAATTTTGTTTCCTATAAATTGTCATTCATGTTTTTCGGACCAGCCCAATTGGTACATATGTATATTAGTATGTACATATGTATGTATGTATGTACATACATATGTATACACCTTCGATTGAGATGAAATGTTTTTCTTACCTTTTGCTAACCACAGATTGTTAAGGCATTATTTGCACCCATCCCTGAGTCGACGTAATCGACAGTCTCGTCACCTGTTATTGTTGTTGTTGGTGCTTTTCTCGACCCTGTGCTTACTTTTTGATTGACAATTGCAACTGTGTGTAAGAGTGAGGCGAATATTTTGCCATGTTGACGTTGCCTGCCCATGCCCACCATAACCATGCCCCCGCCTACCATTGCTTACCTCCCTCATACTCTTGTATTTCTTCTTGCTCTTCTTGTTTTTCTTCACTCTTCCCCCCACCCCTCCTTGTGCTTAACATCACTCTCAATTATTTGATTGTATGTTGTGCTTTTTGTTTTTGCCTTGCTCGTTTTAACAGTGGCTTCTTCGTTTTCTTCCTCACACAAAACACACAAACACATACATATCCACCCACCAGTACATACATACACTGTGATTTTGTGTCTGCTTTTGAATGAATTTCGCATTTCTAGTCGCCTGAAATGCTTCATACGCGCTGGTTGTCGTCCGTTGTTCAATACTCTGAACTACAAACAGCAGCAATAACACACTGGTGCTAGGCGCTTTTTTTATTTTTCGCGATTTATTTATTATTTGTTCAATTGGCCAATAATAATATCCGTGTCGTTGTTGTGGGTGTAATAATTAAGCGTTCTTTTTGGTATGTCTTTCCCTAACCACTGCCGTTTCGTTCCCTGTACATACATACATATGTATATAAGTGTATATTTGTGTATTTCGTTCATTTCCGCGAATTTAGCGTGTGTTTTGGTGCCAAGTGACAGCTGGTTGGTCGCATTTTACAATATAAACCTAACCATGGATGACGTCTCGGTCTCGGACTTGGCTATGTGTCAGACAAATTGACTAGCTGACTATATGGCGCCGTTGTTTGGCGTTTTCGTTATTTTCGCCGCACCTTTAGACACTGTGGGTGTACGTACACACACATACATACATACATACATATGTTTGTATGAAGAGATGCCAATCGGCCATGCAAAAATGTTTTGGTGTGACGTAGCCAAAGAGGAGCGTGTGCGCTCAATTGCAGTGCTTTATTTTTAATTTTATTTTTGCCGTGCTTTTGAAACGCTATTGTTGCTTCTTGGCATTCGTGCTAATGATATTTATATGCAAGTTTTATTTATTTACACATTGCACTTTGCTCGCTCAAAATGTGCATGCAAATTGCACTGCAATATTTATTTTCACACACCTAAAACGCCTTATTCAAATGTACATATGTATGTATGTATGTATTTACATATGCATGTATGTATGTACAATACTTAATTTGCCAGAAACCATGATGATAATACTTAAGCACATACAAACAATAATTATAATTCATTAGTATTTTTATTCTTTATAATAAACTTGGTACGTTAGTGACAGCGATTAAGCTTATCTATTTTAATGATTCAATTTCTTTGTTTCGTTGAAATATTAAGCCAATTGCTTGGAATTCACGGTTTTTATAAAGAATTCCTATCTTACCCCCCACAAAATGTTCATTTACTTTTAAAAACCACTGTAAAGCCGTGTAGGCTAAGCTCAAAGTACGTAAACTCTAACACCCAACAGAAAAAAAAGCTAGGTTGTGTTTATATAGTAAATATTTGCTTATGGTACATGCATATATATATATATATATACATATTAGAGAGGGACAGAGCAATAATGTATGTATGTATGTATATATAACTATGTATATACATATGTACATATGTATGTATGTATGTATGTACTTACATATATGACTGACATTGTTAAATTTAACATGTGGTTCGGGCTACAAATTCCATTTAATCGCCCCAAAACTACGCGTACTTCGTAGTAAGTAAAGTTTATTTTTTTTTTGTATTTTATTTTCTTGTTTTTCTTTCTAAACGAAACGACAACGACGTCGACGCCTTTGTAATTGACCTACTCAGTGGTGATATTTATGTAAATGTCCCAGCCTCGTTACAAATTAGTCGCAATATATAGACATACATACTTATGTAATTAATATTTAATGTGAGGCTTAAGCTAGGCTAATCTATCGTAATACTCGACGTGCCGTATTTGTGTATGACACTTGAAAATTGCTTAATTGCTCTCCGAAATAGAAACAAAATGAACTAAAATGACGAACTGACGTCAAAGCGTCTACACACAATCTCTTAAATGTACATAGTATAATATAATAATCATTGAATTTACAATGGGGCCCCAGAAATGTTGTCCATTTATCGCGGTGATACGTTCTGAGTAATAGACACATACAATGTGCATACATATACATATGTACAACGAAACCACCGGTAAATCCAACCAACCCAACCAACCATCTATGGTTCTTTTCACTGATAACATTGAGATGATAACACAAAACACACTCACTTTTGCCTATTATCAATGGAATTTTTAGGCATTTCTCGCGGTTGCTTTATTTTAAAAGACTTATAAAAAAAAATAAAAAAATCGCTTGATAACGAATTAAGTAAACATACAAAACGACTATACATACATATGTACATACATACACACATATATAGTGTATATAAGCAACACATATATACATACATATTAGTCGCAGTCGAGAGTCAATTAACGCTCTAAAAACAGTCACAATAGAAACAATGATAAGTGCAATTTTTCTATGGTTTAAAAATATATTTTTTTAACTAAAATTTACCAAATTTTACATACATAATCCAATTTTTATTACTTCTCAGAAATATATAAAAAAAAATTAGTCGTCAATAATCATATTTTAAGTATCAATAATATTAAATAGTCAGTTTAGTCGTTAAAGATATTGTTTCATCAATTATAAAAAATATCCCCCAATTTTTTTTCTATATCAAATTATAGTTCTCAAATTTTGTATAGTATGAAAATGTTTTAAATTCTTTTCAGATATTTATACTAGATATGTGATATATCAGTTTTTTGTTCAACACTGATTGAATTTCTAGCGGATGACTCTGTAGCATTTTCAGGGTATCAAAGCGTCGGTAATGTTCAAATAAAAATTTGTTTTAGCCCTTTGATTTGTCATTTTCTTTTTCTGTTTGTGTTTGTTTGTTTGTTTTTGCCCATTGGAGTTTCCATTTTTTTTTGCTCGGCAAAATTTTTTATATCACTTTTGGTATGCGAAATAGAAAGTTTGTTCAAATATTTGTTGGGGTTTCTGATTTGGATCGGTTTTTTTTTTCTTGATGTGTATTTTTTTTTTATTATATGTACATATATTTGACTTGTCCAATAGTTATCAGTTATAGTCTCCTGACTTTTGATAAGCTAAAGAGACTTTTTTTAGAAATTGATTGTTGTCACGTTGTGATGAAATAGTTATTGATAAACTAGTAATTAATTAACATTATTATTAACAGTTAAATAAAAAAATAAAAACTTTTCTTTTCTTATTCAATAGATGAGCCGTTAGCAAGTGCTAATATGGAAAATGCAACAACAGCAACAACAACGACTACAAAGCATTATAAAAGCACTGCTAAACAATATAAAACCCAAAAAATAAATAATAATACAAGACGTGCCACAGCAGCAGCAGCAGCAGCAACAGCAACAAGTACGCCAGTAGCAACAACAAACAAGAAGCAAACATATCGAGAAGAATTAACAGCAACACCGAAAATTGTGGAAGGAACAACGACAACAACTACAAAAGCAACAATAACAGCAGCAACAACAATAACTAAAGTCAAAATTGCTGATGATTCCAGCAGCAACAACATTAACAACAACAACAACAAACCCAGTACAACTACAAGAGATAAACTAAACGAATTGCCGTCGTCGTCGTCGCCATCGCCTACGAATAACAACGACAACAGCAATCACATTATTAACCACAACAACAACAACAGTGATAATAGTATTAGTGAGAATAATTATAATGAATTTAAGTCTACAACAATTACAACAACAACAACAACAACAGCAACAACTATAAGTGATAGCAAAATGACGCTACAACAGCAACATAATATGTTAGCCTCAACAGTGGCCAAAGGAGCAATGGTAGCAGATGGTATAGTTGAACACCAACATCAACAATCTTCCACAAATGTTGGCAACAATAATAATAATAATAATATTATTGAGGCTGCTGCCGACGCCGTTGCCGCCGCCGATTGGACACAAAATTCAAGATATTTGCATAAGAAATTTAAACGTTTGGCCAGTTCAACTGAAGCAGAAAGTGGCATTAGCACAACCAGCAATAGTAGCAGCAGTAATATAAGTGGCAGAGATGCCATACGTACTACATCCCTATCATCAAATAGTTCACTCTCACCCCAACCCACAGTGAATGGTCAACATGGAGCAACAGTTGTTGCAACCGTTGCAACAACATTGAATGAATTCAGTGCCAATCATTATGATGAGTTATCAATCAATCACAGCAACAATATTAGCGGTAAAAGTGCTGGCATTTTGAGTGCGACTCCACCAAGGACACGTACACCGTTAAGTCAAAGTAATGGTACATCCGGTTTAGGTTTAACACCAGCAACATTTGCCCAACATCAGCAACAAACACAACCAACAATAACACCAACACCAACAGTTGTTGCTGCTGCGTTAATACCAGCAACAGCAGCAACAGCAGCCATAATTGCCGGTAATATACCAACAACAGCAACTGTTGCTACAACTGGCGAAAAGCCTGGACGTTATATTTGTCAATATTGCAATTTGATTTGTGCCAAACCTTCAGTGCTCCAAAAGCATATACGTGCTCATACCAATGAGAGACCATATCCTTGTAGTACCTGTGGCATTGCTTTCAAGACCAAAAGCAATCTCTATAAGCATTGCCGTTCCCGTTCTCATGCGGCACGTGCAAAAGGTTTAGAGGTGCCAGCGGATGCTGATGATGGTCTATCCGATCAGGATGTGGACAATGAGCTAAGCAACAGCAGCTCGGAATTGGTGAGTTAAAAAAATATTTATTCATTGTTTTTTACAATTTTTAATCATTTATTTTGTATTTTTTTTCTTTTTTTAGCCAAGTCGCTCTGGTTCGCCTTATGATGAAATAAATGTCAATTCATCGCCTTCGCCTTCACCGTCAACTTTATCGGCTGCCAAAACTGCCTATTTGCAACAGCAACAACATATGCAACAATTGCCATTGGGTTCGCCAGCAGCTGGAACATTGCCACCGCTACAGGATAATCTATTGCATTCATCATCGGCCACCACTGCCCAGCAACGTCAGTCAATAGAATATAAGCCATATAAACCAAAATTTCATAATGCCAGCCTATATGCTCCAGGCAAGGATCAACAGTCACCACAGCAGCAACAGATGCAGTTGCAGCAGCAGCATCAGCAGCAGCAGCCACACTTGCAGCCACAAAAGTTGACACTACAAATGCCTTTGCCTCAGCAGCAACTACCATTACAACAGCAGCAGCAGCAGCAGCAACAATTGTCGCATCCATCTCTATCGCCAAGCACACAATTGAAATTGAATAATCACATCAATTCCCACCAATTGCAATTACAAATGCAGCAACATCATCAGCAATCGTTAATGCTTACAGCTGCAGCAGCACCACCGCCACCACATCATCCCAGTGGTGTCTATTATCATTTGGGTCAACCGGGTGCATTTTATAGTCCAGCGGCTGTAGCTATTCATCATCAGGCATTAGCTTTTCAACAGCAAATGCAATTGCAGCAACACTTTCAATTGCAACAACAGCAACAACAACAACAGCAACAGCAACAACAACAACATCAACAGCAGCAGCAACAACAACAACAACATTCTCCACTAATAAAAGCACCCCAACCACAACAGCCCCAGCAGGTATGTCCTAAAATCAAGAAAATCTTAAGGATTATATTAAATTAATCAAAAATATATTATTTTAGTTGGCGCCGGCACGTCCGACTGTCACAACAGCAACTGTTCCCATTGCAACACCCAATACAAACACTTTTGCCAGTGCCAGTGGTGGCATGCAGGTGGTAAGTGTTTAATTTCTTGTAATTGAAAATTGTTTCTAATTCTTTTTGTATATTGCAGAATGTGGAAAAGGTTCAGGAACATATATCCAAATTAATATCACAGAATGAGGCCATAGTGGAGAATAAGGAGATATTATTGCAAAAGAAATATCCAAAGCAATTGAATCGTTCGCGTAGCTTTAATAATGCCAATAGCAATACAACAAAGCCACACATGACCAACATGTCTGCCAGCAATAATGTGAGCAATCACAGCAATTTAAATAGTAATAGTTCACAGCAGACAGTTGAGGCTAAAGTGAATTTGGCACAGGCTATACAGCAAAAGCAACAGCATCAGCAACAGCAACAACAACAGCAACAACAGCAACAACAACAACAGCAACAACAACAATTTCAGCAACAACATTTTCAAATGTTTTTACAACAGCAACAACAGCCAATAGAGCCACCAAATGGTTTGCTTAAGCGCAGCTATAAACCATCAACAATTAATCAAACAAAGCAGCAACAATTACCGCAACAACAACAGCAACCACAATTGCCACCACCACCCTCACCTATAAATATGCATACATTACAATATCGTCAGGATCCAGCAACACCAATAAATAAGCTGGAATTACAAAATTCTGGTGTTGCCAATAATCATGTAATGCCCTTGAATTTGTCAAGTAAAGCCAAACCAAATATAGCAGCAGCAGCATCAGCAACTGTTGCTACTTCGACAACAACAACAACAGCAATTGCATCAACTCCAATTGCTATAACTGCTCCTGTGCCTGTACCAGTGGCAAGCACTTCCAAATCGGCTGCTAATAATGCAGCAAATAATTCCATTATTAAGAATCTATTATTAAATGCCCGCGGCTTAGCCGTACCCATTGGTGAGGGCGATGATGCTGTCTATTCGTGTCCAATTTGTACAAATGAATTCCGCAGTGCGGATGATTTGAAATTGCATAATAGCACCTACTGTCAGGATGCCAGTTCGAGTGCACCAATGAGTCCTGCCTCATCACCGAGTACAAAATATTTTCGTTCCAATTCGATCTCGATGAGTTTGCCAGAGCTTAAATCACATATGGCTAATTCAAAGAATCCATTATCATTGGCCAAATTGGCATGGTCGCAGTTAAAGACAAGGCCAAGTAAATTGGTATTAAGTCGTCTAAGTGCAGCACAATCGCCGGCAAGAACATCGACAGCAACGGCAACAGTAACAGTAACAACAGCAGCAACAACTGTGGTAACAACAGCAACAATTAGTATACCAGCAACAGCAACAGTAGCAGCAGCAGCAGCAGCAATTGTAGCAGCTCCTTCACCCTCAATGGATGCTCTACGCTTTGTGGATACTCCTTTGCCATCACCTGGGCCATTGTTAGGTAAAACTCCACTGGTTGATTATAATCAACAAAATGCCTCCAGACAGGGATCACAGGATGCACAAGTTGTTATAACAAAAATGCATGAGGATCGTCAATTTGAGAATGAAGCTAAACGACCTAAAATGAGTAATGAAACTTTTAATTTTCCCACCTTAATGTTTGCCAACAGTAGCAGCAGCAGCAGCAACAACAACAATAACAACACAATAATATTAGAACCACAATCAAGTAAAGAGGAACGATTGAGACGTTTCACTTCATCGGGGGGCTCAATGATACCATTATCTGAATGCCCCGAATTGGATAAAAGTCCAAAAATTATACGCACACCTTTATTATCCGGTGGCAGTTTTCAGGAAATGTCACCCAGTAAAGATCGTAAATTATTAACAACCGGAACAACAAGTGGACAGCATTTTCAATTTCCACCAATTAATTCGATAACTGGTTTTAATCCATTGACATTGCCACCGGTGAGTGCTGTTGTTGGTTTATTAGATAAACCAACGCCTATACCCTATGTACCGGGAATACCAGGACCAAGTAGCCTGACACCACAAATGGCTTTATTGCCGCCACCACCACAGCAATTGCAATTGCCATTACCGGCGCCAGGACGTCAACGTAGTCCAAATCGTAAGCAACCGAGTCCTTTGCTAAGTGGGGCTCTATCACCATTCGGTGGAGTACAAAATGTGCCCAGTGAGTTTAGTCGTCAGCCACCAACACCAGCACAAAGGAATGCTCTGCAATGGAATAAAGATGTGGCTGCTAAAAAGGCACCGTTTAATTTTTTAAGAATGGCCGATAATGTTAAAGTAGTAACACCAACAACACCAGCAGCAACAGCAACAACAACAACAGAACAACAGCAACCACTTCAAGAAGTTCGTCATTTTAATTTTGATAATCTACAGACGAGCAACAAAGAGCCACTGACTCCTCTACATATAGAGACACCTAATGGCAATGCAGAGGACAGTAATCAAACGATGCCAGCTAAAACAAAATTTTTACGACCCACCAGTCTACCCCTAAAACCGGGAACCTTTACACCAAAGCGACATCATGGAATTACACCCACCGCCAATACATTGCCATTAATATCACCGGAAACGCCAAGACCATCAAAATCATGTGTCCAATTGTATTTAAATGGTCATGCTTATACCTATTTGGGTTTAAAGTGCAGCACTAAAATGTTTTACTGTACAGTAAATTGTCCGCAACCATCGTATGTTGCTGGCACTCATAAATTGTCCATGTATAGCGTTTGGCAAGTCTGCGAAGAGAATCAACCGCATCCCTTGGGCTTTAAATTGAAGCAAGTTATGGCTCTCTATGATTCAAGGCAAAAGATGTTGGGAAATGGTTCCTCAACATCGATGGCAGGCAAATTGACCTATACTGAGGTGTATTCACAGCAAACTGTTAGCTCTACATCTTCGACAGTGGCCAGTAGTTCGTTCTATCAGCATCCATTGAAACAAGTGGCAACACCAGTGATATCCACAGTTGCCACTCTTAGTGAGGCAAATGTGGCAGCCAAGGCTAATGAGGAAGCGGCCAGTGCCAAGAAATTGCAAGATGGTCAACAACAGCAACAACAGCAATTAGTCGGTGGCTATGAATCGCATGAGGATTACACTTATATACGCGGACGAGGACGCGGTCGATATGTGTGCTCTGAATGTGGTATACGTTGCAAGAAGCCATCAATGCTCAAGAAACATATACGCACCCATACAGATGTGCGTCCATTTACCTGCAGTTTATGCAATTTTAGGTAAGATTTAAAAAATAAATTTAAAATATTCCCAAATTGATTTTAATTTTCTTTATTTTTTTTAGCTTCAAGACAAAGGGAAATCTCACGAAGCATATGCAATCGAAAACTCATTTCAAGAGATGCACTGGTGGTGAATTCCTTGATGCCGATGTCGACTTTGATCAGCAATCATCAACATCGGCTGGTGGACGTACTTCCTCAATGGCTGGTGAATCCGATTCTGATGATTTTAGTGACAATGAATCGGAGAGTAGTGGTATGATTAAATAAATTTTAATTTTATATATTTGAAATTAATTCATAATCTTTTTTATAGATACTGATGAGTCAAAGTCGCGTCTGAAGGAACATGAGGCAGCACGTTGTTTGTTGTCTTTATCTATGACTCCACCAATACCACAGAGTGTCTCACCATATTCTCAGACACAAGATGCTTCACAGCCAGCTCCGGCAGCTAGTCCAGCGAATAGTATTGGTTCAACTGGATCACAACCGAAGCGTTTGGTTTGCTCATTTACATCACCGAAGCCACCATTTGATTATCAAAAGCTGGAACAGTATTATTCCAATCCAGAGGAATCAAAACCGAAAGGAAGTTTGGCCAGCGATGAGAGTGCACCCATGGATTTGACAAAACCACGCAGTTCCATCTCGTCCACAACAATTTCCAGTTCCCAAATAGTTACCAATCAACTGGCAGTGGATTTACCCAAATCTCAGGCCCAACAGATGAGGGATGTGATCTTTGGATCAGGCGGTAATGAAAGTGGATTTATGAAAACATTAATATCAGTATCGGATAAGGTACGAAAATCGGCTGAAATGGAAGAGCAGGCCAAACAGAATGCAGCCGAAAATGATGGTGAAGATCTCCTGCTACAGACATATATCACGGAGCAGGCCCTGCAGCATGCCAAAATGAAACAGAGTCAATTTAGTCGCAATTATCAAATAAATGTGACTAGTACGACTAGTGCAAGTGGTAGCAGACCTGTAATGACCATCAAAGAATTACCCACCATAGAGGTTAATGAGGTGAAGACACCAGAAGAGCAACCACAACCACCAGCAACAGTAATAACAATACCAACAACGAGAGCAACAACACCCTCACCTCTGCCAACTGAGGTCATGGATAGTGAGGATAACAAATTGCCATCTCTGGCAGAGGAGAAGATTAAAGATGAAACAGTTTCATCATCATTGGATGTTGTGCCGCCACATAATGCTAATTTACCGGCAGCCATTCAACAACCAGATGCAACTGATTTCAAAGGTGTACTAACTAGTAACTCAGCAGCCTCTTCCACTTCGAGTGGAGCGGCAACTCCTTTAACACGTCCTGGGATCAAGGGAGAGGATAAATTTAAGCCAGGTGATTTGGCTGTTAGTAGTTCAACATCATCGTTTCCACAACGTGTTGTTGCCCCACCACCGCCACCGATTACCAGCGATGCACGACCCACCTGTAACATTTGCCAGAAAACTTTTCAAAGACAACATCAACTCACTCTCCATATGAATATTCATTATATGGAACGTAAATTTAAATGCGAACCGTGCAGCATTTCGTTTCGGACTCAGGGACACCTTCAGAAACATGAACGTTCCGAGGCGCATAAAAATAAAGTTATGGTGACATCAACATTTGGAGTGCCAACCACCTCAAATCCTCGACCATTTGAGTGTACCGATTGTAAGATAGCCTTTCGCATTCATGGCCATTTAGCCAAACATTTGAGATCGAAGACTCATGTACAGAAATTGGAATGCCTACAGAAATTGCCATTTGGTACTTATGCAGAGATCGAAAGAGCTGGCATTAGTCTAACTGAAATTGATACCAGCGATTGTGAAAATTCTCTAATCTCATTGAAATTGCTGGCACAGAAACTTCTCGAAAAGGATCCCAATAAATTGAGTGGGTACACATCACCATCGGGTATGCTGCAATTGCAGGAGACAGCCCGACCAACTGATGCACAGGATAGTGCTTCAGAGGATGGTTTTAGTGCTGCAAATAGTGCTGCTGCCTCGGCAATTGCCTCATTGGATAATGACAGTGCTGGGAATACACCACAGAGAGCAAGTTCCATGTCAGAGGATGAGACTGTAACCACACAAAGTTTAAAACGTCGTCTGCCTGCCACTAGTTTTAGTAGTAATGGCGAGGAGAGCGATAATCCTCAAGAGAATGGTGGTAATGAAAAGCGGGCTAGATCTCAGGATTTAAATACGGCCACTGTGGCGGCTAGCAACTGACAATATATGTATATGTTGCAACCATCCTGACCATCACAGGCCACCACATATCATCATAAACATCAAAAACATCATGAACAGTATATTAATCATCAGCAGTACCAATTGGATCTGGGTAGCAGGACTGCTTTAGCTTGGGGTGGAGCCCATGAGACAACTACAACAACAACAACAACGACGATGACCAAAACTCCAACGAGCGCATATCAAATGTCTAAGCATATCGCATTTGGGCACAGATTACAACAAAACCAACAACACAACCACTCTTTACTATAAAAACCTAAACATTAAGATTGGCACATTGTGGATATCAGGATTTAGCATGGGGTCCTCTAAAATTGGTAAATTTTAATCTGGCATAGTTACAATTATTAGTACAAATGAGCAAAAGTGCATAGGTAAAGCCGGCATTTTACCATATTTCAATGATATAATTAAAAAATTTCTTAAAATCGGCAAAATATTTAGTAATTAACCAATTGCATGTACCCAAGGTTCATATTCGATGCCAAATATCCACTCAAGTGGTTTTGTATATGTTTTTTTTTACGCCTTTTTCATTTTCAAATCAATCAAAAATTGATTATTCAATTTAATTGATAGCCTAACCTTATCTGTTATGGCACTTTTGCTCTATATTCAGATAGCTGCCAGTTTTTTCCTTATTGTGACCTAAAATATGTTTAAACTATTACTGAAAATGGTTTCGTTAATTTAATTTTTATTAGTTCAAATTGAATTGAATCAAAAAAAAAAAAAGAAAACAAAAAATACTAGTTAAAAATTGAAACTAAATTAAATTCAATGAATAAAAAAACCTAATCCCCAATGTGCAAGGAAATCTATATATATACAACATACATATATGTCTATATATACAGATAAGCAACATCGATTTGCCTCTTAAGTATTTAAATTTAAGAAAATTGTCAACAATTGAGATCCAATGATCTATATATATATGTATAAATCGCATATATTTATATGTGTATTTATATAACTTCATTTTTTCGGTAAACAAAAACTCCTGAAGTGCTGTGAGTCTATCTACAAATGTGAAAAGAAAAACTAAATGAAAATGCATGTTTTTTGATATAATTTAAGGCCAATGCCCAAACCTTTCGCCTACCCAAAACCATTTTCAAAAGCAAAAAAAAAAAAAATCACATAGATCTTCCTAATTTAAAATTGCATACGAAAATTTGTTTTAGAATTATGAATTATCGTTTTTTCTTCTTATTTCGTTTGTTTAAAAACAGAGAGCACGAGACTCTTTTTCCTTTAATTTTTAATTTCTGAATTTCGTTTTTTATTGAAAAAACAAAACGAAAAAGAAGAGAAACAAAACAAAAAATAAAACAAAAAAAAAAACCACCCACACACACACACACACTAATTGTATATAACTATTATGTTGTCATATTAGCCATTAAGTTTTGGTAGATTTAATGTTGTTAGCTATAAAGTGAAAAATATTGTACAAATACATATATATCTACATATATATATAAACAAATTCTATATATATCTGAATGTATGTGGTCAAAAAAGCAAAAATGAAGTGATTTATTACATTATTGTAAAATATATCAAAAAAGAAAAACTGAAGAAACTAAACAAACAGAAAAAAAAAAAATAAAAAACACAAAAAGTATGAAATCTTATACAAAAAAATGACAAAAAATAAAGAAATCAATGTGAAAAACAAAAACCAAATAATGTTTTTTATTATATATTATATTATATTTTAGCCGATTTATCAAAAGCGTGTTTGAAAGTACATATATTCCTGGAAAGAAAACAAAAGAAAGACTTTTAGATAAAATTTCATTGGGCTTGCATTATCTACTCAATAATGCAATAAAGAAAAAATTTAGAAATGAGATCTTGCCTATATGTTAAATCGTTTAATAGGTTTGAAAATACATATTTGAAGTGCATTTTTAGTGCCTCTCGAAAATCGCTGTGATTCAGATAAAGTTTAGGTATTTGTTTGTCGACTTTTATAATAAACTGAATTTTAAGTAGATATGGCTTTTGCGATATTTTAACTCCTTAATAAATCCACATAAATATCATAATTTATAGAAATTCTTTAGCCGATTTCATGCATCAGAAAAACGTATAACTTTTAAAATTAATTAATTTCGTTTCCCTTACATAGATACCTTAGAAACTGACAAAAATGGAAATATTAGAAAATTATATAGAAATACAAATCTAAAAAAACTTACTAGTGTATCTGATAATTTTTCATTGACAATTAGTCATAACAATAACTTAAAATGAGAACTCCTTGTAGAATTTCTTTGTAAGATAATTTTCGCTTTTACGTCGCCTGTAGATATTTAACACTTCCGATAAGTGCGGTGTATATAGTTCTTATCGAATTATGACTCCTACTTTATATAGTTGCACCCCACTATCTTACTTATCTTTTCTTAATAAACCATTAAATGGGTAACATTCGATAAGTTTATGAAATGCTTACCAGTAGAAAAGCTGATCCCAGTATTAAGGCTCTCTCTTTGGCCGTTAGTTTTGAATCCTTAAAGTATATATTTGTGGTGTACTGCGATTTGCTGCTCATCCATTTGTGATCAATTGAGGCGCGCATATCACCACCCGAATGTATCTAAAAAAAAGGGGTAAAACTCAATATTTTAGATCAGATATTTTATTGTTTTAATACCAACCTTAAAGAAACACTCCTTGGGCAAACAAAAGCAACAGAAACCAGAATTTGATGGTCCTTCAACACAAAATATTGGATTATTTGTATTGAAATCTTCAATATAAAACACTGGTTTCGTAAATGTTGGGGATTGGACTACACGTCCAAGCACATTTCCAGGAGGAATCCATATCTCTAGATTCTTTGGTCGACAGCAAAGTGAACCTAAAGCCAATTTTTTGCGAAATACTAATGCCTCCTGATGGGTTTTGTCCAACAAGTGCATTTGAAATGGTCTACCAGCACCCCAAACTAAACGATTCTTCTCTGTGGAGCTTTCCGAGGCGGCAAAAATGGCGTCACCCAGAGGTGAACGTACAACATACCGATTCTCTGATGATACCGCTGTTAGGGCTTTAAGTATAGAAGGGATTGCTGATTAGATAGTAAAGTTATTTAAATAGTATTGTAAACTTACATTCATTCAATTCAAATGTTTGTTCTATATGCACTGAGGGTAAATCGGCCAGACAATCATAACCAGCCAAGGGTATAAAAGTCCGACTACCGGTTACTGTCGATATCGGTAAAGGAATACGTGGGACTTCAGGTGCAGGACGAGGTTGTGAGGTTATACTAACATGGGAATCGTAAACTGTAAAAAGAAAATGTGAAAATATATTTTTGTAATCGAGAGCCTTTTGCTCGAATTATGAATAGTTATAGAGTTATAAGTCTGAGAATTTGTACAAATATTTGCCGACTTTCACTTAGAACATAGTTTATAAATTTTTAAATTATCTTACGCTATATAATTATGTATATAAAAGTCTCTTCGTATTATTCCAACTTTAATTTTTAAATATATTTCAAGCCTTTTAACTATTTGAGATTTTTCATTTTCAAAACTTTAGTCCCTTTTTGACCAGTTTATGTTAAACTTGACCTTAAATTTGAGCCTTCAAGTTTATTATACTTGACCAAGACCTACAATCTATGTATATACATAGATAATCCTCGATCGTTTTTGGGTTTTCCTGTATATATAATTGTTTACGCTTTTGCTATATTGTATTGTTGGTCAAGTTTAAATAATAAAACAAAGAAATTTCACTTCACTGGCCATAAAAATACACAACAGAATTTCTGCTGATAAGATATAGCCAATTGGGAATATTTGTTACCACTATGACACACACACACACACAACACTACCAATTAATCCAAATTGCAGCCAGTACTTATCAGCTAGGACTTTAAATGATTCATACAACTAAAATTTCACCAAATATTTATCAATTTTCAATGAATATTGAAGAATTTACCTCTAGGCTCAGCGTTGGGTGATTGTTGGGCTACACGGATTTCGCTATCATATTGGAGAGTTCGAACCGCATCGTTTTGAAGCATTTTCCCCTTGTTGTTTGTTGTGCAAAATGAAACTGAATTTAAAAGGAACAGTTCATGACGTTACTTCGATTTCGACTACGATACTTCGATAAGAAATAAATCGATACTCACCGCAAGGTAAGACTGGTCACACTGTGTGAGATTGTTTGTGTGTGTGTTTTGTGCAATATTTTGATTAAAACTGTTGGAAATAAGTAGAAAATTTGTTAATATTTAGAAGATAAATTAATTATATTTTAATTAATTAGTTGATTTAATTTTCCTGGCTTGTCATTTAAAAGATTGTGCTAATAATATATCCGCATCAGGTAAGATTTTTGCAGTTTGTTTGTGTTTTGACAAAAAGTTTCCATAGAGTTGCCGATTTGGCCATATCCACTTTGACTAAATTGAGATACTGTTATCAAATATCAGAAAAGTCTTATATTTTATAAAATGTAAGAATTCAGTGAAGTTACAAAATGTCACCTATATACATATATAAATATTGTATATATTGTAACATTTTCTGGTTCATGTGTGGTTTTTCTTTATCACTTTGAATAGAGATGCCATTTTAGCTTATTTCCGTTAACTTTGGCCAGGTGTCATAGCAACGGAATTTCAAATTAAAATTTATAGCCAAATTCATTTGGCATTGAGTTTAGTTATTTTTATCCTTATATTTGGTATGGCGCCTGCGCTGGAGCGGTATAAACAAAATGCCTTCACCTTTGCCTTCACTCTCACATCTCATGCATTTTCTCTCTCACTCTTACTCTCTTTCTCTCTCCCTGCATAACATCAGTCTTCTCTTGGCCATCGTAATTGCTGGCAGCAATACGCGGCGGTTTATAGCGAAAAAAAGAAACAGAAACCGAAATATAAAGGAGATAAGACATCTTCATCGTTTCAAGTGCAATAATCAATAAACGTGCAAAGCATAGGCTTCCCTCACTTTAAAAAATAATACAAAATAGATTAGATCAAAGTTGATTGTGCAATTCTTGTTCAAATAAAATAATCAAACTGGAAAAAAAATATAGAAAAAAACAGAGACTTTTGAATATACCATAATATATCCTATGTAACGGCCAACCCCAAACTTTTTTAGCCAACTTGCATTATTTTCGTTTTGCTTTTGCTTTTGGGGGTTGTTTTTTCCGCTAAACGGAAAAATCCATGAAAAGTCAAGTGCGGCTAACCGAGCTCTGAACTCAGACAATTAACCCAAGATATAGGATATATATATCATGTCACTGGAGGATCCATTTTTTGTAGTCAAAGAGTATGCACAGATAAAATTATAATGAAAAATCATCACGTCACACCTCTCTGGTTTTCCTTGGGTCTCATGCTCCCTTCATTTGTTTCGTTTCTTTTTAGCGAGGTCTTCAAAGCTTTGAATAAGACTCGCGGACTTTATCTACGTTGGCGTGAACTTGGCGAGAACGGTGGTGGAACCGAAAGTGAATGGACTACCACAGAGCTGCGTAATTCCCTGAGAAGCATTGAATGGGATCTCGAGGATTTGGAGGACACTATCAATATCCTTTTACAAAACAACAAATTGAAATGAAATGCCAAAAGAAAAATCAATTCCTCATGCCTAAATATGAGATTTTGATACATTTTCCAGAAACGATAGAAATAGTATTTCCGTATACCCTTTCTAAATGTCCGTCTGTTCCCTTATCCGTTTTTCACACGTACTAAACTTGTTTAGTTTGGCGTGGTTAAAATAGTTTTAATGATCGATTGTAAAAGGTTTATCACAATACAAATTTTTTATTGTGTTTTTGTTCTTATCGCGGTATCAAACAACTTTTGATAACCAATTTTTTATATTCCTTGTCGAGTTCAAAGCGGGAGCTTTTAGAATATATATACATATATTACAGGGTCTTATGAAATAAGTTTTTGCAGATAGCGGAAACATATTAATTACTTATTATTCATTTGATATGTTTAAAATATAGAAAAGGACTATAGAAGACTTCGATTTCATAGTTCTACATATGAATATCCGTTTGGTATAGCTCCATTTGATATATAGACGGATTCCTTCAAATCTAACAGCTATATAAAATTGTTTTAGTCCTACGAAAATAGAACTGATTTGGTCTTACAAAAATCGATTATTAATTGCAGATTTCTGGTTAATTATTTTTTATTAACTATTCTAATTTTACTACAGATATATAGATAACATGTATTATGGCATTTACAGATCTTTATAATTATTTTTATACTATTTAATTTGTGGTTTATTCTCCTTAACTCTAACATACGCATTGTCGAGAAGAATCCGACAAAATTTCGTATCGATAATCGTGAATTATCTAGTCGACGTCATTTTATTGACAACACCCGCGATGAGGTCAAACAGATGAAGGATAAGATGAGCCTGAATCGGAACAGGGACAGAGATATAACCGCACATCAGCCATTACTTGATAACGATAACAAATCCATAAATCATCAAAATCCCAATCACAATTTAAATTCCAACGAATATCATTCGCATCATCATCATCCGCACAACGATCGTACATATTTGGTTGAGTGTACCAACGGGAATTCCCTTATAAATAGTGGTAGTCAAGTGGTGGCCAATACCATAGCTGGAACCATGTCAGCAGCGGCAGCAGCAGCTCAGCGTCATAGCGGGACTAAATATTCAAAATTGGAAAATAATCTTGATAGTCCAAGTCATACAAATCATTCACATCATAATCATAATCAGCCGAATAGTCTCGATAGTCCCAGTCATAGATATGTTGGCGAAACTGTATCGATACAACAACGAATGCTCCAGGGACAGGATGAGCAGCTGGATATGATCAGTGATTCTATTGGCACACTAAAGACAGTATCCCGGCAAATTGGTGTCGAACTGGATGAGCAGGCGGTTATGTTAGATGATTTTGGTAATGAATTCGATACAACGGAATCCAAATTGGATACGACCATGAAAAAAGTTGCCAAAGTATTGCATATGAATAATGGTAAGATTGAATTAAAAATTAAAGTTAATTTTATTATATAATTATTTCGCTCTTTTTCTTCTTTTAGATAAACGTCAATGGGCCGCTATATTAATACTTTCCGGGCTGTTATTATTTGTGATAATTTTATTTATTATATTGTAATTCCATATATTTCTGTATGTAAATTAGTAAATTAGTTTATTTTTTATTTTAATCAGCCCTAGCTGTATATATATAATTATATTTATATATATATATAATATAACCAGAAAATGCGTTAACAAAAAAAAAACATCATGTAAAGTCAGAGATATAATTAAAAGACAAAATATATATTTACTTATATATATATATACATATATACCTACCAAATATATGAAATTTCCATCTTAGTTATTTCTCAATTTGGCCAAAAAAAAAAAAAAAAAAATAAAAACAAGGAAACAACATAACAAAATGAATATATCCAACAAATTGTATATCATATAAAGCAAATGAAAATGTTTAATCGAACAATTTTAGAGCAAATAAAACCAAACATTAAACTGTTTCAACATCATTTCGAACCAATATAAAAACAATTCAATTGACTTAATTGTGAAAATACAACGACTCTCAAAAATCTTAAATAAAGACAAAATGATAAATGACTTTCAAATTGATTTGTGTCTAAAAATGTTTATTATTTAGTATAAAAATTTGGGTTTCCAAAAATTACATTTAATCTATTAAGTACAACGATTTTTTTTATCCTGATTTAAACTAGTTTGAAGAATTTATATTTAGTTTATTAAATCAAAAACTATGCAAAATTTGCTGCCCATTAGAATTTTATAAAATTTTAAACTGAAATTGTTGAATTTTATAGTGTTTTAGATTTTTGCAAACTTTGTTCTTCTTTTTGTTTATTTTCTAGTCGGTTTAGTAGTTTTTAATTCGCATAATTTATATAATTCTATGATACATTTTTCAAAATCAATATCTGCTTATAGATTTATATATATATATTAAATATTTTGGTGGATCTTAGTAGTCTTATTGTCTTAAAAATAAATTTATTAGCTCTTTTTTAGGTAGATGTGAATAATAGATTTCATATATTATGTTTTATATTTTTAGCTCTTTAACTTCTAAAAAAAAGAAACAATTTTATAATTATTAGCTAATGTAATTGAAATTAATTGTACATATTAATATATATATCAATATATATTATATAGCAGTAATTAGATGTATTCGAATTTTTATGATTTGCTTTTTAAAATTGACCTTGCCAGAATTTCAAGTTTTTCACTATTGTTATCAAAATATAATAACAAAATTATAGTCTCGACATTTGAGCAAAAATAAAATCATGGAACTGGGGGCTAAATATAAATAAATGAATGACTCAATTTTAATATAAACATTTTGGGAATAGTGTTTCCAGAGTTGCTACGAAAGATTACCCTATATATATTTTTTTTACAATAGAGTCCAATTTCTGCTGATTCCATTCGAATGTCACCCTAAACCCCCATCTATAAGTCAGCCCCACTTCACAGCTGTAGCTGTGGTTAAGCTTTTGGCTGATTGAGCTTTTTGTTTGTTTGGTGGGGAAGCTTTTCAGCATGCGCAGACCAATCAGTGACCCAGTCACACAATTAACTGGGGGGAATCATTTATATGGCATATTTTTCATTAATGGATCCCCTTTCTAAGATGACGCCCCTGTTTCTTTGGTTGGATGGGGGTAAGCATAAGTCCGCATGGTGGAGGGCCGCAGCACGTTTAGCCATATGATTTCTATTCCATTTGTCAGTTTTGTTTTGTCAACGCACCGCGCCGCCAGCATCAAAACGTGGAGAGAATTATTTCTTTCGTTGCATTTACCTGAAGAAAGAAAATGTTATAAACTTTTTTAACGAATCAAATACAACAAAACTATTAAGACAATCCATTGCTATTCCCTACGGTGAGTTTATGTGTTGCCTTTTTGGATGGAAAAAAACAAAATTAATAAACAAAAAAAAAACAACAAAATTCTTAAAATCTGTTGGAGTCAATTTTTTTTTTGTATGTTGTTGCTTGCCAAGAACCTTGAATATTTTTGGCCAAAATGGAAAAAAACAAAAAAATCAATGTTTAGACAGGAAGTGGGCAATGGGGAGGAGGACAGGATGATAGGAGTCAGCTATTTATGTTTGTTGCCACCCCCCCTACCCCCAACCCTTTCTCGTTTACGTGGTGGTGGTGACTGTTACCTAGAGTCACCAAACCAGCTGGTCCAGTTTGGGCCACTGCTCCTTTCCCTGTGCGCCACTGTCGTCTCTATGTCCGCCAAGTACCAAGAGCCTATTAATAAATTTTTGTATGCTCACACCACACACACACACACATACACAGTGATATATATATATACATATACATTCATATTTATTTAAACACATACAAAGCTTTTGATTATGTATAGGTTGGAGCTGTTGCCTCATCGGACAATCTTATCACTTGAAAGCTGCCGTTAGGTTAGAAAGAAATCCGTTACAATTTCAATTAGAGTCAATTTGCTTCATCTCAATTGGCGAATGCATTAAAAGTGTTTATGAATCCCCCCCCCCCCACCGCACCAGCTATTTTTTTTCTTTTATTATTGTTGCTTTGCATTTTAGAATCTACAAAAAATACCGAATTTTACTTTCTGTTAAATTAAATTTTGTTGTTAAATTTATATTATTTATTTACAAAATTAGATAAAGTATTATTGCTAAAACCTAAAGAAAAGGTATGAGTACTAGCTAGAAGGCCTTCGACTAAAAGAATTTATATTAAAATTACAAAAATTAGCGCAAATTTATCTAAGGTTAATTTTTGGAAAATTGGTTATCAAATTTACAATTTCAGACTTTAAAGGATCAAATAAGGTAGTTAAAGCTCTTATAAATAGATATTCTAGTATTTTTAAATAGATACCTAAACAGGAGTTAATTTGGTTGTTTAAATAGATATTTAAACTAAAAAGTGTTAAATTTGTTGTTAAAATAGATTTTCAAACTTAAAAGTATTAATGTTAAACTTAAAAGTGTTAAATTTATTGTTTAAATAGATATTAAAACTTAAAAGAGTTAATATTGTAAAATTCATTTTATTTATTTTTTGTTTGTTTATTTAGTGCTAACTTTTAATTCAAATTATAAGCTAGCGTGTGTGGTTTTTTTAGGCCAAATTAGTCTAGGTCTAGTTAAGTACATTTCATTTTTTCTATTCTATAAAAATTATATTTTAATTTTTATAATATTAATACGTATTAAAGTTTTAATTATTGTAGGAAAATCAGTAAAATATAAATGAAAAAAGGGTAAAAAAAACAGACATTCAAAATGCTAGCACAGGTTTTTTAAATTACTTGAAAAACAATCTAGTTTCTATATAAAAATCTTATTTTTGAGTAACATTAATAGTCGAATAATTTCAATATAAAACATATTGTAAAAAATCTGTTTAAGTGACGGAATCCGTATAATACTCAGTTGTTGGCCTTCTATTATTACAAATGTTTTAATAACACCTTGATAAATTGTTTTTGCAATTGAATATGATGTATATGATTCAATTTTGATTTTCTATATTTATCCATAGGTTCTTCCACGTCGCTCTTTAACGCACAATGAGTCAATCTACAGCGACGACAAAAATCATAATTATTGGTGCCGGTGCTTCCGGCATAGCCTGTGCCACAAAACTCTTAGAATATGGCTTCCAAAATGTCCTTGTTCTTGAAGCTGAGTCACGTTTGGGTGGACGTATACATACAATACCATTTGGAGAGAATGTCATCGATTTGGGTGCACAATGGTGTCACGGTGAAAGGGATAATATAGTATACGATTTGGTTAAAAGACAGGATGAAGAACTTTTGGAATCGACGGGTCCTGTCTATGAGAATTATCAATGTGTACGCTCAAATCGAGAGATAGTACCCGAACATATAGCAAATCGTTTAAAAACTATAGTTGGAGATTCATTAATAAGCCGACAATTGGAATTGAGAAATTGTAGCGGTTCTTTGGGTAGTTATTTGACCAATAAATTTTTCGATGCATTAAGACAACCAGAAAATCGGGATATAGATCAAGTTATTGCAAAAGAATTTTTTGATAATTATCAAAAATTTGAAAATTCTGTTGAGGCATCCGATACTCTAGATCAAGTATCGGGTCAGGGTTATTTAGAATTTTGGGAATGTGAAGGTGATATACTACTAAATTGGAAGGATAAAGGCTATAAAGAATTGCTCAAATTAATGATGAGATCGAGAGAAATGAAATCAGAATTTGGCCTTCTGGAGCAACGTTTAATGTTAAATCGAAGAGTGGAAAAAATCAATTGGAATCGAAATGATAAAAACGTTGAATTGGAACTGAATAATGGTGAGAAATGTCTGGCCGATCATGTGATAATAACCGTATCTCTTGGTGTACTGAAAGATCAACATTTGCGTCTCTTCGAACCCAAATTGCCTAAGGAAAAACAAAGATCAATCGATGGATTAGCTTTTGGTACTGTCAATAAGATATTTGTGGAATTTCCAAAAGCATTTTGGCCAGCGGATTGGACGGGCTTCACTTTATTGTGGCGAGATGAGGATTTAAAGGATATACAAGGTACGTCTCGTGCCTGGCTGGAGGATGTTTTTGGCTTCTATCGTGTAAGCTATCAGCCGAATGTATTAGCCGGTTGGATTATCAATGCCAATGGCCGTCATATGGAATCTTTGGAACAAGATGAAATATTAAACGGTTGCATGTACCTATTCCGACGGTTCTTAAGTTGGTCCATACCTGATCCTGTAAATTTTCGTACATCCGCTTGGTTTACAAATGAAAACTTTCGTGGCTCCTATTCCTATCGATCGATGGAAACGGAACAATTGGGAACTGGAGCTCGTGAATTGGCTCAACCTTTGTCCGTGGTGGTAACATCACCCAGGGAAAATGGAGATGTGCTTCAACAGAGTCGCTGTGACAAACCTTTGGTTTGTTTTGCTGGTGAAGCCTCCAGTGAACATTATTATTCAACTGTCCATGGAGCCGTTGAGGCTGGTTGGAGGGAAGCCAATCGTTTGGCTAATTTTTACGGACTGCCAATTAAATATTTACCCAAAGCGCAACTATAGCCGGAACTGAGAGATATACGATCATATTATATATAGTCTTTAAACCTGACTTGAGAGTGCAATAAATGTTAATTGTGAATGTGAATTACTTTACTCCATGTCAATGTCTTCATCATTGTTTTTACACTAACTAACTAACAAAAATCAATCTGCAATTAATCAGGCAAAAAAAAAACTGTATAGACTTTATATATTGCATAAGAAAAAGATAAATATATATATATATATATATATATATATGTTTATATTGTATATAAGGTTATAGCTTAAAAAAGAAAAAAAGAGAATATATTATACATATACCTAATATGATTATGGGCTGCCAGTAACAAATTAAAATAAAATATGTGTTTAGTAAGAACAATTGTTGGGGATATTTCTTGCGAAATCCATGTTTTAAAATTCCAAAATATATTAGTAGAAACCTAATACCTAGATGTGATCAATATTAGTTATATTTATCTCGAATTGGTTTAAAAACATAAATGTTAATGTCTCCCTATTAAAGTTTTCCATCAATTTGTAATGACAATTTCAGAAATTTTTAGTGTAAAATTTCATTAAAAAAAAGAAAGAATAAAACTTTTCAAATTTTTTTAAACATTTCGTACAAATATATATGTTTTTTGCATTGGTAGAAATTGGTTAAATATAATCATTTCTTTTTTTGGGAATATCTATATTATAAGTGGAGTTTTATATATAAAATAAATAAAATACATATATTTATATACTTATAATATATTTTATATAATTTCTATAGAGTAATCTTTTCTATAATCCATGAACCAATTTTTGCCTTCTTTTTAAAAGTATTTCATAAACCTTTTAAAGTATATAATATTATGTAGATTCCTGATTTCTATTGATATTAGTTTTTTATGTTTTATTAGTTTTATCAGTTATTATCCAAATAGGTATCCCACTTTAAAAACTTGTTAAGAGTTTATTAATGTAGATTTTTAGATCCAGATCTAAAGATAAGATATTATGAAAGATAAGATAAAATATGCTGAAAATTTTGAATCTTTTGTAGTTTTTTAATTATAAATCCCGATCATGTGATGATACTTAGTTTTACGATTATAAATCCTGATCGAATTATCACTTTTTAAAGACTTATCGGATAACTATTTTTGTAAAGGAAACTTTACTTCATTTTGCTCTCAAATATGCATATATTTTGAATATTTTGTCATTTTTCTAGAACATACAAAATACTAAAAGACTAGAATTATAATGTTTATCTATCTATCTATGTATATCTATATCTATATCTATCTATATAAATAAATATTTTATAATAGAAACCTACAAAGAAGATTAAAAGAAAGTAAGTTTAACTTCAGAAGAATCATAATTTTGTCCCACTAAAATGTCTAAGAGTCAGTTTTTTTAGTTTTTTTTTCAGTCAAATTTGCAATAATTCTAAATAAAGAAAAATAGTCAAACTTTTTATAAAACATTAGCTTCAAAATTTTGAGAATGTTGTTTTTCAGTTGACAGCTGTATAAAGAAACCAAACTTTCTATATATCTAATATATATAATCTTTTAGAGATCTCAAAGAAACTAAACTTTCTATATATATATATAATATATAATATATTAAAAAAAAGATTAAAGAATTCAAACCATGACTTTTAAAAGTTAATGACAATATTTAACATTAAACCGCTGACAAAATATTTTATTGTAAATTTTTTTCCTCGATCTGAAAATGATTACGTTTTTTCTTTAATTAATGAAAGATATATTTTCTTACTTTAAAATAGGAGTTTTATTTATGTATTTTTTGTTTTTTTTTTATAATTTGTCATTTGTTTTTAACAATGTGAACATCTCAAAGATCAGGACAGATCAGGAATATATAGAACCAAATGAAATCTATTGTATTTTGATTGTGTATATACAATTTGATTTGCTTGATTTGTAATAGACTAATTATTGAACAGAAATCAAATTTTGTACAATTGTTAATAATGTACTTTAATTACTTAATTAATTTTTTCTTGTCTTCTTTTAGGTTTTCATTTTTTATATATTTTTTGTTGTTGTTGTTTTTTCTTTTAGTTAATTTCAAATTTTTTATTGTATTCATTTCATTAGTGTTTTGTTTTCCACTCTTATGCAAAAAAACAAGGTACATATAGTGAAAAAGGACTGAGGAGGCCAGGCCCAAAGGGATTTGAGGGTTTGGTTTTGTTTTGTTTTTTGTTGTTGTTGTCATTCTCTCATTCTCAATGCTTTAACATCAATTCTTCTTATTATCGTTAAATTCTAACTCCATCAGCAGTTTTCCCAATTTTACTAAATTCGGTATGGCAGAAAAAAATACTTTGGTGTTGATTTAATGCATCATTAATTAATTTTTTTTTTTGTTTTGTTGTTTTTTGGCATCTACTGTACCCACATGGAGGGTGCCCACATAGGTTCTGTTTCCAGTCGTTGGACATTCTGTACCAATTGCTCAAAAGCATTGATCAGTTCACCATTGACAATTTCCACATCAAAAAAGTGTCCATAAAGGAAATCAATACGTTCCGCTGATTTAATTATATCTTCAAATTCTTCGTCCGTAAAACTACGTGAATTAGCCTCATCGAATGTAGATTTGGCACGTGCCTCGGTCCGTGTAGATTTCAATTGATTTAATTCTGGCGGCTGAATGTGTATAAGGAATGGCTTCAACTGGGCTGTGCGTAATGTCTTAATGGCCTGATAATGAGGACTTAAAACACATACACAACCGGCATTAACAATGGATTTAACACTCTCCGCTGAAGTGCCATACAAATGTCCTTTATATTCGCCATGCTCAACAAATTTACCAGCTTCAATATCAGCTTCCATTTTATCATGGGCCACAAATATATATTCCCTTCCGGCAACTTCGCCAGTGCGCATGGGTCGAGTGGTATCTGAAAAAGTTAAACAAAAAAGTTAAATCGGTTAAAAAATATTATAATTTCTATTAATTAATTATTTTCTTCTTACATGGCACTGGACTACGAAACTTGTCGGGATCTCTTGCAATTAGACGACGACGCAACTCATTCCGACCTACTCCAGGTGCTCCTATGAGTACAACTGGTCGATAAATTCCAGGACGTGGATACAATTTGGCCACTTCCTCATATGTGGCAATTAGTTCACGATCAAAGTCATCATTCTCTGTTAAATCGTACATGATCTTTTTAGTCTTTGGCTGGCGGCATGATGAACTGCTGTTACTCGTGTGCAAACGCGGGGAGCCGGGTGGTGTGGTTGTGGTGCAGAGTGAGGCGCATGAACCGGCTAACAATTGGCCAATTGGTTAATGGCAAGGAAAGGGATGAACAATGTAACGCATGGAATGGGCAATGGAAATGATATATGATAAGGGCAGTTTTTTTCTTTTTAAATTATATGCTTACGCTTCGATTCTAGATCCACATTGCCCCCCTCTCGCTGTGTCCGTTCGTGTATAATTCGTCGTTCCTGCAATGCACGACTGGGTATTAGACCTGCACGGGCACTACGTTCATGCTCTTTCCGTGCCTGCCACCAATAGGCATCATCCTGGGCCACAATATGCAATACATCGCCACGTTGAAATCCTAAGCCAGCCTCTTTGCAGGGTATATAGGGATCGACATCCGGATTATAGTCAAAATGTGCACGTACACGCACCTTGGACTCACGTTGGGCGCCCTTAGTGTCCGCCGGAACTAATTTAAAAGTTATAGTACCCTCGGAATTTTGCTAGAAATTTGAAAACAAAAAAAAAAGAAAAGAGGTTTTTAAATTTCATAGTAAAATTTACTGAAATTATACTTACCAATATGCTTAGAACATCTCCCGGTGTTTTGCCTTCCACATTGATGCTATTCACTTCGATGACTTCGTCACCCACATGTATAAGACCGGAACGATCCGCTGCACCACCGTGCATTATTCTAGCTATGATTATTTTGCCAGTTTCCTCATCGGTTTTAATTGTGGCACCCTGTCAGAGATTGAGAGAATGACAGATGGAAATATATTGAATAAATGTTAAGTTGATCAAGTGCTATTGTATTTGTACATATGTATGTAGGTGTGAGTGTAGGTGTCCATATTTGTGTGTGTGTGCGTGTGTGTATCTAACTGATAAGTAACGGCACAGTTCTATACAAATTTATATTTTTCTGTATGTGTGTGAAATGGAATTCTGTGTCAAGTGGATTGGACGCACTGTGGACAAGTGGGTGATGGAAACATTGTTTCAGTGTTTTCTAGTGTTCTTGTTGTTTGTTCTTGTTTTTGTTGTTGTTGTTGCAGTTTTACAGCTATTGGACATTTTGTTTACTTACAACAATTGGCTCCGCACTTTGTGCTCCTGTCTGTGTTTTTTTTTTTTTTTATTTATATTTTATACAAATTTTTAAATTAAATGAATTTGGTTTTTTTTTTGTTCGTTTATCGAAATGAATTAGACAAATTCGTTTTTATACGAAATTTTCAAGCGAAAAAAAAGCAAAATGCATTGTTAGTATTAGAATGAAGTGAAGAACAGAATGGGTAAATGAATGAAAATTGAATGGTAAAAAGAAAGGCGCAGAAAGGAGCAGAATATGAAGACATATACATATATAAGCATGTATGTATATACATATATATATAAGTATTATATATATATATATGTAAAGGCATAAAGTAGGGAGCAGTGAGACAATTCGACAAACATGAAAATGAGCCAAAAGATGATGTTATTAAAATAAAATTGGGTTAACAAGCTTACCAAAGGTTCATTGCTTTTGACCAATTGAACTATTTTAATGGTCTCCTCATCTTCGTCCATTTCAACGGGTGCCTCTGGCAAATGTGGATAGAAATCCTTTTGAGCAATGGCATCATGGGCAAATAGTAAGTGCTAAAGGAAAAAGAAGATTAAATATTAACAATTTATAGTATATAATATAATATAATAATATATATAGTAATATCAGAATAAATATATAGCTAAAATGTTAATATCTGCAATAATGCTTAAATATATTTAAAATAGATTGTTATAAACTATTGTTATACATATTTACAAAAGAAATAGGAAAACAAAAACCTTCTATAATGTATAAATCTAAAGAAATCTCAGATTGCTTAGTCATTTCTGTTTCGGTTATTCGAAGATTTTTAACTTAGAAAGTTTTAGGAGTATAACTAATTAGAACCAAAAGCTAATAATCATAATACGACAGAAAATTTGTTTCGGTTATTCAAGGAATTTCGATATAACGAGTTAAGGAATAAACATTAATAAACATTTAAAGCAAAGTAATAAAACTCTCACTTTCTCAACGATACTTTTATATAGAGAAGTAAAAATAATAAACTTAAAAAGCAATGTAATAGGAATTTCGGTTATTCAAGGATTTTTAGAATTAAATAGTTTGTAGAGTTTTTCATATCCATCATTGTTTGATTTGTTTCGGTTATAAAAAGAACTTTTATGTAGAGTTCTGGAAAACATATATAATCAATCAATTTAAAACGGTTCCACTAACTATAAAGTTTAAACGGTAAACGATAATATACTGATCTAGTAACGCGAACAATCGGAATAAATTGCTGTATTACAAAGATTTTTCTTTCCACGGTTCAACAATCATTTACCATTAAAGAGTTTGAGTGACGTAAGAAAAAAACTCTAAAATAACTCTAACAGAACTTTTCGTAAACCTCATCTGGAATTTTTTACCTGCACATGAATATCTTGTAGCAAATGGAAAGCCTCTTTGCATTCATCACTGAGATGACAACGTTGGGATAATGTTTCAAGGACCTCATAGAGAACCTGGGATGAAGTCGATAACACTGGAGCTAGACGATCATCTCTACCAACTTTTGCCACTTTGGTGTGGACATTAACGAGAGCATTTAGCTCCTTTGATTCGAGAAGAGCTTTAAGAAAATCAATTTCCTGATCGTTTGATAAATTATCCGACTCTTTCAGAGTGGTGAAGAGTTTGGACAGAGCTGAAATTGAAAATTCAGAATTATTTTAATATACTTCCTCTTTTCCTACTTTTTTTTATGTACGGAAATGACTCACCAGGATCCCAATTAATGTCGGAAGCCATAACTGCAGCTGGCATGCTAAGTCCTTGGTCCTTTGTGACTTTTTCTTTATGTTTTGCTAAAATTAGAATGATAAAATCGATGACTAGAGTTAAACTTTCTTTAGCATGATAATTCCAAGGCCCTGTCCCAGGGTCTCCACCCACTGTAAAATGTTGTCGTCTTTTCTACGTCATTTCATAATAACAATGTCAAACAGGAGCGGTTTAAGAAGAGAATTTATTAAGTTGTTCTTGGGAAAACTATTGTAGATAATGAAAAAATAAAATAGAATTTGGGGTATTTAATGGCGGAAACCTTGAGAAGAAATATTCTAAAACAAAATCAAATCAAATAGTTTAGAAACATAGTTTCAAAAGAGTTTTAAAAGATTAAAAGGAATTTCGGTAAGTAAAGTTTAAAAAAAATATGTTTAAGAAAACTTATTAACCAATAATAACTCCCCAAATATAGGGGAGTATATATAATATAATAGACCTATGCAAAAACTTAAATAAAAGCTCTACATACATTTTCGTAAAAGAAATCAAAGACTATAAATAATGATAATTCTTTCTTTTTTGAAAAAAATAATTCACTTCTAGAAATTCAATTTTATTAATTAAGCTTTTATAGTAAATAAAAAAATTACTTCCTTAATGAGTGTTTACATTATACATAAAAATATAATTTATAATATAAATTTTATATGATAGTTTTACATAAACTGTAAATTTTTTAAAAAAGAATATCCTTCTAAAGTGTTGAAATAAATTTTTGTAACAACAATTTGTACTATTTTTGAGTTCCAAGAACTGAGAATCACTTTGGAAATTATTTCTTTACTCTTCCCTACATATGAGGAGGTACCTCATAAATTTTTTGAACCGCTCCTGTCTTCAAAGTTGGCACAAAAAATTTTTTCCTTTTCAGTTGTTGTTTCCTTTTCCTACTACTTATTTTTGAAAACGGGTAGGGGAAGGTATTGGCGTCTGACTGACTGGCGACACTTTGAAGGGTCACAGAAATTGTGTTACTAATGTTGTTGATGTTACTATTATTGTTGTTGTTGTTGTTGTTGTTGTTATTGTTATTGGCAAAGGCAAATGCCCCTCAATGCAATTAGTTGGCTAAGTAGGTTGTGTGCCCGATTTAAAAAAAGATTTATGGTTGAATGGGCTTTCTATGAACAAGAAAACCTAAAAGAAATAAAAGCTAAACTGCATAACATTAAATGTTCAATGGCTGCAGTTGGTCTTAGTCCTGTTGCTGTTGCCTAATGATGATCATGATGATGATGATGATGATGACCAGTCAAGCGCATGATATGGTCCTGGCTGGATGCCAAGAGCAACCGACTTTTAAGTTGGGTTCACTAACATGTAAATGGTTTGGTTGCATGCCACAAACTCATTAGCGCCATCAAGAATAAGAAAATGTTTCTAATTAATGTCGCCATTTAACATTCTTACACAAAGGAAAAAGTGTTAAAATGGCAAAACTAAGATGTACACACACACGCACACACACATACACGCACACACATAACTATTGTCCTTCAACTTGCATTGAAATGAAAATGTCCAGATGTCAAATGACCTTGAACTATATAGAATTATATATGCAATAGAACATCATTAGTTGTGCGTGCTGTCAATCAAAAAAAAAGAAGAAAAAAAAGTGGAAAAGAAAGAAATAAATGTCAGAATAGACAGTTTTACAGTCATTGCAATTACTCTAATTGCAGTCCGACTTGAGCTATATCATAACCGAGAGGTAGATAAGTCAGGTTCTTGCCACCCTCAACAACAACAGCAACAACAACAAGAATAAGCATAAAAAAACGACCCTTTCCCTAGAGAAGGGTAGTTTAGTAATTGCTGTTACTTTGCTTTAAACAAAACATTTTCCTTTTCTTTTCTTTTCTTTACTTTTTTTTTGTTAACTTTAATGAAGGCCAAATTTAAATCTGGTCACTCTAATGTAGCAAAAATATGGAGGAAAAAAAATATGATATATTATGTTAATTCAATCGTTAAGGACCTTCTCACCTGCTTTCACCCTCTGCTGAACCTTTATTTTGATGGATTGTTTTTGGGAATTTCTTTTTTTTTTTTTGTTTTCGTCTACTAGCTGTTTATTTATAAATAATTATTCCACTTTCACACACAGACAGAAATATAAAAATTCATCTCCGTGTCCGTTTCACTCTCCGTATTTTAGTCTTTTGTTGTTTGTCTATTTTTAGGCTGTTTCATATAGCTTTTTAACTTAAATTATTTGCCTTTCATTTATACTTTTTGTCAATTGTTTTGGAAGAATTTTCCAAAATAAAAAGAAAAAATAAACAGTTTCAGTTGCAATAAATAAAACTACAGAATAATAAACAAAACTTGAATGCAAATGCAAAATATATTTATCCGCACACACACACACACACCGAGAGAGAGAGCGAGAGAATCGCAGAGGCAGAGGCAAAAAGATTTGCGGCGTAACGGAAGAGAAGCTATTGCACGGAGCGACTGTTTCGAACTGAAGACCAAAGCGATAGAAACGATGTCATCGAAGACCTCCACGAGCAATCCATTCAGAAAACAAAACTGCGAGAATAATTTGAGTCCCTCGGAAGGGGGTTGAAAATGCGCATGTCAGCAGAAAACCATACAAAATATAAGGTTGAGCATATTTTTACTCTACAGGGTGGTTTTTATTAGAGTTTTTTTTATTGCAAAATAAAGGGAACATAGACTTCTCCGAATGTTTTTTATAATAAAAATAAAATAAAAAATAAAGGCGTATTGTAAGACTATTTAACAGTTGTCTTGAAGGAAGTCTTTTTAAATAAAATTTACTTATGTAGTTGATATCTTGCCTTTGTATTAATGATGCAAATTTTTCTAGTCGAAGATCTTAGAATCTATAGCTCACATATCTCTAAATAAGTTTAGTATTTTATATTAGATTTAATTTGTTAAAATAAAATAAATAAATATCTTGACTTATGTAAATGTGTTTACCATTAGATAGTTTTTTCCATATCTATATCTAGGCTAAATTTTTAGTTGTCTATATACTAATATAAATTAGAATATTTTTTCTGAAATTTTTACTATAAAAACTATCGTTGATATTCCTTCATGCACTTGATAACTTAGAAATAAATTAATTTGGTATATAACCGCATGAACAGATCAGGGGAAAAATCCTTCGAAGGACGTAAATTTGGAAAAGCTTCAATTTAGTAAAATTTTAGCCAGTTTTGGAAAACTATTCAATTATTTTCTTGTATGAATCATTTCTTTTGATTTGTATGTGCATATCCAATTTTTTGAACCGACTTTTGAAATTTTTAAAAATGTTTTTAGAAATCTGAACCAAATTATTAACAAATTAAATATTTTGCAAGGGTATACAAGCTTCGGCATGAACATCTAGTTTTCATATAACTTGTTAAATGAAATTAAGAAAACTTGGAAAACATTTATTTTTTTGATACAATATGTACGGCTTTTGTTCTTATATTTAAACAATATTAATATAAATTTAATTATATATACAATATTATTTTTGTTGCTTTTTCTCTTGGCTTGGTAAAATTTTATTCTACGATATGAGACCACATATTCAGGTATTGATCTGTGAAATAGTCAAATTTCAGAGAGTTCCAATTTCTAAATTAACAGTTTAAATAGAATCCAGATATTAAGTTTTGAAAACATACGAAATCAGAGGGAAAGAAAGAGAGAGTAATTTACGTTTTTTAAACTTAGCTTACACAGAATGTCTTTTTTTAATAAAATATTTAGTTTATTATACAATTTTTAATTTGTATTTTAGGTTACAGTTTTTTTTTCTAATTTGCTAATTCTAATTTCTAACCCAAGAGAGCACCACCAGCACCGGCACCACCAATAATTCCTGCACCAGCGCCTGCAAAACCACCAGCAACTTTCTTATCATAGCGTGCACGAAAACCACCGCCGCCAAAGCCACCCAAACCACCACCAAAACCACGAGCTTTGATGCGATAGCTCTCACGATAGCGTCCAAAGCCACCGCCAATGCCAGCCGCTGCACCACCGCCAATTAAACCACCTGCTCCGCCTCCAACTAAGCCCAAAGCTTGTGGCTGTTGTTGTATAACTGGAACTTGTTGGATGACAGGAATTTGTTGTATGCCTGGTCCTATGCCCAAACCAGTGCCGTAGCCCTGGCCCAACGTGAGACAGGCGATTAGCAATAAGATTAGAAATTGTAGTTGAAGCTTCTGCATCTTTACGGTGACAGTCGATAGAGTTGTGAGATGCGAACAAGGTAAACCATTTGGTTTTTATGCCCATTTATGTTGTGTTTACCAATGAATTAGGGTCTTTATCTCTCTCTAACCATTTGTGACCTTCAATTCTAATGTGATTAGGTGTGAACTGAGTTGGGCAAAACCAGTGATGGCTAACAAATAAGTAAACCAAAATAAAACCAAAATTTAAGTACTTTCTGGAAAAAAGAAGAGATTTCAAAGGGCTTACAGAAAAAAATCTCTTGGAAATTGCTAAGAAAATAAATAAATAAAATTAAAGTTTGCTTGAAGGAAAATATTCCAAAAAAGTGGAATCATTTTTTTTTATTTTATGATTATCTAGTTAAATAGTTTGGCTTAAAAAGCCTTTAACCAACTTCTTCTCATCACTGGGTAAAGCCCAAGATTTTTAGGTCGCCCATTTCTAGGCATATTTGTGAATTGAAAAGGTAAACAAGTGGATAATTAATTTGCATAAATATCGTGGTTTCTGGAGAAGTTTGTTCATATTAGTTATTCCCACCATGCAGTGGCAAACAGTGGTTTATTTTTCAATTATCCTTGGTGGAGCCTTTTGTTCCTGTTCACCCATTATAAATGGAGATCAGGCAACCGATTTAATAAGGAAAACTCGTCATATTGGTGGTTTTGGTGGTGGTGGAGCAGTTATCGGTGGAGGTGTCATAGCAGGCGGTGGTTTAGTGGCTGCACCACCACCTGTTATTCAAACGGTACCCATAATCTTAACTATTCCGGTAATAACAACTGTACCCGTCGTCTCCTCCTACTCAACTGTTCAGGCAATACCAAGTTATGGTTATGGTGGAGCTGGTTTGGGTGGAGCTGGTCTCGGTGGTTTTGGTGGCGGTGCTGGTGGTGCCGGTTTTGTAGGCGGCGGCATCGGTTTTGCTAAATTTAAAGGTTTCGGCTTTGGCGGCGGTTTGTTTGGTTAAAAGAAATCTCAAAAGTCTTCAATATCTTAAAGTGTAAATAATTAATAAACAAAAAAAAAAAAAAAAAGAAACACAAAAATAAAAACATTTTGCGTCTGAG
Organism: Drosophila emarginata; assembly: GCA_037075365.1. Lineage (NCBI taxonomy): Eukaryota > Metazoa > Arthropoda > Insecta > Diptera > Drosophilidae > Drosophila > Drosophila emarginata. Next base: position 642,216 of record JBAMCD010000260.1, on the reverse strand, counting down.
TTTCGTTTTCTTTGTTTGATGATATTGCATTTATTTTTCTTGTTGGTTTTTTTTTTTATTATTCCCGCCATTCGGATTTGTTTACCAAAAGCATATAAACAATTTGAGTGGCCACTCAGACAGATCGATTTACAGTGGAATGAGTGAAATTATTTATGTTAAGTGGCTACAAAATTGATTTAAATCAATCCACTACGTGAAGATCACTTCATAGAGTATTTAAATTTATTTTAATGTCATTAACCTTTAACAAAGAAATGTACAATTCGCCCCACTGTGGCACAGACTTCCGCCTAATCATCTTACATATATTAGGTCAGCTTTGTTATACCAATTTCATTTACTTCTATTGACTGACGATCTTTGTCTTTTTGTTTATACTCTTTTATGGAGTCTATTTGTGATGTAACAGAATTTGAGTTGGAATTTTATTTTAAATATGTTGCCTGAGAGTATTTATTTTTTAAATGTAAGCACTTAATAAAAGTAATATGCGACTTAAAATCCAATAAAATAAAATGAATTAAGTATTTTGATTTTTTTTCTGCTCAAATTATAAGGAAAATTACAAATTAGATACTTACTTAATAATAATACCTATATAAAAAGAAGAAGAGAATTAAAAATTAGATACTTACATAAGTACCGCCAATATTTATATAAGTACTTATAAAGATAGCCTAATTTGAATTAATATTTAATACCAAGGGTAGAATTATCTGTAAACTCAAAAACTAAAATTTAAAAAATAAGTATTTAATCTTAATACCAAAGTAAGCAAAAGTAATCAAAGTAGTCAATTGATAGCAAAACCAATTATATTATTTATTATATAAATATTATATTAATGTTATTATAAAGTTAAGTATTTAAAATAGGTAAAAGCACAAAATTTATAAAAAATTAAAATCCAAAGTAAGTAGTAAGAAAGTACTTAGAAAGTACTTAAAAATAACATGGTCATTACTAATGTAAGTCCAAAAGGAGCACTTACACACATATAGTAATAAAAGTTAGTAATAAAGATATGTAAAAAACAAAATTATCAAAAAGATGAGAATAAAATTAAGTATTAAAAAAATACTTAAATAAATAACAAATAATAGTTATATTATTATATAACTTAAATATACTTATACTTAAATAAATAACAAATAATAGTTATATTATTATAAATAAATAAATAAAATTTTGTTAAAACTTTAAAGTGAAAACATATTTTTAAAGGCGGAACTCTTGGTTTTATAATATCTGAAAATAAACTATCCTAGAGTATGAAATCTTCACTACAGCAAATTTACACTAATGAATCCATTTATATTTTTGGGTTTTTTTGATAATTATTCTTTACTTTCAATGACAAATACATTTATATATATTTATACACGCACACACAAAAAAGAACAGGCCAATAAACCTCTTTTTAATTCATTCCACAACCAACTACTCTGTGTATAAATATAAAACGCAAAACTCAAATCACTTTTAGTAACTAAAAATGTTTTCTACAAGAATCAAAGTTTTATTTTTATTCTGCTGCCTGAGTGCTGGTTTTTTACTTGTGAGCAGCGAAGGTTTTGAAGAGGATCAGACAATCGTTCAATTGGCGGAAGCTGGTGAAACTGGACAAAATGACACCACATTAACGGAGGAGAATACAAGAAAAGTGCGTCAATTCTATCCACCACCACCCTTCTTTGGACCACCACCACCTCCACCACCTCCCTTCTATGGTGGTTACTATGGCGGCGGGGGAGGATTTGGCGGCTTTGGCGGTGGCTTTCAACGTACCCGTACACGTGTTGTGACTCGGACTAGATATCGTGGCGGTGGTTTTGGCGGTGGTTTCTATGGCTAAAATTGGAGTGACAGAGAGAGAGAGAGAGAGAGAGATCAATCGATTGTGATATTTCTTTGAGCTGCGGCAATAAAAGTATAAAAAAAATATATAAAATTTAGCAATATTTTACGACTTCTTTTTTTTGTCTTTTTCTTTTTGTTGTATACAAGGGGAAAGCTTTCGTGTGAAAAAATGCTTTAAAATGGGGCGACAAATTTTAGTTTTCAGTTTGAAAATATGTTTCGTTTGATAATATGTGAATTGTTATTTTTTGTAGTCTTAACCATATCCCTAGATGAACGAGAATATGATCCCAAAGTGGCTCCCATTAACACCAAAAGTAAGTTTTGTAATACAATGCAAAATTTATTATTAATTTTATTAATAAATTTTGTAGTTAAGCGACCTGATAATTTATGGCCTCGTTTACTAGCCCAATTGCTAAGGACCTTGAGTCCTGAAACTACAGTTGTACCTAGAGTCAGAAAGACTTCTTCACCAGCTCCTTCATTGGAATTTTATGGAGCTCTGAATCCGATTTATCAAACTGGACAATTTTAATATTAAACTAATTACAATTTAAATTTATTATTTGTACTAAGTGAAAAATACATTATAAAGAATAGATTAAAATTTGTTAAAAAGACCCTTGAAATTGCCCAAACCACCACCAAAGCCATGTCCTAGGCCACCGAAACCACCGCCAAAACCATGACCCAAGCCGCCGAAACCGCCTTTCAGGCCGCCCAATCCTAGGCCACCGAATTTGCCACCGAAATCAAAGCCACCCAATCCACGAGTCACACGCTGCAAATCTGCCTCCGTCTCCTCATTATCTGTATGTGGTTCTTCCAGTTCCAAATCCAAGAGATTCATTTGATCCACAGGTAAGGCATAACTTGGTAAAATAACCATTGCCAATAAAAGGATACACAAGGCGTAAAAGAACTTCATTTTTGGAATTGAATTGATGCTATGAGCTTGTCTTACAAAATTTGATGCCATTAGCCATGTTAACTATCGTTTTTATACTCTTAACTTGGCCATCTTCTTCTTGTCTAGGTGTGGGCTCGTGCGTCTAGTTGTTAATAACTAAAGTCAATAATATTTAACCATAAAAAAAAAAATTGTGACTTCTTCTTTTCTTTTGCAACATTTACTTTCATTCATCTACCATTTATTTTTTCTTCTTTTTTTTGGTGTTATGTTTAGATTTTTGGGTTGGGCCCACGATCTTTACTTTGCCTAGCCGGGTTACATCATATTTACTCTAATATTTACCAAGTTGTTACCATGTTGGTCTTGAAATGTCAAATGACCTTAAAATTATTCATTTGTACAGTTGAAACCAGTTTTCAACTCCTGTGCTAAACGAAACGTGTCAGGATTTGATGACGTTCGTAAAGTAATTTAAGTTTAAAAATAACAATAAAAAAAAAAACACAAAGTATGCGTCTAGTTTTTATATATATTTTTTTTTTATTGTTTATGTGTTTTTATTTTTATTCTGCTAATTGATATAGATTGTTGTATCGTTTTTGTTTATTAATATCATCTGCTTAGCACCTAAGTGACGCTCACGTGCGGCGTCGACGTCGTCCAAAAAAGTTCTTTGCACGGTAGTGAACCTTCTCCAGTCGTTGAGATTGCTTCAATGGTTCTATATAATACCAATTATTATTTCTTAGTATTTTCCTTGGACGATGACGTTGATGTTTCGAACGGCGATAATGTGAATATTCATTTGTGCGTGGTTTTCTTACTGTATCTTGAACGAAAGCACGTGACCATACCAAAGGATCCAAACTTGCATCATAGCTAATATCTTGGGTATGTGGCCACCAGGGTTTAGCCTCGACTAGCCAAAGGCATAGTATTAAAAGTGTCACCACAAAGTAGTTCATAGTTCGAGTTGCAATTGAAGACTGACTCTAAAGACTCTTGTATATACCCATCAGGTAAATCTATTTCTCAGTTTTCTTTTTTTTTTTTCAGGGATTATCCCTCACCCTTAAGTTACCTGAGGCAACCTATCAATGACCTTTTTGTTATTGACAGGTAACTTCACTCTCACTCATTTAATCGCAGTCTGTCTCTGTCTCTATATATTTCTCTCTTTGTTTTGCTTACTCTACTTATTCATTGAGGTTGTAAATCTTAAAGAATGTCATTTTTTTCGATCTTATCTGCGCAAAAGTGCACAATTGACAGGCCAAACAGCACGATCTCAATTTCACTTTTAATGGCGGTTTACACTGAGAGAAAAGAATGGTTATTTTTTTTTAAAGAAGTTTGTTTGGAATGTAGTTAAAGGGTTAACCAAACAGAGTGAAAATATTTTACATTGAAGGGGAAATTTGTTCTTTTCATAAAAGAAAATGTAATCGAAAAAATTTTAATAATGTTCTTCGGATAACCGAAACCCTCATAATCCCAACAACCTTTAATAATTATAATCATAATATATATATATAAGCTTTTTCATTGCAGTTTCTTAACTAACCAAAATTATACTGTTATTATATGGTATAATTTTAATAATAATTTTAATATATATTCTATATACTCTAAGGCAAATATATGTTCTACTCCTTTTCCCCATAAACTTTTGATATCTTCTAGAATAATCGAAACAAATCTTCTAAATACATGATTCACTATCCTACATTAAATTTCCAAATAATCTTATGGTACTAAATGATTAAAAAATATGATTCATTTGTTAGCGAACAAAAAACCAATAAAACTAATTAAAGAAAAACAAAAGCCAACTGAACAAAATATGATGGATGCACTTTCTTATTACATATTTAAATAATTTTGTTAAAATAGAAAAAACAAAAATTAATCCGTTAAACCGTCTTTTGAATATTAGTAAATATTTTTCTAAATGTCAACTGGTGGTAGCTAGCAGAAATTTTTAAAATTTTAAAGTAAATATCACCAATTATAAAAACATGTTCCCAAAACTATAAAAATCACAGTGCCTAAGAAAATTCCTTTATCACTATCATATCGGTTGTATATAACACAATTTTTTGGTTAATTTGGTAAAAAATTAACACCTGGTTTTTAACACACCGTTAGAAGGCTCTGGCCTGGTCAAGTAGCTGATAATTTTATTTAAAATTCTGCAACTTGACCGCTTGGCCCTCTTTTTTTTTTTAGCCTTGCACTTGACTTGGCAATTAGCAAGAGCCAAGAGTTGGTTTATTTGTATGTTTGTGTGACATATGAGCCACGCGTAACCGGTTTCCTTTATGCAGTTAACACTGTCAAATGCAGTTGACTGAATCTCAATCCCAGTTTACCTACTTTCCAGTATGGAACAATTGACATATATCCCAAGTAGTTGTGGCACATTGGCCAAAAGATGTTAGAATGGTATAAAAGCCGCATGTTGGCCTTGAAGCCAAAACAGTGCCGGCCAAGATGAGGAACCAAAATGTTCTTGGAATGCTTGCTTCGATCATACTGATGACAATGATGCTGGTTGCCATGGCAAGTGGCCTAACCAAATTGCCTCCAAGTTATAGTATGCGTTTGGATGGCAAATTACCAAGTTTGGTTGGTAAAGGAGCCTTTCGAGTGGCCAGCAATAGGCCAAGTGGAGTTTGGCAAACTTTGTCTAACCAACATCTATATCAGCCAAGAAGACCGCTACCAGTCTACCAATGGCCCAAGAAATACAACATTAAAGGTTAATTCCGAAACGGTTCTTCTAGTGAAATGTTCGTTTTTATTAATAAATAGAATAAAATAAATTAAATGAAATAAATTAAAAAATAGATGAAGATGAATAATTATTTTCTTTTAAAAAGCAGGAGCATAAGGTGGCATAAAACCGACATTAGGAGGTGATGGATAGAGACCTGGCACCAGTCCTGGCATTCCCTGTAGTCCGGGAATTGGAGGTTGATAGAGTCCATTGTTTGGTGTTGCTCCTTGCAGACCCTGGACATTGGCCATGTTAACAATACTATTCAAATTGGCATAATTATCAACCTGAGGCTGGGGTAGGAAACCATTGGGCAACTGTTGCTGTGGCTGCTGTTGCTGTGGAGGAGGAAATCCTAGCGAAGGGTAACCCATAAAACCATTCGGATAACCTTGTGTCACACCAAAACCGGGAAAACCACCATCGGGATAAGTTGGATAATTATTGGCAATATTAGTTGGCAGACTGGGCACAGGTAGAGGATAACCAGGACCATAATATAATTGAGGATAACGTGCCAATTGCATTCCACTTAGTGTCATTTGATTCATGGCCATTGCTGGTGTCACATTGGCCACCATTTTAACATCTGCATCAGTGGTTCCTGCTGCAACTGTTCCACTCATCGCTCCAGTTTTCAATTGACGTTGCTCTCTAACATGATGATCCTCCAAGGGTTGTCCTTGACTGTATCCCATATTACCCATGAGTAGGGCCAAGACCAAAAATTTTACTTGAAAATTGTTCAACATTTTCGCTGACTTACTGCTGACTGACTGTTTGCTTCCGTTTCGCTGTGAAGGCCTTTTAAACCACCGCCAATGAAGACGAAAAAAAAGGGTAAACTTTCTTTTGCAATTTTTTTTTTTGGTTTTTTTTTCATCTTTTCAATTTTTAAAAGGTGATTTCTTTTATGGTTTTATTATGGCAAAAGTAAGTCGAACAACTCATAGCGAACAGCCGAACAGTTTTGTAATCTCTTTATAAACAATTCACACTTTTAGCCTAATGCTAAAAGTAAACAAGGTGCGAAATATCGCAGACGGGCGAGTAGAGCTCAGGCTGGAAATGGTTAGTTGCCAAATGGGAGCTGGAGCGGTGACTATGAACACATTTATCTGGCCAGAAAATTGATTGCTGCACTGTGGTGAGTTTCAAAACGAAAGACTTGAGTCACAAACATGATTTACCTAACCAAGCCTAGAAGTAGGCAATAAATTCGGTGCAGAGGTTTGTTATACCTTTTTATGAAAGATAATAATGTTTATATATATGTATATAGGAATGTATATACATATATATTTATATAGAATACATAATTTAGATACTTTAGTTAAAAACAAGAAATTTTATATTATGTGCCAAAGTTTATAAATTAGTGCTTAGAATTAGTCACTTAAACTGATTCATAGTTGAGTTTGAACCTTTATTGTAGCAAATATTATTTCATCTTTATTTTAAGAATTATGTTTCTAATATTTCATTATAAAATATATGATTTTAAGGATCATAAGTAAAAATTATTATGATATTATATTCCTAAAAATTTTTATTATTTATCATTATTTTAGTTTCATATTTTCAAATTTCGTTTCCATGACAATTTTCTTTTTTACATTTGGTTAATTTTTTTCATGTGGTTTATAAGCTTATGCTATTTATATAATATTAAGATTTCATTCCCTTATCTTAGTAATTAATATGTCACGATTTAACTGTCTGATTGATCAAATGTTGATTACAGCCTTTGATTAAAGTTGAAGGACTTATCAATCAATTTGCAAATTAAATATTAATTTATATGCTGGCTGTGGGAAAATTATTGTAATTCAATTACAATAATCAATTTAATTTTAGAACCAATTTATTAATCAATTTATATAAAAATTAAAGTAACTTTTTATTTTCATAATATTGAAAACCAAACTACATTTTTAATTTATTTTTAATTAAATAAAAGGAAAAATTAAAACAAAAATTTGTTATATATATTACTTTGTAATAAAAACTTTTGTAGACCATTAAATCAAAAATTTGTTTGATATATTACTTTGCTATAAAAACTTTTGTAGAGCATTTTTAAATGGTAATAATAAAATCTTTTGTAAACTATTTAAAGTGAGAATCTTTTAATTCTATTATTTAGAAAATTTTGTATAATAGTTTTTTAAGGTTTTATTAAATAAATTGATTAATTTGATGATTTATTTATGTTGAAAGATATGACAGAGAACTTAAATCTTTGCCTTTTAGAACCAATTTAATAATGTGATTCATTACATTATTAATTTTTTTTTACTATATTGTTAGATTGTCTTATTATTTAAGTCTTCTTATTTGATATCAAATTTGATTCATTAAATTTAAGAATTATTTAATGTAATTATTATTCACTTTCTTTTTGTATTTAGCCCTTTCTTTTTGCATTTTTGCAAAGGTTTTCAACCTTTTTGATAAATTGATAATAATTCCGCCATAAATAAGTTAAAAGACAAGTGTTATTTTGATTTTTGTTTAAAAGTTTTGGTTTTTTTTTAATAAATAAATAATATAATTTAACAACATTTGCTTAATTCAATAGACCTGTTCATATCCCTTACAATAGTTAATAATTTAGATTGATAACAACAATGGCCAATTATTGATTGCTTATTTGCCATAACTATCGGTATAGGCAGCACGTTCACGATCCGCACGATCCTTGCGAGCCTCAAAGGAGTCGTAGCGCGAAAGGATTGAAACACCATCATCGGAACGTCGGTTGGCACCTCGTTGACCATAAACTGCACTGCTGGGATAGCAAATGAAATAGTCTCCTTGATAGTAATCCTTGGTGGCACGTTTCACCCGGACTGGTTCACCGCTAATATCCGTGGCTGATAAAACCGTGGATGAGCTAAGTGGGGCCGCTTGACTAATTGCCAGGATCGAGATCACCAATAGGCCAATTGTGAAGATGATTGTGGACTGCATTTTTCTTAAGATTTCACTTGAAGTATTTAAATAGTTTTTATTTATTTTTTTTTTTGTTTGTTTACTGTTGATGTGCTTCTATTGAGCTTCCTGGAGGTTCTGTGTCTGGTTGGAGATTTATTTGGGGATTTTATACTCTCCCGAAATACTGTGAATATATTTCACACTATGCGCTAATTATTATGGCAGACTCTCGATGACACTAGTGAGCAAATATCAAACGAAAACACTAATTTAATTTGCTATACATCTTTCCATATAATTAGCAACTTTTTTGGACCGCACAACATTTCCGTCAATGTGGTTGGTTAACCAGTCAGGTTTTGTTTTTTTTTTCTTGGTGATAACAAATTTTATTTTTTTCTTTTCTATACGTCAAAGCTAACACCCCCGTTGTCACGTCCCATTGTCAACTTAATAGGTGAGGGGGAAAAGGGGCTATATTGTGGTAGGCTTTCTTGTTTTAAATGAATCAACTTTTAATATATAGAAAATTGATCAAATTATACTGTTGCAATTTTAGCTTTTGTTCAATAAAAACCGCAAGACGATTCACTGCGTGTTTGGTTAGTTTAGACTTTTAATATATTTTTGGCTATTTCTTTGTTTATTTTTAGTCTAGGTTTATCTTATTTTATACTTATAATACAATTCTTATATCACAAAAGGGGGGGGTGTGGGGGCGTAGTAACCTTTTTCACCTTTCGTACATAGGCGTTAATTTGTTAATTTGCCATTACCTAGTTTAACTAGAAATAGCCATGATTCACTGACTGACTAAACAAAAATTAACTTAAAGTTTTCCTATTAATTGGACTGAATCATTTCACTTGAACTGACGTAAAAAATGAAGCGAAACCTACCTCAAGTTATTTGATCCCAAATTCCAAACGGTTATTAAGGTTAGTGCCAAGTTTGAACTGGTACTCCAAATATATAAATCATTTGATGGAGAAAAACCGCAAAAACATATATCTATATTGAAAATCGAAATACATATAATTAGGAAATATTTCTGTTTTTGTTGTTTATTGTTTTTGTGTTTATTAATATATTTAATTAGTATGTTTCCCTGTTGAAAAAAAAACTTTACATAGCTCCCCTTTTCCACCCTCTTCTTTTTTTTTATATAAATGTATATATTTACATTAGAAAACTATTTTAAGTTCCTTTATGAATATTTCACAATATTTTGTAAAATTGTGCATATTCTCACCTCCACCCCCTTGACACGATGAGGTAACTAAACAAATTGTTTTTATTTTTGTTTTTTTTTTCAATGCAGATGTTAATGATGCTACTGGTGATGTGAGTCGGAAATATCGCCAGAAGATCAACAACTATCACAAGACAAAGTATCAATAAATTTAATGATTTTGTTTTGAAAGTATTCATAATGAGAACTGAGATACTTTCAAAAACTGGTTCTCATTCTCAGCATTGAGTCTTATTATTATATCAAATCTGTTGACAATAAAACTCTCCTTTGTTGAAAATATTTAAATATATTTTATTATTTTGTTACATTAAATTAACCAAATTATGTCATATATTTTTATACATTTAAAGTCTTTCAAAATTTATTGAAATGAATTTCAATTTTGTATCAGCAAATTATATCATATATTTTTATATTCAAATTATTCCTTTATTGTTCAAAAGTCAATATACGATAAATGTACGATAAGGAGCATAAAGAATTACCACTGTTTCTCATCCATTTACTTTCTTTGTCATCTTAAGTAATTCTCACATCTTTCACTTACTATTTTTGTATTTTCATGTTTAAAAAGCACGAGAAAAAGCAGTCTTGAAAATTGTGAAAGAGAACTAGATTAAAGAAATTATGGAAATTATTTCATTTCCTAAATCAGAAAAAGGATAAAAATATTTTATTTGAGAAATTGAAATTTTAATTTAATATTTTAAGTTATTAAGATAATTTTAATCACTGTTTTTTATTCATGCCTTCAAAAAACATCAGAAAAAAGATCGAAAAAATATTTATTCTTTGATAAATTATAATTATATTTTAATTTATTAAAACTTGTTTCAATTTAAAACAGACTCGTTTTTTAACACAAAAGTGTTAGTAGAGTTTTATCTTTTTTTCGTATTAGGCCATGTGAAGGTAGATAATTCCTCTTACGATAGTTTATTATTATTTCCATATCCATAATAAAAAGTTTGGTTTTTGTTCCTCAATTCAAACTGAAGGCCAATTATTAGGATGAACAGGTTTAGTTTTAATTTAAGAAAAAGAACTGTAATAAGTCAAAAACTTCTTTTTATTACTTTTTTTATGTTTTACTATTAATTTTTCTTTAGCTTTATAACTTTAAGCAATCTTTATTTTTGTTATTTTTAATAACAAAATCAGCTAAAGCAATTACAAAGAGAATTCAAATTATAATGATAATTTTGTTAAAATTATAAATTTCTTGATTCATAGATTATTTGATTTTTCGAATATGTAAATTTTATTCTAGAAGAGATCCACTAATGAATCATATAGTAAGATATATAGAACCAACGATTTACTGTCTACAATGTGAATGACACACCCATTGATTAGTCTCTATCAATTTTTAAGATCTCAAAGTTCAGTGTTCTCAGGTTAAATTTGTTTATTTTTTCCAGAGATCATTAAACGTATTTTTGAAAATTTCATTTAATTTGCATCTTTCATTTGAACGAAAGCGATATCTATCTAATAATAACACATCGCTAAGGCACTTTCAATTAATCATTTATAAACAATGGAATATTTTTCATACTTCATATATTCCATTCGCTTTGGGAATATTTTAAAACAGATAAATGACTACGGGACTAATAGATAAACATCTGATGATGACTATAAAAAAAAAAGTCGCAGATGCACTATAAAATTTGCCGAGATCGTAGTGAACGATTAATAGGGTTCGGTTCGTGCGTGGTCAGTGATCGGTTGAGATCTAGTCATCGATTAGCGACTAACACGAATCGAAAAAGAAAACCGGTTATCGACGTCAAATTTAGCAATACATGTGCGTAATTTAAACTGATCCAGCCCCCTTTAATAAATCGAGTTAAAGTCGGTTTTGAAATTTTTACACTTTTATTATATGGATCAATTAGCCCCAGTAGGAGCTGGCTGATGCTGAAGCAGAGGCAGAGGCTGAGCCACCGCCGTAACCACCGCCAGGATAACCACCACCGCCATAGCCACCGCCTGGATAACCACCGTAACCACCACCAGGATAACCACCATAGCCGCCACCACCTCCGCAACAGAAGCCACCGCCACCGCCAAATCTTCGTCCGCCGCCAAAGCCAAAGTGACGAACTTCTCGATTTCCAGAAGAGTCTACATCGTTTTGTTGCTGTCCATCCACATCCGCTAAGGTTAACTGTTGATTTTCCACGGGATGACCACTGATCAGACTGCTGGCGAGGATTAGCCCAAGCGCTATTATCATCAAATATGCCTTCATCTTTTGCTTTACGTTTGTTTACTAATGTTAGATTCTAGAATTTTTTAACTTTTATAGTAGACCATAAATTGTGAAGGGGAGATCCCACATAGAGAGAGAAAGCAATCATCCTTTGGGGTATGAAATCAACATCATTAGCTTTGACAGTCTTTAATTATATTAAAATTTGAATCTCGTTGAAGATGATTTCATCATAAATTGTAAGTGTTGCTTACCCACGGGGAACTACCAAAGAAACCCCAAATGCAAAATTCTCAAGTGCCTCACTCATACCTTTCGCTCTCCCCTAGAAAGATCTAACATATAATTGTCAAAAGTCAAATGATCTTATCAGGGCTGGATCTAAGGTCACATCATATTGTGAAATTATGCATACGAAAATAATTTCAATTTTCTCGGATTTGTGCATATTCAAAGCCTGGGAACAGTGTTTAAGTACTTAACTTGAAATTTGACTTTTTTTTATAATTTTAATTGTACAACGCCAAACTTTAAGAAAATACAATTAAAAATTGATAAAAAAAATTTGTTCTATCAAGAAATAAATTCTGATGAATTAAAATAAAAGAACATTAAAATATCATATTTATATTAAAATATTTCTTACATTTGGTTAAGCTTAAATCTTAATTTATCATAATTTTTTAAACCATAATAACCAAACTGATTAAAGTCGTAAAAGATTAAATTTAAATTAAAATAAATTTTAGTTAAACCAAAATCGCAAAGTTCTTCTTAATCCTTTTTAAGACTTTATTATAACTTAAGCCTATTTTGTAAATTGTTAACTTTCTATTTAACTTGTTATAAAAATCTTTAAATTTTTTATTTCAATTAAGCTTCTGAATCGTTAATAAATTTAATTACAAGTATTTCAAAAGGCGAATCCTGTTTTTTTATCTTGACATCAGTCGTTTGAAATTTTTATTTCCCAACAATAAAAACAATTAAAAACATTATTTTTTTTTAAATACATATATAAAATGTTTTCACTTTTTGCTTTACCATACAGTGTAATGGTTAATACATTTTGTAAATATAAAAAAAAGAAATGTAACTTGTTGAAATATTTAAACAATGTTTTAACGTATAAATATTATAATTCCATTATATGGATATTGGCAAATCCTGAATCAAGATCTTCAAAAAACATATATCTCTTGTAACAAAATATGTTTTTTATTCACTTTTTTGCACCTTTTTTGTTGCCCTCTTTGGCTAATCTTAGCCATAATCCACCTCTGTTAACAAAAGCCAGTTAACTTCTCATACACTTTGCAAACAAGCCTCTTTTTATTTTTGTTTATCTGTTGAGGTTTTTGTATCTTTTTCTTGTTATTGCTTTTTAAATATTAATTCTGTTAACGATTTTTTTTTTTTGTTATTTTTTTTTATTGTCAAAAGGGGATGCTTAGTATATAGAAATTGCCGAAAACCTGCTTATCATGCACTCGAGCAGTGACCCCAGCTGAAAAAGGCAAGTTGTGAAGTTAATAATTCAATATCTATTCGATCAGCAGTCCTTAAACTTTGGCAGCATAGGTAAATCCACACATTAATTATGGCTAAATTAAAAACAACAACAACAACAAAAGAAGTTCATTTGACGCAAACAAAACTGGTTTATAAATTAAGCAACCAATTCGCATATTACATGGTTAATGTTGTATTCCCATCATTCGATCTGACAAAATAGTCATTATACTAACTCAATCATATGTCCAGCATTTCTCACACTTTGTTTTAGAGTCAGCGATTTGACATGTGGCCAACTTAATTGTCAGACGTCTGGCCAGACGAATTTAATTTAATTAAGAAACCTTTCCATGGACCTAATTAATTAGTATAATTATTATAATTTTCACAAGATACACATGACAACAGTTTAAACTTTTAAATGCAATTTTTGTTTTTTTACTGAATTCAATGATTCAGTTTAAGTTATACCTACTAAATAAGATTTTACAACAGTCAAAATAAACTAAATTTGCAAAAAATGTTCATTAAAGAAACAACCAAAAAAAAAAAACATTAAAAAAACAGTTTAAAAACGCCCACTACAATTGGCAAAATAGAAAAACCCGCAGCGGAAGTAAACAAATTTGAGATGATTTACCAAAATTTAAGGTAGTCGACTATGAAATACCTATTATTAAGAAATGAAAAATGGTTAAATGGCTTTCTGTATAAAAGAAATTCTGATGAATTAATTCCAATGAAACAGATTTCTTTTTATATTTTCAATGTGTCTAAAGATAATACAATTTCTATATAACAAGGTTTCTATTTAATGAAAACTTTATGGTCCCGTGCAAATTATTTTTAGGGAAAATGGCTAGAAGGATCTTTCTCATTTAAACAAAAGAAAAATAGATAACAAGTTTTTATAATATTACAAAAAGGGGGATTAGGTAGTCTTTGTAGGATTATTGAAAATTTTTAATGCACACTTTTTTTAGTTTATCAAAATCTATAACTGGTGCGAAGATTCTAAAAGTATTCAAATTTCAAGAATTTAAAATATCTCTGCTAAATTGAGGACCAGGTCAAATTTCAGTGTTCCGATTTTAAAAGGCTCAAATAAAGGTCAAATGCCAACCTACAAAATTAACAGTGAACCTAAATAAGGAATAAAGCAGAGAATCACATTAAATATGTTTAAAAGAATTTAAAGAAAAATAAAATAAAAATAATAATAATAAAATTAACGTAAAATATATAAATAGGAAATTTTTAAACAAAAAGTAAAAAAGTGGCGGTTCTACACTTGACCAAAGTTAGGTCAGGGGAATCAGGCTAGACAGTTGACGTCAACAAAAATTAACAAACAAAACAGAAAATAAAAATATTTCCATTAAAATATGAAAACTGGCTTAACAAAAAAAAATTGTTAGGCATAAAATGAAAAAACTATTATATATATTATATTTAATAAAATTATTTAAAAAAAAGAGAGGAGAAGAAAATGAAAATTAATAAACAAATACATATTTGTTAGTATTACTAGGAAAAAAATTAAATTGAAATTTATGGCCAAAACTGTAAGTGAGAATTATTAAATTAATTTTTATTATTATTAAAACGTAATCGATTTCATGTATTGGATCTTACTAATAGATTGCAAGATTAATTGAACGTAAATATGTAAATAAATGTTGATTAAAAAACTAATAATACGGAATAGAATCACGTAATATTAATGCTTATAATTTAGATTTAATATATATAGATAGTCTCGCCTTAATACTCCTACTAAATACATAAATCGCTTAGTTAGTAAATGTAAATAAATTAAAAGAAAAGTGATATCCATTAAGAAAGTATTCGAAATTTAATATAAAATAGCTAAAGAAGACTTTCCGCATTGTTTCAAACCAGTTGTTCATAGTAAAAGTGCTAATAAATGATAATGACTGAAAAGGAGCATTAATAATGGTTAATTTTTAAATGCTAAAGATATAAACAAATAGTAGTAAAATTGGATTCCCATAAACCAACACAAGAAATGATTTAAATATTTGTAATGCTTTAATATTATATATTCAACTTATTAATATAAAGTCAATATCCATTTAAAAGAAATTTCATATACCCAATAAATCAATGGGTATTACCAAAAAAAGTTAACGGTGTGAATCGTTTTTTTGTTTTTGCCTTACTTAGTGACTTAGTGGCCAACATCTTCTTTTGTCTCGCTCTCTCTTTTCGTCTAGACAAGGTCAATGTCGGGCGTTTCTATCGCGCATCTGGCAACTGATTCCAAAACTGAAAAACCAGTTAATGACGTTTTTTTTCTTTTTCTTTTTTGTCTTATTTGTAGTTTCTTTTGATTTGGCTGTGGATGGTTCCGCTCAAATAATTCAACATTTTGAGACACTGTGAAGGTCTCTTTTTCATTTTAGTTTTTTTGGCAAACTTGGAAATTTCGTTAAGAATTATGCTTTGATTTCGATTTATATAGTTTTAGTTATATTTTTTGGTATAAAACATATTTGGTTAACCAAGAGCCACTTCAGTTGATTGTTGAGATTAGTGGAAGATGTATCTATTAAAAATTTGCAGTATTTTAATTCTTTTTTTGGCTTTAAGTGAAGGGGCTAAGAATGAGAAGAAGAAATCGGATCAACCGCAGGGTAGAACCTTTGGTCTATTGACACCTTTATTATTGGGTGGTGGTGGATCACTTTTTGATGTGCCAGTGCCAATTGCCGGAGGGGTATCAAGTGGAACTGGAGGCGGTGGTGGTGGTGGAGCTCAATCTGATCCCTTGGATCAATATAATCAGGGAAATTATGGCAATTATAGACCAAATTATAATTATGGCTATAGACCGAATTATAATTATGGCTATGGTTATCCATCGTATAATTTTGGTTATCCAAATTATTATCGACCCGCCTATAACTGGTATAATGGAGGCTATCAACGACCTTACACTAATCCCTATAATTATTATGGCTATCGACCGACCTATCCCAACTATAATAACTACAATTATGGAGGAGGAGGGGGAGGATTAGGAGCAGGTGCAGGAGCAGGACAACGACCTGGTGTAGGAGCTGGTGTTGGTGGATTGGGTGGAGCTGGAGCATATCCCTCATATAATTCTCAAAGTTCTTTCCCTTCGTCTTCTGCAACTGCTTCACCGGGTGCTGTAGCTGGTTCCCAATTGACCCAGGCACAGACAGCACAATTAGCCGGACTTTTAGGTCAGGCTTTGGGTTCAAGTTTGCGACCTTTGTTAGCCAATGGCGGAGCTGGAGCTGCAGCTGGGGCTGGCAATGCAGCTGGCGCTAATCCTCAAGCTTTAAGCGGCTTATTAGGCTTACTATCCGGTTAGATTAGACTTTAATTTGTTACAGTATTAACTTACATAAATTACTAAGAGAACTTGTTATACATTTTGTTACCTTGTTTTTATTTTTTATTTATTATTTCAAAATATGTAACTAGAATGTTCTAAAGATTGACAGAAGCCAATCAACCGAAAAGGTGTAAATGAATTCAATTAGAGCCTTTGGAAGAGCAAAGTGCATCCACCCTTTTGGTAGGTATAAAAGATGCCGTTTCCATGTCAGTTGTCAATTAGTTCACTTGAAGATGGCTTTCGGAATACAACTTGTATATTTTCTGGTATTCATTTGCTTTATGGCCTTGGTGCTGGCCATGCCCCAGGATCCGCAATTATCTAAAGCAGGACAACTCTGGGATAATGTAGATGTGGGTGCCCAGCAGGAGGAGCCAAGTGATAGACAGGCACGTCATCTATGGGGTGGTGGTCTCTGGGGTTCATACTACAGCAGTCCCTATTGGAGCTATCGATCCTATCCCAGCTATGACTATCCAAGTTGGGGCTATGGACATCGTCGCTATTATTGGTAGTTTTTTTTCTTTAAGTTTTACATTATTAAAAGTTCAATTCCACATCACATGGAGAGCTTTTGCAAAGCTCTTCTCTACCAATGCGTCATTAATCTTTTTTGAAAACCCAAACCTTGAAAAATAAACAAATAAATAAATAAAAAATATTGCATTTAACTTTGGAATATTTTTTTAATTTTTATTACAATATATGCAAATTATTAGCAATTAAATATTTGTCTAGAATAAAGAGAAACCACAAATACAAAATAAATAAAAAAAATTTATAGCAATTCGATTTAAACCAAATTTAATATTGAAACTCGTTCACTTAACTTCATTTTCGAATCGATTTTTTATTTGAATTTAAAAAATCTATCTGCGATTTTTTAACTATCTATTAATTATGGAGTTTTAAGCTTAAGATAGACAGTACGAGACTTTAGGCCATAAAACATACTCAACATAATTATATTTAGACGTCTTAATGGCACTTTAGTTTTAACTTGGAACATTAACAATGATTTTCAACAATTGCAAAAGGTTTATCAATAAAAATGCACTTTAGGAAGCTACAAAAATTATGCTAATTTTTCTCTAACCAAGTCTAATCTTAGAACTTACTAATCTTTTGTTTTTAACCCGATGGATGCATATAAAAGACCGATGTTTTCTTCCAAAGATCAACAGTTCTAACAAAGATTTTCCAGCAAACAAACAATCGACTAAAAGTGGGACATTCTGATAGAAAGATGCGTCTAACTTTACTGGCTCTCATTGGCATCCTTTGTCTGGCCTATGCATATGGCTTGGATAAAGCTGCTCCAGCAGCTGCAACTGATGCAGAGGAACCGAATAATCTTTTAAAGGTTGCCGATCACGGAGAAGTTCATGCCGTTGAAGGTTCTCGAGAAGCAAGAGGCTTACTCTTTGGAGGAGGAGGCGGCGGTGGTTATAGGGGAAGCGGCGGTGGTGGTTATGGAGGAGGCGGTGGTGGTTATGGAGGAGGCGGTGGTGGTTATAGAGGAAGCGGCGGTGGTCATGGAGGAGGCGGCGGTGGTCATGGCGGAGGAGGAATTGCTTATGTTGTCAAAAGCGTAGGCGGCGGATATTCTGGAGGAGGCGGCAGACGATTTGGAGGCGGTGGTTATTCAGGAGGTGGCGGACATTATGGCGGCTATGGTCGCTAAAATGTTTATCTAAATATTTTGAAAATACTTTTGAAATCCTGCTCCAGCTGCCTAAATAAATTTATAAAACAATAAAAAAAAAAAAATTAATTAAACTATTAATTGAAACTTTCATCAAATCAAAAGTTAATTAATTAATTAATTAAAAGAGAAATATAAATTTTGTCTACATTTTTAAGGACATACCAGAATCCTGAATCAATGAAAATACTCTTTAAAAAAGCAAAAGTAAAATATCTATTAATAAAAAAGAAAACAGAATAAATTTACGAAACAAGTAAATAAATTATAAATTTCTTAATTACTATTTAGCTATAACTAATTTGTTTTTGTTGCTTCACAGTTTAAGCGCTCATACAATTCGCTACCTGCAATAGAACAATATTAGAAATAATTTTTTAAATTAATAATAAATATTGCTTACGGCGACAACTCTTTTTTAGGGCCATTTCCAAAGCCAAGCGATAGCAAGTCAAGGGTTGCCATTCTTCGCGTTTACATGAAGGTAACGAAGGTTCTTCAATGCGTTCCAAAAGCTTTAATATTTCAAGTTTATCTTGAGATAAAAGTTGCGGCACAAATTCTTCCAAAATGCGCAAAAATGGAAGATTTTCGGGAGCTGAAGTTGGTGTATTTGGAGCAATCTCTGAGACAAACATTATGCCGCTGCGATGTAGTGCCACAATACCACTACGATTCTTTAAAAGTTTCGAATTCAATGTCTCTGCCAAACGTTTAGCCAATTTAATTAAATTTGAGAATTCTGTTGTCTGTGTAAATAGAATAGTTGATCCTTCATTTGCTGTCTTAATTCTCTTGAAAACCAATAGACAAGTGTGGAATAGTGTCATGCCATAATGAATGGTATTGATTTTCAAGCCAAGTTCCATAGTTGCATTTAAAATATCACCAAAAGCTTCATAAAACTGAAATGAATGAAAATATAAGATAATAAAGGATATTTAAAGGATCTATGAGAGTGTTCTTACTGTATGGTAATATTGAAATATAACAGAAGCCCTCATAATGGGCATCAGGTTAAAGGCAACCAGTTTACAATAGCTGGACAAAATGCGTCTTTTTGACTCCAATTCGTTGCAATGATTTTTGTGGAGTAGTTCCACTGCAGCTTCTTCATTTTGAAAAACATTTTGTAATATAAAATTATCAAAGAGTTCGTATTCATTAATAGACGATTGATACTGCAAAGAACGTATAAAACTATTCTTATACTGACGCAATTGATCTCCAAATAGAACAAACAAATCACAGGTAAAAACAAATGCCTAAAAAGAATTATAAAATTTAAAATCTGATTCGAACATTTTCCTCTGATTAAAATTCACTTACATCATTGGCAATGTCAGTGTTGGAATTGTTTTCTATTAAATAACAAGTGGTAAAGAAAAAGAATTCTAAATTTTCTTTTAGTTCCAAACACATATCCATTACCACTTCCATATTATTAAGAGCCAAATCTTTAACTCTCTTTAAATCCCAACTAAGATTAAAATAGCAAATTTCCAAATGAAGACACATAGCCTTTGGTAATAGACTCTGATCCTGGGATGGATTATAATCCTGTGTGGCCATTTGAAGACGTGAACGTATCGTATCATTTATATTCCATTTATCCAGATTAAAGTATCCGCATAGAGAGGAGAGAACACGTAAAGTGGTCAGTAGACGATTTATATATTTATCTATTTGATAGGCATTCTGCCAAATTTGATATGCATTTTCATAATTGGCAACTGCTGTGTCAAATAACTTTTTACTATGATATTTGGTATAGGGTATCTGATAAATAAACTCAAGGGTAGCAGCTGCCATCCTTAATACATTTATATCATCATTTTCAAATATGATTTGTTCAATAATATCCAAAAACTGAACAAGTTGTTCTCGATTATCTTCAGTTTGGTAATATATAATATTTAAATGTTGCGGCAGTTCTAAAAGATTTATAAGATTATCAGAATGACTGCGATATTTAGACAATAGTAAAGGCATCACTGGTCCCAAAATTTCAGTGGCGAAATCCTGAGCATCAGCTTTCGGTTTTCTAGCCAAATTCTTGGTATAACGTCCAGCTGGTATCTCTCCGGTTATGGCTTGTTTAACACCATGTGAAAGTATCTCAATTAATATTGATATTGAATTTTCATCCAATGTCATGGATTGTTCTGTTAACATTTGAATCATAGTCGTCCAATCAAGAATAATTGCATTAATGTCAAAAAAAGAATCAACAAAATATGCAGCATGTTCATGTTGGCCAAATTGTTCAAAGAATTCAATAAGCTGTTGAATATGAACAGCCGGTGGACAATTTTCATCATTTAAATATCGATAAGTGAATAATTTTGCAGCTGTTTGGGCTAAACCACGATGGGCAGCAAATATAAGTTGATCAATAATAATATATTGCGAATCATCTATTATAATTGAAGAAGCTTTTGTAAATTTATCCATAAGGCTAATTGCATATTCACCCAATTCATTTTCATTATCTAAAATTATGGCAATTAAATCGTTAATATAATTTTTTCCTTGTTTCAGGCAAATTTCACGTAGATCTAGCTTGGCATAAAGCTGATGTAAGGCCATTAGACTTAGTTCTCTAATCTTAACATACTCATCCCGAAGAGCTTGAAAAATATATTCAAGATTTTGAGGTTTTAGAAAACTCTCTGGATACTTTTTTAACCATGTGAAACATTCGACGAAGCAAAGGTAACGTATATCATCCACAACATCCCGATAACGCTCCAGGAAAATGCATTGAAACATTTTTAGCCAAAGTGCTTTAAGTTTTTCATACTCTATGGATTTTAAATCATTAAAAATAGTCAACATTTTTAAACCTAAAAGAATGAGGGAGAAGGGGGTTATTATATCTAATGGGGAATACTTTAAAATATAAATTTAATCTTACCAATCATGGTGCTTGTATGTCTAAAGGCGCGTATCTTTGACTGGGAACAAGCCATTACGAATCCAGTAACATGTCTAAGGAATATATTATCATTCATTATAGGCGTGGCATCTATCAATACGAAAAAACATTTTAGAAATTTCTGCACATTTTCCATAAATAAAGAACCTTCCTTCTTGGTCATTGGATAGTAAGCACTTATCTATGGAACAAAGGGAATAGCTAAATTGAATCCATTGTTTTTTTCATATTTCTACATACATTACGAAATTTTGCAGTTCCCTCTACTAAAATATCTATATATTCCGATGTTAGCTTGGTATCTTTGGGTATTTCATAACGACTGCCACTAGCCTCGATTACAAATTGCACAAAAGTTACCAAAGTTCTATTGGAATTCTTTCTATACTGATCAATCCATTTGTTTACAATGTCCTGGAACCAGATAAGTGGATTAAAGATTCAAGATTTATGTTAATTTTTCTTAACTAAATATACACCTCATTGTTCAGATTTTTGTCTAATGCTTTCTTTAGCAAACTATTGTCATTATCCTCATCCGAATCTTGAACTGAAATCTCTTGGGAATTCTGACTGGGATCATGGTTAATGTGGCTTTCATTGGCATCACTGAAATTGTCGAAAAAGTAAATAAATTTTGCTTAAAAAAAAAATCGTTAATTATTTACCTTAACATATCAACGATTTCCATTTCCACATCTTCAATTGTTACATTTTTTTCTCTTACTTCAATATTCATATTAATTGGTTAAAAATTGTTAAAAATTATAAGACAATGATGTAAACAGTGCTGCCAGACTGACGCAAACTGGGAGAGACAATTAAGAGCCAGTTAAAGAACTAGTAAATCACTTTTAGACTTGAACTAGTTGAATTTTAGTTTTTGTACTTTAAACGTTACTTTATATAACATTTTTGTTGTATTTTTTTTTTTAAAAAAAAGGTGCTTTCTCATCGAAGAAGAATAATAAATAAATAAATTTTGCAATCCATTAATGAATTTAAAGCTAACGAATTAGATACTTTATTATATTTATATATATTTATTATCTAAAAAGGAAAAATCATAATCAATTTTTGATCTTCTTGAATCTGCAATAAAATTAAAATTGAAAAGCGATTTCTGTTTGGATTAAGTTAGCAATATTTAAAATTTCTTAAAAATTTCAAAACAAATTTTTTGTTTATATTTGGATATGACTTTTTATTAAAGCCTCTATTTAAACTGCGAAAGAAGCTAAATAAAGAATTATTATTTCTTTCGTATATAAGCCCTTGTACAGTTAGATCTTTTTAAAATTAATTAAATTAAAATTCAAATACAATCGTTGACATTTACGTGTATAATAGTCAATTGTTTAGTGTTTGCTTTCATTTGCTTAGCCAAAGATCAATATCTTTGTATTAAAGAAAAAGGGGGAATGCCTTCAAGGCTAAATCATAAATTTAAGCTGGTTTTTACAAATCAAGTAATTAGAGCGCTTAAAAAAAAAAAGAAGCAAACGTTCATATAATCAATAGTACATATGAACCACTTAGGCAGCTGCCAAATCAACTTGTTAACTTGTTTTTTTTTTCTGTTCTGTTCTGTTGTTGTTATTATTTTCTACACCTTTCCCCAAATGAGACATTAACAAATATCAAATCCATCAGTAACAGCAGCCACAACAACAATAATAAAAGCAACAACAACAACAATATTAGCAATACCAACAAAAGCAAGTGCAATAATACGCAGAACAATGTCGGCTCCAAAAAAAGCCCCTTCAAAAAAAAAAAAGTCTATATAATATATATGGGTGAAAAAATATATGTATATATGTAGATATGTAAATACTAAACTGTGATATACATACATACATACATCTAACCTTCTCCGATCTTAGAACTTATTGATGCGTATGCAAACAGGAACGACAGCAGAGCATCATCAGATCTCAATAAAAGGCAGCTGACTTATCCCAAAGATCAACAGTTGCAACGAAGATTTCAGAGCACCAACAACAGCAACAGGAACCAAATTATCTACAAAAGATGCGTTTAACTTTAGTGGCCATATTGGGCATCCTTTGCCTGGCATATGCCTATGCCTTGGATGATGTTGCTACAGCTGCGGATGGCGATCAACCAATTGGCCTCTTAGATGTCGCCGATCAGGGCGATGCCCATTCAAATGGAGGAGAACGTGAAGCCAGACAATGGGGCGGCGGATGGGGTCGTCATGGTGGTGGCGGATGGGGAGGCGGCGGTTGGGGTCGTCACGGCGGCGGTGGATGGGGAGGCGGCGGTTGGGGTCGTGGTGGTTGGGGCGGTGGCGGTTGGAACCGCGGAGGATGGGGCGGCGGTGGTTGGTATGGACGTTAAAAATCTTCACCCAACATATTAAAAAGGACAACTTTTTTGTAATATACATTTATACCTACTTTTTGTTGTGTCTTAATAAATAAATTTGTGCAAAATCAAAAAAAAAATCCAGTTTAAAAATTAATACTCCAAATGGGAATTTGAAAATTTGTGATGGTGGCTGAAAATTTATTTATATTCTATATAATCTACATTTGAACAACTGATAAGTCTTCTTTCTCTTCTGACATCTTCTGACCTTTGTTACCTACTTAATTCTACATCATTTGCAAATGTTTATAAACAAATTCTGGGGGCAGCTACTTCAAAATTTCCACACTACAGGTCGACATGAGTCAATACTTGAAAAGGTTGAAACAAATAAACATATGAGAATTGTGAAATTCATGTGCATATTTATATATGTATATAGATAAAGATAGATATTTGTATATATAAGATATCTACAGCTAAAAGTGCAATAAGTGATGGCAAAACTAGTTTCGGTTTTTTATGCGTTATCTGTTTTTAATTCAACATTTTTGAAAGGGAAATAAATATTCTTCTATGTGACAATGTATTAGTTATCTTCAGAAAATGACAAATAATAAAACGGAGAGAATAAGAAAAAATTTAAAAAATTTTTCCAGAGTGAATAAAAATTTTTCATCACTTATTTCTCTGTTGCATGAAATATTTCTTATAAAATTTGGTTAAAAATTGATTATAATTGATATATTTGCTTGTGATTTTAATATTTTTTAAATAATGATTCAAAATTGCATTTATTGTATTTTCGAAATAGTAGGACATAGTATTGACAGTATATATATATAATTCCATTTATTCTTTTTATCTCTTGCTACTGACTAAGTTTTCCACTACTTTTCTGTCTCTTCCACTTTTTTTTTGATTTCGTCATTATGAGCAATCACATAAATGTCAAATTAAATTGTCATTGATAAAAAATTAAATCAATCAATAAATGTTTTATATTATTTTTTATTATTTTTCTACACACTCTGTGAGTAGGTTTAGGTACATGTTTGGTCAAATTAAATTGTTTTTATTGTAGATACATATATTATATTGTTTTAATAATTTTAATAATTAGTCCGTTCTAATAAAACTTGCTTATATGGAAATTAGTTACAAATAGCACAAGGGAAAACAAAATTGGAAAAAACTATGATGGCTATAAGTTACAGTTTGTCGATCAGGCTTATTTAATAACTTGGCCTACCTATATTGATTACAGGTTTATATACCGAGTTTCATTTACCTAGCTCAATAGCTGAAAGTATGCGGTTCATGGAAACAGACAGACAGACAGTTTGTGTGTTAAGATAAGCAATACTCTATAAGGTCAATACATACCAAAAATTCTTACTTAGATGTGAAAAGTATATTTATTTTCTGTTGTATTTTAAGGTTTGTTCTTATTAGACATGGCTGTAGGATGGATTTCTATTACTATTCTATTGTAATAAGGAAATAGAATTAGAGGAGCAAACGCTTTCTGTATATTGATAATTCCAAGTTTATGTATCCATTTTAGCAACTAAAGTTTGCGAAAATAATTCAATTTTTCTTTTTTTATCCCCTTTTTGTACGCCTCTGCTTGAAAGAAAAACCACTTAAAAGTAGAGGGTTTTACCAGACAGTTTATCAGTTAAGTGAAAACCTTTAAGCCTTTAATATGCATTTGCATATTAATTATATTTTACTATTACTATCAGCGATCTCTGTCTGGGCTAATCCTCCTTATCAGACAGGACAAGGCTATCCACTTCCAAATCATGGACAATATCAAAATCATCGATGGTCATTTAGCAATTGGCGTCAAGACAATTGGTTTTCTAAATGGCAATCCATTTTTTGGTTTTAAAAATAAAAGTCATTTATAATAATTGATTTCACGCAATATTTGTTTTATTGCTAGGCTTGCAAATGGATTTGTTTTATGAAAAATATTTTATAATTTACACAGAATTTGTTAAAGTACTAAAATTGGAAAAAAAAGAATAATGAGAATGAAATTATAGTGAAAATGATATTTAGTGAGGGGAGTTGTAGGGGTGGAGGGGGCAAATGATTTTGGGACTGCAGCTGCTCTCGCTCTCTCTCTCTCTCCGTTTTACTCTCTGTCTCTCTCTATATATATATCTATTTTTCTCTGTTTCTCTTATCCTTTTTTTGCTTTTTAATCTCACACGGTGTTTGAATATATCGCTTATATCAGATAATTTATTTGAAGAATCTACGTGATGGTCCTCCAACAGCTTGGACAGGTGGAGGTGTTGGTATATGAGCGCCCTCAGCACGATAACCATTCTCATCGGCTATATAGTTAATGGTATAGACAACATTATCTGGTCCAGTGTATGAATAAGAGCCCTGCATCACCTGTTTTGGAGTTAAATAATATAAATATTTTTTTAGTTCATTTGCCTTAAAGTTTGTTAAATAAATATTTAAATTTATTTAACACGTGCCTAAAAGTATGCAACTTACCTGAGCTTCCACCTGAGTGCCGGGATTCTTTAAATAACCCGCCTCATCGGCACGTATTCCATTGCTAGTCTCATAGCTAATTTCAAAAAAAAAAAAAATAATACCAGTTATTAAGACTATCTAAGCGCTTGAGAACTTCTTACTTATATTGGTAGGAGCCATCTGGATTTAAATCAAAATTCTGTTTCAATATAACCGCATTGGCATCGGCCGAATTATATCTGGGCTGTGGTATACCACGTTGTGGCTGGGATTGAACGGCATTTAGAGAGCAACACAAGGCAATGGCTATTAAAGCATAGGCATAGGTGAGTCTCGACATGATGACCTTTTCTTGGGATAAACGAAAAATATCGAATTGTTAGCCAAATTGAGTCATAAATCGATGATGTTAATAATGATGATGTTACTCCTCCGCATCTGATTTCGATTGCGGTCTTTTATTCATTCTGAATGTCAAATTAAATTTGTTTTGAAAGTGAAGGTCTTACTCATTACTAATATCGTGGGAACTAATATTCTGATTGATGGATAATCAACTTTTTTTTATAAATGAAGTTTTCTAAAATTTTTCAAAGTAGAGATTTCAATATTTAACTTTATGTTTTTGAAAAGTAAGTGATTTCATCTTGTTATTTCATTATTTAATCTTCTAGCTTTAAATTTGCCTAGAAATGTTTTTTAAAATATTTTTGTAAAGTTATTTTTTTTTCATTGTTTGGTTTTTTATCAAAATTTAGCTGTATTTTTTTGGATTTCCATTTTCTTTTATTATTATTTTATTTTTTCTTTAGTTTTTTGCAAAATATTCGTCGTTGATTTTTTATTTAATATTTTAGCGCGAATTCTAACTTTTGTAAAAACTTCCTCATTTTCCGTTCATCTTTTTTAAAAGATGAAACTTATCTTTTTAGTATTCTGATATTATATATATTTTAACTGCTCTTTTAGCTTTAATCATAATTTTTAAAAACTTTTCATATTTTCCTGTTGTCATCTACTTATATATGATGAAAATTATGTTTGTAGTACTTCCAGTCTATTTATATGTCCTATTACATGTCTTTTTCATTATTTACCAACAGATTTTTGGTATTTCCACCTAAAGGATTATCCTTTTATGCTCAAAATAAATGAAATAGTTTTTCACAAAATAATACAACTGCTTCCTAACAAACGAAACAAATCGGTTAAAATTTAACTAATATATAACCAATACCGATTTAAAATCAAATGACTTGCAGAATACTAAAATATAACTCCAGCAAATCTTGAGTGGAAACCTATGGAGATTTCTCTCGATTCTAAAGAATTATTTAAGACTATTAAAAACTTTAATTTGCTTTGTCTGATGTCAAGACTATTAAAGAACTTTTTATTATGTTTCAATATCCTTTTAAAAATTAAAATTTTGGTTTGCCTTGCTTGATGTAAAAATTGTTTCTTTTGATTTTAATTTAATCCTTTAAGGAATCTACTTTTTAGCTCACGTTATTTATGTTCTCCTTTGGAGAATATATTATATTTTTAAGAGTTTTTTTAGCAAAGGAAATTAATGGTTGAAATTCCTTTTTATGTATTTTTATATATATCCATTTAATTAAGCAAATGGAATTCTTTTGCTTGTGTTTGGATAAAACTCACTTCGATTTAACACGCGACTTTTTTTGTTTGGGATTGAAAGACTCGTCAAAACTGATATTTTGTGTTGAATGCACATTGGGCCAACGTTTTTATACCAAAAAAATGCATACACTGAGACGCAGCGGCAGCGCCAGCGCCAGCAGCAGCATCCGCTAACTGGGCAGAGCAGAACAGAGTAGGGCAAAGTATGAGAGCAGAGCAGAGGATGAAGAAGAAGCAACAGCAGCAGCAGCAACAGCATTGGCAATGGTTTTTGGCGGAAGAACTGCAGCAGCAGCAGCAGCAGACCGGCAGCAACAACAGTTGCCGCTGCGCAACGGCAACAAGTTTAAAATGCAAATGGGCGTTGCGCATACGCCATGTATTACCACTCGGCAAACATGGTATGCAATGATTCTCTTCTCAACTGCAATCCAATATACTTGTCGTGGATCATATTAATTTATGTGAATTAACTGCCTGGTGGTAAATATTAATTAAAAGATTAAATAAAAATTATAGATGTTGCAATTGCAACGATACGATTCAATTTGATAAATTGGCCATTTGGCAACATTTTAAATTGACATTTTAAATGTAGCTTCTCGATTTAATGGGCCTTTGTCTTGTATTCTATATACCTTTATATATATATAATCTTAAGATCTAACATAAAATTTCACTGACCAAAAGTATTAGCCACTCCCCGCCTGCTTTAGTTTAACTCTTTTTTTTTTTCTTTTTTTTGTGTAAGCCGGCCGGTTGGCAATTTGGCGGCTTAAACTTTAAACTTTTACAACGTGTAGGAAATGTCAGTTGCAATTCATAAAAATTACAGCAATAACTGCAGCAGCAACTCCACCAAAGACTAGAGTAGATCATCACGAAGCTATAGCCCCATCCACTATACACAATGATGATGAACATCGCAAGAGATTAACGGCTACGCCTCCTCCCTACTACCTACAACCCGCTTCTATCACTTCTCTACCTCTGTCTCTGTCTCCATTTACTGCCATCACCCGCATTATTTGCCTAGTTTTTGGCAAGTTTTATTTTTTCCTTTTTGTGTACATTTGTGTTTTGGCCTTCGAATCATTTCACATTTGACATACAGAAACAGCGAAAGGGAAAGACGATGATGATGATGATGATGATGAAGTCATAAAACAGAGAAATAAGTAAGATATGCAAATTTCATACTCAAAAGTGGAGTAATTATTAGATGACTCTGTTTGTACTTGATCCATTTGCCTACAATTGGGGAATGTTTGCATTAAAAATAACTTATTAAAAAACTTAGCTATATATAGCTACATATATATACATATAAGTATAAATAATAATAAATTTAGCTCTATATGTACAGTTTAAGACTGTATTTTAGAAATAACTTATAGGTCAAAAAGGTATGGTTAGTATTGTTTATTTATTTTTATTTAAAAAAAATCATTGCAAATATGAAATTAAAAAAATAAGAATAATATGCACTTTTTCTACAAAATTTCCTATAATAAAATTAACAAGTGTCTGGCCAATACTATATATAAAAATCTGAATATTTTTATTAACACTATAAACAAATATGTCAAATTTCCATTTTCATTTAAATATAATTTTTTTAATACAGTGTACATTTATATGTTTTTTATTGAAGACTTATTTAAAGACCTTGTTAAAGTGATTGTCAAATAAAATTGATTTATTTTATACTATTATCTTCTGTCTTTAACTATATTTCTGAAGTTAATTTTAACCCTTTAATAGAAACAATTTAATGTTATACGCATTTTAAAAAGCTTCATGTTTATAGTACTTTACGAAAAAAAAAACTCTTTTAATTATTTATAGTATTGGTGATGGAAGCTTAAGGTAATGCCAAATTTAATGCCCATTTTTTTCCAAGTGTGTGGAGTTATGTAACTTTGAAACTAACAATTTATAGCAACTTCTTTAACAGTTTTTGTTAATACTTCCTAATGCTAGTTATAAATTTTGTTCGTCTTGCGGTTCAATTTCTACCTTTCGAACAAATAATTACAAAATAATGTTTAAGAACAATTTACTATTTATTATAGTTCCAAAACCTTTAAGGCTCCATTTGGCAATTTTTTAAAATACAAGAAAAACTACATACTTTTGATTCTCAATAAATGTTATCAAATAAGTAATTAAACAACTATTTCTTTAGTAATTTATATTTAATAGTAATTTTTATTTAACATTTGATTTTAGACGATAAATGTTATCAAATAAATAATTAAACATCTTTTATTATATTAATATTTTTAATATTATTTATTATTTATTTAACATTTGATTTTAAGGCAACCATTAAATAATATGAAAAAAATGTAAACAAAATTGATTTGCTTTCGATTTGAATATATAAAATACATATATTAAAATTAGCTTAAAGTACTAATTAAATGGTATAAACAGAATATATTTTATTTAAGAAAATGTCGATCAATTTATAATATAAACTAAGCATTTTTGTTTAAGTTTTCTATAAAATTTTACTAATCAAGTTATAGTTACATAGTTTTAAATGTTATTGTGCCTAATGAATAAAAATTACTCATATCATTTACATGTTTCCCATCTGCCTACTGGGTAAATGTGTTTTCAAGTAGTTTCCCGTGTGAGATGAATGAATGAATTTTTTGTTGGCAGCATCTGTCTGACTAACAAAACAACAACAATAACAACAGCAAGAAAAAGATACATTTGTATCTATAATTTATGCCCCTTTGTATTTCATGAGTGGAATGGTATGGAGTTAAGTGCACTGTTGCGGATTGAAGTAGAGTGATGTGTGTGTGTGTGTGTGTGTGTGTGTGTGTGTGTGTGTGTGTGTGTGTGTATGTGTGTATATATGGAATAAAACAAAAACAATGGGCAAATTCTATGCTAATTGCGAGCAAACACATTTGCAATCAAAATGATGGATTAGTAAGATACTCTCTCGACTATCAAAGTAAAACTAAAACCAGTTTATGACGTGGCAAAAATGAAAACTAACTAATAAGATCGATACGTTCATATTGATGATGAAACATCTGCCAAATCTATTGAGCATTTTAATTTAGTTGGAATAATAAATATGCAAATTTTGGTATGAGTGTTTTGGTTTTTTTTTCTTTATTTTTATGAAGAATTCTTTTTTCGTGGATGGACTAATGAAGATGATGCTAATTTGTGTTTTTTTTATTTTTATTTTTTATATAGTTAATGCGCAGAACGGAAAGAGGCAGAAGAAGATAAAAAAAAAAAAGAAACAAAAACCCAAAAAAACCAAATTCAAAATTATTTTCAGAAGTATAAAAGCCACTACGAATGATGTCGTAAAGACAAGTTGCTATTGAACTCTCCAACAGGAACACTCGCTGGAACACTCTCGAATCAAAAAATGTTGAAATTTGTGTTAGTTATCATCGCAGCTCTGGTGGGCACAACTCTTGCGAAGAGTCTTGGTGATTCCACCACTGAGAAACGTGAAATTATTCCATTATTGAAATTTGAGACCGAAAAGGAACCAAGTGGTAATTTCCACTTTAGCTATGAGGGCGGTGATGGTAGCTCACGAAACGAGAATGGTGTTATCGTGAATGCTGGCACAGAAGATGAGGCATTGGAAGTATCCGGCTCATATCGTTATATTGATGCCGATGGCCAGGAGATTGAAGTTCATTATACCGCTGGCAAAAATGGTTTCGTACCCATTGGCACAAATATCCCCAATTCAATTTCGGCCTTAGCCAAGGCTGCTGCCGATTTGCCAAATTATTCTGATGAGGAGGAAGCAAGGAAATTGAAACAACGGAAAGCACGCTCCCAGGAGGATAAGGTGGAAGTGAAACATCAACCAGATGAGACACAAAATGTTCCCGTTCATGTTGTTGTCGATGAGCCGAAGAATGCCAAGGCCAAGAAGGCATAAATAATGAAATAATAGTTGAAATTTAATTTAAGTATTATTACAATTTAATTTTTGTGTGTTCAAGAACTGGTTAGACCAATAAATGATTCTTCATCTAAGCGATACGACATCAACTGCATTCGTAATTAGATATATACATATATTTGATTCTCAATCTGAATATCATTATTTAATATAGTGCAATAAACGTAAACAGAGATTGCATTCAAAACAAATTTATAATCGGGTAAACAACTATAAAATTATTTTAGTTTAAAATCTTTTCTGGTGTTCTAGCTGTTTGGTAATATATGTATACAATGACGAGTTTTAAATATTATATAATATTCCTATTATCGGTTTTGGAATGATTTTGAAATTGTAAGAAAATTCTCTACTGATGAAAAATTTAGGATAAAAGAAAATGCAGTTCAGATTTAAACAAATTATGATCAAGAAAAATATTTAAATTATTGTTAAAAAAAGTAATCAAAAACACATCTAATCTTACCTAAAATTTATTAAAAAACAATTTCAAAATATTTCACAATATCTAAAAGCAAAGAAATTTATTTCTACTCCCGAAAGATCGTTCAAATTAAATAATATATGGGAATTTAAGATATATTTATATAACGGAATTTAAAAAATATATATTTTTCTATAATAAATAATATTTGATTAACTATTTAGCATTATTGTCAAATTGAAACAAGGAATTAGTTTCATGCATTTTAAAGCGTTCTGGCCATGATTTTTTTGCATTATCACAATAATGAGTTAAACAAATGAAAATGTAAAACAAAATAGTGAAGTTCACAGAGAAAAGAATTGGCTAACAGTTAAAAACACAACATAAATTTTTAATTTTTATATTAGTCTCTTGACTTTTGCAAAAGTGATTGTCGATAAAATGAAATCGAATCAGAATAGAACTTGTGTGATAATATGAGCTTGGCGAATGGCTCATCAGATAGTTTTACAATTTCCATAATATTCCCAAAAAAAATTTTAATTTCTAGTTTGCCATTTACATTTTATATATAAAAATCATCCAACTTTTACTGTCATGCCATACCGGGACTTTTAATTTATTTTATTGGTATTTAAACCAGAATTAAAAAGTGAGTACGAAATATTAATATCATGGTATTTATAATTATTTTTCGAACATTATATTATTTTTTTTATTGTAAGATTTTTAAAAACTGTGGGCATCTGAATTTTAGACTTTAGTAATTGCCATTTAACTGCATTATTATGAATCATTCAATTTAAATTAATGCCACAATTTCGAAAATAAAATTTGTAAATTTTGAAGAAAATCGTAAAAATCTTTTCAATAATCAAAACACATTGGAAATTTTATAAAAGTCGAAAGGCATAATCAAAATTGGTCCAAGTTACTTTTCTGTGTCTAATTTGTTGCGGCTCCCACACATGTACATACATATATAGCATTTCAAAAAAAAACATAAATTAATTTAAAAACCATAAGCAATTCTAATCGTACATTTGATTTAATTACTTTCTGGTGTTAAACAACGTTCAATTGTTTTTTTTTTTTTGTTGCCATGAGAAACAAGATGTATATTGACTTAAGCCAGAAGTTTCCAACACAAAAAATATTGGTTTCGGCGAGTCATTTCAACTTTTTAATTGAGAATATGTTCTTAACGATGTTTGAACGCACGTGGTTCTTTTTACTAAGAAAACAAATATATGTTCTTCTTGTATATAGAATTCTATCAAGATAAAAATCTCACTATACAGTAAAATTATATATCGAACATTAATTGATTATAATATATTGTCTACAAATTTTCCTTTTAACAGTTTCAGATTTATAAAGTTTATAAGTGGGAATATACATATGTATATATATATATATACTTTTATTAAATTAAACTTTAAATTAAATATTATTTGCAGGAAGTTTTATTTTCATTTGCTTTAATTTTATTATTTTCTTTCTTTTCATTTTGCAGTCTCGTCGGACTGGCAACTTAAGACAATAATTGCCAATAATTGCACACTCTTTTCCACTACGTTGCCACACTACATTGCGACCTTATGTACTTATGTATTTTAAAATGTATAAATACTCATCTGCTTAAATGTTTCGTTTAAAACCAGAGTTTGAACATATATTTAACCAAATTACAGAATCATGTTGCGTTTTTTCGTACTCTATACAAAATACTAGATATTTTAAGTTTTAACTGACTTACTAAACGTGTCGTTATTATATGCTAATAACATTGGCAATTTTAATATTTTTAACAACTCGAACATGTATGTAGGTATTTCTATATCTTTATTTTCTGCATTCTCTTTGGTATTTCGCCTACACGAATTTTATTTCTTATGTTTCACTATTTGCACTGAAATTGTGACGATTTGGCTCATCAGGATTTATAAAAACTTACAGCATCCTTTTTACAGTCGGATTTTGGGACTTTGTTTATGCCCCTGACAAAAAATAATTAAATGGGAATTCATTAATAAATTTTAAAGTTTTTTTTTTTGGTTGACACCTTGACTACCAATTTAAAACTGCAATCATTTGCAGTTGATTTGATTATCAACTATTTTTTTTCCTATTGACCTTGGTGCTGCTTAGGCATAATCTGGTCCTGTCTTCTACTGTGGATGGCTAAACGTTAAATAAAACACTAATGAAGAAATTAAAGAATGATTGATGTTTTTTTCTTTGACTGATGACTACTAATGAGGCAATTCAGGACCGGTTTAAAAAGCAATTTGAATTAATTTTTTTATAGTAATTGAACAGTTTTATTAGATTTTAAATAGCTTTTTATTTACACATTAAAACTAAAAACTTTCTTTTTTGGATATTTTTTTTTTTTTTTTTTTGTACATATATATTTATTAGCGTAGGAACCATACCATACAATAGGGTATCTTAACTTTTCCCAACTCGACTAAAACTATAAAAGAAGTATTGAATTCGTCCCTGTTTTTATGTTAAGACATCTCTCAAGCCTTTTGTCTTCAAAAACCAAACGAAGAATAAAGAGTTTGTCTTCCTCTTGGCCATTTCAGAGTTTCATCTCTTCCCGACATTTCACTAAAACATTTCAAATGCTTTTGTTGGGTTTTGTCAGCTTTATTTCAAGGCCACTTGAAATCGTTTTAAATTATAAAGAATATTTGAATTTATTTATGTTTCTGTTGTCTCATTTTCTTTTGTTTATTATTTTAATTTTTTTTATATTTTTCTTTTTTTGGTAATTTGTTTAATTGTATTTAACACACACGCTGGCTGGCTGATAGTTAAAATAATTGCATAACTAATTTAATGATTTTTGTTACGATCTACGCTTTTAAATCACTTGGCACATCCTTTGGCAAATCCTTGGCTGCCTCGGCCACAGCAGTAATCTCTGGATTGACAATGGATCCATAGGGAACAAAACCATTTACACCGGCTGTATAAAACACTTCCACCTCCTGTCCCTCAGTGTTGATATATTTGTAAGAGCCCTTCACTTCGAGAGCCTCATTATCGCTTCCCTGATTGACAACCTTTGCCTCCTCTTGACGGGCATTACCATCACCTCCCTCAATATCCAATTTATAGCTACCATCCACATATTTGTTAATCTCTGATTTTAATATGGGAACCACTTCCTTTTCAGGTGCATCTACGGGTAGAGAGGAGACCAAAGAGAATGCCACCAGGCAAAGGCACAAAGGCAACTGAAAATTAAACAAAATTGTATATATATATCCAAAAAAAAACTGTACGATGATATTTTCTTACCAATTTGAACATTTTTTTTTTTTTTTTTGTGTTAAACGTAGAAAGCGAGAGTTGAACTAAAAGTGAAGACTATGTGGATCATTCGAATGCCTTTTATATATAGAGAGACACCAGACGGACAAAAAATGAAAACAAAAACAAAATTTTGTCCAAATTTCAAGTTTGTCGCACTTAAACATGCCAAACATGTTTGGTATACCAAAATATATATTTTGCATTTTATCCGATTTTGTCTGTGATATTATATGTGATAATTTGTTTAGTCAAATGTCAAGGTCATAGCAAAATAAAAATGTGTCAAATAATCCATGTTGAATCATTTTATTCAGATTATCGATATTGATTCATTGACTTGATAATCACATCATTTACATCACTCACCCACTCATAATAGAACCGATTTATATCCATATAGCCAAGCCCCTAGAAATGTTTTCATTTGCCTCATGTAAAATGTCAGCAAAATTTATGGATAAGGTGTAGCCTAACTAATGCTCCAGGCATTATTTCTATTCATATAGCATCTTCTGTTTGAAAAATTCTAAAAATTAGAATTTCAATTACTAGTAAATTGTATATATACAGATTTACATATATTTATTATTTTCTTAGATGTAGTCAGTTAGTTATTAGATTATTTTTTCTTATTACAATATTATGCAGTGTGATAAATATAAATCGATTTGGTATTAACGACATTTAGCCTCTTGGTGGGCAAAAGGGCAAAAATGGCCTCAAGTTGGCTTCAATTTTTCAAACCACTTTTTTGACAGCTGCCCCATTGCAGCATTACAAAAATAAGAAGAAGAAGGTGTTGCATGCATCGGCCGCTCCTCAAAGTATTTTTTTTCTTTTTTTTTTTTGCATATTTTTCCATTTAGCTGGCACAGAGAGCAAAAGAATTTGCCTTCAATTTGTGATCTTCACTCGATTATAAATTTGGCGTGTTACAAAACCATTTTTATCGGCCATATATTTGACCTGGACATGATCACCTTTATCATTGATATATCCATAAGTGCCAGAAATATCCAGATCATTCTCTTGGCCAACTACTAAGCCAACTTCTTGACGATAACTGCCATCAGCAGTCTCATAGGCAAAGTAGTAAGAGCCATCTGTTTGCTGTTCAGCTTGAGATTTGATTATGGCCACTGGAGAATTGGTGGCTGAAGAGATGGAGGTGGTGTAGATGGAGGTGGTAGAGGTCGTGGCTCCTTGGCCACAAACAATGCAAATTAAAAGCTAAAAGAATAACAAAATAAAGAGGGAAAGAAAGAGATGCAAAGAATCTGTGTAGCCAGTTAACGCTTTTATACATAAACAGCTTGTTAACTTACCAATGCCAACATGATTTATGTTAATGCCAACAAAATATTCTTCGCTTTTTATAGACCTTTCTTTTTGTACTCTAAGTGATGAGGGTATACCTCTTTAAAGACTATTTGTGATCGCAATATTAAAAGATTTAGAAGGGTACAGGGAGAACGTGTAAAATGTGTTTTTTATATATTTCTTGGATTATATTTTAAATATTTTATTAATATATCTTAAACAAATATATTTCATGGCTAAAGTCTTAATCCAGAATTTGTTGCTAATAAGATCTTATGTAATTAAAATTACCTTTTCCTTTCTTGCATTTTCTTTAATGTTTTCTAATCAGTGGAAATATTTAAATAGGTTTTGTTTTTGATAATCTAAAATATCTTTATAACTTTATTTCAGTTTTAATAACTCTAGATTATAATTGTTCATGTTTTTTATTATAAAATATTAATCTATTGTATTTAACAACAGTTTGCTAAATAGTTTATATTTATAACGTAATGGTTGGCAAATATGATTATTAATAATTGAATGCTTTAAAAAAACTAATAAAAACTGGTTTCATTAGGAACTTAATTTCTATTTTTACTACTTAACGATCATTATTAATTATTATTTATTAATTACAATGTCTTATTTAATGTTTATAGGCGCGTTCATTTAAATGGTTATTTATGGTTTTTATTCACGGAGATTTTTAATTGTAATTCTAAGATTCTAAAGACGACTATCATAAGTTTTTCTAATGTTTTCAAATAAATTTTAATCACTTAATTAATTTGTAGAATTTCCACTCTATACGGCAACACTCATATTTTATTTATTCTCTAAGTTGACCATCTTTTAGAAAATTTCACAAAATTGTACATCAAAGTCATTAATAGATTTTATGGTAAAAGAAAACTTCATTAAAGCTTTAAAAACTTGAAAAAAATGAAATTTGTGAAACTTTTGAAATTTTTATAGTTGTCGTTAAAAATTGCAAAATTTTGTTTGAAAATCAGTTTTACACATTTTTGTA
Source organism: Drosophila emarginata (assembly GCA_037075365.1). Taxonomy (NCBI): domain Eukaryota; kingdom Metazoa; phylum Arthropoda; class Insecta; order Diptera; family Drosophilidae; genus Drosophila; species Drosophila emarginata. The sequence goes on along the minus strand of JBAMCD010000260.1, from coordinate 604,160 downwards.
CTAACTAAAAGATGCGAGTCTAAGAAGAAATTAAAGATATAGTTCTTTCAAAAAATTAAAAAAAAATTTTTTGATTTAGAGCTTTGAGAAGTTGACGTTTCCTTAAAGGACTTATCCCATATCCTTGAAGTCCTAAATCGTTCATTTTTTAGCCAATTTCAAAAAGTCTTACACTAATTTTATTGCTAATTTTTGTAGTAAATTACTAAAATCCAAAAAGTCGGATAGAAAATTACTTATTCAGATTTTCAAGATAAGAACGATAAGAAGCAAATAAAGATATAGTTTTTCGAAATCGGAAAAATTTAACTAAATTAGAGTTTTGTGAAGTTGAGGTTCAAAGAATTTGTTTTAGGTCCTGTTTTGCGAAAACATTTGCATAATCAGTTGGATATCTTTTAGACAATTTCAAAATATTTTCAATCTTTTCAATAATAGTTTCTTTCATAGTGGAAAAAGATAAAAAAAATGATCACTGCTTTAATAAAGTCAAGGTTTTATAAATAAGCGAAAATAATTCTATAGATGTTTTTGTATTGTATTTTTAAAATATTTTTTATATAATCATCATGAGTTATTTAAAAATTTTTTTAGTTATGTTATGATTCTGAGAATTTATGCTTAGAGAAAATTTAAAGTACTCTTAGGTAACAAGAAACAAAGGATTTATAGTATTTATTTATATATATAGCAAATAAACAAAAAGAGTATTTCCACTTTGGAATAACTTCATTTTGATCTTCTTGTTATTTCAAAAGAGTATTTCCATTTTGTAGAACTTGTAGTGAACTTCTCTTTGATCTTCTTGTTATGCAATCGGTTGCCATATTTTTAGGGTCAGTAGAAAGTTGTGTGACAAGTCAAGACCAGACAACAGCAATATTATATAAATTTTTATTGGGTTTATTGAACCCAAAGTCGTCTATTGAGATGCAGATTTTTTTTTTTTGTTTGTAATTCAAATGCTCTGTAAATCTGATTTGATATGATCTAAGACAAAATGTATGTTTTGGCATTGTGTAAACATAACAGATAAAAATCATGGCAATGGTATGATATAGCGTGGGTTATAAAGGTGGCTGCACCTCTCTCACTCTCAAACTAATTGCTAATAGAATTTGTCAAATTTGTCTTGTAAGGTGCCAGATTTAGTTGCAGATTGGAGAGTAACGGCTGAGTGGATGCAAAAAATGGGTTTTTCCGACTTCCAGCTAAATGCAAATTCCACCTAGATGAACAACAACTGTTACAGTGGGTGGGCACTGAGAAGCGTCTAACATTTACAACACTACAAACAACAAACAAAAAGAATTCAATAATAATTTGAGGTATTTCGCAATTTTTGTAACTTGCTGCTGCTGTAGCGGTGTTTCATTTGTAGTTTTTTTTTTCTTTTTTTCTGTTTTTTTTTTTGGCATTTGCCTTGGCCCGCCCAGTTCCAGTTTCACTTCTACTAGAGACCGCTTGGTGGCTCCTTCAAAATTTTACAACTCCAGCCAAAACGTGTTAATAAATTGAATCTTCTTTTAGTTTCACACAGTTTTGCAGAATATATATGTAGTTAGTAGTAGTGGAAACTCATTAATGGCTGACAATGCCAACTAGTTCATAATTTAGTTGTAACCTTTTACAAACTAGCTAATCAATTGCTAACCGGAACCCGAATCAGAACGAACGCACTCAATGAAATCAATTCAAATGGAATCAATTAGCCATTAAAATTTCTTAGCCGCATTTGAAAACTTTTAACACGGCATTGGCATAATACAAAATGTCAAAGCAACTCAGTTACCTCACATTGCGGTGAAATAAAAAAACCAACTATTAATAATCATCGCAGTTGGCATCGTGGGAGGGAGGAGTGTCCATGTCCGTCTCCATCTCTATCTCCAGACTCTGACTCTGACTTTAAAAATTCGACTTCATTTTTTAATGTAGTTTGCTCAAAAAAAAACAACAAAAAAAATGAAAAAACACATTGTGCCGCTTGTTGTTTCGCATTTTTGCATAAATTTTTTTTTTCTTTTTCTTCCAACAAATGGCAAAACGGGGTAAGGGAGATGATCTTGCCAAATGTTTTTGAATTAAGGTTAAAGTTAGAGCCTAATTTCTGGTGGTGCAGATACAAATTAACTGTCAGTTGCATTTAAATTTGTTATTTTTTAGTTTGTTTTTTCTTAGGTTTAATCCAAATGAATTTTAATTTGTTTGAAAAAGAAAAAAGCTTGAACAAACTAACGTGAAATATTTTAAGTGTTCAGGAAATTAAATTTTTATTTAATCGGGATTTATTATAGATTGTTCTTTCTTTAACAATAGAAAGAGGTATGTGATTAATTATAGAAATTTAATATCGATTAATTTATTAATTCTTTGTTTAAAAAAACATTTAAGTTTTATGGCATGCTAAATGCTGAGCTATAAAAGCTTATATAAATCTATCAGTTTATACTTATATATATATTTATATTTTATCAAATGAAGTCGTTTCTGCCACAATATTTGTTAATTAATACAATATATTGTTTTTATCTTTAATTTATTTCAAATTAAAAATTAAACATTCCTTAGATTTCCTAAACTAAAATAAAAATTTCTTAAATATTTCGGAAAGTAGTAAATAAGTGGCAATACACATTTATAACTATTATCTGTTATAACAATCAGTATAAAATAAAAAATAATAAAAAAAACAGCTTATTAAAAAAGGTTTACTAAACCAGACACTAATTTTAATTTATTATTTAATAATTTATTGACCATTCCAGTCTTCAAAAATATATTCAGTATTTAAGAAATTAATTTTTATCCTTATTTATCCGCTTAAGAAAAGTATTTGTTAAAAGAGCTTTAGTTTTATATTAACAAAAATAAAACAAATTAAATGATAACACATTGAAGTAAATTTAAATAAAAAAAATCTAGTTCTGCTGCTTGACAAGAATTTATACGAAGGGTATAAGGAGGTTCATTAGACCTAATAAAAATTCAAAAAACTTTTAGCCAACTTGTTGGCTGCTTCAACAAAATATGAAAGTCATTAGCATACTTTTAGGCAATAATTGCAAAATGCATAGTAATTAAAAGTCTTTAAAAATTTTGTTTAACCGCTTAAATTTAGCATAAAATGTTTAGTTAAAAACACTTTCCGTTATATATAAATAATCCAATTAAGTTATTGTTTAATTTCTTTAATTTGTTTTACTTATTATTAACGATGAGCTGTCATTTTATTAACCTTCTCGTTGAAAAGGAAATTAGCATAAATGCAATTAAAATTCGAGCAAAACATGCCAGAAAGATATATACAAATTTTAATTGCAAGTTAAGCCACAGGCAGGTAAGATGACAAATTAACATTACAAACATAGATGACTAAGATTGATGGATCATGTCAAGACAACACCTTAACTCTAAACAATCTGAGCATGACGAATTATAAAGAGAAAAACCTAAAGTAGAAAGAGATACAAATACAATATTGATTATCTCTTACTTAGGATTGATAAATAGTTGCCACCTTGACCACCAGAGTACCAACTGCCTCAACTGTCAGCACATAATTCACATAGACACCTTACCAAAGAAAAGCTAGACAAGAGCTAGAGCAAAAACCATCTTTCCCCTCTCTCAATAACAACAACAACAACAACATTTGCATAAGACCGGAAGAGCTGGCCCAAGCATAAACCTAAAGCTAAAAAAGATTTCATATCGTTCTGATCAGATGAAGAAGAGGTAGGGGATGGTTGGTTATAAAAATTCATTTGTCCTTCTTGTCAATGGACGATAAAAAACCAATAAAGCTGCCATGTTACTAGATCATAGATAAATTACATACTGACCCCCTCTCCTGAATATGCAAAGAGCTCAGTTTATGGTGGCCAAGATCAAAATCGCAAAAACTTAAGAGGAAGAGCCACTGGGCTATAAGCATTTTTTTTGCTTTGTTTTGGGTTGTTGTTAAAGTATTAAACATGAAAATTAACTTCTGTGATATTTTCATTTATAAGTGTGAAAATAATATAACCATTTTCAAATACATTTAAAATTTAAGTTTAAAATAATTAAAAGCTTATAATTTTTGGATTAAAGTTAATAATAATTAATTGACTTTACTATTATATTTAGACATTGATTTATATGAAGTAAATATATGGTTAGACAACAATTGCTAAAAAATATATATATCTACATTCATATATATACTTATATATGTATATGTATTTATTATTTATGTATTTATGCATATATGTACATATATATATTTATAAGCAAATAAATCTGAATTTTGATAATATTAAATAGTATTTTTAATACAGCATATTTTGTGCGCATTTCAAACTTTTTTTTTTGATTTTTTTTGCATGCATTTTCTTTGATTTTGTTAGTCTAATTATATATGATTTATGTAAATTAGTTAAAGACAATATATATGGAATTTTTTTGTATTTTACTATTAACATCGTTTAATAATGAAAATAGGAAAATTGATTCTATTTTAAATGTTTAAATTATTGTTTAAATAAAATCTTAATTGTAAGACTAATTACAAATTCTTTACAAATGGAATGGTAAGATACAAATGCAATATAAATGGAGTGGAAATCTGAAACCATTTTTTTCTTACCTTTTTTTTTTTGGCCTTTTTTCTCATTAGCTACTTTGGTAGTACATCTCGTATGTTAAAGCCCTAAGTACATAGATTCCAAGTTAAGTAAAATTCTACGTTTATTCAACTATAAATAGTGTTGCTCATCGAAACTGGCGTTGCAGTTGTGCTTCGGCTTTTCATACAGTAGTTTGGTTACTTCTCCCACGCGAAAAAGTGAATTGTCAAATTTATCGAGCGTGAAATTTGCCTTAAGATTTATGTTGCAAACGTTGATCGACGTCGTGTTGACAGCTGAATAATGATGATGTCTCCGCTCCTGGTAACGATGATGTTGCTTCTGATGGGTCTTAGTCAGGCTCAATTACCACAAACGCCGTTCCAGCAGCGGCCAATACAACAGCAGCTGCAACAACAACAGCAGCAGCAACAACAACAACAACAGCAATTGCCTTTTCAGAGACGTGCCCAATTGCAAGGACAAGGACTATTTGCTGCACAAGGCAATCCCATAAATCCTTTAATAAATCCTGCCTTAGCTGCTCCTTTTGGTGTTTCTCGTTATAACCAACAATATCAGCAACAGAATTATATACCCATAACAGCCTATCAAAATGACCTAAATTTGGATGGTAGCTTTTCCTATGGCTATTCCTCGGCAGATGGTACCACAGCACAAGCTCAAGGATATGTTAAAAATCTCGGATATGGCGAGGGAGTGGAAGCACAGGTTTTTTTGTTTTTTGAATAACAAACAAATGTAAGAAATTTCTTAAATAATTCATTCCCATTTTAGGTTATTCAAGGCTCTTATTCATATACCTCACCGGAGGGAACGCCCATCACGGTCCGTTATATTGCTGATGAGAATGGTTTTCGTGCCGAAGGAACTGGCATACCAGCAACTCCTTACTTTACCCCAAATCAACCCTATCAACCGGGACTTGGTGTTAATAATCCCAACTTAAACCCGTATCAAACACCCTTCCGTCAATTGCCACCGCCATTGCCAACAAATGCATTTCGTCCGGGACAACAGCAACCTTTGACACCGCAACAACAGCAACAGCTCCAACAGCAACAACAGCAGCAGCAGCAACAACAATTACGCAACTCTGGCCAATATCAGCCTGAATTGCCCTTCAATCAACTTCATTCGCCCAATAATTTACCTGCCCAATATGCCGGACAATTTGGTCAACAGCAAAATCTTAATCAACAACAACAGCAGCAGCAGCAGCAACAACAGCAGCAAAAGGAACAACAAAACGAACAGCAGCAACAGGCATTAATTACCCAACAATTACGTGGTCGGCCAAATCAATTGGTAGATCCTTTCAGCTATAATCAATATAACAGACGCTTTAAGAAATCTCCAAAAAAGTAAATCTAACAATTTCAAAGCTGCGAATTAGTCGTGCGGCGAAATAATTTACGTAGATCAATTCAAAGGCATGAAATACATGCGAACATGAAAATTATATCAATTGAAGTTTTATTGAATAGTTTAAGTAATTTTGAAGTTTTTCACCTATTTTAGGAAATATGTGAAACAGGGCTTTAATATTATTGGGAGCACTAAAATTCAGGAAAATCAAACTTAACTACATTCAAAAGTTCGTCCATTTGTTGCCATTCTACAAATGTTGCCTAAATGATGTCTTGGGATTTAATTTGAAATATTTTAAGGTATATCCTGTTATTTATTCTCCTTAGATTCTATAAACTGCTTGTGTAGATTTGTAGAAAGGAAACAGTTAACTGCTGCTTACATGGCCAATATATTTTAAAGCATTCATCTTAACTAAGTTTTTTTTAGAATCATTAACTAAATTTTCAGCCGATTAAAAGAAGTAATAGTTAAAATTATACAAAAATATTGCTTACATTCGGAAAGAAAATCCTTTTCTTCCTATTCAAACTGCCTTTCATTTCAAAACGATATTTCGATATACGATAAGTCACTATGCAATCGATATCAATGTCGTGATCTATTGCCCTCTTTGTAGGCCATCAGCAAGGGCGGTAAAATTTAAATAAATAAATAAGTTCTTAACCGGTTTCAACCAAGTGTGAAACTAACTGTTTTTTTTTGTTTGTTGCTGTGTCGAAAAAAATGAAATTTGCTGTTGTTTTTTTTTTAAGTGGAGGAACCTCACATTCATATATTTCACATTTATGATAACTGCATAGCAATACATAATTTCAAATAAGTGTTGTTTTGTTTTTTAGTTTTTCAAATTCATCATGATAGCATATACATCAATATAATATGATTTTTGTGTTCTGTTTTGAGATTTTCTTTTTGTTTTTTTTGTTTTCTGATAAAATTTTAAGTTGTATATATAATCACATCTATAGATTTTTTTTATAGTTTGTTTGGGTTTAGAGCATTAAATATTTTGTATTTGTCTTAGTTAATGTCATTTATTGTTTTCACACTGAAACACATTCAAATATATATTAATATATATATAGAGAAAAAGTGTTTATTTGGGGGACAATTATTTATTTTTTTTTCGTTTAGAAATATTTTCTATCCATCTTCTTGGCATTTTTTTGCGGAAATATTACATTTAGAAAACATTTATGTTTATATATTGTTGTATATATTTCTTTTTTTTTGCATCGTTTATGATTTTAAGCTTATCGATCCATTAGCATACGATGAGAGCTAAGATCTAATACACTTTTTCGTATTGTTAGCTGCCAATGTGAGTTGCTTTTTTTATTTATACACATTTATATATATATTTATAAATATATATATACATATATAAATATAAGTATAGTAATAAGTTTAATACTTTTATATGAATATATATATATATATGGGTTTTTTCTTTTTGTTTTGTACACACAAATTGTATTGTATATAAGTTGAAATATGTATCCAAACAAAAGTTAACCAAAAATGTTGCATGGTTAAGGGGGGGGAGGGGCGAAAAAATGCATCCAAATATTTTATTTTATTTTGAATAAAATGTTTTTCTTTTGATTTGCTTCAGCTTCAAAATCATCAGCATCGTTTTTTTTTTTGCTAAGTTTTTTATTTAAAGACCAATTTCACGCATGGCCCTATAAAGACAAGGATTCTTCAAGCATTCACGTGGACCAATTTGTGGTCCAGGAGAGCTACGCAAGATCATGAGAACAGAACGGGCAGCAGATTGGCAATCATTGCTATTACCACAAAGGCTATCTGCCTCGGCCAAATATTGATAATCGCAAGCCACTTGAGAGGCACCCTGTAAATAAAAATATTAATATTAATTTAAATTTAATTCAATTAAATTAATTTTAAATCTTTAATTAACTTACGCATAGATAGCATATCTGATGGACACCACAGAGTGGCAATAGTTCTTGATTGAGATCACCGGAAATTAAATCTACACCGCGACAACGTTCAGCCATGGATTCAATAATGGGACATTGATTTGAGCCAATTATATAATTTTTATTGCCCAAATAGGCATCATTTAGCGGTTCATAGGTATTGCTATTCAAATTCAATGCCTCTTCTATATTATTGGGTTGCTCCGGATAACGCAAATAACCGCTACGTTTTTTCTTGGATTCCAAAATTCTTGGTTGCCTACAAGAAAAACAAAATCTCTCTCATTAAACAGAAATCCAATAACAAAAAGAAAAACTTACTCAGATTCACCCAACTCATCAGCCTTATGCTTAATATAGGCCAAATTCAATTTTCCATGTTCGTCCAAGCCATTATTCTCTTCCTCCGATGAAGTTGATTCAATGACATTACGTTGCAAATGATTCTCGGCCTCAACGGATTGACGCAATTTATCCAAAGCTCGTCTCATCTTCTCCAGACTGTAGGCGGTGGCCAGGCGTGATAGGACATGATCCTTAATCTTGCGTATATCATCTTTGCTATTAATGGCACCTTCGTGGGCTCCAGTATACTTGATGGTCTCATCTATAATGAAATCCTCAATTGATTGCAATTTCTTGTCCAAATTTTCCAACTTCTCAGGATCCAGATCACGTTTTTTCTTTTCTAAATTTGAATCGTTTTCAATATTTTCAGATTCGCTGCGTTTTTTTCTGTCAAAAGGAAATATATATTTAAAAAATAATTGATATTGTTTTGGGGATAATGCAAAGGATTTGGATTTATTGTCCTTAAAACTTACTCAGCCTCATTTAGTGACTTCTTTTTACGATCAAGACCAAAATACTGTGACCAATCAATGGACTTTTTGGCCCTCAGCATTAAATGTCCCACACTGGGTGAACGTTTGGTAGAACGCTTCTTCTTCTTTTTACGTCTCTCATCTTCATCATTGCCATCACCCTCTCCTTCATCATCATCGAACTCATCGTGATCACCTTCATCAGAGCTCTCCTCTTCACCCTCTTCATCATGTTCATCTGCCTCATGCTCAGCAGATTCTTCATTGGAATGATGAACATGATCGCTGCGTTTACGATGAGGCATACCAGGAACATGAGCATGATGACCAGCATGTCCACCATGTTGAACCAATTCACCAGTTGGTGGATATGAGGACGAGGTAATATTCACAGGCTGAAAGATAATCTCAAGAGGCATATCAACCAAAGCAGTGGATGTGGCATCAGCAGATGGTTTACTGGTGGTTGTGGTGGCACTGGCGGAACTCTTTGATGGCTCTTCAGCTGCGCGTTTCTTTTTCTCTCCCGATGCTACAGTCTCTTCTGCTGGATTGCCAAAGAGTTCACTTAGCTCCTGGGCGACACGTTCATCGGTTTTGCCGGGCAATAATTCTTGATCCTTGGAAATGGCTCGTTTGGCAACCGGGAAACGTTTCTTCTTATCGGCATTGTAGGGTAACCAGGGTAGCACTGGATAGGAACGTTTCTTTTGCATTAATAGGTAATACGGTGGCATACGCATTCGTTTCTTTTGCTCAAATAGATCGGCATTGGATGATGTTTCCAAATTATCGTCATTATCATTATCTGTATTGATCTGTTGCTGTTGTTGTTGTTGTTGTTGTTGCTTAAAACGATGCCACCATTGACGTATAGCATTACCATATCGATGCTTATGATCCAGATCCTGTTCCAATGGCTGATCCTCGCTAGCCTCTTCAATTTCACGTAAAAATTGATCGGTTAAATCGCTATGCGAGAAACTTGGAATTTGATGTTCACGTTCACGGAAAACAGATGATGGAACATCTGTAAAATTTGAAAAAACATCAAATATTATATAAAAGTCGACTTTTAGATACTCTGTAAAGTAAATATATATGGTTATTTATTAAATTAAATGAGTTCTTTTTAATGAAAATGCCTTTTTTCCATTTAAAACTTCTTTAATAACAAATACTCTAATGAGAGATAATTACTTTGGGATAATCTCTCTCCCTTTTTTAATTTCTTTAAATTTCAATTAACTATATATACTCCACTTTAAATGAGTGTATAGGGTAAATAAAATGAATTGGCCTTTAAAGTGAATAAAATCAAAGTGCCCCACAGTTGCCACTGACATTGGAACAATAAATCGTAAAACTTGAACAGAAAATTAATTGTAAGTGAGGCATGCATCAAGTTGTTGCCATTAAATCAAATGGCAGGAAGACCGTACAGGAAAAAGGAACCTATGGGGAACCTCTTTTTTTCTTCTTCTTCTTTTCAGCTCAATGCATTCACACAGTTAAGTCAGAAGTTAATCGAAGCTAAGTGGTTTTTGGCATTTTTCTACTTTATACCATTTCAAGTGTGGACACCCACACACATTCACTGGGATTATCATAAGTGGATATACACTTACACATACATATATAATATATATATACACACATATATATATATATATATATCTGTATATGTATATGTATACTTTTACTTACCATTCGCCTCGTCACGTTCCCTAAATAATGACGAGGATGAGGAGGATGAGTAACGCTTCCTTTTCTCATCGGCAAATAGATTATTCGGTCCATTGTCATAGTCACCAGGAAATTCATAGCCATCCAGATTTAGGCCATGATCTGGCTCATTGTCGCGTTCTTGTTCTAAGTACTTGGCCAGTGCTTTATTAACTCGATGGCGATTCCGATTCTTAATCTTAGTGCCAAATAAATCGCCATCTGTTGTGTGCAGGTTAGATTTATATTTCGGTGACGGGGAAAAAGGTATATGAAAAAAACAAAAAAAAAAATCAAGGAATTGAACAAAAGAACAAAAACAAAAGTACTGTGAATGTGCGTAGGATTTTTTTTTATAGTTATTTAGAAAGGAAAGCATAGTGGAGTATGGGTGAGAGGACTTCATCTGTTGGCCAGACACGTGCCAGGACCCTCTAGCTAGCTAGTTAGATACTTCATGCGGGCGGACCACTTTTCAGATATCAGTTTCAGATTCTGTCACAAAGTTTGCATGCAGTTGACAGGCGAACTGGAGCTTGTGCGTCGGTTTTTATTCTTTATTTCATTTTTACTTTTTAGTCTTTAGATTGAGCTGTTAAAGCCATATAGATAACTTTATATATATATCTGCTGGTAATTACTGATTTATTTCAAACAATAAAGAAATTTTAAGGTATGTAAAGACTCGACAATTTTAATCGAATGCTACGCCTAAGCCTATTATTAGTGGTCTTTTTAAATCGTATAAAAATTATTTGATATATTTAAGAAACATAATGAATTAAATTCCAATATTGTGAAGTAATATTTAAATAATATTTCTTATTTATATTTTAACGATTTATTGAGTTTTTCGTTTTATTAAACGAAATTTTTAATAAATTGCAATTCAATATTTTATTACTTTTTATATTTAAGATGTGTAAATTCAGAATCCCAAAAAATTGCTTTATTTTTTGACATTATTAGATATTAGATATTTTATGACATAAGAGATATATCGGTTTAAAAATTTCTAAGCATTGAATCTCTATTTGATATACCATTCTTTTTCGAAAATTTATATTTTGGGGTGTCATTAAATATTTTTATTATTTTGAAGATCTATGAATCGAAAAATCAGTTTCTGGATGTTTTTAGTAAATTTTTTCTTAAGTCGAAAAATTTAATATATATATAGAACTACGATAAATCTTCTTTTTAGTCTTAGACTCGATATCTAAGCACTTAGTAGAAGTTAAAAATGAAAACTTAAAATTGGAGAATTAAATTTCAATATTACTAAGACAAAGATTTTAAATCCAAAATATACTAAGATCAACTCAAAATTTGTGCTTTATGAAATTATTAACTTAATCATAATCAGTAATTAATTAAAAATTAGCTAAACTATTTTCCACATCTTTTAAGTAAACCTAAAGCTTATAAATTTAAAACATAAGCTTGAAATCTCACAAATATCTGCAGTTTAATTATCTAATTGCTGATAGTTGGAAATGGATTTTACCTTATCAAAAAGGATGCTAATTTATTTTAATTAATCTTAAATCTTATAATTTAAACAACTTTATTCTGTATCTTACTAAACCACGTAATTTTTCTTTTAGCAAAGTCAAGCTTCAAATCGTTTAAATATTTAACTTTTTATTTTTGCTTTACTGAACACTCACAATAGACTATATAAATTGAAATTGGGATAAGTGGTGGAGTACTTAAAATACCATTCAAAGGTCATTCAAAGAATAAGTTTAAATACTGTTGAATATAATTTGCAGTCATACTTACTGCTTACACATTATTCAATGAAGATGTCTAGCCAATTTTGTAAACTCATTTAATGAACTCACCTTCATCCCAGTCATCCAATTGTTCGCCAGCAAAATGGGTGGGCGGTGCATTTAAAGGATATTTTGCTGCCTCACGACGATGCAGTTCATCAACAGCTGCCTGCAAGGAGTAACCAGGAGTACGATGTGATGTTGCCACAATGCATTGTAGCACCGCAAATGCCACCACAAAATGGCTTAACATTTTTATAAGCTCTATTCAAGGTCGACTGTAAGATGCAAAAAAAAAATTCAAAAGAGGTAAAAGGATGCGAATGGCAGGATTAAAATTATACTTTATTTTATGCTTAACACGTTTCAGGGAAAAGCAAAGTTTTAATTACATTTACACTTTAAAGCGAGGGTCAATGTGTAAAGGTATGTGAGTGTATATATATATATATATATATGTAAATTTGTGTTAGTGAGTGTAGGTAAAGATATCAGGTATCCTTATTTTATGATGAAGCGTGAAATTCCATATTCCTACACTTAATTATGCAAACGGCCAGGACCCAACATAACTATGCATAAATCCACCTGCTTTCTTCCCATGGTGACTTGTATGGAGTTGGATATGGCATGGAGATGTCCTCAAGCAAAGGCATTCCAATTATTTTCTCATAAAATGTTGGCGAAACTAATGAACATGAACCCACGCAATAAGCAAGATGGAAATAAATCAATAAAATTCCAATGCGCGTACATATTTCAGCATACAGAACAATGGCGGAGAGTAAAAGTTTTCACTTCTCCAGAATTCTTCTTTGCTGCTACTGACAAAGACCAAGAGTTGACAATTATGACCGCTTTCATCTTCATTTTCATTTCCATCTTCTCTTCCGTTTATTTCATATTATTCTATTCTCCTTTATGGTGGCATGTTCATAAGTATGCTATACAATGCTCCTGTTGCTGACGTCTATAAGGCTATATATCTCTATATATATATTCATACATATATACATACATACATACATATATACATAGTTAAGTATGTAAAGGAAGACTTGGGGTGAATAAGGCAAGATTTCACATCATAATATGATTATGATAAGCGCACACTCACTCACACACAGACCTTAGTAAACATAAACATTTATTTGTGTGTGAGTGTGTGAGTTTGAGTGTATGTGTATGTATGATGTGAATATTTATTTTACCATACTCTTAACCTGAGGCAAAATTTGCTTTTAAATTTTTGTATATTTTGTTTGTTACAACAAAAAAAATTGCTGACTTTATTTTATATGCAATTGTTTATACAGGAATATGCCCAGTGAATTAAGTCAAGTGACTTTTATTCTTAAGCTAATTTGCATAATATTTGATATTTACTATATAACCATTCAATAAAATTTATTATATTTAATTTGTATGACATTTTCCAGAGAAGTTTGACGGAACACTCGTCGTATGAGTAATATTGCTAACTTAAATACAATTTAAGTAGCATTTTTAGATAACTTTAAAGATTGATCTATCTTATATCCTGTGTTTAATTTAAGTATTAAAATTAATACAACTAGCATTTTTGAAGAACTTTCAAAATTAACGTACCACAAGACGTATGCGTAATATTAGTTTGGTATTCGAAGACAATTTTTAGATTTCTAGAAAACTCTTAAGATTTAACTGCAAGTCTAGTTTCAGTTTTACATTTCAATTTAATTTAATTAGTATTTACTAAGTTTTTTAATAAAGAAAACACCACTTGTCGAATGCGTAATATTGGCTTAAAATTTTAATAAATTTTATGAAGAATTTCTGTAAAACTCATAAGATCTTCTGTAAAACTGTGGTATATCTTATATTATGTTTTAAATTAACTTTAAAAAGCATTTTCTAAGAACTCTAACGCTTTAACTACCACATGTCGTATGCGTAATATTTGTTTGAAACTTGTAAACAAATTTTTTAACATTTGTAAAAAACGCAAAAAAATAACCTGCCATATTTTGTATAATTAATTTAACTTTTAATTATAAATTCAAATCAATTAACATTTTCGAAGAACCCCTATAGATCACAAAACACATGTCGTATGCGTGATACATTTTATTAAATCACAAAAGAATTTATGAGACCGACTTTAAGGCTTTCTATGATATGACACTATATTTTTTTGCTTGAACTTTTATAATTACCTATTTATATATTTTTCTTATTTAGATGAAAAGAAAGGGTTTTGCATTAATGTTTCTTTTTACATATTTTTATAAATAGACATCTTCAGCTTAAACTATTCTATAGAAAATGAAACTCAATGAATGCCTAGATCAAAGGAATACTCATTTTTATTAGAAAACAATTATTTTCTTAATTTCCTGACAGTGAGAAAGGGAAAATTGATATATCAATTATAACTATATATTGAGAAAAATATTTCTTCAACATAGTTAAAACTTTTCTTCAATATTATAGATAATATAGAACTTTATTTCTTAGTTTTAATTTGTTTACATATTTATTGAGTTACCTAATATTTTCCCCAAACTTTTTTTGTATCTAAATTCACAAATGTATGTATTTTACATATGTATATAATTTACACTTTTGTTTCATTCATATTTATGTGTCTGTAGCTTAACCGGCGTGAAAATATAAGAATCTATTTAGTTTTGGAAAAATTCGAGTTAGAAGCAAGAGACATGGCCAATTATTTTTCCAGAAAAGGTAAACTGGAAATCTGTGACAGAGGCGACTGTCAATATCGGGATCTGGAACTAAATGACATTATCATTTATCGGCCTTTTCAGCGTTATTTGCTTTGGAGCTTTGGGGCGTTGTGTCGACCGGTTTAATTAGGCCACGTTGAATTAAATATTTTATGGAACTAGTTGTGCATCTTAAAGTTAAGGCATAACGCATTGGAGTCAATAATTTATAGCACAAAAAGAATAGAGCATAGTATTCCAAATCTGATCCCCGAATTGTCTCTATGGTAGATTCACTTAGCGGGATATATTGGAGTATAGTTTTCATTTCTACGCCACTTTTTGCTAGGTAAAGGAAACCCCCAAACCATATAATAGACGTCACAATATGAATTGGTAGAAACACAATAAAATATTCTTCACATAAAAACTTGAATTTGGCAAATAGACCTATAGATATCGGCATCGGTTTATCACATTTCGTACTGAATTTCCTTATTAATAGTGAGCCAATTCTATTTCTCATGGTGTTTTCATAGCCAGAATTGTTGCAGAATCTAGAACTACTGATAGATCTAAGATATAGATTTAGTCTATGGCTATTACTGATGTAAAAGTCCATTTGACTCTTCAATTGTCGCAGCTGATTTGAATTGTAGACCAAGAGACGGGCTAACAAGACGACTGTTACCATGGCTTGGCCTTTTACTGGTCAGGTTTATGAATCGATATGCCGTAGTTTTAATTATAAATCTATTTGTAACTAAGTTTGTTTTATGTATTATTGAATTTTTAGAAATATATTGACTTGTTTTACTTGAATGTTGTATTTTTGAATTTCGTTTTTGGTTTTTGTAAATTTTATTATTGATTAGCAATCAACTATATGAAATATCCTTACACTATTTAAACTAAAAAAAGGAAATAATAGTAACAAATTATATATATATGTATTATATATATATAATTTTTGCTTTGTTGATTTTTGTTGATGATTCCCTTTTCCTTAGCCTAAGGACCTCTTAATAACAAGTCAGTTGAGTCTAGCCTGCAGTTGTTTTGTTATTTTCTTCTGTTTTTCTATAGGTTGTTATTGTTTTTGTTTTATTATTTCTGCTTGGCTGAGTTTTATCTATGTCTTAGATGTCCTTTTATGCTGGCATTTAATTTAATACAATTGCATAAGTTTGCCTTTCTTTTCTTTCTACCATCAGCTACTAATTTATAATCAAATTTCAAAGAGCAAAGTAAAAAGAGAATATCTGACATTCATAAGGCATAAAATAATAAACAATATTGCTAGCTACTACATTTGATGGCAGCGGTCTTTTATAATTAACTTAAATCAAGTAATTTCTTGAAATTTCCTTCACACACAAAATTGATGAGAAAATTGAATTGAGCATTTTGCCAGGGGGGGTCAAAAATGTAAAATTGCCATTGCAGTCATTTCTCTCTTCCTTCGTTCCTCTCTCCATACTTTTTTTCTGTGCTACTAGTGGTAACAGGCTCTTATCATCCTTGGGCTTAAATATTTAAATGAATTCGTGTTTGGTCACAAGAATGCTGGCTGTAGTGTACCTACAGATATTGTCCGAAGGCAACTTGTTTGCACTGAGCTCGTTAGCCTGCATATATAGGTAAGTCTGTATATGTACATATATGTATATATACATATAACCACCCACTGTATCATCTTTGTCAGTGTGTGTGTATTTGCGTATATCTACATATGTGTCCTGTATGTGTTCGTTGTGTGTCTTTTGGCTTGTCAAGAGCATAATTTATTCAGTAACATATTTCATTTTTACTCAAAACTGACTAACAATTTGTCAAAAGAAAGATATAAAAAAAAATATAGCTACGGCTGCTGCTCGTACTCTTACCCCTCGTTCTAGCCCCGCCCCTCTTTATTAACAAATCAATTAAATTGCATTTAAAAATTAATTAACTTTTACTTACTTGTTGTAACTTTATATTTGTCCTGCTTTTCTTTTGTTTTCTTTTTTTTTGTGGTAAAAGTATTTTCTTTTTTCGTTTCGGTTTTATTTTTGGCTAAAAAGCAAATAAAAATGGCAGACACTTTTCACAACATGGCGTCACACCTACGCCACCAGAATACGAGTTTTTATGTCTTTCTCTCAATATTGGTTTTCCTTTTTCTTTTTTCCTATTTTCTTTTGGCTCAACTGCCCTCAGTCAAGACGGAACTAAGAGTGCCATGAAAATTGCAAAATTTCTCCTTTTATATACACAAAGGAGCCAAAGGAAAATATGACAAAAGCAGCTGATACAAAATGGAAAGCTTAGAAATAGACCAAGAGAGGACAGAGAAAGAGAGAGAAGTGAGCTTTCAGCTGGAGTAAAGCTTTAAGATTTTCAAACAAAATTGAATTGTCAACGCAACGAATCTTAATAAAGATTTAATGAAAACTTTAGCAAAATCAAATTAATTATACATATATAATACTTATATAGTAGAACTAAGTATTAAATTTAAACATGAGATTTATTACATTAGATTTAATGCATCAGATTAATGCATTTTTAACAATATTATTTAAAAAAATTTGTTTTACTTTTTTACCCAAGTTTTTCTTGAATCTCATTCAGAGTTTTGCCCTTCGTTTCCGGCACTATTAATAAAATAAATATTATGGATAATATGGATATTATTGCGAAAAATAAGAAGCATGCTGCATCCCCAAATGCCGAAGCACAAAGTGGAAATAATTTGGTTACACAAAAGGCAAATAGCCAATTGGTTGTACCGGCAATGGCACCAGCCACCGTTTTAGCATCTTCAGCAAATAGTTCGGCCATCAATAGCCAGGGTACAGGTCCAAATCCAGCCGAGAATGCAATGACAAATAATAATATATTGCAAACTGCCACCCAGCCAATATTGTTTGATTGAAACCATTGGAAAAAACAAGCCAATATTATGGTAGTTAAAGCCATTATGGTAGCAGATATAATCAATATGATTTTACGTCCCACTCGATCAATAACAAATATTGCGACAAACGTAGATATTACCATTATAATGCCTAGTATAATGGTACATATATTAGCTGACATACCAGTTTTAGCACTTTCAAAAATATTACTTGAATAGAAAACAATGGCATTAATGCCAGTAAATTGCTGGAATAGCATTAACATCACTGCAATAATGAGTCCTTTTATTGTGGCTTTGCGTCGAATTATTTCGATGGCACGACTTTTTTCCTTATTTGCATCTTCTGACATTTGAGTCAATTCGACCGTTGTATCCGTATCCTTACCACGTAGAAATTTCATTGCCGATTCAGCTTTTTCTGTATGACCCTTTTGCGTAAGGAATACCGGTGATTCGGGCATCCAAAGAAATATCAAAAAGAATATTATTGGCAATAGGCTGCAGAATGTGTTTACCATTTTAGTTTTAAGAAATGCACCAAGAGTGAAGCCAAGTAATACACCATGGACAAGTAACAATTGATAGAAACATCCCATCATGCCCCTTTTTTCGACTTCTGCCACTTCTGTGGTATACATGGGGGCAGTAACACAAAATGAACCGCCACAGGCACCAATAATGAATCGCCCACAATATACCATATATATATTTTGGGCAAACAGTATTAGTAACCAGCCAATTTCATATGGTATTACTATAATCAACATGCAAACTTTACGTCCAATTTTTCTTATAAGAAAACCTGTCGGTATACACATAAATGCAGCACCCAAAGTAACCAATGAGCAAACCCAACCCCATTCATCATCATTGGGTGTAAATGAATAGTCCGCTTTTCCCTCCTTATATTCATTCTCAACAGGTCCAGACCATCCGAGAGATGCACCCAAACAAACAGCACCGAAAGCAGCGGCCAATCCAGCCAAATATTGTTTCCATCCTGGTGATATCATTATATATATATATATATATATATTTTATATAGAATTAGAATAATATATATAATTTTGTACAATTCTAAACTGATTGTTAAAGACTTACTTATATGATATATTATTTAGAAACATATTGATTTGCTTTAACCGTTACGTCAACAAAAAAATTTTTGATTATATAACGGTTGTGATTAAACAAAACTTTCATAATGCATCCTTTGATATCCTGGTATTCACCACTTCAAGTGCACTTTAAACTTTTGAGAGTGAAAATTTCAAGTGGTTAGTGGAAAAGCTTAGGAAACTGCGCATGGTCCAAACATATGGATGTAGCTTTATAATGGATGGTTAGGGAGAGAACTGTTGCTTATCGCCTTATACGCCACCTGTTACATTCCCCATTCATCTCTTTCACTTGAATCCCCCCTTTTTGAGCAATCGGTAATGTGATTGTGGAATCTCGATGTGACGTCAAGTCAGTTTGACCAGGATTACAGATTGCATCTGGTTGCTGTACCAGTCATTGGCATCGATGGCACAAAGGAATATAGCTTGATGCATGCCACTTGCCATGTCTCTGTAGTAGTCAACGAACTGAATTGTATGGGTTCCCAAGGAAGTTGTTATGGACAGATGAAAGGGTATGATGGAAAAAAGTAAAAATAAAAGGCTTCTCTTTTCTCTTTTGATTCTTTCCGGAATATTTGTATATAACTGAACTTGGTAAAGGGCAAGGTTTAATGAAATAACTTATAAGAATTTTTAATTTATTTTTGCATAACAATATTTATGTAAAAATGTTAAACAAAATGTTCATTTCCATCGTCCTTTTACTGTTCTTGTAAAAGTTGACACCTTCTATTAATATGCACATCACATTTAATATATGGTTAACCTTTTATTAGTTTTACATTAGATTAGAGATGATTTAGAGGTTTCATTTTTTCTTATATATACAATATTTACTTGCTAGATATAGACTAATGGTGACTCTCAATATATTTTAACTAAACTTGGGCAATTTTTTTGCTTAACAATTTAAGAATGAATATGAAAAGCTTTATAAAGGATATTTTATATTGTTATCTATTATCTGTTTTAAAATACATATGCATATATATAAAATACATATTTAAAATTCATATATAAAATATGAGATTAATTAAATAACGTGAATTGAAGGCTTAATAATATTAATATAATATCTTTATATCCCAATTGAGATTAAGAAGTTTATTCAGGGTTTGATGCATGCCTCTACAATAAAAACACATTTATTTCAGTTTTATTAAGATTAATCTAACTTATTTTGCCATAAGTTGTTTTATTTCTTTTTCAAAAAATGATTCCATCTACATTTATTTTTAGCCTAGTTATCCCTCAAGTATGTCTTGAATCTCGCTCAATGTCTTCCCCTTTGTCTCAGGCACATAGATTAGGACAAAAATGAATGCCAAAAACGAAAAAGTAGCAAAAAATGCAAATGCTACAGCCTGGCCAAATGCAGAGACACCAATCGGAAATAGTTTGGTAACACAGAATGCAAATATCCAACAAGTTGTACAAACAATTGCACCAGCCACTGGTTTCGCATCTTCGGCAAATAATTCGGCCATCAATAGGAAAGGAACTGGTCCAAATCCAAGTGAGAATGCAATAATAAAAATTAAAATGCTTAAAACTGCCAAAAACCCAATATTTTTCGATTGTAACCATTGATAAAAAGAGGCCATAACAAGGGTAGATAGACACATTACCAATGAAGAACAAAGAAGGATAATTTTACGACCAATTCGATCAATTAGCAAGGTTGCCAAAATTGTGGCTGAAAGCATTACAATGCCTAGTAAAATGGTGCACAGATTTGCCGAGATGCCAGTTTTAGCACTTTCGAAAATTTCAGTAGAATAGAAGACAATGGCATTAATGCCAGTAAATTGCTGGAATACCATTAACATTATTGCAATAAAGATACCCTTCAGTGTGGTCTTGCGGCAAATGATATCGGTGGCATTAATTTTTTCTTTAGCGGTTTCTTCAATCATATTATTTAATTCGGCAGTGAAATCGGCATTTTTACCACGTAGAAATCTCATTGCTTTTTCTGCCCTCTTCTGTTTTCCCTTTTGTATGAGAAAAACCGGTGATTCGGGCATCCAAATAAAGATGATAAAGAATAGCAAGGGTAAAATGCCGCAGAGGGCATTAACTAACTTCACTTCTAGAAAGGCTCCACAAATGAAACTGTAGAGTACTCCATGTACAACAAGTAGATGAAAGAAACAACCCATAGTTCCCCTTTTATCCACCTCAGCCACTTCCGTTGTATAAATGGGGGCAGTTACTCCAAATGAACCGCCACAGGCACCGATAATGAAACGTCCACCATATACCATATACACATTCCGGGCAAATCCAATCATGGCCCAACCAATAAGATATGGTAATACTACTACCAACATGGTAATTTTACGTCCAAATTTGGCAATTAAAAAACCAATTGGTATACACATACAGGCAGAACCTAGTGATAACATCGAACTGATCCAACCCCATTCATCATCATTGGGTATAAATGGATAGTCCGAAGATCCATCCTTGTATTTACTCTCAACTGGTGATGACCATCCACCAGAAGCACCAAAACAAGCGGCCCCAAAAGCTGCTGCAAATCCTGCAAGATATTGCTTCCAAGCTGGCGAAATCATATTCTAAAAACTAAACAAATTGGCTTTATACTAAATTAAATGATTAAATTAATAATAGTATATAAAAAAAATGAAAATTAAACCAAAAATGGAACAGTAAATCGAAGCTTCTACGTTACTTAAAAATCAAACATATTAGTGGAAATGACATTTTAAAGAAAATATCAATAATTACTATTAAATTATGTTTTATATTTATGCAATAATAAACAAAAAATAATTGTTATCTTTGATTTTTAAAATATTTCTTATAAAGAACTTTTATCATTGATTTTTATATATTTTTTCGTCAAAAATATAAGTTTAAAATGGTTTTTTATTTATTTTTTTTTTTATTATGCATTTTATGACAAAAGTGAACAATAAAAAATAGAATTTAAAGTTTCGAAAATCTATATAAGCAAGAGCAATTTTCCTAATGAAAATTATTGTACCGATGATTTCTTCGAAGACAATTTTGAATTGTACAATTATTTTCGCTCTCTGGAGCAATTTTCAAGATATCAATTAAAGTTTTAAAAACCTAGAAGAGGAAGAAAAATTTTGGATTGGTAGCTATTATGTTTTTCAAATTCCTGCAACTCTAACACAAAAATTCAATTATTTTCTCGTTTTAGTTCAAAATTTTATTTTATACTTTCAGTTTTTTAGTGGATAATATGGATATATTATTGCCTTGCTAAAAATAATTGGGTTTTTGAGTAAGATTTTAACTTTTTCCCAAAACTCTTTCTTTTATTTAATTATATTTCCTTTTTTCAATGCAACCAAATCTCGTTTAATAAAGATAGTCAGTAGATGGCGGACAATTTGCTAATAATTAAATAATATATATTATATATTTTATATTATATATTTTCCATTGATTCGAAATTGCCAAACCTAAACAACCCTCTTTATATATAAAGAAAATTTACTAATTAAATTAATTAATTAAGATAGTTTGCCATTGTGGTTATATAAAGTTTATGGTTAACAAATTTTCTGGCTTTAACTTTTGAGATGCAAGAATACCAACTAAAATCAAACCAAAAATAAAAAGCTTCTGATACTGCGCATGGTCCAAACAAATGGAGGAGAGTATCAAAGAGCACATATGTACATGGATACCTATTTATGAGGATGGGTTGGAAGAACTGTTGCTTATTGGTTTATACGCCACCTGTTACGTTACCCATTCATCCATTTCTTTCCTTCTTTTTGAGCAATTGGTAATGTGATTCTAAATTTTAGGTTGGCTTCCAGCTTTTGAGAGTCAATTTGACCAGGATGGCAGGTTGCATTTTTATTATGTACCACTCATTGGCATCGACAACAGAAAGGAATAGCTTGCTGCATGCCACTTGCCATTAAATTGAAGAGGTTGCTAAGGAAGTTGCTAGGGGCAGATGGAAAATGACAAAGCTTCCTCTTTGCATTTTTTTCCACATGAATTTATGGTAGTTTTTCTGAATAGGTGCTTGAAAAAAATAACAAGGAGGAAAAGAAATAATATACTTAAGTTGATGTCTATCAGAATAATTAAATAGTTTAAACAAGCGAGAAATAAATTTAACTTATAGTTTTTAAATGTGTTCGTTTAGTTTAATATCAGCAAAATATATAGATAAAGATATATATATATATATTTTATATACAATAAGTTATCCATGAGTAACTAAAACTAATAAACTATATGCTAAATGATCTGTTAAATCTGTATTCACGCGTAGTCTAGACTGTTGACTACTAAAGCTTAGACTGGCCACTGCTGATGCAGTTGCTTTTCATCCTCTCCTGGTTATCAATCCATTTTACATTTTAATAATGCCAAAGTAGCTACGATTATTTGAATCTCTTAGCATAACATTACGATCTCGATGAATATCTCTCAAATGTATCGATTCATGTTCTTGCAACTCAATCAATCCGCTAGTATGGCAAGTATGAATCTTTTGTGGCATATTTGTTGGTACAGTATTCAAACATTGTAAAAATGCATTCTGATTATGAAAGATAATAAAACCATTCTGATCGTGAGTATTATTATAACAGATTTGGGCATAGATATAGTAAAGACCAGGCTGATGTACAGTCAAAACTCCACCATTGACACTATAATATTGCTGCCAAGTGCTATCGCTAGTAGCTGTCGGATGTCCAATATACATATCACCTTGATAGGCTGAAATATGAGATATATGTATATATATATTAAATAAAAGATATACATTTTATTTTATATATTTATCTACTTACAGCTCACTTGAATGGGAGCCTGATGATGGGCCACTTTACGATTGAGATGAAAATGGGCTGCTGGTGTCCGGCTAAGTAACATTGGACTCTGACTTTGATTGGTGGATTTAGCTGAAATTAGAGATTCACCTGAAAATTACCAAAGATACAGTTTGTTGGTTTTGTTTCAATAATTTTAAATGCCAATTTTTTGATTTTTAAAATATTTTTACATACCTTTGCGTATGAGAACCCTGGGACGACGATGAACCTTACGTCGATGATGAAGTAACACTGATTTATGTTCCTTCTCCGTTTCCTTATCCAACTCTTGGGTCTTATTTTGCTCTGTACTAGAGTGATAAGTCTGCAAATCATGGCCAACATTGGTGGCTATAGAACGAGACTTTCTGCAAGATAAAATATAATTTTATTTTTTTTTTGTTTTTTTATGGCAATTTCACTTTACAATCCATACCTTTCTCTTTTCTTTTTGGAATCATTATAACTGGTAAAATCATCGAATACATTATCATCGTTTGAGGCAGACGATGCACTGGTATCTGTCTCCTCATTAGTTGGAGTTGTGCTAGTCGCTGTCTTTGAATCCATTTCAGTTTGTTTATTATAGTTTTTTATTAGTTCGGTATATTCTTCATAGTCTGCTATTAAACCATCCTCATCATCATCATCATTTGTTGACCAAGCATCATCGACATCATCGTCATCTTCATCATCATCATCTTCATCGTCATTATCTTCAGACTCGATGGCATCTAGTTTGCTGGGATCCTCAATGAGTAAATTTTCATACTGCAATGACAGAGATAGATATAGAGATTTATATATATAGAGAGAGGGAGAGTGAAAGAGAGAAAGATAATAACTATATGTACTTGTTGAATAAATATTTGGGTCGTACGTGACTGCAACATTCCCTCAAATTCATTTGTGTGATTTCATTTTTAAAAATATTTGCGGATTTTCCGTCTCCTTTTCTTCATCCTCTTGTTTTTTTTTTTTTTCTTTTAATTGATGGCGCCTGCCCCTCTAGAGAATTGCGGCTACATAATACTTATGTATATATACAAATTTATATACATATATATCTATGGTTATATACAGTTTATAGAAATCTTAAAACGATCTTTGCCATTAGAGCAATTTGATGAGATCAGATCCGTCATCACTTATGTCTATATGCAATAATTTCTTTATAGAGCTAATAAAACATTTTGCCTTGAAAATAGAATACATCGATTTTGAATTGAATCTATATATATAAACATATATATATATAGAAAAACATATGTAGCAACATATTTCAAGTGTGAATGTGGCAATTCTTAAGCTTCATATCATTTGTTGGCTTTTTTGTGGCTCATAAATTAATTTTGCTAATGTATCTATGTAATTGAGAGTTAAATATATTAGCCTAATTTATCAATATTTCAAATTTCTCATTCAAGAATATTCTCAGCATAACATATATTTCAAGTGTCAGCACATATTTCTATTAATATATGTCGCACTACAAATATTTCTATATATATATATACATACATATATATACTTGATATATGCCTATGTGGCGATACACATTTTTGTGGTTTTCTAGTTTGCTTTTTTTGAATTTAATTTTTTTAAAATGCATTTTTCATTATGTTTACCTCTTTTTGAAACTCATCAATATCCTCCAAATAGTGAATGCCCAAACGTTGTTGCAAACTATCCACCACACGTTTGAGAGCCTTCAAATCCTTTTCCGCTTGAGAGATACGCAGCGTTTGCCATATCTGAAAGATATATATATATATAGAACATTCATTTAAGCAACACCCAAAAAGATTCATTAACAGCCAAACCGTTGGAAATATGTTTCTGTTTAGTTTAAAATTATTTCAAATGTTTGCATATATAAAATGAAAATTCAAAATCGAAAACTAAATACCTTAAAAAATCTCTAAATATCAAATTATTATATAACTAATTATGAACTATAATTTGTTCGTTTTCTTTATATAGAAGAATTATGTATATTATTTTGGCTAAATGTTTTACTTATTCAACGACATAAATAATTCAAGTTCAAATTCTAAGAAGTTAATTTAGATTGCATGGTTAAAGTATAAAAATAAAAAATTCAAAGAAAACTAATTATCAAATCACTAATAAAATTATCTAAAAAGCTTTGTTCAAAAAGGTTTGATTAACCATAAAAAGTTATATTCGATTTTAATGTATTTTTCACACAAAATATCTATCTGGCAAAATTAGATCTTCACTTTTGAAACTTTTTAATATAGTATTACTAATAGAATTTCAAGTAGCAGCAATAAATAAACTTAGAATTTTAAAATGAGTTTTAACTCTAACTTGTTATTTCTTTTCATTTAAAAGCCGTTCGATATTTTCTTTAATTATTTGTGAAAATATAGTTTAATAAAATCTAATATAATATTTAATTAAAGCAATATTGTCTCTTAGAAATAATTATTACTTAATATTTCATTTTGGAACTTTCCCGCCATAGATGATTTTCAAATCTAACTAATGCCTTATCAGTCATATTCAATAATCTTCAATTAAGCCAATTATAGTTAGTTGGCGCTAAATCTAACACATAATACCCACCCAAGGGAACTTTGACACCCAAAACAAACAAGCTGCAAAAAACAACAGCAACAAAAATAACCAAAAAAAAAACAAAAAATTATATAGAAAAAAAACACAAAACAGAGGAGGAGCACACAAAGAGAGACGGACAGATAGTCGAAAGACAGAAGAGTGAAAGATTTCGTGGCACATAATCTTTTTAATGGATCATTAACATTCTGGAAGCGAACAGCACTGCCAGACGCCTGCCCCGGCAAAGGCATTGCTCAATATGGCAGCGACTTTTCATAATTCTTTGACTGGGCAACCCAAAAAAAAAAAAATAAGAAAAAAAAAACAACAAAAACATTAAAAGAAACAAATTCTGCACATGTTATAGAAATAAAGAATTTTAAATACCCTGCAGCAAATTAAATTTTTAAAATATAAAAAGGACTTCTATTCTTTCTTCTTTGTTTCAAATTTCACATCGTAATCTTTGTGCGATTTAAAAATTTTTATAGAGTTTTGATATATTGAATGGGCAAATAAAATTCTATGAAATTAATTTAGAAAAATTTTATTAAATCTACAAAGTTCAGTCTCTAAAACTTTATAGAAATATGATCAATTATAAAAAATATTTTACCTATTTCTTTATAAATAGATCTAAGACTTAATATTGATATGTTACCCATATAAGCAAAATATTCTTATAAATTTTTTATAGAAACTATTATTTTTATGGTCTTTTTATGGTCTCATTTTATAAATTGGTTTAAGATACAATAATTTTTATGGACTTTAATATGTATTTAATATGATGAAGGTTAAGATTAAAGCGGTTTGATAAATATATAAATATAAATACATACATATATCTATCTTTAATCTTAAGCTACTCAATATTTAATTGTTAAACATTCCTAAGCTAATAGCTTTAGAGTGAATTTAACAATTTTCAATAAAATCATAACTGAATTTTTTGATTACTTTTGATATAAAAAAATAAACATGAATTTCAATCCGTCACTCCAATTTGACCTTTAGTTACAGTTTAATGACTAACTATACAAAATTTTAAAGTTAACTTTGCTTTTTACAGCATATATAGCATACATTGTGATAATCTTCATATGTTCTATATATTACAGGGTATTTATATACATATATATTTATGTAGAATTAAAACTTGAACGAACGTCCGCTCAACTTAAGCCAGCCCCATAAACGAGTGTGTGAGGAAAAAATGAGAAATAACGCGGAGCAGAAGAAAAAAAAAATAACTTGTACTGAATTCTCATTGTATAAATTACGAATACCAAATTCAAGAGCTCTATAAAAACTCGTTTATGTAAAAAAAAAAAAAACTTATTTAATTAAAGTTTTGCATCGATCAAGGGCCAAGACAGAGAGAGGGCCATTGTCCGAGCTAAATAGTTGATAATGTGTATTCAGATTGATGGATTATCCATGTATCTATCAAGTACCATATCTCTGGGATCTATGTATGCACAAATAATTGACTTTCACTGGCATTTTGATGAGGGCTTTTTTTTTCTTGGGTGCACATTTTTATTGTTAGTTTGTATTCTTTGTTCAACTAAAAATCTTAACAAAGATTTATGTATGTACGTCAAGCGGGTGGCATGAATTGAAGCCAAAATCAAAGAGGCAAAAAGTTCCGTTCCCCATTTTTAATGATTTACAAGTCAATTGAGGGAATTGTATGATTTCCGTCCTCTTTGAGAAAAACATTTTGTTCATTCTTTCAGTTCAGAAAGTGCAGCCCGAAGAAGTGCGCAATCAAAAGTTGATATATACATAGAAAACATATGTATAAATGTACATATATACTATATAGTAACAGATATACATTAACATACATATATGTACATGAACTTAGCAAAGATAATCGGCAATCATTGAAGAAAAATGGCAACAACTCATAACATGAAGTGAAGAAAAGTCAAGTTTCATTTTCATTTCTTATCTTAATTCGTTACAAAATTTAGTTTAACTTAAATGAGGAAAGAGTGAAAGGATCGCAAAGAATTTTAAATTTAGTCAAATCAATCAACACCAGTAGCACATTCAGATCTATATATACAACCCAGAGATACTCTATATCAAACACATTGTTTATACTAACTATTTGTATCTTTGTATCCCTTTCTGTTTGCTTTCGTATTTGCACAGGCGTCGACGAGCTGTCTGTTAATCGTTTATACACTGAGATGAATTAATAGTTTTAAATGTTCAAAATCATTCTTTGACAATAGAACTTAAAAGAACAACAGAGTCATATATTGAAGATTGAATTTAAAACAACTTGTAGAAATTTATGAAAGGATTTCGTTCTAATAATTCTCAACTGCTGTGCGCTACTTAAAATAACTAATTCTATGTAGGTAAATTTATATTTTTCTGCTTCAAAAATTCTTTGCTTTGGAATAGTTTATAAAATAACTTATTTTGAAGTATATTTTTTAAAATTAAGACGTTATTTGAACACCATGTTGATTTAAAAAATCCTCCAAAAACCAGTACAAATTTTTTCAAATTTACTCTACTTTAGATAATTTTAATTTTTTAATTTTTAGATAGTAAAAAAACTCTGTTTAAATACCAAGCAAAAAACACTAATATTAAGATTAAAGTTAAAAAATTAAATTAAAATTTTGTCCAAGTGTAACAAGACTCGTTTTGGTGACGACATTTTGTCTTCTGCCTAAATATAGTTTATAATTTTTGCCATAAGATAGAAAAAAAAAACTTTTCAGTTGACCATATGCAAATTTGATACTATGGCGGTCACGGTTCATAAAATTTCAGTTAAGTCTTGTTAATTATAAATTCAATTTGAAATTTATAAACATGAAAAAATTGATATTCGTTTAAATTTTTTGTCATTAGTTAATGACAGCGAAACACAAAAAGAGAATTATCAAATGAAATTCCTTAAATGGCGTTCCCGTTAATAGAAAAACTTAAAACAAAAAATATATATAAATTGATTTCAGTTGCTACTACATATTTCAATTAATAATTTCATCAATTATATTGTTGATTTAATCATCTTACCGTTAAGCCCAAGATAACTATTACCAGGGTCAAAGCAGTTATGGTAAAGACAGTAGGTATCAGCTGTTTGGTTGTACTCTTCCGTTGGCCGAGATGGGTTCCGCTTGATTGACAATTGGCCGGAAAACTATCAACGGCACTGGTTGGTGTTATAAATGGTTTAAGTGTCTCCGCTGTCATAATTAAACTGACAAGCGCAATTAATCAGATCAGATCACTTTAGCTCAAGACGTACGACAGAATGTCTGTCTAGAATCGCTCAGAATAAATCTTGTTAGTTCACTGTAGAAGTCAAGTGCCTTTTACTAGATAACCGTTCCGTACTAGCAAAAACGAGTGTACTAAGTACATATGTATATGTATGTAGATAAACAAGTTGTCGCCCTTTCTTCTTTGTTAAGATAAATGTTTTTACAGATTTTTGCGCAAAATATAAAACAACAGAAATAAAACAAAAAACATACATAAAACAAGTTTCCACTTCTCACTCTACACAAACACACGGATTCCCTTCTTTGTACGAGTAGTTGGCTTTTTATTTTACACTTTTTATTTCTTTTTTTTATATATTTTTATCAGTATCTTGTCTTGTCTGCTGATTGCACTTCACTTATTTTTATATACCAGATTGAGGTACGCACGCGCTTTCGCTTAACCACCCACACAGAAAAGATGTTGATAGACGTCTGTATCGATCTGCGTCTAAAAAGAAACTGAGCAGCAGCAGCAGCCATGGCACACAATTCTGCTCTTGTCTGAGCAAGTACCAAATTTGTTGAGAGTGAGATAGCAAACATTGGCCTGAGAGTGAAAGATACAAAGTGAAAAAGAGAGTGAGCGAGACGGTTTTGTCTTTTGCACGGGGCATACTTAAGGGCGCCTGCGCCATTTACTTTTCAATTATTTTGTTCCGTTTACTTTTCGGTATTTTCAATTATTTTGGCAATTCTCGCCTCGGGGGGTGGCTTCTGTTCATTACAAACATTAACACTGACCTGACACATATTCCATATGGCCAGATTTGCACTTACCCCTATATATTTCTGTACGCACACACACCCTAAGTTAAAGATTTATTTTATTTACTGTAAAAAAAGGAGTCACAATAATATAAAATTTATTATGTATATGAATTTATTAATTCGTTCCGGAGCAATATCTATTCAATAGGCCTGATAGTTTTCAGAATTTTTCTAATTCCTTTGATATTCATTTAATTAAAATTAAAATTTTATGTTCATTTGTGTAAAACTTTTAAAATTACAGAAAATAATTTATTTGGAAACTAGTTATAGACTATATTAGCGACATTGAACTATAACAAATATTAAACATAAGGCGTATATCTTAAGAAAAAGTAACTAATACTAAGTATAGGTAATACTTACAAACAAATTAACTGATCAAATTAATTAATTGATTTAATATAAATTCAATTGTTAACTTCTTAATGGGGTTAACGTTTGCTTAAGATATTTAGCCTTAAAATACACATTTGATCAAATATGTGTGTACACAGATTTATATAAGCAACTGTGTATAATTGACTTTTTGCGCAGTCTAATGTTTAGTTAAACCTCCCCCTTTTATATGTATAGTTCTCATGAGATTTTCAATAGTTTCAGGGTGGTTGCAATTTCAAAACGACAATCATTGATTCATATTTAAAAAACGACACCACTAAGCGGTTTAAAAATACACCCCAAACTCATAAAAAAAAAACCAAAAAAAAAAACAAGATTTGTGCATTGACATCATGAATACGGAATCTGAACCTTAGAAAAAAACAGAACCGATAAGATTGAAATGAACTTTTAGCATTTCATTAAAAAGAAATTTATTATTACTTAGGCTTATCGGGACTAAGTAATGCAGCCAAACTGACGACAACATAGAGCCAGGCTAATTATGTTATAGTCCGCAAAAACCATAAAATCCTATATGGATCAGCGCTACCGTCGTAAATCTCACAAAAGGTGCATAATTTCAAGAACCTTAGCGTCCGTTCGGCAGCTAATTAGTTTGTAATTGATGGCGACGACAGGTAAAAATGAGTAGAAATGTCTGGCACGGGGCAGACAAAGCAACATATCGAAGAAACTATTTATTGATCTGCCTGATGTACTTATACTTCCGGTCATTTAACCCACAATCCCAAGCAATTGCGCACATTTTCAAAGTCAATGTCACTTATTAAGATTGCAAAGGCTACAAAATTCCTATATTTCTTCAGTTGAATGTGTACATAAGTATGTACATTTATACATATGTATAAGGGGGGCATTCAATACACTCCATTATTTGAAATGTTCATTGTATTGCGCTCGTTCATCAACCAAATGTATTAGGCAGACGCCTCTAAACAGCTTCAAACGATGCTTGAAATGAATTTCTTTCTCGCTTTATCTTGCTGATCGTTTCACTTGGAAAGCATGGGGATGGCGTAATGAAAATTCGTTCCGATAATTAGTATATGACAAGCTTTTATCTGTTTCAATAAAAAAACACTGGCTCTGCCTCTGGCACATTGTTTTCAATGTCAAGAAGAATGTGAATGCTCATTGGTCATAATGTTTAAATCAACATTAACAATATTTAGACCAATGACAGTTTAATAATATGAGATATATGGATAATCGAAACCAGCATTATCCGGTTCGCAAAATGTATACTAATAAAAAAGTAATAATATAACGTACCAATTGCAAATTCAAATTTCGATAGCATGTTTTAGGAATTTATCGACTTATCATGTGACAGTGCGGCCAGTGTTTTCGCTACAGCTGGCAGCGCAGGAAAAAATTTAATGCTACCAGAGTGAAAATATAATTAATGGCAGCGCCATGGCTGAGAAAATTGGTATATTTTTTATTTTATTTTTAATTAAATTAATAAGTACTAATGCCCAGGATGAGGTATTGGGCTGTGGCGGTTTCATCAAGAGTCACGCGGATATAGACTTTTCCAAGGTGGAAATAAAACTGTAAGTAAACATACAAAGCCGACTGATAACACACACCAACACATATACACACATGCTAATTGAATAAAATTGTGTCTCTTTAACCCAATTTCTAAATTAGACTGACCAGGCAGGGCTCACTAAAGGATAAGACTGATTGCTCCCCATCGAATGGTTATTATTTCCTGCCCATTTATGACAAGGGTGAATACTTACTGAGCGTTTCGCCACCGCCGGGCTGGAGTTTTGAGCCGGAACATGTGGAACTAAATTTTGATGGAAAGAATGACGTGTGCAGTCAGGGCAAAGATGTAAATTTTGTCTTCAAGGGTTTTGGGATTACGGGAAAAGTTGTGTTGGCCATTGGCTCTGGAGCACGTAATGTGGATGTGGAACTACAATCAGAGCAAACAAGCGAAGTGAGACGCACCAAAACGGATAACAATGGAATTTTCTCTTTTACGCCAATTATACCTGGGAAATACGTGGTCAAGGCAACGCATTCAAAATGGTATTTCTCCAAATCTGAACATAAAGTGGTGGTGGTCAGTGGAAATACCGAATTGCCGGAAAATTCACTGGTTGTCTCCGGTTTTGATATTAATGGCAGATTTGATAGCAGCCAGTTGCCTGGAAACATTGGTGTGGCCTTATACAAACAAAAGGGAGTAAGTGTAGCGGAAATCGATTCTAGATAGATTTCTAACATTTACATTATTTATCTTTTTAGCAATCATTGGAAGCCAAGTGCCAAAAATCATCTTCAGTTTCTGTAAAAAATACTGTAAAAACCGGCTATGAGGCCTCTCCTAGCTGCTATACACTTGTTGAAAAATCCGGCGAATATATCTTTAAGAATGTTCCATCTGGCAAATATTTGCTGCAGGCCGTCAACGAGAATTCCAAGCTTAAACTCCACCTAAGACCAGAGTTCATCGAACTAGAAGTGGCAAAGGACACGCTGCAAGTAAAAGAGGAATTTGGTATTACAGGTTTTACCATTTCTGGCCAAGTTCTGAAATCCCAAAGTAGTGGCAAGCCGCTCGCTTCGGCCATTGTGAAACTAAATAATCAAAAAGTGGCCGTAACCGATAGCCAAGGAAGTTACACTCTGGAAAACATAAAGGCTGGATCCTATAACATTGAGATAGAGTCACCTCAATTCCAATTTCATCCAATCCAGGCCAAGGTTTTGATTACCACAGAAGCATTGCCCACCATTGTGCCACATGCCTATGAAGTGTGCGGAAAAGTTGTCTCTAGCAAATCCTATACAGTGGGACTGACAAAAAGTGGTTCAACATTCCACACAACAGCCACAACGAAACCGGAAAGTGGAGGCTCATGGTGTGCATATCTGCCAGTGGGCAAATATCAGGTAGAAGTCTTGACAACCGATGCGGATAAAGCCAATGGCGTGCAATTCTTTCCCGTGCAACAGCAAACCGAGGTTGGAGATTCACCAGTGAATGGCATCACATTTTCACAGCTGCGTGCCAAAATAAGAGGAGACTTACAGTGTCTGCCAGATGCCACAGGCACTTGCACGTCCGCTGAGGTGACCTTGCAGGCTCTGGATGCCACGGGTCAGCCAACGGACAACAAGTGGCGGGCCAAGGCTCATCGTAAGAATAAATAAATTAGTCTAAAACGAAATCTAATCTCTTAATCCTTCACAGGTGGCAAGTATGTGTTCAAGGATGTATTGCCAGGTCCTTATGAGCTAACCATACCACAGGGTAATCTGTGCTACGAGTCCACGCGTGTGTTCCTAAATGTGGCTGCTGCTGAAGAGGAAGCTCCTCCCTTTGTACACAAGGGTTACGAGGTCTCCATTATTTCCAGTCATCGTGCTCTGGTGGGTAAATTTTAAGCATTACCTTTCCACAGATTTTGACATCTTCTTTCACTTCCTTATAGATGAGGTATACCCATGTGACGGGACCCTCTGATCCAAAGCCTTCGACAGAAACTTTAAAGATTCTCTCCGGCGTCAATACATTCTGTGTATCTAAATATGGCAGCTATGACTTTAAGCTGGAAGGTTGTCATCTTTATGATAATTCATTGCCCACCAGATTTATTACACCCGAACCGGAGCAGTTGCAAACATTGATCATCAATGCGATAGCCCATAAGACAGGTTTACGGGTTCTGTCTTCCGAACCCAATGCCGAGAGTTTAAAACTCAGATTGGAATCCGAGTCCTTGGGTCAGCAAGTCATCACTCCGACAGCAGAGGCACACAAAGTAGATGGCAAATATGCATATCGTTATGATGCCTATTTGAAGCCAGAGGAAGTTCTGGATGTGACTCCATTGAGTGATGTCTTACTATTTGCTCCACAGAATCATCAAATTGTTGGTTCTAGTGATTGTGTGGATATAGCATTTAATTTTGTGGCTACCCGTGGATTGATTTTGCGTGGCAAAGTTGTGCCAGCAATTAAGGATGCCAAGGTTACCCTTAGTTTCCCTGATCAACCAGAATTGGCGAATTTGGAAACAATTACCTCGGTGACCGGTGAATTTAAATTTGGTCCCATTGATGAGAGTTTGTCCTTTGATTTAACAGCAGAAAAGGAATCATATGTGTTCAGTAAATACAATCGTCAGACTGCTTCGTTCAGTGCCCATAAACTCTGTGAGATTATTGTGAATGTTAAGGATGAGGCTGGTGAACCATTAAATGGAGTACTCCTATCGCTAAGTGGTGGTGAAAGCTATCGCAAAAACCTAATCACTGGAGAAAATGGTGCACTTAACTTTCATTCACTATCACCATCCCAATATTATCTAAGACCCATGATGAAGGAATACAAATTTGAGCCAAATTCCAAAATGATTGACATCAAGGACGGTGAGACCTTAGAGATTACCCTTACGTAAGTGTGGTGATTAAGTAGGTTTCAATGTTTGTTTTATTATAATATTTCCTATCTTTTATTAGCGGCAAGCGATATGCTTATTCCATTTTTGGTACCATTACATCACTCAACGGCGATCCGTTTGCTGCTGTGAATGTACAGGCCACTGCCGACGAGGGTTGCCAGCAACAGCAGGAGGAAGCCATTAGCGAGAGTAATGGACAGTATCGTATAAGAGGCCTACAGCCTGGTTGCTCCTACAGCGTACGGGTTATACCCGATGACGAGAATGTGGAGCGTTCGATTCCTCCTCAGCACACAGTGAAAGTGGGTCAGGATGATGTGCGTGATATCAATCTGATAGTTGTTAGCCCCGTCAAGATTGTCGATATCACTGCTAAGATAACAGCCACTCAAAACGATCATTACAAAACTTTGCGTATTGTAATGTATCGTCGAGGATCTTCCGATTCGCCAGTTTTCTCTCAGCTAGTGGGAGCACCCTTAAATCCTAAATCTAGCAAAAATACTGGAATTATGGTATTCTTTCCCCGCATACCACTCGATGGCAAGAGTTATGTAGTTGAGTTACAATCGACACTCTCGGAGAAAACTTATAGCTATAAATTGCCTTCGGCCAGCTTTGTGGCAGACAGATGTTCCATTTTTGTCGGTCTCGACTTTAAACCAGAGGTGCGAGCAGCTGAGACTGATCTCAATCAGAATTCCATATCCGCATTAATACTCATTGCACTGGTGGCCATTGCATTTTTCAAACAAGATTTGGCTGTCAATTTCATCAGCTTTGTTTGGTCTAAGATTAATGATGTGGCCGCCGATTTTGCTCAGCGACAGAAGAATAAGACACACGTGCGATTTACTCAACGTGAAATCGATCAATTGGCCGAAGAGATAAATTCCATTAAAAAGAAAAAGACTAAGAAAATTTAGTCAACCACCGACAGAATGAAAACGATAATATTCGTGACCTATTTACACTAACACTTTGAACTGAAATGTATATATATATATGTATATCGAAATTTTTTTGAATTCCATATTAGTTTTTTTATCAATTCTTTCAAAGATATAGACTTTAAATTTTGTATTATTTGATGTCATTTAAAAAAATTTCTAGTCTTGTACGACCAATAATAATGTCAGCGCATCTATATTAGATAACGTATATTTTAACTTAGAATGGTTGAAATATTCGCTAAATGTTTTATTATTCAACATTAATCAGATTTAAAATGCATTACTAGAAGCCATATTACTTTCAATTATAACATTCAATAATCTACAATATAGTTAAAACATTAGCCGGGAACTGTTAATAATGAATTTATTTATACGTAACACTCTGTAAAATATCTTTGAAAAATAAGATATTGTTCCTCGCATCAAGTTTAGTAGTAATTCAGCATTGATTCTATAATGAATTCGATAATTTAAATATGCATATCCTTCTTATGTTGTAGTGTAAATAGGGCCTTAGTCAGGCTTTTAGCCGGTTCAGGTTCAGGTATTTGGTTTATAGACTTAAACAAATTTTTGTGGAGTTTTCTTTTGTTAATATTTTGAATTTGAGGCAAGTTTATTTTGTGTGTGAGTTCCTTTCACTTTCACTTTCTTATAGCTAAAAATAAATAAATACAAATAAATAGTTTAATCAATCCGTTTCTCCTCCTCCTATTCATTTTCCCCTCATCTAACTATTGCATCAAAATGTGTTCGGCTATTGGGCTAAGCATACGATCACCTCGACGTTTCCTCAATTGGGAATTTCGTCGTTCGGCCTTGAGATTGATCTCATTCTCTGACTCCAATGAAGCATCGGTGGAAGTTTCTTCCTGTGTAGTTGGCTCTTCACTAGTCTCATCGGTCTCCACAAAGACGCAATCTGGATTAACTGCAGCGCATTCACCGAAATTGGTGGCCCTTGCCTCTGGATTCTTTGCATTTGTGTATTTCTCAAAGAAACCACGTCCTACAATACGGAAGGCCATGCTAGTCAAGGGATTAAGCTTCGATCGGAACTCCATTTCGCAGACGAAACGACGACGACAAGCCTTGGAATCTAGTCCCAAGAAGGCAAACAAAAAGTCGGCAATTCTGTAAGAAAAGACAAATTAATTATATGTTTATTCCTTTTAGGAATTTTAGATATAACTCACTGTTCTTCGGTGGGCTGTTGGCGAGCCACACTCTCTGAGATCTCTTCATCGACTATTTCCACTTGCTCATCCTGCTCTACATCTTCCTCCTGCTCTTCAACATCACGCTTACCACGACGACGTGTGTCACCAGGAGCTGTGGGCAATTCACTATGTATATCTGGCTGAATATCAGATACTATATCCGAACCACTTGAGTAACCACCATAGGCAGAGTAGGGGTCAAAGGAGCTGGAATCGTAAGAGGGTCCATCATAGTGTTCAGAGTGATCATGTTCCAAGGAATAAGGAATATGATCGTGATGTTCATGGAATGATGGTGGTCTAATAAAATAATTTATATTTCTTTTTAATTGAAGAAAAGTTGGAATATATTATTTAGTCTTACGGATGATCTAGAATAATCTCCTGATTGCATCTGTGGTGACGGGGCAGTAGGTAACGGAAGCCCAAATAAATGGCACTGCCCACAAA
Source organism: Drosophila emarginata (assembly GCA_037075365.1). Classification (NCBI taxonomy): domain Eukaryota; kingdom Metazoa; phylum Arthropoda; class Insecta; order Diptera; family Drosophilidae; genus Drosophila; species Drosophila emarginata. The sequence continues at coordinate 566,196 of JBAMCD010000260.1, read as the reverse complement.
GAAGGACACAATGATTACCTTCACCTTAATCCAATAGGCAATGGCAATGGGCCACATATGACGCCCTAAAAATCAAAATAATTGAATGGATTAAATAACTACCATTATATCGTGATTAGAAAATCAACTTTCACTTAATTTTGTCGATATTCCCAAAGAGAATTCTACCCAGAGACTAACCCGAACACCAAAAGATTGAAAGTGAAAAGTGTTAATTAAAAATTGTGAATTTTGTTTTCGTGATGATCCAATTGGAAAACACTTTAACTGTGGATTGGAAAACTTTCGAAAGAAAGTGCCAAAGTGCTAAAACTAACCACAAATATTGATCAGAATTGGAACTGCTAATTGTTATGTTTCGTCTGATTGATTTACTTGATCGGATTAAGTAAGACTTACACCAGAACATATGACGATGGCGACGGGTACGTCCCTCAAATTCCATTAGATCTTGTCCATTATCTTGTGTTATTTCCTCCTGATTTTGCACAATTTCACTTTGATTCCCATTCGAATTTTCCACATTTTCATCACAAAACACTAGGGTGAAATAGATCACCAATAATACGGCTGCATACCAAATTGTATTCTTATGCATGATTATACAAATTTCTTTTATATATATCCGTGGAATATATCCTTTAAAACTCAATACACTTGTTTTGCTTCGTTTCACTGCAGAACTGCAAAACTGAATGATGCACTAACTGAGCCAAAGTCTCACCTTATATACCATATCGTCTGCCAAGTTCAGGGTGATAATTGATGGTCGTGGATTCGGTGCGTAGACTTTGGCTGGTTTGGTTTACTTTGGTTTGGTTTTGATGACGAGTTCAACGCGTATTTTCGGCAGATTTTTAATGTCCAAAACATGCATTTTGTTGATGCTAACAAAATTTCTTCAATCAAATATTTTTTTACTAGTCAAATGTAGTGCAATTTCACTTTCTTTCCATAAATCGTGTTTGGAGGTTTTCTAACTTGATGTGAATTAATTCCCCACTCGGCCTATTATGAAAGATTTTTTTCATTTATTTTACATAATTCTTTGATCTAGACACTATTTTACATAATTCTTTTAGGTAATGTTTAAAGAGTAAAATTTTTGCGATTAGAAAAACGAATGAATCACTTTGTCTTCTTTTTTAATCAACTGACAGATTTATTCCTTCAAGCTATCTGATTTCTTTTTCAATTAATTATTTATTATTTTTAAAACCATAAATTATAAGTAAATAATCAAAGACAACCCATTTAGCTAAAATGATTGCTCTTTATTTTGAGACAGTAAATACATCAGTAAATTTACGGATATAGAATCATTATAAAAAATTCAATTCGGATTTATCAGTTTTTTTAACTTTTTCAGTTATAATACATTAACGATTCGTATTATAATTTATTAAAGAATTGTATAAATTATAATTATATACAAAAAATTCGATCCCTCCCTACATTATTTTTGCGATTATAGTCAGGAAATAAATTTAATATCTTTTACAGCTCATTTACTTTCAATTTCATAATTTAGCTTGACATTAAATAATTGCCCCTTTAACAAAATTTACTTACACTGAAATCTTAACTCCAGAAAAAAAAATAAAGTCAAGCGTTCAAATATTTAAATTTCTATATGACATAAATATATCTTTGAATCTAAAATGTGAAAATCAAATTTGGCGCCGAATCGATTTGATAACAAATACGCTGTCGATGTGAGAAAACTATCGGTTTCTGCTTTTAGTCTGGCCGTCTGCAGCGTAAAGTATACTACACTTTATTTTTAGAAGTAAATACGTTAAATGCCATTTTAAATATTTTCCGAAACTATTTAGCAACCCCCCTTGATGAGCTTATCTCGGGTGGATGATAGTCATAACCAATTATCTAACTTGGACTTTGGTTAATATATTCATTTAAATTTTTGATAAAATGCTAAATGAAATGATTAGAAATTGCGTAAATCTTACTTTTAATTAAGATTCAATGAATGACTATGCCAATTTGTTTTGGAGAAACTGTACAGGAAGACATACATATAAAAAAAATCAGATCAAAGCAATTTCGATAAACGTAGTCCTATACATAGTAAAAAGGAATTTGCCTAACATCGGCACGTGTGGACTAATGCGACCTTCAATTGATAGATAGTACGAAACCGCCAATAAAAACACACCTCCTCATATCATGATAGTAGAATCATTTTAGCAACCATTGGATACTCTACTTTATATGTGACTCTTATAACGTTTATTTCTTATTTTTAATCGATCGCTGTTTTTAGCTATTTAATTCACACAGTAGACACTGATAAGATATGGGATGTCAAGTAATTAGCGGTGACTAGGCACCTATAGGGCTGTATACTTAATAGAACCAAAAGATTTCCATAACATCCAGACGGAGGCGTGGCCAGTCTTATCACATAAAAGTACATAAGTTAGCTGAGACATTTTTGTGTTTTATTTTAACAATTGCTCAAACAACGCGTGCCGCAATATAGAAATAAAAATCTCGAAACGTTTTGATACGTTCTAGTTGATAACAGCAAAAAAAAAAAAAATTGAGAAACCGACTATGGAAGAGAAGGCCTACCACTCTGCTAATGTGTTGAGGTGATTTGCTGTTGCTGAAATTCTACATAGTTCGCTTCATCAAAATCAACGTACGAATACAAATCATACGATTCTTTCTAGATTTAAACATGTCAGGGGGACTGTTAAATAACCATAAGCCTCATGCAATCGAGAGACTAGGCTCGCCAACGGCCACAATCGACGCACCCGTCGATTTGTATGTTGCTAGAGAATTCACTGAATATAGTAGAATAGCAAAAAAGAAAAAGAATTCATCTCTTTTAAAAATTTTCCATTCGATGAATACTAGAAAAGTGGTTGGTTTCTAAAGTTCAAAAAGTTCTATGTGAAAAACATTTTTTATCCCAATTTGTGTTGAAAAGTTATGTATAGCAGATACACATTTTAAGAGCCTTCTGCTAGGGTATACAAAGTTTGAATAGAGTCAAAATTGGTTTTTATTTTATTGTTCATATTCTAGCGATTTAGTTTATCTGAATATATACACATATATATTATATATATCAGTGTTGTTGCTTTTTAGTTACCATCCCAATTGGGGGCCCGCGAACAGCTGTTGCTCCTCTCATCGAATTTTGGTTTATTTGTGGGGGCTCTCTCTGTTTTTTCTCTCTCTCTCTTATTATGTCTGCCATGCGGCCGGCTATTTTGGCGCTAGGACAAAGTACAGATTTGTTGTTGTTAAACATTACCGGTTAGGAGGAGCTTAACATTGAGAGAGCGACATACAAATGGAAAGACCCAGCACAAGAGAACAGAAGCAGCAGTCGAAGCTGCGAGACTATGGCAAAAAAAACAACATAATGGAAAAAAAGTTTTCAAGTTTTTTCAGTTGGACGTGTAGCTTTGGTGTGAACGGTTCGGCCAAGTTCCTCAAAAAAACCAGAGTGAAAGACGGGGAAATTTTTCAGTATAGTTAGTGGAACATTTGCGTTAGTTCGAAACACCGCCTAAAATATATACATATATGTGCATACATATATAGACGGAGATTTTGTGAAGCAATTTAATTATTTCCGCTGTACGCTGACAGGCTAAGCCACCGACAAATCAATCAGCGAACACTTATCAAACAATTAGCGTAACCTCAGCACGCCAGGATAAAGGATAGCGCAGGGCGCTCATTTTTTTTTGCATTTCTACATTTACAGTTAAGGTGAAAGGTAAGAGCAAATGTAGTTATGTATGTATGTAAGTGTTTGTGTGAAGGGTTATCAACCCAAGTGTCGCCATTATACAAATTAGACAACAAAAAAATATAGATTTAAATTGCATAATTTCTATTTTGCTCTTGTGTTTTATTTTTTTTTTTTACGTCGGCTGATTTTTCCTACCGCTCTCTGTCTCTGTTTGCTCTGCCTATAGCTCTCGCTTTCTCTCTCACTCTGGTAATTGTAAATTACATATGCTGACTAATTAAACTTTATATGTTATTCTATTTCATTTACCCCAACCCCTTCTCCATACTCACCCCACCCTTACATCTTCTAGTCACCCTCTTGCTCACGCAGTTGTCGTTGTATTGCGTCTCTGTGTATTTCTCGGTCTGTATGTGTGTGTGTGTCTATTTCGTTTTCGTCTGCCCAATATTTATGACCTTCTTATGGTTTCTGCCCACCGAAACGTGTTTGTCAAAATAAGAAACAACAATAAAATCTACAACAAAAGTGTGTGCACACATATGTGTATAAATAAATATCTATGTATATTTCCACATTTCTAACATTAATATTTATTTAAATTTAAGTCGCGTGTGCAACGTGTGAAACAAACAATACAAAACTCTTTAAAAGAAATAAAACTAGTCAAAGTTCTACGATAATATTTGATTAAGCTGGACCCCGGACTAGTCTATCGATGGGTACAGTCAATGTGACATTGACCAACCGCTAATATGGAAATGACTGATAAGAAATCAATGATGGGAAATCGGTATATATAATCGCGGAACTATAGCTTTGTACAAAATTTAGTCGTCCAGACTGCTTTCTTTTTCTATTTTTTTTTTGGTTGGTTATTTTTTTGGCGAAAAATCAATGCTTTGGCCTTAATTGTTCAAGATCATGTGGCACACATTTTTTTCTATGACGTGCAAAACACAAAACTAATATATAAAAGAAATATAAAAAAAAAACGACAACACTTGAATGTGACGACTATCTTGGTATTCTGTCTTTTTATTATAATATTTTATTATCAATCAACTTAGTTGTATTATGTAATCGAGTTTATTGTGGCAGGGCAAACAGAAATCATATAATTGCCTCTCAAAGGACTAAAAAAAATGTAAATGGGGGGAGGTGTAGATGGGTGTGTCTTAGGACAACACACCTTGTTAGTAACCATAAAACACAAGCGACAGGATAATTGATATACAAAACTGTAAATATTTGAACAATCGAAAAATATGCAAACAATTTACAGTTTGCTTTTTAAGAGAAAAATATTTGAATTAATCGTAGATTTATAATATCCTTTATTTAAAAGATTAAAGGGTATATTTTATATATACATATACATATTTAATAGACAACAAGTTTTTAAATTATAAAAACAAAATCGAGAATCCTATTCAAAAAGAAAAAATTAGATAAAAGAACTTAAAAAGTTTTAAAGTTGGGAGTTTATAAATAAGACTGCTATTGGAATATTATTTATTATAATTCAAAGAAAATATAAAAAGCAAAGTAGTTATGAAAGACATTTTTGCCGATAGGTGGCGCTTTAGTAAAAATAAATTCTATTTCTATAATAAAAATTTCCACTTATTAAAGAGTATTTCAAATTCAGCAAACAAATTTTACTTAATAGCAGATATTTTAAAGCTATTGCGTTTTATTTTTTACAAAACGCTAAAAAATTGCCATTATTGTTATTTTTGTTGTTGGCCATAAATGCATTTAATTCGTATGATAATCAGAATTAAAATTCCAGAATCGTGGCAAAATAAAAACCACTCAAATCCTAGTCTTAAAATGTGTTTGTCTTTTGAAATACTTTAATTCGTTCCTCTTTATCATATCCCTTTTTTAATTTACTGATAAGAGATTATAATTTCCGCTTCTTAATTATCTTTAGATATTGGAATTTCCTAATCAATTATGTTTATGTAATATTATATATCTTATATGGCATTTTCTTCAAATGCATTTCAATTGATAATAAATTAGTTAAAGTTGTTTCAAACAATTCAAATATTATATTTATGGATTATTATTTTTTTTAATTTATAATACTTTTAAAGACAGACAGTAAGTAAAACTAAAATTTATATACATACATAATGTATGTATGTGTGCCCCTGTAGTGGCTATTCCGTCTCGTAGAGGTGACATTGAAACCTTATCTTGAATATAAAATAAATGAAATACTGTAGAAACTGAACAATTTAGGTTAAACCGAACCTTTAATACCCTTTATCCAAATTATGACATATATTTCGAAAAATTGATTGGATATTAAAATCTGTTGATTTTTAAGATTTTAAACCAATTTTCATCGGATTTAAAAACAATTTTATTTGTTAAATACATAAAAAAAAGTATTTACACTATATTTGTTTCAATTAAAAGCAGGCTTAATTTATAGAAATATATCTTAAATAAAAACTTCCAAGTTGTATAATAAAATAACTCTTCTATGTTAGTGTATATAAATCATAAGGATTATAACAATTTATCCTAAAACTGGTTCTATACATTTCGATTGTTTCATTTTATTAATAATCATGTTTTGGTTTCTTAACAATTAACAAAGTTAATGAATGTTAATCGGCAGATTCACGTAAATTGAATTAGAGAGTCATACAATTCATTTATCGGGTCTGTGACATAAATGGTTATTTTCAGATTTATTTCTATTTGTATGTATAATGGAGTGCATCACCCCCAATGGGAGTGATTCTACAAATATGGATCCCGCGAATGTGTTAATAAAACTATTTCAGCTTATCTGCTCATTATCTTCACCTGTGCCCCATTCGTATATATGTAGAGTATATATAAATATGTACATATACATATGTATATATATATGTACATCCAATACATGTGTCAACATTTGTTCTAGATTGTATGTTAACCCACTCTCCTGTTTAACTCAACCTATTCATAACGATATACGGTCATATATCAGTAGGTTATATATATGTATATATACAGCTATATATTGCAATCGAATAATATACTCAAGTGAAGTTGGTTAGACGGGGGTTCTATTACCAATTTGCACAAAAACACCTTTTTAATTACGATTAGTAAACAACCGAAAAAAACAGGTTAAACAACATCAAACTGTTGACCAAAAATAGAGTAAAACATTGAACCTTATCGTTGTACTATATATGAGAGGACACCTAACCCAAAAACCAATTATAGGTGAGTGCCAGGGTCGTAGTTTGAGTTGCAATATTTCATTGGGCTAAATCCATTTCGAATATTGCGCATCACATGACCAGACCCGATCTGCTTTAGGCCACATTTCATGTTTTTCTTTTTAAGGCATTTCGCTGGATTATTTTGAAAGGGTAAATAACCTTAAACAAATTGAACTGGTTTCCAGACGAGCCCCCGATCAAAGAGAAGTAAATGGAAAGCAAAAGAGAGAACCAAAAAAAAAAAAAAGACAAAATTGGGAGAGCTACTTACAAAAGTATCTTTAAAATGCAAAATTTCAAACGCACTTTGTACCCAATTTCAAGTCTCTGTCTGTCACTGTCGTCTACCGCTTTAGACAACGAAAGTCATTTGAATTAATGATAATAAGCAAACAAAAATGCAAATATCTACATACATACATACATACAGATGTATATATTTATGTATGTATTGAAAACTTTTGGAATTGTTAATAAAGATTAAGTATCAATAATACACTCATTGGGAAACTTTAAGTTTGTAATAAATATTTTTATTTTCATTTAGTTAAATAGTTAAATACTTACTACGTTTTTTTTAGAATATTAAGCCTAACAGTTTTATGTCGGGAGTAGTTAAATGTTCTTTATTGTTTTTAAATATTCTATAAAAACTTGTTTTAGATTTTTACAAAAAAGGTTTAAATTTATATTTTTTTTAAATTGGAAGGCAATTTAGCCATTTTACTGGGTGCTATACGGATTTAGGTAGATCACTTGCCAAATTTTGCACCAATTAACTAGATTTAGGTTTTTAAAAGTCTTTTCTTAGTCTACTTCCCTAAACGTTAAAAGTCCTACCCTGCTATGCTAGGCAACACTGAAAATGAAGAATTTTCGTCAATCAACTTTTGATTGAAACATGGTAAACATTACAGACTTAAGCTCGTAGGATTTTAAGATACATCTTTCCTAATGTTAAAGTAGGCTTTTTTATTTTGCAATGAAAATTTTTGAAAACATTTCAAAGTATTTTAATCTCCCTGTGACAATTGAGTGCGTAAAAATCTAATTAAGAAATTTTCAGTTAATATCTCAAAATACAATTTTATCCTCTGATACTACAGATATACATATTATTCTTTGAAGGTGGGTAGACATATGTATGTACATACATACATATCTATAGGTAGTAATTGGCTTTACAAATATGTACACACACTTAATACACGTTCATACACATATATATTTATCTGTGTACACACGCGAGCAAATAAAAAATAACAACATTTCATCAAAATGGAATTTAATGGCTAACAAAAAATAAAACTTGAAAAAAAGTATATATGTATGTAGTATTATTAATCTTCAAAATGACATACTCAAATATGTATACTCTTACAATCAACATTATAACACTGATTATTCGAAATTTCTTTCAACTAGTTTACTTATTAGAATTTGTCAATGAGTTTAATATAAATCATAAATAATATATAAATAAATTTTTTGTTAAAAATAAAAATTCTAAATTATATATTTCCCTTTTATAAGAGTAGCAAATGGCAGAATAGCAATAAAATTGCATTTAAATATGTTTGTTATACTATTATTATCATGGCTATTGTACAATATGTATGTATAAAGATAATAGCTTTTAATAGTTTTTGATTGAAACGTTCAACGGCGTTATTTTATCACGTGAGTCCAAATAAATTTGTAGTCTCCCGACATGAATAACTATATTAATTTAGACTAACACACACATACGACACTCTTCCATCTATTAGATCGTCTATTAGTTTTTATTTATTATTAGATCTTAAGGTAATCTTAAAGTTATATATTTATTTTTAACAGTTTTTAAGGTTTCTTAATTATTTTGTATTTTTTATTGTGGACTTTAATCCATTGATTGAATACTTTCGCTGGTGTTTTAAACCACTGTAAAATACGATTTCGTAACGAAATGTTCTAGTCTCATTACGTTCGTGACCTCCTCATAAATAATACTATAGATTTTGTTTTATTTTTTTTTTTTTTTTGTGAAAGTCGATAACCTTAAGACTTTTGGAAATCGTTCGTCAGATAGTTGCTTATATATGCTTTGAATGCAATCTTATAGATCGTGAAACTTATAATATTTATTTAATATACTTAATTTATTTGCTTTTGTTTCTTTCTAGTCGAAGGTAGCGATTCAACATGTTCATACCGATAGCTCAGAAAGCTATTAAAACGCTGCGGAAAACGCAACCACGCGTTAGACTATACTTATATCAAAAAAATGGCTACTCCAGTCAGGTAAGTGTTTCAATAATTTAATTTGAATTTAAAATTTATATTTAAACGGTTTCTATTTTATTTATCGATCAAGGTTGAATATAAACCGATTCGTTCGGTTTTGGTGGCAAATCGTGGTGAGATTGCCATTCGTGTCTTCCGTGCCTGTACAGAATTGGGCATCAAATCGGTTGCCATCTATTCCGAACAAGATAAAATGCATATGCATCGCCAAAAGGCCGACGAATCATATTTGGTTGGCAAAGGATTGCCTCCAGTGGAGGCCTATCTTAGCATTCCAGAGATTATCCGTGTGTGCAAGGAGAACGATGTGGATGCTGTGCATCCAGGCTATGGTTTCCTCTCAGAGCGTAGCGATTTTGCTCAGGCTGTAATCGATGCTGGGCTTCGTTTCATTGGACCCTCACCCAAGGTGGTTCAAAATATGGGTGATAAAGTAGCTGCCCGTGTGGCTGCCATTGAGGCGGGAGTACCCATTGTTCCCGGTACAGATGGCCCAGTTACCACGAAAGAGGAGGCTCTTGATTTTTGCAAAAAGCACGGTCTTCCAGTAATTTTCAAAGCAGCCTATGGTGGTGGAGGTCGTGGTATGCGTGTTGTACGCAAAATGGAAGATGTGGAGGAGAGTTTCCAGCGTGCCAGTTCTGAGGCAAAGGCCGCTTTCGGCAATGGAGCCATGTTCATTGAGAAATTCATTGAACGTCCTCGTCACATTGAGGTTCAATTGTTGGGAGACAAAGCCGGTAATGTGGTTCATTTATATGAACGTGATTGCTCGGTACAGCGTCGCCATCAAAAGGTCGTTGAGATTGCTCCCGCTCCACGACTGCCCGTCGAAATTCGTGATAAGATGACTGAAGCCGCTGTAAGATTGGCCAAACATGTTGGCTATGAGAATGCTGGTACTGTCGAATTCTTGGCCGATGAAAGTGGAAATTTCTATTTCATTGAAGTGAATGCTCGTCTTCAGGTGGAGCACACAGTAACCGAAGAGATCACCGGCATTGATCTGGTTCAATCTCAAATTCGCGTTGCAGAAGGCATGACTCTACCCGAATTGGGTTATACTCAAGATAAAATTCAACCACGTGGCTATGCCATCCAATGCCGTGTCACCACTGAGGATCCTGCAAACGATTTCCAACCTAATACTGGTCGCTTGGAGGTGTTCCGATCAGGCGAGGGTATGGGCATTCGTCTAGACAGTGCCTCCGCCTATGCTGGAGCCATCATTTCACCCTACTACGACTCTCTATTGGTCAAAATCATCTCACATGCCAGTGATTTACAGAGTTCCGCATCGAAAATGAATCGTGCGTTACGTGAATTCCGCATACGTGGCGTGAAAACCAATATTCCCTTCCTCCTTAACGTGCTGGAAAACCAAAAGTTCCTACATGGTGTCCTGGATACCTATTTTATTGATGAACATCCTCAATTATTTAAATTCCGTACCTCTCAGAATCGTGCACAGAAATTGCTTAACTATTTGGGCGAAGTACTTGTCAATGGGCCACAAACTCCCTTGGCAACCACATTGAAGCCAGCCGAAGTTAATCCTCATGTACCAACCGTTCCATTGGGTAAGTTCGAAAATACTATTTCATATTTATTTTTTAGAAACTATGGCATGTTCCTTTTTTCACAATACTTTACTTTGCTTGCTTGCTTAAATTTCGGGGAAATTCGATAAACCAAAACCACGTCAAAGATTCGTTTGCTAGACAAACTAATCTTAGATCAGTGGTAATAATGAAAAAGCATGCTTTTGTGAAACGTTCCGGAATGCACTGAATATACATTTTACCTTCAGTCGATGCTTTAACCTAAATCTATTTTCTTTTTGATGTTTTTACCTTTTTTTTTTTAATTTCTGTTACATTTGTTATTAATACACAAAAAACAATAAACCAAAACCAATGCACCAACATGCGTCAACACTCGCAAAAAAAAAAAAAAAATACTCAACTCGTTCTCATGATTCACACGTTATAAAATGCAAAATATGAAAAAAAAATATATATATATATATTACAAATACGTTTTGAAAAAACTTAACCAAATGAAGACTTGTCACCGGAAGCATTAGAACGTGAAGAACGTGGTGAGGCCAAAGGTACGTTTTCGTTGCTTTTTCTTATAATTCTCAATTATTTTACCGCATAACATACAATAAATACATTTAATCATATGGGCAATGGGTTTTAACTTGAAACATAATGGTGATTTCATATTCAAAATTGTTCTCATTCAGGATCTTATATAATATATTTTAAAACTATCATTCATTTTTTTTATTATTATTCCAAGGGCTTTTAATCTCAACTGTGAGTTAACTTAACTGCGCAAATAAATTGTTGTGTTCCTAGCATCCTTTAAGGAACTAAAAAAATAGCATTTAGGGTTTTCTTTCTACTTCATCATTTCAAATAAAATCAAATGGCTTATTTATTTTTGATCTTTGGAAGATCTAATACAGCTCATATTCTTAGGTTTTAAACAAACATTCAAAAAACAACATAACACTTATTATACATACTATGTAATTCGTCCAAACCAAAAATAAACCTCATTAGTTCCAACATCTTTCAAACATTATGGGATTATTTATTAAGTTATTGTTCAATGTTTAATCATTTCAGAGTAACATTGTTACCTGTTTTTATTCAGTATTTATTATAATTTTTTTGCAGTTAAAATTGTTTATTTGCATATGTATAAATAAGCTTTATTTAATTATTTTTTTAGGATAAATTGTTTGTTCCATAATTTTGGCTTTAGGGGTTACATGGGTTTAAAAATTTTAATGAAGTAAAACCTAATAAAACCCCATGTAACCTTTTAAACTAATTGCAAATTCTTATTTTAATGTTATTCGTAGCAAAAGGTTTTTAATATGCGATATTATGGGGGGAGTAGCTTACCTTTTTTTTACTGCCTTTCCAACTAACATGTGTTCTTTACGCAATTTCGTGACTTTAGTGACGGAACCCCCCAAGGGTTTACGTGACATTATTGTATGCCAGGGTCCCGAAGCTTTTGCCAAGGAGGTGCGTTCTCGCAAGAATTTGATGCTTATGGACACTACTTTCCGTGATGCCCATCAATCGCTGTTGGCCACCCGTGTGCGTTCCCACGACTTGTTGAAGATTTCACCCTATGTGGCAAACAAATTCAACAATTTGTATTCATTGGAAAATTGGGGTGGTGCCACCTTTGATGTAGCATTGCGTTTCCTGCACGAATGCCCATGGGAACGTTTGGAGGAGATGCGCAAACGTATTCCGAATATACCATTCCAGATGCTGTTACGCGGAGCCAATGCTGTTGGTTATACCAGCTATCCGGATAATGTTGTCTACAAGTTCTGCGAACTTGCGGTAAGAATAATAAATGGGGAAAATAATTTGAAAAGAAGATTTAAGTTTAATTATCTCTTCCTTCATTTAGGTGCAAACTGGTATGGATATCTTCCGAGTATTTGACTCTCTGAATTATTTGCCAAATTTGATCTTGGGCATGGAAGCCGCTGGTAAAGCTGGTGGTGTAGTTGAAGCAGCTATTTCATATACTGGCGATGTCAGTGATCCCAATCGAACCAAGTACGATCTGAAGTACTATACAAATCTGGCCGATGAGTTGGTAAAGGCTGGAACTCATGTCCTCTGCATTAAGGATATGGCTGGCTTGCTGAAACCTGAAGCTGCGAGACTTTTGATTACTGCCATTCGGGACAAGCATCCCGATGTACCAATTCATATCCATACTCATGACACTTCGGGAGCTGGTGTTGCTTCCATGTTGGCCTGTGCCCAGGCAGGAGCTGATGTTGTTGATGTTGCTGTCGATTCCATGAGTGGCATGACATCACAGCCTAGTATGGGTGCTGTGGTCGCCTCTTTGCAGGGTACTCCTTTGGATACTAATTTGGATCTGCGCGATGTTTCGGAATATTCAGCTTTCTGGGAACAAACACGTACCCTATATGCTCCCTTCGAATGCACCACAACAATGCGTGCGGGCAATGCTGATGTCTACTTGAATGAGATTCCCGGTGGTCAGTACACCAACTTACAATTCCAGGCCTTCTCATTGGGTCTTGGAGATTTCTTTGAGGATGTTAAGAAGGCATATCGTGAAGCCAATTTGCTTTTGGGTGACATTATCAAGGTGACACCTTCGTCCAAGGTTGTCGGTGATCTTGCTCAGTTTATGGTCCAAAATAATTTGACAGCCGATCAAGTTTTGGAGAAGGCCGAGGAGTTGTCGTTCCCCAAATCGGTTGTGGAATATTTACAGGGATCTATTGGTATACCCCATGGCGGTTTCCCAGAACCCTTGCGTTCGCGAGTCCTTAAGGATATGCCACGTATTGAGGGACGCCCTGGTGCTGAGCTCGAGCCGTTGGACTTTAAAAAGCTAAAGGAGGATCTGAAGGAATCTCATCCCAATATCAGCGATCGCGATGTTATGTCGGCCGCTCTTTATCCTCAGGTTACCAATGAATATCTTTTCTTCCGTGAGAAATTCGGACCAGTCGATAAGCTAGATACCCGCATCTTCTTAACCGGTCCCAAAGTAGGCGAAGAATTTGAAGTGACATTGGAGCGGGGCAAGACCCTCAGTTTGAAGGCTATGGCCATGGCAGCTGACCTTAAGCCCAATGGTGACCGAGAGGTCTTCTTTGAAATGAACGGACAATTGCGTACAGTTCACATTCTGGACAAGGAGGCGGTTAAGGTAAACAAAATTTCCAAAATAATGGTAAATAACTTGCTAACAAATATGATTCTTATATTCGTGTAGGAGATCCATGTTCATCCCAAGGCAAACAAAGCGGTTAAGAGCGAAGTGGGTGCCCCAATGCCGGGTACTGTCATTGACGTTCGCGTCAATGTTGGTGACAAGGTAGAGAAGGGTCAACCATTGGTTGTTCTTTCTGCCATGAAAATGGAAATGGTTGTCCAGGCACCAATCGCTGGCGTTGTCAAGAAATTGGAAATCAGCAATGGAATGAAACTGGAAGGTGATGATCTTCTCATGGTTATCGAGTGAATATCGTCGAAAGATGAAAAACAATTGAGAATATACCATGCTGCCCCCTAATTCAAACATAAAAGGGATTAATATTAAGTCAAATATCGAAGTCGTGATAGTCCTAGAACCGTTTATCCTCGTTTTGTAAATTGTTTAAATGAAAGAAAAAAAAATCCAATCTTTATAAAAACATATGTATAGTTCTATATATATTGATATGTATTTATAGTACGTGTTTTAGTCAGCTCGCGCACAAAACTACAAATTTTATTGTCATTTTTGTATGTCACAGGAATCCTTGGCCAAATTCCCAAAAACAAAAACGAAAACTCCCCGTCTTACCCGGATTCTGTGTAGCGAATATTGCCTAAGTGGTTATAAATGTTGAATAATATCTACTTTGAAATAAATGTTAAATACTACATAATAATTAACAAATGGAAAATTAATTTTTAACCTTAAAACAACTTTAAATTATGAAAGATTCCGTTTGTGAATATTAGAAGAAAGTTATCGAAAATTTAGAAAATTTTGATAGTTTATGTCTTAATTTATCAATTTCGAAGCAGAAAATTTTTGAAAATAATATCAGGGGATTCTTATTGTTTTTAAAGGATTTTAAAAGAAAATATCAAAGGATTTTATAATTTGTAGAATCCATATTTAGAAAAAGTATGTTCAAAATTTTAATTTCAATTGGTTGTTTTAGTTATTTTTTTTTGAATTGTATATTTAACAGATAAAATTCTTAAATCTACATGCATTTTACTATAAACTCAAGGAATGCCAAATCCTTTTTCGTTTCTGTTATCCGTTTGAAATGCCTTTGAACATAGGGTGTTAGGACCTCCACCATATTGGCATTATTATAGAATCGAAATTTTGAATCCGTTAAAGCATCGCCCAGTAAATGTTTAAGAATCAATTGTGCCACCTGCGAGTGCCTCGAGTTAGTGCTCCAGGCCTTGACATGTTTAAGTAGGGCGACACGCTGGTCCACATTTAATTGATCCACTAATTGAACCATAGCCGGTTCATCCCGTTGTCGGACAAAGTTTTTGATGATATCGTAAGAAGCTTTGGGCTTATCCAAAGTCAATGCCAAGACAAAGGCCTTTTTTAAATTCTTTTGGGCATGAAGCAGAGATTGAAGTGTTTGCTCTTGCTCCAACATAGATTGACGTTGGTCTAGAGCTTCATTTTTAGTGATTTGTGTGACATCGGTAAAACGTATCAGTTTAGAATCTGCACCTCCGGTAAAGAAAAATCGATTACTTCTCTCCGATACGGCTAAAGACCAAACACGATCACTGTGCTCGTCAAGGGATTGTAGACATGTGTTGGTCTTGATGTTCCATAGTTTCAAAAGACCATCGGAAGCCGCCGACACAATAAATTTGCCATGATCCAGAAAATCAGCTCTCAATATGGAGCATTCCTGATCGAAACGCTTTAGGCAAGTAAAATTGCTTATTGACCACAATCTTAGCGAACAATCCGCCGATGAGGTCAAAACTATTTGATCCACCGGAGAGAAGCGTACACTCCAAACACCTCTTGAATGACCACGAAGAACACCCATCAGTGAATTGGAATCGGCTGACCACAATTTGGCAGTTTTATCTTGAGAGGCTGTGGCCAAAATTTTGTTATTCAAAGCATAGGACACAGAATTGACTTCCTTGTCATGGGCCAAGGCAGCGTAGAGCAATTGAAAGTTATAGGATTTAACATCTTTTTTATCTCTTAACAGTTTCCAGACTTTCATTGAGCCATCTTGACACACTGTTGAAAATCCAGTGGCACCATTATGGGTCATAGCCACACATCCAATGGTTGATGTATGACAATTTGTTTGCTTCATTACCTCCTCCAATGTGCATTCTCGATCATGCTGGAGTTTCCATAAATGTATACTAAAATCCTTGCCTACGGATACCAATAGATTGTGTGAAGAAGCCAGCGACATCACTGTATCCGTGTGGCCCACAATTAGTTTGCAATTCATTTGACGCTCCGTATCGTATAGTTTAAATTGTTTGCTATTGGTGGCCACAGCCAAATAGCGATCGTTATCACCAAGGAAGCACATGTCTAGAATTTCATCATTATGGCCAATTAAATGCTTGATGGGCTCCAAATTAGACGAATCATAGATCAGTATATTCTGTTCGGTGGTGACCAAAGCTAAATGATTCAATTCCTTACAATACATAAGACGATTAATTTCAAAATCGGTTTGGGTTAAAATTTCCCTGATCTTCCAGCTTTTATGATCAATCTCATGAAGTTTTCCAGAGCCGCTGGCTACAAGCAATTTTGTTCCTTCGTTATAAAAAAATATGCCTTCGAGCTCTTCATACAAAGGTAATACCTTTAATTGCTTTGCATCCTGTTGCTCCTCCTCATCCATCAGTTGCCAGGCTATTAAAACCTTATCTCTACCGACAGTCACCAATTCATTGCAATTCTGGTCTCCACTTTTAAATGTCAAATCTGTGACTTGCGATAAGTGACCACGCATCTTGTAAATCAGTTTCTTTGACTCAAAGTTCCAACCATAGATTGTATTATCCGATCCGACAGCATAAATCTCTCGTCTCAAAACATGAGGATGAAACTTTAAAAGCATTGCAGGTCCTGGGTAATCTTTTAAGGCACACAAACATTTGTTGTTTGAGTAATCCCAAAGCCGCAAAGTAGCATCAGCTCCGCCACTGGAACAGATTATCTTTCCGCAGGGACTAAACTCTAGTTTGATGACCGGACCCTTGTGTTGTGATTTCCACAACTTTAACATTTTGTTTGAACTAAGCTGCCACAGGCGGAGCAAACCACTGCGATGGGCAGTAACCAAGTGCTCGTGGGATAAGGCAAAGCAATAGATTGTATCCTCTTCCGCTTCAATATCATTCAAAGATGGGTTCTTATTGTCATTTCCATTGCCAACACCGAAGTTCTGTAATATTTGTGAGGTTTCCACATCCACTTGATGGACCACGCCTCCATTGAGGCAATATAAATGCTTGCCATCTGAACTCCAGGCTATATCGCCTCCAGTGTAGAAATTCACATAGCGAGCCTCGGCGGCATAGCTAAAAAAGAAAATTAATCAATGAAACATTTATTGTTTTCGACAACTTAAACTTGCCTCTTTTCACAAACGTTTGCCAGCATGTCTGTTTTAGTTATAAGTTATCTTGGTACCCTGAGGTACCAAAGGATTCGTTTATTTCTAAAGTTACAGCAACGTCTGATCGCGTGGTCCAAATGTATAGTCTCAGACGTTATCCAGCACTATTAATACGGTGAATGCTGCCAGAATGCGGTACAACATTTCATTTAAATAAAAGTATTTTTAATATTTTCGATACTTTACTCGATGACTGTTTACCAAAAAAAACTATCGCCCAATTGACATCCCTAGTCATAGCAAAAGCCGTCAAATCATCGTCGAAAATAATAAGAATTAGTTTGCAAACACATTTAAAATTCAAATCGCCTTACAACCATGAGTAATATTGGCACAGGTGTAAGTAAAACACACAAAAATATAGAAAATGTAATTTTAATTATTATTTCCTACTCGCAAAGTACGATTTATCCGCTTCACAATTCTCGCCTGATGGCCGAGTTTTCCAAATTGACTATGCTTCGAAGGCTGTGGAGTTATGCGGCACTGTTATTGGGATTCGCGGCAAAAATTGTGTAGTTCTGGCCGTAGAGAAGATTATCACTAGTGTATTGCACGAACCGGATGCAGGTGGGCGCATATACAGCATCGAAAAGAACATTGGCATGGCTGTGGCTGGAGTAATGGCCGATTCCAATATTATTGCTGATATTGCTCGACAAGAGGCGGCCAATTTCCGCCAGCAGTTCGAGAGGCCTATTCCCTTGAAGCATTTGTGCGATCGCATCTCTGGCTACATACATGCCTACACGCTGTACAGTGCAGTACGTCCGTTTGGAGTATCTGTTCTTTTGGCCTCGTGGGATGAAGCAGAAGGACCGCAGCTGTATAAAATTGAACCATGCGGTTCGTCCTTTGGCTATTATGCTTGTGCTAGTGGCAAGGCCAAGCAACAAGCCAAGACCGAAATGGAAAAATACTCTTTTGCTGAAATGGAAACCGACGAAGTGGTCAAGAAATCTGGCGAAATGTAAGTTCTACTTTCCCAAGTAAGTTAAAGAATTTAATTCTCATGTTTTGCGTAATTTCTTATAGAATTTATCTTGCACATGATGACGTTAAAGATAAAAATTTTCGTTATGAAATGGGAATAGTGGCAAAAGAAACTAATGGATTATTTGACATCAATAGTTCGACCTATACCGAAATGGCCACATCGGCTGGTGTGAGTGCGAAGCAGGATGATGAGAGTGACAATGAAGCACATTAATTATATTTTGGTGTCGAATCTAATTCTAGGCCGCAAATATATTAAAATAATTTTATATATTTCCCAAATGAATTCAAGTTAAGGTGTGTAAAATATGTGCTAAACACGACATTTTTTGTTGGGTACTTTTAAAAACGGATAAATGTCTCAATCACTATTAAAAACTATCGATTGTGAGTAGAATTATATCGATAGTGGCTTAAATTAATTTTGAGTAGGTCGGAACCCTGGTCTACAATTTGCGCCAAAATTTTTGTTTATTTATATTTATCAACATAATTTCACGATGAGCACATTAATTGAGCAGCTTATTACAAAAATGGGACTCAGAGACGAGCCCAGTGTCATGGAGTAAGTAAACGAACGAAACAACATTAGCAATATCACTGGATGCATGTCCTAAATCCTTTGTTTTTGTTAGGAAGACTACGGAGCTTGTGCGTCTTCTTGAGCTCCGTTCGACAAATGTTCCATTGCAAGTCAATGAATACGGCAAAATAGTCATTTGTGCCGACTTGGCATCTAGCCTACTGTCAATAGGATTCGATAAAGAGCAAGCTTTAAAATTGTCGGGTTTGCGCAAGAGCCACTATGTAAACAATAAGCGCATGTTCGAGAAACTACTGGATCTCAATAGACTGGTCACTGTGAATGATATCTGTGTACAGCTCAGTATCAACGAAGTAGCACGCAAATCCGGAGAGCTAATGACTCTTTTTAAGGCGTTGATGGCTAGTGAAAATTCCGATATTGATACTGATCATCCACAATATGCTGCCATAGCTGTGTTCCATGCCTGTCGCCTAATGAAACAAAAGGTATCCAAAACCAAACTGATGCCATTTAGTAATCTGCGTCCCACCCAATGGCAACAACTGGAACTGCAATGGGATCGCATGATTGAAAAGCATTACAAAGAAACCAAAGACTTTGGAACCAGTCCCACCGATTTGCGTAGCAAACTGAAACAGAGCCAACAGGAGAATATTCTAAAAAGTGAAGCGACAAAGAAATCCCAACTTGAAACCGAAGACTATGAGAAATGGAAGGCACGCATGCTGGCCAAGGCTCAAGCCCAACTCAAGGAATTAGAAACCACTTCCATCTCATCCACTACATGAGAAAGAAGTTTACTACCAGTTTTAGCATTTTAGTTTAAATTTATTCACATAGTCAGAAATTCAATTGAGTACAAAATAAAAAAACCCTAATTATGTTCAAGCTCTTTTTAATATAAAAAGAATATTTAAAAATTTTTGTATTCATGCATTCAGCGGTAATATATTAATTAATTTTTTTATGACACATTGATTATCACACTGATGATCGTTTACATGACAATTTTTATATAAAAGCTTTTGCATTTACAACAGAAAACTAAAAATTATGTTCAGAATAGAATTATGTTATATGTATGCATTTCAGCATATAAGGTCAGAGTTTCATTTCAAATTTGACGTTAGCTTAGTTTAATTTTTTAGTCATATTCCATTTTTCCATTTCGGAAATTAGTAATTTACCCACATCCACAGGTTGTCCATTTGGATGATAAGCTAAAAAATTATATGATATATTAATAGATATAGATAGGTCTTGTAACCCTAATACACTTACAATTGTACATAAGAAGCTCAACTTTGCCCCGGGTTTCAGGCCAGTTGGTGAGAAGTTTCTTTAAATGCTTGGAAAATTTTAGCCAAATTTCACGTCTTAATTCTCGCATGTACCAGGAAGCTGTCATATGAGACTCTATAGACTCGAAAAAGGTGAGCAAAAAGAATATTTAAAAATTTTTGTATTCATGCATTCAGCGGTAATATATTAATTAATTTTTTTATGACACATTGATTATCACACTGATGATCGTTTACATGACAATTTTTATATAAAAGCTTTTGCATTTACAACAGAAAACTAAAAATTATGTTCAGAATAGAATTATGTTATATGTATGCATTTCAGCATATAAGGTCAGAGTTTCATTTCAAATTTGACGTTAGCTTAGTTTAATTTTTTAGTCATATTCCATTTTTCCATTTCGGAAATTAGTAATTTACCCACATCCACAGGTTGTCCATTTGGATGATAAGCTAAAAAATTATATGATATATTAATAGATATAGATAGGTCTTGTAACCCTAATACACTTACAATTGTACATAAGAAGCTCAACTTTGCCCCGGGTTTCAGGCCAGTTGGTGAGAAGTTTCTTTAAATGCTTGGAAAATTTTAGCCAAATTTCACGTCTTAATTCTCGCATGTACCAGGAAGCTGTCATATGAGACTCTATAGACTCGAAAAAGGTGAGCATAGGAGTGGCTCCTTCCAAGGCAAAGTAATAGTTTATACCATTAATTTTCTGATTTAATCTATAGACAGCAATTTTATATGGTCGACCTTTTACGCCGGCTCGATTAATGTTAATTGTCTCCAAAGGCGTAGCTGGTTCCAACAAATCACTTTTGATTTTGCCCCCCACCCACATTTCATCGGGTATGAGTATGATCAGACGATCCACACCAAATGTAACATTGTGAGTATCCTATAAATTGGAATTACCATTATGCATAAGGAAATTAATAATATTATAAATAACTTACCTCATATCTCTGAATTCTATAACTCAGTCCATTATCATTTCGATCGGGCAGAGCCAAATTCAAGTAGCCATGGAAATAACTTGATGCCATTCCAGAACCATAATCCAATCCATGAGAATCCCGAATCCAGTAAGCATAGCTCAATGTACTTTGGCCCAGATCGTTAAAAAACCAGTACAGTGGCATATACGCCAGAAACGCGGCAGTTGGTAAAATGGGTTTCAAGTTTCCAGTGAAGCCAAACCTCGCCAATCCCAGGATTCCGAATACAAGCATGAAATAAACATGCTTATTATTATACGTGTAAGCACGTCGCAGAATAGTGAGCAAACGATCTTCAAACAAATAGTATTGTGTTTTGCTTATGTATTCGTAGATAGATAAAAAAAACCGCTGCAATAAATCGGCTACGAGAACAGTGAGTACTATGCGGACGCCTGTGTCTGGAAACAGTTGTATTCGATATTTATATCACAGATATATTCATATATACTATATGCATCTAATGGATATTGCTTACCCAAATATTCGCCGATCATTTTTCGAAAGTCACATCTCTTCCTTTCCCGTACAACTTTTACATGACCATTTTCTGGTTCACTGCTGATAGCCATTTTTGCGATTTTAAAGTGCGCTGCCAGATAGTTAGAAAATTTAAGTACATACATCATATGTTACATATTTTCATTTAAATTAAAAGACATATGTACATATATAAAATGTAACTATTTAGGTGATCACGTGTGTAATATACATACATACATATGTTATATATTTTCATTTAAATTAAAAGACATATGTACATACACATATAAAATTGATACTATTTAGGTGATTGCGTATATAATATCAGTTCCATTGGTGATACAAACATATCTTGATGTATATATAGAACAATTTATTAATACGCCAATGGTGTTTGGCCACACCCTTGTTTGATGTGCAAATGTTCAATGGATTCCATTGTTAGCTATTTAAATTGCTCCTCTATCAATTCGTACGTGTGTAAAATAATTTTGACACTTTTAGCTGATTCTCTGCACTCATGAGTTAAGAATTCACTAAAAGAAATTTCGCTTAAAGGGTTTATTGAATTAATCCTTCTTGATTATAAACAAAAGCGTAACGACATCATGATCAATGGCTATTTGTACCTACATATGTACCTGAGAAATTAAGCTCAGTCCTAAGTACTGGTCATTGAGATTGAAGAAAAGGACAAAAGTCTTTAGAAGAGAGTTGTAAATTAATCTCTTGGTTGTTTAGACCCTGCCTATATGAATTTGTAAAGCTTGCCCAGTTCCTCTAGAAATTTCGGCAAGCCCAAATTAGAACGGAATAGGAACTCTTTTGAAAGCATAAAAATAAAGGAAGTTTTGTTTGTAAGGCGTAGAGATAAGAATTTTGAACCCCATCAAGTTCTTGATCCGGATCAACAGCCGAGTTGATAGAGACATATCCGTCTGTCAGTTTCTTCGCACGACTTAGGTCTTAAGTTTAAAGCTATCAGTTTACAATTTCGTAGATAAGCTTCTTATTTGTCTATGTTTGGCAATTTTAAAAATTCGTCGTATCGGACAACTCTTAATATCTTAATATTTGTGTGCTTGGTTGAACAAACTTTGAAATCTCGATGTTTTGAGTTGTGGCTTAGTAGGTAGAGATCAGTTTCGCAACCGCAAATGAGCTGGGATTTTCGTTTTTTGAATTGTTTTTAATTTTGCATTTACGCTTTTTTATATTATATTTCTCATTGAAACTGATAAAACTTCGACATGGCCGTAGTTGTTTCTTTGATATTTTTTTTTGTAGGCTTAATCTGGAAAAGGACTATGTTACTTTGATAATACTAATCAGACTGGCAGTAGTAATTTATGAAATGAACTGAAATAATTTTATTTAGAAAATAGAATGGATTCGTGCTTTTAATTAAATTTTTGTACGCTGAGTCAATATATTTACATTAAATGTTGATCTAATCCAGGTATAAGTCTTTTTTAGTGGGATTCACAATATCTTAACTTTGATGTGATGTTTTGACTGACGGTTTGACTACTGTGTCTCCGACAGAGAAACCGGTTCTATATATAGATATTCAAATTTTAGAATGTCGATTAATACAGCTGAATTTGGCTTGAAAAGGCCACCTAGCGGTCAAACAGCTAAAAGTTATTGTGTCGTGTGGCAACGCTTAATGCAACTGCATTAGCTTTGACAAAAAAATAAATAAATAAATTTACTAAAGGAAACGCTACTGGAAATTCGACGAAAAACTGCATCTCTAAATACAATATAACACAAAAGACATTTAAATGTTTAGTTTAGTTTAATAATAATAAAAAGGGGCAAATTAACAATTAAATGTAATGGAACGTCAAGTAAACAAAAAAAATTAAGAAAAAAAAATATTATTAAAAACTCCGATTAAAAGTCAAGTCGTATTAAAATTAGGCCAACTATTGGTAAATTTTCACGTGTAAGTACTAATAGTAACGATAGAAATTGCGACTATAATGAATGAAATTTCTTTTATAAGCTGATTAACAAAGACTTCTCTTCTTCTTCCAAATGGTATTGCACTCACATTATTGAATCTTTTATAGACATACACACGTTCCAGAATCTGTATCTGGAGCCCAGAACCAAGTGACTCATTAGCTCAACGATTTTCGCTGATAAACTTACAAAAGGGAGTGGACAAATAGAAACTGCACAGAAATCTGAAGACCTTAGGCTTAAAGCATACATAATATACACATACCGATATATACACACATATACAGACCCACATCTAACATAATGCCGATATTATATAGCGTAATTTCTCGGGGCAACACTGTGCTGGCCAAGTTTGCTGATTGTGTTGGCAATTTTGCCGAAGTCACCGAACAAATAATTGCAAAAATTGGTGGGCATAACCACAAGATGATCTACAATCATGGCGATTATTTGATACATTATACCTGCGAGAACAAGCTCATTTATATGTGTATCACAGATAATGCAAGTCAATCAATCAATCCCTTACTCTTATGTTACATGCTTCTAATGTTTTGTTTTCTTGTATTTTTAGGAATTTGATAGATCACGAAGTTTTCTATTTCTGGCGGATATTAAACAAACATTTATTCAAACCTATGGATTACAGGTGGCAACGGCCATTTCCTATGCCATGAATACTGAATTTTCTAAGGTCTTGGCACAGAAAATGGTCTATTATAGTCAATCTAACGAAGTGGATACCATATCGAGAGTTCATGGACAAATTGATGAATTAAAGGATATTATGGTTAAGAATATTGGTAAATAATTATGCAATGAAAACTCAAGAGAATAAATATGTTAAAGTCATCATTTCTCCATACAGACAGCCTACGTGATAGAGGTGAAAAATTGGAGCTGTTGGTCAATAAGACTGAAAACTTGAGCAATAATGTAAGTACCGATCGTATATATATATTTATATATAATTAATATATATATTAATTTGGATAATATTGTAAATCTTCAATATGTTCTCAAAGTTTGTGGTTTATGATCTTTCATAATATCGTTTAATGATCAATGTATCCGCTTTTTGCAGTCTGTGGCATTCCGTAAGGCATCAAGAAACCTGGCTCGTCAAATGTTTTGGAAAAAAATACGTATATATGTGGTTATTGGTCTAGTAATAACCTTTATTGTCTATGTTATTGTTAGCATGTCCTGTGGCGGTTTGACATGGCCATCATGCGTATAATGAGAACATTTGATAGTTTCTTTACATATTTGTTATATTTTGCAATTAAGGTTATTACCCCGAAGTATATATATATAAATGTATAAAAAGAAATGAAATTGATTTTATATTTGTCATAATCTCTGTTCAATGTGAAAATAAAGATATATAATATTTGTATAATAAATTCATTATTGCTCAACATAAACAATATCGTTAGCCTTAACCTTGCCGGGCTGTCGTAGTCCCAAATGAATGCCCAAAGCTGGCGAAGAGTAATTGAATAGGCGATAACTGCAAGAGAAAAGTTTTAAAGATAAGAACTTGAGTGTACTACTGTCCCAAACCTCTGCCTACCTTCTAAGTGTCTTTAAAGGTTCACCATCAACATCTCGCTCAGCGGTATGAACATTTATGTTTGGCAGAATACAACGCGTACATGGAGCAACCACACGAAATACAGCCTCATCACCAATACGCATCCATTGCCAATTGTCCTCGGCATAGGGTTCATTGATGTCCATTTTCAATTCGAAAGTACCACGGAATTGTAGCGGATTAACAGGTCGCTCAAGACGTGTATTCAGATCATCAATCGACGCCAGATTCATAAGCATATAACTTGTGGCGTCGTTGAAAGTTCCCTAAAAATATTAATTTCACCATAAGATTTAAATTTCATCATAAAAGTTAATGCAACTATATGATTTAACCCACCGAATCCTCCTGTCTTAAGTATGGCATATGCTTTAATCGTTCCACGGTTTGCCTTACCGGTTTCGGATAGGGATAATGGACCAGCTTTACACCCGTATCTTTACCCAGTATAAACTGGGAGAACCACTTATCAAAGCGTTCTCCACAAAGCATAACATCAACAGGTACACCCCAAACTGCTGTGCGGATATCCTTACTTGGGTTCTCCAAATTCTTCATATTTAACTCTAAATCTGGCAAGCCCGGAGCACTGAACACCAATAAACCCTCACCAATTTGCTTGGGCTGTATTTTCACCATGTGTGGATAGCCCCTAGCTGTTATCATTTCATTTCGTTCGTTAATCAGCATAAGATTCCGATCTCTCAGACCATTTAAAGAGATGCCAAGTATATCACAATCATAGACAAGATTCAAATTAGGTTCAAGTCGGCCACATGATTTCACTGGGAACACATTAATCGGCAGCAAGGTGCCAACACGTCGCCATTTCGCAGGCATCACATCCCGTTTTAGATGACGGTAAAGTAAATAGCTGGCACCACATACTGCAGCTAGACCAACGCCCACGCCAATTAGGCTCTTCGAGTTAACATCGAAGGGGGAAGAGGATGAAGTTTGAATGGCAACAACACCTGAATAGATATAGATATACACAATAGAAGTGAACCTAGGTAATGATAAGATTCAATCTTCACTTGCCTGACATTATGGGATCAACACTTGTTGCTTTTACAACTGGAAAAGCTGGACTGATTGGTTTGATTAGCGGTGTTTGTGTTTGTTTGCAACTAAAAGCTCTTCGTGTGTGTGTGCAGAAAGAGGGAGAGAGATAATAAAGCTCAGGCCGCAATTAACAAAGGTAAATAAAAATGCAAATTTATTTAAATTTGACAGATTTTATCTTACTCTACACTTATTGAATGTCATTGTAACGAATCTATTTATTCAGAGTCCTTTCAATCTTATTTTATAGTAAAATTTTCCATTATCAAATAAAGATAAAGAAATAAATTAAAGCAAAAGTTATCCATGACAGATCAGCAACCAGATTCTTTGTTATACCAACCTTATATAACCAGTTGAAGGACAAACGAAGAATCGTATGATATAAAACAATAAGATTATTATTGTTTCCCGCCAAAAAAACAAACTTTTGTTTTTCAAATTCGCTTCTCCTGATGCAAAAAATTCGCCCCTCTTGAAGAAAAAAAATTTGCTACTCTTTCGGTTTAACAATTTCTGTTTCATTTTTGGTTTGATTTTTACATTCCAACTTAGTGTTTTTTGTTTATGTTCTACAAACAACATGAGTGATGACAAAGATGATTCCGGAAATGCCAAAGATCAGGAAAAGGCACAGTCAGATCACGAACTGGATGCAAGCAGCGAGCATTTCAATCCCTTGCGAGTCCTATACGCCGACAATTTCAAAATATCGGAAACCAAGCCAAAAGTTTTATATCAAAACTTGGCTGCATTTGAGACGGCTCTAAAAAAATTTGGCGTATGGAAACTAAATAAATCACAAAAATCAACTGCTACAGGAGACAATAAACCCCTTGCATCTAGCGCCTCAACCTCTAAGATTGTCAGTCAGGAGATAACCCAGCGCCGTTTTGAAGCCCATCAAATGCCCGTAATGGGTACAAGTAAAAGGCGGCATCATCGCAATCTCTACAACCATATGTCCGGAGCCGATGGACCTTTGTCACAGCTAAACCAATCCTTGGCCACCAAAGTGCGTGTCCTTGTGCGAAAAGAGAATTCCCTGGGCGGTACCATTGAGGGTGAACTAGTGGCCTTCGATAAGCAATGGAACATTCTTTTACGGAATGCAATTGAGACCTGGCAGCGACGCAAATTTAAATATGGCCAACAGAATATTCAGTGTGGAGCAGCAGAGGATTGCAGTGAAAGACTTAAGGAGCTGGGCATCACCCTACCCCAAGTGATGGATGTAAAGAGTTTGAACCGCAAGAATGTTCAGCTCAAAAGAAGGCTTAACCAAATTCTGATACGCGGCGAACAAGTGGTTTTAGTTAGTTTAATTTCAAAGGAAAAATAATAAAGGTAAGACTAAGAAACTTATACTATATAAAATTTAATTGGTATATTCCATGGGCACGCATTCCTCAGCGGCCACTTCGTCATCCTCCATGAGATGTGGGAAACTATCGTGGGGATAACTGAAAGAAGGAAAAAATTAATTGGGTATAAAATAGGATTCCCATTTGACCTACCACTTAGAGGGGCTCTCAAAACTGAGCATAGTGGCAGGGACGGTTGCAGAAGTGCATTCCGGGCTCATCAGTTCTATTGGTGTGGGACGACGTTCTTGTAATTGTCGGGTGATTTCTGCTGTGCTCAAGACAACGGAGGCATCTTTGGCCACCGATTGTTGAGGCTGCTGTTGTGGCGGTGGTTGCGGCTGTAGTTGCACCGATACTGTACTGGGGGAAGGGGAAACGGTGGCCATCAATTGCTTTTTAGCTGCTGGATGGATTTGTATTGGATTATCCGTTTGAATTTTACGCTTTCGGCCACGTTGTACACCCCCTGCAACTGGCTGGATAGTTGATCCCCCTTCTTTATCCTTGTATTTGCGACGAACTGTCTCTTTGTTGGTTGTTGAACCTCCACTTGTTCCTACTCCTATGGAAGTCGTTGCTGTCGCTGTCGATACGGATTGTGGCTCAGTTTCACCATCAGAACTATCCGTGGCATCACTGTCGCTTGAATCCTTGGCAGGCTTCTCGTATAACAGCAATCTATCAAGCAGAAAAGTACGATCTTTCGACACCTTCAGCAAACGGCGTTGATTCGTGTGCAACAAATCCTGAAAATATTCATTCTCCTGGAAGGAATAAGATGGAAATTATTAAATCATTGATTTGGAGTCAACTAGTGGATATGCCTTACATAGATGAGAAACTTCAGTTTTCGCTTCAGATTTTTGTAGCGCTCCTTGTAGTCTATTACATTGCCATTGGAACTGGCAACAGTGGTAGCCGCACCTAATCCAGACGAACTTGCTCCAAGTCCAGCTGCATGTTGATTCGGAATTTTGTCTTTAACTGTTCCTGGAGGGCTTACCTCCTCGTCGCTCTCTTGTTCCTCCTTCACAAAGGTTTCCTCTCCCTGATTAGCCAAAGAACGGCAGTACCACCCGTCCAGCATGTTTGCAATTGAGGAAAAAAAAAGATGCAGACAATTTCCGACTCTGAGAAATTAGAGAGGGCAATTTCTAAGAATAGTTTCCGTATGGCCATTTGGTAATATATCGATATCATATCCCCCCCGCCCACATGTGGCAACACTGTATGCCTAAAATATCAGTTATATTGCGCGCGAATTTAAATTTGTATTGCAGTGGTTTTAAGATTATGTAGCTTACTTTTTTACACTTCTTGTCCTTTTCAAATTTTAACAATTTGATCGAATAGTATTAACAATATAAATTTTGAATTCTTTAACTCTTTATTCAATATATTTTGATTACAAATTAAATTTTAGAATAAGCCTATTTATGTACCACCATGGAAGGCTGTATGTCTTTTAGTGTAAATTTTGAATTCTTTAACTCTTTATTCAATATATTTTGATTACAAATTAAATTTTAGAATAAGCCGATTCATGTACCACCATGGAAGGCTGTATGTCTTTTAGTGTCTGGCATCCAATTAATGCCATAGTGATTTCGAAATCCTTTTTAAGAACACTTAGCATTTGCTCCACACCCTTTTGACCATTATAGGCGAGACCCCAAACAGCTGGACGGCCCACAAACACCGTTTTAGCACCCAAAGCCAAGGCTTTGAAAATGTCATTGCCCTGGAGGACACCACCGTCCAGCATGACTAGCAAATCACTACCCACAGCACGCACCACTTCAGGCAGAGCCTCAATGGAAGCGGGTACTGTGTCAATTTGGCGTGCTCCATGATTTGAGACAATAACCCCAGAGCAACCGAATTCTTTGGCTAGAACAGCATCCTCTGCGGTTAGGATACCCTTGACCACAATTGGTAGCTGCGTGATGCTCTGTAGCCATTTAATATCCTTCCAGGTAATGGTTGGATCAAATTGACTTGACACATACTCATTGATTCCCGATGCACCCATAGCAGTGACCACTCCAGTGGCCTTCACACCATGAAAATTGGCCAGGGTCAAATGTGAGGGAAGACTGAAATTGTTGCGTACGTCAGCACGACGATGTCCAAAAATGGGTGCATCGATGGTCAGGACGAGAGCCTTGAAATTTGCCTTCTCAGCACGTCGAACCAGTTTCTCAGTGATTGAGCTTAAAGGAAAATTTCCAATAGTTCCAATAATTTCCAATCTAGAATTTTAGCTAGACATATACCCACCGATCCTTATAGATATATAACTGAAACCATTTAATAGTATCTGGAGCACCGGCTGCCAAATCCTCTATAGATGTAGTTGATAGAGTGCTCAAAATGAAGATGGAACCAGCTTTACCTGCGGCCCTGGCATTGCCCACTTCTCCATCTGGATGCGCCATCTTCTGCATGGCAGTTGGTGCAATACCGAGAGGCCATTTCATTTGTTCTCCCAAAATCTCACAACCAATATCCAAATGAGAGACATCTCTCAGACATCTCGGTCTTAGACGCAATCTTCTAAAAGCCTCACGATTTAAACCCAATGTAAACTGTTCCCCAGCTCCACTTTTGTAATAATCTAAGGCATTTTTCTCCAACTGTTCCGTGGCCTTTTTCTCAAAATCCTCCACACAAACCAAAGCCATATTATGTAATCTTATAGTAAACAATTATAATGGAATTGTTTTAAATAGATCTTCTTTGTCACCTCTCTGATACGGACTGAAAGCATCGAGATTGAATGAATAGCATCAACAGCTTTGATGGCTGCCTGTCTGAGTCTTGTGTACAGTTTATAAAACTGATAAGCAGACAATCCAGCTGATAACCAACACTTCCAAATATACAAATCTAGACGACGCAATTCGCTGGGATCTTCTTAGGGGGCCAGCTGATAAAAAAAAAACCAAATGAGCTAAATTAGTAAATTCTCATCGCGATCTTTAATTCTCAGGGAATCCGATTATTAAGTTACTGAAAGAAAAACGTATTGTTATAATATATGAATTTTGCTTTCCTCAAGTCAAGATTGAAGATCACTGGAGAAACACTTTTTATATAGTTGAATTTTTCTACATTTCTTTCACTTCTGGTTTGAAAATTCACTCGAATTTCAATTCTGTTTCGATTGCAAACTTTCCATTGGTTTTCAAAGAACTATAAACGCTTTTTATTAACAAACTGTCATTCTACAAAATAAATAACAAAAATATGTTTAAGTATCTGCATGAGCACCTGTCTCTTCTCCAATTTAAACACTGTAGGTGGCCTTTAGATTATTAAAGTACTCCAAATCCGTTTTGCTTATAGAGGGAACAAATTTCTGAAAAGATTTGTGAAAGTCCTCCGATTCCACAATGACATTATCGGGCTTTAATTCCTGATCGGTTAATTGTCCAGACAAATGTTTATCTATGGTTCGTCTAACGGCCGATAGCCAAGCATTTGAGCAAATTGAATACAAATCGGCTCCACTCATTTCGCTTTTAAGACTTTGGGCAATTTCGCTTATATCAACATTGGAGGCCAAGGCGAAGCGTTGGGTTTGAGCACGCAACACAGCGGCCTTATCATCGGATGTAGTGCACGGCCCCACATAGAAAAGTTTATCAAAACGTCCGGGTCGGAGTAGTGCGGGATCAATTAAATCCGGTCGATTAGTGGCTGCCAATATGAAAATTGGTTTAGTTGCATCCGCACCAGCCATGCCGTCCATTTCAGCCAACAATTGGGATACTACACGATCCATTACACCGCCTGAATCTCCAGCCACACCTCGATTTGGCGCCAACGAATCCAATTCATCCAGGAAGAGAACACAGGGAGCTGCTGAGCGGGCACGCGAAAAAACTTCTCGTACATTTTGCTCGCTCTGACCCACATACATGTTAAGTAGTTCGGGTCCTTGAACCGAAAGGAAACTTAAATTGCATTCGGTGGCCACTGCTTTGGCCACAAGAGTTTTGCCAGTGCCTGGAGGACCGTAGAGTAATATACCCGAACGCCTTAGATTCTTGCCCATCAAATGGACATGCTTGAGGGGCAGACCAATGCTACTCTGAATTTCATCTTTCAATTTGGCCAATCCACCAATATCCGACCAATAGACACGGGGAACTTTGGGAGCTCCCAAACTATCGGCAAATGAGCTTTGCATATCGGTTAGGTTCTTAGCAAAGTGTTCCCAATCCAAGCTTTGACTACTTTTAAGACGCACAGCCTTATCATAGAGCAATTGAAGGTCACCCAATAGGAACCCTTGGGATTTGTTTGCCACTTCCTTTAAAACTTCTAAAGTTTGACCCCAATTTGGACATAATCGAGACATAAACTGCCTTTGCCTATCCAAACGGAATAAGGGCAGTTGTCTGATAGCTTTTTGATTATAAATTACATCATTGAACGTTTCTCTTATATGCATCCAGCGTAGCAATTCATAGCGCTCCTCTTGGCTAGACATCTCTATGCTAATGATTTCCAAAAAAAGGCTTTGAATCATTGGCTTAAGATGCTTGTCACTGGTCAGAGCCACAACAACAACAGGATGCTTGCGATCGCGGGTAAACAACTCCTGAACCTGAACATGAAAGGCAGACAGTAGACGAAGATCTTCATTGCCCTCATTGTCTATGCCGAATATCTAGCAAAATATTTAAAAAACATTAGCCTTGGGCGTGGATTTAATGTTAAGTCTCTACTTACTTCAAAATTATGAAAACAAATGATTAGCGGCTCACTGACTTGACTTTTGGCAAAGACTGCCTTCAGTTTCATTTCCGTATGAGAGGGCACCTGTGATACAATCTCTGCACAATCCGCTCCATACAAATGCATGCCCAATTCATGGGCTACAGCATTGATTAGCTTCGTTTTTCCAGCACCACGTTCGCCTTGGAGCAAAAATACAGGAAAGATATGCTTAGACGACAGACAAGCAGATTTCTTTGGGAGAAAAGCATCGATGGAAGAGCGTAGTAATTGATAGGGCTTCTTCAAACCGCATGGATAGCTCTCCACTATAGCACATGGATCCAAAAGTTGTCGGGGCAAATAGTTATGCGTATGCGGTACTTGAACCAAATTACTAAAATTCTTTGCCACTACAGCCTGAAGTTCAAAATCATTTAATTTGGTCTCTAGATGTACACAACGAAAATGCACTTGAGGCAGATATGCGAAAATTAGATAATAATGTGCATAGGCAGCAGTGCCCACCAGTTGAGCATTGATCTCGATGCGATACGTGTGACCACGATGCAGGAGTCGTGGCGTATTGAAATAGTTGGTCAGGATTAATTCCGTAACCTCGGCAGGCATTTCATGGGGATTGTTTAAAAGATATACATGTGCCTTGGTTGCTATGCTTGGTATGGATTGTTCATCGTTAAAATGCTCCAATTGAACCCAACAATTTTTATTTGCGGGCAGACGAAATCGTTCCAAAATGTTGCCATAGAAATTCTCCTGTAGAAATAGGCAATTTCCTTGACATTGCTTCGCGGGCAATAACTGTGCCACAATAGTGTGAGGAGCCTCTTGAAGCATTTGCTTGATTAACGATGAGGGAGTGGAGCTTCCACTGGATTTCTCCTCCTTTTTGGATCGACCTTGTAGAATTAAATTCACAAAATTCACATCCGGCGATTCCGCATAGTTGTCGTACACTTCCTGGCTGGCGAACATCACATGCTCCGATTTGATGAGCTCATCCTTGATTAGTAAATCGTAGAGACGATTAGGAAGTGGCGATAATAAGAATTTACCCCTGTAATGGTTTAAAAAGAAAATTAATAAACAATTTTAGCAAATAGACAAGAAAATATTTATATCTTGCCTATAATATTTGTTATAACGCCAATACAAGGCATATGTCACATAGCCTGGAAAGAAGTACCATGGCCACTTTGGTCTCATCAACTGAATTAGCACATTGTAGCCTTCTATCAGCTCCTGGATGCGCCCAGAGTAAGTGTATGCCGGTTCGTTAGAGTCATGGGTATCAATAGCTATTATTGACGAACGCTTCCCGGCGACTTTTTTCTATATTGAAAAAAAATTGATGCAACTTTGCTTAGCGCTTTTTTTTTTAAATCACTTAATTAACCTACCGCAACATTATTATCAGTATCGCTCATATTCTATGACAACACAGTGCTTGGCGGGGGCGGAGGCAGACAAAAACAAAAGACGGAGACAAATGTACAAGGGTTAAAGTTCAAGGAGTTTGGAGCAAGGGTAGCAGCAGTGGCACAAAAATATACACTGAAATACGTAATCACAAGTTAACAAAATTATTGGGCATTTTGTAGATATATTGTAATTGGTTAATTTAAACATAAACTCGTTGTTATTTACCTTTTTTACAATTACCCTTCTCTTCATTTCTTGTTCGCTCGATCTTGTTATGGTTAACTCTGAATTAGTCTGGCAACACTAGCGAATAGTGTTGGCAAATGTCGTGAAACCTAATCATTAACACGAGAATTGAGTATAAACGGCATTTGCCATAACAATTAACTTGAATTTTTTTTTACAAACTTTAAATTCAATGCAGATCTTTAAATAAATTTAATAAACTCTTTGAATTTCAATACACATAATTTCTAACACCACTCACGTTGGTATAACGCGCATCTCTAAGCAATATTTCGTGCTAGTATACCCATCTCCATTGAAAAATGCACCGGTTATCGTTTATCGCAATTGCGTCCTCTGCAAAACACAAAATTAGTAAAATTAAGATTTTTATTTCTTTAAAATGAGTCTGGAATTGAGCAATATAAACGGTGGAAATGGGAGTCAGCCGCCACAAGACAAGCGTGAGTTGCTCTGCCTGCTGAAATTGTTAAAGAAATACCAGCTGAAGAGCACCGAAGAGCTACTGTGCCAGGAGGCAAATGTAAGTACATCTGATTTAGTGGGTATCAGCGAAGCAGATGTACAGCAGGTGCTGGGTGGAGTTCTTGGATTAAGCGGCGATAACAAACCTAGTGAAGGTCCTCCAAAGTCCCCGCCAAAACCATCTGCTGTGACCGAAGCCAATGCTGCGGAGGCTTTGGCCAAATTCATTGGCGATGACAGTTTCGATGCCCAGCAATATGAACAGGCTTACGAGGAGTTGCGTAGCTTTGTGGAGGATTCATTGGACATATATAAGCATGAGCTGTCAATGGCGTTGTATCCCATTCTAGTTCAAATATATTTCAAGATTCTAGCCAGCGGTCAGAAGGACAAGGCAAGAGAATTCATTGAGAAATATAAATCGGATCTGGACGGGTATTATATAGAAGGATTGTTCAACTTGCTTATGATTTCCAAGCCAGAAGAATTGCTGGAAAATGACCTGGTAGTAGCCATGGAAGTGGACAAATTTGTGATACGCATGTCTAGGGATTCTCACTCTCTGTTCAAACGCCACATTCAGGATCGCCGACAGGAGGTTGTAGCAGACATTGTGGCCAAATATTTGCACTTTGATACATATGAGGGCATGGCCCGAAGCAAAATTCAATGTGTGGCCACGGCCGGATCTCATATAGGCGAGGCAAAGCGTCAGGATAATAAAATGCGTGTGTATTATGGATTGCTTAAAGAAGTCGATTTCCAAACATTAACCACAACGGCACCAGCACCAGAAGAAGAAGATGATGATCCGGACGCTCCAGATCGTCCAAAAAAAAAGAAACCAAAAAAAGATCCATTATTATCAAAAAAATCCAAATCGGATCCCAATGCACCAGCAATAGATAGAATTCCACTGCCTGAACTTAAGGATTCCGACAAATTGCTGAAACTGAAAGCCCTGCGAGAGGCAGGAAAGCGACTACCATTAAGCAAGGATCAACTGCCGTCGGCTGTATTTTATACAATATTAAATTCCCAGCAAGGTGTAACCTGTTCCGAAATCTCAGATGATTCAACCATGTTGGCCTGTGGTTTTGCCGATTCCAGCATAAGGATTTGGTCCTTGACCCCGGTCAAATTGCGAGCACTTAAGGATGCTGAATCTTTGAGGGATTTGGATAAGGAATCGGCGGATATTAATGTGCGCATGTTGTCCAATAATGGTGAGACGACCCGCTCTTTTTTTGGCCACCGGGGTCCGGTATATCGTTGTGCCTTTGCTCCCGAAATGAATCTGATGCTCTCCTGCTCGGAGGATAGCACTATACGTTTGTGGTCCCTCCTCACCTGGTCGTGTGTGGTCACCTACCGTGGACATGTGTATCCTGTGTGGGATGTTCGTTTTGCTCCACATGGCTATTACTTCGTTTCCGGTTCTTATGATAAAACTGCCAGATTATGGTCCACCGATTCCAATCAAGCTTTAAGAGTATTTGTAGGACATCTCTCCGATGTGGATTGTGTGCAATTTCATCCGAATTCCAATTATGTGGCCACAGGTTCCAGTGACCGAACAGTGCGTCTGTGGGACAATATGACTGGGCAGTCGGTGCGCCTAATGACGGGGCATAAAGGCACTGTCAGTTGTCTAGCCTTCTCCGCCTGTGGTCGTTACTTGGCCTCAGGTGCTGTGGATCATCAAATCATCGTTTGGGACTTGTCAAGCGGTTCCTTAGTAACCACATTACTGAGACACACGAGCACTGTCTCGACTATAACCTTTAGTCGAGATGGCACACTTTTGGCCGCTGCCGGTTTGGACAACAATCTAACCCTATGGGACTTTCATAAGGTCACCGATGATTATATTAACAATCATATCACTGTTTCCCACCATCAGGATGAGAACGATGAGGATGTCTATCTATTGCGCACATTCCCTAGCAAGAATTCACCATTTGTTAGCCTACATTTCACCCGTCGGAATTTGCTTATGTGCGTGGGTCTCTTCAAGAGTTAATCGGATCGATTATCCTTTTACAAATATATCAATTAATATTAATGTAAGTTATATAGTAAATCAACATTAAGTTAGTTGATAGATTAAGTTGCTTTTGTATGTGTGTGTGTCCAAAACTATTTCAATATTTTTTTTAAAACATGCTCCTTTTGAGTCATTTGATAGATCTTGACTGGGGATTTTCCTCCAATTTTGAATTTTAGATCTAAGTCGACATTAAGGGTAATCCAAGTTGTAATAAATATTATTAATTGTACAAAAATACTAAAATCTAATTATTTGGAAATCGAAATCTAATGAAAAAGAAGGAAAATCTTCTTGATACAAACAATTCTAGTTCCCAGTAAATCCAATTTTCCGGTTCTCTTTCGAGCGTTTTAATTCTTATATATAAAACATATATGTATATATATATATGTACATTAATATCGCTAAAAGTCAAAAGATTTGAGCTACATCTATTCCTGGGCATCCTCAATACCAAATGTCCTGCGCACAGCTATCGAATTCTTGATGTTATAGATGGCACAACGTGGTGGTTTCTCGCCACCAAATGCCAACGTAAATGGATCCTCAGGACACTGACGCATGCACTGCAAACGGCCCATGTTGAATTCATGCTCATAGACATGTGTTGGCTCTGTGGTATTGAAATTCCATACTTTTAGTGTGCCCTCTGTGGATATGGAGGTCAACAGGTTGGGCACTTTATTGTTGAAACAGATGCCAGATATTTCCTCATTGTGCGCCTTGACGGACCATAAGAGTTCATTGGGCTTACGCTTGTCGGCATAGTGTAGACTGCCATCGTTCGAGCCAATGATGAAATAATCTGTCTGGGTGGGATGCCACAGGACTTTCTCCACTTCACCAGCTATGTGCCATTTGATGCAGGCAGAGTTAACAAGTTCGGAATCGCGACAATCGAAAAGACGCACATAACCATCGGAACAGCCAGTTAGAATACTTTGTGCCTCCTCCGGATGGAATTCCAAAGATTGTACTTTCTCTTCGAATGCTGTGATAGTAGTATGCGGTTGACCCTCATCCATATCCCAAAGTATTAGTGTCTGATCCACAGAACCACTGGCCAAGATGTGTTCAAAATTGCGATTCCAGGAAAGATCTAAGACAGCATCTTTGTGGCCATACTGAGCCTTTTGCTGCTTACGACTTCCCTTGGAGCCCAATTTGAATGTGGGCTCTATGGAATCCTGTATGTCCAGATCCCAGACTGTTATTATGGGATCCATACAACCAATGGCGCACATATTTCCCGGTTTATCGCTGCCCGCATCGTGATTCATCCACTCAATGCACAAGGGAAAACTGGGCAATAGGAAATCATGATGAGTGTATAGAGACTCTTCATCTTGATTGAAAACCCACACCTCCATTGAGGCGGCATCGTCCTGGACATGTCCGACTAGTATAAGATTATCATTTTTTTTTATTATCTCGTCCTCAGCCTCGGAATCCTCATCTTCATCGGGCACTTGCTCATCGGCATCCACAATATTTGCCATACTGGTCACTGTAGAGTTTTCCTCATTTTCATAGTTATTGAAATTGAACTCATCCTGGGGATTCCGATTCTCGCTATTAGCATCCTCTTCGTCGTCATCATCCTCATTATCCACATCCATATTACCTGCTTCTTCGTCCTCATCGTTACTGTCTTCTTCCTCCAGCTCTTGCTGGGTGGCTCCAATAATCCTAGCCAATTCACCTTGCGTCAGCACAATCTTATCTGGACGCTCCTTAGTAACACCGCGTGGGACAAAACACAATGCCGGCACAAAGTCAATACTGGCTTCTGGAGGACCTTCCTCAGTCATGTTGATGAAATAAATGGAATGGGAGTATTGAGGCAATTTCAATATAAAACGAAAATGAGGAACAGGCAAAGAATTACACGTGCCGCGCTTCGTGAATACTCCACCAGGGATGCAGAAATGAGATATCGATAAGAGGCGCAATTTTTGAAACCGCCAAATTATCGAATGAAAAATATGACGTGATTATCTATTTCTTTGCTATTTCTTATCTAAAGATGATTAATTAAAGATGAGAAAGGGTCAAGAAACAAAATAAACAGAGATACGCCACAGTTGTATTTCTCCTCCCTTAAGAAATGGACGAAAGAAAATTTTCTATCCACATTTTGGATACCGCCATTGGTAAAGCAGCTGCCAATGTTAAGGTTACGGTTTATCGTCTGGATGACACGCAGGAGTGGCAAGGACTAAGGGCTGTTGAAACAAATCAAGATGGTCGATGTCAAATTTTTAAAAGCGGAAATGAATTCCCACCTGCTATCTATAAGTTAACCTTTCATGTGGGTGCCTATTTTACAGAGCAAAATGTGAAAACTTTATACCCAGCCATTGAGATAATTGTGAATTGTGATGATACTCAAAACCATTATCATATACCACTCTTGTTAAATCCTTTTGGATATACGACCTATAGAGGCACTTAGTCTAATTTCAAAGAATGTAGATATCACGAATGCAAATTGCAAAATAAAGATTGTTACAAAGAATAAGATTATACATAAGTAGTTTTGTTTATTTTACATTAGAATTTCTATCTTTTTATCTCTTTTTCTATCTTTTACGATAGAGAAGTGGAGGGATTTACCGTCTGATAAAATTATTATTAAAATCATCAAAACGTTACTTTTTGAATATCGATACTTATTATAGTTACGCAACTACATAACCGACCAACAATGTTAAAATAGTGGATCAGTTAGTCGCGAAATTAAAATAATGGAAATGTTATAATAATGGTTGGGAAGTAGGCATAAAAAAACGGGTTTTTGGATTTACTTTTAAAAATTAGCGCGTGTTCATTTTTCTCAGTGTTGTTTTTGTTTTCATGGCGGAAGATTGTGCGGGTCGGTCGAATGTTGATAATGCCGTTTTCAAAAACCCAAAAATTTTGAATCTTTATTCGTATTGAGGTAAATTCGAAACGCTTTAAAAGTGAACGGGTGTGTTTAATATGAATAAATTGGTGAAGCTTTTTTAATTGATTCTGTTCGCCAAACACACAAAATAATCGCCACTGCCTGATTCTTTTAAAGTAAAGATCTTTGTGTGTTTTTGCCGGTAGCAATTCAATTAAAATACAATATACAAAAAAATATGTAAATTTTGTGGCTGCAATTAAAGTGTTAATTGAAATTAAACCATTTTGCATATCTTTCCTTTTCTCTTCTGGTAAAGTGCCCCCCCGCCAAGGCGCAACAGTTGTTTCACTAGGAGAGAAGAGAGAAAGAGAGAGGGGAATATAAAGCAAAATATGGAAATGATATCCAAGTGCTATTGAAAAAAAAAGAGTTGAACCAGAAGTTGAATTTGTTATTGGAAAGTACCAACTCAAACACACACACACACACACAAACACTCAAGCACACACAGGCATACAGAGTCTCGCTCCTAGCCAAGTTAACAAATCCCCACAAATCTTAAACCAGTTTCAAG
This sequence comes from Drosophila emarginata, assembly GCA_037075365.1. NCBI lineage: Eukaryota > Metazoa > Arthropoda > Insecta > Diptera > Drosophilidae > Drosophila > Drosophila emarginata. Next base: position 525,980 of record JBAMCD010000260.1, on the reverse strand, counting down.
ATACATATTCTTGATGGTTTCATGTCTGTCTCTCTGTCTATTTGTCTGACTGTCGTTGGGTCTGGACTGTCTGTGTGTGTGTGCATGTTGGATGGTTTTGTTGTTGGTGTTGTTGTTGTATTTCTGGCATTGTTTTCGTTTTGTTGTTTGTGTTTTTGGTCTGCCTCTGCATCTGTTTTGTGTACCCTTTTTTTTAAAGCCTCCAATCGCGTTTCTATTCTCTAGCCAGATCCAACAAGTTTCCCAACTTTGTATCTAGACGCCCCCCTTCTCCCACTTCATACCTTCCAAAAAAAAAAGAAATAAATAAATAAAACACGAAAAAGTCAAGTAACAAGCTCGGCCTCAGCTTCTAACACGATCAAAATCCAATTGGTCCAATTTGAATGTTTGCCACAGTTCCACACCAAAACACCGAAATCTCATCTAATAATAAAACGAAACTTTAATTTGAGCAACGAAACCGGCGACTTCATCTTTGGCATTTTTTTTTTTTAGAGAGAGGTAAGCAATTGTTTTATTAATTAATTAGTATATAATTATATATAACTACATACATATATCAAATGAGCAAATCCAATGGGAATCTAGTGAGGGCGAATTGATGAGACTATAAAAAACAAACAATATATAAAAAACCTCCCAACTTTTATGAGTTCGCTCAAGCTTGATATTTTTTTTTTAGAAAAATGTAAAATTTTTTTTTTGGCATTACATTATTTGATTTTAATAACTAATTAACATAACTAATTGGCTAACCAGTTTATTTTATTTGTTCTAAAGTCCTTCATACATAGTGAATAAAATGGAAATATATTAGAAATAATAGAAATAAATAAACAAATTCGCTGTCATTGTTAAAATTCTGTTCTATTAGAAAAAATTACATACTATAATTGTAAAAGTTTCCAAAAGTTCCTAAAGTTCCTTAATGAATTTAATTGTTTTGTTGAAAACATTTTGAAATATTTGTTTCACATTCGAAATGCAGACTTGATTTTTAGATTGTTTACAATTTAGCATTTCAATTAGTGTTTATTCTTTTAGTTTTCACATCATTAAATATTCATAGAAATATGAAATTTAATGCAAAACTAATACATGCAATAGGATTAGTAAATATAAAATATATCTATAATTAAATCGTTTTGTTGCCCTTATTTAGGATTTTTAAAGGATAATGTGAGATTTTACGTAACTACATTTTATAGAAACTTGGCTCACTTAGTCCTTTTTAGTATAAATAAATTTTGGATTGCAAATTCCATAATAAAATAAAGCAATTTAATATATTTTTATACTCCATTAATGCATATTACAAAATTAGATTGGCGTTTTTTTTTTTAATATGAAACTTCTATAATTTTCCTTCAGAATGCAATTTCTTAAGCTTCTTAATTTTAATAAAGTTTTTTATTAAAAAAGTCAAATCTAGTTTACTAATAGAGTATTTTAATCAATTTAAATTTCTTGCTCTAGTTAAAGCTTTAAGTATTTATTCCAATTCTTAATATTCGGAAATATTCTCTGAATATTTCTTTCAAGCTAAGATGGAAAAAATTTAAGCAGCTTTTGACAGGCAAAATTGTAAATTTATGCAAAATAAGCCTAATTATAGGACAGATGATAGTATTACCAAGAAAACAAAAAAAAAAAGAAAAGAAACGTATTAAAATTCTGCCACACACTGTGAGAGTAGCTCAATAATATTTTTAGCTAATGGCGATATTTTTTCTCACACATAATCAATCGTGGCTGTCACATAATCAGCATATAGGGGAGATACCTGTAGGGCAATATATACATATATATGCAAGATATGTAAAATATCAATAATATTCAGACTTTGACCCATGTTTTACCAAATGATTACCTCACAATTTCACATAAACATTTGAATAGGTTTATCTAATAATTGAAAGTATTGTGAAAATAAAGAAATGTCGCATTAAAATCCAATCAAATTGACAATTTGCTAACGGCCAATCAGCGACGACAGAGAGAGAGAGAGAGAGAGATGGAGGGGGGGAAGCGATGATACAAAATTCGTAATTTATAATTGATTATCGAAATTGGCAAAAATAAAAAGATACAGAAAACACTTTCCTGCCCCGCAGCATTAATAACGGTTTGCCGAAATGTTTTAACCGTTTCAAGCCGGCCAAAGTGTCAAAAACATTAGCTTACCATTTACCACATACATACATATATAGATATACATATATATATAGACGATCGTTAGCTATATAATTTTTGCATATTTTCAATGATCTTCAACAAAAGCTCGCGGCAAATTAGAGAGCGGCAAACCACAAGCAAAAGTGCAGCAAAAGAAGGCAAAAGTTAAAATTTTAGATCAATGTAATAATAAAAAAATTTAACAAAACCTTCAAGTCATCAATAATAGGAAGATGGCTAGAGTAGGGGATGGGTAGGGTAAAGAAAAGTGCTCTCCACCTTGTCCCTCTCTATCTCCCTCTTTCTCTCTCTGCTTAAGCATGTTTGTCGTCGATTACTTTTTTCTCCATTTTTACTGACATTGCAAAATGGCAAAGAAACACACACAAAGACTTTTGAGGCTCTGAGAAGTGTCGTTCTCTCTCTCTCTCTCTCTCTCTCTATCTCTCTCTCATTCAGTCTCTTTCTTTGGGGCAAACAGGAAATGAACCCGCATGCACTTTTTTAAGTACCCTTTCGTTCGAACTCACCGGACAGATTGCAATGGGGTACAACGTCAGAGAGTTCGAGTTTGGAGTATTTTGTTGCTGTTGTAGTTGTTATTTTTGCCGTCTTATGTTACATGTATTTAGTTTAGGTTTTTCTTTTCTTTTTCTTTTAGCATACATAAATACCCTGCAGTTATGCTTATCCGTTAAGGGCATATGAGAATTGTTATTCTATTTTTTTTGCAAATATTTTTGATAAAATAAAGACTTGCTCCTTGTAAAAAGAGATAACTTTTTGACGTTATAATGTCTTTTTAAACCACTTTTAAAATTGGACTTCGAGTAATTGAATTGTTATAGAAATTTTCTGATTTTAACTACCTTTACTTGAAAAAATTCAATAAAATAAAGATCTTAATTTTCTTGTTTCAAGAATAATTTATGTAGGTGATAATTAAGAAAAAATTTGTTATGTTTTTGAATGTTAAAAGAAAGTAAAAAGAAAAATAATATTTTTTTTTTTTTTTGGCTGTTAAGTATATTTAAAATCTGTCCAGACTTGGATTATAAAATTTGATGAAAAAGATATAAAACATCACATTAATAAAACTGCAAAGGTAATATAAATAAAAAAAAAAAAACAAACAGAAATAAATTTAATTTAATTTAATAACAAAGGAAACATAACATAAAAAATAAATAATATAAAAAATGAGTAAAAAAATAAAAATAAATAGAAACTTAATATATTTCTTAAAATATGTATACAGAACCTGATAATAAATAATAATAATAAACTTACCCTTATAAAATAGCTTAAATAAAAGAAAAAAATAAACATATAATATAAACTAAAACTATATAGTCGGCCTGATCGACAAGGTATGAAATTATAAAGATATATACATATATATACACACATATATATATACATAAACAATTCTCAAGCTATTTTAATCTACCAAAATTACTACAGTTTTACATAGCCAATTTTAAAAATAGTTTTCCAATTAAACATTTGTACATTAGCTATAAAAGAAAACATAGTTGGTAACAATTAAGTCGATCCATTCTTCGCATTTGGCATAGTCACTTGTTTTGCTTTGTTTTTTATTTTTTTTTTCATTTTTTGGTTTATGCTCATGTGCATTTCATTTGCCCATGTCAACTGAGTGTAGTTGTTGTTGTTGTGGTTGTAGATGTGTGTGACAAATCACCAACTAGCCAACCTGTTTACAGTCAACCAGCAGGCAAATGAGTCAGCTGTAAATTTTTGCATCCATAAGATACAATTCTAGAATTCTACTTAAGTGGAAAAGGAAGAGGATTCTCAACCCCTAGATTATGTCTCAGATTACAAACGTATATGTATGTATGTATATAAATTTGTCAACCTATTCTCCTTTTAATTTCGAGGGTTTCCCTTTCCCTTTGATATGTGGGAGGTCGTATGGAATCTTAATGGATTATTTTCGATAAAAGAAGAGAACCATTAAGTAAAGATTTTCTCACTTTATTGTATCTGTGACTAGTTACCCACTTAATGATTTAGCTTCCCCTTCCCACATAAGCAACATTGGACCCATTGGCGTGACTAAGCCGTTCGCCATGCCAAAGTGAGTTTTAAAAACCAAAAAAAAAAAGCGAACAAGATTTGAAACAAATTTAGTTTTCTTTGCACTTGCCAGCAGCTGCTGCTAGTCAAAATGTTTGCCACTTGTTAACGAGCCAAGCGAGTCTACTCTACTATAACTTTATACATATTTGTAGTAACAATAAAGGCAAAGCTGACTTTTCATTTTGCACCACCATCAAGCGCATTTTTATGGTTTCAACATTAAACACAAAAAAAAAAAAAATAAACGAATTTTGTGCTGCAAAATTCAAACATTAAAGAAAAAACAAAAAAAAAGAAGATAATTGAAAAAGCATGAAGAGATGATATGCTTTGCCTTTACCAAGTCGTTGTCCAAGTAGTCCAAAATTGTAGTTGTAGTCGCAGTTTTGTATTAAAGTTAAAGACTGTCTCGCACTAAATCCCAATTGTAACGCAACCATTAATCACGGCCAGAGAGATGATAGATATATATACATATATGTATATATACATACATGACGGAGAGAGAAACAATAAAAATGTTTAAATACAGGAAAAAAAATTGTTGCAAAAGCTATTGAAAACATCAAATTGTGAATAATGTGAATAATATAGTCAGAGGCTTAGCCAGTGGAATACTAAATGTATATATAATTTGGTCAAGTATTCAATTCAATTTTTGGAATTACTAAATATCTAGAAAGTAAAGATTTGTTTGTTGTTTTTATTTATATATTTAACACACGAAACCTACTGATTTCTAGATTTGAAAAATATTTGTTTTAATATATTTATATGGAATGCAAAAAAAACAAACAGAGATTTTTTTAATATTAAATCAAATAGAATGTTTCTATAAATTCAACTACTTTTTGATCTATTAACTAACTTTCAAATTCTAAAAAGTCTATCAAAATTTTAAATTAATTTAATCAGTTTTAATACATATTTATAGATAATGGAAATATATAGTAGAATTTTAATAATTTGGATTCCAAATATCTAAAATTCTGGTTATCTGCATCTTAAATTTTTTTTTTAAATTTAACTTGATAGAAGGTTAGAAGTTTACAATATTTATCATACATAGTTAAAAGTTTTTTTATATCTATACATATATCGATTTTTATTTAATGACAATTGAAAATACAAAGTTGAATTTGGTGGCAATTGTTTCGCATAAATGGGATACCAAATATCTAAAATTCTGGATGCAGATAAATTTATTTTTAATTTACATTGATAGAAGGTTAAAATATTTATCATAGTTAAGTGATTTTTTATATTTATATATCGATTTTTATTTTTATTTAATGCCAAATAAAAAAAGTTGAATTTGGTGCTAATTGATTCGCATAAATCTTATTATATATAAACATTGAAATATTTATTAAAGTTTTTATTTAAAATTTCTTAAGTTATAAATTAGTTTCCTTTATTTTAGTCAAGATATCTGGTTTGTAATCCTTTTCAGACTACGCCTCTGTGCAGATATGTTTGTTCATTTTGTGCCCGTAATTTTGTTTATAGTGTTTTTTTTTTTTGGGTGTGTTTTGCTATTTAAGTTATTTAGTTGATTTGAAACAAATTTGGCATTCAGGGTGATACAAAGTGTGCCCTGATATATTTATATACAGACATATAGATATATCTGAGTTTTATATTCAAAAATATTACAATATGTATTTAAAATTCTGTTGCTTTTGTATAAAACTACGATTTGGTTGCATTATCTTTGGTATTTGCTGGGCTTTTGAAAGTTTCTTTAAATTTATCTATTGGACACAGCATGGTATATTTGATATTAAATAAAACTTAATTTTTAATTAAACGAATTTCATCAATTTAGCTGCGAGGTACAATTTTATATTAAATTTCCTGGGATTTTTAAGTAGTGCTAATGTTATTTGTTGTACTATGGGTACAATTGGTGCATATTTTCGTAAACCTTTGGTACTTTTAATCTGGATCTATATGTTGGCTTTTATGATATGCATTATAATATTAGCTTATATTCTTGCCTTCTTCGGTATAAAATATTTGGAAGATCTTTGCACTTTTACGAGCTGCTTCGAAGTTGGAGCGGCTTTTGAATTTTGTGTGTGTCTAAGTAAGTGCAATATTTTTCAAGATTTTCTAATTGAAATTTAATTAAAATATTATTATTTGCAGTATTGATGTTATATACAATCGTGATTATCGCATCATATCGTAGGCACCTGATCTTAAAATTATCAGAACATCAACTTTCGGTCAGTGCATAAAAGATACTCCTTGTCAACTGATCGTACGCTTAACAGTTACTCAACATACACACACACATACACAGTAAATGTACAGATATTAAAAGAAGTATAAAAAGTATTTCATATTCACACCATTAACAATTTTATCAAGTTGCAATGCACGCAATTCGAATCAATTGCCACATTGACATACATGCCTCCTACTCTATGTATGTACGTATATGGATATACAACTTATACACTTGGAAAATATATTGTAAAAATATGCTAGCAAATTCAAATATATAAATTATATCTTATCGTTCATTAAACTGTAATTATCAAAAATATTTCGTCTGAAATTTGTACAATAAAGATGTAACTGCCAGCAGTTTGTTGTGTAACTATATAATTTCTGTTTTCGGTTGTTAAGAATGTGATATCACTTTTTTTTTTTAAACGAAATGCGAATGAGATCAGCTTTCATTAACCTATAGTTAATGCCCATTTGTAGGACTTTTCAGGCAAACTGTGCTCCTTGACTTCTTTTTAAATCTCGAAGAGCAAGAAATTTAGCTAAGTTCAAAATGATGTTATCCAATTCGACATTCTATAATCATTATATTAGTTCACAATACATAATAGAAATAAAAATAACTCTATCCAGTATTGTTAAGTAAATAAAATTCTATATTTTGAATCTTTGTAAATAGTTGAGAATTTTAAGTGTTGTGAAATTTATGTTCTTGGAGTTTTAAGTAAACCTAATTCCCTATATGAAAGATTAGCATTAGAATGGAAATTATACTTGTCAGTTTTTCTCAGTGTATATTAGAACGATGACGAGACATAAAAAGACCTTCACGGTAGCAAACAGCAAAACTGTAGCCAAGAAGACTTCAAGTGACGATAATGACGATGAGACGACAATAGCCACATATGTACATATGAACATACACATGTGTACATTCTTTAGGAGGTGTAAGAAAGTGTGTGGGAGAGGGGGGGAGGTAATCAATGTATAGTGTGGGGATGGAGGAGGCATAACAATTGCACGTGCCATGCATGTCAAATTACAAAATAACGAAAATTGTTAAAGAACAAAACAAAAACAAAAAAAAAAAGGCATAATTAAATTTGCAATTGACAGTTGTAAGTAGAAAGCAACAGGTTCTGTACAGTGTTGTAAAGTTACCATTTGTTAACGGTCTACTCTTTGGTTTCTTTCGTTTTTTTATTTTTTTTTTATTTTGTGCATAATTACAAGGTTTCTTTTGCTTTTTATAATAATCAAATATTCAATCGACACAATAGCATACATTTTGTTGACCTCTATTTGTCTATTTGTCTTCTTTCTTTCTTTCTTTTTTTTAAACCATTTTTTGACTGCTTTACTTTTATTTAGGTTAAAGCTGTAGATGACTTTCATTAGGTGGAAGGGAGAAAAACATCTTTTGCCCTTTAATACTGACCATGTCCGGCTTTATGTCCGCCTCTTGATAAAAAATAAAAAAAAAAAAAACAAAACTAAATTGTTCAATGCGTGTAATTTCACTTTTTTTTTTTTTTTGCTGTTGTTTTGTTTTATGGTTTTTTTTGCAGTTTTGTAAAGTTAACAAAAGGTTAAAACGATTAGGCTCCCTAATGTTGGCCAATCATTTTATGCTTTTTCTTGTACAATTTGCCAGTTATTAACGCAACTCTTTTTGGGTCAAAGACATCAGAAGTACAGTTCTTACTTATCTGCAAGTTGATTACAAAATGTTTTATATATGTACATATATAGCTTAAGCGATAATGCTTTTTATACAAAAACAATTTATAGTATTAATCTTGGTCTCTTTGACAGCATCCGGACCCCACCCACAATCAACAACAACAAAAGACCGTATTAATCTCTCTACTATTTACATAGATACATATGTAGTATATATGTACTTTATATATACCATATATAGCTGATAGGAGCATTACTTAGTTAGGAATGTTCAGTAGCCATTTGGCAAATTTCACGCTTCGCTTGAGGAATTCATTAAACAACAAATACAATAAAGAGTTTTTTTATTGCAAAGACTTTTTGGATACCCTAAAAAAAAAACGAGAAGATTTCATAGAGAACTTGCCGAATTCTAGATTGTCTTTATTTCATTCAAGATGATTTTATTCAAGATAATGAGATACTTTCTTTCTATAAATATTTGTTTTTCGATCTTTTAAAGATTATGCTTAATTATAGTAAATAAAAGTTATTTACTTTTGGGGTGTGATCTGCTAAGAATTCTAAGAAAAAGCGCAGTTGATATGGTTTATATGATCTTTAACATCAACTACGAAAATAACAAAGTTTCATTTAATAAACATTATTGTCACTAAGAATTCTAGTTAAAATAACTAACAAAATGTATAGGTACATAATTACCATATATACCCTTTTACATTATAGCTTAATGGGTATTAAAAGTCACCGCCTTTTGTTTTGTCGATTGCTCACGGATTTGATCATTACAACAATTAAATTCAATTCAATTTAATTCAATGAAAATTGAATTTCATTTTCAGCATTTTTGCAAATTATTGAAGCGTTCAAGTTTAGCCTGGGTTTTTGTTTTCTTTTTTTCCTACTTTTCCAATTTTCTGTACTATTTAAAATACATAGTTTTGCCACATGTGAAAGGGCATCTGTACATATTTAATGAATGCAAATGAGCAGATGCACCCAGCTGTGTCCTTGAGGATTACCAAGAAAACATGGAGCCAAAAGACAGTTCAAGTGAAGCCCGAAAGTCTAAATATAATGCGAGTGTTTTCTTTTTTTCGCTCACTAAAATAATTCAATAAAAAAACTTAAAGAAAATGTTAAATTATTTCCTATAAAGAGTTTCCTACAATTAACTATAGATTAGAATTATATATACCACAAAATAAATAATATTAAATAGACATTAAGCTATAAATTCACTAAAACCTTTCACAGACCTTGACAGAGTTCACTGACTTTATATAAATGAGGGGAAAGGTGAAAAATATTGATGACACATGTCAGATAGGCAAATAAAATTGTGTCAGAGTGAATGAAGGAAAATGAAAAGAATGCTAATTATGTTTACAGGTGGTGGCCCTTCCCCATATTTTCTTAATATTCATTCCCTAGTTCCTTCCCATCGATTTCGGTTGAACCCACGTTTTGTTATGTCTTTTTTATTTGGTTTCCTCTTTTATATATTTCTTTCATGGCCCATTGACTACTTGAATCCCCTGGGTGGGGTACATCTCCTGGAATCAGGTCTTATCAACTTGATTTAGACTCAACCTGAAAAGATTCGACCATTTTTCAACAACTTGTTTGGACTTGTAATTCCATTGTCCATTGAACACTCTGAAATGTTGATTATGGATGTGAAATATGAAATCCATTTTGATGCTTTCATTGATTATACGAACCCCCAGTGAGGTGATCATAAAAAAAAATTGGTAACCAGGTGAATGACTAACGGCTAAGATGACTAACTAAATTGTTAGCGAGGGATGTTTTAAAAATTCTAAATACAAAAAAAAAAAAACAAACAACAATTAGAGAATAAAGATCTAAAACACAATTGGAGCATATTAACTGTGGCAAAAGAGAGTCCACTTTTTGTTTTTCGTTTTTTGTTTTTATAAAGAGAATATAAATTAACGCAACAATTAACAGAAACAAGTTTTCAAGTGGAAGGCAGACGTGGGTGGAGAAGCAGGAAGGGGCAATATATATATATATATATATACATATAATGGTATTGAATGATCTTTCGCATTGTACAATAATTTGCTGCCTGCTTGCCCCCCCGCTGAAGTAGCTGGAAAAGAAGATGAAGAGAGTTTCCGGCAAGAAAAAAAAAAGCGAGGCTATCAAAACGCAACCAAGCGAACCTCACGAAGCTCCTCTGCTATTCTTATGAATATCAGAAAAAAAAGACGAGGGAGAAAAGTAGAGACAGGGAGTGAAAGAGAAAAAGATAGATAAAGATGGAGTGTAGGAAAATGTTAATTTTGTGCCAACGGCTCTCCAATGAAGGACTTCAATTTTTCATTTCATTTCTTTTTATAAATCAAATCTTAAAAGTCTTGGAGAAACAAGAAAGAGGAGGGAGAGAAAGAAAGAAAGAAAGAGAGCCCCGCTTCACAGACTCCGATAAGAAGTCAAATAGTCAATAGGTATTCTTTGTTAGAGATTATGTCTTGAGGAAGTCTGAATCTTAATTTAATATGCATCAAAACAACAACAAATTGATGGTAAAATAACCTTTGGATTATAGGTTAAAATATTTATCAGTCACTTGACTATAAGTTTTCCAAATAGTTGATAGAAATACTCGTATAAAAATGAATGAGAAACTCACAACTTTATAATCTGAATCGAAATAAATAGAAATCTTTTATGAAAATAATGATTTTGAAAATTGTGCAAAATAAAGAAATATATCTGCTAAAAAATAAATATAATAAACATTTTTATAATTGATTAAATTGGTCTAAAAATTTGTGATCTTTTTTAAATCTTACAAATATGTCGAATAGCTTTCTGCTCCATTGTAGTACCCGATTCTGAATCATGTTTGAATGCTACCAAACCGAAGCTGACCTTTTTGAAAACCGCAAAAATATAATAAGTGAATCATTTTTTATTTATTTTTTAAAGTTTAAAATTTAAACTATAAATGGGTTACTTTTTTAAAAGCTCTTTTTAACTGAATATCAGTTCGTAGATGAGAGGTTTGATTGGCTAACTAAATATATAAAAAAAAAGTTTGAATTCAGCAACGCCTTGAAAATAATCGAGTCTGTTAAGATCTCTCTTTCAAATCTTAGAATTTCAGTTAACAATTAATTCGATGAGTTTCAAAAGAACAATTAGACGAATAAAGAACAAGTTAGACAACATTTACATCAAAGAAAAAATTCTAAAGATCTTAAATATATTAACCAATAGAGCTTACAAGTATTTTTAGTTAATTTAAAATATTAAAGTACAAAGTTATTGAACTATAGAAAACATACATTAAAATAAGGTCTTGATTTATTTTGATTTAATTTTAGTGGAAAATATGAAATTTGTTTTCTAAGAAGTAATTCAATGCTACTAAAACTATATAATTATATAATAATTCAAATAATTTGAGAATACTTATATAATAATTTAAATAATTTGAGAATAATATATTCAAAAGGAAAAAACCTTTAATTAAAATTATAATAATTAGAATTAATTTTGAAGGTAATAGAAACCAAAGTCAACCTTTTTACTTTACCTCTTGGTGAAGATTTGCTCAATTTTCGTAATAAATAAGCAGAATTAAGTACAAGTTGGTCGAGATTAAGGCACGTATGATATATGTACATATATATGTATATAGTACATTCACAGATACTTATAAGTTGGTAAATTATTATTATAGTTATTACCAAGCATGTTGGTTTTTGTTGCGGCTTTCTGACTCTGGCTCTGACTCTGAGACTCGGTCTGACATCAGTCTGAGATAGGCGTCACATTTGTTGCCTCTTTTTTCTTTTTTTTTTTAGTTCAGTTTGTGGGTTTTTCCTCTCGATGTGGTCTTGTGGTTTTCAGTTTTCAGTTTTTGGTTTTTACTTTTGTTTCATTTATTTGTTTTCTGTTTTCGTTTCGGTTTCTGCTGTATGTCAGTTGTGGTCTGTTTTTGGCATTGAAGTGTTGCATTACCAACAGCAAAACCAATTCTACATTCACATTATGTTTAAGCGACAAATCTGTAAGTCAAAAAATATAAAAAATACATATATATGTATGTATGTACTTCTCTTGTCTGGTGACCCAAGGTTCAGTGACCTTATGTTTGGCCAACAGACACAAATATATATATTTGTATTATATATATACTTATAGTTAGACTTTTGGACTGACCTATAAATGTCTGCAAAAATAAAATTTTTTTAGCATGAAAAGAAAGAAGCTGGCACCAGCAAACTCATTTACTCCGATACATATACATATACTGAAATATATTTATGACTCTGTAAAGTCTTCTTTCTTGTTTTTATGTATTTTTATGCCTTTCCTTTTGTTCGGTTATTTTGTCAGGCGGCAAAAAACATTTTGGTATCCTGTAAATATAGTGTAAATGGGTATATTGGGGTAAATATAAAGAATGGAATAGGAAAAATAGTAAATCGTTATAAGACTTTCTGTCTGTTCATATTTAAACACTTTTATGTGAGTGGCAGTTAAATATGGAATCATAAAAATTTCCTTGGTAGACTCATTTCCTGCTTAATCATATTAAAAATTTGTCAAAAGAAAAAAAAATTTTTTTAAATCTGTGGTAAAGTTACAAAGAAGATTGTGAATTTTAATAAAAGGGAGCATATAAACATGTAGTACTTAAGTATGTGTATATTTGAAATATATCTATATATATAAAATAATTAAAATATTGTGCTTCAATTCGATAAGAATTTTTTACATTTTAATAAAAGGCAAATCTGGTATGTGGGTGGGCATATAAAAAAATTTATTGTATACATACATACATATATGGACATATAGTTTAAAAATAACATTTTTGATTCATAATGTTATTGACTTTGATCTCAGTTAAAAATTTTTTGTTTTCAGTTTCATTTCTTTAAAAGAAAGAAAAGATAAAATAATATGAAAAGTCAATTGAAAGTTTTATTTTAAAAATCTCAATTTATACTTTTGTATATTAAATAAAAATTCACATCAGTGAATCTGATTCAGTTATTGAATGAGTTTTATTCTTGTTTCTGATAACAATAACAGCTCTTTTACCAATTTATTTTTAGAAAATTATTTTTTTTTTATGATTTCAAGTTGATAAACAAATTTAATTTCTTCAAAATAATTTTCAATGAAACAAAAGATGATAGATGATGTTAGGGAATACTTCTATTATTAGTTTGTTTTTAATTAAAAATTTTAGATTATATTATTTGAAAATAAAATTTTGTTACAAGAAAGAAAGGGTATATATTTTTTTTGGTACTAAAGAAAGGGTATATTTATGGCCTATGCTTTAACATTGATCTGTTTTAGTGTTTGCGTGTTAAATGCACTTTACTTTTTATTTTGCCTCTTTTGTTCGATTTTTTTCTGTATCTTTGTCTCTCTCTTGCTGTCTTATAAAACTAATAAGAAATTTCCATTTTCCATTTTCATTTCGACTCTCCATTTCATTTGTTCACACTTTATTCTAAAATTTGAAATTTTATTTACATTTACGAAAAGAAGAAAATGAAATTTAAATACGAAATTTCAATTAACTACTACAACCAAATACAAACTTTTAATGACCTCAAATTAATAACAAAAAGCCGCATAAATATATACATAGTAGAAAAAGGAGAAAAAAAAAAAAACTTGTTTAGAATTCAAATTCTGGTCGATAAAAACAGATTTTGTTAATTTATTCATGGTCTTATTGTTGTTGGGTTTTTGTGTTGTTTTTAATTTACTGCATTGTTCAATGGAGCCAAACAAACTTTTACTTTTCTTTTCTTTTTATTTTTCTCGTCTGCTTAAAGAAAAGAAATGGTTTTCTCCCCTTATGCTCATCTCAACTTCCTCACCCACTCTTTCAGCTGCAATTAATCTTCAGCTGGGGCAGCCAATTAGATAACCATAAGGTTTAAACCGCAGATACATTAAGTATCTCTCTCTGTCTGTCATTGTGCATATGTGTGTATTTGTGTGACGGTCCCTATGTATGTATGTATGTATCTGCATCTGTATCTGTATCTCTACCTGTGTGGGCAGTGAAAGTTCGTTCATTTACAGTTCGTTCTAAGCCACTGGGCCATCAGTCGACTGATGATGATGATCACTATGATATCGGAAATTTGCATATCTTATGACCATTTCACCAACAACAACAACTGCAGTGGGCTGTGGTGCATTAAACATATAGAAATTATATCGATCAACAAGCATTTAAATATCAAAATGTTATTTTCTATTTTCCAGGAATTTCTCAAATTAAAACTTTAAACTATATTTTACACTGATTTGTTTCCTGTCTCTTAAGGGTCATTAAACTCTTACCTAAAAAACAAACTAAAATATTTGCAATTCGGTCATCTTCTATTCTATATTCTATGCCTCATTTGCGCCCTATTTACCAAGTGACAAAGAGCAAAATTGACAGTAAATCTTGATTATCCTTGGATACAAACACATTACGTAAGGCTAAAAACATTATAAATTCCAATAACAACTATAGTGCAAAAAAATAAGAAAAATTTTATAGATTATACCAAAGTTGAAATACTCTCACCAAGTGCTTAGATATTAAGGGGAATTTTAATTTAATTTTTATGACTATTCTATGTTATTTCTATATGTTTAATGCTATTCTATAAAAGAAAATATTGTTTTTCAATCATTTCTATATACATAGATTAAGCATAATTATGGAAGACCGATTCCATTTTTTCACTGTTATTTTCTATTGTAGCTTAAAAGATAATAATATATAGGACAACTTATTTTAAAAAATTATTTGAAAGACAGAACATTATAGCTTAAAATATAATAATATATAGGACAACTTATTTGAAAGTCAAAACAGAGTCCATTCTGAGTGAATCCGATTAATATATAATATAAACCAAAAGCAGGAAATGCTGAAAAGATCTAATATAATTTAGCTCATTAATAATATGATAGAAAACATTTTCTTTAAAGATTTGCAAATATCTTATCCCAAAAGGATGTTTGTATATATCCTTCGTTTAGCAAGGGTATTGAAAAAGGCAGAAACTTCATTTTGTCACGTATAGGGAAAAACTATGCCAAGCCTTTTTCGCCCTAAAGAATTTTTACATTGGGTTAGGCCTGGTCTGGTCGTTGTTATTGTTGTTGTTGTTGTTGCCAATGCCATTGCTTTTGCCTTTGGCTTAAAATTTGCATATTTATCAGTTATATCGCTGGCATATCATGCGGTCTATTGAGAGTTTTATACGCCCATTAGGTGGGGAGATTCATGTGCGTGTTCTCAGTTGATTTGCATAAAAATGGTAGCGTAAAAAAAAAAAAATGTCAATGCCTAAGCCAGCCGGCTTACCACCATCATATACATACCTTCACATCTCCCCTCAACTTAACTCTTCGACAAAATATTAGAAAAACATGAATTTGCACATACACACATATACATACATATATACAATCCGGATATTTCGAAGCATTCATTAGGAATTCTTTGGAATAGCCTTTCAATAAGCTCTTAACTTCAATTACATCATCTGCCTTTTATTTCAGAAAACCAAAAAACAAACAAAATTATAATTAAACCATGTAACGACAGTCTAAAGCATTCGACCATCAACAAACTCATATCGGGCTATATTTATTTATATACATATATGCCTTGCACAACAATAAAACATCGAAGAGGAAAATATAATTTCAAAAGCAAAAATTTAGAAATTCAAAATCAGGTAAGTTGAGTAATATTCTAAATGAATTTGTTTGAAGATTAGCAGACATTTCTTTGATTTATTCAAGTGTTGAAATAGGTATTTCAAAAATGATTTCACACAAACATTTTACACCTTTGACATTTATGTATATATGTATGTATATATTTTATTAATGAAAAGTGGAATAGAATAATGAATACATTCACCTGATTAATTCTGCATAATGCTCCAAATTAAATGTTCCTTAAATTTAGTGAACGAAAGTTAATTAAACTGCTCAATTTAATTTGTTAAAAATCATTGCTAACCAATTTGTACATAAAGAGAATGTTTGACTCCGTTTATAGGTATATACATATGTATGTACATACTGAAATAGATTCAATTGGAAAAATTCATTTATACATACATACATAAATATATGCAGCTATAATCCAGAAAAAGATATCTTAAGGTCTTTTGATGTTTAACAATCTTAATTTTTTAAAGTTAAATGTGTTTTTGTTTTTTAATTTATTACATTAAATCTAAAATCTTCAATATTTAAATTTATAAAATTTGATATATATTTATAATATAATTCTTCAATATAATCCTGTAAAATAAATCAATAATTGTTTTCTAGTTAAATTGATTTATCTTATTTATTTATTTTCTGTTATAACTTTTCAAAATTAATTTTACATTTGACTCCTTTTTGCAATAATTTTATTTTAACAATGATCTCTTAAACCTTGGTAATCTTTAATACAATATATGTATATAACAATATATCTTTTAGTTTATTCTCTGCACTTCAAGTGAAATCAAGCATATTTGCATAGTTTTTCAAGGTTAAAGCTTTACACGATATTCGTTAGCTGATTGAACAGCTGTTTTTCTAATGATGATCAACGCTCAATTGTGTCTGCTGAATGTCTCCACTTTTTGTTACCACTTTATTTGTATGAGTATCTCTTCCGTTGCGTTGCATTAAAATAAATTTATGTTTATGTGTCAGGTTCTGCGGATTTGGTCTTTCACAAAAATTTGCAGTACAAAGATTACACGTGCCAAAGTATGAAAATATGTTTATATATGTATGAATATGTATATATACATATATACTTATAGCGTCTTGGTTTGACTGACTCTGACTCTGTTGTTATGGTAATGTGAGTTGCTTTGTTTGGGCTTTTTATTCTTATTACAATAAGAGTTTCTTCTCTTTATTTTTTGGTTTTATTGTTCGTCGAGGGAATTTGCTTAATTTCGAAGGGAGTTGAATTGTTACGACCTTGAATTAAACAAAAATATTTTAAGAAATATATGTTACTGAGATTAAGGCATAAAAAAGTATTTGTTAATTTGAAACGTTTTAGGGATGTTGCAATTCAATATAAAATTCATTTTTAATATTTGCCCATATATTATCTTCCCCACAGAGCAGCAGCACTTAACGACTCAAAAAAGGGTTTTTTCTTTTCTTTTTTTTTGGCAATATTTACTACAGTTTGGCAAAACTTTTAAATGCTGCCAAAGAGTTTGTCCTTCTCATGCCTCGTTTTTCTGCTAAATGGGATTTATATTTTTTTTCTTTTCCTTATTGCCTTATTTGGTTATTCGGATAATGCCTTTTGGACAAACTCGTTGACTAGGTCAGCGTCTGTATGCGTGTTTTCACTTTTCATATTGTGAATGAGTGAGAGGGAATACGACTGCGCATTAAAAAGAGAGAGCAAGATAGAGACAGAGAGAGAGAGAGAGAGTGTGTGAGAAAGGTCCTTGGCAACATGCCGCAGGCCCTTAACCTTAACTCGTGTTGAGAACTCAATTGAAAATATGATCAAATATTGAAAGGAATTACTTATTAGGTATGCACAAAGATATATTTGCAATATAAAACTGTGATTTCTATGTTGATTGAATAAAAATGTTTAGAAACTAGTTTTAGAAGTTAAAATAAAGAAAGGTTTGGTATTTAACTAGATAATTTCATTAGGATTATCCTTAATATTTAAGCTGACAATTTAAAAACTCAAATAGGAATTTGGTTTCATTTTTCTATTTTAAAGAAGTGTTAAAGCTTTTTCTTTTATTTTTTAAGGGTATATATGTATATAGATATATTATAAGTAGTGCTTAATGTATTAGTCAAATGCCATTCTCAAATATTTTGGTTTTAGTCTAGTAGTTTATTTTTATATTCTAATTTGAGGTCTTAATACAAAGGTTATTTTCCCATTATTTAGTACGGGGCATGATATCATACATATATGTACATATATGAATCAATGAAGAATGAGCAACTAATTATGATATCATAGAATTATATATATATCCGAATTTTAAAAGGAATGGGACAATTATCTATGTCATAGATTCTATGATATCATACATAGGTACATATATTTATGTATGTTAATCTGAAAACGGATTGTCCTATTAATTGGTTAAGTACATTTTTTTCGCTTTAAGATTTATACATATGTCTTAACAGTTAGATAAAAATAAAAAATTTGTTTCTCTCTTGCTTTTCTTTACTAGAAGTTTTTAACCGCTCTAAAGCTTACGAAATTAAATCGGTAAAAGATTCTGAATAACCGTAAAGCGTATTGTTAAAGCTTCTGAAAAGGCATAGAATTCTTTTAGATTATGTGACCAATTTCATTTTTAAGCTTCCGTTTTTTATTTTTGGGGTTTTATAAATTATTTGAATTTTTATTATCAAGTTTGTTTAAGTTTAGGGCCACAAACGTTAAAAGAAAATGTTGATTACAACAGCTTTCAGTTGAGCTGGAAAAACCTTTAAGGCAATAATAACTGTAGAATGTTGCTAGCAACATTTAAGCAAATACAGATACAAAAGACAAAGGGCAAAAGGAAGAGAAATGGAGAGCGAGAGAGAGAGAGAGCGATTTGAGTCGCAGTTGCGCTCCTTGACCTTGGACACGCTCCCATATACAAACAGAGACTCACACCCACACACACACACACAGAGACAGACACATACATAGACAGACACACAAATGTATATGCATACATATGTATAAATGTTGCGTGGTGTCACTCACATTCCGCAACATATGCGATGCTGTCGCCGATGCTGCTGCCGATGCTGGACTCCATTTTCAGTTCTCGTTCACTTTGCCATCAGCCACAAGTTGCGGTTGCGTTTCGCGGAATAAACACTCAAAAACATTCTTCATCTGGTTTTCTTTTTGTTTTTCTTATTTGTTTTTTATTTTTTGCATTTCTCGTTGTTCTCAAAACAAATGTAAAACACATTTCATACAAAAAAAAAAAAAGAAGAGAGAAGATATATAGTATTCATGAACAACAACAACTATAACTCTGACAACAACAACGGCGACGACGACAACGACGACGATCCCCCGCAATGTGTGCATCTGTCTTTCGATGGGGAACTGTCTGGTTCGAGGTATGTCTGTTTGTATGTACATATATACATACATACATTTATTGTCGTATCTGAAATAGGTTTATGAACTTAATTATCATGACTCAAAATGAAACAAACATCAGAAGTAACAACAGCAGGCAGTAGCAGCAGCAGCAGCAGCAACATCAGCAAAAATGTTTCAAATTTATTTCTGAATCAGCAGAAACTGCGTCATCATCATCATCATCATCAGCATCATCATCATTATCGGCATCATCATCGTCTTAATGGCGCCGCTGCCTCTTATCATCCTATATATTTTTATTGATTTTCGCCTTTTGTGCCCCAAGTTTTGATTGATAAGATGAAACGATGCATGGAAGGGCTATGTCAACAAGGCTATGGGATTTATTTAGGCACACGATGACAACATTTTTCTTAGGTCAATCAGAGTACATATGTACATACATACATATATTCCATTTGGAGTATCTATGTGTTTACGTACTTAGTTTTGTTAAATGTATTGGAAATATTCTGGTTTCACCTTGTTAAGTTATTGCCGCCGCTTCTTATCAGCAACAAATTATCATAATGCATTCTCCTATTTGACACAAAAAACATTGTCTCACATTTGCAATAGATATACATATTTAAGTTCAATATTTTTACACAATTTTCCATTTTTTTTATATTGAGACCCCACCCAAACTAAATATTTGTTTTGAAATGCGAAAGCGGCTCTTGAATAAATCCATTTGGGGTACACATGTATGACTATATTATAGAAAATGAGAAACTTTTTAGCCAAAATAAATAGCAAAAACTTGATAAAGACACTTGGAAAATAATAAGAGTGACTACTAGAAAATATGAATTCTTGATATAACTGAAACTCATTAATTAAGTTTAAAGTTAATATGGATTTTCTTTTAAATATCTATTTTAACATAGAAAATTATTTTAAATAGAGACTAAACAAATGTACTTTGTGAAAATAACTTCTAATTGGACTGAATGTTAGCCTAAACTTCCTTTTGAAACATTTTTCTTTCTTTTCCATATAAATGAATTTTTTCTTTTTCAATTTTTTCTTTTTAAACCATTTATAAATGCAAAAGAGAAAACTTGTAAAAAGTATATTCATTTTCTTTTTTTTTATCAACAGACAAAAAAGTAATCAGAGGGCAATAAATCGTAAGAATTTACATATTTGAAACTTGAAGAAATTGTCGTTTCCTAAGGGAAAGAATATCCTCCAACCACTTAAGAAATGTCAAACGTAAACCAGTTGGGAATTGCAAGTGCATTTTGATAAAAATATAAAAAGAAATTTCTTATTTATGTGGATTATATAGTTAACTTTATTTGATTAAGTTACTTGCCTGTTAAAAAAATATATACTAACAAGTTTGAAATCATCATCTTGGTGTGGTTCTAGTAAAACAATTAAAAGAAGCATGCAAACCAGTTGGGAATTGTAAATTCAAATGCCTGTTAAGTTTTTAACCAGTTTAATGAATGCAAAATGAATTAATTTTTCATTGATTAGGTGTAAAATTGACTACAGTTAGATTTTGAAATGCTTTTTTTCATGCTGTGCAAGTTAAATTTGTATTTTTTTTTTTACATGATTTTTTTAATTTTGTTTACTCATACAATGTATACAAATTTAATGGCAATTGAATTTTATGCATACCATTTTCTTTAAGTGTATTTCATAAGAGTTTGTAAAAGTTCATGTCTATAATTTTCCGACCTTCAAAATTTTGCTTTTGCCTTTTCGTTTTTGTTGAATTCCAAAATATTTTCATATTAAAAACCAACAAATTTCAATTGCTGCCCTCAATTTGATGTTTACTTTTCAGAAATTATCCACTAACAAAAATGTGCATTTTGTAGTCATATTTATAAAGTGTTGGTCATTAAAATTAATGGGCAAAAATGCCAGAAGAAACTACATAAGATCCAAGATTCAAGATCCATTCAACAGTTGTCGGTTTCAATGGTTTTGTAGTGCTGTAACTCTTCGGTGAGATGAGCATGCACTTTTTTTTTTCTTAATATTTTTGTTTTTTTTTTCATTTTCCGGTCAGGGGCACTTTCCTTTTCAATTTTGTGTTTGCTTGTAGTTGGCATTTTTTCTGCTCATTATGCCATTTTAGCCATGTTAGTTAGTTTGCCATTGAGTTGTGGCTTTGCCAGAGGCAAAGTGAGGGGATAAATGTGTTTATTTAAAGAACATCATGTTGTTTGGTGTTTTTCTTAAAACTGGTAATACTACTTCCTGAGCCTGAGCCTTTGTTTGTCTCATGTATATAGCGACACTTGATAATTAAGTTGGCAATGCAAATTTTTGCATATAATTATGATTTCTTGTCGTTGTGTTGCTTGTTGTTCATTCGGGTTGTTTGTTGTTGCACTCAACTGCGAAATGCAACTGAAAGTCAAAGTTAATTTCTTAGATTTTCACGCAAAGATATAAACAGAAGATGATGGTCTATGTAAAAAACAAGTCTATATGTATATGTATATATATATACACCTTTCATACTCCTCTTGATGGTAGTAAGTTAGTTATAACCCCGTCATGTTGTTGGGCCAAGTGTTAGATATGCTGTTCATATCTCTAGAAATGCATCTGCTGCGTCTCGGCGCGTTGGTAACAAGTAAAGCGTGTGACTTTAATACCCATTACTTGAGAAATAAAAAATGGGCTTATACTTGCTCCTGTTGAACAAGTTATATATTGTTGATTTGACGATTTTCTTTTTTGGAATCTTAATTAATATGAGAAATATTTTAGATTAGATTTCTTTGTATTTTGATGAGCGTTTTCCAGTTAGAAAGATTTTCCATTTCCTTAATCACTAAAGTTTGACATTTGCAAATCTTTTTAATATCTAGAGGTTTGCATATTTATTTATTTCCTTTGACCTCAGGCAAAATAGTTTCATCAATAAATAAAATAAATATTTAAAAATGTTTTTCAATGGATATTTTAATAAAACGATGATTAAAAAATATGTTTCATTAAAGGAGGCAAGGTAAATTTGTTCTAAATTGTATGTTGGCAGAAAATTGGAATAAGATATATTTTAACATATCTTTCCTATATCGTTATATATATATTATTAACTTGAATAGTATTTGAGCTTTAGGTCTTAAGGCAGACGCTCTTTCCCCCTAGCTATAATTATTTATAATATTGTTAGATTTAATAATTCATAGCTAATTTTAAAAATAATAAATAAATAAATAACATTCAGTTGTACAGATCTCTAGTGAATATATTTTTATTCAACAAATAAGTGATTAGTGATTAAGATAAGCAAATTAATAAAATCGTAGTGCATTATGTCAGTCGAACTCATCGAATGCATTGACTCTTTTGTTTATACGCATTCTTAAAACTGTTTAAGAAAATAAAATATATATTTTTTTTAAAATTTTTTTTACTAAAATATACCCTGACTAACGCATGTTATACCTAATAGACTAATATAACTAATCCACTCAAATAATTAGTACCAAAAAACTGAAAGGCTAAACAAAAACAAAAATCATTGCCTGCTTTTAGGCTGGCCTTCTACTTGTTGAATTGTTTAAAAAAGAGATAGAGAACGACAAGAGCGACAGTTGAAATTTTAATTTATATAGCAAAATGAATTTTGCCTTGACATTCCCACAAGTTCAATGCCAAACAATAATTTCACATCTAAATTGGCATCCTACATGCCTTTATAACCTCTTTTTTGTCCCCTCATATTGTTCACATATTTCATTTAATTAATCAATGTGGAAATGGAATTGCTCATTCAACCGCATCATCATCATTATTTTTATCATCATTATCATCATCGTTAGTAGTGACAACGTTATTATCCCCATCGGACTGCACCCACAAGTGTCAATTTGCACCACAAATTTGCGGCTGCAGTTTCATTTGTGGCATTGCGCAAAAATATTTAACTGCAATTTGTGCTTATTGTGCAAATGATGAAAGGTTGGTGGTGAGATGGGGGTTGAGCACTTTGTACACACATACTAATTAGCACAACACACACACACATGCATACATAAATATATATACTTAGACATACAGTTGGCTGCTCATGAGGGTCAAATGTCAGCAGTTGGGCGTATGATTATAATGTTTGACTGCAAATGAGTTTACTTTATGGATTATTTGGAGCGTTAAGGTGTGAGTTCATTTTAAAATTTCATAATTTAAGAGCAACGCCCAAAAGCATGCAGTAGAAATTATAAATAAGAAGAAATTTAATCATACAAAGGCGAAATTTTTATGTTTTATTTTTTCTCTTTAATCTATTATGCTCAACATGTCTATATAAATCATTCGCGTCTGCTACAGATATAGTAAAATTGGCATGAATCACCACCATTACTCAGTCTCGCCGTCATCCTCCCCCCCATCTCTTCTCTCTGTTCTGTATGGCGAACAAAGTTCAACAACTGCGGCTGCAAGAGAAATTCTTATTTGAAAATAGTTTTTCCTTGAAATGCCTTTGGATCGGTTCAAATGCAGCAGCGTCATCCTCATTCTTATACTTTAGTCGTACGACCAAGGGCAATAGCAATAGGAAATGCATTTTGTTTGCTACATAAAAAAATGACAATGTGCCATCTATTTATGGCTATTTATGATTAAACAATTTATGTATATGACTCAATAAATTTGTGTGGCAGAAATTCGCTTTTAGTAAGTCAAAATGATAAGTTATATATATAAATATCTGCACTCTTCTTTTTGCTTAAAAATCCTTCAAAATTTCATTTGAATTCATATAGTCAAGTTCATGAATTCTTTGTACAAAGTCATTAACATATGGTCTACATAAGCTCTATATAAAATTATGTGGTTTTTAAGTTAAATGAAATGTGATATATTTTGGCAGAATGTAGATTAACTCATAGAAGGTCTTACACTAAGAATATTTCTTTGAAAGTCAGCAGTTAAAATTGTTTTTTTTTTTGTTGGTAAAAAACATGTTAGATGACATTCAAATTATATATATAAAAAAAAAAATTAATAGTAATAAAAAGTGAATTAATCATTAAATTGTTTTAGAATAGCTCTTTTAATATGTTTAAAACTTGTCACTTTATAATTAAGTTAATTTTGTCTGAGCAAAGAATTGAGACATTAAATAGCGATATTTTTTCCATGGTTTTAAATTTTAAAATAACAATATATTGAAATTCAATACCATTTATTACATATCTACAATTATGACAGAAAACAGCATTAGAGTTCTTACATGAATTGATAATTATCGACGGATATCAAAGCTACATTAGTTCATATTCATATATTAAAATAAATTCTCTTTGAATTTAAAGTCAATCTGTAACATATTATCGGATATTAAGCTGAAATTCTAAGGACACGCCCATTTAATCTACTTCTATAACCTTAAAAGCGTTTTTCTCAAAGTCGCTGATCCCGATTTCTCCGAATTGTCCTAACAGTTTGCTCTAAAATTTGTACACAATCTTCTTAGATATATTCGTTAATTATTGAAAAAAGAAATAAATTTCGAAAATTTATTACAATTTTATTTTTTTCCTGCTAATAGGATACTTTTTATTGCAAACTTTAAATAAAGCCCTTAATAAAAACATTTTTATCATATTGTATAAAGAAAGCAAATGGATGATTGATCACTAATTATAAGTCTGCATTTGCAGCTAAAGATAAAACTAAATTTATAAATTCATTACTAGAATTCATAATTATACTCTAAATGTTGCTCCTGGTGTAAATATGACATTTTCATCACCGTTTGCTGAATGTTACTTATTTGAATTTTTGTATAATAATTGGTAATTTTTGGGAAAACTACCAACGTGATTTCAATCAGTTTTCCTGAAGATATTTCTTTAAATATGTAGTTTTTTATAACATTAAATTATGGTAAAGTGATATCTTCTTTTGTTAATTTTTAAGTATTGTATTTCCCCAGTTTATTTTTTAGTTATTCGAGGCTATTATTATTCTTGGGTAGTATGATAAATATCTATAATTTAGTCCTTGGTATCCAGATTAATCAGTTTACCATAATTCACATTCGATTTCGAATATCTCATTATGAGGACATTTTTACTGCGAGTTCTTTAATTTAGAAATCCAACAAATTCGCTTAGTTACTTGTCAAAGAGAAAACGAAAAGCTACATTAAGACGGCATTTGGGATTAAAGGATATAACTGCAATTATATCGCTTAGACCTTTAGTTAATTTCTTAATCTTTTAAGAAGTTACTTTTTCTTATCCAGAAATTGATAGTAGCCTCCACTACAGATGGTTTATCGAAGGCAATATTTGATGCATTCATATTGAGATAAAGTATTTTAGGAAATAAATCATAGATACGTATTATAAGAAACTTTTGTGTTAGATAGATCCTTGAAGCTAAGACAAGTTAAACTTTTTTTTCGATATAGTATTTATTGAGAAAATTTCACATTCTCAGTCCAATTTTCAAAATTATTATAGAAACTGACACAGAAGAACAGAAAAAATGTTTTTTAACAGAATTACTAGATAACTCTATTCACTTTACATACTTTTCATTTTTAGGAAAATGATATAATTTATTTTAGTTGTAAAACTTTGTATTTTTAACCAAAAAGCTTTATCAATTCGATTTGTTATACTAAATCAATCAGTCCCTCTACATTACTTTGCTTTCGTTTCGGCAAGGAAAAATGAGATTTTCGTGTAAATGGATTTATCACCAGTTGACAGGTTTTATTCATTTTTTTTAAATTCTTAAAGTCTGGAGAATTTTCCATCGACAACAACATGAATTTCCTTTCGTGTCACTCAAATGCAATATGACGTTCAATTTCCTTGCACAGACACTGCGAAAAAGAAAAACACTTTGCCACAATGGCTGAACCATTAAGAGAGTGGTGCAGCTGTCAGTGGTTGTCAGAGCCGCTGGCTAACTGATGGTGCCGTGTTGATAGATCCAATGTTTAATTAAACTTAATCATCATTTGATTAGTACAATATAATTTTAATAATTTAAAGTGTTTGTTTTTCTTGTCTTGTTTGATGTTTTCTTATGATTTTCTCACAATTTTCTTTAAATTGCAGCATGTCTTCCGGTTTGATGTCATGTGTGCGGGAAAATTCGCCACCATTGGAATTGGAACGGGAACGGGAACGGGAAAGGGAACACGAACGTGAACGTGAACGAATGCGAGATCGTGGTCCATTGTCATTGCCAGAGAATGGCAGCAGATCGTCACATGATTTACCCGGTGCCACAACATCCACACCCATTTCCAGTCCCGTCAGTGGTAACAATGGAACAGGATCAGCAAATGACACTAATGAGAGTACAAATGCCGGTAAGTTCCTAAACGAGAAATAACTATATTTGTAAAGAAATTGATTAATTTATAAACTATAAGGAGATTAGTATATATAATATGTTAAGAGTTTAGTATCTGGGCTTTATTATATACACCTTAATTTAGTTTAGTGTAAGAGTTTTGAGTATGAGATACAAGATCTTATTAGCAAGTCCTATAAAATAGTAAAGTCTCTTAAAGAATTTTATATTTTTACTTTAAGTACCTAACAAAAAATATCACGTTCGATTAAAGTAATTGAACAACAAACAATTAAAGTAATTTAACGTGATATTTTTTGTTAGGTATTTGAAGTAAAAAAAGAAAATCTTTTAGAGATTTTACTTATAATTTAATAGGACTTGCTAATAAAATCTAAGATTTCTTAGTTAACAGATAGATAAATCTTAGTATTTCCAATATAAACCTAGAAAACAATTTTTTTTTCTCTTTTCAAAATTAAGAATCTTAATTATATTTGCTCTTTTACTTTAAGAGTCACTAAACTAACCGTTTCCTGTATTACTAAGACTATGTGGGAATTCCCCTAAGTATCCATGACCTTAACTTAACTAACTGCTTGGCAAGTTTATTGTTTATTGCATACTTTTGGGTAGTACAAGGTCAAAAATATTTATCAAACAATTACCAAGAAATACTTTTGACTAGGAATACTGATTTAGTGTGGGTAGGCTACTCCGTAATTAATTTTTTTTATATAATAATTTAATGATTTCTAAATTGAATAAATTATAATTTTATCCTTATACTCGTAACTAGCTCAAGTATTATAAGAAACACTTATTGTGCAGTTTTCTCTGAGCTAATGATCCTAAGTATTGATTGTGGAATTTTAGAGTTTAGAGTCGAATCCCAATAATTAGAAATTGCAAGGGAATAAGTTTTTTCAAATTAAATGGTTTTTTTTTATTAATCGAGAAGTATTTTTTATTACAAAGTTTCTAGGAATCCATCAGCTTGCTATGAATTTTTAAGGTTTTCGAGATTCGAAAATATAATTCTATGCCTCATATATCTACGTATATATCTAATACCTTGGTTCCTTTTTACGATTAACTGATCTTATATTTTTTATAGCTTTTGCTATTTCATATATTCATAAAAAGTTGTTGTAATGCAACTTATTTTTCATTAAAAAAATAGTTCTTTAATTTCACTGAAATAAATTAAAATATATTTGTTATAGATTAGGATTTCTCAAGTGAAAATTTATATTCAATTCGTTAGATATAGAAAATTCCTTTTACACTAAAAGAAAATCATTTCAAAAATTTGAACTTGCAATAGTTTCAGGGCAACATAGTTTTGGTTTTCAGTTTACTAGAACAAACAAATGCTATAGTTTGTTTCTTTTCCACCGATTTCACATATATGTAGTTATTGGACCCTCTTTCCCCTCTCTTGTTCCTTCTGTCTCTGTTACTCATTTACTACTGCCTTTGTGCAAAATTGTTATACTATGCGAAACTTTGAGTATTGCCGAAACAATAGCAAACAAAAAGGCTTACACACATTGGTATGTATGTATGATGATGGACCGTTAGTTTGCTTTTGGTTTTATACCTACTATATGTCTACTATATGTGCATAATTAGTTGGGTCGAAAGTGGAAGAGGCAGACGCAGACTGAGAGGCACTGGCAGAGGCCACCGCATCCCATTCGCTTAAACGCGCAAACAAAAGCCCACATATACAGATACAGTTGGAGAGGGGGAGATAAAACTTGCCATAATACATATTCAGATTTAGATATAGATACAACTACATAGATATATGGTTATAGTATATATATATATATGTATACATACATATATGCAACTATATGCTGCTGGCCTTTGTTTTGCAGTCGCCAAAGCGAAACTCCAAACTGAATTTCTATGCTTAATGTTTATGTAATTGTGGGTAATACAAAAACAAAAGCAAAAAAAAAAAAAACACACAAAACCAGAAACAATAACAACAACGACTTCTACACGTGCTAATTAACGCTGATGACGACTTTCTACTACCAACTTTGTACCTACTACCAATGTATTTATATAGTTGTAGTATAAACAAAATCGACCAGTTAATGTTCTATAACCCAAGGGCTTTGGTACACATTTTGACCAGGCTAGGTGTGGGTGACAGCAATACATACATACGTATTGTGTGTGTGTGTGTGTCTGTGTGTGTATTGTTGTTATGACAACACATAAAACCAGCTCATAACGGTGCATTAAACAAACAAATTCATAATGGCACAGTGGTCAGAAATAGTAAAAACCAATGCAATTTAAATATTATAAGCAAATTCTGTTATCAATTAAACTAATTTAAAAGATTAAATGAATTTTAAGATTTAATTTTAATAATGTTTAATCGCTTTCTTAAAGTGATAAAAGTTAAATTAAAAATTTATTTTTCCAATAGTAAAATTTTCTGAATTAATAAGAATTAATGTAGAATATTTTAGTCTCTTTGTTAGGGTAGCAAATACTTTGTCCTTTTTTGGTTAATTCTATTAAAATGGTCTTGATTAGGTAAGAAGCTAATTATATTTTTAACTTAGTTAAAAATCTTAACCAACTCATAATGAAAAGTTAATCTACCGAAAGTTAATTTAATGAATAATTAATCTTTTGTACCATAATAAAGTTGAGGTTGAACAAGGAAAATTGAATTGTTCAGTTTGGCATTCAACTAAAAAGTGGTGGAACAAGGAAAATTGGATTGAACAAAGATTGAAATTGAAAAATTAAAGATAATTGAAAATGGAATTGTCTAAAAACCACAGGTTTTTTAGAATTCTAAAAGTTTATCAATTGTAAATATTTAAATATAGAATTTTTCTTTAACTTCCATTTGATTATTTTATCAGACATTAACAGTGTTATATATTTAAGATTCAATTCTTAAAAATAAATATGAAAGAATTACAATATTCTAAAAGATTTAAATAGTTTTAACATTTGTTAAAAAATATTTAAAAATTTTAGCTTTTTAAAAGTTTTAAATAGTTTTAATTTTAGTTGAGCAAAAGCAAATAATAGGCCAATCAAAATCCATTACATTGAGAAATCTTTACTTAATAATGAAACACTCATTAAATATTCATCAGCTTTTATTATAAAACTACAAAATAGCCTTCTGTACCACTTGCTGATTTAAAACAATGAAATAGTAGTCCATTTTTTATATTTCAAGGTTCTCTATTTTCAATTTCTATTCAATTTCAAAAACATTTGTTTTTAATTGATTAATTACTTTTCCAATTCAAAACCACTGTGCCAAATGTCTGTTAATCATTTAACAGAGCTCTGTCCGGGACCAAGCAGATGGGAAATGCAGTGAGCTAATCAACACAATTTGGTCAACTAGCGTACTTGGCTAAGACGGCGAGGCCAATAGCCAAACAGCAAAAAAAAAAAGAAGAAATAAACATATATTGTACGATTACCGATTGCCGATGGTTATGGATGGATGTCGATGACTGTTTACTCGGTTTTTTTTTTGTTTCGTTTCGTATTTTCGTTAATTTCAATTTCAGTTTGGCTTTTGTATCTGTGTGTGTCTGTCTGCCGGGTTGTGTCTGAACGTGTGTGTGTGTGTGTATCTGCGTCTGTTATTTCGATTTCCATTGCTTCAATTCATTCTGTTTGCTCGGCTCCACCTGTACAGGTGAAATAATTTCACAGCACTGCGAACCCGGTTCACGCGTGTGATATTTACACTAATTCAATTATTGTTTTATTACCTACGCGATTGAAGTGTAAATAAAAATTCGAATTAAAATTGAAATATGAAATATTGATTAAAAAAAAAGAACTGAAACCATAAATTCAATTTATGAATTACAAAACAAAAATCAAAGTTTACAAGTTGTTTAATCAATACAAGGAGAAACTAGAAAGAGCCATTAAGTGAAGTGCCGAATTGTGTTTGAGTCAAGTGAAATTTAACTAAGAAAAAAAAGTATCTTAAATGATATTCTCAACAATTTTTGGGTGTTTCCTTTGTTTAGTTTACAACAACTGACTGGAAGTAAACAAGTAAACAAATATAAAAATATTCGTGGAATTTCACAAAAACAAAAAAAACATCTGCATCTATTTTCATCGAAGTGTTGTTCTTTTTTTTCTTCTTTAAACAACAGGTAATGAAATTTATTTAAAATATTTTAGCATATTTTCAATGAAAGTTTTTTGATGACAGAAATGGAATACCCTGTAATTGATTTGATAACTCTTATCGATTCGAAGCAATAAAGATTGTAAAAATATTTTCTCTATATAGTACAACAAAAGCTTATTTCAGTCTTTAATAGTACTCGCAATATTTGGAATTTAATTCAACCATTTTATCGGATCAAAACTTAATGTTCTATATATGTATAACCAAAAAAAAAAAACTAGCTCAACAATTAAAGTGCTCAATGATCGTAAACTAAAATAAATGCGGGCATATTATATAATATTTCTCTTCGACCAAAACTTCATGATGGAACAATGTGTCAGTCGTTTATCATTTCGATGAATGATTTCTGGTCAAAATTGTTGAGCCATGTAAGCTTAATACTTACACAAAGATGCAAAAGGGGGTATGGGATGGATAAAAGGGGGAAAATGTGTGTCACTATCACTTGTTTTGGAACTCATTGTCATTATGTGGCACTCGCCAAAGTTGCGCCATGGCCAAAAAGGCGGAGATTGAAGATTGAAAATTGTGAAGATTCAATTGAAGTCTCAAAGCCCGCAGACGCCTCTAATTGAAGTGCCATGAATTGTGTAATCAATTTCATACACATAGTATATTTCATTTTTCTATTATTGTTATTGTGATTTACGATTTGAGTGTTAAAACTGTATATATGTACATACATACATATATGTATATATACAAATATTTGTATGTATATAACTGATAAGTTACGTTTAGTTTGAATTTCTTGAACGTCTTGCAGAGATTAGAAGAGCTGCCAATTTGATATATTTTGCTTATCAGTTATCATTTCATTGTTAGTTCTCAATTGGAAAGTTTTAAAAAAAGAAAAAAAAATATAACAAAAGATAGCAAATGGCCAACAAACTAACTAGCCTTGTGTTTCTCAAGTGGTTCTTGGTAGTGGGAAATTCTTGACAGACTCGATTTAAATCGATTTAAATTTAAGCCAGAACTTATACAGTCAAAGCCAACAAATATATGTACATAAATAGTTCTAATCATTGAAACGTGAGCGATAAATGCAATATTCGATATATAGGCTATAATCAGCGATTTTTTTGTATTTGAAACAAGGCAATTAATGGAAGAAAAATGTGTAAAGAATTTTGTAATTGAGGATACCAGAAAAAAAGAGAGAATATAGAAGTTTTAAATTGTTTAATTATTTTTTTTACTAGGAAATAATATTTATAGACTTTTCATTTCATAATTTGTAGGTATGGAATCTTGAATAAAATTTAAATACTTTAAAGATTTCAACGGAAGAATAAATATCGAAATTTCAAATTATGTATATATTTTTGGCATCTAAGTCTGGAATCTAGAATCAAATTTATATTTCTTGTAGAATTTAGATTTTTCAATGAAATACCAAGGAATTAATTTCTAATTATTTTAATTTTCGATTCCAAAATATAATTATAAATATTTGATATCTTCTTCTAAATTCTTGACTCAAATTGAAGAGTCTTAAAGAATTAAGATTTTTTAATGAAATGTTAAAAAATAAATATCCTAATTAAGATTTTTAAATGAAATATTAAAGAATAGATATCCTAATTTTCGATTGCAAAAATATCAACATTCTGTTATGTTAATATTTTGTAGATCTATTTAAATGGATAATATATGTATCTATGTATATATAGATTTCTATTTTCTGTATGTATTATGTATATGTTTTGACATATTTTATACTTTGCTTTAGTTTATTCCATATATTTTTGTATAATGGAAAAAAATCTTTTTCATAAAAGTCACAAGAAATTGGTTAAACCATATTTGATATATGTATATCATAGCAGACTAAATTTATTATTATAACTATATAATATTTCATTTTTAATTTCCTAAAATACATTTTCTATTAAAAGGAATATTAATTTTTTAAGAGATTTCTTATTTCCAATTTTTTTTTAACTATTTCTCAAAATCAAAACATTGGAAATTCAACCTATTGAAACTTTTCTCATTCTAAAATCACTGTAATTATATATCCTGTTTATGTCTTATGATCTTGTTTATGAAAATTCATAAACACAACCAACGATCCATGAAATTTTAAATTTGATTCATGGTCATACTAACGGTTGTTATTGAATACTCATACTCATACTTTGATGTTCAGTTTGGCGTTCAATTAAATTGTGGTAGAGGGGACTCTCTTTGAATATCGATTCCATAGCCTTACCTTAATGCTAATTAATCGGATATTCTTAAAAATAGAAAATAAAGCTGACATGTAACTATATACATATATATGTATGTATGTATATATATTCTATATACATCTATTCCATGTGTTTGCTGAAGGCCATAAAGCAGCCAGAACTTGCTCAATCGTAAAAGTTGTTAACACTTGAGATATTCGCGAGGCAAAACACAAAAAAAAAAAAAAAATAAGAAAAAACCAACACAGAATTGTGGCGAATTGTGCAATTTTTGTTGCCTTCTTTTTTTTTTTGTTAAACTCTTATTGTTGTTGTTGTTGTTGTTATTAGAGGTGCTTTTGTTGTTGTTATTTCTATACCATTCTAGACAAATGAATTAAGCACTTGTTAAGCGGATAAACAACCTACACAAACCAATGCCAAGATTGCTGAACCAGGGCAACAACAACAACTAAAATAGAAGAAGGGGCGTGGCAGCACTACTTGACCTTACACACACACACACACACACTCGCACACACACAACATCCGCTCACATAGTTACAACAAGTCTCTCCAATTACTGCAACTTTTGCTTAAAAATTGTTAACTGTCATTTCGATTTTGACATTTTTTTTTGTTTGTTGCCATTTGCCAATTTGCTAATTTGCATTCGGTTCGCTGCCTGATTGGTAGTTGTTGTTATTGCAATAGTTGGCAATGATTAATTAATATATATTTAACATTTTGTTTTTATGGCAAAAATTGAGAATTCAATTTGAATTGGTGTCAGTTGAACAACTGTCAGCAATAGCAACACCTACAAAAATATTAACAAAGTGAAGATTTAAAATCAACTGCCTACACTGCCAACTAAAATACGTAGGAATAGTACAAAAATTTAAATAATATTCAATAAGTCTATAAGCAATAAATAATTTTTAGATTTGAAGTTTGTTTATTGCAATTCGTTTGCCATTATATTTCGAAGTTAGACTAATTTTAAATTTCTAAAACTGAAAGTTAAAAGCGATCTTAAAGTGTATTTTGATTAGGTCAAATAATAACTAAATATGTTTTGTTTACAATTTAAATGACAATCTAAAAGGCATTTGATATTTTATTAATTAATTGTGTATCTCTTTTGTTTTAAGTATTCATTATTTTTGACATCTTTTGATTTCTTTTGCATCATTTATATAATCGATCATCGTTTGCTAAGGCTTGGCTCAATAGACAATCTTTAACAATTATGACCCTGACATAGTCAAATGGTTTTTTAAAACAATTTAAAATAAATAAACTATTTAAAATTCTCTTCATGAACTTTTATATATAGTCATGTTGGGAGTTAAAGATAATTCCTCAACGTCCTTGATTTCTGCACATTTTTGTTTCTATGCCATTCAGTTTTCTTAAGTAATCCCATTTAACATTAAAAGTGTTTTAATTTAACATTAAAAGTTTTTCAATCCTTTTTTATTCGTGCAATATTTTTTATTTTAAATTGTTTATGAATAAAAGATGAATAAAATATTTTAAATTCTCTCTATAAATTTTTACAATTTGTCGTATTAATTAAAGAGAATTCTACAACGTAAACCAATTTCAATAGATCATAGTTTGTCATTGATACACAGAGAGAAAATATATATTTCAAATACCAAATTCTAGGCTTGTATATATATTACATTAAATATTAAATACATTCTTTATTGAAATAGTTCAATTTTTTATAGGAAGTCTAAGACTTTGCAAGTTAATTTTCTCTATCCTTAATTTGAGGTCAAAATATATGATATATCATTTTGATAGTAATATAAAACAGAAGTAAAAATAAAACTTAAATTCTAAACTTAAGAATTATAATTATTGTTGTTTACTATATTTACTATTGCGCTCCTTTATTTTAAACAACCGCATCTAATTTTAATATTTTATAGAAATAAAATATAGCTTTTCAATAGCCTAATAATATATAGATGACTCAATATGGGAAGTATGTGTAATCTTAGAACTTTAGTTAATAATAGTTAATATTTGAAACAAACGGAAATTGACAAGACAATCAATGTGGCCTAATGGTTTGATAAGATATATACATATAAACTGAATAGTTGGACATAATACTTATTGTTAGATACTTAAAAAAAATGAAGCAAGCAAGTCGTCCCTGCCGACATTGAGTATACCCTGTACCAAGTAAAAGAACTCCATAAAGTCAAAAATGATCAAAATCGCCATCAATTTACAAAAAAAATTCTCTTAACATGCACTGCTTGCCATGCAGCAACACTGCACTGCTTGCCATGCAGCAACAGCGAACGCATGCTATCTCGCTCACACTTAACAGCACATTTTGCATGGGGCGTTTCAGTACAAAACGGAAATACGTATATCTCCGATAATTATTGTCCGATTTCGACAAAATTTGGTCAGCTGGTGCATATTGGGTATATTATTAAGTGTGCCAAATAAGAATTCGATATCTTCATTATAGCTCAAGTTATAGTTTTTTCTAAATTACGGGGGCGGAAGTGGGCGTGGCAAAAATTTAAAACAAACTTGACCCGCTTATACAATAGACGGATGTTGACACCAAATTTGGTTGCTCTAGCTCTTATAGTCTCTGAGATCTCGGTGTTCATACGGACGGACGGACGGACGGACGGACGGACGGACGGACGGACAGACGGACAGACGGACATGTCTCAATCGACTTCGCTATTGATACTGATCAAGAATATATATACTTTATAGGGTCGGAAAATTTTCCTTCTGCCTGTTACATACATTTTAGCGACTTTAATATACCCTTTTACCCTATGGGTACAGGGTATAAAAATAAACAAAGACTAGAAGCTGGCATATAACTTTAATGTGTGGTAATTAACCAAATCGTACTGCTATATCATATTGCCATGGCTCATAAATTTGAGCAAGTAAGCAAAGAGTATTGTTTAATGGGTATCTTCAAGACAATTATTATAAATTAACCAGAAGTAATAAAGCAGACAAAACAATCAAATCATCGCCCACACATTCTCAAGAGAAAATTCAATAGACAAAAAGACAATAAAAGCTTAAAGTGATGACTGAACACAAAGGAAGAAATAAACAGAGATTTAAAGTGTCTTGCCTCATCGAGTTATAGATAAATTACATACATACATACATATATAATATCCCCCTTCCAAACACTCCTCTACAGTCACAAAGCTTAGCTGATGTAATGCTATTTACTCAACAAATATGATTCACAAGTGAGTAGAAGATAAATAGAATTTGTTTGTTTAAAAGAAACTCGAGACCAACAAAAGTTCTTTCAACTTTTTTTAATTGCATCTCTTTTTGTGCAAGTTGTAATAAAAGTTACAAAAAAAGAAAAAAGAAAAGAGATTTTTTTTGAAATTGAAACTCTAACATTTATTTAATTTAATTCAATATTGTCTCTTGGAAAAGATATAGATACTTTTACTGCTCCCTTTATATTATTTTTCTCTTGGTTTTTTTTTTTTTTTTGGGCTTGTGCAATTTCATTAGCCCAAACGCTAAGCGAAGCAAAAAGGTCCCTAAGCAATTAGGTTACAAGGGGATAAATAGAACCTTTACCACTCACATCCCACTTACCCCCAATGTACCCACAGAGGTGATAAATAATAACACTGAGGAGTCCAGACAGATGCTCATTTCCAGACAGAAAATGTATATTTTTGGGGCCCAACCGAATGAATGACTAAGCAATGACCAGCCCCAACGCATATGAAATTTATCATTAATGTAAAAAAAAAAAAAAAAACAGAAGAAGAAAACCAACAAAAAACCTAAAAAAAAGAAAGAACCCCGCTAAATATGTATATAAATATATATACTATATAAACATGTCTGTATATATTCACATATATATATATACATATATATATATAAATAGGTACGACAAAGTTCGCGTGCCGCGGGTGAAACGTGGTGGCACTGCCACCGGCACGTGACTGGCATATCGTTTCATATCAATATCAGACTGACTTGGCCTAGACTAAGTGACTCTTTTTTTATTTTGCCAATAGAAGTTACCTAGAAGGTATTCGAAGCCAATAAAGTGTGCAATTTTCTTCCGGTTGGATAGGTCTTTTAGCAAAGAACTTTCTATAGCCGACACCTGCCAGTTGAGTTAGTTACCAACCTAAACATGAGGTTAATGAATGGAATGTATTTCACCTGCATTTAACTTTCATTTCTTTACGAATGACACATCTCAATCTGACTCATCTTCATCGTATTCAACATGTTTCGCTTAGCGAAAAAAAAATTTAACTTTAAATACTTGAATATCTTAATAAAAAATTGTTGGCAATGGATATTTGGGTTATTCCATTTTATAATTAAAAGTTACTTTAGGAAGAAAATATATATGTATACTTTTCCAATATCATAATCAATAAATCGTCTAATCAATCATCTAAATAACTCCTTCCATATGACCTCAATACGATATTCTTTCGATATGCAATGTAAACATTTTTGGCTTATGGTCAATATAAATACGAGAAAAGAAAAAGCATGAGGGGTAAAGTCCATTTGATACCTCTGAAATATATCAATTGAAGGGTGAACTGGAATAGTAAAAATAATAATAGTAAAAAATCGTCTACAGTGATATAATATTTAACTATTTCATTGATATTTGTCCGTAAAACCCTAAAGACAAAGGTCGTTCACTAAATTGTTTCTATTGTCTATATAATCATTGAATTTGATTAGATTAAAAATTGATTTATTAAATGTAAAAAACCAAGTTGGCTTATTTTAATCAAATTCTTTTTACAAATGACTTACTTAATAACTTGCTTATATATTGGAAACTTTATATAATATAATCTGATTAAAGTAGTTTCCAATTGGATAAAACATTTCCCAGAATTTAAAAAAAGCTGAAAATCAAAATACGTTTCATGAAAACTTTAAATCAATCAAAAAGAGTTCAGAATATAATCGTATAAAGAATACATTTGTTTCGATCCTATTTATCTTTGGTATAAACCTTCAACACCTTAGATAAATTTATAAACCTTAAACTTAGTTGTCTGAATCTGTTTAAAACGTTCTTTTTTCATATTATATCTTGGAATATACTTTTTTAATCATTTTCCGATTACTTTAAAACTATGTTTTAAAAACAGTTTTTTTTTGTAATTAAAGCTGCTAAATTTTTGCTTAAATTAAATGCCTGAAAAGACGATCAAATTTGATTAAAAATAAACGATAAATTTATAAACAAAGATAAATCCACGGACTGTACAATAATCTGAAAACATGTACTATATAAAAGTTCCATAAAATATACTATTTTTACAGTATTAGATTACTTTTATTTTTATAATATGTACATAAACTCATAATCATATAGAACTTATATGAGTTTTATTTCTACCATTTTTTCACTCAAAATTTTTAAAATTTAGTTGTATACTGATCAAGAATATAGAAGTATATAAACCTTTTAAATTCTGCCCATCTGTTCGCTTTCCAACAAGTCAAATTCCTGCCAACATTTATATTTTGGAGTACTGCGCCTAAATTGAAGGTGTAAAACGCATTAAACCAAAGACTCTTATCGCCATTAAGTACACATTGTTCATGCATGTATATACATATATATATATATATATGTATACAACAAACATTATTGAGGTCTACAAATGAAAATTGTATAGAACCATAAACAGCGTCAAGTCAACACAAGCAATTAAATTGATTATAATTTACAATTTGTGGCTAATTGTGTTGTATGCGTAAGGCGAAAAAGAAAAGAAAAAAATACCAGGGATGCACTACAAGTCTATTGACTTGAGCTTATTGACAAAGAAAAAAAATGATATCAAAAAGATTGTGTAAGTCACTGATATTGGGTCAATAAAATTACGATTAGATATGACCTTGCGAAATTATTTTTGCAAAAATTGCACACGCTTCTACCGTTCATTGGGGCACTTCCGCTCTTTTGTTCCATCAATTGGATTTACTATTCCGCTCTCTCCGTCTCTCTATCAGTTATTTGGGAGTTCCCGTGTGGTGCTCTTTAGTTTCGCTTTTTGCCTATTTATGGGCATGTTTTTTGTCGATACGTTTGCCCATTGCAAGCCATTTGGTTTGATTTGATTTTATTGTTTGTTCTTATCATTGATTCTCTTACGTAGTTTTTTTGTGGAAATGACAAAGAGTTCTATTAACAATTTATTGGCTCAACAATTGTTTATATAAAGCAAGTTTTCTTTAATAGAATTTTTCAAGAACTTATCGCTTTTCATGCGAATTGAATCATCTTTCTTTATTTTTCAGTTGTACATAATCATACATTTTTTCCAAACTTTAATCTCAATTGAAAAATTTTTTTGAGATTATTAGTTAAGATTTCTTTTTGCCGCTTTAAAAGAGTTCAGATCATCAAGGCATCTGATCAAATTTAAAAACCTTTTTAACCTTAAATCATAATTTGCATAAGCCTATTTTTCCGCTGCGCAGCATCTGTTCACTGATTAAAAGAATTTTTTGTATTTACCACCAACAATTCAATCGATCTGCATACAAAAATTACTTAAATTCCATGAAAAATATTCGTCGCATTTTTGTAAGGGGGTTAGCCATAAAAATTGCCCAAAAATTAGAAATATCCTTATAACTCGGCCATTTCAAGGACAATCGCGATGTCCTTTGGCCAGATTGTAGCCCTTGTGAATTAGCGTCGACTGGCATAGATGAATCCTGGAATATCCTTTTAACAACTGAGAAATAAGGACTTTTCTCTCGGGGAAAAACTGCTCATAACTCCGAAATCCTTTGAAGGATCAGGATGAAAAGGATCTTAAATTAATCCTTACAGCAAGCTCTATCATCTGTGAAAAGGACATTAGGATAGTCCTGCAGGAAGCCGAGTTATTAAGGATTTTGTGTTTTTCGCCAATTTTCTTAGCTAAAAAATGACAATGATCTACTGCATACTTCTGGGGGTCATTTAGAAGTTTTTCAATTTGGGCAGGGATCAAAATTACGTGTTGCATACATGAGGGGTGAGCCAAAATTTTACAGGCAAATTTTTTTAGTACATATATTAATTTTGTAAGAAATTTAACTAAAATACCAGGCAAACAGAATTCGGCTGTGGGTTGATCGACGAATAATTTGATTAGAGATACGAGGCTATTTGTCAGAATACGGATTGAGTTTATTGAACTTTATCGAAAACTTTAATATAATTTAATACAAGGATCTCTTAGAATATTATCGTTACATGAATATTTTTCTAAAATTGCGTTATACAATAAATTTTGCAAATGGGAAAAATATGAAATTACATATTTTGATGATGTTTTTAGAAGACGTTAGAAAGGATGTTTAGATAATGTCTATTTCCAAAGCAGATTCACCAGAGTTAGGACATCTTCAACGGTTCCATGAGCCCAATTTAAGTTAGTTCTCAACAAATGCCTCATTCCTGTATACACTGTTCAGGATTTGTGATGCTTTCCCCAACGGCTTCGTTGTTAACTGCAAAGGAAGATGATTGAAGATGTATAAATAAAGACGACCATATTTTAAAGAAAGGATATTCCTTCTTACTTTTGTGGGTTAGATGATGTTGATTACCAAAAGTACAGGATTGCATTGTAAGAAAGGGAAAGCCCACATTCTTTTATCACCAATGTTGTATCTAGAAAGTAGAAGTAGAAGATAAAAAAGAATTAGGTAAAGGTGTTTTTTATGTTCAATTTCACGTACATGATTTTGGTAGCTTTTTAACAATTTTCATCCTAGATTCATGAAACACGTATACAGTTGACAAATTAAGCCTTCCTTTGTCCAGTAAGTAGGAACCGTTGCTGGAGAAAGTGATGTTCAACGGTTTATCAATAATTTCTTCTTCCTGCTACACACAAGTTTTCCATATTTTTAGCCACTCCAGGTGCAGGTTATAATTATTTTGCCTAAAAGTGTTGAAATATGCAAATAATTAAATTGAAGCTTTTCGTATTTTCAGCAATTGAATTTGAAATGTGGTTAAATATTATGCGATACTACTATAATCCCTGATTGATGGGGAAAACATTTGCCAATGCTTATCATATATGAATATAAAATGTTATGTTTATGTTTAATATTGTGGCGTGTTGAGTTGAGTTGTCCATGTTCGTCCTCCTCGTTGACATCATAATTTTCGATGCCTCAAAATTACGTGTTTGGCAACCATTTGGATATACAATTTTTTCTTTTTCTTTTTTTTTTGTAGACGCTCACAGCAGGCCTAGTTGGGTGTGTGTGTGTGTGCGTTTGTGTTATGTTATTACAATAGAGAAACAATAAATACAAAAAAACATAAAATGTTTTCTTCATTTTCCGGGCGCCAAATTTAATTCTCTGTTTCGCTTTTTGCCGTGGTTCTTCCAGATCATCATCAACAACAACAACAACAACAGAAACGAAGGCGCTTTCATCCATTGCGTAATCTGCGTCGAATATTTCGTCGACGAACCATTAATACAGCTGCTGATAGTTCTACAACATCGGGATCAGGACCAGGACCAGGTTCCTGCAATACATTGCCACCGCCAGCGAGTAGCTCTAGCGAAAAAAATTTACGCAACGTCACAAATAATCCAACAGCAACTGGAGGAACAACTGGTACAGCCATCTCATCGCCAGCTTCTCCGCTGAATAATTGCGATAGCTATCAAACTCAATCGCTACCCAAATCTAAATCCCATGGTTCTGGTTCCCATCGAGATGAACTGTTAAGCGTTTTGCTGGGCAAAAAGAAGACATCGAGTAAACATCAACGTAAAGAACAGGAGCAACAACAATATATAGACAATTCGTTGTCACCTCACAATATACAACAAACAGAAGCCATGTATCAAACGCAACGTCAACAATTGGGTGTAGCCGTATTTCCCGATTCTTTAAATTTGAACCGGAATAGCGTTTACTATGCCGATCAAAGGCAACATCAACATCCACATCAGCAGCAGCAGCGTCAACGTCATTTACGCAGTGTCGGCGACTCGTCACAGGAACTGATTATGGGGGAGAGCAGGGAGAGTAGTAGCAGTGGTGCTGCAATGGGTGGCACTAGTGCTGACATGTCTGATAGTCAGCGTAGTCTCAGCGAAGGTCGTCTACTGGATGTGGATGGGTGAGTG
Source organism: Drosophila emarginata (assembly GCA_037075365.1). Classification (NCBI taxonomy): domain Eukaryota; kingdom Metazoa; phylum Arthropoda; class Insecta; order Diptera; family Drosophilidae; genus Drosophila; species Drosophila emarginata. The sequence goes on along the minus strand of JBAMCD010000260.1, from coordinate 483,707 downwards.
TAAAGTAAACAATTTGAGAATAACCTTTACACAATTGTCACCTTTTTTTTCTCCTCTTATTCCTTTTCTCTTTGCAGGGATTATACACGAGAAACTCTTTCGCAATCACATGACAGTGTCTTCTCGGAATCGGCCACAGCCAGTAGTCTATCGATTGTATTAAAGGTAAGATTAATAAGGAATTTTATATATATTTAAATATTTATAATTCACCAATTTAACCTCTCCCCTTTTCATGGTTTATCTCAATTGTTAAGTCAATTTAAATTGTTTTCAATCAAATTCAATTTATGCTTTTGTTTTTCCCCCATCCTTTGACTCATTTTTTTTTTTAGAGTTTACAAATTGTGTTTTCTTTATATAATAGATTAACCGACTTTTTATCACAAACAATCAAAACAGTTGTCATTCCATTTTGATAATATTTAATTAAAAAGAAAGTTGAATGAACTAAAGGCAGAGGCAAAAATAATTGAAATGTAGACAGTAATTGAAATGCCTTTTCCGGTATCAATTCCGATTCGTTATTCATGAACATTTTTCAGTGCTTATTTTTAGTGATATTACATGATGTGGAATCTAATTTGTAATCTCCAATAGACAAATTTGTTACAGTTTGTCATTTATTGCACATATATTTTAATAGTTGTTTAGTTATTCAATATTGGTTTTTATATCTTTTCCATTTAAATATATTTTATGTTAGTTACGAAACCAAATTTTTCTTTAAGAATTAATAAATTTCTGTTAATTGCATTTTCAATTGTTTTCCTTTCACTGTTTCCTTTACTTTTTTATATTTTGTTAAATGTTGATCCCTTTTCTTTCCCGCACAATCAAAGTATTACAAAACTTTCTGCCCAATTTAAAGAAAAGTTATTTTATAGTAAACTAGAAAAGTTATCTAATAAGAGTCTGTGTCTATGGATTGTCATCATCATCATCTTTATTCTCGTCATCGTTATTATCGTGTTATCGTCGTTGGCATTGCCTGCATAATCAAACCAAGTCTAAAGTGGATTTTCGGTTGTAACTAAGTGAAAAGAAAAATAAGGAAAATGCAATAGAAGAAAAAGAGAAGCCACCGCACGCGTCATAAGAGCAAACCTGGAAACCTGAAGCCAGTTGCAGTGGCCAGTCCCCCCCCACCTCTCTCTATTACCTCTTCATCTTTTTCTTCAATTCAACGGCAATGCGACCCGATCTCTGCCCCTATACACCCCACACTGCAAGTACCCCTCCCCTCCGTCATATTGGTAAAGCGCGTGGCAATTTGCGGCTTCTTCCTCGTAGTTGGTAGTAGTAGCCTCTCCTCCTCTTGGCATTTGTTAGTTCGCTTCGATGTTACTTCTTCTATTGGCTTTGTTCGGTTTGGTTTCTGGCCAAACGAGTTGCTAACCGCTTCTTGCTATTCCACTTTTTTCCACTTGGCTGTGCCTCTGTCTCCGCCTCACCTATTCTCCCCCCGTCTCATCCATTTTTATTTTCCTTCTGCTTTGGCTGCAGTTTATTTGCCAACCTGGTTAGCAAATAAATCGCATTTCTTTCTATTTTTTCTATGCTATTGAACTCCTGCAGAGTTTTCCGCTAAATCAGTTTGCCTCGAGTCACTTGGTAGTCAACATCGCGTCTATATAATACCTCAACAAATATTGTTTTTAGAACTTAAGAAATATTATATACATATAAATAATACATTGTGGGTGAAATTGTGCAATTTTTGGATAACTATTTGATTAAGCCATAGAACAAAGTCCAACGAAACGTTTTAGCTTTATATAAGAAATTGAATTTAAAAATTAATTAGTCAAACAGCAAATGAAAAGAAATCTATATATATATATATTTGTGAAATCTAATTATCGTTATGCAATTAAAAAGATTTATATGGGAAGGTTGTATTAACTTGTTAAGTTTAATACTTTTGTTCATAATTTATATTTTAAATTAATTTGTCTGGAACAAATGTACTTGGTTTAAATGCTATTAAAGTTTATTAGTTTTTCCTTAATAAGCCAGATTTTCTTTTATTAAGTAATATCGATATATACACAACTGATTTATAAAATTGATTAACAAAAGGCTTTCAAAGGTGCTTAAATTATTGCTTCTATTTCATTCTTTTCCCTGTTTTGCTTTTCTAAAGAACTTTTCCAGAGAACTTTTATTGTATTTTGATCATAAATCTTGTTTCAAAAGTGTGTAAAATATGTAGAACAATTCTAATGCTTTTGTTTTTATTTTACAAATTTATTTTTCCTTAATGATTTTATTGGATTATTGTTTTATCGTTTAAACGCTTCGAGTTATTGCTAAATATTTAGCCATTAAATTACTTATCCAATATTTTCTTTTAATTGATATATACGGAGGAAGTCGATTGTACTTTCCATTAATATTTTCCCATTCATTATCAATTAATCAACATGCCAATAAATCATCAACAATTCCCATCCTATTGTAAATCTTAAATTCTTCTTAAAAGAAACTAAATTCGTTGTTGGGGCTCTCTATAAAAACATTTAACCAGTTTGATGAATTAATTGTTAAAAGTAAGAGAGAAAAAAAAATCTAGTTGATGACCATAATGGAAAAATAAATGACAATGCAAGCAGCAGGCAGGCAGAGACAATTTTCTCTGCCTGGGAATAATGCACATACAGAAGAGAAGGAGATGAATGGGGTAGGGTGCAGTCACCATTAACTTGAACAACTTGGAATGACAGCGGCAATATGGTAACACGGTAACACGCATTGACAATGACTGCAGACTGGAAATAGTTCCAGCAAGTTAATGGGTTTGACTAGTCAGGAGCAGGCAATCACAGACAGACAAATCATCAGCCGGTTTAAATGATGGGGACAACATGCGAAGGCATTTCACACGCTATTCCTTCCTTTTAGCATAGCAATAGTGTTGCAATTTATCAAACATGTCAAGGAACTGAAATCAACTCAAATTTAACATGTTGACCAACTGACGACGACGACGACAACTCTAATATGATTATTTCCTGGCCATGCAAATTGAATTTAAGGTGTCCAAAATATATTTTGGCCTACATTAGACTAATTTTTGTGTTTTCTTTTTTTTTTTTTGGCAATAGACTTCCCGTCTGCTTTCAACTGGAACTGCTGCAATTGCATAAAAGAAACCTACATATCTTACAGTAGATTTCCTTGTCCATTAGTTGGGAGTTTGAAATGTTTCCTGAATCTAGTAAATCTCTCAGTTGCATCCGCATTAAATTTTGTTTTCAATTTACTTTTAGCTAATCAAATTGCATATCTTCTCACATTTATCCACATGACCATATATATATAGCTACATATATATATATATATATCTTTGCCGATTTGACCCACTTTGTCTCATGGGTGACAGACAACTGAGAATTGAGGTGAAATTGAATTCAATTGATAACGAGTTTAAATGACAGTTGAACGTTTAGATAGAATATAGGGCTATATATGTATGTAATATAGAGCTATTAAATGAGAATGAGAAACGTAATGAGCATCTGTTTATGTTGCAGCAACTCTCCGATAGACGGACGGACGGACAAGTGAAATGATGCAATTGTGCATTTAATTTGACACGATAATTTTGCCGCCCACTTGACCAACTGTTGCGGATAGTTGCTAAAAGCTCATACCCGTTAAAAATAGACATGGGCGTTGCGTGAAGGGGGAACATGAATGTATAAAAAGAAATTGAATAAACTCTCTATTTGAAAATAGATATCATTCCTTAATTCTTTTTTCTAGATACGAGTATCATTCTTTAATTTGGCTCAATATTTTTCGTCTAACCAACGTTCTAAAAAAAGAGATCTTAGAGCTCTTTTGTTGTAGATTAATTAAATAATTTGTAAATCAATTGTTAAATAATTTTTAGTTAAAGCATATTACAAAGCTTATTTTCTTGCAAATAATTATTTAAAATTGCATTTGTTTAAGCCAACAGAGTTTAAATATGAATACTTTTATTTATTGATAAGTTTTCCTTTAAAATTTAACATGGAATTCAAGGATTTACTTTAGAAACTTTTTCAAGTAAACTTCTGTCTATGATCCCCAATTAAAAACATTGCAATCAATTCAAGCTTTAGCTAATATTTGCATCAAATCCTTTTACAATATTTCTTAAACTTAAGTAACGAACCCTGATATACGCCAAGATATTATTTAAGCTTTAGCTTTGGTAACTAGAGACAATCAACATTATTTCAATTTTCTGTAAGACTTTTATTCTGTTGGCTTTTTTGCCCTAGGAGGTCTACGCCTATGGCTCTATCCGTTACATGGATTTGCGGTAATCAACAATGGCGTGTGGGCCGCTGGCTTGCAGTAGCCGTTGGTAGTTTCAGTTGGCCCACTCCACTCTCTCGGCAAGTGTGCCAATAAATCAGTGAATGTGACGGGGCTAGAGAGAGAGAGAGGGGAGGGGGATTTGCTCATGTGCTTTAGCGATTTAGACAGGTTTAGACCAGGGACCAATTTCTAGGCCGGTCGACAGGTAGTTTGGGTTAGTTGTAGGTGCAGTTTCTATGTAAAGTTTTTTTTTGCAGGTAAAAACTAGAAATGAAGGGTTAAAGGTTTTCCACGGATTTTGGGTTTTTCTTTGTTTGCTTTGACATTTGCTTGGTTGTAAATATTTTACCTGCAAATACCTGGAACGTGGATTTATGCAAGATTATGTAAGGAGATATATTGGCTAAGGAGAGAATTACATTGGAATTCTTAGAGTTCAGTGAACTTTGTTTCTTTTTATCTACAAATTTGTTTATCCATTTAGTTAGTCATTGTAATTACATTTCAGATAATTAATGGCTAAGGTCTTTAACCTGCCTCAGATTAATACTAAATCCTCGAAATCAAACAAAAATAGATTTTACTAGAGGAGCTACTAAAACAGATGGCGACGTCACGCGTCAAGGCAACTGAAAAATGAGATTACTACAAGGAAGCAGAGCTCAAAGAGAGGGAGAGAGAGGGAGACATTGAGAATGAGGAAGGGAAAGAGCAACTGGAGGGATAAGAGAGATGAAAAGAGAGAGGGAGAGTTATTGGGTGTTTACGCAGAAGATGAAGAAAAGTGCATCTTTCATTTCCATTGTTTATATAAGACATTTTCGTATTTGCCTACACTGAGAGAAAATCAGGAATTAGGGAAGAGAGAAAATCAGAAATTAGGGAAGTTATATTGAGACGTAATACTCCTATTTTATAGGAGTATTTAATGCTTATTAATATCGATTGTGGGAAGAGTGGACAATATTGAATTCACTTAAAATTAAATAATATTGTTACCGGGATAATAGATGAATAATGTAGAACTCTCTGAGATTTGGTTTAGTGTATAACACTCTGAAATTTGGTTTATTGGCTATTATCGTGGCTTATGTTTTTAATAAGGATTTCAGGAAAGAATCGAAGGAATTGTAAAAACTATTTCTAACAGTCACTAAATAATATAAAAATCTTGATAAGAGAAAAGTTGAAAGCAAATTCATAAAGAGATCTTAAAACTTATTAGATTAGTATAGATTTGATCTATGTTATATTATATACATATATTAAGATTTTTGAAAGTCGTACAGTGAATGTTCTTGACTCCGATTTGTGTTTTATAAGAATCCTGAATTCATATCATGAAAAATTTAATCTTCAAAAATGTTTTTTCTTTTGTTATATGACAATAACTTATTCCAAATCTTTGAAAATTGATGGGACAAGAAAATTCCTGCCTAAATCTCCCGATACGGGACTTAATAGATCTATTAGAATTATGAAAATAATTTTTATATATCACTTAATTGATACTTGCATATTTCTTTTCATTTCCAAGTGATTAATCAATTAATTTTTATACTGCTTCATTTTAAAGAATAAGGATAAAGTGTAGTAAGTTTTTTGTGAGTGTATTTTAGTTCCCGTTTTTTCTTTAAAATGAATTACATGTGTGTGTTTGTTTGTGTGTGTGTGACCAAGTGTTACCCTTGAATTGCTATCTCAACTGACAATAAACAGATTTCCAATATTTCGACCATTTGTCTGTCCGTGTGTCTACTTATCTTAGGTCTAGGTAAAAACTACTTGAGACCGCCATTTCCCATTTCCATTTTCGTTTTCGTTTTCATTATTTTCCATTTCACTATATCTAACCCCGACTACTACCTGGCAGATGTGCCGCCGTTTGCCTGCCCTTCCCTGCGGCTGCATGTGCCAGTTGCCAGTTGCACTTGGAACTTGGTTGCGCCAACAACTCTTGTTTGCTGCTGCTCTTGCTACACTGTGGAAAGTGAAATCGTTCAGATCACGCGATCGCTAACAATAACAATAGCCCTTATTAGTTGGTTAGTTAGTTAATTAGCTAAAGAGCTAACTCCTCCGACCAAATAAAAGAGATGGTAGCCGGAAATGCGGGCAATGCAAATTTGCAGCCATTTAAGCTTTCGTTTACGGTAAGACTTGATTTTGGCTTAATCAAATGGGTAGATACGAATCATTGTGAATCCGAAATAATCCAACCGCCCAACCTATATCAATCATATATCAGGTCTCTGGTTATCAATCATTTCTGGCCTCGAGTTATTTTTCGAGACCTTTTTGTGTAATGATTGATTTCAAGCAGAATCCATTTAAAATGAAATTGAACGGCGGCAGCGGTGATAGCCGCCTGGGAAGGAGTTGTTTACGAGCTCGTTTTGTATTCCGCTGGAAAAGCTGGGTAAATCCGCAACATAAACACACCCCCTCACCCCCCCTATCGATTGAGTGAACTTTTTGTCCATGGTATTTCGGCAAATTTCAATATTTACATTTTGTATATTCTTTTTTTCCAGGCGGAGCTTACGGATGTTTTGCGTAAACGACGCAATCGTCCCGATGCCTCCGATGAGGATTTGGGACTACCACGTAGTCCAGCCTCACCACAGAGACGTGCTGCCGCTGGACAGAGTCGCAGTACAGCCGCCTATTTGCCATCGAGAAGCGGTGGTGGTGGTAATGCTGCATCTTCTCAGGGTCATCACAATCACAGTGTTAGTCACAGTCACAGCGAAGTATCATCATTAAGCCTATTGAGTGTGAACAGTAACGATGGCAGCGAGGAGAGACATAATCAGCATTCACGCATATCCACTAGCTCCTCCATCTCAATGGGATCGGATATTTTACGTTCCCATATCGATGATGAGACGGATGCAGTCGGTGGCGAACGTCACAGATTATCACATGCAGCAGCCAGACATAAGATGGCCATTAGGCCAGCCAAAAAGAAGGGACCAAGTCGTCAGCATAGACGAACCCTAGAGGTAAATTCTCCTTATTGAATCTTTAATTAGAATTGCACAACTAATTCCTAATATCTTTTGATGCAGACTCCCATACCCGAGGCCAATGAAGAGCTATTAAAGATGAGTCCAAGCTTGAGAGCAATCAAGGGTAAATGTGAATCATGTCTCTCTCTCTTTAGGTGGGATTTAAATTTAACACATTTTCTGTTCTCTCTTTTAGATATTGAACAAGTCAAATCCAAGACTCGCTCCTTGCCGCCCAAGACTCTAACTTCAATGGCTTCGACTGGCAGCTCTTTAATAACCACCAAACGTACCAAGACAATCGAACAATCCCAAACACAGACTACGACAACAACTACTTCCACTACTATTAATGGATCATCGACTTCCTCGCAAATCTTTGGCCTTCGTTCGAAGGTAAATGCATTATTCGAGTCGCGTGGCGAATCATCCACCGATGGTGATGATGTACCCACCATCGATGCCAGTGATAGTAATGGTTTCCTTAGCCGTCTGATTCATCGCAATTCTAAGCGTAGCATTGCTCGGGCCAACGATGGTCTCGAAGATGTCGACTCCAGCCAGAGTGTGGCCAAGAAATTACAGATATCCACTTCCTGTCTGGAGGCCACTTCGCGAGAGCCATTAGTATTGCCCGATAAATCGAAGAGTGCCACCTCTCATGACCAACATATACAGGAGACGAGGCAAATTATTAAGCGTGAGATCCAGAATGAAGGAAGACATGGTCTCAATGCCATGGTTAGTAATTTTGGAGTACATCCGCAACCGCCGACACCAATTAAACCGAAATCCGGACCAGCGGCCCGTCAGCGTTATATACCCCAGGAGTTAAGCTCCTCCAATATAGAGAAATCTAGCACTAATGATGTCACCAATTTATTGTCCAAAAGTTCCCGCGGTTCCGATACCTTTCAATCGACAACTTTGGTGCGAGAGCAACAATTTAAATCGGAACGCAAGGCGGCACGTATTGTGGGCTTAAGTGCTTTCCAACAGAAGCTAACACGTTCCAATGATTCAGTTGGTCAGCACTCGAGTTCATCCAATTCACTGGAGACGAGCACAGATGAACCATCGCCACACTATTACGAAGAGAAACAAAGGAAAACGGTGGAGAAATCACGTAGCTTCCGAAACTATCAGGATGAAAGGGAAGGTGGAGGTCCCAATACAGAGATCTCAACGATGCCCAGTCTACCGGATCTATCAATAAGTTTTCGTGTCCCATCCTATTATAAGCAGAACCAACAGCTATCACCACAATCACCACAGTCTCCAACAGCCAAATGTGTTTCATTGGGCTTTGAGATTAATGATAACAAATTGCTACAAAGTCGAGCCGAATCCTCGGGACATTTGCTTACAAAGACTTCACCTCATCATAGCACTAAACTTCTGGTAACGAGTGGAACAGATAATATCACACAGATTGAACAGAATATCGATATGATAGTCAAGTCACCGCTGGTCAATGTTCTAAGAAAATCGGCAACAGTCGGTGAACATTTGACATTGGATCAACAGCAACCGCAACGACCCAAAGTTTTGGAGTTTAAACAGACGGCGGCGGCTGTTGGACCAACGGCAGTAACAACTATGACTAGTCCCAGTCCGGCCAGTCCTTTGGCCAAGAATGCTAAATTTGCTAACAATTCACCACCTGCAACGCCAACAAAGTCGACAAATAGTAGACGCAATTCCGCCAATGTGGATCAATCACCAAATAATCAATGTCCAACTGAGCCAGAATTCATGAAGATTCAATTAAATCGAGTGGATCAGGCTCGTTTGTATACTAAGACCAATCATTTAGTTTTGGCCAAGAATGTTAAAGTGGTAACAACAACGGCAACAACAGAACGTAGCCAGAGCACAGATGATTTAACCCGGCGACGTAATAGTGGTGAAGTGGAAGCCACTATTGAAATTGTCGAACGACCTGTCGTGAATATGGGACAACGTGCAGTTAGTGCCAATAATGTGGCACCATCTCCAATCGCTACAACGGAGGCTCCTGTCTCACACATAGCGACAACAACACCAAAGAGTAAACCGGAAGCAATTCCAGTGGCAATAACACCAACAAAAAGTAATCGATTATCATTGGAGGAACGGAAGAGATTGTTCCTCAATGAAGATTCTTCTACCAAAGTGGTAATTGTTGAACAGCGTAAGAAGTCCATAGGGAAAGGGAATGAGATGAGTCCAACTATAATAATACCCACCGTGCCAAGTTCACCCACTTCTCCCAATTTGAGTGACGGCAATCATTCGCCATCAATGAATCCTGCACCAGTGGTTCTGCGTAAAAAGTCCTTTGCCAGCTCTAATGGTAATGTTCCAGCGAGCAAGGAGGATGCCACACCAGAACTGATGAAGGTCTTTGCACGCCGTTCCCTAAAAGTGAAGGACGAAGAGGTGGTAGTTACACCTGGATCTGTACCCATAATTGCACCCCCTCCAGTCCCGATTTCAACGCCAGCACCAAGTTCTAAAAAATTGGTTAGTCAAAATGTGGATAGCGATAAGGAGAATCAATCAAATAGTGAAGAGAAATTGGATAAATTAACGCCCAAATATGAAACGCAGGCCAGTAGCGAGTCGTCCAAGACTGCTAATCATAATCATAATCATCATCATCATCATCATAATGCTACAAATAATCGTAATTCGGTGGCCGATTTTCGAAATCTCAACAATAATAACAACAACAGCAACAGCAATAACCATAATCAGCAGAAAGGTCAAAATGTTGGTCAACAGCAGCAACAACAAAAAGTTGTCTCCTATCTGCCACCCATCAAGGTGAGCCAAACAGGACGAAATGGAAATATTATCAACAACAATAATAACAACAACAATAATATCAATACAAATGGCCACATTCGAACCTCAACTGAACGTTATTCATTGCAATTAAAACCAGCTGGCAAGGTAATAACACCCATAACTACAAATCCACCTGCATTGGCATCTAGTGCTCCATCTGCAGCTGAAGGATCTGTTAATAAGGCCATAGAACGATCAGCTACAGTAGGTGAATTTAAGGGTATACATCAGCGACGTGCCGAATGGGAACAAAGGGCTAAGGAAGCTTTAAAATAATTATTATAATATACAGTGAATTTATTTAGTTAGTGCTGACTGTACCTATAGCCCCTCCCTTCTCTCTCTCTCCCTCTCTGCCTCTACCTTTGCAATTGAAAAAGTGCTTTTTATTAATTTGTTCTACAGAAAAAAAAAAAAAACGCGCGCGCCTAGGCAAATAAGAAAACAGATAAACATGACAAATTTTCGTTATATCTAAACTATATATCGGAAACAATAAATACAGAATTATATTACGCCAATAACGTTGGATTATTGTTCTATATAATAATAATAACAAATATATATGTGTGTGTATACCATCTTCCAAAGAAAACAGTTGCACCCAGAAAAAAAACAAGAGAACTCCCAAAACTAATAGAAAATAATATTGATCTATGGGATATATATATATATATACTGGATCTATAGTCTATCACTCAATATGTAAATCTGTATTTAGTCGGCCCCCCACCCCTTACCATTATTCTGTATACTGTTTCGTTTGATAACAAAATTTCATTAAATGTTTAGTTTGTTGTTTTAGTGCATGTTTTACACGAAAAAAAAAAAAAAAAGAAAATAAGAGCAAAAATGTTGTTAGAAAGTAAAACAAAAGAGGAAAAGAAAAACGATTTAAGGACTGTGAGTAAAATTAATTTAAAATACTTTATATTCGAAACACATTTGATTTATGTATATGTATATGTTAATTTGATAATGTTTGTGAGCTTTGAATGGCTAGAAAAGAGAAATATATATATATACCTTCATATATAATGAGAGAATATTATACTCCTATAAAAAATATTATTAATCCATGTTGTTTGTATCAACAGTTTATATCTAATTGACCAGATTATCTATATGTTTATGTAAATAGGTTAAACAAAAAAAAAAAAAACACAACAAAAACGAACTAATCAATAAATAATATATAAAGCTATTGAAATATTGAGTTTTAATTATCTTTTTAAAATTCTTCAGTTCTACTTTCAATTTATATTAAAAATTATTTTCATCAAGAGGAAAGAGTATGTACCCATTTTAAATCCATTTTAACTTAGACGCTATGACTAATATACATACTATGTATATATTTATATAGACGCATTTCACTAAGCTTTGACAAATATTGGAACCAGCTGTTCTTGATAAACGTTGCTATTTTTCATATATAACAAGCAAATTATAAGTGTATAAATCTAAATAAAACAAATTAACAAAAAAAAAAAAACAAAATAATTTGAAGATTTAAAGAAAAAACAAAAATACCATTTGTTTTGACAATTTCAGAATTTTTTTCTATATTCTTGATAAAACTTTCTTTTTTTAGAAAATTACTTTTGGCGCCTCTCATGTCGATCTGACGCACAGCCGTCAAACATATTGTTAAACGACTTCTCAAGCTCGTCTAGAAATAGCATCACTCAGCACTTCCAATGATGCCCTTCTCTTGATCTATTACCCTTACCTAAGTTGCAATCCATCAAAATATGACCTAAACGGGGAAAACGAACTTTTTTACCTGATTTATGTTAACTGAAAATGTTCTTTTTACTACCGAAACTAACAATGAATGATATTACTTGTACAATTTTGTAAAATCAAGTAATGGATGAACAGAACAGAACTTCGTAAAAATTCTTTGATAATTTTACAATTTAGTAAAATTATAGATTTTTGAAAATTGTATTTTAATTTACAGTTGGTATAAAAGTCAAGAAACCTATTTCTTACCCTAAACTGTTAACGTTCTAAAATCTGGTCAAAATTATGTTTTGAGGTTTCTACAATTTCATTGTACAAAAATATATATTGAAATTTATGTAAGACTTTTGAAATTGGCTAGCCTAAATGACAGTTGACGTCCTTCGAAAAAACCTCCACTTAAGAACGCTCTAAATCAGTCTGATTTTGTCCGATTTGGAAGAAGTATATTTTTTATTCGTATAAATTTGTAGAAGAATTATTTCATACACGATTTTTGCAATCACAGCAAAAAAACACCCAAAAATAAAAATACAGTTCATTAATTGCAATTTTTAAAAATATTAGACCTCGAATAAAATCAAAACAAGTTCTTATCGGTGGCGCTTAATAAAAAAGCAAATCAAAAATTGCTAAATTATTTCTTTTATTGGTATCTTTGTAACTGTAAACTAAATGAAATCGAGATCTGAAAAAATAACGAAAACAGGAACCTGTTTCTTTTTTTAGTAGGTTTTCTTAACTAAATTAAAATCTTTTGTTTCATAAATTTTATACCTAAGCAAAACTTTGGCCGAAATTCTCTGTAAAATTTAATGATTTGGTCGAATGGTCGATGAACAAATCAAATTTCTGCGAAAGCGAAAAGAAGGGTCTATGAACCAGTCCGCAATTTTAAGTTATGAATAGAAGAAAAAGAAAAACTTGTTTTGGGATTTTCGAAAAACACCAACGATAATGAAGAAAAAAATGATAAATTATTTAAAGATAATTTTGAAATTCATTAGTGTCAAGACACACTAGACTAGTCAGACATAGCAAAATGCGAACGGGATAGAAGAATGAGAAAACATTTGTATAAATAACAAAATTGTTATATACAAAATGGATAGAAAATTATTTAAATGCGTGTTAACAAAAAAAAAAAGTTGGGACTACCTCATTTTGTAATTAACTTTTAATTGGGATTAGAATATAAAAATAAAAAAAGCAAAAGCAAAAAAATCCGAGAACTGAGATCAGTCATTGTCCAAAGCTAAGACAGCATTTCCTTCAGTTAAACACAATGGCAAATATCAAGTATAAATATATATGTATGTATATATATATTGTACATACCAGATACTACATATCGAAGAGAAGTCTTTTTGGCAAATGTGTGAGCTCATAAGTTGTCGATGTCGTCATTGTCGGCGGCGTTCGTTATGCTTCTGCTGCTTTTGGTTGCTCTCTGCTTCCCGGAGATTCGTCTATGTGGACAGCGACACTGCCGCCTGCCGCTGCTGCTGCTGCCTGCTGATATTGGCCAAATGCCTGCGCCGCTTCAGTTCGCATCGAAATCAAGAACGCGACGGACGGAAGCTAGAAAAACAAAAAATATAAAAATAAAAAATCCAAAAATTTAAATACGAACTCGGCAAAAATACTTATAAGTTTTAAATATAATACGAATTAGAGAAGAAATACGCTAAAATTGTAGAACAAGTGAAAAAGTGTCCAAAATAAAATTTTCAACTAATCTTTCAATATGAATGCCAGCAGGCGATTGTAGTGCTTAAAAAAAAAAACACAAATCAAAAATAGATATATAAAAATATATATATGTAGATAAATTTTTTCATAGATAGTACATAGAAATTAAAGCTTAGCCATGTCTGTAAATCAAACTCCAACACCTAGTACACCGCCTCCATCACGGAGAACAAATCGGCCACCACGGATTAATATACATAATATACCACCAATGGGTGGAGGTTCATCAATGCCTCCCAGTGCCCAGCCTCCGTATACATCCCAGACCAACTATACAAGCTCCCAGCACCAAAATCAGGGTCCCTATTGGCCACCAGTGGCAAATCCCTTTGGCTCTGGTAATTTCATGACAAAGGGTTATGAGGGATTTCTGGATTTTACCAAAACTGGAATGAGTTTTGGTGAGAAATTTACCTATGGACTGTATAATAAAATAAGCTCATGGTCGAAAAGATGGTTTACACACATGTTCCTGATCGTTGTCCTGGGACTTTACAGTGTTGGCGGTGCATTGGTTTTTCGAGCAGTAGAAGGTAATGATTCCCACTCCCACTCAGATAAAGTGTGTGAGTGAGTGAATGGGTGGGCGATTTGTTTGACGATCCTCCCGGAAGTTAAAGAAATCATAAAAAAAAACTATTAAAAACTTTGCGAGTATTTGTTGCTCTTTGGTAAATTTGTTTGGAAAACAGTAAAAAGAAAATTCAACCAAACAGAAACAAAATTAACAAAAGAAACAGATAAATACATCTGCCTAGTATCTTGGAACATGCGCCCGGAATTAAAGTCAATTTGATGTCTTCTGGTAGACGACGCGATATACCCACCCATTCACCCTCTACCATCCCTTTCGAACCGCCCGTTAGTCTATTGAACAGGTGAACGTACAGATGAATGAATTGAATGATTCAGATGTTCAAAGTATAAACAATTAAGACATATGACATGATGATGATTAACATGTTTGAAAAGGAAAGAGGCCATCATCATCATTATCATTATCATCATCGTTATTATTCGCCAGAATCGGCTAAGAATCACACATTAAGCTGTTTATTATGAAATGTTAAGATGTTTCCTTTCTTTTCCCCACCCAAGGGGCATATCCTTATGATTTATGGTCTAAACGAAAACACTGGAAATTTATTTTGCGCTTTCATTTCCAATTTTGGCCTCATGCTGTGCTAATTGCATAAGGTCGGTCAAGGCCAAAAATAAAATGAATTTTCATTTAAATGTGAAATAAATATAAATAAAAGAAAAGTCTATTCTTATAGATACTCCCCTAAAACGGTTTACCTAGAAACCAACAAATAAAGTGTTAAACTAACAATAAAAGAAAGAGACGTTTAACTAGAGAAGGAAGTCGGAATAATATAAATAATATTTATCAACTTTAATAAGAGAATTTTATGAATTTTAATAAAAATTTTTCTGTAGAAATTCAGAAACTATATGGTATATCCAACTTAAATTTCAACGAAATAAATGTCAACAAAAGATAAACAATTCAAGTTTTAATTAAAAGAGAATATCAAAATTATCATTACAAAAATTGAATTCTGTTAGAAGTGGCATAAAAAAAGATGTTAAGGGTATTTTAGTTAAAGTTGAACAATTATATAAATCAAAACGAAATTGAACAGGAAAACAGAATCTGTATTATCTATTTCTCTTGTTAACGATAACACAAAATTGTTGTGTAATTAATTTCACTTCCCATTTTTTTATTTATTCTACAAATATCTTTTCTATTGCAATACAGGTCGTAAGGGGGCATTGGAAATTATGGATTTACAGATCAAACAGAAGCAATTTTTTAAAGATATGCGTGAAATGACAAAAGATCCACTTTTGGATTCGGTAAGTGACCCAAACGATACTATAGTTACAATTTTTAAGTATATATTTTATCTTTCAGTTATCACGCACAGATTTTGATAGCCAAATTTTACGTATAATGAACACACATCATTCGGCAGTGGAATCGTTATTACGTTCTGGAACAACCGAAGAGGAGGATCTCTTAAAAAAGAATCCGTGGTCATTTTGGAATGCTATGGTATATAGTTGTACCATCTACACAACCATAGGTAAGTGCCATTTGGGGGTTCATTCTGGTGCAAAACCACCCACACTCGGAGACAAAAAGACGAAATAGACAACTATTTATATTTATATATATAATTATATATCTGTTTTGTAGCACAAAAGTTGGAAATAGTTGTGTCTCAGCTGGTTTTTTGTGTCGTTGACACTTTATGAGATAAAAAATGTGCGTTTTGCGGGCGTCTTAAGAAATTTCCTCGCATTTTTTTTTTATGGAAAATTGTTATTATACTTAATTCAGATTTCACAAACAAATATTTCTTTTTACAATAAAAATTAAATAGCACAAGAGGTGGAAAGAATTCTACGCAATTCTCAAGAATTCCACGCTCTTAATGAAAATTGTCTTATTAACATCGTTTTTAATTCGTGACATATAAATATGCCACGAAAATGACAGAAATTTTAACCGAGACGAGACAAAAAAAAATCTTATAAATTTCTTTACAAATCATTTTATAGATATTTACTTTTGAGATTTATATGATTTGTTTTTTATTTTTGTGTTGAGGTTTGTTGGCTAATGACTAGAAAATCTGACTGACATATATAATAATAGAATTTTCGTCATATCAGATTTTTGTTCTTTTGGTATTTTTTTTACCATTTTAATATGAATGCAAAACTGTATAAAAGAAACTTTGATTTTAAATAGGTTAAATAGATTAAGCCTGTAAATAGAGATAGAGATACTTTAATATAATTGTCACAATAGTCCTTCTAAATTTTGGTATCCTTAAAAACCGACACAAAAGTAAAGAATGTTTATTACCTTCCTTTAGGATTCATTTTGTTTCAAAATTTTTTGAAATAAGAAATGCTTAATTGTATAAGTTTATATTCTAATGTCAAATATGTGGCAACTATAAAAAGTAGTTTCTGGGGTCCCGCCCATTGATTAATTTGAGTGGAGGAGTCGCCTCTTTAATTATTATTCACCATTAGCCCAATCGATATTCATTTAAGCCTAAATTTCACAGTGTGAATTTTGTGTTTTGCTTTTGATTCCAAGATATTATTAAAAGCATTTTTAAAATTAAATTAAGTTTTATTGCCATTTTCTATAAAATAATGTCAGATAAAAATAGTGATAAACTGAAATTTTTTTAAATACAAAAGAGTATCTTAATATTGGTGGCCGTCTTAATATACACAAATAATTGCAATCCACTTTTGTCAAGTTTCCAAAAAAATATGTACATACATACTTCAATGAAAAATTTGCATTTTACTTTTGCAAAAGCAATTAACACATTTTTCAAACCAAAATGACAGTGGAAATTTGAAAAGTAAATTGTGAAAACTCATAGTCATAGACACACTCAGACAATAGTTGATCTCAAATTATGTAAACAGATCATGAATTGTTTACATACGATATACGACATTGAGTGAGTGTCGAAGTGTGTGTCGATTTTCCGAGTGTGTAATCAAGTTGTCAAAAATTAGAACAAATATTTTTAGTTTTGAGAAATGAAAAAATATAAAAATAGACTCACAAGTACTCGTACCCACATCCGCATCACTCATACTCGCACTTTCATTCAGTCTCTATATACATATATGTATGTATGTATATATACATTAAAATCTTGGCACGACGTTTTTTTTGTTTCTTCTCCAAAAGTTCTCAGGCCATTGAAACCAATTAAATGGCAGGCAGTAAAATTTTCATTTCATTTCGTTGCTCAAGTCGTAAAAAAGATAAAGTGCGAAATTTGAAAGATTTGGTTCGTTCATACGCCCCGTGGCACACGTTATAATCTGAAAATTTCTCAAACTTTGTAGAATTTTTCGGTTGATTTTGTGGTATCCGACAAAGTTATAGCCATAATAATATCAATTTACTGTTAATGCTAGCCAATTATTGTGCATGCCCCCGGACTGAAAAACAAAATCGAGCAATTTTTAAAATGTTGAATGAAATTTGGTTTTAAATGTAAACAAATATGGGAATCACTGCGAAATTCCATAAAACTGAATACGATATCGTCATCAGAGGGAGGAGAAGGGAAACGATGAATGTGTGTGAAAAGTATTATATATGTATGTATATGTAAATATCTGCTGAAATTAGCAGAAAATTTAATTTATTTGAATAATTCAAGTGGCGAAAATCATGCTTCGTGACGTCATAAAAAAAATCAATTTTAAAAACAACAAAAAAATCGCAATACAAATTATATTGAAATCGAATTTTTATTCCCAAATATTTCATGAAAAATCGAATTGAACGGAAGGAAATTTAAGTCAACCTTTTCAAGCAGTATAAACAATTCTGTGAATTTCAACAAAAAGAAAAAAATTATATAAAACATTTAAAATGTTTTACATAAAATGCCACTTTGTATTGAGAATGAAAAAAAGAGAACTAAAAAAAACTCTGATTTAAAAACAAATATATTGAGAATGAGAAATAGAGAACTAAAAGAAACTCTGATTTAAAAACAAATATATTGAAAATAAACAACATAATGAAATGCGAACCTTAAAATTAAGCTGCTGCATTTAAAAACTGATCAATTAAAATATTATTTTGAAATTAGTCATTTAACATGAACTGAGAAAACATTTAAATCATTTACACAGTCTTCAGTCTTAGGTATTCTTTGAGCGTTAATTTATTATGGAACAGATCTAATTTAGAATTTTTTTTAGTCATTATATTCTAAATATATGGATTTAAAATTGGTTGAACAAGTACTATAATTGTTCGTATTATTATTTCTTATTTTAAAAATAATATATATAACATATATCTTATTTTTAAATGAAAGATATTTAAAAGTCTTCACTTTAATATATACATTTTGTATAGGAATTATAGTACCAAACATTGGTAAATCTAAATATATGTATTTTTATTGGGGAATCTAGAATATATTTTTAAACTGAAGTTTTTTAGTGGCATATTCCAAAGTAAAATATATACATAAAGTACATAAATATGGAACATTATTACCAGTTCAAAGTCCATAAATCTCTATAAAATCAAATATATTAGGTTTATTTTTGCAATATATATATTTAAGTAATTTAACAATATATAATTTCCCAATTATATACAACAAAATTCTATATATGTACATATATGAATGTACATATGTATTAGAATCAGATCTTTAAAAACAAAATCCAATTATTCATCAGTTTTGCAGTTTAACGTCTTTCAATTTCAAATAACGGTTGACAAGCTTAACATATTCAAACAGAACAGCTTAAAGCTCTTTTTTTTACAGTAGCGTCTGTTAAAATGAAGCACAGCTAAAACCAAAGTTCGTTTTGTTTTCAATTTTTTTTTTTAATCCCATATAATGAATGTCTCTAGATCACACGAAAACATTTATCAACCATCCACACAGATGGCAGATGAGAAAACAGCTGTTTCAAAATTATAGACAACAAAAATGTATATTTATACACTTGCAAAAGTGTATATTAATTTTGGTCAGAAGTTTGCAACGCATAGAAGGAAGCATCTCCGACTATATAAAGTATATATATTCTTGATCAGCATGATGAGCTGAGTTGATATAGCCATGTCCGTCTGTCCGTCTGTCCGTCTGTCCGTCTGTCCGTCTGACCGTCTGTCCGTCTGTCCGTCTGTCCGTCTGTCCGTCTGTCTGGATCAACGCAATCTCCTCCGAGACCCTTGGAGCTACAGAGCTGAAACTTTGCACCTAGGCTTCTTTTTGCTGCAGGCATTGTATATCTCGGAATCATCCCGATCGGATGACTATATCATATAGCTCCCATAGGAACGATCGGTCAGGAATAAGGTTTAACATCAATAACTCAGTTGTTTCTTAAGCGAATGTCACTAAATTTGGTGTTTGTAAGTTTTATATAATCCCCAACATATATACCAAGTTTCATTAGAATCGGTCGACTATATCATATAGCTCCCATAGGAACGATCGGTCAGGAATAAGGTTTAACATCAATAACTCAGTTGTTTCTTAATGGAATGTCACTAAATTTGGTGTTTGTGAGTTTTATATAATCCTCAGCATATATACCAAGTTTTATCAGAATCGGTCGACTATATCATATAGCTCCCATAGGAACGATCAGTCAAAAATATAGTTTTTGATCAATAACTTCGGTGTTTTTGAAGCAATCGTCACGAAATTTGTTATTTGACAATTTTATATAAAAAGAAATATATCTTTTAAGTTTTATCAGAATCGGTCGACTATATGCTATAGCTGTCATAGGAACAATCGGGGAAAAAAAATTTGTTTTAATTTTTTTTTTTATGCCACGGACATCAAATTTATATTTGATGGGTTTTATATACTTCCTTATGATTCTAGCAAATTATATATAAATCAAAAAGACAGTTTGCAAGGGTATACGAACTTCGGCACGGCCGAAGTTAGCCCATCCTTCTAGTTTTTTTTCAAAATATTTCTCATGTTTAGTCTCTCATTAGAAAATGCTCAGTTCGCAGCTAGACGACGAGCAGTGAATAAGCAGACAAAATTCTATTCGTGATCTGGATATACATATAGCCATATATCTATATAGATACATATTCTATACTCACGCTCTCTCTTTCTAGTCATATAGATAGATACCTCAAATTACAAAGAAAAGTAACCCAATTCCAAATTAAATTGAAAACTTTTGGTCAGGGGATTATTTCAATTAGCCTCCCCAAAAAAAAAAGAAGCAAATAATTCTTAAATTAAAACTGTAAAAAGAAAATTGCACTCAAAAAGTGATATAATTACATTTTTTTTTTTTTCAAAATTTTTGTTGAAAAAAAGAAAAAAAATATGAATGCCTTGTTATAAATAGATGCCACGAGCAGACGAAAAGCAAAGCAAAACCAAATCATAGCAGAGAAATACGACAGATATATACATATATAAAAAGTACTACAAAAACTGGACAGAATGGAGCAGCAGCAACAGCAGCCGCAGGCACCTCATCAACATCAGCGACATAGACGCCGGATAGCACGTCATCAGCGTGAACAGACACCAATTAGTAATATGGATGAAGTGGATCACAGTATTCAACCCGATCCTGATCCCTCACCACAAATGGTACGCATGCAGATACGTCCACCGGGCACATTGACAGCACATGAGAGTAAAATTTTGAGACGTCGTGACAAAAGTTTTGCAAGTTCATCGGCTCGAAGTCAATCCCAGCCACGAGAAGCTGAAAAATTAAGTAGTCCGGATGCCCATCAGTTGATCAAACATCGGAGTTTATCATCGCCACGACATAAAGATGAGTCCAGTGAGAGTGAACTTACCACTGGTAGTGGCTATGCCGCTGCAACAGATAACAATCAGCATGTAAGAGATCCTTTAAATCGTTTGGAACAGAATTTGCAACGTTTTGAGGATGAACGTCGACGATTTGAGAACGAGAAACGTCTTTTTGAGAAGGAGAAACGGGAACATAAGCTTCGGCATCGTCAGCAATTAGATCATGAGGAGCGCAAACGATTGCTGCAAAACTATCGCAAATTAAGTGACAGGATTCAATTGCCACAGGACGATGAAGAACGTCGCCGTTTGGTACACAGTTTGCGTTTACACCGCCATGAGGCTCCCAAAATACGCAATCGGAATCGTAGCAGTGGCTATGATGAATCATCAACACAGTTCAGCTCCTCCGATGCAGATACAAACGAGGAATATCACTCCAGGCGTTATGTAGCAGCTCCCATTCGTGGTGCTCCTCCTCCTCCACCATCATCACAGGCAGTAACAGCTGCAGCACCACCACCACCATCATCTCAAGCTATACCCAAACCTCCCGAACGTAGTTCAGTGAGTCGTAATAATTCCTTATCTCCTGTTCGTCCACAGAGGCGCTCCAAGACCCCAGAGCAACGTCCGAATCCACCAATTAGCCGTAAGCATGAATATGTAGAAATTGGAGAAACAAAAGAATCTACACCAAAACCGCGTTCCACTGAGGCCCAGCAACGTGAGGAACTAATGCTAAAATACATGGAGGCTGCCGAGAGAGCAGCCAAGGCGGAGGCTGCCCTAGCAGCTCAGAGTCTAAATGTGGAGGGTTTAAGGCGTAGTAATAGTTTACGTCTTGCCGAATTGGAGAAAGCCAACAAATCGGTTGTGGAAACGAAACGAAGCTCCAGTTTAGAGCGTCCTTTAAGAAATAAACGATCAAGCAGCTTAGAGAAGAAATTCACCGAGAGGAAAAAGGAAGATGATAAAGAATTGGTAAAACCAACGGAAAATCAATCTGTAATTGAGGAACAATCAAAAGAAGAGGATTCTCTTGTATCAGTTACAGAAGATCCCCCAAAGATCTCACTTTTTCAACGTTTTAAACAGTTTTTCAAGTCCAAAAAGACAGTGGAAACTTCTATCCCAATCATAAAAATAGAAACAGAACCCAAAAAAATTTTATCGAGAGTTTTCTTTTATCAACTACGGTTGGAAGCTGGTCATGAATGGCGTCGCTTAAAACTGGATTACCCAAAGAGAATGGAGGAAACGAGACATATACGTAATCACTGCATTGCTCATTGCATTTGTTTGGCATTACTTTTGGGTTTTGGTGGCCTAATTTTCCGTTATACTGAGGGAATGTCTGAGGATATTTACAAGTGTGAAGTGCGCAAGGTGAAACGTGACTTTATTGATAATCTATGGGATGTCAGTCATAATATGAGGTAGTGAACAAAAACACGATATAGAAACAGATTATCTTTATCTATAAAGTCTTCTGTATCGTATTACTTTTGTCCCATTTTTCTTTTTCACAAAGATTAAATTGTTTTTGTTAGAGAGGACGACTGGAAGTCATTGGCACGTCAGAAATTGCGCAAATTTGAGGATGAACTCAACACTTTGGCCGAATTGGGTTTAAGAAGATTTCCGGGTCAAAAATCATGGAATTTTGTTAATTGTTTTATCTTCTGTTGGACTGTAATCACGACAATAGGTAGAATTTAAGTTATTTCTTTTGATTTTATACTGATCTGTTATGGTTTTCTTTTTTTCATTTCTTCTTTCTTCTAGGTTACGGTCACATTACACCAAAAACGAATCTGGGACGATCTTTGACCGTTATTTATGCTATTATTGGTATACCCATGTTTTTGATTGTTTTGGCGGATTTGGGTAAATTGTTTACACGCTGCGTTAAATTTCTTTGGGCCTATGTGAGACGTGTCTATTATACCCGATCTTGTCGCAGGATAAGAAAACAGCAACAAATTCGTGATGCCATGACAGGATTCAATACAGTCTATGATATGGCCATACGACGACCAAGCATGTTCTTTGGCAACACCCAGGAAGATTCTCCTGATGTGGAATCGCAACAAGATGCCAATAAATCCATGGGAACTTCCCATCCAGAGACACCAACATCACCGTATCCAGAAACTTTTGAAGTTGACGATGAATTCAATTTGCCCGTTTCGGTTGCTTCGCTGTTGCTCATCTCATACATCCTGCTTGGAACAATGGGTTATATTATGGTTGAACCCGATTGGTCAGCTCTGGATGCATTCTATTATGTCTTTATATCCATGTCCACCATTGGATTTGGTGATCTAGTGCCCAGTAATCCCTTTTATGTGATGGTTAGCATGATCTATTTAATCTTTGGCCTGGCTCTAACTTCTATGTTCATCAATGTGGTACAAATCAAATTGAGTGATCACTTTAAACGTGCCAGTGCTAAAGTTGGAGCTACCATTGGCATGAATATGGCTAGTGAATTTGGTGACGAGGGTGGATCTCAGATTAAAACGCCATCAGAGATAGCTTCAGTTCATGGTTCACGTCTCGGACGCATCGAGGAGGATGGCCAAGAGGTGAATGGTGGCCCAACATCCTCACCAGCACCACCATTGCCATCTATTTTAAGAACGCCTCGCCCATTATCGCCAGCGGATAGCAATGGTGGTCAATTTGATAATACAAATCCTCCGCCTTTATTGCCCAGACGTACACCGGATCCTCCAGCAGAAGAGGAAAAGAAGAAAAAGAAATATCGATTCTTCTAACAAAAAAATTGGGTAATATAGGATATCGCGAGAGTCCTTAAAACCTGATCATAGCATAAGGAAATTTTATAAATGACAAGAGACATTTTTCAAAATCGAATTTACGACTAAATATTAAGTATAAAAGGTTGATCAAAACATCCAATAAAATCGTTTTAAAACATTTTCATTCTTTTAATAATAATAATAAAACAGAATTTATTGAAATTACATATAAAATTGAATAAAAATATACAAAAGTGAGATATTACTAAGCAGAATTATTTTTTTGTTTTTGTTCAATTATTTGTAGTGCAGTGCAATTGATTGATCATTACTTTATAGGGGATTTTGATCATCCTTTATTGTATTTATTTGTTATTTAATTTATAGCTTAAGTTTAAGTTTAATAAAAGTAATCGTAATAAACTAAAGAGAAAAATTCCATTATTTTGATTCCCTTCTAAGCTGTAGCCCAAAAGTACCCGCGTGTGCCGTCGGCACCCAAAAAAAAAACATAAAAATAAATCCAAATCCAAATTTAACCATTGCCATCAGGCCAGCTGCACATCTGTCAGGACTATGCACAGGAACCAAAACTATAACGAACGAACAAAGAACAAAGAGAGCATTTTACTCCCTCTTCATTGCCAAAGTAAATGCCGTGCACTGTGAGCATAAGAGAGAGCGTTCGTTTAGGCATTCGTTTGCTCTTTAAGGACGACAACTGGCAACACGAAGTTGCCGTTCCATTTCCAATAATGTTTCATCCAAAGGTTGGTTGGTTGGTTACCCTTCATCATTTCAATTCAGTTCTTGTTTTGAAACGCGTGCCTATGGACATGCCTCGGCAATATATTTCGTTTAGTCAAAGAAAAGACGCGCCAAAAATTGTTTATTTAAATTGAATAAACCAAAGTGTTGACTCATAATAAAACTAAAACAAACATATGTCAAAAACTCTTGTACAATAAACAATTGAAACTATTCAACAATACCATAAAAAAAAGTATATATAGTGGAAAAAAAATCAACGGAAATTCGCAAGATACGAGAGAATCGTTCGCCGATAGCAAATTGATCGCAAAGAAGAAACCAGTCACCGTCGCACCCTCTCCCTTATTATCATTCGCTCTCTCTCTCTCTCTCCCTCTCTGTTTCCCATTATCTTTCTCTCCCTTGCCCCTGGCCTGTCCTACTGTCACCACCACATCGACGATCCGTATACCCCAGGTGTGTCCCTTCTTTCTCGCCCGCAGATGCATTCCGTTGTTGTGGCTCTCGTCTCGCGTTTTTCGGTTTTGTTTTCCTTTCACATGAATTTCCTACAAACAATTTGAATAAAAAAAAAATAACTTAAAAAGAATAAAAACATTGCACAATTGCTGCTACAGCTGCCAACATCATTTTTGCATACATTTTGTGTTTTGTTCATCGAGTGTAAAAAAAAAACAACCAACAAACTAACAAAAGTTGCCGCCAAACAAAGCCTGCAAATTAGCAGTTCTTTCTAGATAGCACTTTGTTTTATCTAATAAAAGAAGAAAGAAACATCCGACGACCTACAAAAACAAAATAATAAAAAAAAAACAGCAGCAAAAATGTCAGCAATTAGCAGTCGTAATCAAAAAATGGAACAACAGGTAGGTGTCAATAATTGCAAAAAACATAAAAAAAGAGGAAAAAATAATTAAACACTAACAATGATAACAAAAATGTTTACTAACTTCAAGTGGCGTAATTTTGCAACAATCACATTGTAATTTGATACACTGTGATGGGTGGCTCGTCTAAAATATGTGAAAGAAACAATTTATATTGAAAATCATTTTTAAACTTTTTGATTGAAATTTAATAGTCGAAATTGAAAATGTTGTGTGAAGGGCAACAATATATACATTTTTCCTCTTAAGAAAATTTAATATATCAGCAAAACGAAATTAAGTTAAGATATTGCGAAACATCAGTTGGAAATATATTGTAGAATTGAAATTATTTTAATTAATTGCAACCACCAGACTCGATAGAATATTTTGAATTGTGATTAAAATGATAAATTGTACATTTTGAGAAATAAGTGAATTATTTACTTACACAGCAATAAATCAACTGTGATTCAATTTGTAAATTTATTTTTACATTTCTGTTAATGTAAATTGTCCTAATAAAGAAGATAGCTTTTTGTTGGCGTTCAGAGCTGCATTAAAAAATGGTAGAATTTAAAAAACTTTCGGCTAATAGAAATTTGGATTATTGAAATTCTACATTACTTTTAGAAGAGCATTTTTTAAAGTTAAAGTCTTTAAAGTCTTTCCGAAACCGTTTATTTTCCATTAAATAAAAATAATTTCATTTAAATAATCAAAAGTAATTTTTAAAGTTTTAAATGAAATTATTTTTAATTAGATTTGACGTAGGAAATAAAATATAGAAACAATATTTTCATATAAAAGGAGTCTTCTTTAAAGCATCTCTTCGAAGTTAACATATAATTTCCTTTCAATATTGTTTAAATCCTTTAAATTTACTTTCACTTCAAGTGTATATTAAATTATTCTAATATACAATTAAAGGTATTAGTAAAGTCCAATTAGCAAAACGGATTATAAATTTATAAACAAATTCATATTAAATTACCAAAGTGAAATGGACAATTGAAGTGAATTCTCCTTGTTTGAAAATCAATCAATTGGGCAAAAACTTTAGCAGCTGTGCCCAATCAATACAAGTGTCCATGGACTTTTCAACTGCAATTAGGAAACTTAATCGTCCATTGTCTCTGCCTTCATCAAATTTCTAATTAAATTGGAAAACTCAAAGTAGAAAGAATAGTGGCAGAGAGAGAGAGAGAGGTAAAAACCAACTTGGATTTCATTGGCTTCAATTTAAACGAATATCAACAACAAATCACACACACTGCAATTACCGCAAATGGCCCAACAAATATACGGAAACGGAAGCCCACCAGAGGGAGAATAAAAAAAAAGAATTACAAGACTTGGTTTTGTCACCTCCTAAATTCATTGGTGGTCATCGAACTGAAAGTAGACGATTATCAACTTGAATGAAAGAAAAAAAGGAAAGAACTTTAATCAAGACGCCAAACGAAATGATTTTAGGTTTTGTTGTGTCCCAATCACCAAACACCTGACCATCGTATGTTACCTTGGCAACCGATTGAAAAAGTTAATACGACAAAAAATCACAAGGGGACTTTCAGAATACCCTTTAAAACGAATTATATGGTGAAGATTAGGTTAACTTTTTGATTGGTTTAAAGAAAGTTTGTTAATTTTGATCTTACTTATCATTGAGATCTTTATTCAGATATGTATGTATATATCTGATATTGAGGCTGATTTGTTATAAAAATTTGAATTTTATGTATACATATATACCTTATGCATCTTATCTTATTGCCATAATCCTAAATAAATAACCTAAATAACCTTAAAAGAAGAAAAGACTGAGAAAGATTTGATGGGTTTATCTTTTTAGCTTATAAGATCTTTTAACTTATCCTTCATCTATATTTCTTAATATACATACATATATTGTTAAAGGGCAGGTAGGATTGATTTGGTCACAAACAAACATATTTTGTATAAGTTTTCATTAAAAAATTGTAAATTTAATATGTATTTTTTTTTTAATTATATTTGGTGACTATTGACGATTATTATATTGTATTAAATTCATTAATAAAATTCATTCAATACACCTAATTTGCAGTGGAATCACAACTCCTTTTAATTATAGCATAAATTTTACCGACTTTAATATACTCTTTTATAACTCTATGGTTACAGAGTAGCACAAACACAATAAATCGAATCAAATTTTAATGCATTTCCCGCAAAGCAATTTTAACTCCAAAGATCCATTTTCATTGTCTTCAATTATTTATTGCATAGGGTCTAACTTGAATCTTTAATCGTTCAGTTTTCAATAAATTTTTCCATTTTCTAATTGAAGTTTTCCACCCATAAGATAAGTAGCACATAAACTATGACTCATTCTATTCTGGTAAGGACATAAATCCTTGTTAAAAGCTCAAATAAAAGTACAATGTTTATGGACTAATGCAATTAAAATAAAATGTAAAACTGTAATGTAAATCTACAATTCAGCAATTTGCACTTGACATAAATCAACAAAATTAAGGACAAAAAATTTATGGCAATCAACTCGTAAAAACTGTTGCCGCTAAAAAACACAAAGGATTAATAAAAAAAGAAACCCAAGGAAGAAGGAACATGGAAGCGACCCTTAACAAAATAAAATGTCCAAACTCATTGTTGTTGATGTCCTGTGTAACTAAGGGCAACACACACATACATAGAGAGACAAGTTTGATGGAAATATGAGCCATATTTTCTTTTTCCACCCACAAAAATGTCATTAACCGCCAGAAACTTCGAGTATGAAATCGATTTGATTGTTGCCAGTGCAATTAAGTTATCCAGAATACCCAAACAGCCGTAACACAATGAAAGGACAAAAATAATAATAGCCAATAAGTCAGTTAGTCAGTCAGTCAATTATTTGCCAGACTCAAATATTACAACACATGAGTTATAGCCTCACATACGAGTAAATATATTGGGCCCCTAATACTAATGGTATATTCTTCTTTTTGGCCTAAATGGCCTTTTCATTTCCAGAAGCCACACTTCCCCTTGCTTAAAAAGGGAAATGACGCATCGTTTCTTAGTGTTGCTTTTTGTTTCGGTTTTTTCCGCCCCACATTTGCCTTTTCACGCCCCCAAAATTTAGTACTCTGTTGCTTTTATTATTTTTTTGCAAACATTCTAGGTTCTTGACCTTACGTCAACAACACGACAAAACAATTGAAATTGGAAATGCAAAATGAAATGTTTCTAAGAGCCATCAAAGTCAACTTCTTTGTTGCTAAAAGTCGTCAATATTTAATGAAGACATTGACCAAGAGGAGAGCATCAGTGAAAACTGTTTGCAATAGACCATTAAATATTGATTGATTGATTGGACAGAAAAAAGGGAGAAGATACCGGAAGCTTAAATACTCTCTTGCAGTTACCACAATTTAGTTTCACTTGAACCGTTAAAAGGTTCCGATTTAAAACCGTTTCATAAACGAAACAAAAGGAAAGTCTAATAAATTTTAAAGACTTTTGAAAGTAAATTGGCAATTTTGCTTTAATTTAGTTCGACTTGTTTAGTAGTAGTAAATTAAAGAAAAGGTTTAAGTAGTTAATTAGGTATTAACTATTTCAAAATACCTTCTTTCCTCCTTTCCCACTCTCTCTAAGTAAAAACTGCAACTTGTTAAAAAAATCTCTTAAGTTAAAATTTTTCGTTTAATACTCAATCTTAAAAAATGGGCTAGTCCCATGTTCGTAAACTAAGACATAAAAGCAAACACAAAAAACGGGCATAAAAAGTTGTAATACATTTTGACCAACTACTTTCTTATGCCCTTTGTCTGGAATAACCACACACACGCACACACAACTCAATGAGAGTATTTGGCGAAGGTTTTTTTTCCTTAGTTAAATAGTTTTTAGGGATAACAGAGTCTTTATATATGTATATATACATATATATTTTTTTTTGTGCTCCTCAATCTTAACATTGTTAGACAATATTCTTTTTATGCTGCCATCAATGTCAGGCTGACACTTGGACGCCGACGGCACTAAGAAGAACATCCTCAGCCCCGGCCTTCATCCTCCTATAATTGACGCCAACAGTTGAAAGAGGCAAGAGTTTAACCTGGCTTACTGAACGGCAAAGCTTACATAATTTATGGATAACATTTTATGTTTCATATTTTTTTTTTTTGCATCCGCTGGCACCTAAGCGCGCTTGCCGATGCTGTAATCCTTTTATCCCTGCATAGGCGGCGGCAACAGGCAAAAAGCAACTGGTTCTGGTTCACCAACTGCGGAAATTCAATATGGTACATTCGCGTTTTTTTTATCCATTTTATGATTCAGTAAACACTCATTAGTCACCGGATGGATGTTACGTCGTCTGTGGTGTGTGTGAGGATGGGAAATTTCATTTCATGTATTTTAGCCACGTATTTTTTAGTGGATTTCAACATGGTCTTAACACCAGTGGACAACACCAACTGACTGCACATCTCATCTCACATTTCGAAATCCACCTAAAAGTCAACAAAAACAAATTGCAAACTTTATCCAAACGTTGCTCACTAAACAGGACATCAAAAAAATAAACACTCAAAAGCCCTGAAAAACTAAAACAAACTTGTAATTTTTTTTTTTTTTTTGTGGCTAAGGACTTTTCATCTAATGCAGTCCGGCCGGCCATAACCCCCGTCCCCTCCTCTTTACAACCTCAACACAGTCTGTTTTTGTATCTTTTAGTTCTCTCTTCGGTTCTATTTGGTTTACATTCTGACGGACTAAGAGATTGTGGCCATGTAATATGTGTGTGTGTCCTAATTTGAAATTTATACAATGGAAACGAGCGCCAACTAAAAGGAGAATTTTCGGCCATTTCATTTCAATTGCAGATTTCATTAATTGCAACTGTGCGGACTGCCAACTCGATTCAATTTATCTGACTGTTGGGCAAAAAGTTTTGCATATGTATAAGCTAGAATCCAGAAAACTTAATACTTTAACTGTTACCGAGTTGCAAATTAATTACAATCAAGGGATTTTGGTGGTAGGTTGTGGGCTTTGAGTTTTTGGTGTGAATTGGCAAAGTTTTTTAGCGCTTGCCACAGAAAATAATTCTACGAAATATTCTAGGAAGCAAACAAAAAGTGCAAGGCAATTAATTTTGATTACAAACTTTTCAACTTTTTGTTTTTGATTAAATGCGTAATAATTTTTCATAATTAATTTGCCAAACAACAAGGTTTCCAAAGAAACTGCAATACAAATTAAACGAAATAAATAAAACGAGTGCAGTATAATAAATACTTGTCTTTCGGTTAGAAACTTGAGGTAACTTCAATAATGGGGTATACAATAGAATAACCAATTAAAGGTGGAGAAATGTTCTTTCACTAAATAAATATACTATTTTCTTCAATGCTTTAAATGTTAAAAATATAAACCAGTTTCTGGAAATAAACGTCCAAATATATGTAAGCATTCGCAGCGCTTATTTTGCGACAGCTAATTTAAATTTTCAATATGTGATTCTTTAAAACAAATATAAATTTGCATGCATTTACTTACCATATAGCACTTGCAAGGAAAACAAAAACAATGTTCTGGGAAAATTGTGACAGGAAAATGTGCAATCTTTGCTTTGGTTCGGTGTGGTTAACTGACATTTCATTTCATTCGTTTGGTTTAACTGTGGTTCAACTGGAAAAATGTCACAGTTGACAGTTTTCACATCACTGATTAAGTTGGAGGTTTCTGAGGTTCCCATCAACCAGTGCATTGTCAATATGAATAACGTCTACGCATTCTTGCCCACTAATCGCCCAAGCCATTAGTCAGTGTCCAGTGTTGGCCTTCATTGAAACGAATTATAATCCATTAATGTGCACAACACGCATTGGTTCTAGCCAAATGTTGGTTTTTCGTTGTATATGTATGTATACATACATATGTATGTATTTATTATATCATTTGTTTTACCTTCTCTCGGTGGTGTCGCCATCCTGAAATATTTATAGACCGATTCAATGATTTAATATTTATGCAATTTGCTGCCGGGATTGGGAAATCATTAGACTTAGTGGTTGGTGGTGTCCTGACCAAAGCTAATTAAAATGTAGAGAGGTGCAGATTTCCATGGACAGTTTTCACAACTGCATATCAATAAGCCTCTCAAATGCATTTTAATTGAAAATTATGACAATTGTCGTGGAAAATAAATGCTGTGGAAAAGCCAAAGGTATTTTAAATAAGTAATATATACATACATACATATACATACATATATGACCGTTCTTACCCAAGTAAATACTTCCAGTAAACACTATTACTATAAACTATGTTATATATTATGTGTATGTATGCATTTATTCTCGTTATACTTCAAAACCCGACACCTGTGGTAACTTACAGAACTAAGGAGACACCATATGCATGTAGATTTATCCAGCCAAACAATGTTTGTTACAAACTTTGAACTCAGAATGATGGATGAACCAACAGTAGAAAATTTGATGATGTGTAACTTCGACTGCAAGATGTCGCCATGGTGTTGACATACTTCTAAAAGTATATAAAAGAGCAAGAGTATGTTGAGACAGCAAAAGGGAATTCAAATTTAAACACTAAATTTATTATGTTTTTACTCATTTATCTTAAATCCAGCAATAAAACAGTAAAAAACGACTTACCATTTTAAGTTAATGTGTCTCTTTCTTTCTCTTACATGCCTGCACTTACAGACAAACAATAAAAAAAAAAACACAAAAAATGCGTAGTTAACCGTAATCTATTCTTGCTCACCCTCGCACTCGCACTAAATCTTCCCACTTTTGAGTATTGCTTTTCGAACACTGAGGCAGAGACGGCGGCAGCGACGTCGTCGGCACCATTTTTTTCTATTCTCTCCCTTTTCGAAACTTGAAAAAAATTCAAATAAAAATTCACATTCAATCCATTAACCGATTTGAATGCCAACATAAGCATTCAAGAGACAATTGTTTCAACTTTATAATGATCGTAGTATTCTTTAATATTTCACTTTATCAATACTTGATAAATAAAATTAAAGCTTATAACCTGCAAGCGAACGCGGTACACAGCAAAATGAAACTAACGAAGTGGCCAGACTACGAAATTAGCTATAAACGCTAGCAAATTTTGGCAACTCTAAAAAGTGAAGCTGCCAGAATCTAAGGAAAAAGAAGAGACAGAGTGCAATGCACTCTGAGAGTGATTTTAAATTGGACGATTCTAACGTTTTTTAACGGATCTTTGAACCTCATAAATAACGGAAAAGAATTTTCAACTATATAAAAAATGGGGATATTCTCTATCACCATGTCTTGATGTAGAAGAAATTAGAAGCAAGGTTTGATTATATATATATGTATCTATATAGTTATATACATATAACATATTTTATATAAAAGAAAGGAGAAATTAAGTTTTCTTACTAAGTTGTTCAAATGACTATCTTTACAGAAGAAAAGAAATAACCTAATAACTGATGCTATATATTGAGCTTTTATAGTTAAATTTACATTCGGATTTGTCTATCAATATAAATTCCAATGTTTGGTATTTGCGCATTCTACCCAAAAGCTAACAAAAGGCAAGTTAGCCAACATTTAGCACCATTGTGTGCCCGCACAGTCTTTGTACGTACTACCACTAATTAGGCTGGGGAATTGGCCAACGAGTTGGCACGAGTTGAACCAAACCAGGAGCGAAGGTTGAGATGGTAGCTTATTCAAACGCTTTAAGGTTAACCGCAATTAGCAACGAGACGGCCCGAAGGAGGGGAGCCCGTCCACCAAAAACAGATTCAGAATCACAATCAGGCACACAATAAGTGAATAGGGACTAAAAAAAGGCGTCAAATCAGTCAAAAGAAACGTGAGAACCCCGTTGATAAAGGCGTTTTGCTCAGAAAAGAAATTAATTGATTTTGACCGGAAACGGAAAACCAGTGCTGAAATGAAATTACAAAAATTTATTGCATTTTAACAGGTTGGTTTCTTTTTTTTGCCATAAAAGTCTATTAAAAATGTTGGCAGCTCATCTGAGCTGCCATTTATCCTGAATCCCCCGACGGTGGCCAGGACATGGATGACGCTGAAAGCGTAATTAAGAAAAGCTTAAAAGCGAAATGCAGCGAATAAACGAGAAAATAGAGACACAACCACGATACCCCAGCCTGAGGCTGACGACACTGACGGCTCCCGTACCACAGTTGCCGAATGATTTTTTTTTTCTCTTTTTTATGCTTTTTCATTTATAAACACTTGTGGCCTAGCCTAGACGATCATTTCAGCTTTCAGTCGAGAATGACACTTTTTGTTGAAGCGCCAAAAAGTCGACAGCAATAAATGTTTTATTGTCATGCTTTTGATTTTTATGATGGGCAATATACTTAACAACCCCACAGAACAAACAATGAATTGTGGGTGGCCTTTGTTCGGCTCAAATGTCTCACTTTGGCTTAACAATTTACATAAATCAAAGAAAGTTGATATAAAATTAAATATTTACAGAAGGCGAAAATTTTTCCGTTGACTTGTCTTTGAATCAATCAAATGCATTTAAGGGATTTACAGAAGGCATATTCAAAGAACTCAAAAGAACTTGAAAGTCAACTAAATTCTATATTAATACATTGTTTTCATTCGATTTGAAACTATAATAAAATGTTTTTCATAAGTTTTCCTATGGAGTAATCTCTCTTTATAATTCAAAGTTCCATTACAAAGTTCCAAAAATCAAATTCCTTAGTTTAATAATCTTCAAAAGTCACAAAATTTAATTATTGGCTCAGCTTTAATTGAAAGCCTGGATAATTTTATGATAAGGGCAAACAAAATAAACAAAAGCTAAAGAAAACCGTAATTTGGTATATGGAACACAAAATTTGAATTAAATTTACGTTTAGTTTTTATCGATTCGTTTTGTTAAATCATTTGCTTCATTTTGTCTGTTACGGTTGAATAAATCGGTTTCTTTTTTATCGCAAACAATTCCCTTAACTTGACTTGGCTAAATGGTCAATTAAATTGCTCAAGTGAAATTGAATTGCAGCAATGAAAATATACATATATACTGATATTTCTATATATACATATATTTCTTTTTATTCTGACAACATTTTTATTGCGTTTTCATATTTCCTCTTTTTAATTTAATTCCTAATTAGAGCACTTCATGGGCAACGTGGCGTATAATGAACATTTAATTAGCTTCCAACTTCTAAATGGTTATAGGGGAGCATGGGGTAAGAGAATGAAAATGGGAAGTTACTTAAACAAAAAGTGACCAAAAAAACAAGAAAATCGTTAAAGCTCTCAAGTTTAGATTAATAAGGGAAAATACTCTTTGCCTTAGGTACCATTGAAGGGAAATCATTTGCAGTTGACAAACTGAAAATTGAAATATATTTATATAAAAACAAGCCTAAAGGCATTTGTCAGGTCGCATAAATATTGCAAAAGATATGGTAAACAGCAGTAGCAAATAAATTGAATTTCATTTCATTTGTCATCATCGTTTAAATTGCAAATGCAAATGAATTTTTGCTTTCGTTTCAGAATGTCAACAAGTTGAGAGTTAACTGGCAATTTCATTTTCATTTGTTTGAAAATTCTTATCTCTAACAATTTACAAAAGAAAAAAAATATAAAAAAAACAGTGTCATAAATCCAGCCAAGACATAATCTGGTTGGTCTCTCTTTCTCTATTCCGCTTTTTCTTCTGGGACAATTTTATTCATTTTAATGCAACGTTTTTTTTTTCCATATACACAAATGACAAAATGAAAAGGAAATTCTGTGAAAAGTGCGCAAATCTCAGTGAGCGATGGCGGCAGATGAAGGCAGGCAGATGGTGTCTCCTTACTGCTGCTCCTTCATCTCAGCTTTGGCGCGTTGTCCACTTGACAAACTGACAGCAAAAAAGGAAAAAAAAAAATAGAGAAGTGCATGACAGGAACCGGCATAAGGCGAAAAAGAAGATGATTTTGTAATAAAGCAAAGTACAGCACAGCGGCTGATGGCTGATTTAAGCCATATGACGACGTATACGCGATATTAAATAAGCCATTATAATAAGTCTTTCAACGGTTCAAGAAGTATACTATAATATAACACTTGGCAAATTGTCCTGAAAAATCATAACCCGAATCGTGGTGGTCTAAAGCAATAAACGGTCAAGGCAAGTCCTTAACTTTTACCTTAATTACGGCAAAGAGAAGACGGCAGACGGGAATTGTATGAAGGACGAGGCTCATAAATTGACACGCGTCTGTCGAATAGGTAAAAAAAAAAAAAAGAAAAATTGTATTCTTGTTCTATGGAAAATGAAACCTGCCGCGGAAACCACAACTTTGTCCTCGTCATTCATTCAGGTATTCATTCGTTTCGTTCAGTCGTTTATTCGTTTGTTTGGCCATTCATGCATGTCCTAGATGTTGTTGGCTTAGCTTTGTTTATCGTTAGACTAACAACCCAGTACCCATTTTACCCTACCCCATGCCCATCCTCACTTACCCTCCGCTCTCCAGCACCTCTTGCACCTGTGTTTTTGTTATTGATTTATGCCTCGCATTCTGTTTTGACACTGAACTGTTGTTTACCCAGCCCTTTTGCGCCCCCCACTTCCCACCCACCAGTTTTTGTTTAACTTGTTTTATTGCATTCTTTAATCTACATCATTTGTTTAACCATTGACATTTGTTAGCAACTATTTCTTTACATTTTTTCCATTGTCCATTAGCTCGCTGATGTCTTATCAATCGAAATTAATGACATATGGATAAAGTAAATTGTGTTTTGAGCTTTACTTAATTATACCAATATGTATGTATATAGGAACTATGTACCATATATGTATATATACATATACATACATACGTATACAAAAATCAAAGTTCAAACCAAACTTATTATTAAAATTTTATTAGGTTCGTGACTCATTCGATTTGTATAAAACTAACTTTCAGATAGAAAGAAATCAAGTTGAGTCTAGATAAAGCTAGAAATTTCTTTATCATTATTAAATAATGGAAAGACAAAATAAATTAGAAAATGAAACATTTGTTTCCAAGAAAACTGTGAAAATGATAAGTGTAAACGGTTCTGAAAATTATTCATTAGTAGTGACTTGAATCTTAGACTGATTTATAAACTTAATATGATTGAAAAATTCAAAATTAACTTACTGAAACTATTAACTTTAGGTAGTCACCCTGTGGTGAAAGTAAAGATTCTCTGAGCAAGTCATCTGAAACCAATGTAAAAATCATTGCTGTAGCAAGAATGTCTGTAGTCATTTGTGTTCTCTTGAAATTAAGAAAAAATATATTTATTTACCATAGATTCTGCTGATAGGATTCCCAGTAATCCGCCTAATAAGTAAAGTTTATCTTTTATTCGTAATTTAGTTAAACACCATATTAACGTAAACATTTAAAAAAAGTTTCGCTAATTTTAGGTAAGATTCAATTAAAAGTGTGCCAGTGTTGAAAAATTTAATAGTGCTGCCAGAAAGTGATTGGTATTTTTAATATACTTTGTATGCGTAAACATAGTAAAGTAGTTGGTAGATGCCAGATGATTTGGCACTAAATGCAAAAATGCTGCAGTGGTGGAAAAGGTTAATCTGCCTGCAGCTATGCAGCCCTGAAAATTGTATTTTCTTTGTGGTAACGCTTAGTCGATTTCTTTTTTAAGTAAAGTGCTTTTAAGCTTGGTCGGGTATGTGAAAACTTATTGAAGTGAAATGAAAAAAGAAACAAAATTGAATTTTTGTAGGATACAGCCATGTCAAAAGGAAGACTAAATGAAAATACACCACTATTCCCAGCCATCATACAGATGGAGATGCGAAAAATGAATTCACGCCAAAAGGTGAATTTTATGCAAAAGGTTTTCCTTTGCATGATTGAAACGTTCGAGAACCCAACAGATTTCCCGAAGCCAATAGAAACTGTTCAACATAATGAAACTGCACGATCGCCTACAAATTCCTCGATGAATAATCTATTCGAAACTTTTGAAGATAATGCACCTCCAACTGTGCGTCAGCAGATATTTAAAACAAGTCAGGCAACATGTCTTCATGTGAATCAAAATGGGGCCACCACAAGTGTTTCAAAGAGAACTAGTGGCGGTACAGCAGCTCGCACTCAATATAACCACAGCATTATAAAAAATAATAGCCTTAAACGCCCACTGGGGACGCTTCCTGATAATATGGACGCAACTCATCAGCCTGTAAAGAGGGTTACAGGTAAACCAAGAGAAACTCAATATTTACCTGGCATAAACAAAGCAATGCTAACTGGTACCGGTGTCAACTTGGCCCCTAAAAATGATGTTAATGAGACAACCATCATTATAGAAGACTATCCTTATTAAGATCCCATGTACACGCATGATCCCATGTATGAACAATTTTTTATATTTTTTTTCTAACTTCTCATCGTATTGATTACTTATGGAAACAAAAGTGTCAGCATAATTATATTATTTTCAAATATAACACTTTTTTTTCGATAAAAGCTATTCCACATTCCTGACAATTTGTCAAGTCTTTTTGCATTTCATTCGGGATTAGAATAGTGGGAATATTTTTGTCTTTAAATGCTTAGAAACATATCCCGTTGGATTTACATGTTTTAATCGAGTTCTATGCCTTCCAGCGAGTTCTTTATTGAGGTGCGGGTAACTGAAAGAGACACTAGATTTCCACCTTATTCATCTTTCAAGGACGGAATCGACGATTGGAAACGATTCAAAAAATGTGATAGCGCAGAGGAATTTATCACCACTCCCGTCCCGTATATACACACACACACACGCACAGATGGCCATGTTCGCGCATTGTTATGCTTATCCGCCCTTTGTCGTTTTACCCGCTGGGTTGCACCCTATTCCCTTTAGCACCTTGCTCTATAAATGCAATTGCATATTGAATTCAATTTTAATGCCGATAACAAAAAAATGAAAAAACAATGAGAACAACAAACATTTACAGCCAACAAATGCCATGACAACCCGTCAAGGAAATTCCTACCCCTTGCCTGTGTTCCACCAACCGCCCGGACTACCCCGAAAGCCATGCCCCTTGCCACTTGCATGTTGTGCTGCAGTCAGCAACAACAAAATTTGAGAAGTTTTTTTTATTGATAAAACTTTTCTTTATGACGTTTTACTGTGCCAAGGCGACGGCAATGCTATCCTTGTTGTTGTTATTGTTGATGTCCTATGTCCATATTTGCATATGACTGAGTGTGTGTTAGACATAAAGAGATAGAGAAAGAGTGAAAGAGGCTAGGAAGTGCTTGGAGTGCTTAATTTCTTGGTAAGCACATCCTTGGGCACATCAATCACATTAACCCTTTTTTTTTTTGCCAGAATTCATATTTGACTGCCACCTGCATGATTTATGGGAAAATGTGACACATCCGTTTCATTATCTAAATGAAATTACAAATGCCGGGACTGAAGAAATGTCTCTGACATGTGAGAAATGAGTAAATTAAATTCCATCCAATCAATTAATAATGAAAATGAAATGCTTCTGTAGCTAAATTGCTAGGGACAGATTGGTTATATTATTTTAAGTGTTTATAAATTTAATTCAAACTTTATAAACATTTTTCCCCAAGTTGGTTTTCTTTCTCTTCTTCTTCTTCTTGGGTACAAAATAGAGATGCCACATTGGTCAATAATTGATCCAATTTCGATAGTTTTATAAATAAAAATGATTTATTTAAAATTTTATTCTTACAATTTGAAAATGTTAAAGAGTCAGTTAAGTAGAAGTAATTGAAATTTTTTCATGATATTTTATTGGTGGGACGAGTATATATGATAACCAATATTATAAAATGAGATTTCAATTTACCAATAAATTTCCTTTATAGTATTAAGGGTATGTAAAAGGGTAAAACAAATTTCAATTAATCAAACTTTAAAACAATTATGTATAAAAAAAATGTATGAGTGTGCTATACAAGTGCATAGCAGCAGTGGAAATGTGAACATGAAATTTGCATGTAATTTGTGCATTTTGTTTTTTGTCCTTTTTAACACTCGATGAACTAATTAGCTTATATCTGAAACTTGTCACGTTTTGCGACAACAACCAAATACTAATGAATCAACTTACACACACACACACATAAAGTCACCATAGTAACACGATTATATTTGCGGATGTCAGTTGAAGTTGTTAAAATAATTACTGTCTGGATTTAAATTCAAAAACTGTTCTCGTCACTTAATGAATGCCACACTGACAACTTTCAATGCAACTCATGCCCTGTCTGTCTTCTTGAAGAGACACCTCTTCAGGAAGGAGGATTATAAAGTGAAAACTTTTTCCTTCACTCAGGTCCTTAACACTGAAACGTCGCAAAATCTGCTATAGAAAAGTTAAGTAATAACATGAAGAGGCAGCAGCTGCAGTCACCAAGAGAATTAAAGAGACACACAGAGATAGATAGAGATTTAGAGACAAGTTAAGCTGAATGTTCATAAATGCAAATACAATTTCATGCAATAGGGATTTCATCCGCTTTCGTGTACTAATTAAATAACAATTGGACAAATCAAGTTAAACGGCCAATATCAAATCCCCAACAATGCACATAACGAATCGTCTTAGAGATGACAGCGAAGAAGTCATATTGTACTTAGAAATGGAACATGAAATGTGGAACAAAAAACAATAAAGAAGCTTGGTTTAAAGCCTATTAAAGAAATTACTTCTTAACACATTTAATTTGACATTTCACTAATCTTTAGAATATTTGCTTTTTAAATAAATATTTAGTTTTTATGAAAATGTTTTTCTTTCGTAAATCATAGAATATTTTTAAAATGAAATATTTTCGAAATTTGTTAAGGAAATGGTTTAAAATTAATTTAAGGAGAACACATTTTTGAATTGAAATATCACCATTATCTTATTATACTTTCTCAAACAAATCATTGGAAATTAACCAAATTAATTAACATAAATTCAACCTAGTTGCAGAACAAATTAAACTCAGACAACATGGCGTATAAGTTATTTTGTATAATTTTCAAGGCACAGTTGCATTTATTTATATTCTTTTTCTATTGTAAACCATTTTGTATTTCCTAGTTTTGTCTAATTTGGGCACAACATTTCGTTTTCTAGGTTGATTGATTTTATTTGCCTTATTTGTTTTAGGGTCAATATCAATTCAGCACGAAAGAAAAAACTAAAACCCATTTGTCCTTACTGGTGCTCATCCCTAACCCTACCATAATTGCATGTAAATTAACCAAATGTCACTCTTGGGGGTAAGCACTATAGGATTGGAAAAGGAGAATTCGTCCTGTCACAGGCTGCATAAATATTCAATCGTTTCATGTGGCCGATGACAAGACAGATTGACGGATGAAAAACTTCCTCAAATTCGATTCCCTTGTGCCTTATTGTTTACCCTCAGTATCGTTAAAGGGTTTCATTCACATGCCAATGCACATTGCCGGTTTACCCAGTTCCTTTCCTTGTTGTTTTTTTTTTTACCCATTTACCACAATCAAAGTTGTAACGAAAGCATTTTATATTAAAATGTAAACCCAATTGGCCGTAGAATGCCAAAAGCTGCTTCAATGCCACCCCCTTTTCGCCTCACATTGGTTAAAAATAAAAAAAAAAAAAAAGAATAAAAACATTTCGGGCCAACTGTCCGGAAATTCGACAGAAAACTCTTTTCAGCAGTTTTTCTACCAGAAATAAAATGTAACAATTTGTAAAGCTTTTGGCCCAAAAGCCGATTAGGTCAGGTCAAAAGAAAACCGAACAAAAATAAACCATATTTCAAGGAATTATTTGGCAGAAAAGGATAATGATCATGGCCAAAGATATTTACTTACATACATGACATTATTTCCACACATGAAAGTAAAAGAATAATTGCCAAATTAAAGTAATAAGTAAAAAACGAAATGGAATATTTCTTTTCTTGAATAATGTCAAAATGATTTTCGTCTACAGACTGTCAATTTTCAACCGCAATTTTCCTCACCTTAAGCTAGGATTTGCCAACAAATTTTCTCACCTCTTCGAGCCAAAAGCCAGAAATATTCCTCAGAGATGTTTTTTCTACCCCTTTTTTTTCTAACTTGGCATGTAACGGGAATATTTTTGTGACCGGATTTTGTTGCTGCTTTTTTACCAAGAGAAAAAAACGTAATATTTCCTAAGTAGCGAATAAATATGTTGGAATAACACACACAGAGATAGAGAAATATATAAAGTTAGAAAAGGAGGGAACAAACGAGAAGGATAGGCAAAAAGTCATGTGTGGATGCTGGTTCGGGTAGGGAAAAAAGAAAATTACCATTTTTTTTTTGGGGGAGAATAAAAAGCAAAAAAAGAAAACAGATAAAAACTCTTGCCAATAGCATGATAAAATGAAGAATCCCAGCAAGGATTGTGGAAGTTGCAGGTACACATACAAGGATAACTGACTGTATGTGTGTGTGTGTGTGTATGCGTATGTGATGTGCTCGTAATGTGGCAAGTCCTTAAACTACAGCAATTTTCGTACTACTTTAAAACGCAACGACTACCGGCAACTGCAATTCCATTTAAAGCATCTGAAAGAGAAAAATAGCGCTTAAAAAGACCTTGGCCAAAATTGGCCAAGAATTCATTTAAGTCAGGTAATTCAGGCACGTCTTTCTTTTTTGCCACAAAGAATTATTATGCCTGGCATTAATTAAAATACTTGTCGAAACGGCTAACCAAAAAAAAAAAAGAAAAAAACAACTTTATTTTCTTATTCTAGTTTTAAGTTGCTTTCAATAAAAAAGTTTTTCACTCTTTTGCCCGATGCCTTTTATAAAATCATAAAGAAAATATTTTCAGTTCAGTGCCAGCTGTTGCTATTGTTTTCATATTATTATTATAATTTTTTTTTTCTTGTGAAATAACTTTACAAAAAATTGTTAAAATTGAACATTGTTTGGTAAATTTTGCATTTCATTTATTTATGCATTTATGTATAA
Organism: Drosophila emarginata; assembly: GCA_037075365.1. Classification (NCBI taxonomy): domain Eukaryota; kingdom Metazoa; phylum Arthropoda; class Insecta; order Diptera; family Drosophilidae; genus Drosophila; species Drosophila emarginata. The sequence continues at coordinate 441,280 of JBAMCD010000260.1, read as the reverse complement.
TTTTACATAGATTTCTATAGATTTTACCAAATATACGTTCAAATAATTTTATTCTTGTGCAAAAATATTTTATTTACCACAAAATTGTGTTGCTCATATCCCAAGAGAAATTTATGCTACTGAAGCCACATAACTTTAAATTAAGGGAAAGGGTCCGTGTGACGAGTGTTTTGTGTGGGACTACGGAGAAGTAAATAATGTGAAACAATGAGCGTTATAAATAAGGTAATTTTCATGTTGTAACCATTGGGGATCAAGTATATTAAATTCATAATAGGAACGCATGATTTTTTTTTTGTATGTGAGGAAATGGAAATGATATCGAAGAAGTTGATATCCTACTTGTATATATTTTTATCCTAATTAGGTTAATATAATCAAACGATCCTCTTAAAAATTGGTTAGATGTTTGTAACGCATAGAAATTAATGTTTCCAATCCCTTAAAGTAATATATATACTTGATCAGCATAACTAACAGGTGACTAATTAAGGTATGTCTGTCTGTTTCTTTGCAGCTTTCAGACCTTAAATATTAAGCTAAGTGAATGAAACTTACTAGAAAAGTTTTTTAGATGTATATGCGAGTCATGTTTAAAAATTGTTCGGATCCGAATATCGGATCGGAATAATCAGCATATATGTATTAAATATTAATCTTTAAGAATGGAAGTTTCATATTAGAGCATTTTGTTTCCTTAACATTTCTTAGCATTAGATAATGGCTTTAATTAACAATAATCAGATGTTTAACATCACATTGATAGATGCACTCATGGGAACTGGTCAAAATGTAGCGTAAATAATGTAAAATTTTCCACACCGCGAGCTTGTGCAAAGAGAACATAGTTCATTAATATTTGGAATGGCAGCACCTTTGGGGGCCATACTGCCGAAAGCTGTGTATAACATGCAACAAAAACAACAACAGGAAGAACAGGCACCAATATCAATATTCCTGTGTGGGAACAATGAAGCCACGCAACACCAACAATAACACAAGAGAAATTTACTCGTCGGCACCTGCCATCGAGGACCTGGCACCTGGCAGAACTCTTTCTGTTTGCCCAACACAAACATGTGAGAACAAGCTCCTGGCACCCATTTGGGGCTAGGCAAAAGGAGCCAGTAAACCAGACCAAAGGATATGCCAAACACCATGCCAACAAGGACCATCGCCACCGATGGAAACAGTTGAAACTGATTTGACCTTTGTGCAAATGTGAAGCAGGAAACACATAACGTCAACTCCTGGTTGCTGTTTACTGGTTACTGTTGCTGCAGTGTGCCAAAGTGCTAACGAGTCGAATTCTCAGGGACTTTACCACTCACACTCCCACTTGATTTCTCTCATTCTCTCTCTCTTTCTTTTTATCACTTTCTCTATCTCTGTCTGCCATCGCACAAAGGGCGGCGATTCGCCTGAAGCTATATTACTTTGGCTCTTCATACGCTTTGTTAAAAGCAAAAGCGACTATGGTTTGATGTTGATTGAAGATTGTGTGGACAAAGTGGAAAATACAAAATATCAAGGACCGTTTTAACTGGAAAAAGAAAGAGCCTATCTATAGGGACATAACAAAAGAATGTGTGCTCATTTTTAAGAAGATGCTAAAATCGATAAAGCTTAATTTGTTTCTTTTATCAACTGATCAAAGATAAAGATACAAAATATAAGAAATGAATTTTTGATACATTTTTTATATAAACAATTATTTTCTTTAGGCATTATTTCGAAAAAGTAAACATAAATTTAAAATTTACAAATTTATCAAGCTTTGTTTCTTTTTATTCGCTTTATTGAGTTGTAATTCTCAACTAGCAGTGATGGAGAGTAATATGACATTGCAATTAAACTGTATTTTTAAATTGTGTACGATTTATTAATATTACTTCTTTGAGTTACAATTTCTTTAAAGAAATTATATTTTATGATGTTAAATTAAGTTGAATACCGGTACTAACTTTAAAAGTATTTACGAACTCATTTATTATGTTTTCTAATTTAATGATTCATAAATGTCTCTTCCACTAAAAGTTATATTTTATAGTATTGTGGAATTCAGTTTTATTATCAAGATTAAACCCATATTAAAAAATATACATACATATATATATTTTTTTTAAATTTACATACATATTTTCTTTACTATTACTTAAATTTTCTTATGATTTCCTTATTTCAATAATTATTTTAATTTACCGATAATTGATATTCCTTGCTTATAACTTTACCCTTACTTCATGTAAACCGCTCCTGTTTTATGCCTAAAGTATTTGCCTGGATATTTCTGTAATCCATGCCCACTGTACGAGGACTTTGGATTTATGTAGCGCGATTGTTTTCTATTTCTCCTCGTCGTCACACATCCTCGGCTTAGTCACTTGCCACTCGTCACATTTCACTGCATACTTTCTGGCACTCACACGCACAAACACCATAGTATGTGGTATGGGGGGGGGGGGGGGGAAGGGTAACTAGAGGTGGGGGCGGAGTAGTGTCGCAGTCAATGTCGTTTCTTGTGTTTTTGTTTATTTGGCTTTTGTTGTTATACCTTTTTGTTATTGGAATTGCAACACTTAAAGTCTACCTAACTAATTTCCGCCCGAGGATCTTTTAGAAGTCTCAAGAACAACATCACCGCCTAAGTGGGTTTTGTTCTCGCTGCGTTTTCCTTTTTTGTTTTTTTTTTCTTTTTTTTTTTTGCTTTTTTAGGGCAATGTCAACTATGTTGGTGGTTACAGCAAAACTTTGCCAGCATTAAAGGAATTTTCTCCTTCTCCAAAACAAAATAAAAATAAAAGGAGAAAACAGAAAAGCGAGAAAAAGAAACTTTGCCAGTCGTCGGAAAAATTTCCTTTTTGTCATTTGTTGCAGATGAAAATGAGTAGGAGACAGCCATATGGAGGATAACCACAAATGACTGCCTAGTAGCTTGAAATTGTTTTAGTTTTACCATTTTTTCCAGCTTGATCCCAGCAGTCTAAATATGTCGTTCAATTGTTGGTATAGGAAAATGTTATCGCTAGTAAACCGGAAATTGAATTCATTTCCACACATACATATGAAATGAAAATTCGTTTGGTGAAAAACTGCATAAAAGTTTAATTACCAACAATGGAAATGTCTCTAAGGAAATTACATTTAAAATACAAAAGTACTTTATTTAAATTTTAACATTGCAAATATTAAATGGTATTCTAAAAATTTAAATAAAATAAAAAATATACATTGAGATACAATATGCATGCGCATATATAGAAATGTGCAAGGGAAATTAAAGTTTTTATTTAAAGAATCACATTGAAAATTCTTTAGGAATTTTAATACTTATAGGACTCTAATCTGGGATATGTTTTTAAGATTATAAGCCATAATTTTAAAGTAAGAAATAATCATTTATTTCTTAAGTTAGAAACCAAACAATAATATACTTTAATTGTCAATATTCTATGAATAAATCATTTCAAAAATAAAAGAAATCACCAAAACGGCAATCGAATTTTTGAAAAATTTCCTCTAAAAAATAATAGATATATTTTCCTAAAAATTTCAAAACCTGCAAAACTTTTGCTAGACAACAAAAAACTCTCTGCTTAAAATTATTTACTTAATCAAATATATCTTCTCAATTCTATTATATCTTAAAATAACTTTAAAATTGTCCTTAAAAATGATTTGTTTTAAATGTTTTTTGAATAATTATTTTGTTTAAATGTATATTCTTTTTAGCCTTTGTCTTTGAATTTTTTTTAAACTTTTTCAACATTATTTTGTTTATTATTTCATTTTCCATTATTACACAAAATTTCTAAGCCCAACTAAGCTGCTCCTAAGCCCATTTGTATATGATGTTATCTAGAAAATGTTGTAACTAATCAATTTACCAATTTTGGCAAACATTTTCCTATCGGTTCATCTTTAAAAAAGACCATTTTTGGGGATTGTTAAACAATTTAGTTGGCTACAAATAGTTGAGGTTTTTTTTTTGGGCTTTCACCTTGCCAGAATCGTATATATGTAGCCTTTGGGTCACCTTTTAGTGTGTGTGTGTGTGTTTTTTTTCTCCAACTCTCTGATTCTATGTTGAAAAGGGAAGGAACATTGTGAACATGACACGTTCAGTCTGGTCATGGCTTATGGCTTAATGAAGCGAGGGACATAAATGAATGTCAATATGACCAAAATCAACAACAACAACAACACCACACGCACGTTGGGTCTTCCAAAGGATACGATAGGAAGATGATGATAATAATGATGATGTCAAAGGCGAAGGGCTCATAATAGTTTTCAAAGATTCCAATATGTTGGCATTTCCTTCATTTACACTCCCCCTCTTTGTCTGCCATTCCACCCATCTATCCATCCATCCATCCATCCATTTTAGTTAATATTGACCAAGCCGAAAATTGGTTAGTCCTTTTCCAAGCCAACGGCCATATGATTTTATGTGAGCTTTAATAGTCCTGTCGTGAGGTTATCTGCTTTGGGTTAAAACATTTGTCAAATTCTATTTAAATTCTAATATTAAGTGGATTTACACTCCGTTCTCGTTTTTTTTTCTTCGCACCCTAATCCGCTGTAATACGTGACTTTAATCCCTTATCCTTTCCTGCTCTCTCACTTGCTTTGGCTTTTTGGTATAGAAAAATGGGGGAATGGCAGATATTGGGTATTATTATTTTGTTTTTCTCTTTTTGGGGGGCTCATTCACAAAACATATTTTGACTTGTTTTTGTGGTTGTTTCTGTTGCTGACTTTACTCAAATTTCCTCTTCTTATTTGTGGGTGTGTGCGTGTGTGTATGTTTGAGTAATCATTTTATTACGCGACCCCTGAAAGTATGCCACATATGTTGGCAATGTGTTTTTATACCCACTAAGCCGAGGATTAAGGGGCATATTAGGTGGCAAGAGAGGCATTTATAATAATCATCATCATGGGATAACTTAAAAATTTAAAAAGTATTCAAACATATACCCGTTTAACATATATATATTTTCCTGCATAAAAAGGAACTGACATTGTTTTTAATATATTTTAAAGTAACACAAAGTTATGCATTTTTATCTAGTTTATCTCTTCTTAATAAAGGGTATCACGAAGTCTTTGTAACTACATATATAAAGTAAAAGGAACGTTTTATGTTCTGTTCTTTAGTATGCTTGGTGCAGCATTCCCTAATTATGTATATGCAAATTTGTCGAAAAATTAAAATAAACGAGCTAAGCAAAAACATTGCCACAGACTTTCTAATGGTCGACTTTTATGTTAATTTTTTAGAAACTGATTAGGTTATAACCAGAATGAGTCAACATAAAACAAATGTCCCAAAACAAAGGGCTATATCTTCTATCTGTTGCAAGCTACTATATATCTAGGAAGATCGTTTTAAAACACATAATGTTAAATTATATATTAAATTAAAGGTATAATGAAATTAAATTTGGAGCAAATGTTTTCCCTTTAGGTTCCCTTAAAATATTGTCGTTTCAAATGACAAGGATAGGAAGTAATTAAAAATAAAGGACTTAATCAAAGTAGGGTATAATCCATGACAGATGTTTTTAAATTTTAAGACTCTCAATGAACACGAGAAAGTGGATTATCTTTTTAAAAAGCTTTAACAATAAATATATTATCCAATAGCCAAGATTTAATTATTGCTGAGTAAAGAATTGATAATAAAATATTTAAGGTAACAGAATTTTCTATTCAAAACCTTATAAATGATAGCTAGAATATTGTTGGATCGAAAGTAGTTTCTTTTGGTAATGGCCACATGGGAAAATAAAGCATTCCACTCTATGTGAAGCAGATACAATTTCTTTATTATTTTATGATCAGTTTACAAATTTAATGTGAAAAGAAATTTGATGTGCTAGCCAGCAAAAAATATAAGAATTTATTTTACATATATTTCTCTAATCCTCTAACTAAAGTCCTGGCAAAGTATATTTCATAAATCATTTATTAGAACTCAAAGCATGTCAAGGACCTTGCGCCATAACGATATCGATAAAATAATCCAAAAATACAATGAAATAATTATCTACGATCGTCTCTTAGGAAAAATGCTTTTTGTAAGCCAATGAATCGAATTCATGTTAAACGAATTCGAGTAAAACTTCGTTGCAATGGTTTTTTTTTGGTTTTCTTTTTCATTTTCCGCTTCAATTTCCTGTCTGTTGTACGTGCTCAGGATTTGCAGGCTCTCACTTAGTTCCAGCAACTGATTTCACATTTCCACATAATCAAGTTTGGCTCATAAAAAAATGCGAAAAACTGTCGTAAACGTGACTCAAGGCAAGCAAACTTAAATCCGTTGAGAAGTTTCTTTTTCTGTTTCGTTTTTTAATAAAAAGAAACTTTGACTTTCAGGAGGGAAAATCAATCGATTGAACATTTGAAAAAGACAAAGTTTGAAAAACTTAACTTTTAGCGAACGACAATAAAATGTTTTGACTCAAACTGTACTAATATTTAGTGAATTTGTATTATACATATATTAAATAAGATTGCATATTTGATGACCAAAAGAATGATGTTACGAAATATGTAATTGAGCGAGGCGGATGAATTACACGGACGTTGACAAACTTTCACCATGTAAATTGCTCAACTGGGGGTCAGCCACCATATAAGGGGGACAATAGTAGGAATAACAACAACAAAAATCGCTTTTGTACCCGATGGAGGGTGCAGAAGCTTTTGCGCCGCACTCAAAATCTAATTCATTAAACTATATTAAAGCTTTCAATGGCAACATCTCGTGCCCACACGTGCGTTTCGCTCACTCAATCAGCCAGCAAGCTAGCCATTCAGTCAGTTAGTCAGTCAGAGATTTGCAATCGTGTTGATACTTTGCTTACGCTTATCAATAAAAGATGCCCGTTGTTATAAATCTCTCACTAGAGTGTTAGACCGATAAGGCGTCTGGCGATCAGTTTAGTTCAGTGAACGCAGCTGTAGTGTCCAGATCATGTCCGCTGTTAAGACCATTATTGCCCTCACTGTGGCCTGGCTGAGCACACTATGCCTCCTGCCGGTGGAAACGCAATGTGACAGTGACTCGTACTATGAAAAATATTATGCAGCTCGTCGTTTTATACCGCCAAAGCGTAATGCTCCATTGGTATTTAATTTTACCCTAAATATACCGGACACAATACACCTTCTTGCTGATGAACGACCAGCTCTTGTGGGTAATTTACCAGTGCTGGGGGAATGGCAAGGGAATAAAGCTCTCCTATTAAATAGCACATCAATACATAATGTCTGGACGGGATCCGTGTTGATTCCTCAAAATAGCAGCGTGGAATATCGTTATTTTGTAGCAGCTGTTAAAAGTACAGGAAATGTACAAATACGTCGCTGGGAATCAGATGTCCTGGCAAGATCCTTTAATACTACCAAATTGCCAGGTAATCGTACAGATGTCTTACTAAAGCTGACACGAGGCTGGCTACAGAACACTGGACAAATTGTACAATTTAAGGTATTCGGTGAGGCTCTGGTACTAGAGGAACAGACACCAGAGATAAACGGAAAACTACGTCTACGCCTACAACCCGTAGATCCTTCAACACTTTTGCCCATTTTGACTGCGGCCCGTTCGAAAGTGGAGTACGTTAAAATGGCCTATGGTAATAGCAAGTTAAAACCACAAGGCGAATATGGTGTACCCTATGCTCCGCAGGATATTCTCATGTATCATATAACAGTGGCGGAAGGGCAGAATGTGGCCTATCTAGTGGAAGTCTATGCCGAGGAGGCAGAGAATAGTGTGGTTCGTCTATTGGGTTATACCCACTTGCAGCCGTGTTCTTTGAAAAAAAGTGAGGGAAAGCTGAGCCTTCAACTGATATCCCCTCTATGGCAGCGTGTGGTGGGTAGCCTTCATTTAGAGTATCTTTTGGTGCAACCCATGAAGAATGCAAGCTTCGATTTTCGCACTAGTTTCGTTCATTATTGGCGTTCGAATTGGACTGCCCTGGAGATTGGACATCGGGGTTTGGGAAAGAGTCTTACAGTAACCACCAATGCGGCTCCATTGATCGAGAATACTCTTGGTTCAATGTTGGCCTCTGCCGCTTTGGGTGCCGATTTGGTGGAGTTTGATGTCCAGTTAACTAGCGATTTGATACCCATTATCCATCACGATTATTCGATTAGGGTATGCATTGATTCCAAGACACCTACCAGCCGTTCCGATCTCACCGAAGTCCTTATCAAAGATATTACCTATGAGCAATTGAAGGAGTTGAAGACCTACCAAATAGTTAATAACAAAATTATTGAATATCCTGCCCACAATAATGTGGCAAATGAAGAGCAACGTCTATTCCCCACTCTCCAACAATTCTTTGAGCAGGTTAATCTCACTGTGGGCTTTGACATTGAAATCAAATGGCCTCAATTGAAGTCAGATGGTACTTATGAGAGCCTACAAACTATTGATAAGAATCTATTTGTGGATCGGATACTGGAGGTAGTGCAGCAATACGGTTGTGGTCGCCTTAACATACTCAAAAGTTTCGATGCAGATTTATGCACTTTGCTTCGTTTTAAACAGAATATGTATCCAGTTCTGTTCCTTAGTAGCAGCAAGGAGAATGCCTTTGCCGATCCTCGGACCAGTAATGTGATACAAAGTATTAATTTTGCCCAGGCCATGGATTTAGCTGGCATTGTGCCCAATGCAGTGTTCATTAAAGCAGATCCCTCACTGGTTCAACGTGCCAAAGATCAAGTTCCATTAATTCTGTTATGGGGTTCGGATATCAAAGATCGTGAGTCCATTGATTGGTTCATTAAACAGGAACCCACGGGCGTAATCTATGATCGTTTGGATCTCTGGTTGCCTGGCAATAAGACAAGTGCCTTTGAGGCTGAACAGGATTTGCCGGAATTCTTTCAGCTACAGTGTTCACCGGCTAGCAAAGAGCGTGTAGTCAATGCCACTATCGAAAGTATATTGAGTAATGTTAATTTTCTATAGTTCAATCAATTAAATGATCCCCTTGTTCCATTCCTTTCCCTCTATACTATGTACTAGTGAGAAATAAACGAAAATTCTGTATAAGGATTTACCGACTAATTCGATTGTGGTTCGTTTTTATTATTATTTGTTTTGATTTCAGTGAACTTGGAATTTAAATCTTTCTAATGAAATCATGGCCTTCAATTGTCCCCCCCGTTCGGGTTAGACAAGTGGGAAATGCTTTAATGATCGCAGGAGTGGGCAGAGAGGGGTGATTATGTGTCCCCCTATGATTTGTGCAAATTACCTGCAGCGGCAAATCATTTGCATATTTACGTTTCAGTATCTATTAGGGTTATTCAAGCATTATTTATTTATTACAATAACAATTACTTGCAACGATCCGTGGGTGTAGCTTTTATCCAATTTATTTAAATTTTAGCTCAAACTAATTATCAACAAATTAAGTTTAATTATCAAAAATGATTCAAGTCATTTTTCTACTCATAGAGAAGGTCTTGCAAAAATTTAAAAATTAATTGTGAAACTTTTAGATTGTTATAAATCTCATCAAAAGATAAGTAATCAAACTCTAATTGTTCATATCGCCCGATGACATCTTCAAGTATTTGTTTTTTTCACAAATACTTGATTTATAATGATGATATACATTTATAGCAATTTATTACACTTTTCTAATAACAAGTTGACAACAACCATAGAGAGAAAAGCAAATGGGTCTTACCTTAGATAATTGATTAAAAAAGATTCCAAATTATATAGTTAATAAAAGGTGTTTGGTCTGTCTTCAGTTTCCAATTATAGAATCTTCGTTTCTAGGCTTTGTTCTTCAAAATAAATTTCTTAAGGTTGTTGATGAAAAGAAAACAAATAAAGAAATAAAAATAAATAAAATAATAAAGCAATGCCAATATTAACTAGTTCTAATTTACAAAAGGAATTTCATTTTGTTATTATTCTTATGATTCTAAATAAAATGATTTGTATTTCGTTTATGGATACTCATTAGGTTTCAAACTGTTAAGATTTGGATTTCAATTTTGTTTCTGGCCTAGATTCGACTTAGGTAAATTGGATAATATAATATCTGGATATAGACTTATAAAAGAGAACTTATCAATATTAAAATGTTTCACATACTCTTAGAGAAGTCCTCAGCTTTAAGATTATTACGATTTCACTCATTTGGATTACGTTTCTTTTCTACTCTGTTTATCTTTATTATATAAACAAGATCCCAAATATTTCATGGAATATAAAATATGTATGTTTAAATGACTATGGAAAACATTTTCTAGTTGTTCAATTTAAGAAAATACTTAAGCCTTTCAATGCAGCTTAGAATCTGGTTTTATATAAATAGTCATATTAAAACTAGCTTTTAAATAATTACAAATCAATTAAGTAAGAGTCAGATAAAAACGAGTTTTCAAAATGATATATATATTAATATATTACATATATATTACATACTAGAATAACATTACAACATATAACAATGCCTTGCAAAACTATTTAGAAATTTATCCCTAGATCAACTCGTAAAGCCATTACCCAAATTTCGATAATTTAACTTACTTTATAAACAGATCAGTTCAAGTTTTTAATCCTTTTCATGATTTTTCTATTTGAATTTCTCACAGCGTCAATTGATGGAGGCCTACATTCGTCAGAAACGTGCCTCGCCAGGCATGGTCCAGGCCAGTGATCTGCAGATTAATCGACCCATGTCTGGAATGCGTGGCAAAAGTCGGGAATTGCATGCATATGATGGACCTATGCAGTTTATGGGTTCACCACAGAATCCGGATCAAATATTGACCAACAGTAGCAGCACTATCATTAGTGGACACAATCTGGTTCCTATGGTTAGTGGAAGTCGCAACAATTCGAATAATATGCGCAGCCTGAGCACCATCAGTCAGGAAGGTGAGAAAATGTTTCAATAATCATTATAAACCAATCTAATATTTTTCTCTTATATAGCCGATCTCATTGAGGAGATCTCATCACATGAACTGGAGGATGAGGAGAGCAGTCCTGTGCCCATTATGGAACAACAAAAACCTATGCCACTTAGCGCCAATTCAACGCGAACTCGTCAGCAATCATTTAACGATACTTTGGATGAGGATGATTATGCCAATCGAAATATTGCAGCAGCTGCTCCTGTCCGTCCAGCCGGCATGGCTGCATCACCCTTCAAAGAGGGTAATCTGGATGGTAGTAATGGCACTGCCAATGGTGGTGAATCCGAAGGTGATGTTATTGGTAATATTGATCAGTTTGTAATGCAACCAGCGCCACAAGGTGTACTCTACAAATGCCGCATAACACGGGATCGCAAGGGCATGGATCGTGGCCTATTTCCCATTTACTATTTGCATTTGGAACGTGACTATGGCAAGAAAATCTTTCTGCTGGGCGGTAAGTGACATATTTTGAAATATTATCGAAATTATAATTAAAATTGATATCGATTTCTAGGACGTAAGCGCAAGAAGAGCAAAACATCCAATTATATTGTCAGCTGCGATCCCACAGATTTGTCACGCAATGCCGATGGTTTCTGTGGCAAATTGCGTTCCAATGTCTTTGGCACATCATTTACGGTCTTTGACAATGGCAACAAAGATAGTACCGAGAGTCCTCGTCTCGATTTGGCTGTCATTATCTATGTAAGTATCTCTGCAAAGGAAAAATTATTCTTATTAATCAAGTAATTTACTTTTTTTTTCTTTGATAAAAGGATACAAACATATTGGGATTTAAGGGACCACGCAACATGACTGTGATACTGCCAGGCATGACTGAAGATGATCAGCGTGTCAAAATCAGCTCAGCAGATCCCAAACAACAGGGCATACTGGATTTATATAAATTGAAGGTAAATTCCATTACTAAATGCTATTTCCAAATACTATAATCCATCTTTATAGAATATGGACAACATAGTGGAGCTGCATAATAAGACACCCGTATGGAATGATGAGACACAGTCGTATGTCCTTAATTTTCATGGACGTGTCACTCAGGCATCGGTTAAGAATTTTCAACTTGTACACGATTCGGATCCTGAATATATTGTTATGCAATTTGGACGCACTTCAGAGGATGTATTCACCATGGATTATCGTTATCCTTTGTGTGCCATGCAAGCCTTTGCGATAGCCCTAAGCAGTTTTGATGGCAAAATTGCCTGTGAGTGAGATCCAATATAGATATGAATTTCTGAAATCGGATATGTAAAATGAAGTCGGACGTTGCCTTATATAGAGAGAAAGATGAAGAGAGAGGGTAAAATTTTGTTGTTGGAAAATGTTATGAAAGTTTTTTTCTAGTCACTCGAAACGATATCGGTCATTTATGGTAGGGGAACAAGTTTTAGGTAACATTTATTCAGAATCTGCTCACCGATTTTGTAAGAAAAACAAAACCAAAAATTATCAATTAAATTAAATGTCAAAATATGAATTATACAATTCGCATTTAGCCAATAGAATCAGAAAAAACTATATATATATATTAATATCGAAAAAAATGAATGGAAATTACTATTAGTTTTTAAGACAGACAAAGAGAGAAAGATAGCATTACTAACTAAGCTAAGCTCTCATAATATAAGCATAATGTTTAACTTGAATTTTGATTTTTCATAAAGAAATTATGATTACGTTGATGTACTATATATATATAGATGTGTATATGATTTAAATATCACAACAAATAAAATGCAAATGTATTTATAATCTATGAAAATGAACAGAAATGTCTTTTTAATTGTTTATTCTTTAAATTAAGTACTTTATGTTTTCAGTTAAGTACAGTTTCAATAAGTAAATGCATATTTTTTCCAGCAATTACTAGAACATAAATCATATATATATATATGTGTATATATATGGAGTATTTACAAAAAAAATTGTATCCATATCTAGATATAGATTCAGTCACAATATCTGAGTTGTTGTTGCATTAGGTTTGGATATTTTTATCTTGCTGTTTATCAGTTTATGCCAGTGACCATATTTTGAGATACATTCTTATAGATCTATATTTCTATATATATTTATATAGGTACCTAATACTAGAGACGCTTGCGTTTATTCTGGCCACTGCGTTCAACGGATTGGTTAAACTCTAAAGGATCGTAATCCTCATAAGCGATTTGTCTTTCTAGGGCCGTTTCAGGTAACTTGTTGATTTTCTGCAGACGTGCCTGAACAATTTGTAAATGCCGTCCAATATAATCCTCTGCGGGTGCCAATCGTTGGGCATAATGCAAACAGGCAGCCGCCTTGGCCAAACGCTTACGTTCCACAAAGACCACACAGAGATTATGCATTCCCTGCGTATTATGCGGATCATAATGTAAAATACTGCGATAACATTTCTCTGCGGCATCCAAATCCTTCATATGATTGATATAAATGTCACCCAAAAGGATTAAACCCTTCACATGCGAGGGATGATGGCGAATAAGCTGATTGAGAAAGGGTACAGCATCCAAAGGACGTTGCGTATCGGCCAAGAGGAGGGCCAAATTAAAGAGAGCACTACGAAAATCTGATTTTAAATGAATGGCTCGCTTAAAGAACTGTTCGGCCTCATCGTGGCTAGATTCATCCATTGCCAGCATACCAAGATTGAAGTAAACCTTTTCATTTTGCTGATCCATGGATAAAACTTGATACAGCCGAGAGCGGGACAATTGACGAGCTTCCTCACCACCCAGCTCTTGTAGCAATATAGCCGAATTGAGTAGGGCTTGTTCGTGTTCCGGATATAATTCAATGGCCTTATTAAAATAAACCTGAGCCTGTTGACTTTTGCCTTGCTCCAAGAAGACAACGCCAAGATTATAATAAATATCAGCATTCTCACTATCGTAGAGCAGAGCCTGTTCATAGACCTCCTGAGCCTGAGCTGTGCGATTGAGTTTCATTAGAATATCTCCTCGATTTATATAGGCCTGCACATAATCGCTTCTCATGCTAATGGCCTGTTTATACAGATGATCGGCCTCCTCAAGGCGTGTTTGATTCTTGGCTATCAAATTGGCCAAATTGATAAAGACATTTAAATGATTTGGAGCAATGCGTGCATGATAGCTAACACCAGGCTTGGCCTGTGGGAATAGAGCTTTAGCTCGTACATAAGCCTCCTCGGCCTCGTTGTAACGTTTCAAATTATTAAAAGTCCGTCCCACATTGATGTGGGCTCCAATATCATCGGTTTGTATTCGCACTGCCTGCTGAAAGTACAGTAAAGCCTCCTCATAGTGGCCTTCATTCTCCAAAGCATGTCCCACATTATTATAAAGCTTGGCATTACGTTGATTCACATGAACACCAGACATAAACAATGAATACTCCGTCCGCCAATCATAATTGCGTTGAAATGTCTTTAAAGCATGCGTAAGGATTAGCAGCCCAAGAGTCGCCTGAGCAATATATCGCCATCTCAAACTGCAACGTTGTTGCAACTGATCAAAGCCGTAAGCCACCAATAGGCAATAGCCCATGGAGGGCATATAAAGGATACGTTCGGCCACCACAAAGCCAACGGGAAAAAAGAGATTCGATGCAGGCAGAAAAGGTAAAACAATCCATCCCAGGCACATGAGTAATGTGCGAGATTGCTGTGAGTTTCGAGTGAAGCAAGCTTTGGTAGCCAAAAGTCCAAGGCCGACAAAAGTAAAAACCGTAGCCAAATTTCGAATATCCGAGAATCCCTCCAGTAAAGGAACAGTGCCTGTAAAATTTATTGGTTATTATTTATACTGAGAATCTATTGATTGATTTTTCGTTACTTTTCCGTTCAACTTACCCATTGTCCAATCACAGCACAGCAATGAGGGGCAGAGCAATAGCCAACAATTCAAATATATGAGGTAGCTGTAGGTCAGTTGTCTCTCTGGTGTATCCGCTGCCGAGGCAGGATTATCGAATCGTGTAAAAATGGGCAATTGAGAGCCCATCACATAGACACGTCCAACCAATAGGGTTACAGTGATCCCAGCCAGAAATACCAAACGTCGCCACAAAACCAACGACGACCAGCGTCGCGATCTTGTTGTATTCACCAATTTAGGTGATAATTGCTGTCGCTCCTGTTGATGATTATTTTCCTCAAAGAGTCGAAGAACTAAACGACACATTTCCAATGGTTTTATTTGCTGCACTACAAACAGTTCATAGACCACACAAATGCCAGCTATGGTAATGCCCTGCTCTTTGCTCAGCATCGAGGCCAAAAGGCAACTGCCAAAGCCACAGAAAAGTTTTAGCCAATTGGTGCAACGTGAGGATAAATTTACCGAATCGGCATAGCTGAGAAAGGCGGCCAAATAGCAAATGGAAGAGAGCAATTCAGCGCGACCAACGACACCAGTAACGGCCTCCGTATGAATCGGATGAATGGCAAAGAGAAGAGAGGCTACAAAAGCGCATGTGTTAAGCGAGGATGTTGCATTACTGCCTGCAATATTGCCTGCACATTGACGCAGTACCAGCCGGCACACCCGACGCCATAGGAGGCAAACACTTAAATGCAGCAGCAGGTTGATTAAATGATAACCAAATGGTTCCAATGCATGCAGCAAGTAGTTGAAACGGAATGTCAGCACTGTCAGTGGGCGGTACGATTTATGAGATTGCTCCTTACGCATCGGTGTGCCCCAAAAGTCGTTTAGAAACACATTTCGTATGGGCGTATGCGGACGCAAATCCTTGTTATCCCTAATGGCACTGATATCGTCAAATACCAAACCGCATCGTGTACTATTGTAATAGCAGACAATGCAGGCAATCGTTAGGCAAAGAAATTCAAGCAGGTTCCGTTGTGAACTGCTCGAACAACTCTTCCTCTCCCGGTTCTTGGTATGTGGTATCTGCTGTAGTTGCTGGTGTTGCTGTTGTTGCTGATGGAGTTGCGGGCTGGAGTTCGTTGACATGTTGACTTCGCGTTTTGCGTTACTTCGTGCCAGTGCGATGTTTTCATGTATCCATAATTATTCAAACAGACATTGGAATGTGTTGTTGCAGTTGCATGTAAATATATGTATGTATGTATGCTAGGAAAGCTTTTTAAAGATTTCTACATGATCTGGAAAATATATAGAAAAAAAGGATATAACAATTAAGTTAAGTGGCAAATGTTGTTAGCCTTAAAAGTTTTCATATCAATTAAATCAAACTTATTCTTAATGGAATTTTATATTGTTGAATTTTCTGTATATAGATATATAGGCTTCTATAGCTAATCCTTTAATAAAAACGAAAAAAAAATGGATTCAAAGTTAAAGTTGATAATATAAATAAAAATATGTATTACAGACAATTTCAAGCCTATATTTATTATTATGCAACGTTAAATGATTAAAATGAGAAATTTAAATATAAAATCAAATATATAATTCAATTTTGTACTACAAAAAAGGGGATTTTAATTAAACTTGATTTAGAAAAAATTTATAATATTAATATAAGAAATAGTAAAGAAATTTTATGTAACAAGAGAAAACATTTAAATACTACTTAAGTTAAAAAAAACCTTTTAAATAGATTGTTTTGCAGAAAATTATTTAAATTATTGTCAAAGCACTTCTTTTTGAGGTCTATAAAGTTTAAATTCAATTTTCAAGGTAAAAACAAACATTAAACTGCTTTTTATTTCACAACAAGAAAATGAGATGGAAATTTACAATTTTATATAATTTATAATTCCATTATATCTGCATAGTATTTTGACCTCATTTTGGTTATAAAACTTACATGTCAGATATGTATATATTTTATAGAATTACTGCAACTACTTGCAAAGTAAGATACACACACCAAAAACTGGTATATATAGATATATATAAATATACGTAGATATATCAAAAATCATTCACTGTAATAAGTTTTTTATTTGTAATTGTCTACACTTTTATTCATCAATTGTCTCAATAAAAATTTTCTTTTAATTGCCAACTTTTGAAAGTGGACTTTTTCTAAAGTTTTTAATAATTGAATGCAGTAGCAACAACAATAATGTACGGAAAAAATCAATTAATGCGCAACAAAGTAACTTCGTCCCGGTTACTGTCCTCGATACCAACTGCTGTTGCTGGAGCAGACAAAAGGGCCCCGAAGTTAACAAAGTTGTAAAGTTGGGGCAGAAAACGTTGGCCAGAAAGCCGGCAGGCAACGGCAACACATTGTGAGAGGGAAAAAAGTAGGAGAGCGAGCGAGTTGGGAAATTGCAGCCAACTGCAAAGGAAGAGGTACATCAGTGCGCATTGTTTTTGTTTGTGTTGCAAATATTATGAAGTCATCAGTAGGAGAAACAAGGATATTACTAGGCGGGGCAACAATGTTGCACTCAATGTCATCGATTTTTTTTGGTTGTCGGCTGTTGGTGCCAACCAACCACCGCAGTAAACGCTTGTAAAGAGCACAGGGAGCAGCTCCAGCTGAGCGCAACTTTGTTGCACGACCGAGTTTTTCCCGAAGGACGAAGTAGCACGTGCTGGTGGTTTTCCCGCCATTAGCTGCGCATGTTTTTAGCCAAATATCCTTGCACTTTCACTTGACTCTAACTCTCTCTCGTTATCTTCGTCTCAGGACTGAAACTCTCCGACAGAAACACCCACACACACACACGCTCACACTATCGTTCGCTCCCTCTCTCTCAGTATTTAATGGCTGATTGTGTTTTTGTAAAATTACTTTGACCGAGATTATGTCTCTGAGCTGCCTTTCTCTCCTTCATGTGAAACTGAGACGCCATTACAGCCCACAAACACACATAAACGTATATATGTATACAACCACCGAACAACCCGCCTACGCGTATCACACTTAATCGACTATGTTGCAAATTTTGTTACAATGTTGCCATCTCATAATAACCGAAATCTTGTTGTGTTGCGCTTGCTTACCGTTATATTGCCTAAATTGAGGTAGTTGTATTTGTATTTCAGTTACATCTTTGACACAAAAACAATGGTAAAAACAAATCTCAGTCAACCGCACGACTGGGTTTGTTGTTGTGATAACAATTTATCGATAGGCCGGCATTTTACTTCTTCGATAACCTTTCATTGAACATAACGCAAGAGATGCACGCGTGAGACAGAAATTGGCTACGATATTAAATATTTAAAACCAAGATTTTTAATTTATTTAATATTTAATATACTTCTTACAAATATATTTAGAAATCAATATTTGCAAAAATTGATTGGTTTCTTATAACATACAAAGTTGTATTAGAAAAATTAAGTTAAGATGTTACGTGTAACGTAAGCAAAACGATGGTCACTCACGCTGCATCTTTAATTCGCTGTGGGACGGCGACACGCTTCTGAAGAATGGTCACGCTAAAACAAAAAATCATCCGTGCCGCATTTCTATTGCTGGTAAAAGTTTGTAAATTTTTGGAAAACTGGCAATTTACTTGAAGAGAATAAAATATTTAACGTATTTATAGATTCTGTAACACCATGCCCACGGAGGATTTCTATTTGCGTTACTATGTCGGCCACAAAGGTAAATTTGGTCACGAATTTCTGGAATTTGAGTTCCGGCCGGACGGCAAACTTCGCTATGCCAACAATTCCAATTATAAAAATGACACCATGATCCGCAAGGAGACATTTGTCCATCAATCTGTAATGGAGGAGCTGAAACGCATAATCATTGATTCGGAAATAATGCAAGAAGATGACTGTTCTTGGCCACCACCAGATCGCGTGGGACGACAGGTACAGTACAGTAGACACAAGCTATAACAAACGATATTTTATTAAAAACTAATCACAGGAACTGGAAATTGTCATTGGCGATGAGCACATCTCGTTTACCACCTCGAAAACTGGCTCATTGGTGGATGTAAATCGTTCCAAAGATCCAGAAGGCTTAAGATGCTTCTATTATTTAGTACAGGATCTCAAATGTTTGGTCTTTTCGCTCATCGGATTACATTTCAAGATCAAGCCCATATAAAAGGCTTTATCACTCACGTATTGTAATTTAAGCCGTATTTTAAACAGACCCACTATATCCTTAAATGGATATATGTCAATCATATTTGTACTTGTAATAGAGTTTAATAAAAGATGATAAGATATGTCTGAAACGAAGTCACCATGAATAAAATAAAATCCAGAATTATACTTTTTCTAAAATAAAACTTAAACAAATTTTATACAAAAACTGAAACATCTTTTGCAGTGTTCGCAAGATCATAAATGACTAAAATGGATATAGTGAAGTGACTAATTCGGAAAAGTGATTTAAAAATAAGATTTTTTACTAAATCTTTGACTTTTTAATAAGTATATAGATAGATATATGTTCGGCATATAGCATGAATATTACTTCTCAATGATCTAAGCTAGCTCTAAGATCAAAATTTTGTCCTAAAACTAGAAGATCATACTTTTATGCTTTTACGTTTTTTGTAATTTTTTTAAAATACGCCGATTTGAATTTTAATATGCACATTTCCTAATCTAATATACTTACCCTTTTGAAAACCATAATTCAGTGATTAAACAAACCGCAGAAAATGTTTTAACTTGACTTCTTAACTTAAGGTAATCAAGTATATGTATATCTAAATCTTATCCATACTTTAGCAAACTTAAACGGTAAAAAAAGGTTTTAATATATTTGACTTTATATCAGATTGTTACTTGCTAAATTTATAGATTTTTCAATTGAAATAACAAATCCTAAAAAAAGTTTTCTATGCATTTTGAACTAAATTGTGAAACATTTTTATAATTTCGTATTCCGAAAAATGTCATTTATTTAAAAAAGAGTTTAGAAGTGGAGTTCCATGATTTAAGCACCGACTTAGACTCATTAACAAAGATATAAAGCCGGAAACCATTTGAAAATGTGCTAAAAACTCCAAATTCACTCAATCCAAAAAAGTTTTACGGTTATTTCGAAAACATAATATAAGAGTATTGTATATATTTATATTCTACATATATATATATGACTATTTATTATATAAAAGTGATTCTAATACAATTTCCTTATAGTAAAATAGATTCATAACATGTCCTTATCGAAAAAAATGATAATATTGAAGTCCTTTACATTTGTACAATCAAAAAGATTAGCAGCTTTAATGGGGTTCTAAAAATTAAAAAAGAACTGGTACTGGGTATTTTGAATATTTTTGCAGAATCTCATTTGGGAGATTCGTTAATTAAAACTGTTTTCAGAAGCTTACAAAATTCAGTCTTTGGGGTTACTTAGAAGACTACAATTAAGACTAAATAAGAAAAATTTATTTACTAATTATTATTTTCTATTACTACTATAGAAAGCTCTTGTAGAGCCTTATACGCAGATCTCAAAGTCATAATTGCGGTTGTTGCTGATGCAGGGCCAGAGTGGCGGCAATATTATTACTGGAACGTTCCAAATAGTTGCCATGACCAGGCATTGGCATAGCTAAAGGCATCTCCAGTTGTTGCTGCTGGTGATGATGTTGCGGCGGAGCCTTAAGCATACTTGGCGACGCTTGACCGAGAGGAGTTCCCAATCCAGCACTACTGCCCCCGGGACTAGGGCTGGGTCCACCTTCTTTAAGAGGACAACCGATGGTAAGACGTACATGCAGACCCGATTCTTTGATGAGATTCACAACATCACCATGGGACATGCCAGCAATATCGATACGATTTACAGCTATAATGCGATCCCCCACTTTGAGTTCACCACAACGATCCGCCGGACTGGAGGGTATTAGTTTTCCTACAACAAATAACATACAAAATTAAGATATTTCTAGAGAGAAGTTGATATATCCTTACCTATAGTTGAACCGTAGTAATGATTCGAAGATGATATGATAACAAAACCAAATCCTTCGTTCTCATGGCGACTGACTATAACATCGTAGGGATACCGACGTAATTGGGCTGCCATTGGAGGTGGTGGAGCTAAAGGTATACGTCGTCTTCGCAAGATCATGGTTACCTGACCACGCAAAGCCGATTCACCCACCAAAGAGACTACCTTATGATGTGACGAATTAAGCTGAAAGAGATTTTAAATTCATAAAGTTGAAACAGCAAAAAAAAAGATTATATTGTTTGTACATACCACATTGATGCCATCTATGCTTAGAATCTCATCACCAGTGGCTATACGTTGATCTTGATCTGCTGCTCCGCCGGGTACAATGTGTCCCACTGTCACCTGGGAGCCCTCTTCAGTCCCACCAACTATGCGAAAACCAAAGCCCAAGGCCTGACGCTCTAAAGTTACTTCAGTCAGCTCACACTGATCGGCATCTTCAGAGGCATCAAGCATCACTCCATTACGCCAACTTGGAGAATGCTGCTGCTGATGCTGCTGCTGTGGCGGATCAAGATTGGCAAAACCCACCCGCCGACGATCACTGAGAAGTTCATTAACCCGTCGCTGCATGCGCTCATTTTGTATGTGTGCCGCCGCCTGCAAGGGTGAATACTGTCCCTGCGGTTGGGTATAGTAACCAGGACCAGGACGATAACGCTGGGCCTGACAATCGTAACAATAGCAAGACTCATGATGGGCCAAGGGCAAAGGTAGAGGTTGCATACTTGGTGGTAGACCATAAATGCCACCACCACCATTCGCACCACCGCCATTATCGGTCTGCAGCGATGCCTCGGCCAGACGCTCACTCAATCGACTGACAATCTTTGGATACGGATCCATAAATGGTGGTATATCATCTAAGCCTTGTAAACTATTATTTGATTTAGATTGCTGCGGCTTCGATTCTCCCAATTCCAATTCATTGCTTGGCGTTTGTACTCTGGCTCTTCGTGTATCCACTAGAGGAGTCTTTGGACGCATAGGCAATACCTCTTTGACTTGGGTGCTGTATAAATCGGCTGTGGGTGTTTTACTACGAAATAGACCAGAATTACCTACAAAATTTTTACGTAATTTGGCCACGTTTCCAAGTGTTGTTGTTCCTGACTCTGGCTCTGGGGGCGTACGTTGTATCTTTAAGGTAGTGGGCGTGGTTTGACTACATTCCTTAAGCAATTCAACCACATAGAAATGAGGTTTATTTCTAACATTTATACCATTAATCTCTAGGATAACATCACCCTCAACTAACTGAGTGCAACAATTTCGATCGAGTATTTTTTTTACAATCTGTCCACATGCTGAATCAGCTATGGTGAATCCAAAACCCATCGATCCCTTCATTATGGAGAATGTGTAGAGTTCTGGTTTTTTCATTAAAATAAAGCCACTGCCTCCAGCAGCCTCTCCCGAGAGATCCAGAAAATTGTAATTGCCATCCATATTGAGGCGACGCTGTTTCTCGGATCCTGCACCACTATGACTACTGTCCACGGCCATGGTGGTGACCACTTCTGTATTTGGATCATTTGGATCGAAGGGTAACGGATAACCCCGACAAACTTCGAGAGCTGCCTGCTCTCCGGGTAATATAGATTGAAAAATGTTAACCATATCGTGATGGGTATAGCCCAGGACACAGGTATCATTCACATAGACTAGGACATCCCCAGTCTGAAGTTGGCCATCTAACCAGGCCGGTCCATTGGGTACAACTGTTTTGATTTGCAGAAATTCTTCAACATCCCCGCCAGCCAAACCATCGCTACCCACAATGGTGAAACCAAGGCCACGTGTGGATTTCATCAATGTGGTATTAATCCGTTGTCCCTGTAACTCAGACGGATTTCTGGTGAACTTGTAGGGTAATTTTATGTTTAAGGACAAGTCTATTGGTGCATCCGTTGTCACTATGGGAGTTTTGGAACGTTGTTGTTCTTGCTGTTGTTGTTGCTGTTGTTGTTGCTGGTGCTGCTGTTGTTGCTGTTGCTGCTGACGTTGCTCTGCTGCTCTACGCTTGGCCTCCAGTACCGGATTCTCATATTGTGTCCTACGATTAACATGATCTATAAAATACATGCCATACATGGAATCCTCAATTTTCTCCCAGCCATAAGGTAACTCATCTTCACAGCAATCCTCTAAAGATTTCTTTTGATATTTTGACAGACGCGGATCTAGCCAATGAGATGTTCCAGTATTGTGACTGTAAGATAATAGGAAAAGAAAACGATTTATTAAAATGGATAACATTTTTTTATACACTTGCAAAAGTGTATATTAATTTTGGTCAGAAGTTTGCAACGCATAGAAGGAAGACTAAATAAAGTATATATATTCTTGATCAGCATGATGAGCTGAGTTGATATAGCCATGTCCGTCTGTCCGTCTGTCCGTCTGTCCGTCCGTCCGTCTGTCTGGATCAACGCAATCTCCTCCGAGACCCTTGGAGCTACAGAGCTGAAATTTTGCACCTAGGCTTCTTTTTGCTGCAGGCATTGTATATCTCGGAATCATCCCGATCGGATGACTATATCATATAGCTCCCATAGGAACGATCGGTCAGGAATAAGGTTTAACATCAATAACTCAGTTGTTTCCTAATCGAATGTCACTAAATTTGGTGTTTGTGAGTTTTATATAATCCCCAACATATATACCAAGTTTCATTAGAATCGGTTGACTATATCATATAGCTCCCATAGGAACGATCGGTCAGGAATAAGGTTTAACATCAATAACTCTGTTGTTTTTCAATCGAATGTCACTAAATTTAGTGTTTGTGAGTTTTATATAATTCCCAAGACATATACCAAGTTTCATCAGAATCGGTCGACTATATCATATAACTCCCATAGGAACGATCAGTCAAAAATATAGTTTTTGTTCAATAACTTAGGTGTTTTTTAAGCAATCGTCACGAAATTTGTTATTTGACAATTTTATATAAAAAGAAATATATCTTTTAAGTTTTATCAGAATCGGTCGACTATATGCTATAGCTGTCATAAGAACAATCGGGAAAAAAAAATTTGTTTTAATTTTTTTTTTATGTCACGGACATCAAATTTATATTTGATGGGTTTTATATACTTCCATATGATTCTGGCAAATTATATATAAATCAAAAGACAGTTTGCAAGGGTATACGAACTTCGGCACGGCCGAAGTTAGCCCATCCTTCTAGTTTTAACTTGGCTTAGATCACTCACTCAATAAAGTACAATTCACCACGCTCTGTATAGGCCGTTTCCCATTTGGGTGGCAATGGACCGAGGCCATCGCCTACATCATCGTGTCCCGGCAAGCCACCACATTCACTGCCCAAACTGCTGTCACCGCCACCAATACCGACTCCTTCGCCATTGTATAAGTATGAGGGGGAACTGTGCTGCAGGAGATTCTCTGAAAATAAAAATTGATAAAAAATTAGTTGGAGTCATTATGGAACAGTGAATGATGGTTCAGTCAAAGAAAGGTTATATAAAGTTCCATTAATGATATATAAATCACTTATTGTTGAAAAGATATTGCTTGAGAGTGTTTTCCTATATAAAATATTTAAAAAAAACCCACAATGTAAACGTATTTGAATTAAGATTTTATTATTCCATGAACATTAAAATTTAACCAAATTTTACATATTTAAAAAGAAATATTTACTAAATTTTATTTAACCGATTGCATTAGTCTATTGGATTAGCTCTTAGTGTCATCAAATTAATTAACAAAATTTTAAGTTTTCTTTTTTTTGGACCTATCAATCCGCCCCTGATAGAAATGGTAACATGGTAATCAATAAAACTCATATTAAATCGATCAATGAACCTAACATCATTTTAAATAAAATTAGCCAGAGCAAGAGTTGGCTTAGATTGTTCAGCCAGCCGAAAATAGTTTGAGTTTGGTGTGGCCTTTGTTGAATGAAGCGTAAAGTGTTTAGAATTTTAAACAAACATGAATTATTATTATTATTAGAGGCTAGTTAGTTTAGACGACTAATGACCTACTTTGCAAAAGTGAGTGGGGAACCACTAAACACTCTAAATTTATGACAAAAAGAGATGATACTACCCCAAGAAGAAGAAGAGAGAGCTAAGCTGAGCTGAGTTGAATGAGTAATGGAGAAATTTTAATTGTGACTAAGAGGCGAAATGAAATGAATGGTCCATACCATACCCAACCAGACCAGACGGCACCGTTCCGGCCTATGTATGTAATTATATCTGAAGACAAGCATAATTTCACCAGGTTCATTGTCTTGCAAAATTATTATATGAAGTGGATGATTAAATAAAAAGTTCTTTTACAACGGAAATTATAAAAAAAAAAAATAAACCGATATTCTAGACCGTTATAACATAATATTCTAAAACATTTAACAAACAATTGGAGACCCTAGTAATAATAAGTAAAAGAAAACTTTTTATTTACTACTTCTGAGAATAGAACTAATGAAGAAGAAATTAAGAAAAGAACGCATGTGAGATTAGCACCCTATAATACGAACCTTTCAAGGAAACCATTTGTGTGTGTGTGTATACCTGTTTAAGAGACCTTCTGGGAACAGGGCACTATATACATACATATGTATAATGATTCATGGCTAGCGTAAACATTTGCATATTATTTTTATTATCTCAGTGATAAGAATGCGCCGTTTATAAATAAAATTTTAGCATAGATATGAGTAGATTTTATTTCATATACATATGTACATACATACATATATGCAAATGTATATGTGTGTCACCTGGTTTATTTTTTTTTCTATCTATGTATGTATATTTTTTTCCTCAAATTTACTTAGAGATAAATCCAATGCTTGTGTGTGTTGGGCAAACTTAATTTGATCAAGATTCCAAGACTAAAATACATATGTATATATTCAGTTTATTGTGCACATTCTAAATATTTTGTGCTACATCTGGTAATTCCCAGTTCAACTCCTACTCCTAATCCTCCTTCTCCTTTTCTGTGGCTTCTACAAATATTTATACAATGAAAAACAAGTGAAGACTGGGCAACCGATCCAAAATGATTATGATGATAATAATGATGAAGTAAAAGAAGATGGCAAACTGTGCCGCATCTAAATAAATGCAGCAGCCAACAACTTCCGTACAGTGATGTGTGAGTGCTCCATCCCACAGCACTAACTCCCTATTTTACCCTATCCTACTCATTCCCTTTTTCCCCCATTCCCCTTCTTGACCCAACATCTCTAGCTTCGTTAACACGTTGTGTGTGTGTGTGTGTGTGTGTGTGTGTGTTTGTGGTGTTTGAAGTTATTCAAACGAGCTTCTATTTGCGTTCGCCCCATTGATGAGACTCTGGCGATGGAGAGAGAAAGAAAAAGTAAACTCTGAAAAAAAAAAAAAATGAATGTGGGTCCATGGCGCTTTTACCGTTTAAACGTTTGCATTTTCCCCCTTAAGCTACAGGCCATGCCAACCCAAGCCAAGCCTAAGCCTTAGTTTAACTTTGCCTGACATAAATATTCATCTATCTATGCAAATGAATCGTTATATTTATATATCTTCTTCTTTATTTTTTCATTTCGTTTTTGCAATATGTTCCCTGAAGTTTGTTATTATTCAGGCCAATCGAATTGGACTTTAAAATCTTAAATTGGAACAAATTAAGCATAAGATATTAAGCATAAAGTGATATGATCATGGGATGACTTCTCTCTTAAATCCAATTTCGAATTGCATGCAAAATAAATAAACGCTAAGACTCTGAAACAATATCGGTTAAATTAATCGATTTTGTTAAGTTTACTTAAAAAAAGTGATTGCACTCAAAAATAAAAATTACCTAAACTAATTTTTATATACACTTAAATTTGGTTGTATTGTATTTTTTGTATGTTTTTTTAAGCAATTATCTTTCCAGGTCATAAAATTTACAATTGATGAAAGAAAATTTTGCTTTAAACATTCGTTAACATGGAAGAAAAACTAGAAGAATGGGTTAAGTTCGGTCATACCGAAGTTTGTATACTCTTACAGTGTTTTTTATTTAATTATAATTTCGGATTATTAGGATATATGTACATATGTAGGTACTTATTTATGTATATATAAAAAAATTAGCCAAATCAATGTTTCTGGCTTAAGCAAAGTTTTTCATGCTAAAATTTTATTTTTTATCCTATTGTTCCCATGTCAGCTATAGCATATAGTCGATCATTTCTTTTGAAACTCAATAGTTATTTTTCTATATATATCAAACTTCCAAATACCAAATTTCTTGTGAATCGCTTTTAAAACAACCAAGTTATTAATTTTAAACTATATTTTAGAGTCTAAAATTTTTTCCAGAATCTAAAATTTAGACCAATCAATCCTATGGGAGTTATAAGTTATAGTCAACCGATCGGGGCGATTCCGAGATATATAATCCCTGCTCTACAAAAAAAACCATATGTAGATCGGAGACCATATGGATAGGGATATATCAAATCAAATCAATGTGATTATCAAGAATATAGACATACATATCTATATGTATTTTATATAGTAGAAGATATTTCATTCTATGCGTTGCAAAATTCTAAACAAAATTAATATACTCTTGTAAGGGTATAAAAAGTTTGCATGTCTCTTTGATTGCCGATTTCTTTGTTCTTTCTTTGAATAAAGTTAAAGATTCTTCTTCAACAATAATTGGTTTTCTCGGATATATGTATGACTCATTGAAGTCTTGCTTGAGTTGAGCTGTGGATATCTTCCCATTTTACAGCATATCCATTACTCATAATAACAGAGTTGCCGCTCAATCATGATGATTGACAAATGATAGTTTTAAAAGATTATTCCTTAATTGCAGCTCAGATTGAAAAAGAAAAGGCAAAATGAGCAGAAAGAGAGAAAAAGAAAGATTTCAAGAGATCGATAAAATCAGAGAAAAATGCATGCCTAAAAATAATGGAAATGGAAACATGTGTGACTCACACACGCACACACACAATTGAAATGATCTTCAATGCACATTATGTAAAACCAGAACCAACAACAGACACGTTGTAGTAAGTAAATATTGTGTAAGTTCATTGACTTTTCCACCCAAAAAAACAAAAAAAAAAACCGAAAACAAAGCCCAAAAGTAATTCGCCCTTTGCTTTTCATTTT
Source organism: Drosophila emarginata (assembly GCA_037075365.1). Classification (NCBI taxonomy): domain Eukaryota; kingdom Metazoa; phylum Arthropoda; class Insecta; order Diptera; family Drosophilidae; genus Drosophila; species Drosophila emarginata. The sequence continues at coordinate 413,264 of JBAMCD010000260.1, read as the reverse complement.
CCCCACATACACTTTCCCTTCATATCTCCCCCCCCTTCCCTCTCTTAACCATATTAGTTACGCACGCGTCGGCCGAAGGTTATGGAGTGACTAAATCAAGGGGCGTGACTCGGTCAAAGGCGGTTACGGAGTCATGGCCTTAAGTGTTCCTACACTTTTTGCACTATTACGAGCATTATTATTATTGCTCTTAAAATTTGTCATTACCAAATTGCTTCAAAATGTTAACTAACTTTTGTTACGCAGCCAAAGACACGAAAGTCGTGTATACTATATATTCATTATAGGGCTTGTAAACTGTCCTATTTAATGGATTCACAACACAAATTGGATCACGACAAATGGACGATTTCCCAAATTGAATTAGAATTCAACGTGATTAGAAAACACACAAAAACATCTTCCTTTCACCCATTTAAATCATTTCGTGTTGATAGTCTCTGCGTCACTCAAAATGTTTTTAACTTTTGATCGTTGCTAGGAAAATAGATCGTTCGAAATGTTCCAATCTGAGTCTACTAAGATCCAAATAAAAACTATTTTATCTATTTTATAACTTGAAGTCACTAAATCATGAAGATCATTGATTTTACATTTGGCTTTAGAAACTTTAATCACTTCCTTCCTCCCAAGTATTCATTTTTGTCCTAGTAAAAAATTTGGAATATTCTCGTAGTATAGTTACTTAGTGTTAACTCTAATTAAGTATTTAATATTCTATTCTAACAGCTAATGGCTTATAGGGTATCCTTTGCTACAACGATTAAGAGATTACATAAGCCGTTTTTGTTTTCCTAAAGAACCCTTCATTTTTTTTTGTAAATAACACTTAAAGTTAGTCGAAAGCGAAAATACACAATTCAACAACGGAAGATACTATGCTTATATTAGCGAATGGATAGTAATTAGTTAGGAACACTCATTAAAATAACCGACTTAGATAGATAATTACGACAAAGCTAACATAAGTAGAAATAACTACCACAACCTAACTCGTTTTTTTCTGGTAGAGTTTAGTTTGATTGAAATTTGATTTGTTTTTTACGCCACTCAATGGAGGTACGCTTCTAAGAAATGTAGTAAAGAACACTGTTCTTTGCTATACTGTTGTGCAACGGTTTAATTTGTATAATAACAAGTTGTTCTCAATGTACTAATTCATTTCGTATTCCACACATCCTAGACGTCTAGACCCGTTAACCGTTCATGTTACTCTCGAGTTGCGCAATGTCCACTTAAGGAATGCTTTTTGTGTCGCATACAGTATGTTATTTTGAAGTGGACTGGGCTGGACTGTACTAGAGTGGACTGGACTGGGTGAAACTTCTAAGCGGCGACCCCTTTAATTAATTGAAACAAGAAGTTGTAATTTACTCAAGGCCTGGACTGGAGCATGGCTCCTAGCAATTACTCCGCCCGCATGTTGAATTGCAGTTGCCTTTTCATTCGATAGAATATAACATGTTCTTGTGAAGTCAACGTCTTTGTTCTCAAACTGGTGGATGAAAAAAATGAAACATGTTCCTCCAGGGCTATGTCATACGATGTGTGGCTTTGGAAGTAAAGGTTCCTTCTTTGCCGCTTAATGATTGCATCTAATTGGCTTTGCTGCTTCGTTAACTTGGCTTTTACACACACTCGCAGATGGCTATAAATTCTAGAGAGTAGGGAGAGAGCTGAGAGCTTGGTTCAGTCACAGTCTATGTTGTAATCAAGAAATTAATAATCGCATCATATGATGCGAGCTAGAGCAGTGGAGCAACTCCACATGATTCTGCTAATTGCCTCTGACGTGAGGCGTAAATGATAAGGCAACATTGTGGGATGAAGTCAGACAAGGTGCGATGTTTCCTTGTGGGTGAATTAAGTGAGAGATTTTTTTAGAATTTGAGTTCATTGCCGTCCGGGCATCTGCCTAGCATGCCCACTTTAAAGGATGTGTGTTTTATTATACACACACTTTATCTAATAAATTCACACTCATGCGTCGTCGTCTTGCTAATTATGTTGCATAACAAGAAAAATGGTTAACACACTTTACGCCCCCATAGACAAAAATATCACTTTAACAAAAAAAAAACGAAAAATTCGAAAGAAAACCAAGTTATTTGCTGACTCAGAAGTTGCCTAAATATAAAGTCGACCAGCCATTTTAAAGTTTTTCTTACTCAACTTCCGAAAGCGATTAACAAAAATAAAATGTAAAATTTGCATAGCAAATGAGATTCGAGTTATGTTTTTGAGTGAAGTAAGAATGGATTTGGTTGAGAGAAAGGGAACGCAGTGGATCGCCAGAGATTGACCATAGATGGTCTTCCATTATGATGAAATTCGATTATTAAAAAATAGCCACACGTTGAGCGCCATTTACTAAACAATTTAAGAGGTTTAAAAGCTTTAAGCCAAAGAGGAAAATTTCAATGGAGAATATTGTTTCATTCCAATTAAGCCAAATTTTGTTCATTTTTCGCTTGAATTTACATGACAAATGAGACTTAAAGTTTATTTTTAGGCTTTTATCTTAACCGTATTAACATTTTTGGTCATGTTTTTGTAAAGCATAAAAGAAGCTTTTATATAGAACGAGACCAGAACAAGTTGTTGGCCAAATCTAGTCATTAAGTTTATGTAATTTTTTGGCCATAATTGATTGAGAAATTGAAGAAGTCAATCAAATTTAAAATTTAGCATTTAAACTAAACTAAAACACTTGGACACCCACTTAATAAAATAGAGCTTTTAGCCTATCATATTAATTAAGTCTTTTGACTAGCTCTATAAATATTTAATTCCCACATCATCTAAAACTAGCGATAACTAACGCCTCCTTCACCCACACTCATACAATCAAAATCATAATAAAAAACGAGGTTACACCTGCTCCCACTCACTTGAGCCAATTTGACTATGGCTTGAACTCGTTTTATTTTTTTTGTGCTAGCTCTTTTTTCTTTTTACTTTTTTTGTGAATGAATGGATGAATATACATACATAGAAGCTCAGAAAACAAAAAACAGCGGTGACAAGTGGAAGGTCTAAGCCATGTGTTCGTATATGTATATTGTAAGTAGATAGTAGATAGGATTGTATGACACTTTACATTGAATGGCAAATACCTAGAAGGTGAAACCATGTGTTATATTGAAAGTGAACTAAGAACTTGCTAAGACACAAGAAGACCCACAAGAAGTACCATCAAAATCGGACACAAACAAAAGATGAGCCAGACAAGAAGAAATAAATAGAAGTGAGTCAGTGGGTTTTGTTTTACATGGAAATATTTGTTTTCAGTCTTTCCCCCTTTTTTTTAATACGGCACGTGCCTAACTAACTTGGATAAATAAACCGATTCATCAATTGTATGTTTTGAGCTCAATTGCCCACCCATTGCGTTTCGGCTGACTCAAGTGTAAGCTAAACCAAAGAGTTGTTTGTTTTTTTTTTTTGGTGTTTTTTTTTAATAATTTTCAACATGAAGCCGGAAGGGGAGAGGGCAAACCCACTCCCTCTCTCTATTTGGAGTTTGTTAATTTCATGGCATTGCAAGTGCATTTGAAATTGAAACCGAAATTCAAATTGAAATGTGAACAACTTAGTCTCGGTCATATGTGGGCGGAAATGAATCACTTGAGACTTGGGCAGAGAAGGGACAGGAGGAGATAGGTGGTGTTGTGTATATATTTGCCTGAGGAAAGGCCTAAATTAGGTTTAGGTTTTGTGTGCAGTCAGCACAAAATTAGTTTTAATATTTGATGTGGAAATGGAAATTGTATATTAATGATTTTGTGTAAGCAAATTCTAGGAAATAGGCATCATTAATTGAAAATTAAGATTATATTATTAATTAATTGCAATAAAAATTGGATTTGATTTCAACATTTTAAATGAATTATATACACAAAATCAATTTAAAGTATGTAAAATTAATATTTTTCTGTCATTTGTGGCGCCCAATGTGGGGCTTACAGTCCATTTTTCTGGGTAAAATTTATTGTTTTTTTTTTTTATATAAAACGAGTGTTTAATAAATTTATCAATAATAATTCTATTTAAGATAGAACCTTAACCCCATATTTAAGATATAGAATTTGTGTCAAGGATTTCTAAGATTGAGAGAGTCTTCTATTATATCGACCAATTATTTATTTTTTTTGATTGCTGTTCTTAAGTTTAACTAAAATCTCATAAAACTTGGCTTAAGTCTATCTAAAGAAACACTGTCAATGCCCTTCCAAAGAAACACTACCAATTCCCCCTATTCTAACTCAATTTCTTGATTACATTTTTTTTTCCTGTGAAAATCAAATAGAATTTCAATTGGATTTTTACCTTTGCTTCCTTTCAATATGCTGCTAGGATGATGTTGTCCTTGTATACCATTTCGTCCTCCATTCGCCTGGCCACCATTCACAGTGTGGATAAATTGATTATGCACCGACATTTGACTATTCAGCGATGAGGTGGTACCAGTGAGTGAGGCAAGATCTTCTGTTGATTTCTTGATTGGTGGCGGCGGTGGTGGTGCTAATGTAATCTTGCCACCGTTACCGGCCACATCGGCACCTGAATCATCATCGACATTATTATCCTCATCATTATCATCATCATCATTATTATGATGATGATGATGATGATGGACATCATTGTTGGAATTGAATTTTTTGCTACTTCCGTTGGCAAGGTTAGAATTTAGATTCGTGTTTCCGTTAAATGTTGCAAAACTGGTTGAAGTGGCAACTACAGAAGCCGCTGTGCTGCCAGCACCACCACCAACAGGATGTGGATGTGGATGCTGGTGGGAAGCGGTATTTAGTGGCGCCAACTGTTGTTGTTGTTGATAGAAGTGATTGTGGAACTGTTGTTGTTGCTGTTGTTGCTGCTGCTGCTGTTGTTGCATTAGATAATCGGTGGCAGTTGCACTTATTGGAGTTGGTGTCTTGGACAGAGGCAAACCTTTTGATGTCATTACACTGCCTCCTCCAATGCCAACTCCTGTTCCACCTCCACCACCAGTTGTTGTTGCTGTTATTATTGGCATTATTATTCAATTTATTTTCTTAAAGTTGAAAGATTAACAACATTTGTTCACTGTCCATTGCATTTCACAGCTATAATTAACTTTAATTGTTTATCCAATATTTTATTTCTTCTTTTTTTTTTTTTATTATTAAATTTTAATTTTTTTTTTTGTTTAAGTTTTGAACGCGTCTTCAGTTTTTATTTGGTTTTCGTTTTCGTCGGTTTATTTTTTTTTCTTTTTTGCACTTTAATTCATTTGTCATTGAGCTGCAAAATAGAATAATTAAACAAAGAGAATTCCATTAATTAGCATTATGCAAAGTGTTGAAAATTTACTATAATATAAATACATATATATATTTAAACAAGAAATAACAAAAACCATAAATTTTGGTCCAAAGAAGGTTGCTTTGACAGTTTAAAAGTTAAATTTTGGTTTTTCTGATTTTCTCAATATTATGAATGAAATGCATGGAAATAACCAAAACAAATTCAAAATTGGTTTGTTATATGTGCGCAACGAACTACTAATACCCTAGAATTATGAATTCTATGTGAATTTCCCAAGTTAACAATTTTTACCAAAATTTTACCTATAATTCTAAACAAAATTTTTTGAAATAGAATTTCTATTTTGGATAATCTTTTAAAATATAGAAAATTGTGTACTGAAATTCGTATAATTATATAAGGTAATTGTTAACTTATTTTAAAGTTTTTTAGAAGAAAGTACTGTCTAATACTAAACCTCAGTTTTTCTCTTTTTAAAATTATAATATTAAAATATTCTCTAAACTTTTTTTTTTGATTTTTGCAATATAATAAATGGAAAACAGTTCTTAGACATTAGTATAAAGGTAATATAAACCGATTTATTTTCCCTTAGTTGTAAAAATTATAAAATCTAGATTCTTAGAGGAACAAAATGAAAAATTGTTTTGATTTTATGCCATTAAGAATCAATTTTTTCTTGTATAAAAATTCTTTGTTTTTTGAAATAATGGAAATTTATTACCAAGACAAAGATCTGCACATTTTAGCAGATTTCTACAAATTAAACATAAATTTTGGAACTAATGATTATAAATTAAATGCCTAGCTAAGCTGACTTTAATATTTAAATAAAGTATAAAAAGATATTCATCAAAATCTTAACTTTTCAAGACATTTTTTACTAACAAGCATAAAAAAATCCATTATTATATGCGAAAAGAAACAACTTGGCTACCAATTATTGCTATGACAGCTTTTTATATAATAATCAATTTATATTTAAGAATAAAATATTAATTTAATTAAGATCTGTAAAGTTTAGATAAGCCTACAATAACAATAAATTATAAAAGATTGTGTTTTATTGCTTCTACCAATAAAAATTGCGGAAACTCTGTAAAAATTTATCATTTTACTTCAAAATGTAATTTATTATATGGACTTCAATTATACTTTACATAAAAATATTATATTAAAATGTTTTTTCCTATGAATACGATTTTCAATGGTATTTTCAATTAAATTATCTAAACAATTTTTTAGCTCATGGTCGAATAAGGCAATAGAAAAAAAATCATCCAAACACGATTTTTAACTTATGAAGTTATGCAACAGCCTTTAGGCTAGGTGCAGCAGCAACTGAAATTCAAATTCCAAATCATTATCTTGTTATTTTATTCTCCTCGAAATATTCAGTCAGCTAGACAGTCAGTCAGACAATTATTTTGCCTGACAACATTCATTTTGTTGCATTTTGCAGATGACACAAACAGACCAAAAGAGATTTTCCCATGACAGATATGTAATTACTTCTTGTTGCACATTCCAAACGCACAAAGCAATTGGAATAATTGAAAAATTTGTTGCCATTCTTTTGAATTCATTTTGTTTTGGAAGTTTGACTCATGTCACTAGGTAAAAGTTATGAATATTAATATAAAAAAATATATATTAAAGTGCATATGTTCATTTTTATATATGTATGTACATATTAAAGAGAAAAAAGAGACGAAAATTAACTGTGCGAAAAAAAGGGGCAATAATAACAACAACAACAAGAAAACCGGCATTCAAGAGCGTTGAATTCCTCAAGCGAAAAATTTACTCCAATAAAGATGGAAAAAGACCAAACAGATCGGCGCACCGCTACAAAAAGGGAACAATCATCAGCAAAGAATTTAAAGCCGAGAACAGCAACAACACAAAACAAAGGCGAGAAACGAGTTTTCCACACAAACTATAAAACATTTTATTTAAAGATGACTTTAAAATACCCTATAAAGGGTTTAAATATATAGAAGAACAAGGAATATTGAGAGGTGCTATATACAAGGGATTGTTAAATTAATTACATTTATTAAATTAAATTGAAATATTTTGGTGCTAATTCTTTTTTTTTTTTAATAAATCTTTCATCACTATCCCCTTAGGTCCTGGGAAACACTGAGTTAACTTAATCTGAATCTCTCTTATTTTTATTTTGGAGAATATTTAAAGTAATCTGTTTGCTATCTTAATTATACAGATTATACAATTGCACAATTTATATAAGAAATATTATAAGAGACATCCAGTTCAAAAATATATCTGCCATATCACAAGCAGTTTTCATATCTTACAGAATATAAAAGCTATAGTTAAGAACGTACTATGATCTTTTTATAAAATATTAACAAAGAGTCTACATATATTTTCTTACTCAATCTTTTATAATTATCAAAATCTCAACTTTCCGTCAATATACCCCTATATACCATGTGGCTATAGGGTATATAAAAACCGAAAAGGTAACCCCCTATATACATACATACACAAATACATACATATATTCACAACTAAGACTTGGGTACTTGCCACAAACTGCGGGCACATCGTCTCCTAATATCTACAAGTAGGTATAGTAATTCCTGCAACCACAGTATAAGCACCATGGCAAAAGTGTGGACTGAGTGTAGTGGATGACAGTGAATGGGATTGGAGTGGGGGGTGAGGCAGCTGCCACCTGTTGCTTTTGCCAATTGGCGAAAAGTGCACGTAGTAAAATGGTGAAAACTTCATAAGAAAACTTTCGTTGCAGTTGTTAAGTGGCCACCACAACAAAAAATAACCATAATTTCACTTTATGGGTGAAATTCATCAACAGCGTTTAGTGCCTTAGGCATAAAAAAACCAAAAACAATACAAAATAAATAAACTCTTGGGCACGTTGACATTCAAATCGGTCGGTCGGCCTGTCTTTTTGTCTGTCTGTCTGTCTGTCTGCCTGGTGGCGCTTCTTACAATACAATGTGGGAATTCGTGTTTGTGTGACAATGAATGACCCTGGTTAACTACGGAAATGATGGAGACAACAATGAAAGTTGCAACTTTATCCAATATATTTAAATTAAAAATTTGCATAAACATATTAGTTGATGATTATATTAGTGGATATGCCATCTTGACTAAATAATGTTACTAAGTATTGGATTAGATTTTCTTGAAAACATTTAACTTAATAACTTAAGGTGATTGAGGTTTTGCCATCAATTTGATATTTACTAGGTAATAAATATTTCCAACTGCGAATCTCAACATAACTTTAATTTTATCTTAGGAATTTCAATTCATCAATTTTTACTATCTTCAAATGAATTTTTAAGAGTCTATTAATTTATGTGTTTTTTTTTGTTTTTGATTTTTTTTTTTGATTGTGCATGTAGGCATCAACGTGCGGTAAATGCCATTTATGGCCATCAATTATAAACTTTCATCCGTAGACATTTGCAAATATTTGGAAAATGTCAACAAGAGTTAATAAAAACAGCAACAAAATCAAGGTAAAAACCACTTTCATTGTTCACACCTTTTTCAAGTTGTTTGAAAAACAAGTCAACGAGAGTGGGAGAGATCGATCACCATCATTATTAACGTCAGCGTCATCATCATTGAATGGCGATCATCGTCTGGACACTTTCCATTTTCCGCAAACGCGTTTTTCACACGCACACATAAACACACACATTTACACACAGATATAAACCACAACCCATACACAGTTAACACTTGTTAAAAATTTGAACTTGTTATGGGTACACCTGCGTCTGAGGCTCAACTTTTGCCAAAAAAAATAAACAGGTTGCTGCACTAAAGATTAAATGTTAAATGCATTTACCATGATATAACTAATTATATACACAAGCGCACATACACACACAAACAGGCATTTTAATATATTAGAATTTTCCCGCTGGTAAATTTTGTGAAGGGTTCCAAGCGAGAATTTGTAAACCGACCGCAACGTGAAAACTGATATAACCGAAGCCGACGGCAACTCAAATCAAAATAACTGAAACTGCGGGCCAAGTACTTTTGCTGTCGATACCAAGTAAAAACCTGTTGCTGGCTCACACTACACACACATATAAAAATACACACGTTTAACGCTCACGCACACAAACAAGCAAAGAGTGCATTTTTGTAGAAGAGAATGAATATTAAGAATTGACAAACAAAATTATACGTACATTGATAGGACTAATGTTGACACCAAACAAATACTTTTCACTTTTCAATAATCTAATGCATTTGCAATTAATTAATTTTTAATTCAAATATAAATTCAAATTCAAATAACCGAGAAACACAGAGCGCAAGTCGACGGCGTCCAAAACAAAACAGGTATAAGAAAGAGTAGTTCGTGAGCCTTAGAACTAACTCAAAATGTTTGAACTAAAACTGGTTCCAGTTCCTTATCCGTTTAATGTAGATAAAATTTAAATTTTTGAAAACGTAGCAGTCATGGAAAATCTATAAAAACCAATTACTAATCGGTGAACAAAATTATTATTCAATGTACAAAAGGAGTACAATTTATTAAATTTTAGGTGTGAAATAAAACTAAAAAAACAAAATTTTAAGTATACACTAAAATGGAAATCGGCGGTAAGTTGTCAAAGGATAATGCCTATTGTTTTGTGCTATATATTTATCTGTAATACGTGTTAAGTATCTGCAACCAATCAACTTGAGAAACTCATTGCGGAAGCATTTTGTGTATTTGATACTCATGGTGATAAGTTTATTGATACACGAAACGTAGGACATGTTTTGCGTTTTCTCGGATGTGTACCCTCTGAGAAGGAAGTTGAAGAAATTATTCAGGCCACCGAATCAACAGAATTGGCCGGCGAGACGTATTTAGCCAAATTTATGGCACATGTCTCTCAGATGATAATGGATAAGAAGTATGTACATAAATGTAGTTTTCTGTTAAAAAAGCTAATCAATCTCTCGTAGAATGCATCCAGCTTCACCACAGAAAATTTTGGAGGCTTTTGAGGTTTTGGATCCTGAAAATCATACATTTTTAACAAAACAATATTTTGAAAAATTAATGTCAGAAGAAGGTGAACCCTTTGATGATGATGAATTAAAGGATATGTGGCCAGTAGCAATCGATCCAATTACAGGAAATATACCTTATATGTCGTATATTAATCAATTGAAGGTTAATTGTGAAATACTTTGTTCGACATGGTTTTTAATTTTTCTTAATATTTAAGCACAAATCTACAATTTATGATATCGCCGATATAGTGAAGGAGGAAATGGCCTTAACTGAAAAGGAACGCAAAAAAGAACGTAACTAGCATCTTAATACAAAATGGTTTGGGCTACAACTTTATTAAGTGCTTTAAAAATTAAACAATACTGTTGTGAACCAGTTGGGGAACCAGGAATTGTCTTTCTTGTAAAACTTAATCAAAACAGTTAAATAGGAGTTCTTCGTATAAATTGATTCTTGTATATTGTATTCTTGTATATCTATTCTAAATTTATAGGTATATTTCAAAGAGTGCGGTAAATATATAGAATATGATATCCTGTATTTGGTATCTCCTTAAAGTAGCCAGTATTATTGTGTATCGATTCTTTTATATGTTTAGCAGCACTGGATTAACGCAAAGAACGTTTCTCCAGCCGCTCCATTTTTTAAAGATATTTCTATTTTGAAGGCCCAACACCTAATCTAAATATTCTAACTAAAACTATCTTAAAATTAATAAATTAACAGTAGGTAAAAAAAGTACTACAAAGAGTACAAAATGTAACGCATGTAATGTTAAATTAAAATTTAACACTCAGCAGGAGCAGCAACAAGAGGGGGTACGTGCCCGTAGAGGAAACGGCCCTAAAAAGCAATATACCACTATTGAAACTAGGGGAATGCTGGCCCAGCGCAAGGCTTTATTTTCAGACTTCTCCAGGATGAGCGATCTTCAACTTCCGCTTTACCACAAATATTTACCCAGTTTTGGCCAATCGTGATATATACTAAAAACCACTTGGCTTTTCACAGCTAAAATGTTAGTTAAAGAGTTGTTATATACGATGAATAGCCGTCTGGTAAGAACGAGTCAGGCTAGTATTCAAACTCCCGCAAAAATTTAAATTAGAGATGGGAGTTCGTCGGTGGTATTTTTCCATTATATTAATGACAAACTTCAATTGCGAAGAAAAAAGATATAATAGGCCGTCTCGTTGTTTTGAATATCTTAGCTTCTTTTTAGAATATAAAAAATATAAATATAAAATATATATATATATTAATTATTGGTTACAACATGCTGTGACAGTCATTGCTGATGATGTGATTTATCGATAAAAATATATCTACCAACAGTATTGGAAAAGTATAAAGTATAAAGAAAAGTTTTTATTTTTCATAATTTAAAGTGTTGGATTAATTACAATTCACTTAAGTTATTTTAAGTGCTTCTTCAACATATTATAGATCAAAGGCAAAGAATAATGGAGCAAAACTCGTCGACTACGACGACGGAGACTCCTTCCGACGAAGGCACCTCTAGCCCCGCCCCCGCCTTTGAGCTAGGACTGGAAAATGCTTCGGGAAGTAGCAGTGGCGGCTGTGGCTTGGACACGGTCAGTGCCTCACATGAGTTCCAAACCATTAAACCAGGCCCAGGAGTACTGATGAGCCAAAAGCAGCTGCAACAGCAGCAACCCAATGGACAGCGACTACGGACAGAGCTACCGCACAGTGAGCTGGTTAAGATGCTTTACTATCTGGAGGGTGAGCTGCAGGCGCGGGACGTATGCATAGCCGCCTTGCGCAATGAAAGAGTCAAACAATTGATCAGCCAACTAAGAACCAAACGAGTGCAGCCAAATGATCCCTATGCAGCAATATTTCGTGATAAGATTGCCCTCAATGGCAATCTAATATCACGAGAATCGTCCACCCAAGCGGCCCAGGCCGAAATGGAGGTACGCCAGATAATCGAACAGCAAATGGAACAACAATACCAAATGGTCAACAAACAAAGGGGCACCCATGTCCGCATGGTTACTATACTGACTGAATCTCTGGAGAACAATCAGCGTATGTTGCAGGAGCTAGAGGATGAGAAGCGCAAGCATGAGCACGATACGGCCCAGGGTGATGATATTACCTATGGACTAGAGATGGAACGAACCAAATTAAATCAGCAACTGGAAGAAGAGCGAGCTCAGGTCTCAAAAATAGAAAAGGAACTCAAAAAGCTGCAAGAGACTTTAGAATATGAACGCAATCGGCAAAAGCAAATTGTCCTCCTGCTTATAGCTGAACGCAAAAAGATCTTGATGAAGTATATCGAAGAAGGTAAAAGATCTGAAGATTTGGCCCAAATTCTTGCCGAAGAGAAACAACGTTCGGATACTATAGCCGAGGGTCTTGAGGAGGAAAGCAAAAAGTCTCTAAGAATGGAGGAGGAATTAGAGAAGCAATCCCAGGCCACAGAACTAGAGCGCAAGTCCCTACTGGCCAAATTGGCCAAAGAGGAAATGCGGTTTGTATAAATTTTCTTTTTTTTTTAAAGTAATATCCAAAAACTTTTACAATTGTTTATTTAATTTTACAGAGTCAAGGACTTGGAACAGGAGCTAAATGCATTGAGAGCTGAACATGAGACGCTGAAGAAACAGCAAATAGCTGCCCCTGGGTCATCCTCTGGTGCTGGTGCAGCCACCAAAGCGCGTCAGTTTAGCGGTAAGTGAAACGTATCAATCTCTGATGCAATTTGCAAAATTTTAAGTTTCCCCAAAAACAATTATTTTAGTTTGAATTTATCTTATAATTTCCTCTTTCTCTTTACCTCTCAAAGCTGAAATATTTTGTTAGATAAATAATAATAATTGTTACGCAATTATGCAAGGTGATTTTTTTGATTTTTGTTTGTCCATTTCAAGTTTTTTGTGACACACTCAAAGAGAACGGCACCCGCACATAATTTTCTTTCAAATCACCCAAAAAAATACATAAAATTGCACACACAAACACACACAGCTCACACTATTAGCTTGTTAAATAAAAAGTTTGCAAAGTGTCACGCCCCCATTTAACTATATATGTAATCATTGCCACCAAAAATCTGTAGATGTTTACCTTGCAGAAGTTGAAATCTTTGCCAAAAATTCTTTAAAAATTTAATCCTTAGATTAATCATATATAATATGATTTACACGTTATAATTATTTAAATTGAGTTCTTTAAAATTCGTTTAAAGTTCTATTATTTATTATTATATTTTTTTTTATCAATTTTCAGTTTTTCAAAGTTCAATATTTATAGAAATATAAATGAAATATATATTAAACTTTTAAAATCAACATAAACTTTTATGAAATTTGACTAGTTTTTTATATAAATCATTGTTTTTAACTTTTCGATCAAAATAATTAAATGAAAGACACTAAAACAGATTAGGAATCGGTAAAATTTCAAAACTTTTTCAAATTAGAATTCATTTAAGATTTCTGTAAAACTTCTGCATGGGTTTAGTTTTATTTAGCTTTGGCCATGGCCAAAGTATTGCTTTAATATTATCAATATGCTCATACAATTATTAATTTAAATATATATTTTTTGTATAGATGATGCCTGTGCCACGCCTTCTAAGGTCAATATTGCCAAAATTGTGCAGCCAACAGCCACAGTATCAAGTATGCCAGTGTCGGGTCCACAAACAGGAATTGCCCGTTCCATAGTCCCAGGCCAGAATATACGTAGTGTTGCACAGCAACCTACGGGTGTGGCAACAGCACCTGGACAAACGGCTGTCAATCATACCAATATATCCAATACAACAGCCAATAGCAGCAGCAGCATCGTTGGAGGTAGCGGTAATGCCAGTGGAACAGCAACTTCATCACAAGTAACTAACATAACAGATGCTGGAGCAATTGTTACACCACCGACTGCAATGGCAGCTGCACCACCATCTCCATCGCCAGCCAAAATGCAACCCACAGCAACTATACAACGTGCACCGGGTGGCAAATATGCTGCACTGGCTGCAGCTGCTGCATTGGATAGCCAAACAGTCACACCACCGCATCCACACCCTGTGCCCATAGCCGTGCCCCCTGTAACAGTGCCACCGGCTGGGGCACGTGGTGCCCCGCCACCCATACCGACCAAACCTATTGTTCCGCCCAAACGGGAGCCCTCCCTCTCTCGACTGGGTTCCATTAGCGGTAGCAGCGGTGGCCCATCACCACCAGTAGCTGCTGCAGCAGCAGCAACAACAACAATAACAACAACAGCAGCATCAGCTGTAGCCACAGCAACTGGGCCAACAGCAACAGCAGCCGCAGCTACAGTGACAACGGCAAAGCATAATTAGACAACCGAAATCATTCTCCTAGGACATGCCCTTTTAGTCCAATCCAAAATGTCCACTCTTGACATATGCGCATTATATAAATTTTTTATCTTAAGCCAAAATACTCAAAGATTCCCCCGAAAATAACTTAATATCACAAAAACCATGCCACTACAGAATCTATGGAAATTTACGAAAAAAAACGAGTAAACTTTCAAACAATTTGTTTAAAACTAATGTTGTATATTTCCACAGATTAGTAATTTTCATTTAAATACCCTTTAATCTTATGTTTAAATTCAAATTGTTGATATTTGAAACATTCTGAGAATCATTCCGAAACCTAAACCAGTTAATATATCTTTTATTGAAGAAGTAGAAGCAATAGGAATGATAACCCAAAAAGAAAACGATTTGGAAAATTATAAACAAGACGCAATATTTTCATATTTAAAGTTGTTCTATAATGAATATTGTCAGTTCATTCACTTTTTCAACTAATTCGAAGTGAATTTAAGAAAGCCAATCCAAACAAATTTATTTAAATAAGCTGGATATAAATGTCCTAATCAAACTTGAGGGACTTTTTGAGTTTTCTCTTGTTGAATTTAAATCTATTTTACATAGAAGAATTTATTAAAATAATTTTCTAGATCGAATTCCGTATATTTCAGAGATTCTATAGGTTTTGTACATACATTCACTTGGTAATCCAAATCAGTTTTGGGTCTTAAAACCACCGATCTAATATCAACTATTAGTATTCATCTGAAACATCAAATATCAACAATTTTAATTTAAACGTGATTTAATTTTTTATATGGAAAATACTTCAGAAATGGCATTAATTGTGCTTCTGTGATTGGATTATAGTTTATAAAAATATGTTTTAATATTCGACCATAAATGTGAAACAAAAAAGTTTCTAAGTTTTTTTGTTTACCCCTGCTAGACTTCCTTAAACAGCTCCCCCTATATCTAATTTTATAGTATCGTTTTTTAAGTTTCGTTTCTTTTGTGCGTAGAGTAATCGAACATTTGTATAAGGCCGTGCGATTCTCATAATGATAAAACCATATACATATATATATATTTATAGAAAATATATACTTATATAACCCCTATACATATATATAAACTAACCTTTGTGCTCTGTGCGTTGTTTGTTAGGTTTTAGGTGCGTTTAGACGTGAACAATTACCTTATTATGCAGCTGATTATACATACATATATGTATGTATAAATAAATATATATCTTAAATTCACTTAGTTACTTTTTTTTAATGTAAAATTTATTATTTTAAGTAAAGTTACAATTGATTTTGCATCCTAGATGAAAAATGAAAGAAAGAATTTTGCTTATTTTGCCGCCCGCTTTTTTTGATTTTTCTTTCTCCTATTTTTCGTAGTCAAAAATCAAATATGTGTAGCATTGTTGGTATGATAAAAGATAATAATAATAAGAGTAATAATAATGATAGCAGACAAAAGAGGCACAAACAAAATAACAGAGAGAATATTAAAGAAACAATTAGCAATTTCAAATAAAAAGAACAAAAAAAAACCAAACCGTTTATAAACAAAATTACCATTGTATTGGAAAAGCAAAAATTTACAAAAATAAATTACATTTAATGGAAAAAAACTGGATTTGTCCTAATCACAATGATAACGACTTTTCTATGATCAGAGATCGGGACAGATTCCGGGCACAAGCCAAACGCATTAAATTGATTATTTTCTCAAAATTCTCCACACGATAATCCTTGAAAACAATTTTTGAAGATTGCTAAAAAAGTAAAAATGAAAACATCTTCAATAATAATTCTTTTTTTAAAGTTGTAAAAAAAAGTCATCTTACATTTGGAAATTTAGCTGTTTGGCGTTTGTTACGTTCTAGAAGTGGCACCAATTCAGTTTCCAAGTGCCGCAAAATGGCAATTGTCTCTTGGGAGAAAATTTTTGGATCTTTTGACTCCAGCATGGGAAGGGCATCAATTAGCAAAGATGGCCAAAAACTATAATGGATGAAAATATGATAAATATATTCTGGGGTATGATGTATCTTTTTACTCACTAATTTGGGGTGATTTTGGAATCTAGAAGATTAACCAAAAGTTCGGCAGCAGGTACAAAGTCACGTCTTAGATAAAGTTCATAAAATTCAAAGTATTTGGCGAGAAAAACCAAGCGAGGAGAGATAAACATGCGGGCACCAAAACTGCCTAATACATCCGGACATAGCATAACGCCTGTACTGGAATAGTTCTAAAAAATATAGATATATAAGATAGAAATCTAGTCCATCGCAAACAACAAAACTTGCCTTTAATATAAAGTCAGCTATGGCAGAGACCAATACAACATCTTTGGAACGTATTGCCCACTCTAAGGCATTGCCATGGCATTCCTCCTGTGATGATCTCTTGGATAGAACTTTGCAAATCTCCTGCTCCACACCCGCTAGACCCCGTTGACGGGCTACGGATATTATTTTCAAAGCCTGACGTTCATTTTTGAGTGGTATACGTGGTAATAACAATTCAATGGCAGCTTCTCCCTCTGTCTGGCAGCAGTCGAGATAATCTACACCAAATTGCCAAAGATTGTGGGAAGTCATCAAGAAGCTACCATACTCATAGATCATGGAATGACGCAGTGCTGGCAAATCTCTGCAAAGAGAAATTAAGTTTTTATTATTATACCATCTCGGAAGTTTTTATGATCAACACCTACATGGAATTCTGTTCAAAATAAGATTTCAAATGTCCCGATTGGTGTACAAGATCAATAAGATGAGTGGAAAACCAATGGGTATCATTAAGTTTTTGCGAATCATAGATGAAAACTTTAATATCATGCTCCATTAGTTGCATAACCATGCGACTCATGTTACTCATCTGCCATTCGGGCTTTAATTGGGACCAGCGATTTAACCAATTGGTGGCCGCAATCCTTAACTCAAATGGTTTACAGGCAGGCTTGGTATAGAGCAAATAACCAGGTAAAAATTCATACCAATCTTGGGAATTTTTAATGCCAGCATTCCATTGTTCATTGTTGCCCCGTACCAACTGTAGCAACCATTCAAGTTCTGGCTCTGATGCAAATATATTGGCCTGCAGTTTACGTTCCAAATCTAAATGCCAAACTTCCCATTGTGTACGGAATTTCTGCAAGGCATAACCATCTTGATAGACGGGCATGGATTTAAGTATTAGATCAGCAGCTTGATATACCGGATCCCGGGCCTTACGACTTTGGCAGAGAATTGCCCGTGTAATATCCAATTCGCCAAACATTATTAAAGTACGGAGTATTGGCCAATAATCGTCACAATCACTGGCATCATCAGCCATCAGTAACAAATCAGCGGCTCGATCTTCAGTTTGAGGAAAATGGAAACGTGCCCATTGCAACAGTTTGCTTACAACCAATTGATTATGCTGCTGTTGTTCCATATACAAAATCTCAAATAGATGCCACAAACATTCAACTGCATAGAATACCATAATGGCTTCGTTATATCGGTCCAATTGTGCTGGTTTTACGTCGGCTGATCTTTTAGCCAACTCAACCTTTTCCAAGAATGCTCTTATTATACTGCGATAGGTTAAAGAAATTTTCAAATATTCAGAATTGGCGGCCTTTATGTGGCCCAATTGCTTCAATGTACTAAATGTGCAATTGGCCTCGGCTAGCAAGCTACGCAGCAGAGGTTCATCCGAAAGGGAAGCCTCTTCGGCCAAATAGAGCATAACAGGATCCTCGCCAGCTGCATCGGTGGGAACATCCTTCGAATTCCATTTGACTGGATGATACGCGCTGAGAGCAATCTTGGAGCCGGGAACAAACACGCCGGTTAAAGTGTTGCCACACCGCATCGCTAGTTTGTCACCAAGTTCCTATTAAATTTATACAAATGTTGGTTAATCAAATAGTCCAGATATGAAACGAACTTACAAATGCAGGCACGTCATCTTCCATTTCGCTTTTTGGTGTTTTAACAATAAATAACAAATTTCCACAGAAAAAGAAGCGCGGACTCAACAAGTGTTGACAATCTTTGCAAATTGATTACAGTGTTGTAAAACGTTGGCTTGTTCTTTGGACTTAGCCGTTTATAAAATTGTCAACATTAAGATTATTTTTTATTCTTTATAATAATTTGCGATTTTTGAATGCACGTTGTTTCCGAAATTTTGTTACAATTCATATACGATGCTGCTTAACCGTATGCAGTGTATAATAATACTCTTTTGACTATTATTTCAATACTGTATTGATCTAACCTTTTTGTATGTAGCCCTAGATGTGATTTAAAATTCCCCGGTGTCATGTTGCCACCTTATTTACTTTTTACCGCTAAGCACTTCGAATTTCCGTCAAAAAGATTTCTGTTCGCGAAATAAAAATGGAATTGAGCGATCTTGCATGCATGGTCAATCTCTGCCATCGTAATATACACAAACTGCAGAATAAACTAGTATCATATGAACACGAAGTGGACGCAGTGGGTCAAGCTCTAAATCAAAGATGGCTTAAAATGGACTGTGTCGATGGTCGCCTAATAGCTTTACATGATCGGCTGCTGTCCAGCCTGAGCGATGTCAATGAATATGTAATAAAGTTAATTTTGCATATTAATCTGAATTGTCCAGGCAGAATGATACCGTCTTCGGACAGAGAGGAATATGTAAAGCATACAAACAAAGATGGCATTGAAGTTCAGCTGGATATGGACGACGAAACGCAAAGCTATCGACGAGCATCTATTCAGCCCAGTCTCAAGCAGTCGGTGTCACCGTGTTCGTCGCCAAATTTAAGAGACAAAAATATGCTTACTGAGCACATGTTGGTGCCAAGGTCTTTAAAATCCTTATCAAACCCTCCAAAGGATGTAAAAACTAAAACAATATCACAGGATTATACGAGCCGAAATCTTTTCTCAGGAGGAAATTCTGTAGAAATGGTTGCGTCTCATACTGACTCGGATGCTGTAGAGGAAAAATTGGAGACCATTGAGAAGAATGTAGTTATTCCTATACTATCTCCCGTAAAGAAAGCTGCTTCCGCCTCCATTTCTTTTCCTGCGCCAGTGGAAAAATCGGAGACAAAGACAAAAGAGGAGAATGTAGCAACTTCTGTAAGACATGATGCCTCCAGCCCTCCTCGTTTTTATATACCAGAAAAGACGGCTTTGGTAAATTCATCATCTTTACCTCCAATGAAAGAATTGAGAACGCCTTCCCCTGCTGGACCATTGAGAAAGCTTCTTCAGTTACCACTTAAGCAGCGACAAAGCCTACTGCTCCATCCAAGAGGGGGCACTGAAATCACTGCCATTGAAGTTTATAATAATGTAAAGAAAAATATCGATGCATTTCCCAAGGGAAGCGATTGTAAAGCGTTTATGATGCACCTGAATATAGCCGATAATTGTTTCTATGTAGCCGCATGGGATAATCGTTCTAAGCCCGTGCAAAAGTTATTGGCAGGTGAAATACCTTTGCAGGAATTGGAACAACTTCCAGATTTTGGTGAAATGTTTGCCATCTATGATAGTCAGGATAATATCATTCCCCGTGTCATAATCAATTCATGTACAGAAGGCGGCGGTTATGATGCCTATTTGGTGGACTATGGTGAACATATTCATTTAAATGGTAAAGAGATTATCTTTGATTTACCACAAGATATTAAACAGTTGCCGGCAGAAGCTATTAAATGTTATCTAATCAATGGCGATGTGGCCAAAATGAGTAATTTTACCTACCAGGAAGTTATTTTACGTATAATGGATAACGATGGCAATAATTTACAAGTTGAAATATTAAAGATGCAGCAGGATGTATCCGTTGAAAACAAAATAGAAACAAATCCCTCACCTGGTATCAAATTAACTGAAGAAGAATTAAATATGCTGGAGGAGATTGACGAGGGAACCACTTGTGCTGTCAAAGCGGTGCTTGGCTATAAGCCAAAAGATGATCAGCGTCTATGTCGTCACTACGATCCGAATCTTAATGGTTGTTTTAAAGGTAAGTAAAGTAAAAAAAAATAAAAAATTTTTAACAATAAAATTGAATTTATTTTCAGGAGCTTTTTGCCGTCTGGTACATGAACCACCCGCTCCGTTTGGTGGTACTAAAGATGTGGAATTGGTTCCACCGCTGCTGGAAAGTACCTTTGACTCTTCATTACCGCAGCAATTCTTTGAATTGGGTAGTGCAATTACCATAGAGGTCACATATATAAGCAGTCCCAATCAGGTCTATGGTCAAATAATGAATGGTTCTCCACCCATGATATGGACTAAAAAGGAAGTAACCGAATCAAATCGTAAATTTAAAAGGAATCCATGCATTCTGGATTTGGTTTTAGCTTATTATAGCGATAATTGCTATTATCGAGCACAGATTATTGATGATTTTGGTGAAGGGGAATATAAAATTTTTTATGTAGATTATGGTAATACAGAATTTGTATCTATCAAATCGTTAGCACCATGCGGTACAGAAGATAGTCTTAAGCCATATCGTGCAATCAGTTGGCACATTGAGAATGTTGTACGTAAACCGATGCTGTCAATTGAAAAGACATCCGAATGCATTGAATATTTAAAAAGTAAAATTTTAAATATGGAAATTGAGGTTAAAATTACAAGAAAATTGCCCGATGCATGGGTTATACGTTTTCTAGGTGATTATGCTGATGTGCCCATTCAATTGGTAAAGCGCGGCTATCTTTTACCCAATGAAGGATTAACACGTGAGGGATGTGTCGAATTCGATTATAATGAAAAACCCGATTCCAGTTGTAGTGATTTCTAAAAAGACATTGAGAATAGTTTGTCATAAATGTCAAAAAGTCATTCGAATTGTTTACATTTCATTTTTTTGTTTTCATCTCTAAAATTTTTAAAGAACATGCAGCAGCCAGAAGATGAGGAAAGACATCAGAATCTATTTAATGCCCATCGGCATTTAATTTATCGTTCGATAATTTTCATATTGATTATCATTGCTTTAGGCATTATACTGTATTTTATTTGCTTTAAGAAATAACTAAAATTGTTTGCCTACCAACTGAATGGATATAATGATGACGCTGATTTTGTTGATGACGATGATGACGAGTTCCTTCACTTTATGGATAAGTTAACTGGACATTATATAGATTTATATATGTATATATATATATATCTATATTAAATATAATTAATTTCTGACTACTTATTATATAGTTTAGTTGATTAACTTTCTTAAATTTTATGATTTGAATTATTTGTACTTAAGTTTCGCCAAATGTCTTGATTTTGATTAATGTTTTGAGTTTCGACAATTATAGACCATTAAAACATAAACACAACCATCAACATAAAAACTAAAGCAATAATAATCATAATAATTGCCTCTAATGTGCAAAAGAACAAAATAGAAAAAAAAAACCAGGAAAATATCGTCAAAGAAAAAATGGATATGCAACGAAGTTTTATTACCCTTTTTCTTTATAAATTTCTATGAGATATTGCCAAATGATTTTGCTTTATTTTAACAAATGTATTTAAAAACAATATAAAGTAGAAATTGTTAATGAATCCAATGTTCTTCTATGAAATGAATTTAATTTTTATCAATATTATTTAAACATATGCAAAATAAAATTAGAATACGTTGAATGCAATTATTATATTTGTATATATATGTACATATATATTATCTGATATTTTCGCAAGAGTGTTCCACAAATAGATTATGAATCTAGTAAAAAAAAATAAAAATTCCAAGTTTACTCCTGGTGCTAATAGATTATGCCGCAACGATTAGAAACGGCCATAAATAACACCTGGCTGAAGTCACATGCGTGCTATTCCAATAGGAGGAAGTTCTTAACTCCCATATACGAGCATTATATGTCCCCCGATGTATGACGACGACAGGTATTCTGGTCTGTCTCTCTTCTTTTCTGGGTGTTGACAATCTAAATGTTTAGGCCAAAAGGGTAAACGGACCAAACAATACCAAAGGGTCATCATACGCGACACATCAAGCATATATGCATTAGTTCAATTCAAAAACAATTTTGTGAACTCTAACAACTGGTGCAAGCTTTTTAACTTGACATTAAATAATCATAACTCTTGTTAGAGACTTCTAACTCCAAATTGTAAAAAGGGGAACAAAATCTGTAAAGATTTAAGACTAAAATAAAGATCATTCAGATGGTGGATTCCATATGTTATAAATTGCCTTTCTTCATATACATAAATGTGTAAATAACGCAGCTGTATTATCTACAACAAATATATTTAATATTCTATATATAAAATATTCATATAAATGTGCTTTATTTAAAAAAAATATAAATGCTATTCCTCAAAATTTTTGAATAATAAATTTTCTTGCAAATGGTATGAAAATCTGGCTTAACATTTATTGAAGAGTTAATTTTACTTGTGGAGCAAAAAAATCATCATCATAAGGCGAATTCTACTGAAAAATTGAAAAAGGGAATTAAATTTAATTGACAAATTAAATTTCAGCAGATTTAATCCAAAAATTATAAATAAACAAGCGTTCAAATATTCAAAGACGGGCTTAACAGTTATTAAAGAAATATAAATATTTTTATTATTTATATATATTTTAATTATATTTACTTAATTTATAATTTATTTATGTATTTACAAAGTTAGATAAAGTATTAATACTAAACCCAAACAAAAGGTATGAGTTTATAATTTTCTTTTAGGCGAAGGCCTTAGCAGCCAGCGCTTTGGATATAAGTTAGATTTAATTTCAATTAGCTCTAACTTTATTATAATTAAATAAACAGAATAATAATTTTTTTTTAATTTTCTCATATTTTTTAAAAAAGAGAAAAATATTTTTGTTTTGATTGAAAAATGTTTGTTTCTCCAATTTCCCAATAAATAATATATATATCTGCACTCGAAATTCTCTTTACCATAAAATGTGCTAATTTTTAACAAAATAAAATATCTATTATAATTTATAATATAATGGAAAAACGACAAATATTAAAAGTTTAACTAAATCAAAACTTCAATTAATCTTAAATGCAATTTGTAAAAAATATAATCTAAAGAACTCACACTAAAATTGGCTCTTATTATGAGCTCGAATATTTTAAATCTTTTATATGTCAAAGTAACTGGTAAAAACAAAGAACTTTATATCAATTATCTGCCTATTCTTTATAAAACGAAATATTACATATGTTTATGAAAATAATGGAAATCTTAAACCATTTCATTGTCCACCTGCTTAATAACCTTTTAGAAGTTCATCGCACACCCCTAAAATTAAACAACATTTCAAGTGTCAAAAGTGTTGTGTGTGTGTTTATATGGTGAGAAGACCCCATGACCCAGGGTGACATATGTTCCTCCAACATAATGATGATGGTAATGAAATAAAAAAAAGACACCCCAGAAACTAGAAATTGGTAAAACAATTTTATTAAATTTGTCGGCAGTAATTTTATTAGACAAATGGATACTAGAAAATTTCGATGAGAAATTGTGTAAGAGTGAAGATTTACCCCAGAATTGATAACTCAAACAAAAAAACAAAGCCAACATAAAAAAAAAATACGTTTCAATTATTTTTTTTAGTTTGAACCGCGCTGCTTGCAATTGGCAGTGGGAGTACACCCCTCCAGACTGGGACAATTGACCTTTTGGGATTCAGCAATGCGTTGCCAGGTCATATTGAAGTGACGCACTGAACGGGCATTAGCCAGTTTAGCAATGGGTCCCAGGGTACGATAACCATTACCGACAAAACGTATAAAACCTTTGGCTGTTAAATCCAAGAGAGCTGTCTTCACCTGAGCCTCCAAATCGCCACAGGCAAAGGATCTAATGGGAAAGTTTTTCATTAATTTAATCAATTAATTTGATATAAAACTTACTCTTTCTCCAGCATTTCGAGAATATGTTCTTCTTGAATCCCATTAGAATATTTTGGATGATCCTGAAATATGCGCACCATATCCATTATATATAATGGCATATGTATGTGATAGGAATTGAAATTTAAACTCAATGTGGTCGGCTCACAGTCAGTTATAGGTCCTTCGTCGCACATTTTGATAAAATATATAAGTATACAATATATATTTCAATAACTCTTTATGTTAACTAAGGCAAAATCTATGTCTACTTAGATAGGTTGTTGAAAACCGATAACCCTAATGCCCTAACTTGTTACCCTTCAAATACACACAATTTCTATGCACTAATGTCATCCAATTACAGGTGTCATTAACAGTTTGTCTATTTGAAGGTCCTTTTGTGGGTTTACTCTTCAATTATCGGACCTAGACCCAGAGCCATACAAATATTGTAACAATTACTTATATGTTTGCTCTATACTTTATTACCTGGTAATTTGCCTAATATATAAATAGCCATTGTCCTAAGTAACAAATAAAGGGAACTCCCAATGCATTAGGAAAAAAAAGGTTTCGGTTGATAGTTGCCATGGATTTATAATTGTATAAGAATAAACTTCAGAAACAGATTTTGGTTATATTGAAAATGGAATTTACTAGGTAACTTTATTGCGTCATTTTATTCAATCAAGAATTTACAAGTTCGTCTTTTTTGAATATAATTTAGTTATTTTTTGTGCTGCATTTTGCGTTTTGTTTTTGCAAACATTTCTGTGTCATTTTTATTTATTTTTTTATAATAAAGTGAGAGCTAATTGAAATTAAATCTAACTTATTGCTAAAGCGCTAGCTGCTAAGGCCTTCATTTTTAAATTCATCTTAGAAATATTGAATATATTTATATATATTTTAATTCTTTTTTGAAATATTTATTATATTTTCTAAATTCTTTTAATAAAATTGTGTGCGGTCCGTTTCTAAAATATATGTTATAAAAACTTCCATATTATTGAACTTAAAGCCCAGATATTGCCCTTCCAGCAACCACTTGATTGGATTTATTTTAAACCTTTTGTCATAAATATTGTATATTGAACATTAAAACAGGATTTGAAAGGGTTTGATATATGTTTGGAATAAAAAATATGGAAGTATGTTTAACAAATGGTTAAACATAGTATCCAACAAAAGACATTACTTTTTAAGAATTTATTAGTTTATTTTTAGTTTGAAACATTTGCTCCTTTTTAAAGTCAAAAAAGAGGCCAAATTAAGTATAATCTACTTATATAAAAAATGAATATTCCTGTATATATATATATATTATATTAAATATAGAGTGATGTTTGAATATATAAAATACTTTTTAAAAAATTGCGTGGAATTCTGCGTATATTAAATTCTTTAAGTGGTGGAAAATTATTATGAAAGATTCTTAGAGATAGAATTTAAAGTTAAATTTGTTGCGTTTTCTACAAGATTAAATTAATTCTGCGATTACTGCGACTTTAAAGTCATTCATATAAATACAAAATCTATGGGTTTAACAACTTAAAGTTATATTAATTCCTAGAAATGCCGGATTCTATTAAAGTTTATCAAATATTTATTCCATTTCATATACACTCTTTGTTCTCCAACTGTGCACACTATAATTGAAGACCCAAAAAAGGGTTAAACTTTTGCCAACAGATAATAAATTAGCGCATACATTATGAAATTTTATTAGGATGCGCCCATAACTTCCGGTTCCCCCATGAACCAGGCAATTTACCACAACAGAACAGGTGACACTTTCCCAACCGCACAAACTAAAAAACATTCAAAGAACGGGTTACAGAAGACACTAGGATATTTAGGCATATATGTATGTATATTTATATATGGAAGGGGTACAGAGACAGCTAAGTCAAATCGACATGCAAATATATATAACATTATTTTTTTTTCTTCTATATTTTGGATAGTCATGGATTGTGATGGCTTTATATGTTAACTGAGGGTTTTTTTTATTTTTGCTAAATTAGTGTCTGACATTGCAGTTTATTTCGGGGATGTCTTGATTTTCTTAATCGAAGCATAATGTTAAAAAATAAAAAAAATCAATGAAACATTTTAGAACACGCCTACGCTATGTTATCGGTAAGAAAGCTAATTACTAGACAAAATGACGAATCGATATATAGTGTACGACATTCCTATTGGCTAATGGGAAAACAAGGACTTTTAAGCTCCAACCACAAATATCTACCTTTGGCTTGGCATAATAGTTGGTCAACTTTTATAACCCTCCACATTTCGGACCTATGAACGGACAACATTCCTTCTACCTTCTACATAAGGGTATTTTGGTGGTAAATCAGAACACTATTGTGGCATGTGGAAAGAGTGGGTGTATGTAATATGGCTAACCAGTTATATGAAGTCCTTATAACCGGGCAGGCAAAAATAAATGTCATTCAACATGAAAAAGTGTCATGTATTTGACGAATAATTACCGTCAACATTGCGTGATTGGTTGAATCAGTAGCGAAAGAAGAGGATGACGGTTGGTGGGGAATTTACTGTTTCGATAGTTTCTAGTTGCGGGTTGTGACAACGAGCAACCTATAATTACCCATAGCAGCCCAGGTGGTCGCCATTGTCAATGTGTGTTTAAGGCTCAGATATCTAACGTTTCTTGCCGCGTACAGAGGTCCCAGTTTCGGACTCGGAAATATTTAATCATATATAGTGTATCAGTATGCATTCGCCGGCCAAATCGCCTATATTGGATGTGACCGAAACGCTATCACTCCACAGCGATCTCGAAATGTCGGAAGTGGAGACAACAAATAAAGTATATTCCTTTAATGCATCGCCATCGAATATACGAATTCCTGGTCTAAGTTTTCCCACTCTGATGTCAGCCAAAACAAGTACCGTCGGTGGTTCGACATTACCTGCCTTTGAATATATAGCTCCAACGAATCATGGGTTACCAAGTCTGGAATTCCCTTTAATAGAATTAAATCGTATGGGTGTGGGGATGTTTCCGGGATTTATGCATCGTCGTGTTCGTGGAGAGAAACGTCCGATTCCGGATGCCCAAAAAGATGAAAAATATTATGAGCGACGTAAGCGTAATAATGAGGCAGCCAAAAAGTCACGGGATGCACGTAAAATACGTGAAGATCGAATAGCGTTTCGTGCCGCATTACTCGAACAGGAGAATTCAATTCTGAGAGCTCAAATTCTGGCTTTACGTGATGAATTGCAGACGGTGAGGCAACTATTGGGTGCCACAACAGCCGGCGGTATGTTGGGCATGGCTAGACAAATGTAAAATCATCCAAATGGACAGTGTATATAGGTTATGGAAAGTGGAAGTGATCTAGGATTTGTAGTCTTGTGCATTTTTTGTTACTTAATAAATTTGATATAAGAAGAATGTTGGTTTTTTTTTTGACTAAGGATACGGGTGAAAGAAAGTTTTTCTTTTTGAATTTACATTAAAAACTTTATTTATTTTTAGATTTAGATTTACAAACTAAGCGAATGCATTTGCACTAATCCCTCCTGATTTAGACTTAATAAATGTTGCTCATTTTGGGAGCTACGTCCAGCGGTTATATCCATTATACGTTTACCATTCGTTGCCAACTGTTGTTCTTCAATCACTTCCTTGTCCAGATAGAAATCATAACTTCGTACAGATCCATTAGCCAAGGCAAAAATACGCCAACCATCACTGGAAAGGATTAAAGCCTGGACAAGATCTTCTCGCAGTGCACTACCGCTAAATAAAAGTTGCTGATCAAAGATTCGCATCTCGTAAGAGCGACGGGGTTGATGTAGTAATTCCAGTGCCGTATTGGGTCGCATCTCTTCTTTTTCCATTTCTTTGTCGAAGGAATGCCGCTTCTCGTTAAGTATGATATTTTGAATGGCACAGGATTTGCCTATATCGGATGCAATTGTAGGATTTGCAGCAGTTGGAGGCCTCAAGGCGGTTGTAGAGGGTCTGGGACGATGTCTTTGATTGCAGTTGAGTATCACTACAGAACCATTGGACAAACCCACTGCCACAAAACTCTCATTCGTGAGGACACACAAAGCGGTGGGAAATAGAAAACGGCTCTCATTAACAGTGATGCGAGAGAAACGTTCCATTTTAAGACTTCGTGTGCAGCAGAGTACAAAATTTCGATTGGTGCACACGTAGATGAAATCACTACCCGTATCGATGCTGGTGAAGCGTAATCCCTGCAGTCCTTCACCAGATGATAGAGTCTGAGTTTCGTTGAGTTCTTTGAGTAAATTATCCATATAGATATTACCCTGAAACATTGACTTGGTTTTATCAAAGGAACTTTGTTGATTCCTGAACATGCGTTGCTCTAAATAAATGCGCAAATTGCAACATGCGCTTTGTAGAAGCTTCACCCTAGCCCAAGGTGAGCTATATTCATTAGATGTTGCTGATGAGGCATCGCTTTCCACCAATGACCAAACGGTAAGTAGTCCAGAGTCGTTCAGTGAGGCGTACTAAGGACAAAAGAAGGTTTAGGATTCTGAGATATATAAAAACCATGTGAAGTTACCTGTATATCCTTGCTTAAACGTCCACGAAAGCTGCGTACATCTACCACAGCTCCCAAATCCCAGGTGGGTGATTCTACCACACTGGGAACAACCGATTGTGTGGCTGCAAAATGATTAAGATGTCCGTCTAATTTTGAGCAGTAACTGTAAGTTTCACGTAAATCCCACATAGCTACACTACCATCTCGTAGACCGGCCACAATAATATCGGGAGCCTGTTGGGCGAAGGCCACACGGCATACTTCCGCCCAGGTGGAGAGCAAACGTAAAGGCTTAGTGGGTTCATTAAGGGACCAAACCATCAAAAGATTGGCAAAATCTTCACTATACACATTACTCTGTGGCGGGCATTCGTGTACGGTAATGACCAAATGATCACCATTGCCAAAGATGCGACGCACACGTAGGGCATTAAGTATTCCCGTCTGTAAATGGGAACTTCGAGATGTTCTTATTTTAGAGCCACCCGTCTCTTTAAGAACTTTAACCATTAACTGAGATGATCGCATTAAAAAATTGCTGAGACGTTCCCAATCTGTGGGTTTTGTTAAACGTTGTCGTTGCTGTTCTAGTGCCCTCTGTTGTTCTCTTTGATGTAGTTGCTCCAAACGATATAAACTCTTATCGTACAAGTCTCTGGGTGATAGTTGAGCATTTGTTTTCTCATCTCCTCCATCACCACTGCAGGTAATGACTATTTGTTTGCCATAATGTGGCGGATGCTGTGTCCAACTATGACATTTGCTTATTTCCATAGTCTGGCACTCGCTCTCCATGTGCTGGGATTGAGTTTGACTCGCAATTTGACTGGTATTCAATTTACCATAGCTCTGCATATAAGCCTCATAGCTCAATGGTTTCATCTCAAAATGGTGAAAATCCAATTGATCTAAACGAAGTTTTTGCATTAGCTCTCGCCCACGGCTGGTTGAGATGGGTTGACTAGCGAAATCTTTGTAGCCACCATAATAGACCTTAAACTGACCAATGGCGGTGGGTGGAGTCAATCCTGTGGTACTTATACCCGAATCAAGTTGTTCCGAATTTCCCATAGAGTTGGTATCAAAGCTATGGAGCGTCGATTGAGAACTGAGAATGGGAGGCTGGCGACGCATATTCATATCAAAGTGGCCGGAATCCAATTTTCGATCCTGTTCCTTTTCCCGTTGAATAACCGTAATGGGATTTGGAGTAAGCTCAGAGTCCTCTTCTTCTTCTTCTACTTCCCTCTCATCTTTATCATTCTCCGTGAGTATGTCATTGTCTTCCTCATCTTTAATCTCCAATTCATCTTTTTCTACTGCCTCATCTTCATCGTTCTGCTCATCATCATCTTCTTCCTCCTCGGGCGTGCTAGAACATGCCTCAAAATCTGATTCATAGGATTCAAAATCATCCGAATAGTTATCCGATTCATTTCCTTTAATCTTTTCTTTTTCGAAATTCACTTCAAAGGCCACAGGTTTCTGTATGGGATCTGGCGAAGATGCTTTAACTTGCGGTTCACTTTTATTTAACACTAACACTTCCTCCGGCTGCAATGTGCGTGTTAAAGTTCGTGACCTTGGCGCTGGAGGTGGTGATGGAGATGGCGACGGCTTCTTTGGTTGCTGTTCCTTTGTTTGTTTTCCTTGAACTCTGCGCTTTTGCGGTGGCGATGAGACCGTTACACTATGATAACCATCCATTACGGCATTTGGCTTGGCTTTTGATATTGCCTTGACCGGTTCAGGGGTTGCTTTCCCGCCACGAGCACGCAATTGCACACCAGGTGATGGGGTAGTCCTGTTACTTTCTTTAATTTTGCTTGTGCTGAGCAAAGGTGATGGGGACGGTTTCTTGCTTGCGGTTGTTGTCGAAGTTGTTGCTTTTGTGGTTTTCTTACCCTCCAGACTATCCTGTTGCTTAACCAGCAACTGCTTGCGGTCTCTGGCTTTAGTTGTTGTGCCAGTGCCACTTGTTGCCGGTGATTTTGTGGTTTTTCTGGGTAGTTCATTTTTAGACTAAAATCAAATCGAACATTTGAAATTTCCGTTACTGTTGTCAATTTTACAACACTACGCAAATTTAGCTTAGAGATGTGCAGTAATGCAAACCGTGAAAGTGAATATAAATACTTTCAAATTTAAGAAATAAAAAATTAAAATTCTTCTTCCAAATTCTTCAAACACAATTCGTAGATTCTTTTAATTTAAAATATCTAAATAACCAGATGTCTAAAACAGTCAATTTCGAACCGATAACGATAGCTATTTTTCGATTAATTTTTTGGTGAACAAAAGAAAGTGCGTGAATGTATGTTTCTATGTATGCATGTGTGTGTTTGTGTTGTTTATTAATTTCAATTAATATTATTTGCATATTTAACAATGCCCGATGTTAGGTGCGCCTACTGTAACAACAATGGCGACAGTGCCAGGTGAAGACTGATGTGCCTCTGGTCTCCGTTCAAGTGCCGTGTGAATAATTCAAGTGCCATTAATAAGCTGTAAATATTTAAATATAGCAGTGCTCTGTGCTTTTTTTTATTCTTATATATACGCACGGGCTTTTACTTACTTGATTTACATTTGGTTTAAGACGATTTTTTGACATTGCTTCGCTGAGAATTAACTTAAAAAATTTCACTTAACTTGTTTATTGTTTATTGACGAATTTTCTCCTCCAAGGACACGTCCCCCCTATTAAACGACAGGTGCCCAGTAATAAGGGTTAATTTTAAGTTCTAGTGTTGCTAAGCAGCGCAGTGTGTATCGATATATATTTATAAATTATCGACTTCAAATACAAATTCAAATGCTTTTATTCTTAAAATAGTTTTCACTTTGTCATTGCAAATTGTGTGCTCATTTAAAGTAATATCACAATAAATTAGATTAGATGTGTGTCTTGAAGAGATTAATATGTATATGACCATAGTGTGACAATGGCCAGGAACACAGATAGCTTAAAATTAGTAATATCTCTGAGCGTGAGACCGCCATTCTCGATCTCTTTTGAATGATAGTATTGGGTATTGGCATACCGATCATATATGTGCTCCATCACCCGTTTGGCATCATCACGATGTAGCTCCTGCAGACCCAGCAAACCATCGGTATTATCATGAAACATTATATTATTCCTTTTATCAAATATACCATATAGAGTAAACGGACGCGTTTCGCTTTTATATTTGCGTCCAAAAAGTTGATCCATATCTCTTAGAGAATTGTAGATTTCATTGTGACGCGTTAATGAGGAATTGTGTGTCATCAGATGACCACGTGTGGTCCAATGCAGATAGCAATACTCAAAATTTGAATATTTCTCAATACCACCATATGGGCAAAGGACACGATAGGACTTTAAATGGCCAGGTTTTAACCAAGACGCTGTTAGATTACCACTGACATATTTCTTATAGACATCCGAGCTTATAAATGCCACATCTGCTCCCTCGGCCAGACAACGTAAAGCACCCTCATCCCCTTGATAGTGCAAAGGACACTGACGTCCTAGCTGCGGATGCCACAGACACGAATCCCGATGAAAATAATTGTGCAGCGAATGAACTTTGCCAGTTGCATTCACAATTGTCTCTTGGACCGAAAGATGGGCTGCCCCTTCATATGATGGCAAACAGGCTCTGGCTTTTCTTAAATCCTTAAAATGTAAATATTCCGATTCCTTGTGAACTAAAGCAATTGTCACATATCTCTCATGCATATTCATCGAAAACTCATAGAGCAATGGCACCAAATTATAATCTCTCTGGGCCTTTACACGCTCCTCTTGATCGACTAGCACAACATCGGTGGCCATGTATTTGGTATCCTCCATGCATTTGTCCACATTAATGGAACGTACACATTGGATATTTGGTTCAATTCCATAGACTTGAGAAGCCTCTTGAAGCCAACTGCATTTAATATGCTGCATAATCGATGTAGTGCAAAATACTATAGATCTTGGTGGATTGCATTCCGGGAAACTGTAGGCCGATTGAAATGCAGTTGCCTGATCCAGATAATCATCAATAGAGATGACATTATCCAGGGGTACTGTATAAACATGATATGTCTCCAAAAGGCTAAGTAAGGCATTCTGCCAGCTATTAGCTTCATCGTGATTAAGTCCAGTTGTTAGACTTTGGATTTGGGCGGCATGAGTGCGACGGGCAGCCACCACTGGCCAAGGTTTAGCCACCCACACGCAAGGCTGAGTGGCATTAATGGGCTGCAAATGACCACTGGGACAAAGGAAACTATATTCCGCTGCATTCGCTTGGGCCGTTATGCCAGAAAGCTGAAAATTTAGTAATCAAATTATTCAATTGTTAA
Source organism: Drosophila emarginata (assembly GCA_037075365.1). NCBI lineage: Eukaryota > Metazoa > Arthropoda > Insecta > Diptera > Drosophilidae > Drosophila > Drosophila emarginata. Next base: position 379,777 of record JBAMCD010000260.1, on the reverse strand, counting down.
GAAATTTCTTTATAATTATTTTTACTTACACCAAAATGACTTTTGACATCGTCAAGTCGAGCCCAGGCAACACTGCCTCCACCACTTGTTAGGCAATAGAGAGCACCACGTCGCCCCCAATGCTTATCACTGTTATCACAACTATATGGATCATAGCACATCTGGCACAAAGATGGATAACGATTCTTTAAAATACGATCCTGTTTGGGATCTGGTACCCATGGACCAGCCTTACAACTGGGACCAAAATACTTTGCCGATGCTGCAATACGATCTTCAGTAAGTGTTAACTCTGGATTACAAGATTTGGACACCAAAGCGGCCTCAAAATACTGAAGTAAAAAATTAAGAAATACGAAAAATTAATAAATAACAAAAATTAATTAAAGTTTAAAAACTTACATTAGCCAAGACATCTGTCCAATGATTACCCAATCCATAGCCTGGATGACATAATTTTGCTCCACGTAAATCATGAACTGTATGTATATTCGCTTGATTATCAACTACAGCAACAATTTCATATTCGAATGGTGATTCATGTGATCTCAGCTCACTGGCCACCAATATCTCAACACTAGCCCAACGTGCTGCAACCAAATCTTCTGATGTTAGGACACCAAAATGTGCTGTACCCTTATGTATACGTCGTACGCAATCCAAACGATCCACACCAATAATACACTCAATATTACTTGTTGCCTCCAAAATGGGACAAAATTTTGGAGCTTTACGATAAACACCACGAGATTCCACCACACAAACTCGCACTGAAAAAAAAAAAACGAGAAAAAGTTTATCATTTAACGTCTTTTCATTAATTGTGATTATGCAGTTTTTTTTTTTTGGGAAACTACTTTAAAAATTCCCCGCACAGGTTTTTTAACCGGTTTTCTTTTTGCATTTTACGTCATTGGAGAACGGGGGAAATTCTGTGAACGCATTACAAAGAATTGACATAGACTTGTTAACTGATGTCAAGGGAGTTCTTTATAATTTTTACTTTTTTTTCTTTTTTTGGCCAGTAGAGCAAATGTAGTAGGCAATTCAAGGTCATCAAGTTTATGATTATATTTAAAGACTGGTTTTTGATGGGAAGACTAGCGGCAGGTTGTAAAATTATACGATAAAAAACGGCTAGCGGGTTTCTGTTTCATATAATATGTATGCAGGCATCTCTAACTGAAGGTTATCCACTGGTTTAATGCAATTTTATATTTTATTTTTTTTTTGGGAAAAGGAGCTCAGTTTCAGTTGGTGTGAAGGAAGTGAGCGGTAAAAGCTGACGTAATTTTATTTAATATATTCAGTAATTAGAGTTGAAATAAAGATGAAGTAATTTCTTTAAATAATGAACAATTTAAATTATTTTTATGGGCTTAAAAATCAAGATTTTTTTGTCTATAGCCAAATGCATAATTTTTCTTTTCTCTAAGCATTTTTTTGTGTCAAGTGTTTGGAAGTACTTCAGGTCACTACGGTTTCTAATAATTTTTTAAAACTAGGACCTTCTATGAAATCAATTTTATATTTCCTCATACTATAAATAGAATTCAATTTATTTTCTTTATTTTCTTTAAATTGAGTTCTATTTATTTTCAATTTATTTTCTTTAAATTAAATTTTATTTTATTTCGAATTAAAAAGAAAACTATTCTGTTTAAATAATCTTATAAATTACCAATTTAAAGGTATAATCAAATCCTAAATTCTTAATTAAAGTACTATAATACAAATTATTTATCAATCAAAATAAATAACTAATTAAAGTACTATAATACTAATTATTTATCAATATATAAGATTTTAATAGCTGCTTTCTTTTTCAATAATTTTGTATAATGTTCTAGGATTTGAAAGATAATATAAAAATATATTTCAAAATTCTTTTTATGATTTGTTTCTATTATTTCTTTCCATATTATTATAGCTATCTATCTTCTCTTATAGAAATCGAGTTCCTTTTCAAATATTTCTTCTCTTTTATAGAAATCAAGTTCTTTTTTACATATATAGTTTATTATCAGTTAAATGTTATAAGGATTATCGTATTAATATTATAAGATGATTCCTTATGATTTTCCAATATTATTTTAAAACCTTGTGCATTATCAATATAGATTATCTTCAAGAAGTTGGCCACCAAACTGTAATATTTTTGATTTATTTTTATATTACTGATTTTTCAAAATTCATCTATATCTTTTGACATTTATGGTGAAATAAATCTTTTATTATTTTGAAAATATTCTTTGTTTTAATATATTTTTTAACAAAAACTTAGTTTAGATTTTTTATAGAAATGTTGTTTTGATTAGATTTGAATTTATTTTGAAGTCAAATTTAATAAAAGTTTAAGGTAAATTTTTATATAAAAGAAGTACAAAAGAATAAACTGAATAAAGGATTTTTTTATTTATATTTTTTTATCAAAGTGGGCGTAATTTGCAGATAACAAAAAGTTTTAAATGTATTTTATTATTAAATATTTTTAATAACTTCTTTAGGATTTGATTTTTATGTTGGATAATATATGCTTCAAATTTTAAATATATTTTTTTATTTATCAGTAAATTGCACAATTTACATAATTTATTGTAGAATTTCCCTTCCCTTCTTTGTCACTCTTCAACTTACATTTGCCATCATCGGGAGGTTCGATAGCCACACAGATTGATAAGAAACATAGGGAAATTAATGTAAATATGTGTGACTTCATTTTTTTTGTTGATTTAATTTTTTCTGCTAATTAAAAGTTAAAATGCACTTGAGCTTATGTTTTTTTTTTTAGTTAATCACTTGCACACACGCTGAGAAACGCCCCCCAAATAATAAATACTTATCACATATACATATATGTTTGTATACATATGTATATATATATATTATTATTATTCCTATCAGCGGCTTAAGCCGACTTCAACCACTCACGACGAACGATCAGCGGCAACTGAGACTTACTGATCTCTGTCCCAGTGAAGGCGTCTAGTAAAACTTGTTTACGCAGAATGAGTCAAGCTTTTTTTTAGGTTTTTGGGAATCTCATATTATTTGATTGATTAGCATTAAACTGGGGAAATACCTAAATATATACATTTATAGTTGTATCTTTTTTATTACAAGATTTATTTGTATAATTAGCTACGAAAATATAATCTAAATTTGGATATGTTTTATCAATTATTATTATATTGAGTGATTATCCTTATCAATACCAGCCGAGGCATCTTATCAGCAAAACACGAATGGAAACAGAGAGAACACGGACCCTAAGGCTTTTTCACTCTATTTCTTACATTCGTATCATTCAGTCAGTGCTTCAAGTTGCTTCAATACGCTTTGTTCTCCCTTCAATTTGATCTCGATAATTAATCGTACATATATATATATATATATATATATATATTTTACATATTTGTTATTAATTGTTAATTGATTGTGACTGTGAATTAGTTTGACTTATTGTATGTAAATCTTTATTTACAATTGATTTTGATGGCTTAATCAAAACAGAGACTTTGTATGTTTAGCATTTCTAGGGCTTCCTCTGTAAATATAACTGGCAGATCAGTTCATATTTATTTGCTATATACGCGAGTTGATGTGTTGTGTCTCAGTTGTTAATTGCAAATGATTAATGAAGTTTGTGAGAAAGTTTTACATTTTGTTTAAACGATTTTTTTTTTGGCGTTGAAATTGTTTGCCAATTTTGTGTGCCAAAAGTGCTTTAAATATATATACACAATTAGACATTTATATAGTATATATCGAAACCGGTTATTGTCTACTATATACATATATATATTGCTTTAAAATCATAAACAGATTCTCTCTTTTGAGAAATGTAATCAATTTCATATAAATGACTAGCTTCTTTTTTGCTTTTTTTCTTGTTGAGAAAAACCAAAACTGAAAGAATAATTCAGGTCTAAAACTATTTTACTTGCCAAACCAAACCCAATTTGGTTTTAATGATATAATTTATTAAATGTCTTTTTTTAAACTCGTTTGTAGAATTATTGTTTTACTTAAAGTTTATCTAGACTTATTAACTAGTTTTTAATGCAAACCTTTTGCAAATTGAACCGTATTTTGTGGAAATTTTTTGCAGTTTTGCCTTAAACTTGACCTTTGAAAAATAAATAATAATTAAAAAACAATTTATAAACTTTGGTGGCCATGAATTTAGTTTCCTTTGCCTTAAATTGTTTTTTTTTTTAAATATATATACATAGATTGCGAATTTAGCACTTTTTGATTTCAGGTTTCGGTTTAAGTTTTTATGAGTTCCTAAATAATTTTTCGATAATATTTAGTCATTAAATTTCGCCATTTATTTCGTAAAAGTTCATAAAATATCTTATAGGTTTTTTACAATTATATAGAAATTATAGAGTTTTTTTATACATACATAAAAATATAAGAGTTTCCCTTGTTAACTGTTTGCTGCCTTAACCATAATTAATAAAATAAATAATATGAAAAAAGTATAAAATTAATAAACAAAAAAAATTTCGTGTAAAAAACTGTGAAGAAAATGATTGAAAAATGTAAATTTTGTAGTTATCCATATTTCGACAGAATGGATTTCTATTCAACTAAGAAAACTAAATGAAAAAATTTCGAGTAAAAAACTGTAAAGAAAAGTATTGAAAAATGTAAATTTTTAAATTATGCATATTTCCGTAGAAGGGATTTAGTTTCAACCAAGAAAACTATATAAAGTTACTAAAAGATTCAAATAAAATTGAACGATATTAAGAAGATCTAGAAACTTTAAAGATTTTTCCAGAATGATTGCCGCGAATTAATTGATATAATTTGAGCAATAAATTTTTGGTATCAGTGCCTAAAATCCTTATTTCTTTTTATGAAAGTATAAAAAAATTCAACATAACCTATAAAACTATTAATTTTGCAGTAAAATTCCGTGAAATGTCTTAGAAAATGAAGTGTTAAATATTTTCTTGTTTGGGTTATTACAGCAAATGATCGTAAACAAAGAGCTGTGTCTTTTGAAGGCCATTTATTTTTATAGTTAAACCATATAGTGTACAATCTATATATATGTACATATATTGGTTTGAATTAGGGTAAGATAAGATTTGCATGAATATATAATAGACATATAAACAATACCTCTATTATATGGGCCTGTCCCTACCTCACTTAGACAACTTCTATATAAACATAATTTGGTTTTTGTCAACTAACTTTCTTATCGCTGTCGATTAGAGTCTTTTATTTGTAATTGTTGCTCTTATTCTTATCGGTCGCCAGACATTCACAAAAGAAATGATAAGATATTCCTTAGCAACATTATAATTTAAATTTACGTATATTTTTTGCTTTCAGATCACCAGATAAAACTTGAACAAGAAAACGAGAATCCCCAAGTTCAATACAAAAATTATGGTCTTATCAAGAGAACACCAAGCTAAAAAAAAACTTAAATAAATAAAGAAAGATAAGACCAGACAAAGTTGCATAGTTGCAACAAAAATTTTACTGTGATATTTTATTAACTACAAAATCGTTGGATATATACAATATATATACATATTCGATTTAAAAAATGGTGAGACTTAATCGACGTCTTTTGCCTATTAAGGCGCATTTTTTTTTCTTTATGGCAGGTAAGCAAAAATTATATATACATCATATAAATATATAAGATTTAATATATACTTATAACTATATAAATTTTCATTTTAGCCATGGGTCCCATATTGCCGCAACTTTCAGTAATTGGCAAACAGATTGGTGTTCCTCCCGATGTAATGGGCTATATAACAGCTGTTCTTCCTATACTATATGTTTTAGCTAAGCCACTTGTTGGTTTTCTAGCTGATTACTTTACAGTAGGTTTAATTTTTAGAAAAAAAAACTTTTTTGTGGGTTTTTTTTTTAATTATAATTTTTCATTTTTCTAGAGTCTTCGTAAGTTCATTTTTATGAGCTTAATATTAATTATGACTTTGGCCTATGGTGGTTTCTATTTCCTGCCTAGTAATTCTCATGCCATTCAGTTAGATGAAAATAATGCTCAATGGAATATCACTTTAAATAATACACCCATGCAATGCTCTCAGCATATATATATATCTGAGTTATATTGTGAGGCAGCTCATCAGGCGAAATGCAGTCAAACGGGAGTGAAAAATTTCAATTTTGAAGCTTTAATTGTGGCCACCATAAACATGTCTTCTCTTAATCTCAATCAGAATCTTCAGCATGATAATACAAGTTATCATTTTTGTCTTAGCCAAAATGTATCCAATGATTGGTTAGGTGACACTGCCATTTGCCAAATTCAACATATTGACAGCTGTGTCTATGGTAATGGAAAATTTTGGCTATTTGTTTGTCTACTTTTCATTGGAACTATTGGTTTTAATGTCACCAATTCTATATCGGATGCCTGTTGCTTTGATCTGCTTGGAGATGAGGAGCAGGATAAATATGGAGCTCAACGTGTTTGGGGAACCATTGGATTTGGTGCCACAGCTCTGCTGGCGGGCATTGTGGTTAATCTTTGGACCGAGGATGCAGTTAAAAGCTTTACTCCAGCTATATTAATTATGTGTGTATTCAGTGCCTTGGATTTACTGAGTGTCTCTAAACTAAAACTACCAAAATTGGGTGGTTCCGAATCCATATGGACAGATGTCTGGCAATTAGTACAACAGCCGCCGATAGTTGTCTTTTTGGTTTTTGCCTGCATTGCCGGTATCATAGATTCGTTCATTATTTATTTTATGTTTTGGCATGTGGAACAGGTGGCCGCAGAGACAGGATATATGGATCAGATCAAGCTAATTGAGGGTTTGGTGGTGGCTGCCGAATGCTTGGCCGGTGAAGTGCCATTCTTTTTCTACAGCGGGAAGATCATTAAAAAATTGGGTAAAAATCATTTTTTAAATCATATTAACACACTAATTTAACATAAATTAAATAATTTTGGAATTCACTTGATTACATTCATTTGTGAGGCATAAAATTTTTAAAAATCTTAAAATTTATTTAAAGTTAATTGGAATCATTTTAAATCTCATTTAATCTTTTTGCTAAAAGCTTTTAAATTAAGTCTTAGTAACTTTTAAAAATTTCCAAATTTCAAATATTACGCTAAATTGAATATGGAATCATTTTAATTCAACTTCAAACACTATTTTAATATTATCATTATTCTAATTATCAAATCATTATTATTTTATTACACTAAACTATAGAAATATTCTAATCAAATTTCAATCACTGAAACAAATTTTTAAAATTATCTTAAAATCAACTTTAATTCAAACACTATATTAATACATATAATCATTATTCTAACTACCAAATTATTATTTTATTAAACAAAAAGTTTTATATAGTTTAGTGGCTAAACTATATAAATAATCTAATCCAAATACAATCATTTAAACAAATTTTCAAAATCATCTTAAAATCAAAATTAATTAAATTCTCTTTGGTTATACTATATTCAAATCTGTCATTAAATCAAGTGAAATAAGACTAATTCAATTATAGAATCATATCAAAGGTTTAGAATCAACTTAAATTTTAAAAGAATTCAACACTTAAATAGAATCATCTTAAAGCTAAATCCAATTTAATTTAAATAATTCTAAAACTCGCTAAATCCAAATTAATTTAAATAACAAACTTATACTAATCAAACTAAAGTTAAATTATGTTAAGGTTAATTTATACAAATCATTTAAATCAAAGCTATCTTAGTTCTAATTGAATCATCTACATCATCTATCTCTTTAACTCCTTACTTTTTCCATTTTCTTTCGCGATTCCTTCTCCAGGTTATGTCCATTGCATGAGCATGTGCTTTTTCTTTTATGCCGTCCGTTTATCACTCATTGCTTGGATACCAAATCCTTGGTATCTGGTTGGTGTGGAACTCTTCTTTCAGGGCATTACCTATGCCCTCTGTTATACTTGCATTGTGGCCTATGCCTCGGCTGTGGCACCGCCTGGAACTTCAGCCACTGTGCAGGGCTTGATGGCTGGAATGGATGATGGTTTGGGCTTTTCAATTGGTTCACTAATTGGTGGTCAAATGTTTAAGCATTTGGGTGGTCGAGAGAGTTTCAAATATTTTGCCATAGCTGCCATTTGCACCTGTGTGGCCCATATTCTGGTACGGCCCACATCTCGTAAGCGTCAATACTTACCAAAAAGTGGATATCAAGTGCCAATCGAACAAGAGGATATCAAATTTCCGCCACCACAGGAACTTAAGGAAATGGGAGAACAAAAGTCTTAGATTAGCTTTTATATTTAAAAAACCATTTTATTGTTATATATTTTATACTTTGTTTTTTGTATTGCTTATTGACAAAAAATAAAAAAAAGAGGAACAAAAGAAAAAAAAAACTTGTTCCAAAAGTTGAACGACATTTACAATTGTTGCCATTTTTGGAATACACGCGACAGCTATCAAGTGTTTCCAGATTGCTTGTTTTGGGGATTGATTATATAATACAGAACAACTGTTTTTAGGGACAAAAGAATCGATTGAAAGTGAAACTGGGCAGCGGCATTTAAATGGCTAACAATTCCCACTCCATATATCAACGAAACTGGCCAGATCGGCATCGATTGCCGACATCAATGATCTATCGAGTGCTTAAGAATTGAAAGTTAGTCTTAAATGGCACCAAACAACATAATATTTGTACCAGTCCATTAAACTAGAAGAAAATTAAAAATAAATATTAATTAATTCATTCGTTTTCAGTTCTTTTTTAGTTTTAGATTATTACTTAAAGCACTTTTTCAACGAAATGCCAAAATCGTAACCATTTCTCAGTTAAAATTTGAATATTTTATTAACTTTTGTATATTTTGTTGTCTAGTGTAACATAATTTATGCTCAAGTGTGGGCCAACACTTCAAAGTTGTCGAAGTGAGTGCTTGTAAAAAAAAAGAACCAAGAATTAGATTGGTCATTCAGCACTGGTACTTAGCACTCATTTGGACTATAAAAGCTTGATCAAAAATCAGACTCATCTCATTGTTGTTTAAGCCGAAGATCATAATGTTGTGGATTTGTCTATCTTTGCTCTTCTTGTTTTTGGTACCGGATTCTTGTGGTCGCCAAGTGGGCAGATGCAGTCTGGTTCGTCAACTTTATCGCTATGGTGTACCCTATCGTGAGCTATCGGATTGGATGTGCCTGGTTGAGGGTGAAAGTTCCTTTAATAGCAAAGCTATAAATCCTTCAAATGTGGATGGCTCTGTGGATTGGGGTCTGTTCCAGATCAATGATAGATATTGGTGCAAGCCAGCAGATGGACGTCCGTCGACAGATTTATGTCGTCTGCCTTGTCGGCTGTTGTTAAGCGATGATATAAGATACTCAATTGCCTGTGCCAAGTATATAAGAAAACAACAAGGATTTTCCGCTTGGGTGGCTTGGAATAATCGTTGTCAGGGTGTTAAACCTAATGTTAGGCATTGTTTCAGAAGGCGTTATAGAAATTCGGGCTAACAGTTAAATATGATATTGTGTAAATAATAAATAAAAGTACACAAACATTTTAAGTATTAAAATAAAATTTAGTTTTAATTAAATTTTTTTAAATTTAGCCGTTACATTACGCAAAGACAGGTAACACTAAAAAGTTATCAGAAGCAAAGTACTCGATTTATTCAAAAGTATCGATATATTAAAATTCAGTCGGTATCGTTTTGCATTGTTGTGGTTTTTGTTTTGGCTGCGTCTAAATAAATTCGTTAAATAACTTAAAGCAAATAATTACAATTTAAGAAAATGGCTTCGGCATCTAGTTCAAGTGCTCGTCATCTTTTCGATGATTCGAAAAAGCGTTTGTGTGCCCGTGTGGGTATAAATGTCAACAATTTGGGTAAGCATAAATGCAGGCTAGTGACGAAAGCATGATAAGTAAACAGCTGTGTTGCCAGAAGTTAAATGGTGCATAAAACAGCTAAATAAAAAGAAGCCAAAAACCGTTATAAAATTTTAAAATATAAAATGTTTGAATTTTTCTTTTCTAGGATCTGTTGCCCGCCAAGTGGTTAGATCCTCTAAAACAAATGAGGTAATAACAATGATAAATTTTTATTTATATATTCATTAGGTTAATATTTATTTCTTTTCTTGTTCCAGATAATGCATCAAACATTAAAGAATTTCACCCAAGTGGATGTAGTTTCGGATTATAGTCATCAGAATTTACAGAAAATGACTTTAATATTGCAACATGTTGGCTATCAATATGATGTAATGGAGGATAGTGTCAATCATTTGGATTATCTCAAGGAGCAAGTGACGGCCATGGAAAGATGATTGGAAGAGCAAAGGCCGAGACATTAGAACACAGAGATAACCCCATAACAGTTTTTTTCGTTTATCATTACATTATGTCTATATATAAACAGCCAGTCAATCATAAATACCAAAAATGATGACCTCGGATGGGGTTAAGATCTACTACTTCGCATTGAGGGTCACAACGAGGCTAATGACCAGATAAGGAAGATAACGAAAGATTGGACTGTGTATAAAAGGGCCAACAATTCGGTATTATATCCATTAGTTAACTACATCATCTTTGGATCAGCATGTATTACTTACAATTTGGCCTAATCCTGATTCTCATTTGCACCTGCAAAGGATTGAACGACACCAATGAACAGCCAGATAGAGATGGACGTATTGTTGGCGGTTGGGAGACAACTATTAACTATTTTCCCCATCAGATATCCTTGCAGATAGGCACACGTCATGCCTGTGGTGGTGCCATTTTGGCTCCCAATATCATCCTGACTGCCGCCCATTGTGTCCTGGAGTATAGTAAGCCGCAATATTATTCTATTCGTGCCGGTTCCAGTGAATGGGCAACTGGTGGCAGTCATATTAACATTCGTCGCATAATACCCCATCAACAATTCAATGAACCGACACCGATGAACAATGATATAGCCTTAATTCACCTGGAGAAACCCTTAGACTATAGTAAAAATATACAACCAATAGCCCTGGCCACCAAAAAGGATATGGTACTCGCCTCAGCTCAACTCTTTGTCAGCGGTTGGGGATCAAAGGCTTTGCCCCAACTACAACCGGAGAAGCGTCTACGTTATACGGCCCTAACGCAACAGGATCAGGCTCAGTGTAAACGTAGCTATGAAGGAGCCGGCACAGTGACATCCACAATGTTCTGTGCTGGCAGTCGATTTGGCGGAAAAGATAGTTGCCAAGGTGATTCGGGTGGTCCATTGATTACCCTTGTAGATGGACGACTTAAACTCTATGGCATAGTCTCATGGGGTTTGGGTTGTGCCAATGCCCTCTATCCGGGAGTTTATACAAGAGTAGCCGAATATACCAATTGGATAGCCGAAACACTTAATCAGCTCAACTAGATAATAATATAGATTTTAAGTTAATCTGTTTATATATAGTAAATAATTATAGCAAATTGGAATATCTGTTATATATATAGCTCAGTGGAAGGGCTTTTAAAAAATACTATTATTATCTACAGAAGTTCCTTGAAATGCTTTTTAGTTTTAACATTTTTTAAATTAAAGTTTTAAAATGAATATTTTTAAAATAAAATAAAAATCGACTTCTTTAATTTAAGCCTTAAGAAATGAAAATGATTTTTATGATCATTATTTTCGGTGCTTCTAAAAATATAATATAATGATGTAGTTTTTCATTTCAATCTTTTGGAATTCTAAAAAAGAAACCGCAAACTGAAATTTTTAACTACACAAAACTTTTTCTATTTAAAATAAAGTATTTCTAAGAAACCTTTGACACTAAAATTAAAGTTATTATGTAGTTAATTCCACTCAATTAATCTGTATAAACAAATGCTTACATAGAATAATATAATAATTTACCAATCCAAAAAATGTTTTCCTTACTTTCTCAATTAAACGAACAAAAATAAATTGTTATGCAAATTCCAAGTTCAAATTTGTAATAAGTCTGACAAATATTTTAATTTATATATTTTTAAATTTATTAACCAATTGCCTTGTTGATGAATGCAAAAAACAAAACAAAAAAAAAGGTTTGTGTAAATAAAAACAAGTTTTCCAAAAGCTTCGATTGACGCATCTCGCAAAAAAAAAACTAAAAGCTAAACCAAGACCAGTTTTTTTTTCTTTTTGATTTTCGAAATATACAACAAGCGATCATTCGAGCTTCTTCCAATTCAGTTACCAAACGCAAGTTAAACAATGAAGCAGTCAATTATTTTGGTAAGTCTTGGAATTGAAATAATTTTTTTTATTTTTGAATAACTTGCCATTTCCTGTTTTCTATTCTTGACAAGGTCATTGGTGTTTGTCTATTTGCTTTTGCATGGGCCAGACCAGATGTTTCCCATTTGGTGGGAGTAACACCGGAACCTCATGCACCAACCAATCCCTATGTTTTTAGCTATCAGGCTGGACGTGCTCCCGGTCATGTTGATCGTCAACATACAGAAGTTTCCGATGGTTCTGGTGTAATACGCGGTGCCTTCTCCTATGTGGATCCGAAAAATCAAGTGCGAACTGTACAATATGTGGCCGATGAGCATGGTTTCCATCCCCAATTGAGTCATGAATTGGAAGATAGTGCAGCCGTAAAGGCAGCTAAGCGTAAACATTTTGAGACCTACAATCGGATTGCGCAAGAGCATGCCAATCAAACGCCAGCCCAAGCAGTGAGTATAATTTAATGTTTGTGAATATTTAATGAACTTTTGGTATTTTTTTACTATTTACTTAGTCACTGGCAGCAGCACCGCATCATAGTGCCGCTGTGGATTATGCCACAAGGAAACATTTGAATGCATTTGAACGCATTGCCGCTGAACATGCTGCCATTGGTGCCCAACAGGAGGCACAACGTTTGGCTCTGGCTGCCCAATCACCTCATGGTGAAATTGAAGATGGTCAATATCATCCTTAAGCAAAAACATTTTAATTGAAATAGATAAGCAAATAAATGTCGTCGGGGTCAACAATACTGACAATAATATAATTTTGCATGTATACATATTTAGTTTACAATCAGTTGAACAATTTTACTATAAATAGTGGTCTAGTGCTGGCTTAATTTTCATTTCAGTTTTAATTTGTTACTGAAAGTTTAACAAAAAAAATGTTAAATTTAGTTTTATTAGTTTTAATGGTGAGTTGCGGTCAAAAAAAAATCCCTGTGACTTCCTCTTATTATTATTATTTTCTTTTTTTAGCTTACCAATTGCCTTTGTTTGAATGATTGTCAAATCAATCATAATATATCTGATGCTGAATTGGATGATATAACTGTAAATGAATCAATTGGTTATATACCACTTAAAAAAAGATGTTATGCTAAATGTCTGCTACAACCATATTTGGGTGATGATGGTAAAATTGATCCAAAACTTTTGGGTAGTAATCTAAATAGTCGTGATACCAAAAAAATGTTACAGTGTAAAAAGAAATTTGATAATGTTGTAACTGCAGTTAGTTGTGATTATTCAATTTATATATTACAATGTCTGACTTTGGAGTAAAGTCATTAAGAATAAATATTATTGCAACGGATGTTAGTTGAGATTTTTATATTAGATATAGTTTGAAATAATAATTTCAATTGCTCTTTTTTGTTCTATGTATATCAAGAACTTTTGTTTAAAATCAACTGTAATTAAATGTGATTTTAGTATAAAATGGTATAGAATATCCGTTTAGTTTAACATTAGTTTCAGACACAATGTTTCGTGTACTTTGCATTTTAGTAGCTGTTTTGCTGATGGGAAGCCAGGCTGAGGTAAGTAGGATAGAAAGGATAATACAAAAGGATACTAGAGGGTTTCAAAATTTAGCTTTTGAAATTTTATTGAAATTTTAGTAAAGCTAATTAATTTTCTTTGATTTTCAGAATGAAAATGAAGTTTTTATAAAAGTAGCCGAAGGTTGCCGTATCGAGCAAAATGTAACGGAAGCTGAACATTTGGGTTTGGAAAATAATTGGAATGCCAATATGAAAACTGCAGCAGTAGAACGTCGCATTAAATGCTATCTTAAATGTATGCTTCAGGGTTTAGAGGTAATTGATGCCACTGGACAACTCGATTTGGATAAATATTTGGCATTAAGTTTAATGGAGGAGACTTCACGAGATGGTCTATCTAAATGCCGCTCTAGTCAGGCAAATCTATCAGATCCATGTGAATACGCTTTTGGCATGTACAACTGTATCATGGAACTTAAAGCTGGACTTTGAAAAGAGATATAGAGAGAGAGTGAGGGAGAGCGAGCTTTATGTAACTTTCAGTTTTCAAACTGATAAGAAAGCTTCGATTTGTCTTTAAGATCAACAAACCGAAATAATATACATATCGGTATATATTTGAATAAATATTCAGTTCTCATTTGTCTTCAGCTTGAAATGGGTGTAAATTTAATTATATTTCTTTTTCTGTTGCTGGCTGTTTTTAATAGTGCTTACCATGTGCCTAATGCCAGAATACGCGTATTTTACCCCAAAGGTTTTGAAGTATCCATACCACATGAAACGGGCATCTCTTTATTCGCCTTTCATGGCAAATTGAATGAAGAGTTTGATGGCTTGGAAGCTGGACGTTGGGCCAGGGATATAATAAGGACAAAAGGTGGACGTTGGATATTTCGGGATCGGGAAACGTCTCTTAAATTGGGTGATACCCTATATTTTTGGACATATGTCATATACAATGGCCTCGGCTATCGTCAGGATGATGGAGTTCATGTGATAACCCAGTATGACCGTCATTGAACCGCATGTTTTATAAGTTTACATTGTAATCTATTGACTGAAGAAAAATGAAGAAGTCTTAAAAGCTTTCTCGCAAGCTATAAACAATTAAAAGAGTTGTTAAAAGTTCTTTATTTAAATATTTGTTATTTTTAGATTGTGATGTTAAGGTATAATTCGTAATAATCTTGAAATTTGGGAATTTCTCATTTCGTCATCAAATTATTCTTTAATTCTAAAAGAAGACTTTTAGGTTGATCTAATAACCAATTTTTAAAGCTCTCATTTACTTACTTTAATGGCTTTTCCAGACATTCATTAAATAGTAACAAAAAAAAATTTTTTTTTGATTGTTTTAATAATTAGGAATAACCCTTTCAATCTCATAAATTTAAAATACTTGTTTTTAAAAGATTATTTTATATTCGATTTCATATTACATTGTATTTCTTTATATTTATTTATAGAAAATCGACAATTACTAATCATTTTCATGTCATTTTATTAAATTGAAATGGAATGATAAAAATCATATTTATTATTTACCAACAACCCATTAGCAGTTCGTTTAAAATGGACTTAAGTTCAAACATTTTAATGCTCCTATAAGTAGGCAATAGAAATTAATGTCATGCTGTCGATTGCCAAATTTTCCAATTGCCAAAGTGGTTGTTCGGTTGGCCAATGCAATTTCAATACATTGCGCTAATGCAAAACATAACTAAACCATTGCCATTGGCAATGCATCTTTGCCGATGTCCAAATGCCTCGGAGCTAAGTAAATACCCAAGGCCTTTTCTTTACACTTTATACCGATGACTTCGTCCCCTCTTGCGTAATAAGTTCAATTCTGGACTACATCACATCACGTTCTTGGGCAACCGAGAGCATCACGAACCGGATAATGATCAACGAACTGTATACGTTTCCGCAATCGTAGTCAAATCGACAAACACACACACACAGATACATACATACATATATACATACATATAAAGTGCAATGTCTGCAAGGAGCTTGTCTCCCATGCCTGTCATTTGGGAATCGAAAACGAGGGCCATAGCCGTGACAGAAGGGATATAGGATGTGGCCCAAGCAGCTTATGCCGCTCTACTGCCATCGTGTGGCACAAAAAGGAAGAGGGTAAACACCCTTCGTTCGAATGTTTTGCATTATTGATAAACTACTTCTTGTCGTCATCGGCGTTGTCGTCGTCGATGCCGTCGCAAGAAATAAAGCAGCAAGCAAAAGAATATTTATGACACTTGCCATATCCCCTCTATCTTTGACTACGATTCCTCTTACAGTCATCGGTGGCATAAGAAAATATGCAACCATCTTAAACTGGCAATAATGGAGAAGGGTTTTAGGTAGGGACCTAGACACGGCCCAAAGCTGGAGACGTGTTGTGCATTAAGCGTTTGAACGTGTGTAACAGGCTTCTTTTTAATGCTATGGGAAAAACGGATAAAACGACTTTGTCGACAAACTTGATATTTTTTCCGTCTATCTTTTAGGATCAAGCAATTCTATAGACAATTCCGACCATAGTCATGAATATGATATCATGTTGCATGAATATAACCATCCAATATGATTGAGTTGTGGATGATGTTTGTGAATACTAACTGGAATATCATGTCAATAATATGAAATACTTTTTACAAAAGGCATAATACTTGATATAAAATAAATATGAATATCGTAAATTGGTTTGATTAGGTTGTACGAGGGTCCAGTGTTGATAATGACCATATTATAGATCGTTGTTTCAACAGAAAGTGAGAATTACCTGTTTGTAAATCTGTTTAAATTTTATATATTGTTAATTTACTGAGCCTATGCGGTTCAGGAAGGGCTTTGTAAAACGATCGTTTAATATTAAGAGTTTAGTAAAAGGTTTTTAGAGAAATTTTTAAGTCTTTAGTCTTTTAGTAAATATAAAGAAATATTGTTAAAGTGATCGTAAATCTAAAAGTTCTACAATATTAATTGAAGTTTTTGAGTGCCTTAACATCGCTGTTAGCGAAGAGTATTAAATAGTCTGTCTTAGGACTTGCAATTGCTCTTTTTTTCCCTTTTCTGATCCTAACTGCATTTCGTAGCAGTCGTTATTTTATTTTTTTTTCTCTTCGCCTACCTTTTTTCGTTTTTTTCCGTTTTTAGTTTGGGCAATTGGCGAATGAGGCGTGCAGGGAAAACCTAGGTGGCAATGAAGCGTTTAACGATGGCATAGCAACTACGCAATGCACAAAAATACCAAAAAATTATAGAAAGACTACCGCAAGTTGGAAGTATTACAAGAAATGCTGAACAAAAAAATGGAAAGACTGAGGGCTAAGCAAAAAATTGCATTCGCCAGACCAATTTAACGTGGTTCCCCGAAAATTTCTCAAGCGCGTACACAGACACAGTGAGTGCAAAAAAGGAAAAAAATTGTGCACGTTGCGTTGTAATTGCATTTGCTTTGTTGTTGCTTACGAGGAGAGAAAAACCTCCAAATGGAGTGGGGAATGGGGCCAAAGAAAGAAGAAAAAAAAAAAAGGAACGAAAAACCTTAACGAACGTAGCACAAAGAGCCAGCGACATCGACAGGACAGCAAAAGCGATGACATAAAAAAAGTGGGCGTGGCATTTTGCGTACTCTGTCTGGGTAACGCACACATCACGTAGCAAAGTTGCCGCAACTAAAACTTCATCAATTTGCCTTACCGAAGCCTTCGTACATAACTTTTCCCAGTGCGTGCGTGTGTGTAAAGGGAGTGAAGCGGAATGGCGGGCAATGGACGATGGGCGTGGAGTGGCCGTTGATGGTAGGTGGCTTTCTGCGGTCTGGGACTGGTGCATTGTACGAATGGACGTGGAGATTCAACTTAATTTTTGCCTCATTTGCCGTTGCCTCCTTTCTCCATTGGCCATTAAGGCTGTGCGCTTTATTTATGATTAATTACAACGTTTAAAAGCGCATAAATATGCATTGCAAATTTTATTAACAAAAGGCAGAGTGATATATGCATAGAGCTACATATGTATACATATATGAACGAGGGCAGTACGAAGAGTTTAAGCAAGTTTAAAGTCGTGTAGTAGCTTGACTATCTTTGATAGTCTTTTAAATTAAAAATCGATTGCAGTGCTAGATTCAAGTTAAGTAAAGGTAAATCACTGTTTGTCGATATAACTTTTGAATTTCATATTAATATTTTTAATATTTTACTTAATCGCGACTAATTTAAGATCTTTCAATGTACAACAAAGTGGAGCGACGATGATCTTAGCGAAGTATCGTAGCATACTTCTTTAGGAACACTTTTTCTGTATAAAAAACTATTCAAAGATAATCTTTAGGAAGTACTTCGGCATTAATAACGAATGGAGAAGCAATATTTTTTAAAAGCTTTTAATTTTGAAGCCCATTAAGAATACAGCGATCACTTTAACGAACTTTCGCAGCATTTATAGACTGATCCATGTAGCGATCACTGCGACAAAATTTTTTAACCTAAGTTGGCGACCCTTTTTTTTTACTTTTTACGTAAAACCGTTACAAAATGAATATGGTGATGACTTTAAATATTTTCTGTAATTCCCTTCTAGCGGTAATTTAACTTTCTGTCGAATGTTTATCGATAGTTTTTCTTTTTGGTGTTCATCTCGTTTGTATCCTCAATAATAATTCGATTCAAACAACTAATCAAATGGATCGATTATGAAGTAAGATCAATTTACTATATTTTAGCTTAGTTTTAATTCAATATTTGATCATTTATCAATGAACATTTTAATAATCGCTATAAACTTATTAAATTGCCCTCTCATATGCATTATAAATGTGTGAGGATTAAGGCATTTTTCCTTCTTTGATTTAAATATCAATTGAATTAATTACATTATAAAAGCTTCAAAAATTATATATTCAGTGACTTTCTGTATTTATCATAATTGTAAAGAAATTTCAAGTAAATATTCAACTCTTCCTGTGAAAACTGGCAACGATGCTATATAAAAATCAATATTTACAACAACCAAAATCAAAAAAAAATAAAAAGAAATAAAAAGAAAAAAAATATGACATATTTCAGTTTCAGCAGCTGACAGTTGACAGCACTCAACCCGCAGCAAAGTACGAGTAGAAGCTGGAACTGGAGCAGGAGTTGGAGCCAGAATCAGAGTCAGCGAGAGGCAAAGCCATTGCCATCATTCGCCGTTCAAAATCAAATTAGAGCAAATTCAAGGTACTTGAAGGAAATGCGCCTGCAAGCGCAGGAAACAGGAAGAACTTGCTTTGCCAGCACCAGCATCAGAGCCAGAGCCAAAAGACAAAATCCAATAACAAAATCTGATTGAATTCGAAACTGAGGTAAAGTGTGTGTACTCTGATACTGATTCCGATTTATTGATTCTTGGCACCGAGAACATTTAAGTATATCAGACGAAAATTTCTCCTCGCAGATATTCTGCAACAATGCAACACTTGACAAAGTCAATTCCCTGCACTTAAAGGAGCACAAAGGAAAGGACAATTGAATACCCTAAAATCATAAACCATGGGAGTGTCTTAATGCTCTCAAAATGATAGGTTATATATATGTTAAGTAATCCGTAGTCGTATTGAAGGAAGTAAACTTGTCAACGATATTAATAATGTTTTAGTTAATTCTCATTTGATAATTATTGATTGAAGAAAATACGAGTTTTTATAAAAGAGTTAAGCAAAAATAAACATTGTTAAATTACACGCTTATATAATTATATATGGGCATATATGTATATACATTTATCCTTCTTCAAAAAGTAACAGAATCTTTGTTTCTTGATCTTGTCAATCTAGACATGTCCTTTTGTCAGCCCATTCGTTTCTATTCAAACTAATCTCTCAGTTTCAAAGCTAATCTAATCATAATTTACCGTTTATATGTTTGTTCAATGACTTTCTCAATATCGCGATCGCAATTCTATATTATGTAAGATTATAGTACTATATCATATAACGTACATATATGTATAAATAATTTAATCAATTTTAATTAATTTTAGCACTGATTGGGATTGTCTAGGTTTGTACTATTTAGCTAAGTTCTAATCACATGACACTATTATAACAAAGTAGCTTCTAAAACAATGAGTTGAAAATCTTTATTTCTGTTGATATTTTAACGAAATTTAGTTACTTACTGTAATCAATCTTTAGTTTTCTTCAATTTGAAGGAACCTCGTAAAAGTCAAACTATTTATTTATTTAGTTCAAAATTCGTCGTTTTACTTTCCATTTCAAATCCTAAGTGTTTCGTTTTCCATATTCCATTTTTCTTTGATTGCAGGGTATCATAACAGCGGCAATTGGGCTTTGCTTACTCTTTTTTTTTATATATTTACAACACATTTTACGGATTTTGTTGTCTTTATATTTTTCTTTCTCTAAAAAACAAAAAGTAAAAAAAAAATAAGAAAAAAAATTGTCGTCGTCGTCGTTTGTTGTTTGCGTTTGGCGTTGAGTAGCGGAAATAGTAAAAGTTTTCTAATGAGAAAAGTTTCCTCAGAGAGAGTGAGACAGACAAACATAAAGCAAGCAAGAGAGAGAGAATAAGAGTCAGTCGCCTGTAAGATGACAACAAGCCAAGCTCGGGTTAGAATCAAGCCTGAACTCTGCCCCCTAAATTCATTCACAACCTCATTCTCATCTCATCTTATCTCATCCTTAACTCTATTCCCCTTTTTCATCTGTTCCCGTTGTCCACGTTGGCGACGAATTTAATCATTTGCCATGGCGCTTCTTTTGCTCCATCCGAATGTGCACATCAAAAACTAAACACGTCACAAAGTAAGCAACGGAAATGAGAAAAAAGTGCGCTTATTTATTTTTCTACTTTCATTTCTTTCCTTTCTTTTTGGTTGCTTGTTGATATTATATATATGTATATATATGTATTTATATATTTTTTTCATTCTACTCTTTTTGACAATTTTCATGTTGTCGCCGTTCTTCTTTCTATTTGACTTACGCCTTTCTCCTTCGTGGCTAGGGCAACATCAAAAGAGTGTTATAATTTCAAAATTATGCAAACGCTTTTGCAAACGTGAGAGCATTGTGGCGCTTACAAGCGGAAGTGCTGAAGGAGCGCGGTAATTTCTTGATGCTAGGAAAAGTCTTGGTAACCATCCGTCCATTAAACTTATCTGATGCTATTCAATGAAAGTCTACAATTTAATAAATTTAGATTTTTATTAGAAATAAACACTATAATCATGGTTCTTTATGTGTTACCTAACCCTGGAATTTTACATGGACAGCAGTCGATGGGGTCTGAAATAATAGATGAGAAAAAGAATGACGGAATAATATTATTTAATATTTCAAATTTAACAAAATTTTATCCTCTTCTGCATTGTAAAATATTAACAAATTATTACTATGTAATAGTGTAATAAATAAATAAATAAAAAATGTTAAATTTAGTTTATTAACTAATAAATATATTCTGGTTTTCAAATAAATGATTTAAGTCATTTTGTTTAAAATTTTAGTTTTTTTTTTAATACCAAATCAAAATAAATACATTGATTCTTTTTATTTCTAAACGATTTATTGAATTAAGCAATTGCATAAAGGAAAAAAACATAATTCCAATATTGTATTCAAAGTCCTGAAAAAATTGAAATATTTTGAAAACATCTCAAGAATACCCACATAGGTTGTTATAGGCATATTTTTATTTAATCTTTTTATAATGTATAAAAATTATATAACTTACGATATTTTGAAATACTTTTAAAGTATAGTAATCTAAGAAACTTAGCCACTTTTGTAAAAAGCAGAAATAATAGTTAATAATAATCATATTTTTTCTGCGCCCATGTAGTTAATTGATATATCAAAAACTATTTGAACACGAAAAAAATCACATTTCGTATTTTTCACATTGCATTCATGTTTCGGATGTAAATATCTATATATATCTAACCAAATCTATTAATTATGTCATCTCATAGCAGCTAAATATAATGATTTCATAAATAATTAAAATGTTTCATCTTTATCACACGCTATATATCAATTGTCTAATGACAATTATATGATAAATTAAACAATTTAACAAGATTTTGAATAACAATTGAACAAGTCAATTATATTTTTCAACAAGTTTCCAGATTTTAGCTACATATATAAGAGGCCAATTTTGACAACTTTTAGAATAAAACTGAAGTCGGGAACATCTTTTGTGACCCGTGGAACGTGACAGCATAGAAATGAAACTATTATATTTCGTTGTTTGGATTATTTACATTGTGGTCCTTGTGGTCTATGATGTCGATGCTCGTGGTGGAGGGACTACCAATGGACTTGAGGTAGGCATGGGGAATATTATAGTGAAATACTCCAATTACTAATTTTTGCATATTTCTTGTTTTTGATTGTACAGGAAGCCCCATTGACTTTGTTTCAAAGAGTAAGTAGAAATTTGGTTTAGCAACAGATATCTAAAAGAAAAAAAAACACCCCGAATCCTTAAGACGCCACAACAGTTAGCTTTACTATCACATGATGAGGCTTTATTTTGGCGACGTTTAAGGAATTTAGCCTTGTTACTTAAACGATTTGTTCAATGCCTACTTCTAGGCAAAGCGCCATGCCCCCGCATTAAGGAACAATGAGCCGGAGGCACCGAAGGTGGCCAATGAACCGCCACCACCGCCCAAATTCAGAGTAAGTAACTACATATATGAAAATACTTTTACATATTTTTTAAAACCGTATGGTCCAAACAGTCTCGACGCAATGTCATGAAGGAAATGTCCAATGATCAACCACCGCCACCACCAAAACAATTTAGGGTTAGTTAAACAGATGATAGTTAAGAAAATGATGCTGCAATAATTTGTATTTTTCTCTTTTTTATTAACCATAGGAACGTCGTCAGGCTCCCCCTGGTTTGCCACCACCACCAGATGGTCTGCCACCACCGCCAGAAGGTATGCCACCACCGCCCATGCTATGGTAAATCATATATGGGGACAAAATAAATTAGTTATTGTAGCGCTGTCAAAAGGGGAACCACACCAAAAGAAATGAAGCAGATTAAGTAAAAACGAGCAATAAAACTTCTCAGCATTCCAAAAAATAATTACACACACATGTTGTCACAAATCCTTTTTTCCTTTTAAGTCATTATAAAAACCAGTTTTTGGAAATCTTTTCGGCAGGTATCCTTTACACAGGTAGAAGGAAAAAAATCTACCTGTGTTACAATGAAATCTCTATATAAACTGTATACATTTCTTACTGATATTCAGTATCAAATTGTTTCCTGTCATTTTAACACACGAACGTTTCTTTATTTTCAATAATATGAAATTTGTGGCATTTCTTTTGCTGAGTAGTCTGACCATTGTAATGGTTGTGGCATTTCCTGATGGTTACAATGCAAATGATAATATGCCAACTCTTAGCCACAATGCTAACTCAATATCCGCTGGCGATAATGGAGGATCCAGTTCATCGGCAACACAGGCGGATGATATCATACGTGAGCCTCGCAGTTTGTTAAAGAAATTCTTTGGATATCCTGATCGTGTGGTCGTTGTAGAGAAAGTCTATGTACCACAAAATCCAGTTTATTCTTATCCTGGCTATGGTAATCAGTATATCAACTATGGAAGACGTTATTAGTATTGTGTTTAAATTGTAGGAAAAAAATTTTACAATAAAGAATCATGCTTTAAACAAAGTATATACATCATGTTGTGTGTTTTCTTCTTGTTCGTTTTTTGTTTTATGCAAAGTCAAATTCCTTTGGCGCAAATCCCTTAAGTCTAAAACAGTTGCCGACTTTCTGGCGAGAGCTCTCACCCTCTCTCTCTCTCTCTTTTTAATGCCTCTATCTATCTCCCTCTAATGCCTAATTAGGCATGCCAGGCACGTAAGTTGAATTCCCCAAAAAACTTAGTGAAGGTCGCGCCTGGTTGACTATGACGTGGGTACGTAAGTATTGAAGAAAATTGTCGAAGAGATTTTTCATTCAATCATTTTTCATAAATTAAAGCAGGAAAGTCGAAGATTTAAAGTAAATATGGTGTATTCATTGTCGGAATAAGCTAAATAAGCAAATATTTAGATCTATTTATATTAAGAAATCGTCATTTTTAACGGCAAAGGTAATTTTGAAATATTAACAGCTTGTTAACTTATCGATAAATTTTGCATAAATTTCCAGCACTAATTGTAAGTGAAAACGTTAACCAACACCAACATGTAGTTGTTTATTTACAAGTGCGCGAAATGTTTTTATCAAATTAGCGAAGAAACGCACCCATTACATCCCAACTGGGTAGCTCTTTGCTCTCCATATTTCGGATGCAGTGCAACACCGTCGGAGGCACAAAATGTGAAGATACCACAATCTCAAATGCAAATTCCCGCAACCAATCCGCTTGAATTATGGCAACCTTGGTTTTCGACAATTTACATTTCGCCCTCGCCTCCGCTGGTGTCTCTGTCCCTTGTAGGCTAATATGTGATGTATTTGGCGTTGCTGTCGTGGTGCTTATGGTGCGAAATTCTATTGGTTGATGCAGTGCATCCAAACTGACTGCTGTTAATAACAGAGCTGCATCCCGGCGTGTTTCCTTGTACAACATACGTTCTCTTTTGTCAAGAACTGTGCGCACTTTCAAACCAAAAACTTGCTCAAAATTATGTGCCATGAGACTGAGAACATCATTTTTGGCACTAAATCTGGTTTGGAGATCACAAGCCAACCAAACAGCCTGTCCATCTGCCAAAGACTTTATAATAATTTCAATCAACTGATCCATTGGTTGATTGTTATATTCCTGCATGAGACCATCGACCATATTGGAACTACATGCTATATGATAGTTCGAATAATACGATGATGAGAGACGCGGATCGTGAGCCAAACAAACATACGAATTAATATCAAAGCTTGGCTTTATAATTGTTTGATAGAAGGCCAATGCGGTGATATTTTCCATACTTTGATAGCGCTTCTTCTGATCATAGAACGACCAAGTGAACTCCCCAGGAGGTTCTCCTAAACAAATATTAATCACTGTGTATAGCTTTGGAAGCGTTTTTGCAATAAAGTCGGGAAGATTGCTATCATCGCCATCAAAAGTGAATTGCGCATGCATTTCACTAACATATTCTCTTAGCTGTAAGGAAACAATAATAGGTACATATATTACAATTAAATCATTAAAAATTTATTCAAAAATTTAACTAACCTTACTTCGCAGTATTTTATTCAATTGACGCAAATTGATGGCTGTATTTGTTAAATAACATTTCTTGGGCATAACACCATATTTCTTGACAAGATTGACAAACATATGCCAATTGCCAGTATCGGGCACTGCATGTTTTAGTAAGTGACGAAAGCTTTGACTATCCAGCGGTTCACAACGTTTCAAAAATCCTGCTACCGTATGCAGAAAATAGTTACATCGCTCTAGTTTGTGCCAATACATTAAATAACCTGGAGATAATTCAAAATCTGGCAAAGGAATCCTTTTATCAATTGTCAAACGAAGCATATCCAAACCAGTTCGTATCCAACTAGGTCCACCAGTTGTCGGCTTTGCAACAGTATTGCTTGCGACTTCATAACACTCAATCCTTGATTGTGTCAATGTCGAAAGCTCGGCTGGCGATTGAAGACAGACATTGATGGGATCTTGGCCAGTACAAATATTTTGGGCCATACAATTTAAAGGTGTTTGATAAAACTGAGAGTGCCACACCGACAATTGTTTAGTGGTAAGTGCAAAACTTGTACCATTGCGTTCAGCGCTCATTTTATGTTAGAGGAATAAAAATAGCGTGACCCACTTGGCGGATTAGCAAAAATACTAGTACTATACAAATAATTTAAAATATACACCAATGAAATTTTGGGAATGTTCTTAGTTACTCTTTATAGATCTGTCTATGCTATCGATAGTTTCGATAGTTTTTGTGACAATTGGATTTAAGTTTATCGCTGAATATTTCAAATATGACATGCAAATGGAAAAAAAGGAGGTAACCGATTCCAGTTCAAATATGATTTTCTAATAAGTTCTCTGACTTTTAATATAAGAAATTTAATTATATTTAGTGTCAAAGCTTTATAAAAGAAAGAAGCTAACTTCAGCCTTGCCGAAGTTTGTATACCCTTGCAGTTTTAGACTATTTTAAACCATTTTCCATCAATTAAAAATTAAAAAATTTATTCCATAAACGAAAAATTAAAAAAAATTTAATCAGAAAAGAAAAGAATAGAAAACTAAACTAAAAAAATTGAGAGCCCGCTATTTAGGCAAATAAAGCCAGCAAAGGGCATCTTGCTCTTTTAAAGTTCATTCTCTACCATCACAAATACATATATCTTATAGTTGTCCGATCCGATCAATTTTTAAATTTCTTAAACATAGACATATAAAAAGCTTATCTAAGAAGATTTAACTATATAGCTTAAAATTTAAGGTTTAATTCGTGCAAAGAAACAGACAAATAGACGGAGGGATGTTTCAATCGACTCGGCTGTTGACTCTGATTCAGAATATTTATATATAATATATATATCCTTTATGAGGTCGGATAATAAAACAAAACTATAAACTTCCAAATAAAAAGTTTTTGTATTACCTTCTTTGTTCATATTTTTTTTTAACTGATTATGTTATATTTTTCATATTTAGCTGATTATGTTACTAAGTAACTGCAAGCACACACATTATTCCACAACTTATACCCACACCAAGCAAATACACATATACACACACCCCATAAGACCCCTTAACCACTGTCTATTATGTGAGGTATTACACAGCCACTGGGAATTTCCAGCTAATCAATCATATGAAGGTATAACCTAAGCTCTGAGCCAATTCCAACTAAATGTGCTCCCCTTAACCTCATCTACATACATTTACATTCTACATATGTATGTATGTGTATTTACATACATATATACATATATATGTATATTTTTATATATTATATTTATGGCAGGTCGTGAGTCTTTATTAGGTCCAATTCACGTGCTAGAAGTGTAAAAATAATTTGCATTTATTTTTTTCCAACGAAAGATACTTGTTTGTTCACAGAGAAATTAAATTACGTTTCAATTTAAAAGTTTCAAAATATATTTTGTTTTAAAGCTTTATTTGAATTGTGTTAATGAATATACATACATACATATGTGTGTATAAAATGTAAATGTATGTATAATATGTACATATATAAACGAGTATATTTTAAACAATCGAAATCATTTTGCACACTTCAATTTTTAAAGATATTTAGAATCGCAGAGATTGGTCCAAATCACGCCTAAGATCTTCCATAGTTTTTCTTAGATTTTCCGATAATTCTCTTTGCAATTGCTCAGCATGGGCACTAGCTTCTGCAGCTTGACGATTTGCCTCCAAAGCCAATTGTTCACGATTATTGAAACCTTGACGATCACCCAGAAATACACGATCACCCAATTTGGCAATTAAAGTGCCATCAGCAAGTTCTAAGATCACATTACCGCCGCTAAATTCCACAGTGGCTGGTTTGCCATTAATATCCACATTTTTCGTCTCGTTAATATCGGCGGCACGAGGCAGGAATGTATATTCTTGGTTACCTTCAACCAATTGAAGTCCTCCATTAACAATTTTCACCGAATGTCCATTGCTATTGAGATAAGAATTCTCATGAACTGTCACAAACATATAGCTTTTGCCACCGCTCTGATAGTAGCTGCCACCTCCATTATAGGTTTGACCATTGATAATAACATTGTTACCATTAGAATGTCCATCCCCGCCAATAATAACATTGTTATAACCATTATAATGACCATCCCCGCCAACCTGTTCGTCGGTATCATCATCATCATCCTCATCGCCATCAGTGACAAGTTGTTGGCCATTAGCTCCAATTAAAACAGTTTTACCATCAGCACGTCTAAAAATCTGACCGGCTTCGTTTGCTAAATAAGTTTGGCCATCTTTTTGATGAATAATCCCACCTGGATTAATTTGGATCCCTTCTTCATTTTCCGCTGCATTAAAAGAAATGAATATTTTATTGTTTTGCATATTGTTTTTGAAATGTATATAGTATATACATATGTATATATGTATGTATATATTCATATAATTTTTAATATTTACCATAGATAGCGCTGGCGATCAGCCCTAGTATAATCAGAGTGCTCTTCAAGCCCATTTTTTTTCTTCTTGACAATGGAATCTGTGAGATTCGCTATTTATACCATACGAGACGATTTCAAATTGTCTCGGGCTATACTGTATACTGAATGAGATAATTTTTGTAGAGGTCAGCGGAGCATTCGTGTGGGACTTACCAAAGCTAGGGTTCTACACGAGTTGCGGTTCTCTGTTCGGTCTCTGACTCAATTGCAATACTATTATTCATATTTATAAGCTTTAGTTCGAGTATAAAAAACGAAAAGCTTTTACCGCTTCAGCTGGCAGAGAAACAAGGAGAAAGAGAGAGAGAGAGGGAGACAGCGAGAGAGAGATATAAAATTCTAAAATAATATTAGTTCAGGTTTCAGATTTCGTTGCTAGTAAATACCAAATTTTTGAAAATATATTTGTAGCAATTTTTAATAGTAATTTATTTAAAATATTTCATATAAATTAGGTATTCTAGAGAAAAATGTAATATAAAAGTAATTCTTTATTTCTGAATAACTATTTTATGTCTGATTATACTCTATATACCAGAGGTATATATATTTATATACATATATATACATACATATTTAAAAGGGGTTGCATTTTTAGACTTTATATAACAGGGTTTTATTTTCTTTGTTTGGATTTGTTGTTGCTTGTTTCTTTGTTTTCTTTGTGTGGTTTAATTATAAGAAATAAATCAACATTTTTCAAATTGATTAATTTGTTTATTATATACATACACAAATCTTATTAATAATTCAATGCTGAATTTGATATTTAAAAATTGATCAATTATAATTAAAAAATAAATCATTTTATAAATTATTGAACTAAATAATTTCTCCTTTCAGTTTGGTTTTTATATTTAAACTGTTTCTGTTTCCATCAAAAGAAACTCTGTTTAAGAATATTTTGAAATTTCAAATAATTTCTTATTTGTTTATTTTGGTTTCTCAGTTTTTTTACCTATAACTAGCAGTATTATTCAAAACTTGTTACAAATATTTTTTTCACTTTCAATTGCTTTGTTTTCGTTTTGATTTTATTGATAATCTGATAATAATAATGAGGAATTCCCCATATAATTATATACAGGTTAAAAGATTATCGATTCAGAAAAACTGAGTCGTGCGTTACCCATTAATGTAAAAAAATAAATAGCTTATCAGTTGATATAATAGAAAAACAGGTATATGTAATTCTTGAAAAACAAGTATTTGATTTAATTAACAAAAATTGTGTATTAAATGTATTTGTTTGAGCATTGAAAGAGTATTAAAATTTATGATTTATTGATATTTTTCTTAATGTTCCATTAACTTAGTAACGCCAATTCCCTTTGCCGTTATTGTTGCCGTTGGAATGTAGAATAATGTTATCGGTCGATTCATCGGGACCACCATTCCATGAGGGACCACCAATGGGACCCCTGTTTGCCGATGGCCCCCAATGAAACCAAGAGGGAAAACCAAAAACTTGAAATTTAAAAATAAAATCAGATGTGTAGGTTTATATATATATATATATATATATATAGATATGTATGTCGGAACGTTGACTCACCGGCACCGATTAGGGTGAAACAGACCAACAACAAAAGACCAATATGTTGACAGTGGAGCATGGTCAAGGCAAAGAGTTCAAATGATTGAGTTTTAAATAGCGTAACGCTTTTTATACAAATATACGAGTCCCCGCACGCTCTCTTTCTGGCAATTCACTTATGTTATACTCTTTACCTCTCAAATGCTCATTCTCTTCTTATAGCTCTCTAGATACATATATATGTATATATATATATATATATACCGATGATATGGTACGTGAGGGGCTTGATAATGGCTTTGGCATCGGCTTTGGCTCAGGCTTATGCATAATGCAATTTGCTGTCTTTTTGCACTCTCGAGTGCATTTACCCAAGTTGTGAGTTTGCCCCCATATAGTTATACTACACTCCTCCCCCTCTCCCCATGCGCTACTACGACAATAGTCAGGCAATTAAGAAGTTTCTCTATGTGGCTACGTTTCTAATTATTTTCAATTGAATTGCTTCCACAGACTCGACGAACGTATATATAAAAAAAAAAAAACTTTTCTATTGCTTGCCATTAAACATATCGTTGAGCTCTCTGTTCATTGACATTAGCCACCAAGTTGGGTGAAGTTTTCATTCTCTTTTATTTTGTTGCTTGTGTGGCAAGTTTAACAATAAAATTTAAACAGGTATTGCCATGTTGTTAATGATAGAAGAATAGTTTCTCAATTGGACTACATTTTGAGTTTTGAGTGGAAAATGTTTAGAAGCCAAAAGGACCGGGCAAAGTAACGAGTACGTTGCGCTCAACTATTAAATTGCTTAATCAAATAAAAATGCATTATCAAATCCAGTTTAAGCTGTCACTTAAGTTCTTTAACCGACTCGTTAATTTTACGCTAGTCACTTTAGCTAAAGTAGTTCATTTGCGGCATTTTTCAAGTGGTCGTCTACTAAAAGCAACTACAAATTTTCTTGCCTCTTGAGTTCTTAAGGCTTTTTGACTTGGTTGATAAGTGAAAAACAGCGGATCTAACACGATTAGTTCTTGGCTGTGACAAAAAAAAAAAAAAACAAACGGAGGGATACTTTGCAATAATAAGAAATATATTTCAAAATTTAATTTACTGTATAAAAGTTACATTAAAATTTACTGTGTTTCTGGTGCTTATCTGAAACTTCTAGTAAAGTGCTTCATGAATTTACGAGAGGGTCAAGAGAATACTTTGTCGGCTTCTCGTTAATTTTATTAGGGTGTAAAGCAACTGTAAAAAAATTTAAATATTAATATATACATATAATATAACATAGTATAGTATGGTAAATATATTTTTTTATAATTTTTGTTGCTTAAAATAATTACGTCAATTCTCACAAGTAATGTCAATCGTTACTCTTTACCCTTTGAATTAATGAGTAAGAGTTTTTTATTTTTCTTTATATTTGGCAAACTATTTAATTTTGATATCGACGGGTAAGACAATGATTTTCAATTTTAAAGTTTTCTTATTTTTATTTTGATAATTTCATGTTTAAGCATTTCATGTTAAGCATTTATAAGTTATGGTTAAGGAACTGCGAAATGGATTATGGAGTATAAGTAAACAAGTTAGAATACACTCTTTTCTTTCAGTTTCAACTTTTTGTGCGTTTACTCGCTGGACCTTAATATGTGTACTCGTTACTTTGTCACTGCTAACAGGATTAATGTCTGTTGTAGAAAACCGCAGAAAACAAAAAGTAGAAAACAAAACAAACCGGGAAAAACATTAATGCAGTTTGTAAACTACTGATGTCTTCTGGCCATTTTGCAATAGCCATCGTCTTTTAGTCTAGCCAAAAGCTATGCGCATGTACCACATAGAAGCTATGCTGTTGGTCTGTTGGAATCGAATCGATTTGATTTTCCAATCAATTAAACTTTATATAAATTGCGTCTGCGATGCTAAATATAACAGCAATAGCAGGAACAATAACAAAAGCCAAACTAGTGTTCTATGTCTCTATCAACGGCTGACTGAACAAGCACAAAAATGTTAGCTTTGCTTCAGATATACATATATATACATATATACTTATATCTCTTCCTCCCTCTCCTCTCCCATTGACAGAGAGGTTAGAGTGGAAAAAAATGAATTGCAATTCTTTTTTTTCTGTTTCCTTTTTATATGACCGCTGAAATGTGCAACAAAAATGATTTAGATATCAATTTTAAACGAAAATAAGATGACTAAAGACTTAAGGACAGCCAAAAAGTCTGCCCAATAACCAAGGTAATTAGCCTAATAAGCAAACACAAGCGTTTTGCCATTCGAGCTTGATTAATTCAATTATGATGAAGGTGTTTACAGTTTACATATACGAGAGTGCAGAGTGTGCAGATTCATTAATGTTAATTAGCCAATAGCTTTGCAAATATCGACTGTCATTTTAAATCCACTTTGCATGAATCATTATATACATATGTATATATACATATATATATAATCTGGCACAGCTTAGGTATAAAGAATTTCAATGATTTCATAAAGTTTATTGACTTTTTAATAATCTTTTGAAAAATGAACAAACTTCATGCAATTGAGAAGAAATCTTTTATGATTGTTGACAATTAAATGTTTAATCCTTTTTTTCAAAATTCTGGAAAGTTAATATTAATGAAGCAAGCAAGTCGTCCCTGCCGACATTGAGTATACCCTGTACCAAGTAAAAGAACTCCATAAAGTCAAAAACGATCAAAATCGCCATCAATTTACAAAAAAAAATTCTCTTAGCATGCACTGCTTGCCATGCAGCAACAGCGAACGCATGCTATCTCGCTCACACTTAACAGCCCTTTTTGCATGGGGCGTTTCAGTACAAAACGGAAATACGTATATCTCCGATAATTATTGTCCGATTTCGGTCAAATTCGGGCAGCTGGTGCATTTTGGCTATATTAATATGCATGCCAAATAAGAATACAATATGTTTAATATTGCCCTAGTTATAGGTTTTTCCCAAATTGCGGGGGCGGAAGTGGGCGTGGAAAAAATTTAAAATAAACTTGACCCGCTTATACAATAGACGGATGTTGACACCAAATTTAGTTGCTCTAGCTCTTATAGTCTCTGAGATCTCGGTGTTCATACGGATGGACGGACGGACAGACGGACATGTCTCAATCGACTTCGCTATTGATACTGATCAAGAATATATATACTTTATGGGGTCGGAAAATTTTCCTTCTGCCTGTTACATACATTTTAGCGACTTTAATATACCCTTTTACCCTATGGGTGCAGGGTATAAAAACTAGAAGGATGGGCTAACTTCGGTCGTGCCGAAGTTCGTATACCCTTGCAAACTGTCTTTTTTAATTTATATAAAATTTGCCAGAATCATAAGGAAGTATATAAAACCCATCAAAAATAAATTTGATATCCGTGGCATAAAAAAAAAATTGATACAAAATTTTTTTTTACCCCGATTGTTCCCATGACAGCTATAGCATATAGTCGACTGATTCTGATGAAACTTAAAAGATATATTTCGTTTTATATAAAATTGTCAAATAACAAATTTCGTGACGATTGCTTCAAAAACACCCAAGTTATTGATCAAAAACTATATTTTTGACTGATCGTTCCTATGGGAACTATATGATATAGTCTACCGATTCTGATAAAACTTGGTATATGTGTTGAGGATTATATAAAACTCACAAACACCAAATTTGGTGATATTGGATTGAAAAACAACAGAGTTATTGATGTTAAACCCTATTCTTGGCCGATCGTTCCTATGGGAGCTATATGATATAGTCATCCGATCGGGATGATTCCGAGATATACAATGCCTGCAACAAAAAGAAGCCTAGGTGCAAAATTTCAGCTCTGTAGCTCCAAGGGTCTCGGAGGAGATTGCGTTGATCCAGGCAGACGGACAGACGGATGGACGGACGGACGGACAGACGGACAAGGCTATATCAACTCAGCTCATCATGCTGATCAAGAATATATATACTTTATATAGTCGGAGATGCTTCCTTCTATGCGTTGCAAACTTCTGACCAAAATTAATATACACTTTTGCAAGTGTATAAATATGTTATTTCTTATTTCATTTTGTATTGTGCTTTAAATATAGAGAAATCGAAAAACATATCTCTCAATAATCTTAATATCCAAATTAAAAACTTGGTAATTCGATTAATTGAAATGTGATTACTGAATACCAGATTTATTTGGTTTCTACATATATTTATATATAGTGTACGAGTATATAGACCTTTAACCAAGTTTTTATTTTTACATATCATATATCGAAATTATATTCAAAAACTGAGTAGCCTATGTTTTTTTTCGATAACTTTTTTTTGTTTTAAAATTGTTGCTATAATTTATACACATTATGTTAATTTTTTTTTCGTTTGTCTTGAGTATTCCATTCTGTACTTGGACTAATTTCGAAGTGCCATATATCAAAGCCCCTTGTAACCCCTCAAAGGTATAAAAATTCCACAAACTGACAAAATGCGCTACCTTCGCCACCTGCTGACAAGTTCCCACACACACACGCACACACACACACACACACATACATAACTAACCTTAAACCCATTTTATGCTTTTTCGTTGGACTTGGCGGGATGCGTGTGACAAATGTGCGTCAAGTTACTGGCAACTTATTTTACACAAGACTCTTCCTTCACCTCACCAACCATCCTGCCACATATCTTTATGAACGGAAAAAAAGAAGGTGGCCTCAACTAAAGCTAAAGAAATTATTCAACTTGTCTGCTAGCGGAATTTTTATATAATTAATTTTTATGGTACCCTTTGGATGGGGTATTAAGAAAATTTATTAAATGTTTTTAATATACGGAAAGGAGAAAAAGTTTACTGGAAGAAATTTTGTAGGAATATATATATATATATATAGTAAGATTCTATATAGCACATAAACTTTATGTTAATTGGGATTACATTTTCCTTTAAATCATTTGACTCTATTAACTATATCAAATTATTATAGATAAATATTAGCGAAATAAAAAAGTCATAGAAGGTTTAACAATTTATCGATAAAATATTTTCCAAATACGTTTACAGAAATTATTGAAAAATGAAACTAAATACAATCACGGGAAGATTTTCCATAATTGTTTGACCATTAGGGACACAATTTCATTTAATTTCTGGCCATTTTCCACTAAGAAATCTATTCTTAATAGAACCCTTCGCTGCACTAAAGCCAATTTGGAAAGAATCGGTATATAAATAGTAGAGAGTCTTGAGTCAGTTTTAGAGAGTGAACTAAAGTTTCTCAGAGTTTGGTTCCACATTTTTTGAGATCCAATTAAAATAAGCTTTATATCCAAACTTTTAGGATTGTTTGATCTTTCCAAAAACCAAGCTTTAAAAGCTTACTATATAGTATGCATTAGAGCTTAAAAAGCTATAAATAAATTATTAACAAATATTTAAAAAGGGTTAAGCAAAATCTGAGTACTACTACTACTTTTTATATATAATAAATAATATATAAGCTTTGGTATTTAATTTTCTCCATTTCATAGTTAAGTTATATATTTGTGTTTGATTTGACATCAGTACATTTTTGTCAAGCTTTGAGATGAGAGTGTTAGAAGCGCTAACTGTATTGTTAGCCTTAACTGGCGGAATCAGTGGTGCTCCCTTTGCTACTGAAACCACTTCTAGCCGACCCCTAGAAAGTGGCATAATCAGGGGATCCCAAAATGGAGGCCCATTTGCCACGGGGCAAAAACAACCTTTCAGTCCTCCGATCCCTGGTAGCTCTACTAATTCTAATGGCTTGGTCATAGGAAAAAATTCTGGAGGCCCATTTGCCACGGGGCAAAAACAACCTTTCAGTTCTCCGATCCCTGGTAGCTCTACTAATCCTAATGGCTTGGTCATAGGAAAAAATTCTGGAGGCCCATTTGCCACTGGGCAGAACCAAGGTTTCAGTCCTCCGATCTATGGTAGTTCTACTAATCCTAGTGGCTTGGTCATAGGAAAAAATTCTGGAGGCCCATTTGCCACGGGGCAAAAACAACCTTTCAGTTCTCCGATCCCTGGTAGCTCTACTAATCCTAATGGCTTGGTCATAGGAAAAAATTCTGGAGGCCCATTTGCCACTGGGCAGAACCAAGGTTTCAGTCCTCCGATCCCTGGTAGCTCTACTAATCTTAATGGCTTGGTCATAGGAAAAAATTCTGGAGGCCCATTTGCCACTGGGCAGAACCAAGGTTTCAGTACTCCGATCCCTGGTAGCTCTACTAATCCTAATGGCTTGGTCATAGGAAAAAATTTTGGAGGCCCATTTGCCACTGGGCAGAACCAAGGTTTCAGTCCTCCGATCTCTGGTAGCTCTACTAATTCTAATGGCTTGGTCATAGGAAAAAATTCTGGAGGACCATTTGCCACTGGGCAGAACCAAGGTCTCAGTCCTCCGATCCCTGGTAGCTCTACTAATCCTAATGGCTTGGTCATAGGAAAAAATTCTGGAGGCCCATTTGCCACTGGGCAAAACCAAGGTTTCAGTACTCCGATCCCTGGTAGCTCTACTAATCCTAATGGCTTGGTCATAGGAAAAAATTCTGGAGGCCCATTTGCCACTGGGCAGAACCAAGGTTTCAGTCCTCCGATCTATGGTAGTTCTACTAATCCTAGTGGCTTGGTCATAGGAAAAAATTCTGGAGGCCCATTTGCCACTGGGCAGAACCAAGGTTTCAGTACTCCGATCCCTGGTAGCTCTACTAATCCTAGTGGCTTGGTCATAGGAAAAAATTCTGGAGGACATTTCAATATTGGACCAGATGCTTTAGTCATCAATATTCCTAAGGGCCGAGGACTTGAACTTAAAGTAACAAGATAAATAATAAATGTATTTTGTTAAAATTATTCTTATATAAATATAATGTCCAGAAAAGTTGAAATAAAACATGCATACAAAGTTTTAGTTATTTATTAAAGTTTTGGTTAAAGTTTTCATCAAAATGATATATGTATATACACATACATATGTATATATATGTATAACTGTATAATTTTTTTTCTCAATTTTTTTCTTTTTTTTGCTCATAAAGTTGTTGTCACAAGTCATTTTAGCGCCTTGCTATGTGAAAAATGGTGGCCAATGTGCATGTGTGGGTGTGAGTGTATCTGTGTGTGTGTGAACTGACTAGGGGCTTAACATAAAGGAAAGGGAGGGGGTAAAAGAGAGACAAGTGCAACATCAACTGCCACAAACTTGCCGCTAGCTTGCATTTTCCACGAAACGAAATGAGAAAATGCGAGCAGCTCGCAAATGTTGCTGACAGCATCGCTTAGTCTCCATATAAACCCTGATAACACCCCAACCCCTCCCATTCAACCCTCGCTTGACATGCACCTCATTTTCACATAAATATATATACATTTATATATACATATATAAATCTGTATATATGTATGTATATTTGAATGTGTGTGAACAAGTGCAGCAGTTTCTACCTTACGGCATAAATGCTTAATTTGCTGCAAATGAGTTGTGACAAATGGACATATAATATGCATTTCCATATCTAAATAGTTCACACTTTTATATCTATTGAAGGAACACCACCCCCTCCCATGCCTTTCTCTGTCTATGTTTTCTAATTTTCAGGGGATGTGGGGAAAATATATGGAACGAACGGCTGTGTTCTGTTTATACTCAAATTGTACTAAAAGCGGTCAACATTGCAGGTCAAGCGCAAGGCACAGCAGAGTCGACACAAATTGCACTTATTTCTAATATAAAACAGAGATAAAATCAGGAGCAAAATTGACTACTAAACAGGGTTGGACTTAACTACATTATAAGAGGGCAGTTTTCTAAAGTTAGCTCAAGGCTTTTTTTTTTTTAATAGATTTGCTATATTGTCTCTATAGTTTGAATCTTGTTTTCTCTAGTTTAGATTTTCTGAAATTTTTTATACAAATGCTTTATATATTTACATATGTATATAGAGTATTTCCAAGTGGTAAATCGAATTGATAATTGATGTAACTTATAGAAACCAACTGCTTTTGTCTAATTAAAACCAAAACCAAAATATTATTCCTAAATTTGTCATTTACTAGCTAAATGATTATTATTATCTAGTATTTTACAATCAAGTTTTAATAATATTAATAATTAAGCTTTCTTAATTGAAAAATACACTGAAACATTGTTAAAAAATTTGACATTCTAATCAAGATCAAAAGAAAACAAAAATTTTTGTTTAACAAACTATGATTAATAAAATTTTTTTCCAATTACATTTTTAGCTTCAATATAGTTTCACTCTCCATAAGATCCGCTCCCAAACTGTTTAAAAATTTAGAAATTATAAGTACATATAAATAAATTTTCAGAACCGACTTTACAATACTCTCGCCTTAGAATAAAGATCATAAAGTTTTTAAATTTTCTCATTTCTGGATAATCCTGACAAATTTCTTTTTATGTTTTCTAAACATTTAGGTAAATAACTAACTACAGTCTTAGTTTTCTCTCACTTGCGCTTGACTTGGAAAATTGAAATGGCAAAAAAAAAGAAAAAAAAATTAAAGGAAAAAACTTTTATCTGGTTTCTGTTAGCTTGAAGTGAAAGTTAAATGGGCCAAAAGTAACCTTTTATGCAAGTTGTTTACGGGCTTTGCTTAAGTGTTGCCTGGTTTTCGGTGTCCATGAGGGAGAGGAAGTGAGAGGGTAAATGTGTGTCGTCATATGGTTAGTTTCTTCTGTTACCATTTCTCTCAGTGTCTTGGCAAGTGTTTTTTTAAGGTGTTTTTTTTTCTTTTTGTACTTTGTCACCGAAAAATGATGATGATTTATATTGTCCGGATACTTGCTTGCATATCTGTGACAAAGTGCTTATTTGATTTATAGCCATTTACTGGAAAAACAATGCAAAACGTTGCAATGAGTTTGACAAATGCGGAGACAGTTTTGTTGCTAAAAGATTCCTCATAAATATATATATTAAATATGTAAAGATGTTGTTGCAATTAAACAAACAATAAGTTTTTTTTATTTATGCAAAAGTGTTTTTTTTTGTTTTAATATATAAATAAACATTATCAGTGTCACTTGGTTCTCAAAATTCTTTGCACTACTGATAACATTGTCAGTGATTTAGTTCAGTCACTGTTATACATATATATTAATTATTATAAATATTTATTGTTGGCTGTCCGCTAACATATATAGATTGACCTGAAGTATCACCTTGACCGATTACATGACGTCTATTGTAATTGTGATAATCTACACCGTGATATCTTACTGTAGTCCAATAATATAGCACATCACCTTGATTTAATTTAACATCTCGGTTGCGATAGGTCCAACGTCCATTCTGTGCATCGTTTACATCAGCGGCCCACATTTGATCCCTCAGATCATTCATTGGACTATTCAATTTGCCATGAAAGGCAAATAGAGAGGTGCCAGGATGTTGGGGTATTGATACTTCAAAACCTTTTGGGGAATATACCTTAATTGTGGCCTCTGGTACATTATAGGCCCGGCAAATTCCCAAGAAAAATAACCAGCAGATGAGTGATAGTAATACAGACTTCATTATTTCGACTGAATTTATTTTGTTTATAACAAATCCTTTATATAGCTCATTGAATGATGAACTTATCTCCAATGCGGGAATTTTATTTTTTTTTTAAAATAATATAAATGAAATAATCGCAAAGTTTTTTTTTGGTTTTTCCCTGTTTCCCTGGTTTTTCCATTTTTTATTTTTCACGTTCTACCCAAATGTATGCCATAGAAATATTTACATAGTCATATTTCTACTAAGAGGCAAAATAAAAAAATGAAGCAAGCAAGTCGTCCCTGCCGACATTAAGTATACCCTGTACCAAGTAAAAGTACCCCATAAAGTCAAAAATAATCAAAATCGCTATCAATTTACAAAAAAAATTCTCTTAGCATGCACTGCTTGCCATGCAGCACCACTGCACTGCTTGCCATGCAGCAACACTACACTGCTTGCCATGCAGCAACAGCGAACGCATGCTATCTCGCTCACACTTAACAGCCCATTTTGCATGGGGCGTTTCAGTACAAAACGGAAATACGTATATCTCCGATATTTATTGTCCGATTTCGGTCAAATTCGGTCAGCTGGTGCATTTTGGCTATATTAATGTGCATGCCAAATAAGAATACGATATGTTTAATATTGCCCTAGTTATAGGTTTTTCCCAAATTGCGGGGGCGGAAGTGGGCGTGGCAAAAATTTGAAACAAACTTAACCTGTCTACACGACAGACGGATGTTGTCACCAAATTTGGTTGCTCTAGCTCTTATAGTCTCTGAGATCTAGGTGTTCATACGGACGGACGGACAGACGGACATGGCTCAATCGACTCGGCTATTGATACTGATCAAGAATATATATACTTTATGGGGTCGGAAAATTCTCCTTCTGCCTGTTACATACATTTTAGCGACTTTAATATACCCTTTTACCCTATGGGTACAGGGTATAAAAAAGAGCTTAAAGCTTTAACGATAGTCTAACTTCACATACATGGATGCGGTTTTTGTGTGTTGTTCCTTTGTGTTGCATTGAATCCTCTTTCTTCTCCCATTACCGTTCTCTTGTCTCCCACTTACCACAACAATCTATGACGCATAGTTGCACAGTTCGTTTGCTTCTCTTCTCTTTTAGACATGGAAATATTCACTCGGCATTCCGCACCGATCTCGGACATCGTTCAACTGCGGCTGTTTACATACTTAAATTGTAAACTGTAGT
Organism: Drosophila emarginata; assembly: GCA_037075365.1. Lineage (NCBI taxonomy): Eukaryota > Metazoa > Arthropoda > Insecta > Diptera > Drosophilidae > Drosophila > Drosophila emarginata. The sequence continues at coordinate 339,481 of JBAMCD010000260.1, read as the reverse complement.
TAAGATAGAGAAAAGAATTTTAAATATGTCAGGTGGCGGTAAATGGTTGAAACAAAAAGGAATACAAGACATATTATAAATAATTACTAAATTCTGTTAAAATGGAAAATGAGAGAGAAATAATTTGTGGTAAGCTGATTATAATTGGATAGAACTGCATCATACATGCAATATATATGTATATATATCAAAATTACTTGTGTATTCTTGCTGAAAAGAATCTAAATACGTTTTTATGTTTAAATGAATTTAAAGTAGTTTAATATAGTTACGACAAAGTTTAATTTAAATAGAATTCAAAACAAGTTTTAAATCTCTAAAAAAAAAGTTAAAGAGCAAACTAATTATATTTTCAGTTGAGGACATTTACTTATTCATTTTCAAGTGCAAAATTTGTAATATTTCAAGGAGTTTATTTTAAATCGTTTTGTCTTCATTTCCCTGTCGTGCAATTGACCCAAATAATTTGCTTTATTTTCACTCATCTTGCATGCTCTTGCCCAACCAGACGCTAGTTAATTCTTAATTGTATACCAATTTGTCAAATTAAACTCACTAAACTTGGGATCGACGATTGTCCCAGCATGTCCCAGAAGAGAAAAAAAAAAAAAAACAAAAACAAAATAGCAGAACTGGAAAGAAAAGTCAAACCCGAGGAAAACCAAAACTAAATAGCTGAACATTTATACAAGCAATCTAACCATCTAAACCATTCATTCATTCATTTAGTCATTTATTCATTCATTTGGTCAATCGCTTGTTCGTCTGTTCGTTCGTTCATCCATCGCAGAGAATCGCGGCCCGCATTGCTGAGGTCATCTATCTATCTAACTATCTATCAGAATGTGCCCAAAAGGCAGCTACATACATTTTGTTCTATGTCCTGATTTATAAGCTGCATGGACACTGACCACTTGATTGTTCTATTTGTAGTTGTACGTAACATTTCTCTGTGTGTGTGTGTGTGTTTGAGCTAGTATCTTTGTTGCTGTGTAGGTAATTTATTTACGTTAACGCGCGCCTAAAAGTATGCTGCACATACACAAAATCATTTTAAATGGCATAGAAAATTGCAACCCACAAATGCCATGCCTTCTTTTTACCCACACTTGAGTCATTTTCGTGTAAACAATTCGTAAAATCCTGAAAACCAAAAGTCCGCAGACTAATTACCATGAAATTACATTGTTTTGCACTTAAACATGTTGTCCAGTGTAAATGCTAACTTGTCTCTTACTCTTTTTAACTCGCTCTTTCTATTTATTTTTTTTTTTTTTTTAGTATTTTAGACAACTTAATTAAGCGGCCAGAATTTTAGTTGGTAAAAATGTGTTCTCTCTTCACATTTGCAATTTAATTGCTTGCATTTATTGTTAATTGATTTTATTTTTTAAACAATTTTAGCATTCCAAATGAAATTCAATACCACATACTCCCCCAACTATCCATCCTTTTCCCTATAGGAATTTTTGGACAGGTGCTTGCAGCTTTATTCGAGCATATTTTAATTTGTTTGGCATTTTGCCTAGATTCAATGAAAATTGATTTATAAATTTAATTGAATTTCTCTCGTTATTTTTCTGAACAAAAGAAAGAATTTGTAAAGAGAATTAAGCGGAAAATTCACATGATTAGCCCAATGGGCATTATTCAATCAAAGACTGAAGCGATATATGTAGCTATATCGGTACATATACTATATGTATGTACATATTATATGTATTTATAAAAAAAATTAAATACATATGCAACAAAATGAAAAAATGAAACGTAAAATTAAACATTTTATTGGTAACAACAAAATTTCATTGCCAAAAGCAACAAAATAAGTCATAACAAATATGTAAAATCGAAATCGAATTGAATTATTAACGGTTGAGAAATACGTATTTGATTGTTATTTATTTGCTTTTTGTTAAGAAAATATCGTAAATTAAAACTTGAAGTTAGCTTCTTATGGTCAGAACTTTAATTTCAACATAGTTCAACTTGTTATATATATTTGATATATGCAGATCTTGTAATTTCCTTAAATTTTCTTTTATTGTTCATGTACAAAATAACATAATTAATTTTATATTTAGCATTTGGCTAACTATAAGTCTCCATTTTTGTGAAAATTATATGAAAATGAATTCTTTGTGCGACTAAAATGAGGCTTGTTTTTAGACACTTTAGTTAAGATACTTCTTTTGCTTGGTATGGACTCTTAGCTTAGATAAGTAATAAATTGACTCGTAACATTTATTTCTACCACATTTATCATAGAATAGAAAATGGAACTCAGGCATCTTAGTAATGCGACTATTAATACTTGCTAATGGATAAGAGACAATTTATATTAACTATTGATGGAATAAATTTGTAAAACAAAAACTACTATTTAATAGAATTTTTATACTTTTTTTTAATATCTTCCTTAGGTGTAAATATCAAACTTGATTAGCTAAATATTTCTTCTCAAATTTCACCTATAATTTTTTGTTTATTGATGCTTATAAAATTAGGTGTCTAAGGTTGACGTGTAACTATTTTTATCTCACTAAAATTGTTATTCAAATCTTAGTTTCTTCAATTTCTTGGCCATATAATCAATTTTCGTTTTGCTGTTCCCCAAAGTAAACATCTTGACATCCATCCACACACACACACACACATACATAAGCACACATCCATATATCCGATATGTAGAGATGGATAGAAAAGCAAGCAATAAGCAAAATCCAAGATCTATCCATCTACACACACACACACACACCAGACACACATGCACACATATTCTATATATCTCTGGTTGCCTTAGACTCAGTAAACCACAAGCACTTCACAGGTAACGCTTTACCTTACACATAAGTTCAGTTGCTCAAATATGGTAACTCCTGCTCAATAACGGTTGCCATCTTTGCCTGCATTTTCGAATCCAGCTAGAAAGTTAGAGTACAGACAGACACAGTGCACATATTTAAAGAGCAAACGTTTATCTAAGTTGTACCGTTGCGGTTTCCGTTGACATTCAAATGCGGAAGCACATGCCGCCCATGTAGTCACCCCCGACGTCTCTACCGTCACCCGTCACCCTACGTTTCATAGAAACTCGAAGAGACAACCAATGAGTATGATAGGCAAAACGTTAGAGGGAGTGAGGTTAGACTGGATACAAGACAGGCAGCTACTTCCGATTTCACACGCCTAGGCACAAGAGGCAAGAGATACTTTGAGTAGGTGTAATGATATGAGCGAGAGGTGTTCTAGAAGTTGTACAAAAGAAAATATTAAAAAGGAATTCTCTTTTATCAACCCTCGCCATTTGAGTTTGATTCTTTGGGTGCGTACGATTTGTCTTGGCATCCATTTGCCGGATACATACATCGCCAGGCATACATAGAGGAGACGAGTACACGGAATTCCTTCGGACCTATCAACACAGACACACACACACACACCTGCCAAGTAACTTCATGCAGGGTCTTTTACTCCATGCCAAGCCCATGTATCCTTTCTATGGCTCTCTTTCTCTCTCTCCATTTTTCGCTTGCCTTGCCAAGGACTTTTGCCACTTTGTTGTAGTTACTTTTGAATTTTCAAGTATCTAGTGCGTCGTCAACTTTAAATGGTTTCGCTTACACCCTGAGAGCATGCCATTGAACAAATTAATTACTTGACAACTTTACTACCCAGACGCAGCTCCCCCCACCCTACACTCCTCCCGCCCTTCTAGCCATCTTCTCCTTCTCTTTTGTTTTGTACTTCTTACCAAGCGCGGTTTTCTTGTGCTAAAGCAGTTGCTCATTAGATTGCCGCATATTGTGTTTTTACATTGTCATCATCATCATCATCATCACGAGTATCATCATGACCAGCATCCACATCCACATCCTGGCCAGAAAAAGAGCCCACAGCATAGCACAGCCCACACATACACTCAGCCATTGCATTTTCGATTCCTGAGCGCATTATTAATGCTCTTCTGATGCGATTTTGTCTCTATATATGCATGCATGTGTGTGTGTGTGTGTGTGTGTATGGTGAGTTATGCTCCTCTACTTTGGTCAGACTTTTGGCATGAACATGGAGCTAAATGGCTGAACATATGTACGCTACTGTTACTAGAGAGGATAAGAATATTGTAACTTATTGTTATAATAGTTACAGTTATTTAATGTAAGCTTTATCTCCTATATCAATGATTTCACATGTAGTTAGTTATTCTTAGCATATTTTAGGGGGCCACAAAATTAAATTAACATGGAAATAAATAAATATTTCTATACATTGCAGGTTATGAACTCACTATTAACATAGAGAACTTGTTTGCTTATTAAAACCGTTAACATTTCGGTTAAACCATATCGGTGTTAAGGTTTTTGAGTATTGCTATCAAAATATAACAATTACATTTTTGTAATTTACTTTTAGATACTTTTTAGTTATCCATTTCAGTTTCGGTGGTTTCGGTTATTACGTTACGCTCTTTCTGACTGCTTTTTGAGGTTTATCTTAAGCTGATTCATCGGCTTTAGCCTCATCCCTAGCGTGAATACACTAAATACAATGGATTTCATACAAAAATGGGCATTCGTTACTGCTAGCTGAAGTTTTGCTCTACTGTTTCTTGGCCATTGCCTCTTTGGCTCATGGTTGTTGCTGTTGTTGTTGTTGGGCCAGTTCTCTGGGCTGGTCTCATTGCCGGAAATTGGAAAAGCGTTGGTTTATGCCCGCCTGCGGTGTACTGGGCGTGGTTTTCAAACCGTTGGGGACTTGGTTGCTTAGGGGCTTGGGCACTTTATGCATTCGCTTCGCCACTCATAAACTGCGTTCAAAATACCAACAACAACAAGAACAACAAAAGCAAAACAAAAAAAAAAAAATGGAAACTTGCCATTGTTGGACTTTTGGACACTACCGATTTGCAGATATTCTTGTTGTTGTTGTTGCTGTTGGAAGGCGCATTTCTCTTTCTGTCTCTTTATACCACTTTTTGCCCTTCACACTCACCATCCCCCTCTTCCTCAATTCATGAACATTGTTCCCCTTGGCAAGCTGCTAATGGTGGCTGTTAAGCATGAATTGAACAAGTACAAAGTAGATGACCATGTCGATGCCAATGCAAATGGATAAACGGATGCATTGCCTATAATCTGTGTGTGTGTGTGTGAGTGCGCAAAAGTTTGAAAGATGGTTAATACCAGTAGTTAACTCTTGACTGGCTCAAATGCAGATTCATTTCATCCATTTTGAATTTCATGCACTTTTCTGTAAATCAAATGAATCGGTTTTGGATTTTCTTTTTTTTTAAGTTCACTTTTTTCATTATTTCCTTTCATTTCTGTATTGCATTTACCAAACACTTTATACAATTTTCATTGAGTGAATGATTTTTATTTTTGTCTGTTCTGTTCATTAAATGTTGTGCAAATTGCCGCTTATTTGCCTAAATTATCATATCAAAAAACCTCTCGAACAGAAAATTCAGTAAATGAATTTTATCAATGCCAGCCAAAAAGTAGGCAATGAAAATTGCCCACAACACACATACATACATATATTTTATGTTTTGTTAGGCTTCAGTTTTTATATCAATTTGGATTGCTGTTTGTGTTTGTGTGGGTTATTTTTATGTACAATGCAAAACTAAATCAGTCAAATTTATATATCCTGTGGTTGTTAACACACTCAAACACATACACACACACACACTAACTCAAACCTATACATAGATAGAATTATATGCATTTATTTGACTGATTTTGACTCTTCATTTGGTTATTTTACAAATACGTAATTTTGTTTAGCGTAATTGCGGCTGCAATTGAAACCGCCACTTGATTGGGATAGCACAATGCAATCATTCACATGCATACAAATACACACACACTCTCTCACATACACACCAACACTCACACAAATGTTGCAAATTTGATATTTACGTTTTAATGAAGGCTTTTTGTTTGCCCATCGTGTTGATAAGCTGGTCTTCATCTTCATGTAAAATTGTATATATCGCTCGATTGCATACAAAATGAGATTTTTGGTTTTCAATTGTATGCATCACACACACATATAAATATACATATATGTATGTATGTCTGCCTTTAGCATTCACATCATCGAGAACAGAGCCAAGTTTAATGAGCAACTGCATCAACTACAGCTACAGGCATACCCTTACCCTTATCCCGAGGCTTGTAATAAAAAGCCTGTTGGCATTTTTTGCAATAAAAGCGGCAAAGCAAACAAAGGCCAAGTTAATAAAAGTTCGCGACACGATGAAATGGACCTTAAAACTGACTTTCATTCTGGAAAAATCAACAGAATGTGTGTGTGTGTGTGTGTGTGTGTGTACGTAAGAGAGATGAAAGGAAATGGGTGGCTATGCTAAAAGAGATATGGCCATACATTACCCATGCGTCGGAGAATATTTTTCAATAATATTAAGACCCAGTCCCAGTACATAAAGTAACTTAATTGCCTGCCATTCGATTAATTTTAAGCCTTTATCAAAAAATTATCACGGGCCCAAGCAAAAAGAAAAGAAAAAAGAAGAAAAATAAAACAATAGAAGAATATTCCCAGAAAATACCTTGCAATGACCTTTTGACATGGGCGTACCCTTACATTTTTTGCAAAAGGTGGCTTCTAGTTTAAGTAAGGCTTGTGTCTTACAAAGTCTAATGCAATTAATTTATTTGGGCCCTGTGCCTTGACAGTAAGTTAAGTCCTTGCAAGGTAAGACTAAAGTCTGTTTGGACCTATGCACTTTGGGGCACAGCTAGCCTATTAAACATAGATGGAAAATGAAATAGTTAAAATGACTAAGAGTTACATAGATAGACTATATAACCCAGATTCATTAGCCCTGAGCTTATTCGATAATAGCCTAACAAACCGAAGACATAAGTAAATTCATTTATTTAAACTTAATTGAATGTAAATATGTAAATAAATTTTAATTTAAAACTCATATCCTGTCATAAAATCATTTAATGTTAATGCTTACAATCTACAGTTAATATATAATAATGAATAAATAGGGTAGAGTCATTTATTCCTGTTAAATTCATCAATCTTCAAATTTATTTATGGTCCAAGAAATAATAATAAAAAGAAAAATTAAAAAAATAAACCTAAGGAGATGCAGCTTAAGAAGAAAGATTTTAAACTGTTCTAATTTTAAAGCCGAAAACTGGAAAACTGTTTCTGGCATATTTCTGTAGGTATTTTATTGCCTTAAATGTTGTAGCTTTATATAATAAAATTGTTTTTTGTTCAACTAACTTCAAGTTGCCTGGTATCAATCATGGAATTAGGACGAACTGGAAAATGCGCGATCTTTGCTTTTTGCAAACAATTTAATGATCACTTTCATTCACAAATTTCTTATACTGACATTTCTTATAAAAAACAAGGCCAAGAATATTTTCGAAATCGATTTATAATATACACGGAGAGGAAAAACCAACTACTCAAAAGTTTTAAAGTTCATTAAAGCAAATTTTACTTTTTCACTGCTGGTTACCCTTTTTAGAGTAAACCATTCTAAGTACAGTAAGATTTCCTTTTGGCAATTTCAAAATAGAAACTTTTGCAAAACTAAATTTAAAAAATTCAAAAATTACTTTAGAAAACTGTACACATTCAAAAACCATGCACCTAGCCTATTTCTGTGAATTTTTTAGAGATATGAAATATTTTCAATTATTTTTTTGTTGTGGCCTTCAAAAGTTTTGTGTTAAATTGTTGTCCTTTAGCTATGTCTATGCCCATGTCCATTTTCATCTACTTTTTGGTGGGGTTTCGTTAAGCCGATTTACCTGGCAAAAATGAATTAATTAAAATTTATATAGATTTTTGTTTCCACCCACATCAAATATGACCAAAAATGTCAAAAACCTAATTTGTGGTAGCAAAGCACGAGACAAGACCACCCAAAATAAAATGCAAAAAATCCGTCCACTCAACTTACTGATGAGCTTCACGTAATCAATCAACTTTGATTACAGCCAAACAGGACCTAGGACCCTTTTTATTTATTTTTTTTTCTTTTCTTTCGGTTGGTTGTTGGAAATGAGCCAGATTATAGTCTTGCTGGCGATTTTTCTTTTTTTTGCTGACCAAAAGACAAGAAAAATCAATATGTCTTGATGTTTGATAAAAGTGAAATAAATAGTATGGCTCGTAAAGTGAAAGTGTCAAATGACCAGGATATATCCAAACAGAAGACGAGAATGAAATGTGAAGATATATGATAGGCTAAAAATAGTGATAAATATCTAGGCATTTGCTTGCAAATTCACAAAAACGATAGAGGGAGCCAAAGAGGAGTTCACTTGTTTCCCTTCATTCCCTTTAAGAGGAGTTGCTTTCCTTTTTTTCGCATTCTTTCTTTCTTTTTTTTTTTTTGTTTGACTTTAATGCCAGGCAATAAATACTTTTAAAAGATAAATAAATCCCTGACACAGGCACCAATCACTGTCAGAGGTGGAGGCTAAACCGCATGATCCTCTGCCCTTTCCCCGTCTCCAGTTTGCTACTCTAAAAGAAGGCTAAGCAGCTTAGCCTCTAACACGCAGTGCCACCTATTTCTTAGGTTTCAACATTGTTTCCTTTAAACCAAAAATGCCACAAAAACCAAAAACAAAAAAACCAAAAACAAAATAGCGACAAAATAGGGAGTTGTGAAAAAATATCAACAGGAGCCAAGACAAAGGCATTTTTATCACACGTTGGCCATGTGTAGTAGAATATTACCAATGAAAATGGCAAACAGTGTAAAAAAAAAGAAACAGGAAAAGAAGAAGGTAAAGGCGAACTCTGAAAAAGTTGCCGTTCTCTCTATCTTTCATTCTCTGTATCTATTTCAATGTGTATGTATGTGAAAAGCCTCAAAAGTTAAAAGTTACCAAAAGGCAATAGCAAATAGCAAGTAAAATGGCCAACAATGTCCGAAAAAGGTGTGCCATGGAATTTAATTAAGTTAGCTGTCAAATGACTGACCAACAAATGGATGGCCAACAACAGACACCACCATTTGCGGACCGTAGTGGACCGACCAACAACCTGAAAAATGTTTCCCAACCAATTTTGTTCAGAGACAAAATCGAATTAAATTAGTTTTAGTTGATTAAAGAAAAAAAATGTGAAATCTAAACGGACAACCATTAAAATATAAAAAAATTTCAAATACTTCATAAAAAATTGAAAGCATTTTTACGATTTTTGTTTGAATTTTGTAGCATTAGTTATTCACTTTCTGTTATGAGAAAGTTTAATTTATTTGCATTTATTTTCTATACATTAACTGTAATTTCGCTGTATTTTCGTGTGTTATACAACACTGATTCTGAACACCCAATGATTCTTAAGATTAAAGCTTGTTGCAATGCCTTTATATTGATTTAAATATTTCAAGAGATAATTTAGGATACTAAAGGTTGCCTTCTCTTTATACTAAGTCTTTTCTTAATACTTGTTTATTAAATGTAACTAAGGTTACATTTAATAAATCTCAATTAGATCATTCTTTGCTATTTTTCTTGTCTTTCCCAACACAATCCTCTTGTTGAAACGGTATTTACTCAAGACACTAAAATTTATTTGAAAATATATGTATTATATCAATTGTATTATTGTCGTCTCGTCACAAAAAGTTTCATACGTACTTACATATAATAAATCATAAGATTTATTTCTTTTCATTTTAGTTATTTTTATTATTTATCAACACTTCAATTTGGAGTTTTAGCACAAATGTTTCCTTATTGTACATTTTCTTTAATTTTATCATTCTCAATTTTTTCCCAAAATTTGAATTTTCACTTTTCCATATTTGTTTTTAACTACTTGTCAACACTAAACTGCTTACTATTCTGTTTTCCAATACTTCTTTGGCTTAAAATTACTTGCAGAAAACTTCTTTGCTTACTTTCTAGTAGAATTTATTTAGATCCTTGTGCTCACATGATAGTTAAATAAAATTAGTCCCAAATAACAATAAATCATCTCTCACATATCGTAAAATGTTCTTTCATCCTTTTAAAAATAAATTGCTGCTGTCTAGCAAATCAATTTACATGCAAATCTCATGCGGAAAACTCTTGCCGAGTTTCAAACCGAAAGTAAATCAAACTAAGTGAATCATTTTTGAAGTGCAATGTCGAAACAATAAAAACCACATTAAAATGAAATTCAATAAAACAACAGCATGAAGGAGGCGGAGTAATAGGAAGTTGGAGTAGGCAATCGTACTTGACCTGAAAAGCCTGTTTGGCATATGGAATGAGGAAGGGCGGTAGGGGAGGGGAGCAATCAAAACAGGATGCCAGTCGTCTGCTGTTGCTGCTAGTGATGAAGATGTTTCAACTTCTAACCGCCCCAGCTCCATGGCCGCCAACTCATTGTACAGTTCCAACTTTGGGTGTATATGGGTGGCAAACTAATTTCATTACGAGCAGCTGGCGTCCAGCATCTACTCCATCTCACCATGTTGCCATCTCAAAATCCGGTCATAATGCTTGTAATAATAATCAACAGCCACCACCACCGTTGCCACCATCTGAAAAAAAAACCTTTCTATAAACCGAAGCGAAGGAGTCGGACCATGAGTTGGATCCGAGTCCAATTCTCTGGGTATCCAGAAGATGATAAGTAGACATGGACACATGCAGCGTTGGTTCGTTGAGAAGCAATTGCCATGGCAAAAATAGAACAATTACACTAAAAATAAAAACAAAAGCCAGATAAGTGGGACACAGGGGCGTAACTGGCTGGACGACTGGGCAATGAATGTGGGATAAGGGCGGTATACTGGGGGCGTGGCAACTTGTGTGTAATATGTGCACAAATTGAAAATAAAGTTTTGTAACAAAATGTCGCACCGGAAATGAAACTCACAGCATGTAGTCAGTCCCTTAACCCCCCTCTTTCTCTCTCTCTTTCAGTCCCTCAATCTCATTCTCTGGCTCCTTTTGTAGGAAGAGGAGGTGCAGAGTGAAGAAAGTTTGTGTAGCCAAGCGTATAAACTGGGGTATAAAAAGGGGCTAGGCAAGGCGTGGCAAAAGCATTGTTTGCCACTATGCCTTCTTGCCTCAAAAGTCTAGTCAGCCAGCCAGCCAGTTGAGCCTTTGCCATAATAAAAGATGACATTTTATAGCAGCCAACAAGTTTGTGGGTAAAAGGAGATGAAAAGTGGAGGAGAAGAGAATAGGTTTTTGGTGGCTCAGAAACCCAAAGGCAACATCTCAGCGGTTTGGGTTTTCGTTCTAAACAGAAAGACTGAGAGACCGAGACACAGCTGCAAAAGTACATAAACCTAGAAATGTCATGTTTATTTTCATTTCATAAGGAAATTGTCTGTCTATAGTTTTGGGCTCTAACAGAAGAGGCAAGTGGAAAGTATCTACCACTCAGTCTCAGTCTCCGTCTCAGCCTCAGCTCAGGTTCAAGGCGCCATCAGAAACTTTGCTAATAAGGCACCGCATGAAGTCATGTACCTTTTGGTCCATGTCATGGCACGTGTTGTGGAACTGTGTATCTTAGTTTTTATAGTCCCACGGAACGTGTAATGTGGAAGCAAAGTTGAACGATTTATTGTTTTATCTTTGAAATTTATAGCTCATAATTAGACATATGAAATGTATCTAATGCAATTTACAATGATTACCCAGAGGCGTCGTTAATACAAATTGAGAACTGTGATTTAAAACAATTTGAATTGAAAAGAAAGTGAAAGAAGAGATTATAAAGAAGTGATACTACCACAAATAAGTGAAATTATTTTTTTTAATCGTATCGGAAGCTATAATATTTATAATTTAAACTATAATATTACTTGTTAAACTGATCAAAATTATTTTATGGTTTTTTGATCAGAGTTCAATTGTATTTTTCATTCTTATTTAGATAGTCGGAGAACTTAAAAAAAAAAACCAAAACAAACATTAGAATGTGTCATTTGTTTCAAAATTGAATTTCTTTAGTTATGGAAGCGAAGGTTTTTTTTTTATTAAACTTTGTTAATACAAATCCTAAGCCTGATTGAAAAGCCTTCTCTTCTCTTTGTTCGAACCATGTTATTTAAAATGGGTAGAAAACATTTTTAGCCTTACTAAAAAACTATAATGTTTTTCATGTCTTTAAATTTGATTAAAATCAAGCAAAGTCATGTCAAGAATCCAAAGTTGTCATATATAAACGAAATGAAGTAAAGACTACTGCTCAGAGAAAGAGAAAGTTTCTTCGGTTTTGAGATTTGAGAAAAAAGTTCAATTAAACATATTTATTATATACTCATGAGATTTTTTTTTTTGTTAATAGTTTTCTTAGTTTTTTATTCGACATTGTTTTGCTCCTTTTTTTGAACAGCAGATTTCCTTTTTACCAAAAACTAGTAAAAGTAAATATAATATTTTATATATTCGTTAATATACTAACTTAATAATAATCAAACAAAGCTATCCAATAAGTCACCTATTTTTTGCATATTTTTTCACTTTTAATTTAAATGTTAAATAATTATTTTTATTTCAGACTTCAACAAATTTAAGACCATCAAACTCAAGTTCATTCGGTAAGTTACATAATTCTAGTGTACTTTGTAAAAATAATAATAAAATGTGCTAATCATGCTCTCAAGGGCCATACATTTAAATATAAATGAAACCCTAAAAATATTTGAAAAGAATATTTCGAAACCCTTTTTTTTTTCATTAGGCACTTGAAATAATAGAAATATGTACAATGTGCTACTTAGTAGCTTTTAGACAGCTATCGACCCTATCCTCCTATTTGCCAACTCTCTTTTCTGTATGCCACATTTAGCCAGAATTTTGACAGCTTTTTCAGACTGCCAAATAACCACTCATCTAATCACATCATCATCATTATCAACATTAACAATTTTGCACTGTCATTCAACGGAAGGCCAAAACGATGAACGACGTAAAGCGAATGGTAGACAATGCCGTCGACAAACCTGGTGATGGTTTCTATAGAAGAGTTGATGGGGTTTTTAGGATAGAAATGGTCTCGGTGCCTGTCTCGGTCCCTGCCTTTCTAGCCGTTTAATCATTTTGTCACGCGTTTTGGGGTCGCGCTTCATATGAATTCACTTGTTCCCTTTTTTGTTCCTGACCGGATCTGGTCTGGTTTGCTCTGGTTTGGTCTGGCCTGATGGTATTAAATTTTAGCATATGTCATAAAGGCTTAGCCATGATTTATAAATATGTGCAGACAGGCAGACTTTTCGGTAATAAAAAGGAATTAGGTAAAGTGAAACAGAAAAAAAGGAAAAAAAATGAAAACAAAGAAAACGTGAAAAAGAACAAAATAACAAATGAGAAACTAAACGATTTACGTAGCCAGAGACAACTAGACATGACCATTATTTCTCAACAAAGATTCTTTCCGTCACATATATTTTCATTTTTAGTTTGTCAATGTCGCTGACTACACCGAAAAATATTGAGGAGTTAAATAGGAGTTAATAAAGATATTTAACTAGGCTTTGACTAACTAAGTTTTGGGTGATATTTGGAAAATAAAATAGAAAAAACTATAAAGGTGAATGTACAGATAAGCTAGTATTTTAAGGAGATTATTTCTGTTTACGATTTCGAAAAAATTCGAAAAATAATTGAAATTGAATTAATTTATTTTAGATAAAATGAATATGGTTTAGTATACATTATAATTTTAAGATTGAAATTCAAGAAGCCTTTTGACATACAAACGAGACAATGACAATAAGTTTTTGATATTATTTTTCCAAACGTGCAAAAAAATCTTAAACAGAATAAAGCTTCAAAATTTGTTTACATATTTAAAAAAAATATCTTTAAAAATAACTTTGAAACTTTTTTAAGTTCTAATAGATCTAAAAACTTAATTACTAAAAATTTGAAACTTTCTGAAATCTGAAAATTTTGTCCATTTACTTGTCAATTCTTCATTGCTTTGTATTATTATTTAGAGAAATGTTGCCTATAATTTTCTCACAGTGTAAAATTAAAAGCAAAACGGCAGCTTTCAGCTGTGCACCAAATTTACTTGTGTATAAATATTTATATATTGAAATGCAATGCGAATCGATGAGCAGTTTCCCTTAGATCTCTATCTTCACTTGCAAGCCAATGTGCCGCAATGCAATCGAGCCAGACAAAATTGAATTTGTTGCAAGTTGCCCAGGATTTTTCAATACCCAAAACCATTCCCATCCCCCTCCGCTGTCCCTATACCACTCTGTTGCTGTTTCCTGCCCCTCTCAATCCCTGTCATTGGGTACACTCCTCATCTTATGTTGCTGCTGCTGCTGCTGTTTGTCGAATTGCAACATGCGAAAATGCGATTTGAGCTTGCTTCCCTACTAAAAAGTTCTTCTCTGTCGTTTTGTTGTCTCGTCTAGCAGGTTGTTTTTTTTTTTTTTTTTTGCCTCTGAAAGGGCTGATGAAGGGAGGAGATCTAATGCGGGGGAATTGGTGTTGCAAGGCTTTAGCTGTGACAAATCTTTATGCAATGTTGCATGTCGTCTGATTTTGCCATGATGACATGCTGATGGCATAAGCAGAGACGGCAAACGGAACTTCGACTCCAATTCCTACCGATTCTCTCTACTTCATCTTCATCTCCATCTCCATCTCAGTGTCTTTCCATCTCTCTGTCTATCTTTTTATATGTCTCTGTATCTCAGTGATTTGTTCACTGAAGCGTTAAGCACAAAAATTGGTAATGGCAGTGGCTGGGCAATAGTTTTTCTTGTTTTTGATACCTCTTTTATTTGAAGGAGTAATAGACATTAGATAAATTCACATAATGTGATTCTTTATAAAAAATTTCAATAAAATCAGAATCTGGAATTAACTACTTACTAATTAAGAAATTCGAGATGGAGAAAAATTTGAACAATTTGTACGATAAAACTTTTCCGTAGGATACAATTATACATTGAATGCAATAGTTCTATATTTAATTATAATATGAAATTTTTAAAGAATTATGTTTGAAAATCTTTCACTTCGTCGGAATCTGTAACAATAATTTCTAAATTTGTTTAAATGAAAGTTTAGATGATTGCTTTACATATAAAACTTCAGATAATTTTCTTTCTAATATAAAGGAATTTTAAAATAACTTTTGGATTTTATGATATTTTAAACTTTTAATGTTTATTGTACAACTAATATATTTCCTTATTGAAATTCGAGAACTTCTCCAAATTTTTTTTTTGATAATTTAAAAATATTTTTGATTGATGAGCTTTACTATAAATATACTGGGAAAATGTGCAATGAAAGTCTAACTTGGAAGTCTAGTTTCTAAAGTATTTATTATTCATTAATTTATTAGAATCTTATATGTATACATACATATATATAAAATACTTATTATATTAAATATTAATTATGTATATTTAAATAATAGGTTTTTATTTAGTTTCTTTTAGTTTAGTTCATCTTTAAACGTTATTGTTCTTTAAGAATTTCCACCCATAGAATTTGTTTTCATTTCTCTAGGATAATTCGTAGTCGATTTAACTATATTTGTGAATTTTTATTTTTTGGCAATCATTGTGCAGGTTTTTCGAAAGTTTTTCTTGTTTATTTTTTTCTTTTTATATTTCGTTTGCCAGAAAAATGGCAAAGACAAATGCAATGTCATGTAGTTAGTTGAAATGGATTCCCCATACTAGAATTGTGGTCGTTATATGTACATATATCTATATATGGATATATTTATATTCCTGTATAAACCTATGTAGGTATTTATGTATATATGTATGTATCTAGTTCATTTCAGCACTCACTCATTCATTTAGTTATTTGGTTAACTTGAGTCTACCAATTGAAATTGGTTCTATGAAAATTTATTTCATTAAATTTATTTTTGGTTTGTTTGTGGCACATTTGGCCATTACATATTTGGCCAAAGGCGGACGGTAAAACGAACATCAAAAGAGCATTGAAATTAATCAGACAGAATTCAAAAGCCCGTAACTCATTTTAGACCTTACCTCACACATATACAGATACACACACACACACATATACATACATACATACATACATACATACAAAATAATTGCATTAATTTATGCGTAATAGCCATAGAAATTGCAAATAAATACAAATAATTATAATCGGGGAATTATCAAAAATCTACCATTGCCACCTTCCCCATCCCGCACTACCGCAAAACAACAAAAAAGAGAAACAACTTTTGCGCCCGAAAGTAAAATATAAATTTTGGGCGTCAGCTGCTGCTGTCAACACACAGAATGACCCCCTGGGGGTGGTAAACAAGAGTAAGAGATAGAGGAATAGAGAAGAAGAGAGAGAGGGAGAAGTGTGGTTAGGGGTTTCTGTAAAAGTAGGCGTGTCATTCGGCAGGCAGTTGAAAGGCTAATTTTCACATTTTGAATTTGAATTTGAATTTCGAAAAACTCATCCTTGCTTTTTGTGGGTTATCATTTAGTTGCTGTCTGCTGAAGAAGGCGTAGATCTGTGGGCGGGGCTTGGGGGCAGCCAATTTCATGGTTAAATGATTCAGAAAGAGAATTACAAAATTAGGCCTGGCCTGGCCTGACTTGCCCCTCTCCACCACATGCCCCCTCAGTTAACACAATGTAATTAACTTTTGCGCGACTGCCTTTTGGTCTCATTCTCACCCACTCCTTCTCTCTCTCTCTCTCCCATTCTCTCGTTTCTGTTTTTCTCTCAATATATTTGATATTTATTTACCCCTCTGGGGGGCACTTTATCCTAACCATGGTATGGGTGGAGAGGGGAATGGAGCAGGGTGTTTGGTTAACCCGCTGACAACTTTCAAACTATAGCGAGATAGAGAGAGAGGGAGGAGTTGCTCTTCTTCTCTTTTGAAAAGCAATTTGAAACAAATTTTATTGCCAAAGTTTTTTGAAGCACATGGAAAATTGTTCAAGTGCCACAAAAAGTAAAAGGCGAAAAAGAATAAAATAAAAGTCACTTCTCTCTCTCTCTAAAAAATAGTCCAAGCTTTTGGCCTGCAATTAGCCTTGGCCAAGACTTGATAAATTATATATAATAAAATGTTGTAAAACAAAATGTGACAAATTTTGCCAAGAGATTTAAATCAATATTAAAAGAAAATATTATTTTCTAACGTATTCATCTTTGTGTTTGATGTTGAGGTGACAGGTAAAATAGTTACTACAAAATGTAACAAAATGTACATTGTTTAAAATTTATTGCATCTTTCAGCTTTCATCTTTCAAAGACACGATTCAATATATTACTCTAATTGATCAGATTAGGGTTACAATTTAACTATGTTTTTTCTTTTAATTCGTTTGTTTGATTTCTCTTTTTTTCTGTTTCTAAAATCAAACTAAAATGCATTAATTATAAACAAACATAAAGTTAGTTTAATTTTTAATGTCTAGGAGTAAATAATTTAAGGAAAACTTTTCACATAATAATAATTTTTTTCAAGTTTCTCAAGCAAACAAAGATAAATTCTTAGATCCAAAAATTTTATCAAATGGAGAAAAATTTGCTTATCTTCAATCTGTTGCATCAGTGTTTATCATCAGATTTACAGATGTGTATATACATTTTTTTTTTAATTTTGTAATTATCTTCTGTGGCTTTAAGAACTGTTTATAGCTGCTGCAATCCATGTTCAACTTCAGTCCATGGCACACAGTGCGTATGCGTAATAAACAAAACAACTGCAGCTACAATACAATCGCTCTCTTATATCTGTATGTGTGTGTGTGTATGTGTGTTGGTGTGTGTCTGTTGGCTTTATTTAAATTTACAACCAAGCAGGAGGCAGGCAGTCACTGTTGAGCTTTGTTACGCACACTGGTCATGCCTGATGCCACTCCTCTATCCGTATGGCAATACTCCTTTTATTTTGTCCCGCCCACTCCCAGGACACACATTGTGCTCACAGTGTTTGGCGTTTGCCTCTGTTGAATAATAAATTGTATTTTGCGGCATTTAAAAGCAATTTTTTAACATTTTTCAATCTCAATGGCAATGGCTGAAACGCCAAGCACGCACACAATCATAAATACATACAAACACCATATACAAATACACACACACACACACACACTAGCAAACAAACAAACACACATACAAATATAAAGAATGAACGAAGGCTCAGCCCAATTTTGCAGTGAATTGTCCTGGGATGCAAGCAGAGTCTCTTTCAAGGCTGTCAAATCGGAGCATCATCCTTGTAGTCCTTGCCTTCGTACGCACAAAGAGCAATTTTTGGCTTAGTCTGTGTCTCTCTGGTCTGCCTGATGATGGTAAGGGATGAAAGAGGGGAGAGGTGTATAGCCCAATGACAGTGGGATAGAGGAGAAGAGCATTCTGTGTGCATTTAGTTAAGCTTCAAGTGAAGACAGCAACGATTCGGCAGCAAAACAAATTGCAGCATTTAAGTCCCATGTCCTGGCACTCTTCTTATTCCTGTCACTCTCTCTCTCTCTCTATATCTTTTTCTCTCCCTTTTTTCTCTGGCTGTTTTTCCTGTTGGCCTAAAATTGCATTGCTTAGCAAAATTTTGGTAAATTTTGCCGGCACATGTGAGTGCAGAGAGAGAGAAAGAGAGTAACAAGGGAAAGTAGAAACCTGGTCAAACAGTTTGCATAAAGTTTGATTAAGTGTGTAAGCCGGTTGAGTTTTTGCCACTTTGCCATCGGGCAATGCCCTGAAATGTGCGTGTTATATACTAAATGTTGGCAATGCTGTTTGTCTATAACATAACAAATGCTTGGCAATGCTCTTTAATAGACTGTACTAATTTCTTTTTAGAAAAAAATAACATGAAATCATAATGATTGATTGTTTTAAATGCATCATCCAAATAGGCTTAGCATTTTATAGTTCTAAATAATATTCGAAACTATTGTATATTTTATATTGTAAATACAAAAATCTATTAGATATTTTTTACAATGACTTTTGATATTTTCTATCAGAAGATTGATCAACAAATTGTGCGACGTTGTTGCAAAAAGAAGTCCAGTAAAGGGTAAAAATTACTTGAATATGTTTTACTCTGATTTAACAATTTGGTTTTCTACATATATTAAGGGGCTGGTTGTATAAGAATATCTCCAAGTTATTACATTCGCTAACACCTAACAAGCGTTTGTTGAAGGACTCAATACGGTATAATAAACCCGATCAGTATAAATTTCAACGTTCAACTGTGGCTGTTGCAATTGGTTTTCTTATCATTGGGTCTATTGGTTTAATAGTAAAGTTAATTCACATACCCATCAATAATTGTATTATGGGTTAGACAGAAATAAACTTTCAAATTCAATTGCCGCTCTACCAGAAAAAGAAAGCGATAAAAGTTTTCGTTTTTATTTTTATTTTTTTTATATTTTTCTTTTCTTTTTGGCCATGGGCCAAAGTGTACAAAAGCAGCCATAACAAAGCCAAGCTGCTAGTTCCTTGGATGTTTGGTTGTTTGGTTGGTTGGTTGCTTGACTGGTTGCTAGTTGACCTGACCCTTAGTCCTTGCGGGGGAGTTGGTGGCGGCGGTAAGTGTTGACAAGAATATTTGGCTGTGCACTTTACAGGAAAAACATTTGCCGTTGCCAAACCCACAAAACTGTCGGATGTCTGTGTGAATGCAATCGAATTAAAGAAATATGCACGGAGAACTGAAGTGGTGCTAGCGGCAATGGCATTGCCAGTTGCTTATATGAACATCAATTGTTATGGTGTTGCCAGACTCAAGTGAAAATAAACATAAGTTAATTAAATAACATTAACTTAAATTCTTTTTAAATAGAATCTTAATATATTAAATTGCTTACAATAGTTTACTTTCTTTTGAAGTAGTGGTAAAATACAACCGATTTACATATATATTATATACTTCGACTTCTCTCTATATCCAGGATTATAAATCGATAGTGTTAAGTGATATGTATTCCATTTATAATATACTGTGAAGTTTTTCAAGTTTTGGTTATTCAATAATACATAATTATGATATGTTTAAATAGTCTGTTTAAATAAACATATTTTTTTATTTGGCTTAGGTAATTTGCAATGCTTTAAATATTTGTTTTCGTTCTATTATTTAAGGCAATTATATGGATTTAAATAGAATCGAGAAACATAGGCAATACTACAGCAAAATATAACCGTTAAGGGTTAAAATAAATAAGGAAGTAATGTGATAAATAAATAACATCTTAAATTTAATATATTTCATTGGAAATCAACCAAATTTTAAGTTACATTTTTCAAAACTGCAAAAAAATTGTATTTAGTATTTGAAAGATGTAACATTAAATTATTACAACAATTAAATATTAGTATTACTATTAATAATTATTTCTTTTTATTATCAATACTATTAATTATTATTATTATTTTTAATTATTATTATTAACTATTATTAGAATTAATTATTATTACACAGTTAAAAAAATACCCTAAAATTTATTTAATTGATTTCAACTAAGTAACTTCATTTTATGCCTTTTTATTTAAAGTGTCTTACTTTAAATAATAAATCGAAAAAATTGATTTTTTTTTGCTGTTCATTTTTCATTTAACCAAAAATTTTTCCACTGTCGATTGAAGGCAAAGTTTTTTTGTTCTCACCAAATTAGTTAGCTTTGTCTGCGTGGCTTATCTCCAGCGAGTTGAGTCCTTGATGTATTCGCATCCATATCCTTTTCAGACGTATGCATTGCGAATTGTCGCATGTGTCTCCATTTGGCTGCTGTTATGGTTTATTGATGAGTCTCTCAAACCAAAATTGATGATGCCATGTCCTGGTGTCCTGGCATCCTGGCATCTTGTAGCTAAAGCATTGCTGTAACAGCAACTACAGCAAATGGGGAAAATTTATTCAAAACTTTGAACAAATGTGCAACAACGATTTAAGTAGCAACAGGCAAACAAATGGAAAAAAAACTAAAATATTAAAGACAAACTTCTTTGGCACCTGAGACAAACAGGATAAATAGACAAACCGACAGACGGACGGTATGTTGTCCAGCCACTTGCGAGGCAATAAAGTTATTTAGGCAAGGCAAAAGCAAACGTGTCACTGCCCCGGGCTAAAAATGCTAGACAAAGGCAGACAGAATGGCAGTAAAAGGAGTCCAAGAGAGTAAAAGGAATGTAGAAAACCAAGTTAATGCAGTCAAAGGAATAGCTAAGAGACAAGTGGGGTAAAAACTAGAAACTTCTACTCTTACACATGCAGAAGCAGCAATTTACTTACTTCACAGTTTTCGAGAGTTTCTCAAGCTCACCAAGAAGTGTCTAAAAAAAAAACGGGAATGAAAATGGGCGAAAATAAAGGGCAAGAGACTACAATTGAAATTCTGCAATCCTAAAGTTTGTTGAATGCCTAAAAAACAGCCTAAATTGAAAAGTATCAAATGTTGAATTTCAAGCATACAATTCAACAATGTTAATAATTGGAGTCGACTGCAAATATCCTGTAAAACAGATTGAAGAAGATAATTACTGAAATATATAATATATATTAGAAAAGAGATCATTAAAATAAAGGATTTTTCTTAAAAGAAGTGTATCTTAGTATATAAAGTATTTACTTTTATGATACAAGTAATTATGTTTAGGAACTAGCTAATAGGGTTTTCAAGAAGGAATTTTATACAGGAAGAAAATTTTTTTAAATACTTTTAAATGCTTTTTAATATTTTTTATGTCATTTTTATATTTTTTAGTATTTTTTTTTGGTAGAGATTTTATTTTTACTTATTAGGATTACATTTTAAATTAGATATTATTCTTTCATGTAATTTTGTTTAACAATACTGTTGTTCAAATCTGAACTTTCCAACATAAAAATAATTTAGAAATTTATTCTTTTATTTTATGTAACATTGATAGTTCAAGGAAATATGATTTTCTAAAAATGAAGGTAAATTTCCGCTTTCGAAAACCTATCGTGTTTTTAAACAACCAGAAAACTCCTCAATTTGATTAAATTCTAAAAGGTCGCCTAAATATGAATTGTTTTTATTTATATTTATGTATATAGTATGATATTAATTTACTTCTGCTTCTTCTAGAATTCGTACAGATAAATCTTCTCAAAGCCTGATTTGTGAATTAAACAAGCTTTTCAATTGTTAAAGTCGCTTAGCACTCCTTTAAAACAGTCACAGCTAAAAGTTAAGTGACAGAATGTGTACCCCAAGTTTCAATTTGATTTTTTGGCAACATTTAAAATTTAAGTTTTCAATCTTTTCTTAATTGGGTAGACTAACAAACATAGCCTTTTTGATTTCTTAACCCTACTATGAAACTATGCCATAGTGACAGATCAGCCTATAGTGTATATACATATATCCCTTGGCCTCTACTTCACATTTCTTCTCTTTTTTTTTGGGATTTTGGATGCATTTTAATTAAAAGTGAAGTGTGGCCATTAATTTGCAACTACAAATTACTGGCAATAAAACATGACTGGCACCACACACTGATTTTTCGGCACACACACTCAACTATACACACACACATATATGTAGAGGCAACATCTGTATGGTACAGTGGGGGCAATCAATTTGCACTTTGACTACAATTACTGATTTTCGACACTTCAAAGGATTTTATAAATTGCCATTTGCCCAACCCCCCGAAAAATTCTGCCTTTTACACTTGGCTTTCTACACTGACTTTGGCAATTTGTTTTGGCCTTTTCTCTCCTTTGCCACTTTTCCCACACACTTCCGGATGTATGTGGGCTTTGGCTTACACTTTTTGTATGTGTTTTTTTTTGCCAGTACTATATTTTTTTTTTTGCAATTTCTTTTCTTTTTGCTCCTGCCATGTACAACTTTAATTAAGTCAACGTGCGAAGCCTGTGGGCAAAAATGAACATCAAGATTGAAAGTAGTTGTAAAAGAAAATAGTATAGAAAAAAAGAAATAAAGAGGAAGTAAAACACCAGACTGAGAATAAGGAAAAAAAATATCAAAAGACGAGACCAAATGTTAAGTGTTGATGGTCAAATTAGACTATGGCCAGATGAAGGAGTTAATGAGTGAATTGGTTTTTCTTTTAAATAGAAATCTTATTGAAATTCAAATGGAATATTTTCAAGTGTAACTAAAATAGAGTACTTTTTAGCAGTGTGAATGAAGTTTGAATAGAAAAACTGTATGTTAAGCATTCTCAACTTTTTAGTCGTTTTATTAAATTTAAAAATACATAGTTGAAATTCATTATTCAATCAATAAACTTATTTTTGTTCGTTGTGCTTCTTAAACAAATTCATCAGTTATTTATTTTTCTTTCAATCTTTCAACAAGTTTGTTTAGCAAGTGTTTAAATTTGTGCAAATTCATATTTCATATTTTTTTTGTTAAAGTGAAACTACTCAAAAACTATTTACAAGTTTAAAGATTTAAGCTAGGAGAACTTATTAAAATTCTCGATATTTATGACTTTCAAAGAAGGACTTGAAAGTTCAAACTAATCGAACCGAAATTTAATCTTTGCAATTAAATTAGCCTTTGCTATTTGTACTTTATAATTTTATTCTTTTGTCATTCCAACATCTTAAACATTAAGGGATAAAATTTTGATATTTATTTGTCCCACTTTGTTTTTATAAAATCGATCAAGAACAATCTTTCCCCTTGTCTAAGTATGTTAAATTAATAATAAATTTACTAAGGAAAATAATATTCGAAATTCTATTTGGCTTTCAGCTGTCTCTTACAAAGTTTTAAGCCTTAAAGAAATCGAAAGGCAGTTGATTTCATTTAGCGCCGATTTTAAATGTGGTGTAAAAAAAGAATTTAAATGGAAAATGGAAATAGTCTTGGTATGGTATGGAGATTTGTTTCATATTCGTTTTTAACTTACCCTTTCTGTTTGCAGCAATTTCCATGCAAAAGACACTTTCTTTTTGTTGGTTGTCTTATTTCGGTTGTTCTTGTTTTATTTTTTTGCACTCCTTTCTTTTTTTTTTGTTTGTCCTGTAGATATGTAAAAGAAGACACTCACGCACAAGCATAAAGCGGAAAACATTTTTACACATGTGACTGACGCTGATTGCGTTTGTCACGTCGCCGAAATAAAATTGCGCGTTTGCCGAGACAGAAGGCCAAAAGTGTAGAAGATAGACCAAATGGAGTTAAGGGCGTTTGCGGCAGATGGGGGCCCAGGCTAAGTGAACAAAAAAGGTAGCCAGGCATATAGCCAGAATAAAGCCGCAACAACAGCAACACACAAAAAAGAAAATATAAAAATGAAGAAAAAAACACACATACGAATATGAAAGAAATGAAACCATGACCAGGAACTGAAACCCATGACTTCGTTGGCATTATTTCAGGCACTTTTTTTTTGTTGTTTGCTTCGTTGAGTTGGGAATTTTTTTTCGCCAAAAACTAGGCAACGGAATTGCAGTAAAATCGTCATCGATGAACTCAGCGACCTCTTTACGCACACACGTAAACACACACACATGGACACAGACAAACATAGAATGACTGAGAGTGAGAGAGAGAGAGAGAGGGGTTGGGATAGGGGCTAGGCAGAGGAGAAACCCACTCACATATGCAGAGGCCTGCCAGTTCAACATTGCGTATACGTAACGTTGTGCATATTGACTCCGTAGAAGTCCGTAGAAGTCCCCACCAGATTGTCGCAGTTGCGGCATATTTGCATAATTTAGCGATTGAATTTTATGCTCAAAAGCAAAACAGAGCACCAGACCCAACCGGAGGCAGAGCAGCTGCTCTGCACCTCATCCTTATCCTCCACTCACTGCTCCTCTCTTTTCCCATTTATACTGTCATTCATATATGTATGTATATATGTACATATATATGCATACATACATCAAACAGAGGCTTCATTCATTTTGCTTTTCACTTATTAATTAAATAATTTTTGTTGCATTTGCTGTGTGTGTGTGTGATGATGATGATGATCATCATCATCATCAACATTGCCATCATAGTCCATCGACAATAATTGCATGCAACATAATTAAAGCCATTAAAGCACTTAAGCTGCCGGAAAACCCATGACACGACGGGTTCGGCTTGTCGTTGGGCTAGATATGAAAATGACGGTGGCATCGGTCGGGTGAGGCTGATTGGATGGAATGGAGGGTGGCGGGAGAGGTTCTTTCTCTGGCACATGGTCGAGTCATGTTTGCATATGCATAATTATGATGAAAACACATTTAAATGCATTTAATCGGGCGCACAGCATTCAAAAGGTGGTAAAGAAGGTGGTTTCTGTTGGTATGGATTGGTATGGTTTTGGTGGTGCAAGTCCATGGTGGTCAGCATTGAGGCTGGTTCAGGTATATATGTATGTAGCTTATGGCAAACCATGACCCACTCAAAAGGCTTTTAACGTTTATTGGTTTTTATTAAATATTCGAGCCGTGGCTGGAGCATATATGTATGTATGTATGTACATACTTGCATACATACATATATCCGTACTTACAAATGTTGTTATATGTATGTATATACGAACAATTTAGCAATATGAATTGGTCAGTAACGTTTTTAGATCAAAAGGCATTTTTAAGTTAGATAATCAAGTGGATGATGTTGTATATAAATAATTAAAATTACTGTACACTTTGTGGCTTAAATGTTTAGATGATAGCTGTTTTTTTATAAAAATGATTCAAGAGTAAAAAAAAAAAGTCAAAAATAAAAAACAATTGTTATTTAAGTCTTTACTAAAAAAACTGAAAACTATATTTTTTATTCCTTTAAATATTTATAATTCCCAATGGTCAGTGGCCAAAGTTTTAAAAACCACTAACAACTAACGAAATTAATTTTAAAGAAGTTCACCCCGAATGAGTTAGTTATTTGTATTGCAGTAATGTTCCATTCCTTAAATTGGAATTTAAAATAAAAAAACAATTCTTTAATAATCAATTCTTTTTGTTATCAACTTAAAACAATAAGAAAAAATTGAAAAATAAAAAAAGGTATCTTTAATTCCTAAACCAACTTGTTTTCAATTTTACTTTTATTGTATAAAAATGTTTAATACGTCGAAATCAAGTTTGTGTGCAACAGGATTACAAATAAATAACATTTATTTGCCATAAAATGAAATTTTGCATCAATTGAAAAGTTTCAGCATTATATTTTGTGACAAAGTTTTTTGTTTTTTTTCTCTCTCTCATTTTGTATTATTTTTGTTGCTTGCTGCAATATTTGGTCATATGTATATATAAAAACGGATTCCTTTTTCAGGCCAGGAAAATGCCAAATATTGAATTATCCAATGTTTTGTGAAATGTTTGCCAATTGCCAGGCAATTCAGTGATAAAAGAGGGTCGAGAGGGAGAGACAGAGAGCAAAGGTTTAAAAATGTTTACTAAATTGTCAACTGAAAATTATATATGCAATTTAAACAAAATTATTTATGTGCGAAGATTTTTCAAATATTTATACAACATTCAGCATATTTGTGGACAAATTTTTGGGGATTTTCACACAAAAGAGCGAAAGAGAGAGGAGGAGAGCAACTGAGATAGAGAGATCAAAAATTTAATTAAATCTATGTATATGAAATGCGTTTTACATACAATATTGTGTGCCGATTTTTTCCTTCAAATTTTTATTTTTATTGTTAGTTTTTTCTTTTTGCATGAAGCTTACTTCCCGTTTCCTGAGTTTTCATTTCGCTTTCATGACTGTGCTGCTCCATCTTGATGGAAAAATAGAAGGCAAAAAAAAAAAAAAAACAAACAAACACAAAGAAGAAAAAAAAAAAAACAAAGCGGAAGCAAAGATTTTTGGGTGGCTAAACAGGAAGTCGAAACTTTTGAAGTTTTGCCACACAACACGACGGAAACTGAAAAGAAAAAAAAAAAAAATAAAATGGAATACTTCATTCTCGGCAAATCCCCGACTTTTAGCTATCCTTTATTATTTTGTGTCCGAAATGAAATCTTTAATTATATTTTTACTAATAAATTAGGTAATTATTGAGGTTTTATTTTATTCTTATATTTTTTTGCATTTTGTAAAATTTTTACAATTCATTTTTCTCGTGTTGCGACTTGCCATTGCCACTTGAAAATAGTTCCTGCCACGGATCCTCAATCATTGACTGATGAAAATACTGAGAATATTCATAATTCGATTCTTTAAATTGATTTTCATCAGTATAGACGCTGCTGCTTTGCTGATATGATCCATTTCTCCATCGAAATCGTTTGGAATGAGTATCTCTGTCATTGCTCTTGCCACTATATCCGCCTCCGTCGTAGGCTCGTTTTTTCTTATAGAACCCAAAACTTATTTGCTGTCCAGATTTTATTCCTTCCATATGTTGATCGGTTGAATTTGAAGGATATGAATCCAATTTATTTGATGAGTGGGCTAAGAAGTTGTTAAAATTGTGTTGCGGTGTTCCCATTTTGATTGATAAATTTGTATTAACGAAGTGTCAAATAAAATTCATTTTTTTTGATTAGTTGACAATCTAGAGTTGTCAATCTAATATAAAAATGAAAAAATGTGTAAACCCTTAAATAGAACATGTGGCCGGATGTCAACGAATTGGTATTCAAATTTGAATAAATTCTGTAAAAACTTTCAATCCAAAAGTTTTTTTAGTTTTATTTGTGTCAACAGACAACTTTTTTTTTATAAAATATATATTTCAAAAATCTGGTTTGCCTTTTATTTTGACTTCACTTTTATTTCTAAAAGTACAAGAAATCTGTGATTTTAGGAGAAATGTTTTGGACTTTCTATAATTGTAAATAAAATTAATCGCTTAAAAAAGAACTTTATGTTGCAAGGCCACCTAAGAAGAAATAAAAATATAAATGTATAAAAAACTGTATAAATATATAAAAATAAAAATTTTTCCATGTCGAAATCTTGTATTGTCATTTAAGAAAAAAAAATTAAAAAACTATAAAATACATTCTCAAGAATTTAAGAATTTAATTTAAAGTAAATATATTATTTCATATTGTCTTATATAGGCCCAAAAATAATGATAATGAGTGTTAGTCTATGCTATAAAAATTGAAATCAGTCAATTCTAGTATACCCTAGTTGCCGTAGAAGCATAGAGGAACAAAATATAGTTTGTTTAGTCTTTGTGACCTACCACAAAATTGGCATGCACGATAGAAATAATCTAATTTTTTTATTATTGATTCTCTTTTTTTGGGTTGGCGCCCAAAAGTATATACTTGTTTTCCATTTCATTATTACGTTCTTGGGAGATTTGAACGCTCACATCATTTTGTGACACTTTCAATCATCTGGAAATTATCACAGAATTTAAATATTTACAAAAGTTTATTAATGTGAGTATAAGACAAGACACCTTCAAGGCAGCAAAAACAATTATAATTATTTATTATGCGACAGATTTTTGTGTGTGAGTCCTTTGACTTTTTTTGTTGTTTACTTTTGCCACCCACAATCTTCTTCTTCATCATCCCTTTTTTTGCTGTTGTTTCACAGTTGCAGTTGGCGAAACGAAAGCGAAACGAAAACTGTCGCGGGAGTTGGCCATAAATCATTTATGCAGCAGACTCACGCATATACACAAACACACACACACATGTATATGGTACAAAGTGGCATAAATCAACTTACACACATGCACAGCAAGAGCGAGACAGAGCGTTAGAGCGAGAGAAACGTGCCCTGCAGTCATATGCAGAACTTGCAAAGACTTTTCCCCAAAGTAAAAGTCCCAGAAAAAAAAACGAAAGCAAAGAGTAAAGCAAAAGGAAAAAAAAAAAGAAGAAAATACTGCAAAACTTACGCGCTTCGCTTCGTCGCCTCATCTTGCTTATAAACCACCGTTCCCATCAACCACCACGCTTGCTCTTTGCTGAACCACCCCACCACCCATTGCTCAATGACTACATGTCAGTGCCTTGTGTGTCTTTTGATAAGCACAGTTCAAGCATTTCCACTTCAGGGGAAGGCGTAACTCCAGTAACTGTAGCATAAGCTCAGGCGGAAATTTTTTTTGTTTTTGTTTTTGGCAGGGGACAGCTGCAAGAACGAACAGAAAAAAAAGTTTATTGGCAGTTCTTGAAGTGCGTTTCTGTGTGTGTATGTGTGTGCGCAGTATAATGCAACTTTTGCTCGTTGAATTTAATTTCTTGCTTATGTGTGTGTGTGTTTGTGTGTGTGAGCGGTGCCACGGCGATTTTCCATCTTTACTTTGGGGTGCGATTAGATCGCGAATCGAGGAAAGGGAACTTTAAAAGTAAGAGACTGCACTTGATAAACAAGAAGAAGCAAACTAAAACTGCATTTCTTTCTTTTTCCTTTTTTTGGTTGTTATTTGCGTTCCTCAAGAAACAAAAAAGAGACATTTTGGTCTGATTAAAAGTTTTCTCTTAGCCATTGCATTAAATGTGTGTATTAAGATGTGGCTTATTACCATGTGACTAATTTTTGTTAAATTTTATTCATGATGAAATTTATGAAATTTTATTTATGATGAAATTTATGAAATTTTATTTATGATGAAATTTATGAAATTTTATTTATGATGAAATTTATGAAATTTTATTTATTTTATTTAATTATGAAACGTGTAAAATTTTTTTTGTTTAATATAGCACTTAAATGAATTTTTAAGTGGTCGTTTTTTCTCATTAACCTCTCTTTGTTTCAAGTGTTATTCTTTTTGTGATCTAATTTTGTTTATTTTTAAAGAATGTAAGTGAATTGTCTTATTCGAAAAGATTAATTTGAAATAGTCATAGGTTTCTGGATATGCAGTAGTCATGTCAACTAAGAGGAATTATTTAGTGGTATCCTTCGAAGATTTTATAAAAATATTGTGTATTACAGATTATAGTGATAAAGATTATTATCAGATAAATCAATATTAAAATCCCTATTAAGTATAAGTATACTAACTATGTAGAAATCTACTAAGTAAAAGCCTCTTCTAAAAATAGTTTAGGACATTACTTAATACTTAATTAAAATTCCTCTGATATTAAAAAGTAAATTAAAATGGCACGTAACCCTAATTATATTCTTTCTTATCTTGGCATATTCTTAAAAAAAAATATTCTTTAAAATATTTATCTAAACCTAAATAGTTTAAGGGCGGGCTAATGGGGTTCAATGATGAAAATTTTAATAAAATTGTAGAAAAGTTTAGTTCTTATAATCCTCAAGATCATAGACAAAATAAAACCAAATAAAATGATTAAAATGATTTAAATTTTCATGATAATAAAGAATATATTATTTATGTTTTGTTTTGGAATTTAAATCCGAAATGGATATCTAATGACTTCTTTAATCCAATTGGTATAAGTCATAGCTGTGAGATAAAAGTTCAAATTACCTAACAATCTCCTATATACATATAATATAAGCTTTCAGTAAAACGTAAAATCCAACAGATCTTAATCTGTTTTATTTGCATTATAATTATCTTTTACTAATTTGACTTTAATCTCTCTACTGAAAGAAGAGAAAAGTTTACAAAATAACTACAGATGCCCCGCAATTCGATTTGTGATGATGGGTTTTACACCTCAGTAAATCAGTTTCTACTATGATGGTATTCTTGATTGATTGAGAAAGTCTCACAACATAGTTACAGATGACTCACTTGAATGATGGCTATCAAATTTCCTGCACTGTAAAGAGAAGGAGGAAAAGTGGTAAATGTGTTAAACTGTTTTTCATCATTTCCTCTGTACAGAAAAGCTCATTGCCCTAAAGCAAAAAAAAAAACAAAAAAAAAAACATAAATTTGGTTACATATGACTGTTGGGATTTGCCTGCCAACGTTGCACTTATGGCCCCTCCCCAGCCCCAAAGACAAGTAGCGACATTTTTCGTATGTTTATCCAACTTCCGTCGATTTACAAAATTATAATTGCAAGCACACACTTAAAGAGAGAGAGAGGGAGGGAGACAGAGAGAGAGAGTGCGGGGGTGACTGAGAGTGGGTGTTGGGTAATGTGGAACCGGTTTGATGTTACGTTTACAATGCACTTCCGCCCCATTGTTGTTTTGCATGTTGTCATAGCACCGCCAACAGCAGCAGCAGCGGCTCCAACAGTGCCGCGAGAAGAGCAGGCAGACATATTACTCATACGCCATGGTGGGCGTGCAATGTTGACAATCACACGGACATAAATTCTTTCCTCCTTTTCGTTTCTTTTTTTTTCCTCCTATTTTATTTTTGTGTTGCCGCTAATGTGCCACGCCTTCTCGTCTGTCTGTAGGTATGGCAGGGCAAACGCGTAAAGTTGAAATGACAATCGAACAACAATGGTTGAATATAAAGAAGGAGATGGTTGTAGAGGGGTGTAGCCAGTCAAGTGTGTGGGTGTTGCACGGCACGGCACGGCTTGGCTTGGCTTTTCTTTTGCCCCATAATAACAACAGCTTGCTGCAACAATGCAACGTGACAACTTCCGTTGCATGCGCCTGCCTGCCTGACTGCCTGGCGGGCACAAAGGAAAACGAATCGCTCAAAAACTGTAACGGAATCGCATTGTGCTAACAGAAACAGCACAAAACAAAACAACAACAATAACAACAAAAATAAGAAGGCACAAAAAATACAAAAAAACGTAGAAAATGTTTTTTCCTGCAGCAAAAACAACAACAGCTGCAAAATGTCTACAGGGAATATAACATTTTATTGTACCTTACCTATTTTATATACAAAATATATATATGTGCAAATAAATAGATATATATGTATATGTATATCTGGCAAATCAATTAATTTTGACCATTTTATGTGTGCGTGTGTGGCAATTCGATTAATTAGATTTCATTCTGATTCATACGCCCTGTGGTACGCCTCATGCAATTTCATTTAATTATGCAAATTAGCGCATAGTAAAATTAATTTACAAATTTATGGTTTGTGAATACATATTTATAAATTTCGTTTAAATAACCAACAATTTACCATTTGCCAGCTCCTCCATTTCATTATTATTATTATTATTCTCTTCCTCTTCTTGCCAATTCTTATCCCATTCCTCAATTTCCTCATCCTTTAATTGCCGTGCCTCATAATCAATCATTGGAAAATTATTCTTGTACGCACATAAAACCAATTTGTAGCTATATGAACATTGTTCGACTTTTGCATTTGCCATGCATTTGGTTATGGCATCACCTGTTTCCGTATTGTTGATATTCATCAATTGTAAATCCATTTCACCTTGTTCATTTAACCATTTCATTGATTGTCTATCCAATTGACAATGAATGTTACATTTATATTTCCATTCAACAGTCTCATTTAAAACATTTTCCAAATTTTCAAATGCTTCAAATAGCTCATATTCATCTATAGTTATATTATTTTGACTTAGACAGTTATCAAAATCATCGATAGATTCATCAAAAAAGTCAAATGGATGTGCCTAAAGGGAATGGGGAAATAATAATTTAATAATTTTAGAGATAATAATAATTATAATTTAATAATAATTTTAATAGGTATATTTTAATAGATATACATAGATGCGAAAATTTTTATATAGACTAGCAATAAAATTGTAACAATTTCGTTTGTTTATATTTAAAATTTTTTAAATTATTTTCTCTCAAAGAAATTATATGATTTCCTTTTTTTTATCTGGTAAACTGTTCAAATGGTTTATTCTTCTGTTGTAAATTCAAAATCTGTCTAAAGTATCTATATACTCGGTGAATAATACCCTATAATATGAATGATTAAATTTAAAGTTTACATATCGTTTGGAAATGTGGAAATATATTTATGGAGTGAATCCATATTGAAGATGAGTTAGGATGAATGATTTCCATATGTAGCCTTTTATTTTCAGTTCAATTATTAGCTTATCTCATTTGAGTAGGTTGAAGTTTAAAATTCTCAAAACTTAATCTTAATTGTTTATTTATATTATTGATAAAAAGAAAAAGAGGGCAAACAATTCGGCACAGGAAAATTAAGATTCTTACCTCAACCAGACCAGAACAAAGTCCAATTAATATAAATCCGACAACAACAATTGAACTGCTTGCTAGCATTGTTATTAACCAACTGAATGCTAGTTAGTCAATTGTTTGAGCACTTTTTATTTAGTACAGGTATCAATTACTAACCAGTTTGAGTAGTTTTTATTATACTTGCATTTATTTAAATTAAATTATAGTTTATAATTATAATGAATATTTTCACTATTTATTCTGGTTCTTTTTTTCATTATAACAGGAAAGCATTTTGTAGGTATATTCACATCTATCTAATTGTTGATTATCATACTCAGTTTTACAATCAATGATAAATTTACGATTTGTTTCACTTAGTTTTTGCATTTTATCAATTTGATCTGGATCCAAATGACCTTTCTTATCGAACAAATTAAATTTATCCGTGAGACAATGAGTGAAACATTGAATTCTTTTATCAACACCTTCCTCCGTTGAATTTTCAGGATTGGCCAATATTTTAAATTCAGAAATAGTTACATTAACAGCATTGATACAATCTTGAATATTTCCACTTGGGTGCATAACAGGTTGCGACTATTCAAACGAAATGGTATTTTACTGTATTTAACTGTTATTTTAGCTAATACTCACATTTATGCCAATTGCTAAAAAGGCAAAAAAAATTATCCAATATGTTTCAAACATTTTTACTAAAAAAATTGATATAAAAAAAACTTGAAAAATGAGTTGTTGATGTTCTCTGAACTGCAACAGTAATTCGACTACTCACTTAAGCAATTTGCTCGGCATTTATATAGATTCTAGTAATTCATAACATTTAATTATTTATTGCTAAAAATGTTGACGATATTTTTTTATTGTTATTGTTTTATTTTTAGTTATTTGCTTGTTTGTTTGTTTATAACAAAGTCTAGACATAACTCTGTTCATAGTTCCACACGATACCAGCAAAACTAATTTCATTTCATTTTATTGGAAGAACCAAAAAAAAAAAGAAATAAACTGGAATTTATTTTATTTATATTGAAGATGAAGATTGGATTGCACATAAGGTAAGAATATTTAAATGAAATAATAAAAATGTTGTGCATATCATCTTTTATGAAATTTTTAATTTGAAACTAATATAAATATTTTAAGGATTTCTTATCAAGTTGATTTATATTTTACTTTATTTATATTTACATCCTTCAAATCAATGTTTTACCAAGGTATTCCAATATATAGTCTTGAAGGGAATCATGAATTGGTGACTCAGGTTTTAGTTCAACTTGCTTTTTATTTAACTTTTTTAGTTAGCCCTTTTAATGTTAATTACATCATAACCTTTGATGGGAGAAATAATCGTGACATGTTTACATTTTTCATTATTTACTCTAATCCGGCAATGTGATTCACCAAAAGTTATTGGATATACTCAAACATACCCAAACGAAATAAATATTTTGTATGTTTTATAATTGCATATTCTAAATGGGAGGTTTTCCCCAATAAATTAAATTAAGAGTTTAATTAATACATATTTATATACATATTTGCCATAATAATTAACTAAACATCATAATAGTCCCCGGTACTCATAAGTTAATCACAGTTAGACATTGTTGTTGTTATAAAAATATTATTTGTATATACATTTCAGTTATTAAAGATAAGAAAACTAAACTGAATGAAATGAATTAACAGCAATTAGAGACAAAAAGTTAAAATTGTTGATTTCTAGAAAAATTTTAGAAAAGTTTCAGACAACTAATTAACCGTTTAATAATTATTATTCTTTATATCCATTTATCTTAAGCCCATTTTTGTTTCTTAGAAAAAATCCAATAAAACCAAAAAAAAAGCTAAAGAAATAGTAGTAAAAAAAAACTAAATAAAACGTAGAAAGAGAAAAAAATAAGAAAAATAGAAAAAGAAAAGCACGAGCCAAAAACTCACGTAAATTTCATTTTATACGCAGTGAAATTCGCATAACATTTCCTGTCAACATATTTTGCAACACTTTGGTGCAAAAATGAAGCGACAATTGCAAGGGCAAGAGCAGTAGAAAGGGTGTTCACAAGGAGAAGGTGCAGAAGGGCAAAGAGCAAATACACACACAGACACACAAAGCGACAAATTGGGCTGACAGCGGCAAATGGGCGAGAGAGAGAGAGAGAGAGAGAGATGAAGGTGGCATTCCTAAAACCCAACAACAGAGCCACCAATTTGAAACTCTTTGCCACCCTTTTTGGCCCATTCTATGACAGCTCCACTCCTCCCCCTTGTGTGTTAGCGCTTTTCTCCCTTGACTTGACAACAAATGAAAATTCCAAGAATATTCACATTCGCAGTGAGTTTTGGCTTTTGTGGCTATGTTGTCCGCTGTTTACTTCGCTTCTTCAGTTATTTACGGCCTGCAAAATTTTGCTATACTTTTTTTTCCCAATTTTATTTTCTTTTTCCTATTTTGTATATATTTATATATATATTTTTTTTTTGGCTTTTCTTGTTGGGTTGTTGCCAAAAGGGAAATATGTGTAGTGAAAATTGCACATTTTTATGGCCTCAGCTAGAGGTGCTAAACTGTGTGTGTATGTGTGTGTGTGTATGTATGTGTGTGTATGTGTTTGTCCTTCGGCAAAAATTCTACTCCTGCTGCAGCTCATGGCTAGTTTTGTTACTTAATTGCATTGCTCATCCATTAATTTATGATTTTCCATAGAAAATTTCAAATATTTGACACTAATTAGATCGATCGTTGCCATTGGAAAATTAGTATGGGAAAAATACACTGACAATGTTTTGTACTCGGTAAAACTAATGAAAATGTTTTCAATTTGATACGAAATCCGGTAATTATATTATTCGTTGTGAAATTTTGTGTCGAATATTTGTGTTGGTTAGATTTTGCAAAATTTAAATTTTGGTTTAGTTTTATCTTTAAAAACTTTTAGATCTATTTGACTTGCTGAAAATTTAATTTGTTGTTTAGAGAATATTTTGTTTTCTAGGTTTATTTAGTATTTTATGTATCTTGTTATCAAAATATTGGACAATTGAGGAGGAAAAGTCAATTTTAGATAAATTTCACAACAATTATTCATTTGATGGGTTTAAAAAGTACTTTAAAATAATTTTGCAGTTTCAGTATAAAGTGAAGTTCTAATTTCTTCCAATTATTTATTTGTATTATATATTTTAACTAATATTTATAAAATATTAATAACAAGATTAGATTACAGCATTGTTTGTTGTGGCTATTTGCAATAAGTTTTAATACTATTAGAATAGGAAGGAATATTTCAACTAATTCTATGTTACAAAAGTGGAAAAAAATATTTCCTTCGCTAAACTAAAGTAATTTCTTCACCTTAAACAGGCTAAATATCATGTGAGGTAAATAACAGTTATTGCCTTAAATAAAAGCTCCAGTTTTCAATATATCATTCCTCTTTGAATCATAAAAGATTTTAAAAATCATTTGGCTTAAATGTTGTTAGTTTCAATTACTAAATGCATTTGTCGCTCAATTTGGTCTTAAAAATAAAAAAATAATAAGTTGGCAACAGTAGTGATGATGAAAGAAGTTTGTATATACATATATATGTATATATACATGCATACATATATGCACATGACAATGACTGAAGGGTGAGGATATATATATTCCTCTTTTGTTTTCTGCTTTTTAAGAATATGGAAAAACAAAAACTTTGTGTAATAAAAATAAATAGCATACATCATATTCAACATGCATGGCACGTATTTTGCATGCACTATGGATGCCACGCCCACAGCACGGGCACGTCCTGGTCCATGCACAAAAGGAATTTCACTAGACATGCAAAATATGTAGGTGGTAGCAACAAAGGGAGACGCAAGGAATAACAAAAGTAGAGGGATGAGGTAAGCAGGACTAAGAGTGAGTTGAGCAAAAAGCTGAAAGCATATTTTTGTAGCCAAATGCATCTTTGTTAAGTCAGCCAGTGAGCAGAGAAGGAGGAGTACAAAAGAGAAAGAGAGAAAGGGGGAGAGGTTTGGAAAATGGCAGAGGATTGAGGACAATGGACTTAATTAATTGCCAAAAATTTCCAAGACAAAAACCTGGTGGAAGTTACTAAGCAGTTTACATTTATCAATTAGCCCAAAAGAAAAGCGACAGACAGTAGGATGAAAGAGAGAGAGAGAGAGAGTGAGAGCTAGAGGTATCTAGTCCTTGAGCAGGACATTACAGTGTGAGCCAAGTTCATTGAAATAACAGTTAAGACGATGGCCTCGTCAAAATAAACACTTGCCAAGTACCCAGCAGGAGAACACAAGCAACAGAGAGATGAAGTCTCAGTAGTCTCAGTCTCAGACATACAGCTGAATGCACTCTGAAATGTCCTTTGGCCATGGATGGCAGCTGCATCCTGCCTTGGCTGTCGGCCATTCTCGTTGCAAAAATACGTGTACCTTACTTACTTATATATAATTTTTTTATTTTTTTTTTTATATTTTGTTTTTCTGCTCCGTTGGTAATTGCAAAATTTTAATTAAATGTTAAGTGTGTCCAGAGTCCGACTTAAAGCGCTCATAATTGTAAATGGCATGGAGGGAAACCAGAAATGCTCCGCACCACCACCACCACCACCACTACAATACCCTCTCACCACACTTGACTTCTACTGTTAGTTCGCTGTTTTATATATATGTAAGTATGCGTGTGTGTGTGTGTGTGTATGTTTGAGTGTGTTTGTGTGTGTGCTAGGGCCGGACTTTGGTCATTTTTAACTTTCCGTGCGATTTGCACGCTTCGCTGCGTTTTGTGACAATTTTTCCTTAACCATTTTTAATGGAGTTGTCCTTAGAGTCCATTGGTTAATAAAAGTGAGGTGAAACATAGTAATAAAAATTTTATATAAGCTTTAACTTAGGGTACTAAATAGAATATTGTTAAGAATAATAAATATTATTTCATATGGAATTCTAATAACATTTTAAATAACTATTCCTTTCTATAATCCTTTTGAAACCAAAAATTTTAAATTGAAATTTATAGGTAAATTTACATTTCACTGATGTTTCTTCAAAGTCTGTCTGTGGCTTCAAATATAAAAGTGAAATTTCATAACTCTTCCTTTCGGTTTATTTACGAATTAATGTGTACGGAATGTTTAATTATAAAGGTGTTTATCATAGTTTTGGTATTTTTAATATCATTTCTAAAGAACTCTGTTGATTTACATAAGATTTTTATTTCGCAATTTGCAATAGTTTTAAAATTTCCAATCTCCCTTCTACACTTACAACTTTTTTACAGTGTTTTTGTTTAGCGTCTGTGAATTTTAGAGTATTTATTTTTAGCCTTTACAATATATTAGGATTTTTTTTTTTATACCTACCACGCCCCATTTTGTACTTTTTTTTTTGCACTCAGTGGCTGGGAAATTTTTCAGGCTCGTAGCTTAAAGTTTTGAGCTTAGTTTTTGTGTGCGACTAGTTAGTTTTATTTTATTTGACCAACGCAAAAGATAGATAGATAGTAGAAAATGAGAGAGAAGAGAAGAAGAGAGGGGAATAGTGTATAGTTGTGGGTGGATAAGCGGTACGTTACCGTTAACTAAAAATAAACCGAGTGTTAAACGTGGCTTACACGTTTGGTCATTTTTATTGCCAGTCTGGTCCGTCAGCCGTGAATAATCGCATTAGTTGTGAAATTAAAAATTACAAAATAGGAGAGATAAATCCCTGGCCAGAGATAAGCCCCTTTGTGTTACCAGAAAGGCAAAACTATTAACTCGGCCCTAAGCAACCAAAAAAGAAAAAAAAAATTAAATTATATAGAAAAAAAAAAGTTCCATTTTGGGTACGTATTTGTAAAGATTTACTGCTAATTGAATTGCTACATGAGAAAAAAGGTTAAAAATTAGTTAATCTTTCTTCTCAAATTTAATGTTCTGGAAGTGAAACGAAAAAAAAAGAATATGAAAAACAAAAATGAGATAAATTTGTACGGCGTAAACTAATCTAAATGAAAAACTACTTCTAAGGTGTTGCAAAAGGGTTTACAAACTAGTTTAAGTTGATTTAATTTACCATAAATTAAACAGATTTCATGGTATTGGCTGGCATACAAATTATGTTGGCCGATTTCTCTATGAGGGTTCCTTAATTTATAACAAGATAAAGTACCAAGTTAGGCAAGGGGTAACAGATGGGGGGAAAGTCAACTATTTACATTAGTTCCAGAGGCGAAACTTAAGCCTATTTAAGTGTCATTTGTTAAATCTTTTTGAGAAAAGTCGAAATAAGGAAAGGCA
Organism: Drosophila emarginata; assembly: GCA_037075365.1. Lineage (NCBI taxonomy): Eukaryota > Metazoa > Arthropoda > Insecta > Diptera > Drosophilidae > Drosophila > Drosophila emarginata. The sequence continues at coordinate 300,253 of JBAMCD010000260.1, read as the reverse complement.
ATTATATTAAAAATAAAAGAGCTAGTTCAATATTTATTTAATGAGATCTTAAGTCAGGATAAAATCAAACGAAATCCTAAATAAACTGAAACCTGGATCAGCTAAATCAGCTTAATTTCGCGATAAAAGAGGCAAAAGAAATAAGAGTATGTAAAACAGTAAAATTTCAATGAAAGCCAAGTTGACGTTCTTTACAAAATGAAGAAGCAGTAAGTCCTCTTTGATAAATTTTAAATATAATTCTTATTTTTTTTTCCTTATATAAAGAAAAAAGAAACGTACTTATTTTCCACTAAAGTTTAATCAAAGTGTTGTGAATAAAATTCTCAATCGTTTAACATTCTTACTCACAATTTACACAAATAATTGCATTCCTTTGGATTTTTCACACTATGTACTTCAACCAGTTGCTTTTGTCTGCTTTTTTGTATATATGTACATATATATACATATAATACATATATAATGTATATATGTACTTATGTATATATAAAGTATATGGAACTATAGTTATTGTTGTGCAAAATCATTTTCCTCAACATTTTCCCTCTGTTGGCAGTTGCAACTGCATCGGCTGACCAAGAACCATGATGACGATGTCTTTTCCTTCAATTCTATTTTTTTACTTTTATACCATTCTATTCATTTCACTTCCTTTCCTTGAAGTTGGGTGTAAATTTAAATCAAATCTCAGTAGCAGGACTGTATAAGAAAAAGAGAGAGAGAGAGAGAGAGGTAGAAAGCTGAGGGGGAAGGAAGAAGGAAATCAATTTCTTTTGTGTGACATTTGAAAGGTTTCAAATGATTTTCAATTGTTGTTGCATTGACAATTCCTGCAAGTCGTCTTTTATATGTACGAGCTTCATAATCCGATTTTGGTGTTAAATCATTTCTCTTTTCCTTTTCTTTGCTTAGCTTTGCTTCTATTTTGACTTCTCAGTGGCTGTTTAGCTTTTAAACTTGTTAGCCATAAGTTGAACTTTAACCCCCAACACATATTGACGAGTTCAATAGAGACATTGTTGAATGTATTTGAAAACTTTATATATGTATGTATGTTTGTATATTTTTTTTCTTTTCATATTGTTAAATTTTCTTTTACTTAAACCTTTGCCGACTAGCAGTTAGATGGCGACGACTCATTACTTGAGTGCTAAAATGGTTTACCTTCCCTTTCCATACCCCTTCTTCTCTTGGTATATATTTGTGTGGCAATTTTTGGAGTGCGCTTTTTACAGTTTCTCTACTTAAAACAACAGCAACTGTTACAACAAAAAAAAGAAGAAAAATAAAGGGCTAAAGTCCTTTGCTTTCATAACCAAGCTCAGGTGCATGTTTCAGCCTCGTTTTGTGTTTTTGTGCTCTCCACCAAGCGTCATTGATGCTGACGCTGGTAGAAAAGAGTTCCTTCAGACCAGCTCCTTGTGCACTCATCAAGCTGCCACTTGTCACATGGCAACAGTTTAGTTTTCCAACCACTTGCCAGTCGACGTCAACTCGCACACTCACCGACATACACACACACACACACACACTCAAGTGTCGCCTCAAGTTGCACTCTTACATACAACAACAAAACGGAAATCAACGCAGTGCAAAAAGTACGCCTCAGTCGCCGGAGTAAATGAATAGCAAAAGTCATGTGTGAGAGGGGTATGGAAACATTTGCGGGTGTCAGGGGTTAACTAGAAATGAAGAAAGAAGGTCGCCATTTATATAGTTAACTCATTCTAGTAAAATTTCTAAGGTATTATAAGGGGTATATAAATTTTAATTCATTTTCTATACTGAAGTCTTATACAAAGTTGATAAACGATGCTCAAACTTAACAAGAAAATCGAAAGCAAAACCAGATTGCAAAAATTCTTCATTGGCTTGGTTTAAATCCAATTACATTGTCATTTTTTGATATCAATGCAATTTATGCAATTAAGAATTGGATAATAATCTATTTTATTAAAATTTAAAAAGAGAAACGCGTGAAAAATTTGTGTAAATAATATTTAAATATATACCGATTTCGACCAATATCTTTTACAATTACATTAGTTTTAGTTTTGAACAAATAATTATATTCAAGAAATAATCCTCATAGTTATTTTTATATATATATGTATATATTTTTTAAGTTAATTAACATTAACTTAAAATGAATAATTTTTTGTGAGCCTTTAAAAATAAATTGTAAAATATTTACTGATTGTTTGGCAAAACTAAATAATTTTTTTTTGAATCATTTATTGAAATATAATTATTATTTGTGAGTCATAAAATAATATGAAAAATAATTATCGTAAAAATATATGCCATAAGGATTACAGTTCCTGGTAAATATAACTATAAATTTACCTGAAACTTTGTTAAAAAGTAAACTTATTTTGCTAAGTTAATTAGAAAAGTTAGACTAGGTCTTTCTTTGGAAAATTTTACCTTAAAAGATTATGGGATCTTGAAATATATAATTATTGTTAAATTATTTAAAAAACTTTTCTTAAACATTTTAAAAATGCTTGAAATAGGAAAATGTTTTTGAATTAAAAAATTGTATTAAAAAATGTTTTTAGAATTAAGACAACAAAGAATTAGACTTATATCAATTCTGCCACTGTACTACTTAGCGAAAGCATTAATTTCCAGGGTATTTAACAAGTCTACTTGTTTAGGCTGACAATTTTTGCCTCAACTCTTTTACCGATTGTGTTATTGCTGTTGCTTTTTTTGCTGTTGCTGTTATTGCTGTTGCTGCTGTACTTTCTGGCTGGCTGCATCCATCGCTTGACTTTTCCATGTCAAAAGGTCATTGGTATAGTAAACGGTTCGTCGATTGTACGGTCATTCCGTCCATTTAGTCCCTTTGTCGGTCGTCTGGCAGTTGCATGGACTTTACTAGCTTCAAGCCAATTTTAAAGTGGACAAACCTCAAGCACTTGAAATTTTGTCACAATTTGGACACTCTGTTTGCCATCTCTTCCCTCCTCTCTACTCGTTTTCCTTGGCTTCCTTTTGGTCAACTTAGCTTCTACTTCGCCCTCTTGTTGTTTTCTCTTGCATTTTGTATGCAGTCTTAATAATTTTGTTATTTCTGCTCTGTTGCTTGGGCAACAGCTGGTCAAATCCAAAAAATTGTGTAAGTAATTTAGTAAAAATATTAGGAAAAATCCACAGAAAGCAAACAACAAATTGTTCTCTTTGTTTTCATACAAACACACACACACACTAGTACATCCACTCAACACACAAACTCATGGATTTTAGCTTGATTTTCTATTTGTTTGTAAATATATACATATATATATATATATATATTGCTTTTTGTTTCAGTTTGTTAGTTTTTGCCTTTGGGTTTCGGTTTTGCTGTCGAAGACCGCTTTAAACCATATCATTGGTTTTGGCTTTTGGCCATTTGCACTTTTGTTTCCTGACATAGACACAAAAATATATAAAACTCACAAACAAAATGCTAAAATATTTTCCAAGAAAATCTAATAGTTTTTATTTCTTATTTTCATGCAATTGATATTCTTGTAAAATTTTACATATTCACATATTTGTTGAGTTAAAAGATTTTTAAATTTATATAGAAATGTTTGCATAGTTAGAAAAAAAGAAATAATTTAAATTTTATTTATTATAATAGAATTTATTAAATATCCTTTATTTTATTGACTGTTAATAAATGTAATTGAAATATTTTGCATTTAAATTAACTTTCATTTCAAAAGAGAAATTGTTTCATAGGCTAACAAAAATAAAATTAAAATGTGGTTATTTCTGCCATGCCGAATTTTGTATACCCTTGCATAGTCTGAATTTAAAGTTAAAAATAAATTAATTCTAAACATTTATATTAGGTGCAATTGCTATGGCAGATAGTTGACAGATTTTGCTGAAACTTCATTTATATAATAATATATACAGAACAAAACAAATACCGAATTTTATGAGAATTGATCTAAAAGTATATTCTTGACCGTTCGTTCCTACGAAAGCTATATGATTATATCAATTGATTCTAATAAAACTTAGTTTATAAGTTATGAAATAATAATGTTCATAACATAATGTTCAATTAAAAAACAAGAAAGTTATTGGTGTTAGAGTCTAGTCTCAAGCTATTGTTCCAATGTGAACTATATGATATAGTCATCCGATCGGGATGATTCCGAAATATGCAATGCCTGCAGACAAAAAAAAAATTCATATTAACTTTTTACCTTTGAAGGTCTCGGGGGCGATGCTTCGCTCCAAGCAGACGGACGCTGACCTGAACAAAAATATACATATATATACATATATAGTCAGATATAGTTAGATATGCATTGCAAACTTTTCACCAAAATTAGTATACTCTTTTTGCAAGAGCATAAATAATAACTAATAACAATTATGCATGATGAAATTCAAATCAATTTCAATCAATTCATTGAAATACTTAATAAATAATAAATAATATATTGTTTATCTTAAGCTTAAATGAAAATGTGAAAAATATTTATTTAATGCCAAAGTAATTTTAGTAGCTATTTAGCATAAATAAGAGAAAGACTGTTGGAACTTTGATTTAACAATTCAATAGTTTATTAAGCACAAAAAGTTTTATTCTTTTTATACCCTGTACCCATAGGGTAAAAGGGTATATTAAAGTCGCTAAAATGTATGTAACAGGCAGAAGGAAAATTTTCCGACCCTATAAAGTATATATATTCTTGATCAGTATCAATAGCGAAGTCGATTGAGACATGTCCGTCTGTCCGTCTGTCCGTCTGTCCGTCCGTCCGTCCGTCCGTCCGTCCGTCCGTCCGTCCGTCCGTCCGTCCGTATGAACACCGAGATCTCAGAGACTATAAGAGCTAGAGCAACCAAATTTGGTGTCAACATCCGTCTATTGTATAAGCGGGTCAAGTTTGTTTTAAATTTTTGCACACGCCCACTTCCGCCCCCGTAATTTAGAAAAAACTATAACTTGAGCTATAATAAAGATATCCCATTCTTATTTGGCACACCTAATAATATAGCCAATATGCACCAGCTGACCAAATTTTGTCGAAATCGGACAATAATTATCGGAGATATACGTATTTCCGTTTTGTACTGAAACGCCCCATGCAAAATGGGCTGTTAAGTGTGAGCGAGATAGCATGCGTTCGCTGTTGCTGCATGGCAAGCAGTGCATGCTAAGAGAATTTTTTTTGTAAATTGATGGCGATTTTGATCGTTTTTGACTTCATGGAGTACTTTTACTTGGTACAGGGTATACTCAATGTCGGCAGGGACGACTTGTTTGCTTCATTTTTTTTGGTTTTTCAAAGGCTTTTCAGTTGTGTTTTTTGAGTAAACATTTATGCTAAATGACCCATTACAAATATTAAAGAAAATCCATCTATTGGAAAACTATCAAATCCAAAGACATTAAATTTAATATGTAGACTTAAGTAGTTTCTTTTTATTTTAACAGCATATGGTGTAATATGGCTATTAAGGCTAAAGTTGATATTAACTTGCAAAGTCAAGCAATAAAACCAAAGAGTTGCTTCCATCTTTTGTACATGGCAGATTGCTGTCAGGACTCACTCTCTCTCTCTCTCTGTTACTCTCTAATTGAAATTCCTTCATTTTATCCATGGCTTTGTGAATATTCTTTGTGTGACAAGAACCATAGTCCTGTATGGCAAATGCTTCTGTAAGACTGAAAAATGCACAATCGCATCTTAAGGCTAGGCAGCAATGTGCCGCAGTTAACCCACTTCTCACTCCTATCTACCAAAATATTTGTGTACATGTGTGTGTGTGTCTGGTGTGTGTGTGTGAGTGCATTGTTGCATAAGTTGTAAAAATAACCTGGCGGCGTCTGATGTTGCTATTGTTAGTGCACTTGGTGGTTGGTGTTGCAACCATTTGTGGTGTGCACACACATTGCAAATATTTAGTTTCGATAGGTTGCCTTTGGGCCAAACTCATTTATATGCAAATTTTTAGCCAAGATCCTGGTGCAGTTGCTGTAGCACAAATTACATGAGTATAAGTAGGATTCTATATAAAATTTAATAGTCACTAAAACTAGCCTAGTTAGTTGATGAGAAGTAACTAGTTAGCCAGCAAGAAACTTCAATTTCAACAATCCAAAAACACGAGAAAGAGTGTGAAAAGAATTTTAAATGCAACCAATTACTCAAAAGGTTTCATTCCCACACACACACACGCACACACACTCGCACACACCTTTTTTCAAGCAGATTTATGAGAGTCGTCGGCTTGCTTTTTTTTTTTTTTGCCTTCAGCTGAAAGTTGACAAACCTTAACTTGCAGGCAGGCTCGTCATCCAAAAACTCATGCTAACTCCTTCATACTCCTTGCTATTCCTCTTCTATGACAAATGTTTTTGTTTACCCCAACATAATTCTTTTGTGATTGATGCTCTTGTCTTTGTCCTTACCCTTCTGCCACCACCTACATACATACATAAGTCTACTCCCTTTTTTCCTGTCCTTACCACATTCTCTTCTATCCCTATCTCTAACTGTATATATATATATATATATTTTTGTCGCCTTGCTCTATGACATTTGTAATAATTTTTAGGTCCTAGACTGGGTCAGTCTGTGTGAGCCTGTCAACGCATCCTGTGCAGCTTTATCACCAAGTGTCCTGCACTTGATGTATTTATGTTAAGGTAGCTCTACATAACTTTTCTTAACTTTGGCCTAAAACTTACCAAAATACAAAAAAATAAAGGCATAGATTAAGTTTTAAACATATTTCTGCGAAAATTCCGTTTTGGTGACATGATTGAATTTTCTGAAAATTATGTTTATGATATCTCGATAATTGCTAAAAAAGGAATGAAAACTTTTACAAAAATGCCAAAAGACTTTTTATCCATTTTATCTATTCTTTTTTATTTATTTCTCGGTATACCAATCAAAATAGGCGAAAAAGTTGATTTCAAACTTGTGATAAAAAGTTGATGACAGTTTAATAATATACAAAAAAAAAAAATATCATGCACTTAGAGAAAATACAAATTTACAAATTACATAATAATTGTCTTATTAAATTGATAAAAAACAAGTGAATTAAATGATATTAAATATTAACACATTATTTTGTTACACAAATTTGGTATTAAAATTAAATTATGTATGACTTGTGTGCTTTTAAACACTTTACTTTATTTTTATTGTTTTTTATTTAAGTTTTAAGTCTTCTACTGATGGTATTAAGGCCTTAGAAGATCTGCTACTTATCGATAAATTCAGCTATATCGATAAATTCTATAACATTTTAGTTTGATTCTTTTTAAATTAAATTTCTGTTAACTAACGGTTTGCTGTTATGAAAGAAAAGTTCTTATAGATTCTATGACTTTACATTCAAGTTTTAGATAGTTCTTTATTTTGAAATTTATTTTATTCAAGATATCAGATCTTTTCAAGTGTACTTTGCATAGGTAGAATGACTGTACTTTAACTCCTTTTAGTTCCATTTTTTATATTGCAGCCAATCAGATTCAAGCTTGGGAACAGAACTTGTGTAAAAGTGTCCACGCTTGATGTTCGCGTTAAATTGACAGCACATTTCCGTTCTCTTTCTCTCTCGCTTGGATTGCTGGTCACTCGCCCGCATTCTCCCCTGTTTTCTTCTTAGCCAACCTTCTTTCATTCATTCTTTTACTATTGGGTCCTAGCTAAGCTGTTAAAACAACTGACAACCGCAGAAGTAGTGCGACTTTTACTGCGCTGCTTGTTTCCGCTCTCTGTTCGTCTCTCGTTTTCTGGAACTTTTACGTTTCCGGCGACAGCCGCCAGTCGACAGTTGTTGAAAAGTCGGCGTTGGCATTCCTTCTACTATTCCTACTCCTCCCCCACCCCTTAAACCTCTCTTACTCTCTATTTCTCTCTTCATTCCGTTTATTCTGGGCTGTTGTTGATGTGCATTTGGCACTTGTTGTAATTGCTCTCCTTCCTCTTTCTAAGCAAAGAAGAAAAACTATTGCATACTTTTCGGCTGCAATGAGCTGTTAAAGTCTGTTTTTAACCAACTCATTGCGAAATTTATTACAAAATTCCATTAACTTTGAGAGTGTTGATGGTGGTATAAAGGGTAAAGGAAGGAATCCTGTTAAGTTGTTCGTGCATTGTTCGCAGCCGCAAAACTATGCAAATAAGCTGAGAATTTATTATGTAATTCAAGCCATGGCTTGCAGCAGCACTTAGGCTCAGTTTTCATCTCTTCCCCCCCCCTCAGTTCTCCCATCACCCATTCTTTTTTTTCCATCTTTTGGAAGGTGGCTTTAGTGTTGGTCAGCATTGCATAAAATGGAGTGTGAAAGGGTAGTGTCGGTCATGTTGATGTAACCGCTGCAAGCAAGGATGCTACTGCCGGGCCTTAAGCGTAGAAGTTGGCCTAATTCTTTGAGCCAATTTTTTCACTTTGCCCCTCTTTTTGTTGGCCTCTTTTGGTGCAATCTTTGTGGTGTTTGGTCGAAGTGGATGGTTGATGACGGGATAGATAGATTCACAGGACGATGAATAGTTCCTTTTTTGTTGTTGAATTTCTCTTTTTTTTTTCTTTCTTTTGGTTAATTGGTGTAGTGGGTCATTAGGAAGGGCAATTCATGCAGATTTCAATTGTAGAACAATCGTAACTATACAAAATCAAATGGTTTTTGGCCTTTGATTATTTAAATTTATTTACCATTGAATTGTTTTATGGGAAAAGGTCTCCTAGCATTATAATATATTTTTGTTGATATTATTTATAATTTAAAGTACGTTAGACGAAGACGTAAATTTATTTAACATTTTATTGCAGGTTAATTTAGTTTTCTATCAGTGAATTTGGATAACTTATTGAAATTTTGTAGATTAAGATGTAACATGTAGCTGTAAAATTTGTTTTAAATATTGTTTGGTATTGTACATAAATTTTTTTGCATTGGAAACTTTTCTGGTTAGCGCTTTTTCTACTCTAATTCTCAGTTAATTTTTTAAAAGAATTTTCTCAACATGAATAACTATTTTTTATTTTTAATTTAAATATTATTCTGAAACCTTTTCATAAACCAATAATGTAATTTTCTTTATTCAGTTTTTGATTTTACCATTTAATAAAGCTTTGCTTAAAAAAAGAACACTTTTTGTCACTGTGCCTCTTTAGGCAATGTTGGAAAAAATAAAATTTTCATTTCCATTAAATGTAAATAAATTGTATGATTTACCATAACCATTTTCATTTGGGAAACATATTTTTATTTTAATTCAAATTGAAGCTATGGAAATATACATACAAATATATCTGATTTTATTTTATGTTTTTGTTAAATTTTATATTCTGACGACATTTAATGCCGGTTCCGTTTGATTTTCAAGAGCCCTGGCTTAAACCGCTTTTTCGGTGTCATTTTATTTTACTCAAAAAACGAAAAATGAACGCAAAAAAATATACGAATTGAGTGCAATTTATGCGTAGCAACAAAAAGCAAATAATTTCGACATCAAAAAAGAAATTAAATAAAAATATTTAAGCCATTGGCGAGTTAAACGGCTGTAAGCAGCAAGTGTCAGACGACCCAATGTCCAACGATTACTGCAAAGGAGGGATGAGATGAGGGAAAGAAGAGACCAGGAGAGGAAGAGGGGGAAAAGTAGGGGGTCAACTTTGCTCAATTTATGCGCCAGAAAACAACAACAAGAGCAGCAGTACCAGCAGATTTAAAAGGGAATTTGCTATATACTAAACCGATTTATTGATACCCTTGTTCATATGGCAAGCTAAAGTATTCTTGGTTCTTAGCCGATATTTGTCGTCTTAAATTAAGAAATCAAACAAGTTTATGTAAAAGTCAATATTTTTGATAGTTAATAATCTGGTTATATGGGTTATTCTTATATTATTGATCTAGTCAATTGTTTTGTTTTTTGAAACGTAGAAATAGTCTTTTTTCTAAAAATTTATATATAAATGTATTTATTGAATCGTTATGAAATTATTATGGGAAATGTAAGAAATTTATTCATTAGTGAAATATATATATTTTGTATTTTGGAAAGCCCTTTTGTTTGGAAAAAATTACTTTGGAAAATATGGTATTTGGTAAGATTATTTGTGGGCTTAAAATATTTGTTGGGTATAGAATTTTAAGAAAAGTGACCCCTCAATCGAAATTTATTGTTATAAGCAAATCTAAATATATAAGCAAGCAACTTATGCTTACTTAATACTTAGATACTTAATCTATATCTTTTGTGAAAGGCATAAATATTAAATGCTAGTCATGTTTTGGTAAGAATTGCTATATATTAGAATCTAAATCTGTTCCTTAAAAATCCTACTTAAATTGTAAGAAATACTTTTTAAAAATATTCAAAGACTTGAGGAAGAAGGAACTACAAACAAAAATGACCCTCTAAAACGTAATAATTGCCTCTGGAAATGCTCTAAAAATGTATTTTCGGGATTGAGAAATCTGTTATAGAATTGAAAGTATTCAGTTAATACAGCTAGGGATACCTTAATGTTCCAAGCGAAACATTTTCTAGTTTAAATTACTACTAAATTAGTTATTATTAATATGCCCACCCTTAATCTGTTGATTATAGGGTATTTAAACTGTAAACTGCATGCAAACATATATATGTACATATATAGCAATATATATTTATATGGCTGGTCTGATCTGGAATGGTCGGAGTGGGAAGAGGGTTGTCCAGAGGGCCCACCAGCTGTGTCTGTGTCTGTGTTTGTGGATGCATGCCATGCATAAATTCGTAACTTGACCGCTTTTAAGTTGCATAAATTCTCGAATCCAAAGTGTCAACAGCACGAAATTCTGCTCCAACTGCTCCAACAGCTCCAACTCCTGCTCCTACATCTCTTTCTGTTTCTGTTCCTACTTCTCTTCGTCCTTTTGCACGCTCTCTCTCTCTCCAGTTGAACATTGCGTTGATGATAAGCTTTATGCGTTCTCTGCTTGATGTCGCATTGTTGTAAACTACAGCAACAACAACAACAACAACAGCAAAGCATCACCCATTGTTGCTATGTGTGAAGAAAGATGGCCGCTTTGATCCGTGTTGATATCACTGGCCACTGCAGCAAAGGGATTGGGCCAGAAAAAAAAAAAAAAACCAGGGACAAAAAAAATGAATAGTGAGAAAGAGTTTGAGGGGAAAGGTTGGCCAGGAGGAGGAAGGAATTGTGTGGATTATGCGACAACTGCAGCGGGCAGCGTTCAAGTGTCAACAGTCTGTGTCACCATTTTGCTTGAACAGCACTGGGCAGAGAGTTATGGACGCGACAGGACCAATGGCCAACATTTTTTTCATTTAGTCTGTGCTTAGTTGTTGACTTGTTTTGACGTTGCCACCTTCTTTTTGTTTTTTTTTTTTAGTAGCTGCTTTTATGCTTTTTGTTCTTTTTTTTCGCCCTCTTTAGTCTTTCACACAAATCTACTTTGCCTAGTCACTGGTCAGTTTCTCTCTTTTTTTTTTTTTTTGCCTTGATAGTGGCCACAAGCCAAAATCCTAAAACAGGCTTATTTGTCCATTCTGACCAATGTCAAGTTCTTTGACTTTTATGGGCCCTGAAATGAACCAATTTCTAAAAATGAAATTTGGTAGTTTTTCTTTTCCCCACAAAAATCACAAATTTGAATCGGTAAAATAGGCTTTGAGTGACAAAAAAACATATACCAAAAAGAGCCTCCTTTTTTTAGTTTTTCAACTAGGTAAAAATATTGTTTAAAGCAAATTTTTTATATGGATTCAATAAACTACTTTATGCTTTATTAAGTCATTTCGTTAACTTTGTATTAGAGTAAAACACTGAATATTTATTGGCCTCTAAATCGAAAATCTAAAGAAATGTTGGTCCATTGGTAAAATTTTGTTATGAAAAGCTTGTCGATTATTTAATAACTATGTCATTAGTAAGAAAAAAGGATTTTTTTGTAATTTTGAAATATCCGAATACCGCTGTATTTTGTAAATATTATAAGTATTACTTTAATTGGGAGTGCAAAAGCCAAGTTGGTGGTAAAATATATGTTTGTCGTGATATAATAGGTTATTTATTTCCATTTGCCAAACAAGTCGCTTGACAACTCTCTTATACATATATCAAACAAAAAAACATTTTCCAGTATAACAATTTATTAACTCGAGTTTAAACTAGAAGCTTTAAGATTTAATTAACATTTGTATAAGAAATAAATGGTAAAGAAAAGTAAATAGTCAAGGAAATGTAAAAAATGTTCGAATTCTATACAATTTTTGCAGATCTTGCAGATCGCGTTGATAGATAATAACCCTGTTAAATAAATTGTAGAATAATACAATAAAGCAAATGTTATCTTTTATATGATATTTGATTAGATTAGATAATCTAATTTAATCGCAATTTATTAAAGGGAGATTAGTGTGCAGAGAGAATATTGGAGAATAAGCAAGAGATAAATCGATAAAAAGAAAGTTTTTTACCTGAATTGATACTAAACATTATAAACATTTTTTTTTTAATAAAACACAACTATTCCTGTCATAGAGAGACATCTATATATAAATAAATATATATTATATAAATCAGTAACCATCTATATCCCTATCATTTTCCTGTCCATATTTATAGTTATGACTTATTTTTCTTTGATTTATGCTAGCTGATCATATCAAACAATGTTTTATTATGAATGCACAAAGAGAGCGAGATAGAAATGTCTTAGATAGAGAGAGGGAGAGAGCAATATTTATATTGTTTCACAACTTTCTAGAGAAAGATGTCAAAAAATTTGTTGTTGTGTTTGTCTTGAGACAAAGAAAATTGAAATAAGAAATAGTTTGAGAGTAGCAGCTGTTTGCTCAAGCGCAATAGTCACACAGACATATACACACACACACACTTAAAAACACACACACACACACAGATACGACTACATAGATACACCCATGCGCATTTTAATTTGATGGCTTCATTTTGCTGCTGTTTTGCGCACAAAACTTAAACAAAAGAAACTCCAACTGCAGGTAACTCTTTTTCAGTTTCAATCAAAAAACAAAAAAACAAAAATTGAGAAACTTCACTTTTAAGTTGCTTAAAAAAGTTGTCACAGCGTTTAAGCTCTAAGCAGCTCATTCGTCCTTCTGCTCCACCACTCCATTTGGCATCTTCTATTTCTGTCAGCTGCAGTTGAGTGCAAATGAGTCTGTAGTATAAAAATGGGAGTGGCATTTTGGGCGGGGGTGAGAAAGAAGCATCAAATTTCCTCTAGAGAATTATCTGCCACTGACTTGCAGCTGCTTTTTATAGTTCCTCATCTCTTTGTCTTTTCGTTTCTTTTGTGTGTATTTCATCTTTGCTTTCTTCAAGCATTTCGCTGGCATTTATTTATATTTATTTATTTGCAACTCTTTTGAGTTACCTTTTTGTTTATGCTTAATTGTTGATAACTTTCAGGTAAAAAACTTTGTCCACAGACAAAAATTTTTCGATGAAAAAGTTTTGCTTTTGAATCTTTAGCAAAGATTAGGAAAATGCTACAAACAGAGGTAAACTGAATTGACAATAGAACATTATATTAGGTCAGTTGGCCAGGTAAGCAATCAGCGATAACCATGAAACTAGCAAAAAAAAAAAATAAGACCTTATTCTGGCCATAGAAACCAACAAGAGGAGCAGGAACAGAAGCAGTTTGCTTTTTGTTGATTGTGTGTGCCCCTTCGTGTGCTTGGCTTGTTTTTTGAGTTCGATTTTGCTTCATACACATGTACATATATGGTATATATGTTTGAAAGTGTGTGTGTGTGTGTGTGTGTGTGATGTATGTGTATGCGGGAGTGTGTGTATAAGTTTGGTGAGCTGGCAAAGTGCTCCTTTGGCGCAATTTCATCACAATTTGGGTCAATTACACGCACTTGTCCAATTGAATATGCATGCCGGTATGGCATGTGTGTGTGTGTGTGTGTGTGTATGTATGTGCTAATGTTTACATGTGCGTGTGTGCGTGTGCCTCTTCCAGTGGCCTGGCATGACCAAAATGTGTTCGAGACTTTTGACTTTGATTGTGCCTTTTGCTATAATGCCTTGTTTTCTTCTACGCCACTGAATCTTTGTGTTGCTTTCACTTATTTCCCTTCACTTTGCTTTTCCATCCCATCATTTCTTTTTCACATTGTTTTCTTTTTTCTTGTGTGTGAGTGGGTGTTTTTTGGGTGTGTGTGTTCCTTGTTGTGCCTCCTTTCAGCGTCAGCTTGAAATTAGCATATATGCGGAGCATAAGCATAAGTATAACATACATTTGGGCGTTCAATCAACTTAATGAGCCGCTCCATTGAGCATTTGCTTTTCGGTACTGGATTATGATAAAGTACTGCATTTTACAGACATAAATAATGGGTGCTAAAGTACTTAATATATTATGAATAAAAGCACAGTATATATGTATATACGAGTATATATAACATATATGAAGAAAAAAAAGTTTCATTTGAACAAAGATGTAGATTTTTATGCTATAAATAAAGACAGCTTTTGAAGGTCACTTTGAATTAGAATATTTTGGTTATACATACTTTATAAAAAAGAAATTAAATTAATTTATTTAAAAGGTAACTCGTCGTAAAAGAAAACCATTTCAGAACGAATACGAATACGAATTGAGCAACATTATTTTAACAATTTGTATATTATTAAATCTGCTTTTAATAATATTCTGTTTTTTTTTCATCCGAATATATTAAACAAAAACCGTTGGTAGAACTTGGCCAGGAAAATTATGAATCGAAAATATTGCTAAAATATTTTTAAATATTTAACAAATTTCTTTGCTTCTTTCCTCAATGAAATATTGCATAATTTCTTCTATATATGTATAAGGCTATGTATATAAATCCTTTTCTTCATTTAAAGTTGAGCCACATTTGTTTGGCTTTCCCGCTGCGTAACGGAGTGCATTTAATGCACTGCCATGGCAAAACAAAGGACCAAGGACGAAGGCGAGTGCGTATAATTGCTGGCCATATAGTAAAAGTGACTGGGGGAAAAAAAGAAAGAAAAGAAATATAAAAGAAGGAAAAAAAAAAAAAAAGGGCCAAAAACAATAACAAATGTATTTTTGTTGTTGTCCTTGCTGCGGTGAATGCTGACAGAATTCTGTGTCCTGTATCCTGCTGCTCGGTGTGAAGCCTCAATGATCGATGTCGTATTGTCAGTTTCATAAAAATTCAAACGAAACTATACCCGATTCCGCTTACAGCCGCCCCATCTCCTCCAAATGTCCTGCGACAAGCTGCGTCTGAGCGCCACCAACGGGGCGTGAAACGATGCTTTTGTCAAAAGGCTTAAACTGGCCAACCAACCAACCAACCAACCAGGCAGCCAACCTACCAAGTGCCACGCCCTCTCTATTTTTTTTATTTTCTTTAGTTTTTTTTTTTTTTGGGGGGGTAGCCAGTTCTTTGCTTTATTGTTTGCCATTGATGGCCAGGCAAAAAGCAAAAGATGCGAATGCTGTAAAATGCAATAAATTAAACAATATCTGCGGCAAATTGCAGCTGCATGCGAAAGGTTCACGAGGGGTGGTGGATGATAAAGGGAGGGGTGGGGATAGTGTATGTGGAGAGGATATTTCTCTGATGCTTTTGGCATTTAACAATTTTTTTTTTATTATTTTGTAGTTGGAACTTTTTTACTTTCTTTTAAATAAATAAATTTTTTTTATTTTTGTTTCGTGGTTTTCCCTTCCATACCCTTTGAGTTGATTTTGGGAAATATTTGTTAACTGCAAATCCTCACACGTTTTGGCCAACTGTCAGAGCAATGGGCAACAAAATGAATGAATGCGTACATTGACCAAAACAAGCAGCGATTGCGATTGCGACAGGACATGGCAAGGACATGGCGGCGACAGCATCAGACACCAGCAACACGACCAACAGCTATAGCACCAACAGCAGGAACAAGGCAAAGGCAATTTAATTCAATCAAACGCAAAGCTGGCGCAATGACAAGCTACGACAAAGGAGACAAAAGACAAAATGACATTTCTGACCAAGAATTATAGTGGCCAACACTTAACAACACCCAACAGAAAGGGGTGATGGTATTAGAAAAAGACAGACAGAGGCAAAAAATAGGAAAGGGGACCGCGGGAGAGAGCACAGAATGTGGCGTCTAACTATTTGTCAAAGATTAAAGTACAAATAGCATTATGGTGAGCCAAATTGATTTTCAAAAGCTCTAAAGGAATCATTTTGTGTTAGAACTTATATATTTGTAGTAACGTAACATGAACTTAATGTTTTAATCGAATTTTTTTATATTTACTGAACCCTTAACTTTGGTTTTTGTTTTCGAAGTGTTATAAAAATATTTTATATCATATATTTTATATTTTTAGAAGTTAGCTGAAAACAATTGTTGGCATGAAAATAGTTTCATATGAGAGTTTTGAAATATCAGGAAATAATCTTCAACCTTTTGAAGATTTTTAAAAAATTCCTTGATATTTTTTGCAAACTCCGAAAAGATTTGTTTTCATTTTAAAATATTTTCAATAAAGAAACTCTTCTTTAAGAGTGAAAAAGTTTCCATTTGCTTTTGAAATACCGAAAATCTTTGTTGATAGTGGACTTTCGAAACGATTTTTATATAGTTATTCAACAAGAGAAAGTATAACTTTTTTAAATCTGGGTTATAAATTGAGTTGCCATTACTAAATTTAAGTTAGACAATTTTCCAGATTGGTTACATTCGAAATCTGGTCACATTTCATTACGAGAAATGTTCGAAAAATGTTATGTTATTTACAAAATGTATATATACGATATATATACACACACATAGGAAGAAATATGCAAATCAGTTGAATGCCTGTCGCATGCCTCATAAAATATTTTGGCCTCTCAAACTGATTGCGTATACGACGCATGTTACAAATTCAGGTGAACATCCCTCTCTCTCCCTTCTCTCTCTCTCTCTCTCTCTCTCACTCTCTCTGTTGTGGTATGCAGGTGAAACTTAATTGCTCGTATGCTCGACTTTTTGCTACTAAATTGCAATTGCCGTCAGTGTCAACAGCAACAACAACAATAACAACACAACAATAAAGGTAACAACAACTGCAACCACCAACAACAACATCTGCGGCCATTATCAATGCAACCGACCAGAGAACAAAGGCCAGAACAAAACCATACAACGAGGCTAGGCCAGTTGTTGTATGCAAACTATTGGGCTTTAACTGAAACTGTCAGCTTTGGTATTTTATGCAAAACTTTTCATATTGCTGTCAATGTAAATTAATTGCATAATATTGAGTACAACAATTTCAATAATTAATTTTCATTTTTGTTGTTGCATTATATATAATTTTTTTTTTTTTGCTTTTACCCATAATTTGACATTAAAAAGTGCACTTGAATCAACATCATTTCATTATTTTCATTATCATTTATTTTGTAATCGATCAAATTAGATCAATGACATTAAATAGAACAAATTTTTTCCACTTTGTTTAAGCTTTCGTTTAAAATAAATAGAAAAACTCAATTAGATTTGCATCAAAACTCAACCAATTATGCCATCTCTCTCTAACTTTGTGTATTTGTGTGTGTATGTGTGCGTTTGATTGGAAATTGCTTTATTAATTAAGAAAATTTTGTAAATCGAATATGCAAATAATTGGTCATAAATAAGTAAGAAATATAAATGCATTTATTAAAAATGGGAAAAAAATAAAAATTTATTCTTCTACCAAATCAATTGAATTTCTGTCTCTTTTTCTGAATAACGCTTTTTTTTTAAATACCCTGAATCGGCAATGTTAATGAGAATATTAGACTAGATTATAGCATAGGTAGAATCTAACAAAGTGTATTTGTATTAAAAAGACAGCTAAGTAACTGAAATAAAGTAAACCCAACTGCCTATTAGATATATCTTACCGATTCTCTACCATACTATCTCTTTTATCTCTTTCTTTTAAGTTTTTCCATTTGTTTTTATATCTTAATTTAATTACTGTTCGTTTATTTATTAGCCGTCTGATTCATTGATCTCTTTGAATGCCTCTTCATTTATCTTGATGCCTCCTTATTTATCTTAACGCCTCTTTTTCCCTTTTATATAAAGGTTTTGATAAAGATAAAATATGATAAGTTGGCATAAAGATAAAATATGATAAGTTTGATAGTGGTTCATCCATCTAATGGACCATTCGATGGTCGTTAATACGAACTTCTTATATCAATCCATTAGTCATTCGGTTTGTCTCTCATTTATTCGCTGTTCTTCTGTTCATATTTATTTTTTTTATTTTTATTTTTCATTCGTTCCTTTACTTTTCATTCTTTTCTTCTGTTTATTTTTTATCTGTTCGTCATTGATTATGTGGAACTCACTCCCTTAAATCTTCGTCACTTATATTGATCCTTAATTCATTTGGCAATGGTTTTATCCTTCCGATCCTTGTTTATACATTTATATTATATTAATTCATCTGACATCATTGCTTTTTCCCCTATAAAATTTCTCAATAAATACAAGCCCAATACAATTCACCAAAATTTCATCTAAATTATTACAAAAACAGTGGCAAGAATTTTCTACCGCTAGAGGGCGCCAACTGAGACCTTTTAATAATGCATAAAAACGAACTTCAATAAAGAAATTAAGTCAAATTTCAGGCCAACTTAATAATGGGCATAACAAAGTCGACGTCTCGACTTAAATACAAGATTAATACACATACACATATACCTATATACGTATATATGTATACGTGTGGGATTGTCTGTGTATGTATGTGTTTTAAGCATTTTGCTTAATCCTTTCGCCATGCTTTGACACGCTTACAATTCCCCTGAAAGTCACAAGCTAATCCTTTTGCCATCACAATGGGTTTTCATCCTAGTCAAGTTCTGGCGTGCCTTAAACCGAACCCGTTTGCCCGCCCCTCCCACCCTTTCCCTTTAGCATTTCCCTTGTGCAATTTCTTTCTGCGACACTTTTGACCCGCATCTGCGGCTGGCGGCTGCTCTAACAGCTCAAGTTTTCATTCCGTTTTTCTTATTTTTATTTTTTTATTCATACTCCTTTACCTCTCTTCTTGCCTTTCTTTTTGTTTTTTTTTCTTTCTGCGTGTTATTTTATTTTTGTCATTTTAATACCCGCAAACAATTTAATTAAGCGGTTCTCTTTTTATATGCTCGTTGGCTTTCTGCGTTTTCTTTTTCTCTTCGTTTCGGTGGAAATGGAAGGATTTCCATATACCCACTGTTACTCATTCTTAGCCTTCATTTCGTTTACTGCGATGTTGTTTGCTTGTAATTTTCACTTTGTCAAACATGTTGACATTAAGTTAATATCCATGTTATGTGCTCAGGCTCGATTTCATCCTGCGCCTTTTTATTTTTTTTTATTTTATATTTGGCCACACATTTGTTTATTTGATTTCATTTCGTTTTAAGTTTTACATCTTTGGCCTCATAAAGGCATTTAAAGTTTATATGTTGCTTGTTTCTTATTTTTTTTACTTTGGTCTCCCCCCAAAACACACACGCACACACACAAACAGTGAGACTGTTATAGGGGGAGGGGTGAAACGTGCAGAGTACTAGAGATGCTTGCGTGTCTGGCATGTATTTCTGGCTTACTTTGTGATTTGTATAAATACAGGAAACGGAAATGACAGTCACGACACGGAAATGGCACGCCATTTAATTTCCATGCAGCATGGCCGTGACTCTCACCATCTCTTTGTGTTTCCCTCGTCGTATATCTCTGGCTTTCTACATTTTTTCACATGAAAACAAACAACGAAAATGTGTAATACATACCAACACACTCACACACACACACACACACACACACAAATGAGACTGACTTTTCATTATTTCCATGACATTTTCGTAGCGTAATTTTCCATAATTTTCATTGCTGCCAACATGGCGTATGTGTAATTAGCAATGATAAGCTAAACATTTACCAGAATATTTTTAAGAAGAAAACTTAAAAGGGAAATATTCCATTTAATAAAAACTCATCATGAAATCAAATTTAATTTCTGTAAATATAAAGAAAAACTGAAAGAATAGAACAGAAAGAGGAAACGTTTTAATTTTTTTATACGCATTTGTGATTAAATTAATTTTAGTTTATTTAAAAGTTCTGTATGATAAAAAAATGTCTGTCATATATAATAATAATAATTGTGCACTATTCGCTTGGAATTTATGATTGTATGTCTTTGACTAATTTCCGGAGCGACCAATCTGTTTTAATTAGTCCTTTCTCTTTTCTCTTGCATCTCTTTTGTTAGCCATATTCTGCAGTTTCCTTTTGCTTACACGTTGTGAGGGTGTCCTTTTATATATAAGCCTTTAGCTGAAACGCTTTTTGAGTTGCAGTTGTAACAAAATTATTGTTAATTGATTGCTAAAATGGGAAAGAAATTCGTAACATAAAAAATAAGGTAAAATTTAATTGAAGAATTTAAATGAATGTAAACAATTGCCAATTAATGTTATTTAATAAAGCAAATAAATTACAAACGGAGAAACATCAACAGATATTTACTCTAATATACATATATGTATACTCTTATTTACCACTTCCTTTTTTAATTTTCACAAATTATTTAAAGCAATGTTTTTCGACTTAACGCAGAAACTTAAATAATGAATAGCATTGGGAATAATTAATTTAATATTTAAATTTGTTTTTGGAACTAATGTGTTTATTAATCTAAATTTTTATTGATTTAAATAATTTGAATGTGAATCGAGAATATCAGGTGAAAGAAAACTTTATGTTCTCTAATAATTGTTTACTATATACTTGTCTAGTTTATCTGATCCATTCTCATAACTGGATTGTTTTATTATTTGAGCTTTCAACAGGATTAATTGGAAATGTGTAGAATTACAGCAGTAAAGTTGGCTCTTTCTTTTTTTTTTTTTTTTTTAATTGGCATAATCATCTGTATCTTAATTGTTTTTCAATCATTTCTGAATTTTATTTTTTTTATTGTTTCTATTGTTTTGTTTAAATTCATGTGCGCTTTAGTCGTATGATAATGCCACTTATTAGTTTTTAATTGGACACTTTTATTAATATAATTTTCAATTTACCACCAATTTATGATTGGTTTGCTTCCATTTGCTTGTTTCGGTTTGTTTTTTTTTTATTTTTGCTTTTTCTATATCGTATTTTATTTATTTTTTTTCTCCTTTATTTATATATAAATTAATAAATTAAATTATTTGCCAAGCTTAATTGGTTGTTGCTTCAGAACAAAAGCTCAATTTATACGCTTTTTAAATGCCATTTAATGCTTTTGTTTTTAATAAATTACTATGCATTAAATATTTATTAAAACAAACGCTTTCTTGTTGTTTTTAGCTAGTTGTTGTTTGTGTTGCTTTTACAATTTTATGCTGTTAATCTTTTATATACAAATAATAATAGACAATATTTTGCATAATTTTAACACATTTTCTTTTTTTTTTTTGTTTGATAAGCCGCTTAACTTTGAACTACTTGGAAGATAAAAAGTAAGAAAAGGCTAAATGTAGATTTAACTATATTAATGCCAAAGTTTTTATACTCTTTCAATGTTGTTTTATAGAAGAGATTTCATATATAATTATAGAGTCATGAAAAATTGTTTCGTTTAAGATTAGATGTTCTGATTTCTTAACGAGAACATTTCAATAATAACATTTAATTTTTTTGCTTAGTTTTTTATTTCAAGAAATCAAAGAAGTTTTCGAAAGAATGGGCATGTATTATACGATTTCTGCTGATAAGTAATTTTTAGATGATTTTATAACCACTTTCAAAAACTTCTTTCCCAAATTAGTACATACGTCCTCTTAAGTAAGAGTATATAAACGAATTGAAAAACAAAAGAGACTTTCTTCTTTTAGATTCGGTACATTTTGGAAGAAGTTTTCTTGGTTTATCCGCTTGCATTTGAGACACAGAACAACAAAAGCAAAGACAAAAAAAAAGAAGCAAAAACCAAACGAAGAAGAAAATTTGTAAGCGGAGCAGACAAAGTGAAAGTTTTTCCAACTGATCTTAGAGGAGTCGAGAGTCAGTCGTCTCATTGCCGTATCATGATATGCAAATTTTTCAAGAAAAATAACATCAAAGGCAAAAAAAAGAGAAGAAAAAAAACAGCTCCGGGAAAGACAATGACCCAGTAGTCAGTATTCCACCCACCCATCTACTATATCTACATCTCCGCCCTCATGCTATATACCATTGCCTGTTAAGTTTTGATGTCTCTTGCCTCTTCCACCCTCTCCCATTCTATCTCTATCTCTCTTTTGGTGTGTGTGTGTTTTTTTTTGTTTTTGTTTTTGGTGTCCCCATTTAATTTCGACAGCTTTTGTTACAGCCAACATTTTATTTGCACGTTTCGTTTTACGGTTTTTGTCACTTGCCGTCATTTGATATTTCTTCTTCTTCATTTTCATTTGCTCCACCTCTCTCATTTGCCTTGCCTTTTGTTTGCTTTAATTAAAAGTTAAGTAGGTGCGAGCGCCTCAACAATGCCAAAAAAGTAGCAGCCAGAAGAGGTGGAGGAGGAGGACGGTTAGGGGTGGTGAGGGCAAGTTTGGTTTGCTGCAAATGAAGTTGTCAACTTTTTCTACCTTGCAGCAAAAGATTCTTTCATCTCCCATCCCCTTCTTCTTTCATCCCTCCGCAATTTCGCCTTCCCCGTTTTGAACACTTTTTCAGTCTCAATTTCAACTATTTTTGCAATTAATAAAGTTTTTAGCCTCAATTTTGTGTATAATTGTTACTTGTTTTTCCTCCCTCACTTATTCTCCTGTTTTTCTTTTTTTTTTTCTTCATTCTCCTGTTTTCTGTTTGTGTAGTTGCAATTAGTTTTCCGGCTCTGGTTCTGGTTCGTTCTGGCCCTGCTTTGATGCCTTTTAGGCACTCAAAATTCTGAAATGAATGGACAAGCGAATGATGAGTCCGAAAATGGGGGGAAGTTGAGGGGTAAGTTGGTGCAGGAAGTTTAGTGGGTGTTTTGAATCCTGGTGGACAGGTGCTGATTGTTGTTGGCTGACTTGAGTTGAGTGCCAACTTCAAGTTTTCGTTTGAGGCAGCCTTGCAATTTGTGTTATAATACCCTTTCCGAAGGGGTTTAATACTGTAAGGAATATGGATATAGATAGGTATATATTGCTGATCTTTGCCATAAATAAATTTGAGTGTTGTTTGAGCTTCCAGCTATACTTTTGCTTTTTTCTCTGACGCATTTATAAGAGCTACGTATAAGAAACGGAACTATTAAATATCTTCATCTTATATTCCTAATGGTTTTAGGGAAGAGTTTCTTTATTTAGGACGGGCGAACTCATTATAACTCTTTAATCTTTTCAAATAATTTCACTGAATTTATAGTTAATGTTTATTTATTTATTTCAAAGGACGGCGCACAATTCATATCAGAAAAATAATGGAGAAGAGCGAAATATAACAAACATTTATTTATTATAAGTAGATTACAAAAGAAATCAATATTAACTTTAATTATTTTGGCAATTTAATTATACATAATATTAAACATAATAAAAGAAAATCGGACGAATTAGCAATATAGTCTCTATAAATGAACTAATCACAAGAATTATTTTGAGTTTGTGAAACATTTTATTTGTTTAAACAAACATGAGTTTTCCTTAAATTACTTTTTATATTCATCTACATTTCTAATAAATATATTTATATTTAATAAACTATTTTTTAAAGATTTTTAAATTCAATTTTCTTTGACAACAATGATGTAAATCTTTTTTTTAATTAGAAAAATAAATTCCATAATTCTGTTAGAGCATTTAAACTTCAACTCGATCAAAGATTCTCTTTTGTTATTCTTTCTTTTCTTTACTTCTCTTTTGATTGTTGTGTAATTAACGTGAAAATTCAATTCAAAAAAGAGAGTGCGTTAAAAAGGGGAAAATGTAAATAGTTTCTTTTATTTGGTTTCCAAGTAATTTAGTTACCTTTTTGCGATAATTATTAACAATTTGTTGGCAAAGCAAAAAATTTAAATATTGTCTTTACTTCATGTTCATTTAATTGAGAGTTTGAGAGAACGAAATTGTTATTCATTATTTATTACAAATTCATTCTTTCGACTTTGAAATTTTAATCAGTAAGTTAAGAACTTTTATCGTTAACTTAAAATTTATTATCTATATACATTACCTTTCCCGTATATATTATCTATAGTAAAAACCAATTGATTATAAATTTATCTAATATTTATTTTAGATTATATTAGATTTATATTCATTATTTTCGATCAGATTTTAAAAAGAGTTCTCGACCATTTTTATAATTTATATGTTAAGTGTTGATTCCAAGTTTTTTGTTTAATTTTATTGATATTCTTAATTATTTAAAGTATATTTAATGTAAGCTTTGATTTTATTTGCGAAGTAGGAAAATCTAAAGCATAGCTTACACTAAAAGATAACTTGTTAAAATTGATTAGATTCGTTTTGCCAATAAACCAACATTTATGTCAAATTCATTTCATTAATTAAAAACCACTTAATAACAGTTTTCATTCGACTTTCTTTATTTTCATTTCACTAATAACAATTTTGTTTAACTTGGCATATGAGGCTATTAAGTTAACTATTTTCGGTTTATTATGGACACATAACAGATGCTATATAACCAAATAATTTTAACTCTACCTGCCGTTGTCATTCCCCCTCCTCTACTTGGCATTCGGTTTTCATGGCACTTCTTTTGGTTGCCATATTAA
This sequence comes from Drosophila emarginata, assembly GCA_037075365.1. Classification (NCBI taxonomy): domain Eukaryota; kingdom Metazoa; phylum Arthropoda; class Insecta; order Diptera; family Drosophilidae; genus Drosophila; species Drosophila emarginata. The sequence goes on along the minus strand of JBAMCD010000260.1, from coordinate 275,463 downwards.
CCATCGCAAATGTCAGCCACAAACTGACAGTCGTTAAAAACTGCAAAAACTCCTAGGCAAGAAAAACCGCCAGCCACACAAATACAATAACAACAGCAACACTTGCCGCACATTGCAACATCAGCAACTAACCCCCCCCTCTCCACATACCTCTTTTCGATACTCCTGCCACAGGTCTGAAGTTTCCAACGGTGTTTGGTGGCCAATTTTCTGTGGTGTTTCGTTGTGGGATTGTTTAAACAAATGCCGGCTTGTCTATAATTTTTCCACCATTTCTGTGTGTGTGTGTGTATTTTTGTTTTGTTTTTCAGTTGCGTATTTTAAATTGTTACCACTTTCCCCCTTTTTGCTCGTGCTACATATTTGCACTCATTTTTGTAGCTGGTTTTCTTTTTTTGTGTTTTTATTTCCTGCTTTTTTATGCTTCGTTGTTTTCGCTGCTCTCTGAGCAATGACCGCAAATTGAGTGTTAATAAAGTCAGGTTAATAACTTAACCAAAAGAAACAAAGAGATACACAGATACACACACACAGACATAGAGAAAGAGAGAGAGAGCACAGAAGTGAAGCGAGATAGAAAATCGAGTTAAATAGAGTTAAAAAGTGATGGCTCTCAATTTCTCCATATATATTCTTGTAAAATTAGGGCAACAAAAACTAAAAGCAAAAAAAAAAACAACCAAGAAAAGAATAGCAAAAATGAACAAAAAGTGAGGTTTTTTAAAATTCATTACAGTTGCCAAGTCCCATATGGCCTTGTTGTTTTGTTATGGCCACCATATGCCGCACAGTGGCTAAAGAGGCTTAGTTAACCTTTTTCGGTTACCAGAAAAGGGGAAGAATTATATAGTGGCAAGGGTATGGAATAGGAATAGACTTTTATATTGTGGACGCCACTGTATCTGAGACTGAAATAGAGGCTTAGAAAAAGTCAGTCGGGTGCAGCTCGATTTCTAACACCAAACTTCCTTTTTGGCTTTGAGCCAGGCCTCAACAAAAGTTGCACTTCCTTTACCCTCTCTACCCCTTGCCATCTAGAAAAGGAGAGAGAGAAAGAGAGTGGCCAAAATCTGAAAGAAAAAAACTCTGCCTTGACAAAAAAGAAAATTCCATTGCAATTCATTCGACTAGAGGCTCCGGCTTCGCTCTTCCGCTTTTTGCCTGTGACAAAAATATAGAAAAAAAGAAGCCAACAAAAACAAAAAAAATGGTAAAAATTTCGTTCTTCTTTCGTTACTGTTTTTTTTTTTCTTTTTTCCTTTCGTCTGTGGGGCTTCAAACAATGCAACCAGCAACAAAACAGCAAACAATTTGAGGCATTCAAATGTGCAACCAGGCGAAGGGTACAAGCAGCAGCAGCAGCGGCAGTAGACCAACCAGGACGAAAATGTGTGAAAGTTACAGTTTTGCTGCTGCTGCTGCTGCTACTGCCGACTGCAATTTGAGTGCGAAAAAGTTTGCATAGCAAAACAGTAAAAGGCATTTATTCCAGCGTGAATCCGTTTGCCCAGAACCCAACAGCAGCAGCAGCAGCAGTCAGGAGCTACAAGGAAAATGATGATGATGATGACGATGATGAGGAAGAAAAAATGGGTGGGTTAGTTGGTGGAGGAGGTGAAGAGTAAAATGAGTGAGAGGGTAGAGAATGCTCGGGTAGGTAGGCTACTGTAAGTGCAGTCAATTGCCTATGTGGGTCAGCATTGCATTTGCGCTTAATGAGCATAAATTATGCAGCACTTGCAGCATTTAAAGCAACAGCAGCAGCAGCAACAACAACAACAACAACGTGCAACTACCAATGGCAACATCAACTTTTCTTGTTCATATATACTTCTATATATGTATATATATATATGTATTCGTATATATGTTTTTTTTTCTCACTCGTACTTGCTGCAACTTTCGCTTGTCGCATCAACTCATGAAATTTATGGCGTCTGCATGTATTTTAAATTCTAATCAAATGGCAAAAACTTTTCCCTTACGAAAAGGAAGCGTAACTTTTTGCTTGCCTTTAAAAGTTACTTTTCACCACACACACACATACACTCACACACACGCATGTTATATACATACATACCTTTACTTGGGTAGGTTCTTTTTTTCTATTTTTTTTTTTTTTGCACCTTTTGGCAGTGGCGTAAAATGCTCTTCGCCAGACCAAGGCAAATGTGTTTGCAATATGAACAAGTTATTTTGCCTGCTAAAAGTTTACCCAAAAATTTTCATTTTACAACAACATTTACTCGTAAATTATAATCAAAAAGGTGCCAGAAATATACATACACATAGTTGTGAGTGTGTGTGTGTGTGTGTGTGTGTATATTTATATTTTTAGTAGGTGTGTGTGTAAAAAAGCATGTGAAATAAATAAACAAACCGCCGGTTGCATTTTAAAGACTTTTGTAAAAGTGAATTTCAAATTTGTTGCAATTGCTGTTGTTGTTGTTGTATCACTTGATTTGTTCTAACCGAACAGCCAAAAAATGTTGCATATCTCCTGGGGCAATGTGAAAATTGCTTTCTGCAATTGAAAGTGAGATAGTGCTAGCGAGACAGAGAGAGAAGGAGAGTAAAACCAAAAACAAATAAAATCTATGCATATGTAGGAGTCCGTTATGCTATATATGTATGTATACCTATATACGTATGTATACCTATATACGTATGTATACCTATATACGTATGTATATATTTGTGGCAAACAATTTACATTTGTTTACAGGTAGATATATTCCAGATTTAAGGCTTTAATTTGCTGTCTTAACTTTTTTTTTGATTTGATTTTTTTAATTACTATTCATATATTTAAGTTGTGTTAGCAAAAAAATTTACAAATGTATACAATAAAAAATATGAAACATTAAAAGTGCTTAATGAATGGAATTACTTTTTACGAAATTTTAATACAAACTTTTACACTTTGTGATACCAGAAAAAATTATAAATTTCTGTAAAATTAGTATACTATATAATTTAAAACCTTTATGAATGAAATGGAAACTTGTCGTTTGCTTTGTTGTTCCAACTATTAGTTTAACTAAGATTATTTTAATAATAAGGACCATTGATTTTGTTCACTTTATTTAGATATACCTTCAAGCAAACTATTATATACAGACGCTTTAGTCATTATTACCCTAACTTCTGTTATAAATAAAAGGAAAAGGAAATATTTTGCCGCATCTCTTTAATATATAAAATTATACTCTCTAATTAGATTCAAAATATCTTAGTAATATAAATAGTATATGAATGGAATTCGTTTGAAATAAAATGGTTGCATGTATAAGTATAATTTTCCATAGTTAAAACGAATTTCTAACCAATTCAAAGTAAAAACGTTTTAATGTAAAATTTGTATGTTTATATAGCTATAATAATAATATAATACAATAGGAATGAGTTAGTGGAATCCATATATAGCGTTTTCTATAATCACATTGTTTTAATTCCTAACAGTGTTTAAAGTAAATGTTTACTCCGCAGCTTTTTGCCAAGGTTTAACCTAATCATTCTCTCTTACCTTCTCCATTTGTTATCCTTAAATGTTTGTTATGGCTAATCCGAATTACATGAAATTCACCTTGATACAAATGACACAAATAATATTGTGAATGTCTTATTGATAATAATATTTCATATGTGTGTATGTTAAGCTGTTTAGATTTTGGCAAAACATTCTTTTGTGCAACATGTCGTATGAGTAATGCATCTGAATATAACCTCATTGTCATACACAAATGCAAGGATGAAATCTTCCATCCATCTCCTATATATATTTATATATCTAAATTAACAAATTTGTTTAATGAAGCCATTGACTGATTCTATATTTTCATAGGCAAAAGTTTACCGTAACGCTTTTACTTATTTCTCTAATAATTGAAATGAAATTTGATAATATACAAATAAATTTAATAGCTAAATTAGTTTAAACCGTATTCAAGGACTTTGATTGAAAACATATTTAGTTTCGCTCTTTGAATGTTCTGCATGATTCGCTATTTTGTTTTAATTTTAATTGTGTGTGTTAATTGATACCGAAATAATGCTAATTTCCATTTAATTGCAATTGAATTTATAGAATAAATTTTCATAGTTTTATTTGGGGGTTATAGAAGCAGGAAAATGAAGCAGAAATTCAAAATAATCATTATTTTGTTGTGGTTCTAATCAGGATTTTCAACTGTTATATTTTTTGATGATTTTGAGCTTGGATGCCATTTGTTCTTATTAAGGTCAATCTTTAAAATCTTTTCCTTCTATCTTCTATCTTTCTCTACCTCTTTTTTAATGTATGTGTGTGTGTGTGTGTGTTGGTAAATTTGATTTCATTTCGCTTTGGTAGTGAACAATTCAATTTTGGTCTTTTGGCATTGCAGTTGCTTTTAGAGTTTGCCACTCGTTTTCCATGCTCTTTCCTACCTCAATGTAAGCGACAATTTGTGTTACTGCAAATTTAATGCCAAAACGACGTGCTCTGGTAAAGATACTGAGCTTGTAAGAGGCCAACAACCGCAGGTCTTGCTCTATCTAGTATGCATGCATATGCGAGGGGCAATTAAAAAGTAATGAGAGAAGATTAATGGCATTCTTAGTGGAAGAGTAAAGAATTTGTTAATCGTGAAGAAGAAAGGATCAAGGTCGATTTGGAATGTTTTTTTCTGAACGATGAAAATAAAGTAATTTCCAATTTTCAAGTTTCTAATTTAAATATACTATGAACACAATGTCCTTTCTTATTTTAACAGATAGTAAAATCTATTTAAAATGATATTACCAATTAATTGTTACAGGATTATTAAGATTGTCAGTTGTTAAGAGAGTGATAAGTTAATCTATAAAGTACCTAAGCTTAGAATCCATAGCAAGCAAAGCAAGGACTTTAACTGACCCGTAATTATAGCCAAATCTCATATTAATCGCACAGGGATTTCCTTTTTCATTTAATAAGAGGTGGTATTTTTATTTATTTAATAAAAGCGAACATTCCTTCATTTTGCCTTGAGTTTTGAAGTATTTCAGTTATGAATATTTAATGCAGTGATGCAAAGGGTGCAGCCCTTCCGTTACACTTAAAGGGTAAATTGTGGTGCGGCACTTTGCGTTCGTTTTTTTCAATGCAAAGGAAATGTATCGGACTTCCTCCGAAGTGATCCTATGTACATATGGCCACTATTTAGCATTTTATTAAAGCATTTGAACCTCCGTAAATCGGTACCTTAAAAAAAACTAAGGCATCATTAAAAGTAATGTTTGTCGTGATGTATTTTTAAAACGTTTTAAAACCTTTAAATAATTCAAATCAAAGCTTTCGAACATTTTCAAAAATTACGCAAAATTAACGGGAAATAAGTGGAAACCCGATCATGCTTACAGTGTTTTCTAAAGCAGAATACTGTGCCTTTATCCCGTGCAGAGCTCTACAATGGGCAAATGTCACGTACACCTGCTGAGCATTTGTCGAAGTGATCAGGAACCATCAGTTTTTAATGCATTTAGATGTAAGAATAGTGCCTGGTTACATATGAAAAAAAGATGGCTAAACCTAACCCTAAAACCTAGAGTATTCTATACATCTAATTGTGAAGAATCTCACTTCAAGCTCTCTTTGTCTTCAGAGCTATTCTAAAGTAAGAAAAAGATTACTTTTAAAAGTTTTTAAACACTTTCAGAAATTGAAGAAGTTGCCTTGCCGAAAGTATATTAAATTATTTTAAAAATCAAGGCATCATTAACAATAATGTTCCTTTCATTTCAATGAAACGTTTGACGAGTAAGTATATAGTCAACATGTTTACTGTAAACTGAAGTATCTCGACCATCAACAAGCAGTATTACAGTGATGTCCATGCCATTGCAAATGAACGCCCTCTGTCTGTGAGGAGCTTACACTCTGCTAAATTGTCTCAATAGACCATGAAGAGTGATGTGGCTGTCATTCAAATGAAATGTAGTTGACTCTTAACGTAAGATACACTCGTTATTTTATTGAATGACCCTCGCATGGTGTGTGTATGTGTGTGTGCATCTATCTCACCTTAGCCTGACTTGGTTTTTGGTTTCACACATGCTTATACATGTATGCAGAAGAGAAAAAGGATGATGGTAAAGAAGAAACTCAGTTGAGTGCAAGGACCAAACAAAGTGCAAAAATACTAGAGAGAAGAGGAGAGAGAGAGAGAGAGAGAAAAGTTAACTTTTGCCTCGACAAAGTGACATATTAGCGTAGTCAACTTTACTTTTCCCTCATACCAAGAACCATATGGAAAAAGGGGAATAAAATGGCGAACTTAACACCCAACTGGAAAGCTTGGCCTTCGACCTGAGTTTGCTTTACCAGCCTGTGGCTTTTGCCTACAGGCACTTTAGGGTTAATTTTGTTAGTTGTGCGGAAACTTTCAACTTGCAACTGCAACAATTTTAGGCCAAGCAATTTAAAGCGGGCTAAAAAGAAAATACCACAAGAAATCAAAAACCAATTAGAGTTGACAACTTTGGTCATATGGTTAATTATACCAAACTCTTCTCACAATTCTCCATGCTATTAGCTTATAATTGTAATAGCATTGAGAAGAGAATTATTTGCTACTTTACACAATTGGAATGAAACAGAAATATGATGAAAAACCTAAAGAAATGAAATGACAAATAAAAAAAAAAACAACAATTTGACCATAAAAGATAATTAAATATGAATAAAAACTAATTAGCATTTAACTGTCAGGATAATTATTCGATTTGTGCATTTGACCGCAATATCTGGTAGATATAGATGTATATATATATGTATATTAGCCACAATCCAAGGGCCAGAGATTCTACCCAAAAGGGGGGCGTTTTGTAGTTACATTTTTAATCTCTCATACTGACCACGCCCCTGCCAATATATATCTATTTATGTATGAAAATACATTAACATATCTATGTATATATGATCTGTCAGTTACAATTTTTGCGCATGATGCACAAAATTATTTAATTATTTATTAAGCATTTTTTAATAAACCGAATTATCAAATGTGTCCATTTATATTGAAAATTTCATAAATTTTCACCATAAATTTCATGAAATTTTCTCTTTATTAGTTTTGCCAGAAATAATAAAAAAAAGAAAAAAAATACCACGAAAAAGGTGAAAAATGAAATTAAACTGCAATTTACATTTTGAATTCATTTACAATATAATCACTCAGTGGTTTGCTTTATTACAAAACATTCAATCAATGATTGTAATTTATAATATTTCAGTGTGCGGAAGGTTTTTCTGAAAATATTAAACCACTCCATTTTCTGCGGTTGGCACTGGCCGACAGTTTAATTAGGTTTTAATTAAACATATCAAAAATAAAAAAAATTGACCAGTATTAAAATTGTTTAATTAAGTGATCAAAGTGCCAAGTGGACTATACTCAAGGACAAAGTACCGAATTCAAATTACACTTTTCTAATTTAAGCATCATTTGTCAACGTTCTAATCATGACTTTTTGTTTCGGTGTGCGATGTATATAAAAATATTTGTTTATTATACACTTGCAAAGTGTATATTAATTTTGGTCAGAAGTTTGCAACGCATAGAAGGAAGCATCTCCGACTATATAAAGTATATATATTCTTGATCAGCATGATGAGCTGAGTTGATATAGCCATGTCCGTCTGTCCGTCTGTCCGTCTGTCCGTCTGTCCGTCCGTCCGTCTGTCTGGATCAACGCAATCTCCTCCGAGACCCTTGGAGCTACAGAGCTGAAATTTTGCACCTAGGCTTCTTTTTGCTGCAGGCATTGTATATCTCGGAATCATCCCGATCGGATGACTATATCATATAGCTGCCATAGGAACGATCGGTCAGGAATAAGGTTTAACATCAATAACTCAGTTGTTTTTCAATCGAATGTCACCAAATTTGGTGTTTATGAGTTTTATATAATCATCAACACATATACCAAGTTTCATCAGAATCGGTCGACTATATCATATAGCTCCCATAGGAACGATCGGACAAGAATAGGGTTTAACATCAATAACTCTGTTGTTTTTCAATCGAATGTCACTAAATTTGGTGTTTATGAGTTTTATATAATCCTCAATACATATACCAAATTTTATCAGAATCGGTCGACTATATCATATAGCTCCCATAGGAACGATCAGTCAAAAATATAGTTTTTGATCAATAACTTCGGTGTTTTTGAAGCAATCGTCACGAAATTTGTTATTTGACAGTTTTATATAAATAGAAATATATCTTTTAAGTTTTATCAGAATCGGTCGACTATATGCTATAGCTGTCATAGGAACAATCGGGGGAAAAAAAATTTGTTTTAATTTTTTTTTATGCCACGGACATCAAATTTATATTTGATGGGTTTTATATACTTCCTTATGATTCTGGCAAATTATATATATATCAAAAAGACAGTTTGCAAGGGTATACGAACTTCGGCACGGCCGAAGTTAGCCCATCCTTCTAGTTTATATTTTATTTAGTTTCAATAGACATATATTGAATTTAATATTTAAAATGTTAATCCGAAAAAAAGACTTTAAAATGGCTATTTGGTTGCTAGCAGAAAAAATCAAAATACTATGGCTTTAATTAGAGTGATTTTTATTTTTTATTGTATTTAAACTTTAAGCTTAAATTTTTCCTGTTAAATGTTTTAAGTAATAACCAATTAAGGATTTTCGTAATTGCCAACACATTTTACTCTAAATTTAACGACAAGTAAATGACAAATAAAAAAGAATATTTTCTGCAAGTTACTAACAAATTATTATAATTTATTAGTTCATGTCCTTTTTCTTACATGAATTTTGGTAGCCATCTATTTATTCAAACGCCTACACTATCTAGTGTAGTGTAATGTATTAAAAATATAAAATATTTATTTCAATAACTTTTGCTTACACTTCAACACATTCATGCTGAAAGTTTTTCCGCTAACATATAAATTCACAGATTAATGAAACCTTAAAAAGAATGTAAATACTAAAACTGTGAAATAAACTTAACAAATGAGTTTTTTTTTAACAAAATTTCGGTATATCGCTTATGTCGGATAAATATGTAAGTAATTCAAAAACTTCCGAATTAGGACTTTCGTAGTTATGTTCAGAACGAAAAAATGATTAGAATATCAACTGTTACTGGAGTATATATAATTTGATGCACCGCATTTAGTTTCCGGAATCTTTAAAAAAAAAATTTGTTTATGTTTATTGCGTATACGCAGTGTGTGTGCGTGCGTATTATATATTTACTTCCGGTTCATGCCGCTTTGTGTGTGTTTGTGGATTTAATGTTGTTTTGACGCCGCCATATTAACCCAAAAGGCGGCATTATTAGGGGTGACTGTATCTGTATCTGTGTCTAAATGTGGGACAGAAGATGAAATGGTGTGTGTGTGCGTGTGGGAAGTGACAAAGGAAAGGGGCATATAAACCATAGGCAGGAAATGTGGCCTTCGCTCCAGGTACTTTCTATGTAAATGTAAATGGATTCGAACCTTTTTTACCCCCAAGTATTTATGACTGCCGGCGGCATATGTTTGAGAATCCAGCAATTTATTTAACCTTCAGAATGTTGTGTGTCACCTGCTACCCTTTTGACTACCTTTACTCTCTCCACTCCCCCTACCAGTGGTGTGCTGTGTGTGTGTGTGTGTAAGTGTTTGCGTGTGTGTATTAAACGGATTTATTTGCCTAAAATTTGCGTAGATTTGTTGCACATTATGTTGGCAAACCTTGTGGCTGGCCTAGCTCTGTTTATTTGACTGGCAATTTTAATGGTAGGGTTTTAAACCGGGGAAATTGGCATGCGGTTCTCATTGTCATTGTCATTGTTGTTGTTGTTATAGTTGTAGTTATTTGTTGTTACTGTTATTGAGTTGGTTTAAATCTAAACGATAGCCAAAGTTTTCGCCATCAATCGGTTATCAATACCTTATTTAAAATGAAATAAAATATTTAAATTGATTGTAACCGAAATTGGTAGATTTATTTTTGCTTTTTTCTCTCTTTCCCGGAATAATTACGTAAATTATTATATAACTATTATATTAAAGTGTTAATGTATTATAGCTATGTTATGAATTTAATCCATTTCAATGTCAAAAAAATATAAGATTATTGCATAGTAAGCTTTTTATGTAAAGTTAGACCTTACATGTTATAATAGTTTTTCCTAACTTATATTTTAAATTAGATAGGGAAATTCATGTTATTTTGTTAGACAAGCAAGTTTATCTTCTTCCGTCTTTAATTTTGAAATACAAATTCTAAGAAACTAAATATCAATATTGAGGTACTAAAAAATACTGAGACAATATCTCACAAGTAACCAATTATATATGATATGAAAAGTCTTTCAAAAATGTTAATTTTCTGTGTAATTTTGTGCTTAAATGAGGTAGCTTAATTTTTAGAAAATTTCCTAATTAAGAAATAATTTTATTAGTAGTAGTAGTAGTAAATATAACTTCAAAGTAAATATAATTATAACTTCATAATTCTCGACAAAAGAATATTTACAAATTTATCAGACATTTATAAGCCGAAAAAGAAAACGAAAAATTAAATTCTAAAACAGGACATATTTCTTTTTCAAAATGTTTCTAATACTTTTGAAAATTAGGCACAAAGAGTTCCGAAGTATGAACTTTATTATATCATATCTTATCAAATCTTTGTTTGTCTTGGGGCACATTTCAGTTTCGGATATTCTATTTAAAAAGAAATACTAAAACGAATTTCCAAACTCCACAAATAAATTGTCTTGAGCTAAGATATTTAATTTTATACAATTTTCTGTTCAGTATTTACATCTTTTATAACCTTTGTCTTTTTCTCATTTTTTTCCGCTGTTTTTCTTGTTGTTTTATTTTATATTTTTCTTTTTGCTTTCTACCGTCATTTTTATTTACAATATAAATTGTATAAAATGGTCAGGCAACTGACCAAACAATAAAAGCGCCAACATTAATCTTTTGCGGCAGTCGTGAAGTAGGCACTGCATGTTGTAGGGCAGCACTGGGAGGGGAGAGTAGTTGCGGGGCAACTGGTGATAAGTTGTTGTACCCCTTTTTGGTGATGTTGCTCCTGCTGCTGCTGCTTCTTGCTGTTCGTGATGCTGTTGGAAATGCTCGCCAATTTCCGGTTGCAATGCGGCGAATTTCCGCACAGAAACAGCAACAACAACAACAACAGAAAAGAACAGAACGTAGGAAAAACTTCAACAAGGATGGCGACGAAATTGCTTAAATGTAAATAAATCAGTGGTAAGAAAATGCTCAGTGGTCAGTTCAGTCTACCACTCCCACATAACCTCCCTCCCCCCATTTTGGACCCTTGTAAGTGTTGGCTTATAAATCAGCAGCTCAGAGTTTGCAGTGCGAACAAAATGGCTGACAGACAACCAAAAATGGAAAAACTCACATTAATGGTCCCTCCTTCGGCTTAAGTGTGCGTGAGAAAATAATAATAAAATATATATATATATCTCCATCAAAAATGAACAAGTGGAAACAGAATTTTCAGTTAATTGCTCACTTTCAAGTTTTCTTGGTTTTATTATTAGCTGCACCAACAAACAAATGGACAACAAACAAAAAATAAGTCGTTTGTCATTTTTAACAATCAATTAAAAACAAATGTTGCATAAATACATGAAAATTTTTACGAGCATTTGGTTGAATTTTCGTTTTTATTTTTTGGTTTTTTTTTTTCGTGAATTTTACTCCAAAAACTCCATTTTGTCATTTATCAACGTTGCTTGCAGACAATGAGGTGTATGGTCAGAGGGAGGGGGCGGAGATACATAGACAAAACTCTTTTGTGTTGAAATTTTTAATTCGTCTAATAAAAATCAACAGGGAAAATGCAACTGCAGTGAATGGCTATGAGACCGAAAGAGAGCTATAGAAAAAGACTGTTAGTGGGAGAGACGGAGAGAGAGATACGAAGAGTAGAGAATTGTAAATGAACTTGATTGTGGTGGGGTGGTGGTGGGGGTGGGTATTCTATTGCCAGGAGTGTGGTAAAAGTGGCACGATGGTGGCAGAGTGCATTTTATTTGCAGTTGGATTGCTCATAAATTGCTTGTTGGCATTTGTTTTGCAATAATGCCCTACACTGCCATTGAAAGGGCATATAAGTTGCCTAGAGTATAAAATAAAGTAAAATATTGCAAGTATAATTTGATTTTTTTAAGATTCAATAATCTTATAGATCTAATTTGTTATAAGGATAAAATAGGGTTTTAATTTACAAAAATGTAGAGCTACTCAAAACTAGAAATACTGAAAAATATTCAGAAAAATGTGTTTTTTCATTTCATCTTAATATTATAATATATTTGTAAATAGTTTAATGTAAAATGTCCAGAGATCAGAGATTATTGCCTCAGTCCAAGCCACATTATTTACCAGCCGAGCTGGAAAAGATTTGCATACCAAGATATGAATTTGAATTAAACTAAGTTATTGTAGATTGCTGGTTTACTTGTTTCTTCTTATTAAATAGTTGAAGATGAGGTAGAAAATTTCTTAACAATTTTTCTTTAACTGCTTGCTTGACATCAATATCGCATTTTTCTTTGTTTTTTAATCCCACAAGGTAGAAGATGGAACGGTTGTTGATGTGAACTTTTCTTTTTCACAAGGAGTTATTTTAGTTTTGTTTAAACTTAATATTGTCTTTCTTATGCTGTAATTTATGGTTTGTTCTAAAGCTTTTGCTTCGGTTATAATTTTGTGTCTAAAAAGAAAAAAACAAATAGAACATTTTCTCTCTAACCAAGTTTCATAGTGCAGATATAGATAAAATCTATGATTTAAAGCAATTTTACGTCAATAATTATAATTGTAAAAAAAAAATAAAGAATTTTCTGAATGAGAATTGAATTTTTGATAGTATTTGTTATCATTTTGGGAATTCTTCATGTATAAATAAGAAGCAAATATGTAGAAATCAATAATTTAAATAATATTTCAAGAAAATTAAAAGTCTTAAACAAAAAGTCTTAAATATCAAATTTCTGCGTGTGACAGTTAAAGTTTTAAGAATATTTCTTTATTGTTTTCCCACAAGATTTTAAAAATATTTTTCCATTGATTTTTTCACAAATTGTTTGCCTTTGTAGAGGATTTTGTTAGCCATTTTGATATGATGATTTGATTTCAATTTTCGTTTTTTTCTCTTTTTCATTTCATTTGAATTGGTTTTTATTTATTGCCATTTTTCTTCTATTTTTTGTATATATATATATATATATTTATTTTTTTTTTTGCTTTGCCACAAAAGCGGAAACATTTTTCCACTTTGTATATGAAGAGAGAGAAAGAAAACGCATTGAAATTCATTTTTAATATTTATTTATGATTTAGAATACAATTGAAAGGCATTTTGTTGTTTTTCTCTATATATACATATATTTATATATATTTCATCCTTGCATCATCAAATGGATATTTTTGGAAAATTTGTTGATTGATGCTCTAGCAAAAGGATGAGGACACATAAACAGGCTTTTAATTTATAATTTATATGTTGCATTTTGATTAATTGACTTCAATTTGGTTGCGTTTGATGGGCTTAGCAATGTATTTTATAGCGGGTTTTACCTATCGACTAAACTTAAGTCGATTCAATTCGATTCCACTTGGTTCACTGCGGTTTTATGGTTTGACATGTGGCCGCATTAATTTCAATTTTGTTGCCGCTCCTTAAGGCATAAGTAGAGAGGAGGTTCCATGTCCAACTGGTAAATATTTAAGCCAAATAGATGTATATGCGTATGTGTTTGTGTCTGTGTGTCTGTATGCTTACCTTTTGCCATATCTGGTAACATCTAAACAGGTTGTGTTGCCCAACTGAAGGAGCTGAACAACCTTAGCGATGCCAAAATTTACAAGTCATCGACGCTGCGGTCAAAATTTGCATAATTTGCTTTCCATGTAGGCCTTTCATAAATGATGACTATGATCATCATCTAGCTCTTTGCCCACCTTGTTTTCTCCCATCTGTCGACTAGACTGGTGCCATTTACTTTTCGCCCCTCCACTCGTCTCTTTCTCTCTCTGACTGTGTGTTTGTTTTGCTTAAGCGAAAATGGTGTTAAGTGCTTTCGCATACAAAATTTACATGGATCCAACAATTTTTCCTACCTAACAATATATATTGGCAACGTTGTTGCTTTAGTTAGTTGACATCCTTGTAGTTGTCGTTGTTCCTTGTTGTTCTCGATTGTCGATTGTCGCTTGTCGTTTTAGAGTCGCTTGTCGTTTGTTGCTCTGTGGTCGTGTCGCTCAGCTTGACTTCCGTTTCCGTGTGTTTGTACACGCCGCCCTGTCAATATTTACCAGTTGTGCTCTACAAGGCAAACCAAACAGACAGGACGGGCTCTAAAAACGAACAAACCTAACCACGCCCCATTCAGCCTACCAATACATTTGCCTTTCTGGCCATCTATCCACCATCTATGTATGTATGTGTGTGTTTGTGTGTCTGCTCGCCTTCCATTTCAGCAGTGGACAAAATGTTTGTGAACATCAAATTGCAGTTTGAAAAGTGTTTGACTGTCAATTTCATCAGTTTTGGGAAGTTCATTGATCTTTGTTGTTGAAATTTCAAAGCAAATTAAAAAAAATTTCAAAATTACGTTTAAAATGTATTAAAAGAAATTAAATTCTATATGGATGTCTATCCATTGCACTGTTAGAGATCTTCGATTTTAAATTATATTTTGGGAAATTTATGTTTCAGAATTATTAATGGATTGTAATTGAATAGCTAATTTTGAAACTTCGCTGATATTTTAATTGATTTTTGATTTCTTTGCATAACTTGAATTTAAATTTATTGATTTTCTATTTATCTATAATTTAAGAAAAAAAAATTAAATATTCTTTTTTAAGTATTTTGAAATAATAAAGATTATATAAAGAATGAAAATATTTTAGCCTTTTCTCATGACGATTCTTTTTTACCAAGTTTATTGGCCAATTTATATAGTTTATTCTTTATGCTTAATAAAGGTTCTTCTAAATTCATGGGTTATCAAAACTCTTCGATTCCCCTTTAAAATAGTGATCGAAGTATTTTTATGTAAGCCATTTATGTATGTGTAAGCTTTCGTGTGTATACATATGTACATACCTGTGATTTTTAGGGTTACCAAAAGTATAAAAGAATTAGAAATTTGCGAAAATTTTCACAAACTGCATTTTTCTTAAAGAGCCTTTGCTATTCAAACTTAAATTCAACACTAATCAAAACTTTGCCCAGATCATTTCAACTAAGCTGATCCTTAGATTGAGTGTAGAGAAATCAATTACCGAATATAAATATGTACTATTATTATACTTTTTCAATACCTTACCAGAATATTAATTAAAGTAATATAATGACCTATTATATAATTATCACATATTTAAAAAATTCTCTGTAAAACACGTGCTTTTTGTTTGGTTTTCATACATTTTATTAGTTTCGGATTTATTATCTAATTTTCAGTTTATAAACTTTTATGACTTATGACTAAAAATACATTTTCTTTTGAAATTGTTGATTTCAGTTAAATATTTTACATTCAGTTGCTTAGCCTTTAGGTATTTTTAATTATTATTATTATATTAATTATTACTGTTTCCACCATTTAGTATTGTTTGCCTTTAACTATTTAGTTGTTAAATTTAAACTTTTACAATTATCGTTTTGCAGTTAATTCGCTTCATTTTTTTCTGCTTCACTTCTCTTACGTATAAAATGCAAATTTCGCTTTGCTAATTTGAATTGTTTTTTCTTTTTTTTTGGTATGTTTTATTAAAGTTAACCACTTTTAGTTGATGATTTTATTTAATTATTCACTATGCTTAAATTGTTTACTGTCAAAAATGTCATCAGTTGATTTCGGCATCGTTACGATATCAACTAAATACTCACTTAGACTAAAATGAATTTGTTTTATTTTAGTTATTTATTTTATTTTTGTTATAAATTTTATTTATGCCAAGTATTTATTACAAGCTAAATGCATATGAATTATGGGGGAATTTAACTAAACAAAATAATTAACAACAATTATAATGAATTCGTTTACTTAGCTAAAATGTGTTTATTTTTCTTAAATGCTTTTTATTTTTCCCTTACTGTTTGAATGGCGCTTAAAGCTGTTTATTAAAAAATATATTAACAATTCAGTTTAGTTTTCACAATTTTTTTTTTTTTTTTTTGTTTTTAACATTTATTTTGTTTTGTTTGTCAATTAACTACAACTATAAATGTGAATTAATTTCATATTTTACATGCAAACTTAGTTTCTAAATGGAATTTTCTCTCTTTGAGTTTCGCGATTTTTGGTTTAATTTTTTTTTTGTCTTACAACAATTTACATTTATTGATTATTGTTATACATTTTTTTTACAGGTTTTACGTTTTTTTGTTTATTTTTTTTTTGCCTTTTTTCATTTGCTGCTTTTAAAAAGTGCTTTCCCTTCATCTAGCTACGCCTTCAACATAGTCCCTTCGTCCCCCCACAACCCCTGTAAATGCTTTGAGTTTCCTCGGTTTTCTTTTTCTCTCCACTTTTTCATCTTTTCGCTCGCATCACATTCAACTTATAGTCAATTTTGGTTTTCTTTTTTACTAAATATTAAACCGATTTTTATTTAATTTATTTCCATTATCCTTGCAGTTATGGCATCATGTTTTGATTAATCAGATTCTTCCTTTGATCTATATATATAAATATATTACATTTAGCGTCAAAAACGCGTTCCATTGCCATGATTACGATCCTGTGCAATGAGCACTTCCTCGCCATTCAATTGATGATGCAGTTCCTCGGGTACAGTCTTAAGCAATTGTGGCTTATTCTGAAATTGATTAAATAAAATCGATTGTATTGATTAAGGCTATGTAGTAAAATTTCCTTAATTTTATTTTATATCTGTATATGAATATAACAAATGTTGTTTTATCAAGCATTTGAAATTCGATAAATAAACTTCGATCGGATTATTTTGACCTAAGCAAATTTCGTTTAAATAAATATTATTTTTGCTTTGACAAAAGCATTTTTCATTTTTAATCAAATAAATTTTAGTTAAGCAAAGGGTATTTTATTTCACTTATATTTTGTTCTTATCGTTTTCTATTTATTATATCAAATTCCTTTGTCTAGGAACTTTCAGTTATTAATCTCTTTTCGAAAGTTGGATATAATTCCAACTTCAAACTAAAATTTCCTTTTATTGGCGTATAGAAAACTGTGTTTCTTTTTTAAGTAAACTAAAACTATTCATTCGCTATAGTTAAACACTTATTCAAAATATCTTTACTGCTGTATTTTCATAGTAAATATATAGCAAATCTACTCACAAAACTAACAAAAAGCGTTAAATAGTTGGAATCATCCAACAGTTTGTCTTAACAATTTCAACTTGCAACTCAATTTGTGCATGCAACAAAAGTTGAAGTTGATCGATGGCCAAAAGAGCCTGTGACAGGGCAATTTTCCTATAATCCGCAACCTTTGATCTCCTTTTACAGATGAAGCTTTAAACGCTTATTCGAAATTTTTCGCTATTAAAAAATTCAGTAGCATATCCAAAGGGGGGGAGAGACCCATTTTTTATAGTCTCTGGCAGAAAGAGAAAGAGGGATAGTTGGATAGAGTTCAAAGCGGTAAATGACCTCAGAATGTGTACCAAAAATGACAGCCGCAGTACAATAAAAGTATAAAAAGAGGAAATAACAATCTATCTCTCTTGCACTCTTTCCTTTCTCTCTTTCTCTCATTTTGTCACTCTGGCTCTATCTCTTACTCACTCACCATATTCATTGTCTCTGTGTCATTTTGCTCTATAAATATGCCATTATGTATACACTCGGGCTGGCGATGCGTTCGCATTGTCTCCCAGCAAAAATGTTCGCATTACATGAACTTTGGCCGAGAGGCTGTCAGAGGGACAGAGATAGAATATAAATGAGAGAGAGATAGACTGTGGGATTTAAGGCAAAAACAGCGACAGCTACAAAGACAACCAGAGGACTTTTGCGTTTTTACAACAATTTCATGCCAAAAAGGACACTGCGGTGTAGGAACTTTTGACTCTAATGATTGCAATTATTATGCCAAAACAGTCAACCACCCTCCCCCACCCTACTTTCCCACCAAAGCCATCCATAGCATTGCTGTGCCTCTTGCCCAAATAAAAATAAAAATGAAGCAAGCAAGTCGTCCCTGCCGACATTGAGTATACCCTGTACCAAGTAAAAGTAATCCATGAAGTCAAAAACGATCAAAATCGCCATCATTTACAATGAAAATTCTCTTAGCATGCAGCAATAGCGAACGCATGCTATCTCGCTCACACTTAACAGCCCATTTTGCATGGGGCGTTTCAGTACAAAACGGAAATGCGTATATCTCCGATAATTATTGTCCGAATTGGTCAAAATTTGGTCAGCTGGTGCATATTGGCTATATTATTAAGTGTGCCAAATAAGAATACGATATCTTTAATACAGCTCAAGTTATAGTTTTTTCTAAATTACGTGGGCGGAAGTGGGCGTGGCAAAAATTTAAAATAAACTTGAGTTGCTTATACAATAGACGGATGTTGACACCAAATTTGGTTGCTCTAGCTCTTATAGTCTCTGAGATCTCGGTGTTCATACGGACGGACGGACGGACAGACGGACAGACGGACAGACGGACAGACGGACAGACGGACGGACGGACAGACGGACATGTCTCAATCGACTTCGCTATTGATACTGATCAAGAATATATATACTTTATAGGGTCGGAAAATTTTCCTTCTGCCTGTTACATACATTTTAGCGACTTTAATATACCCTTTTACCCTATGGGTACAGGGTATAAAAATAAAAAAAAAAACCAGAGCCAAAAAGAAAACCTCATCAGAAGCAGCAGCAGCAACAGCAACAGCAGCTGAATTTACCATGTTTTATACATTTTTGTTTTGGGTTTTAGCCTTTTCTTTCAATGTTGAGTGAGTTGTTGTTGCTGTTGCTGCTGCTGCTGTTGCCACTGTTGCTGTTGTTTCCCAGGACAAGGAATTGTGACTGTTGCCCGCGGGAGTTGGCCACCATTTCTGAATTTACTTAAATACTCTAGACAATCGGTTATAGTAGAATGCTCTAGGTGTTTGGTAACTGAAGGCAATGTCTAACGATTTTATTAAATATATATACGTATATATTTCTGATCTGTTTCATTCTCACTTAAATTCTATGGAAATTTGTTATTTTTGTTTTTATATGAAAGTGTTTTATTCATTATAGATTCAACTTTAGGTGAATCATGCTACTATATATCTATATATCCACAATTATCCTAAATTGACATTTCATTTAAAAATATGTTAACTAAAGAATTTAATATATATGTATAATTTTACTTAATGTTTAATGTTTTATAAGAAACCGCTTTTTTTTAATTTAATTAAATTTAGTTAATAAATTCCTTAGCGTTATATATATGTATATAAGTTCCATAAAATTCAGCTATATCCTAGCTATATATATAGTTTTGAATATATTTCCCCGATATTCGCAAAGAAATTTATAAGTTTATTTCAAAACGTGCAATTTTCAATGGTTATCTCCCATTTTGACAATAAATATAATTAATAAAAGTAAAATTATAAAAAAAATTTATAAAAAAAATTTATAAAAAAAAAATTCTATCAAGGTTTCCCATATAGTAAGAGTATCTTAATTCGTTCTATTTTAGTTTAGCCTTTAAAATCTCTTTTCAGTTCTTGTCCCTACACTTGGCAAAAAAAATAAAAATAACTCCAATTGTGCATTCTTACGTATACGCCAAGTTGTCCCTGATTCAATTTTTCTCTGTGTATATATACGGGTATGTGGTTGGCGGAAGGGCAGGATCTGAGGGGAAGGGAAAATTTCGTAATAGCTGCGGGTACTCAAATAATGCGCGCCTCGTTAATTTTAAAGCAGGACTCTTTAGTGTTTTATGTTTTATTTGCTTTTCATTTTTTTTGCACGTTTTTTTGTTGCCTTTTTTTTCTTTCTTTGTATTCTCTTTACATTTTTTTTTCTTCAGTTTTTTTTTGTTTTATTTGGCATAACCCACGTCATTTGACTGTTTTTGTGTTGAGGCGGTTTTATTCCCTTTGCTTTATTGCTTTCATTTTGTCATTTGTGTCTAGTTTACTCTATGGAGTTGTCCTTGTTATCATTTTGAATTATTCATAATTATAATTAAAGATTGCTTTAATAAAATTTTATTGTTTACGAATTTTTATCGTTTGATGTGTGTATATAAAAAAACCAGATGTCAGACATAAACTAAGTATAAGTTATATAAACTGATTTTAAATTTATATATTTAGTATGTATTTCGATTTCAGATTGATTCTATGAAAATGTCTTTGTGGAAACTTTGTAATTAGCTGATGGATATTATTTTGAAATTGCTTTCTGCATGCTTCTGCAATCACTTCAGAAGCTGCCATTTATTTGCATAAATATTCTGGCACAAAAGGATTATTTCTCTTCTTTTATTTTTTTTTTTGGGCAAGATAAATGTTTGCCAGCTATAAAAAATAAGTCGCTTCCTTCCTGGGCCACGAAATTCACTTTGCATATTGATGCTTTCAACGTTTTTGGCATTAAGCGACTTGCCTTTGCTGCTATCAACATGGGCCAGCAACAGAGTACTGCTGGCCAAGGACTAGAGTAGAGGAGAAGTACATCAAACTGACACTTACCACATCGCTGCCATAAAGGCTCATGCCCATGCCGACAATGCTTCCGTTTCCGCCAGCACCATTGGCCGTGGCAACTGGCAATGATACTGGCACTGGTACGGGTACGGCTTGTCCTGGCCCTCCTGTTGAAGAAGTGGCCACTAGACCCATACACGTAACCGGCTGCAATAGACCATCGCCTGTGGTAACCACACTGTGAGCAAAAATGGGCGGCGGTGGTGTTTGTGAGAAGGTGGCCAATTGTGATGGATGTGACATTGTGACACCGGTGATGGTGCTGTTTGTGCCAAACATGGGGCTGGTGGAGTACATGGGCAAGGGATGATGCGCCAGATCGATCTATTATAGAGAAACAGAGTAAAAGAGAGAGAGAGAGAGACCGAAGAGTGAGCGTGGGAAAGGGAAAGTAAGTTGCAGGAAGAAAGGATATAACGAATTTTTAGTCATGTGATGATTTATATGCTAAAAAGTTAGAATATCGTTAAATGGGTCTTAACGGAGCAGCCATGAAATAACAGTAGTGAAAAGAGGGCTGTTTATATAGTTACTCTTTAATTGAAATAGAAATAAAATTTATACACTCACAAGAAAAAAACCAAAAAAAAAAAAAAAAAACAATTATATATATATTGTAATGATAATAGAATTAAAAAATAAACCATTCGTAAGAGTTCTTACACAGAATTTAATTAAAATTTAAAGGGAAAATTTCTCCTTATCAAGCAAAATTGCATCATTGAACAAATAATTGAAATTAAAACTTATCTGAATAAAATTTATAGTATTTTAGATTTTCGGTTTTTTGTTAAATTCGGGTTTAATAAAATTGATAGAAAGTTTTAACAGAGTAATTAAAAAAAAATTTTTTCTCTGTCTTAAGAAACTGTAAAACCAGATAAAATTAAAATTCAAAAATATCTTAAAAGTATTTTGATATATTGAAAAGTCTTATTTTGTAATTATTAAAAAAAAGAAAACTAAAAATAATGAAAAGTAAAATAAATAATCACTTAAAATCTGCTTAAAAATTATGAATTAAAAAATTCTTTTGAATTTCCTCAATATTTCTAACTCAATTTTTATTTACTCAATTTCGATGGACTCCATTTTTGGGGTCTATCAGTTTTCTATTGACTTTAACTGAATGATAATTTATACTTTAAATCATTAATAATTAAACAAATGTACCCATCATTTCTGTCAGTGTATTTACAAATAAAACTCCATTAAACTCATTCTCCTGCCATCATCGATGAGCCCAAATCAATCAGAGACCTCTCCAATTTACTTTAGCCAACGGTTTCTGGCTAATTAAAGTGGCCCTCTCCCCTTTTGCTGTTGACTTAGTCGCTTCAATTAATATATATTTATGTACATACAATATATGTATATATATATCTATATAGTTTATTATATATTATATGTACATATATTTGTTTGTGTGTGTTTGTGTACTTGCAATTATGCGGAAAGTCAGATAAGTGTTGTTTTTGTTGTTTTGTTATGCTCTCATATGAGTTTCCACTTTTGTTCTTGCTCTTTGTTGTTCTATGTATATATGCGGTTTGGCCACGCCCTCAACAATTTTGTTAGCCATCGTCAACATAGCGGCTAACCGCTTGGCGTTTATTTTGCCAACTTGCTGCTGGATTTGGTGCGGTGGAGTGTGGGGTAAGGGAGCTACAACAATAATTGCCCATTTTGATAGTTAGAGGGAGGGGGGGATAAGAACAGATGGGGAAGGAAAGGTATTAGCGCATATGTGTGTGTGTGTGTAGTGTGTGTGTGTGTAGTGTGTGTGATGTGACTAAATGTTTATAACGGAAATATTTATGTATGTACAGTATGCTCATCCACATAATGAGTACGTTTGTGGTTGGGGGGCAGGGAAGCAAAGTGGAGGACAAATTTCACATTGTTCCTCCTTTGACTCTCTGTGTGTGTGTGTCCCTTTTCCCTTAGTTTGCTTTCAATGAAATTAGTTTTAACCGTTAAATAAATTACAAAATTAATAAGTCATGGAGTTTTGTATGTGAATAATGAAATTAAAGATTCCTCACATGATGCCCTCTCTTGATGACATTTCAATTAAGATAACAAAGTTTTTTTTTTGTAATGTTAATTGAAAAACTTTCACACACAATCAATAGAATCAGCTTTTGGACGATTTGGAGTACACATCTTTTTTATTCCTACTTCTTTTGTGTATTTTTCTTTCTACAAGATAAATATATGGATTTTTTTTTTTATTTTAGCCTTAGTATTATTTAAAATTATCTTTGTATATCATTATTAAGAAATAATTCAGATAAAATATCTATGTAGTAAGCTAAAAAAAGTAATAATATTCTTTAGAAAATATTAAGGAAGCTAATTTCGTCCTGCTAAGGCTAATTTCTTTATACTTTTTCGGCTGAACTAAATTTATTTTATTAAAATTTATTTTATTAAAATTTATTTTATTAAAATTTATTTTATTAAAATTTATTTTATTGATTTACACCTGTAATTACTATCGGATTTAGTGAAAGTTATGTAGGTACAAATAGCATTTCTACATTAAAAATAAGACAACAATTTTATTCTGATCCGACTATTCCGATACTGACTTTATCTTACAGTAGTCCGATCCGATCAATTCTTAAACTTGCCAAACGTACGAGTCTGAAAGATTTATCTACCAGGTTTTAATCATATAGCTTAAATTTGAAGGTCTACAATGTGCGAAGGAAGAGACAGACATGTCTTTTCGACTCGACAATTGATCAAGAATATATATACTTCATGAGTCCGGAAATGCTTATTTCTGAGCGTTTAAATGATTTATATATAATGAATCATGATTAAACTCATCGATACAATTTTCTCTAAATACTTTCAATACAATACAAAATACAGTTTCTCTGTTTGGTCAATTTAATCGATATAATTTTTTTGCTTAATGTTGATATTCTTTATGCAAATGTAGACTAATGGAATTTGTCATTTCAACCGCATGCTAAAAATGCTTTTGCCTTTGTCCTTTGACACTGTGCCACAAAGTACAGTTTGAAAAAAGTTGGAAAAAAAAACTTAAAACAAAGAAGAAAGAAGAAGAAAAAAAAAATCACAAAATGCCAGAAAACAAAGTACAAATATAATCGAATTAAAATAATTGCCATAAAAATAAAAACTGCAAAACTGAAATCAATGGCAAACACTTTTAGCCTGAAGAGTGTGTTTCACTGTGTATGTGAGTGTGTGCATAGATGGCCCATAGAATAAGGCCAAAACCAGGGCCAGTTTCAACCATGTCCAGAGCGAGAGAGATAGAGATAGAGAATCCTGTGCTTGTCGTGTAAAAAGTTTTCGATAAATGACAATAAAGGCAAACAATGTCATTAGGTAAATGGTTGTCAGGAATTGGTTTTGTTCTTGTTGTAGGGCCATAAAAGTTGTTCAACTTCATCTCTCTCTTTCTCTCTCACTATGTCTCTCTCCCTCTCTCTTTTATATACTTGGTATGTAGATATGTATATGGAGTTCTGCCTAAGTGCATTTTAAGAGCAGCAAACAATTTTGCATCGACTTTCCAATAGACTGAAATTCAATGGAACTTTGTCATTACAATAATTGTGCAAATCAAACACAAACCTTTACAAAATCCCTCTGGTCCCCAAATTTCCCCCACATACACATACCTTAGGAAAGGAGAGAGGTGAGGATTGAGGGGCATAAGTAGACATTGCATTTGCAGCAATTCTGTTTGCCTTGGCCTGACACATGGCAAATTATTTGTAGAGATAAGAGAAATTTCAAAAAGGGGAATCTCGGAACATTGATCAAGTTAAAAATTTTTAACTAATGAACTTTTGTACTCAATGTTATTAGAACAAAGTTTTTAACAAGTTTACTTGGCCATCTGCTATATACAGTTAAATTTGAATTCATATTGTTGACATATTTGAACATAAATTTTGTACTCAACTAGAAATTGCAAAAATTAAATTTTCTGTTTCTTAAAAAACTGTCAGAATTATATTTGTTTCTTTAGTAACTCTATTTTTTTTATAACCGATTAAAAGCAATTTAGTTCGATTGGTTTTAGCTTATTTTCAAAGTACGTTCTTGGTAAAGAATTATAAAATTAAATTTTAACTCAAAGTAATTTCAAAGTAATTATTATTACTTATTATTGTAATTATTATTACTTTTTAGTTTCTTTTTTCCTCTTTTAATTCAATTAATATTGAAGAATACTATTAAATCTCTTGAAAAAAAATTTAATTTGTTAATTTAAATTAATAATTGAAATATTTAATCAATATAAGAAATTTATATTTGTACTGTAAATAAAAACCAAAAAACTGAAACAATAAATTAATTTTGAGTAGTAGAAATTTTTACTTCAAGTTGACATTTTATTTCAAAACTCTTAAAACTTCCATAGAAATAAAAAATGTATTTTTTCATTCTACTTTAAAAATTGCTTTGATATAAATCTCCATTAAACCGATAAGAATTGAGTTCGTTTTATTTTAGCTGAAAAACCAGAGTATCTCCACTTCATCATGGCCAATATCTGTCAGATTACTTTATTTCACTTTTATTCTTTTACATTTTTTTTTGTTCTTCTCCCCTGTTAACTGGTATTACGTATACGTAGCGTAGTCATTCCATTTGCAGTTCTCTTCATTTCGTCTCGCTCTCTCATGTCGAGAAAATTTTGTAGAAATTGTTGTCAATAGAAGATAAATATTTTTGCATACTTTTTTTTTTTGGAAGGAAATGTCAGTTGTGGGTTTATTGATTGTCCATGCGTGTGTGTGTGTGGTGGAATTGTATTTGTGGTGAAATGTGTGTATCTTCACCCCACTTTATGAGTTTTCGAAAAAGTAATTAAAATTCTTTTGATTTAGACTGCATTTTGTGACCATCGCTCTGGCAGTTGGTAATCAGTTTTGAGCCAACATTTTTTGGCCATCAAGCAAACAAATGTGAGAAAGACAAAAAAAGTTTTATGGCAAAGTTTTATTTAGTTTTCTCATTAAAAACGAAAAGAGGAAAGACAAAAAAAAAACATGAATACAAATCAAAATTGAAATAAATAAAACTAAATAACATTAACAAAGTAAAAGAGTAACATTATTTGCTCTGTTTTATACACGCGTGGCATAGCCCTGCATATAGAGGGATGAGACGGATTGTGGTGCCGCCACTCCCATTGTTGCTCCATAGCCGCCCACATTATCGACCACAGCTCCAGCCACATAACTGTTGCCCGTTGCTGTGGCCGCCTGTAAGTCGGCCAGAATTTCATCATCCATCATAACATTTACCTGGGAGTAGATATTCGGTTCGGCTCGTTTCAATTCCGCCTGCTGACGGCTGCCCGGCCGTCCCAATGTGGCGCTGCAATACGGCGCCAAACGCACAGTATTTCCGCCTACGCTAACGCCCACAATGGGGGCAGCCAGTTCGCTATAGCTGAGCTCAGTCTGTAAAGAAAATAAGAGATAGGGAGAGAGAGAGAGGGAAACGGGGGGTAAGTAACAGTGATGAGAGTGTCAATCAGCTCTGTGCTCAACTTGGTTGCATAATTGTCAAGTGGCAATGTGTGGCAAGGCGGCAATTAGCCGATGAGACGACTAGTGCAACCCTGGTGCAGGGATGCATAAGAATTATTTTGTTGTTTATATGCAAAATATTTATATTAATAATATATATGTATATATTACATTTTTGTCTAGCTTCTGGGAATCTATTTTATTAACCAACTTTTATTTATCTATATTTTTATTCTAGCCTAAATACAATATAAAATTTCCAAGTAATAAATAATAATAGACGACCCACTGTAATGGCAAGATTCTTATTTTTTTTAAATTCACTCTCTATAAATCTCCTGAGAACAAGTATGGAGTAGCCTGAGAAAACGTTTCATTAAATAGGATTGAGAATGTAAAGCAAAATAAAATTTTTTTTTACTATTTATTTATTTATATTGTTTGTGGAAAATAATACAATTCTATTTCATTATGATACATTTAATAAGTTTAAGGCAAAGAAGTTATCACTAAAGCTCATATGATTCCAGATATTCTTATTTCCTTTTTTTTTTTTTTTGTTTTACGAATATGGTCACAATAAATCTGCGATTATTGCTAATAAAATCCTATATAGCTGCTTTGTTACTATCACATTTGACTAAATAAATGCCCATACTATATTTCCTTAGAGTTTATATTAAAAAAAACTGTATTACATAAAAACTGCTGTTTTCTTAAGTTGTACTAAAATGTAAACATCTTCTTTTATTTGAGGTTGTAATACTCAGTTGTGAGATTTAACAAAGACTTTCCTTTGCGATTTTTTAATAAAAACTATTTTTATTTATCAAATTCATATAATATAAAAGCATATAATTCAAATTCATAAATAATAATTCAAGAGTTTTCTTTAAGAATATGTGAATATCATAACGGGCACTGTGTTTTTAGATAAAGTCCCCAAGGACCCTTAAAAAAGTGTTTTTCGATCATGTGAATTATTAATGTGCTTCAGAAGTGATGTCCCAAAGGACCTCAAAAAAAGGTGCCTGTTCTTGATCTCCATTTTGGCGACAAAAAATGTTGGGTTATCAAAATATATGTTAGATACTTTTATATGATAAATTAAAGCAGACATTGAAGGAATTATAGATATTTTAATTTTTTGACTAATAGATTTAAATTGCCTAAAAATATATCGACCGCAGAAAACTTTGCACTGGGTATAAGGCATGAGGTTAAAGGTAAATTAAATCATAAATTGGTAAAAACAGTCAATATTTCCTTTTTAGAATATCAAATGTTAAACTCCTTTGTATATATGTACATATATGTATATGGTAATTGTTTCTTTTAGTAACAGACTATTACTAAAAAAAATTTATGACTGTTAACTTAATTAAGTTATTCCTTATAGAGTGGTTTGTATGATTTTTATATATTAATATATATTAATATGTATATTAATTTTGGTCAGAAGTTTGCAACGCATAGAAGGAAGCATCTCCGACTGTATAAAGTATATATATTCTTGATCAGCATGATGAGCTGAGTTGATATAGCCATGTCCGTCTGTCCGTCTGACCGTCTGTCTGGATCAACGCAATCTCCTCAGAGACCCTTGGAGCTACAGAGCTGAAATTTTGCACCTAGGCTTCTTTTTGCTGCAGGCATTGTATATCTCGGAATCATCCCGATCGGATGACTATATCATATAGCTGCCATAGGAACGATCGGTCAGGAATAAGGTTTAACATCAATAACTCAGTTGTTTTTCAATCGAATGTCACCAAATTTGGTGTTTATGAGTTTTATATAATCATCAACACATATACCAAATTTCATCAGAATCGGTCGACTATATCATATAGCTCCCATAGGAACGATCAGTCAAAAATATAGTTTTTATCAATAACTTCGGTGTTTTTGAAGCAATCGTCACGAAATTTGTTATTTGACAATTTTATACAAAAACAAATATATATTTTAAGTTTCAGCATAATCGGTCGACTATATGCTATAGCTGTCATAGGAACAATCGGGGAAAAAAATTTGTTTTAATTTTTTTTTTTATGACACGGACATAAAATTTATATTTGATGGGTTTTATATACTTATGATTCTGGCAAATTATATATAAATCAAAAGACAGTTTGCAAGGGTATACGAACTTCGGCACGGCCGAAGTTAGCCCATCCTTCTAGTTTACTCTATTTTTTTTACTCTGTTTATTAAATAAAATATTAATAAAGAAACAGAAATTAAAAATATTATTTTATTGTAACAGCAGACAAAGAACTATATAGATAACTTAATGTTTTTTTGAATCGTATTTATATCCACTTTAAAGGGTAATATGTAGCTATGTGCCCGCTTCACATTCTTTAGCCTTAATATCTTTTTCATCTAACAGAATCTGCCATGAGTGTGAATTATCTTTGAAGTACAAATGTTTGATATGAAAACGCAATAAACTCAAATTTTTTCTTTCCAATTCTAGATGAGAAATGAGAGAAACTGCATCATAAACTGTTTATCTTGTCCTTTGCTTTGCCATAAACCAAAAACAGATTGCCGATGTAATTAGAAATTTTTTGGTGAAATGAAAAATCTAGTTTCATAGGTGAAAATCTATCTTCTTTCATTTTTCCCCAGCACTTTTCTGTACCTTAACAACATTCGCTGTGCCCACATAATTTGAAAATCATTTAAGTAGAAATTTTCTTCGTTTGTGTGAGTGTGTGTGCGCCACGCCTAGACATAGCAGCAGAAGCTGAAAACAGCAACAACAACTCGTGCAAAAATAGAGTAAAAGAGAAAAACGAAGGGCAGCAGCTGCAGCAATATAAATTTTCCATTTGCGAATTTAATAAAAATAAGTTGCAGGCGGACCGAGCTAAGGCAGATCCTGCAGCTGCAACAACCAGTAGCAAAGCTAAAAGGATGCGCGTTTTCTATTTAGTTGTTGTTGCTTGTGTTTTCTTTGTTGTTCTTGTTATTGCCAGTCTGGTTTTGTAAACTCAAAATGCAATAAACGGCCAAGTGTGTGCCTGGACTCGAATGGCAAATGGAGAATGGTCGACCAGACACATTACAAACAGGCGTTGTAAATGTGGACACAGCCCTCAGAACCAAACAAACTTTGAATAAATGTGGCAAAATATTTCATCTTAGTTAAATTTAGTCAATTAACCAAACTAAGTAACTAACTAACTACTTAACTGTCTGTTTCTCTGAATATCCCTAATTCTAATCCCATTCTAAATATAACCAATTACAGCATAGGCATACAGAATTTAAGATTTCTTTCTACAAATAAATCGGTTCGCCATTTACCGTTATACCGTTATTTTTTAGGAACAAGATATAAGCTATATCCTTTATGTAAACTTGTAAAATCAGATTTCTTATATGAAATGTATAAAAAAACCGTTTTAACACCAATATATTTTATTATATTAAAGCAAAAAAAACTTATTAGTTTCGGTTATTCAGGCTTTCTACGCTTTGCTGATCTCAAACACAAATATAATTGGCATATCTGTGTTATTTTTTACCATAATGCTCAAATATTGTTCTGAAACCGAAACCAAAAAAACTGTTAGTTTTGTTTATTTAGGTTATAAATGCTTCTGCGTTATTTTACTTTTACTAGTAAAATAATAAGTGTACCTTCTTAATATTATTATAGAAATATGTACTATTTGTTTCGGTTATTCAGCTAAGCTATATTTTTGCCTTTTCCATGATCGAAATGATGATTAATAATAAAGGAATTGCATTGCATATTTTTTTATCGATTCATTGTTAAACGAAAATAACCCAAAGAAAAGCAAATGGTTGTTACGCTTATTTGGGAACTCATTTAATGACGATTTGAATAAAGGAAACTCTCTAAAAAGGGATATATGTATTAAGAATATTATAAAAGCAAAAATAAATTTGAAATTTTGTATTTTATCGTTTGATTTAGTATATCAAATTTTATTTAAAGGAAATGTAACCGATATCCATTACACTTCTTAATAACTGAATTTAAAGTTTTATAAATTAATGCTCCTAGCTTGTTCTTCTTTTAAGCGAAATAAAATCTCTGCCCCAAATCAATCATTAAGTAAAGCATCTTTGCGTACCCTCCCCCTTTAAAGTAAAACCTTGCCTACGCTCATGGCCCTATGGCTCATCAATTGTGGCTCAAAATAATAAACCGTTTATACTTTGACCATTTATAGGGTTTTGGCTATAAATTAAGATGGTCCTTGTGTATGGGAGAGAAAAAAAAGGTTAAATGTTTGCCTGTCGGCTAAGTGAGGATTAGTGATGGACTCACCTTCTGTTGCTGTTGTTGTTGTTGTTGCTGCTGCTGCTGTTGCTGATGATGTTGTTGTTGTTGTTGATTGGCATAAGCCCCCATTTTGTTAACGGGTATAAGAGTATTATACTGTATATACTGAGCAGCAGCTTGTTGGCCAGCTGCTGTCTTCTTATCAACCACCGCATAGGTGGGCATTAGATGGTCATAAGTGCCAGAGGTAATAACGGCATTCTGTTCAGCAAGAGCAGCCGTAGCATAGGCACGATTATGACCTTTTGTTGTCCACTCATCGTCCACATCATGTCCATCTAAAGGAATGCATATATATATATATGTACATATGTATAGGTAAGAGAGGTATTAAAATTGCTTAGCATCCTCCCTTTTTGGTGCTCTATCAACATACCTTGTGGTATAATGTCAGGATTCTTATCAATGCTATCCAAACTGCTTGTCACATGACACGTATCTCTTCCAATCCGATGCATATCCTGCACTGATTGTCCACCATTGTGGCCACCTAGAGTGCCAATGACCAGACTGCCATTGTTATTGCTACCAAGCACGCCAAGATTACCAGTACCATTCAGTGTACTGTTGGTACCAACGCCACCGACTCCACCACTACCGCCATTGCTGTTACTGCCACCATTGCCAGGATGTGAGTAATTATTGCGATCGTGTCCTGACGAGCCGCGCACACGCACCACAATCACAATGATGATGGCCACCAGAAATATGCTTCCCACAATGCCTGCCAGTATGCCAAGGAATGGCCGGATGTCCTCAATGACGGGTGTATACCGCAGTGAAAGGTCTGCAGCCGCACAAAAATTTTCAGAGAGGAAAAAAAAAGAGAAGATTTTCGGATGATGCAGCAAAGGGGGAAAGGAGAAAAGAATGTGGTAGACAGTTTTTGGTGAGAATTCTGGCATATTTTAACTCTATGTACTCCCCTCTCCTCCTCTCTCTCTCTCTCTTTCTCTCTATTATTTTTTTTTTTTTTGTTCGTCGTTTTTTGTTTTTCTATTATTCTTTTGCATTGTTTTATGAGCTGCTAACTACGTTCCATTCTCGATGGTAGGTCCTTTGGTCCTTGGTCGTATGGTCGTTCCCTGCCTGCACGTGCTTTGAATTTAGTGCCCCTTTAATGAGTTGCATGTGTATGAGTGTATGTATATGACCGTATGTGTGTGTGTGTGCGCGTGGGGGGCGACGCCATTGTAAGCCGCTCAGTGTTAAGGTTGCTAATTTTTGTCTCAGTCCTTGTCCGGCATGTTAAGCATTTTTAGTAGCCAAAACCAAAAAAAGAAAAGTAC
Source organism: Drosophila emarginata (assembly GCA_037075365.1). Lineage (NCBI taxonomy): Eukaryota > Metazoa > Arthropoda > Insecta > Diptera > Drosophilidae > Drosophila > Drosophila emarginata. Next base: position 243,535 of record JBAMCD010000260.1, on the reverse strand, counting down.
ACGAAAAAAAAACAAAAATGCCAAATAAAATAAAAAAGAAAAAGGGAAAAAACTAGGGAAAACAGCTTCCGGATTTATTCATTATGCTGCTGTGTGCGGCCAAATAAATTTCAAGTGAAAAATGTGTAAATAAAAAGAACCAAAATAATTACTGAATAAAAGAAAATAAAACAATATAAGTTTCATTCAAAGAGAAATATTTTTAAATAAAAAAAATAGTGTGATAAATATTCTACAATTCATTTTAAATAAGGATTTCTAATTATTGTTTTTTTTAAAGCATTTGAAAATTTTTAGTTTTTATTAGATTTGCAAGTGCTTTGGCTTTTTAGTTAGGGTGCGGCATCCCTTAGACTTTTAGCTTCTTCATAGGGTAAACCTTATGCTTATCCCTATAAATAAATCTTCTATAATTATTCCCTCCTATATAAACCAATGCTTCTCAATATATAGAATTAAAGTTTTATTGGAAATGAGAAGAGAGTAAAGCTAAATTTATAGCTTTCTAGAAAGTCATTCCTATATCTTTCTGATAAAAGTTTTCTCTAAAATTAAAATACTATTTTAAGCATATTGAAACCATTGGAAATATAGAACTCATATATATGCATATACAAAGCTTTATTTCATTATAATAAGTTTTATCTATTCGCTGAATGCTATCTAAATTTATTTGTTTCGTTATGACCATAGATGGCTATAAAAAAACCGACTAAAATTAACGTACAAAAAAGCCTATTATAGCCTTTAGTAGATACATATGTAGTATGTATTACATACATATATACATACACCCAAAAAAAATATAACTATATTATTACTCTGAGTCATAAACTTCCACTTTCAAATAATTTTAACTTTTTGCTAAGGTGTAAAAAAAAGCAAAAAACTAAAAAGGTGCAAAAAGTTAGTCACAAATCAAACAAATAAAATTTGAAATATCCTCAAAAAGAAAAACTAAATAAAAAGGCAAACAAAAAAGTAATTTAAATAAAACTTTAAATGTAATAATAAAACAGAAATAAAAACATTTTATTAATAACACAAAAATAATTAAATTCATAATGATAAACCAAAACTTTGTTAATTACAATCTAAAAGTACTACAAAAAATATAAATCAAATGAAAAGCAATTAAAAATGTTAATAAAATAAAGGATTAAAATAATTAGGTAAATTAAAAAATATAAAAATAGGAAAAAAATATATAAAAACATAGAAAAACTATAAAACTACCAAGAAAAAACCAGACATGTTTGAAATTAAAAAAAGATTAGGCAAAAATGATAGAAAAAAAATGATCAGCACTACCTTCGTCCTGATCGTCATCATCCTGATCATCATCTTGATCAAATATATGTAATCCCTTTTGACCTTTGCCTATTACCAAATATTCCTGCTCATCGCAAATGCAATCGCTTGTTGCTGTTGTCTTAGCTGTTGTTGTTGTTCTTGGTTTCATAAAGGATTTGGTAAATATAATTTTAACTGAAAGTTAATCATGCAAACGAAAGAAAAGAAATAGAAGCAGAAACAAGAAACAAGATTAGGTGAACTTAAGAGGCAAATCCCAAAAAAAAAGAGAGGCAAAAGGAACAAGACAGCAATTAATTTGTAGGCAGAACACAGAAAGCAAGGACATGCAGAAAATTTGAAGTCTCAATTTGAAGGAGGAAACCCGCATCACATCCACTGCATTTAGGGCCAATTTGTACACTCGTATGTCTGGTCTGGATTGGGTTTGAGTTTCATGTGGTCCAACTTACCCGTTTGCTTCTCTGGATCCTTTAGTGTATAGACTTGCAAAATGGTTGCATTGCTACGTCCTTTACTATTGTTGGCAATGAGAAAGACATTGTAACCCATGCCGGGAACGAGGCCACGCACCTCAAAGTACGGTGTCCTGGATTCAAGCATTTGGGAATGTAATCAAATCCAATCGATATTTGAATGTCCATGGCAAAAGACGGGCGAAAACCACAATAAGGAAAAAAAAAGAAAAAAAAAAGGAACAGAAAAGAGAATGAGTATAACGAATGGTAGTAACCGCACAACAAGAGAAAGGACAAAGATGGAGAGAATCGTTGAGGATTGGGTGTGGGTAACTGGAACTGGCACTGGAACTCAAACTGGACATGTTCGCGCCACGCCTCGTTGAGTTTGTTGTAATGCAAAAGTCACACGGCGTGTGATTCTGATTGCTTCTTCCTCTCTCTCTCTCTCTCCCTTTCTCTTGGTCTGTGTCCTTTCTACCATTATCCTTCGCTATGGCTACTCACTTTGATTTGTAAATTTTGGGATAGCGTGTCGTTCCATTCACATAAACCTCCATGATAAAGTCCTGTTGCAGTCCACCATCGAATCCTTCAATGCATTCAATTTGAAAGCCTGTCGATGTCTGATTCAGTAGCGTGCAATTCAGCAATGGATCCGGTTCGCCTGTGAGAGAGATATTTATTATGCCAGCTCAAGCAACAAATTGCAGACACAGAAAAAATATATAAAAAAAGAAAAGAAGGAAAACGACTGCTACTGACTTGACTAGTTAACGATTTTTATACCAACAATTTCAAAAATCAATAAGCCAACACCAAGCACACAACAACACCAATAATAGCAATAGCAGCTACCCCAACTTTTGATCCCAGAACCACTGGTCTAATCCCCCAGTCAAGCGCCAAAGTGCCAAAGTCATCAACAAATCAGCACAGCGGGAATTTCGCTCTAAACCTGACCTAACCACTCCTTCACCCCATGCTCCTCTCTTTTAAAAACGAAACATAAACAAAAACACAACTGAAAACTGAAATCGACAGATAAATATTAATACGACCTGATCGACTTAAAAAATACCCTAAATCCATGAAATGGAATAAATTGTAGAATAAATTATTCACTTGAAAATAATTTGATTTAAGTGTAACTTTTCTTAAAGAAAAATCTAAAAACTCACTAAAAATACACATTTTAAAAGTATAACGCATATATAAAATATTTAAATCTTAAATTTCGAAATTGTTGGCAGTTTGTTTTTTGAAGTATTTTATGGTTAATGAAAAGTTTAAGAATATTTTAACATTAATTTTAAATGGAAATGAATGATTATTGTTTATTTGATATATGTATGTATATTAATGAATACTAGGAAAACGTTTTTACTGCCTGATTTTCACTTTGAAAATATAAATGAGTTTCTATTTGTTTAGATGGCAAAAAAATTTGATTTGAATTTGGAATTAAATTTTTACATTAGTAATAATTAATTTGCTAACAATCTTAGCATTTAGGTTAGTCGGGGTGACAAAAAACATAAAAAGAATTCTTTTTCTATCATCTTGTCTAACCGTTTCAGAAAAGAACATTTTTGTATTTAACTGCTGAGCTTTCTTTGGGCTTGCACCATTTTTTATTTATAATTTTCGATTTTCATTGACTATATTCTCGATTTTGATTTAATTTAAATTTAATTTATTTTCGATATTGGAAGATATCCACTTTTGAATGGATCAAGTAATTTAATATTTTCTACAACTATAAAAAGGATTACAGTTTCTTTCTGTTTATCGAATTCCAATTTTCGTTATCCAATCTTATTGACTTTGTTTTATTTTTCAATATTTTACTGATTTTCCAAAATATAATAAAACATATTTTCAGTTCATTTTCCCTAAAACTTTCCAACTACATTTAAACTTCTTCTAAAATAAATGATCTTTTGAACATCTGGAGGTTTCAAATTTGTATTTTAAAGATTACGATCTCAAACATTCACCATTAATCAGTATAAACATTTATTAAATATTATGAATATTTAATATTTATTTTCCTACTAATATTTCTAACAATAATATCTCTCTTAACGGTTAAGCTATAATTTAACTGATTCTGCTCTCTATAAAACCAATTAACTCTGTGCTATCCATTAGAAAACAAATATATACATATCTCTATTGTCCTTTGCGGAAATGAATGCAAAGCACCAAACACGCGAGTCTCGAGGCCACAGTCAAGCCAAAGTCCTTCCCCCACCCCCAATCTGTTACCCTCCTCTCTCTCACTTATATCGAGAAGAGGCTCTTTTGTTTTTGGCTTTTTTTTTTTTTGTTTTTGTTAGGTGTGTCGCGGGGGTAGAAGTAGAAGTTGGATTTGGAGGGGGCGGGAAAGTGGGTGGATTACTACTCACCTGCCGGGGCTATTGTGTACACGCAGGGCTCACTTTGATCGCCAATTTCGTTGGTGGCCCAACACAGTAACGTTCCATAGTCCTGCAATTGTAAAGAAGGACCGCATACATGATTGTAAAAGTGTGGGAGTAGATTGAGTAGTATGCGATGGGTTGATGGGGTGTTTGGTGGGTAGGATGAGTGACAATGCAATGGCATTTCGTTGGCTTAATTTATGCATGCAATGCGGCGATGGCCATGGCGACGCCGTTGGCGACACACCTTTTCAACCTTAATTGAAAATTCAAAACCACAATTCGTTTGGAAAATTATGTGATGCCACCATCACCACCACCACCACCACCAGCAGTAGTACCAGCAGTAGTACCAGCACCACTCTGTTTGTTTTTTCATTCTCCTCTCTGCCCTTTGGGACAAAAGGGACTGATTTATATGACCCCATGGTTTGGTTATGGTCTCTCTATTTCTCCTTCTCTTCGTCTGTTTACTTACGTTCTCCGTCATGGGTGTATAGTGGGCAACACTCCGTCCCCGATCCACGGCAACCAGTGAAGCGGGTATGTCAACTGTTTCGCCCTGGGTTGCATTGAATTTCCAGATGTATGTTGCCTCACTGGGATTGGCATCGATTTCGCAGGCAACTTTAACAGTCTCATGCCTGCCTGAACTGTAAGAGAACTTTTGGTTTGGACGACACACAGGCGCAACTGTAAAAGAATTTGCATAATTAAAGTAACAAAACTTTATTGCAATTCCATTTAATTCACTACAATTCAATTCAATAACTTTATACAATCAACATTTCAAATATTTGATTTATTTTTCCCCATTGTTAATTGTTGAATTCATCTTCCATTTTGTGCAGGGTAAAAAGTCAAAGGCATTATTATTGTCCAAGGATTTTCATATAATTCTCACATTGTGTAAATTTTGCATCATCATTTTGTAGTCGGTAAGTTACAATTGCAATTTGTTTGTTTAATTAAAATGTTATGCAAATGAACACTTTGACAAACTTAAAATGTTCACTTGTTGATTTCGTAAGAGTTTTCTTATTGTTTATTTATACTTACATCTTATATCCAATTGTACGGGATTACTTTCACCATCTCCCTCACGATTACTGCCCACACAGGTGTAAATGCCACTTCGGGCACGGCTGGCATTTTGAAGAACCAAACTTTGATTGGCTACAACTATGCCCTCGGCGGGATTGTTAGACAGAATTGCACCCTGCAAAGAAAATAGCAAAAAAAAAATGAGAAAAATATGAGTGAAATCCGTTTAAAAAAGCAAATGGAATAAATGCTGATGTTCGAGTAGAGTTATCAAATTTTAAATACCCTATAAATCAATCGTTTTTCTGCTTAATCAAGTTAAGTTGGCTTATCCTCTGGCAATCAATTTAAAGTGTTTGTTTGATTAACAAACAAAGCTATTTATTTTAATAATAAATTTACAATTGTTCCAGATAATAGAGATAGAATATTATCAAGCGCCAATTTACATATTTATTTCTATAATTTATAATCATAATTATTAAATTTATTTGTCATAACTTACGTAATTTCGATATATTTATGGATTAAGTTATGGTATAGAAATCGTTACTCAAATTTGATTTAAACTTAATAATTTTAGCTTCTTAAAATAATTCACTATAATTTTATGGCGTTCCGGATACGATAAATATATCAGAAAGTCGATAGTTCCCTTGTTTCTATATTTTTTGCTTTTAGATAAAAATTCTTTTTTATGATTTTAAACTTGGCTTGTAAAAGTTTCTTCATCTAAAATTGAGTCAATCTTGAAATCTTTTTTCAACCTTTAGAGTATGTAAACTAACATTATATATATTTTGTTGTATGTATGGCCAATAAATATATGGCAATAATTTATTGAATTAAATTCAATTTACCGAGAATTGTGTAAAATTGAAATAAATTTCATTTTGGAAGCTAATAACACTTTCATGTTATGCCTCGCAGGCAACTGGCAGCGGCTGTCGGTTGTCGGCTGGCAGCTGCATAAATTGTTAAGTGCTCAATAATTCAATAATAAATTGTATAAATTTTCTATGTAATTTTCTGGTTTTTTACCTCACCTCCCATTTACCCCTCCCACCCACTAGCTCACTCGTACGGTCGCTTTGTGCGCTCCCTAAAATATGCAACAATTATGTATGTGGCTGCGTCTTGGCTTTCGATTTTGTCGGCTATGCCTGAAGGTAATTTATGTATGGAATATAATGAAAATAATAATATAATAATAATCGCTGGGTAACAGTTTACCTATGTATACTGCCGTGTATAAAAAAAAAAATAAATTCACACATTTCTTTCTACTATAGCTGTGTGTGTGCCTGTGTGTGTTTGTGTGAGTGTGGTTTGAGTTCTGGTTAAGGTAAATAAGAGTTTGTCTTGGGAATTTGAACATGTGAAATATTTTAAGTGAATTTTCTCAAAAATTGAAAAAGTTAAAATTGAAATTGAAGGAAATATGTTTGAAAGTTAGAAAAAATTTTCCATTGAATTCATTATCTAATTTATTATCAAATTAGGAAAAAATTCGTTTCAATGATCGATTTGATCGAAAATCTGCAGGAAAGTTTTATTACAATTCGGGTTAAAGGGGAAAATAATTTATGAATAATTTAATTGAATTCATAAATTGAAAACGAAATGTTTACAAAGAATTAAAAAAGGAACAATTTTAGGACACAAAGAAAAAAAATTTATTTTTCAAATTTAAATATTCAAGAATTATATAAAATTATATACATAAATGTATACAGAATAATTTTTTTATGAAAATAGATGAATTTCATGAATTTATTTTATCCGTTTCTTTTAATTTAAAGTATTTTTATTCTTTAAATTTATATTTGTCTGAGGAAAGCTTAAGTTTTATAAAAAGTAAGAGTCAATGTTCCTTGCCTTAATTCGTTAGTCAATTTTTAAGTTTACATGACGTCAAACATTTCGAATAATTAACTATATGTTTGTTAATTATCTTAAATGATATTTTTATAATAATTGTAATTAGTTTTAGCTTTAAATCAAAACAAAGCCGAATATTATTTTTGTGTTGCTACTGTATTATCTTTTAGTACTTGAGTTTGCTATTAAATTTGTTTGCCAAATTTTCCTACCTTTTACCTACAGATAATAAATATAAATTTATCTTCTTTCACCTTGGTTCCTCAATAATCATTTTTATTATAGTGTTTTAACATAAACACTTAAATTTGCTGTTTTTTTTTTTTTGTGTTTTTTCCACATTTGCAATTTTTTTAATTCGTTCTTTCTACTTACATTATGTCGCCAACTGACTTTATATATCCATGGATTCGATTTGATATTGCATTCAAAGAACACATCAATTCCTTCACGTAAAGTTGAGTTTAATGAGTTTGTTCCCAGTTCCAGGCTAACAACCGGTATATCTGTTGAAAATATAAAAGAAAAACTCAAAATGAATTTATGTATATTTAAATATTCTCATTCAGACTTATTCAAGTTTTTGCTAAGAGAAAGTCTTCTTACTTTTGGCTGGAGCAGCCAGTCCCCATGCAAATTGTAAGACGATGTAATTATTGCTGTAAGCCGTACAAATTGGCCAATTCAAAATGTGTGGATTCATTTTACAACGTTCACTTCATTTGTGGCTCATAGCTAATGGGTCTGCTGGATTCTAAGGCAATTAGGCATTTTTTGGAAAATTTTTGTTTGTCTCGATTTCGGTCTGTATTCGGTTAACGCACTATGCCCGAGTGGGCAGAACGTGTAGACAGGCTATAGAACGAGTAACTACGAGTTTTAACTTAATTAAATCAAAATTTGGCGGGCAAATGCGTATCAATTAAGCTTATTAAGCAATCTATCAAATTGTGCAAACAAATTTTTACCCACCATCATCACTCCCAAATACCAATTTTCCTTTCTGCCCAACAATAAAAGGGTTTCAATCGCAAACGAAAAAAAAAAAAAACAAATATATATATATAAAAACTTGGTTGAAAGGTAAGCAACAAAAACCGCGCTGCCCAGGCAAACAGGAAGCCAATGTGGCTAACGGAGGGAAGGGGAAAGATTTGTTTATAGATGAGGGGAATGCCCAGTGATGGTGGGTGATGTTTTTTGGGTTTTGCCATTTAAATTTTGTGCAAACAGGTCGAAAACTGTAAAAGCGTAAAGATGACTTTGCTGCCGACGTCGCTGTTAGCTTTGCTGCCAACGTTGCGGTGTTTGCGGCGGGTTAAAAAGTTTTGCAAGTTTTGCTCGAAAAACTTTGCTACGGCCGATGCTGGAAATTAATTTGCCAAAACTTGCCACAGCTGAGAAGAAAATACAACAAAAAAAAAGAAAAAAATAAAACACAAAATGATAGAGAGAAAGAGCGAGGTGGGGGTAAAAGAAGTAAATGGGTCTTGCCAACAATTCAGCGCATTTTACAGGTTTTGCCTTCTTGTGAAAATATTTAAAGTGTCTTTCGTACGCTTTCGTTTTCATTAAAAAAGTTGCTCAACCAAATTAAATATTAAACATACGCCACCACCTGATTGAGAGTGACTTTGAAGTTTTTGCCTAATTAATAAACCAAAGAAATTGCATATACATATATACATATATATAAAAGTACTTACGATAGATGTCTAATTTCCAGCCATCTTCCATTCCCGATTCAGGTATCATGCCCTGTTCGGCACGACATGACAGAAATTTACCGCGATCATCAATGGTAGGCGTGAATGTTAATACTGAAGTGGTCATATTACCATCCGGATTTGCCTAAAACAAACAGAAGAAGTGGAAGTAGGAGAAAGGGTATACAGCAGTTAAATAAAATACACAAAAACGAAGGGTTGCCCGGCACGTTCAATGTTTTATATATATATATATATGTATATATTCGTTAAAGATTTCTGAGGGTTGGTTTTAATTGCGACTCCTCCTGGCTACGTGACTAACCGTTCAAGGAACTTCAATTACCGCAAAGCATGTGTAGGGAGTCCATGGCTAAGGGCTAGAGAGAGTACGGATGGAGAGAGCTACTGGTTAGCAAAGCTGTAGAAGTTTCCTTTTGAGTTTGGCCATTAACAACCATGACAGTATTTGGAAATTTGCATGTTTATATACTGGAACTCGAAGAATGGCAATAGGGTATCATTGGGTATGATCAAATTAAAGAAAGGACTTATTAAGTTTGTATAATTTCTATAATTTTTTAATATTCCAGCATATTTTTAATAGAGAATTGGGATGGATATACAAATATATCTAATACTTTTATATACATTTTCAGAAATATCGGTAAAATAACCGATATAAGTGTAAAAAATTTGTGGCATTCAAAAATTGGCATTTCTAATTGTTAAATTTTATATCCCATTTTTAGCTTTTTTTATATACCTTTAACTGTTAAAGTAAAATAGTTGGGTTTGAAAATTAGTATTAAATTACAAAAAAATAATTTTTTTTAATAATTTTAAATGATTTTCAAATCATTCCTTTTGTAGGAATCATTTGCTCTTTCTCAAAAGTTTTAAACTATTTCCAAATGGTTTTCAGTAAGTTGAAAATGTTTTTAATAAAATACCAAATGGTTTTCAAATATTTTAGATGAACTATCGAAGGGTTTTGAAATAATTTTCAATTAGTTTCAATTAGCTTTTTAGCTTATAAGAAATTTTCAAAAATCAAAATGAGCTTCGATAATTGAAAAAGATTTTTGAAACGAATTTTCTTAGTTTTAAATAAATTTCGAATGATTTCCAAATGTTTTCTATAAGTTTTCAATGATTTCCGAATAGTGTCTAAAAACTTTGCAATGGTTTTTAATTAGTTTTTAAAGATTTAAAATAAGTTTGAATGGCTTTCATTTAATTTAATAATTTAATTTCAATATGTTTCAAAAGATTTAAAAGGTTTCCGAATAGGTTGCAATATGTTTTAAATAGTTTCGTTAGATTCAATTAGTTTTGAATTGCTTTCAAGGTTTCAAATAGTTTTTAATTAGTTTTAAATATGTTTTTTGTTTGTTTTTCCACATTTTTTAATTAGTTTGATATAATAACAAATCCTACAAGCTTTTAATGATAGTTGATATCACATTTACTCTGATTCGAAATCATACTAATATGTCGATGAAGTATCTGACTATATATTGTAACAGTTACATAGAAATAGTTAAACCCAGTCAGAGGCAATTATTAGTTTAGTTTAAAATCGTAAAAGCACTTAAAAATAATTATGGATTACTGAATGAAAAAGAAAAACAAATTGAAAAAACTATCTAAAAAATTTGAAAAGTGTTTAATTTCTGTTAATTAAGAAACACTTAAATTGCATTATGCAATTACAGGTAATCAATTGGTCAAGTCAAAACATTGATCTGAGTGCTTTTAAGTGTTTCTCCAGGTAGCTTGTCCTTCCATCCATTTTCTGTTGTTGAGTACTTACAATTTCATGCGTATTTCTCATGGCTGTGCTGCCCTTCCACCAGGTAATCGTTGGCGCTGGACGTGATCCAATGACAACGCAACTCAACTGATAAGCATTTTCTGCCGACAAAGGACGATTCTCACCCGACAGTTTCACAATCAAAGGACGTACTGCAGCATGAAGAGAGAGTGAGAGAAAGAGAGGGAGAGAGCGAGTTGATGAAAGGGAATTAATTAGCTAGCTCCCAGTGGTTTTCTTTTTTTTTCTTTTCTTTTTGGTAACAGTGACTCACAGTTCATGTCCAAGACGACACTGCTGGTAATTGGTGTTGTCAAATTATTGTTCTCCGCCCGACAAGTTAACTGCATGTGAAGATTTTTCCGTTTCAGTTTGGTCAATGAGAGTATATTGCCCATTCGTCGCTCGGAAAGGGGATGTCCCTGGCCAGAGTTGTTTAGAATTGTATTGCCATGCAGCCAGGTAACTCTGGGTTGAGGTCGTCCTAAAAATGAATTTGTGTGTGTAAGGGCAAAAGAAAGAAAATTATCGAGTGGCTGTAGGTGAATGATGAGCGGGTGAGAATGGAAAAGTATGGTAGTGAGGGAATGGAAGCGGACGGGTGGTTGTGCACGAGTGTGTGTGTGTGCAACTGATATGTTTGTTATACGGCTTAGACGTTGAAGTTGTCTCCGCCTTTGCCTCCGTTTGCCACACATTCAACTCCTTGCCACATTTAGCTGGCAGCATTTTCCCTGCTGTTTGTTTATGTGCAAGAAGTGGATGAGTGTATAGATATCTGTGTGTCTGTCTCTGTCTGTCTATGTGTGTGTGTGTGTGTGTGTGCAAGTGTGTGTACAAGTGCCTTTCGCTGTTTCATTTGTTGTCTTGTTTGGCTTTTAGCAATTTTCAAGTGCTCTCAATGCAATTTGTGTGTGGGCATTGTATGCTCTGTACTCTTGTCTCCTTTGGGTATTTGGTTGAATTGAGGGGGGGCGGTTAAAGGAGGGTGTGCAGGCTGATTCGTGCAGTCGACAGCATTGTGAAAATTAAATAAAATGTTGGGTAAAATCTGTATTTTTCATGCTCATCACTTTTAATTGTCAGATACAAAGAGCAGCATCAACACTTTCCCTCGCCTGGACACGTGTCTCCTTATTGTCTGTGTGGGTGTATGTATGTATGTATGTATGAGTGCAGTTGGTTGGGTGGATTCATGTACTGTAAGAACTTACCGCCAATGGCCACGCACGTGATGTTGACTGTTGAACCCTCATTGTAGGGTCCCAATGTATGGTCCTTGATGGTGGCACCTTTGCTATCCAATATAATTACAGATTCGGGCGGTACTAGCAAATATAAGAGAGAGGGAGGGAGAGAGAAAAAAGAAAAATTTCATTAGTTATAGTTGTTTTAAAGAGTTTGTTTAAAATTTTTTGTGTAGGAAAATGGAAATTATAAAATAAGACTATCACTGATAATCCAGTAGATCATGGAAATAGAAAAAACTGTTGTTGGAAAACATTTTTATCATAGAGAGAGCGATAGAGAGTTTATTTTGCCATAACCAATGATTCTTTTTTTCCCAGTTAACTTATGCACAATTTTGCATTATTACCAGTTCGATAAAATGATTTGAACAAATAAAATAAAAATTTCTAACTCATTCAAGTCAAGTGAAAAGAAATAGTTTCTTGCTAAAAAATTTGTTTGTAATAATAATAATAATAATAATAACTATAGAAGGTTGGGCTTTGTGTTGACCTATTTCAAGGAATATTACCAGTAAATAAACTGAATTAACTATTTTTTTAGTTAAAATCATTCGATTAATCACTAGTTTTTCATATTTTCCACAAGCTGTAAAAATTTCATTGAAACTTATAAAGTGGTTTTCACCAGATTAAAAAGAAACATAGATTTGAAAAAAAATCTCCTTTAAAATTTCAAAAGAATAATACTCAAATAATTCAATTCAGTTAAAGCTCCAAGAATTAAGATCTAATAGATCTAATCCGAAGAAGATCTAATAGTTCCATTCCATATACTTTGCTTAAAATCCGCTTATGCCCCAATCTATCGCCTTAAGCTAATATTCTTTTAAGGCATTCCATTTAGTAGGTAAAATTAATTAATTTATTATGAAAGTTCAAGTAGCTTTAGTCTCGTTACTAAACCATTATGATCTTTGCTTTTTATTTTAACCCACTAAACTTTTTAACACTGTCAACTTAAATGCGTTGGAAAACATTTTTCCGTGAAGCTTTCGCTTGTCGTAAATATTAAAGAGCCGCTCAGGTAGCCAACCAGCCAGCCAGCCTCTTTTTACCAGGTAACCAGACAACCAGCTGCCATGTTTCACTTGGCTTCAAAGAGAGTAAGAGAGGGGAAATAAGTAAAAGGAAAAAGAAAAATACTTTAGCAGGTGAGGCTTGCATCCCAACAAGAGCAACAACAACACGTGAAAATAAGTGAAAAAAGAGAAGAAAATAGAAAAAAAAACACGGAAAATGCCTCACCTCAAAGTCACCGCCAAGGCAAGGACTTCCTTCCACTCTGAAGCTCCTTTTGCACTCTATCTTTATCTATCTAGCTCTTTCTTTCTGTGTGTATGTGTGTGTGTGTCTATCTGTCTTGTGTTTGCAGTGCATTCTTGAAGCCGTGCCGAAATAAAGTCGTAAATTTTGCTCAGACGTGTTGAGCAAACTTTTAATTTTGGCCAAATTTGCTTGTTTTATTTTGCCACTTGCCATTATTTTGACTGGCCTTTTGCTGCGATTATTCACTCGCTTATATATATACATATAAAGCATCTCCCTCTCATTCGCTCTTTTTCTCTTATTTGTGTGTGAGTGTTTCTTTTTTTTTTTGGCTAAAACTATTTCTATTTGGTTTGGTTAGCATCTTGTTACCGCTCGCATTAGCAAACGGCAAGTTGTCCAAACTGTCCACCCAGAGCTGGGGCAACTTTTAATCTAATATCTTCTTTAAAGTTTTCTCTATTTTTTTTTTACTCTTACTTCGTTTTTCCTTCGTTACCCCAACATACAAAGTTCTAAATCCTGCCTCCGGTTTTACGCTTCACATGTCACACACACACACACACACACACACACACACAGAAACACAGACACACACATACATAGATAGAAAGTAAGAGGCATGTTGAACATGCTCAAGAAGTTTGTAAAACATAACCACGCCCCATTTGCGCTTCATCTAACAGGAGTAGCAGCAGGAGCAATATAGAAGCACCACCAACTATTTACAAACAATATTTTTATGTGGCCAAATTTAGACTAAGGACCTGGTCCAGATCCTGGTACAGGCTCATTCTCAGCTCTGGTCGTATATTACAGCTAAACGCCTTTTACAAATGCATATAAATTTTAATGGTAAATTGCAATCTCAATGCACAGGTGAGGCAAAACCAACTAAAAAAAGAATTTACCAAATAATGCAGAAAAAAAAAATAAAAGAAAATGAATTCCAGAAAAATTGAAATGTCGATATGAGAAAGAAAATTGCAAAAACGATAAAAATGCCAATCTATTCGATTAGGCTAAGTAAAAATAAATAAAAAATGTTTAAAGAATGATTGTTAACTTTGTGGTATTTTGTATACCTTATGAATTGCCTTTATTAAGTGCAGTACAGAATTAAGAAAATAGGAAAATTTTAAGCAAAGTTTCAATTCAGTTTGCCCTTTGCTTTTGTTTCAACAAAAGTTTGAATTGAGAAAAATGTGAACAAATATTTTTGCTTTGGTAGATGATCTACCTTTCATTTGTTGATATCTATTTTAACTTTTATTACGATTTATGATGTCAATATTTTAGAATTTATTTCTGGAAACTTTCGTTATTTTTTGCAACGAACAATTGAAATTGATTTCTACTTTAGTTTATGCTACTATTTTCTTTCTATAATTTTCCTCATTAAACTTCTAAAGTTGCCAATTCGAATAATATGAAACATATTGCTTTTTATATAATGATGATATCGTTACATATTTTATTTAAATGTTAAAAACTATTCCCTATATAGTCATGCTTAAATATTAATCTAGAATTTCCATACGTCTTGCCTCTTTTTAAAAAATATTCTACAATCGATTGATCGACATTTCATAAATCATTTGGAAATTTTATTTTCTAGAATTAAGTTTTTCTTACTAAAGCAAACTAAAAATTCAATAGAATCTCATCTACAACCTGATGCTCATTCCATTAGAAATAATTTCACATATTTACATTCCAATTCTTGCTCTCACTCTGATGTTCCCACTCTTTCTAACACTATATGCCACAGAGCAAACTAATGGTAAAAACCATTTAAATGGCTAAAAAAAAAAACGAAACGAGAAAGAAAATGAGAAAAAATTCAATTCAAAACTTGCAAGCTGCACTTTTTGCACCATCTCCTCTATAGTTCGCTTTGCTATCAGTTGGTAGATTTCCAGCTTTAACCGGGCCAGCTTAAACTTTTCGCCAAGTTGGCACTTTAAAAGCTTGTTTGCCAAGTAAGGAATGAAAGGAGAAATGGTTGGATTTTGGTTTTGGATGGGTGGCCAAAACCGAAAAGCATACACTTATACTCCAACTTGGAGTCTTCTTTTGCTGTAACTAATGTGTTTGTCCAACAACTAAATGGGATGGGAAGAGGAGAGGCGGGAATAAGAAATAAGGCAAATTGGTTGGTTGGGAGGATATGTTGGTGCACAAATTAGCTGGCTCAATTATTACATATATATTGTATATACTTATACCAATGAAGGAAATGTGTCGATATATATGTGTATATATATATACATATGGTTACTTACTTATAACTGTTAAATTCACTTTAGAGTTGCGTGTGGGACTCTTTTGAAAATCGACACGGCAACGATATTCTCCCGTATCGTCCTCAGTTGTTGACTTCATGCTCAAAGTGCCGGCACGTCCTTCAACATGAAAGGACAAGCGCTCTCGATACGTTTCATCTGACCAATGGGTGCCCTGGGCAAAGTTCGAGTCGCGTGTATCGACACTGCAAATAAAATAAAATACAAAAAAAAAAAAAGAAAGTTTAAATAATGTGCGGATATTTGGTTCATTTTCTCCCCAGACAAATTCTCTTTCTCTTTGTCTCTTATTTTTTTCGCTAAAATGTTGTTGTAATTGGCTACGTCCATGAATTTATAATCCTGTTTCCTTCTCCCCCGCTAACGTTTTGTGCAAACTTTGACTTGTTTTGTTATATAATTTATTGTTTTAGTTGGTAATCATGGCTTATTGATTTCTCTGTTCCAAGTAAAACTTTTTCTCTAATGAGCTCATTTTGGACTTTAAAATTTGCATCAACTTTTTGGTATAAAATTTCACTTTAATTTCTTCATTAATTAAACATTAAGTCAAAGCTTTAATTATATTTCAATTTTAATCTTTGCCTTGGGAGTTGTAAATGTATACTAAAAATAAATTTTAATGCATTCATTTATTATTTAAGACAATTAAATTTTGTTGTTGGACATTTAAACACTTTGCACAAATCTCTCTAACAAGAGAAAAAAAAAAGAAACAAGGATATAAATCTGTCAGCTATTGAGTTGATTTTAACTAGTACATTAATATATCCTTTATCCTTTACACTGTTTGTCCATTTAACCTGCCAATTTTTCTTTTCATGGTTATTTGACAGCTTCCCTTTGCCTCTCTTTCGCTCTCTCTCTCTCTCTGTCTCTTTGTGTGTGTTTTATTGCATTTCGATTTTGATACGCTTGAGCAACATATGGCGGCATCAATACTCCAGCTGAAGGACATAATGAGCAATGTCCTTTGCCAGCACATTCAACTGTGGTAATAAAAATTCGATTCACTTACAGTTATGCCAAAATTGAAATGCCAAATTTGTGTGAAAATTGAATTTTTTACAAATAAGAAAGAGAGAGAGAGAGAGAGCCAGAGAGGGAGAGAAAGAAGAAGTAAATGAAGAATGGCTTGGAGTATGAGCCAGACGATGGATTATTGCTCTGTCTCTCTCTTTCTTTCTTCTTTCTTTTTTCTTTTTTTTATGATTAATTTACTTGCTGAGTGGTTTTTAATTACAAACAAGAGTTGAGCACACTTTGAGAATGGCCATTGGTTACCCCAACTGCGTGCCATTCTTTGTCGTTACGCAAGGCTAATTACTATTTTCGCTCTAGTCATTTGCAAGTCCTTGAAGTCCTTTTTGCCATAGCTTGAAGAAGTTCAATTAGTTTTAGCCGCATGTCAATGGCTGGCTAATCAGCAGCAGTAGCAAAAGTAGTGTCTTCATCTATGTCTGTCTTAGACTGACACACACACACCCACACAAACACACACACACACACCCACACAAACACACACACACACACACATGCTGCCTTCAAATCTAACAAATCCAATTAAAGTTTTGCGCCTTTGATGTAGGCATAGACACATATACAGAACATGAACACAATCCCATACAATGTTAGACATGAATAATTGAAAAAGTTTCGTATTTTTTTTTTTTTTGTTACTACCCCCCTCGCCCCGTAAGCCAAAAACATTGTAACCTTGGCATGAAAAAACTTTTTTGCGCCTCAGACAGAACTTAATGTATTTTCTCTTTCCCTTTCGGGTTTGTGTGTAATTTTCTAGTTATGCTAATTTAATGTCTGCCCCTAAAATAAAAGGGGGAAAAAATTAACAGAGAAAATTTCAACAAAAAAAAAAAAAACACATGCGAAAAATTTTGCTTAATTAGCAGGCATTAAATCAAAATGAGAAACGCCAAACTGACACGGACAGCAGGAGCCAACCAGTTAGTAAGAGAAGGATCAGCAGGAGTAGCAGTAACTGAAGTAGGACGCAGGTCTCAGTCAGTGACTGAGCGGGTTGAGTGCGTCAAAAGTTGTCTGTGGTAATCAATTTTGTTTATTTATGGACCTCGGTGCGTATACGTATTCGTATGTGTATCTTTGTCTGCATGTGTACGTAATGTGTGTGTGTATATATATGCGGTTAAAATGTTTGTGGTCAGGTCAGGCTGCGGCTTGTGGCTCTGCATTTGACACAAAAGCTTAAAGATTGAAAGGGGTTTCGTGGGGGTGGCGAAAAACGGCCACGTTGGCATTTATAAATTGACAATTGATTTGGGTATGGCAGGCAATACAAACTCTATCTATTAGGACTGTGCTGAAAAGAAAATTCCATCATTTTAGTGTAGCATTTCTATTTATAGAAATTAAAGTGAAGTTTTGTTTCGAATTTTTTTTTCTTTATCTAGGGAATTTGTATAAGAGAAATGAAGAACTAGCAAATAGTTTAATTTTTAAGTAAATATTTATATAAGAATTTAAATAACATATTAGATAAACAAAAGAATATACATATAAACCATTTCTTCTATTTCATTATTAAAACCCACCACGATTTTTCTGCCGTTCCATTTAACATATATTGAGAAATTCTCAATCAAATCTTTAAAGGAGCATCAACAAATGTATTTTGATCCTATTTTATGCAATTTTGATAATACAAAATTCTGGATCGATGGAGAAATTAGATTCCTTTTATTTGTTTTCTAAGTAAATAAAGATTTTTAATCAGTTAATTTTCATTAATGCCCTCAAAATAAGTTAATTCTTTCACTTGTCGTATCCTTATTTGCTATTTTATCAAGATAAACATTACACCATCAAGAAGAAAATCGTTTTCCTTTACAGAAAAAATAATAATAATGCAAATCGGATACAAAATTTTAATATTTATGCTAATAACTCAGCGGAGCCTAACTTTTGACTCAACAAGGATATTTCGAGAGTATTTGGGGCTACAATGAAAATTGTTTGTATACAGTTTTTATTTTAGTTTTAATTTACCTACAATTTGTGTAAGCTTTGACAGAGATTTTTGTGCAAATCGTGCAGTTTTAACAATTTGGATTCCTTATGAAGGACTTTCAATTTAAACTCACCTTGAAATAAATTTGGCTAACATAAAGAAAAATCTTTAAATTATCTCAGTTGAAAAACCAAAACAAAAAAAAATTGTTTGGTGAACTTATTTGGAAAACGAGAAGCGGAGTTAACTCTCCACTTTTACGGTAATAAAATCTTTTTAATTTGTTTATAACTACAAGAAATTTATAATTATTATTTCTTTTCCTTACAATTTTATTATTTAAATTATTCATCATATGATTCTTATACACACCTTATATTTTTTTACACATATTTAATGGCTCATTTATATAGTACGAACAAAGTTCATATACATATACATATATTGTTATTTAAACTTACCTATAAATAGGAGTCTTTAGGCCAACTTTATACCAAATAACCAATGCCACACGATCCTCATAAATGGGCGGGGTCACGTTGCAGGGTAAACGACCCATGGTGCCCATTATGGATTCGGATAGAACGGGTGGACCTGTAATAGAAAGAGGAAAAGACAAAATGATGAAGATGTGACAAAAAAATACAAATACAAGAACAAAATTGCAACCGAAAGCAAGAGGAAGAAACAAAAAAAAAAGAAAGAAGGAGAGAATACTGGCTAACAAATGATGTATAATTAGCTAAGGGCATTAGCACTTTGTTATTGGGGCCGGAGCAAGTCGACCAAACGCTAGCAAAAGCCAAGCCAAAGATGCCAGAAAAGTGGAAAACAGAATTACTGGAAGACATGAAGGAAAAGCGACGGAAGTAAAAAAAAAAAAAGGAGAAAAAAAAACGCGACGATCTTTTACTTAGTGTGCCACTAATAATGCTATAAATAAAAGACAGAGGAGGAAATAAACGAGGTGGCGGTTCGGTGGGTCGTCTTGAGTGGGTGAGAGATAAAAGTGACGTAATGGCGGCGACGTCTTCGTCGTCTGTCGTTCATATCCTGGGAGCGGCGGCTGCCTTAACATTAAAGTGAAATTAGCGAGCAAATCCTTTTTTTATGCTAATTTCTTTGTTTTTCCCCTCTCTCTCTCTCTCTCTCTCTTCCCCTATCTATGTCTTGTTGTAGTTGTTGCAGGCATTTTTTTTTTTGTATTTTGTTCGTTTTCTTTCTTTTTGAGTTATGTCCTTTTTGGCTTGTTGGGGCTTATTTTCCAAGTCCTTGCTCTCTCTTTCTCTCTACAATTTCCTTCTTTGGCATTTGTTTGTGTTATTTTTGGCCTGCACTTAAATTTCGTTTGCCTTTTCATTATTACTTCTCCTGCCTTTGGTGTCCTTTGTCTGTCTCTCTTTTTTGGCTTCCATACCCCCTCTCTACTCCTTCCATTCTTCTTTTCTTGGGGTAGGCAGATGAGATGAGATTATTGTCTGAAGTTGACATTAATTTTGTATATTCCTGACTGATTCAAAGTGATTTCACATTTCTTTGCACTTTCTTTTGCCTGCTTTAATACTCTTCAAATATTTTAGGCTTGAGTTTTTCTTTTTTTTGTTCTTTACGTTGTTTTTAGCCAATTTTCGTTAGATTTTCTTTGTTATAACTTTGTTGAACCTTTTTCTTGTATTTTTTTTGCTTTTTGTTATCTGTCTTTCTCTCTCTCTCTCTGTCTGTCTGTTTGCCTTTTGCTTGAGGATGCCCTTGTCAGAAAATTATTTCCATTTTTGTATCTTATTTAAATCACTTGTAAACTAATTTGCATTTCGTTTTGGGTCTCTCTCTCTCTTCTGTATTTTTTTTTTTTTGGCCAAACAAAGTTATTAAAATTTTCGCCAAGAAGGAGCAAAGATATTTTAATTAGGCCTTCATTTTCACATTCTTTTACAATCGGGAATCAACTGTAAAAAAGTTTCTGCTTTAACCAGAAAATATTCTCTTAAATAGTTTTCTTTTCTGTTTTAATCATTTGCTTTAAATTGTACAAAGCTTTAGATGATTAAATTTGTTTTTAATAATTGTTTAAATTTGGAACTTATCTTGAAAGGGGGGGGGGGGGGAAATAGAAAGCTATTTAGGCAAAATAATAACTAAATTCTACACCAATTTGTAAAATGTTTTTAGATATATTTAAACTCTGCACTTATTAATTTTGATATTTTGTTTAGAGTCCCATCCTGATAAAGTCGATCAAAATATTTGAGCAATTAAGTTTTATTTTGAAAGACAAATGGAATTTATTGAGATTGAAATGCAATTTGATAAAGCTGCCATTGAAATTATTGGATATATAATTTCTTTGCCATAAAAGCATTTCGTATAAAGCATAAATTTATATACAACACAAATGAAAGTTATATTCTATGCAATTATTAAATACAAAGATTTATGCTTGATTTATGTATATTCAATATTATCAAAGATATTATAAAACCATAATAAAGTAACTCAAAAATTGTTGGATACTTTGTGATATAATCAACAGGATTCTAGTCGTCATTTGGAAAATACGATTATAAATGGTATGCCCAAAAAAAAAATTACTTTTAATTTTTTTCGGTTTATATTTTTTTGTTGGTTTTCTGTATTCTGTTTTTTTTTTTTTTGCATAATAACGAGAGAGAGATAAGTCTTTATCTTTTGGCACAGGCTGCTGCGGAACTCAACAGGATTTCGGTTTCTATGCCATGAGTGACGCCATGTTTCGATTTTTTGCTCATTTCATATGCAAATATGTTCGATTTGCTATTAGGCCAACGACATCAACCGCAATAATAATGAAAATGATGATGATGATGCCGATGCCAATGCCTATGGGGGAGATGGCAGGCAGTAGAATGTGCGTGTGTGTGTGAGTCGTGGAGTCCTGGTACTGAAATCTGGTCCTGTATCTGTATATATTTTGAGAGACTATAGCTGAGGATATTTGGGGGTCACAATTTACATTATCCTTGCGTTTAGTTAAACGAAATGCCAACATTAGCAAAACATTTAATTATAGCAATTAGCTAATTAGAGATTTTCCTCATCTCAAGCCTCAAAATACAATTTAAGCGTAAATTGTTGTTGGCCGCCCTTTCCCCATTTCTATCTCTCTATCTCTCTCTCTCTCTCTCTCTCTCTCTCTCCCTTTCTATCTATCTCTTCTATCCACAAAAATCAATCAGAAAATGCCAAAAGCTCTTCATGATTTTCTGCTGAAATTGCAAAATCATTTGCATTTGTATTTCTGGTTTTGGTTTTGGAAACAATTCGAAGCTTTAAGTGACTTACGTATTTGAATTATTAAAGTATTTTCAACTTTTAGCTAATTATACAAAGAGAGAGGGGTGGGTGAATATGGGGAATAAGAGTATAGGGAGGGGCCCTGTAGTTTTATTTGTTATGTTGGGCGGCCATGAAAATGTAATCAACATTAAATTGGCTAAAAAGCAAAGCTATTAAAAATGCTTTTGTGTGGATGGTCGGTTGACGGGGCCAGCAAAATTCTTTTCCAGTTTGTCAACAAATTTTATGTTTGCCTCATTAGTTTGCACAAACATATAAACACACACACACACACACACATACACATATGTTGCAAATGCATTAAATTCGTCTACTGTGGCAAATTAATTGCACATAAAATTAGAGCACAAAACGCAACTTGAAATTGACAAGGTAACCTTTTTTGTTGATGCCAGCAGGCGAAACTCATAAAAATGCTAATATACATAAGTGTGTGTGCGTGTATGTGCGTGTATGTGTGTGTGTATAAATTCTTCTCTTTTTCTGTGTGTGCGTGCGAGTGGCAATTCCAAGTGTGGCTTCCATTAATTAAAACCAATGTGGTGTTGCCTTGTTTTTTCTTCTCCTCCTTTTTGACTTTTAGCGCATTTATAGCCAATTATTTTTATTGCCCCATGGCCAAAGTGGCAAAAGAAAATGGCACAAAGAATCTAGAAATTATTGAAGGTGTGCAAATAAATGAGCTTAAATAGTCAATGCAAGTGACACTTACTGCTTGCCAAGAGGGGAGAGGTTGAGGTTAAGTGTGGCTGTATTATTAAAGTCAACTAACTTGGCTTTAAGCTTATAATATCATTACTTATGCAGGCCAAAAGAAAACTAATTTTCTTTATTGATTAAGTAATTGCAAAAAAATAGAAGATTAAAAGAGCATATCATTTCTGTTTTGTTCTTTCATCTTAGAAAACAATTTTTCAGAAATACAATTATACAAAATTTTTCTATAAAATTAATACTCAATATATTAAAATTTATTCCTTTTTCATTGCCTCATATAACTGTTAAAAATTGTTCTAAGTTCATAGTGAATAGCATTCCGAGTCCTAAGAACTACTTTTACTCGACGCTCTTTACATATCTAATTCTAATATTACTAAGAAAATAAGATTAATTTAAATCCAACTCCCTACCAATATATTCTTAGAATTGCAGAAATAAGTTAAAAAAAAACTACCATTCCACCTGAAGACTTTTACTTGCAACTTCAAAGTAGAAACAGTCATATAAAATGCCTCACATCATAAAATTCGTAGAAAGAAAGCAACAAATGATTTTTTCCACGTAAAATTAATAAGCATTTAAAACAGAAAAAAATGCTATTTTTAAATCAAAACAAAAACGTTTCTCAAATATATAAATACTTATTATATATTCGGGCTACATTAAAATAAATGGCCATGAACATGAGGATTCTTAATATCTTATTCAAACAATTTAAATGACTAAAAAATAAAAGATGTTTTAGTCAATGGACTAATTATCATATTAGTCATCTTTTAGTTTTTATAAATTTACACTCAATTCAACGGGTCTAAGAAAGAGGTATCCATTATGGAAGTTTTTACTGTACTCTGTTTGGTTAGATAACAGAAAACTTAACAATAAAACTATTGTAATAAATACAACTTTAAATGTTTTACCATAAATGTATATTAAAGATAATTCGAGAAAAGAAAGAAGACATATAAAGTAATATTTGTTCTTTCAATATATAAATTTTTATATAGGTTCATTACTGGTTCTTCTATCGCATGAATAATAATATTTCTTTATAGTCTATAATTTCACAGTTTCGGTTATCAAATGTTTCGATTACTTGCTCAATTTTCCCCACTTGAATTCTTTTTTATTTAAATTTTCATTTTCCGTTTATTCAAACGACAAGGCAAAACAATTTAACAGTGGATTACAAACAAAACAAAAATAAAGGTCAAAAAATTAAATTAAATATAAAAATAATTTGCTAAAAATCAACATAGTCGAACCCAAAATTTTTGTTTTTTTCTTTTTTGAGAGGGGCAAAAAAAAAAAAGCAGAAGCACTTTCAATAATTGCCACTTTGGTGCACATTAAAGTCAACTTATGCCCACGATTGACTACTGCAGCAATGGCTATAGACCTAGTGGAGGGTCCGTACCAGCAGCAGCCGTTCCTTGTGTTGGGTTCGTCGGTCCAGTGTGGGCAAACACCCCTACAAGAAGGCATAATCATTATCGTTACAGTTTATTGCACATTAAAAGTGCGCCGACGATGTCCTCGTCGTCGACATCGTCATCGCCCTTTACTTTTATACCCAAAGACTTGGTATTACATAAACCAAATGGCCATAAAACGGAACAAGGAACAGGAACAAAAAAAAAAAAAGAGAAAAGAAAGGCAAAGAGGAAAAGGTAAAGGGAGAAAAAGAAACACGACAACTTGACCGACTCGTAATTGTCGCCCTTAGTTCGCTCTTTACCTTCTTTCCTTTTCTTTTACTTTTTTTGCTTTGATTTCTTACACACACAAAAAAAAATTTACACATGAATAGTTGTTGTTGGCCCCCTCCTCCCCACTTCTTCAGCCTGTTGAAATTTAATTTAATTGTAACTGAAAATTTGCCTCAATCTTGAGTGCTTTTTCTTTGATTTCATGTTCAATTGTACTCGAAATTTTTATTTCATTTTGATTTTGATTTTATTGCGCCATAACCGAAAGAGAAAGCAAATGCAGAGGAGTGCAGAAAATAAAAGAACGTAGATGAAAGAAGTAAAATGAATGGAGTGGGTAGGAGAAGGAAGGAGGTTGAAAGGTAGGCAGGGGTGATGGTGTTAACAATTAGCAAGCCTTCGGCAAAGACTTGCAAATGATTTACAATTTGGCGTAGATTTACGAGTCGATGTTGATGTGATAAAAGTAGGAGAAGGTTCTGCTATATATTGACTGGTAACTGGTGGGGACTGATGGCGTCGTGGGAGGGGGAGTGATGTCCTCATAAATAACAACAGCTGGCTAAAAGGGTTTAAAACATTTCGAGCTTGTTTTATGTTTATGACCCATGGTTTTTAGTGAATTATGCAAATGTTTGCACTTATTTCAAATAACAACAGCAACAACAATTTTTGTTACTCATATTGAGTTTGTCTGCCCATCCTTTATTTTTCTTTTTCCTATCCTATATCTTTCTTATTCTCACTCTTTCTCTGTTTCTAGAATGGTTTTTGCAAATATTGACAAGATTTTTATTTAAATTTTCGCTGTCAATTTTCTTGGCTAGCATTTTCCGGCAATGTCATGGCGTCGCCTCTATACCAACCCCCATCTCATCTCACCCCAACGCTTTTGTCTTGACTTTTGTCGCATATTTTTGCCAAATCAGCAAATGTTGTCCTGGCATGTCTTCGTTTCGTTTCGTTTCCTATCCTTACTTGTTTCTGTCGCTTCTTTTGCTGTCGACTTCATTGCACAGAGCAAATGCCACTAATATGAAAGCAAATTTGCATAATAATTTTTGCCAGATTCTTTTCTTTATGCTTTTTTTTTTTCTTTTTTTGCTCTCCCCTACTCTCTGTTGATTTTTCTTTGTTTTCATTTTTTGCACTAGCTTCCGTTATATTAAAGTCGAAATTGTGTTTTCCACTGACTTTTACTCTTTTGTTTTACCATACGTTTAGCGGGTATATTATGAAAACCAAAACGTATGCAACAGGCAGGGAACTAAGGGTTGGGGATATAGGTAAGGAAGGGTAGGAAACTCATCCCTTATATGTATAAGTATATCGATACATTAATTTGTTGGCAGCTGAGCTCAATTTATTGGCCAAA
Organism: Drosophila emarginata; assembly: GCA_037075365.1. NCBI lineage: Eukaryota > Metazoa > Arthropoda > Insecta > Diptera > Drosophilidae > Drosophila > Drosophila emarginata. The sequence goes on along the minus strand of JBAMCD010000260.1, from coordinate 217,942 downwards.
AATGTGAATTATTATTATCTTCTAATTTGTTGTAATTATTTATAAGCTCAATATTAAATATTTAAATATTTAATAATAATAAATGAATTCTCTTTATCAGTCTGTCATTTAATCTTAATCTTTGTGTTTTTAAGTGAGAGAAAATTTTTCCCTTTTTCCTTTCACTAAAGCTAAGTTTGGTTATAGAAATCAATATGAATTGTTGTTGAATACGCAAAAATCTAAATTTTAGAATTTAATTTCTTATTTAATTTATTATTCTAAAAAATCGACGTGTATTCAATACTTATAAATTACAAATGCATAGAGAAAACTTAGTAAAAAAACATTATATATATGTTTTGAAAATACTAGAATCAATTTCACTTTTAAATATTTTCTGTTTTAATTTCCAAAAACTTAAATTTCTATACCTACATTGAAATAAAAAAAGCATCTATTCAATTTGTGTATTTATCTGTTGTCTAATATTATATATGTAAAGATCAATGATGCTATATCTATCTATTTTTAATTATTTAGTATCCAAAAAGACTTTAATTTTCATCATTATTAATATCTAGGTAGAAATATTACAGATTCCATCATAGAACATATTTATTTATTAATTTTAAAATGACTCCAAAATTTTCTATTATTGATATTTATGAAAGTATATTTTGTTACTGAAATTATCCAAATTGAACATTTAAATAATTTTAATATTTATTTCAAATTATAATTAAAGGGCATCTAGTAGTTGGCATCCGTACTTTACGTATTTACCAACTAACTAAATTTTCCCTTTTTAGTTTAGTCTGCCATTTATTCTATAAATTTAATTGAATTTAATGCCATTTAATGGCTAAAGTTAATTTTAACTAGTTTTAATTTATGGCCAACTATTTATGATTCTGATTCTGACAATGACTGTCAGCTGTGTGTGTGTGTGCATTGTGGTTTGATTTAACCAGAGACTATAATAAGAGAGCCAGAATTTGTGGTTGAATGGATAAATACAAGTAAAAGAAACACACACAGAAATATATATTTACATTTTTTTTTTTTAAATATTGTATTTATCATTGACAAGTTTGGGAAACAATGGGTCAACTGATGGAAAGTTAAGTGTGTTTTCAAACTATTGAATACAAAACCAAAAAAAAGAAAAAAAACTAGGTCGACTAACAACTTTTGCCATAAACCATCAAATGAGATGGCCCACATAAAAATGCAGTAAAAATGGCTGACTGTCTGACTGAGTTGACTAACTGACTGCCTACAAAACTTTCACTACCTTAAAAGAAACTTAACTACCAAATTTTAGTGGCCATTGTGTGTGTTGTATCTATCTACATATGTATGTATGTGTGTGTGTGTGTGTGTGTCCTTGACTACCCTTTAGCATTATGCCTATTTCCTGAGTATCTAAAACGATACACACACATACATATATATTTATACCCCCCTCTCCTCTTAAGCTGTTGAGTTTCATTCTTTTCTATATACTGAATGTACAAGTAGACTTTTTTCCTAGATTTCATAACACACATTTAAAGAGTACGGGGAGAGGGGTTACTGGGGATCGGTGCCAGTAAAGGTAAACCCCCATACACATATCTTTAATGCACAAATCAAGTCACTTGAGCACTTTTTCTATAAACATTCTTATTTTATAGATACTTAAAAAGGGCCGCCTGCATTTTGAGTGGCCCCTTTTATGCGGGTCTCCAACTCGTTTCCGATTTTCTCTACCTCTCGTTCTTTGCCCCATTTTCATCTTCATTCTGTTGGCCATTAAAACGGCTTCTTTGTCTGTCTATGTATGTGTGTGCATATATACATATATGTACGTGTGTTTGAGCTTTGAAAATTGTTGCATTAAAAAAAAAGGGGCAAAGAAAAAAAGAGAAAAAGGGTATATAAAGATTTTTTCCTTCGACAGTTTTCTTTCACTTTTATCTTAAAATGGCATCGGATAATGCGTCTGCTGACTGGCCAAATGCAGAAAGCCAGCATTTTGGCCTAAACCAAATAAAGCGAGAACGAAATGTAAGGTAAATCTCAGATAAACCAATGAATGTGCAAAGTTGATGTGAAAATGCCAACAATTTCCTTTAAATGGTCTTATACCCAACATTCATAGGATGACATGGAGCAGCACATTAAGGTCGACAAATTGTTGGTAATAGGTATAACGATGGCTAAGCTGATAAGCATTAGCAGATAGATAAAATTATATATATATATTATGAACATTAATAAAGTATATAAAAGTTGTTGGGACAATCAACTAATGTTGATTAATTAATATCCAGTATTGATCCTTTTAAATATAAGTAATTTAGGCTGTGAATATCTACCCAATTTGCCTAATTTAAGAAGGATATTAAATATAAGAATAAATAATTAAAAATTCCGACTCAAACCGAAAAAGAACTGAAAATATTGAAATACTCTTCTTCAAAAGTAAATGCTGTTAGGTATACTTCCTTCCGGATTTCCATTTCTTCAACTTTTCCTTTTCTAAAGAGTATTTTAATATCGGTCCCCAAATGTTTTTACTTTATATTTTTTTTCTGCTTTCATGTAATACAAATTATTTAGCTAAATGAATTTTTTTTGGCCATTAAAAAAGCAAAAAAAAAAAGAAGACAGCGAAGAAAGGAGAGCGAGACAGAATGATAAAGAAGTAAAAAGAAATGAAAACCAAATGAAATTTTCACTTAATTGCTGCACAAGGAATTTTTCAAATGAAATTTTCATCAAAAGTATCTTATTTTATTTAATTTCTCATTTCATTTTCACTTGATACTTGTCTTCTCTCTGCATCACTATGTATGTATATGTGTGTGTGTGTATTCCTTATTATTTCATTTTTTTCTTCTGCATGAAATGATTTGTATACCCTAACTGTGAGAGTATTGACAAATTTGTTAAATGTTTTATCATCTACAGGAAAATGCATTTTTGATTATATATGTGAATTTTTTATTTTTAATGTAATAATAATATAAGTTACAAAAAGTTTTTATTTGTAATTGTTTTTTGCTTTAAAGTTTCCATCCATATGATATTGAACTTATGTTTTTAGATCTTTTGTGTCCCTGTGATTGGTCTAAATTGAAGTGGTATATTATATTATTTTTAAATTAGTTTTAACTGATTAAAAATAATAATAATATACTGTATTATAGTTAAATTAATTATGGGGGGAAAGAACGTTAGCGTCAAGGCGATCTATCTCAAATTTTAAAAGTTTAATTTTTAAGTAAAATTCTTATTTTGAATCATTTAATTAGAATTGATCTGTTGTGAAATTTCACTCTCCTAATGCCAGGCATTTTGTAACACGTTCACTTCATATAAAAGAAATGTATAAATCTTAAGGGTATTTCAATTTCCGTATAATGCAACAATCGAATGGGTGTAGAGGGTGTGGTCTTCAATTTCTGTAAAAATATTTATTGCCCTCTGTTGCTTATTTTGTTGTTCAATTCTTTCGCATAATATTGGTATTGCTATCGCTTCTCTGTGGCTGTGTATACAACCCGAGGCTGTTGTTTCTTGTATATTTTTTGATAGCATTAGAAATTAATGAAATCAATTTTGACAAAAAAAACAAAAACAAAAGTAGAAAGAAAGAGTGGGAGAGAGAGTGTATGTGGGAGATCTAACTGAAAATTGAAAATAATAAAAATTACTAGCTTTAGGCAGTTGTTTTTGTATATTGATTTTGCTTTCATAGCTGCTGATGTTCTACCTCTAGCTCCTTCTATTCCTACTTTTATACAATGTCCTAGTCCATATCCCCTTCCTCACCCCCTTCCCCATTGCCATTTTTTATATTGTATATAAGAAATCCCTCATGTCATTTAATTGGCGCATTCTCAACTCTTTTTTTTTTTTTGTTGTTCGAGGGGCCTCAGAAAAAAGGTTGCTGAACGCATAAAATCCAAAAATGTGTCCAGCCATTGAATGAGGTCCAAACACAAAATCACACACAAGCATATATGTATATACACACTCACACACATTTCTCATATATAAAAAACAATTTTCTTTGATTTATGCGCTCGTAAAAAACAAATAAAATTTACATGGCCTGCGAGTATAAATCTCTTTTTTTTATACATTCATATATATATATATATATAATATAATATTTTCCTAGCTAATATATTAAAAAAAAAGAGAAAACAGAGAAAATATATGAAAAATTGCCGCTAGCCTCAAAGTGCGCAGTAAAGTATGCAACACAGAAAAAGGAACAAAAGTGGCACTAAGAGCAGGCAAAAAGGGGAGGAGTAAAAGGACGCAAGTAAGAAAAAAACAGACCGCAACATTTTTGCTCAACCAAAAAGAGAGAGAGAGAGATGGAGAGAGAGCTAGAGAAGGGGAGGGAAACAATTCATATATAAAACAGAAAAAACACAGAGAAAAATTGAGTAAAACAAATACAAATACAACCAAAAGAGAACGTAATGTGTGCGTAATGTATGGCAAATATATGCTCACTGCACACACACAAACACACACACACAACAGACATAAATATTTCATTTAGTATGTGTTGTGCTCCATTTATGATGTGTTTGTTACTTTCGCATGACTATAAATATATGGAATATATATACATACATACATATATATCTCAATGATGGTGGCTATTTCATTATTTTTTTTTGTTCTTTGTTGCTGTTTGGGGAGTTGTTAATGAAGAAGGATTAAACTATCGCAACAGATCAAATTGGTTATAGCTGGCATACATTTATTTTGTATATTCATGACCAGCTGTCTGCTAAATTACCATAATAAGTGTGAAATTATAATTAAATCTCGATATTCGATAGCATTAAAAAAATGAATAGATCATTGTTTGGGTTCGATTTGTAAATGATTTAATAAAAATTTCCGTTATTATCTCTTACCAAATTTAAATCTGTTTAAGTTATATTCAGTTCTATATTGGTAAAAAATGTATTGTTTTCTTTTTCTGTCTTGCGATAAATCAAAAAATTAGAAGCTTATGAATCCCTTTTTCCTTTAGCTAAATAAATTAATTAGAAACTTAGAGATAGGGTTGGACTAGTCTTATTTTGAAATTTTATCAAATATTAGATTTCTATAATATAATATAAAGTAATTGATCTTACAAATTGAGGTGTCTCTTTTCCCCTTTTCAAATATTTAATAATAAATAATTATATATTTCATATAATAATTATATATATGCATATATAGTAAAAGTTTAGACGAATTTATAGAAGTATTTGTAAAAACTATTTCAGGAAATATTTTTCAGTAACAAATAAGGATTTTATTTCCAGTTGAATGCCTTTTTTATTTATTAGATGATGAGAAAATAGAAATAAGGAAAAAATATGGAAGACCGTACATTATTGGTTCAAGTATTGTTTAATAAAAAAAGAATATATGAATTATAGAGTAAATATTTTGTTTAAGTATAGATTTAATAAATCAGTTCTATTCTGTTTAATTTGTAGCGCCTAACATGTGAAAGTTAGGGAATTTTAATTACACTATTAGATACTTTAACAAATTTGATAGATTTCGTAAATTGCATATATGAATAAATATATGATATATAAATTTCGTGAAAAATATATTATTGGAATTAACTACATTTTTGAATGGATATACCTTTACTTGTCTAAATAGCTTTCTCTGTTGATATATACCATATTATTTATATATCAGATTAAATTTATCAATAAATAATTCAAAGTAATTAATATTTTGCCATATGACAGCTATTTTCTATTGTTTTCTATTGATTAAAAACCAAACAAAATCTTTATATCTAAATGATGACCAATAACAAATTGGATTTTACGCTGGCCTTTTGTTCAACTACTATCTAACAAAACATTTTAATTTCGCTATCATTTCGCATGGTCAGTCATCTGAAATTGAATTTGCATGCCACACACCATTTGCACATTGTCAATCGATTGGGTTTCGGTATCGTTGGGGGGTAGGGGTTAAGAGGAATTTAATGCAGCTTAATGCTGATTAGTTGTTGCCACACAATTGCCAGGTTAATGCGGCAGATACCACTGCTGCTGGCTGCCACCACCACCATGACTACCACCACATAGCAGCATTTATGCAGGGCAGAAGGCAAATTACTCTTGGTATCATCTGTCAATGATGAATGTGTGACTCTCTCTGTCTATCTGTCTGTCTATCTGCCTAGTTGCATTTGAGTTAGTTTATCGATGTGTACGTGTGCATCTGGTCAATTAGATTTGCTTTTGGCCATGTTGCTTGTACTGTTGATAAGTAAAGCGTTAACCGCTTTAACTGGCGCCTCGTGTTCTAGCCAAGTATTAAGCAGTTTTGCGGTCTAATCTATAGCTAAATGGCTAAGGGCACGATACCAGCTGCATCTCAATTAATGTGAATCATAGGTACATACGTATATGTATATAACATCATAATTTACCCCCTCGACACACACACATACACAAAATTGTATATTATTTATCACACTTTTGCTTCTTACCAATTCACTAGCATTTCTCTTGGCATTAGAGCCAACTTCCTTCTGGTCATGCCGAAACTCCAATGCCGCTCAACAAATGAAATGCTCTGTCATGTGTCAGAAAATGGCAACAACCAAAAACTATGGTGTGGCAACACATAGCACTCAGAACAATCAGTGGGTACAACATGCCACTGCAAAAACACCACAAAACCATACTACCCCCACCTCACCCCCCCACACCTCCCGCATTCTATCAAACCCTTTGTATATCAACCATTGTCATTCTCATTCCCATTGCCGTTTTGCCATCATGGACAATGGCATGAGGCATTCTGAGTCATTCCCTCATTAATTTGGCTCACAGCAATTGAAGCTTAGCATCAGCAGCAGCAGCAGAAGCAACTATGGCCAACAAATATTTTGCTTCATTTTGGTTTCAGTTCCTCGTCTGGTGTTGGCCATGCCATGAGTAGGCAAAAAATAGTAGTACCAACAGAAAGCAACAGAAAAACTACAACCAACTCGACAGTTAACTAGCAAATTCTGATCTTGCAACAACTTCAGTCAATTGAAGAAATGGGAAAAATATGAAAAATTATTCTGAAATATAATTAAATGGCATTTGTGAAGCAATTATAGAAATTTCTTTAACTATATAAAAAACTATTACAAAAGGCATAAGTGGAAAAAATCGAAAATAAAAGTTAATCATGAAAAATATTGTTAAATTAATAATAATAGCAGTAAAAAGTCATTCTTTTAATTAAAAATTATTGTACTAAAAATTTGTTGAAGAAAACAATTATTTTCTATCCCTGCCTTAAACCAAAACTTCATATGTATTTAGTTTTTGAAGATCTAGGAATACCATTAATTATTGCAAATATTAATAAGTTCGCTTCTCTTATATTCTATTTCAGTTAAACGAGAAGAAAAACATAAAATGAATAATAGAATGAAAGTAAAGAACTAAAAAATATTTTTATAACATTATAATAATGTTTTATTATTGAATTCTCATAATTATCAGAATATAATGTTAATTATACAAAAGATTTTATTTTATCAAATTTTGAATATTAAAATATTTCTATATACATATATTCAGTTTTTTAAATATTGGTAGATGTTGCCTAGAAAGTAAAGTCATTCTGTAAAGAATTGGATAACAAAAATAAAGCTTAAGTCGGATATCAAGTTAGAACATTAAACAATCTAATTCCAGAATGAAAAAATGTATTCTTTTATTTTGATACAAAGTTATTATGAGAAGGTTTGTGTCAAGTTCGAAAAGTTTAAGAATTATAAAAAATTTTAATTGACATCATAAATATAAAATAAATATAAAATACGTCAAAGTCGTAAGCAAAAGGTAAAATGGAAGAGGATTCATTGGAAGAAGAGAACAAAAAACTACAATAGAATCCTTTTCTTCCGATGGATCCTCTCCACTCTACGTTGTTATTGTAATATAAAGCCGCCAAGAATTTGAATATTACCTATAATAATAAACAGACCTTATATTTTTTTTAAAACAGATATTACTTAAACATACAAAATTACATGAATTTTTAACGATTAAAAATAGTAAAAACAAACCAAGTTTTTAAAAGCCTTAAACTATGAATAGAAGGCATGATATTAAATTGAAATGTCATAAAAATTCATTCGCGATTCCAATTAGTAAAGCAATTGCAGCTTATTTGACATTTTCTCATTTATGCAAGATTCTCTTATCTTTTATTAACTAGAATTTCTCATTTGTCTACCACTGTATGTGGGCAAGATAGATTCAGCTTCCATTTATGGGATACCATGGGGGTCTCCAATGCATTGTGTCTTATGTGTGTGTGTGTGTGTGTGTGGGCAGGGACATACAGTATCTAAATTAAATAATTCCCACAACTGTTACACTATGTCATGTCTGGGTTTAGTATCTCCCACTTACCTCTACACTATGCAACATCAACTTTGTCTTCTGTCTGTTATTTTGTTTCATTTTGTATCGTTTTCTTTTTCTCACCCTCTCTATCTCTCTTTTCTCCCATTTTGTTATTTTTGTTGTTGTTGGCAGCGTTGGCGGACCTGATAAATGAGTCCCTAATATGAGCGCTGTTAATAAAAGTGGCAAATTAAACGTCAACCTCTACAATTTTCTGCCATTTGTTGCCTAGAATGAAGTATAGAAGATGGGAGGGGATGAGGAATATGTTGTTGTTGGCTTGATGTTTGTTGTCTTTTTGTTTTTAATGTCTATTTGTTTGCTTTTACAAAATGCCCCTTGGTTGGGCAACTTTTTGCGTTTGTCTCTCTCTCTCTGTCTGTGTGTCTCATTAGTTGTTCGACTTTCCGCCCACATTCTTTTTCTCTCTGTCTATTTTTTGTGGGTGTGTGTGTGTGTGTGTGTATGTTTTTGTGGGCGGCTTTTTGCGGCTTGTTAGTTTATAGTTTGTCGCATGATTTTGCACTTAAATTGCTTACAAAATGTCTAACATGAGTTTTGAGTGAGGTTTTTTAATGAGGGCCATGAGCATAACTTGGCTATAATAAAGTTCTGTTATTTTTTTTGGGACAAAAAAACAATAAACAAGTAAATTTTCATATATTGGAGTCGTCGGGGGCTTAGCATATTTAATTAAGTTTCTATTTGGGGATGGAAATGTAGGTGGAAATGCAATTGAGCGTAAATAAATGCTTTTATTATTTGGATAAACAATTTATTTTCACGCACACACAAATAAAGAGAGAAAGAGATAGAGAAAGAGAAACAATAAAAGCCAAAATGCTCATTGATTATCGATAATTTAGGCAGACTTCCAGGACTCAGCTGAATAAATGTGCGTGCAAAAAAGCGGAAAAAGCATAGGAAATAGGAAGTAGGAAAAAAAAATCTATTAACGCCTGGATTATTAATGTCGCACTATTTGTAATTTATATGCCTAATAAAACAAAAAGAGGGAGAGAACATTGATTAGCAAAACAGAGAGAGAGGGAGAGAGAAAGAGAGATGTGGAAAGTAGTAGAATGTGTATTAGAAATGCTGTATTAAAGTTAGACAAGTGATTTTTTGTTGGGAAAAAAAACTATGTGTATAAATGCAGTCGTAGTGCCTTAGTATATGCAATGAAATGTATGCAAACCGACCCACCAAGCCCACCCCTAACCATTCCAACAACTGCTTCTACTGCTACTATGATAACCGGCTTAAAACTAGGCAAGTAAAAGTAACAGCCTGACATATTACGACTAATGTCGACTCCAGTCTCAAGTCGCTAGAGAGAAAAGATAGAAAACTGAGCAAGCAACTTGAGAGATGACAATGATGACTTGCTCAAGCTAAAGGGGGGGGGGTGGGTGGTGGTGGGGGGCATAATAGCAACTGCAAATGATAAACTTGCAAAAATGAGCCAAAGGAGGAGAATAAAAGTAGCAAGCCGACTAAGTGGAAAGTATGTCAAGCTCAGTGACACAATAAGCACACAAGGGAAAGGGCGTATAAAAAAAAGGGGGCGATGGGGGTAGAGAAAGCAACAGCGAACAGTATCTAGCGAATGCCACGTGCAAATTATAAGCCTGCATGTGTCGTCTAGCATCATCATTATCATCGTCATCCCAGTTGTTATTATCATTATCATTTTGTTCTTGTTCATCGTCTTTCTCTTCCTTATGTCTTCTCTCTTTTTGTCTTTATCTATGCTTTTTCTTCATACTACTACTTTTGGCCACGCCCTCATTTTCCCTTTGCCGCCTTGGCCACCCATTAAATGCGTTTAATAATGCTTCTCCTTGGCCTAATTCGCAACACTTGTGCCTCATCGTCGTTGTCTACGTCGTCATTTACATGCATACATCATTTTGCATACATGATGTATTGTTGTTACACAACCACACAAACACTCAACCACCCCCTCTACCCACCCTCCCCTGTGCTATTTCATTTTGGCTGCGAATGTCAGTGAAGAAAAACAAAAGAAAAGCAGCAAAGGCATAACCAAATGTTAATAAAGATGGCAGCCAGGCAAGAATCCTACACAAAATGTCCTTGTTTGCCGGCAGGTATAGCCAAAAAGGAAAAGAGAAGATGAAGTAGCGTGAAGAGGGGGGAGCAAAGTCATAATAAAGACAAATGCCCAGAAACTTGCACAAGACACTATAATTAACACAAGAAGGCCAAGAAGAAAACACCACAAAAATGAACTGGGTTAATGGAAACTGCACCACCATTCAAAAAAGAAAAAAAAATTAGAGAAAAAATGTGAGAAAATTAGTAAAATCCCTTAATAGTTAGCGGGTGAGAAAATAAAAGATTAAGATGATTTCTAGATTTCAAGAGATATGGATATAGGAAAAATGTTGTCGAGTGTTGAATTGAAAAATATTCAACTTGAATTGTAAGTTTGAATTTTGTTTAAACTCTTTTTTTCTATAAATGGCTTATAACAACTTTAATAATAAATTAGTTTCGAAACCAAAAATCGTTGATTTAATTTTTAATAACAAGAAAAATTAAATATAGTTTAAGAAATTATTATAATTTTTTTTTATTTATTAGAAAATATATAAGATTATAAATCTAATTGCTGCTAGTTCCATCGCCGTGAAGGTTTAAGAAATTATATTTTGCGCATTGAACACATTTTAAATGTCTTTTCTTTTATTTTTTCTGGTAACAAAAATATCAATCATATTTTGTTTAATTTATAGATTCTTAGTTACAAAATTGATCTATTTTTATTTACTTCCGGTTCATTTGGGCCCAGCTGCCTTTCTTGCCATTGTAAGTTTGTTTTTCTGTTTTTAATAAATAAATAAACACTTAAAAGAAATTGTTGAAATTTCATGACCATTCGTTCATGATTTTTGATTGTTGTATTTATTGTTCCCTTCAATTACTTTTCAAGTATTAAATCGAAATGAATACTTTTTAGATAATTATTTTTCATCATTATTTACAGATTAAATGACGCAGTTATTTTTAGATATTAAAGGTTTCACAAAGTTTTTTTTTATTTTATAGAGTAACATTACTTCATCAATTACCAATATCAACATGTAGATTCTGTATTAACTTTTCAAATCGATTTTATATGTTCGTTTATATTCATCGCCACATTGTTAATAACAAATGGCTTTCTATTTATGACATTTTGAATACAATGAACGAAATATTGTTTTCATTTCGCTTTTGAAAAGCGAGAGAGTTTTCCAAACTCTCAAACAAATTGTTAAAAAAGTCATAAAAATTGTTGCTTTGTCCTGATATTCATTTAAAAGCTATTTAATAATGTTTTCTATTTTATTAAACTCAGCATGCAAAGAAAAGTTAAAGAAGGTTCAGATTTGTCTTAATCCATTAACTGTTGCCATCTGTTTTCTGCCATATTAATAATTTGACACTTAAAATTGTTTAAATTCCCAAAAGAAAATGAACTTTTTCCCATTTGTATTCGCATGTAAAAAAAATCATTTATTTTTTTTTTCATTTTTCAAGCCTTGTTTAAATGTCATTGCGTTTCATTATGGACTTTTAAGTGACCCCTTGACGATGCTTGTTGCTTCTTTCCAAGTGCTAAATAGAACTCAAAGATAAATCGCAGTAGCAAATCACGTCGCGCTTACACATGAGAAGTTGTATACCACCCCACCAACACAAGCACCCCCCTCTCTATCTATACCCTGACTACTGTTTGTTGTCTAATAGCCGTCAGTCAGTGAGGAAAAACATTAATCAAAATTTTGAAAAAAAAAAAAAAATAAAGCGAAAGAAAGAAAAGAAAACTCAACCGAAAACTGCTCAAGTAGAGTTTTTCCCCGGAAAATAGATAGAAAATGAAAACCTTTTTTGTTGTTGTTTTTTTTTTTTTGTTGCAGGGTCCAAACAGTAGGGCGCCTTTTGTTTTCTTCCCTTTCCAACTGCCTCCCCCTTCTATACGGGAGCCAAGATAAGCCCATTTAGCAACGTTGTCATTTCTCTTGTTTCGTAACGTTGATTTCATTTTATTGTTGTCCTAGCCCCCGCTCGCACTAACCGGTATACTCCTCCACCTCCTCCTCCTCCTCACCCTTACACCATCCTTCTTTTCATGCAGCAATGTTTGGCGCACGCCTGTCATAAATCTTGTTTTGAATGTCCTGCCAGCGATGATAGCGATGTGAGCGAAGCAGAGTCAAGTCGAGTCATCGATTCGACTACTCCCACACACACACACGATATACTAGTATATACCAATATATATCCTAGGCTATAGTCATGGCAACACATTAAATTAGTACACTTGATCGAGCAAAAAATATTTATGTGCCAAGCGCCGAAAAACCGAAACAGAATCAAAGTCACAGTCGGCGGGTAACACATAGACCAGTTGATGGGGCGTCCGTTTCAAGGACACGTCGTCAGTGAAGCATAACAGAAAGGCCAAGTGGTGGCACAAAAGGCGGAGAGGGGGAGACTTAACTGCTTCCCCCTCCCAAAAAAAAAAAAAACAGACAGTGGGAAAGAGAGATAGAGACAGACAGACAGACAGATAGAGAGAGAGAGAGAGGGAGCATTGTACCAAGTTATAAATCTCGAACGCAAATTGACTGTGCAACGTTGCGACGCCTTTTGAAGTGAATGTGCTATAGGTTAGCTGGGGCAGGACAACGACGCTGATACTGAAATACCAAAATGCCGACATCGACACCGACGCTTGGACGCCATTTTTTCTTCTTTTTTTTTTTGTATTTGAAACATTTTCAGGATATTCGTTGTCTGGTTCTGTTTGTTAGATAGGCATTTGATTGGCATTTTTACTATGGGTTTGACTTATGTTTCATTAATTTGTATCATTCTTATTGTGCTGAGAGGAGGGAGGACGTCAAGTGGCGGGGTTAACGAGAGTTGGGCATCAGGATATGAAGGATAATTGACCAGATGCCCTTTTGCAGATGACACAAACACAAATAGATTTATTGCTTTAGGCATTTAAATACTTTTTAAATGCAAACTTTCAACTTGACCAATTGGAAATAAAATAAACAATAATAAATTTGTATATTTGAAATTGAATTACCCTTACTAGTGGGTCATATTACTTGAATTGAAACGTTTAATAATAATCTGTCTGTCTTATTGTTCTTATTTTAATAAAATTTATTTAGTTAAAAAAATATTGTGATTAATTTAATCAAAAGGCTGTCCTTGATCAAGTTCATTCTGTCCTAGTTCTAGCATCAAAAAGTTTATGATAGTAACAGTTTTTCAGTCTCCGAAAGTATTTTTTTGTTCCAAATTCAATTTACAATATTTCCCTCTGATACATCACATTTTAATTTTTATGCCTTTTAAAATTAAAATCTCTTTTTTTTCATCCACTTTCATTTTACCCTCTGTTTTCCTTGTTGACTTTTCATTAAGTTTTTATTGTTGACTTTTCATTTTTAACCGTTTACTTTTACTTTTTACTGCACTTAAAATTGTCCTCCAAACTTTTCACTATTTACTGTAACGTTTATATTAAAAAATATATACATATATAAAAAAAAATTAATTTAAAAATATATTTTGTGAATTTAGTTTTAACTTTTAAGAAAAAATCATCAATATAATGATTTTGTGTCTACTAAGTCTTTAAAAATATATTTATTTAAATAAGTATTAATCATTTGTACGAAAAATATTAATTTAAAAAATTTCGGTTTCTGTTTTTACAGAAAGTTTTAAACTTTAGTAAATTATTAATCTTTAGAAACTTAAAAAAATGTATTTTTATTTGTGCTGATAACTATTTATTTCGTACCAAGATATATATTTCTCTGGCCTGCTATATATATTTGATATATTTCAAATGTCAAGAATTTGAGTTGCAGAAGTGGTAAGAAAGTACATAGCAGAACATAGAGAAAGGAAATGGAGAATAAACAAGGGAGAGATCGATAAGAATGTAAAGCCGTGAAATAGAGACAGAAGATTATTTTCGAATATTTTCGATCAATTTGTTAAAAATAATTAGTTGATTATTTATTTACAATTTGAATTTCTAATATTTTTAAATAACTATTCAAAGTAGTGTATTAAAATGTCTGCATAGTGAAATTTTCTATAATTCTTTGTCCTTCATTTGACTTGGCAATTGAAAACTAAATGAAAATACTTCTTTTTGACTTTAATGGCTCTCAGTTTGGTCACAGCTGGCATAAATTTGTCGTCATTGCCAGACACATTTTCCAATATATATATATATATATATATGTATATAAAATAGTATATTTTTTTATTACATTTCATGGATTTTCTTGAATTTTCCTATAACTTTCCCTCCCCTCCATCTTCACTAAAAATCTATATATTCCTTTTGCAGTCGTCTGTGATGGTCTGGCAAAAGCGAAGGGTGTGGGCGAGTACACTTCATAAATCTATTTTATGAATTCGATGAATTTTGTTTTATATATGCAAGCAAACATGACAGGAGAATATTGAGAGAGAAAGTAAAGGGGAAGGGGTGATTAAAGGGAATGATGGTGGACGCCAAGCGGAAGCTGGAGAATTCTGCATATTTAAGCAGCGTCAGGCAAATGAATGAAAAGTTGTGCTGAATTCCATGAGCTGCCTCACGTTGCCTGTCATATGCAAACGAAATTAAAATGCACTACAAAAAAGTGCGCACGAATGCATAAACAAGTGGTAGAAGGTGGCAAGCAATGTTGTGGAGAGGTTTGGGGGGGTGTTAGTGTGGGAGGTAAAGAAAGATGCTTCTTCTTATTTGTGGGTTGCATACATACTTCATTGAATGGCTCTCGAAAATATGCAAGAGCCATCATACCACAAACAGATACGAACATTTATCTATATATAGATATATATATATATATATTTTGAGTTGCAGAAGTGGTAAGAAAGTACATAGCAGAACATAGAGAAAGGAAATGGAGAATAAACAAGGGAGAGATCGATAAGAATGTAAAGCCGTGAAATAGAGACAGAAGATTATTTTCGAATATTTTCGATCAATTTGTTAAAAATAATTAGTTGATTATTTATTTACAATTTGAATTTCTAATATTTTTAAATAACTATTCAAAGTAGTGTATTAAAATGTCTGCATAGTGAAATTTTCTATAATTCTTTGTCCTTCATTTGACTTGGCAATTGAAAACTAAATGAAAATACTTCTTTTTGACTTTAATGGCTCTCAGTTTGGTCACAGCTGGCATAAATTTGTCGTCATTGCCAGACACATTTTCCAATATATATATATATATATATATGTATATAAAATAGTATATTTTTTTATTACATTTCATGGATTTTCTTGAATTTTCCTATAACTTTCCCTCCCCTCCATCTTCACTAAAAATCTATATATTCCTTTTGCAGTCGTCTGTGATGGTCTGGCAAAAGCGAAGGGTGTGGGCGAGTACACTTCATAAATCTATTTTATGAATTCGATGAATTTTGTTTTATATATGCAAGCAAACATGACAGGAGAATATTGAGAGAGAAAGTAAAGGGGAAGGGGTGATTAAAGGGAATGATGGTGGACGCCAAGCGGAAGCTGGAGAATTCTGCATATTTAAGCAGCGTCAGGCAAATGAATGAAAAGTTGTGCTGAATTCCATGAGCTGCCTCACGTTGCCTGTCATATGCAAACGAAATTAAAATGCACTACAAAAAAGTGCGCACGAATGCATAAACAAGTGGTAGAAGGTGGCAAGCAATGTTGTGGAGAGGTTTGGGGGGGTGTTAGTGTGGGAGGTAAAGAAAGATGCTTCTTCTTATTTGTGGGTTGCATACATACTTCATTGAATGGCTCTCGAAAATATGCAAGAGCCATCATACCACAAACAGATACGAACATTTATCTATATATAGATATATATATATATATATATATATATATATATGTAACTGAAAGTGAGGAAAACCATGTAAAACCAGGTGCTTAAGTATGTCAGATGAAAATGAAAACGGGTATTCAGCGGAAGCATTTAAATTGCAAAAGTAAATGCCCAACTCTGATGGAAATAACAACAAACGTAAAAGAAACCCGGAGTTTCTAGTTTATTTTCTTTGTGTCTAAACTTTTTTAGCAAACAGAGTGCAAGTGAAGGTGTGGCCAACTCCCATTTCCTAACTGTATCCGTACACCTCTCTCCCCCATACACTTCGAAGTCATCTGAAAATGGGTCAAACACTTTCCCGTTCATATGAGGAAAAAATGGAGGGAAGAAAAAAGGAGATTTAACGGGGTGCAAGAGTCAGGACAGGCACGTAAATGGAAAGTGGGTGACTCAGCTAAAGTAAAGTGCATAAGCACACACACACACATATATATATATACACACACACACATGCACTCCCATATACATGGCAAGACTACTGGCAACAATGCGTATACGTCACGTTGTACATTGGACTAAAAGGGAGCCTAATGCAATCGGGTTAGACAAGTTGCAAGAACGGCAAACTTTTGTCCCATCTATGCGGGAATGTCTATGTAAAATTGTAAGTGTAGGAGTGTGTGCATGTGTGTGTGTGTGTGCTTGTGTATGTCTCTGTTGTGGCTGGATGATGGAATTAACATGCGCCCAGTTTTGTAATTTCTTAGCCCAACTAAGTGAGTCTACTTTTAATAGAAAAGGTTTAGAAATTGTTTAAGTAAATTTAAATATTTTTATTATCATTTTGACATATTAATATATAATATAAAGTATTATATCCAAAATATGTTTTTGTTTAAATAGTCAATATATTTTTTCCCCTATTTAATTGCAATATTTTTATTTTGTCATTCGATCGATTTGAAATGACATTTTTTGCTTCACAGTTTCAAACTGCCATTATTCAAGTTATAGCCACATTTATTACCATGACTAAAATATGCTGCATATTAAGAAAATGGGACTTCACCCCTACTCTCTCTTGTCCGCGCCAAAGCATTTTCCTCAATCATAAATCAAGAAAGCAACAACAAAAAAAATAAAAATAAAAGAAAAAGAACGAAAAACTACTTAAAGCGCCATTACAACAAATTTAAAGCAATTTGAAACTTAGGCCAAGCTTCCTTTAGCCCAGACTGGGACAAAAAGTTCTGCCAAAAAAACCAAAAAAAAAAAAGGAAGAAAGAAAGAAAAAGCAGAAAATCGAAAAATGAAAGAGAGTAAAAAAAAAAACAAGTGGGAAACACAGTGCGGGAGAGAGTGTAAGAGGGGGGAATGAATAAAAAACAAATGTTTTGGACACTTTATTATGCGCATTATTCACTGTTACAATGTTTTATCCCTTTTTTTTTTTGGCTTTTTGAAGGACCTGCAACTTGAACCTGAACCCTAAAACGGTATTCGTAACATGGCCAATTTCTACTCCATTAACTTTTACCCAAAGGCCTACTTAATGGAGATGGGGGTGAGCTTTTAGAAATCATTTGCACAATGAGCATTTCTATATATATATATATACTCTATATATATATATATATATCTGTGCTGATCTAAGCAAAAGATTGTTTTGTGTATTAGCTTTGCATTAGCTGATTTTCTTTTGTGCATTTTTAGTTTTCAACCTTCAAGCGAAGCATAAAATGCAACCATTGAGTCAACTAACCCCGAAGGCCTATCATGTGTAAAATTAGCTTATTTTGTAAGAAGGATAACCTGGGCTATCCAGCTACTTAGTCAGTCCTTGCTACACTGAGGTCTCAGCCGTTGGGCATAAAAATAGATTGCTTGCTTTTGCCTACGCCTTCGCTTTCTCCCCTCTCTCTCTTGGTGCCTTTCTTTTTCTACTCTTGCATAATTCTCGTTGCGCTTAATGCAATTTTTATGTAGCCCCCTGCATTAAGTCATAGTCATAGTATAGACAGGATTTGTGTTGTACTAGCAAAGCAAAATGGAAGAGGTAATAGAAGGGAGAAGTGGGGTACATTTCTTTTGCCTGTTGGCGCATTAAATTTATATATGGGAATTGCTAGCCTTTCAGGCCATATGGGACACCAAAAAAAAAAAAAAAAATAACAGAAAAAAATAGGAAAAGATTTGAGAGCGAAAGAAAACCTTTAACTCGACCGCAGACGTTTCTCCAGTTTCCCATTTTGACTTGCTGCCAAGCATAAATTTATTTTGCAAAACTCAACAAATAACCCTCGGGCAGGGACGGTGAAAAAAAAGAGAGAGATGAAGTGGGTGGACATGGTCAGGTTTTTTTCGTTTTCCTCCTGTAAAATTTATTTTGTGGGCGTGCAGTTTTCAATTTGGCAGCCACCAAAAAAGAAAACAGGCAAAAATATGCTTCAAATGCCTGCCAAAAGGCTGTATCTGTGTGTGTTTGTCTTAGCAAAATCAATAAAAACACATTTAAAACCGCATAAGGACAGTTACATGACAAAAGGTTTGACCCACCCCCCCTCATCCATTCGACTATGTTTTTCCCTTTTCTCTTTTGCCAGTTTTCTGTTGAGTCAGCAATGTGAAATTGGCGGAATGCAGTCAACAAAAGAAGCCTAATTTTATGCCAAAAACGAGAAGGAGAAAAATATATCAACAAAAAAAATGTCAACAGAATTTATAAAATAATAATGTCTGCTTGGGTTATTTTGAGTTGTTTTATTTTTGAACCTAAAATATGATAATGAAATGTTGTCCATTTTACAAAATTCCCTCTGGGGTGTTTTTTTATTTTTTGTGTAGCAAAAATAGTGTATTTATAAATACATCTTAATATATAAATATATCTATCTTTATAAAAATATATATATTTATATAAATGCTTGTTAGTTGCTGTTAGTTAGTTGGTAGTAGCTACTAATTGTTACGCAAAGTATTTTTTCCAATTTATGAAACGACAGACGATATCCCAAATAAATTTATACTTCTTGAAAGGTTTATTTTATAACCTTTAATTACTCGTTTTCATTTCATAAATGTATGTGTATATAGTTCGATTTTTTTTTCTTAAACTGTGTTTTAAAACAATTTTGGAAAGGCTTCCAAAAAATTCTGCAACAAATTCTTTCTTTATAGAGTCGTATGGCATAACGCGAAAACCGTTTATAAAATTAGTTAAATTTATTTCAAAGTTTTAAAGTATATTTTATAGTTCATTGCTTATTTTTCTAAAATAAAAACTGATGAAATCACAAAATTCGTTAATTTACAATTTGAGTTTTTCTTTTCTTCATAAAATATATTTTTCTTTTTTACTATAACTGAAGGAAAATTCAATCTCCTGTCAAATGAGCTATTGTTAATTTAAACACTCTTTTTTTCTTTCTTATTTTTATAGTTAAAAAAGTTTAATTTCTCAGATTGCTTAAACTTGTAAGTTTCACTTAGATCTGCAAGAAAATAAGTATTTTAAAAATACAAAGACAGAAAAAAAGCACATGAAAATCTGTAAAGCATTTATAAACGAATCCTTCGTGATATACTTATTAACTGACTGCCTTTTGACCTCGAATTCATTTGATTTTTTACCACGTTGACACGTTTCTCTTTTCTTTTTTATTTTATAGCAATATTATATCTTTAAACGAATAAAATTCAACAGCAGTAAATATCATTGCAAAAATATTTAAATTATTCACATATACATTTATTTTTTTTTGGTTAGGTCTCCATCATTTTTATGATAATTGATTGAAATTGAAGAAATGTTGAAATATATGCTATACCTATAAATACAAATAACATACATGTATGCCCCAAGGATGAAAGGGAGAGGGATGTGGGGAAAAACCATTTGTAATTTATTTCTTTGGTGACCTTCGTCATTTGCGTAAATATTGACATGGATCAAATTTCGGAGACAGCAAAGATGTAGAAATTGGAATATGGAATGGCAAAAAAAAAAAGGGAGAAAAACAAAATTAAAATATAAAATATGATAACATGTAGCATGCAACACCCAATACCAATCTGCGTGAGGCAGTCAACTGTCTACTCAACATCCGGCTATAGAAATTAAATGCGGACCACGCACATGTGCGATACCATAATGTTGTTGTTGTTGTTGTTATTATTGTTGGTCTGTGTGCGCCACAAATAAATATTGCATAAAGTCAAATAGACGAACACACATACACACACCCTTACACACACACACATATACAAACAAACAGAAATCCATTCACCAAAAGAGTAGGAGAAAGTGGGAACTGGCTTAGCGAGAGAGTGGGAGGTGAGACAACATCAACATAAAACATAAACAGACGCATTAGCAGCAAATCATTTAAATATACAGTAGTAAGCGAAAGAGAGAGAGAGAGAGCGAGGGGGGGGGGAGGGGGAGAGAGAAAAGAGTGAGAAGGCAATGGTTTTGTATAGATGGATGAAGAGTTAGTAAGAGTAAGGGAGAGAGGTGGATAGAATGAATGCCACACAAATGAGCCAACGAGCGACTAACTGACTAACTAACGGTATGAAAAGCGAATGAAAGATAAACATAGAGAGCGAAAAAAGAGAGAGAGAGAGAGGGGAGAGAATGTGCGAAAAGAAGACTGGGCAGAAGTAGAAAAGGGAATTCAACGAACCAGACATTCGCTGAGGCCAATAAATTGCGCCCAGAGTTTGAGTCCAGCATTGCGTGCGAGGGGCAATTGAATACTTGACGCTATAAGTAAAGTTACTAGGTATAAATATCAATTAATCAATGCAAAAAAAGAGAGTTAAGTCATTTATAAAATATATAACATAAATATTCCATTAATCGAAAATTGCAGCATAAATATCATATAATATTTAAAAAAAGAAATAAATAATAACTTTTAAATTAACTATATAATATTATTTAATATTCATTCAATCCAAAAAAAAATTGTATTTTTGATTTTTAAATTATTTCTTATGAATAACTTTTATTATTTTATTTTTTCATTTATTTGATCATTTTTTTATTTTTTCACTCATTCATAATAAAAAAAAATTAAAATCAGTTTCAGATTTTATTTCTGGGAATATATGTAAATGAAATATTAATGAAACAAATAAAATGAATTGAATTAATTATTTCAAAAACGACTAACAAAAATCTAAATAGCTATAGACTTTTGATTAATATTTTAATTAATATTTTGTTAGAGCAAAATTATAATTTTTTATTGTTTAGTTAAGATAAATATTCATTCATACTTCATAACATGAGTACAGAAACTTTGTTTATTTTGTAAAATTTACAATATTTTGTATTATTTAAATATTATTATACATCTATCCTCTCTATCATGTCTTTTTTTCTTTTTATCTCTTTCATTTTATATATATGTATGTATGTAAATATCTCTTCTTCTTCTTTTAATATAATAAGAATTACATTTTAAATGAAATTGGCACTTAATGGAAATTAAACTGATTTATCATTCACTTTGAAGACTTATACCTCTTCAAAGATTTGCCTAAAAGATTTGATTGCTTTTTTTACATTTTTTAACTAAGTGCTAAATTTTCAATTGTCTAATTATTTTCTCTCAGTGTAGCATATTATTAGCATTATAGAAGCCTGAATTTAAAGTTTTTTAACCTTTTCCTTAGTTATTTATTTTAACTTTTTCTCAAGATTTTTACATTACTTTTGTCCTAACCTCCTGATGGGTTCAAGTTAATGTTGTATAGACCCAAAGAAAAAAAAAAGAAGAAAACTTGTAAACATTCACTGACCACTTTTGGCCTCATTTCAGGCATCATTGTCTAGGCCACATTTAGTCTCTTTTTTTGACTTTTTCCCTTGTCCTTCTTTTTGTTTTTGTTGGTTACTTTTGGCTAATTATGCTAGCTATAAAAAGTCTTGCCATATTGTTAGTGTTTGAGAAAGAGACAGAAGGATGGCACACACACACACACACAGTTAACACTTACTCATACATATACATATATATATAACATTTACTCGTTAAGTTTTGCTCCAACCCCCGCAACAAGGCAAATCGCAGGCAGCTGTGCGAAATTCTTCAACTAAAATTGCAAAACTTTTCTACCCCAAAAACTGTTTTTCTCTCACTGTGTGTGTGTGAAAAATGGCCAAATAGCAACTAATATGGCGCACATTAATTACGACAAAATGGCGCTAATGTCGTCAGTGCTCATACACACACACACACACTCTGAAAGGGGGTGGGGAATACACACGCACTTCCGTTTTTGGCTGCCTAGATTAGTATTCTAGACAGGGACAACTTTTTGTCGAAATAAGAAGAAAAATGTCCTTTGATGGCATTGAAAGCGAACTAAAACTTAAATTAAACCAAAATATCATTCAACCTTGATCCAAAGCTAATCTTATAGCACGTTATATGTATATATATTCAATCAATATATGTCGCCACCTTAATTGACTTGGCAAAATAATAATAAAAAAAAGAAAATTGCTGTAAAATGAAACATTGGAAAAAATTATGGGTTTTATCATGAATCTTTCAGTTTCACGGAGGCATTATTAATGCCGCTTCATTATGAAATTGTGCAACAAATAATAAATCGATTAAGCAAATATTTGTCACAGCTAAAAAATATGCATTTTTCATTTGGCATTTCTGTTTCTTTTTTCTTTTTTTTTTTGGGCATATGCATTTTCATTTTCATATATATGACTACATATGTGTGTGTGTGTGTGTCATCCATTTTAATATTTCAACAAAACCAGAAATGACGTTGTAAAACCGACGCGGCTATATGTCAAATATGCCCACCCAGTTGTTCCAAGTTTTTTGGTATACAACCAAAAAGGGCGAGGAAGTGCTGCAGCCGGAGACTGGTTTTTAAAAATTTGCATGTAAATTTCATCGCATACATATGAAAATTGTATATATATTGTACATATACATGCATATATTTTTCTTCTTGTTGTTGCCAGGAATCTGGTTACTGGTAACTGGAAGCTGCTGTTGCATTTTAATAAATTTATGATTTTATTTTACAATTTTTTCGTTGCTTGCTCTTATTTATTTATTTTATTTTTTTTTTCCAGAACCAGAATGTATGTCACACGCTTGACAATTTCGTTCTAACAAAAAAGAATTTGCGGGTTTACTTTAGGGCATCGAAAATTGAATACCCTAAATGAGATTTGAATGAAATTTTGGATAAATTTTAAAGTGAAATTTTAGAGCTAAAACTTTTGATAGAAAAATGATTTCAAGCTTAAATTTTAAATGTAATAAAAGGAGATGTAAAGCAAGACAATTTGTAATAATAATCACTTATTATTTTTCCTGGGTCTATATTGATATTGTAATATAATTTGGGAAACAACCTTTTAATATAACAGAAATACCCTGAAGTATGCGGAGTAACATTAATATACATAGGAGTCAGCTTATTTATATACACAACAGTATTGCACGACTATAAATTAAAGAAAATTTAATTTCAATGTACAAAGAAGTAAAACTAGAATTGGGAAAAGAATTTACACATGGGATAAAAGAAGAAATAGGGAAAAAATCTACATATTATAAAAGATAAAAGAAAATCCCGAAAGTGTAAAAGTCTGAAAGTCTAAAGCCAAGTATCGCCTGAGTACTTCATATTTTAAAAGTACTTTCGCATAAAATATCGTTGATTAATATCATTCTTTGTTAATCGTTTAATGAAGTTTGATAACCGTTTGATGAAGTTTTTCAAACAAAAGTCGTACAACAGCTTAAAAATCGATTTTTATGATTTATCTTTTTATCGATAGTTTACTTTAGTTAGCCTGTTAAAATAACTCTGTAATGAAATATATATAACCTGTGTGTATAAATCAAATTACTCTTATCAATCTAGTAATTCAATGTATATATAGTTATCTAAGGCAAAACTTTAATTAATATATGTTTATTAATATATATGTATATACTATCAATATTTTGCTTACTAAATTGTTTTTTTAAGGCATTAAGTTCCAATAAGGTATAGTAAGTCGATTTATATATAACTTACATCAATATATAGTAATGCATATTTCAATAATTTTCTGAAGTTTTAATAGATCTCTCCAAATGTTCCTATAGTATATAGAATTTCCATCAGCAAATACTTAGAAGCAACATATATTTATTGTATTGAGTTCTCTCCATAATTTTTATAAATTTTATTGAAAGTACTGGCAACTGGAAGCCGCATATGTGGCATAAATATGGACAAACTAAAGTGGCCGATATACATATGTATATGTATATTTCTATATAATCTTGATCTACATCAATAAATATGAAGTATGAAATTTCCATGGAAATTAAAACGTAAAATTGTTTCGCATTTCAGCACTTTACCAATTATATATATCTCAGATTCCCTTCCTTCTCAGAATAAATACTTAATGGAATTCCTCATTTTGTCTTGCTCGTTGCTAATATACCACTTTACCCTTTTTTAGTGCAGGGTATAAAGAATAAAAAAATTGCAAGTACAATAAATAAAGTAAGCATTTTGGATTGGTTAAGATTTATATAATTTTCTTTTTTTGGTTGATATTTTCTTTTTTATTTCTATTGTTTGGTTTCGTTTTACCAAATCGAGACAAAATTTCATTGAGCGAAATGAAAAAATAATTGAAATATTTGCCAATCATTGCCGTTACGCAGATAAAGGGAGAACTTTGCTCTTCTCTAGAGAAAGGAAATACATTGAGACAGACAGTGAGAAAGAGAGAGTTAGGGTAGAAAGAAACGATTTCACTGGAATTCCCAATTGCTGTCTGTGGCACGTTAATAAGCTGTTTTGGTGCTCTGCCTTTGTCCATGTTGGCAAGCTCCATGCCAACATCTTACCGACTTATTGTCTTAGTCCTTGTGTGTCCTGTCGTGTGTGGGTGTGAGTGGGTGTATATGTGTAAGGTCTATGGGTATGTGTTATCTTTGTCCTGGCATTTTGCTGCCTGTCGCTTGTCCTTGTCCTTGTCGTCGTTCCTCAGTTTGTCGTCTCTCTTTGTATCTCAGAGAGTGGCATTGGTCCTGGCGGGCTGTCGATTATCGAGTCGAGATTATTAACCTGTCAGTTTAGCGCTTTGTCTTTTCCCCATAACAACTTGGCAAAGTCGTCCTGACAGCTACCGACCATTAATGTAAAATATTTGTTTTATTAGATCCCGAGAAAGAAAAAAACAAAATACAAAAAATAAACCAAAAACTTTCTTTGATTGAGCATTTCTTTCTATATAAACTATATAAAGATTTGGCTTGTCATGTGTTTGAAAAGCATTTAAAATGATTGGATATCCGTTGCTATGGCAGGGAATGAAAAAAAAAACCAACAGAATGTTTAAATATTGAGAAAAAATTGCAACTTTTACACAAATTTGATATGTACAATAAAAATGCTATTACTACAGCAACCGCCGACGCCGTCAATGTACATTTAACTTGGCCCATAACAGTAACAGTTGGGGGAAAAAGCAATGGCATCGACATCGACATCGGTGGCCATAATAGTAACAGTTATAGTTGCAATGGCAGTTATACCGTTATGCAACTTGTACATTTTGTTACATTGTACAATGTGCAATTGTACAATTCCCCGGCACCAAAGAGAGAAGCGGCTTTTAAATTTTAATTAACTCAAAGCCCGACTCCAATTTTATAAAATGCAAAAAAGGCTTGGCAGAGAGAAGCCTCCTCTGTGAAACAGAAAATGAAAATGCAGGAACCCCAAAAACAAAAAAAAAAAAAACAACAACGAAACGTTATTATTTATTTCATGTTATTTTGTGCTGTTTCAACGCGCCATAAATGCTCGAGTTGAGGCAAGTTTGGGGCCAGTGACTTTGAGGAGAACTGCTGCACACACAAACACACACACACATACAAACACACATTTGTGGTACATATCCATGCATAAGTATTTGTGGCACTGTGGGTCAAATGTAGCATTTTTAGAGACAATTTTTTAATAATAATGAGTTGATGACATCAAAAAATCTGAATGAAAATTAATGGACAAAATATAATAGAATATATTTGTGAAATATTTTTAAATATTTATTAAAGAATTTAATTAACCAGTTGGTATATTTCTCTTATAGATATTGAAAGTGAAAGAAATTAATTCTTGAACTCTCTCCTTTTGCTTTTCCAAGTAGACCAACTATGAAGAGTTTGAACATATTCGAAATTACATATTAGAATTAGAAAGAAAGTCCGTGAATTTGTGTAAATTTGAACTAGTCCTTTTTTAAGGAGATGTTTACTTTTTTTTTTAATTTTGTGCTGTCTAAATGTTTTAATTTATAGCACATATTATACAATAGTTCGATTTTTCTACAAATTCAATTTCTTAAATTCCTCTTCAATTTTTTCAGTTTTCTTCAAAGATTAAAGAGTCAACATAACCTATTGAAAAAAGTGAAGAATAATTCAAAATCACAAATTCAAATCAATAATTTAAGTTATTATTTACTTATTTATTTAGTTTCTGCATTAAAAATTAATGTGTTTTAATGTTTTCCAATTAAGGATTTGCCTTTTACAAATTATTTCATGGACAAACAAAGCCAAGAAAAGAAAATATACATATACTATATACATATATTGTTTTGTTTACTCATTTTTTAATTTATAGAGTATTTATTTAAGGAAAGAGAGTTTTATTAGGAATTGTTGGCTATCCCTACTTGTGCAAAGTATATTTTATATGCGGATGCATTTTATATATATTTGGTTTAAGTAACAAATCACTTTACGAAAATTAAGAAGTTTTCACATATGAAGCTTTACAAAAACGTTTTCATTTGTGTTACAAAAAGTTAAAAAAAAAATGGTATTTCTTATTATGACTTGCAATTAAAAAAACTTCTGAGCCAAAAAGAACTTAACAACTGAGAATGTATAATTAATTAAACTTAAAATAAAAGAAAACCAATATTATCCATAGTCCATAGTTAAACCGAGTCTAGGCCGTTAGCCATTGGCCCCATGTTCATTTATTTATGAGCCAGTCAGTGCGCAGACAACATGAACAACAACATACACACACACACACACACACACACACACTCGGAGATAGAATGAACATAGTCAACGGATGGGCCGAAAAACTTGACTCTTTGGTTTTTGGTCATACTCTTCTCCCCTTCTCCTTATCCTGACATGCAGCATTCAAAAATTATGCAAATTTTTTTTTTTTTGGTAGTTGTTGTTTTGCCTCAGTTATTTTTACCAAAAATTCTTCTTGGCCCAACAGAGCATTATGACTGAAAGAAGAGTAGTTTAGTTTTGGGTTTCCATTTCGCTGGTGCATGTCTTTTGTGAACCACCACCCCCCCACCAGTTAGAGTTAGAGGGGTTCAAAAGTTCAACTGCCTTGTTTCATTGCCGTAGGTGGGACACAGCCCCCTTCCGTTGCCCCCTTGCCCACTATTTTAACCTCTGTCATCTCTCTCTAGCACAATGTCATCGTTGTCCTTGTCAACGCAGCAGCTTTTGTGTCTCTGTGCCTAGTTGGAATAGTATATAACCCATTTTTGGCTTTTTACGACTACAAGCTGAAAACAACAAACTGCAAAACTCGTCCTGTTTGTCGCTATCCTGCGGTGTAACTTTCTCCACCCCCGTTCTCTCTCCCCTTCTCACTATTTGTCTCCCTGTCTCTTTATTCTTAACATGCAAAAATTGTTGTACCCACTCATTCTAACCCCTTTAGCCACATTGTAATGTTCATGCAAGCGAAAACCGGACAAGAGTTGACTTAAATTGCATTTGGTGTCCGGCGTTTTTGTCTTTTCTAGAAAAACAAAATTATTAATAATGTTCTAACCGGTCCTCATATTTGGCCAGAAGAAGCATGCGAATCTTCAACAGCTTTGGTTATAGTTAACGTTTTTAAATGGCTAATACAAAAGGCCTGAAGGTAATGAAATGTTGAAACAGAAAATTGCTTTTAGGCATAACAAATGTAGTAAAAATTCCAAACTTGAAAGTAAATACTTTAATACCAAGAAAAAAATGTTTCAAAAGAGGAAAAAATTGTCAACTTTTCCATTTTTTATTTATTTTTTTTTTTAAATTTAACAACCAATTCGCAAATATTGGTAAAAATATTAACCAAAAGCTAGAGTAATTTATATAGTAGGTAAAGTACTTATTTTTGTGTAGCTTTTCGATTTTTATATATTTCCAAATAAATCAATTTTACTCCTTAATCAAATTACCTGGCTAAAATATAGATGTCAATAAATTTTCTACCTCAAAGCTATATATTTATTCTGTTTAACAGTTGGCTTTTGAAAATAACTTTGAACGAATCAAAAGTCTGACCTATCAAACATATTTCATACAAAAAAATAAAAATGGGAATTTACTCATCTGATATTTTTGCTGCAAATTATGCTGGTACATTGCCCAATCGATCAAATTGGCTAGATCAATGGATACATAATTATACCTTATGTAACAAGGAGCCCAATTTCCATGAGCTTGAGATGAGTGAAAATATGGAAATATATCGTAATCGTCAGGGTCTCTTTATAGCCGTACGTATGAATATGGATCGTTATGCGGCCAAACAAGTTGGTCGATTGCCATTCTTAAGTTCTAGCAATCTAATGGATGATGTTTTAACTGGACGTTGTGATACGATTTGTTATGAGGATTTCATGAATTTACCAATGCATGATGAGGAAATGTATTCACCGCAGCTTGCAGCGGAGAAGATGTTTGGAATTATATAAGAAAATTTGTCATTATATGAATGTTACTTAAATTATTTGGCGAAAATTGAGATATTTGCACCCAATTTTTTACTCTTGTAACAATCTAAAAGTATTATAATAAAATGAAGTAGACTTTAAGATGGTTTTGAAAATCAAAAATCCCGCCAATGAAGTTCTTTTCATTTCACTTTCACTAAGGAAAAAATATTTTCAAATATTCTTCGATTAATTCTTTGAATTTATCACTAATCTTTAACATTTGTTCGCTTGAATTTTGTTTTCCCTTTTTTGTATAAAATTCATTGCCAATTGCAAATTCAATTCTTAACCCATATCAAAAAGTGTAGCAATTTATTTTTCAGGCTAGCTCTATAGGAAATCAAGCATTTCCAT
Organism: Drosophila emarginata; assembly: GCA_037075365.1. NCBI lineage: Eukaryota > Metazoa > Arthropoda > Insecta > Diptera > Drosophilidae > Drosophila > Drosophila emarginata. The sequence goes on along the minus strand of JBAMCD010000260.1, from coordinate 188,465 downwards.
TAAAATCAAATCGAAATTAGACACAGAGAAGACCATTAATCTTTGCCAACAACCCAATAGCCCGAATCATTCCACTTATTTGCTGTTATCAGGGCAGAAACATGACGGCCACCAGGGAATGGAATTAAATCGGGTGTGTTAAAAGTGGGCGGGAAATGGCTAATCTGCCAAATGCAATCTATGTGCGTGCATTCATGTCTCTCTCGATCTCCCTCTCTCCCTCTCTCTCTCTCTCTCTCTCTATCTGTCTCTCTCTCTCTCTCTCTGTCTCTGTATTTATACAAATTATTTATTTTTGCCAACATTTTAAATTGCAAAATTGTCTGTGGCCAAATCGGTTTTACCCTCTTTTATTTGCCTCTCCAACTCTCCTTAGTCATTTTGCAGCGTTTTGTCTGTGCGTTTATCACCATTCAGTTATATATACATATATATGTATATATTTTTCTTCTTTTTTTCCCTCTTTTCTATTTATTTGTGTGGCAACAATCGTTTATGGGCTTTTATGTGGCTTTATTTACTGGTCTGGTTGGTAGAACAGATTCTGGTCTGGTTTAGACTGCCTTTCGGTTTATGGCATATAAACATATATTTATATACCTTACATATACATATGTATATATCAATGTTTTTAATTTGATATTTATCAATTTCTAGAAATGTTTCACTGTCAATTACATGAATTGCCTTTTGTTGTAAGGTTGCCCTTCTATTTTCTATTCTTAAGTAGTTTCGCCCTTAAATGTCATTCAAATTAAATTTTGCGTGAAAGTAGCATTTAAAAAAAAAAAAAAAGAAAAATGAGAAAGATGCTGGCAGAGGGTTGAAACGGTTGACTACCCGTGGGCGTGGCATGGCATAACAATTGTTGTTGTGGCTGCCATTAAAAGCCAAAGGTGCGAGGCGAAGCAACAGTCTCACTTAAGACGTGCCACATCCTCCCACATACAATATATACTATACATATATTGTAGTCTACTTTAGGGCTCACAACACAACACATTCACATCCCAAAACACACACACATATACACATACGCCACATACCCGTACATACATAGCCAGCACGTGACAGCAAGACTGAGCCCTGGGTTAAGAACAGGTTTGGCTCACGGCTCAAGGCTTTGTCGCCGGCTTTTCATCGTTTTTTATACCCTATAATCATTATATTAGAAAGGGTATATTAAATTATAGCAAATTATTCTGTTCGCACTGTAAATAGTTTTTATATTGGCCTTTTTAAAGAATAGCTGGCTCAGGTTTAAACTATCACTTAAAATTTTTAGTTTAAATGAAACTATTTGAATTATAATTAAATATTATATATTTTTTAATTAGTTCTTTTTGATGATCAGCTATCTATTATAATCTATTCGTATTAGCGACTCAAAATTCTGTTTTTTTCCATATTTATAGGAAATTATAAATATACGGAATTATAGGTTATATTACGGATTATATTTGTACAGGAAATTCTATATTTATATTGAATTATATATAGGGACTAATTTAAAATATGCGGAAATGAAACCAACATTGACTTCTAAACATTAAATGACGCTGGGAAAATGTTTTAAATATCGTTTCAATTTTGAAGTTTGTTTTGAAAATCTAGAAATTTGTTTTAATAATATATTTCTGTAATTTGCATGTTAATTAAAACATTGCATCCGATCCTTTACACGAGATTCAAGATCGAATCTTATACTAACTTATCCTGGTTAGTATATGGTTCGAGAAAAACCCAACGATTGTTTCATATTATTGCTAAAGGTTTATTAATATGATTTACTTATCCAACTTCTGTCAGGGAAAATCAGAAAGACGGGTGTCCAGGGGATCCCAGCAAGAAATCGAAGTTAGCTTAGCCTTTAGCTTAGTTTGTATGTATGCCTTATTAACGTATTCTAACACTACTTATCAAATTTTACTGACATTTAAAGCTATATCATCTATATCTATTTTTCAGATTAAACTTATAGTTGGATTAATATTGTCTCTGGAAAAGAACGAGAAATGAATACCAGGGTGAGTCCTAATGGTAGATCAGTTTATTAATTTATAATAATCAATTGTTGATTTTTGTCCTTCGATGAGCAACAGGTTTCATTTTGAGAATTGGCTAAAAATATGATATATTTTATTTTTATAGAACCCGAATCATTAAGCACTCAAATAATTTCATATTATGTTAAATTAACACGATTATTAAATGTATCTAAATTTTTATTATTGCCTAAAGAAATTGAGAACTTGAGTCTCAACGTAGTTCTAACGATGAGTAAATGAATATTACAAGCTAAGGTTAAAGGTCGGAAATTTTCCTTTATAAATTAAAGCTCTTCATAACTATAAAGATAAAATATTTGCTTACATTTTAATTGAGAAACGCGATAAACTTTTTCTTTATTTTTTAATTAGTAAAAGAAAAAGTAAAAAGTTAAAGGTAGAAAGAAAGTAGATTAATTTAATTTAATTTAAGAATTAAATGATTTATGCAGGGTATCTAAATGTCGTTACTCTTATTTTGGAGGTGTAGCATCTGTTTTTTATGCTTGTTTCTTTCGTGTTCTATTGTACGCAGTTTGTGTGTGCCTTTGCCGTGCCTTGAAGACGCCTCTTTGTCTGCCTGCCAGAATAACGGTTGCGTATCCCCACATGTCCCGTAGGTTCTTAAGACTTGTTTTTTTTCGTTATCCTTTTTACATTTGTTTGGCCTACTACTACGAATGTTTGTCTGCATCGTTTTCTTGTTTGTTTGCTTTCATTTTGTTTTTTTTTTTCTTTGTGCGTTTTGCCTTCCCTTTTTATTCGGCAGAGTTACGATTAAATGAATGTTGGGGATTTGTCGGCGTTTAACTGTCTTTTGTGTTCTATAACTTTTTTTCATTTTTCTATTTTTTTTCTTTTTTTTGGGCAAAGACGACACGTCTGTGTTTGTTTATGTAATGGTTATGATTTGATTATACTTTTACCAGAAACAACAACTAAACCCACAAATTTGCCCACAGAATGTATATAAATATATATGTTAATATATATATACATATATATTTTATCGTTGTCTAGACTAAACCTGTTAGGCACAACCACAATTCAATTGGCAAACAATTTCAAACGATTTAATTGTTAAAGAAATTCTTTAAAATTTGGAACAAATTTGATTTTCAAAGGTTTATTGAAAATTTGTTTAAGGTAAATCCGATAAGATAAGAGAAATCTGCCAAAAGAGACAAAATAAATCTCCTGCCAGGCACATCAAAAGCAAAAAAAAAACTCTCCCCTCTCACTTTTCCTTTGCAATAATTTCATTTGCCCTTTTTCCATTTTCATTTCATTGTCCAACTGTTGCCGTTTGCAAAGGAAAAACAGGAAAAAATTCGCATGCAAATGTAAGGAAAAAAAATCAAGTGAAACGAACGAAAAAAAAATAAAATGTTCTTTATTTGTATTTTATTTTTTTTGAAGGCATAAGAAAATCTGCTTCTCAGTGAAATTTTGGGCTACTTTATGTCTGATTGTCTGGTTAAGCATGTTCTTACGGGTATATATCCACCTTTTTGTGAGGTGAATGGAGGCGTGGCAGAGAATATTATGTCATGGCTTTTGTACCCTTTTTTTTGTTGTTTTTTTTTTTTGTTAGGATTTTGTAAGCCATGTTTGCGTGGGCAATTGCTGCCAGAATGACATATCACCTATATCATATACACCTTATACATACTATATATGTTTATATAAGTATATATATTTTTATATACTTTTCTTGTTATATTTTGTGCCCATTGGCGTTATTATGTGTTATGTGTGTGTGTATGTTGTCCTCGCCTACGTGCATTGTGTGGATAATAAAGCAAAAAAGCTTTTTATTTTAAGGCACAGTGGTTCTATTTTTGGATATTGCTGATTTTTAATTTCAAGTCAGATTTACTCGCCTTTAGGTAATTATTTCCACATTTTGATTTCATTTACTCCTGCTAAAAGTGAACATTGGGTGGTTTAGCTTTATTACAAAACTTAAAGTCTGAATATTTAAAGACTGAAAACTTTAATGTATGAAAATGCTGGTCATATTAAATAGTTATTGTTTTCTTTATTTATTTGTTTATAATTCCATTTATTTTTATTTAATTGGAATTTAAAAAGTGCAGTCAAGCAGTTGTTAAAACTCTATTAAAAAAGCTTAAAACTGAATTATATTTTCGCTTTTTTGTGTTCTTTAGCTTGTTTATTAATAAATATTGACAAATTATTTAATATTTTAATATCTACAATATCCTAAGAAACAGCAGACTCAAACACAAACTAGAGGCAAGTCTTTCGTCTGTATTTCTTAGAGCAAGGATTTTAAAAATATTTATTGCTAATAATTCGGAATTAATTCTTTAAAAATCAAAAGTTTAGCCAGATAACTTCGAGGTAACTAGAATCCTTCTTAAACATTAAACATTAAGTTCCCAAAAGGCATCAAACAGGTAACTTCTTGGGAATGAAAATGTTCGAACCTAATTCATTTTAGTTTATTCTTCCTTTCCACTTCTTAATTTCCCTCTTGAACCTGACTGCTTTATGAAATTTTACAACGATTCCTAATACGTTGGGCTTTAAAGTATATGGTGACGTAACATCACCCTCCGCCCACTGAAACGCATGGTAAGGTATCGCAAAAATTCTCTATTCACAAATAATGTTAAATAATACTTTAAACAGTTCCTTAGCTATATAAAGATGTTGATTTCCCTTATTTAACAGGTTAAACACTACTTCTGATGTTCTTTAGTTCACCGCTGATTCCACTGTGCAGTGACCAGTGCCCTAACTATGTAGAAAAAAAGTGTTATTATATTTTAATAGCATACGTTAAGGGGCGCAGAATAAGGATGACAATAACGTACAATATTGGACACTTTAAGCAAGGCAAATGTTGTGGTATGAGTAAAGGTGGACTTAATGAAAACAGAGAAAGAGAGTGAGAGAAGAGGAGAGATTATGAGTAGGCGGAAGGCCTATGTATGTATATGTGTGTGTATGTGTGTGTATGTGTGTGTGTGTGTATGTGTGTGGGCTTGTATAGGGAAGGCCTTTTCACACCTAAGCACAAGGATAACAATGCATTGGCTGGGCAGGTTGTATAGAAACTGCTTTAACAATGACAAAGGATATAAACAATATGCGACATACAATGACATAATAAACCAGGCGATGTCTGAAACGTGTATATAATATATATATTAAAAATAGTTATTTATTTATTCTATAGATTAAATGCAGCCAACTGAATTGGTTAAAGATTCTTCAAACTTGAGCGAAAATAGTAAAGTTTTCTCTTTTGTTGAAACATTTTACACTGGGCTCCAATTGATATACTCTTTCTTTCTATGTTTTATCCTTTTAGCCTACATCCGCTTGGCTTGGTTGCACCTTAAGCCAGTGGCTAAAAGTCTCTCCGCTGCGTTGCCTGTTCCGCATCTTTTGTTTAGCTTTGATTTAACATTTTGTTCGTTTACTTTACAGTTTAACAGGCGGCAAACGCACCACGAACGACAAGTTTCACCCAGTACTACCTTTGCCACCCTTCATCCCCTTCCCATCTCTCTTGACTTCGGCATTTCCCCAGAGTCGTCAGCGCCAGTATTTCTTTTTATATTTTTTTTTCTCCCCTTTTGCTCCTAACCGGGCAATTTCATTTTGGCCTGGTTAGATGTGGGAGTTCAAACTGAAATGTGCTTTTAGTGTTTTCTTTATTTTGTGTATTTTCTTTTTTTTTCTAGTTTTCTTTTAGCCATTTCTAGCCATTCTGTGTGCTCACTTTGGCCCGTTTACAATGTTCTTTTGGCCGTGTCGAGACGAAAGTGCGCGAAACTTGACTCGAACTGAAACTGAAACAGGAGCTGCCACTAACTCCAACTCCATCCAACTCCTGTTTTGTAGAGTTGACCACTTTTCTTCCTCTCTACTCTTCTCTTTTTTTTTTTTTGTCGCTCTTCTGTGTTTTAGTTTTAGTTTTTAAGTGTAGTTGGTTTTAGTTGCTTCTCTATGTTTGTTTTTTTTTTCCGTTTTGCTTCTGTTCTTTCTCATTCCCTGTATATTTTTCTTTTTTTTTGTTTTGTTCTATACTTTTTCGACTTCTTTTTGTCGTCATGTTGCACAAAGTTAAATGTTTCTACGTCGCTGATGTGCAGCCGGGCGGCACAAATGCGAAATGGCTACAAACAATTTGAAGCAATAAAATGTGGGTGGGTCAATGGGTTGCAAAAGTGCAAAGTGAAGAGTGTGTGGGTGGGGTGGGAAGTAGATGACAGTGGTGTTCTACAAGTCTAAGTACAACTATGTTTGTATACGACAATTACAACAATACTGCAAAAATGCCAGCAAAATAAAATCGAAATTGAATTGTAAAATTGTTATAGTTGCCACACTGACAGGGACATTGGGTCCTTTATACTAAAAATACTAGCACTCAAACCAGAGATTCCAATTCTATACCTATCTCTCTCTCTCTCTCTCTCTCTCGCTTGTTGACCAACCATAGCGTTACGCGGCTAACCGCATTTCTAATTGCCAATAGCAGGGGCTTACATTGCCATTTCTGGCCATACAATGGAATTCCTTACACATGCTCTATACATAAAAGTTAATCAAATTTTTGGTGGAATGCGGAATTGAATGGTTAATAGAACAGTCAAGAAAATACTTAAATCGTTTCCTTTGTGATGAGAACTGAATTTCGCTGGATTAGAAAATTTAATCTACATCTGTAAGATGTCATCTTATTCTACTGACATTTATATCTTAATTTTTTGTCTTTTTGTAATCTAGATGGATTCCCTCATCATCAGGGTTTTCGTTTAAGAATATATATATAAATTTGAAATGCCTAATTCTCTTCCCAATTTGCTTCAATTTCTGCAGTTTAAGCTTTCTTACACTTTTTACAGAAATATTGCCCCAATCAACCAACTGTTGACATACAAATACTTTTCTTTTAGGTAAACTAAAGTAAAAGAAACATTATTTTATTATATTAGAATTGTATTAAAATAGAATATATTTATTTATTTCATTTCACATCGATTTAGCTCCGGCTAATATTGTTCTCTAAAAGACTTTTCCTATATTACAAATAGAAATACAATATTTATTTGGATAAAACTAAGTAAAAACAGTTTACTCTATTTGAATCCTATTTGCTTTTTGTTTGAATACAGTATGACTACTAGAGTAAAGAATTCCTAAGTAATTGGAAAGTATTTTTCCAATTTCTATTTATTATATATTATTAATGTAACATTTGTCTTTTTAAATTTATTTATGCAAACATTCATTATAAACCTTAAGTTTATTTTCTATCAGATTAATCTTTTTCATGCACTCCTTTGCTTTTCCAAAATTATTTCATAACTTAGAAATGATTTAGCATAATAAAGAAATATTATTAATTATTATTTTATATACCCTAAATATTATCAATTTATTAATTATTTATATTATATTTCAAATATAAACCCCTAAAATTTAAATAGACATACTTTGGCTAACTCAACTTTCTTCTTTGCAATTTTCTCTCTTCGTCCCTTTATCTCTCACTCTTTTTTATGGTATTTTGAATGGTATAACCTGTAAATTTCTAGCTTAAGATCTGAAAATTTATCAAATGTAAAATGCTTTTAACAAACTTAAGGACAGATTTCACTCCATTTTTTCTCTATCCCTTACAATAACTGAATTTCAAATGTAAAAATCTTAGTTATTCTTATAAAATTGTAAGCCTCTTTGAACTCTCTTTTGTCTTAATTTTCTCTTGTTTCTTAACTATCTATTTTTCAGTCATAAAATAATACCCTGTAAATGTTTTGTCATGAATGAAAATTCTCTCTTTAACAACATGTCATAGGTAAAATTAAGCGTAGTAATGCTCTCTCTTCCCTCTAAGTCTCTCCCTTTCTCTCTATTTCTTTCTCACTTTTAGCTTCTTATTATTCTTTTCTCATTTTATTTCTCTCTCCATCTACCTCTCTCACTGTTACAATGGATGAATGCAAAACCTACAATCTTTGCTTTTTGTTCTTTGGCAACAATTACATGTTTAATTAACGAAGAGAAGAAGTCTGCTCCTTGCTTTCTAATTAGAAAAGGGAGAAAGCGAGAAGCAGGAACAGTGTGTTAGAGAGAGAGAGAGAGAGAGAAGAGTAGGGTGAGGCTAAAGTTACAGTTACAGGGAAACATTGTTAGTGTTGCATATGCAACAAACGAGTTCGTCAGTCAGCATTCAAATTTTAATTTAGATTTTGTATGCAAATGGTCTTAAATGTTGTATAACGGTTGCAGCAAGCGAAAAGGCACACAGAATGGCAGAGAATGGCAACTTTTTGGCCGACAAATTGTTATGAATGCATGTCCATGTAAACAAGAGAGAGAGAGAGACTATTGTGTGACTGTTTGTGTGTGTGTGTTTGTGTATGTGAGTGTGTGTGGTAGGCTTAATTCTGAGTCCCTGACATTAGCAATTGCAAGTTTCAGTTCGCAGTTACCAGAACTTTGCCATAAGGCTTTCAACCTTAAGCCCTTAAGGAGCTGGCCAAAAGACAAAGCTCCCTATCTTGCTCTTGCACACTCTACCTATCTCCATCTCCCTCTCTCTCTCTCTCTCTCTCTCTCTCTGACTCTATTCTCTTTCTGTATATGTGTTAAATGCATTTGCCTTGTACCTGAACTTATGATTAGTGACAGAATTCTGTAGCAAATTGCTAGGATTACTTGGTCTACAAAATTTTTACTGTCTTTTATTAATTGTGGAAAAATTCCATATATTTTTGTTGCTAAAAATCAATAAAAATTTATGTTCAACTAGAAAAAATAAGAAAGTTTTTTTTTTGCTTCTGTTGCGGGCAAACTTTAAATGCAACATAAACATTTCCTCTAAATTTTATTTTATTTCGTTTTTTTTTGTGCTAAGAAAGTTTTTTGTATTTTTTTTATTGCCAGCCGCCTTCTATTTTATATGAAAAGTTTTTGTTTGTCAAATTATTTTATTTTTTTTCATTGTTGTTTGTATAAAATTTTACAGAGTCTTTTTTCGCTTATATGTGAAAAAGTTTTGGCATTTGTTTTTTTTTTTTTTGTTTGCTATATAATAGTTTTTTTCTGCTTTTATATAAGTTGTTAAATATAAATTGCTTATGTTTGTTGAAATTATAAACAAGAATGTTTAATTTATATTGCATTTATTGTTAAAGCATAGATAAAAGATTTATTAATTGAAATGTTAAGGTCAAAGAATCTAAAAAGTCAATTCAATAATATGCAAAATCTTACAAAAAAAGAAGAAAAACTGCCAAAGATTAATGAACAACTTTTTTTTTGTCAACAATAAGAGTGTGAGAAAAATAACATTTGAAGAGCAAACTTAAAGAGACAGAGAATGGGGCGGGGTGGCGGAGGAGAAGCTAAGCTTTTCTTTTCTGTGTGTTGCTTTTGCTTTTGGCCAGGACTCTTTAGCATACAAAACGAGGCCGTGTGGCATGCACGAAAGGAGCTGACAGGACCCTCGAGCAGGTACAAAAAAGGCGGCAGCAGTAGCGGCAGCAGTAGCGGCAACTGCTTATTTATTTATTTATTATGCGGCCAACACTAAAATGTAACTAAAAACACCAAGCCGACGCCTGCCAACACATGATGTCTACACATGAGGCAATGGTGAAATGTAGAGGGGGGGACGGGAGGGGTTCGGAGTTGAAGATGAGTTGACGTTGAGGCCGCTTTGATATATTATGCACGCTTGAGGGCAGCAACAAATAATCAAGTATCAAATTCCACACGGAATCCTAACGAAAAACACTCACACAAACACATACACAAAACGATTTTTTGTGCCACAACCACTTGGGAGGTGGAATGGAGGAAGGGAGGTTGGCAGCATAAAGAGTATCTAGTGGCATATAGTCAGTCAGTGCGTTGTCTTATAGGCATCCCGCAAAAAAAAAAAAAAAAAAAAAAAAAGATACCAAAGCCAAAAGAGAGGAGACAATCTACTCATTTCTTCAGTCGTTCAGGTGGAAGCATCAAGAGCTTGTGGTCTGAGTTTATGGCGCGTGCGACAAATGAACAATGTCACACATACATACACACTCACAGCTGTACACACCCACTCACACGCACACACACACACTGTGACAGACAAACAGATAGATACCTTTAGATACTAGGCCAGACCACATGGCAACATCTTTTGTAGGCCAAAACTTCTACAACCTTCTTGTTTGTCTGAGCTCTTGGCTTTTGTCTACTAACAGCAGAAACTAGGCAAAAATAAAAAAAAAATAAGAAGAAAAACTGGCTAAGCCGATTAACAAAGCATAATAGTTGCCAGCCAGTTCGAGGACAATAAAGTCCAGAGAATGTCCACAGCCACACATCCGCATCCACATCCTTGTCCTAGGCCGAGTCCAAGCTCAGCAAAGTTGTTTGATTTTCCACAGTTTTTCTTTGAAAGAGATTAACAGCAGTAGCAGCAGGAAAAACCTTAAAGATTTTCATAGATAATTCATGGAAATTTCAGCAAAATGTTTATTTTTTTCCCCCCCTTAATGCAAAAATTTTGAGGAAAATTTTTCATTTTCTAAGAGCATACACACTTCGTGAATTAGGTCTTTGTAGCAATCATCTATGTTGGGACATGGGTGTGGTCAAAATTGACCAAGGGGACTATAAATAATATAAAATACAAGTTTGGTAATTTGCTAAGCAAGCGAAAGCTTTCAAAATTTGTAAGAATCTTTCAATTAAATATTTTTGGTTTTATAAAGAATCCTGTCATTCGCGATTTTCTAATTATCTGGATATATGTATGTATCTGTAGAGTCAACAAAAATGCATTTTATCTGAACTCTTTAAATTTGGGATATAGTAAAAACTATTAATATCGCATTACTGTACAAAAGTTTTGATCCTCAAAGTTTTCTTTATTATATATGTATTATAAAAAATTATTAAAAAAAAAAGATATACCAAATTCGTCAAAGTTGATTCACATTTTATATCACAATGAATATAAGAATATTTTTGATTAATTACTGAAATTAATTCTAACATATTATAATGATTATATTTCAATTATTTAATTTAATGTTTGTATTCCAAAATTCTATAGTGATAATATAGCATTATTTTTGTTTGCAGAAATAATTAATAGTTTCAGCTGTCTGTCGAAAATTTTTGTGTGTTTCTCAAAACCAAAGATTTGAAAATAGCCTTTGGCTTATTAGCTGACCCAGAAAGTATTTTTTATAGGCTGTAAGAACTTTCTTGGGGAAAACCTTTAAGTTTAAGATATAAATTTCAAACAAAATCAGTTGAAAGTAATAGAATAATTTTGTATCCTTTTTCGTATTCTTTAACGGATTTCAATCTTTGTTTTCAATTGTAATTTTCCTTATAATCAATATATGAGTCAATAATCTATTCCCTACAAAACTCCAGCTTTGAAATGATTCATAACACTGACACAATTTAATTGCTAACAAAAACTGAGAAATATATATTTCCAATAGTTCTTAGAACTTATGGAAAATTCCCAAAACGTTTACTCCATTAAAGGTAAACATTTCTTTATCTGGATTCCCAGAAAATTATGGCATTGTTCCTTCTTAAGCTACGCCCATGCATTTTTTTTTTTGTGGTTTTACTTTTGTTTTTCTCTTCTATTTCGTTGTTGGGGAATTTGCGTAGAAAATCTCATGAGTCAAACATGAAAATTATTTTCCTTGTTGCTTGATTTTCTGTCTTCTTCGTGTTTGGTGATTTTTTTTTCTCTTCGCTTGTTTTTTTTTTTTGATATTTGTATTATTTCTTTGGCTCTCTGTGATTTATTAAGGTTGGCTTTTATTTCGTTTTTGTGGCAACGCCGTTAAGCCTTATTTGTTCATTAGTGGTGAATGTTTGAAGGAAGATTTTTGGTTTTATTGAAAATATCATAGCCTAACATTTGGGGGGGTGTTTGGAGGGGAAACTGTTAAGGCCGCCTAACTGTCATGGCTAATAAGTGCAAATAAATTTCAAGTAGACTTGAATATTTGGGTCCCCCAAAGGTCCCATGAATAAAGTAAGAAATCTGAATCTATTTAGGATTTTTCTTCTTCTTTTTTCATCTTCCCTCGGCAGAAGTATATATATAGAAATCAAGAAGAAGCAGAGCCGGTAATGGCTAGTAAAAGGGGCGTGACCCGTGGCATACTTGAAGAGGGAGCAAAGATGATAAATGTCCTTGCCAAAACCATGAAATGAATGAAAGGCAAACAGAAAAGTAAAAAAAAAAGACGAAAAGAAAAAAAAGTAAAGTGAAGTTCGTTCGAGTCGTGGTAAATGGGCTACTCCATATCCATGCAGACCAACAAAAAAAAAAAGAAAAAATGTTGACAAACTCAACGACTTTGTCCTCGACGTTCAACGAACGTTGTGTTGTCATTCAACGCGATGTCAGTTATCCCCTCTTACCCCCTCCCCCCTTCCTTATCACTTTTCTGTCGCATCTCTTTCCTCTGTTTTTTTTTTTTGTCAGTTTTCGCCTGGCAAAAGGAAAGGCAAGCAAAAAGAAAAAAAAAAGAGAGAAGGCGGCCAACAGTAGAGAAATTTTTCCGTCGTCTTTCAAGTTGAATCAGTGGCGAAAGTTTTTCGGCTAACTACACTCGCACACACTGACACACTGTGTGTGTATGTACACACACACAAGCACATATCATTTTTGACCAGCTGAAAGAAAGTTGTTTTGGTATTTTTCCCCCTTTTATGCCTTCTCGTTTTTCTCTTCCGCCTTTCTTTTCACCGATTCTTGACTTTTCCTTTTTCCGATATCTTTCATCACAAAGCTGAATACCCCCACTTTTTTTTTGGTCTGTTTTGGGCGTATGTGTGTATGTTTTGCGTGGAGGCGTGGCCACAGCTGTTGCCCGCAAATCAGTTGAAATTGTTTGGGTTGTTCTTGGTCAGTAAAAAAAAAAAAAATAAACAAAAAATATCAATAACATAAAAGAAAAATTAAAGCATTTAACTTACCAGCCAAAAGATTCATTAAAGCTGAAAATAAAATTAAAAAAGAAAAATATAGAAAAAATTAAAACAAAATATAAATAATAATTAACAAATCAAAGAAAATTATGAGATAAATGAAATGAAAATTTATATATCCAAACACAATTTACTGATCATTAGAGATGAAATTAATCGTGAAAATCTTCAAGGAAAATCCTTTATAAAGCCGCAAACTTTAGCCCAACTTCTTTAACTCACTCTGGCAAGGGAAAAGAGGATATATCTAAATCAGAGTGTGGCCAAAGAAGTTTACAAAACTTAACTCATCAGATATGCCTCTAAATAAGCATTTATAAAGCTGCATGGCGAAAACTTTGCAGCCGCTTGCTTTCCCCCTGGAATCATTCTCCCTCTTTCTACCTCCCTCTTTTGCCATGTTGTTGGCCAACGTAGTAAAATTGAAGCAGCAAGCCAAACATAATTTCAAAGTTTTTAACACAAAATTTTGAGTACGTTGTTTTCATAGAAATGCGATAAATACTTTTATGCCCCGCCAAAACGGAACTACACCAAGAAATAAACAAACCAAAAATCAAAAAAAAAACGAGACAAAAACCAAAAGGCAAAAAAAGGAAGTGGTTTGTGGTAAAAAGAGAGAGAGAGAGAGGGGAAAATGCGGTGGCAGTTAACTTGGAAAACATTGAAATGCTAAAGTGAAAAGTTTGTTTTTGCCGAACGCAACAATGAAAATTGAATTGAAAACATAGAAAACACTCATATACACATATATCTAACATAGATATATATAAGCATATATAAATTTATATATATATATACATATATATATATATATATGCATAAATTTATGTAAAAACACACACGCGTTGAGATGAGAAATGAAGCTTAGAACTTTACCATTAAACTCTTGTGCAAGCAAGTAGAAGACTATGCAATCCTCTCTCTCTCTCTCGCTCTCCCACTCTCTATCTCTGTCTCTGCCTGGAGCCATTCAACAGACCACCACTTGGATTGCAGTGTCTGAAATTGAAAGGAGTGCTGTGGCCAGACTAAGTTCTACCATGATAAAGGCCTCGGCTACAGTCTCTATATTAGTTTAAATATAACCACATGGCGTATGTGTAATATAGTAATAACGCATACGCCGAGTGGAATGTTTTAAGTCAAACGAAGGCAGCTTGTTTATTTCATGTAATTTGTGAAAAATGTAAAAGTTAATTTTTTAAATTAATAGTGTACAAAACAAATGCAAATTCCTCATACGCCCTGTTCTACGTTTAACTAACTAAAAGTAATTCGCTTTTATTAATATAAGAATTAAATTTGAAAATATATATATAAACAGAAGCAAAAGAAACAATAAGAAACGAAATTACAAATGGTTAGCTAATAATTATATTTAAACCACACGGCGTATGCTTAATATGCTGAAAAGCAGGCAATACATTTTGCAGCAAACTTTGAGCCAAAAACATTTCGTTTTAAATATATGTATATATTATATTTCTATATGTGTCATTTGTAGTTATTTATTAAGATTTTTTAAAAGGTAAACTAAATGTTTTGAAAGGTTTAAAATTCCGCTAGTAAATTTAATAGAATTAAAAATTTTTCTTAGTTGTATATTAACATATGTATATGTATGTATATAATTGCTTTCTTTTTAAAGAGACAGAGTTATCAAATAAAAATCAAACTATGGATAATGCAATTTATCTGACAAGATCACGACAAAGCGTGAAAAATTTATTTTTATGTCGTTTATCGCGATCGGTCGAGAATATGGTTTAGATAAATAAATTGGTTGTTTTTGGTATTTGGTAGGGACACATAAAAATACATAAAAACAGAATCGGTCGACTATATGCTATAGCTGTCACAGGAATAACAAAGAAAATTTAAATATGAAGAAATTGTTTTTGAAACCAAGGACATTAAATTTAAATTTAATTAGTTTTATATACTCTCAAATGAATTTGGTAAATTATATGAAATGGTCAAGGGTAAACGGACATTGCCACGGTCTATTCATCTTTTTAGCTGTAATTCAAATACTTCAGCTTATGGGTATTTTCTTTTTCAGTTCACAATACTTGATTTTTTTTTTATTATTATTATTTTTCCTTATAATTATTGTTAACTGATACATCAATACTAGACACTAACTTAATATTTGGTTGAAAATATTAATATTATTAGACAAAACATAAAATTTAATCAAAAACCCTTCGTTTCATTTCTTTTTGTCTTGGTTTGGTCACCAGATATCAAATTTTTCCAAGTAAAATTATAAGCAGCATCCAATTTTTCCTATTTTTTTTTTTTTGGTTGTTCCCTTTTGTTTTTCCACTTGTCTCATAAACTTTTGGCTTATATGGTTGGCTCTGTTCAGCTCTTGGCCAACTTTTCCATAGCTTGCCGAAAAACACAGCCACAGGACCAAAAAAAAGCACAAACTTTGTAAACTTTCCTCCACACTTTTTGCCAGCTCACAAAAAAAAAGAAGAAAAAAAACAAAATATGCTCTTTTAGCACTTGAAGTTACTTTGCTGGCCATCTTGGCTTATTTATTAGCAACATATTATTATTTGCCAACACGAAAGAAAAAAAAAGAGCAAAGGAGAGTTTCCCACTGAGAAAGCGAAGGGGAATGGGGGAATCGTGGTCAAAAGAAAGTTTTTGTTCCTTGTTGGCAAGGGGGCAACAAGGCAAGCTGACGACTTGCAACAATAATTCAGCCACAACTCAAGCCAACAGCTGTTGACCATTAGCAGCCACAAAGTGAAATTTGTTGTCAATTCAGCCCACCCCTCACACTCCCAACCCCCACACCTCCCCTCTCAAACCATAGAAATGTGTTAAATTTACGCTCATAAACATAAAATCGAGTAAAAATTTTCATTTATTGAATAATGCATCAAAATAACAAAAGCAAAAGGCAATTTCTTTTTTCCACAAACATACACGCGCACACACACACACACTGATACTCACACCCACACCAACACCCAGAACCAAGTTTTTGTTGACTAAATAAAAGTTGAACCCGTGATGCCGGCTTAATGGCAGTCAAACTTTTTACTTTCAAATAAATTTCAGTGAAAATCAAAATGTAGGCTAAATGATGTAAACAAATTTTGTTCAACTTATTTTTACATTTCACTTTGCAGTAGAGGATTATGATAATACAAGGGAAGGGAGGGGGCAACAAAATAATAGGATTTTTTTTCGTTAAGTTAATAAATTTAATATTATTCGGTTTGGGGTGGGGCAAATATTTCCTTTTTTTAAATATTAAAATTTTATTTTAAGTATTTACTTATATGTTCTCTATTTAAAGAATAATTTTTTTTCACAGGATTTTTTTATAGATAATGAGTAAAATTTTATCAGGAAATCGTTTAGACTGGAAATTACAAAATTTTAAGAAATCAAAAATGTTTTATGTGAAGAAAAGTAAATTTTCAGTAATTTATCAGATTGTAATCTTTTGATTTTAGTTATTGATCTACAATAATAATTCATAAAATATAACTCTTTGAAAAAGGAAAGTATCTGCCAAATATTTCTGGAAAACAGGAAATAATGTCTGCATTGAACAGAACTTAATCCCAGACATAGAAAAATATTTAAAGATAATCCAAAAATTCTTTGAGCTCAATTCTCTGATATTTCATATTATAAAAATTTCTTTTAAGCAATTATATGAATTTTTCTGGACTAAGAGCTTAAGAAAGATGATAGTTCTAGACCTTCTTTAGAGTAGAGGGCAAAGTTTAAAATATTCACAATCCAATGTTGAAGAGAAAATTTTTAAGATTTAAATCTTAAGATTTAGTAGGGAAATTTAATATAAAGCTATTGACTTACTTCAGGAGCTCTTATTATAAAAAAATAAAGAACTTGAAAAAAATTATTTGTATGTATATCATAAATCATTAATCATATATTATTTTATGCTGCTCTGTGTTTTTTGTATTAAAAAGCCCTATTATAAATAAACCGCTCCTGTTTCTCTGCTATATAGAGCAAAACCAAATCAAATAAAATAAAAGGAAATAAAGTAAATGTTAGTTAAATTAGTTGGTTGAACTTACCGTTCTCCTCCTCAATGTTGCGCGTCATTGTTGTTGAGGAGCTGACGCGGGCACGTGTTGCTGCTGCCGCTTGACCCTGGCCATTGAATGTGGACAAAAGTGCGACAAGGATGAGGCACAGGCAGGGCAGCTGTGGCAAGGACAACAGGCAGCCAAAAGCGTGGCACATGATTGCCTTTGCGCCTATCTCCTTCTAAACTAAACTGTCTGACTGTCTGTCTTTTTTTCTTTTTTTGTCTATTTCAATGACTGATAATATGTATATATATGTGTATATATATATAAAGGTGAGTGCTAGGTATTATTTGAGGGCAGTTTGTTGTCGTTGCTATTGTTGTGGCTGCTTCTGCTCCTTTTACTATTTTCAGTCTTTCACTCTGGCAATGCAAACATTTTGCCAATTTTTCCAATTTTCCATTTACGCTAACTGCAAAAAAGCAAAAACAAAACCGATACAGAAAGAGAGAAAAAATAGAGTTAGAGTGAGTAAGAATATTATACATATATATATTATACATATATATATATATATATAGAGAGATAAAACGAGATTTTTGGTCAGCAAAATTTGTTGACATGCCAATAAATAAAATACAATTTTCAGTCGTTGCTGCTGTTGTTGTTGCTGTTGAAATTTATTTAATTGCCTTTATTTTTGGTTTTGGCAAATTTGTAAGTAAATTCATTTTATGCAGATACAGAGAGAGAGAGAGCGTAAAATGTAAAAAAAGCAACAACAATTGTTGTTATTTATGTGATTTTTACAAAAATTTTATTGGGTTAATTTGTTTGTTTTATATTTATAGCAATATTATTATATGCCAGTTATTTGTATTTTTAAAATTCTTAATTTATTATACATACATTCAGTTGTAAAAATTTCATTTAAAATATTTAAATTTAAACTGAAAATTTAAAAATAAGTGATATTGGAAATAAAGTAAAAAATGTAAAATGCAAACATTTTTCTTTGCGGAACAAGAAAACACGTAGAAAATTTGCAAAACTTCTTCAATATTTTAAAACATATTGCTTTCTGCACACACACACACACACACGCATATATATATATATGTACTTCAAATGCTTTTAATTAAAGTATATTTATAACTCAAACACATGAACCCCCCACAACTACCCTCTGTTGCCTGTTCATCGCTTTTCTTGGCCTACTCTGTCTTGTTACCAGCTGTAAGAAATCATTTAGAATGCCGCTTGCGTACATATTTGTTATAATTTATGGTGGCCCATATAAATGACTAACAACACACAGGACCAAACTGCCAGGAAGAACATGATAGAGAGAGAGACAGAGACAGAGACAGAGAGAGTGAGGGTGAGTGATGGGTGGTGGGTGGTGGGGAGACAGAAAGCATGTGCGCGTGTAGATCTTTAAAAAGTAGAAAGCTGCCAGCCGCCTGCAAAACGTGCCAGCATCAAAGTTCAATATAAAGATGACGATGATGCCCCAAATGGTAGATGCTAAGGTTGATGCCAATGGAGATGGAGACGCAGTTACATCTACTACCAGAACTCCCCACTACCGACCCCCCTCCAATCCACTAAAGAGCTAACGAGTGCAAATTTCTCTTTATATTTTTTTTTTTCTTCTGTCGCCGTCTGTGTCTCGCTATGCTTTTACTTTTACGTAAAAGAGACGAGAACTCAATAAACGATAAACAGGAAAACGGAAATCGGAAACTGTATACACAGACACACACACACACACACACACACACACACACACGGTCACATGTTAGAAAAAGAGGGGAGGGAGAAACTAACACACGATGCCGCCATTTTGCGCCATTTTCGATGTGCTTTTATGATATATTGACTTGCTCTTGGTTTTTGCTTTCTACTTTTGCCGTTACTTTTGTCAATTTTTATCGAAATGCTTTTAGCCTCCAAGCTCTAATTCTATTTTGCCTTTTGCTGTTGACAAACTTTGACCCATCTAACAAAATGTGAACGGACGCGAGAGCAAAATGAAAAAAAAGAAACTAAAAAAATCAAAATGAATAAAAACTTTTTTTTTTGTTTTCTTTATTTTTTTTATAAATACATACATATATCCAACATTGCTTCGTCCATAAATAAAATTTTATTAAACTATTACGACAGCTGTGTGGGCTGCCATCTATAGGCAACCGCAACAAGCAATGGAAAGAGACAGACTAAATACAAAAAAGAGATGGCTAAAAAGTAAAGGAAAGCGTACAAAAATTTTTTTTCACATTTAATAAATTTTTTGTTTTTCTTTTTTTTTGTGGTTCAACCGTCGCATAATAAATCTTGATGAGTTTATTTATCATACGCACCGTTGCCTGATTGGCCCAAATGGATTTCCATTTATGCCATTTCTATATTAGTGCAAATATTTACGCTCCTCTATATCACACTTTATCTATTTTTTTTTGTGCAAAGTGCTGAAAGAATTTTCACTTGCAATCGAATTTGTTACAAAATAAAAAAAAAATAGAAATGCATATGAATGTGCAGCTTTTAATAGATTACAGTGAATGGATTCTGAAATGTGAATGAGTTTTTAAATAGAGTTATGATTATTATTTTTTATTATTACTTGTTTACTGTTGGTAAAGTAAATTGACTAAAATTTAATGGGTGTCTAAGGAATTTATTAAAATAATACATTTCGAAAACAAAAAAATGGTAAAATTTGAAGAATATTTTTGAGTGCAAAGAAGTCTATAGAAGAAATAATTTAATACAATATATTTATAATAAAAATGTGTATAATCTATAGTCTATAGAGGACTTACAACTTCGGAAACTAATACTAAAGATGCAAAAAGTTTTCAGAGCTTTTCTGAAAACAAATTCAAAAAACTTTTTAGGTTTAATGAAATTAATTTATTAACCTTTGATATCAACAAAACAAGTTGGGACTTATTAATTTTAAAACTTTTTTCCTATGAAAATGATGGCATTTTAATTGAAGAACTGATTCAATTAAATTATACAGAAACTACATATATTATATCCTTCAACTGATGTGAGAAGTCAGAGCTCTAGCCATAAGTTAATAATTTTCATAAATTTAATAATTAAATAGTATAACAACTGTTTCTGTCCATAGTGAAATTTTAATAAATGTCGCATCAAAGAAATAATAATTTGTCGTTTGAAATGGCTAACTAGCTTACTTCTAAAATACACTAAATAATCAAGTTTTAAATATAAACTTTGTTAGTTATTTATTTGCTGATCATACATTGAAAGGGTTTCGAAAAAAAATTTATTTTAAGGTTATAGTAGCACATTTTTTTTGTGGATTTCAAAAAGGATAAAAAACATTTGGATTAAAAAAAACAAAGTAAGAGTCAAGTGGAATATTATTATAGTATCCTTTAATCCCTTTTTTTATTTAATTTCGATTCAATAAAGTTTCGTTTATCCATAAAGTTTCGCACTAAATTTAGTTAATTAGTTTTGATTGAAAAATCCAAGGCAATTTTCTTTTTTAATAATTCATTTAAAATACACTCTTAATAAAGTGTTAAAACGGAAGTTTTATTTCTTAGATTTACTTCTCTAACAAAAATGCTTTTTGTATTTTTTGTATTTGTTTTTTTTTTGCGCTTAAATTTCCATTTAAGCAAATTTGCCCAATTTATTTTCTTCCCAGAAAAGAAACAAAATAAAAAAATAACAAAAAAGGGAAACTTTACCCAAAAAAAACTGGCCTCTACGAAAACTTTGCAAATCAATTGGAAAGTCTATAAGAAGGATGTTCGATGGCACAGAGAGAGAGAGAAAGAAAGAGCAAAAGGACTCGTCTGTGTGCAGGCAATAAAAAATGTGTTGCCATTTTTCAGTTACCAATAAAATGTGAATTGAAAGGAAAACTTTTTGCTACATTAGCTAATATGGTACATTGGTTCGATGTTGGCAACACTGCGTATACTATATATAAACTGACTGCAATGCATACATACACACATCTCTATATTTGTATGTGTGTGTGTTTGTGTGTGTCTATGTATGTTTTTAAGTAAGTGAAGTACCTTGTGCCAGTTGCCATTTTGAAGCATCTCACAGCAGCGATCAACATGAACTTCAATTTACTGACTACTGTGTAGGTGTATGTGTATGTCTGTGTATCTGTGTGTGTGTGTGTATGTGCGCTTCCGGCTGCAGCTGCAGCAAAGTGTGTCGACGTTTCCTCACCCTCACATCGACTCCTCTTCCATTTCCGGCAGGCAAGTTTGCTTTCATTTCGTTATAAATTCTTTTTTCTTTCTCTCTCTCCCTCTCCCTGTCTCTATCTCTTTCGTTTTCTATTTTTCTTCTGTCTCTTTTTTTTTTTGCTTCTTCTACGTTTTTTAATGTAATGAAGTGTGTTTGCATTAAAATGCAATTTGAAGTGCAAAGTTACAATATTATTATGGCATGTTGAAAGGCGTCTTGATGTGGGTATGCCTGCCTGTATGTGTGTGTGTGTGTTAGTATGTGTGTATATTTGCCCCCAAAAGAGCCCTTGAGCTTAGCTAGGTACTAGCTCTACCTGTTATATACATACATATATACACATATACATATGTACATTTATTTTTTTTTGCGGTTTATGTGCGCTAAGTGAGCCTATAAAAAGTCAGCCGCAACTCACTCACTCACTCGTTTTCTCTCTCTCGTTCCCCCTTTAGCCTACTGAGTCCTTTCAACTGTGTGTGTTCAAGTACATTTTTATGAATACTAAAAATGTGTGGATATGTGTTAGTATTTATGTGCCTGTTTGTATGTGTGTCTGTGTGTGTGTGTGTTATGGTGGCTAGGCAGCAATCAGAGCGTTGAACACTTGGCACCACATTTTTGCTGGCAAGAAGGGAGCCTCTCACTGCTAATTGTGTTGCATACTTTGGTGCGACTTGAAAACATATTTTGCCTGCCAACATCAAAATGTCATGACACTGCTTAACACTTTAGTGCCAGACCTGACCTTCTACACTCACGCACACACACACACACACACACACACACACACACAAAGAGATAGAGAAAGAGAGATAGAGACTGACATGCAATGAATTACAATTTCAATTTCAATTGCATTTACATTTGCTTATGTATGAAATTGTATTTGAGTTTCTCTTTGGTTGCCCACTGACCGCTACCATTAATTGCATATTAAAATACA
This sequence comes from Drosophila emarginata, assembly GCA_037075365.1. Lineage (NCBI taxonomy): Eukaryota > Metazoa > Arthropoda > Insecta > Diptera > Drosophilidae > Drosophila > Drosophila emarginata. Next base: position 166,170 of record JBAMCD010000260.1, on the reverse strand, counting down.
TTTTCCCCTACTATTCTCTTTCATTCTCATTCCCTCATACAGTTTGCCATCTCTTTTTGATTGCTGATTGCTTTGAGGCACATTAAATGTGTCATATATAATTTTATTGTTGTATCGAATAGCATTTGCAAATTATTTTTGTAGGCCATACAATTACATTGATGCAATTATGTGTGCTTTGGCATGTGTGTGAGTGTGTCAAAAATTGTTGTATAATTAATAAGTTTCCTGTAGGCATCATGTTACACTATTATGTTGCAAAGTGTCAACAATTCAATTTAAAAATTGCAAATAATATTAAATAAAATAGAAAACTTCAATAATAAATTTTTTCTGAATCAATAATCAATTGTTGTTATTGATTATTAGTAAAAAGAAGGAATATTATTATCAACAATTAATTGCCTCTATTTTTTTTTGTTTATATGTTTCAAATTTGTTGTAAATTTTGAAGTAAAATTAATTAAAGCAAATATTGGAAATGTATTTAATCTCTCGAACTCTGGAGATCAAAGTTGAAATCAAATGAAGTAAAAAGAGATTTAAAACAATTAAAAAGTAAGCATTTGAGAAAGCAATGAATATTTATTTTACTTTGAATATGTTTAAGTGTTTTGCTTATTTTAATGATTAAACTTTTTGAATGCGATTACGTCAAAGTTTAGAAAAGCCATTTGGTAGTATTTCGAAATCAATTAAAATACATTTTTATATAAACTTTGATTTACCATTAGCTTTGTTCCGATTTTCTTTCAAATTTGTATATTATCCAAATGTTTTTTAAGCTGTCGATTAATTAGTTTGTTTTTCATTTACTTGACTATACATAATAGCAATAATCTATCATAAATATAATAATATTGATATTTGGAATAGCAAATTAGTTTTTCTAAATTAATTATTACAATGGAAAATGGCAAAGAAAAAGTAGAAAAAAATATTTGTATAAAAATAACCTGTGGTACTTCTTGGATAAAAAACATTACACTGCCATTGATAATTCTCTATAGGTATACCGTTTTAAAACAAAAGTCTTAATGATACCAAATTAAAAGCTTAAATTAAATTTCTCTGTTGCAAACATCAAACTTTTTGATTCAAGTAAAACTTTTAATGAACTCCAATTGACTACAACCGAAAAGTTTAATTCATATCAATTTCAATGTTTAATTTTAACACTAAATTGAGACAGGAAACTGAGTTTCAGTTCATTTTGCCATTAGATGGCTTAAGTGGAAATGTTCTTTCTATTTTTTCATAAAATTTAAACGATTTTAGATTAACTTTACTATGGTTATAAAAATAATAAAACTTTATTACATTAAACAATAATCAATTTCGAATGTGAATATTTTAACGCAGTACTTGATAAACAAATGTTATATATTACTTTAGAAAAACTTTGGCATTTATTTGAAAATTAAGAAATATGAAAAGTAAATCTTTATATTTATCTTTAGCAGGAAAAATTGTTAGTCCGTTTCGATTGAACATTTTTACCAACTGCTCGTAATAAAATATGTATTTTGCCACTCTTTTCAGCAAAAACTTAGCGAATAAATCGGAGAACTTTAAATCATATACTTAAATATTTAAAATTAAATATTTAAATTGTCTCATTAAAAACATTTTCTTCGAATTCTTTGTTGTCTTAAAATTTGCATTTACTCTTAAAGATTTATGGAATATTTTCGTTTGACCTTTTGTAATTACTTTCACTCTCTAACTTTAAAATATAAATAAGTCAAGCTTTCCGAAAAATTTAAAGCGAAATTCCAAACCATTCATAATTGCGTTTAAAGTACTCAAAATTATGAAGTTTTATTTATGACCTTACAAAAATTAATTTTGACATCTAAATATCGCCAGTTTTTGTTAGATTTTTGAGTAAAATTTTATATTTCAAATTATTAAACAGTTTGAAGTTAATTTAAGGAAGTAAAAATTTATTCCTATTAATTATTACTATTGAATTGATTTGCTATGTTTGGCAAAACATTTAATCCTTATTAAATGAAATCCGCGTAATATGTTAGGTAAATTTTAGTTTTATATTTTACACATTTTGTTATTGAAGGTACATAAATCATATTTTAACATTTCTATACATATTTCTACTCGACGTATTTTAAATGTTAGATTAAAAGTTGTTATAGTGATATATATTAAAAATTAATTGATTAAAATCATACAAATTATTTAACTAGACTAAAATTCTTCTTTGAAACATAAAATGAATTAATAGACAATATTTAATAATTTTGCTATCATTAAATTGTATTTAGAGTAATCTCTTTAAGGGCATTCCTCATCAAGCTTAAACCTAAGCCATACTTAAACGAAACCTTAAAAAGTTCAAATAATTTTTACTAAAATACAGACAATCACACTTATCATCATGATAAAAACTTAAACTGTCCCCTTGAGCCATGGATAAAAGACATAGAATATTTTGTTTGGCGCTTATCTTTCAGATTAAATTGGAAGGGGCAAATCATTTTTTATCAGCATCCTCAAATCAGTTGAAATCAACCAGAATATAGTTATTCCTCTCCCCTAGCAAAAACTACAATATCAGTATTGTCTGTCACTCTTTTAGTTAAACACTTTCAAGTGGCTTTCATTTATGTAATTTCATTACACGCACACTTCAACAATTTAACAAATTTAAAAATAAAATGATAAAAATCACAGATGAAGCAAAAATTGTGAATTCCATTTAGTCTATTAGTTTTTATAGTTTGCCAGTTGATACGCAATTCGAGCATCAGGGTCGCCAATTTTGCACTTATGTGTTATGTGAAATCTGATGACATTTCATTGCAAAAATGAATACCATATAATAATACGAATAACTAAAATGCTCAACAATAACAATTTTCGTACATCAGAAAAAAAAATGATACAAAAAAAAAAAGAAGAGGAGATGAGGCAAACTATTTGAGTAAAATCTGAACACAGAAAAATAATAACAAAAGAGCAGCCGAGCAGAGAAATCGTTTCATCTGCCGGCTAAAAACACAGACAAGTGCACATTGGAGACACACACACACACCCAAATATATACACATACACATTGATAGAGGCAATGGTACAAGCCCAGGGCAAATGACGACGACGACGACGCCACTCAGAGATACGTTTTTCAAATGGTTTTTCCATGAAAATGATTTTCATTGAAAGCGCAGAGAAAATCTCTGCATAAGTTTCGGTTCTGATAGAGGTACAGAGTAGTAGGAGAGGGGAGAGGGCGATAGCATGACATTCAGATCACACACACACAACAGATCTAGCAATTTGTAAAATCTAGCAACAACAGTAAATTGCTTGTCACACAACAATAAAAACAACAACAACAACTATAATGGAAATGACAATTTTCAATCGTCTGCTTACATTTCCAACAAGTTTCAATCTACTCAGCGCACGCGACCATAAACGTACTTCAGAAAACGCGTTTTGCGCTCGAAAGTGTTTCTCCAGTGATTTTTTATTATTTATTAAGAATTTCCTTTCTTCAAGCGACGTTTCGTCTAAATAATCTATTTGAACACATTTTCGTTACGTTACGTTACGTTTACCGATTACCGTTTTGTTACCGTTTCACATGCTTTCAATTTGCTTGCATTGGACACAATTATTTTTGTTAAATTTTTTGAATTTCAAATTTTTTTTGCGGCAAACAAAATTTTTTTTTTTCTACTGCTTCTTCTTTTTTTAATTTTATATATATATATATTTTTTTTCTTTTTGCTTTCGGCTGCTTCACGTCACGCACAATGAACGCACATCGTTGATAACGGAATAGATTTTTTAAGTCCCGTTAGTTTCGACCGTACCCGCGGGATCGCAAACTCTCACTGAAACAATTTTTATGGTACACACGATGCTGGCTGCTGCTACTGATGCTGCAGCCGAAGCATCAAAATTTGGCCGAATTGGCCGATGCCCAGCATCCCGAAGACTTTAGTTCGGGCTAGAACCAATAAGCGAGAGAGAACCGAAAACGAAACAAACGATGTCAGATGAACCGAAAGCAGACGAAAAACGATGCTGCATTAACAGACCTCTGTTAACTGGCTTCTGTTAAATGGTTTAACAATTTATAGCAAGTTTTTAGGCGCTTATAAAGTAAAAAGAAAACTTTTATTTAATATGAGAAAATTTTTTATATTTTTGTTTTAATTTTTAAAATTTTTAAACATTTTTTGTTTATTAAATTTTTTTTATATTTATTTTACATACATATATAAAAAAATTATGGCAAGTTTAAGATTTTTGTTTACAATTGTCACTCTCCTGCATCTTTCTCTGTCTCTCTTTTGAACTCTTTACTACTCTCAATGTGATACAGTTCTCTCTCAGTTTCAGTCTGAACTTCACTTTGGCGCAGGTTTTGTACTAAAAAACAGCTGTTTAACTGTACTAAAAACTTTTTATTATAACTTTAACTGAAATTAACTATAGTTAATTAAAATTTGCAATTCTCTTAATAATTTTAAAAAATTTCATATATCCATTAAAAAACTTTTCAAATTTATAGATAAAATTTAAAAGTAAATGAATACATAAAAAAAGTTTTGTGTCAAGTATTTTTGATTGATTTAAAAGTATTAATAGTTAAAGTTACTATAGAAATTGCTTTCCCATCCATTTCCGATGTATGTAGATATAGAATGAATTTTATTTGTCATGGATAAAGGAACATCAATCAAATGGACTCGCACACCTGTTGCCCAATGTTGGTGAATGGTGTTGATGCCTTGCCTACGCCTGCCACTGTCTGTCAATCAACAAACAGACAGCTAACAATTCCGAATGCAAATGCAATTGCTGATATACATATATATACATATATTTGTATATTCTAGAAACCATAGATAGAAAAATATATATATTAAAATTTATTTACTTTATTTATAAATTTATTTACTATATTAAACAACTAAATCATTTTACTTTACTTTACAGTTTTATTTTTTTTCTATTAAATGCTTAAAAAATTAACATATTCCTTAAAACTGTTTAAAATCTTTTTTCAACGCTATGAAGATTAAATATTTTTTATAAAAAAAAAAACAAAAACAGAAAAAATGTTTCTCAATAAACATTTTCCACTTAAAGCATGGCCGTCTGCCCACAAATGTTGGTCAACTGTTTTTTATCAGCTCATAAACATGGCGTACAAGTTCATTTCGGTGTTAAAAGCTTGTTCTCGCTCCATACAACTGTGTGTGTGTTTGTGTGTGTTTGTTGGTGTGAGTCCATTTTACAACTGCAACTCATATACACTTACACACACACTCATAGAAAACAGAAACACACACTCACAGCTGCTGTCATTTTTAATAGCAAACACAACACGCAGCGACTTTTGCGCATGAAATAATACCAACTAAAGTACTAAGTAGTCCAGCTCGAACACAAACAGATGACGCACTGTGGTTAAAAATCTATACAAAAATAATATGAAAACATTTTAAAAACTAGGGTATAACTAAAATGATACTTAAAAGAGTGCTTTCAAGCGACTGACGGCAAGTTGTTTACCTAAGAGGCATTTTGTCAAACTAATTAAAAAAGGATTGGATTAAGTTTTTCTTTTTAGTTCTTTAAAGCAAAGCTTTAGAGTCATATTTATTGTGATTCATAGACTGCAAATTACCCATTTTCAAATTCAAAACTGGGAAATTGTATTTTAAAGCAATTTTCAAATACAAAAAACTTTTACTCACTGTTAAGGCTATTGTTGTCTTTGTTGTTGTTGTTGTAGTTGTAATGAAAGTGTTTTCCTTTATGTTTTTTATGTAGTGTTTGCAGTCACACGCACACGCACACACACACACTCACCCGTACACATACACAACATGCGTGTCCTGATCTGGCTTCAGTTTGCTGTCTCTGTTTTCCTCTATAACTTAGCCCGTGTATATCTGTATGTGTGTGTGTGTGTTAGCGAGTGAAATATGACAAAAAGTATGCTACAGTTTTTTTCTCCCATAGCTTTTGCTTTTTCTGTTGCTATTGTTGTTGCTTTTTGTCAGCGCTTTAATAGCAAAAGTCAAAGGAGTCGCCGGTTATACCCCCTGAACCCGTCTATATACCCCTCTGTATACCCCCCTTTCATCCCTCATCCCACACATAGAGCATGTGCAATAGTAATAAAAATATATTTTACAAACTGCTACCATGGCTGGCTTTGGCTTCCTTCTTCTGGCTGGTTGGCTGGCTGGCTGGCTGACTACTCCTGGACTCTGGGATCCCTTTCAGAATAAAACTGCTTAGGTTTTTTTCTTCTTTCCATTGCTGTTGTTGTTTCTTTTTATGATATATGTAGAACAGCTAACAAGCAACACACACACACAGAAACACATTCAAAACAAGTTCCCTACAACAAATTATTGGAAAACCAAGAAGTTTTCTGCGGAGAAAAAAAAATTATAGAAGAAAAATGATAGAACTAAAGATTATTTTATCATAGGGAAGTTTCTATACACTTAAATATATAAAATTATTAAATTTTTGTAAGCAATTTAAATCCTTTACATAATATAAATGATGGTTTAACGGTTGAGTTTGGTTTTCTTCTTTCCATTGAAACGCTGAAATCTGCAATAATAACGGGCAACATATAATAGTTATATGACTTCTGATTCTAATCATAAATTTTATGTTAAAATTTTAGAATTTTAACAGTCTTCTTAACGGATGAATTGGGAATTAACCTAGCATTCATTTTAATTTACTTATCGCTAAAACGAGAAAACAAAATGTGGCTTAAATGTTTCAGTTCATTTCGCATTAGAAGATATTTAATTTATTTAAAGCATATCAAATCTAAAGTTTGGTTAATATTTAAACTTTATTATTAGTTGTTGATTTCATCCGATAAAAATTTGTACCTGTATTAATTAATTAATTTGTTTCTCCCAGATTATACGAAATTTATTTTTCACAATTTTTGATATTCAATTAATTTATTTATTATTATATTCAAATTTTTTATTTTTCTTATATTATCTTTATCTTTTCCTATTCAATAGATTTTTGAATGTAAATAATTCTCTGATATAGATTCTGACTCTATATTTACTTTTTTTTGACTTAGTGAAGATAACAAAAAACTTTCTCTGTCAGCCCAAATAAACTTTAAACGTAGACGAGGATGATAAAAAATCTATATAATATATAGTGTATATTTTTTGCTTCTGTAAATATTGGTAATGACTTTTGCAAGGGTAAAAAAAAGAAAAGAAAAAAAAAGAATCTTAAAAACGTTCGCAATAACCAAAAGAGAAGAAAATTGTGCGGAAAAGTTAGCAAGCTAGCAAAATAACAACAACAATAAGCATATAAAATGTGTTTCTATTTCAAGAGGGGAGGGGTGGGCATACATACATGTATGTATGTATGTATATACTATGTATATCTGGTTATTGTTGGATTTGGTAGTAAAACGCATTTCGCTTAACGCGCTTGAATCGGTTTTTTTTTTGGCTTCAGCTACCCTTTCCATTTGATTTCTGTTTGTGTTTGTGTCAAAGCCATAACGATTTTCTTTTCAATTTAGTTTTAGTGCGTATTTTGTTCTAATTTTATTGCATATATTAAAAAGTATACAAACATCATATATATGTATGTATGTATATATAACTTATATTTTTGTATACATACATATATATTTTTTTGGAGTGTTTGTTAACACACAATTTGAAACACAAACACAAATTCAGTCCTCTCCTTGGCCAGGATAACATACATATATATATATTTTTTATGACATTTTTGCTTAGTTGGCAGGCGATTTATGTGCCATTCCCCTCTTCCTGCTTTCCTCCTTCCATACTCTTTGCCTTGAATAAATATTTATGACTGAGCCTAAAAAACAAAAAAGAGTTGGCTTAGTTTCTTTTTTTTGTCTTTCTTTTTTTTTAGCTTTTTGTTGCATTTTTATGTTTCATTGTTGTTTCTGTGGCTGTTTATTGTTTTTGTCATAGTTATAGATTTGGATATGAACAAATCTCCCCCGACTCCGCCCATCCTCCCTTTAGAGTCGCCATTCAGTTATTATTGAATGGTTTGCCATATTGTGGCCAGTTTTTACTATGAAATTTCACAATGGTTTTGATAGCTATGGAAAAGTTTAATGCTTAGATGGTTATACTCTTTCAAAAGTAGGGTATTCAAATTTTAATGTTTGCTATTTGACAACATATACATAAATCTTATGTATATATATAGATTTATTTTCTTTCAGAAGATAGTCTATATACTTAATTATTTTTTAGTCGATTAAAATTTTTTCTATCGTATAGCATATTAATTCCTGTTAAGTAAGTAGATCAGTCTATATGGTATTTTTCTCAAATTTTACATTGTCGATAGTTAAAATAAAGCATTTATTTTAAAATAACATTTATTAAAACAAATAATATAGTTACTGATATGTCTTTATATACTGACTTTGTTAAGAAAAAGCGAATCTGCATTGAAAATTCTTATATCAAATGTTACACAATTAAATTAAGAAATACTTTAATATATTATAAATTATAGTTTCAGAGAGTATAAACTTGTCGACTTGGGAAAACTGTTCCTTTTTGCATGCTTTAAACAATTTATTTTCATTGGTTTGCCAATTAGAGAGCATGACAAATATATTTTAAATTTGTATCTGGTTAACACCTTTAGACACATACAACTTATAAAATTATATAATTTTATACAATTTTCTTTCTCAAACATTTTAAAAGACAAAATGAAATTGAGAGTCGAAAAGAAAAATCTTTTTTACACTTTTCCGTTTTGTATATTTTATTTTTGAAAAAGAAAAAAAAAAAACAACAAATTTAATTCAATTTATTTTAGACAGCAACAAATTAGAAGAAGCTAGACAGAGATAGAGCAAGACTAAAAGAGAGGGAGATAGAAAATCTGATAATATTTAACATATAAAACAAACAGCAGTGTGAGCAAAAAGAAAAATAAAGGAAATAGTTCAAGTGCAATGCCATTTGCTTTCTCTTTCTTGCCACACACTCTGTTTCTCTGTAAACAAAATAAAAGTCATCGTGTGACAGAGTTGTAGAAAATGGCACTCCTCACCCCCCTCTCTGGGATGAAAATTGGAAAAGGGGGCGGGGCAACATTTGCGTGCATGTTGCCAGTTAGTTAATTATTGAGCAACGGGCACGTACATTTCTATGTTTTATATGTATATATATATATATAGATGAGAAGCTTTGTGTATTGGTGTGTGTGTGTGTGTTGGTGTCTGTGTTTGTATGTGTCTATGTTTAACTTAATTAGTGTTGCGATGCTCTGCATTTTGTGGTCTCTATTTAACGCAGCAACCGCCATACTCTAACGGCCTTCCCTAAAGCTTTCATCCTGCCACTATCACACACTGTTCCCCTTTTGTACCTCTAAAATCCTCCTTTGTCTCTTTAGGTTGCTACACCCCCGCTGGTCATCATCATTATCACCGTCATCGTCGCCGTCGCTGTAGTCAGTCGTCTCCTGTGTCTGTGTCTCGTGCGCTTTTCTGTTCAAATTCAAAACTGCAAAATGCAGTTTCCACCAGCAGTCGTCTGAATATAGCAAACATAGACCGCTGTTTATTTGCCTTTTGATACCCTATATAATAAACACTTACACCCGTGAGTGCTCGACTGTAGCAAGTGAAGGTCATTTTATACTAAATAGAATTAAAAATTTGCTTAAATTTATTATTAAGCAATGGTTCTATTTTTTTTATGCAAATTCATTTAATCCCAAGAATTTAAGTATAATTTTTTTTCAAAAACATTCCAAAAATGGAACTAAAATTAGACAAAACATTATGAAAAACTATATTTGAATGACTTTGGTTTAAAAATAACTAAATAATAAAATGAAATCAAAAAGGTCAATGAAATGTTTATTTTTTCGATATTTTTGTAATCTTAAGATTTGAAGATTTTGCCAGCATGAGCAGACTAGTATTGGTTTTTAAAAAATCACGAAGAGTGTGTCAATTTTATAGCTGTTTTGAAAATTAACAAGTTCGTTTATTATTAAATTAAGCTGAAGATACTCAGTAATGCAATGCCATATCCCTCCTTTCAAAGCTAGTTGAGAATTATAACTACACTTTTAACGCTAGAACTAGTTGAAATTTACAACTATAATATCTCAGATTTTGTTAAAATTTTCACGTTCCCAAATAGGTTTAAATATTATTTAAGTATGTTTTATAGAACATTAATTGAAAAATTCAGCAAATTAAAAATATCTATAAACAAAAACTCAGAACAAAACAAATGTAAGTAGTCAATAGTCAAACTAAGTTTAAAAAACATACAAAAAAAAACTTACTCGAATAGCTTTCAGATAAAATAAAAAGAAATTAGAAAATAAAGTTTAAAACTTACAAATAATTCCATAGATAAAAATAAATTAGAAAATAAAATAAAAACTAATTACAAGCATAAGAAACTTACAAAAGATTTCTATAGATTTCAGATAATTGTTCAATTATTATAAATAATTTAAAATTTTTCCAACATTTCCTTAATATACCTCAGTTTTTTTAGCTTTTGCTGAGTTTACCCGTCGGCAATGAAAGTTTTTAATTAGTTTTTTCAATTCCCTTTGGAATTCCAACCTAATATCTGTATTAACAAAAATTTCTAATTATCCTTAAACTGTATTTATCCTCATGAAAACAATCATTTTACATAAGTTAATTACATTTTTATCATATTTTTATTGGTTCTAAATTAAACATATTTCTGGGAATCATCTAACAGAGAAAAGAAACAAAGGTTTTCATGCCATTTCCCTAGCTACTTCTTTCTCTTTTTTATTCGCTTACTCTTATTGCCATCTTTTCTCGCTACTTCTCTCTTCCTTTTTAACCCTTTTCGTTTGCCAACTTTTAGCTTGAAATTCTTTTCTAGGGTATTGAAATAGTTCAAAACAATTTGTGTATAATTCTGACCAGTTTTCTATGTTTATTTTATTTTTAGTATAATTTTTCTGTTGCTTCTTGTTGTTTTATTTTTATTTTTTGTTGTTTGTGTTTGCTGCTGCTGTTGTTGTTGTTGTTTTGTCCATTCTGTTCCGTGCACGTAATTTGCATTGTTGTTGGTTTTAATTGCTTAGTGTTAATTGCTGTAATTGCGGTTGAAATAAAAAACGAAAACTGCACTGGAAACACGTAAATGCACTGCAAAGTGGCCTTAAAAACAAAACTTAATTAAACTAGATGGGCTAAATAAGTAATAGGTAACACAAGTAGCAGCAGAAGGGGTGTAAGAGACAGAGAGAGAGAGAGAGAGAGGGGAAAAACCCTGATTCTCTTACCGAGGTCAGCCAATGGTCGTTTACCGTTATAACTGTTTGTCTATCTATCGGCCTGAGGTGTGCTTTTACTTTGTCACACGATCACCTTGACAATTTGCAGGTTTTTGGCTTTAATTTGGCATTGTCATTCAATATGTTTGAATCTGCTCTCATTAAGCAATAGCAGGCAACATTAACAGAGGAGGGAGGGGGCTAGTAGGTGTGTGTCTCTGTGTGTGTGTGTGTGATTTCTAGGTAAGGGTTGCAGCATTTTGGGTTTTGCTACAAATTGGAAGCGGATGAGGCTCGTTAAGTCCATTAAATGGCAATGTCGCAGCGACTTTAAAATGTCATCAGAAATGCCATGGCCATGCCCATTTCCATTTTGGAACGCGACATCTCTGACAAAGGATGTGGGCTCAAATGTCACAGGGACTGGCCATAAATTTTCGGCCAGCTTTTCGTTTCGCTGTAGCTTGCAAGTTGAAACTGAAGGCCAATTATGGCCCACAAAAAAGAAAGCCGCAGTCAGTATGTGTGAGTATTTTTCCTCGCTTTTCACAGGATGTGTGTATGTATATGTGAGTATGTGTGTGTGAGTATATCTTTTGGCCACCTGGAAATCCTAATTTATTGGCCAGCCAAATATTAATTAATTAATTAGAGATAAAACCATGAAAGAGAGAAAAATCTTTTTCTTTTTTTCTTTCTTTGATGCTGCATTAAATTGTTCGTCTACTATTTTGGTCAAGTTAAAGATGAACCTACTTTAACCTTTAGTCCTGTCAACCAAATCAAATGGAAAGGTGGAACTACTAAGGTTCACTGGTGGCCAAATGTGGTCTGAGGTTGACTCAATTGGGAGGAGGAGGGTTGTTCTCTAGTTGCCAATTTTCTTACCAAATCCCACACACAAACGCACACACATACACACAGTGCTCTCTGTCATTGAGTTGTCAATGGGTCAGTTGGGTATGGTTTAGTCCCCCACCATACCCCCAACCCATTTAGCTACCCTCCTCACTTATCGTGCAACAAAATACATACAAATTGAGTTTCGGTTTCCGGTGCCACCGGCAAAAGTCAATACAAAAACTAATTGATTGGAAAATGATGTGACTTTGAATACCAAATTACAAAAATATTTATTTTTTTTTTGTTTAAGGAAAACCTTTTTTTGTTTTGCCTCTTCTCTGTGCAGCTGATGTTGAAAAGCTGATTTTGTAAAAGAAAAACCTGCCTTATTGTTTTAGTCTAATGAAAATAAATTTTATAAAATTTCAGTTACAACTTGAAATTAATGCTTAGTCACAATGGACTGGCCATAAACTTTGTGGTATGGGGGTGGGCGGAAAAACATGAACCAATTGACTTGGTCAACGGGGAATTGGGCCAGCAAAAAAAAAAAAACAGAAAAGAAAAGGAAAAGTACAGGCCATTCAAGGCTCAAATTTCTTGGGGGCCACTTACATCATTTTCTATAAAAAATAAACAGGAGCGGTTCTAGCAATTAAAAAATACAGTTTTTCTGGTCAGAAAATGAATATAAGTATTTTGGAAAACCGATATGAAAGTTGGTGCATATTACAATAATTTAAAATTAAAATAGACAGACATCCAAAAATATTTTATTTTTTTTTTCGCAAAAGCAATTAATCAATTCTTAAATTTTTAGTGTTCAAAACGATATTAGATTTGTTAATCCTTCTATTAAATTTATTCATTTTAACAAATGTAACAAAATAATTATTAAAATATTCTAGAAAAATTATTAAAGAAATTTTTATTAGTTTAATAATTTTCTAAAATATGTTGTGTATAAATCGATAAACATTTCTTTACAAATTTTGGAAACTAAATTAAATAATTAGTTTAAACTTATAATAAACTTATAAGAAATATACAAAGAAATAATCATTAAAAAATTCTAGACAAATAACTAAGGAAATTATTCATACTTAAATTGTTTTCTAAAATATTTCCTTTTTCTTCAGAAGCCACTTAATTTCAAAAATCTCTAGAGTAAAGTGGGATATAAATGCGCTCCTGTGCCACCTGACACCACTTGCACAATCCATACAGATGAACCAATCCCATGATGAACATAAAAATTATTACTGCTCTGCGTCGAGCCTATCAAAAAAAGCGAAAGAAAACGAAAAAAAAAAAAATAAAATGAAAGGAGAGGAAAGTAAAGTAAATGATTTCTTTAGAGGCAATTTGTGTGTACAGCTGCCACCCACTTACTCAGTAACTTATCCACTGGAACTAGACGAGACTTAATGATTATGCATTAACTTGTGATTAAAAAATTAGTTGTGACGTCAGTGGCAACACATTCTCCTAATGAATTGATAAATTGAATTAAAAAGGCGTCAAAGTCTCGTGACATTAATAGCAGAAACTACGTGGCAAGAACAACAGCAACGACTACTTCGTCTATTGTGGCAACATTAACTTTGTCTAATCAAATTACAAATTAAATTTAGTTTCCATGACTTGATGATTGATGGCTAATTCTAGAATCATTCCTGTCATACTCTTAACGTTAATCAAACTTGTCTTGATTTTATTTTCAACTATTTCATTGAAATTTTTGTTCAATTCTGCGAAATGCCATTATTTTGCTCTGTTGGTCATTAATCAACTTAACTTAATTAGATTTCTCCCTTAATTTTTTTTCTTTTTAAGGGCCACAAACTGTTGACAACTCATAAAATTAACCAAAAAACGAGAGAGAAAAAAAAAGTTGCACAAACAATAAAAATCACAGACAAAAGCCGCTAAACGATTGTTGCCTGACTGGCGTCAGTCGACTGAGTGAGTGAGTGAGTGACTGACTGACTACCTCTTCTCCTCCTCCCCTCACTCTTGGAACGTTTTCTTCATGCGATTTATAACATTTTCCATTTCAATTGTGACGTTTGCTGCATTCGATTCGTTTCGTTTCGATTCGATTGATTTCATTTGCCTGCTCGTTTGGCGGTTATAAAAATTCATTGCAAAACGTTACGTTTTTTTTTTTCTTTTCTTTCTTCTTTTAAAATTTTTTTTTAGTGTTGCGTATGATATGACGTTCTGTATTCATTGTGTTCACTGTAACCATTCTCAGCTTGTTCCTGCTTTTACCACTTCGTATTTTTTCTTCCCAGATTTGTTGTCAAATCAGTTGTGTGTGTGTGTGTGGGGCAATAAAACGTGTTCAGTGCTTGCAACTTTCATTTCATTTCATTTTTGCCATAATATGCAACAACGACGTCAACATCTCTGTCAAGTTTTTCATCATCATCATCACTTTTATTTATTTTTTTTTTTTGTGGCAACAATGAAAAACCATTTGCCACTTTGCATGCATTTACGCTTATTTGAGCATAATCATTTTTGTTTATTGCCCACAAAAAAAAAAAAAACACGAAAAGAAAAGGAAAAAACAATTATGTAAAATTCTTCACAAACAAGTTAAGAGACGAAAAAACCGGTAAACAAAAATTACAATAAAATGGCACAATTGCCATTCCATTGGTAATACTTGAGCCTTGAAGTTGCCCACAGGATGCAAACATTTTTAGGCCAATTTTATTTTCACCAAAAGTTTTTATACACTTATTAATTGGATGTTATATTTTGATTGCATTTTATTATACTTTGATTAATAAGATTCTTAATTCATTTCGTCTAAATTTATTACCAAAATTAATATGATTGAATTGAAAAAAAAAAAAAAATTTGACTTGAGTCTGTGGCAGGAACTTTAAATGGAGATATCAGAACTTATCACTGAATCCGAATAGAAAGACAAAAAAAAAAACAGTTTATAAAAAATATTTTTTCTACTGAGAAACATATTAGGGGAACCTTACTAAAAACGTTATATCTTTGTTCTTTTTTTTCTACTTGGCATAAAATTTTCACGCTACATTTCTAAAGAAATTTAAAAGAAAATTCTAATTAACTGCTATTTTTGAGCGTAAAATAAATGTATGTTTTTTAGATTTAAGTTAAATATCTGATATTTCCTTAAAAATAACTGCTTTAAAAAATTAGAATCAAGTATGCAGTTAAATATAAAATATATATTTGGAAATGACACTTTAAAAAGAGAGAATTTCAGTTACGATATTTACCTTCTATATTTAAAGACCTTTCCTTCAATTCAATGGCAAACTTCTGTACAAAGTGAATGGTACTCAATTCATAGCAGTTTGTTGTAAAATAAAAGCAAAACAAAAAAACAAAAAGAAAATTGAAATATTTAAAATGCCGCATATTCTTTTTTATATCGTCTCATATTTATTTGTATTTCCTCTGGCAATTTTTTTAATTGTTTTATAAATCAATTTTACATATGGAATACTTTTGACTTTTGTGTATTATTCAGGGCAGGCTTTTCACTTTGATTAATATTTGAGAGAAAAACTAAATGAAAGTTTTTGCTTCGTTTGATTGTTGGATAGTTGGAATATACATACATACTATACATATATATATATATATATAGGATATATAATAGTGGGGCAAATTTGCTTGCAAAAATTTCTCATATTGATATTTTTTGATAGCCAGCCCCAAGGACATGACCACTTAAATGTAATTTCCTTAAGTGTCTCCTATAAATAAGCACATAAATTTCACCATAGAGAAGGCATCCTTGTTTGTGTTTGTGTGTCCTTCACAGAGAAAAAGAAATATTAAAAATATGCAAATTTTGTCTCAACTAAACTAAACCCTTTTCTTATTCTTCTTTTTCTCTTATTCTATCTTTTTTTTTTTTGTCTGACCAAACAAAACATAATCTGAAAGATAGTTGAGCATCAGAAGGGTAAAGAGGAGTGGTAGGGGGAACTCTTCCTGATGTTTGTACACTCCATTTGGCAAATATAATAAATATTTTGTTGCCACATTATCCAAAATAAGATACAGTGAGAGAAGAGAGGGGGATAAAAAGAGTGGGAAAACTTCTTGTATTTTTTTGCGTGGGCATTTTTGGGAAAAATTTTCTTGCCTTGTTGTCTGGCAAATGGAAAACGAATGGCAAAATTATTTTAATGTACAATTTGAATTTTAGCTTTAACTAATTTCTAAATCAAATTTTTTTTTCTTTCTCTTTTTTTGGTGTGAATTTCCGTTGGGGTCTAAAAATGGAGGAACGAAAAAATTGTTCTATTTGTTGAACCAATAATCATCACATTTCCGCAAACACTCAAAGACCTTTTCTTTTTTTTTTTTCTTTCGCTTGTTGTCACATGAAAATTTCATGGCCTCTTGTCCACATTCAGTATTTTTTTTTGTGTTATTTTTTTATTTTGGAATGGCCACTGCAACGAATTGAAATATTCATAAACGAGGAGAAATGACAGATTAACACAAATATTGATACAAGGAGGCAGGATATAAGCCACAAATGGCCAACACTCAATGTCTGAGTGTGAGAGAAAGATGGAGAGAGGGGGTTGTGCGGATTGATGGAGAAGGCGGAGTACTTAAGCCCAGCTCGTTGACTTGTGGCCGCAGGATATTATCATCGTCATCATCATCATCGAAGGATGGCACTGACATTTTGTTTATGCCTCTCGCGTTCCTTCTGGCTGTCTTTGCCAGTTCGTTTTTTTTTTGTTTTTTGCTCTCTCTCTTTGTTTTGAATAATTTGTATTGAATATGAAATATTAATGAGTATTCTTTTTTCTGTCCCTTACCCTCGCTTCTCTCTTCTTTTTTTCCTTTTTTTGTGTTTTGATTCTGGTTTGTGTGTAACACTGCGTATAAGCAATAACATTGAATATTCACAATTGGGATGGGCAAAATATCAATGCGATATTATCGTATAACGGTTCAGAAAATCTAGTTCAGTATTGACTTCTTAATTCAAAGAACACTTTTGGGCATTTTCTTTCGAATTCAACTAAAAAGGACATATGGGAAATGGTTCCGATACGAGAGCATGCATAGGAATCGAATAGACAAAACATATAAAATATTACAACCTTTTAAAAGAATGAGAGTCAAGTTATGTAAATTATTCAAGACAAGATATTTAAACTGTTATCCGTTTAATGATTAAACAAATAAATAATAAAATAACTCGTTGTTACAGACATAATTAAATAGATTCGCAGTTCAAAAAATGATCAGCTTAAATACGAATTTTATATATGCAGAGTAAAGGATATTTCTCTTAAAGGAAAATTAATATAAAATTATTGCTCCTTTCACTTACAATTATATTTAAATCATCATATATATTATAAATATGTTTTAATTATAATTTATGTTATAAATTCTAAGGATGCAAGCAAATATTAGAAAAGAACAGATAAAGTCTAATGTACTTAAGATAAATATTTTCTTTATTTTCTTATTACAGAATAACTAATAGTTATGAAGCAATGGGGACTGGGTCCTTTAGCTCCTCAGTTTTTTTGTATTACAGAAAAAGATATATACTGTCGTGCTCCGACAATTGTCTGAGATTTAATTTGAAATACTTTCTTATTAATGTCTTTGTCGTATGCAAGAAAACAAATATGTGACAAATATAAATGGCAGGAAATTTGTGAAATAAAATTTGAAATGTCATCTAAAATTGCCCAGCAGACTACAAAACTGACAAGGTCATAAGGTTATTAAGTTTAAATATATACAAACATATATAAAGATTATATATGTATATTAAAGTCGTTGCTGGGATTCTTCAAAGAATATCAAAATATGAATCGTTGGTTTTTCTAACGTATCAGTTTTCATTGCAATAAACAACTATAAAATTTTTGTTTATTTTAGAAGTTTTTTATAAGCAGAATAGTTAATATAAATTTGCGATATTTACTACCAAACAATAGTTAATAATAGTCCATCTCTAATGACTTAAACAGATTGACAGAAAAAGAAGAAAAATACTACAAAATCTTTGGTCAATAGCTCTGAGATTTAACTGATTCGTATGGGTAACATGTGTTTCGTAAAGCCATTGGAGGGGAAAAAAAAATCATATTAAAGTAAAATTTTTGCCATTTCGAATGAAACTTCAAGAATGCTTATTTGGCAAATAAAGGATACGAGCATTTTTTTCTTGTTGTTGTAGATAAATAAAAATTTTTAATGCCTTTGCGTTTCGTAGGCGAATGTGTAAAAGATTATCTTTATTGGCCATTAATTCATATTTAAGCTGGGCTGCGGCAAAAGAAGATGCCAGCAAATACAACAAAAAACAAAAAAAAAGAACAACTTTCACTTTTTGCCTGGAGAGGGGGGGGGGGGTGAGGGTATTGTGGGTGAAACGTTTGTAAAACACTGGATTTACGAAAGGATAAAATTATGCTTTGTAAAACAATTAAGTGGCATTATTTATGGCTGATTTAACCCCTCAACCTTTTCTCTTTCATTTACTCTATTTCGCTTGCCTTCTTACTCCCTCTCTCTCTCTCTCACTCTCTCTCTTTGGCTCTCCGTTTTGCTGCTGCTCTTTACTACTAAAATTGCTTTTTGGTCGGAGTTTTATTTATGAACTTCGCCTAATGGTCTCTGGTTTGGTTTTTGGGTCTAGGGTTTTTTTCCCCCTTTTCTTATTTTTTTTTATTTGATGTACAGCTAAATTTACTCCCTACTAAGGGAAGGGGGAGAAGAAGAGATTAGGTTCTCTAGCTTATTGGTTAATTAGTATGACAAGTCAGTAAATTCTATATATATATATATATAAATATATATAGAACAGACATTTATATGCAATATAAATCAATTTGTGTAAATCTTAATCTTAACTCAAGTTACTAGGAAATTGTTTGCCTGATGATGATGGCATAACAATATCAATATACGTACTTTACCTGCAGCCACTTAAGTTTCCCCCTCCCTGCCACTCCCATGACAATAAACCCCTTTAGCAAATTTACAAATTTCCGCAATAAACCAAATAACCAAAATGAATACAAAAATCATGTACACAATGCTGGGTAAAGGGGGAAATAGGAAACTGAACTTCAAATCCTTTGCCAACAAAAAAAATGGAAGGGGAGGGAAGGGAAGAGAAAAAACGAAAGAAAGCAGAAAACGAGACAGGAAACTGCTGACATATGCAGCATACTTTTTTGGGGGGCAAACAAGGACATTGCTTGGGTGTGCTTTGTGTTCCTTGATATAGGAGAAAGATAACTTGAAAAGAGAGAGAGAGAGAGAAAGACAGAGAAGGGGAGGGGAAGTGAGTGAGAAAGTTTCGAGTGAGGCCACGCGACTGACAAAAGTTGAGAACTCAAGTGTGCAGCAAAAGTTCAAATATCTAAGCGGATGACAGGGACAAGTAAAAGGCAAATGAAGAGGAAAGGTAATGTAGAACCTACACTCTCTCTCTCCCTCTCTTCTCCCGGCCCAACCCGTCTCGCTAATAGATAAAAAGCCACCACGACTCTCACTTACTTTCTCTTTCTTTTTTTTTTTTATATGTAGGTTGCGGTAATGAAATTTATTAGATCATTATGCAGACTGCCTTCATTGCCGACTTTACTCCCTATGGCCATTCCCTTTACTTACTCCCACTACCTGACTGTTCACTTTTGCTCTGTCTTGGCCTTTGCTTTTGCTTCTTCTTCTTCTCCTACTCCATTTCCTATTTGTGTCTTGTAAAATTTGTTGACGTTGATTATCATTTTCAAGTTCTGACTTTTCATTTTCAATTTGAGTTCCACCCAAAAAAAAAAATAGAAAAGAAAAAAGAAATCGTTGTTTTCTTTGTCTACTCCCTAAACACACACACACACACATACAATCACCTACCTAGCTCTGTTCCTCTCCTCTCTCTCTCTATTACTCTCTGTAAGCACTTTTTGTGGTTTTTCTTTATTGTTCGGGTTTTTCACTCAAATGACTTTGGCATAATTTAACTTAATATTTTGCACAAAATTTTCTTGTAATTTGCATTAAATTTATTTCCAATTTTTGGTATTAAAGTTGACGCTGATGAAAAGGGAGAAAAATTGGAAAAAAAATCTTTGCATATGAAAGTAATTTTCCAATGGAATTGACAACTGACAATGTCAAGTAGCTTTTCATCGAAATTCTGTTGCCATCTCCAAACGTTAGTCACGCAACCAGCAACCAGAAATTAGTTGTGTGAAGAGAGAGGGGGGAAAGAAGGCAAATAACACCCCGGAAGTCCTTTCCCTCTACCTTAAGCTGATTCCTGCCCACATAAGGAGAAATACGTGAAACTCCATACAACAAGCAAAGGTTTTTCTTTTCTTTTTTTTTTCGTCCTTGGGAGTGTTGAAAATTCTCGCGGGAATTTTCATGCCATGTTGTCTGGGAAATTCGCTTAATAACTTTGTCGAGCAGTGGGAGAAATTGGAGGTTGCTAGTAAGTAGGATGAGTGGAGGGTGAAGGGGAGTTGTACATTTAAGCCTCCACCTTTGCAAGTACGGTACACGCAACCAGACAGTAATTTGTTTTAACAGGGCCCCTTTTAAAGATATTTACAGCACAGGTAAAATTTCCGGCGTCCTGTTGTGTATACATCTCTCTCGCTCTCACACATATCTTGTCGTGGGCTCTCTCTCTCTCACTCTCTCATAAATTAACCGACACGCGGCGCTAATGTGGCGCAACATCCATGGCAAGTATATGCCTCTCATCCTACCTCTCCTTCACCTCAGTGATTGTCCAGCCCAGTGGGGGGGGATGAGTCGCTACTGGGACGGAGTTTGGAATGTTTCTTCTTTGGCTAATGCCAAAATTCTCTGACCCACCACCCTCATACCGTCTTCTCTCTTACGTATTTTTGACTGTTGCTTGTGCTACACGTGAATGCGGCTGGAGAGAGAGAGAGAGAGATGCTACAAGTTGTGCTTGTTGCTTTTCATTTAGGTAGCCCAAGGGCCAGTAGACTCGCTGGTCCACTCCAAAATTTGTAACATTTGGGCACTTGACATCTGCAATGGGAGGCCAAAGAAATTGCCTTCAGGTGGCGGACTTAGCAGTGGGAATGATGAAGGTGAAAAACTGTGTATGGAGGGGGGGCTACAGGTCAGTGTTTGCGGCACTGGGTCTAATATTTATGGCCACGTTGTGAGTCGAAGTCATGTGTTGCATATACGAGGCACTAAATATCGTTGCCAACTGCGAAAATTAGATTTATGTTAGCCCAGAAAAACCAAACAGAACCGACATATTAAAGACCAAGAATAACCAAAAGAAAATGAAAGAAACATCAACAAAGAGAAAAAGAATCTGAGAAAGATAAAGTGAGATAAAAAGAAGGTGAGAACATTTTAAAGCTTAAAATTTTTACAATCTACAGAAAAATTATAAAATAAGTTTTTCATATTTTATTTGATTAAAAAAAATCATGAGTTTTCTTTGTAAGTTATAAATATTACAATAACAACAAATTATTCACTTATACTTTTTCTTACTTTTTTTAAACTGTTTTATGGTATCCTTAGTATATTGAAGGCTAAAAGATATAACCATATAAATTTTATAACACCTTTTTAAGGATTTTTGACCCTTTGGTATCTAAGACTATTATTCTGCCCAACTTCTTGGTACTGATTCCTTTATTATTAAAAGAATTTTTATTTTTGAAACAAACAAAAATAATTGTTTTTTTTTTCAAATTAAAATTTGGAAACTAGAGGATTACAATAAACTATTTTTAGTTGGGTGTTTGTGCTTAAAATATTATACAATATATTTTCTAATTCACTAATTTAATTACCTGCCTAACAAGTGGAACAGAAAAAGTAATTCTACACCGCTTATTCCGATAGCGACTATAAGTTATAGTAGGCTGATCCAATCAATTCTTAAACTTGTGACGCGTACATATCTGAAAAGTTTATCTACCAAGTTCTATCCACTTAAATTTAAAATTAATGTCGAAAAGCTGCAAAGAAATAGACAGATAGACAGACGGACGAATAAATGGACTGTGTTATATAGATTCGGGCTTTGATGCTGAATATATATATACTTCATGGGTTCAATAAGGTATATTTCTAAGCATTTCAAATATAAGATCAATTTTTGGTATACTTTTCGCAAGCGCATAAATATTGCTTAAAACCTATCAAAAATTCTTTCAAAAATCTGAAATAAATTTAAATATAATATTTCTTTATATGTATTACGTTCGGTTACAATGTAAAATATACAATCGGACATTACCTAAGCTATAGAATATATAATTAAATGAATGTTCAAACAGTTTCTTTGTAGATGAATGCTAAATTAGTAGAATCTTATTCATATGTTTATGAAAATAATAATCTTAAAAAGGACCGATCAATCTTTCTTCTTTCAGACTTATTTCGCTTCAGTTGTTATTGGGAACCAGTATACTGAATTTCTCCCCTCTTAAGTTTCTGAAAGCTTTTTAGACAATAATCCCAAAGAAGTCAACAAATTCATTTAACAAAATCAAATTATCAAAAAACTTTCCATTTAGTCTTCATATATTTATACATAAATAGTAAAAGTCTACCCTCATAGTTCATATGAAATAACAAATTGTATTTTGTCTAACGTTCCCCCCCACATACCTCTCCACCCCCACAACTCATATATATAATTTCTTTTTATTTTCCATGGAGTAGACAAAAAACTTTTTCTAGTTGTTGTCATTGAGAGAAATAAAAATAAAAGCGAGAAAAATGTCAACCGCCAAACGCCATAATAAAGCTCAAAATAAAATCAATTACGCTCGATTAACTGAAATAGTTACATAAATTACAAATAACCATGACAGCAGGAATGGTAAGAGATAAAGGGGTGGGTTGGGGAGATGGCCAAGAAGAGTCAAAGGAAGCAAAAGAGACGGCGGACAGGACAATTGAAGCGCATAACCAAAAAAACGAAAAGCAAACAAAAAACAGCAGCAAGACGCGACATAATGAGCAGTAAGAGAGAGAGGGGGGAATAAGGAAGAGATGCGAGAGAGAGAGAGAGAGGATAAACAGTGGACAGAGAATGGCAAAGGGAAGGCGAAGGCCGCGTATAGATAACTATTAACATTATATACGTAAGTAAACCAAAAGAGAAACAAAAAAAAAAAAATTCTTCCGATTATTTTCCGCAACATAAAACAAAAGACAACAAACAGCCCACAAATGAGGTTGCTGTAGCATAAGAGTAAAACCTTTTGCCAGCAACAAAAAAAAAGAAAAGAAAAAGAAGGAAAAAGAAAAATTGAGAAATGGAAAAATGGTTAGAGAATGAGTAAAAAGATGCTAAGGCAAAATAATAAATAATACCATTTGATGCTCAAAGCCAGGGACGCATTTAAAATGAACAAATTTGCGCGCTTGTTGCGGGGCACCACCAACACCACCCCCTTCTATCTGTCTTTCTCTTTCTCACCAACTCTGTCTCTCTCTCTCTCTCTTTCACGATGTCTCTTTGCGGGTTTTGCCATTTTTGTTGTTTGCAACTTTACGCGCAATTAATCTAAAATAAATTCGTTTATAATTTGACAACACAAAAATTACTTTAAAGCTTTAAAATACTCAAAAGCCGATAAAGAATAGAATGAAAGCAAAATAAAGTGTAGAGAAGGGTAATAATGGCTAGAAGGGATGAGAGGGGAGGCTATGAGGGGAGGTAGTTTGATTGTTCGGCGTGAATTCAATTGCTGAGACAGGCCAGAAGGCATAAGGCCATAGTACAAAAGATGTCGCGGACGATAAGCAGCAACAGCAGCAGCAGCAGCAACACAAACAACAATAAATTCCTTCAATTGTCGTGCAGGACTCTTTGGCCAAGGACTCTCTCTTTCTCTTTCTGGTTTAGTCTCAGGTTCAGGTTTTGGAGGTCGTCGCGAACAAAGCGAAAATGCCTTTAAATTGAACGTAAACCAATTGGAATTGAATGTTGTTTTACTTTTTTCCTTTCTTTTTTTTCTTTTTTTTGGGGTTCAGAGTTCGGAGTTCAGTTTGTATGGAGTGCAGTCAGTAGAAAAGTTGCAAAAGGAAATTGTTTTTATTGCCTTTATTGCTATTGCTATTGTTGTTGTTGTTGTTACACTGTCACAATGTTTGGTGGTCGTAAATTATTATTTAATGACAGACAAAATTGAAAATAAATTCAAAGCTAATAAGCGTTGAAATATAAACGGTGTAAATAAATTGAGCATTGAAATTGTGTCAGTAGATGAGAAACTTGAGAGGAAAGAAGAAAGGTAAACTAAGTAAGAGAAAGTGTAACAGAAAGAGAGGAAGAGGGAGTGGCTCATAAGTTCAGGTGAAATGTTTACTTAACCATTACATAATGAAATATGTTAATTAATATGGCCCAAACCGAGCCACTGGACGTATACTTAATATATATACCACACATCACTCATACGCCTCATATAACACACTTCTCAGTAAGGTCATTTACCCTTACATTTAATATATATACTATATTTATACAGGTGATGGTAATATTATTAATGAGGAGTAATAACAACTCCAGAAACCAAATTACATTTTCTATTTACCATTTACCCATTTTCATACACTTGCAATTAAATAGAGTACAATAAAAAACAATAACTCTTTTTATGCCCTCACCTAAATAAAGTTTATAAACTTTTTCTATTTTAAATAATTACAAGTATAGAAATGCCATAACTACATACATTTGTATCTATATAAAGGTAAATTCCTAAGGGTATTAAAATTGCGAACCAATTAAAAAAATTAAATTCATTCTTTTACCTTCTCTTATTTGTTTTCTTCATTTTTTTTTCATGTTGCATTGTATTTTTAAGGTAGATGTTTTCTTTATAAATTAACTTTAATAAAAGTGACTGTTATATAAAACAAGAATGTTTTTTTCCACCACTTTTCCCCCCTGTACTGACTGCCACTCTACCATTTTTTTTTTTGTCTTTTTTTCTGATAGAAAAATCGATATATGTATAGAAAGTATTGCATATTCAAAACGCATGCAAATGCGAAAAATATGAGTTATTTGTTGTTTGCTGAAATTTGAAACAAAAACAAGAGAAAAAGATCAAAACCAATAAGAGAAATAGTAAAGGAGAAAAAGAGAGTGAGAGAGGGGGGTAGTGGTAAAACTGTATGCGGTTTTCTTTTCAGTTATTGCGAAAATTGAATTTCAAATGAGAGAGTGAGGGAAAAAATTTTATTTTCGATTTTATTTGTCGTTTGCTTTCTTTCAATGAATTAATTACATATGAAATATTCATGGCAATAAAAACGCCATCATGAAAACAAAGCGTACGTAATGAAAACATATTGGAGGGGTTTGGGGAGGGAAGGGTGGGGGTTTGCCAGTTAACAAATAAAATAAAATGCAGATAAAAAATTAGCAACCGCATACAAAGAATTTACAATTGTCTGCGGATTGTTTTCCCACTTGTGAAACAGGTGAACATGCAATTGCAACTGCAACAAGCGGAAAACTGGACGGAGGTGGGGGTGGGAGTAGTAGAGTATTATTGTTGGTCTATTTGTTCAACGCAATTGGCCAATCGAGCGTTGTGCTCTTTCGTCTCGACTCCCTGTGACTCTTAACGTGGCCCCAGGATAGTTGCCCCAATACCCCCAAAAACATATCAAGCCAGCAAACTCTTCCCGTTCCACACAAAAATGTTTCCCCTCAGTTGTGGCTGTGTGGCCTGTTGTCATTGTGCATAATACCGTTATCTCGTTGCGACAGCAGCAGCGGTGTCGCAACACCCACACAGACACACACACATACGCACACACGCACAGCAGGGGATGACGCACGCATGAGAAAATCTCGTACCCAAAAAAAAAAAAAAGAAGGAAAATTCTGGAAAAAAAATTTACCATTGAAAAAGAAAATTTTTGCCAATGGTCAAGCAAAAAGAGATTTCAATCCTGTACCCGGAAATTGTTGGTAAATTGACTTTAAGTAGAAATTGTTATGAAACAATTATTGATGATGGAAATACATACAGAAAGTCTTTAACCTAATTATATTTGCATATTAGGCTTATTGATACAAAATTCATTTTGGTTGAAGAAAAATTATTAACTTAAAATTAGTAGAAGAATTAATAGCAAAATAGTTTCAAATGTTCTTAATTGAGTTATTAACCAACACTGTTTAGGCGGGCCACATTTTGGGAATGTGAAACAGAAATGTTAACTAACACTAACCTTAACAGAGCAGTAAAATTGAAGTTAACATTTACGAAATAGAGAACTGGATATTAATTCTAATATCCAGACATCCAGTTGTGAGAACGTGTTTTTTTTTTAAGAGAGAGTTTTCTTATTTAATTATTATCTTCTTTAGAAACAAATCTTAATAATTAATAAAACATTGTAATAATAAAACAATGTGTATGTATGCTAAGTCTTTACAATTTTATTTATTTTACAATTTACAATTCCAACATTTACAATATTATTACAAAAGACATAGCCAGGTTTTAATTTAAAAAGTGCCCCCGAATCAAATAAAGTTTTCATTACACAATATTAAACTAAAATTTCAAATTGATTATTGTAAATTTTCAAACCTGTAACTGCCATTTTAAGATAAATAATGACTAGTTTTTTATTTAGTTCTTCGATTTTTTTAGCCCAACCATGCATTGTAAGAATCTGAAAAGAAGTCATGAATATTCTTTGTGTTGAAGCCCAATCCAAGATTTTTTTGAAGTTTTTCAATTTGGAATTAGAGATAAAAAAATGTTCCAATTTATCAATCATTCTATCAATATTAATATATTTCTTTTTTTTGTGTTTCAAATATTAATGAACAATGAGCAAATCTTAATATGCATATAAACTAATAATTACGAACTAATTTATACTTAACTAATTTTCTAATATTTACAAATTTCATTGCTTCTATATTTAAGTCAAAAATTCTTATATAAATTCTATAAGGACATCTTTGAGTCTCCTTACTATTTGACTATTGTCTTATAGATTTAAGGCTAATTTACTGCTTGAATGTGCAATGAAAATGAATATATTACTTATATATTTTATGCATTTATTCATTTAAGTCATTATAAATATCATTCGAAGTGCTTATTTTGGAATTTTTAATTGAAGTTTTGAAAGATTTAAAAACTCGCCTAATAATTGTTAATCGGTCTATTTTAAATGATTTGAAAACTCACGTAATAATTGTTAGTTGGTCTATTTTAGGTTTCTTTGCTATCCAAAATATTCGTAGTCATTTGATAAGTTTTGCTAAACTTTTCACTCATTTTTCACTCATTCATTTTCCATTACTGAAAACTAAGATTATCTTTAACAACCAAACGTGGCCTGAACCTAAAGTGGCTTAAACTTCATGTTTCACTAGCCTTTATAGAGATCATCTTTTGACCCATGCCAACAGATTGATAAAGAGGTTGCCGTCTCTATGTTAGTTTTGTTTAACCCATTATAAGCCTTTGTGGTGTAATTGTTTGGGTTATGTTAACCTTTGGATTAAATGTGCCAGCAAATAATTGTATGATATCAGACTGAATTAAAGTAAGAGCAAATATCTGGCAGTTAGTTTAAATTGATCTCAGCTTTGATTTACCTTTAAAATATATAAGTATATATATATTTATATTTTTCACATTTATCAAAATCAATCTAATTGTTTCCCAAGTGTCTTAAGTAACAAATAAACAAAAAGAGCACTTATATTGCTATCACTTTAAAATAAAGTTAATCCCGTTAAGTTTGTAGCTTTAAAATGGCCACAAAACGTTAAAATAAAACAAATTGTTAGGTATTGAATGCCAATTACATGGCAAGTAGCCGCTTAAGAGTTCGGTAAAGGATACTCAATCTATCTAGATGAAGAAAAAATCAAAGGATAATAAAATAGAGAAAAAATAAGTAAGCGTGACTAGTTTATTATTACAAAAATTGTTAGTTATAGTAACAATAATGAGTAAGTCCAAAGGAGAGCAAGAAGAAACTAAGTCTATAATTTCGAGGTTAGGGCACAAAATCAGTTAACACCTTTTTATGGCAACAATTTAACAAGAAAATATCAGCAGAAGGTGTACAATAAATAAAGACAGAAATTTGCAGTTTACAGGACAAATAATTTTTTAATATAATGCAAAATAACATTTGGCTTTTAATGAGCCATTTTATCCACTATCACTAACAATTGCCATTTGGTTTTTTAACTCTTTTAAATCAATGCTCGATTCGTGAAAACTTTTACAAATTCAGCTAATACTAATCCATATTTTATCTTAAATCTAACTTGGCTTAAAACCAATTGCTAAGACAATGCGACATACTTGAGAAAAAGAGATGACAACCACTTTAAATATTTATACTTGTACAACAATAATAATCATGTTGTTATTGGCCAACTTTTGTAATAATTTGCCACATTTAACCGCTTGCTCAGCATTTTCCATTGCCTAGACAATAAATACGAAAATCCTTTACAACTTTTTAAACCATCAAAGGCCAACAAAATGCCTACAAATTAGCCAAATCCTGAGAGGTTACAAAAAAAACAAAAAAATAAAATTCATACCAAAAACTCGAACAAAAGCAGCAGCCGTAACCCATAACCACTTCAGACACATAGTGGAGGATACTAAGACTGAATGCTGCTCCTTCGTTTGTTTTTTTTTCCTGTTCGTTCATTGTCCTTCAGTAGCAATCATTTATGTGCCGTCTTAGGGACCAAAAGTCAGACCAATCAGGGAGCGATTCTCCGATGCCCGAAAAAGCCCAATCACCAAATCGTGTCTTAACATAATTTTTCTTGTGCTTTTACAGTCCTTCCCCCGCTTGATGGAAAGAGAGAAAGGGAGAAATATAGACTGAGAGAGAGAGAGAGAGAGAGATGCCGTAGAAGGAGTCCGTCAGGGTAAGGAAAAAAAAAATTACATTTACGTGCTTCCAATGTGTAATTAAGGATT
Source organism: Drosophila emarginata (assembly GCA_037075365.1). Lineage (NCBI taxonomy): Eukaryota > Metazoa > Arthropoda > Insecta > Diptera > Drosophilidae > Drosophila > Drosophila emarginata. The sequence goes on along the minus strand of JBAMCD010000260.1, from coordinate 136,981 downwards.
ATTTTGTGCTCAAGTGGCCAAAGTCCTTGTTGGGCTGATGTTCGCTTGCCTGCCTGTTGTTGTCTAGGCCCAGCAAATCAGTTCTAAAAGCAAAGCTGCGTGACTTTTTGGACCAGTTCTTACCCCTCGCTTCCCGCTCCCATCCATGGATTGAGCAAAATTGACTAATGACTTGCTCTTTAATAATTCCAAGAGCAGACAAATATTACTCTGACTTTATTCTGATTAAAAGTATCTGACTCTGGTTCAGTATCCTGTTTGTGTAAGTCTGTGTGTGTGTGTGACTATATGATGTTTGTTGCATACTGTCATAAAATATGCGACACGTTTGCAACATTTCTCTTATTATTTTTCTTCTGTTTTTTGTTTTGTTTAATTGTCAACACAGATTTGCCTGCTAGAGTTTCGCCGTTGACAGGATTATTAGTTCGGTTGGCTGAATTCATTCCCAGTTTTATTCAAACTTTGGTTTTTTCCAACTGAATGTTGTCTCATCTACTTTAAATAGCAGACTGTCTCTACACTCTTTAATCTATTACTAACAATATTTTAAAGTTTTCTGCTTTAATAAGCTTAAAAGTGTTTGTTTGTATTAGGTAAAACAAGTTGATATATTTTTTTAAAGTGTTTGTTCCTTGATTTTCTATATTTAATATATTTCTAAAAATATTTTCCATGCCTCCAACACTTGAGGGAATATTCAAAAAGAAGTGTTAACTCCTAGGGGAATTTTGTAAAACTTCTTTAATATTTTTTAACGAGTTAAGAAAATTAAAAAAAAATCAAATCTATAGGCTTTCTTTGTATATAAAGTTTTGCTATCACTGATTAACTTTTTTGTTTCCTTAATCCCTTTGGTTTTTATTTATTTTGATTACCTATTATGTCATAAAGATAAACTGCTTAAATAAATTCCCATAACTGACGGTTGAAAGAGTATAAAAAATATAATAAACTAATTTGCATTTATTTTTTTTATGTCACAGAATCTGACATAAGTTTTTTTTATTAAATACCTATGGCAAAAGAAGAATATGAATGTATTATTTAGTTTAACAATTTTACTAAACTTAATCCTAATGTGTTTATGAGAAAATGTCTGAAACTACTTTCAAATTTGGAATACATTTTTAAATAAAAAAGGAATAACAGAATAAATTTTAAACGTAATTGGTATAAATTCCAATGACTTAAAAGGCTAGGAGAACACTTTTATTATAGATATTTATATCGAATGGATACAGATCCCTGCTCTGGAGTTAGTTAAAGAAACATGCGCGATCCTTTATCCAGGATTCAGGATCGAGTTTCTTACTTACCAGTAACATTTAAGAAAAAACTCGTTTTATTCATTGAAGATACTTTATTCGATTTTATTCAGACGGAACAATACGAATTACCGAATAATATTATCCTGTCTTTCCCGGAACTGGGCACCTTTATAGGCGGGTGGACGCATGGAGCAACTGGGCTGGAATTTCAGGGTTATTTCGAATTTACCTTTCAGGGTGGCGACGTGGCACAGAATTGCCTTAACACCTCCAATTTTAATATTATATAATTCTATAGGTTTCGATAACAGTGAAAATTCTTCCCTTATTATTATTCTTATGCCAATCCTAGTTAAGTTTTTTAATCTGCAATATTAATATTTAATGCGTATTATTGATCCTAAATTTAAACTGCAAGGGCACCGCTTGAATATCAGGTTAAATATTTATGTCAACACAAAAGACAATTAGCTTAATGTAAGCATACAAAGGATTTGTTTTCTATAATCACTTCTTCCCCTATGGATAACCAGCAATTATATTTTTTAAAAATATATTTTATATTTAATTATAGATATTTAGAAGTTTCACCTTAAACTAACTTCAAAACTTAAATTCACTTAAATCACTTTTAACAAAGGGAATTCTTTATCACCTATAAAACAAAGGGTATCTAAAAGTCCTTACCCCCACTTAATCCCATAGATTTGTTATTACACTGTGTTCCAACATATTTTCCATCTCGATATATATATATATTTTTATGTATTTATATATATATATATGTATACATATGTATATTGCCGTGTTTCTAATCTTTGTTGTATGAATAGTTGGACGGGTAAAAGTGCTTATGGGTTTTTTTTTTTTTTGTCTCTGCTTGTTTCACACTTGCAATAATCATATGCCATGTACCGCATATGATGTCTGTTCCGTCCATTTTTTCTGTGTTCGAGTGTTTTGTCTGTCTGTGTCTATCTTCATGTAACTATACAGCTGCTGCTACTACAGTGAAGCTTTTCAATTTGTTTTCTCTTTTATTGTTGTTGTTGTATTTTTTTATTCTACACACACACATACAGATACATATATAAAGTTCACATACATATATAGAACTGGTAAGTTTTGCTATGGAGCTGCCATAGCCATTTGAGCTAAATTTTATATGTCTTGCCATTGTAACGGTTATCATAGAAACAGAAGCGGTATAAGAGGGAGAAAGGGCGGTCATCATCCGTTGTTTTCGTTGTCGTCCTCTCATCAACAGCAAGAGCAAGTCTTCTGGCTGCTGTTGCTGCTGCTGCTGACTACTACAGTTGGCCTTAATAACAACACTTGTCGTAATATCATTTTTATGCTCAGGGTGGGGTCATAAGGGTGAGAGGGGTCGCCGGGGTGCTTTGGGGCCAAATCGTTTTTATGACACGCACCAGGCGCTGGGCTGTGACGCTGCTGCTGCTGCTGCTGCTGACGCGGTTCTCTTTCAAAGTGTGTGAGATAAAGAATTGATTTTATAGCGTCAAACATGCGATTATGAAAGAGCATTGAGAGTGTGAGAGAGAGAATGAAAGTGTGATAGAAGAAGGGGGTTTAAGTCAAAGGGTGCCACCTAGAAGCAAGCGGGTGTCAGAGCAATAAAAACTTTGCACAGCTTTTTCTTTTCTCTTACTCTCCCTCTCTCCCTAGCATCACTTTACTTCAGTTTTACTCTCTACTCTTCAGACAAAAACTATTCCCATCCAGCATTTTAGCTTTAGTGCTGAGCCATGGAAAAGAAAAAATATATATTATTAATATCCGAACACAAACACCAACACAAACAATTTGGCGCACTTTTGTCATTGCTGTTGTTATAACGGTTTTGGGTTTGGGTTCGGGCAATAAAATTATATTTATGACAAGTAGAAAAGGAGATCTACGGGTATCTAACGGATGGTTCGGGGTGGAAGCGTAACAGTTAACGGAATATGGGTATGGGTATTAGGATTTCGTATTGAAGTTGAAGTGGAAAACCCATTTTACATAAATCAAGCAAATGGGATTGCTGTTTGGGCGCGTGTTGCTAGGCGCTATAACTAATTATCACAAATCCACCGCCATCTAATGCGTCTAATCCTCCAAACACTTTACCCCTACCGTTATGTCTCTCTCTTTTTTTTTTCTCTCTCTCTCTTTCTATTCGCAAAGCCAATTAAAACTTGTGGCTGCTTTTGCACCTGCAAAACAAAAATAACAAATTATGATGAAAACCACAACACGGACCACGAACGGGTCGAAAGGATATGAAAAGTTGACATTTGTGGCTACAAAATAAATGATATGCTTATACATATATATACATACATACATACATATATATTTTTGTATTTTTCAACACTTACAGCTTATGAAAATCTATTTATAATCCTAGTTTTAACTGTGATTATTGGGAATATTTTACAATTATTTTTTGTAAATTTGTCGAATTTTTGATAAGAAAATTATTGGAAATTGAAATAAATCAATTAGAGAAGTTGACTAAGAGATACCCTATATGCGTTACGTAAAACAGCCAAAAGAAATATAATAAAAATTCAGTTTCCTTTTTAATTTGAATTAATTAATGCATTTTTTTTTCTTTTTAACTTTTTATTTTGAATTAAATAAACTCAATGCAATTACAAACAAATTTAAAATGATAATTTTTATGTACATATATGTAGCACGCAGTGATGAGGAGATAAATGGGTCAAGAAGAACCAGAAGTGGTCATTTTTTTCTAAGCCCAGAGATAGTGGCAATGCCAAACAAAAATCAGAGCAAAAAAAAACACTACAAAAAGTAAAAATAGTTTAAGATAAGGTTTAATATTTATTGTCATCCGCATATTATTAAAATAAAGGGAACCGATGGATGGGACTACCTCATTTTCTGTATATTTATTCCAATAATGACATTTTTGGTTTAAATATTTCAGACACGTTTCAAATTTTTAAATGAGAATTCAATGTGTTTAATGTAAAAGATTAAAAATAATTGATAAGAATTTTTCACATTATATAACCATATTTTAAAAATACTTTTTAAATCTTTCTATTATACATTTGCCCACGGTTTTGATTTATGTCAACAATTGAATAATAATAATGACATTTTTTGGTTTTAATATTTCAGATACTTTCCAAATTTCGAATGAGAATTCAATCAGTAAGTAAAAAAAATGATTTCAAATTATTTGATAATACTTTACATTATTTAACGATATTCTTAAAATGACTTTCCTATTATACAATTTCGATTTATTACAAAAATTTAATAATAATAATGCCATTTCTCGATTCAAATATTTCTTAAGCTTTACAAATTTCCTAAACAAATTCACTGAGTATAAAGAAAAAGATTGAAAATTGTTTAATAATGCATACTTCTTCACATTATTTAATTATACTTCTTAAAAATATTTCTATTTTATTTACCAGATTTTTGATTTAACAATTTTTCAATTTTCACTAAATTTTTCATTCAATTGATGTCAACATTTCCCCCTCATTTTCGCCTTAAAGTGAAAAAACCCCACAATAAAAATTTCTTATTTGAACGCCTCATATGGAATTAAAGACAAATATATAGTATAGAGAGGGGTTAAGGGGGGGAGAGGTGAAAATCCATTACAATGTAAACAATACTGAATCAATATGAAATTTTAATGATAATCATGAGATGCTTGGGGAATGTGTGGTATGTATGTGTGTGTGTGTGTGTGTGTATCCATTTTGAACAATGAGGTGAAAGAGATAGAGATAGTTTCCCATTGAGCTCCACCTAGACCCATAGAACGACAACAAATGACAGATTAGCGCAAATATTTATTTTAATGCGAGGAAAGCTGACGATGGCCATCAGGAACACGGAACACGGCGAAAAGTCAGTTAGTTGAATGAAGAGGCAAAAAAGGGAAAATCATCGAGGGATTCTACACAGTTATTACCCTGGGCAATTGACTGTACACTGTTTGCTGTATATCTATGTGTGTGTATCTGTGTGTGTGTGTATGTGTGTAGAAGGATCCCAGAGGAAACTTCTAGCTTATTGCCCATTAAACGCAAAGTCATAATGAGCAGTCGGTAGAGGAAATGGGTTAAAATAACAATAACTATGCAAGGGACGACGAATCTGTTGTATATATATATATAGTTGTTACTTGTTGTAGTTTATGCAATAAAAAGTATATATATATAAACGAAACAAAATTGCCAAGAATTACTGCGTTTATCACGGAAAATGCCATGAAACCAAAGGTCGGTCGTTGGTAATCAACTTTTATGTAAATAAATATTAGAATATAGAAATTTACTTTATAGAAAAGTAATAGAAACTAAATAGTTAACATCAAATTAAATATTGTTGATATTTGCTTAACAATATTAGCATTGATTATAGTTATAGAAGATTTTAATGCTACAATAATAACATAAAAATTGTTGATTATTGTTATATATAATTAAATATTATTATCTTTTTCATAAAAATTTTTTTCTTATTTTATTTAGATTTCTTTGCCAATTTGACCTTTAAATATTTGTTTTCTTTTAAGTTTGCATAAGTTTTAATATTTGTTCTTGGATAACTTTTCCTATTATTAAAGTGCTAAAACTATAAGATACTGCAAATTTGGGCATTAATTGAAACTTTTTTACATCTTTCAAGATGGAAAAATAGATTTTCAATAGATTTTTTAGTGAAAAAAATTGCCAAGAATAATAGATAGATATAGACCCATAGAAGTCTAAGACTAAATTAAAGTCATTTAGAATATTTTCTTGCTTAAAGTATTCTTGAAAGAAAAACACTCATAAATGTGTAGAGATGAAAATTCAATTTTTTATAGTATTCTTTAGCATCTTGTAGTGTTGTAAAAAGCTTTATATTAACAATCTGTTAAAACTATCGAACATTGCAAAAGATTTAGGTAAATGCAAAGGTTATCTTAGCCGTGTCATAACTCTAGGTATTAAAATTGTTATAGCAATGCAACTACTCTTAAATAAATATCCTCTTGTTTGTCTTGTTAGCTTAAAGATTTTATATATAAATCTTTGTAAAATGGTTTAGCAAGAGAGCAAAAGTCTTAAGAGCAGCGGCGAGTCAAAAGTATTCATTTCAAAGTTTCGGTATTTATTTTATAGTACACTTGATCAACTCGCACTGGTTGTAAAATAAACATTAACTTTTTAATCATTCTCAAACAGAACTTGTTTCTCTTCTTTTTTATTCACTGATCACGAAATGTTGCTCTCGTGAATGCGAGAGAGTAAGTGCGAAGTTTGCTAGAGAGCGAAACTCTTAGAGCGGGACACATTTACATATGTATAATTACTAATACAATTGTATTACACATTACTTATTGCTAGCCAAAGAAAAAACAGTTTGAAAGAAATTCACTTAAAACTGTTTTCTTCCGAGGCAAGGAATTTTCGTGTTCGATTAGCGAAACTTTTTTTCCATTAAATTTGAGTGGTACATAAACAGTTAATTATTTATCTTAACCCTTTTCTCTTATGTGGCTTCTGGCTGAGATATTATACATTGAATATAATTTCTTTGCTTATATTTACTAGTTTCGTATTTATATCGAATATCAGCTTTATCCTTTCGTGAAGTAGTTTTATTTGTAAATTAAAGATAGATTCAGAAACTCTTATTACAATGGTGACAAAAAAAAATTAAAAATATGTACAACTGTTACTTAAGAATCTTGAAAATCCTGACTTCTACTTGAAAATTCTGAATTCTACTTGAAAATCCTGAATACTACTTGAAAATCTTGAATACTACTTGAGAATCCTGAATTCTACTTAAATATCCTTGATTTTTACTTGAATATTTTGAATACTATTTGAAAATTATGAATTTTTAAAATCTCAAAAAATATTACTAGTAAGACATCTTATTACAATGAGCGGAAATGCCGTTATTATGAATATTAAAATAAAGTAGTGAAAAGGAGTTGAAGTAAAATTTTTGTGGGTAGGTTAAATTTATTTTTGTTGAATAAAAATACAGAAATGAAAATTATTGAAACGTATTGTTCCAGTATTCCCAAAATGGTTAAACCAATAAATATCAATAGTTTCATTCCACATTAATTCAAAAATAACTAATTCTACGGAACTCTTCAATATCCATAGAATATATTAATAAGTTATTGGCCAAATAATTCTTTTGTCTTTCAGGCTTAAATATGCAGTTAGTGAAATTAGGAAGAAGCGACATTTCCTATAAATAAATTCAAGTATTACTATCGAGATTGTTTCTCGTATCTGTCTGTTGAATATGATGTTGGTATCTATAAGCCTCATTAAATATGATTAGGCAATAATGAAAAGGCAGCAGCACTCGAAACTAATTAGACAAAATACAAGGAAGCATGAACAAGTAAAAGGGGGGGTGGGTAGAATGGATTGCCGCCTCAAATGGTTAAAGTGGACAGGCATAATAAATGACAAATTTACATGTTAATATGAAAGCAGCCGCAGGACCATCTACTCGGACCAAAATGGCTGACTTAATTATCGGATCAGCATCAGGCAAAAGGAAACTTATCAAGGCTTAATTTTCTTGCAAAAGGTAAAGTAATAGGAAGGAGGTGGGAATGGGAACAAAATCACAGTGACAACAACAATAACAAGCAAAAACTTAAGTAGCCAAAAGATCTAACTGAATGTTGCTCCTTTTTCGGTTATTTGGCTCATTCTTTTTTCTTCTTTTTTTTTTTGTATTTTTTGTTTCTTTTTGTGCAAACATAGAAAATGCTTACGAAAGGAAAAAGTCAAACACGCAGATGGCAAAAGCTGCCGTTTTGCCGTTTGACTTTTGTGTAGTATAATTTTTCGTCCAAAAAGTTTTTGCCAAAGTCACTTTCATCTCCCCTCCACCCAGAACCATCTTCTGCCCTTTCATCTAGGTCTTGTAGATTCCCTTCTTTCTCTTTCTAGTTAAACTCTATGCAGGCTATCGAGAGTCAAGGAATTAATTATACATGCAGGTCACGTAAATATGATTGTCATGCCGGCAGGCAACAACAACAAGGACACGCAGATTGACCAGGAGTAACGGCAGCTTCAATAGCAAAAGAGAAGCAGCTACTACTACTACTACTTCAAACGTTCAAATGGCATTGCCATGGCATTGGACAGATCCTGATAAACTTAAGGACTTAAGCGACTTGCATGCTTTGCTTTCAGCTTAGCATCGAGTTCAGTGATTGAGGCTGAACGCCCGCAAACTTTCGGCTTTTACTCTCTCACTCTCTCTCTCGCTCTCTCTCTCTATCTATCTTTCTTTTGTGCTCTAGTTACTCTTCTCTTTTGTAAATCCTTACAAAACTAAAAGTATTTAGCTAATAAATTATACAAAAATTGAAACAAATTCCTTAAGCATTTTGAGTGGCTCACCCAAAAAAAAAAAAAGAGAAAGAAAGGAGAGCGAAGAGATGCAGACAGAGATAGAAAGTAAGAAAGGGAGAGGCAGTGGGATTAACTTGTTGTTGTCGAAATTAATATTTAATTATCCTATTTCTAGGCAAAAGTAGATTGTATTCTGTGTGTGTGTGTGTGTGTGTGTGTCTGTGTGTGTGTGTCTGTGTGTGTGTGTCTGTGTGTGTGTGTATCCTTTAGGGTTGGCAACATTTTAATGGAAATTGCAATAACTGCCGCAGTTATTAGAAAATTTCCTGTTAGCTACCAAAAGACTGTAAAGGGAAACTGTGGACAGATGGAGGGGTTTGGGGGAAGGATAACCTTTACTTACTTACATCGCATGGAAAATTGCAATTTCTGCAAGTCAAGTAACACTATCCCTCCCCTCTTTCCCCTCTCTTTCACTCTATCTATCTTTCTACCTAAACAAGCAAATTATCTACAATTTGTGTAAGCAGATTCATTTACACTGAACTACAAGTTAAAAACTTTTAGTAAATATATTAAAGTGAGAAATAGTTGATAAATATATTAAGGGAAAAGAAACCCTGATAATTTCTAAATAATTAAAAAAAATATAGGAAAGGGCTAACTTCCCCCATGCCGAATTTCTTATCCTTTTTTTTAAATTTTTATATCAATAGAAATTCATAATATAAACTAAAATCTAAAACTAACATCCGTGGCTTGAGAAAAAAGAAAAAAATTTCATGCTAAAAATTTGATTTTGTTTGATTTTTCCTATGGTAACTATAGCATATATTAGATGACGGATTCTGCTGAAAATTAATATATATATAACAGACTTAAGAATACCAATTTTAGTAACAATCGCTTTTAAAACACAAAAGTTATTGATCTAAAACCCTCATATCTAAAGAAACTATATAATATAGACAACCGATTTCGGTTAAATTACAGAAAAATATCTAGATGTATATAACACTCTTTGAAAAAATCGTTTAGTGCCACTTAATAAAGGCACAAAAAGTTTAAGTACCCAAAAAGTTTAAGTACCAGAAAAAAACATTCTTTGGCTATCAGAAATTAACGAACATAAATTTTTCCATTTCATTTTACCATTAATTTATTTTTCCAAGTTCCAATCAATTTTTTCTAAAATTATTAACAAAGAAATTTGTTTTAATTATAATAGTAATATTTATTGTAGTTTTTTATTGCAAAATAACTAGTTACTCCATTTATAGTAATTTCTTCTATTAAACCTTGTTGGATAGTGTAAATTTTGCTTGTCTGTTAATTAATAGAATAGAATGCAACAATAATTAAACCGAAAAAGGTTTTTCAGTTTGCTTAGACAAATCTAAATCAAAAAGTTTCACCGAAATTGTTTTGTAATATGAGAAAATGTTAGCAAAAAACAACAACAAAAGAAAAAGAGTGAAAAGTTTCCATAAAATATATTGACAACTGACTCTCAACTTGACTTTTAAGTCTTTTGTTTTATATATGTATATTTCTTCTGTTTTCGCTTTTTTTCTTTCTTTTTTTTTTTTTAATACACATTAAAAAACAAACTCTCATTATATTTTGCAAATTTTAATTTCCTGCCCGGACATAGGAGCGGAGAGGCAAACAGAAGCAAACAAACAAACAAACAAACAAACAAACAAACAAACGGGCAAACAGGGAAAAAAACTTTATTTTTTTTCTTTTCATGTGAGTGACTGAGACTTAAAGGGGGCCAAACGACCCCGACACCGACTTCCCCTTCCCCGTTGTCGTTCTCCCACCATGTACACGATACCCCGTGGCAACAGGAGCAACCGCAGCGAAACGACACCCAAGGAATTCAAATAAAGTTCATGTCCTTCGTCACACAAAATACGAAAATGCGTAGCAGTCACGTTATAATTGATAGACAGTTGCAGGACGTGTGCGAGGTGGCTAAATTGTTGACAGGAGAAGAGGCCTTCGGTTTCGTTTCGTTACATTTCGTTTCGTTTCCTTTCCTTTTTTCAAGGTTTTTTTTGTTTTTTTTTTTCTTTTTTTCTTTCGTTGGGGTTCTGTAAACTCTGGCAAGCTGCTATTTTGTGTGTTGTTAATAAAAACGCAAACACAAATGAGCGTGCGTAAAAAATTCAATTATGGCACGAAGGCAGTGAAAAGGTAGAATCCAGGATGGTTAAGAGCATAGCTCAGGAATTAAATAAACTCGTAGGTAAGTATGGTACATAAAAACTGTGGGCAAACGAGAGACTTGCTCTTCCCCGCAAAAGTGAACAATGACAGTTATGTGAAATCCTATTTCTCTTTCTCTCTCCCTACATCTTTGTGTATGTGTGCGTGTGTGTCCTAAGCAAATATCAAACGGGTCTCACATTTTTCCTTCTTACGACTTGACTCACTCTATCTTTCTCCCTCTTTCATTCTCTCTATTTACTGGAAGCCGTTTTTCTCAGTCATTTTGCGGTCTTTGCTTGATAGAGGCGTTTCGAGTTGGAGGTGTAATGGGTCTCATTCTGGGTCTTGCACTTTATTTGTTTAATTAATGTTGCCTTGTAAACTGCAAAATGCGAGAACACTCTGCTGTCACTCTTCAGTCTCTCGGTTTGTCTGTCTGTCTCTCTGTCTGAGGGCTTGTCTGTTTGTTATAGGCAAATAGACACTTGACATAAACACAGCTGAGCTGAAAACTTGATTAAATGCTACCGCATCTCCACCATTCCAAAGTATGACAGTGGAAAGAGAGATACATACGTAGAGGGGATATAGAAAGAGAAGGGCTGTCAAAATGCGTGCGACCAACGGTCTGACAGTTGTCACCTTGACGCTACTCACCGCTAGCTGGCAACTTGTGGCAGTTGGTAAATAACATAGCAGCATAGAATCTGCAATGAGTTGCACCTTGATTAATCTGCAGCCTTCCAGTAGTTGCAATTAGAAAAGAGCAGCGAGACAACCATACTGACCAGCAAGTCAAAGAACATGAACGTAGCTCCGTTAAAACGTAAAATACACAAATATAAATAATAAAGAGAAAATTTAAATTTAAATGGTAATGGTACATTTTTTTTCTCTTACATAGCAACTATGAATTTAGCACTTATATAAATTAATATTCTTCTTCTGATCATGGATGCCCTTTCTTTACTCTGATATTTTTCTAGCTTTAATTCTTGTATTCAAATATATTTCATGTAAAAATATATAAAAGAAATATTTAATAGTAAAACATTTTAAATATGGACTCAGCATTGTATTATTTGTTTCAGTTTTCTTTACAGATAAAAACTAACCACCAGAAAAAAGAAGAGTGTGCAGAAATTCAGACGGCATCAGTGAAAATCAATAAATGAAAAAAAGAACACTAAATCTGAGTTACTGAGAGAGCGGCCTGCAAATAATTGAGCAAGAGAGAGCAATTCATGCTCAGCATGTGTATTTTAATGCACATTCATAATACCCAACAAGGGAAAGGAAAGAGAACGAATTACGATCTTTTGCACTCCCACCACGCATTCATTAAGCAGCTGCGTCAGCATCAGCTTCAGTAGAGCAGATTAGTTACTGTATCGCTTCTCTTCCGATCGCACGTGCTAATTTGTGATTGTGTTACTCTTTAAGGTGAAAAAACTTATTTAATTCAGGTGAGTTTTTAAAAGCATAAAAAAGTTTAATTTGAAGCTTTGCATTTGAATCTTTGTTGAATAATTGATTTTAATCGATTCCAAAGTAAGGCAAAATCAAATATATTGCTATGAACCCAGCCCTGATGTAATTGCGCTTAGCGCTTCATTGCTCTCTCCCTGATTGATTGTGTTGTTGTTTTTTTCTTATGAATTTACAGCTATTTTCATAAATAAAATGAAAATGAAATGTCCTCTCTTTAACTGTATTTATACTCAAATGCACCAGATTTGAAATCTAGCTACAATGATTGAACGAAACTCTCTTTAAAAGAGAATAAATTGACGCTAATTTTCTAAATAATTGCTGGTTATTTAAAGGTCTTTATTGATTCTAGTCATAAATATGATTTAAAATTAGATAGTATATAATATGCAATTTGTCTTACCCTCATAATTAAGTTTTAACTACACCCATGATGACAGAGGTAGAAAGAGATGCCAACAAAATGGCAAATTGTTGTACACTTATTCCAAAGAACTATACAAATATTAATATAAACATATATATGTACATATATATATGTATGTATGTATATGCATACCAAAGAGAAAACTTTTGCAGTGTCAGTCACAACTCTCTCTGTCTCTCTTGATGACATTCTCGGTGAGATATTTAAATTGCCTATATTAAGTGTGAGAGAGGATAAAGGATGAATGGAAGAAGAGAAAAAATAAGGAGGAAACAGCAGCGTCAACAACTCGAGCCATCAACAAGGCCATTTAAAACTAATTATGCTTTTACGTGCTGACGTTGACTCGGAGATTTATGCACACAGAGACACATTCTCATATACAAATTTTAATGGCAATGGCGTTGGCATTTTATTTACTACATTTAACTGCATAATGCACACGGGGCATACCACACACACACACACACACACAGACACACGCACACCCAATGTAACCAAAAACTACTTAAACCGAAACGAAAAGTAGGCAGTTTAACATCTTCAACTCTTAGTCTCTCTCTCTCTCTATCATTTATTCTGTGACTCTGTCGCACGTCTGATATGAGTCTCGTCTTGATTTAATGGGTAATTACACCACCCAACATAGAACAGCCGTTAAATGAACCGACAGTCAGGCAGTGCCTCCCCTTCCCCCCGTTATACTTTCTCTCTTTCGTTCTCTTTTGCTGCCAACTTTGAATATGCACTTAAAGTGAAGAGCACTAGAAAAGCGACCAAGACGGCAGAAAGAGAAGCAACAAGATGATGTGGTGAAGTTAAGGTGGGAGGGGGGTGTAATGAGGGTTAGAAATCGAGCCGATGACTCAACAAAGTGCAGACAGGTTAGTTAACAGAGTTAAGAGTTTATTTTAAATGATATTTATTTATAATGTTGTCATGACTGATGCACAAGAGTGGAAATAGTGGCAACAGCTTGGCAAAAACTCATTTAAGTTTCAGATTACTTTACTTTCTATGCTAATTGCTTTCATATGTGTGTGTGTGTGTGTGTGTGTAGTAGTTATGCCTATTTCTGATGAGAAATTACTTTGAATAGATTTCTAAAATTATAAATGCATGATAAAGCGAGTAAACTCCATTATTAGTCCTTTTGTCTTGACTTTCAATTAAAATAATTCTAAAGCAAAAACCAAATCTGCCATCTAAGCAAATCGAATGATCCTTCAGAGCAAACAATAGTTTTCTATTATTAATTCCATTTTGTCGAAATGCATTAAGTTTATAATTACATTTGTTCTTTATACGCCCCAGTTTTCCTCTTACTTCAAAACTTTGGTCATTAAAAACATGTTTTAAAAGCCAAAAGGCAAAAAAAAAAATTTAATTACTCCAAAAGATAGGCAACAGTTTTTGTGTTTGATAAATTAAATTTGAAATATGTCCATTACGGTTTTTTTTTGTTGTGGACACTAATTTCTTCAGAGTCTCTGCAATTATCTTTTTTTTTGTTTTAATATATTTTTTTTTTTTGCCTAGATTCCGCTTCCTCATTGAAACAAATAAAAATGTCAACTTGGTGTAACACAGAAGGGGAGGAAATCTACTTAATAAATTCTTGTTTCGGCATAAAAATAAGAATGAGATGGGGACTGGTGGTGAGGGTCGGTGTCGTGGTGGGGGTCTTGAGGGGTAAAATAAAAAGAAGTACATCTGACAGCACCTGTGCCAAATAGACACGATGCCGCCGTAAGGTGGGAAGTTGGTCAACAAAGTTGAACGCCAAGAGGCATTAGTAATATTTACAGTCCTCCATCTCCATCTTCATTCCACGGTAACAGTTACTGCCTGGACTTTATTAGTGTTCCGACAACCTAAAGGACAATAAATAACATTCTGTGTGCGTCATTTTGTTTTACTTTTGTTTTTCTCCCTATATGTGGACTTTCCTAAAGAAAAAAAGAATATATATGTATAAACATATAAAAAACAAACACTTCAATGCGTAATAAAAGTAAAAGTTTTCAACATAAATTTATTGATATAATTACTTTAAATCTATGAAATTTTGAAATATTACTTATTTTAGGTAGTTTTATTTTTTGTTATCGACAAGGCAATAATAAGAGAGTTAAAAGTTGGTTGAAATTCAACCTTGAATATACATACAAAGAAATAATGAATTTTACTATTTTAATTTACTTAATTTATAATAATTATAAAAAAGATGCCATACAATTTTCGGGTATTAGAATTTTGCATTTTTGAATAATATAAATACATGTTTGTGGTAGAAGATTGGTTAAACAAATAAAAAATAAGTTTATTTTATTTAACCTATCTTCTTTGAGTTTTTTGTAATTTTCCATTTTATAAAGACGAAAACTTTCCATTTAATTCAACATAAAAGAATATCAAAAAAAAGACAAAAACTTTGAGCAAAATTGCTGAAAAGAAAAAAAAAACTATTTTTGGTAGTAAAAAAAAATTTAATTTAAAACTGTTTTTTTCCTCCAGCACAAATCATTTAAGAATGTGAGCTTTATTGATTGCTCTCTTTCGGTATCTAAGCCACGCCTCTTTTTGCCTATACACACTAATTTCGATTTGAAGTGAGCTGTGAAAAATTGTCTATACAAATGATAAAAAAAAGAATGAGAAAAAAAATACAGAAAGAAAAACGAGAAGAAAAGGATTTTACAGCTGCCTCAACGAATCATTTCTCACATTTGCAACGTGGCCACAAAATTGCGTGACCTGTAAACCTTTTCATCAAACCACCCCCCAACCCCCCTCCACCCTCTGGTCCTTTTTTTTCTGTGGTTGTTGCTGTTAAGCTCGAATCAAATGCAAAGCCAGGGCAATATGACATTTCAATTTTCATCAACAATGGAAGCACAGACATACACAGATACACGCAAACGAAATCCACCTGCCTAGTCAATACACGCACACTAATACACACACACTAATACACACACACACACACACACACACACACACAAACACAGACACACAATGGTGAACAGTCAACGACAACGGGCGACATCGACGCACTTCTAATACAATACAAACGCAATAATATCGGATTTCCGTTTCCGCATCCGTTACGCAGCGAAGTTTACAGTTTGCCAGATGTAAGGATTTTCTTCTTTTTTTTTTTTTGCTCCTCTCCTCGAACTCTCGCCTGCTTGTTGTTGTTGTTGTGTTTGTTGCTGCCACTGCTGCAATGGAAAAACAATTTGAAGCTTTTCGCTTGGTCTCTCTCTTCATTTTTCCCCCTCCACTTCTCTCCATCTCTTGCACATTGAAGCAATAAAAACTTGTTGGGCCAAGTCTCAGTTTGAGTCTGGGCAAATGAAAAAAGGTGGTAAGAGGAGGAGGGGCGCGGAGACGGAGGAGTTGGACAAACGTATGAAATAGTGTGAAAGGCTTTCATAAAGTTGCCATGCCATGGCATATACGACTAGACACAGGTAAAGAGAAAGTGAGTAAAAGAGAAAGACTAAGAGAGAAAGAGAGAGAGAGAGAGAGATGGTGAGGGGGAGATAGGGGGAGTAGCTCTCATGAGGTAAAGCAACACATCGCCTTGCATTTGAACGCGTGTTGACAATGACGGCAATCTGCGCAAAGTTCAGACGAAGGATCGGAAATTGCTGGGCAAAGTGCAATAAATCGCGCCTTCATCTTTGGCATGATGTCTAACCTATAAAGGTTGTTGCATACCTATGTGTGTGTGTGTGTATGTGTGTGACTATAATGGATATTGATTGAAAACTTTGATTGATTTCGAAAGGTTACTGCAACAAGAACAATGAAAATCGACATGACTAATTAAAACAGCAAAACCGATGGCATCTCAACAGCAGTAAAAACTTTAAAAAATTGTATTTTCTTTTATAACTTTTAACTGCTTGTAAACAGGTTGAAAATTTCTTTTGATAAATTATTATATTTGTTACTTAAATTGATATTAAAGTTAATATAAGTACATTTGTTTAAAACTTCTTTTGGTTTTTACCATTAAACAATATGTGAACGGAATGTATAAACTTGGCTTTGGATAGCTATAAAATAAGAAAGTAATGAAGCCAAACAAGCATTACTTTTACAGCTAGAAGTCTTTTTCTGAAATTATTTTTTCTGTCCACAGTTTTTCCGCTTCTTTTCCTACCTTCTTTTCCATATCATAAAGATATAATTATTTAATTTGAATAAAATTTGTTTTTGGTCATATTATTTCTCTGCTGTATTTTTAGATTTATATTTTTATTTAGATTATCTAGCAAAGTTTATATATATATACATATAATTATATATACATATATGTACATATATACATATACCAAGAACTATCAGAACTTAAAACTGACGACAGAAGGTTTTAAATATTTTAAATTTGGGTTTTTGGTTTTCAAAGCCCGCTAACAACTTTTATATTAACTAAAAGTCAATTTTAAAGAAATAATTTACTAATATTTTTTGCAAAGCATGAATATCTAAACTTCCCAAAATTTTTACATTATTCCATTAACTAATTTTCTATTCTTATTGATAAATCGTTATCTCTGTTATCCCTTACTTATGTATTAACTGACTATTAACATCATTTTAAACCATTTTTTTTTTTTCTCAATTTCACTTTATATATAAAAACGTATAATTTTACTTATATTTCTAATGTAATCTAAATAATTATGAGTTGCACTTCCCCATAATGAAATTGCATGAAACCAAAAGAAAATTGATTTTATATAGAAATTTTATTATATAGAAATTATAATACTGAAAATAGAATGAGAAAGATGTGTCTTTAAAATTATATTCATTATAAGGAAGTTCTCTGTGGGGAAATTCTACTATATTAGCACTTAAAACACAACTAAATTGTGTTATATAATTACATAATAATTCATATTACAACATTTAAATAAAAAGCTCATTCATTCTTCATTTTCAATTCATTTTTTTATGAAGTCGATGAAAAGTTTTGATTGAAAACAATATATTTTATAAGAAAAATCAAAATCCAAAACTGATTTGATTTGAGCATTGAATTGAGTTTGCCTCAAATATTGATAAATATTTATATTTATAAAGGAAAATTCATTAAATCGAAAAGCACATACAGTAACAATTATCAGAAAATCATATTGATCTATAATATGCCACTATATACACACACATACAGACAAACATATGTAAAACAATTCTCATTATTCATTAATATTGTGAAAAATTTTACTATTTAATTTGTTCCATTAGCATTTGATTTCGTTTCGCTTAAATCCCAGTCCCAGCCACAGACAAATTTTTCGTTTACATGTGGCAAGTAATAATATCTCGAATGTTGCGCCATTTGAAAAATTCACTCAATTAAGAGCAACTGCAATTCGTTGGAAATGGTATGAAATGGGAAGGGAATGAAATGAATGTGGGTATGTGTCCTTTATCAGGACAGAAATGAAACCGTAAACCTCACAATAAAAACCAAAACCTCGGTAGTGGTTCAAAAAGGCCACAAAACAATAAACAAAAATGTTTTTACCTCTTTCCCCTTTTTTTGTTGTTGTTGTTGTTTTGTACGTTTTAAATTGTTTTACAGCCAGCAAAAAAAAAAAAGGCCTATATATTCGTATATTGGGTGTTTGAATGAAAACAAGAGATTTTAATTTCATTTGGTTTTTGTACAAAAATGGCAACAATTTTCCATATGCCACCAATACCAAAATCGCTTTTCATTGTGGTAGAGTGAAAAAAGAGTTTGGGGGGAGGGGGCGTGATGATAGCAGACACAAAATACGAATAACAATAAGGGAAGGGGGGAGGGAAACTTTCACTTTTAGTTTTAGTCTCAATTTATGGGCCACTTTTAAGCGCCTCAATGGATTTAATGTTGTTAATAAATTTTGTTTATTTTCAATAAACAACAAATAGTAATGCTAAAAGAACATAAAATTTATATTTTTATTATTCTTCTTCTTCTTCTTGTTGTTATCTCAAAGAAAGTATGCAATGAAATAAAATGAAATGAAAGTTTTGCAAAAAGTTTTCGTGGTGATTTTTACCAATTTTATGACATTAATTTGTTTAAGTAGAAACTTGAGTATTGAAATGAAATGATAAAAAAAAAAAAATAAACGAAGTAGGAAAAATAAAGAAATATTCATTGTAGAGACAACTTTTCGATCTAATAGTGGCTCAATTTTACGCAATTTTGCCTCTCCCCGATGACTCCTGCTAGGGGGAAGACAAAAAAAAAATGTAACGCTTTTCCCACGTTTCGTTTGCCAAGCGTTAAATCAGCATCTAATCCCAAAGTATTTCCAATTTCATACACACACAGACACACACACATGCCCGCCCACACCCAAAGTCATGTCAAACAAACTTAAAAACATACACACATGCACACACACACACATGGGAGATGGAAGGGGAAAAACGACGACAACAAGAACAAGTTCTTAAAGGTATGCGTTAAAAGTTATGCTACACTGTTTTTTTTTTCTTTCTTTCTTTCTTTCTCTTTTTTTTCCACTTCCTATTTTTCCTGTGAGCCCCAACTGAAAGGCAGCATTTCACATTCGTTTAGATATATGTACATATATCCTGTGCGTATCCTTGTATTATCTGCTTATGCCTCGTCAATCTAAACCCTGGAATCTTGTTGCTGTCATGTTGTATAAATTAAATGTGTTTATATTAAAAAAAAAAAAGCACACACACACACACAGAGAATGGAAAAAAAAAAAAACAAAAATCTGAAAACAAAATTCTACAATATAAAGAAAATATCAGTTCTTGGTTTTGATTTCTTGGCCTTATGCATGATAATAAGCAGTGTGAGTTGTTTTTGTCCCTGATAAATATTGACATGTGTGCGTACGATGGCAGGGTGAAAAGAGGGAAGGGGGAGTGAAACCCAAAAAGGCAGAAGAAGACCAGTTTCTGTTTTTTTTTTGTTTCTATTGGACAAACGCGACCAACAATATGATGGAAGGAGGCGAAAAGGGAAGACCATGTTGACACGCAATCATTTGAGATCAGTTAACTTTTTTTTTGTTTTCTTATATTTCGGTTTCTTTCCCTTGGATTGGCTGTCGTGTTTGGTTTATGCTGACAGGGAGTGACATCCTGCAGGATATGTGAAGCGATTGTGTTATTAGATATGCTTTAGATATGCGAAATTGTGACAAGGATGAAGTTATTCTGTGTTGAGATTTTAAAACCTTCTACACAGGATACCAATTTCAGATAATTTAGGCCAAAAAGTAACTATTTTTCAATCTTATCTTACAGTCGATCAAATGTTTTTATTGGCTAAACCATAAATTTGTCTAACCTTATAATAACAAGTCAACATATGTTTGCTTATCTTTTTATTAGCCTAAACTTCATTTGAATAACTTAACATTAGAATGAGTTAATTACAAGTTCGTCTTTAGCCTGTTTAATTTTTGTTTGATTCAATTTTGCTGATGCCAAACTCTACTTTAGCCTAACCTTACTTAAAATTTTATTTTCATTTGCTTGCTTTTGCTTAACTTTACATTTTTCTTACTAAATCTTTGCCTAGCATTGCATTTGCCCAATCTGTTGAATTTAACATAATCTCTACTTTACAATTGCCCATCAGTAATATTTTAACTAGATTATTCATTTGCCCTGTTCTTCATTAGCCTAAACCTAACTTTACCTTTGACACTTCACTCATAATTTGAGTTTACCACTCATTCTAGTGTAGCTTTATTTTTATCTGATTTAACATAGATCTAATCTGGTCTATATTTATTAAGTACTTCACTAGCCAAAACCAACATTTGTCTAAATTTTACCTCATTCTTTTTTGTCATAATTTTATCTTGACCTAACCTTACTTTGATTTAATTTCACAATGCCCTAAAATAAAATTCTTTTTAAATTTAAATTTACTTTTAATCTGTCGTATTTATGTATTTTACATTTTTAGTTAATTTTACAATTGCTGAACTTTACATTGTCCTAACCTTACAATTGAGTTAACATATGCTTGAGCTAACATTTCATTGACCCAAACCTACATAGACTTAACCTTACAATGACCTAACCCAACATTTAGGTCTCTTCGCTTGCTCAAACTCTACATTATTGAAACCTTTTTAATTACAATTATCTTACGCCCAACTTTACCACTGTTTTATATAACATTAACCTAACCTTACTTTTACCTTACTTTACATTGGCTTCACGAAACATTCGTTTCCATTTCGTTTCTCTCTGTTTTTTAATATCGAAGTCATTGTTGCAATAAGTTTCGATTGGTGTTGATTGCAATCCAGATAATGATACTGCTGATAATTATAACGAATGTGGTAAGATGGCCAGTACAGTGAAGTGGGCGTGGTTAAAGAGCTGGTTACATGTGCCACACAATAAACTGCTTAATTTAACAAAAAGACGGATCAGAGAATGGATTTTGACCGCTGCTCGTTGCCTCATCGTTTTGCTGCTTTATGTTGCACAGGATCAAAGGTTGAATTAAGTTTTCGATATATTTTCATTTACACCGCATTCATTGTCTCTGTGTGTGTGTGAGTGTGTGTTGCCTGAATTTATACATTTTGATTCTTCTCATGCGTAATATGCAGAATTATTCTCAATTCTCTCTCTTCTTTTCCCTCTCTCTCTCTATCTTTCTCCTTTTTTTATCATGTTTCTTTTTTTGCTGTTGCCGAAGCACTTCATGCGTAACTTTTGCCTTTAATTTTTGTTGGTTTCTTTTTGGTTTGTTGTCTGTTTTAACATTTTGTATCCTCGATGTTGTGCATATGTAATTTTTTGTTGCCTGTGTGTGTGTGTTTGTGTGTGTAGTGTGCGTGTGTGTGAGCTGGTAATCCATTGCAGAAATAATTAATTACTTAACAGTAAACCTACAATGCTAAGTAAGTTGCCTTGATGAACATTGCGTATACGCAACGTGAGCAAGGGATAATCAGAATGCTTGCAAGTGTGTGTATGTGTGAGCATATGTGTGCGTGTGTGTGTGTGCCAAAGGTCAGCTACATGTGGTGCATGAAACTGGAAAATTTATGAGTTATACATTAATTCCTTGGAATACATGTATAAAAATAAGCTGTTCTTTTCTCTCTCTTTTTTCTTTGTATCCATAAAATAAATTATTAATCAACAGAAAACTGACTTGACCCTTAAAGTAAGACTTGTGCGATATATATATATATATATATATATATATATATGATTTTCATTTGTCTATATAAAATTATTAATATAACAATGCATTTTATAGTTTAGGCAGAATGAGTAAAAGCTTCAATTTAGTTTAAATGTTGCAACATAATTTTCACTTAACAAGATTTTCCAAATATTAATTAACTAATGCAGCATATTTTGTTTCTATCGATTTTAATACAATTTTAATTTAACTGACTGAATTTTGAAAATTAAATAAATTTACGTTAAATTGTTTTTTAATGCGCTGTTGTGTTTGCCATTTATTTGTGTGCAAATATTGAATATTTATTTAAATATTGTTAGCCATTAATTTTTGTTATATTTATTTTACTTATGCAATGAAAGCGGCGTCGTTCTCAGCTACTTAATTAATTATTGCTTAAATATATTTAATATATATATATTAAATATATGTATATTAATATATTTATATTTTTTGCAGTTTAGGCTTAAAAGGAATAAATAAAATGTATTATACAAATATTTTGGAATATGTAGATCTAAGTTTGTATGCTCTCAAAAGTCTTAAGTATTCAAAATTAAGAGTTCCTCTACATTTACATATGCCTGCAATTTTGTTCAGTCTTTTTGCTGTATTATATAGTCTACCTATTTCAGTATATACTTTTTATTCTTTAAGTTGGCTATGCTTTAGCTAATTTCAAAAAGTTCTCCATCAATATTATCGTTAGATCGTTACGTTAGTAAGAAGAAAATTTCATCGACATTTTTGAAACTTTTACATTAAGTATATAAATATTTAATATTAAATATTACCAAAATTTATTTAAAAATTTGTTTTTCTATATTTGTATGCCTGCGTGATAAAGCAATTAAGAATATTGTAGGTTTTCTAAAAGGAACAAAATTAGACTAAATTGGAGCTTTACAATTTTGAGATCCTTCGAATTATGTGTCCGATGTCCTTTGGGCTTTTAAGTTAGCTATAATTTAACCGATTTTAAAAAGTATTAAACAAATGTCAACGTTTCAGTAGTAAAAAAATTAATTACATATTTCAAATTATACAAAGAAAAGAATTTCGGCCAGATTTTATACATCATTAAGAATTTTACAAATAGTCTAAAAAATTAGTTTTCCAAATTATTTAAAAAATGTGTTTTTAAAAAGCATGCAAAAACATAATTTTTAAATTTTGAAATCACTCTAATGTTGTGTAAAGTTGAGATTCCTTCAAAAGATTTATCAAATATTGTAGGCTCATTATTAGGCTCAAAGTAGGACATATTTCTGGCATTTTTAAGAAATTTTTAATTAATTTCCAAGCTAATTTCCGTAGTCAAAAAATGTGCATTAAAAATTTAACTAACTTAAAAATCAAATCAAAATAATTTGTAAAATTTTTACGACTTTAAAGGTAGTTTCAATAATCAGATAAAAAATTTGTTTTATGCCAATTAAACGATGTAACTTTAAGAAGTAATTAATGTTAAATTATAAATTGAAATTAAAATGTAATTAAAGATAAATTCAAAGTAAAGACAAAATTAGGCTGAATTATAGCTAAAAAAAAGTAGACATTCCTTCAAAGGATTCGCCCAAAGTCCTGTGGCAATAAATTAATCCTGACAAACAGTTTTCTCTATATAGATTATTATAGCAAAACTGATTACCGATTTGATTGATGTCAGCACTGACAAAATGCAACAATAAATAAAGTTAAATTAATTTAAATGTTGATTAAATCTAACATGTCCTTGATTTACACTCCAATATATTCAGCGAACAACAAATGTTTAATATGTTACAAGAGAGCGAGAGAGAGAGAGAGAGAAACAATTGTTTCATAGCCGCCAATAGTCGTGCCGGCACCCGCAACCCAAAGTAATGTCAACCTGTCTGTCAACGGGATTTAACTGAAATTGAAATTGAAATATCAAATGGAGTTGGCCGGCACTAAGAATGGAGCTGTAGCGGTTTTTGGGTCAGACATGGAAGAGAAAATCTGAAATTTTGAAATTAATTTCTGAGGGGTATTTTTGTTATTTTTTTTCTTTTTTTTTGACAAAACGACCGCAAAATGTTAGCCGCATTCAGCGAACCGGAAGGAAGGCTATGACCAAATGCTGTTTCCGTTGTATATACCGGGCTCTCTCATCTTCCGTATCCGCATCCTGCATCCGCATAGCCATCCGGTGAATCAATCTGGACTAGCTGGGTGAGTGTCCTTTTTCTCTCTCTCTCTCTCTCTGCTCTGTTATTGTTGTTGTTTCATAAAATTTATAACTAATGCCATAACGCGAATTTGTTGGCTGATGATGTGACAAGAGGCACGCACTTTGAGTTCAGCTACCCGTTACCAGTGTCTTTGTTAGCCATCAGTCGAGTAGAGTCGAGTCGAGTGGGGGGTCACATATATATATTTAATAGCCTGTCGGAGTATTAGCTGCATATTTCGTCAAGTTTTCTTTTTTCTTTTGCTCTCAGCAGCAGTAGCAGCAGCTGTTGGCCTCGACATATGCAATTGCCAAAAAGAGAGGAGAGAAGACTCTTGGCACAGCATCAAACACACAATAACAAAAACAAAAATTAAAACTTGAAAGAGGGGGGAGAGAGGAAAATACATACATATGTATGTATGTATGTATAAAAAGTTTTCTGTGAGATTTGCGCTAAAACCACTTTGTGGTGACGCCAAAACTTCTAGCCAAGTTAAAAACTATTGTCATTCTGTTAAGTGGTCACATTTAACACTTGGAATGCTTCTGTCTAAAAGAAAGCCAGAGAAGATGAAACTGGTAGCCAGTTGAAGCCAGTGATGAAGATTGGCTTTTGCATTCGGTTTTGGAATGAATGCGAATACGAATAAGAATGAGTTATGAGTGTTCTTTTCTCTCTCTCTCTCACTCTCTCTCTCTCTCTCTCTTTCCCTTTTGCTCAACAGAAGCAAAAAAAAAGAATAGAAAAAAGAAAATTAAGAATAACTAATTTAAAAGGAGTTCTCGGAAACAAAGAAAAAAGAATAAAAAACTTTACCCTCCTGCTGCTTTCTTTCAACAACTTTAATTGAAGTTTTTTTTTTTTTGCTCTACAGGACTGAATTTAAATTTGAGAGGGTAAATAAATTTTAATAAATAATTTAAATAAATAAATTTTCTTGTTCGAGAAGTCAAGGAGTTAATATTTAATTTATTTACTTTTATGTAGTTCGAAATTGTTTTCCTAAATTAATTATTATTGCAATGATTATTAATTAGTACTATAGAAAAAATTATTTATCAATGTTTAAACACAATATTTAATTAAATTGTTTTTGCTAATATAATATTATTATAATTATTTATTTGAAAGTATATATAAAACGTAATAGCTGCTAGTGCCATCGACTTGATGATTGATATTAAATTGGTTGAGGTATTATATTATTAAATTAAGTTAAATTCTAATATTATTTCTTTTTCTAGTAGCTCCTCATTAAAATTAATATATCTTAATACAAATTTTAATATAATAGCCTTTACTAGAAGTTTCTCATTGTTAGCTTTGTTGTTTCTGTTCAATTCTTTTGGTGAACTAAGATAGTTAAACGTATTTCTTATTTTATATAATTCATATTAAATTAAATTATATAATTAATTATATTAAAGCCTATTGTTATATGTATACATATGTATGTATATATTTACATTATTGAATATTTCAGTTTATTTTAAGTTTCTTTTTACATTTTTTTAACAATTAAACTTGTTAGTATTCTAATAGTATTTATATAGCTACACAGACAATCTGCTCACTTTTTCTGATATTTATAAATAATGTACTACTGATCTGAAGTCGGCTATAAATTTTAAAATCTTAGAACTTTAAAGCTCTCGAAAGTGTTAAATAATTACTAAAATATATTTTCAATATTAAAATAATATAAATTTCCAAGAAGAAGTCTTTGCAGTGAAGTTTATTATATATGTACGAACATATGAGAGTTTTTTTAATGCGAATAATTTAAACCGCTTTCAAAAGAAACAAACTAAAAAGTAAAGACAATATTTATACTACAAGCAAAAGGTGTGACCAGATTACAAGTTCATATTATTGCTAAATTAGTATTTAATATAAAAATGCCAAAAAGTAATATTTCATCTTTAAACATCCATTAATTTTTGTCTTTTACTTTTGGCATGGTTTGTGGCGTTTTTCTTAATTTTTTTTATATATTTATACATATATCTATGTATATTTACCACAATTTTAAATTCTATTTTTTATTTATTATTAAATTTTTAATTATTGAGATTTTTTACTTAACAAACAAAAAAGTTTCTATATAATATTTTTAGCTCTGCCTTCACTTTTGAAATCTCAATATGAAAACATTTTAATAGTCTCTAGTCAAACTCTTAACTTTAATTCATTCTATTTATAATTTTCTTATTATTTCTGGGCCGCATTTACCTCATAATCCATCCCTGTTTTGCCTTGTGATATTATTACTTTAACTTAATTTAAATTGCATTGGGCAAGCAATTGAAACTTTTTTGCCTTTGGGGTGAATAATTTGAAATGAATGCAAAGTAATTCATATTTTGCCACCTGTCTATACATATATCTACAATATATATATATATATATATATATATATACATATATATGCATATATACATATTTCTAATCTTTTGGTTAGCCACATATTTAGTCAAGGATAAATTCATTTAACAGTTGTGTAAATAAAACTGGCAAATTAACATTCATTTGGCCTAAGCAAATAATTTCTGAAAAATCTCATTTCACGCTTAAATGGCAACCGCAAAAGGAGTTGAGAATCAAACAGAAATGGCCCAAAGCGTTGGCCAAAAAAAAAGCGAATTCAATGCGAAGTATTTATACTCTGCCAGCGAAATTTATCACTTAATGAACCTTGATGGAAAATTCATAAATATATTTTTTCTTTCTTTTTTCGTTGCTGATTAACTAGAGCCAAAAAGGACGCTCACATACACACACACACGCGCATAGATGATTATGTGCTGTCAGGCAAAAGTGGCCAGGAAGTGCAAGTGCCAACGGAAACTTTTAATTGTTTCTGCTGTTGCTTTCAAGTTTCCGTTTCTTGGCTGGACGAACAAGTAAAGAAAGAAAGAGAGAGAGAGGGGGCGAAAAAAATGGTAATGAAAATGCATGGAATGATAGGAAGGAAAGAAAATTCCTCACATTGTTGCTTGCGGTTATTTGGCCACTTCTTTTCATTCAGTTCTATCCACTTGGCTTATATCGTTCCGGCCTTCTTAACTTTTTTTTCTGTCGCCCGTTCATTGTTGCCGCTTAACCGGATCCCGGTTGAAAGCCAACAAAAAAAAAAACTCAGAAGAAAGAACCGTAACGAAACTCAGCGCAACGCAACGCAACGAAACGGAGAAGGTTATTAAAAATCTCATTATCATTGTCGTTGCGGCGTAAATTTTAATTGTCCGTTAAAAGTGTCCTCCTTTTTGGTCCAGGTCCTTCGTGGTTACGTTTGGTGAGTGTGTATGTGTGTGTGTGTGTTGTCCCAGCGAAATCAATTTAAACTTGTTTGACCAACTTGATTAGATGACAAACGAATTTGCTTAATGCCCTTTTATCGAAAAGTCTTGGAATTAAGTTACGTACCAAGAAGTTGCCTTGCCTGCCATGGAAGGACCTTAACATAACTAGCAACCAACTAACCAGTGGCATTTTGCATGTTAAACATGTGCATAATGCAAATTGTTCACTCACATTTATCCACTCACCGATGAACCTTTATCCTCTATCCCTCTACTCCGTCTTCTAGCCACCTTAGCCTTATTGTGCTTGGTGCTTGGTGATATCCTTGCGGGCTTTGTAACTCATTCGTCAGGTATTGAGAGCTTTGGGATTTCCTGGTCTTGGGTTGAGAGTCGAAACGCAGTAGAGCGCAGCTTAGATGCGGTTTCCCCATAGCCAAATCTAAACGTGTCATAACACACACACACACACACACTGACACACGTACACACAGAAGCTCTCTAGAGTGGCTACAACAGCAATAAAGACGATATCCGTGTCAAGCGGCATGTGCATATGAAAACAGTATCCCCACAGTGTCCAGCAACAGCAGAGAGAGAGAGAGAGAGAGCGTAGCAGTTGTCCAATCCTGATTATGGTTTCTCAAATTTCTATTCTATGTCATTCGCAAATGGAAATATTCATATCGAAAACATATTCTCTAAAACGAATTTCATGTGCCTTAAAAATATTCTGTGGCTTTCAGGTTTCCAACAAGATTTGGAGAAAGTTGCTTTGCTTTCACCAAAGAATTGAATTAACTTTGCATTATACTAAAGCATTTGCATTTTTGTATATTTTAGGAAACAATTGTCTCAATTGGCATTCCGTTTTGGCCCGCAAAGTGGATACCAGTGTTAATATCAATTTGGATGCCAACTAAAAGCAGAAGGACAAAAGAAAGACAAAGGAGGCAGAGACCGTTGACCAGGTTATTTCTTTAAGTGAATATTTTAGATTTAATTTAGATAACAAACATTTCCAAACGATTAGTTCCATTTATTTTTATTTATATAAATATGTATGTTTATATAGATTTATATTATTTTAAGTACGACTATCATAAGTAATTACTTAATTTTTTTGTAAAATATTTGTTTTTTTTTATAACAACAAATGTAAAAAAATATATTGTGAAATAAAATTATCATAAAAATAAATATTAGTTTACTTTATTTAGTCCTTTTTATGTAGCTGCTGAGAAAGGTTTACAGGATCTATTTATGTAAGTAAAATCTAATTAAAAAACATAGCATATTAGCCAAAGGACATTTACATTGCACTAAAAATTAAAAATTATAACGATTTTAGTAATTGTAAAAAAGTTTTTCCTACTCATCTTATGGGGCCCCTGGAGGCAGGCAATACAAATTTTAATACAGTTTTGAAACAACTGGGACGTCAAACAGTTTGAAAACAACTGGGATCTCAAACTGTAGAATCAGCCTACTGTCCATTTATGTTCGCCTGGTATTTCAAATTTTTCCCAGTACGAATTTTTGAATCGTTGGAAGCAGGCAATAAAATTTTCGATACAGTTTCAAAGCGACTGAACTTACAAACAGTTTGAAAACCACTGGGATCTCAAACTGTAGAATCAGCCTACTGCCCATTTATGTTCGCCTGGTATTTCAATTTTTTCCCAGTACTAAATTTGGCTGTTTTGAAACTCACATTATGATGCCCTTAGAAGCAGGCAATAACATTTTTTGCTCATTCTCAGCACAAAAAAGTTGGCAAAAAACACAAAATCCTCGATAACTCGGCTAATTACAGGACTATCACGATGTCCTTTGCACCAAAGAAAGTCATTTTTGCAAGGATTAATTTGGCACTATTCTTATCCTGATCCTTTGAAGGATTCTCGAGTTATAGCCGATTTTTTCCACAGTAAAAAGTCCTTTTATCTCAGCTGTTTTAAGGACTTACAAGGATATTTTTATGTCAGTCAATGGCAATTCGAAACGACTTCATTCTGACCAAAGGACAATCAGATAGTCCTTAAAATGGCAGAGCTACAGGGTTTTTTCTGTTTTTTACCCAATTTTGATGGCCCACCCCCTTATAGAAATTCACGCCAAATTAACTTATAAAAATTTGTTTGTGAAGTATCTTAAAATGCTTCGTTTTTGAAAATAGGAAATTATTCTGGAAAAGCATTGAAAAGAGCTTCCTTTCTGATAAGTTTCTGGCGCATCATAGTGAACGTTGAAATTTCAGAATACACAGGACTTGTAATATCCCGAAAATCCATTTTCCACCCACAATAAAACAAATTTCTTAATATTAATATGTATTTATTTTGATAAACTAATAAAGTGAATGTATTTTAAAAAGCTAACAAACACAGCACAAAATCTTTCTCGGTAAGTTAGTATTCTTTCTTTTAACATTTCTTGTTGGAATATTTATAGACTCTTTTTGCTCACCATAAATTGCTTTTGACTAAAAGGATAATAATTTTGAGTGACTTTATTATTATCGAAGAATCCGTCTCCTAGATAAGGACACCAATTGAGCCATATTCAGTAGAAATCCACTTTTCCAACAGTTCATCATGTCCATATCTGCAAAATCTTTTCCATTGCTTGAATTGGATATGAAAAGGATTCCCAAAAGAGAAGAAACGATGAAGCCAAATCCTGGGCCAATGACATTGACGATGATTCCTTACCAGATCTGTAAATAAATACAATTCTGTTCAATGCTTATTCGATTTCTCATTCTATTAAAAATGTTAACTTTTATGTACATGTGGTAAAGTATATTTCATTCTCATCTTTAACTTTGCCACAATTCCAGGAAGAAGACTGAAAATTTATGGGCTCAGCTCAAAGTACACACATTATCTATGCAACAACAACAAATCTATACATACACACACACATACATCTTTAGGAAGGATAAAGAAAGATAGATAGAAAGAAGTCGTAGAACAACTGTCAATACGAATGTCTCCACCTTCTGCAAGAGTTGGCAAAAATTGCTTGGTTTATTGAACCAAATGACAAATTGTATGAAAAGCGTGAAATCAGTTGGGTGGCGGCATATGGGAAATAGCAACAAAGTTTTCCGTCTTATTAATAATATATACATATATATGTATATATATAAATGCATACAGTGAATACAATTGTTAAGCAACATCCATAAATAAGTCAATGTCTTTAGATGTTTATACATTTTCCTTACTGTCTTTTTACCAAGCGACGACTCCATCTTCAACTCGTCTCAAGCCAAAGAGATTTATTAGTTGGGCGTTAATCCCCGACGGCCTAATACATCATTTCAATTTGTTGCAAGTCGTGTTTATTTGTTATACACATAGTTCGTTGAGAGCAGCGGCATTTTCGGGATGGAAGGGTGAGACTTCCTCAAAGATACTTTTTGGGCGCCCAACTACAACTATTTCACTTATTTACTTTCATAACTTGCAAATTTGCAACTTATTGTTGACAAAAACAGACAGAAAAAGATGGAGGAAAAATAAAATGAGATGAGGGAAAATGGCAAGTAAAACGCAAAAGAAGAGTTGGAAAAGAGGCAAAAATGTCCTGAAAGTAGTGGAAAACTTTTGCTCGCTTATTAGTCTCGTCCTCATCGTAGCTGAGGTTGGAGCTGGAGCTGGGGCTGAGGCTGGTGAAATGATTGGGAAAGGTTTTGTGTATATATAATTTAATTACCCAAAGAGTCGAAGAATTCTATGAAACAAAATGCCAAGTGATTTATTCAGTCCGCTGTCACGAAGGGGAGAGACTAAAGGCAAAGGCAATGGGCAACAAAAAAATTAAATGTAATGGCAGTAAATAGGGAAGAGTATATTATAGTATATAAGATTATAAATCAGTTTTTTTTCCAGATCTTTTACATCTTAATAAGTTATTGGCATGGGAGGTAAGGGACGTAAGTATAAAATACTAAGCGACCAATGGAAGTATTGGAAAGGATTTTTTATTATAAACAAGGACTTAAAATAAAGAGTAAACAAAGTAATGATAATATCAAAATAGTTATCGATATAGTCGTGGTAGAACTTAAATTGCTATGAAAATTAATACCAAAAATAAACCCAAAATACACACGAAAATAAAACTGAAATCGAGATCAACTTAAAACGGTTAACTTAACCTTTAATAAAGTCTTTTCTTTAGAAATAGAATCAATTCGATTCATTTAAAAAATTTTGCAATAACTTCATTTCATTTAAGCTAAAAAATTAGCTTAAAGATGAAGAATATAAAATTTGGCTTCATCTTTAAGCTAATTATATATAAAAATAACAACTTTGCAAACCTTTTTTAATATTACGATATCTTTCAAAAATGAAAACTAATATTTAAATAAAAATTAAATCCGAGCATTACTTTTATTCCGTTTCTTAATTTGAAACAAGAATTAGCAAATTTAATTATGTAACAAATTTTTCAATTAATTATTATTAATTATCATAGAATTTGATAAATATTAAAAGAGATTATCCGAATTTTATTCTTATTATAAAAAAATATTATTTAATGTTTTAACTGCCTTTTGATTTTGAGCTGGAAGAACGTTGCAAATAAAAATGAAAGTTAATTTTATGGGTAGCTTGACCTTTCGCAATCAACAAAATCATCTAGTTAATCATTAACTAACTATATACTTTTTTTAAAGATAAAAGAGTCATCTTTATAATTGGTAGTATAGTTTATAGAAATGGTAGTATAGTTTATAGAAATATATATTAAGATGACCATTTCACAATTGTTTAACTTTGAGCCTATTTAAAATATTACGCCTATATAGAGAGACAAAAAATAATTTTTTAGATACCATTTAAGCCGGTTTGCGTGTGTATTTTGGATATAGCCTTGTTTTCTTTTGTCAAAGAACTATTTGCCAAAATCCTTAACCCTATTTAACATATACATTATCACAATTGGTTAAAATGAATACTCTGAAAAACTTGAGAAAAAAATTAAAATTGGAACTCGGAGTCATTTCCATTAAAAGAAGTTTTACCTATTGTATAACTATAATTCCAAATTCATTTTCGATTAACCTGTCAAACATCAAAATTTAACTGAATATTTATTAATTAAATTCCATATGAAATCAGAAATAAAAAAAAAACTGTAAAGACATTGCTGCTATTAATCGAATTAGTTCGTTTAAATTCCAAGTTCTGCATACTTCATCATTTTTCTAGAGCATTAAAAGTTCGTTCTATCTAATAATATTTCTGTTACTTCATTTTGCCGGTACTCGCTCAATTTCCTTTAATCAACTCAATTAGTTGAAATGTAATAATAACCGAGCTCTATTGCTATTTCTTATTCAACCGATATAATAATACATAGAAGCGAGTGTAACCACAAAAACACCCTTTGATGAATGGAGAGAGGGAAGAGTAGAGGAGAGGAGAGAGATGGAAAAATAAAAGCAAAATTTGCATTGGCAAGTAAAAGAGAAAGGGAAAAGTATTTGCATATTGTTGAAATTGGCTAACAGATACAAATACAGTTAAAGTTACAGTTACCGACATAAATACAGATACAGATAATGTTACATGTGCTACTAATGCCAAAGTATTGAAAATACTCCATGACCTTCTGTTTCGTTGTTTCGTTTCGTTTCCTTTTGCTCTTTCTTGTTTTTGTTTTCGCTTTTAATTTCCTACTACACCGTTCGCTGTTTATGATGGGGACCTCCCCCTTACCCCACTCTTGGATATCTACCCCAAAGCAAAAGAATTGGAGAGAAGTCAAACCAACAGGGAAGGACATGACACCACACATACCTCTACACACACACACACATACACACAAGGACGCGGAACCCATACATATATATATATATCTACTGTGGCGAAGGACTTTCGATCTCTGTCTGTGGCATTTGGATGATTAATGTGTTTACACAGGCCACGAGCGTTTGCGGTTTGAGCTGATTTGAAAGGGTTAAAAGGCGTAAACACAAACATACACACAGCAACACACACACACGTTCGCATATTTACCCACCCATATGTAAATGGCATCTGTGCCTGTGTGTGTACACTTTTATTTATTTATTTATTATGCTCTGCTTCACCGAAATTGACTCCAACAAGAAAAGAGAAATCCTTTACATTCATTTTTATGTTATTTATTTTTCTTTCTCTGATTCTCAACAATTTAATTAGCCAAAAAGCAAAAACAGAAAACGAATTTAATTGCCTACTTTACAGCTTCGCCTAAGCACAAATGGTACCATTTTAAGCATGTGTGTGTGTGTGCCGCCATTTGACTTCATTTTATAACCTTGAATGTGTGTATTTCTATATATGTATGTGTGAGTGTGTGTGTGTCTCTCACATATGTATGTAATCTTTCTTTCTTTCACTTTTATTTTTTCTTTTTGTATTTTCGCCCCAAGTGTTAAGTGGCTGAAATTGAAATTTACGATTGCCCTCCGAAAAGGTAACACAAATAAATGTTTATAAAAGTTGGTCAAAGCAGACAAAGGGAAAAGCTTTAGCCAATAATATATATAGAGAGCAAAAAGAGTGTATAAAATAAGAGTGGGAGATAGAAAGATAGACAAAAACAAAGGAGAAGAGGCTATAGGCAGATGCTAGCCTGTAAACATCACCAAATTGATAAATCTAAACTTTTGCATCAAACTATGGCTATATTTTTTATATTTACGTACTTTTATTTTATTAAATAATATTCGATTAATTAATAATATAATTAATTCAATTTTCGATTATTAAAAATATTACTTCTTTCTGACTTTAACCTTTAAAATTTTCAAATTAAGTTGAGCTTAAATATACGAAATATCATTGAAGCTTAACGCAGCCGTTCCAAGCCAAAAATCTACAAGATTATTCCTATTAGACCTATATTATATAGTGCTTCGAATTGACTAATTCTTAAACTTGTACTACCTATGTATATACCTTAAAAGTTTATATACCGAGTTTCGTTCACATAGATAAAAAATTAAGGTCTAAAAGCTGCTAAGGAACAGACAGGTGGATATGGAACCTAGAAGGTACAACTTTATTGAACCGAAAACATTTCAAACATTTAATAATAAATAAATAATAAAAGTATAACTTGTAATTAAATATATTAAGCTTCTTCTTTCAAATCTAAGTCTTTCAAATATTAAAGAACTGTGCAACATTTAAATAAACTTTTCATCGGCAACTTTTAAAATAAGTTTCGAGAATTAGAAACATCAAAATTTACGACAGATCGATCTAGTACACTGAGCGATCGTACCTTAATTGTTAATAACTTAAATTAACTTAAAAAAGTTTTGCCTCGATAAAAATTAAAATTTCTTTATAATTTTTCTTTATTTAATATTTTCCTGCAGTTTTAACAAATTGTGGAAGTAGGAAATAAACTTTAATATTTTGTATTTTCCTGATTCCTGTTTCCTTAAAAGTAGTTAAAGTTGAATTTAGACAAACTATTCACATTGTCATCTTTAGTTAGATTAACTTGTAAATAATTTAACTGTTCTTTTTTTGTTTTTGGTGTGTGTTTCAGTCTGTGTGTTTATTTATTTGGTGTAGCTGACTGTTTTTGTGGGACCAGTCAGGTGCCAATATTAAATAGTTGAAATGAGAGAAAACAGAGAAATGAAAAGAGGATACAGAGATGGAAACGGAGTCAGAGTCGGTGAATTCTGACTTTATGGCTGTGTGATAAGCAGGCCAGAGACCCTTTTGATTTGGTTTAGGATTTGCGGTTGGTTGTCGCTTGCTTTTGCCGGGTGTTTGCCTTTTAACTCGTTAGTTATGCACATGAAGGGATCAGGGGAACAAAACTGCTGGGCCACTAAGGATTGAAAACGGAGAGAGAGAGGGAGTAACTCGGATGTTGGAGTTAACGGGGGCGAGGGGTAAGGCTTAAGGTTTATTTAAAAAGGCCAGTGCCACATGGTTGAGGTTTTGTTTGTGTGTGTGAATGTTTGGGTTTTTAATATGACACCTTTGCCAATGGTAATTTATCACCTCGACACTGGGGACATATGCTACTCTCTATCATTCTCTCAATCTTCTCTCCTCTCCCTCTTTCTCTAACTCTCTCTATAATTTTCTCTCTCACTTTATGCTACTATCTTTACTCGTTTCTGGCCAAGATTGTGTGTGTGTGAGTGTGTGAGTGTGTGTGTGTCTATGGGATTTTATAAACACTGTTGGGACTAATCCCCTCACCGAACTGACTTTAATGTGGGGACCAACTGATGTTGCCTTTTAGATAATTAGAGCTTCTGACCAGCTACCAAGATTAATGCATGCATGTAAATGGCTTAAAAGGGGAATAACAAAACAAAAAAACAACAAAAATAAACCCAAAAATTTTTGTGTAAGCAAATTAAATGCAAACAAGTTAAGCATTTAATTAAATCAACTAGGCCAACCAACTGAACGAAACTATAACTAAAGTATATAGGCTAAAGGATTTTGTGTCAGAAATTTTGAAAAGATTCATCAATCTTACGGGTTCCTGCACCTGTTAATTAAGGCCCAAAATGTAGGTAAATGTCAACGTTTTTCCCCATTACCTTTATCAAAAGTGGTAAAAGTGTCACATTATAACTGCTAAGCCATATTCATCGATGGCAGGCAGATCCTTGCAGCTGGTCAGAAAAAGGATATACGACCCTAAGCCGTATGCTAAGCTGACTGAGCTCATTGAAGGAATATGTAAACTTTTTATTCTATTCAACATTTGATAAAGTTCTCTGAATTAATGTTTTTTGTTTTTTATTTAAATTTTTAAACATATTGTTTAAATGAAATATTTGGCCAACACTTTATGTTAACTGGGCCAAATTGAAATACTTGAAATTGTCGATTTATTTATTTTGATTTTGGCAATTTCTAGTTATTTTATACTTGAATGCAAATTCTAATGGCTCTCATGTGGATTTTTGTTTTAAAATTTCCCACAGATTTTTCCAAGAAAAATCAGTTAACAGCAAATGCTGTATGTGTGTATGTGTTTGTGGTGTTTGTGGTGTGTGTGGGTGTATTGGTGGTTGTTAGAATTATAAACGAATTTGTATTTTTGGGTAGGGAAAGCTTTTGCTTTCCATTTAGTATGCGTGACATGTAGAAAGTTACTTTGCCGCCAGTTGACGGGCCAAAAGAGCAGATCAAAAGAACTTCTGACTAGAATCGGTGGCATCAACCACCCCAACCAACCCCAAAACCACCCATCTACTTTTCGCAACAAACCTATTTGCCACGTCTGCGCTAATGAGCCATAAAAATGTTGCCTAAACGGCTGTCGACTTTTTGGTCGCAACTTTCTTTCAACAGAAAAATAAAATAAAAGAAAAGTAAAACCAAAACGCATTGCTAAGGTGACAATACTCTTGAAATTGTACAAGATGAACATGACATGGTTGAAGCACACAGCATATCTATATATATATATATACATAGGGATAGGGTGAGATAACAAAAAAAAAAAAATGAAAACATGGAGTGGAAAGGGAGATGGGGAGATACTGTCATAGCTACCGTGTCTCAGATATCAAACTTTAGACCAAAGCCAAAGCGAAATACATTCAAAAAAGAAACTTTAGTTGGTAAATTCAATTCAAGTTTGGTTTTTACTTCTGCTATTGCTACTGCTTTCTGCATTATAGGGTATTTAAGGTGGTTTGTTTGTATAGATATTAAAGGTTATTCTTTCAAAATAAGAGAAATTAAATTAAATATTAAAAATATCATTTTCATTAACACTTAAAATTACAATTAAATCATAAAATCGGAACAAGAACTAAATAAATGAAAATATGTCTAAGCTGCAAAATGAAAAATAAAATATTAAATTATATATTTTCTATAAAACACAGCTTTCATTATTATTTAATGTAAATCGATCACTTAAAGAATCAAACAAATAAAAACCCATGAAAGATAATAGTCATTACCCTTTGCTTTTGCGGCAATTACAATCAAAGCTGTGTACATAAATAATATACATATATTATATTCCAATTGCTGTATGATTAAAAAACATTTGTCTTAATATTTAAAAAATTATCATTTATAAAAATAAAATTTTCTGTTAAATTTAATATACCTGTAAACGATCATAATAATCTTCAATTATTTATTTATTTACAAAGTTAGATAAAGTACTAATACTAAACCTAAACAAAAGGTATGAGTACTAGCTACAAGGACTCAAAATTCAAAAATTTTGATTATTCTATAAAAGAAAAAAATGGCAAATCCTTTTGATGGCTTTCAAAACAAGGGAAAGAGAAGACAAATTAAACAAAATGGGTTTACAGACAAATGTTCTGGTTTTATCCACATTTAATTGTTATTGAATTTTTATTACTGAATATTAAAATTATTAATTGATTTTAAAGTTTAATATTCCTTATCAAAATGTCGTTGATTTGCTATGTATAAATTTTAGAAAACTTAGTAATAATAAAAGTAATAATAAAAGTATTCTAAAACTAATTACAAAATATTTAAATAAAACGGAAAAGTTGCCAATTTATTTCAAATGGTCGTGTTTCTAGTTAATATATATTTTGATTTATCGTTACTGATAACTACTTTTAAAGTCCTTATCATAAACTTTATATGTATATCTATATCTATCAAGATCTATATATACATATATATATTTTTCCCAAAAAACTCTCTCTTCCACTTTTTTTCACAGCAGATTCTTTGAAATTCTTTGATCTTATTGGAGGATTCTAAATTCTCCTTCTGAAACATTCCAGAGTATATCAATGTCGATTTCCTAATACTTACACAGATATTTTTTTGGCTTTATTTTTATTTTTTGTTTTTTCTTTTTGCCTTATCCAAGTTTGCGTTGCCAAACTTTTGTTATCGACTGTCGCAGCCAGTA
Source organism: Drosophila emarginata (assembly GCA_037075365.1). NCBI lineage: Eukaryota > Metazoa > Arthropoda > Insecta > Diptera > Drosophilidae > Drosophila > Drosophila emarginata. The sequence goes on along the minus strand of JBAMCD010000260.1, from coordinate 98,559 downwards.
AAGAGGAGAAAAATAAAAAGTAAATTATGAAGTAAAACATTATGTTAATACAACACTTTGTTTTGTTGTTGTACTTCTCTCGTATCTTGTTTCCTATGGCTCGTTCGGTTTTTCTTTCTTTCTTTTTTTTTTTTTATATATTTTATTTATATATACATATATATTTTTCTGTTCTGGCTTTTCTGCGGCTTGTCGTCTTGTTGGCGTCAGGGCGACAATAAATCAAAGTTTATAATATTAATTTTAAATTCAAATTCAAAGTCGAAACCCGAAAAAGAAGCAAGAAAACAACTTTAAAGCTTCGACTTCAGTGACTTTTTTTTCAACCCAAGTCGAACTGTTTTATTATTAACTTCATTTGCGGCAAAACTTAAGTTGAACAAACCAAAAACAAAAAAAAAAAATAAATAAATAAAAATAAAATAAAAAAAACCAAAAATATAAAAAAAAAATTAAATAAAATAAAATGGCAGTTATAAAAAAATGGAGAGAGCAAGCCAAAACTTGTTTGCTTTCAAGAAAAAAAAAAGAAGAAATTTTATTAGCTGCTCCGAAAGTTTCGCCACAAAGTAAAAAGCGTAAAAGAAAACCAAAGGGACGAAATATCCTTTAGAAAGTAGAATATCAAATACCCTAGGAAACAGTGGTTTAAAGGAATTAGCAATTACTATGTTCATTCACTCGGTTACAAGCTTTTTTATTTATTTTTTACATAAACTATTAAAAATCAATCAATTTGAACCTGTTTGATAAGCCGTGGAAAAATTGCTTTCAGTTATACCAAGCACTAAAAAGATGGAGAATTTATGTACTATATGCTATGTAATATTTATACGATTTAAATAAATTAACTCATAGACATATTCCCAAATGTTTTGATATTTTAAGAATTTGGTATCTAAAGATAGTCCATAATTGAAAAGAAAACAAGTTTATTCTACTTTTAGTAGAAGAAAACTATAACCATAATTTTAGTAAAAGATATTATTATAGTGCTACATTCAGAAGAAACTTTAGGAATAGGATGATACTATTTATCCTATTCCTAATTTCACTTTGTTAAGTAATTTATTAAGTAAACTTTAAGTTACAATGTAATTTTCAAGAAATACCATTCAACTATATCTCTGAGGTTTAAATATTGTTCTATCAACAATGCTTTCTGCTTTCCATTGAATGCAATAGATATTTATATGATTTTTTATACTATCTGGCAACACTCTCGGAAAGAAAAAACCGGTATCAGTGTTTTATTTGTTATGGCATGGCACAGACATGTCTTTAGATCGATTGATTTATTTATTATTTTCTTATAAATAATAAAATTTATAATTTATATATATAAATCATTATTATTTAATACTTATTACAAGCTTCCAATCAAAATATAGATACCCACCCCTTTAGCAAGAGTATAGAAAAAAAAAATCGTAATGGAACGACGAACGGAATCAATCCCTACGGCCAAGTCAAGAATTCTGAGTATTTTATTTATCAACTCACGCAGTCCAACAAAAAAAAAAAAAAGAACAAAAAAAAACAGCAAAAAAAAAGGAAAAACTGGAGGATAAAATACAAAAAAAAAGAGGAAAACTGCAACCTGAACAATTTCCAGAGTTTCAATTCAACTTATGAAACAGCTCGCGGCCATATCGATTTCACGCTTGACGCTAAGAAAATTAACTTTTCTCAAGTACGAAAACCAACACAGAGTAGAAATATAGGGGTAGGAGGATAAGGGGGTGGCGGCACGAGTGTTGGGAGTCCACCCATCCACAACCAGCTAAGATACTTCGATGCGTATGACAGTAGAAGGGGGGGGGGAGGGGGGGAGGGAGTATGCCGCAGCAATTCCTAAGCCCTGCACGTACTGTGGGTCCCAAATATTGTAAGTGATTTGGTGAAGTTTCTTCACTGACTCAAAAAAAAAAAAAGAAAGAAAAACCAAACGAAAGACCCAACCAACCAACCAACCTAAAGTAACTGCAGCCCCACCCCTCCCTTTCTTTCTTTACATCATATGCATGTGTGTGTGTCTGTGTGTGTGTGTGTGTCGTGGCCAAAAGGTGTACACCAAAGCAACGTGCTTGTAATGTCGATTCAGTGCGCCTAATTTGCCATACTCAAAGGTAGGGTAAGGTAGGGTAGGGTAGGGTAGGGTGTTAGTCTGGTAGTCGCAGGGGGATGGGTGAGAGCGGGGTTTACTCTAAGGGCAATTTTCATAATTCACTTGCCGCCGCCCTACAGTCAGACTTTGAACTTCACTTCAAAACTGGTCATTAGCCATACGCATTGCAAGCACTTTTCAAATGTCATTTGCCATTTTTGTGGAAACCAACTTCATTAGGCTGGAAAAGAATGAGAGGAGGGTAGAGATCGGTTTGTGGATTCAAAGGGGTTCATTGGGGAATGGTGCTTCATAGTGAGTGTTGTTGGTTAGATGGTGGCAATGCAATTACTGCAAAAGTTCGTACAAACAACTTTTTGACTTTGGTACGCGTAAAATTCAATGAAAATGCCATTATTTCAACCAGAGAAAACAAGAGAGAAAGAGAGAGAGAAAGCGAAAGAGAGAGAGAGAGAGAAGTGCAATGACAACAATAGATGATAGAGACAACAATGAGTTACGTTTGGTTTATGGCATTGGAAGCGCTAAAAACCGCGTGGAAAATGCAGTTGGACAACATTATCAGCGAGTATCCAATTTTTGAATGCGGATGTAATGTGAACCAATGAAATAGCCCAAGAGGAAAATGAAACTCACCCCTGTTGGCCATAGCTTACTCTATGTTAATTTATTGACAAGACAACTCGGGGAAAAGAGGAGAATAGAGTGAGTGAGAGGGAGGAGGTGGAGGAGAGATAAACAGTGAAGAGCAATTGCAAAAACTGTTCTAATTGGAAATTTAAGTAGAGCACTTCAATTGAACTAGATCTTTCTTAGTCAAAATAAAAACCAGTAACGTTACTTAACAATATTTAATTTATATAACAAGATTTAATTTATATAACAATATTTATATTTTTTGTAAAAAAGAAAACCGAAATTTGACTGAAATCAAATTATTTCAATTCGACCGAATGAAAAAATAATTAATAAATAAATTCAATAGTTTTTTATTTTCAAAGTAATATTTAAAAATATATGTAAGATAACTATAAAGTTTATTAAATATAGTTTATTAAGTATAGTAGTCCTGGATAGGTTAGCTAAATAATAATTTTACACATTTAATTCTGATGACTTTTTTTTTCGATACTTTTATCGGTACATAACTTTTTTATTAAACGGGGTGAAACAAATCCCATTCCATCTCACATATGTATGTATGTAAGTATGTATGTATATATATTTCTGTATAAATATATAATTATATATTTATAAAATATGTATATATTTACGGATCTTTACCAAATGAATAAAACTGCTTTTAAAGTTTTTTAAAACAATGATAAAAACATTGATTTATGGCCAAGTTTTATATGATTAAATTTTTCAATTCAGTCAATTTTATTTAGTTACTTAAACGTTGAAGCCATATAAATCAAAAAATTATTAAACAAAAATTAAAAAAATAAAAAAAAACCAAGCAATTTTTATTAAATAATAATACAAACTACTACTTAGTAAAAGAATCAATGTTAGTTAGTTAGACTAATCAAAATCATAATAATGTTCTACCGATTGAGCCAAGTTGAATGCCAAAGAGTCAAATTATTGCAATTTTCAGATCTTTTGCCATCTGATAAGCTCATCAAAATTTGGAACTCCCCCTTTTCCCCTCCCACCATTAAGTGGAACATACAATGTGTCATCACTTGTTCTTTTGCCCAATCCAATCACAAACCAATTATATTTCAGTCGGACTAGATTGCAGCAGCAGTTAAGTTGGCCCAAAAATCTAGTTGGAATTGTTGGATTAAATGTTGGCCACATACATACATATTAGGGGATAGTGGGGTAAAGGGGACTGGGACAGGTGGAATAGATGTTTATGGTTCCTGACACAAATATGCCAAATTAGCCAGAGAATTGCATATGAATCAATGCAGATTAAGCATACGCCGTGTGTGCTTATTTAAGTTCCACTTTGCTAAATTCTGTGCCAAGTAAACTTAAATTAATAAATTATATCACAATCTAAATTATGAATTTACATTTTTTCTTTGTAATTTTGAAATTCTGTCATATTTTTAAGTAAGTAAAAGTTTCTTTTATAGTTCTTTCACTACTTGTTTTTATGCGTTTGAAAATTTTTTAATACGATTTACGATTTTGGTAATATTAATGTTTATGATAAATTAAAACTTATCTAAATTTAAGTGTATTGAAAGAATTTTTATTCTTTATTAATGCTGGCGGAAATTAAATATAAATTATATCTACTTTTTATATGCATTCTGCAGTTAATTTCTTTTTATTTCCCGTCTACATAACTAAGGAAAAGAAATAATATACATAAAGAAATAAAGCTTCTGTTCAAGAATAAAAATTATATATTTACTCTTTAATACCATTTTGCTCATTATTCTCCTCTTTTACAGAATACAAAAAAAAATGAACAAAATTACTAAGGTAAATGAACTTTTTGAACTTATCGGACTGCATTTAATTGGTTTCATTCGTTTTATCCTTCTGCACTAAATTACAATCATCAAGGGTATAGCAGATATTTATCTATCCATCCTGGATGTGGGAATAGACTCAAAGGACTTGTGTGTTAATTGTTGTTGCACTTGACTGCTTATTGAAATCAAATTAAATCAAGAATACCAAAAGCATTAGAGAGACAAGGAAGACAAATAAAAATAGAGACAAGAAAGAAAAATAAAATTGAGACAACAATTGAAATATAAGAAAAACAAAAGCTGATTGATTTTTAATACATACTTACAAAGAAAAGCAGGCATTAATTATATTAAATTAATTATAAAGGATTAGTCAATTTAAATTGAAACATTTTGTTTGATTTAATTCATTTCTTAAGTTTATTTGAGTTTAACTTATAACTAGTATTTAATAAATAAATAAAGCAAAGGAAAAAACAAATTTTTATATTTATAGTTCTATATCACACACACACACACACGCACAAGAAATTTCTAAAACTAAATTCATACTTTTAGTTTTCAGTTTATGTTGTTTTATTTTTTGCTCAAAGCAACCACATTGAATTGGTCTAAGATGAAATGGGGCACGTAGATTTCAAGTTTTGTGGCCATAATTCATCAATATTTTATGCAATTTGCTGCACGAATGCAATCAAAAACAATTTTCGCAGCTTAAAAACCACATTTATTTACCTCGTACTGGCAATTTCTTATAGCTTCCCCGCCCCCCTCTTCCCAACCACTTCCATCTCACTCTCCTCTCTTCACTCGAATTTCATCTTTGATTTTTACTTCTGTATCTGTAAGAGTAGTTTACCTGCTGCACCCTTCTAAAATATATCTAAGCCATAAAAAAATAAATAGAAATAGAAAATCAACCAAGAGAAATATATGTTAACTAAGCTACAAACTAAACTTTATCGAGATCTACGTGGCTAAGTGCCTGTAGATGAGAAGTGTGGAGGAAGGGAAATGGAAGAGGCAAAGTGGAATATGTATCAGTAACAAATTGAAGATGTTTTGCGGTGATTGAGCTAGACGATTTTGTCTAACAGCAAAAGATACATGAATCGAAATAGATTTGAAAATAAGAATATTCAATGGTAGACTTCATCAAAATAAGAAATTTAAAAAACAAATGCAAAAAGAAAAATTTTAAAAATCTCAAAAGTAAATTAAGTAATACAAAAACGAAATTATTAATGTGAAAAAAGAAGAAGGAAAATGTTATCAAAAAGTAAATGTTGAGATTAGAAATAAATTCAGTTAAACTTGTAAGAATGTAGATTACAAAAGATGAATTAAATAATGAGTTTTTACAGTGGTTACATTGTTAAAAATTAAAAAAATCAGGTTGAAAATAAGTTTTCCGGAATCTGAATTTAAATTTTAAGACGCAAAACTGAGAAGCAAATAAATGTATGTATTTTTTTTTTCAAATTGGACAAAATTACACTGATATCGAACCAGAAGCCTAGTAAAGGTTATTCCTTTGAAGGATTTGTTCAATGTTCTTTAGGCCACTTTATGCTCGATTTTATAAAGTATCACATCAATGTCCTCGTTAATTTCAATAGAAAGAAACCACATTAAAACTTTCAAAACTTGAAAACAAAATATTTTGGCCTCATTTTGGAGTATTTAACCAACTGAAAATGATCGAATTCGGGTTAAAAATTAATTTTCCTGATTTGTATGCCAATAATTAGAAGAAGTATATATAAAAAAAAATAAACTAAAAGCACAAAGATTAAATAGCCAACAAACATTTTTATCCATTTGGAAACTAAACTATCTAATATATCAATGATTTGTATACCAGAAAAGTAAAATAAATAGAAAGATTTTATAGTAAAAGTTAACTTTCCCTTTTTATCATTCCATTTTTCTCCATAACTTTACAAGTCTTTTATCACTTTATCGTTTCTCCTTTATACATATGTATATAACATATATCTCTTTGTATTTAATGTATTTTCTCCAAATCTCACGAACGCTTGTTATCCATTGCCCTTACTTTTTTTCCCCTCTTTTTCCCTTCAAATTTGGAAATATTTCTGTGGTAAGAGATTTAAGAAGGCTTTCAGCTCATAACTCAAAATGTATTTAGTAGCCAATCAAGCAGAATGACAGGCACAAGTTCAATTCATAAATAAGAAGAATAACAAGCAAGCAAGCAACAGCAAGGGGGGAAAAAGAAAAACAATTTTCCTCATTTTGGTAGTAGAATGAGAAAATTCCATGTGATCCATAAATGAAAATTGATAAAGTCCTGGACACACGTGTGCCAAAACTTAATGTATGGATTTAGGTGAGTATGGAGATGTGTGTGTGTGTGCGTTTGTTTGTGTGTGTGCTTGTGTGGAAATGTTGTTTTTCCAGAAATCATTCAGATATACATAGATTAATACGTTATGTTGATTAGGTGCCACATCATCTTTATTTAGCTGAAAGAGTCCAAAAATTATTCTCTACAATATTAAATTGTTGTTTTAATGTTTTTTTTTTTTTGTTTTTTTTGTTGCTGTTGTAGTTTGTTCTTATTGTTGCCTTTTGTTGTTGTTATTGTTTTTCTTTGCAGCTGCTGCCAATGTTTATAATTCAATTAACTCTCTGCCTAAATAGTATAGAGCCAAAAATGCTCTTGACAAAAGAGACAAAAGGGTTAAAAGGTTCAACAACTACAACACCAACAAATACCCCAAAAAAGGTCACCAATAAAGTAATTAGGCGCTCAGTGTCCGAGAAATTTGTTACATCAAAAGGCGTGGTCCAGCACCCTATCCCCCCTACCCCCAACTACTCCTCGCTTTTGTCCAACCCCCCCTGAAAAAGCATTCTCTAGGCCAAAAAATAGACATTTTCTGTCTTTTGTGTGGAAACTTTTTAGGTTTATACACCAACCTCCACCCCCTCAACCTCCCTCATTTCTAGATGTCTAAGCTGTCATTATAAGAGAGCAGTAAGGTACATGGTAATAGGGAAAGGAGGGGGAATTTCGGTGTTAGAATGGTTTTGGTCTGGCCTTGGGGCCAAGGCGTTGTGAAATTTCCCTGCCAAAAATTTTTAGATTCAATTATTTTCAAAGTGAGCCCTGTAAAATGAACAAAATAATCGTGACTATGTCACCCTGTTGATAATCATTGAATAACTAGCTGGGAAAATTTTCTTAATTGCTTTTTTGATTTAATAATTAAAAGAGATTTTCAATGCCTACAGCTTCTTCGGAATTCCGTCAGCTAAATAATTGTTAATAATGAAATGTTATAATTTGGAATCTATAAAACAGACGTTAGATTTAACTTTTATAAAGCATATTAAATAAAATATATATATTTTATATTTAATAACTAAGAGAATATAAATAGGTAGTTTTTGTATTATAAATAAAATAAACATTTTACATATAATTTAATTAAGCTTGACGTTAAAAAGCCTAAAAAGTAAGGCAGAAAAAGAAAACAAGAAAAAGATATCATCTTTTATATGTTCAATCAGTTTTCAATTCAAAAAATCTTTTTTGAATTAGAAATATGTATCTCCATATGGTAAAGTTTTATCAAATTTGTTGATTTCAATCATCATTTATTTACTAAATTTTTCACTTTAAATTGTTTTTTATCCTCTCATCTCTCACACCAATTTAAAATGTGTGGTTTTTATTTTATTTTTTTTATTTATTTTTTTTTTTGAGAATTTCCTTGTTGCTGTATTTTAATTTCTGACATTGTTATTTTTTAGTCTCTCACTCTCTATTCACTTTTTTTTATCGTTTCGTAAGATCTAAGCATCGTGTCGATAACAAGGAATAACATTTGGGGTATTATATTTGTATATTGTAATGTTCAAATATGAGTAGCCTCCTGTTGGAGCGCCAAAATTGTTATGTACATGCTTGTACGAATCGGTGGCGGACTAAGGTGGTGTTTAAGTCGCTCTCGGAGTCAGGAATGCCTAGCGGGGCGGGACCCTCTGGAACCGTAGCTCTTTCGGTGTGGGGTGGGTTTTTGCTGGAAACCTGTCTCTACATTAACAAAAATTAAATTTAAGGATCCCTTCTGAAACTACCAGAAAACATGACTAAAAAAAATAAAAATAAAAAAAATGATCAAAGGAACATAATAGTAGTATAGTCAAAACAAAGCAACAAAATTGTTGAAAGCTTGGGGGGAGTTTTTAATATTAATTACAGCGAATCATGCGGAATCCAAGATGACAACGGATCCGCCCGCTCTTTACCCTACCCTACCTATGATTTTCATTGCGGATATTTAATCTGAAAATCCCTTAAACGTTTAGATCATCTGATTTTTGTATTGCCACATCACCAACAAAATTATATTAATTTCTCATGTTGATTTTCAAATAAACAAAATTCATTTAATTTCTGCAGTAAATTTCAGGCTTAAATCAACTGACATTATTTAACAAAAAAAAAGTGGCAGTTTGCTTGAACTTAAAATTAATGTTATATTAAGAATAATAGCTCATGGCATTAGGAAGATAAAAAGAATATAATTACGGAATTAATAGATATACATTTATACATTTTTAGTTCTAAACATTTTTGTTTTTTTTTTTGTTTGAATTATTTCTTGTGTAACTGTGTATGATCTTTATTTTCTCTTCATGTGTAAATATGTAAGTTATTCTAGAAGTGATAAATGAAGTCCAATGACCTACATACAGTAGATCAGCTGTTCATAATTGAGTGAGGAAAGAACTGAATATTTAAGAGCGAGCTTAAGAGCTTAAACTGTATCGAACTAGAAAGGAATGCAAATAATAGAAGTAAACGGAGATAATCATTTGGATCAGATTACGAATGGTTTAGGTATGTAAGTAAATCTAAATCGAAACCGTTTTACTAAATCCATATGATTATCATAACAACATGGGGAGGTATTAAAGTTTGGTAAACGTTATAACTCACGTGCTTGTATTCATATAATGTTGTTTTTATCCAGCGGTGAAAGGCCTTCCAACGATGTCTTGGTAATTTAATTTGATTACTCCATTATTAATTATTTTTGATTCATTATTATTATTATTTTTTTTTTTGTTTTTCACTTATATAATTGGCATAGTTTTCTTTTAGTTCGATGCTTTAGTTTTCACTCAGAGGTTAATTGTTAGAAATATAGGTAATCAGATAAATTTATGAAACAAAAATTAGGAATTTAATAGAGAATCAAAAGTTTACTAGCGACCCGTTGCGCTTACATTTACTTTAAACAGTTACATATACATACATATGCTTTTGCAAACATATGAATGCACTTATAAGCGTACAGAGGCGTATTTAAATCATTTTATAAAAAGGGGAAAAAAAAAATTATAATAATTATTATTGATATTGAACTGGTATTAGTAAAATAAGCATTATTTTATAATTGGTGATCACACGAAGAGATTAATTAAATCATCACAGATACTCACTCTCTCGAGCCTAACAAAAAAAAAATTCTATACACGTGCTTTCTAGGTTAAGACAAAAAAATTTATATTTTTTTTTTTTTGATTCTTAATAGTTTTCACTCATGTTTTTTTTCTTGCCAAATATTCTTTAAGTTTCTTTATAACTATATGCCTGTATGTAGCTTTGCATTGTATATAAAAAAACACGTGGGCACAAAGAAAATTAACACTGAATACTACACTGCCAAATCTTCAAGGTTGGGTAGGTTGGCCGATTCCTTGTAGATTTCAATCCGCAGCGTACAGAAGTTTATATAATTTTCATCAGCAGACATCAAATTATGTAATTTGCGTCTTTCTCTTGGCTTTTCTATCCCACTATGAAAGTGTGTAGGAAACTCCTATCACAACTGCTGTGATTTCTGTGAAAGCAGTTTTATGTTTATCCGACTTGTAAATATATATGAGCGGCTCCACCACTTTCTTAGGGCCAGACAATCGAAGAGAAATCAATAAAAATCCTGATATTGAATTTACTTCCCAGTAAATCACTTGCGTTAAGTTTTGCTTTTGTATTTATTTGCGCTCTATGAATATTGGAAAAACTGAATTTTCCAATGAGGAAAATTTTGGCACGTGGTTTTTTTTCTTTTCTTCTTAGCCTGTACTTAGCCGTTTGTAACTTCTGTGAGTGGTTTTAGAATTAAGAAAAGCTCGTCTGCAGTTGATACACTGTCTTTTATAACCACTACCAAATTAAAGCTCTCTCTTTTAACTCCTGAAGTGAGCTGCGATCGCTGCCAAAAAAAAAATCTATTGCAATCGAAGTAACGCCCTCTATGACAACAAATACATCGCCTTAAATCGCATGCGAGAATTTTTCTTATTCGCGCCCAATTAGCGATTTAAAAAAAAAAAACAAAATTAAGCAGTTCGACCATTACACCATCCGATAATATAACAACATTAGGCGGCATATTAGCGGAAATTATTGTCGAATATCTTTAGCATGGAAGGTACCAATTTTTTTTCCGTTATAGTCTTCTAATTGATAAAAGCTATTTCCTAATTTCTTTCTCACTCTACATTTTACAAATTGTTTACCCAATTTGGCATTAAAATTCTGACTAAATTTACTTTGTGCAAAATTCCTTCTGAACACCTCATCTCCTTCTTTAAATGATACAGGCTTTGACCTAAGATTATACTGAGAAACATTTCTCTCATAGGCTTGTTTTATGTGTTTTTGAATATCTTTACGCATCAGTGCTAAATTATCTTCTCTATGCAAGGGAATTAAGGGCTCCTCTAAAAGTGCTAAATTTTTCAATAATCTATAATCTGTACCGTGTGTAATCATATCCAGCCCGAATAGTGCTCGATATGGAGAACAGCCTAGTGACTGATGTAATCCAGAACGCAACGCACAAGAAATACTTGAAATATTTTTATCCCACTCGGTCTGATCTTTTTCTAGATAAGAACGAACTGCAGCCAACAGAGATCGATTTACGCGTTCTGCTGCATTACATTGTGGAGAATATAGTGCGGTGTATACATGAGTTATACCTAATTTAGTAAGAAAAGCATTAAAATCATTAGCTTTAAACTGCACTCCGTTGTCACTAACAATTGTCTCCGGCACTCCAAAACTATGAAATATGTTTTTCAACAAAAACTCGATAATTGTCGCTGTAGTAAATTTTTTTAATGGAAGCAACCAGTGAAACTTACTAAAATGATCTAGTACTATCATATTTTGAATAGCAGTATAATTGAAGGTGCTGGTATTATTTCTTGGTGCACGAGCAGGACGACCTCTTCTTTGTCGATTAACAGGTCTTGCTGAGGCAGCTGCTCCATTAGTGCTGTTGCTGTGATCTAATGTCTGCAATTGTGCACTACTGTCTAATGGTACTGTTTGCTCGCCAGCTGGAGCTGGTGCTAAGCTCATGGTTTTGGCAAGATTTCTTGTGACAGGTCTTCTGGCTGCTTGACTTGTAGATGGTCCCTGATCAAGTATAGGCTGCGGAGTTGCGAACCCGTTCACAATTACTAATTTCAAATTTACATCGTCTAGACTTTGAGCACAGCTTGGGCATTCCCTAAGCGACGCTACATGTTTGTCCAAACAATCCTTATGAAATACATGACCGCATGGTGTCATTAAACATGGCTGTACATTTGTCATTAATTGAGAACAAATGATACAGTAACATATATTGGGTGTAGCTAATGTGGAAGTATCTTGTGGACTATGTTCTAAAGGCATTATGTAATACTTCGTTATAGAAAATTTCTTTAAAGTGATGTTTTGTGGCAATAACAAAAAAAACAGATAATCTAAAAATTCTGATTCACCGTATTAATATTAATTTCAAGTGGAAAGAAAACTGGGCTATTGCATTTATTAAATAGTGCAGGGACTATGGAAAGACTTAATTCTTTCTCTTCAATTTATGATAATAGTCTAATTCTTGAAAGTTCATCCAACTCTCAGGATATGGTATCCGATCTAAGCCAAATACGCATATAGTCAACTGAGTGTTGAGCAACGTCTAAACCAAACTAAAAATGATAACTTAAGGAAAGAGTAACTCTAAAAAAAACGAGCTATTATTGTTAGAGAATGTTTTAGGTAACGGACGTTAAAGTGCTACCAACTTTCCATCTTCTTCTACGAATCGAATGAAAATTTCACGACTTGGAATTCGACTTCGCCAAATTAACCAGATTCAAACGAAAATTCTCCACTCGCTCTAGAACTTACTATAACTTTACGGCAATTGAATAACTTATACTCAAAGATTTCAACGTAAACTTAGCAAAGACTTTAACTTTAAGATTGTTTCTCTGAACAATATGGGTATGTGACCGCTAACTACTCTTTTTAAAGAGACTTTCAAAACAAAACTATGTAATGAGAAGTGTTAGTTGCCCCACGTTGGGCGCCAAATTATTTGTAATGTTCAAATATGAGTAGCCTCCTGTTGGAGCGCCAAAATTGTTATGTACATGCTTGTACGAATCGGTGGCGGACTAAGGTGGTGTTTAAGTCGCTCTCGGAGTCAGGAATGCCTAGCGGGGCGGGACCCTCTGGAACCGTAGCTCTTTCGGTGTGGGGTGGGTTTTTGCTGGAAACCTGTCTCTACATTAACAAAAATTAAATTTAAGGATCCCTTCTGAAACTACCAGAAAACATGACTAAAAAAAATAAAAATAAAAAAAATGATCAAAGGAACATAATAGTAGTATAGTCAAAACAAAGCAACAAAATTGTTGAAAGCTTGGGGGGAGTTTTTAATATTAATTACAGCGAATCATGCGGAATCCAAGATGACAACGGATCCGCCCGCTCTTTACCCTACCCTACCTATGATTTTCATTGCGGATATTTAATCTGAAAATCCCTTAAACGTTTAGATCATCTGATTTTTGTATTGCCACATCACCAACAAAATTATATTAATTTCTCATGTTGATTTTCAAATAAACAAAATTCATTTAATTTCTGCAGTAAATTTCAGGCTTAAATCAACTGACATTATTTAACAAAAAAAAAGTGGCAGTTTGCTTGAACTTAAAATTAATGTTATATTAAGAATAATAGCTCATGGCATTAGGAAGATAAAAAGAATATAATTACGGAATTAATAGATATACATTTATACATTTTTAGTTCTAAACATTTTTGTTTTTTTTTTTGTTTGAATTATTTCTTGTGTAACTGTGTATGATCTTTATTTTCTCTTCATGTGTAAATATGTAAGTTATTCTAGAAGTGATAAATGAAGTCCAATGACCTACATACAGTAGATCAGCTGTTCATAATTGAGTGAGGAAAGAACTGAATATTTAAGAGCGAGCTTAAGAGCTTAAACTGTATCGAACTAGAAAGGAATGCAAATAATAGAAGTAAACGGAGATAATCATTTGGATCAGATTACGAATGGTTTAGGTATGTAAGTAAATCTAAATCGAAACCGTTTTACTAAATCCATATGATTATCATAACAACATGGGGAGGTATTAAAGTTTGGTAAACGTTATAACTCACGTGCTTGTATTCATATAATGTTGTTTTTATCCAGCGGTGAAAGGCCTTCCAACGATGTCTTGGTAATTTAATTTGATTACTCCATTATTAATTATTTTTGATTCATTATTATTATTATTTTTTTTTTTTTGTTTTTCACTTATATAATTGGCATAGTTTTCTTTTAGTTCGATGCTTTAGTTTTCACTCAGAGGTTAATTGTTAGAAATATAGGTAATCAGATAAATTTATGAAACAAAAATTAGGAATTTAATAGAGAATCAAAAGTTTACTAGCGACCCGTTGCGCTTACATTTACTTTAAACAGTTACATATACATACATATGCTTTTGCAAACATATGAATGCACTTATAAGCGTACAGAGGCGTATTTAAATCATTTTATAAAAAGGGGAAAAAAAATTATAATAATTATTATTGATATTGAACTGGTATTAGTAAAATAAGCATTATTTTATAATTGGTGATCACACGAAGAGATTAATTAAATCATCACAGATACTCACTCTCTCGAGCCTAACAAAAAAAAAAATTCTATACACGTGCTTTCTAGGTTAAGACAAAAAAATTTATATTTTTTTTTTTTTGATTCTTAATAGTTTTCACTCATGTTTTTTTTCTTGCCAAATATTCTTTAAGTTTCTTTATAACTATATGCCTGTATGTAGCTTTGCATTGTATATAAAAAAACACGTGGGCACAAAGAAAATTAACACTGAATACTACACTGCCAAATCTTCAAGGTTGGGTAGGTTGGCCGATTCCTTGTAGATTTCAATCCGCAGCGTACAGAAGTTTATATAATTTTCATCAGCAGACATCAAATTATGTAATTTGCGTCTTTCTCTTGGCTTTTCTATCCCACTATGAAAGTGTGTAGGAAACTCCTATCACAACTGCTGTGATTTCTGTGAAAGCAGTTTTATGTTTATCCGACTTGTAAATATATATGAGCGGCTCCACCACTTTCTTAGGGCCAGACAATCGAAGAGAAATCAATAAAAATCCTGATATTGAATTTACTTCCCAGTAAATCACTTGCGTTAAGTTTTGCTTTTGTATTTATTTGCGCTCTATGAATATTGGAAAAACTGAATTTTCCAATGAGGAAAATTTTGGCACGTGGTTTTTTTTCTTTTCTTCTTAGCCTGTACTTAGCCGTTTGTAACTTCTGTGAGTGGTTTTAGAATTAAGAAAAGCTCGTCTGCAGTTGATACACTGTCTTTTATAACCACTACCAAATTAAAGCTCTCTCTTTTAACTCCTGAAGTGAGCTGCGATCGCTGCCAAAAAAAAAATCTATTGCAATCGAAGTAACGCCCTCTATGACAACAAATACATCGCCTTAAATCGCATGCGAGAATTTTTCTTATTCGCGCCCAATTAGCGATTTAAAAAAAAAAAACAAAATTAAGCAGTTCGACCATTACAATATGCAAGAATGTGTGTGAGAGAGTTTTAATACCCTGTAATCAGAGGGTAACTTTAGCTTTGGCAAACTAAATATTTTGTGCAAATGTTTTAAACTAAAATCGCAACTAGAACAAAAAGCCCTGGTTAATTCTATAATTAATCTAGTTATTTATTAATAAAAAACCTAATCAACAAAATTTTTTTGTAACTTAATTGATTAAATAAATTAAATCTTGCGACGAGGTCCTTGTAGCTGATATTTTTTATTATTTCTTGGGGTCTAGTATTAATTCTTTATCTAATATTGTAAATAAATAAATTAAATCTTTCTATATATGAAATCTTATTCAATAAAAAATAGAAACTAGATTTATTTGCTGTTAGACGTTTTTTCTTTCATTTAATCTGCAAATTTTCTTTTTATAAATCATTTCATACTTAAATAATTTCATTGGTCGGTTTAAATTTGATATAAAACAAACAAATTTTAAACAAAGTAAATTTATGGCACCAGTGTTGCGACGTAATATTAAAAATTTTACACAATTGAATTTTAAAATTTTTAAAATAGTAATTTCTGTTATTTTTTCCTAGAGTATTTAGAAGTCCGTCACCTTCTCTTACCATTTTGTATTTCTTTCTGTATTTTTTGTTGTTGTTTATTTGCCATCAAGCCGATATGCGTCGAACAAAAAGATCAAAGATAAATTTCCAATTTTTTTTTCCTGCCACGCCTCATCAGATGCGAATAGAAAAAAATGAATGTATGTATATACATACTTATATACTTATATATATATGTATATAAAAATAAAATACAAGTGAAAGACATTGAGAACTCAACTCATATGAAAAGCTTTTCCTATTATTCTTTGCTTATTGTGGCATTAGTTGTTGTTGTTGTTGCTACTGTTATTATTGTTGACTTTATTGTTATTGTAACGCCGCATAGACGACACTTTAACAATGTTTTTCCCTTGGTTTTTTCTCCTCTTTTTCTTTCTATTATTTGCTACTTTTGCTTCAGCAGCTCCTTCTTCATTCACTCGTTGACAACTTTTGTTGGTCATGCCAAACACTTGACTTTTACACACAATGTGCACAGTAAAGGATGGGACCAGAGCTGCCAGAGTGTGTAGAGACCAACTGGCCACTCACTGATGAAATACTTGACAACTTTCACCCCGAATACACACACATACACATACACACACACACATACAGGAGCAATTGTATGTCCAGGCAATGCAATTAACTTGAATTTGTTGTGGCCAAAAAAGGTGGAGGAGGAGTAAGCAAAAAAAAAGAAAAAAAAATGATGACAATTTTGGGCATTTACTTTGATGTTTGTAGGAATTTTGTTAGTTGTTTTTCTTTCTTTCTTTCTCTTTGTCATTCATTCAGAGGTTCGCGACCCAAATTAATAAGCACTTGCAATTCTCGTTGGCAGTGGAGGGACGAACAGCTAGAGGGCAGTAATAAGCGGGTACAAGGGAATGGTTCCGCCGGGGGGCGGCAGAGACTGGTAGAAAAGTCTACTAATGCCGCTCTTTGATTTTTAATGATGGCTTTTCCATGCCTCAATACTGACAGAAGAAATATTTTCTATAGAAAATATCCAAATGGTCAAATATTATGAGAAAAAGCAATTAAATGCCCAGAAATTTTATTAAAATTTTAAATGAAAATCGGAAAAACTTTTAACATCTTTTAAAATCTTCTAACAGAGCAGTTTTCTTGACTATTTAAATGAGAACTTTTCTCTGAAACCTCGAAAAGAACATATAAAAAGATTTCTTGTTAATTTTTATAAATGTATGATATTTGTTAAATGATTTAAATAGTAATATTAAGTAAATTATATAATAATAAGTAATATTATATAAAGTATATTAATAGATTATGACCACAAATTTCAATTTTATTTCATTTTTCATTTTAAATTTCATTTTTCATGTTCTCTTTTTGTTGATTTAATTATTACTTTATCTGATACATTTAATTTAATTACTTTATCTAATTTTTTTCACATTTCCTGCCTAGAAATGACAGCTACATTATTTATTATTACATTTTCCTCTTAGTACTTTATTTTTAATAGGTGCACATCTACCACAAACTTAATCTAAACTATCCTTTGTTAAAGTCTTTTACTAAGCAATTACCAAAAACAAAATCAAACTTAAATAGGATTAAGGCTATGACTAGAAAGAGCCAATTAAAAATTAAATTAATTTAAATCAAGTAAAATAAAATTGTAAAAAATATTATTTATTAATTGAACTTTGAAATTCATTTAAAGTTGTCCTTTTCTATTTATCGCTTGATCAGAAGAATAGAATTCACTATATAATCATCAATGTCTTTCATAAAATATATCGAATATTACAGCACCTATAAACCACTTTAAATTCAATGTCAAAATGATCCTAATGATAAAACAAAATGATTTAAAAAAAAAAAAACAAAATTAGTTAAATGGCTTTTACAATTGTTTTTACATATTTTGTTAGATAAAGCAATTAAGACTGTGGGCAGTTGTTGAAATAAGTTACTAGAATTCCAGTTCATGTCATTGTTCATATTTTTTCTGTTATCTCTTAGCTAATTAGTTTTATAATAATTAGAATTTTGTGGCCAAGTAATTCATTATGATTTATTATTAGAACAATAAACCAAACAAAAAAAAAAAGATAGAAACAAAACCGCAACTTAAAGTTGCGGTCTCTCCCCCTCCGTAAGTGAAGACCGAAGCCGCGACCAAGACCAAGACCCTAACCATCGGTTTCTTTTTTGCTCCCCCCCATCCCCTCCCTTGTTGACCATTCCCTTCTACAGTGACAATTGCATAGTCCAGCGAGCAATTTGTTTCGCCTGCTTTCTGTTGCTATTGATTGTCTGGCACTTGGTGTTGGTTGTCTCTCAAGTTCTCTTCATCTAGTTGTTGCCGCTGTTGTCCGCCACTTGGGCGACAGAAGTTGAAGCCAAGGACCTTTTGCAACAATATATATATAAAATTCTGATATATATAAATTCCTGCCCACTCAAGCGCACACATTAAATGTAATTTTTTAAAAAGCAATTTTTTTTTGTCCTTTTCTTTTTTTTTTTTGATATTTTTTTTTGTATGTATTTTTATCAGTGTCAGGCCAGTTGCTGCGTCAAGCCAAATGGCAGCAACATAAACAAGACCAGAAAATTTGTATTTGGAATTTATGACAGTTGCTTGTCTCTCTTTTACCATCCTGACTCTTTCCTCTACTTTTTTTTTTGCCTTCTGTCTCTCGCCCTTTCTTTTCTATCATATATATGTATATACATATATATACATACATATATATATATCTATTTTTATATGCCTTGGCTAGGCCAACACCTCTGGACTTTTTTCGACGCCAATTTGACGCTGAAAGAAGTACTAAGAACTGAAATCTGAGAAAATGGCAAACAAAAAAAATAAAACGATGAAGAAAGAGGGAAAACTTTAAAGCCATATTTCGGCATATCGCCTTGCAGTTTTCTCACTTTGCTGCCTTTTCTTCAGTTTTTTCTTCCCATTGCTGTTGCTTTTGTTGTGTTAGTTGCCATTTTGTTGCTGATAAGACTTTGACTTTTGCTTGGCTAGTTTTTTAACTTAGTCTTCTTCGTGTCGTTTTAGGGCGGGAGGGTTAAGCATATTGTTTTTTTTTTTTTCTTTTTTTTGGCCATCTTTCTCTTTTCTTTTCGTTGCTTTTCTTTAAGCTTTTTTATGGCTCACACACACAAACAAAAACATAAAATTTCTGACACTTTTCCTTTGTTTCAATTGTTATCAGAGATGATAGTTTGGCTTAAAAAAAAAACAATTGTAAAGTTGAAGTTTAGTACCAGGTTCAGCCATTGAATGGTAATTGATAGCCAAAAAAAAAACTTAATAGATGGAGTAGTATCCAACGGAAATATTTTATTCAAAACGTTTGGTATGAAAGGTTTAAAAATATTAATCAACTCTGATTTTCTACTTTAATAATAATGATTTTGTTGTTGACCTAAAACTTGCAAAGATTTCAAAACTTATTTCAAGTAATAAACTTTACATAATTTTATTTGCGAAACAAGTTTCCTGAAGAAGAATAAATCTCGGGAATCAAGAAAATTTAGGTATGACAAAAGGACTTGTATTAAACATTTTCCTTAGGTCAGGTCCGCGAGCCGTCTATGAAGAAGTATTGATAAATCTTAATATTGTCGAATAAAACATGAAATAAAACTTTATTTGGAGTTTTATATTTCAATCTTTAAACGGAGTATTTTAAATATGTAAATACATAATATTTATTTTAAAATACTACCAGTGCCTTAAGTAGTAAGCGTTTACATAAATAAATAAGGATATTTAGATTCTTTATTCCACAATAAAAAAATAAATGTGATTTTTTTGAATTTATTTTAATTTCACGATAATTTCTATTAAAAATTTGTATATGAAAACTCCACACTATGCAATAATATCAAATATATCACTGTAACCGATTTATTAAAGAGTCTTGGGCAATAGATGCGATAAATTGACAGCGATTATTATATAAATGTCATTCTCTAATAAACGTTATTAATTTAAGGATTAAATTAATTTAATTTAAATCTATTTGCTTTAACCCAAAGTTTATGTACTAAAAAAGGAAACTTACGTTTATGAATGCTTTAAATAATCGAACTACAAATAATTAACATAAAACTAAAACTGGTGTTAAAAAAAAAACTTTATTCACTATTCAAATTTCTTTCTAAATTTTAGAAATATTTCTTATTACTTCTTATAGAATATAATAAATATAATTCAGCATAACAAACAACTATTATATTTATTAAGGTCCTTACAAAAATTAATATTCTTTTAGATTGACTTCCTAAGACACTTCTTCACATTTTCTTTATTGAAACAAATTTCTTTATTTAACAATCTAAAAAATGAAGTACTTGAGAACTTAAGAGAAGTTTATTGTTCTTTGATAATGCTCAATAAAGAGCTTGCATTTAACAGAAAGCTTTTTACTCTTACATTATGATGCTTTTACTGTTAAGTAACATTAACAGCGACTAGCTAAATAGTTTAACATTGCAATTGATTTGCCTAAGTATGGGCAATATTTTTTAATATTGATGTATATATAACCATACGCACTCTCCCCTCTTTGCACACACAGACATACGCTTATCTATTGTTGCCGGTCAGTTGATGATGAAGTGGAAACTTGTATTTCAGGACACTTAAACACCCAGCCAAGCAAATCAAGTTCATAAACTTGACGCAATAGCAAACACTAGAAAAGTCAGCAATTTATGCAAAACATATAGAATTTTAATCATCATACTCATCGGGAAAATAAAACACATATGCCAAGAGCAAATAAAATTGCATATAATTGCAATTTAATGTAAGGGCAATAGCCATTCAGAGAGAGAGAGAGAGAGAGAAAGAAAGAGAGGGAGATGGGGAGTAGAACAGAAGAGAGTTAAAGCTGAAGACCAAGCTGAATATTTGTAGTCAATATTTGATATTTGCACAGATGTTCAGCTGCCAAATTGAATATGGATTTTGCATAAAACACACACACACATACAGACACAAAAACCATACTGGAAGGGATAAAAAGAGAAGGACCAGATATGGAGAGAAAGAGCTAGAGAAAGACAGACAAAAAGCCAAAATGTATATAGTATGAGGCCCCGAGTAAGTAGATAAATATTAAAGTGGACTGACCGGAAACCAAATTGAAAGCAACAACCAACCAACATCAGCGGTAGACAAAGGAGACAAAGAGGGGGGTGGATGATAGACCTTTTATTGACCTCAATACAGTCAATATATAAATAATATAAAAAAAAAAACAACAACAAAATGGATTTTGGAGTCCAATTGTCGACTTTTAAATACCCTATAGAAATGTGGAACAGATTTGAAAAAATTATTGAAAAATAGAAAGAAACCTTTTTATTCTATTTTATACATTTGACAAACTTTTCTGATATCTTACAATCAAAAACGGAAACTTTTCTTTTAATATGAAAAAGTAAAAGTAAGATTTACCCGATTCTATCAGAATAAATCAATAAAAAACAAAAGAGGATATCAATAAATTAACAAAGAAAATAAGCTGTGAAATTTAAATAAATGTCATTTAGAAAATATTAACAAAATCTCACACCTTATTTTCTTTCTCTAAATGATATATACTTAAATAATTATAAGAAATAAAAATATTCCCCAACATTAAGCAAATTTTATTACAGCCAAACAAACATAAAAGTTAAATTATTTCCTCAATATATATTTACTTTTCGATCGATCATTTCGAATACTATATATATTCCAGGGTACTCAACAATTATGTTAGAAGCAAGAGAATGGGTAAAGATATCTGCTTGGTCACATGTGAACATGGATCAATAAATGCATGAAACATTATTTTCCAATCAATTAATTTTCGGGTCACTAGATTTGCTTACAAAACAAGAGAGATGCACTGCATCACCGTACAGCCCCCCACCTACACACTCTCCTTACCTCCTTTCTTCTATTTATCATCAACAAGCTTCGAGTAAATCATATGGAATGATTTTATGCCTAGCTCTCAACGCATTTTCCACTTCTCTCCTCAGCCTCTCTATCACCATTCACTTTTTCTTTTCATTCTTTTGTTTCGTTCTCCTCTCTCTTTAGCCCCCTGCACTCTATTCCTGTAAATGTTTAATCAAATGAACCATGCACAAATTGGGGTTCACATCTACAACCTCTACTTTCTCATCATCATTTTCTTATTCATTGTCTTCTTTATACTCATGCTGGACATTGCCTTTTGACTGGGTCCGGTCAATTCTTGATTTAATAAACATAAAATGTGTCAGCATTGTAAAAATTATTTTGTCGCCCCAGGCACAAACAAAGACCAAGAGAAGGAGCAATACCAGCAGCAACATCAACAACAACACCAACACCAACTCATAGATTTAATTTTTTTTTTCATTTTTTCCCATTTTATATATATATATATTTTTCTTTTTTTGCAATTTTCCAATACATTGAACTCACATCAAGCTCAGCTCAGTTCAGCTGCATGTCATGGCGTATACGTAATATATTTTTCCTACCGAAGCGAGTCAATTTTCCTTCACCCTCTCTCCTCTGTAGCTCTCTCTCTCATTCTTTTTGCATATATGCAAATTGAGTGGCATTGGTTGGTGGCTGATAGGCGCGACATGGCTGATGTCCAACATATGACAACAACAAAAATCCCAAAGTAAAAATATAAAAAAAATAAACCAATAAAAAATGTAAAATAACCGCCAGCCATGAAAAAGTTGTCATACACTCACTATAGTAAGAGATATGCCATATAGTAAGCCGATTTAAAGGACTCTTTTACAATTTTTATATAGATGGATTATTTTGAGAATTAATTGTTTTTAAAAAAGCTATGGCAAAGAATTTACAAATGTTCAACTAGGAATAATAAAAAATATAACCTATAAAAATGAGAAAATTTAGAAGCTAAACTTTAAAAAAAAATAAGATTATGGATAAAAGAATTTCAGAATGTGCAGTTACAAACAGTCAATCGGCTATAAAAAGCGGAAATATATTCTCTAGATAGAAACAAAAAAAAAATAAGGAATTTCTTTCCAAACTCTGCCTAAAGCCTATATGCTTCCCTCTTATGAAAGGGTATAGAATTGTTGCCATTGCCATTGATTCTGTGCGTTATGTGTAAATTTGCTTTATGTAATGAGCAATAAGTAGTAAATAATTAAAACCAATATGTTGTTGTTGTTGTGGTAATAATAAAGGGGGGAAAAAAACGACGACAAGATTTTTATGTCAGTTGAAATGATAAAATGATAGAGTCGAAAGATACATACAGAGAGAAACAGACAAATAGACAGAAGACAGACGGTATATAAAATATATTAATAATAAAAAAATAAAAAAGGTTTTTGATAAATCAACCAGAAAAAAAATATGTAAATAAATTCAGGAATATTAAGCATATCAAAAGTAATTGAATAAAAGCATGAATAATAAAGAAAAATTTTAAAAATTATATTGCTTAACCTTTAACTATAATTATTTCAATTTTTAAAGATTTCCCATTTTTAAAACTCTTTCAAACAGTTAAAAACATAATTTTTAAAATTGGCATTTTTTTATATTTTATTTATTGCAGTTGCCTTTAATTGTAAAACTGATTAAGTTAATGTAATTAAAAGACATGATAACAAGCTAAATTATCGTGTCATTAAAATTCATTTAGCCAACTTAATCAGATTCAGATTCAAGGACCCTCAAACAAACACACACATAAACATTCACACAAACACATTTTAATACTTCGTTTTTCTAACTTATTCTTAGAATTTTAGCAAAGCATTAAAACCACAAACCTTATGAATATATACATGAATACATAGTCTACATATAGATATATATATAAGCATATGTACCTACATATACACATATATGTATATATGTGTGTATGTATATAGATAAAATAGAACAAACCAGTCACAAGATAATAAAACATATTTTAGAGCAAGTAACAAGAAAAAACCAAAAAGTGGAGAAAGAAAAAATGGTAGCAAATGCTTACAGATGAGCGGACAGTTGTCTTGCCAACACCAAGAGAAGTATCTGTGTAAAAGGCCGAAAGATAGTGAAAGAGTAAAAGAGAGAGAGAGGAGAGAAAGGAAAAAGGGTAAGGGAAAAGATAGTCGAGCTTTATACCATTATAATGGCAAATACAAGAAGGGAACTACTTATGTTAACCCAACTAAAGTGCAGGAAAAACTATTTCCAACACACACACACATACACAAAAATACAGACGCATGCATGACCATATATATGTATGTGCATACATACATATATTTCTATAAATGTGTGTGTAAAACATTTATTTGTTTTTGTCGGAAATACTTGGTGCGTATGATAATAAATACTTAATCCTCAACAAAAGAATATTAAAAACAACAATAAATGGAAATGCTAAAAAGCATAAAGAAATGCATAAAAACAAATGTTGAAAGAGGGGATGAATAGAGGGGGTGTATGTGTATATGTGTGCGAGTGTAGCATAACAAAAGGCGCCTTTTGAAATGTAAAATGAACTTGCTTCTTGCTCTGCTTCTCTTCCATGCATGCATATAAAATTATATATAAAAGCCAAAAGCTTAACTACAAGCAAAACGCCATAGCAAGCTAAAAGAGAACCCACTAGATGGGTTGGGGGTTCGGTAAAGAAAAGTCAGGTAACATTATCAAAAGCGTATAAAACTTGCCTTGAAAATGTCAACGAATGTCAACAGTCTAATGCTTGTAGGCACAATACGGAGAGAAGGAGGGTGGAAGGTGGTTGGTAAATGCCACAATAAGCTAGAAATTAGACCACAAAAAACTGGCATTTGTCACAAATTATTCTCGTTTTATGTCGAATGAAAGAAAAGTCATTAAAATCAAAATACATACAAAGATGTGAAAGACATAGTAGATGATAAAAATGAGATAAATGGGGATAAAAATGAGACAAGAGAGAGGGACAGAGGGAACAACTAAAAAGAGAGACTATACATAAAAAGAAGAAAAATTAAGTAAAAGGAAGTTAAAACTACTAAACAGACTTACAACGAGAAGTATGTTTAATTATACATATATGTATATTAATATAGCGATATAATTATATATATATGTATATACATATAAATATCGCTTTCTTTTGGCTAACTAAAAAAATTTCTTGAAAGCAATATAAACAATATAAAATAATTTAAACAATATTATCTCTAATAATATAAATAAAATTAACCTGAAATAACATTCGATTATATTTATCTTTAAACTGCAGTTTTTCAATTTAAAGATTAACTTTTCTTTTTTAATCTCCATTTATTAAAATGAAAGGAATTTTCAGCTTGAAACAAATTAGTTTGAAACATTTAAGTGCAATTAAATATTTCTAATTAAGCAGTTATTTAATTGTTTCCTCAATAAAAATCAGCAATTTTTCCTATTTGTAATTATATGTATTTTTTTTATTTAAGTCCAATAAATATTAAAAAATAGTAAATAAATAAAATAAAAACCACGTTTCAAACAGATGTTTGATTGAAGGCTAAAAAAACAATTGAATTTAATTATGTTGTTAATATTTTATAGAAATATGTAATCAAAATTATACAAATTTATCTGGCCATTTTCTAATTGAAGAAAAAACTATTTTTATAATATTATTTTTCTTTCTTTATTTCACAATGTACTTCTTTTTAAAAGCACAAGAACAATTTCCCAAATTCACATCCAAAATATCTGATTTTGTTTTAAAGGCAAAAGCTAAAGCAACTGTTAAACATTTCGGTTGCATTTCCTGACTAAAACCAAAGCAATCATTTTTCCCTCTCTCTCTTTCTCTATCCTTTTCCTTCTATCCATTGCCATATGAAAAACAACAAGAATAATAATAATAATAGTAACAATAACAATCATACGCACAGTTACACACCGAGACAACGAAATCTATTTCAGATATGTGTCGCAGGACGGTTATTTCGCTTTAGTTTTATAATTACCATTTTATGCGGTTTATTTTTATACATTGGCATACTTTGCCTTACAAAGTGACAGGCAGTGAGAGCAAAGAGAGAGGTTTTGTTGTGCACAACATTTTAACAAATATTCACATTTCGCCACAATGATAAGCAAAAAGTTTTCGGTGTGTCCTTCCTTTCATATTGCTCTCCTCCTTCTCCTGCTCCTGCTGGTGCGTGTGTGCCAAAAAGCTGGCGGCTTATTATTATAGAAATGTTTCGAGAGCAAGTGAGAGGGAGTACAAAAAGGCTTGGGGGGAGAGAAAATAAAAGTTGCATTACCATTTCAGTAAGCAATCAAAAAGCGGCAACAGCAGCCAAAATTTTGAAAAGTTGCTTGTATAAAACTTTAATTACAAGTTCTCAACCCTTTACTCCCTCTCTATTTATCTCTCTCGCACACACACACACACACACTCATTTGCTATAGCTAACAAAACTTTAGCTATTTACATATGTAGACATTGTATAATAACATATTAAATGGCATTTCCACTGAAACAATACAGAAAACACAACAACAACTATAAAAATGAAGCAAACAATTAGTCGCCGACTTTGAGTATACCCTGTACCAATTAGAACCTTAAAATCTTCAACAATTCAATAGAAAAATTCCCTTAATATTTAGCAACAACGATGTCATGATTTCTCGCTCACACTCACCAACCAAAGATGCCCTTGCAAAGTCAGTAGAACAATTTTGATACGTATATCTCCGATAAATATTGTCCGATTTTAGTCAGCTAATGCATTTCGGCTATATTATTAAGTATGCCAAATAAGAATGCAATATCTTTAATATAACTCGAGTTATACTTTTTTTTTGAAATCGCGGGGGTGGAAATGGGCGTGGCACAAATTTAAAATAAACTTGAACTGCGTAAAGACTAGACAGATCTACAAAAAGCTTTAGCTCTTCAAGTCTCTGAGATCTCGGTGTTCATATAGACGGGCAAACGGACAGAGAAGTCTCAATCGACTCGACTATTGATATTGATCAAGAGTATATATACTTTATGGGTACAGAAATGCTTCCTTCTGTCTGTTACATACATTTTAGTGATTTTGATATACTCTTTTACCCTATGGGTACAGGGTATAAAAACAGGAGGGAAAATACCCACAAGGAAAATGCCAATTCACATCACAAACATCATTCTGTTCATTCATACGTTGAAATATGTTTTGGAAATCCTTTGATCCTTGTGTAAAACATAAACTCGTTTGTCTGTTAATTAAGATTGCCTTCAATCGTAATTAATAAAAGGTTTTTATTTTCCTTTTTTACATTTTTTGGTTATTTTGAAGAGTTTCCCTTAGCTTAGGAATATCACAAAATTTGTATGCCTAATAAATTGATATAATATGGAAATATAGATCAAAACCAGAAGTGAAGTGAAATTCATTTTTTTTTTTTTGCCATAAATCACTTAATGTTAGCCAAGTTAGAGGTCTCAGCTTTAGTTCCTCTTCCGTTTTCATTCTCTCGCCCCCTTTCTTGGTGCCTTTACTTTACGGCTCTTGTCTAATTAATTCAATGGGAAAAAAAACTAACAGTCTAACTTTTTGGCATCTTATAAATTTTAAAATACTTAACTGCAGTAGCTCAAACTCTGTCTCTCTCTCTCTCACACACACTATCTCAGTTCTGGCAGAGTTATTTTAATGGCATGTTGCTAATCGAATTTCAAGACATCTCCAGCTGCTTTTTTCATGTTGTTTTTCTCTTAATTTCTTTTTTTTTTAGCCTTATTTCATCATCAACTTTCCATCAGGACAGTTTAGTTGGTAGTAGTTTACATTTTCCCTTTCAAGTTTAAGGAAAATTCATTTAGCGTAACTCAACACGTTAAGCATATTGCTTATTCTATTAATTTTGCTTATTTCATTAGGCAAAGAACAAAAAAACAAAAAAAGCACACCAAAAACAAAACAGAAATGGAAAAGGGAAAGACAAACTTTTCCAGATTTAGCAGTTGCAGTTGATTAAGTATTTAGTTGTGCATTTAACGATCAAGAAAATAATTAAATGTCATTAATATGATTAACCTTTAAGAAATTTGCTGCCGCTGCTTTCCCCCCCCCCCCCCTCCCTTCGCATTCATTTATCCACTTGCTACAGCTGTTGGGTTAACGACTGACTTCAAAAGCACAAAAACTCATTGAAAAGTGGAAAAAACAGCAACAGACTAGTAAACAAATAAAAGGAAAAAAAAAATAAAAGACAGCAAAAGTAAATCTGCACACTTGACTTTTCCCACCACAAAGGCCCGCAGGCATAACCCACCACTAAATCCACCTCCTTTAATCTTCTCCACCTCGCATTACAACCGCTTACTCACTCCTGTGCCAGGCTGCCAACTCAATTAAATCTTATCAAATCGAAGGGTAAAAGTGAGATTCAAAGAGAGTGAAAAGGCACAGAGAGGGTATATAGAAAGATTGGGAGAGAGAAACAGTTAAAATGAGGCAACAACACAAATATCAAACAAACTAATGTCAGTTGTCATAATAAAGCGCAAATACTTTTGATGCCACTTTTGCTGCTTTCTTTTTTCTCCCCCTTCTCCCTTTTCTAGAAGTACGGAACACTATGTTCGTGAGAGAGACAGAGCGAGGGGGGATAGATGGTATGTGGCGGGGTGGAGAGTTGCCTGACATGTGCACACACACACACACATACACAATAAAGTGAAGAGCAAACAGCTGCGCAATTTAACGTCGAAAGTGGAGCCAAGGGCAAACAGCAGAGCAGTGCAATGGATAAAGGAGGAACAGTAGGGGCAAAGGGGGAAACAGTGGAGGCAGCAAACAAAATATACAAACAAATATACAGTAAATATGTACAGACATATAGAAATACCCACACATAAGTATATATGTACATGTGTGTGTGTGTGTGTAATGCCGTGACTGTTGCTCCTCTTCCTCCGTCGTTTTGCTCTTGTTCATACACATTTATAATAACTTTAATTAAGATTTTACAAGTAGATTATTTCTTAACAACAAAAGCGACAACAACAGCAACAACAAATGTAGTTACAACAACATCATCATGTTATCATCATGATGATAACGACTACAAACCAAAGCAACAACAACAACAGCAACAACTTTGCGATACATCAAACACACAACATCTGGCAACCATTTTAATATCATTTTTGTTTGCTCCTCTATGGCATTTTGCATAAAATTTAATTAAATGCCTCTATTTTTTTCGTGTGTCTGTGTGTGAGTTTGTTAAACATTCTTAGGACATAAGAAATAAATATTGCATATTTAGTTTTATTTAATCAAATTATGTAATTTGAATAAATGGATTTACTACATTGTGAGCGAAGCCTTTCAAATTGACTGGCGAATGTCATCAAATCTATAAGAGTTTATTATTATCAATTTTTGAGCAAACCAAAAATATATTTTAGCCAACCACAATTAAACAACAGGTTAAGCAATAGTGGAATAAATCGAAGCCATTTAAATGATTTGCATATTGAAAAGCCATAAATCCATTTCGTTACTTTAAATATTTAATGTTTTATAATATGTATAAAATATATATATACAAACATAGATTCATGATTCGAATGAATTCTCACTTTTCCACTGAGCAGTGTCTTTCGCGACCCATTTTATTAAAAAATTCGTAATTTTTGAAATATTAATGCATAAACTAATCAGTTTTATGAAAAAACTGTCAAATAGAATCTATTTCCCCAAAAACAACGGAACTTGTGTAAAACTTGCAAGTGGTGCTATTTTCACTTTCGTCATGTTTTTGGTATTGTTACTAACAAACGCAAAAGAAAACCTTGAATCCATAAGAAATCTGAACACGGTCACACTTTTGTCTTAAAGAGCGAATATCCACTAATACATTAAATGTAAAATTTTGAAATTTCAAATTACCATTTTTTTGTTTTTTTGCCAATAAGATAAAATTTTATAGTGGTGCTATTTTTATGTTCGCAACTGTATATAAAGTAATAGGTTTAAAAATTTTATAAAGCTTATGCTTCACTTTTGTACATATTTAATATAATACCCAAATAATGGACACCCTATACAAATGTATATAAGGGAAAATATAATATCGGATAAGTGGTAAAAGGACCCGAGAACGGCGCTATTTAAGGACGATTCGTTATGGATCATACATATATCGATCTTCTATTAAAAAATATGTCAAAAGTCAGCTACTTATACCTAGTTCTAAATATTAACTATCTATGTATATATATTAATTAAAAGGGTTAACAAAAAATAAAAAAGAAAGCATGCAATTTGCAAAGCCTGTGCCACAATCAAAGAAATAAAATGTAAAATCTTATAAAACTTTGTGTGATAGTTCTCAATTTATTAGGTTGTAAAATTATATTATTTTTAAATAAAATTATATAAATTTAAATGTGTCCGAGTAGAATTCAACAAGGGATTCTACAAGCCATCATCTCCTCCAGGTAATTCAGCTTCTTCAAATTTACGAATTTCTTCCCAAGTTTTGTTAGCGATTCCAATATGATTAATTGGGCATCTGCAGTAAGGACAACATTGAAAGTCCATTAAATATATCTCCGATGTATGCAGTGGACAGATCTCACATAGACGTCCATAGAAATAATGATGACAGCGACCACATTCGTAGGCATTCCGTGGACGAAAGCAAATGCAATTCAGTTTTTCCTTTTCCTGTGACTCACATTTAGTTAAATCTTGATTGTTCTCATCCTTCTTCATGGAACCGACGACTACATTGACTATTGGACAACGATCCGACAACCTCTGATTGTAATTGTAATCACCCAAGGCTTTTAGATTTGGTGAAGATGATCTCTGAAAAGTGTCTCGGCAACGCGATCGCCAAGATGAATACAGATTGTTGCTATTCATTTTCGAATTTAAGTTGTTCAGCTTGCAAATTCAACAGGAAAAGTGAATTTCTTTTTATTTAGTTATTAATTTTAGTGAAAGGTAAAGCTTGAAATTTCAAATATCCAATATTTAATGAGAAAAACTTGTATTTCTAACCATAGAAATAATTTTGTCATTTAGTGGTGATAAAAAGTTTCGATAAAGATGAGCTTATTCGATTCATATTCGATTATTTCTGTCAATCGGATAACTATCATACCCAACTATTTTCACTAGCATTAACTGAAAAACAGCTGACAAACTTTTTCCGAAATAAAAGAGGGAAAGAAATCCATATTTACTTGGATATCAAATATGATTGACATTAAAAAGCTAAAGTGAAAATTTTCATTCGAATATGACAAAATTGGTGTTTTTGAGTTTTATGTACTCCCTAACCCATTCACCAAGTTTTATTAGAATCGATTTACTATATCATATACAGTGGTTCACAGCTTATTTGACTCACCTAAGAAGCCAAATTCAAAAAAGAATAACTTTAAAACGGGAGAAGGTAAAAACACGATTTAAACTCAAATTATTAGTTAATAAGTCAATTAAAAAATGAACACTTCTTTTATTTTGATTCAGTCATATTTTATATATTGTACATACATACATACAAATGTAGTTCTTATAGGAACAATCGGTCAAAAATATAGTTTTAGATTGTTTTCTTCGAAGCGATTGTCACTAAATTCTGTATTTGCGATTCAGATATACATATGTATGAATATAGTATAAATATATATAGGAAAAATTGGTCAAAAAAAATTATTTTTGTATGAATATTTTTTTTCTATATACGGACATTAAATTTAGATTTAATGAGTTTAATATACATTCTAATGATTCTGCCAAAAGATTAATAAGTAAAAAAAAAACAGTTTCTAAGGGCATAAGAACTTCGTCACGGCCTTCTAGTTTTTTTTTTAATTTGTCAACTTATTTTTAAAGTTATTTTCATAATAGTTTTTATGCCATAAAGAAGTTGAAAAATATTCCAAAGTCTTTGGATATATTGAAGAAAAATATGTTTTGTTCTTTTTTATATTTATTTATTTATTTTATAATTAATTATTATACAAAATAATATAATAACTAACGGGTAAAGAGTGCTAGCTACTAAGGCCATCGACTCTTTTTTTTATATAGAATTTGGTATTACTTACTACTTACTTACATACATACTTATGTATGTGTGTGTGTGTATGCGTATACGCATATGTACATATGTAGGTATGTAAAGGTTTACAGGGCCACACTTAATAGTTAGTTATAGTTGGCTAATTTTCAGCAATTCTTGTTAATAAATTTCCATTAAAGCTTTGGCCATCTAAGCTTGCATAGTAGCTAACAAATCTGCAGCTTACCGGTCTAACGGTAATGCATAGCTCTTCTAACTTATAGCTGGACTAGAAGCGAGGGGCAACATGCCCTCCAATGTTAAGGGGCTTGAGAAACATGGCTAACAGCATCCAGAATACTACTACAACGTCTAATTTCATTATGGCTAACAAATCACATGTACATAATATGCCGTGTGTTGGTGTGTGTGTGTATGTTTGTGTGTGTGAAATTTTTTGTTTTTGTTTTGTCTTGTTGTTGTTTAGCATTTAGCCACAGCTGACTGCCATAGGAGAGAACCTTGGAACTTGGAGAGTTCTAAGTATATGTGTGAGTGAGTGAGTGTGTGTGTGTGTGTGTGAATATGAGTGTTTGGCTGCATCCTGCAAAGTCATGTCCTTCAGGCAGTTAGCAGTGGCACTTAAAAATTAATTAGAGAACTTATAAACAAGTGCGGCATGTGCAAACTAACTCGAGCGGCAAATCAAACGCACTTGACGATGCCATGCCACATCCTCAGTGGTGCAACGGCAAAGCGGTAGAAGCGGTACGGTTACAAGGACTAACTAACTCTAAGGATGCCGGCAAACGGTGCAAACATTTGGCGTCGTTTATTTAATGAAAAATTGTGTGTGTAATTATGCATTAAGCTAGGTGGCAAATGGCGTCGCCGTCGTCGCCGCCGCCGTCGACTTCTGTGTGCCTATTTCCAGTTTGCATAGGCTCACACACACACACACTCAGAAAACTTGTTTAAAAGCATATGTAAAAAAATAACAAAAGCATATCTTACAGCGCAATGTTAGCATGAAATTTTAATTAGTTTGGCATACACACAGATACACTCATATATATACATACATATGTATATGTAAATATATCACTGACAACTACTAAAGAGACAGAACGAGAATGTGCCAAGAGAAGTTTACAATTTGCGGTCAATTAGAGTAACTTGAAAATGCATCCCCACCAATTGCATGAATTGTGTAAAAGGGTCCTGGCATAGTCTCAACGATATCAAATTTCAAATGAGAAGCGAAAATCTTCTGGCTAAAACCTCATCACTTTCAAATTGTATCTGTGTGTGTTTGTGTGTGTGCAATGGTATTTGGTTAGTAAAACGAAATGTCGGACAATTAATTTACTATAACATGTAATCGTGGTAACTTAAGTAGTTTCCTTTGTAATGCCTCTCGGACTATGACAACGACAACTAGAATCAAGAAGGCCAAGAGAGAGAGAGAGAGAGACACAAACAAAGACAATATAAAGTCGACATTCACATTGATGACGATGACAATGACAATGACTTGGGGAAAACGGACATGAGACATGGGATACGGGACACGGTGCGACTTGTAGGACTTCCCATTTCTAATGAAATTGTTGTCGGTTCTAACAACTATCTAGGGGCGGGGCATATCGACGTCAACTTGAGCACATCTGATTTTGCTTCGTTCATGTAGACACACACATACATACACAGATATATATTTGTTTACTGTGTACAATCAGTATACATATATACATATATGTTGTAGATACTTTTCCAGTTGTAGAAATGTCCATGGCATTCTCATGTTGTCATGCCAATTATTTAATTTGTCCTAAGAAAATATACCATTTTAGAAATGTGATTAGTCAATTGTTCGGCATGTGGAAATGGAAAAGTTTCCCTTTCTGTTCAAATGTGTTGCGAGAGAAAAAGGGAATCATCAAACACTAATTGAAAGGTTAAGTTATTAAGTTTGACCCATCTTTAATACAAGCTGTACAGTAGGTTTAATTGTCTAACTAAAGATTAGCTTTGGGGTTGAGTTAATCAATTATGTGTTTTACAATGTGATAGTTGAATTACTGAAACTATTTTTAATAAAAATTAAAATTTATCTTAGATTACGTAAAAATACATAACCGAATAAAGGCAATTAGTTTGAAATTTTTAAATGCATGGATAAAATTTAAATATAAAATTTTTAAATTGATGTTTGAATAAAAGAATAAGTTATTTCAAATGTCAGAACGATTTGTTACATTTCATTTTGTATTTGTTAAAGAATCTACTATAAACTCTGAATTTTTTTATTTTTTCTATCTGTTTATGAAAAAGTGCTTTTGGATCGTTCAAGCTGGGAAAGTCATTATAGTTAAAAAAAATTTTGCTTACAGTTTTTAGTTCACTTTAATGGCTTTAATATTTAAGATTTAACTAAGTAGAATATATTCTAAAAGTTTTAAATAAATAATTATTAAAATGATAACTTTTCTGTCTTTGTTAAGACCAGCTTTAGATATCTCCTAATTTTAATAAATGGCTTCTTTAAAGCATTGTTACATATATTATTTAGTATATAAAAATTTACTTACTTTTTTCAAAGGCCGTACATACATAGATGTCCTTTAATTTTCTTGTAGAGGATTCCTGTAATCAATGATATTATGATAAAATCGAACATAAACTTCTTTTCTACATCATTGTCGAACCTCTTGTAATAATAAATGAAAGTTTCAAGTTTTCTTTTTGTTGTTTTTTCTCAATTCATTCAAAATTTTGGCTGAAAAAAAAGATAATTTCTATTAACAACCAATTGAATAAATAATTTGATTTTACATGCTTGACATAGTAAATTTTATTAGAAGAACAAAACTTAAATGTCATTTATTAAATGTAACAAATTTTAAATGATTTTCAGAGTGCATTTCGCTTGTTTAAAATCTATTTTTCTATTTATTTGACATTATTAAGATTATTTTTTCTTAGTTGTAATACAAAAGATATACATATGTACATATACATATATAAAGCATATACATATATCCAAATCACTTACATATATACAAATATACATACATATAGAAAATACTTAAGGAACCGAGTTCCATCTTATTTATTTGAAATTAACAAAATCAAATTTACTTTTTATTTATTTAAAGTTCATTTTATTTGCTAAAAAATTCGTATTTTATCACTGATGTTTGTTTATTTTTTCTTGCTGATTTTCTTATTTCCCCTAAGATTTAAAAAAAGAAATCACTGCTCCTTTCAAATGTTTTTGTATCTCAAAACAATAATAAAGCTACAAGAAAACGCTTCACATCACAGTCTTTATAATGTTTAGTAAATATATCTACAATTTCAGTGTCTGTTTTATGTGTTGTCTTATTTTTTTTTTTTTTATTAGTGTTAAACTTATGCCTGAGACATGACTTCGCATAAAGAGCACAAATCTTGTCGAGAACCGAAACAACAATTTATTTATTATTATTAATAATTCACTAACGAAAACAGAACCAATACCAAACTGCATAACTAATAAACCTGCCGAAGCAAAACAAACTATACGAAATAAATAGGTTCTTCGAGCCAAGGAATTTCAACAAACGAACAAAAAAGTAATAATAAATAACTAAAACCTTGTAAACATGTGCATAATCCGACAGACCTTCATACCATGAGGCATGAGGATGGGAAATGGCAAATGCCAAAAGGAGGAAAGAGAGTGGGAATGGTGAATTGGGAGTGATAATAAAATCGACTCCTTGCTCGGTCGGTGGCCGAAAACACTTTTAATCCTCGACATACAATCGACACATTAATTTATCACTCGATGTCGAGGCAACAACAAAAAAAAAAAAAAAAGAAAAAATCAACACAAACAAACCGAACAGAGGCGAAAGCCTCTCAACTAATTCCAGAGCAGGGATTCAGATTTCAAGAAGGCAACGTCAACGATGGAAGGAGAGATGAAGTGGGGAAAGTAAAACAATCGGGTAGCAAAACTCTATAAATAGTTTATTGTACAAATATTTTTCCTTACTGCTTTTTATGCCCTTTACTCATAAAAGAAAAGAGAATAAAAATATCTTTAAACTAAAAGAACTTTTCAGTTTATATGTTCTATATATGTTTGTTCCAGATTTACAATAGCAAACATATATTTTTATTTTCAAGATGTTATAAAAATTTTATTACTTTTGCATATATGGAATTCTTGTTTTTTGAATTAATTGTTGGCTAGCTTGTTTAAAAGAGAATTTTATTTCAAGATTTTGATTTATGCTATAGCAACTGTACTTAGTTTAACTTAGAATCAATGAAATAAAAATGTAAATTAAATTTATTGAACCCAAATTAAAAATCAATGTTAGAGTATATATTTTTGTGTTTTAAGATTATTAACATTTCGGTTTCATAATCAGTAAATTTTAATTTTGAGCATAATAAAAATTAAATATTTGCATTGTTTGTAAATTTCTTTTTCTTAGAAATTTATTGTTTAAAGAGCATTTGTAAGTCGAGGCATTTAAATTGGTTTTTTCTCTCTGCTCTTGGCATCTGGCATATTGACTTATGAGCGCTGATTTTGTAAGCAGATTCCATTGTAATTAATTCATGTCCAGTTTTCTACTTGATTTCCGAGCAAAGGGTGCACAGTATTTGGTTATAGAATAGATGGAATTTTCTTCTTTGTAGCTAGTGATTTATACCGAAAAGTGCAATTTTGGCAACCACTCAAGGGAAATGCATTTTTTGCATTTTTGCGGTCTGCAAATGTTTTACTGCCTACTTAAGCCAGAGACAAGAGCCAAAAGTCACAATGGCTAATGTAATTATCACAGATTTTTTTTCTTCATCAATTTTAACTTGATACTTACATATACATACTTTTGGCAAGGTGTTTGAACCCATAAAGAGGAGAGAAGAAGATTAGAGATGGAGAGAGAGTGTAAGTTGAGACAATAAACGGAAATGTTATTCCATCAGGATGACAACAATGTTGCAAAAAGGATTCTTCGGTGAGCTGACAAAACAAACCGTTGGATACACTTTGCCTTATTGTACATATGCAAATGCTGACAGGCTGTAAAAAGGAGCAGCAGAAGAAGTAAAAGAAGATGCTGCCATAAAGGATGTGGTAAGTAAATACTAAATTTAGTTGGCTTTGCCACACAACCGCAGCGACATTTCCTCTCTTGGCAAGGCGTCGACATTCTCAACTCTCTCTTGGTCTCTTTCTATATATCTATTTCTTATTCTGTCCGTCTGTCTGTCTGTTTGTATATATGTCTGTGCCTCAACTTCAATTGTATGCACTTCGGCTACTCCTCCTTCTTCTGCTGCTGCTTTTAAGGATTGCTCTGCATAAGAAAATTATGCAAAATAGTAGCAAAGTTTCAATTTCCTTCTCCTCAAACCAAAAAAAAAAGAAAAAGAGTAAAAGAAAAAGAAAAAAGTCAAGCCAAGAGGAAGGGCAAAAGAAGAGAAAGAAGAATAAAAAAAAAGAAAAACAGTGGTGAAGCAGTGGCGGTTGATGGAAATGCCAAAAACGAAGCGAAAAGCTAAGGAGAAATGTTGGAAATAAAGAAAATGCAAAGTACAAAATTGTGGTCTCGTATAAATAAGCGTAACTTATGAAAAGTTATGAAAAACTTTTTTCCCTTACAAGCAATACGTAATTTGGAATGTGTAGATGTATGTGTGTGTGTATGTGTGTGTGTATGTGTGTGTGTGTGTGTACGTACGATTATTTGGAAGAAGAGTTGACTGACTGACTGCTGCCACTGGTTACCCAGGGCGATATACATACCAGTACTTACAATATAAAATGAAAAGAGGCAACAGAATTGTTATCACAAATGGGCGTTGCAGTGCGACAACAAAATTTTTGACGAAAGAGTTTTCTTGATTTTCTCTTTTACCCCACATTTAACATGAATAAAATGATATTTTTGATACAAATAGATGGCAAATTGTCACGAAATGTTTTCAAATCCAATATAGTAAACATTTTACACGATAAACGAAGAAAATACTCAATAAGCTGTAAAGCTCTCTTATCAGAGAATAATATGATTTTCACAATAATAAAATTTAAATCATATATTTTGGTAAAAATTAATCAAAATGGAAAATTGATAAACGAGTTTTTAACATATATGTTAAAATCTTTACGTTTCCATTCTCAAGTCAAACCAAATTCTCTATAATGTTAACATATTTTCACAGCTTGAAAAATTAGTTTACGATCTTTCAACTCGGATTTAAATAACTTCCACTTGTTTTAAAATGTTAAGAACATTTCTAAAATTTAAAATAAATAAAAAACAAACAAATAATTTCGTTATATTTCATTTAAATGGAACTAACCATGTCAAAAAAAATTCTTTCTTTATTATAAAAATTACCTATTACTGCAGAAAAAATAAAAGAATATATTCCCTAACGAAAATTTATTAAATGATTGAAAAATAAGATTTATTTTGAATTCATTTTCAAAAGAACAGAAAAAAGGTTAACAAATGTTGGGTAATATAATAATAATTGCTAGAAATAGTATTTATTTTTAACTTCTCACTTTCACAAAAACTAAGAAATTTGCAGCAAAACATATTATATATTAATTTATTATGGAAATTTTTAATATATTTTTCCTTTAGAAAGAAATCTTTACTTCCTTTTAAGAAACCTGTTATAAAATTAGATCATCCTTCAAAGAGTGTTGGTTTATTAACATTATATAAGTATATGTTTGTATTGGATATATATATATATATATCTAGATTCTATATAACAAAACAATAGAAAATATAGAAAAACAGCAGAAAATACATCTATATTAGATTTAACCAGAACTGTAGATATTAATATCTAATTTTTAGTAGAACTCGGAATTAATATCGAACATTTTTCTATTTAATTTTATAATTTAACTTCAAAAAAAATGTAGAAAATTACATATAATAAATTTGGTAGTTTTGAAAACTTCATTTCATTGCTCATACTCCAACTCCATCAAAAGCAGACACACAAAGTTGCCAAAGGTCTCCACCAACACACAGTCGCCCCAAAGCATTTACTTACATATGTATTTCAACTTATACTTGGAGCCATTACAAAGGCAATAACCTCCAAGAGAAAATATAGTTTATAGTTTTAATTTTTGGCAATTTTGCTGGCTGGCGGCACACACACACACACACAAAGATAGATGTAGATAGATAGAAAAAGAGAGAGAGAGAGAGGGAGAGAAGTAGAAGAGTTATAGAGATAAAAAATTAGCATACCACATAAGACAATTGCCTGTCAAGAATGGAGACGTCCTTTTTGGGGGTCGCCAAAAGGGTTTTTGCCGTTTTTGGGGTACAGATAGGTTTCTGGGCCGGTGGGTTGGTTGGTTATTTGGTTCGGGTATTTGATTAGGCCAAAAGCTTGTTAAGAAAATTTGACTGCCAACTTGAGTGGCTGGTTGATGCTGCTGCTAGCTGCTTCGTTGGTTGGCAGCATCATTTGCATATAGTTTTGCCATATTTTTGCATTGACTTTTTTTTACTTCATTCTGTTCATCTCTGTCTCTCTTTTGGTGTTTCTCCCTTGTTTCTTGTACTTTGTGTTGAAATTTTGTTAAAATTTAAATTTAAGTTGTTCGGTTCGTTGCCTGCTGCTGCTGCTGCATAAGAAAATTGAAAACTATTTTTGAGTGCTAACGAAGGTAAATATTGTTTCATTATATAACAAGAAGAAGAAATGAGTTTCGAACAAAAAAAAGAAAATGAATAAAAATAGTCGTAAAGGAAATGAAAGTCTCGTTGGTTGCATAATAAAATTGCAACAAATTGTTTGTGCATGTGTGTGTGCGTCTGTATGTGTGTGCGTGTGCGAGAAAAAGCATTGTCTAAATAAAATTTGCACAAATTGTAATAAGTCTTTGTTCTGCACTTAATTGCCATCTGCAAACTACTGAATGAAAAACTAAAAATGAAAAAAGGGCTTTATATTTGCATAACTTTTTCTACATTCCCGCTGATTGCCGCTCTCTTTCTTACATGTGTGTGTGTCTGTGTGTGTGTGTGTGTATGGTGCAGTGCAGTGAGTGTTATTGTTTAAAAATTAAATGCAATTAAAAGTTTCAATTAAAATTAACAACAGCATAAACCGACTGATGCATTTAACAAAGTAAACATTACGCAATTATAAATAATTGAAGTGCTAAAGTCACGTGCTGCAAATGCATAATTTTTGAAACATCAATACAGTACTCGCCATATGTTTGTGAACATAAGTAGGAAAAAATTAATAAATAAATATTTTTGTAAATCATAATTAAATAAATATATATAAATACATATATACTTAAGTTAAGTATTTACTTCCTTGAACTAATTTTTTAAACAAGATTTGTCGTGAAAATATTTTTCTACCGTTTTAAATTTCTACTGTTTTATATTTTATTTCTATTGAAATAACTTTCCCTAGGTCAATTAATTCAGATATGTATATTCTATTATGTTATTTTTTATTTTATGAGATATTTTTCATTTCTATATTTTTTTTATTATACGGTTATCTTATTTTTTGATTACCTTTTTAATTATTTCATAGCCTAAAAAATAAAGCGAATAGTATTATCAGAATATTAAAAAAAAAATAATTAATTTCTTACTAAAGATTTTCGGGGAGATTTTAGAAGAGATTTAGAAAAAATGTTACCAATTTTTAATTACTAAAAATTAATAAAGTATATCAACATTATAATATATATTTTATTTCATTTATTTTTGTTTTTGTAATATTTAAAATTTGGTTTCTTGTTTCATAAATGTGTAACACACTGTAATTTTTACTGTTCATAAACTGACACATTATGCGTATTTCATTGTTTAATGATATTAAATTCACAATAAATAAAATACAAATATTGCGCATCCCAATATGCTTTATATGATTAATGAGATTTATGTAAATATCAGCCGTATGCAAATGAGATCCAAGTAAAGTAATTTGGTAAAGGTTAAAATGGTTAAATCTCAAAACTCTTCAAATTTTCTTGCATCTCAATTTTCCTTTATCTGTCATTGATAAACTTTCTTTAAAAAGACACACAAAAAAGAAAAAAAAAAGATGAACAAGTATCATATTTCACATAGAAAGTCAATTTCTACCCCTCAAATTTTTCTTGTTTCCTAAAACCAAAAACATTTTAAATGTCAATTTATAAGTGACAATTGGGCCACACTCTGCACACAACCTACATCATCTGGTTGGCCCTTACAATATCTCTGTGTGTGTGTGGTCTGTACCACAATATCCCGTCCCGTCGTCCCGTGTGATCATCCATCGCTTGTTACTCTTACCACGGCTGCATAGCTTCAAGCATGTGCTAACCGTTTTTGTGGCCGTAATATAATATGCACAGCATGGCTTATAATAATAAAAACGGCCAAAAACGCCATCAGGGCCTGCAGCAGTGTAGAAAACGATGGCAGTACATGATAGTAGCAATGGCAGAGATGTCAGTGAATGCCATGGCCGAATGGCCGAATCATTGACAGCCCGCGGCTGTCATACGCGTGATTGTCCCTTTGAAATATGAGCAGCTCTTTTCAATAACATTTTACTGGTAAAAAGCCCCCGCATAAATGATATTCCACATGGACAGTGTGTCAAAGTATTGCAAGAATGATGCATTTTCTTGGTTTTCCTATTCTATTCTCTCTTTCTCTAGCTCATAAAAAATAATTTTATATCTATATTAATCTTGATTTATTTGTATACAAAGACTCTAAATTTTGTACCTTATTCAGGCACACTTAATATCTTTTTTCGTTTATTAGGATTGTACATTTTTGAGCTTACGTAGGGAAAATATAATTTTTTTCAATAAAAAGAAACGCTATCCGGTATATTTTGAAATTTAGTTTTAAATAGGATTAATAGGTTTTATGTATATTATGTTCTTTTTTATTTAAGTACATACAGCAAATTGTTTGTATCAGAAGAATTTTTAATCATTATATCTATATATTTAGTTTCCTTAGGTTCTTAAATTTAGATCAAATACCAAAACTTTATTTGTAATTATTTTTATCTTAGTTAATTGATGCTTGGTCTATCTGTTCTATCGATTATGATATTTTTTGTTTGAATTTTTGCGTTGCTTTTTTTACTCATTACAAAGAACAAAATATTTTATTAGTTAGAAAATTAGAAAACTTTTTCTTATATTTAATTTAAGAAATTTGTTTAAAGTAAAGTTTAATATTGATACTATTTATTTTTCATTTAGTAATTGAATTTAATATGTTTTAATGTAATTGAACCACTGTACATAGAGTGGTTGTCTAGCTGGCTGCTGTCGACACTATGCTACACACGCACTTTTTCCGTCTGTCTCTATTTCTCTTTCTCTCCCTCTTTTCTCCTCTCCTCTTCTCTCCTCTCCTCTCTAGCTAGCTGGCTGACTGTATGTGAGGTCAAATACAATAAAGGGCCAGGGATGGCATTCAGCATAAAAAGAATCAGAGTTATGCTAGCATTTATTATGCCGCAGCCGTCGCTGCTGTGGTTGCTGTTGTTGCCTC
Source organism: Drosophila emarginata (assembly GCA_037075365.1). Taxonomy (NCBI): domain Eukaryota; kingdom Metazoa; phylum Arthropoda; class Insecta; order Diptera; family Drosophilidae; genus Drosophila; species Drosophila emarginata. The sequence goes on along the minus strand of JBAMCD010000260.1, from coordinate 55,817 downwards.
TTGTTGGTTTTTCGTGTTTTTTTTTTTTTTGGCCTGAATCTGTATCCCGGAATCAGTATCCTCTGAACCCGAACCCGTATCCGAACCCTCTTCGATTCCCAGTTCGAATGTTTCGTTTGTAAATTAACTTTACAGCTCGCGGCGGCACGCATTTTTTAACGCCGTTATTTCTCTTATTTTTTTTTTTGTCCTTTTTCATTTTTTGTTCTCCTTGTTGTTGTTTTTTTTTTCAACTTGGACGTATCAAATGCATGCGTCGTTCCGATTCCCTCTCTCTCTCTTCCTTTCTCTCTCCTTTCTTGCAGCAACATCATCATTGGCGGGCGGCATCTTTGTACCAACAAAAAATTGGAACAACAACACAAAATTTTTTAAATTAAAAAAGTTTTTCAGTTGCCATTCGGCACGTACCAATACGCAACGACGACAAATGCCAGCGAGATATATATGTATGTATGTATATGTATGTACGTATAGATTCTCGTTCCACTTCAGCCCACACCACCACCGCATTCTCACCCTCTTACCCCCTTCCAACTCAAGCATATTGACAGCAGCGAATGGTCTTGGTAATAAATGCGACAACACTCGGCATGCATAGCATGTCCATTTTCATAGAACCAATCCTATTCTAGCTACAGTTCCACGTCCTCTTCCCCTTTCTTCTACTATCAACATCCTCCTCCACCTTCTCCTCCTCCATCAAAAAGCTAGCGATTTTAAAAATTTTTTCTCTTTACTGTTTTCTGCTTGCTTTATTTATGCTTTAAGGGGTAACATAGAGGGGCAGGTTAGGGGATTTGGGGTGGCTAAAATCAGAAACTTTTGCGGACAGCTAATATTTCCGCGTTTTTGGTTTAGGTGAATTTTTCGTTGCGAATGATAATGATGATGATGAAAGACATGAATTTGTTCTATACAAAATCTCTGATTAGGGTTAACATTTCAACTACAATGGATAAGAAATACAAATTTCATCACAAATTTGTATATTTAATCCATTTCGCCCTTTGTACTTTGTCCTTTGCATTGATACAGCAAAAAAAATTATTTTCCTGAGCTTTTTGTTTAATTTTTCCTAGTTTTCATGAATGAAATCAAATGAATAATCAGAGCCCCAAAAATAGAATAATCTTTAACATTACCATTATGTAAACAGATGGATATTATATATATTCATTTCAATTACAGCAAACTTTTTTAGTTTAAGTATCTTCAGTTTAAATATTAAAAAACGCAGTACTCATTTTTCTTCATATTTATCCTTTACCAATATTTACATAATTCTATACTTAAATAATTGTCTAACTTAACAAAATTGTTTTAAACGTTGGCAAAATGTTTTTAAATATTTTGAAAGTTGTCTAGGAATAATCAAAAATTTTAATTTAGAAATGTTGCCTAACAATTCAATTTAGAAAATAAAAGAACAAAAATGTGCAGTTTCTTTCCTTGGAAGAATAATTCTATTTTTTACAATATTTAATTATAAAAGCAGATATGTAAAACATTTTTGTATTGCTCTGTTTAAAATTAAAACTATATGTTGAACCAAAAGTGATTTTAAGAAGGACATTTTTATCCTTTTTAAATGTATATTAACAACAAATACATCCCAAGGAATAATTCCATTTCATAATTTCAAATTTTCTTTTACTGACCTTAAATTAGAAAAGAAAAGAGTTTGTTCATATAACCAATAAAATCGATAATTTTATCAATTGTGATAAATTTAATACTTAAGCATACTTTGAAAAATTCATTGTGTTAATATGAAAACTATTGTTGCATATGAAATCAATTTTAATTTTTGTTGTTTTTCTTTTGCAATGTTGATTAATTTCAAATCAGTTACTTTTCATAAAACCCTCGCATCAAGAAATGACAATTTTATTGCCAACGCAATCCCATGAAACTTATTAATATATTTCGTTTTTCTTCTCTATTTTTTTTTTTGCTTTCTTTCATTTTGTATTATTTATTTTGTTGGCATACGCGAGCAGAAAAATGTCATGGAAAAAATGAGCAGGAAAAAAAGAGAAAAAAAAGAAAAGGAGAAAATACTTTCTATATTTTGCTAGCTTTGAATGTCGCAATACAATTTCATTGCCACAAAATTTTATGCCAGTCAGTTATGCCATCAGTCACTCACTCAGTCAGTCACTCACTCACTCACTCAGTCAGTCAGTCAGTCAGTCAGTCAACGCCTAAAGTTTTATTACTTTTGCTGCTGTCAACAATGTTTGTTGTTTGGTTTGGTTTTTGTGTCTAAGCATTGGCCTTAGGCAAGAAAGGAGGGAAGGGAACAACACAAAAAAAAAATAAAGGCAAAATGCTGAAAATAATAATAAGAAACGCAGTGAATATTATTACATCGTATAGTTGGCAAGCAGCTTTTGCTTATTTTTAAATATTTGAGCAAGGGCTACATGTCGTATGCGCAATGCCACAACAGACCAAGAGCCCAGAGCCCCGACTAAGAGCAGATGGAAATGAAACTGAACTCCTTGGTTCCTTGGCTTAAATAGATGAAGTTACTGTTGTTCCTGTTACTGTTGCTAATGTTATTGTTGTTGTCGTTGTTGCCTGTGATAGAGATAGAGTTGAGCAAATATTTAAGCTTTGTACGTCATTTGCCCGGCTATGATAATGTGCTCGATGTTTGCACTTTGGTTGCTTGCCAAACGGCAGAAGTGCAGAGAGGCATCAAACGAAGGGGGAGGGTGGTTGCATGTTTGAACGGTTTGTGGCAACTCAACTCTCAACTTAACTCAACTCAACTAGACTCGAATCGACTCAAACTCTGTTTGCCCATTGGCATTATTATTTTCTATGTCTGTGTGTGTGTGTGTGTACTGCATCTTCTTCTTCTTTACAAGGCACTTCATTATCAACTATCTGACAAATAGAAAATGTTGTTAAAGGAAGCCAAAAACTAAACTCATCTACATATGCAAAAATCTAAACGAAACCAAAAGCATTGACTACTTAAGAAAATTGTTTGCCCGAGAGAGGAACATCTTTTTTCATCTCCCTCGCTCTCAACATAAATCTCTTTTTTCATTGTGTGTGTGTGTGTGTGTGTGTGTGTGTGTGAGTGTAATAATATTCAAATTGGTAAAATCCATTATGATCGCAAATATTATTTCAACAGGCCAAAAAAAAATACATATAACAAGCAAAAAAAAAAAGCAAGCAAAAATTTTGAATGAGATTCTTTTGGTTATGCCACTCGAGCGAGAGAAAGAGAGAGCTTGAAGAGAACTTTAATTGGTCTATGATAAAATGCATTCTCTTTGCTGCTTATTACAGTAAACATTCATTAAGAAAAATAACTTTTTTGAGTTTTAACTGAGCCTATGCCATCTGATATATAATTAGATTCAGAAAGCAATAATTATTTTTGAACTTTGGCAACTTATATCTATCGATATATTATATATATGTTATATATAATATCTATGTACTTATGTATATCTTCCTCTATCACAAACTTTTTTTTTTCAATTAGTTCTATAATTAATTTGATAAATTTTTGGAAATTTTACGAAATGTTCTATTGGGGTAATGTATTTGTATATATTTAATTGAACACTCAGTGGACATAATAAATAAAAGTTTGTAAATAATTTTCTATATAGGATTTTAAATACCAGGTAATCGTAAAATATATAGGCATTGTTCACTTAAAACATTTTTATTAAAAGCATCTCATTTCCCCTTTTTAAATTATCTTTAGGCCTTATCTACTGTAGTTCTAACAAACCAAAAAAAAAAATGGGTTAAAAGTGTTGACACTTTCAGAAAGCGCAAATTATACAATCTGCTTGAAACGGTTCTTTTTTTTGTTTTGGAATGGAAAAAGAGGCGTGGTAAATATGCTAGCCAGCATTGATTTAGCTGGACGCCTTCTCTCTCTCTCTTCTATCACTTTCAATGAAAAGTTACAAATTTTCGACTTTGGTGGAAAAGCTGTTGAAATATTTGCTTACTATATTGGCAATTGAGTTAACAATGAACAAAAAGAGAAAATGGAAAGATTGGGTAAATATGAAATAAATGGGTCAAAAACGAAGAAGAAAAGCCATGGGGAAAGCATATTTCAAAAAGAATAGAGAAGGTGGGGTAAAAGAGAATAAAATAGAAATAATAAAAATACTAGAAAATTAAATTAAGTCGAGCTCAGAGCTGGCGATAGGCAAAAGGCAAGGCGAAATTATGTAAATTTAATCAAAATAAGTAGCAGCAGACGCGGATTGTCAGAGCCTGGCTAAAAGCGGCTTATAACAAGAGTCGACAGCGGCAGTACAATAACAAGTACAACAACAGCAGCAGGAATAAGGACTAAGGATGCTAAGTAGCCGGCAGTTTTAGCCACATGCTGTCAACGCGGAAGAAGACCCAAAAAACAAAACCAAATGGACAACAGCAACGACAACAACAACAACAAAAATATAAAACAGAAAACGAAAATCTAGATGAAGTAGGAGAAATTACGTGTAATAGACAGGATGACAGGCGGGTGACGGGCACCAGGAGGTGCCTGTTAAAAGTATGTGGGGGGAGTCCATGGGATTGGCAAAGTCATAAAGTAACCACAACAGGACAACAATAAAGAAATTTTTAATACCTATTCCTTTTATTCTGTTTCTACTTCGTTCCATTGTTTCTCTGCAACGGTTTTAGGAGATAATTCACAATAAGCATATTGCCCAAGAAACTAAGCAAAAGTGTAGTTTAAATTTCTCATTTTTTATTTATAATAATTTTGATTTAGTTCATAATTCTCAACAATATTCAATTGGGAATAAAAATAAGAATACTTAAAATGCAAAACATTAAACAATTAAACGCTTAAATACTTTATATGTAATAGTGAATTATCTATATTTATTATATCCTTTTTGTTGATTGCAATTCAAATTGCAAAAATATTATAACTATGCACCAGTATTTATAAATTTGACATCCTTTTATATAGCTAAAATTCAAAGCGATATTGCAGAAGGAAATCGGATTTCTTTCTCTATCTCACTGTTAGTTGGTTTCCGTTTTAATAACAGATCTAAATAATTGAAAAAAAGAGAGAGGCACTCTTTTCAAAACTCTCCAAAGCGTTTTGGCTTTGTATTTCTGTTTTAGTTTTTATTTCCGATTTCTATTTATTTCTTTTTCACTTTTCAAACCTTTGGATTTACACCTTAACTGTTAATATTCAATCATTTTGTACTTGCGCTCTCATTTTTACTCAGTTTTTATTTCTGTCTTCGAGTTTATTTTCCTCTCTCTCTCTCTCTCTAAACGCAACGGCACTTAATTATTAAACTCACCTTTGAGTAATTGCTGATGCGCTCGCTTTTATGCTTGCTTTAAGACTGGCTGCGTCAACGGCGACGCTAACGCCGACATTGGCTTTTTTCACACTTCATTAACCAAAAATATTATTTTATTTTGTTACTTAATAGCTCATAAACACTAAATGCATAATAGCAAATAAAATTGCCACCATATTCAGGTATTAACCGATTTTGTAGTCGAATATAAATAATAACAATTATATTTACGAGAAAAAAATGTACGACGCAACACTGTAACCGGCCACAATGAAACTGACGCGTGAGAAAAACAATCAATCAGAGACAGTGAAAGAGCGAGCGCTCTCTTTCTATGTGGTGAAGATCAAAGTTTAAAGAGAGAGAGAGCAAAACTGCAGTTGCAATAAAATAAAAGAAATGTAACTGTCGATTGCTGAATCCACTTACATTAGTTTGATTCGTGTTTGCATTTAAGAGAAATTAATGTGGAAGGAAAAAAATTGGTGTTGAGACAATGAAATTGAGAGTTTTCTCCAATGTAATCTATGTTGACGCTATAAAAATGTCAGTACTAAGTATATTCATCCGTATTATATGTTCTTAGCAGATTTTAACCAGATTTAATTCAATCGAGATGCCTTATCGCTAGAGCTCCCCCTAGTTAAAAATTTCAATGAATGAATTTTCCGTATTGCTATAGTAAGCTATATATCTGTATATTCAACTCGTTTTATCTTTTCATGCACATATTCGAAACTTTTAATTAATGTACACAAAAGCATTTTTATGGCTATACCACAAAAATTTCCTAATAAATGCAAAGTACATTGCCACAAACACATAGACGCACACACACATACATACATACACCTACTCACACTCAAACTTGTGCCTTCTAAACTACTCTTTCACACACACACACACAGACAGTGCCGAAAAACCAAAGCCATTTTGGAGCACATTTTAATAGCATTGTAGAAATTTTTTGCACTTAATTAAGTGTAATTAAATTTGCGCTGCTTACTCGCACATTTTTCGACACTATATATATATGTATGGCAGAAAAAGAGTTGCCAGAGGGATATGCGGGAGGAGTGTCCATGTATGTGGCAGTGTGTGTGTGTGTGTGTAAATGTATGGAAAGTGCCTACAAAAATTTCTCTACGCCGTGTTTTATGCAACGATTTTTCACTCGAAGTTACCAAACGGGCCACAAACTCGAGTACCATTTACATTTTACCAACAAAAGTTTTTCACTTATATGGATAGATGCGGGAAGAAGGAAAATTACATATATATTATATATAAATATATACATATATGTATAGGGAGTAAGGACAGATAGACTATGGGGAAGTATCAGAGCGTCTGTTTAGCAGTTATTCTTCTTTCTAATAGATCCCCAAACCATCTTGTTAATCCTAAAAAGGTCGAAAAAGATTAGATTAAATATATGTTTGCCTAATAATTGTAATCTACCCTAACTATATTTATAAAACCCTCTTCTTTAACTTCAACAAGTTCTTTAAGTTAAGCATAATGAGCAGTGAATTATCATCTATTACTGACTGACTCAGTTATAACTCCTTAACTCAATAATTAATTCCTCTAATTCATTTTCAAGCCTATATATTTTTTTAGGCAGATTTCTAATATATATTAGACTAAGAAAAACTATTGTTAGGAAATAAATTTAATAATGACTAAGGCTAAAGTTTTCCAAGTTATAGACGGTACTTTAATTAATATTTCTAACTTCTTCAATTGCCAACTTTATTTCTCACTTCTATGTTAAATTTCCTACATGTCCATAATTTGCTTAATGTCATTTTCAAATCGAGCCCATCTAACATCAAAAAAAAAAAAATAGTATATCCTATACAAAAGAGTCTACAAAATTGCCGCACATCAAACTGGGCAATTTTGAACGCAGTGATCCCAACATTGCCTTTCAGTTTACTGTTTGCCTAAAACTGCAGCGTTTGTTACTGGCCCAGTAGCCAGAGGAGAGAAAAGAAGAGCCAAAAAGGTAGTGTAAAACGTGGGGAATTAAAGGGGGAGGAGGATAGTAGGGATACAATATAACCGAGCGAACAAAAGGCGGCACGTCAATGCCTTGGGGACTGTTGACTCGAGCGCAATGGCGTTAAGTATACGCCATGTATGTCGGCCTCACTGTGTCTGTGTGAGCTATAAGTGTGTGTGTGTGTGTGATTGTCCCCGCCGGATGTCATATGGCAAAATTGAATTTTTCGGTGCACAGCACTTTTCTGCTCCTACAGCTGTTTGCCTCGTCATCATTGCAATGATTTTGAATTGTTGACATGGAGGCCAATCCCGCACATAAGTTTCTCAATATATATATATAAATATATCTATCTATATAGATATATAACTTACGCTATCAGCTTTATTTGATGTTTAGCAATTTCCTGATTTATCCCTCATGTTATTTCCGTTTTGCATTTGTATGCGTTTTGACCAGCGAAAAGTTCCCCCCTCTCTCACTCTCTCTCTTTCTCGCTTTTTTTTTACCTCCCCAAACAAAAATGATTATCATTGAAATGAAATTTTCTATTTTCTGCCAGCATAGACCAAGCCAGCATACACAGAAGTCTATGAATTTGTATGGGTGTATGGCTGTGTGTGTGTTTCTGTGTGCTCATTGTGTGTTGGTCTATGTGATTACGTGATTTTCAATGGCATTTCCTGCTTAGCCATTGAGCTATGTAGTAAAAACTCTTATCGTTTTTTGCTATATTTGTGGTTATATTTCTATTATTATTGTTGCTGTTGCATTTGTTGGCCATGATTAGTTTAGAAGGATAGCCAAATAGTTATGGTTAAGCCAAATACAATGAATTTAAAATACCCTGTAATTAAATAAAATTTTAAAAGAAAGAATCGTAAGTTATGATGTACATACAATATATTTTATTTTGGATTTTATATTAATTGTTTTATTCCTCTGGTTGCTTCACTGTGGCTGGAGCTATGTTAAATTATACTGTGCTGTTAAATACTCATGTTCTGTTAAATCTTAGTGTTGGTCAAGGTATAAATGGGGCATTAATGATCGTTAAAGTTTAAACTAATCATTCTGCTACAATTCTTTTTTAAAGTTTGCGTATTTTAATTTAGTTTTATTATGAATATTTATATTCTGTTCCATTTAATAATGTAGTAATAACAAATAGAAATGGATTTAAATCGGTTACAATAATGAAATATGCTTCTTAAAACTTAACATTATAAACAATATTTAAATTATAAATAAACTAAACCATATAGGAATGGTCAATAGAACTGAAAAAAATAGACAGAAAGATAAGCTCTTGGCGCAACACTTAGAAAAGATAAAAAGAGAAAGTCAAATATGTAAACTGACAGATAAATATGAAGATAAACAAAGAGACCAATTGAAAGATACACAGATAATACAACGTTTTAAAATATATATAAAGTAAGAGATAAAGAGAAGAAAGACAGAAAAAAAGGCAGATACATTTATTAAAATCAAAGACACAGAAAGATAAGTTAGATAACAGAGACTAACAGTGGGACAAATGAAATGATTTGAATTGCTTTCTAATTACTATTTTATTAGTTTTTAAGGACTAATCCCTTACTCGCTTATAAAAATCTTAATATACCCTTCGTCATCTCTCCATGGATGCAGGGTAGATAAATGCAATTATTTTATTCAATTGGAATTGTAATTTTCATTCAATTTAACGCATTTAGCATTTATAACAATTTGTAAATTATTTCAATTCTTGTTAAATACAATTTACACTTGATCAGCATCAGTTAGGCCAATTTTAGAGCTAATTGTAATGTTCTTGAACCAACCAACCAGCCAGCCAACAAGCACCACACATGCACCACCCACGCACCACTCACTTATCACATGAAAGCAAAAAAAGAAAAAAGGGGCAGCTAGCTAAACCTCATCACAATTTTTTTCTTTTATTTCAGAGTATTTTTATGCAAAACATGAACATTTAATAGAACGTTCTACGAATTTTTAATGAGCTTTTCCCAGCCATGGCCAACAGCTGCATGTGTATGTGTGTGTGTGTATGTGCGAGCCTTTTTTAGAATTTTACATGTTTTATGAGCTTTCCTCTTGCTTGGTTTTTCTTTTCTTTTTTTTTTTTTTGTATTTTGTTGCTGGTTTTTCTTTTATACATTTTGTTTTCAGTCCAGGTAAGTTAAGCTTGCTCACTGCCACAACGAGCTCAATTGGCCTTCTCTTGCTACAGCATCCACAATCATGCAACAGCACTACACACATTCATTTTTACTCTAAGGTCCCAGCTACACGTACGGGTAATCAAATCAGTTGCGTGCGTCACATAAATTTGCCAACATTTAACAGATAATGAGCACAATTAGCTGACAAAGTAACAAAAAAAAAAAGGAAAAACAAAAACGCCAAAGAAAACACTTACGAAAAGAACTGAAATGTATAATAAAAGGCATGCATAAAGATTAGCCACCAAAATTTCTTACATTTTATTATTTATTTTTTCCCTTAGCGAATTTTGAAGGCGAAATTGAAAAGTTAACAGAAAAGTAATGTAGGATAATTGTAAGAGTGTTACAGTTAATTTTTTTCCAAGCTTTTTTTTTAAATATGTATGTTTAAATTTTCTTATAGAAAAATCATATGAATAATTTATTGAATTGAAGTCAAAATCTGCTAGTTGATCCACTCAAAAGCTGATGGCGGAGTTATCCTTTTAAACATACATAATTTTGCGCGGTTTTGTGGAAATCGAAGTTTGTTAAAATTTATTGATAATTTTATATCTTCAGATAAATTTCTTAATTATACTCTTTACTCGTTGTATCGTTTTTTTGATAGCTACTTTTGTTTTACCTGTTCATTAAAATTGGGCTACCATAATTTTTTAATTTAGACGATACTCGCAACTAAAAGAAATAATGAACAATTTACGTTACAAATTGCAAATATTTCATATTGTTGAATTTAAAATCTTAATGAAAGAATTTGATTATTTTTCCATAAATATTTTCTATACATATTTACATTGCAACCGAACAAAATAAAAATAAATGAGTAAATTTTAAATAACGTTCAAATATTTTAGTTTTAGATAGTCATTTATATTTGGAATAAAGACTTTAAGGAACTAATCTTCGAAAATAAACATTAATTTAAATTAAACTTTTAAGGATGGATAACAAAGGATGACTGTGGAAAGAGGTCCTTGTTACTGTTACTGGAATGCTTGCAAATTTCTTACTCTACAATAATGTATCAGGATCAGATACAATTGATTGCTGTGTTTTCGTAACAACAAATAATACAAGAATCACGTATCATAAGTAAATCAAAAAGATTTCACTTCGTAAATCAGTCAAATTAATAAATAAAGTTGCAAATTCAAAATTAAATAACAGTTTTCAAAAGTTTCTTATACCTCTAATAAATACCCATATTATGCACATTAAAATAAATCCATTATTATGGATTATCGAATTGTATTCAAAAAAGCTAAAAAATATACACTAACTTTTAAAACAAGAAAACTTAAACAATTTAAAACCATTCGATTCTTTTTTTCAATTTACAGCTGCTAAATTTTTTGATTTACCATTAATGAATATGAAAAACCGAAGCTAAAGTCTTCCGTTTCATATATCAAGCGAGCTAAAATATATTCAAAATTCCAAAATGCTTTTCCACTTTTTGTGTTTTTATTTTCATTGCCAACTGTTGTGCAATAGTCAAATCGTCTGCATTAATATTTCATGTTTCAGTTGTGGATTCTGGGAGTGGAAAGTCGATGAAAAACGAAAACGAAGTTCACATTTCCATCTTAGTTTATATTACCGCATTGCACCTAAGTAAATTATCGTGTTTCATTTGCCACGAGAAACTCCGTCACTCACTCAGCTCATACCCAATACGATTTCTATATATATACATCGCCTACAGCCGCAGTGTCCCCCACTCAAGCGGATGCCTTCAGTTGACCAGCTTAGGTTCCTCTCTCCATACGGGGAACGACAACAGCAAGAACAACACTTAGTCACTTGGTTTCATGAGTAAACACATCTTATAAATTATTCAAAAACGCAAAAAAGCTATTTGCAACACTTTACCGTTAGCATTACAGTTACGCTCCAACGTTGCCATTCATTTTTTAGCATCACTTGCCTTGCATTGACGTCGTCCTGCGTACGTCTCCGTATTGCCTCCTGTTCCGCGTTGTCCTGTCCCATGCAATCAGTCAAAAAATGTCGAGCAACATATGCGGAGGTGGTACTGGTCCAGGTAACGGAACAGCGGCAAAAAGCATGACAAATGAAATGTTCAACTTGCGCTTAAAGGTAAGCAACAAAAAAGTAAGAGAGACTGATGGAGAAGGGAAGTGTATAGTTGTGTAGGAGGGAGGATGGATGGAAAAAAAGGAAGAAAAAAAAAACAAGGTGGAGAATAAACCAGTGGAAAAAATTGTGTAGTATACTTTTGGGGGCCCAAGTTACTTGACAAAGTGCTTGGGCTTACTGCAGCTTCTCTCGCTTTGGGGCATGTAAAATGAAGCTACTCTCTACCAACGAAACAGCCACCGATGCCACCGCCAACGGGCGTGACTTTGGCACTTCCTTGTTGTCAGCTTTTCTTACTTAGTCCTTCTTTTTAAGGCTTTATATATATATATACATACGTACATATACCTACCTACACATACACATACATATATATTGTTTGTTTCATTTGTATTTTTTTTTTCTGCTTTTTTTTCCTTTGCCTGTTGTTATTTTATGTTGTCTTGCAGCAAATGGCTTCGCTCAAATATTTAACTTAAGTAAGCGTTTGTAATTAATTTCACGCTTAACACTGACACTCTTGCCACACTTTTCAACACTTTTACGCTCACTCCCACCTCCTCACCACTTTTATGGCATAATAAACACGCATTTTATAATAAAGTCGCCGAAAAAGAGAGAGAGAGAAAAAAAAGAGAAGAAATGGTGAATGAAATTGACTGCATAATTTATTTCTGAGTGTGAGAGAGTTTTGTGGCAACATTTTTCGCTTTCTCAATTTTTTTTTTTTTGGTAATTGATGTTGCAATTAACTTGCCCTACTCAAGATTTATAATGCGGCCAAAGAAAAACGGCAGAAAGTGGGGCTTATGTCATGTATATGGCCAAGAGAAAACCATAAGGAAATGTCGAAAGGGACACGATTACCAGTTGGCATGAACATATAAATTGCGTATACGACCGGTAAGCACCTGCAAAATATTTTAAGGAAAATTGTTTCGATGCCATAAACAGCTCTCCAGTTTAAATATATCTCTAAGCGTTTTAACGATGGCCAAAAAGGGATCCAAAAGGAGCAAGAGGAGACAGACAGCCATTCGCTCAAGTATCCTTACACACACACACACACACACACATAGAAACGAGCCTAAAACCAGCAGGGCAAATGGAAAATTTCAAGTGATATATCAACACACTTGAACTTTGAACTTGGGCCAACAAGCACAAACCCAAAAAAAAAAACAAACACACAAACCTAAATGACAAGTAGAAAAAATGTTTAAATGAACTACAAAATTAACAGAAATTGTGATAGACAAAATAGAATTATATACATTAAATAATTTTTATTTTGAATTATACTTTATATTAAAAGTTTAAACATTAATGAATGTAGAAATTATTTTAGAAATTGGTAATTTAATTACAAGTCGAAAACGATTTTAATTTAGATACTATTACGTCGATTATTATCTGGTTTCAAAAGTATATTTTAATATTAATATTAAATACCTAATATACCTAATTTAAATACTCTTACTGTTTGATTTAATATAATAAATATATTTTTACTATGTATTACATATCTTACATATTTTTAAATATTTAAAAATATATTTAAAAAATGAAATGTTTATTTAAAATATATACATATTTTGGATAATTACAATATGCAATTTTAACTTCATTTGAGAAGCTCTTCAAAAAAAAACATACACATACAAAACATTTCAGAAAAAATCCATTCTTTTTTTTAAATAGTAATCTATCTAAAATTCCAATTATCATTCTCATATTTTGAGCATATATTGGTGAAACAATTTACACATTGATTATAGTTTATTAGGTTATTTTTATTATTATTATTATCTCCTGTTCTTAGCTGATTTTTGAAAAGTTGTTCCACAATTTGGTTAAATAAAACTAATAAGTTTATAAAAAATACAGATAATTAACTTTAAATAAAATAATATTAAAATAAATCTATTTTCTATGACTATAAGAAACCAAAAGAGGAATTTCAACATTTTCATGATTATTAAAGAGAAATATTATCAAACAAATTAAAGAAAATTCGTTTGAGATCTACAAACATTTTGTATTAAAGAATTAAATATTTAATATAAATAATATTTAATATAAATAATATTTATTTTTTAAATACAACTATTTTTGTTATACTAACTAGTTCGTTTTATATCTGATTTACTTTATATTTTCTAAAAATTTCTACGATTTCACAGTTCAGTTATGAAACTTTTCACTTATTTACTCCTAGATTTTAACAAACTAATTTATATTTGCATTATCTTTTTCTCTGTATAGTAACCAACTAACTTTATCATTGTCATAATCAACAAAATGTGTTTAATTACAAAAACGAGCATTCATTTTTGTGTATGGAAATTAAATATACACAATTTGTATATTTATTTACTATATAATTTTGATGTTTCTTTGGCCAATTACTTGGACACTTCAGGCGTCATATTTCACGGTCTTCCACTGCTGTTTATTCATATTTTATATAATTGTGTGTGTTTGTGTAAAAAGATACAAATTCATAGACAAAATTCAAAATGCAGATACAAATTCAATGAATATGTTAACAACTTTTGCCTAAGAGCCAAGAAGTTGGACAAAATCTCTAAACTGAAATGCATGGCCTGCAGTGGCAAATCCTTTTGCATATATATACATATATGTATGTATATGTATATATACAACAGATATTTGCATAGAGTACACTATATTTCATTATGAGATAAAACAACCTGCACTAAATACAAAACAACAAACAAATAACAGCAACAGCAAGAACAACAACAACAATAGCAACTTATTAGTTTAGACAAAAATAAATTGCATAAATATTTTAGGCCAGGATATGCCCAGTATGTGTATGTATGTGTGTGTTGGGAAAATATATTTGCATGTGTGTCTGTGTGGGTTAGTTTGGGTCAAGAACTGACTGAGTGACTGCATAAGATACATTTTACATTTTACAGATTTTAATTTGTCTTGCCGTTAAGCAAAGTGTTTGAGAGGGGGAGCACGATAAGGCTGCCTGGCCGCACATCTTGCTAATTGTTTCATTTTGCCTTCAAGGCACACAAACATTCTCAAATTGTATATTTTACTTATATAAGCATCTACCACACACACACATACACAAACACACATACACACACACATAAGTAGACGACAGACAGATACATTTTGCATTCTAACAAAATTCAATTTGCTGTTGCTGACACTTGAAGCCTGGTAACAGCACCTCTCTCTCTCTCTCTCCCTCTCTCTCTATCAGTATCTCTTTCTATGCTAATTGCCTTGGCCAGCAATTAATTAAACATGGCATTTACACACACAAAACAAAGAGAGAGAGAAAAAAAACCAACGACAACAGGAAACAGTTAATAAACTCACAAAGCCAAGTAAAAAAGCAAGAAAAATAACAAAAAATAAAAAAAAGAAAGAGTGAAATTGTGGTAAAACATTTTTGTGAGTTTTTTTTTCTCGTTCTTTCATGTTTATGAGTTTGCCTACTCATGCAAAAGATTTGGCCAGAACTGAGATTACTTTTGCCAAAGTTATTGCTTGTCGAATAAATGCAATGGCATTTTTTCTCTTGTTTCACCCTCTCTCTATATATTTCTATCTCTGTCTATCAATAGCTTTCTCAATCGCACATCTGCCGCGATTTATGCTTATAATACTGATCAATATGCGCTGTAAACATGCGAAGCGTGTGAAATATGTGAAAATCATGCGAGATGAGATTGCCATGTGGGCGGTGATAAGGGGAGGAGCAAGAGCTCCTGGTTGGAGGAGGCGGAAAAGACTGGAATGGAAAACCAATTGATATGCGGCAACAACAAACAGCTGCCTTATACTATACATACACAACAAAATAAAACAGAACAAATGAAAATTATAAATACTACAAGAACAAGAGCTTTAAGAAAAATAAAAGGGTTTAAATGGTTACTTAACTTTTATATATAAATTATCGGAATAGCTATAAGCTTAAAAGTTAGTTTACAATTCAATTCAGTGACACTTAAATGATTTAGGTTTGGAAAGAAAATCATTGAAATATTTTCTTAATCATAAATCATCATAATATCAAAATAATTCGTTAAAAAATGTACAAGTTTACATTGATGGTCCACACTGCTTAAAACCTACAAAATAATTATTTTTTATTTAATTTAAATAAATGCAGTGTTGTTTGTGGTAGGCAGAATAGTGTAAAATGTAACGATTATTACGTATACGTAAACTAACACTAGTATTTAACATAACATGAGCACTTAACAGATCATAAACATTAAGCGTAACATTATGAGTTAACATAACACAAGCAACAGAGAAACATTCAAAAAGCAAAAAAAAATACAAAATCTAAAACTTGTTGTATTATATGTACATATATATGTAAAGCTACACAGACTTTAATAAAGAGAGATCCATTCATTAACTACAATATTTGCTGTGGTTGATTTTCATATTCTTCTTTATTTTTGTCAATAATTACTAAAATTCTAGCAATATCCTTTTCCTTATTGCATTGAAGCCATAATGAGTAAGCAATACTTTTTCTGTCTCTAATTGTTCATTTGTTTATTCGACTTTCGTAATTTTGAAGGGGTTTTATCTTAATTAATGCATTTTCAATGGTTTTTCTTGTCTGCGGTTTCTATGGCTGCAATTTATTAATGTTCCTGTAAAACTTTTTATTTCTGTTTTAATTTATTTTTAAGGGTGGCAATGGTTTTGTTGGTGGTGCCGTTGATGTGATTCATAAGTTACCTTATTTCAGTGGCTTTTCATGATATCTTTTTCTGACTATTTTTTGTTGGTATTTTGTTTAAATAAATCAACTGGCACCTAACCGCAGCACCGACACTGGCAGACAAGAGTCAGTCAGTCATTTGCTGCCACAGCCACTGAAGTTGCCACTGCTGCTGCGGTTTTCACACTTTTTTGGCTCTTGCCACACACACAGAGAGAGGGTTTTTTCTTTTTTGGCAAACACCGCGTCACAGTTATCTCTGGTGTTATTTCAATTTGTTTGTTTGCTTTTTTTTGTTGTCTCTCCCCTCTTACCATCATTCTTTTTGGCTTATGGCCCACCAAAAATGGAGCTCAGTTGAATGACCTTCATCACGAGAAAAAAAAAAAGAAGAAAATTTTGTCAGTGTCAATTATTGAATTGCTTTGCCCTAAGCCTTTTCTCAATGAAATTGAATTGGTTTTGGTGCCTTTGAGACATAATCTTGATATTTGGCTAATCGGCACACAGTAAGCCAATAAATTACCGTAAGGGGGGGGCTTAAAAAATACGGAATATCTCATGACCATAAATAAGCCTAAATGTCAGTGAAATAACAAACAAGCTCAGGCTAAGTGAAAGTCTATGCCAAATATTGATATAACAAAAGACAGAGATAGATGACAGTAAATACAGCAAAAGTGTGAGAGAGAGAGAGAGATAGGAAGAGATAAGTTGTGGTAAAATGTGGGCGTGGCTAAACTTTAACCTTTTTAAAGATCATATTTTTACCATTTTTAAAACTATGACAAACTTGAAAGCGAAAAAAGAAATGTAAAAGATAAATTTTTGATACCCTGTAAATAAGTTAAAATGGGGTATATTAAATAGTTTAAAATGTATAAAAAGTATATATATTATTTATAGTTTTTTTAATGTCCTTCTTTAAGGTTAAAGTTATTTATTATTTATCATTCAATAATTTAAGAAACTCTTTAAATAATATTTTACAGTTTATCAGATTATTGCCACTGAACATTTAACTTGATAGACAATTAAAATACATTTTAATAAT
The DNA here is from genome assembly GCA_037075365.1 of Drosophila emarginata. Taxonomy (NCBI): domain Eukaryota; kingdom Metazoa; phylum Arthropoda; class Insecta; order Diptera; family Drosophilidae; genus Drosophila; species Drosophila emarginata. The sequence goes on along the minus strand of JBAMCD010000260.1, from coordinate 38,347 downwards.
CTATTTTTTTGTTCTTTGTATGCCACTCCAACCACCCAACAGACTCTGCCAATTCCAGGCTCTCACCTGGGCATCAATCCAGTTGCGAAAGGCAGCAACATTTGTATAGACACCGGGATATTGACGATTTGCACAGCCCAGACCCCAGCTAACAATGCCATATAGTTTACCCTGTTTTTTACCTGGCTGATAACCTACTAACGGTCCACCTGAATCCCCCTGGCAACTGTCATGACCCTCACGGGCAGCACAAATCATATAACGAGTGATGGGTAACACTTGCCTATAGGCCAAACGGCACTTTTCCATGGCCACATGGTCGACATCGACAAAGCGTAGGACAGGTGATACACCTTCTGTACCCTCCTCACTCTGAAAACCCCAACCGCTGACCATGAGGCGTGTGTCAACGGTCAATTCATCCAGCTGCTGATTCTCCATTGGAAACTGTTGAATGGCCAATGGCAAGGCCTGCAGCTCATCGGTGTAATTGAGCCTGGCATTGAGCATCAATAGTGCCAGATCGTTGTCATGGGTTTGTGGATTATAGCCACCATGCTGTATGATTCTCTGTATGCTCAACAATTGCCCACCATGGGCATGCTCCAAGGTTCCCAATCGCACACTATAATCAAGTTCTGACCAGGGTTCCTCAAAGCAATGGGCAGCTGTCAACACATAATGATCACCAATTATGGCTCCACCGCAAATATGTTGACCATTTAATTGCACTGAAACTTGATAGGGAAAATCTTTTATAGATTGGACCACCTCTCCGCCCACAATACGTCCATCATAGGGTAGAGCAGTAGCAACAGAATACAACCAAAGAAGACAGAGATAGCAGCTGATAGAGGTAATTAAATCCATTTTACCGAAAATCTGTACTAGGAATAACTGACAGTAAGTTTCCATCGGTTTGCCATTTATATAACTCGATTCAAGGTCAAACAAAAATGAGGTAATGAAATCTTTTTGTCAATTTTAGTGTCTTTTTTTTTTTTTTTTGTGTTCCATTATTTAAGTTCATCTTATCATGTGAAGTCAAGTCAACTATTTGCTATCTTTATCAGTTGTGTGAATATTTTAATGTACTTTTATTTTTGTTATCTGACTTTGACCTAAAAACCTTGATAAATTGCAAAAACATAATAAGTCTATGAGAGAATGGGAAAATATTGACTGGAAATACGACAGGTTTAAACACTCTCCAAATTGGCAAATTAAAGGAAATAATATATGTTTAATATAATATATAATATAATAATTTAAATATACTTATATAATATATATTATATAAATTTAGATCAGGACTTCGAAACCTGCACATAAACAAAATAACCCCGAATCGATAAGATCAAATATCTTCTATTTACCTTAAACATTTACTTCTTTTATTTATTAGTTTACCAAATAATTTAGATTATTGCTTTTACTAAAGAAACAGCATTATATTTCTCTATTTAATGATTTAGTTCTTTAAAAATACCTTTGAAATCTATAATTGAAAGAAAAAAACTAGTGTTGAAAGCTGAAATAGTTTGAGTTTCATAATTTGAATTAAATGTAAATGCCATAGCAGTGCCCTTTACAGACGATGTTAGTGTTAACGAACAGAGTTAAATTATGTTATCAATCAAATTATGTTAGTTTGCTGTTCGCTGTTAATTAACAGAATAAAGTCATCAAACCTTTTAATAAAATGATTTGCAACAAGTTTAACCTTTGCGATAAGTCACTTTAATATTAACCATTCGTTTCTTATATACACAAATATATTCTAAACGTTATTAGTGTACATATTTTTGTAACCAATCAGTTTTCAAAGCGCTAAAATATATTACTATTATTTATTTAGTAGAAAGTATATAAAAAAATGAATTTAATTACTTAAAAAGTAAAACGCACTAACTGCCATGGCCATCAACGTGACGCTTAGATTTACTTTCTAGCACAGATCAACTTTCGTTTCATAATAAGTATCGTAAAGCCTCATAATTGACTCGAAGAGTACTTTATTAGGACTTGATTAAAGTTAAAATCAAAGTATTCTTTAGATCTCTATAAATTTTATTCTTGACTGAATTAAAGTATGCTATTCTTAACAAAAAAAGAGTATTTAGTTAAAAGTTGATATAGCACACAACCTTTACATTTATTTTCAATTCAAAAATATCTTCCAAAATTCCCAATACCTTTAATATTTTTAACAATGTCTAGTCGTTTATTCAGAGGTTTGGCCAATGGATTTCTTTGCGGCATCAGTTTTTATGGTTGCTATAAGATTGATCCTTTTACTCAGCCCTTTGGTTTCGCTTCGTGTATAATTTCCTGCTCTCAGGGTATACTTGGTTTACTGAAACTCCATAGAAAAGATTCAGTAAGCGTATTGGCAGCTAAGGATATATTGAAGAGCGTCCTACAAGTGGTTCACATATCCCTAATCAATATGGGTCTATATAAGCAATCTGGTAGCACGGATAGCACAGTCATATTTGGTTTAATTTCAACTCCATTGGTCTACTGTATGGCTATTGATCCAGATAATTGTATCTGGACGGATCTGATAACAATACTAAATGTTTTGTCATTGCTGCATCTATCGAAAGGCAATGGCCGTTGGAGTTTCGTTGTAACATCTTATTTGACTTTGTTGTCAAGATATGGAATAGTCTATATGGATGAATTTGATTACAGAGATTCTCAAGAACCGATTCAATGTTTATCTATGGCATGCATTAGCTTGTTGAGTATTAAAGCTATGGAATATGGCAAATAGTGTGAATGGAATAGCTGATACTAAATATAGTACGAAAATGTGTAAAATGACTCATTAAGGAATAGGAATATCTATAAGAAATTCAATGGAAAGAACTCATTAAGGAATGGGAATATCCATAAGGTACTCAACCATGGATTCAGAAACTTTTCATCTGGTTATTTAAAAGAAAGTAGAAACGTTTTACAACACTATCAATAGAAGAGTATAAAAAGGAAAATGTTTTAAAAAACTAAAAAAACAATTAAATTCTATGTTAAAAAAAATGTATAACAAAAAAAAAATCTGTGAAAGAAGTGATAAGGATTTTAAGGAGTAAAAAAGTATCTTAATATTAAACAAAAGGAAAAAAATTAAATTAAAAATTTAATATGAAAGAAAATTAAAAAATAGAAAATCAAAGGTGTTAAAGTTAAACTAAACTAAAATAGAAAGAAACCTTTGATAAGATCAATTTACTTAAACTATTCACTTTTATTTCTGGTTAAAGAGAAGCTATTTAAAGAACAAAATTGTATAGACATTTTATTGCTCTGCAACGAAGTACAGTCACCACCAATTGTGTAAATACCAAAATACAACAAATTAAACCAGACACTGAAACACGGCAACCAAAAGCATGCCACATATCCTGTATCTCCTCCCTGTACTAGTAACCTCCACCTGATTTACCCTATCCTCGTCCTGTCCACCGCCTTTGTGTCTGTCTGTGTGTGTGTGTGTGTGTGTTGCCACATGGTCTGCAATGCATTCGTCGTTGCTCTTACTAAACACGTCTCGATGTGTTTTCGAGTTTTGTAACTCATTTGCAACTAAACTGAGTTCATTAAAGTTAATTTGAACGTGCAACATTGGCATGCCACCGAATGGGTAGATGGCAACGCCAACAAGGTGAAGACAACCCAAAAAGAGGTTGTGGCATAAAATGGGAAGAAATGATGGCCACACAATGGCAACGGTACATGCACTATCTTGCCACCTCTTTTCAGTCGCTTCTGGCACGTGGCTTAGCGTCGATAAGTTTGACATTTGCACAACGTAAAATGACAACTGCAAACCCAAGCCAAAATGCAAAATGAAGAAGAGGCACCAACAACAACAACAACAATGAAAAAATGGAAAAAGAGAGGGAGGGAGGAAGTGGAAAAAAATGGAAAGTTGGCAACGCCTGCAATTCTGCATTACGCTGACATTTGCATTTGTTCTGACAAAACACGCATAGCAGGTAAAGTGGAGCGGGTGGTTGTGAGGTAGGTGTTAGGATTGAAGAAGGCAAAGAAAAAGCTTTCAAATTAGTGACAACTCCTGGAGGTTCCTTATTTTTTTCTTTCTCTTTGTTGCGGCGAGGAAAAAAGTTCATATAATTAGCATTCAACTGCAGCAAAAATGTTTTATATTAAAAATCTAATTAAACTCAAGCAGAAAAAAGAATTTCATATAATGAAAAGTTATACAAACAAATCAAACATTGAGTTTTGCTTAAAGAAAATGGTTATTGCATTAAGGTTACCATATTTATTTTTCTAATAAATAACGGTGAAAATATTTCAAGTTATCGTAAAACCTTTTCGGAACACTATAATAGATTGCTATTATTTCCATTTCTGTGTTCAAAGTTTAGAAAAATCAAATATTATTAAATACTTACCAATCACGAAAATAGTTCCATTTTCTGTATGTTAGTTTTTTTATTAGTGAATAATAAATATTGCGTTATCAAAAATCTGAAAAGACAAATTAATGTATATTATTTTGTTTGTCCAGTTTTCTTTTTTTATAAAATAGGGATAATACAAATGGTTGTATTATATAAAATTTAAATTAAACCGCGAGTATAAGTATTCTATATTAAGCTCTGAAACTATTATGTTTTCAATACATACAATTTTTCAAACAATTATATGGATATATCGACTCATATAACATGTTTTTAAGCAATCAAATTTGTTACATTTATTTTTACTTATTCAAATTGAAATATTTATTTTGACAAACTTGTTTTATTTTACTAATTTCTTGCAATTCCTTCAAAATTCAATTAAATTCAAATTTTAAATAAATTTTAGCTTAGTTTTTTAATACTTCCAATAGCTGTATAAAGTCCCTTGTGTAATTTGATCCTAAATTCCGAACAAATTTAGCTATAAAGTCATTTTATTTTAATCGCATTTTAAAAAAAAAAACCTTCAAAATTCAGTTAAATTTAAATTCTAATGAAATTCAAGCTTAGTTTTTAATTTTTGTCGTTATTACCGGTACCACTCTATATTTATCATATAATAGTTCATTTAATGGAAACTAAAAGGAAAAATGTTTTTGTACTTCTTCAACTTATTTTTTTAAATTTTAAACTAGATTTGCATAAATAGACTTTAGAATATTTTTAATTATATATTCAAGCATAAGGCAAAGTTAATCAAAATATTCTTATTCTTTAAACTCAAATTAGTTAAGTAACATAAAATATTACCAAATAGTTAATAGATAATTCATTTAATTGCATCAGTTTTAGGATAATATTTCGAAAATGGTTTGCTTTTTCATTACATAACGATTGCATTGCCTTCTATTAAGTATTTATATACTGAAAATTGGTCAACTATTTCGAAGAATTCTTGGCCAAACCCAATTTCATGTTGGACACAACTGATGCTCTTAAACCACTCTCTCTCTCTTTCTCTCTCCCCTCCATCAACCCTTTTTGTAATGGTTTGTTCTGGCCGGCAGCTAAGCCATTGGTAGTGACACCAAGTCAGGTCTTGGGTAGCCCTTAGCTAAGCCAAAGTTATGGCAATGCATTCAGTCGACAACTTTCCACACAGACACACGCATACATAGATAGAAAATCAGTTGGAAAATTGAATTCGAATTGCAGCAACTCACTTCGAATTCTCATCGAACTGTCTATCTCTCTCTATCTTTCTCACTCTATATATCTTTCTCTGTCTGTCTCTGTCTTTGTCTGTTTGTCTGACTGGACACGAAGTGACTTTGTGCTTTGCCATTGACTAAAACAAATGCGACTTCACAACATCTTTTACTGTCAACTGCAACTAGTCCATTTCTATTTCCATCCTTTTCTCTCTCTCTTTCTGAGTGTGTGTGTCTACATGCGTGTGTGTGTTTAAATAAAATAAATATTTATATTGAAATGCAACGCAATCGAGCGCAACAGAATTGAATTTCAGTGCTTTTGCTCTTGGCTTTTCTTCAAATTCAATTTTCAAACTTTCGTTCGGCATTTAATTGCATTGCAAAGAAAATCTAAAAAGACAAAAACAAAAAAAAAATAAAAAAGTAAATAAATAAAAATTGTACAATATATGATGAGGTTTTAGTTACCCTTTAGTCTTAAGCTATGAAAAATTGCTTTTTATAAGATTTTTCTTTCATTAATCAATTGGTAGATTAAATGCTGTTTTTTGTAAGTTGTTTAATTATTTAAAAACATCAAATTAAGACAATTAATTGTTCAATTTTTCTTTTTTCATATTTTACTCTTTATAAACAAAATATCATATATGAATTTTAATTTTAATTTAAGTGTTCTAATACAATAAAATAATTCTTTTAAAAGTCATGAGTTAAAAACTTTTGGAAAGAAATAAAAACTCTCTTAGAAAGCTGCCATCTACGATTTTTTATTTGTTTAAGAGAAGAGAATTGTTCTGAATGAGTTTTCAAAGTGTAAATTTTAGATTTTTGATATTTTGGGTTTTTGCAATAATCACTGAAGCAAATCTGATCTATTTGATATCTCCCCACCCCCGATTTATCACCCATTTACAGGGTATATAAATAAGTCATATACAAAAAAAAAAAAACTTAAGCAATTTCAATTGATTGCGAATGATTTGGTGCACAGGTAAAGAAAATCTACGAAAAATGCAACAAATAGCTAAACTTCATGATAACCTCTCCCCTCCCTCTTTCTCTCTCTAGTCGATTGAATTGTCTCTGAGTTATTTGGCCAGAACTTTATTTAGTCGCGAAATTCAAAAAGAAATAGAAAAAAAATGAGAACAAAACTTTATTTTTTTTTTTTGGCCACAAAGAAAAAGCAAACTCAAAGCGGAAATACGCATATTATGCATGCATGGAAAGACAAAGGTTGGGGGGTAGGGAATTGAAAATAAAGGGAGACAGGGGAAAAAATTGGTTAAAATAGGGGGAGTGGCTAGCGCCTTTTGTCTATGGTTTATGCATGGCTCTACTCAGCATAGGGAAATTACATTACTCAACAAACAACGCAACAAATTATCATTTAGATAATACTTTTTAGTGCTTTTCAGCATTCCATTCGCATTTCCCGCTCTCTCTCTCTCTCTCTCTCTCTCCGTTTCTACTTTTTTTTCCTTCTGTCAGCTTGCCACTTATGTATGTAAATATGCATATGTGTGTGTGTGTAGCACATTTTTCTATCTGCATATTTCTTAGGGTCTATACCCAAATTTTAGGTAGGGTATATTGAGCTGCAGAGGAAAATATCTCTTGAATATTTATTTCGAGTATCGATAAGCGTTTATTATTCTCTCTTTTTTCTATTATTATTTTTATTTCATTTTTATTTCTTTATATATATTCATCAAGGGTATCATTGGAGTACATCATTTGTTGCATTTCCCACTAAAATGCTATAAAAATACGCGTATAAAGTAAAATTTAAGTGGCAGACTTCCCCCTAGTGATCCTCTACCCGTGAGCTGAGGTATGTTGGGGGCGGTAGGTGTGTGCAAATGGAGTAAAAAAAAAAAGAAAAGAAGAGCTAACATAATACGCATAATAACAAAAGCGGAAAGTGTGTGAAAGCTGTCTAGCTGAAGGCAACGAATTTCAAATGGGAGTTCCTTGGTTATCCTTCTTTTTTTTTTTTTTTTTTGTTTTTCTGTTCTCCTCAAAATGGCAATGCAAATGGCCTCATGTTTGGTTTATGTCTTTGTTTTTGCTTAGTAAAGCGGAAATTATATGGCTCATACCATATATACCAGCAGAAATATCGTTAAAATATTTTAAAAACAGAATTTTATAACTAAGATTTAGTGGTTAAATTGACATAAGTAAAAGGAAAATCTTTATAACATAATCTGACGTTATTGTTGAAAAATATTTTTAAACTTGGTTAAAGTATGGAAAACATTGAGATGAAAAGATAAAAATAAAGAACGATAATACCGAAACTAATTGTATTGCTACTGTCATATAATTTTTGATAATTCGATTACTTTCTTTTAATGATAATTATCCTTTAACTTATAAATTTAAAATTCATATACTTATTTTCCATTTTCGTGCCAGTTTTGGTTATTCTTTTAATTACGATCGATTTCTTAAATTACAAAATTGTTGTAATAAAATAAAATTAAAAATAAAATAAAATAAAATAAAATTATACATTTTGCATTTTGAAACAATTGAACCCAATAAAACTTTGCATTTTTGTGGCTCATTAGTTGTTTAAATCAAATATTAATGACTTGTCGTATACGTAATACAAATAACGTATACGACAAGTACTGTTGGTAAACTATCAATATTTTCGATGTTTTCAAAGAAAAAATACGTTATTATGGATAGTAACATTTGGATTTTTAAAAGTATTAAGTTTAATTTTAAATAGAAAATAAGAAAGGGAAAAAGATATGCCTCTGTTTAGGGGACCGCCGAAGTTCAATGATTTGAAATTAAATTCAAATTCAACTATTTGCTTATAAAAACAAAGGCATGTCAACCCGCTTACTTTTTAAGAAATCGTTGCAGTAACTTTAAAAAAGAATCCGTTCCGATTACATTGAAGATGTTGGAATACACTGCATTTTCTTTTTTTGGCCACGCTTTTAGGACTTTAATTATGCTCAAAAATGTAGAGTAATATTAGTCATCGAAGCCATCTGCAATTAGCTAATTATATAGCAATATTTAAGAGAATCTGAATTCTCAGGTTACTGTCATAAATATTTGTGAAGCTGAACAATAGCAACATTAATTCACTATCGATAGTGAGTAAAAATAATCGATATTGGCGAAGGAAAAGGTTAAGGAATTCGATATATTGAAAGTGACGTCTATAGTTTACCAACACTAATAACAAACACTCCTTTTGCAGTGGGTTAATAACAAATAAAAAAAAAACGAAACTAAAAGACAAAAACAAGGTCTTCTTAAACTATGTTTCTATAACATAACTTAGAAATATAACTACAAGTAATGATGAGTAACGAAATAGTTAAAATTAAAATAGAAAGTTATCTAAATTTAAATTTTTTTTGTTTTTGTATTATATTTGAAATTTACTTGACTTGCTTTTACTTGTTAAATGAGTGTTGTAAATATACTTTCTCCTTGAACTTAAGCACAAACTGATTTAGATATAAATTATTTAAAGGCTTTCATGTGCAAAATCACACACATACACTCACGTTTATACAGAAAAAAGCTTTTTATAAAAAAAAAAATAGGTAAATTCAAGGCGCATTAAGTTGATAATGCTTTGTATGTGTGTGTGTAAGTGTAATTATTCTTTGTTTAAATATTTTACAAAGATGCACTTAAAATGTCAGCGTGAAAAAGTGACACACACACACACAAAACAAAATTATATACAAATACTTACACACTCACATACGCACACACATTGCAGTAACCTTTGCCGCGAATATTTGTTTCTGCCCTTTTCACACATGCTTTTATTATGATTTCTTTCTCTTTTGCGCACCATTTTGTACATTTGCATTTTTATGAACATTTTGCTGCTCGTTCGTTGCTGTTGCTGCTGCTGCTGCTGGTTGTTGTTTTTGTTTTGCCAGCGTACTACACCTAACCTCACTTAACGTTCCTTCACGCTCTTTGCCAAGTCTTTCTCTAGCTCAGCTCTCATAATGCATGTCTTTTATATGCGCATACACTAACTATGCATTATGTATGTGTATGTGTGTGTGTGTGTGAAAGAGAGCTAAAGACAAAAAAGAAAAGGGAGGATGTAAGAGTGAGCTAGCATTAAAGTATATTAAATTACTTAAGTAAAAACAGCAACAACAATAACAAAGACATATGCTGAACTTTTAAAGCATAATTTTAGTAATATAAATCTTTGTGGCAAAACAAAAATTAGTTGCACTCGGCAAAAGGCACAAATGTAAGAGTAAATTATGCCACGCTATATATCAGTGAGTACCTCCATCCCCACCCCCACCCCATCCCACCCGCTTACTAACCACAGCCCTCCCCAGAACCCCTTACATTTGTCAACCAGCATGAGGTAAAGAGAGAAAGAGAAAAAGGCAGAGTAAAAGAAAGAGCTTAATCAGAAATTATTTGAAAATGTATAGTCAACATGTCGTCGTTGTACGCACAGCACGGCGAATGCGAATGCAACTAACGCCCCCACTGACGCTCCCCCCCCCCTCCTCTTTTTATTTTTTGTTTGTTGCTTTTCTTGCAATTTGCACACACCACGACCCTATGACCCACATCTACTACTAGTACAACAACAGCAGTCGTAGCAAACAAAAGGAAGCACAATAACAAAAAACATAAAAAAAGAGAAGAAAAAAAAACGCAGTTGAAGGAATAACCAAAGATGTAGCTAACTTTCATAGACTAATACAGAGAGACTTTAGTATACTTTGCTTGCTTCATGCTGTGAAGCAGCTAAAGGCTCAGTGACGTTGGCGTTGGCGGTGGCGTTGGCGGAGGCAATACCGTTACCCTTGCCCATGCCAGCTGATGGAGTTGTCGTGGCTCATTTGTTTTGTCGACGCACAAAACTAAAAATGAAATGTAGAAACCGAAAATAAGAATGCCCTTAATGTAAAAAAAAGTGTTGAATAATTAAATTATATCGCAGTCTAATTATCTAATTACGGTTAATAAAAGAGTATAAAGGACTTTCTGCCCTAATTGGAATTTAGACTATTACAGCCAGAAAAACAATAAGAAATAAAGTCAATTCAATTTTTTTGTGATTTTTAAGAGGTTAAGATATTGTAAAAAATTAAAGAAACATAAACAAACATTATTAGGAATTTTAGACATCTATATTAACTGCATCTCCTTCTTACCTACTAAATATAATATTATCAATCACTTTTATATTGCTTATTTTCACTTCCTTTATAATTCTCTATCTTAAATGAAAATCGAAGTTTAATCAATCATTATAATTATTTAAATATAATAACATTCGATACAACAATGAAATCCTATAACCTTTAGTTAGAGTATCATTGGACTTCTATAGTAGAATGGACTCGAAACAAAGGGAACAAAAAGAGTAACACTGTTGTTCCCTGCCCCCCCTCCTCTCTTCTAGCTAAACCTCGTTCTCATTTTGGCTTCACTTTGAACTACATGGAAAGATGTGGCATAGAGTCAGTGTCTTTCTTTCTGCAATTCCTTTCTTTGCTGCATGTCGTCTCCCTCTCTCCCGTCTCTCTCTCCCTCCCTCCCTTGTCTCCTTTACCACACTGTAATAATAACTCATGTTAACCGAAAACCGTGAGCTGTCTTCTTGGTTTTCTTCTTTGGGTCTTTTCTTCTCCTATATTTCTTGCTACTACTGTTTATTTTCCTTCTATTTTCTTTTTTTTTTTTGAACAACAAAAAACTTTTCGCGCACAATCAGTTGCATTTCAACATGATGTTGCCGCCTTCATGTTGCATTGTTGCCTTTTGCTTATAATTTACTTTTACTTGTGCGCTTTGGCTTTGTTGTGCCGGTGTGTGTGTGTGTGTGTGTATTGTCCCAGTGTTGTGCGTGTGTATGGCGTGTAAAATATTTGCACAGCCAAACAAATGACGATGACAATGGCACAAGCATTAACCATAATAATTTTCCTTGCAGTTTTCCAGCATGAAAAACTTGCAAAAGTTATACATACACATGTCTAGATATATATATATTTATATATACATATATGTATGTTTATATATTCTTTTGTCTGTCATTGTTAATCAGCCATGTAGAACTGCATTAAGTGAGTATACAAAACAGAAATTTATATTCAACTATTTTCATATGAAAAAAAACAGTTTAAATACCTTAAAGAAAATTAATTCAAAGAAAATGAATGAAATTATAAATTTATTTAATAATATTTAAGATTTTAGGGATTACAAAAAGTTTAGCTTAGGTTCTATTTAATATAAAGAGCCAAATACAACAATGAAAAAAAAATTGGATTAAAAATCATAAAAAATATCAATTTATAAATTAATAAATTTATAGAGATACTGAAAGTTACAACTATTAAAAAATATAATATACATATAAAAATAAATATATCAAATGTAGTTCTTGAATAAACTTTTTATGTTGAACGATGCAATACTACTTTTCAAAACTATTTGCAAATTCAATATAATTAAACAAAATCACGTAACATTTCTTCTTTAATATACGTTTAAGTGTGGCATCGTCAAATAATTAAACGAAATCCTTCCAAGAAATATGGAGGTTAAAAATCTCGTCAAAATTTAAATATTTGTAAGTAGTTTAAAACTAAAACTACCAAACTAAAATTATTATTTGTCTTTAAACTCTTACAGTTCTTAACTTTTTAATTACTTTTGTGTTGAATGCAAATGAATGCTGGCAATGAAAAATTAAAAAATTAAATTAAAAATAGAAGATTCGTATTATTAATTTATATCCGTAATATTTATGAGATATAAATAACCTGGTATGGTGGATGGTATATAGGTACAAAAAACGCACAAAAAGAAAATGAATTCTACACAGATTATTACGATAGTGACTATATCATATAGTAGTTCGATTCGATCAAATCTTGAACTTGTTACGGGTACATATCCCATAAGCTTATATACAAAGTTTCATTCACATAGCTTAAAATTTAAGGGTTAAAACCTGCAAAGAAACGAACGGACATGGCTTGTTGAAATCGTCTATTGGCTTATACTTTATAAAGTCGGAAATGTATATGTCTCTCTGCACTACAAACATCTGGTTTAATTTTATTATACCCTCTACCCAATAGAATTAAAAGACATTTCATTTGATATTCGTCAAAGGATGTAGAACTCTTTAATAGTTATTTAGTAGGTAGCAGTAATTAAAATTTGTTAAATTATGGGAATCCGCACATATGTATGTATATACAGAAAGGTGTCCGTTGTGAATCGTCAAAATGAATAATTATATATCTATATGTTTATTTAGGTTCCATATTTCCTACTGTCCGTCCAAAATTATTGCGCCCACATCCAACATGTTCTATTGACGTGTCTACGTGGTGCGACACAATACAGCCAAGTCCATTGGGGAATCACATCCATTCCGTTTTACCAACCAGGAACGTTTCCGTTGCAAACGAGAACCTTGCAAATTTACTTCCATATCCAAATTGTCATCTATTTGATTTTGATTCTCTGAATTTGAGTTTGGATTGACAGTGGAACATAACTTTGCTGGATCCCATTGAATTTGAATTTTTTTAGCCTTCCGCTGGTCCAATAAATGCATTTTATTTTGTAATTGCTTATTACCATTGAATATATGTGTTCTTTTCAGGCAATTTCCCTTGCGGCTTATAAAACGCATCATCGGTTTGTGCTGCAATCTAACTAATCGCGTTAGCAGCGTGTTACCAGGAAAACAATGCAAAGACATGGCAAACAAATTTTTGTAAGTTTAATTTTTTTTTTTTTCCAGATTTTTTCTTAGTTTATTTTTTTTTTAGAATTTTTCAAGTAAATCGAAAGAAAACTTAGTGTTTAAACGATAAGTGTGTTAACGAGTCAAAAACCTAACGCGTAATGAAGGAGAAATAGAAATTTTAGGAAAAAAGGAGAAAATTCAGCAAATTTTCGTTGACTTAAAAATCAAATGAATTTGATTTCAAGTCATCAATAAAATTTTCTTCTTTAGCTGACTTGGCAACTCAATTAAGTTTTGTAAAACCAACAGACACACACACACACACACTTAAGACTTTCATTCAATTCCGAAAATTGAGACCCAAATCGACCCATTTTTATGACCTCGCGCCGAATGAAATGAAATTGCTTACAAGCCAGAAATGTTAACCAAGTCATAAATATGTGGTAAAGTTTTTCTAACTGCAATGTGAGCGTTTTGCAAGTTTTTCAACAAACCACCTCCTACCCCACCAACATTCACATCTCCTTACCTCTTCATCATTCTATACTTCTATTCCCCTCTCTATGTGCTCACTTCCTTGGCTAAAATAATTGATAACAGATTATGTTTTACAATCTAGGCAACGAGATATTATACAAAATTTTAATGGCCACACGTAGAGAGCCCCCCAAGAGCGAGAAAGATAGAGGAGGCCGAGAAGGGGATAGAACAAGAGAAATATGTATATACAAGGATATAAAGAGGGTATAGGAGGGGAGAGTAAGAGAACACGATTACAGATTCCCGCAAAACGTTTGGAAAACTTAATTATTTCGTTTTGACCTTTTTGTGTGCTGCTGCAGCACACACGAGTTCGAGTTTTGTAACATAGAGAGAAGGAAGTGAAGTACGGGATGGTAAGAGAGGGGACCTGGTTCATGGATATAGCGTAGAGATGGACAGTTAAAAAGTTATTTATTTTATGGTCAAAAGTTACTTTCGGCTGTTTTATGATAGCAGGCAAAAGGCGCATGGCTCTCAGTTGGTGGTTGTCCAATGCTGTCAAGTTGGCCTTTATTTTTAGCCACAAAATATAATGAATTTAGCTTGAATAAATATAATAATATTGTTAATAGTCATTAGGAAAGTCAACATAAAATAAGGCGAAACAATTTCAATAATCAATGGGAATGAGTTAACATAAGACAGTAAGTAGTTGTTAAAGTTTATTATTTATAATTTTCTTAATTTATTTCCTTAAAAAAATTTATTATTGTTAACAATAATAATCAACATTAATAAACTTCAAAGCGAAACCCTTTTAACGGCTAAAACCGAATCAGGAAATAATTTTAAAACTGAACAGAAATGTTAGCATAAGAAATGTTAACAATAAATATTTTCCAACACTAAAAAATTTGTTTAAGTACAATAATTAAGGTTATCCGCCAAACAAATTATAATATTAATATATCTTTCGTATCTATTTGTTTCTTCTTTTAAACTTTTTATTGTACATAATATTTTTCTAGCTTTTTTTCAAATCATTCGGAATGCCAACATTTTTGGTGACTGGGCTGAATTTACTGGAGCATGGAACATAAATCACAAAAGGAAACTATGTAAACGTGGATTGTGTGCGATCTTTCTGAAATTTTAATTGTGTGACCTCATGCCTCACTCCTCGACTGCAAAAGATTCACCAGTAGGCTCTTCAACTGCAACTGGATGAATTTCTAAGGGAACGACTTTGATTTCGGCGGATTCCTTATTCGGTACTTTGCGTTCGACGGATTTCCCATCCGGTACTTTGCGTTCGACGGATTTCCCATCCGTTGTTGTAACAGGTTGAGGAGCCACTTCGTTTTCTACATTATTATCTGGTACCATTAATGTGACCAGACTCTTTTTCTTATTAACATCTGGGTTACTAAACGAACGTTGTAAAACGCTTAAATTGCTGACTCCGACAGCACTTTCATCCGTTTTAGTTGACTCGGCCACTTCCTGGGCATACAGTACACTATCCAAAAAGAATTGTTTTTCATCAAGCTTCTTACGATACATTCCAGTTGGATGATCTGGATCGAAAGTAATATTAGGACGTATATCGCTATCGGTGACCAAGACACGTGCACCCGGTATGGGTAGAAATTTGAATAAACGTTTACGCAACTTTGGCAAATAGGTGACCTTTTGATGTTCCGGTACATGGAATAGTCGGCCAACAATTTTGGAGCTACGTAAATTAATAGGATGATCAATGAGTCTTCGCTCGATTGGTAAACTCTCCTTAATGGCCTCAATCTGGGCTACCGTCAATTGTAATGGACGATCACCATCCTTCCAACGCTCCTGACCACTATTGAAGGCAATTTTCTTATTATTTCTCAATTGCTTCCGGGCAATTCTCTTCGCCACACAATTGTAGACAATCTTTGGTACATGATGCGGTACGGGATAATCCCTGTGCGAAATCTTCACATGTTTCGGATTGGTTAACATATTTATATATTTGCCATCGGCAAATAGATTTAAATGTTTCTCAGGCCGCTTTTTAGCATCCATGCGTTTTGGTATATCATGTTTACCCATTTTGAAAATATGCTCATGACCTCCTCCTGGAACATGCCGTAAATCTGGATCAGAATATTGTTTCGGATTGATACGTTTATAAGGTAAACCACGAAATTTCAAACGTTTCTGTGCATCAATCTTAAGCTGAAGTCCCGGCATACTAATCTTTCCCGTCTCACATGGACAAACATTTGAATAACGTGTCTCATAACGTCCGGGACCCGGTTCAAAAGATATATTCCGTCTTACAAGTGAACTTGGCTTGGTTGGGACACATGAGTAACGCAGAAATAGATGTGGATTAGGTTTTTGTGACTTTTTTATAGGTACCGCATTCGTGCTCAATTCATGTCGTCGCGTATGGGTATCACATGGTCCCGGATCGGTAGGATCACGCCAGCAGTTGGTTAAATTCGATATCATATGACGTGATGTGGGACGTCGCTCACGAGCATCTGTAACGAAAGTATCGAAACACTGTTATGCTTAGATCCTTGAACGGTATCTCTCAAGTTATGTTATGAGTTGCGCTACTCACTCGATAGAAATATTCCTTTATGCCTATTGTCACTACTATACATTTTATCAAATCCCGATGGTATCTCATAAAATGAATATTGTGGTGGTTTTGTTGAGACACGTGCTCTTTCCGTATGCGGTTTACCAAATGCTGTACCCTTTGAACCCATTCTACTTTGATAGGGTATTCCAGATACATCATAACGATTTGGTGCCATTTGCCAATCAATATTGGTGGTCAAATCACGATTTAGATGTAGGGGACGCTTTTCCGGATACGGTATCGATGAAAATTTATCAGTGCCAGAGATATTACGCAATTTATTTAAAGTTCCTGCACTATATCCCTTGCCACGATTCTCATACTGACAATGTTTATTATAAAGCTTGCCAGACAATTTAAATTGTCGTTTCACACGATCCATACTATCGGCCCTTATACGATTACCTGCAAAAATACTCAAAGTATTAATTATTAAAATAAAATAATTTAATTATAAATTGATTCTTACGTGAGACCATAAAGAGGGGCAGACCCATGGGTGTGGCAACAAAATTCTGGCGTCCTTCATTGTAGAATTTTTTTGGCGCCTTCTCAACCATTGTAAAGATGTAAAAATGATTTTAATTTAAAGATAAAATTTGTATATATATTCGTATATATGTAAATATACTTAGAAGCTAAGGTTCTACATCGAAGAGGTGAAATTTTTAAAATACTGTAAAAAAAATGAATAAAAACTAATTGAAATGACAAAATTTCCAAGGAGAAATTTCAATATTCATATTGTTATAATATTTAATATAAATAATGTCAATATTATTGGTTCATATTAGTCTTGATTTCAAGAAAACCTTAAAGCAGAGCTTTAAAAAATGTTTCGTTTTTGGACAAGACTTTAAAATTTTTAATACATTTATTTCGAATAAGAATTCTCTTTGAAAAATCAATAAAAGAAAAATATGTGAAAAGGTAAAACAGATTAAAAATACGCAAATGAATACAATACATATAGCTTTCTCCCTTTAACACACATGTGCTTTAACAATAATCCTTTTTTTAAGGATATACAGAACCGAATTTGATGTTAAAATAAGTTTAAAAAAAATTTAAATATTAAAAGACCTTTGACAACTAAATTGAAAACGATTAACTTCTGAATTTGTTTTTTATTTCTTTATTTAAATTACATTAATTGATTAATAAAATTAAATAAATATTTTTAAATACTTGTTGTTAATTCAATTGAAATATAATTAACTTTTGTTTTCCCTTTTTTTTGTTTTGTTTTCTCGCCCACACACAGAAGTCACATCACATTGAGAAATGCAATAAATAATTTGCCCCTATCTATATATGCACGTATTAATTTATTATATATTTATATATGTGTGTATGTATGTATATACATACATATACAGGATAATCATTTTCCGATTCCCGTTGCCGTATTGCTGATTACCATTTGGCCACATAATTAGCGTAGCCAAGCGAACTGATTAACTTGCATTCAACGATTTTCAATTGAATTTTGCAGTTCGTTGATTTGTGCCAAACAAAATGAAAAGAGACAGAGTGAGCGAGAAACATATATATATATATATAAATACTATATATGTATAATAAAATTGAAGAAAACACACGATTGCAATCAGCAAGGGGTAGATGGCTGTGGGGGAGGGTTAACTTTACCGTTATAAAAGAAGACAAGTGAAAAACGTATGCCAGAGGGGTAGAAAAGGTGGTGCGGGGGCTAAAGAGAAATGATGAATGTGAAATGTACCACTAATTAATTCGATTAAATGCTGCAATACAGGCAATCAACCAAAAAATTTAATGATTAATTCAAGTCACAGACTCTGAGATACCCTATATTAACTATAATTTATATAATGTGTTATACATTAATATTATATTTGAATATTATACATTGTGAGATCTGCAAATGGATTTATTTTAAATTAAAAATTATTTTTCTTAATCTATTCTGTTAATGTTAACATTTTTGCCCTTGTAATGTTAATACTAGTGTGGGTAAATTTCTTCATCGTCTGCAGCAGTGTTAATAAATAACATTATTCTTACATTTCAAAATGGCCTGTTAAATATTTTGCTAGAATAGGAAAAATTAAAAAGTATTATATATATAATCGGACTTTTAGAAAACCATAGCATACTATCAAATTGCCTTTGCATTTTATACCACATCTTACAAAATTAGTATTGAGAATTTGAATAAACCCTGAGTGAAAATTGGCTTTAACTTTTAAGATTAAAGGGAGCAATCAAGTTGCATTTGTAACTACAACATAACGAGCAATAAAATAATGGCTTGAAGTCGTAAACTGATATTTTAATATCTATTACACTACTGGAAGCATCTTATTAATTTTTGAAACTATACTCTATATAAATAAATTGCTTAGTCAATTGAAAAATTTACTTAACACTGGGACAATAATTTATGTTTATATTTTAATCAATGAAAGAACTTTGTAAAAATTCGATTTAGTTATATGATACTAAATTTATTAAAAAGAAAAATATCATATTCAAAATATATTCATATAATAATCACTTACTAACCGATTGTATGCCCAATTTCCTCTTTCAAATTTCAGTTAACAGGGTGTAAAACATGCCAGCGGTGTGTGTTTGTGTGAGTGTGTGGTTTAAGACCAACGGGAAGTGAACCCTTTTTTGAAACGGAAAGTCAATTAGTAAACCAATTGGCGAATATTTAAATTATAGTACGGTTCAATTTATTATTTTTTATTATAATTTATCAACATTTTTATACGTGATGACTTTTGATTGGGTTTGACCACCCTTTGCATCCTTGCCTTTACCCTTGTCCCTGCCTTTGCCCTTGTCTTTGCCTTTGTCTTTGCCTTTCTCTTTGTCTTTGTCCTTGGCATCTTTTTTAGCCTTTTTAGCAGCCCTCCTCTCGCGTTTCCGCCTTTTAGCCAACTCCGCTGATTAAAAAGAAGAAACATATTCAAATTGTAAGTTTCTTTTTTGATACCATGCCTAAATCTTTTAATTATGACTTACACTTGATTATTCTCGCCTGGGCTAAATTCACTGGCAATGGGGCACATTTAAAGCCAGCTGGCCCGGCCATTGCCAAACGGATAAAACGATGTCCTGTGGCATATAACATACCCAAACAAGCCTGCGGACGTATACGTGTTTTTGGCCAATTCTCAAAATACAAATCCTTGCGCTTCACTTGACCGATTTTTGGGCCTTCAATGTCACGCCAATAGGGGATAACCCGACTGATCGATTTATTATACAATTTCCAACTATGACTTGGCGAATGCTTTTGATAGCTATTCATACAGCTTGTCTTCTCGACATAGAACCAAATATCTGCATCAGGATAGAATTTCATTTTGCTAAAAAAAAAGTAAATAAAAAATTTGAAACAAAAAATAAATTTTATTTTGAACCAAAATATAATTTGAATTGTTTAGAAGGCAATTTTATTTCAAATTTTGTTTGTTGGTGACAGAAAACCAAAAGGGAGGATGGATTGACTAAATTTTGATAGGGTAACTATCCGGCCTATTCTTGTTTCCGATTCCGAATAAAGCCGAAATTGAGGTCTGTTCTTACTTACGATTCCTAGAGAAATTATTCATACGAACTATCAAGTCAATTGCCTTTTAGTCAGTGGAATGAAAAGTCATTGCCCATTTTCACTTAAATACACAGGCATTTCGCATATATTTATTTATCTATAATCTTTAATATCTTAAGGACAATAAATAAATTCGGCTTAGCCATTAATTTACTATAACTTTTCTTAGTCGATATTGAGAACAATTTTATGTGAAACACAGCAATCGACTGTGATGACTAATTCTAAATATTTGATCCGAGAAATTATACATATTTCGTTGTACATTTTTTGGGTTGAATAATCCTCAATTGAATTGATTTTAAGCTGATTTAAATTAAATAAGACTCTAGGTCGATTTAATATTTAAAACGATTCAGAAAGGAGAAACAGGACTGTTTTTTTATTTGGAAATTTCTTAGTGATCCATCTTTGGAAAAATCACTTATTGTATCCAACCTTTTTATAAGTTGCTGCAGTTTTTGCCATTTTATTTTTATATATTTATCTTTAAATGTCTTCTTTATGGGCTTCTTTAATTCTCATTTCAAGTAACTCCACTTTTTTAATTTTTCTAGTTTTCTGCGTCACTTAGCATCCTTAGGATAACTCTCAAGATGTAATATTAAAAAAAAAAGAAATCTAAATCTAAACCCAACTGTATTTATATTGTTTATAAAAATAAGTGTAATGTAAATGTTTTAAAATTTCATTTGAATGACGGTTTACATGAAAATCGAATGATCCAATGAATTTAAAATTTTAATTTTATACACAACGCTCCAAAGTAGGCAATGAAAATGTGTTTATTATAGACAATAATTTAATTTATTATCTGCAACAATTAAGCATACTTAAGTTGTTTTTAACTGCGTAAATTGTAAAATTTTATCAAGTGCCACTCGTTTTCTTTCAATTTGAATTTCAATTTCAATTGTTTTTTTTTGGTTTTCGGCCATTTTTAATGTACATACTTTAATTTTAATATCTTGAAAATATTCTGGCATAGAAATTGTTTGATTATGGGAATGATGATGCAATGTGTAAAACTTTAACTGAGCAGCTACAGTAAAAACTAAGCATGACTAAAAGT
Organism: Drosophila emarginata; assembly: GCA_037075365.1. Classification (NCBI taxonomy): domain Eukaryota; kingdom Metazoa; phylum Arthropoda; class Insecta; order Diptera; family Drosophilidae; genus Drosophila; species Drosophila emarginata. Next base: position 17,156 of record JBAMCD010000260.1, on the reverse strand, counting down.
TAAGCTCATTAGAAGGAGAGGACAAAGGTGATGGCAAAAAAGTGCCAATTAAGTTTAATTATTTTAGGCAGAACCAAAAGGGAGGGAGTGAAAGTGAGTGTGGGAGAAAGTTGGTTAGATGTCACATGGAAAAGCTAATACGATGATGAGGTTGATGCGGCAGAAGCAGGAGCAGGGGCAGGGGCAAGAAATGGGTTGGTTGGTGTTCGCTAAGCAAAGTCAATTATCCCAGCTGCTTTGATGCAAGTAATTGGCATAATGAAATTTTCTCTCCGACAAGCGACAAGGACAACCGCAAAAGAATAGAAACCAACAGAAGCAAAAGCTGGAGCTGGATCTGAAGCTGAAGCTGAAGCTGGAACTGATGCAGTAACCATAACCGTATTAGCATATCAAGAGGCGGGACATGAAGAACATGGATACAGTCTATGGTAGAGTTTTCTTTTCGTTTCTTTACTTCCTTTCTATCTTCTTTTTTTTGCTGCGTATTGAGTAAATATTTAAGCAGTCCAACAGCTGTCGCATAATATTAATAGCATACGCCAGGGCGCAACTTTCAACTTAACCAAAAAAAAAAAAAAGAAAAAAGAAAAACAACCAAAAATCAAAAATAAAAAAAGTCTTGTACTTTTGCCCACTTTTGTTGCAAATATGTTGCGACCAAAAAGCCACAAAACGTTTAAATATTTTATAAGCCAAAAGGCACTTGGCAATGGCAAAAACCAAACCAGAAAACTGAAGACCAAGAGTTGCAACTCGAAAATGGTTAAGGAAGTCACTGGCACACAGGCATCGAGTTGGGTATGGAGAATAGAAAGGGCAGAGGATTCATCTAACTGCTGCAGTTACCAAATCGTCAACAACTAAGAAAGACTCACACTCATACACACAAACTGTGTGTCCATTGGGCATGGTGTTGAAATTTAAAGGGTATCCAAGGGTTAGTTGATGTTATCTAACAAATTGTTTAAAATGAGATTAGAAATATGCAATAAGTTATTAATTTATATATATAAAAAGTATATATGCCCATAACAAGGCCATTGAATCTCTTTTGTTTGTTTATTTAGCTTTGATTATATATGTATATAAACATATACACATATTAAAACTAGATCTAAGATCTTTATATCACATCTCTCTGTGAATGAAACTTTTGTTAGGAATCTTTAATCAAAGCTTTATAGTGATTTTAACAGCATTTAGTTTATTTTTATTTACTATCTACATACATATATTATTTTAAATCAATTTTAATATTGAGGGGTTACGGGTAATTAGAATTATCATTATCATTTGAAATATTATTTAAAATTATAATTATAATATTCTTTTTCCTAGTAAATTTCATCTAAAATTTGATTTAATAATTTTAAATATCATTTAAAATTATCTTTATATATTTTTAATATTTTGCTGACGTTTAAAAAATTTGAGAAAATAAATTTAATTATTTTTACTTTTTTTTACAAAAGAAAGTCCTTACTATGACCACCACATTTAAAATCAAAGGGCGAAAACAATTTGTCTTATTAATATTCTTAATAGTAGCAATTTAGTTTTTTTTTCCTTAAATCTTTGATATTTTTTTTTAGATTTTTGAGAAAAAAAACAAGAGCTAATATTAAAAATTTTCTTTAAAAAAACAGCACCAATTTTTTAAGTTTTCTAAAATTTGCATAAATTTTTTTAAGATCTACGAAGTGATTTTAAAAAAGATTTTAATTAAACCCATTTAAAGTTATAAAATGACCTTACTTATAGTCTTACAAATTCAGCTAAAGCTTTAAAAATATTTAACGGACGGGCGTTACATTTTCATATAAAATTTTAAGATATTAACTTTAAAAAATTATAAAATAAAGAAATTTGTTTTTTTCTTTTTAATTTCAACTACCCATAACCCTTTTAGTTATTATCTAACTTATTTTAAATCAATTACTATCTAGATATGTTCTCTTTTAATGGGTATCTTCAGGTCGTTTCTTTATTATTTTAACTTCAATCATTGCTCCAGCTGTTTCTTATTTTATTTTCTGTTGTCTTGTTGGCCAGCTCGTTTGGCATTCCCCTAATGCCATGAATTTTCGTTGGTTACATTCAGCCATTGTCTTTGGTGGCATATCCTCTCGCCCCCCTCTTCTCTCTTCTTGCCACTAAACCCCCCGTTGCCCCTTTGCTATCTACTTCTCTTGTTTGGCTTTGTGGTTTTGTTGCATTGTTTCGCTTGCATATGAACGACAGCGTTCAACGCTTTTTATCGTTGCCATCGTTGTTGCCACATTTCCTCCCCCCTCTCCCCACCCCTGACCACTTCTCCCGTTTCCCTGTTGCTACTTATTATCATGCATATGCCATCTATTTTGTGTATGTGTGTGTGTGTGTATTTTTCTGTTTTCCTCTTCTACTTTTTATGCACGAAATTTCCATGGGGATTTTTCTTGACTGAAGTTTTCTTGTTTATAAAGTTAAATTTTTATTTTAGACATTAAATTCTCACTTTCAATATATCTAAAAATAGACACATACTTACATATATTTAAATTGTATATGTATGTATATTTACATCATCATAAGTAGATTTTAATTCAGTTTTTCTTCTTTGCCTTTTTTTTTATATGGAAACGTAAAAATTTCGACTTACCATAATTAAAGGGAGGAGATGGTTAAGGGAGGGGGGGTTGATGAAGCTTGATGGTTTTTACATATTTATCGATGCGCATTAAAAGGCTTTTAAAATTTATTGATATTACCGACTCTATTAAATTATGCCACGCCCATTCAGGCCACCCACTTCTACCCATTTGCTGCTGAGTGAGTGACGTGGCAATGGCAGCAAATTTTCCATGTCCTGCGATGACTGGCAGCAAAATTGGCAATGCCAAAAGCAGGAGCAACAGTTCCACTCCCCCCCTACACCACCCCCCTTGCCAGATAGCGACAACTTTTTCTCTTTCACAAGCGACAATCTGTCCCCTTCCTCATCTATTGGTGGATATGGCAAGAGAATGATTGAAGAAGGCGAATGGGGTGAGGGAGGAGGGGCAAACTCAATTTGTGTGAAAAATACTTTTAGTTGCTGTGCATATTTTTAAAATGTAATACAGCAGCAACCAAACAGTAGCTCTACAACAACAACAAATAATAATAATAATAAAGAAAATCTGTGTGCATAATCAACCGAAGATCGACTATAATATATCCTTAAATATTGTTTAAAAGATTTAAGAATTAATTGTATTGCTATTCTTGTCTTATTTAAAAGAGAAAGCAGCAAGCTAGAGAGGAGGCCTTCGACCGATTGATCTATTATCGATAAGGTTTGCATTCGATAGATCTCTCCTTGTTGCGGTAGAATTTAAATTGAGAAATCTAACGGCTATAACTTGTCCCTTCTGATGCTGCTAGAAAACAGAATATAAATATATATATAAATAATTATAGATTATTTCAAAGTAATGCAGGGCCATGAAATAATATACTTAATCAAGGAATAATTCATTTCTTATCTTTTTTTGAGTGCCTAACCTTTTATTAGAGGAATCTGTTAAATTCAAAATTTTATAAGCAAGTTTCTTCTATTAAGAAAAATCAAAGTATTCAAATATTAATATGTATATTAATTCAACTCTCAGTAATAATTAAGAAATACTTTCTCCAGCATATAATATACTTTTTTAAACACTCTAATATACTCGTTGATATTTTAAGTAAAGGATATAAAATATTAAAAAATATATTGAGCTGTGTATATGAGGGGGTAAATTAATGCAAAAAGACAGCCCAGTAAGCATGCATTGAAAGCAGTCTATTATGCACACATTACCACACACACAGACACACACCAATACCAGCATATGCATACACACACCCACATCATCATATACTAAACGTTGCTTGTTTGGCCTTTGGCATATGCGGCGTATGATTGATAAATTTGTTTTATAAAAAAATATTATAAAGCACATTTTGTGGCTAAAAAGAAAATTAACACCAACAGAAAACAAAAAATATATAACAAAATAAGTTAATATTACAAAAAGATATTTAAGTATTTTGTTAAATATTTTGAGTTTATATTGCAAGGGAAACAAATGATTGATGGTTTGGAATTTAAATTTCTGATTGAATCCTGATGGAAAGTGGATAGGTTTGACTAGGTATTTTTAAGAAATTAAACATGTAATTAATAGAGCTTTAAAGAGTATTAGTATTTAGCTTTATATAATGAAGTATTTTGAGAAATGAATTTAAAAACTTTTATAAATTGGCATTTCATTTAACATTTACTGAAATGCCACAATTGTTTTCATGTTTAAACAACATAATTGTCTATATAAATAAAAATTCTTATATCTTTACATAACAAAATGAAATTGGTCTTTAAAATGTATTTGTGTTTTATATTTTATCTGTTGGCTTACAATGTAAACTTTACATTTATATTTATCTACAAGTCATATATTATATTTGATGAGTTTGTTTGTTTATTTTTGTTAATTTTATTTTTAGAATTTGTATTTCTTTATATGGCCAAACAAAGTTAACGATTCATCTGGCATACACACACATATTTAGAGACTCACACACACACATAAAACATAAACCAAAGATGTCAAAAAGAGAAAGAAAAAATCATCTTTCCGCACGAAACATAATTTCATTATGACAAGCAGATGACTATGTATATATATAGGGGGTCGGGGGGAGGGGAAGTGCCCGCGGCAGTAATTGTCAACACTCACACCCCTACTTCTTCCCCTCTTCTTTGGCAACTGCCATAACCACTTCTACCCCACTTTAGCCCAAGGGCCAAAGTCAGATAACGTTCCTTTACTTTCTTAATCTTCGTACATAATTTTTTTTGTAAGCTCATGTTCATATGAGGTTTCACTGTAGGTATTTTGCTTGTTTTACTGTTTTTGTCGTCTCTCGTTCTTTTTTTGTTGTTATCTTGACTTTTGTGGCCTTGGGCCACATGTGCACACACATGTGGGTATGTGTGTGTGTGTTAGTCAGGTGTCTTCGTTGAAAGGTTTTCCCGACTGCCTCTCTTTTATTTTTCGCTTTTTGTTTTGTTTTCTTTCAATATTTTCTCATCACAGTTGACCCTGGAAAAGTCAAACGTGATATTTTTTTTTTCTTGTGGGTTTTCAGAGCTTTCAATTACCAACTTAGCGCTGATTACTTATTCCCCTTTTCGTAACCGCTAACCAAAGATTCCCACAGGCATATTAGTCAAAAGGAGTTGCCTCCGACGCTCTTAGCCATCTTTCTCAATAGACACTTTTACTCTGCCATCTTCTTAGCCTTTTTATTATTTTTTTTTTTCTCAAGTTGAGTTGAGCTCCTTTTGCACACTTAATCTCGCCTCTTTGGTATGCACGGACTGTATTCAAATGAATTCTGATTGAATTCATTGAAGCTCATCAGTAAGAAGCGATTTTTTTTGATCTAAGAGTCCTGTCGCTATCCTGGTCCACTCTCTCTCTCACCATCTCTTTCTACTTTTTCTCATCCTAAGGCACATCCTTCAGACATTTATTTTCAGTAATGGAAAAAATGTGTTCTGCAATTTCGCTCATTTTTATACATAAATTTGCCAAGCAGCGGAATGTGAAAAACGTAAAAGAAAAGCAAAAAATAAAGACAGCGATAGAAACAGAGAGTAAGAGAGAGATGGCAAAAAAGAAAGTAAAGTAAATAAAGGATAATGCAGCAAGGATATAAATTACATAAAGCAGCATGAGATGACTAACTGTGGCAGGCCGCTCCTCGTCCTTCTGGACGACAAGGACGAGGTGAACGTGGCCAGCATTAGCTTTCAGCAAACAAGCCAAAACCGGCATATTAGAAAATGGCCCGCACAGGAAACGGAAGTGGAAGTATTTTTTTAATGATTGGTAAATTTTTTGACAGCTCTCTTTCCTCCTTCATTCTTTGCGTTTATTTTTTTTTCCAATATATTCATTCCTCTTTTGTTATTGATGGCAAGGCAAATTGAATTTGGAAAATTTATTTTCGTTGTTTGCTTTGGCAAAACCAAGCAAATGGCGTCTATTCCTTTGGGTAATATTCGGCGACTTCTTCTTTTTATTTTACGCCCTCCCCAAAATTATTAACGACAACCAAATTTGGCATTTATCATTAACAATTTGTGTAAAATTTGTTGCCAGAAAACCAACAGAATAAAAGAAGTTGCATTTAGATTGTTTAAAATTTACAAAAGGTTATAGAAAAGATATATTTTTGATAGAATGTTTTAAAAATAAACTTAAATTTATTTTTTATTTATAGCTCTGATTTTTGCTAGGTATATATGTAAATACATATATATGATTTCACAGTTTAATCTCTAATATCCTTTAAATACATATTAAACTATATTTATATGTAATAAATAAAACTGCCTTCAATTCTTCCCTTTACCTATTCTCTCCTGTCATTCCTTCTCCCTCTATTCTATTCTAAAGAGGTTCTAAAATATATATTTTTTTTATTTATTGTAGTTTAAATATTTTTGTAAATATTTTTCTAAACATTCAGCATATACTGTAAAAACTAAAAGGACATGTTCAAATTCGTAAAGCCTTCTAACTGCCCTTTTTGGTTCCGTTTGTTTCTATAGTATATGTAGGTATAGCATCTGGTCTACCGATTTTGCTAAAACTTAATAGATATATTTCTATATATACCAAACTTAAAAATACGAAATTTCGAGTTAAACGCTTTTAAAATGACCAAGTTGTTGATCTAAAACTGACCGTTTATTTCTATGGGATCTTATGATATAGTCAAACGATTTGGAAATTTAAAAAAATTATGGAGAAGCATTTAAAACTAATGAAAACGAAGTTTTGTATGACTAGTTTCAGAAAACAATTTTTTGAGTACCAAAATAAGCTTTATGTCCCGATTTTTCCTATGGAAACTATATGATAATAAAACTTGGTAAACTTGTTAAAAATTATATCAAACTTGTAAATACCAAATTTCCTAATAATCAATTGAAAAACAAGAAAATGATTAATCTTAAAAATTATTTTGCTACAATTGTTCCTATGGGAGCTATATGGCATAGTTATCTGATCAGAATGTTTTTGACATATATAATGCCTGGAACAAAAAAGTCTATGTCAGGAATATATATAAATCTATGGATTATATATGTATTATATATTAATATATATTTAATTTTTACATTATTATATATTAATCTATAGATTAAAGGATCCTGGAGGACTTCATGTTGATTCAACGGATATGGCTATATCAATACAGTTCAAAAATATATATACTTTATATAGTCGAAGGTGCTTCCGTCTATGCGTTGCACACTTTTAAACAAAATTCATATACCCTCTTTGCGAGGGTATAACAAGTTAAGTGAAATCAAACAGTTAATGTAAATTGTTTAACTTTATTTTGATTGTTTAACCGATTCTAGGAAAAAGTATTCCCTTCTTTCATTAACTAATATCAAAGTAATTTTGGGAATTAATTTAAACAACTAATTAATAATAACAAACCAATTTGTGGGGAACTAAATATTTGATGATTAAATCAATTTAATCGGCTCTCCCCTGAAAGTATGCAACATAAATCGTTACGAATTGCTGTCACATTATCCTTGCTTGTTTCCTGCTGTCGTTTTGCTAACTTACTAAGTTAATTAGCTCAAAATATGATAAAAATTAATATCAATTATCAAGGCGCTAGCTGTCAAGGACTCTTCAAGGATAGCAGATAATGATAAAGACAACAGCAACAACGATGACGATAACAAAGAATAAAAAAAAAAAGAATGAAATGAAGAAGGACACAGATCAAGTGGAAGTGGAAGTGCAAGTCCCTGTGACTGTCATCAATGACGAAGTCCTTAATTATAATGCATACATATATACATATATATATATATATATATATATATATAGATAGATTTTTTTTTATGCTTGTTGAAGTGAAACTTGGATAGCGAAGAAAGGAAAACAAGGAGTTCATTAGCAGAGAATCCAGCTCTCTCTCTCTCTCTCTCTCTCTGTCTTGCTTGGCGCACAATTTGCTGTCCCTGTTTTTTGGTTGGGCAAGGGCGACATCTTGCCAGGCAGCAGAAAGGAAACTAATAATTAACACTTTTTACTGCCAAGAGTCGATAATTGAATTACAGAGTGCAGTCAATGGCAGTTCAATCCTCCGCCCCATACACCCACACACACACATAGATACAAACAAAGTGGGAAGATGAAGAGAGAGGATGCCCTTTCATTCTCGTTCTCTTTATTTTTTTTTCTTGCTTTTCGCAAGCTGCCAGAAAAATATTCGCAAATGCAATCGCTTTTAAGGCAGCGGCAGCGGCAGAGGCAGAGCTAATGGCAGTGACGTTGGCAGCGACAGCTAACTAAAGCAGAAGGCAAAAATTCAAATGCAACAACAACAACAAAAATGACGAGCAACCAAAATGAATTTTAGCAAAAAAAAAATAAAACAAAAAAAAACACAATGTGAAAAAAAGTAAAAAAAAAACAAGAAAATCGTATGAAAATGGCAAGAAAAATGAGAAATGCAAGCAGAAGCAGAAAAAGAAGCAAAAGAAGAAGAAAGCAGCGGCGGCAGCGGCGACGTCATCTTGGATCCCTTGCATAAAAACGTTTAATTAAAATTCAAGAGGTTTTGTTTTCAAGCTGCAAGTTTTCACCCCCTCTTTCTCTCTCTCTCTCTCTCTCTCCTCATGCAGTAGGTCTCTGGGTTTAACTGTCTTGAGTTATAGTTAGTTTGTAGATGAAACGGTATTTGGTGGAAAATGTAAGAGAGGGAAAAGAGTTTGGGCCATAATACCATCTAAAACGAGGGTCAGCTATGCAAATTGGCGTCTGTTTTGGATCGGCGTTAATTACTTTGAAGTAAAGGCAAATCCTTGAGAAAACAGGCAACAACAATGGCAACAATTGCATTGATGAATTTGAAATTTGATTAAAGTTTTAAGCCAACTTTTTGAGTTATATAAATGGATTACAATTTAAAGTAATCATATTAAAATAGATTTTTGAAAGTTAGTTAAACAGAAAACCTGTAGAAAGCTAAAAAAAAATGTGTAATTCATTTAAATTTATTTCTTTGATTTTAAAAATTTAAGGTTTAAAATATATAATCTCTTTTTTTTATTTCTTTTTCTTAAACTTTCTTTTATTTAATTTTAAAAATGTTTACAAATATTCAATTCCCTTTGTCAAGCATTCTTTTATTTAATTTTAAATACTTAATCGCCTTTATTTACTTCCCTTTCTTAAGCTTTATTTTATTTAATTTCAAATATTTAAGTTCTAAAATATTTTATTACCTTTATTTAATTCCCTTACTTAAACTTTCTTTCAATTAATTTTAAAAACGAATGTTATAAAATATTTATTCCTCTTTGTTTATTTCCATTGTTTCAGCTTTTTTTGAATTCTATGCAATTTGTTTGATTTTCTTTAATATTTTTTTTAATATTCATTTTTTCTTCTTTTTTTTATAAATTTGTAATTTTTTTGTTACCATTTATTGGTGTCTATTTTACTGCATTTTAGTTCTAATTCATTTCTAGGTTGTAAAATGTTTCCTTCAATTTTTTTTAATTCATTTCCAATTATTAGTCATTTAAATATATTCTTATTTATTTTGTTGTAATATTTTGTTACCTTTTTATTACATATTTGCTAAAACGAAAATTAATATACGTTAAATCTAATGCCATATTTTCCATATCTAAATATTTTCCTTATAAAAATAATTCAATATCTAATCATAGAATTTTTTTTATCTAAAAGTCCTTTGCAATGTGTTACTACTGACTTGGCAAACTAAAAAAAAATGCATCAGTGTTGATGATTGAGTCCTTTAGGCCTGCCATGACGAAAGATTTCACGGCTAAGCCTTGCAACCAAAAAAAAGAAAAAAAAACTGTAAACAACAATGGAATCATAGCCATTTTTCCGAGAGAGTGTGAGAGGTGGCGGCTTTTATGTGGCTCGAATTGAATGCAGTCGAAATTTCGGTGTAACGGTTTGAGTTCGAAGTTAGAGGGCATTTGGGCATCAGATTGCAGTTGCGACTACCACCGCGTACTGCATAATTTATGGTGCCCAATGCCACATTTCGGTTCTCTACTCTTTTGCTCTTTCGTTGAGAATTTTTCTTCCTTTTTTTTATGTTTGGTTTTTCGCTTCGAATTTGTATTTTGCCTTTGACACTGGCTAAAGGGGTTATGTGTTCTGACTACGCCATACCCCCTTACCCTTAACCCCATTGCTTCTTCAACTCATCTGTCTGTGTGTCCTTCTGTATGTGAAACTTTGCAGTTTTTCCGTGACTGGGACTTTGCGTTTTCCCGTTTGCCGTTTTTCAAATGTCTGTGCCATGTGCATGCTAAAATTTCATCCCTTCTCATCCCTCTTCTAAACATGATTGAAGGAAAGGTGTGCACGGGAGGAACTAGAGGTGTGGGACCCATTTCAGCGATAACCTGCACTAATGAAGTGTGACTCTGGCTCAAAAATGGCGAATAAAAACAACAAACTTTACAAATTCTTTTATTTTTCTCTGATTTACCTAAGGGTAATGCATTTTAATTGGAAATGTTAAAGCTTTGCTAATTTGTAATCAATATATTTTATTAAAGGTAAAAAGAAAATATTTAATAAGCATTGCGTTTAATTTTTTTCATTAAAAGTGGAAAAGAAATGTTATAAATTGAAGAAGAGATCGAAAAGGAGAAAGAAAAGAGATTCGTGCAATGATCGAAATAAATTTAAGAGAGTTTAAACAGTTCCTTAAAAGCGTACAAGGAAATGGCATTGCTTTGCTAGGCGACACTTAAAAAAAATTAATGCTTGTTTATTTTCTCTTAATTTGCTTCTAAATGGTTATTCTCTGCTTATGTGGAATATGCCGTTTTTTGTTCAATTTAAGTTTTGTACAGTGTAAAGTAATCAATTTTTAGCGAATTTTAATTTAAGCGGCATTTTTTCTCTTTAATCTTTCTATGTGCTGAAAAATCATAAACTTGAAATGACATTAGAATTTTATTATAATAATTAGAATTGTCTATGCATAATAAGACACAAATTAGATTAGTTTAATAAGAAAGATATAGTTCCATATCATTTTTGTATCTATTAAGCATTTCCGATATTATTTTCATGGTTTTTAGTATTTGTAGACCAAAAAAAAGAATTTTCAACAATACCATTTGGTTTTCTATTTTAGCCACTTGAGAATGTTATTTGCAAGCTCTAACATTTCAGTACTTTGCAGCCCCCCTCCTCTCTCCTAAAATCATTGACTGCATTTTTGTAAACGAGAAGAGAATCATTTACCTGATATCCGATTGTGATTCTGATTACCCTCTCAATGTCTGTCCATCTGTGTGTGTGGGTTAGTGTGTGTGTGTGTGTATGTTGTTTCCGTTTTGCTTCGTTTGATTTCGATTCTAATTGTTTTCCTCCCCAACCCGAGTACCCCACCTCGCCCTTATCCTTTTCCCCATCATCTCCCTTGGCCACCAATCGCTGTTGTCTGTGCAAATTACCTCTGAGCTGGAGCTGTTACTGCCAAAAAAAACAAAAAAAAAACAAAAAAAACCAACAACAGAAGCAACAACTTACCAACCCCAAATGGGCAAATAATTATTCGCCCCTGTTCATCCACCCCTACCGCAATTGCCTGTCCATTGATTTAGCCTGGAGGCAAAAATTAAGCAAATATCACGTCGTTCACATTCGAACTTTTTGGACAAGCATCAGCCAATGGAATAAACTACAGAATGACCAAGAGAATTGAGAAGGAGTTGGAGTTGGAGTTCAGAAATGGAAATGGATACAATACCATTGAAACTTAATCCTGGAGTAAACAAAAAATTCTTCAACAAAGTGCGTGTGAAAATTCTCTCTCTGTGTGTATGTTGGCCCCAAAAAAAAAGTTTATCTATCCAAGGGTAAGGGGCATATATATATCTATTTACTTCTGATTTTGTTTTTGGAAGTTTAATTACGAAAAGTGGTCGAATCAGAAAGAGATTTAGTTTTAAATATTCTTGCAAAAAATATAAGAAATAATAAGAATTTTATTTTATACAACAGGACAAGAGGATATTTATTTCGAATGACAAGAGGATTATTACAATTTTTGCTTTACCCTCTCAAAGGGTATAATAAAATTAGTCAGATGTTTTTAACACACTGAAATAAACATTATGGCCCAATAAAGTATATATATTCTTGATCAGCACCAACAGCAGAGTCGATTGAGAAATGTCCGTCTATCCATCTGTTTGTTTCTTTGCACGATTTAGACCTTAAATTTTAAGCTACATGATTGAAACTTGGTAGATAAGGTTTTTTGATATGTAGATTTGTTTTAGTTTAAAAATCACTCGAATCAGACAACTGTAAGATATAGTAGATATATATATTTATTTAAATTTAGTTTAATTTTGCATTTAATAAATTAAATTTTTTTAATTTTCCTTTGATATTTATGCTTTATTTTTGCTTTGATATTTATAAAATAGTCTAGAAATATAAGGGTATACAAACCTTGGCGATTTCTTGATGTTTTTTTAAATTGCCTTCATTTATATTTTTTTCAAGACTAAAACTAGTTATATATTAATATATTATTTAATCTTTGTAATAATGATTACTTTCATTAATACTCTTAACTAATTTCTTAGTTATTCTCTAACTGATAGTATAGATTAATTTTTAACTTATTCTCTCTCGCTCGCTCCGTCACTTTCAAAGTGTTTCAGCCTCAATTTGAAGTCATCAAAGACGTTTCTTGGGCAGGGCAGGGAGGGGGAGGTTGGTGTCATTATCACCACAGGCCATGTCCTAGTACAATTAAGTTCTAAATAACAACAGAGTGAAGAGGAATTTAAGGCAAACGCCCTCTATACCTAACTCGTTGATGTCATATTCCCTTACACCCGACCCTTTATCACTACTACTCCTCCTCCTCCTCCTCCGCAGCATGGCAAGTGTTCACAAAGAAAAACTTGAGGGAAAAAGTCACGTCTAATTACACACATCTTGAAGTTGCTTTTTGACCTGGTTGAGACATGGTTTGGGTTGGTTACTCGAGTGTCTTTAAGGAGAGGGGGGGCTAGAGGGTATTTTGGTGCTCTGTAAATTGGTTTTAAAAGCCACAGTAAGAACATTATGAGAGTGGGCCATAAGCGTGAGAACGTGAGCAATTATTTTGTTTAAATGGAAGACTAATCCCTAAAGCCATTTAAAAAACGGGACTAAGGAAAAAACCAACAAGTACAAAACATTAACGAAAATAATTCAATTTTAGTAAACCAAAAAATCAATGGTAAAAGAAGATTGAAAGAAAACCAAAAAAGAAGGAAAAGTCGAAGTACAGTCACCGCAAGCCACAAGAAAAAACTAGAAGGATGGGCTAACTTCAGCCGTGCCGAAGTTCGTATACCCTTGCAAACTGTCTTTTTGATTTATATATAATTTGCCGGAATCATAAGGAAGTATATAAAACCCATCAAATATAAATTTGATGTCCGTGTCATAAAAAAAAAACAAATTTTTTTTCCCCGATTGTTCCTATGACAGCTATAGCATATAGTCGACCGATTCTGATAAAACTTAAAAGATATATTTCTTTTTATATAAAATTGTCAAATAACAAATTTCGTGACGATTGCTTCAAAAACATCGAAGTTATTGATCAAAAACTAAATTTTTGGCTGATCGTTCCTATGGGAGCTGTATGATATAGTCGACCGATTCTGATGAAATTTGGTATATGTGTTGAGGATTATATAAAACTCATAAATACCAAATTTAGTGACATTCGATTGAAAAACAACTGAGTTATTGATGTTAAACCTTATTCCTGACCGATCGTTTCTATGGCAGCTATATGATATAGTCATCCGATCGGGATGATTCCGAGATATACAATGCCTGCAACAAAAAGAAGCCTAGGTGCAAAATTTCAGCTCTGTAGCTCTAAGGGTCTCGGAGGAGATTGCGTTGATCCAGACAGACGGACAGACGGACAGACGGACGGACGGACAGACGGACAAGGCTATATCAACTCAGCTCATCATGCTGATCAAGAATATATATACTTTATATAGTCGGAGATGCTTCCTTCTATGCGTTGCAAACTTCTGACCAAAATTAATATACACTTTTGCAAGTGTATAAAAATAGTTAAAATTCACCAATCACGCACAAAGAATTGCACAGAGAGATAGAAATTTTATTTTTCAAATGGCAATAATTTGGTCATCTTTTTGCCGAATTCAAAAGCAATTACGCCGTTGTAATCGCAACTTAGCATAGGGAAAAAATGCATTAAAACATTCGAAATTCGAGAGAAAAAAATTCTATCCGATTTTTTAATTTTTTGACGATGCTACCCCTTTCATAATTTTCAAAAATCGGGTCGAAACTCGATTTTTCAATTTTTTAAGGTTTTAATGCCAATTTAAAGTCACGATTTTAATGCCAGTTAAAAATTGCTATTCTAAGAAACAAAAAAAGATAAAGATTGTAAAAAAATTTGGAAAATTTTTGAGACAGATAGACACAGAGAAAGAGAGAAATAAAATGGGGAAATGTATATGAATCAGAGAGAGGAGGAGCGGTGTTCGGCAAGGGGCTGAGTCTTGTGAATTAACAATTCCTTTCAATTAAGTGCGCAACCGACAAAAAGAAAGAAAACAAAGGGAGGAAGGAGGGGAGAAAAAAAATTGATAGGGCGGCCAGCGATATTTTCGTTTCAATAAAAATCAGCAATAGCAGCAAATGAAAAAGCTGTTGCAACAGACCTTTTCCGCCCCTCCCTTGGCCACCATCAAATTGGATAACTCCAACAGTAGGTTAAAGGGGGGAGTGGGGCATGCGAATGGCATGCCTCTGAAATCAGCAGCAACTGTAACAAGTTTCGTGTTTCCCCTTTTTACAGTTCTTCGTTACAGTCAATCAGTTTTGCATGAGCGATTTCTTTACTCGTTTGCGCCAAACTCTACAATTTACTTACTTTTTTCCCTTTACCCAAACTCCCCTAGTCCTGTATGTGTTCCACTAAAAAAGGACAAAAAAGTGATAGGTGTAGGTACACAACACAGGCGTAACGAAATCTAAAAGGTTTACAACATTTTGTAGAGTTTTTTTATTTGTTCTAACAACGTTTTTCAAAGACCGAAGTTTGTCTAACAAATTTGCAATGATAAAGGGCCAAAAGGATTCAAGTTACAGATGAAATTAGTTTAAATAGAAAACTTCAAGTTACCAAATAAAATGTAGATATTCACTAGGATTGAAGAGTATTGTTTATAATTTCCTAAAAAAAAACAGCTTCATTATATATAACAATCAACACTCTCTATATACATCTCTGATCTCTGTATTTACTTAATTCTTCCATTAACAAAGGATATCTCAATTAATTAACTCTCTTCAATTAAACAAATCATTTGCTTAAACCAGTTGCGAATTATAAAAACGAAATTAGCATCCATTAAATCTATTATTATATGTTTCAAGCTTACTTAAACTACACAAAACTTCTTTTACAAGTACTAAACAACAAATTTTTAATGCCTTAATTGAATATCAAACTCTCCATCGGTTTTTCTAAAAACTTTTTCAGATTGCTCAAGTCTCAGTGCCTTACTAAGCTCATAAACGTGACTCAGACCTCTTTCCCTATAGCAATTAGAAATGATTTTGCTATAATTGAATTATCAATAACCTTCGAATATCCCTTAGATTTCCCCTGCCTCTTGCTTTAGACAATCTATTCCGTTAACTAATTTGTGCAACGGAAATCACACCTTAGAAACACACACACACACATATACACCAGAACACGTCCTGCGACAACCTTCCTCTTTGAGTCTCACACTTTTCAGGATTTCGTGTGTGAGTATGCGTGGCGTCTGTGTGTCATCTTCAGACACATTATACCCCTTCTTTTCCCCAACTCCAACTTTCAACTCCCCTCTTCGATTCGTGCAAATTGAAAATATGCCACATAATTATACATTTTTATGGAAATTTTTCAATTTATATGCTGTCAAATGGAAAATGCTTCGTGTATAGATTTCATTTTTTTGTATAGGTATCTAAGCTAACATTTTATTAACCATTATCGACAGATTATTGATCTAAACTTTATTTAAATAGAATTATATAAATAGGATTGTTAATTAAAATTTACATCAGATGAAGAGGGTTTATAAATGGATAAATGGTAAATGTTCTAACAATTGCTTTAGATTTTAGAACTTCTAGATAATTCAATATAACTCTTAAGTTAATACGTGTAAATAACCTTCATCCTTACCAAAAGTACCATAGAAATTTGTGAAAACTGAGACAAAATTATTACATTAGTTTTACTCTTTCTCCGTTTATACATTTTAACGGATTTTTTTTCAAAATGTCACAGTGGCGCTAGCAAACTAAAAAAATAGGGGTGCAATATAAATCTTTCAAATAGTGGGACATTTGTAACTCTGTTAACTAACATAAGTCTGTTAATTAAAGACAGAGTTTTTTAAATTTTTTTTGGAAATTTTATTTTTCAAATGGCAATAATTTGGTCATCTTTTCGCCGAATTCAAAAGCAATTGCGCCGTTGTAATCGCAACTTAGCGTAGGGAAAAACTGCATTAAAACATTCGAAATTCGAGAGAAAAAAATTCTATCCAATTTTTTAATTTTTTTTGCCAATCTCTAATTAAGTCAAATTAAAGCCGATTTTTATAAACTATATATTTTTTTGTTTCTTAGAATAGCAATTTTTAACTGGCATTAAAATCGTGACTTTAAATTGGCATTAAAACCTTCAAAAATTGAAAAATCGAGTTTCGACCCGATTTTTGAAAATTATGAAAGGGGTAGCATCGTCAAAAAATTAAAAAATCGGATAGAATTTTTTTCTCTCGAATTTCGAATGTTTTAATGCAGTTTTTCCCTACGCTAAGTTGCGATTACAACGGCGTAATTGCTTTTGAATTCGGCAAAAAGATGACCAAATTATTGCCATTTGAAAAATAAAATTTAAAAAAAAATTCCAAAAAAAAATTCCAAAAAAAAATTCCAAAAAAAAATTCCAAAAAAAAAAATAAAAAAATTAAAATTTCT